>BSQW01000011.1:47143018-49841788 GCA_030161315.1 Eutrema japonicum
TTGACATCTTCTGATTGTTAATGGTTGTACATGTAAATTAACTGTCATCAAATTTAGTCTATCGATATTTAATCTTTGGTTAATGATCTTCATGAATTTAAACGTTAAAATGATCAAACATTTGAGAAGATTATTTTCACCAAGAAAACGCATGTTGGAATTTAACAAGTGTCAAACTCTACTTTATGATAAATTGATCAGAAACACATAGGAATTACAAAAAAATAACATAAAAGTTTATAGGAAGAATTATTAATAGATTCTCATAAGAATAATTATATAAGTTACATTCTCTTATATAGAGATAAAAGCTAGATCTAAGTTTTTAAATTAAGATCAACATAAATATAAATAATATATTTAGAGTATATGTAAATTTTCTAAACTAAGATATTGAAGTACATCTATAATCTTCTATATATTTTTTGCATCTTCATGATTTTCATATTTTTAGTATGGTCGATATCATCAATCTCCTAATAGTTTTCATAAGATCAAAAATTGGTGTGTTATTGTCAAATAGTAATATATTTATCTTGATTGGTAGACCATTTAAAAAAGCATTAAACATTTTATCAACCAAATAAATTTTGTTGATAAAGCATTTAGGAAATCATTAAAAAACTGCATATGCTCTTTCCCTCTATGCTTTCATATGAAACTTTTGGTAGAACATTAACTTCTAAAATATATAAAATAATTAAAATAATTTTATAGAACTAATTTATTTTGTTAAACAATATCAAAAATTATATTTATATTAAAGTGTAAATTTTATAATTTTAAAACTAATATTTACCATTATTTTATTTTTTTATTATTTAAAAAAATATTTAAAATAAAAATATAATATAATAAATATAATTGAAATATAAAAAATTATTCATATATTAGAAATATAAATATAGATATAATGCTTACGAATAGTTCTGCCAATCACTTAAAATGTATATATTAATCAGATTATACAACTTCAACATCATACTAGTTATGCTGCTTAGTGATACTGCTCTAACATCAGTTATACCAATCAAAACATTAGGTAAAACATGATCTGAAGTTTTATTTATGGACGGTCTGAAACATCTTCATTTTCTTGCGATCAACGCAAAACAAATTTATTTTTATTTCCAAACTTATTATTAGTGCCAGCAACCGTACTCTTTTATGGAGCTTCATACATATTCAAAGTCGATCCTGTCGATTTTGAAAAGAACCCGTTTCAAAGTCAACTTTCCTATCAAAACCACACTCCTTTTTCGATCAGCAATCACATTTTTTTTAATTGCGGAGACCAACCAAACACGGCGAGACGTGAGTATTTAACGTACATGTCATATGATGCGATACACCATTGTCAATTATCGACTCATCAGTATAATTCTTACTACTCATATAATTTGATGATTCTGGTTTCAATTCCAACATACTCAAAAGTCGATCCCACTGTTCTTTTTTCAGCCCTATCATGGCTTGCACATAATTCATGTGTGCAACATTAATGTGTGACACAACATGAGTGTGTGTAAGGATGGTGTGAATTCTCGAATGAACGCTTTCCGGAGCTCCGTCTTTAACTTCTTCGAGAGCGCTTTTCGGAGCTCCATCCTCCTCGATACTCATTTTTCTCAAAGGAACGCTTCTCGCAGTTTCGTCTTTCACAACATTAAGAGTGCTTTTCGCTGCGATCCATATTTCTCAATATTCATCTTCTCCATTACCAACGATCAACTCACAATCCACGATAATCAAAATCCAAAAAAAAAAATCTCAACAATGAAATTTAATCCAACAATTAACCAACGATGCATGGTCGAATAAATCTAACTAAAAAAACAAAATTGATCCTTGATAAACAAAATAGATCCAATACAGACTCACAACACGAAGACGTCGCCAACCAATCTCAAACACAATCCCAAGAATGCTTGGTTCTGATACCATAAAAAGATCTAGAGAAGAGTTACTTTATTATCTCTCTAATTTTTAAGAAAAAGATTATAAGACAAAAAAACACGCACAAGTTTTATGATGATTAACCCTTAATATGAAAGATACGTTCATTTTTTTTTTTTTTGAGATACATACATTTCACACACTAAATATTTTTATTAAAATAGAAATAAAAAAATCGAGAGCTACAAGCTTTCTCTCTCTCTCTCTCTCTCTCTCTCTCTCTCTCTCTCTCTCTCTCTCTCTCTCTCTCTCTCTCTCTCTATTACTCTCTACAAAAAAATAAATCTAAAAAAATAACTAAAGCAAACAAGTATAGACTTTATTAATGAAATGTCTTTACATCGTCTTACTCGAAAATATTTTCTTTCTATTTTCTGAGGTCAAACTGAATGCATACTCCATTTTACTCAGAAAAATAAACATAGAGAGATTTGACTCCACAACTTAATATTATCCTTTCTATAGCCCCTATAAATTAGTGGAACTCTTACTTCATTTATACATACAAGATATTAATTTGCAGCGAAGAAAATAGCATCATATATAATCAACACCATCAATCTACGAATTCAATACCAAATAATATATTTTCAATAATGTTTGGCTATCACGGTTTGTATGTATATTGAAAAATCACAATTATTTATGTTCTTTCAACTTTTGATAGTAGAATAGTGATCTACTATAGTGGTAACAAGTGATGGAGAATTAGGATTTGATTTCGGATAAAGAACCTGAATTTAATCTTGAAAACTTATAACACTGACACTCATAATTATAATATAACAAAATGAACTAAATATATAATTTTATAACAAAATAAATAGAAACATTTGCACACCATTTTATCACCCACAAAAACATCTGCACACTCTTCTAATAATACAGAAACTTCTTTATATATTAGAGGAAATGAAACATTTACTCTTTTATTTTTTGGTTTAAATGTTAAATGAATGAAACATGTACTTCCCAAAGTCCTATCCTACATATCGAATCAAATATATGTCATTAAGAGAATGGCAGGTTGAAATTTTATGATATTATTATATACTGATTATTATATTTTTAAAGAGTTAAAGGTAGTAAACGTCCACGTGCATGCGTATTTGATTAATACAACGCGAGACTCGGACTAATAAAATTTTAGCTTTCAGTTCTAAATCGTAATATTCCTTTTCTTATTTGGGATTTATATCGATTTTTGTTTTCCTTGCATACCTATTTATTGAATTATTTATAATATAACCCTTTTTGTTTTGTTAAATGTTCTGTTGTTTCTAGGTGACAAATAACTTAGTATGCTATTGGGTTCTGCTTTAGTGAGAAGGGGAATGTAACATCCAAATCTAAATAACTTAAAAAAAAATCCAAATAACTTGATCCAAGAGTTATTTTTGATGTTTTGCTACAAAGTTTTTGAATTTACATAATCCAAAAATCAACCCAAAACTCAAACAACTCATCCCAAAACTTTAATTGGACACCCCCCCCCCCCCCCCCCCCCCCACCATTTATATATCCACCTTGTATAAATAGTGATCTACTATAGTTTTAAAGGTTGTTATTTCTGTTCTACTTTTGTGTTTTAAAATTAGTTTTGACAGGTCTACGTAGTGAAGAAAGATAATTAACTCCTACAAATTGCAACCCCTTAATTAGCAATCTTGCCTCTTCTACTAGTCTGAGTTTGATCCTATTTTTCATCTGTTGCATCCAATCACAGCTCTATTATTCCAACTCATTAGATTTAAACTAACCCTTCTATGAATGTTTCAACTTTCACATGTATAAAAACTCTTTAATCTCCAAATTCTCCAATCACTACAATTTTCATTTCTCTTACTTCTCAAATAAATAAAAGATCTCCCCACTCCACTGTTTCAGTTCTTATAGTAAATTATCTAACTGAAATCTATCGAAAAATGACGTCGCTTGGTGAAGAAATCGAAGAAGAACAAATATCAAGAATTGAGGAAGGCAAAGGAAAGGATTGCCATGGAGGAATCGAGACAGTCATATGTACTTCTCCCAGCATTGTTTGCCTTACCCAAAAGGTAAAAACAAAACAAAAATATTTTATTGCATATTTATGATGATAATTTATATATTATATTACATAGATATAATGATGATAAAGTTTTTGAACAATTTGGTTTTTAAAATTGGTCACAGTTGATAGCAGAGATGGTTGGGACGTATTTCGTAATATTTTCTGGATGTGGAGTGGTGGTAGTGAATGTGTTGTACGGTGGAAAAGTGACGTTTCCGGGAGTTTGTGTGACTTGGGGTCTCATTGTTATGGTCATGATTTACTCTACCGGTCATATCTCTGGTGGACATTTTAATCCTGCCGTCACCTTCACTTTCGCCATTTTCCGGCGGTTTCCCTGGTATCAGGTCAATTTCTATCTCTATTATCCTTCAATAAGATCTAGATTGTTTCGAACACTAAGTTTTGCGTTTAAATATCAATGTGAATTAAAAAAAAATTTGTTCTCTCATAAAGTATTAACAAACATTTCCCCTAGCTATTGCAAAAAAAAGGATAGCAAAATTGCAAATGTAAGCACACCGGTAGGTATTTTGGTCATAGCAAATTTATAGTTGAGACAAAATCCAAGTAGGATAGCCTAATGAGTGTTTATCCTAACGTGAGATTTGGTTAGAGATGGGACAGAAGAGCTATCATCTCAAGAAAGCGTGTTAAGAATTCCACATCAAAAGTTGTGATGAGACATACATAACATACAAAAGAGATGGACCAATCCACTCATTGCTAATTGGTTTTGAGTTGGAAGTTATGAAATTTAACATTGATTTTTAAAACATATGTATTTAATTAAAATGAGATGGTCAGACAACCATTTCAGCGTTTGGTGTTTGCGTTTATACTTAATAAATTTTTCATTTGAGCTTGTGATTAACAAAAGATTTTCTTTAAGATTATATATAAAGCTATAAATATTGATTACAAGTTAATTTATTAAACATATACACTTTAAATGTAAAAACAGATGCTAACACATTTTTGAAACCTAAACTATATATGCTAATTGGATTTGATAATTGAAGAATGAAAGTGACTTGTATCATATGTTTTGGGCAGGTACCATTGTATATAGGTGCACAACTTGTAGGATCCTTACTAGCAAGTTTGACATTGAGACTAATGTTCAAAGTCACACCCGAAGCTTACTTCGGAACCACTCCAACTGATTCCGCGGCAAGAGCACTCGTTGCAGAGATCATTATCTCATTCCTCCTCATGTTCGTTATCTCTGGCGTTGCCACTGATAGTCGTGCGGTTAGTGTTTTCTATATCACCATTCTTTTAGAACTGAAATGGGCACACGACATATCTATGACATGATTAAACTAAAAGAAGAAAAACGGTTGGACTTTCTTGCTAATGAATATATATTTTTCTTTCTTGCTAAAAATATCAAATGGAAGTGTTCTCATTGTTCTCAATTTTTTCGACAGATCGGAGAATTAGCTGGAATTGCGGTAGGAATGACTATAATGTTGAACGTCTTCGTGGCTGGGTAAGTATATTTGTTAAGAAAACCTTTTTCATGTTACTACCAACATTATCTATAATTAGAAATATCACTATTTTGGGTTTGTAAATGATGATAGATCGATTTCGGGAGCATCGATGAATCCAGCAAGAAGTCTAGGACCAGCGATTGTGATGGGAGTATATAAAGACATTTGGGTTTACATTGTTGGTCCTTTCGTCGGAGTTATGGCCGGAGGTTTTGTTTACAACTTTATCAGATTTACGGATAAGCCACTTCGAGAACTCACAAGGAGCGGTTCTTTTCTACGTACAGTTGCTCCAAAAAACAATGCTTCTAGTTATAAGTGCTAATTTTTTTTATTAGTCATAGATTTATGTATTAACTGATAACTGATATCTTCATATCTTTTACTAAGGATAAAATGCCGACAAAATATTCAAGTTTTCAAAATTTGTCAATTATATACAAACTCTTTCACTAAACATACTTTTTAGATCTGTAGCCAAAAGGTACCACAACCACGTTATCTCCAAATTTCATAACCACTTACAACGTACGTTCTCAAACTCACAAACCGTTACTAAACTCAAAAGAGATCATTAAAATTGTAATTGTCGTGACAAAGAGCATGCATGTAGCACCCGACCCGCCACACAGGCTAAGTCAGCGTGTTAATTTTCTGGCCTGGCCCAAAACGATTTGTAACCGAAATTCCCGCCAACTCATTTGAATTTAAACGTTTGTCTTAAGACACCTGCAACACTGAAAAATAAAAAAAAAGGGAGAGGGTGAGCAATAAAATCACTCAGTGAGGGCAATCTTTCTTGCCCACTTGACTCGTAAGACACAACCAAGTCATCCAAAAACATGGCAAGTATAGACATAGAAAAGAAGATTGTGAATCCACATTCTTCGATTTATTCAATGACATATATTAACGTATACAACAATGCTCCTAAGACTTACGACACACACAAGCATAGTAAACAAAACACATGTGGAACTACTTCCCACAACATCTCCGCCTTAGCGCGGACCAGGATAACATGTGTCAACACATGCCATCCCTAGTGCTTACGGGATCCTTCGTGCCTAAGCACTTCTTCCAATACTTTCTTTCTTTCTTTCTTCTTAGTGCTTACAGGATTCCTCGTGCCGAAACACTTCTTACAACACTTTCTTTCTTAGTGCTTACGGGATTCCTCGAGCCGAAGCACTTCTTCCAACACTTTATTTCTTAGTGCTTACGGGATTCCTCGTGCCGAAACACTTCTTCCAACACTTTATTTCTTAGTGCTTACAGGATTCCTCGTGCCGAAGCACTTCTTCCAACACTTTCTTTCTTAGTTCTTACGGAATTCCTCGTGCCTAAGCACTTCTTCCAACACTTTCTTTCTTAGTGCTTACGGGATTCCTCGTGCCTAAGCACTTCTTCCAGCACTTTATTTCTTTCTTAGTGCTTACGAGATTCCTCTTGCCTAGGCACTTCTTCCAACACTTTTTTTCTTTCTTTCTTACATTTTTGTGCCTCAGCACACAAACATTTCTACCCATTCAATAATTCATTTAACACACAATAACATGCATCTCACAAAACAAGGAACACATGATAAATTATCCACTTAATTATAACTTATATTCTTGAGATACTAATTCTTTCAATTTCTCACATTTCAGAACTATACCTCACACATTAACATATCCAAGGAATTGTCGCTACAAAGAATCAGTCCTACTCTACACAAGACATGGAACAGGAGAGAACACAACTATACATTATGAATCCACAAGTCACACTCCCTCACCTTAGCCACTTGAAGCGGAGAACACGGCTAGGAGGCTCTCATTCATGAACTCACAGTTCCGATCAGGTTCCATTTTAATCTCACGGTGGTACTGTTCGGTAACGGTGACGAACAGAGAGGACGATGGTGATGATGAATAGAGCAGGTGACAACAACAACATAGTTCTCCAGTGGCTCCGGTGGTGCGGCGACGCGAGCAGTTCGGCGTCGAGCAATAGTGACGACGGCGGCGACTGGAAGCTCCAACGATGGTGGCGGCATGTCTCCTTCCTCCCTTTCCTTATCGACCTCATTCTCTCTCTGTCACGCGGCTATGCATGCTTCCTCTATCTCTCTCTCAGGAGCTTGAGACTAGGTTTATGATTTGGAGAAGGAGATGCTTACAATTGTACATACATGTGCTTGGGCTCTAAGGGTTCCAATCGTGAAGGTTTTTACGGTTCCGCTTTTGGGCTTTCACGACGGTTTGGGCCTTTGATCCCGGAAATTTTAAATGGGCCTCGTCCTTGGATTTGGATTCAAGATGTTACAATGCACATGGTGAGAATACATTGAGTTTCTAGGGAACGAGACAGGAAAGGCTTACGTTCTTCGTACCAATGTCTTTGGTCAGGGAAAAGGCAACATCGAGGTATTTCTTGTTTGACCCCACCAAAAAAAAAAAAAATCTTATTCTATCTCTTGTTTGAATTAACTTTAAATCTATGATTGAATAATACATCCTAAGAAGTAAGTGTTTGTTGGAGAAAATTTTGTATTTTTCAATCAAACAACGACATGTGGCTGCGAAACATGAGAGTTGCCTTAGTTATCAAAATATAAGACTCACGGAGCGGCGTCCTGGAGCACGAGAAACTAGGACCATCTTTCATACCAACTCGGCTACACAGCCCCTATATAAGCAATATATACTAAGCCAACATGAAACCTAGGTGTATCAGCACTTGAGGACACTAACACAAGACATACATACTTGCCTGCTCTGCCGCTTAACAACATAAAAAGCTCAGCGGCATATAATCATCAACTTCATTGGCGCACACCAAGAAAATAAGACAAAACAATGAATTGGATCGGTCAACTGGATCAACCCAATCCAAAATCTAACAATGTAACATCACTATAAATACCACTCAATTCTGGGAAAAGAAAAGTAGGGAATCCAACTCCGAAGAAACGAAATCAACACAATAACTTCCTACGAGAGACCATACCCATAAAAATAAACCATCGCCTTCATCGTTATTTTACATATAGTCCGAAGTAGACCAAAGTCTATATCAAAACTATTTGGTTAAGTTCATCTTAGCTCTAACGATTCGAACTAACGAATCAATGTGTTTTTTTGTCACATTATCATGTATAACCCTAATTAACAATTCCGACAGTTCCACCAGATATATTGCTTCTTCAACCTTTGTCGGAAACAAATTGCGTTTCCCATGTTCCTCCTCTCGGATCTCTTCTCCCGGAGATGGTAATCATTGTTTCTCCAACTCAAAATCAGTCGATTGAATCTCAGAGTTCTCCTATCATCTCAGAATCAAAAGAAGCACATATTTAGTGGGTGTCTAAGTTTTAATCGTCTTTCCAGAATCTTTCGAAGATGGGTATTCATGTTCACTCAGAATTTCCAAAGCTCAACCCATACACAAATGGAGTCGTTAAATTGAAAGTTGTGGTGGAGTTGGCTAAGCCGAAACCAGCGTCAATCCGTATCTTGGATAAACTGAATAACTATGTACATGTGTTAGTCGAATTCTCGAAGCTTCCTCCGAAATGTGGCTCTTGTGGTAATTTTGGGCATCTACATCTGCGTTGTCCTGCTGCAGTTTCTCCTAGGCTCGTTTCTGGTCATCAAGATGTCAAAGTTGCAGCAGAGTTAACATCAGAGAAGGTCGTTCAGTCTTTTTCTGTTGCTAAGGTTGCGAACGAAGTTGAGGCTTTTCTTTAGTGTATCTCTCCTTCAAAAGTGGGAATATCCAAGAGTTTACCAAATTCTCCAAAGTCCATATTGTTACAAAATCTCAGCTTGAAGATGAAGAGGAGCTCAACCAAGCTGCTCAGACTATTATCAGGAAGAGAATTGCGTCTATGGAAATTGAAGCCCCTTCTTTTGTCACTGCTACATCAAGAAGAAATGCAGGAAAAAGCAACGTCAAAAACTGCTTTTGTTATCCTCTTCTTAATACGTACTCGCCCACAAGATCATTCAAAGGAGAGGTAAAGTCGATGGATAATATTTGAGAGGTTGATTTGCGAACAAACCAAACGATCAAGGCGGTGGAATTTCAGCCTTGGAAACGTGGAGCAGGCAAAAGGGCGTGAGAATCAATCTCAAAAATCCCTTCGACACAAACTCACTATGGACGCTTCTTCAACGGAGATCGGTAGAACGGTCGCACAAAAGGTGATGGAAACCTTTTTGATATTATCAATTGATTTTCCTTGATATCACACCAAGTAGATCGAAGATAGTTCACATGGAACTTAAGAAAATCACTCTCTAAAAATTTTGTAAACTGAAAGGTTTTTGATAAAAGTTGTTTTTTTAATCACAAATGATCTTACAAAGATTAAGTAAGCAAAAGAAGTTCAAGGGTCTAAAAAAAAACTCGAAAATGTGAAGGAAAATTAAAAAAAATGTTGACTTGAATTTCGCATGCCCCTTGAGCTTCTTGGTCGATTTTTCTTCTTAGGTAAGCTTGAGAAAGAAGTGATCCAAGGCCTCATTAAATACTTTGTCATGTAAAACCCATTGGGTAAAACTATGACTAAGGAAAAGAGTGCACTTGGGTTTGAATCAAAACCAGTGTAGTTTGAAACACTTCTTCCTTTGAGCCCAAGCAATCTGGTCGAGTATGAATTTGTTGAATAAGTCCTCCTAAAGGTTCCTTAAGCCTATTTGCCTTAGCTCTGGTCATAGGTCCTTCCGGAACAAGCAAAGCATCCTCTGGTTGAAGCTCTTCCTCGACTACAAGCTTAGCAACTTGCTCACTCTCCATTGTGCTATCGAGGATCATATCACTTCTTCTCCAGCTCCCTTGAGATCCCAGTCTCAGCCGGATAAGTCTTCTTCTTCTGTTCAATGACCTGTTCTCAGTGGACATTCGCGAAAATGATTTGTCCAACTTTCGAAATACTAAGTGCTAGACTCTGCCCCATTTTGTCTTCATAATGAATTGTTTTTGTTGGAAAGTAAGGGGCTTTAACAGCGATACAAGATAATTAGCTATTAGAAAGTGGATCACCGCAAACCGTCTGTTGATAGGAGGTTTTTTGGAAATGAAAGTAAAATAATCTAACTTAGGAGATTTGATGAATCGGTCAATCCCAGGATGGCAGTTTTAACGCGAATTATTATGATGAAGCAGAGAATGGGCGACTTCTTGTTGTTTGGAATCTGTTGTTATCGGTTATAACTAACTTAATTAGTCTTTCACTGATCATATGTGGTGTTTTCAATCCTACAACAAATTAGTCTTTCACTGTTGCATTCATTTACGCAAGGAATATGAGAGAAGAGAGGATGCCTCTATGGAATCTGATTAAGGAATAGGCTTCATCATCATTGTTGAGCCAGTCTCCATGGTTGTTGTTGGACTACTTCAATCAGGTTTTATCTGTCTCAGAAGCTTTCTCTCTTTCTCCCAGTTTTATATCCCATTACAAAGAATTTCAGAATTTCAGGATTGTTTATCTTCTAGCTCCTTGTTTGATATGTCAATGAGAGGTTGTCACGTTACCTGGAGCAACAAGTGTGCTGAAAATTCTAAGGCATGTAAGCTTGCTCGAGCACTAGTAAATGAGTCTTGGCAGGACTCGTTCCCGGCTTCACATGCTCTGTTTGATGTTTTAGGAAGCCCAGACCACTCTAGGTGCTTAGTATCTTTGACTAATGAAGTTGTGAGAAGGAAATCTTGATTTAATTTCTTCTTATTTTTTTCAACTCATCCAGATTACACAAGGTTGATGCATGATGCGTGGTATAGCTTATTGATTCCAACATGACCTTTGTTCTCTCTTTATCAAAAGTTAAGAGAATCTAAGTTTTGTTGTAAGGAGTTGAACTGTTTGAGTTTAAGTAATATTCAATCAAGGACTAAGGAAGATTTTGAGAAGTTGAAGATAACTCAAAGATAGTTATTAGATGTGCCATCTCAGCTATTTTTTGAAGAAGAGGTTGTCTTAAGGAACTCTTGGTTGTTTTAAGCTTTGGTGGAAGAAACATTTTTCAAACAAAAGTCTAGAATCAGGTGGCTAATGGAAGGGGATGCAAATACCAATTTTTTTCCAAAAATCTGTGAAGGCTAGTTTATTGAGTAATATTATCCATTTACTACGTGATGATGCCAATAATAAGATATATGATCTGCAACTTCTAAAAAATATGGTCATTGAGTATTATTATGCCTTGCTGAGAACTATTAATCCAGAAGTTGAGCCATTTTTGTCAATCAAATTCAGAGTTTGCATTCGTTCAGATGTTTGTCGGCTCAGTTGTCTAGCATTCCGTCGGAAGAGGGAATAAGATTGATAGTCTTTGCTCTACCAAAGAATAAGGCACCAAGACCCAATGGCTTTACAGTAGAGTTCTTCACAACCTCTTGGGACTTAGTTGGAAGTGACTTTTTGCAAGATTTTTTTATTAGCTCCTCGATGATAAGGCAGGTTAATGCCACTGTCATCTCCTTGATTCCAAAAATCACAGGAGCAGCAAGACTATTTGAATTCAGACCTATTTCCTTGTGAAACACAGTGTACAAAGTCATTTCCAGAATTCTAGCATCTCATCTAAAGTGTCTTACACAATTGACAGTCCAAAGGAATCAAGTAGGATTTGTCGAAGGAAAATTATTATGCGAGAATGTCATCTTGGCTTCTGAGTTGGTAAGCGACTTTCATAAGCCATGTAACACTTCCCGAGGATGTCTTCAAATTGACATCTCAAAAGCATATGACAATATAGATTGGTCATTCATTTTGAATATCCTTCGGGCCTTTGAATTACCAGAAGTTTTCATTTCTTGGATTCAACTTTGCTTATGTTCTCCGCATTACTCTATATCCCTGAATGGAGAATTGGTTGGCTTCTTCCCTGGAAAGAAAGGCTTGCGTCTAGGAAATCTGATTTCATCATCTTTATTCGTGTTGGCAATGGATAT
Source organism: Eutrema japonicum (assembly GCA_030161315.1). Classification (NCBI taxonomy): domain Eukaryota; kingdom Viridiplantae; phylum Streptophyta; class Magnoliopsida; order Brassicales; family Brassicaceae; genus Eutrema; species Eutrema japonicum. The sequence goes on from BSQW01000011.1 coordinate 47,155,472, forward strand.
TCTCTCGAAATTACATGATCAAGCTGTGAGGGAAGAAGTTTTCAAACCTCACCCGAGTTGTGTTGATCCTTTAATCACGCATCTGAGCTTCACAGATGATGTTCTGATTTTTTCGACGGATCAAAAACTTCATTAAATGGAATTTGAATTTTTTGGCTTCATTTCAGAAAATTTCAAGCTTGGTTCTTAACCTGAGGAAATCGTGCTTATTCCTAGACGATAACAACCTTACTCTCTCTCAGGAATTGGCTGGTAAATTTGGGCTTTTACAAGGATCCTTACCGGTCATATATTTAGGGCTTCCGTTGATGCCTCATAAATTGTGACCTCATGGTTTTCAAACATTAATTGATAAGGTGGTAGCTCGGATTTCATCATGGACAATAAGACATTTGTGCTTTAATGGAAGGTTACAACTGATTTAATATGTATTATTCATCATTATTAACTTTTGGGCGTCTGTGTTTCCTTTTTCGAAAGGGTGTTTAGAGGCTCTTGAAAAAAATTATAACGCTTTCCTTTGGAGTGGTACTCCAAATTTAGCGAGAGGTGCCAAGACTGCATGGTGATTAGTTTGTACTCCCAAATAGGCCAGATGGTTAGGGTTGAGAAAGCTAGAAGATTCAAATCAAGTTTTTGTTTAAAACTGATTTGGCCCTTGTTTACTGCAACTGGATCCTTATGGGTTGCTTGGATTGAGAAGATGATAATAAAATAAAGATTATTTTGGACTACTGATTTTTAGCATACAAACAGTTGGATTTGGCGTTGCTTAATGAATTTTTGGGTTCTAGCGCATCCTTTTCTGGCCTGACAGCTTCAATCTGGACACTCGGCTCTCTTCTGGCACGATGATTGGACTAATTTAGGTCCTTTGATGGATATCTCGGGACCAAACGAACCAAGGGTCTCAGGCATTTCGTCCATGTCTACTATTTTAGAAGCTTGTGCAAGAGGTTCGTGGTTAATTTCACAAGGAGACATCCGATTTTAACTCTTATGTGGGCTTGTCTCCCATCGAATTTGCCAGCTACTTTATCTCACGATTCAGTTTCCTTTCTCTGGAGAAATACAATAGGCAACGTGGAATTCTGTCAATCCTTCTCCTCCTTTGGTTAGTTGGTTTAAATATGTCTGGCCTAAAGTGAGAATTCCAAAACACTCTTTTTGCTTTGGGTGGTGTTACAAGACAGGTTGCCAACGCGAGATCGTTTTAGAAGGTGGGGATTAAACGTTGCATCATAATTCTTGTTGTGTGGCTCCTTATCTGAGAGTAGGACACATCTCTTCTTTGAATGCTTGTATTCTTCTGAGGTACTGAGCTCTTTCTTTACTCATCAAGACATATCTCCTCCTTCCTTGTTTGAAGACTTCGTAGTGTGAGTCCGTTCTTCTTCTTGGAATGGAAAGCTCAAGGCTATTTGTACGCTTATCTTTCAAGCGGTGGTCTATTTCATGTGGAAGGAAAAATGATATATTGCATTACTCCTCATATAAACCGGTTTAGGTCATTGTAAAAGAGATGCAATTGGTCTTAAGAGCAAAACTTGTTGGTTTAGACAGAGAAGAACTCCTTCCAATAGCTCTCACATTGAATCTTTTGTTCACACATGGTTCAGATTTATTCAGCTTTAATCAAATATAAGCATCATTAGAATCATTATCTCTTGGGTCACAAATCACAGGTCACTAAGTATTGCTTCACTAGCATTTCACAAGTCTTGTTATCTTGTATTTTGTAAATTTTTCAGTATTTTTCAGTAATTTTCTTTATTCATCTGTGATCAGTTTTAAAATGTATTAACAAATGATGTCCAGTTAAAGGTGGATGGTGAATAAAGAATAACCTGAAATTATCGAGGAGAAACAATGTTTTTTTTTCTAACTGTATCTCTTTTTCATTTCTCTTTTTATGCCCTTCAAAAGGGACATTGTTTTGAGCTTACAGCTTACAAGTGAAAGAGCAAAAAAGAGATTACAAATAAAACTTATGAAATACAAATGGGAATGGAACATAAACTGTGCGTTGACAGAACATAACTTGCAAAGAGAGTGATCCAACTAAGAAGTATGATACGGAGAGTTGGAGAATTGTATATAGCCAAACCAAGTGGAGAGGTAAGAAAGACCTGAATGAGTGCTTGTTGAGGCTGGAAGATTGGTCGGTTTGTCTAAATTAGCAAGCTTGCTCCTGATGGTCCTTTGAATGAATTTGATGACTGCCTGAGGAAAACGAGGTTGTGATCTATGAAGTCTGACATTCCTTTCTTTCCACAACTCATAGATCGATGCCTGAAGTATGAGCTTGCATATGTTGTTGAGTTTGGGATAGGCTGAAGTTGAATTCACCCATGACATAATACATTGAAGACCTAAGGGAGGTGATAGAATGTCATGAGTGAAGAATGCTGACCAGATCGTTTATGAGTAAGAGCAGTCGAAGAATAGGTGATTAGCCGTTTCCTGATCAGAATTGCAGAGAAGGCAAGTATCCGGGACCTGAAGACCCCAACTGCGAAGACGGTTTCTCGTTGTCATACATCTCTAGCAAGCACCTAATGAATAAAATAGTGTTTTGGGATTCTTTGACTAAACCAAACAACTCTGTACCATGGGGCTGCGGGGCCAGAAGGATTCAAATTGAGCCAAGTGAGAGACGCAGAGAGCAAACCTGGCTCGAAATTCAAAGAATTTCGCCATTGGAATAGGTCAAATCTGTGGATGATAGTGCTAGAGGAGGGGAGGGAAGACATGCGCAAAGCAATACTGAAATCGGATGCCTAACTCTTGGCAGAAGCCAGGCACCATTTGAACAAGCTTGAGAAACCGTCGCCAATAGATTGTTGCATGTGACCCTTGGACCTACTTGTAATAACCCGTATGAGAAGATGGTCGAGAAAATTCTAAGTTGGAATTATGACCAAGAGAAAGAGGATTCTTCAAAGACTAGGTGAAAGAAAAACTTTAGTCGAGATAGAAAGAGATTGGCACGGACCGATTCTGAAATCTTGAACCGGAAAAGGTTTTCACTAGAAAAGCCGAGGGAAGAATCGAGGATAAATCAAAGTTCACCAAACTTCTGAGGGATTGTCTATTTGACGTTGGAAGGTCAAAAGAAGATGATTAGTCGAAACAGAATGAGAAAAACTTGAAGGAATCGAAAGTTATTCAGTTTAGACTGGAATAGCCGAGGAAAGGAAAATTGAGCTTCGGAAGGAATATGACCTGGGGGATGATATGGGAAAGTTAGCCGATGAAAATAGAAATAGCTGACAGCAAGAGGACTGCTGAGGGAAAAGAAAAGTATGAGGAATACAAGTCAAGTCACCTACAGCCGAGAGAGAAGATCTGGCCGTGGGGGAAAGATCAGAAGGCAGGCGAGTCATTTCCGAGGGGAAAACTGACTGGACCACTATCTAGACTGAAGAAACCTAGCCGATGAAAATAGAACGGCTGGTAAGGCGACATGTGTTGGTTACTATTCACCACCGCCAAAATTGACTGAGGGAAAAATATCTTATTTTTCCAAACACGTGGAAAACATGTCTTTGAGGGATGAAGCTGGGGGGAACGTGTCACTGAGGGATACTGTTCAGATAAGCTTAAACCCTAAGGCGTGATGATCACGTTTCAGCTAACTTGCCGACCAAGTCTCATTAACATGTGCTGATTGTTAGAGATTCGGGGGACAAGGGTTACTGTACTGCAGGGAGCTAGTACTAGACCCTAAGCGATGGCTAAAACGAATGGATAAGTTTTTAGCCGGATAAGATCATGCGGAAATCAACCAGATAAGTTTTTAGCCGGATAAGATGTATACCTGGGCTACGTTTTAGCCGAGCAGGAGGTGTCATGTTGCATGTAATCGTGCAGGCCTAGGCTAGAAGCTATGATTTTAGCCGAACAGGAGGTGTCATGATGCATGTAATCGTGCAGGCCTAGGCTAGAAGCTATGATTTTAGCCGAGGAGGAGGTGTCATGCTGCATGGAGTTGCGCAGGCCTAGGCTAGAATCTACTTTTTAGACGAGCAGGAGGTGGAAAGCATGCAGAACCGTGGTACACATCTAGTGACAAGTGTGCTGGCTGAAACTGACTTTGTTGGGCTATAAATAGGACCTCCGAGTTCAAAGGTAAGCACCATTTGCGAAATCACAATAAAACACTTAGAAAAAGTAAGGAAACTTTGAGAGAGAAAGTGATCAGAAAGAAAGATTCTTGGTTAAGATCGAGTGCATTTTAGCCGAGAGGGGACTTAACCGTATCAGGAAGATTCGGGGCTAAAGTCTATGTTGTTGTTGTATTTTGGATTGGGAAAACCATTGTATGTTGAAGTCCATGCATAAAATTTGGGTTGGGAAAACCCTTGTATGTTATTGTTGTATTTTGGAATTGTGCTAAGGAATTCACAATTCGTGGTGTGACGGTTCAGGAGGGATTGTCATAAAATTTATTTTTAGTGTAATCTAGAGTAGATTATGCGGTGTGATGTAGTCACCACCGCCACGATGAATCTCGGAAGGTTACTTCGGTCGCACCCATGGCCGGGAAGTGCGCGACGGCGCAGTGGATCAATGTCCGTGATGGACCAAGATCGTAGGTGACATATTGTCCGGGATCCTTTGTGGTGAACGGACATGGAGGTTACGGTGACGGCGGGTGGGTGATAAATCTAGGAGAGCTCTCAATGAAATTATTTTAGGGCTAGGTTATAGTCCTTTAATGTGTTTGGTGTGGCTGGTGAGGATATCAGCACACGTTGTTATAGCTTCCGCCGGTGCATACTTAGGTAAAGTATGTAGTTGGGTATTGCTTGCTTGTTGGTTGGAAACTTGCTTTCTAATACTTTTGTACTAAATGCTCGGTGATGGGATGGCATGTGTGATGCATCCCGATGCATTTATAGGCTTCAGCTATCTGGGGACGGAGAAATTTGGGGACTAATGTGCATGTGCAGGTAGAAGGTCCCGAGCTCACTGAGTATTCATTAGGAATGCTCATGATAAATTTTGTCTCGCAGGTAACCGTAGTGAGAGTGCTAGAGGGGGAGTATCAGACGTTAGGCCATCCAGAGTAGATTATGGTGGTTTTTGTAAAGATGAGTTTTGAGGTTTTTTTATCGAGTTTATAATAAGATGCATCGTACGTGTAAAGACGTTTTCAAGGTTTGAAATAAAATGGGTGCATTTATCATAAAAACCTCAATTATAATGATATTAGGCCATGTCTGGGCTGGAACAACTCTCGGCAACCAGAACGGGTTGGAAAGATTTTGGCTGGGAACCGAGGGGAAAGGGGGACGGGGATTGACCTCCGGGCCTATCTAGCTGGCGGTGATGTGAAGTTGCCTTTGGCTAGGTTGTCACGGCGATCGCCTCTAACCCGTAGCACCACCCCGGTTCGACTCCGCTGACGGATTCGTGGAAATCGGATCGGGGGTGTTACACTACTTCTCCTGCCAAGTCAATCAAAGGGCCAAGACTGGTCCAATCATCATACCAAAACAAAGTTGAGGTACCCAAACCAACGAGGCAAGAGATAAAGGGTCTAGCTAAAGGACGCATCTTGAGAAGCTTTTTTCATATCCAACTCCCTGATTTTTTAACTGATGGGTCCCAAAGTGATCTCCCTTGTAATAGCCTTTCTCTAACCCACGATACCCACAGAGATCCACTCTTAGTGAAAATGAGCCAAATGAGTTTCAAACCAAAAACTTTATTCCAAGCTTCCAAGCTTCTTAATCCCAAACCACCTGATTCATTCGATGTACACATTGACTCCCAAGAAACCTTAGCTCCTCTAGCAGAGTTTGGAGCGCCACTCCAAAGAAAAGCAGAACAAATTTTCTCTAAAGCCTTCTGGCAACTCTTTGGCAAAGGGAAAACCGAGGCCCAGAAGTTGATGAGGCTGTAAAGAACTGACTGGATCAATTGCAGTCTACCCGCAAAGGATAGGTGCCTTGAAGTCCAGGAAAAAACTATTTTGCTGACTTTGTCAAGTAGAGGTTGATAGTCTTGAGGTCTCATCTTATGAGGGAGAAGAGGCAGCCCCAACTACCTAACTGGAAGATATCCTTGAGAGAGACCAAATCTAGTTGCTAACTACCGAGAGAGAGCCTGGTTATTTCCATAAAGGAAGAGGTAGGACTTGCACAAGTTGAGATCGAGGCCAGAAACCAGATAAAATTGGTGCAGAATGCGCAAGATAGCATGCAGAGATCTTTCAGAGCCATCATAGAACAATAACACATCATCAACAAAGGAGAGATGAGTTACCAGAGGGGAGTTGCATTGAGGATGAGGAGTGAACTCATTCCTCCTTGCAGCTGCATCCAGATTCTTGGATATGATGTCCATAGCAAGAACAAAGATAGTGGAGGATATAGGATCACCCTGTCTTAACCCTTTTTTCCTTGGGAAGAACCCCACCAATTCTCAATTTAAGGCAATGGATAAGGAGGTAGAAGAGATACACTCACTGATCCAATTGATGAATATGCCAGGTAAGTCGAAAGCCTTTAAGATATTGATGATGAAATCCCAATGCAGGTTGTCAAAAGCCTTAGTCAGATCAATTTGAAGGCAGCCACGAGAGGTTACTCCATCCTTGTGAAAGTTAGAAACCAATTCTGACGCCAAAAGGACATTCTCACATAGGAGTATGTCAGGAACAAATCCCACATGTTTCCCTTGGACAGCATCTGAGAGGAGCAGCTTGAGTCGAGAAGAAAGAATACGGGATATAATATTGTAAATGGTGTTGCAGCACGAGACTGGTCTAATTTGTGAAAGACTTTTCGCACCTGTTAACTTAGGGATCAGAGAGATTGATGTAGTATTGATCTGCCTTAGGAGTCTGTTCCAGAGGTGAAGAATTCCAGAACTCCATCTACCAGATCAGGTCCTACTAGATCCCAGGAAGAAGTGAAAAAATCAGCTGTGAATCCATCAGGTCCAGGGGCTTTGTTTTTGGGAAAACTAAACACAGTGGCTTTAATCTCCTCTGACAAGGGAAGTGCTGAGAGTTTCTGAGACATAGAGTCATTACAACGAAATGGATGGATGGATTTGATGTGGGCGACAGAAAAGGCATGATAATGTTGTTTGGAGTTTCCAACAGTTTAAAATAATTCTGTTCTACTAAAACCTTTATTTGAATAGGATCATAAACTCTCACATTGGATGCAATTCCGAGCAAGGTTTGCCATGATTGACTTTTGGAAGAAGCTTGTATTGGCGTCACCTTCCTGGAGCCAACGGATACGAGACTTTAGTCTATAGAAACTTTCCTCAACTGCTGCCCAATAATTCCAAAAATCTCTCGCTTCTTTTTCTGCTACAAATAAAAGAGGAGTAGGGAATGAGAGAACCTGATTTTGAACTCCTTCCAGAATTGAAAAGGCATCCTTAGCTCTCTTATGGATGTTTCCAAAGCTAGCATGATTCAGAGATTTACAAAAAAAAGTTACAGCATTTAGTCTCTTACATAGGGTAGCCATAGGAGAACCAGCCGCAATGACATCTTCCCAGACATCCTAAAGATCAGACTTGAAAGAGGAATGAGTGATCCATAATGAAAAAAAATTGAATGGAATTTTCCTCCTTTCTGTGATTGGCGTAAGAGAGACCAAACAAGGGGAGTGATCTGAAGCACCAAGAGCGTCAAAAACAGCTGAGGTGAGAGGGTAAGTATCTAGCTAAGATTCATTGCTCATTGCTCTGTCAAGCTTTCGGGCAATTGGATTAGTAGGCTGATTATTGGACCAAGTGAGAAAACAACCTCTATAGGGGAGATCAAAGATTCGAGCGGCTGCAACACATTGCTAAAACTCTCTCAAACCCTGGAGAGATATCAAAGTTACCGGATAAGGATAAAGAGAGTATCTTTCATTGGCTGATAAAACCTTGTTGAAGACTCCCAATATCAGCTAAGGAGAGTATGGTGATATCTGGGAGGAGGCGAGATCACAGATGCTGCTCCAGAGAGACTGCCTTTGATGCTCAGTGTTCCTAACGTAGACAAAAGCAACGGAGAATGACTTATTTATAGCTGGATTATGCACTCCACAAAGCACCAACTGATCCTTTTGAAGAAGGTGAACACGGATAGTGGTGGTCTCCACACCACAACAATTCTTCCATTATATGTATTCTGAGAGTAGTTGGCATCAAATCTCCAACATGGAAGAGTATAATTTACAACTTGCAAGATGTTATGTTCCTTAACACGAGTTTCCAAAAGACCTCCAAATTGAGGATAGTTGGTGGTAATCCACCTAGTGACTAGTCGTTGTTTGTCACGACCATTCAGGCCTCTAATGTTCCAGCAAAATATCATAGGATGGGCTCAAAAAATTAGGCGAATGGAGAAGCAGTTAAGCTTGCTTAGGAGAACCCTGCCGCGACATGGATCTTCCACGATCAACAAAATCATAAGCTTCATGAGTTGGTGAGAGCCGGGAGCTGGCTTGGGAGAGCTCAAAGCTCATCTTTCTTAACTTCCGACTAGCTTTCCTTCTGGCAACAACTGAGGGAACAGCCGCTACCGAAGGAGGAGTGGACAAAGATGTTTTCCTGAGAACTTCCTGAGCAACCTTGATGATTCCTCATCTTCATGGAAATTATCAGAATTAAGCGGCAATTGATGAGGGGTTGAGGAATTTGATGATTCAGAAGGAGGAATATGCTTAGAGCGTGCAACAAATCTAGTCCAACCTTCAGAACTGATGCTTGATCCATGGTTAAACCTTTGACCACTAGTTCTACACGGGAGACTTCTGGCTCTCGAACCCACTTTCAGAATTGGCATATTAGACGGAGGGAGAGTGAGAGCCTCAGTGACAGCTAAGTTTGCAGAGGTGTTAACCGCATCAGTCTGAGCAATACGAGAGGATATCGAAGGAAGAGTTGGCCCAACAAGAGGCTTAGAGATAGCAGAGGGACAGCGGAGAGCAAGATGACCAAACTCCATGCATCTTCCACAACGATGAGGGAGGCTTGGATACTCTGCTCTAATTGTGACGGAGTTCCCATAATTGTCCTTGACACAAACCAGTGAGGGTTGCTTACGATCAAGAACAACGATTTTCAACTTTGCCACTGTTCGAATAACCAATTCATCAATCGATTTATATGTGTATAGCGGCTCGCCAATACCAGAGGCTATCACATGGAGACCTTCATACGAGTACATTTGAGAGGGGATGTTTCGGATGAGAACCCAGACAGGAGCGATCAAGAGCTTGGACGGAGACAAATCCAAATTAAAGTCCACTCTGAAATGGAGAATGCACAGTTGATTGTTTGCCAGAACGCGACATCAAGAATCTACTTCATTGTTACCTCGCAAGGGATAAAAAAGAAGCAGGTTCGATCGGTTTGTAGCTTAACTGATATCCGTCCATTATTTCCCCAAATTGGGTTAAGATCAGAGAAGATTTTCCCTGCTGGCGGAGGGGACCCATGAAACTTCGCAATGAGGTGATTCTTCCAGCAGTCAACATTTCTGAGACGGACTGACGCCGAAGCAACCACAGTCGGAATACCGTCATCGAGAAAGGATAGATCTGCCATTTTTTTAGATTCTTGATGGAGGATTGGAACTTTGAGGTCCATGTAGAAACAACCGGAAGGACGGGCTGAGATGATGAATGATATGCTGGAAGAGAAAGAGGAGGCGCTGCGGAGGAGGACGCTACCGCCGGAATAGAAGGGAGATCCGACACTAGCCGTGGAGAGGCTCAGACTCGCAGCTAGAGAGGATATCGAGTAGATCTGGGGGAATCGAAGACAGATCTGGCGGACGGACGGTTCGCAACAGAACAGGATCATGCGAAGCCATGGAAAAAAGGAAGAGGAGGAAGAAAGAGGAAATTCTCGCCGGAGGACGTGAGGTTACTACCGTCTGCGGGGATAAACTAAGGTGAAACCCTAGATCCCCTTTTGTGTCGCCTTCATCGAGAGAGAAATTAAACTAAAATTTGGAGGGAACAATGTTGTTCGATAATATGATCATCAAATTGTGTCATCTCCCACATCATATTCTCACTTTATTTTTTGTAATCTTTAAAATCTCTCATAGATTTCTATCTATATTTATGGAAACCTTATCATTTTTAGATATCCATCTTTAATTTCCTATCAATTAGTATAAAAATACAATATTTTTGAAAAAGAGCGAGGAGTAATAATATTTTTGCAAAATATACACAAACTAATGGTACTTTATTAATTAAAGAAAATGATAAAATGGTTCTAATTTTACCGTTTTAGGGAATAGTACGTTGACCACAGTAAAAAAAAAAAGTAGAAAATCAATTTGACCATCGACTTACTAACCTTGACCCATAATTTTCTCCCATTATCATTTTTCTTAGGGTTGAGAATCTATTTTCCCATGATAACTTCCATATAATAACACATCTACACAGTTAAACCGTAGTTCTATTTTCCTATCATTTGAAAGTTCGAATCATATTCCTCCACAAAATCAAAGTTCGAAATCTATTTCCCCCAAGAAATCAAAGTTTGAAACCTATTTCCCCACGCACCACGATTTGACTCGATTTAATGTATACCTATTAAATATAAACCGAAAAAACCAAATAAAACCAAACTTAACCCAATTAAAAACCAAATCAATGAACTAAACCCGATTACAACTCAGTTCCTAGTCTAATCCCCACCTGAAACCAACTAATCCACACCCGAAACTAACGAAGCAGGATCTTGATTTCGTGTAGATGTTTCCGCTAGTGGATTCAATAACTGAATTGATAGGAGTGTTCATATTCACCATCATCATCGACGAGACGGATCTAGCCGCGGCTAACTTCTTCCTCTGCTAACTATAAGGACCGTAGATCGTTCTCAGAAGATGTGGTACATGTTCTATCGTCAGGTTTCGCGCCGTCGCTGCTTCGGCAGCAGAGTTCTGAGAAGTGGATGACGGATCAAGTGGTTGCGAGATACGAGAGAGGTAGTAGATCTAGAGTTGATTCTCGAGTTTCGGATCTGGGCAAGCGTGCCTTGCTTCAAGTAGCAGTGGAATCCGTCGTTTCTTCTCACCGGAGATCTAGAAATATCCTTCATAGATTCTATTTGGCTAAGTTTGGTTGCGTACGAAGAGATTGAATCTGAGGAGAGGCATCATCTCATATATTCTTAAATCTAAAACACAAGTCTGAAAACTCCCTGTGCTAAAACGAATTTAGTTTTGATTTATTTTTAATTCCAAAAACATGTGTTTTACTTTGTTACCTTAGCCAAACCTACAAAATTACAACATATACCAGTGTTTTATCCACCCACCCAAAACCTATCGGATCTAACCCGATTGTTATTTTTTTTTTGAAATCGATCGACAAACTCAAATCGACAAATCACACCCTTCTCTCGAAATTAAAACCGTTGATAACTGTTTTAAAGTGGTCACAAATGGATGGATTTCAGTTCCCGAAAATTCAAACTCATCAAATCCATAATTTTACTCCTCATTTCAAATCGGAAATCTCCTCTTAACTAGGGATTTGATCAATGCCGCCGAAGACGAGGGGAGGAATGACAGGTCGAGGATTTTAAAGTGGTCACAAATGGATGGATTTTAGTTGTGAATCGTAGTGAAAAACAAATGCAAGTATATTATAGAGGATTCGAGAATATTTATAATCTGGGATTCTGGTGAAATTAGTAAAACTAGTAATACTGCTAAATGTTGTAAAACTAGTAAAACTTGGTAAAACAAAAGCAAATATAAATAGAGTTTTAGAATTATAGAGAAGAACGATGACTTACACTACAAGAAAAAAGCGTATTAAAAGCGTATTATTACGCTATCTGGTTATGCTATCAATAGTCAGATTTCTTGTAGTGTTAGAATGGAGTAAATACAATCTTGTGGTCGTTGTTGTAGGTTGCTGGTGGAGGATATGGGTACCTGTAAACATTTATAGGTTTAGAAAATTAGTAAACATGCTAATTGAATAGGATATGGCTACCTATATATATTAGAAACGTATAATCTTACCGATTCAGAAAAGTATATAGTTCTGGAAAAGACGCATAATTTTCAAATTCTATGTTTGAGAGGCCTTCTTCTGCTTTAAGCCATGAATTAGCTACAAAAAAAAAGATTTTTGATTGTTAGTATTTCACTACGATTTATATCATAGTAGACAATGACTTAATAGAGATAAACTCACTTCTTAATGTTTCGACTCGGAAACATCTTAAAATGCAGAAGATGTGCCAATCATTCGCGCTTGTAAAACGTGAAGATAGTTGCTCAGCCAGTTCTCCATGAGCCAAACACTCTAACCCTTTAAACATGTCACAAAACAAAACATTTACTAACAAAACACGATAACCCTTTAAACATGTCACAAAACAAAACAAAACACTTACTCTCTATCTCGGATGGTAAACTGAACGTCTGTCTTCATCCGTGGATTACCAACCCACGTGATTACTTCTATAACATCTATAAAACAAAAATAATACTACATTTACCAAGTTTTACCAGTTTTACCAAAACCTACAGATCCAATATATAGTTTTACTGAACAAAACACCAGTTTTACATAGTTTTAAAACACAAACGGTTAAGATACAATCAAAGTTACTCATACCTATAGGATACCGTTCTGACACTTCTAGCCGAATGATGTCACTGATGGGAGTGAAAACCAAAAAATGATTTTGATTTGGATAGTCTTTGAGCAAACTAAAGGTTGTGTTTCCATCGAAATATATTTCATAGAAGTTTCGATTTGTTTGCCTAATAATTTGACCCCACTTCACTGTAAAATGCTTGAGATTGAACCAATACCTCTCAAACTTCTTCACCCACGAGAACAAACGAAATGATTCACCAAAAACATTCGCTTCTATTCTTGTTCCCTGAAGATAACAAAAACAGTGGTGTATATCCTATCCTTGTTCCTTGATAGAGAAATTTAGAAGAGAAAATGATATATATATATATATTACCTCTTCATCACAAAGAAGCAGGTTCATCGTTGGGCCAGATACCCAATCTCTTATCCACATAGGCAGGATCTTCACTGTGAGGTTCCAATCCTGTTTCTTTGTGTTTAACTCCGATATCATGTTGACCGCTCTTGCCATCTCTTAACTTGGTTTTTTTTAAAGGGAAGAAGAGAAAAATGTGATCTCTCACTTGTTTTTTTTTTTTGTTTGCAGAAGAGGGAAGAGGAAGAGTTGCGATATACAGTTGAGATATAAGAGTTGAAAGAGGAAGACGGAGGGCTCGATGAAGACGTCAATATGAGATGAGACAGTTTCGAATCTCTTCGAGTTTCCTACTATCATCATTTATTAGAAGAAAATCTTTGTTTAGATTTGATTTGAAGTTATAGTTAATATATATAATCATTTATATTACTTATAAAAAAATTATAAAATTATTTATATGACTTGACAGTTATCTTGGTGAAAGTTTTCGTTTTGGCGCCAAAAAATTGCACTTAGTTTTACCAAAGATAGTAGTTTTACAAAAGTTCCAAATAGTTTTACTTTGGCTGTTTTCAATTTATTTAGTTTTACCCACTCTTAAACTTTGATTTTTTAGTTTTACAGTTGATTTTCCTCCATTAATCTATCATTCTAATTGTTGTGTGCATTAATATGTTTTAATTCTACATTTTTGCAACTGTACCCTACTAACTTGGCTATTTTTATTAAAATGATCTTAAAAGTATAAGAATTATGTTGGTGGGATTACTTCATATGAACCCAAAATTATCAATGTCGTAATTTACCTGTTAGGTCACATGAAAATATTTATTTTTGAGGTTTACAACACCAATTATTTTGTCGAGTAACTTTGAATTAGGTATTGCTTCACATTATCATCTTTAATCAGTTTTACCAGAACATACGGATCCAATAAATAGTTTTACAGAACAAAACACCAGTTTTACATAGATTTAAAATACAAACGGTTAAGATACATTCAAACAGGGCTACCAAATCCAAAAAGCAACCATTGGAGTCCTTGACTTGGCCGCCTTTTGTTTCGCGTCCTTGGTCGCCGTTTCCCACCCGATGGAAACCTCTTAGTTTTCCTTCTTCCCTTCTTTTTGACGCGATATGCAACTAATTTACAGTTTTCTATAGGACATTTTAGCACCAATCGCGTCTTATCCGACTTTATTATCGAATAACCAAAAATGTTAGCAAATGCACCTCTATCCACCACCTCTTGCCCTGCCTTCCTATTTCGAAATTCTTGACACACACTCAGACCCAAACCGTCTTTCCATGCCTCTATAAACTGACTAGCTTGTACAACAGGTGGAAGCTCAACATATCTATCACGTATTTCCTCGTCATTTTATTGCAATACCTCAAAGTTCATACCAGTAGAACTTTTCTCTGCTCTCGACAGTAGCTCGGGCAGTTCCGATGTAGCGATGACCTTTACATACAAAAGACATCTATGGTTCTCTTTATCAATACACCATAGGTAAACAGACAGATCCTCGTCATCCGAAATAAATAACTGTTCCTCACCTCCTCCCACCACCAGTGGAAAATAACTCAATTCCAATTTAACCCTACTTTCATCTAACGAAACCTTCTTGAATATCCTAGCTTCCAGCTTCGACAAAGTTATCTCCCCCATTGATGTCTTGAACATTAAACTATACATGCGACCTTGGTATTTAAAGTATATGCTAACGTTGTTGCTCATCGTATCCTGTAAAAAACAATACAAAAAAGTCACTCAGTAATAGTAGTTATCGACAGTTATTCCAGTTTTACACATAAATCATGGTTTTCAGTTTTACGAATTTTACCAGTTTTACTATATTTAAAAGTTTTACTAGGTTTACCTAGTTCTCCTATCGCAAGAACACAAATTGGGGATCTAATCTACTTCCAATTCACTAGGATTCAACCACTAAAATACATTTGTTACCTCTTTATCGACCCAGAATTCATAGTAAAACACCCAATGTGCATAAATAATCAAACCAATTCAATCCTTAAATTTGCTAAAACCAAATCGATGCACTAAATTCAGTGCAGGTCGACGGCGGCAACGAAACAGCGTTCTGACGGCGGTAGATAGGAAGAAAGTCGACGGCAAGGGCTTTCACTATTTTCCTATTTTTTTATTTATTTTTAAAAAAAATCGAAGCAAGGGCTTTTTAGTCAGTTCACATTTTATTAATGAAAAGAGGGACATGTAGATGAAAGGAGGATATAGGAGATTGTTAAATCTGATTTAGGGAGTTTTGAGACCTTGACCCATCTGAGGATCCAGAGAGAGAGAGAAAACGATTGTGGAAGATTTGTGTTCGAAGATACGGCATTCCGACGAGAGGAACTGGATGGTGAGGAGGAGGACGATGGGGAGTAAGAGAAGTCACACTAGGCTTAGAAGCTCTGCGATCACATCTGTAATGGCTTCGCTGCCGTCTCCGAGGAAGAACAGAACGAGCACTACCACCATTGATTCTTGGGTGAAGAAGAAGAAATGGGATCAAAATTATTTTTCTTAGATTATTTCAATTTCAATTTCGTCAGTATCAATTTCAATGTCAATTTCCCCAATTTCAATTATAGAACTTTTTTGGCTTATTTGCACCATATATCACTTTAACTTACTCAGGTTTTAGTGACTTTTGTTTTTTGTCTATAAAATGATAATTTTACTCTTGCTTTCTATTCATCCGCGTATCTGTATACGGTTGATTTCGTATAATATTGTACGAGGCAAGACCGAAAAGTTAATAATGAATAATAAAATAAGTGTTAGTTTTCAAAATAAATTGAGAAAATACTAAAAAATTTATAATTTTTTTAAAAAATAACAAAATAGCCAGTACTCACACTTTTTGTTTTCAACGTAGATAGTTAAACTTGCTTTTAACAAGTAATTGAAGAACGACAATGGCTCCAACAAATATGGAAATCTATATTTGACTCATTAATTAGTATTTAGTACCAATCTTAGTCAATTTTACCTATCTCCAAGTCAAAGTCTCATCCTATTTTTCATCTTTTTCATCCAATCACAGCGCTATTAATTATTCCAATTCATTAGATTTAATCCAAATCCTCCTCTTCTTTTTCAAAACTAGTTTGTTTTTTCACATGTATAAAAACTCTTTAATCTTAAATTTCTCTTAACCACAAAACTTTCATTTTCCTTTTTCCCCAAATAAATAACTCTCCACTCCACTTTTTTCTCAAAAACAACAAACAAAAAAAGCTAAAATATTTATTTTAAAAAAAAAATTAAAAAAAAAAACACATGACGTCGCTTGGTGAAGAAATTGGAGAAGAACAAATATCAAGAATTGAGAAAGGCAAAGGCAAAGATTACCATGGAGGAATCGAGACAGTCATATGTACTTCTCCCAGCATTGTTTGCCTTACCCAAAAGGTAAAAAACAAAAACAAACAAAAATACATTTGTTTTATTGCATATTTATGATGAACATATTTTGAACAAATTGGTTTATAATTTGTTTTTTCAATATTGATTACAGTTGATAGCAGAGATGATTGGGACATATTTCGTAGTATTCTCCGGATGTGGAGTGGTGGTAGTGAATGTTCTGTACGGTGGAACCGTGACATTTCCAGGGATTTGTGTAACTTGGGGTCTCATTGTTATGGTTATGATTTACTCTACCGGTCACATTTCCGGTGCACATTTTAACCCTGCGGTTACAGTCACTTTCGCCATTTTCCGGCGGTTTCCTTGGTATCAGGTATCTGATCTCTATCTCTTCTTTTAATTAAGTTTTCGATTGTTTCAAACACTAAATTATGTATAATGTTTTTGGGCAGGTACCAGTGTATATAGGTGCACAACTTACGGGATCGTTACTAGCAAGTTTGACATTGAAGCTAATGTTCAAAGTGACACCCGAAGCTTACTTCGGAACAACTCCGACAGATTCGTCGGCACGAGCGCTCGTCGCAGAGATCATTATTTCATTCCTTCTTATGTTTGTTATCTCCGGCGTTGCCACCGATAATCGTGCGGTTAGTAATTTCTATATCACCCTCTCTTTTTTTTTCTTGCTATGTCCTATTAGTTATATCCATATTGGTTAGATCATTATAATTGAAATGGACACACAAATTGTATATGACATGATCGAACAAACAAAAGATAACAGTTAAGTTAAGTGTAATGAAATAGGAAATTGCTAAGGGAATTACTTTTTTTTCTTAGTCAATCTGGCAGAATGGAAGAATATATGAACATAAAATCGCAGTTTAGTTGGTTTTTGAAGAAGAAGTTGTTTCAATTGCATATTTTACTATAGTTCTAATATAAAACCAGTCATACAAATTTGGAAGTTCATTCTTATGTTGTTGGATTGTTCTTAATATTTTTTTTTTTTTGTTAACAGGTCGGAGAATTAGCTGGAATTGCGGTGGGGATGACTATAATGTTAAACGTCTTTGTGGCTGGGTAAAACTCTTTTTATGTCTTCATTTTTTTTTTTTAATTACTAGGAGCATTTTATATGGTTCCGTCCCAAACGTCACTCGTACATCCCCAAACCCGGAACAATAGCATTTCATTTTACAAACAACATAATTCATATACGACTATAAAGTTATAATTTGATTTTTGATTATTATTAGACCGATTTCGGGAGCATCAATGAATCCAGCAAGAAGTCTAGGACCAGCCATAGTGATGGGAGTATATAAAGGAATATGGATTTACATTGTTGGTCCACTCGTCGGAATTATGGCCGGAGGTTTTGTTTACAACTTTATCAGATTTACAGATAAGCCACTTAGAGAACTCACTAGGAGCGGTTCTTTCCTCCGTTCGGTTTCTCCAAAATGCAAAGCTTCTCCTTCTAAGAGCTAATCTTTTGTTCTCTTTGTTTTCTCTTATTTAGTTAAATTTTCCAGTTGAATAGTTTGTATACTTTCTTGACATAATTGCACATAATGTCACTTATTTCAACTTTCATTAGTAAGTTAGTATTTTTGTATATTGTTAAAAATAGTTGTCACTTTTTGTGTGAAAAAACGATTTTACCCTTCTTATTGCTACATCGTGTACCGTACATTATCGTATACGCCATAATGTACAGGAGTAAAATTGGGTTGAACAGTAAAATAAGTGTTATATTTTAGTAAAATTTATAAAAATATCAACATATTAATGAAACTTCAATTAAGCGACCTTACATGCAAAATCTCATACTTTCTTTTGACTTAATTTTAGTTGACTCTAATCTAAGAAAAGATATCTCCTCCAATTCTTGATTAAATTCCTGGCGAAAATAAAAAAATGCAAATCGGAGATACGATATGACACACCATTTTTTTGTGGAGGTGTATTGGACTAAAGATAATCAAATAAACTTCAAAGCTCTTTTACTCGAAATATATATCAAGTGATCATTGCATACTCCACACAATGAGAAAGATACGGCACTAAAACAACTTAGCTCGACAATGGCTTCTTTGAAACAAACGCTGTTCCAACAGCAGACATGTGTTCCAGCAAGCAGCTGTTCCAAAAATTTAGAAATTAATATTTATTTAAAAAAGCTTATTATCAAAAAAGGCAAATTTGAGAAACTAACTATGGGAGATGTCACAACCAACAAAAAATTTCGTCTCATGTCACTTTAAAATGAGAAAAGACGTGTATACCTTTTTGTGATCCATGGACAAAATAAGATCATTGTGGAGTCGTTCGTGGAGCTGTTCGTCATATTTTCAATTGTTGCAACAAGTTAGATTCGTTCGTGATGTCGTGGTACATAAAATCATCATTTGTAATAGGTTAATTTTTTTTTGTAACAATTGTAATAGGTTTTAATTCAAGTTATAAAAAACATATTCTATGTGATTTAAACTGGTTTGTGCTGATGTCGTTACTTGTCAGTTGTCACCATCATTTGATTATTTTTCTTTTTGGTCAGAAATATTTAATTACTTTATACCAATATAACCATGATCAACTTAAAATATATATATATATATATATATATATATATATATCAACTAAAAATGTTTTGTATTACTTTAAAATATGAGAAATTCTTTAAAATAGGACTAAAACCATGATCATGATCAACTTAAAAAATATATATATATATATATATATATATCAACTAAAAATGTTTTGTATTACTTTAAAATATGAGAAATTCTTTAAAATACGACTAAAACGAGTTTTTGTTCCAAACATACCATTACTAGTTTTTTTTCTTCCAAAACTACCAATAAATGATTTTTTCCACAAATACCACAAACACTAAAAAGAGTTTTAAGGGTTTATAATTTAAATATTTGGGTTTGGGCATATTATTTTGGGTTTAGAGTTTAGTTTTTAGGGATTAGAGTTTATTTTTGAGGGCTTAGGGTTTAGTTTTGAGGGTTAAGAATTTAGTTTTATGGTATATGTGGAAAACAAAATTGGTGGTAGTTTTGGAAAGAAAAAACTAATGATGGTATGTTTGGAACAAAAATTTATTTTAATGGTATTTTTGAGAATTGTCCTTAAAATATTTAGTAACTAGGACTTAACCCGTGATATAATTAGAGAAGATTAATTTTTGTGATCCATGGACAAAATAAAATCATTGTGAGTCGTTCGTGGAGCTGATGTTCGTCATATTTCCAACTGTTGCAACAAGTTAGATTCGTTCGTGATGTCGTGGTACATAAAATCATCATTAATAGGTTAATTCAAGTTATAAAAAAACACATTCTATGTGATTTAAACTGGTTTGTGCTAATGTCGTTACTTGTCAGTTGTCACCATCATTTGATTATTTTTCTTTTTGGTCAGAAATATTTAATTATTTTATACCAATATAACCATGATCAATTTAAAAAAAAATATATATATATATATATATATATATATATATATATATATATACTTCTCAACTAAAAATGGTTTGTATTACTTTAAAATATGAGAAATTTCTTAAAATACCACTAAAATAAGTTTTTGTTCCAAACATACCATTATTAGATTTTTTCTTCCAAAACTAACAATAAATGATTTTTTCCACAAATACCACAAACACTAAAAATGAGTTTTAAGGGTTCATAATTTAAATATTTGGGTTTGGGCTCACTATTTTGGGTTTAGAGTTTAGTTTTTAGGGATTAGGGTTTATTTTTGAGGGTTTGGGGTTTAGTTTTGAGGGTTAAAAGATTAGTTTTGTGGTATTTGTTAAAAAAAGTAATGTTTGTGGTAGTTTTGGAAAGAAAAAGCTAATTATGGTATGTTTGGAACGAAACATTATTTTGATGGTATTTTTGAGAATTGTCCTTAAAATATTTAGTAACTATGACTATAATTAGCGCGGGGTAATGTTTTTAAAGAAATTGTTTTGAAACTTAAGAAAATTGATTTTATTTGAATTTTATAATATGCATAACTCATGATTATAGATAGAATTGTTAAACGGAATAATTTGTTTATTTAATCCGTTTTGCAGTGGACTAAAATATTATTCGGGCTAACTAGTATAAAACATATAAACTTGAAAACATAACTCTATTAATTATTATGCATCGTTTAATGACTCTAGTTTTGTGGTTAGTTCACGAACTCTTAAAAAACAAATTGTGACTAACTTTTTATAAAATTAGTAAAATATTTTTCAACATTTATTTTGATATAAATTCAAATAAAATATAATAAACTATAGTGAAAAATATATCAAGATTTTGAATAATTTTTTTTCTTTGAATATATATGGATTGGTTATTATTTAAAAATATATAGCATATAACATCTTTAATGCAAAATAAATAATTTTCATATTCTTATCACTAATTGTAAAAAACAATTATACATTTTCCTATTTCAATTATTCTTTGTTATTTGTAATGACATTTCATGTAATAACTTACAAAACAAAATTTATTTTCAAAAATATCTTCTTAAATAATATTATAGAGATATTTGTTATTACTTGATTTATATATAGATAAATACTGTTCCCATTAAAAATGGTGGCTATATCTAAAAAAACACAATTTGTTAAGTATGGTGGAGTCTTTTTTTTTTTTTTTTTTTTTTTTGTAACTAAGTATGGTGGAGTCTTTATATATCTTCTTTTGACAGGTCGACATAGTAACTGAAGGAAGACAATCTGGAACTCCATATTTGATTCATTAATTAGTACCAATCTTAGGCGATTTTTTATCCAATCTCCACTTAACGTCAAAGTATGATCCTAATATTCATCTGTTAAATCGAATCAAAGCTCGTTATTCCAACTCATTAGATTTAATCCGATCCTTCTGTAGTTGTTTCAACTAATTTCTGTTTCAACTAATTTCTGTTTCACTTGTATATTCATTTTCCTTTTTCTCAAATATATAAAACTCTCCATTCCACTTTTTTTCTAAAAAAGAACGATTTTCGAAAAAATGACTTCGCATGGTGAAGGAATCGAAGAAGAACAAATATCAAGAATTGAGAAAGGCGTAGGCAAAGATTGTCATGGAGGAATCGAGACAGTCATATGTACTTCTCCCAGCATTGTTTGCCTTACCCAAAAGGTAGTAAAAGAAAATATATTTATTTTATTAGATAGCTATAATGATAATAATAATTAATTTATGGTTTTTTTATATAAAAAATATATATATTACAGTTAATAGCAGAGATGATTGGGACGTATTTCATAATATTTTCTGGATGTGGAGTGGTGGTAGTGAATGTGTTGTACGGTGGAAAAGTGACGTTTCCAGGGATATGTGTGACTTGGGGTCTCATTGTTATGGTCATGATTTACTCTATCGGTCACATCTCCGGTGCACATTTTAACCCTGCGGTTACCGTCACTTTCGCCATTTTCCGACGGTTTCCTTGGTATCAGGTCATTATCTACTCTCTGTCTCTTCTTTGAATAATATCTATAGATTGTTTCAAAAACACAAAGTTTTGTGTTTACATTAGTGAAGAAAAAAAAAACATGTATAACATATCGATGGCTAGACTAGACGGTAACAGTTAGAATTTGCATATATAATTAACAAAATTTTCATTTGTGTTTGCGATTAAAAAAAAAATGTTATAGAAAAAACATAAATTATAGTAATTGGATATTGATAATTTGAATAATGAATATGATTGTATGATGTTTTGGGCAGGTACCATCGTATATTGGTGCACAACTTGCGGGATCGTTACTAGCGAGTTTGACATTGAGGCTAATGTTCAATGTGACACCAGAAGCTTTCTTCGGAACAACTCCGGCTGATTCGTCGGCACGAGCGCTCGTCGCGGAGATCATTATCTCATTCCTCCTCATGTTTGTTATCTCCGGCGTTGCCACCGATAGCCGAGCGGTTAGTGTTTTCTATATAGCATCCTTTTGTTTTTCTTATTTGTACATATCTATATTGGTAATTCGTTGTATAGAAATGGACACACAATATATATAGACATGATCATTAACTAAAATAAACAACAAAAAAATGAACTCACTAGTGCATATTCTAATATCTATTGACATAAAAATCCTAGTCATAGGGAAAAAAAAGTATGCAAGGAAGTTTTTTTTTTTTGATAAACCGTGTGAATTCCGAGCCTTTGGCCCATAATCTCCTCAGTTGCCGGAATCAGCCTAATACTCCGCCCCAAAAGGAGATTGAACCCAAACCACAAAGGAACCAACCCCTTTGTGTTACCACTAGGTCACAACCAATTTGGTTGCAAATGGAAGTTTCTCATGTTGTTAGACTTTTCTAAATATTTTTGGCAGATCGGAGAATTAGCTGGAATTGCAGTGGGGATGACTATAATGTTAAACGTCTTTGTAGCCGGGTAAAAATATATACTATCTTTTTTTTCCCTCATTTTACCACAAACACAATTCATATATAATGTGAAATATATTAATATGGGTTTTGGTTATTATTATTATTATTAGACCTATTTCGGGAGCATCAATGAATCCAGCGAGAAGTCTAGGACCAGCAATAGTGATGGGAAAGTATAAAGGAATATGGGTTTATATTGTCGGTCCCGTCGTCGGAATTATGGCCGGAGGTTTTGTTTACAATTTTATCAGATTTACGGATAAACCACTCCGAGAACTCACAAAGAGTGCTTCTTTTCTACGTAGCGTTTCTCCTCCAAACAACAATACTTCTAGTTCAAACTTCTAAGAGCTAATCTTTTGTTATCTCTGTTTATATCTTATTGTGTAATTGTTGAATTTTTGTATGCATTCTTTTATTAACTTAACTTTAGTTAAATCAAATCTGAAAAAACCATCACGTCATATTGTGTAAACTATAGACCAAAAATGTTTTTGGTTATAATGAAAACTCGAAGAATTGGATAGATTCAGCTTGATTTAGTTGTCCATTTAAACTTACATGTACATGGCATCGTCCTCAATGTAGATAGGCATTATGGGGTTACTTAAAAGAAATGGACAAATCCTATCTACATATACATGGCATCGTCCACCATCGTTCAACATGATTTCATTTGAGACCTATAAGTAATTCCAAAATCCTAGTGCCATGTAGATAGGCATGTCTATTTCAGGACCGGACATCCAACCAATCTCTACACCTGTCCCGAATTTTATGTCCCATTCCTGCTTTCGTTTAAATAATTATACGTCCGAATCCGGATCCTGATATCTGCGGATATTTTATGTCCCATTCCTGCTTTGATTCATAAAAAATCGCCTAAGATTGGTACTAATTAATGAATCAAACATGAGTAGATTGGATAAAAAAACACAATTTTCAAGTTTATAAGTATGGTGGAGTCTTTATATATCTTCTAGGTGGATATCCGAAATCCGAATATCTGGAAGCCTCAGATCCGACGGATCCGGATATCTCAAAATTTCTCGGATATCCGATCTGTCCCACCAGTAGGAATGGTATGGAACGGGTTATCCAAATTATCCGTTTGGAATTATAAAACAAAAAACAAAAAATAATGAAAATTTATCTAATAAATATCGTATTTTTTTCTCAAGATTTCCTAAAATTATTAGAGATACTCGTCCCAAAATTAATTTTTATCCAAATTACTGAGAATTTGGATAGTAATTTTAGCTACTCAAATCAATACAATAAAACCCCTTGTGTCTCTCCAGGAGTTGACACATCAGCTTTTTCAGACTTTCATAAGCTAACACCTAATAAAAATAATCAACCAATTAGAACAATTTAAATAATACATGACAGATTAAGTTTTTACACATCATTAGCTTTGTTGTTACACATCAGCTTCAACTTGATCGTTTTGGTCGAGTAAACTATATTGGAGGAGATGGATCAATCGGAGACTCTTCAAAAGCTGGTTTACAACGTTTTCGGTGCCCGAAGTATTCTTGAGATTCTGCCGGTGGGTTTTCAGTTCAGGACTTAATCAATTGATATATTCCTTAATTGATGCATGTTTTGTGTGAGTGAACGAACATGACTTGGATTAAGGTTTGGTTCAATATTGATCTCCGATTTGCTCTGTTGGTTTCACATGTCCGAAGAAACGTGTTGTGATTACTGGTATGGGTGTCATCTCTGTCTTTGCTAGCTTGCTTTCCGGTGGCCAGATTCGCGATAAGAATTTTTTCTAAAACATGTGTTTTCAAGTGAACCTGAAAAATTCTTATCATTAGTATTGATTTTTTTTTTTCACTGGAATTGCAGAGAAATCATATTGTAGTGTTAAAAATAATTGGTTTTCTGCATATCATATCCTTTCATGTACGCCAACTATGGACATGGTTCCTAATTACTTCTAGATTTAGATGCAAAGACCAAAGAGAAAGAGCTACAAGCAAATGTGATAGATATGAAGGAGAATAGAGCGTCACTACATGAAAAGTTCTCAAATGAGGAGTTGAGTATGTTGGTACGACTTTATAATACACCTGGTTTTTTCCATTGCATACCTAATCCCCTAAAAAACTTTAATCAAGTTTGATATGTCCTTATTGGTTATGACTCCTATGATCTAATTGAAAAATCATACAAGAGAATGTAGAGTTTCATTTTAGAAGCTTCGCAATTCTCCTTGAGAAGAGGTTGATAAATTGAAAGAAGAGAAAATGGTTGCGAACCAAAAGATTTGCTTCCCGTTATTGTGTAGAGGTGCTACATTATCTGTTATTCCTCTTAGTGTTTGCCATAGTTTTTTAGTTGTTATGTTAAGTGGAATTGCTTTGATTTCTAGGCGAGTCCCTTAAAGATATGTTATGCACTTAGCAAGGCAAATGTAAATGAAGCAGAAGATGCAAAAGTAAAGACAGTTCAAGTAATCATCAAAAGTTATAGATTCAACATGTTCTTAAGGCATAAAAATAACATTTCTGGTTAACAGTCAGGGTTCATGAGTACTCTTTGTAAATTTCAGATTATATACGAACATGTCAAACCTTGAAACTGAAAATCAAGACTTGAACTACCATTTTGAGAAGAGAATTGTTCTGTCTTACGTGAAGCAAGGTGAGGCTTCATGTACAATGTACAAATATGATTAGGAGATACACATGCTTTCAAATATAGATGTAATAACTCTTGATTAGTTGGTTAGCGTATATTTTTCAGGAAACATGAGCACATTATGATGATGCTTGTGGAAAATTCTCTTATAATCTTTTACATCAGAAGAGGTAAACAAGATTTTATGTTCCTATGCTTAACTTGGACTAGGAAAATTGGAGTTTTCCTTAATTGATATAAATTGAGCTGCGCTAGAGAAAGTAATTTCGAACGACGCTATAATCATATTCACCGTGGTAGTGAAATTGAAGTAAATAAAGTAACAGCCAGTAGCTAGGAAATCTCTGCTCCATGTATTTAAATGACTTTGCTAGGCTTCTCTTTCAAAGACCTTTCATAAAAGAGATAAATTGGTGTTGGGAAAGGATTTACCAGTCTTTCTACAAATGATATTACAAAACATGCGATCAAAACATTCGAATCAAGTCAATGTCATGTTACCTCACTAACTGAACACAAATTAGTAACTATGTAACCTTGAATGGGGAAATGGAAATCCCCTCTGTGATTTATCTAGGTATTTCGACGCACAACATCCACCAGTAAAACAGAACAAGACTACGGATCTACATTTGAGAGAGAATAAAACCATCGTATTAGACACCACAAAATTCAGAAACAGCTTTCCAATATAGAGAAAAGATAAATAGGATTTCTACTAAGCCTTTCAATATGTTAATCTTTACTACCTCAAGTGTTTTGCTTACGAAATTGAGATTGCCGAGTCAACCTTTTTCTCATACCAAATTGAGTTCTATATAAAATATGTTGTTTTTAAAACTACTTATTTCAAAATTAAATGAAACATTAACTTTAAGAAATATAGAATTCATTTTATGACACATACTAAAGAATAATTTTACATTAAAATTACTTTAAAATTTGTCTACTTTATCTACCATTTTTAGTACTTAATAACAAAGTATACCTTCCAGAAATCAAAAATCAATTCATTATTTATGTATGTAATATTAAATCACATCTATCAAATTAAACATAACATTATATTAATGTAAAAACAGAAAATAATATAAAATTTTCGCGGCGTAGCGCGGGTCTTGTATGTAGTTTCCATAATTTGTTCAGTTACTCGAATTTTCCGTCCAGTTTTTCGATCTGAAACATTTTGGATAATGTTTTTCAATATCCGAATTATCTGTTTTCGATCATTTTTCAGTATATCCCGTCCTATACTCGAAATGGAGAGGCCTACCTGTAATAAATCTGTAATCTGTAATTGTAAGCATAACTGATTTAACTCTTCAGACCCAAAAAAAAAACAAAATCTCGAAAAGGGATCAGGGTTTAGCCATTTCTCCGATTAGGATTCTAGGAGTTAAGCCTTCGACATGGTTGAAGCGAATGGATCGAGCAGCATTCTCTCGCAGAAGAGACAACGTTCTTCGATATCTCCCTGTGATGGAGCGAAGAAATTGTGTACAGAGGATAAGCGACTCTCGGCGACGCTGTTTGATCTGAATATCCTCGACTGTCCCATTTGTTTCGAAGCATTGGCGATTCCTATCTTCCAGGTTTTGTTTCTTACCTGAATTGAATTGAATTAGGAAGAGGACAATTTGGAGTAAAAAGGAAGAAAAAGTTGTAATTGTCCCAATTTTCTAGGTTTTAAGTGTATCCTTAGCTTTTGTTTTGATGATTCTGAGGATTCTAGTGAAGTTTTGTAAGATATGTTCATGAAAATATGTGTATAATATCTGAGGATTCTAGGTTTTAAGTGAGGATTCTAGTGAATTAAGAAAACAGCATTTGGAGAATCACAACTACTCATTGGTTTTGTATTTCAGTGTGATAATGGGCATTTGGCTTGCTCTTCTTGCTCTCCGAAACTGAGTAACAAATGCCCTTTATGTGCTTCGCCTATCGGCCACAATCGCTGCAGAGCAATGGAGAGTGTGCTCGAATCAGTCTCTGTCCCATGCCCAAACGCCAAGTTTGGATGCACCAAGAATGTAACTTATGGGAAAGAATCAATCCATGAGAAGGAATGCGCCTTCTCTCAATGCTCCTGCCCTGTGCTAAACTGCAATTACACTGGATCATACAAGAAGCTCTACAATCACTATTTTACCCATATGGTTAACGGGCGAAGAGTTGATAGTATGTTCCGTTTTGGCAATTCCTTTATTGCCCATATGGATATCAGGGATAGTGTATTAGTTCATAGAGAGTTTATTAATGAACTATTGTTTGCGGTGCAGTGTGTTAGGGAGCCGTATGGTGTGTATGTAACTGTAATCTGCATTGCACCATGTGCTCCAGAAGTAGGAGAGTTCTCATATCATCTTTCCTACACTAGTGCGAATGAGCACACTATGACTTACGAATCACCAGATATGAAGAGGATTCGTGAAGTGAGTTCTCAAATCCCTCAAGACAATTTCATGTTGATCCCTAACCGCTTCTTGCGTGGTGAATTGTTGGAAATGAAGGTTTGCATTAAGAAGAGGTTGAACCAAGAGTAAGAAGATTGGCCCTTTTAATATTCCTGTGGAGGCTCTATCTATCTCCTCTGCTTTTTTGTATCTCGCTCATTGTCGTCAATATGTAACCTAACGAGCTAAGATCAGATTTAGTTGCTATATGTAAGTTTTTGACCTGACGAACTAAGATCAGAAGTTGCTTTTGCGGCTTTTCATTTAACAAGGTTTCAGTTTAGAGTTATTGCCTCCTTATGAGGGCGTAAAAACTCTTGAAGTTCTGCTCAAAAGCTATAATCCAATGAAACGTTTGTACAATCTCTGAATTTTACATAAACTCAATTACAGCTTATTAGTTACAACTTGTTATGAATCAAGAATCTGATCCTTGTTTCACCGAAAGAATCAATTACAGCTTATTAGTTACAACTTGTTATGAATCAAGAATCTAACCTCCAAAGAATCTGACACTGAAACAACAACAAAAGACTCATAAAACATTATCAGATTACGCCTGAAACGACAAAGTTCGAGAATGGACTTACGAGAGAGGAGAAGAGTCGTTCAAACGCCGGAGCCGAATCCGCCCCCGCCCGGAGTAATAATCTGTAGGATTTCACCGGCTTCCACATGTACAGTATTCTTGCCTCCCTGATAGATTCTCTGTTTGTCTTTTGAGATGACATAGTTTGCTCCACATGTAGAGTTTTGTGTCCCATTCCCGCTCTCATTTAAATAATTTATTCAAACGGCACGGGAAGGGAAATGGTATGGACAGGTTACCCAAATTATCCATTTGGAAATTAAAAAAAAAATTATAAAAATATATCTAAAAGTTATTCAAAAATTTCAAAAAAATTTCAAATTTTTCCAAAATCACTCGAGATACCCGTCTCGAAATTGACCCGGGAAGGGAAAAGGTACGGATAGGTTACCCAAGTTATCCAACTTATCGGTTTGGAAATTAAAAAAAAAAATTACAAAAGTTTATCTAACAAATATCTATTTCAAAATTTCCCAAACCGTTCCAAAATTACCTAAATTATTCAGAGTTTGAATAATGATTTTAGCTATCCAAATTTCCCAAATCCGTCATGTTACACAAATTTTCCGTCCCGTTTTTTTATCTGAAACATCTATTACTAATAAAAGTTGATATTATATGCCTCTAAGGGTATTGATTTTACCTATTTAATTGTCTTCTTGATCAAAGTTATGCTCTGATGGAATAAACAAATAAAATAACGGCATGAAAAAGAATTCACCCATGGATTGAGAAAGACGACTATAATGAAGGAAAAATGACTATTTGTAAACCAATCTTCTCAGATATAAAATAATGTTTGTTACTTTAATATTATTTGTAATGACCCCTAAGTATGAGAATTAAATCCTCATCGCGTAGATTTATGATCTCATCAAAGAACCATTGAAAAGTTAATACAACCAATATGTCACCAGAAAAAATTCCTGCTTTTATCTCTCTAATGTAAAATTTACAAAAAGTATATTTACTTTGTCGGTTTTTGGTTATTATAACTTTGTTTCAAAATTCATATCATATTCATATATTTTTTTGGTTTCAAAATTGATTTTTTCATAGATATGAAAGCAATAGTTGTGTTTATTACGTTGCTTTTCGATTTGTAGATTAAATTAAAATAGTTAAGGAAGGAAAATAATTTTTGATTTTTTTGCTTTTTTGTTGTTGTTGTTTTTGTAGAAAACAAATATAACGAGAATTGAAATGAATATGATGAAAAAAATTATTCATTCTGATTGGAAGAAGTAAGGTACAATTATTGAAAAATCATTTAAAAGTCACCACAACCAATATGCTATCAGATAAAAGTCCGGTCTTTACATCTTCAAGATAAAACAGACAAAAAATTGTCGATCTTTTGTGATTTTAAATTAGTTTCAAATTTCATTTCATATTCACCTATTGTCTTAGTTTCAAAATTAAAGCTGTCATGAATGTGAAAGCAAGAGTTGTGTTTATTAGTTTTTTCCATTTAGTAGATTAAATCAGAAATTTTTATTGATTAAATTAGCTAAGAAAAGAGAATAACTTTATAATTTTTGTTGTTGTTTGCATAGAAAACATATATAATGAAGATGAAACTGAAAATGATTAAAAAAACTTATTTTCTTGATTTAAAAAAGTAATCTATAATATTTTATCTTCGTGTCAATACTATGGTTATTAAAATAGCATTTGATTACTTTGTTACACTTTTAGTTGACTTTGATATACTAACTTGTAAATGTTTGACCATATAATACGTTTTTCAAACGAGACATGTAGATTCAAAACAAGACCGTTGAAATTTCACAAACTGTATATAATTACTGAGATTAAAACTGTAATATTTTTAATATATATTATTACCACCACCATTATGCATAATATAATATCTCAATAAATATAATTGCTCGCATATAATTTTTATGAAATTAGTATTAAAAACAATACCCACACGTAACATGGGTGCAAAACCTAGTTTAAGATATTTCAATATCTGAAATAGATATTTTCGACCTTTTTCACTATTTCCCCTCTGATACTCGAAATGGAAAGGCCTACCTAGGCTTGGGCATTTGGGTGGCTTCAGGTCGGTTTTTCGGGTAATTCGAATTAGGGAGGTTTAGGACCCAAATAGAACCCAGAAAACTTTGGTTCAGTTCGGGTAGGTCTCGGGTCCGGGTCAGTTCCGGATACCCGAATTATTTGAAATACCCAATTCAATTTAAAATAAAAAAACAATTGGTTTAATTTTGAAAAAATTTGGTTCAATTTTTAACAACTTTATCTAATTTTGACATATATAACTAAAGACAATTAGATATTTCAATTATTTTGGATATTTAGGTTATTTCAAGTCTAAATATACATAATATAATTGTATTTCATATATTTTGAGTATCTATTCAGGTTTTGGTTCTGTTCGGTTTGGGTACCCCATATATTTTATAAGAGGAACCATTCGGGTATTTATGACTATTCGGTTCGATTTGGTTCTTTTGGTTCCAAATAATTTTCCCATGCTGTAGAAGTCATTGTGTTATCCGTAAACTGTAATTGTAAACAAAACGGATTTCCGCTTTGGGCGGTGACCGGAAACTCGACTCCTGCACAGCGCCCCTACTTTCTGTTTTTCTGTTGCCTTCTCTGCTTATTCATGGAGTTATGCTTGCTTCGTTGCTCCCCAACTTTCAGATTTGGTCTCTCAGATCTGTAGTAGATTGGTAAGAAGCGATGGTTGTTCGTGGTGAATAAAGTTTTCATCAGCCATATCTCATCAATTTCGTTGTTCTAGTCATGGATTTAGATCTCTCCTTCTGAGGTGGTGTATTTCTGGCTATGGAATTGTAATTTTTGTATATGGTTTATTTAGGTTCATGGTTTCGCTCTCTTTTTATTTCGGGGAAGTGCCGATTTTGTTGTCTTGTCTAGTTTGAGATAGTATTCGATTATCCCCTCCTATTTGTTCATTGAATCTATGAAGTTAGTCTCCTTCCGCCGCCTTTTAGTTTAGATGAATAATATTTTTTTTTCCATGATCTTTTCCTTTATCTGTTATCCTAAGGCTAACCTCTATGTAGAGATGCAAAGTTATAGATTTAGACTCTTTCGAAAGAAAATTAGGTGTGTAGGAGGGTAATCGTTTTAGCTAGGTTAATTTTTCGCGGCTTCCTCTATCATTGATTCTCTTCGGCCCTGTGAGCACAGTAATTCTACGTCTATTATTCTTTTTGACTTTGCGGTGGTTTAAAGAGCTTCACTATTAGTTTTAGACTTTTAGTATTTCATCATGTGTTTTCCTTGTGTTGAGCTTAGACCACGATTATCGCGGTTTCTTAAGGTATCTCTTAGCTTATTTGCTAATATATTTAATCAGAAGAGATTAAAATGGTTAAGAGACGTAATATACGGTTCTTAGATGATATGTGGCCAATTGTGAGTGGTTCTACAATTTGGGGAGAAAAAATGTTTTCTTTCTCTCCTCATTTTTTTCCTGACCAAAATTTGTTCCTAGTTCTCTCCGTCGAAGACGACGACTCTTCACTTTCGGCCTCGGCATCGTCGACAGTTCCGGCCAGTGACGGCGTTGGGTCATCTGCATCGAAGGATCGGGAACTCTGTGACGACGCGACGGTAATGGATTTCTTCTCTTTCCCCTCTTTCCTCGGTTTGATTATTTTCTTGTTTAGCTGGGTTTAATTATTTTCTATTAGAGTATAATAGAAATCTCGGTTATGTTGTGTTAGAGTAGAATAGAAATCTCGGTTATGTTGTAACAAGGGGTGTAAACAAAATCCTGTGAAATGTTGAAGAGATGGAAAAGAACAATGGAGATTGGGATGTTGTTCCATTTCTTTGAAGTCCAATCGATCGTCTTGAAACCTTCTTGTAAATCGTTTCCTACAGCTATATATATTTTCTCCATTGTCGATCCTTCTGCTGCTCCTTCTTCGAATTCATGATTCTTAATTTCCTCCATCTTCTTCTGGTTTTGATGAAATAATTATCTTTCTTTATAATAAAACATAATTTTTTTTTTTACGAACCATTGGACATACCAAAAAATGAGGGTCTCTTACATAAGTTTCTTAACCCACTTTAATATTAAACTAATGGTTAAAAAACTCATTTGGGTTTGTGCGTTAATCATGCCCTTAGTTTCCTAAATAAATTTGTTTTCCACCAGCTTTTGACTCATGAGAGATTTCTTTTCTTTACCGGTTATTAGGCATGGGCATTCGGATATCCGAACCCGAACCGATCGGATCTTTCGGATTTTCGGATTTTCGGATTCATGAATTTAATATCCATTCAGATATTTTATATTTTTTGTATCGGTTCGGTTCGGTTTTAATCGGATTCGGTTCGGTTTGGATATTGAAATCAAGATCCAAAATTAATCCAAAAAAATTCAGATTATTCGGATTTATTGTAACCGAATACAGCCAAAAAACCGAAAAATATCCGATTTAACCGGGAAAAAACCGAAAAAACCTAAAAACAATTTCGGACTTATGAAAAATTTAGGATTTATGAAAACTTCGGATTTATGAAAAATTTAGGATTTATGAAAACTTCGGATTTATGAAAAATTTAGGATTCGGATTATTCGGTTATATTGCAACCGAATACAACCAAAGAACCGAAAAATATCCGAAAAAACTCGGAAAAAACCGAAAAAACCAAAAACCCCGAAAAACCCGATCCGAAGTATAACTGAAATATTATATGTTTGGTTAGTTCGGATATCCGAACGGATTTCGGATATTAATCGAACCGAACCGAAATCCAAAGTTACTCACACTAAAAATCCATTTGGTTATTTTTAAAGATTCGAACCCAAAACGAATCCGAATTTTTTCGGTTTTTCGGGTAAGGATTTTCGGATCGAGATAATATGCACAGGGCTACCGGTTATTGTATTCTTTTTCGTGATTGTTTTAATAAAATAACAATTTAAAATTCAAAAAAAAAAAAAAACTGATTTAACTCTTCGGACCAAAAAAATAAATAAAAAACCTCCGACATGGTTGAAGCGTCGATTTCGGAAGCTTCGGGCGAAGGGAATGGATCGAGCAGCATCCTCTCGCAGAAGAGACAACGGTCTTCGATATCTCCCGGTGATGGAGCGAAGAGAGTGTGTACAGATGATAAGCGACTCTCGTCGATGCTGCTGGATCTGAACATCCTCGACTGTCCCATTTGTTTCGAAACATTGGCGATTCCTATCTTCCAGGTTTTGTTTCTTACCTGAATCGTAGCTTCTCAAACTCTGCTTTTGTTAACGATAGTTCTTGAAAGTGTAGAGTATAAGTAGAATTTGTGGGTCAAACTCTGTATTAGGAAGAGGAGTAGAAAGGAAGCAAAAAGTTGGAATTGCCCCCATTTTCTAGGTTTTAAGTGTATCCTTAGCTTTTGTTTTGATGATTTTGAGGATTCTAGTGAAGTTTTGTAAGATATGTTCATGTTTTGCTGTTGTAGTTCTTGAAAATATTATCTTGAATCACAACTCAATCGGTTTTGTATTTCAGTGTGATAATGGGCATTTGGCTTGCTCTTCTTGCTGTCCCAAACTGAGTGATAAATGCCCTACTTGTGCTTCGCCTATCGGCCACATTCGCTGCAGAGCAATGGAGAGTGTTCTTGAATCGATATTTGTCCCATGCCCAAATGCCAAGTTTGGATGCACCAAAAATGTAACTTATGGGAAAGAATCAATCCATGAGAAGGAATGCGCCTTCTCTCAATGCTCCCGCCCTGTGATAAACTGCAATTACACTGGATCATACAAGAAGCTCTTCAAACACTATTTTACCCACCTGTTTAGTGTTGAGCGAAATTATGGCTTGGATGTGTTAATTTTTGGTATTTCCTTAAGCGCCGAGATGAACATCAGCGATAAGATATTAATTCAAGTGGACTCTACAAGGAGTCTATTGTTTGCAGTGCAGTGTTTTAGGGAGCCGTATGGTGTGTATGTAACTGTAAGCTGCATTGCACCATGTGCTCCAGAAGTAGGAGAGTTCTCGTATCATATCTCCTACACTAGTGCGGATGGACACACTATGACTTACGAATCACCAGAGGTGAAGAGGATTCGTGAAGTGAGTTTTCAAACCCCTCACGAGAATTCCATGTTGTTGATCCCTCGCAGTTGCTTAAGTGGTGACTCGTTGAATATGGATCTTTGCATCAAGAGGAAGTTGAACCAAGAGTAAGATGGTTGGGGTAATATAGAAGAAGACCCTTTTAATACTCCTATGGAGTATCTATCTATCTCGTCCGCTTTTTGTCGTCAATATGTAAGTTTTTGACCTGACGAACTAAGATCAGAAGTTGCTTTTGCGGCGTTAATTTAACAAGGTTTCAGTTTAGACTGGAGTTTGCTTGATTGAGGAAGTTATAATTATCACTAAGCAAACATAAATACTGAAAACGTTTATTGTTTGATTACCTTTTTCAGGGAAAACTCTTGTTAATTCTGCCCAAAAACTATAATCCAACGAAACGTTTGTACAATGTCTGAATTGTTGAGGAACAACATAAATACATAGAATCAATTACAGCTTATTCTACGGAAGATTTTGATTACCTTTCTTTTTTGGTAGTTACTTGTTCTGAATCAAGAATCTGATCCTTATTTCACCGAAAGAATCTGACACTGAAACAACAAAAATACTCATAAACCATTAATCAGATTACGCCAGAAATTATAAAGTTTGTGAATGGGACTTACGAGGAGGAGATGAGTCGTTCAAACTTCGGAGCCGAATCCGCCACCGCCCGGAGTGAGAATCTGTAGGATTTCACCGGCTTCCACATGTACAGTATTCTTGCCTCCAAGATAGATTCTCCTTTTATCTTTTGTGATGAGATAGTTTGCTCCACGAGCTCCGTTTTGGCCACCGTTTAATCCGCTTGGCGAGTGAACTCGTCTCTCTGAGAGAATACTAACCACCACAGGCTTTCGAAACTCTATCTCTCTAACCAATCCATCTCCTCCTTTGTGCAACCCATTGCCTCCACTGTTCTCT
The DNA here is from genome assembly GCA_030161315.1 of Eutrema japonicum. Lineage (NCBI taxonomy): Eukaryota > Viridiplantae > Streptophyta > Magnoliopsida > Brassicales > Brassicaceae > Eutrema > Eutrema japonicum. The sequence continues at coordinate 47,190,988 of BSQW01000011.1, forward strand.
CTCAATCCAAATCTATGCAACAGAACCGGGTACCTGATAAAACCCTTGTGTTAGTCTAGTGCAAGTAGGTCTTAACAGGTTAAGAGGAAGATTTCAGTACCTTTGCTCGAAGATCTCGGGATCAGTCATCCGCGTGTTCGTCATATGGCATTGGATTCCGCTTGTCCCGTCCCATGTGGGTCCAGCTCCACATCCTCCTCCAATGGTCTCGTAGTACCCAAATGTGTCATCTCCAAATGTGAGATTGTTCATGCATCCTTGTGAACAAGCACAAGCCTTGAAAGCGGTTAGGACAACATCTGTAACTCTCTGAGATGTTAGAACGTTTCCTCCAACAACAGCTGCTTTCTCGCTTGGAGACAGGAACGAACCAGCGGGTATGCGGATCTCAACCGGAGCTAAGCAGCCTTGGTTTAGCGGAATATCGACATTAACCAGACAACGGAGGCAGTATATAACAGCTGCAGAGGTAACTGCTTCTGGAGCGTTCCAGTTACCGTAGACCTCCGGGCTTGTGCCTGTAAAGTCAAAGAAGGCTTCTCCTTTGTCAGCGTCGATTGTGAGTTTTAAGTGAATCGCGGATCCGTCATCCATGTAATCCTCTTCTTCTATGGTCACGGAATTACCAACTCTTGATTTAGGCGTTTCCGAGGAGACTCTAATAGCAACAGATTTCAGCATTTCTCTCACTGCTTCTTCTGCGTTAAGCTGCACGTATTTCATGTAAGCCTGAACAGTTACAAGGCCATACTGCTCAATCAGCTCTTTAATTAGAGCAATTCCTCTCTGGTTAGCAGCTATCTGAGCCTGAAGATCAGAGAGATTGTCCTGAATCCTTCGGGTTCCGGGAATCTTAGCAGTTGTTTCATCAGAACAAGGGAATTGAAGCAGTTTAATGATTCCTTCTTCCTGGAAAACCCCTTTTTCAACAACTTTAAATGCCTTTATCGCAGCACCTTCCTCCCAAATTGCCTTTGAGAAAGGAGGCATGCTTCCTGGAGTTATTCCTCCAACTTCTGCATGATGGCCTCTGCTAGCCACGAAGAACACCAGCTTACCCTTGTCAAAAACAGGCGTGATAACAGTTATATCAGGCAAATGGCTACCACCGGCGAAAGGATGATTAGTTACCAACACATCTCCTTCGTTTAGATTTTCACCCCAATGTTTGAGCTGCCAGCGAACTGTACTGGACATGGCACCCAGATGAACTGGAACATGTGGCGCATTGGCAACTAAACCGCCGTCAGGACTAAACAAGGCGCAAGAAAAATCCAACCTTTCCTTGATATTTGTCGATATGGAAGTACGTTGCAGGGTTCTTCCCATCTGTTCAGCTATACCCATGAATCTGTGATTAAAGATGGACAATTGAACAACATCTGCAACATTATCTGCAAGCTTCACACTGCTCATTGCAGACTCTAACTCGATTCTAATGTTCCCATATTTTGTGATGATGGCTTTGCACTGAGGTTCTACAATAACTGTACTATTCCCGTTCATGATGATCGCAGGGCCGGGAATCTCATGACCAAATCCTAAATTCTCTAACTTGAACAACGGTGTGTCATGCCATCCGCCTTCAAAGTAAACCTTGTAATGCATTTCAACTTTAGGAGTACCAGGGGCGGCTTCAACTGCACGTGGTTTCAATATACTAGTCACTCCAATTCCCCGAACCCGGACATCACATATGAGGAGACTTCTGTTTTGAAGTTTGAATCCATACTCTTGCTCGAAAAGCTTGAGAAACTCTGCAGCATAATCAAATGCCGACCCATCTACAGTTTTTTTACCCTTTACCATGATCGCTGTATCTGTGCCGTCATACCTTAAATTCAAATATGTCTCAGTAGAGATATTCTCATCACCAAAACCCTGCTCCTGGAGCTTCTCTCTCACTTCTCTCAGCAATAAAGTTTCCCTTCTAATAACCTCTGAAAGAGATTCAGGGCCATAAACAGCTGAATATGGCTCTTGAGCATCTTCAATGACATCTGCCAAACCCATTCCATAAGCACTCAAAATTCCACAGTATCTGTGAACAAGAACTTCTTTCATGCCCAAAGACCTAGCTATTGCACACGCATGTTGCGGTCCAGCACCTCCAAAGCACGCGAGTGCATGATTCTTTGTTTCGTGGCCCTTCATCTCCGTCAATTGCCGTATGGGACGGCACATTGTCTCGTTAGCAACACTTACAAACCCCATTGCTATTTCCTCCACCGTCATGTCCTTTGCAGATGGATCCTGGCTCTTTCTATATGCATTTATCTGTCCTGCAAGCTTTTTAAATGCTTCTCTTGTTGCTGCTACGTCCAAGGGCTGATCTTCGTTAGGTCCAAAGATGGATGGAAAATAATCAGGAATAACAAACCCCAAAACAAGGTTGGCATCAGTAACTGCTAACTCCCCTCCTTTCCGGTAACAAACTGGACCGGGGTGAGCACCCACGGAATCCAGTCCCACTCGGAAAGCACCAAACTGAAACTTTAATTTCGATCCACCACCAGCAGCAACGGTGTTTATGTCAAGCTGCGGCGCTTGGATGATTGTTCCAGCAATCTGGGTTTCTATGACTTGCTCATAACTGCCATCATAGCGGCTAACGTCCGTCGATGTACCACCCATGTCGAATCCAATCAGTGGTTTTTCAGTTTCAAGGCCAAAGAGTGTCTGTGAGTAGCCTACAACTCCTCCTGCTGGACCTGATAACACAGCCTTGTGCCCTGAAAACCTACTTTCTGGTGCTAGACCTCCATCAGATTGCATGAACAGAACATTCACTTTCCCAAGATCATCACCGAATTTGGAGATGAATCCTGATAAATACTCTTTGATCACAGGTGTCAGATAGGCATCCACAGTGGCTGTAAGACCCCGGGGAACAGCCCGAACCATTGGGGTCAATGCAGAAGACAGTGAGACATGTCTAAAACCCAGCTCTAAGGCCAACTTCTCCACCGCCATCTCATGTTTCGGATACGTGTATGAGTGCATCAGAACGACTGCCAAACAACTTATCCCTTTATCAAGTAGACCCTTCAGCAACGGTTTCAAAGCTTCTTCATCAAACGGCTTCGCAACTCTAAGAAGCTCACCAGACACTCCCTTGATCAGACCCCCAGGATCATCATCTTCCATTTCTTTATCTTTCTCAAGCGCGAGCTCGACTCTTTCATCAACCTCTATAACCTCTTCATAAAGATTCGACGGTTTCGCCACAGTAAGATCAAAGATGTCGGGCCGAGCTTGGTTACCTATCTGCAACAAATCCTTGAACCCTTTTGTAACACACAAAGCTATTCTTTCACCTTTCCTCTCCAACAACGCATTCGTCGCCACAGTAGTACCCATCCTTATCCACTGGATTTTATCGGTTGGTATCTTAGATGTTCTTGGAATCTTCTTCCCCGTGTACTCTTCGAGTATCCTCCTGATTCCTTCAACCGGAGCATCATCGTAGTTTGCTGGATCCACCGATAAAAGCTTCAAAACACGACCATCGGAATGCCCCGGGATCTCGGCATAAACATCAGTGAAAGTACCTCCTCTGTCAATACAAAACCTTAGCTTCCCTTCAATGACAGTCCCCATCTCTCACTCTCTCTGCATAAAGAATCACAATTCAACCGAATAAGATTCCCCTATAAACCCTAGCCTTATCCGAATCAAATTCTCAGTTCGAAGGAAGAAACTGGAAATGACGCTAATCAAATCACTAATTAACCACACAAAAAATCACTAAACACCTTCCTCTAATGAAACATCTTGGCACAGAACTGATATTTGAATCATAAACCTCAAGAATCAAATTCTCAATTCGAGGGAAGAAAATGGAAATGACGCTAATCAAAGCACTAATTAACCAAATTAACTAATCACCTTCCTCTAATGAAACATCTGGACACAACATCAAAGAGATCACAACTTCGATCCATTAAATCGAAAGAAATAACTTAGATGATCGTGATCATTGCGAGATGATGAGATTTCAGATAGAATCAAACCCAAACTAAACGACAAGAGTAAAGGATAGGTAAGATCAAAATCCAGATATTCATGAGAATACCTTTCACTGGTAGAGAACAAAAATTCGCCGGAGAGGAAAGCTCGAGGAGCGAGTTGTAGCAGAGAGTCAACACAGTTTAGTGGGTGAGTTGATGAAGGTGATGGTGAAGATGATGACGATCTGGATATGAAGGATCTCTCAGGTTCTTTTGCTTTTCCGGTTTGATTAAATCCATTCGGTTTTCGGTTGGTTAGAACTTAACCGGATAAGCAATTTGAAAATCAGCCACTTTTCCGATCCAATTAATATTTTTTTTTTTACATCTGCTACAGTTCTTTAAGATAGCCCATGTTCAAAAAATAGGTCTGTTCAATAAATCGGATATCCGATTAATTTCGGCGATTGTCCAGTCCAGTTAATCTCTATTTAAGGTGATTGTCTAGTCCAGTTTTTTTTTAGTTTCAAAAAAAAAAAAATTAAATAATTTAGTTAGTTTTGAAATTTGATGAGTCTTATGTTCATATTTTTAATGAAAATTATAATATATTTGACATAATATTTATTTTCATGTGTTTTATCCTATCTTAAATACTACTATATTATATTGAAACTATAAATAATAATAGATTAACATGTTAAAATGACATTAAAAATATCAAAAATTAATCTCCGGTTTTTTCGTTAGACGCTAAATCCACTTTAACTGCCCAATTAGTGTTTTGAACATTGATTTTAATATTTAGGTTGTTCTTAATAAACTATAGTATATTGATATATTGGGTAGGTGAGCATATTTTATTGAAAATATGCGTGGGCAAATGTTAAGCATGGTGTTATGTACCCTTAATAAACTTTTGAAATCCTACATTATTTTCCCCTAATCTAGTTTTTTTTTTCTAACCACAATTAATCCAAAAAATTTCTCTTTTTGTTTAACAACAAATTTTATTAACTTATTAGTTTGAATATTGTATTTGTCAAAATAATTGTGAATATCCGATAATAATAATTGAAAAAAAAAGTTTGGATTAACTGGCACATTTTTGTTTACTCAAATAACTAGCTTGCACATATTTTTAATTTTTCAATTTTTATTATTTTTTTTGGCTTAACTACAAATTTTCATTAGACTAATTCAACATAACTATCAGGTCCGGTCCGGTGCATAGACAAGGTAGTTGACCGCTTAGGGCACATTTACTATATAAAAAATTTCTTTACTAAATTTTTTTTCTTCTGAAAATTCGATTTTTTTCTTTACTAAACATGGTACATTTTTTTTTTTGAGTAGAGCCTCCGATATTCATGGACCGATATTGATAACTATATAGATATGTCATCCTCCACAAATGGGATTATCCAATTCCGTCCAATCAAATACAACTTTGGAGCATAGTTCAAAAAAGAAATAACTTCCTTTTTTTTTGGGAGATTCAATTGAAGGATTTTTTTGGACATCTTCACACGTCTCTTTACAGTCGGATGTATGCGGCTAATCCAATAGCAAAGGGCTTTTTATTGACTTTGCTATTGTTTCTATTTGCTTTTATTTGTTTTGTATGTGCTTCTGCTTTCTCATTAGGGTTTTAAGCTCCTATTTGAGCTCTTCTTCGGTTGTAAGGTTTTCTCAGCTATTGATTTGAATAAACTCAAAACTTCTAAGTTTATATCTTCCTCTTAGAAATAGTTAGGATAACTCAAGTGTATAAAATTTACTTAAGTTTATAAAATTTAATACCAATCCAAAACCAATTTGCTTAAGATTTAGGATAACTTGGTTTTCTAATCAAGAATTAGCCTTTGTATGCCGAATTAAAATCTACTAAAAGTGTATAAAATTTAATAGCAATCCAAAACCAAGTCTGTCAATAGTTAGCCATTTCGATAACATACTAAAATTAAATATTGTTAGTCTGCCAAATCATTAAAATTAGACATGTCAAATCAACATGAAACTAAAGCTTAATATGCCTTAGCTTCTAAAGGTATTGCATACAGTATTTGGTTTTACTATATTGAATCAATAACAGAGTAAAGTTAAGTCTTTTGCTAGTCTATTACTCCCTATGTTTCATAATATAAGATGTTTTAGAGTTTTTATTTTGTTTCATAATATAGGATGTTCTCACTTTTCAATGCAAAATTTAAATGTGTTTAGTGTTTTATGACCATTTGTATTCTGCAGTCTTTTTTATGATTGGTTTAATTGTTTTAAATTAAATATTAAATAACTGTTTTTAAAAAACAATTAATTTCTTAATCTTTGTATTTTTAGTCAAAACATCTAATATTTTAAAACAGAGGGAGTATAATTTAGAAAAGACTTAGTTCAGTCTACCAAATACAATAGCAGACTACAGCTAAGTATGATGTTAGTAAAGTTGTCAGCTTTACTAGGAATTAATAGAAAAGTTATAACACCATCTCTAGAATTATTTAAGGGCACTTTTTTACTAAAGAATTTGAAAAATTCTAATTTATCTCACTCTAATAAAATTTCTTAACAACTTTTGGGATCATGTTTTATGGCTAGGAAAGAAATGAGGAACGAGCAAGAACATGGAGGCGGGAACTTATATCCATCAATTGAGAAGATGTGATAGAACTTTCAAAGATTGTTGGGCCAATGTCTACATCGAAGCCCAAAACAAATTGGTTCAATAATTGGACTTAAGGTTTGGGCCAAATAATATCGAAGTCCATTAGACTAAAGTCATTGTCTACAAAAGAGAGGTCAACTTCATCGTTTCAAGTAGATCACGCGAAATAGATTGAAGAAAGAGAAATCACAGAGAGAAAGAAAAACAGAGTGTGAGAGAGATCGAGAGAGAGTTTCTTCGATCCTTCTGGAGAGTAGCTAAGGTTTCTTCTTTCTCCTTGTTCCTTGTATTTCTTCTTCTTCTAGCTCCAAGATCCAATTGCTCTTCTTAAGATTGTACCTGTAAACAGAAGGAGCAGATTGGTGAGGAACTTGTGTGATCCACGATCGGGGAGTTTCCGATCAGATAGTACAAGATTCGCGAGGCAGTGCGCATACTCCCCCGGACGTAGCCTAAAGGTGAACCGGGTCAAAAGTCTCATGTGTAAAATGCTATAGATCCTAAATTCAAAATCATCAAATCGAGCTCAAAGTCTTACAAGTGGTATCAGAGCACTAGGTTGCTCATTGCTTCCGCAATACTCTAGGAGCTTTCTCTATCTTTGAGACGAAGGAAGATTAAAGAATCTATTGCAAAGAGAAGAAGCGGTTCCAGCAAGAAGAAAGATCAGGTCAAGGTTCGAAACTTATCTGGTTTATCTGTGTGGTTGTGAAGAATCGGCATCAATCTTTGGGTTTTGTGTTTGATTCTTGGTCTACGAAGAGTTAGGTTGAATCTGCAGTATGGAGCCAACTCAGGGACGTTTTGAAGTAGAGAAATTTGATGGCAAAGGGGATTTTGGGATCTGGAAACACAGAGTTTTATGTGCACTGGAGATTCTTGGATTAGAAACCATCTTGGAACCTGAAAATAAAGAGGAGTCTGATCAGAAACAAGAGGATGAAGAAGGATCAAAGACAGATCCAAAATGGGCAGCTAAAGATAAAAGGGTAAGAAGTCTTATCAAGCAGTGTCTTAGTGACCAAATTCTCAGAAAAGTCATGAAGGAGAAGACTGCACTAGACATCTGGAAGGCCCTGGAAAAGGATTATCAAACAAAGTCACTGCCAAATAGGATCTATCTTAAACAGAGATTTGCAAGCTACATAATGGATGAAAACAGAAGCATTGAACAAAACTTGGATACTTTTCTTAAACTGGTAAATGACCTGGAGAGCCTGGACATAAAAATCTCAGATGAGGATCAGACTATACATATACTTACAAGTCTTCCACCTAAGTATGAAGCTCTAGTTCATACGCTGAAATACGGCAGTGGCAAGGACACTTTGACTATGAGTGCTGTGACAGAATCGACATATGCTAAAGAGACAAAATTAAGGGAGAAAGGCCTCCTTAGCAAGTCAAAGGCAGAAGCTGAAGGCCTGTATGCTGGAGACATAAGAAAATTTAAGAAAAAGAATGACCAGTATTCAAAGAACAAGTCAAAAGGTAAAGGAAAAGGTGATGAATTCAAGAAGAAGGATAAAGATGGCAAAGGCTGTTTCATCTGTGGGAAAGAAGGACACTGGAAAAGAGAATGTCCTGAAAAAGGCAAGAACAAGAGCTCTAGTTCTGCAAATGTAGCTTCAATCGTCAAGGAGCCTCTAATCCTAACAGCCAGTGTACAAGACACTAAAGATGAGTGGGTCATGGACTCTGGAAGCAGTTTTCACATCACTGAGAACTGTTATTTGACTTGCAAGAATCTAATGGTGGAAGAGTGTTAATGGGGAATAACACATTCAGTGAAATCAAGGGCATTGGAAAGATCAGAATTACCAAACCAGAAGGTTCTGAGGTAGTACTAACTGGAGTCAAATATATGCCAACCATGGGAAGGAACTTGATTTCATACGGTTGTTTGGAGAGGTCTGGTTGTAAGTATGAAGGAGAAGGTTTCAAGGTTAAGTTCTTCAAAGATGGAAAAGAAGTGATAACGGGAGTGTTCAAAGATGGGCTGTATTATCTAGAGGGAACAGTTTCAAAGGGTGAGTCAAACTCAGCTAGGGCCAGTGTTGATTCTACAAGGAAATGGCACTCTAGATTGGGTCACATGGGTCAGAAAGGCATGGATAAGCTAGTTAAGGAAGGCTACTTAACCAGCAAGGACATTCAGACCTTGGGATTCTGTGAAAGCTGTGTGTTAGGAAAAGCACACAAACTGAGTTTTCCAAAAGGGAAACACACTTCAAAAGGAGTTCTGGAATACATTCACTCAGACCTATGGGGAGCACCTACTGTTACGCCAAGCTTAGCAGGAATTCAATACTTTGTTACTTTTATAGATGATTATTCAAGGAAGGTTTGGATTTTCTTCTTAAAGACCAAAGACGAAGTTTTTCAGAAATTCAAAGACTGGAAAATTCAAGTAGAGAACCATACAGGAAAGAAAATTAAGTGCCTAAGGACAGACAATGGTCTGGAATACTGCAACAATCAATTTGATACACTTTGCAAGGAAGCTGGGATCAAAAGGCATAGAACATGCACTTACACTCCACAGCAAAATGGAGTTTCAGAACGGATGAATAGGACCATTATAGAGAAAGTAAGGTGTATGTTGTCTGAGAGTGGTATGGAAGAAAGTTTTTGGGCAGAAGCAGCTTCAACCGCAGTTTATTTGATAAACAGATCACCAAGTTCTTCCATTGACTTTAAGGTACCTGAAGAGTTATGGTCAGGGTCTAAGCCAAGTCTTAATCACTTCAGAAGGTTTGGTTGTGCAGCGTATGTTCATGTGGTGCAAGCAAAGACTAGTCCGATAGCAGTAAAGGGCTATTTTGTTGGATATCCGCAAGGTACTAAAGGCTTCAGGGTTTGGTTACCAGATGAAGGAAAATGTACTATTAGCAGAAATGTGGTATTTCATGAAGAAGAGGTCTTCAAGGATATAAAGTCAAAGTCAGGATCTGATATTGAGAAGGTAGAGCCTGTAAAGGAACATGTCATGGAAAAGGGAAAGAAGAAGGTTATTTTCAACCCAAAGTTGCTTAATGGAGCGTCAGGAAATGAAGGGTCTTCAAGAGCTTCAACATCAGGTAGTTCAGGAACTACAAGGTCTTCAGTTTCAGGTGGAGTAACCTCGGGGAATGATTCTTCAACATCAGGAGATGAGGGTTTAGAATCAGAGGCTGTTTCAGACAGTGAAGAAAGTGAAAGAAATATTGAGGATCATGGAACTTTAGATGATTATATCTTGGCCAGAGATAGGGGACGCAGAGAATCAAAGATGCCTTCAAGGTATGATGATTTTGACGTGACAGCTTATGCTCTATCAGCAGCAGAAGACATCGAGATATATGAACCAAATACATTCACAGAAGCAATGAGAAGCAAAGACAAAGAAGGATGGACTTCAGCAAGTCAAGATGAAATGGAGTCATTGCACAAGAATGGAACTTGGGATATTGTTGATAAACCAGAAAAGAAAAGGGTGATAGGCTGCAAGTGGATATTCAAGAGGAAACCAGGGATACTAGGAGTAGAAAAACCTAGATTCAAGGCTAGATTGGTTGCAAAAGGCTTTTCACAAATTGAAGGAGTAGACTACAATGAAGTTTTTTCCCCTGTAGTGAAACATGTCTCAATAAGACTTATGTTGTCACTAGTGGTGAATGAGGATTTCGAACTAGAACAGTTGGATGTTAAGACAGCCTTCTTATATGGTACGTTGGATGAAGAGATTTATATGGAGCAGCCAGAAGGTTTTAAGGTGAAAGGGAAAGAAGACAAAGTCTGTTTACTAAAGAAATCCTTATATGGACTTAAACAATCACCAAGGCAGTGGAACAAAAGATTTGATGGGTTTATGAAAGATCAGAAATTTCGTCAAAGTCTGTTTGATCCGTGTGTCTACATTAAAGGCTCTAGCACTCAACAAATGGTGTATCTTCTGATTTATGTGGATGATATGTTGGTAGCTTCAAAAGATTCAGTTGGGATTCAAAAGTTGAAAGAAAGTTTGAACAGAGATTTCGAGATGAAAGACTTAGGAGCTGCTACAAGGATATTGGGTATGGACATAATCAGAGATAGATCTAAAGGAATCCTAAGGCTGTCACAGGAAAAGTACTTAACACAAGTATTAAGGACATTCAACATGACTGGGTGTAAACCGGTAACTACAACTCTTGGTTCACAGTTTAAACTAAAGAGTCTAGATGAGGAAGAGACAGAAACAGAATCCAGATTCATGACAGAGGTTCCATATGCAAGTGTTGTTGGTAGTCTTATGTATGCAATGGTGGGTTCACGTCCAGATTTGGCTCATGCAGTTGGTGTGGTTAGTAGGTTTATGGGAAATCCAGGAAGAGTTCATTGGCAAGCAGTAAAGTGGATTATGAGGTATCTACAAGGGACAGTGGGTCACAGTTTAACTTTTACTAAGAATTCAGAATTTAAAGTTGAGGGTTTCTGTGATGCGGATTATGCAACTGATCTAGATAGAAGGAGGTCTATTACTGGATATATTTTCCAGGTTGGAGGCAACACAGTAAGCTGGAGATCTGGTCTCCAACCAATCGTTGCACTCTCCACCACGGAGGCAGAGTACATGGCTTTAGCAGAGGCTACTAAAGAAGCATTGTGGTTAAAAGGTATCTGTGAAGATTTGGGTTTTGAGCAAGGTGTTGTTAAGGTTCATTGCGATTCTCAAAGTGAAATTTATTTAGCTAAAAATGGAGGTTTTCACACAAGATTTCATTTCATTAGAGATGTTATAGCAGAGGGAAGCGCATCAGTTTTGAAAATTCACACTACCTTAAACCCAGCAGATGTCCTAACAAAGAGCGTACATGGAAAGACGTTCGAGAGAGGTTTGGAGTCTCTCAAAGTTGTAGCCTGAAGCTGAGGAGCTCGCTGATGAGGTAGGTTTGTTGATTTGTTACCTCGCAGTCAGAAGAAAAGGAAAAATCAAAGGTTAGACTTTTGTTTTTTTTTTTGGAGAAATCAACAGGTCAACAATAGCGCTCGTAATAGTTACTGGAAAATTTAGGGTTTGTCTAGAAGTATTACCTGCGAAAGTTGTTGGTTCGAGATCTGCTGGTTTGAGGTTCAGAAGGGACTGAGGGTCAGTGTTCTTCGTCAGCAAGGTCATCGAATAGGGGAGTTTAACTGAAGGTGGAGCTCAAATGGTTCAAAAGGGTTCTTCGGCAAGTTACGGTCAGTCGCCGCACATGCAGAAGAAAGAGAGACAAAAGGATCAGATCGATGTTCATATAAATGAGATCCGTTGAAAATCGAAATGTCAGAAATGGGTCGGAGTCATTTACCTGAAAAGAGAAAGACTTGATGGGTTTCTCATCTGGATCTTGAGTCGTCGGCACCTGAAAAGGGTTCGTCAGGGTGGTTCAGTTATTGGAAGGGAAGATCCGTCAAGAACAGTAAGAAGCTGAAAAGTTTGAGCTATGCGAAGACTAGAGAAGTCGAAAGCTTACTGTGAGGGTATGATCGAAGGAAGAGGAGGATGCAACGGTTGTTTAGATCGGAGCAGTTTTCGATCCGGCGAGACTAGACGGAGCTACGGCGGAATCACCGCAGAGCTTCACTTGAACTCAAGTCGGCGGATGTTTCGGTGTTGTGTCTGAAAGAGACTTAGGGTTACGCTTCAATGAAGACAAGGTGGAGTTTTGTTGGGCCAATGTCTACATCGAAGCCCAAAACAAATTGGTTCAATAATTGGACTTAAGGTTTGGGCTAAATAATGTCAAAGCCCATTAGACTAAAGTCATTGTCTACAAAAGAGAGGTGAACTTCATCGTTTCAAGTAGATCACGCGAAACAGATTGAAGAAAGAGAAATCACAGAGAGAAAGAAAAACAGAGTGTGAGAGAGATCGAGAGAGAGTTTCTTCGATCCTTCTGGAGAGTAGCTAGGGTTTCTTCTTTCTCCTTGTTCCTTGTATTTCTTCTTCTTCTAGCTCCAAGATCCAATTGCTCTTCTTAAGATCGTACCTGTAAACAGAAGGAGCAGATTGGTGAGGAACTTGTGTGATCCACGATCGGGGAGTTTCCGATCAGATAGTACAAGATTCGCGAGGCAGTGCGCATACTCCCCCGGACGTAGCCTAAAGGTGAACCGGGTCAAAAGTCTCATGTGTAAAAGGCTATAGATCCTAAATTCAAGATCATCAAATCGAGCTCAAAGTCTTACAAAGATAGAGATCAAGTGGTTCAAGAAATTTTCACATGTAGAGTAGGTTAAATATAGGCATGGGCATAAAAACCGGACCCGAATATTTGAACCGGAACTAACCCAAAATACTCGGTTTGGTTACAGGTTCGGATTTGGCCAATTTACATGTTGGATCCTGCACAAAGAGACATGTGGGTATCGGTTCGGTTCCGAGTATTATCCGAGACCCGATCAATTACCCGATTAATCCGAAACCACAATCACTTATACTATATATATATATATATATATATATATATGACTTGGGGTTTGATGTTTGAAGTTAACTTTGAAACTTACCTTTGTCGATTCCACTCCCCAATGATTGATGATTGCTCATTTGATCTAATCAATCGCCTTTATTAAGTGTAGACCAAAATCCCCAACTACAAACCTGGAATCCATAACTAAGATCGCCGACTCCATTTCGTCGTCGCCACCATCAACCTCGTCGAAAAACCAATCAGAGGTATGTGTCGACTTTATCCTAAGATCTTATTTCTCATATCTTTCTTAGTTATGTTATTGGCATTCCCACTTCTCAGATCTTATATTTGGGTCTCTTCCTCTGAATCTCTCATTTCGTTATCCGATTAAAAGCTTTAGGTGGTTTTTTATTTGTTTGCTATACCTTTATCGTTCAAATTTTCATTGATAATCCGTTTACAATCTTCGTTTATTCGTCAATTGACTATGTTTTCTTGCTCTTCGTATATGTTCATTGATAATGAAGTCTATTATTGATTGAATCATTCAATCATTGATGCATATGGTGTCTTGTGAGCATCGAGAAAACAATAATGTTCCAATAGATGAAGATGATGAACTTGTTGTAACAGACGACGATGTTGAAACACCAAGTCCTAGAAGTGGAAGGCAAGAGGAAAGAAACTGCATGAGTTGATGGAAAGCTGCTAACAAAGAAGGTAGTCAAATTGTGCTAACTGATATGCTTGGTTTTTACCGTTTTCTAACACATGTTTTGGTGTTTCTTTTGAGTATTTTATCGAGTCAAAGTTCGTTTTTATAGTCTTTTAGTCCTTTATTTAGTTATCTCAGGTAAAAAGGCGTTTACGGAAGAAATTGGAGTTACGTGGGCAAAAACGCATGGAACGGTACAAAAAGAGCAAGAATCGATCGATACAAGGAGTGCATTGATCAATGCAACACCATCAGAAGAACCAGAATCGATCGATGCAAGAAGTGCATCGATCAATGGAGCATGCCCAAAAGAACCAAAATCGATCGATGCACAAGTGGAGCCGATCGATGCATCACCCTCCGAAGAGCCATAATCGATCGATGCAAGGAGTGCATCAATCGATGGAGCATGCCCAGAAAGTCCAAAATCGATCGATGCATTATGTGCATCGATCGATGCAAGCCGGCAAGAAGGAAAAGGAAATATCTGATTTTTCTGTTTTGCCCCGAAAACTGTATATTCTTACCTAATTCGCCCAAAACCCTATTTATACTTTATTCTCATCCATTTTTTAGGATATCTCTCTTTTGACTGCTCTCTATTCTACTCAGATTTTGGCTATTGATTTTGTAAGCAAGAAGAAGAATCTCTGCATCTATTGAGAAGAATTCTAAACCCTTTCATCTCTTTCATTATTATTATGAGTTTCTCTCTATCTCCTTGTTTGTTCTCCATTGCCATGTCCGAGTAGTCTCATAGTTAGGTTTAGGGTTTCAAAGGGATCCATGAATCATTGAATTAGACATAGATACAAATTTATCTTTTGCGGTTTTCGCTTATTGTTGTGCTTATTGCTTAGGCTAAGTTGACCGCTTGCCTATGATCTAGGATTTTATCTATACACGGAGGTGTCGTAGGTTTCTAGAAAGAACATAACCGAGCGAATTTTCCTTAGCCAACGGAAGTTGATGTTAAAGAGATTCGTGAACATATTGAACCAATTTGCTAATGATGGTCTAGAAATTTATCTTCAACGGAAGTTAGGATTTTATGTTGCTAGATTTAGTAATCAATACCACGGAAGTGGATTGGTTAGATATTTATGTTTGAGTTTGAAACTTATGTTTATTCATTCCCTGAATAATTGTTTGATTCATGATTTTTGGATTCCCACGAAGAAACCCTCGGCCTAACGTCTCTCTTTTATTGAATTCATACCGTTTTTAATTATTTTCATTACTTCGTAAATCAAACCTTATTATCGTCTTAGCTTAATTTCATCTTGTGAGAATCGTAGTGTAACCTTGGTCTCTGTGGATTCGATCCTAAAGTACTACATTGACATACTGTTATGATTGCAATAATGTACACCTTAGATAATTAACTACGTGGTAAAACACCTAAATCAATTTGGCGCCGTTGCTGGGGACCAATAGCGTTACCTTCAATTCTGAATTTGAAATTTAGTGTAAGATTTACTAACTTTTTATTTTCTTCCTTTTTTGTTTCTTATAGTTGATGGCCATGGATTACAATGATTGGCCACAAGAAGAGGATGTCACATTTTATGAATACATTCAAGATGAGCCATACGTGGAGCCATCATTTGATGAAAGTGTACTCACACCAGAACAAAAAGTGGAGTTGGATAAGCATCATGAAGAGAACCCAACGATGAAAGGAGTGACCTAGCCGCTATGATTCGTTTGAACCTCATGTCACATTGGGCAGCACTTGAGAGAAGGGAGCTCACAATGTCCGAGATAATAGTAGCTCATGCGCTTAAAGAGGTAATTTATTGGGTTCCACCATGCCAACTATAAGGTATTTTTGACTCAACCTTTGAAATTATGATTATGAGGATAGTCATTTGCCTTGCATTTAAGATGTAGCTTCTAGTTTGCGTACTCATGTGCTCATTGATGAATGCTATGATTTAATATGTGAGTCTCAAAGACTAAATACCTTAAGAGTAGAAAAGCTTGCTAGAGATTATCATGAAGTATGTTTTGATATTAATTATCTATGTGCTTTGAATGCTCATGATCTCGAGTTTATGCTTTCAATGCCTGCGGAATCTAGATCTCTTCTTGAAAAATCTTACCTAGGGGATGTGCGTGATGAACATAAGATCTTGAATGAGATAGATGACCCTAAGGTTGAGATGGAATCTAGGAATGAGGATATTGTGTTTTACGTGATTGATGGAGATGAAATTGACTATTTTGTGATAAACTCGTTTAAACCTGAAGTTGACTTTATTTTTCCATCAAGTGCATTTGATCCTCATGAGAATCTCACCATCAAGGAAAATTCCAAGATATATGCTACATTCGTAGTAAACTTCCTTGATGTAAGTTTTGTTTATTTGCCATGGATAGTTGCATGCCATGTTGCACATTTTGTTTCTTGCCCTAACAGGAGAAGGACCAAAGGTGCATTGGCTCAACCTTTTAATTCTCATGATTAACATCTGAGACCGAAGTCAAGCTAACGACTATAAACAAGCGCTTGGTGGGAGGCAACCCACCGATACGTTTTCTTTTGTTTTATTTTCTTTTATTTTATCTTATTTTCTTGAGTCTGTTTTGCCTTTCTCTTGATTTAATTTCACACCGAGACGGTGTGAATTAAATATGGGGGAGGGTCTTTATCGTTACTAACGCCATTTCTTTCTTTTGTTTTCTCTTTTGAGTCATTTTGATGTCTTTTTTTTATAGTTATTATGTTTTATTGAGTCAAAACTTGTTGGAGATTATGATCACAACCTTTGAATTTTTACCTGATTTTGCATCTAAGTGACCATTGTCGCATGAGTAGTTTTAGATCAGACTAATGAAAAATCTAAAGGCTGACCAGTCAATCAGAGACATCCATGTTTCCAGGAAAATTCAAAAGCTTGAGCTAGATTCTGAGCTCTTCCTTTTACCTAATCATCGTGATTGGTGTCTTCAGAGCTTGAATCCTCATTCGTATCTAACAAGATAACCTGTGTAAAAGTATGGTACTCCTCTCCCTTATTTAAAATAAAAAGCGTAAATGATGAAATAATTTTCTTTCAGGTAAAGGGCTAGGAAAATTTTCATCGAGGTTAGGAAATTTTTCAGAGATACCACTATTCGCCTACACCTTAAAAATAAAGGGTGGCACTTAAATGAACCGGGGATTCGGTGGTAAAAACCATCAATACTCGAGTTCCATCCGCCATTAACCCTACGGAAAGGAAATGAGAAAACAATAAGTTTGGGGGAGAAAAAAGTACCAAAGATTGTGTTGTTGTCTTGTCACGATATTGAAAGGGAAAGAGTCTAGAAAGTTCTTGGCACCATGATCTTTGATGAGACCCAGTGATGATGGCTTTTGATTAATCCGCGAAATAATGAGTTGAATGTGGGAGGCTGCGATGCTTGCAGAGAAGTACATGGTGGTTCGATCTAGAGCTAGTTTGGCAATACGTGGATTATTAAGGTAATGGTCATTGCAGAGTTCTAAAGGAAATGTGAGTCTCCGTGTTTTTAAAACCTTTTCTTTTTGCTTAGTTTTTTGTTTGCTTGAGGACTAGCAAAAGACTAAGTATGGGGGAATTGATATGCTTGGTTTTTACCGTTTTCTAACACATGTTTTGGTGTTTATTTTGAGTATTTTATCGAGTCAAAGTCCATTTTTAGAGTCTTTTAGTCCTTTATTTAGTTATCTCAGGTAAAAAGGCGTTTACGGAAGAAATTAGAGTTACGTGGCCAAAAACGCATAGAACGGTACAAAAAGAGCAAGAATCGATCGATGCAAGAACACCATAAGAAGAACCAAAATCGATCGATGCACAAATGGAGCCGATCGATACATCACCCTCCAAAGAGCCAAAATCGATCGATGCAAGCCGGCGAGAAGGAAAAGGAAATTTCTGATTTTCCTGTTTTACCTCAGAAACTGCCTATTCTGATCTAATTCGCCCAAAACCCTATTTATACTTTATTCTCAGCCACTTTTTAGGCGATCTCTATTTTAACTGCTCTCTATTCTACTCAGATTTTGGCTATTGATTTTGTAAGCAAGAAGAAGAATATCTGCATCTATTGAGAAGAATTTTAAACCATTTCATCTCTTTCATTATTATTATGAGTTTCTCTCTATCTCCTTGCTTGTTCACCACTGCCATGTCCGAGTAGTCTCATAGTTAGGTTTAGGGTTTCAAAGGGATCCGTGAATCATTGAATTAGACATATATAGGGATTTATCTTTTGTGGTTTTTGCTTATTGTTATGCTTATTTCTTAGGCTAAGTTGACCGCTTACTTATGATCTAGGGTTTAATCTATACCACGGAAGTGTCGTAAGTTGCTAGAAAGAACATAAACGAGCGAATTGTCCTTAGCCAACGGAAGTTGATGTTAAGGCGATTCGTGAACATATTGAACCAATTCGTTAATGCTGGTCTAGAACTCTATATTCAACATAAGTTAGGATTTTAGGTTGCTAGATTTAGTAATCTATACCACATAAGTGGATTGGTTAGATATTTATGTTTGAGTTTTAAACTTGTGTTTATTCATTCTCTGAATAATTGTTTGATTCATGATTTCTGGATTCCCGCGAAGAAACCCTCGACCTAACGTCTTTCTTTTATTGAACTCATACCGTTTTAAGTTATTTTCATTACTTCGCAAATCAAACCTTATTATCGTCTTAGCTTAATTTCATCTTGTGAGAATTGTAGTGTAACGTTGGTCTCTGTGGATTCAATCCTAAAGTACTACATTGACATACTGTTATGACTGCAGTAGTGTACACCTTAGTTAATTGACTACGTGGTAAAACACCTAAATCACTAACTTTTAATGGTAATGGTGGGAATCTTTGTTTCGGGGAGGCCTGTGAATATGTGTTTAGGGAAGCTGCAAATGAGAGGCTTATTTTAGCAGAATTACCATTAACTTTCACAGAGAGATTAGCTTGGAAACATTTCACCTCAAAAGTTCAACTATATAGTCATAATTCTCGGAGAACATCCACAAGAGACATTGTGGAGATGTATGTTACAAGGAAAGTAACTATGAAGAGGATTCTTGGTCAGAACAAGTAGAGGTTGTCATTGACTATGGATATATGGGTCACTCCCCATATTGTAGCTAGTTATATGGTAATAACAACTCATTTTGTTGATGCTACTTGGCTGTTAAGGAAGCAGATCATAGGTTTCAAGAATATATCTGCATAAAGGTGCAACGATTTGTAATGTTTTACTTGAGTGTTTAGCAGAGTGAGACATAAAGAGAGTCTTCTGCATCACCGTAGATAATGCCACGACTAACAGTTTAGCTATGAGGGGATTCAAGGAAGGATTTAAGCAACTTGGAGATGATGCATTGGTTCTGAAAGCAGAGTATTTTAAATTAAAGTGTGCTACTCACATATTGAACTTGATTGTGAAGGAAGGTTTGCAGGAGATAGATAACAGTGGAGTTGCTATTCGTAATGGTATTCATTATGTGAGGTCTTCCACAAACAGATTAAAGTCATTTGAATTTTGTGTAGAAACATGAAAGATGACAAGAGGAAGGCTACCTATAGATGTCAAGACCAAAACTTATAAAGGGTTCAGAGTACGATTTCTTATCATGGTGGAGGAAAAACAGTCCAAAGTTTTCGGTCCTATCACTAATAGTTAGGGATATACTTGCAGTGCAAGTATCTTCAGTAGCATCATAATATGAATTTAACACTAGTGATATAGTATTAGACCCATATAGGAGCTGTTTGACACACTACATGGTTGAAGTTAGCTCTGGGCGTTCGGATATCCGAACCCGAATCGATCGAATTTTTTGGATTTTCTGTTAATCGGTTTTAGGATTTAATATCCATTCGGATATTTTGTATTTTTTGGGTCGGTTCGGATCGGTTTTAATCGGGTTCGGTTCGGTTCAGGTATTGAAATCGAGATCCGATATTTATGCGAAATGTTTTTGGATTCGGATGATTCGGTCTATTCGGATCCGAATTCAACCAAAAACCAAAAATATCCAAAAAACCGGAAAAATAGAAAAAATGAAAAAAACCGAAAAAAAACTTTGGATTTATGAAAAATATCCGAAAAAACCGATCTATTATTATATGTTTGGTTAGTATCCGAAAAAACTGATCCGAAGTAAGACCGAAATATTAAATGTTTGGATAGTTCGGTTATACTTCGGATTTCGGATATTAACCGAACCGAACCGATATCCGAAGTTACTCACACTAAAGATCCATTCGGTTATTTTCATAAATCTGAACCCGAACCGAACCCAGATTTTTTCGGTTTTTCGGATCCGGATTTTATGCCCAAAACTAGTTGAAGTGTTGATGTGCACCGAGCAATGGTTAAACTATGAGATTCATATCAATGAAAAAGGACTGTCAACAGTTGAACAAATGCTTGCGCAAGTAGAGTTGCAAGATAATTTTATGAGATGTAATTTCTTTCATTTGAACTATGTTTTAATTCTGCTTTATAATTTTGATTTGTAACCTTATATTCTTTCGGTTTTCTTTAGAGTTTGAATTCGCATTCAACTTGCAAGAAATCTGAGAGTGAGGTAATTGAATTTCTATAACTTATATTTGTATGTTTGTAAGGTATTAATCTCTAATATGGATATAGAGATTGAGTGTTTGTGTTCATATCTGGATATGTCTTTCATGCTCTCTTCTTGAATTTGACTTTTGATTAGGCGTTGAATGCTTTGTAGATTGTGGTCTTCTAAAATCATAGCAGTGGTGACTGGTTCAAACAGAGATCCAAGTATCAAAACCAATGTCATGGCATCAACCTTGTGTTTCATATGGTTCTTTATATTTTGAATCTTTGATAGTTTGATGATAGTTTTTTTTACAGTTTCAACGATTTCAAGTACTTTGGATGTCAAATTTGAATTTTTGATGAAATGTTTTGTGACTTTTGTCTTTAGACAATGTTTAAAATTATTTCAGATTCGGGTATTTTTGTTATATTTCGGGTATTTTGCATCATTTCAGATATAAATTTTCGGGTTTGGATACAATATAACTGAACCAAATTTCACCCAATTTTTTTTGGGTTATTACTGGTTCCCACTTGTTGTAGACTGAAGAGAAGAGAAAGGGCTGGGTTCCTCCTCTGAGAGAAGAGAAGCTGGGTTCCTCCTCTGAGAGAAGAGAAGCTGGGTTCCTCCTTGAAAACTCTTTCCGTATAGGCCAGAAAACAGCTTGCAGATTCGATCCCTACATTACTACAACTTTTGCTGTGCACTTGCGGTAGTTTATTATAGGGTTAAAACTCTGTGTATCAGTAGATTGCTTTAGAGGAACAAAAACAAAGACTAAAAGACAATTCCTAACACTGAAAAAAAAATATGAGTCCTAAGTTAGGACTCCTAACAAATGCATGTTAGTAAAAAAAAAAAATATATGGTACTCTTGCGTTGTACTCTCTATAAAACAATGATCTCTGCTCTCCCTCATTTTTCCGCGAAACTCACATGCTTCTGCATTTTATTTGAAACAAACAACAACATATTTGAATTTAGTACTCCTTTTGGTTACCAATCAATTCAAATTTGTTAACCAAAAAATAAGGATTTTTTTTTATCCACTATAGAGTAAACTGACAAGAAAGTAAACCGATAAGAGATCATTTTAATTAAATAGAATCTGCCGCCAGAAAAAAAAGATTGAATAGAATCTGCACATAGCCTCTTTTATTCAATCAGAAATTCGAACCCTAAGATTTCTAATCTCTCTCCGGAGATTTCTAATCTCTCTCTCGGAAAATAAATTTTTTTTTATTAAGAGTTTATTTATACTTTCAGACAACATCAACAACATGACCTTAATAACATGTTCAGTAACTAAGAGGTTGTTCAAACTAATCCACTTACAATAACAATAACTAAGAGATTTGCCAAAACTTGATTTAATCATATGGGTAGTTAGTTGACAAATAAAAAAAATGTTTGATCTAAATGACTAACGACTTTTTCAAGATGATAACAACTACTAACATATACGTGCACGTAGAAAAATAATAATTATTATTATTCACGCATCACGCATTAAACCGTGTTTTTACCGGTTTCTAACCTTTGTTTTTGTGTATTTTATCGAGTCAAAGTTTGTCTTTTAGCTCTTTATCGAATCTTTTCAGGTTTTAGGTGACTTTGGAAGAAAATGAGCCGTTTTGGATGAAAATGGGCATATAGAGATGCAGAGTGATGCAGAGACGTCAGAAGTTTGGCATTCGTTGAAGGACTTCCCACCGATGGATCGAGCTCAAATTTTGATAAAAGATAGAGCTGTGAATTAGCTTTCATTTTCAAGTGTTTTGAAGAAATTCAAACGGTGCAATCAAAAGTTATACCCGAGTTACTGAAGACAGGTCAATCTGCCTCACAGAAGAAGCATGCGCAGAGATGACCCATCCGAGAGCACAATATCGACCGATCCAAGAGCACAATATCGACCGATCCAAGACATGGATCGATCGATATGGTCCCCTAGGCAAAGAAGGAAATTCTACTTTTCCTGTTTCGGCCCAGATCCACCCAATTTCGACTCTGGACGACTGAAGACCTATATATACCTATTTTTAGCTACTTTTTAGTTTACGCTTTAATATATTCTTCAGAGAACTTTGTGCTTTGTTTCTGTAAGATTTGAGGGAGACGAATCTCTACTTCATACCGAGGAAGATTTCTGAACCCTGTTTTCTATTTTCTAATCTTATAATGCAATTCATTTCATCTCTCTGTGTTTATTCTGCAATTATGTCCGAGTAATCCTCCTGTTAGGTTTTTAGGGTTTCAAGGGATTCTCCATGAATCACTGAAAATGATATGTTAGATTAGGAAATTACATAGAGTTCTTCATCTATTGTTGAGTTTAAAGCTTAGACTAGATTGATCACCTAATTTATGATCTTAAGATTAATCTATTCATCAAAAATGCTTTAGATTTCCTGAAAGAACTTAGATGAGCAAATTGCCTTAGCCAACGAAAGCTGATGCTAAGGCAATTTGTGAACTTATCAAACCTGAACATTAATGCTTGCCTAGAACACTAAGGTCAAACGACAGTTTAGATTCTTAGGTTATTAGGCATAGTAGGTAATACCACGACAGTGGGCTAGCTAAACATTCATGTTTGAGTTCGAGAACATAACTTTTTTCTAGGGACCACATTTCTTTCCACTCTTGGTTTTTCCATACACAAAGATGGATGCCATTCAATAAAAAACTCTTGATGATGCTCAATGCAAGTATGCCACTATGGAGAAAGAGCTTCTTGCAGTTGTCTACGCTTGTGAGAAATTGAGAACATACCTTGTGGGATCCAAAGTCATCGTTCACACGGACCATGCTGCCTTGAGGTATATATTCTCTAAGAAAGATACCAAGCCTAAATTGTTGCGATGGATGCTTTTGCTGTAGGAATTTGACATCGATGTTAAGGACAAGAAGGGGATCGAAAATGGAGTTGCAGATCACCTGTCCAGACTGCGCGTAGAAGAGGGAATTCCTATCAATGATTTTCTCCCTGTGGAGAAAATTTATGCAATAGATGTCATGCTTGCTCAAGACGTATAATTTCCTTGGTTTGGTGAAATTGCCAATTACTTGGCTGCAGAGGTGAAACCAGATAGTTTTACCGGATACGACAAGAAGAAGTTTATGCGCAACATCATACACTATTTTTGGGATGAGCCTTACCTCTACAAGCAGTGCTCTGATGGTATCTTTAGACGATGTGTGTCAGAATCAGAGATTCCTGGTATTCTTTTTCATTGCCATGGATCTAACTACGCAATACATTTTGCTACCTTCAAAACGGTGTCTAAGGTGCTGCAGGCTGGTTTCTGGTGGCCAACCATGTTTTAGGATGCTCGCGAATTTGTTTCTAAGTGTGATGCCTATCAAAGACAAGAAAACATTAGCAAGAGGAATGAGATGCCTCAGAACTTCATACTAGAGGTTGAGGTGTTTGACTGCTGGGGAATCGACTTCATGGGTCCATTTCCATCTTCCTATGGGAATAAGTACATCCTTGTTGCTGTGGACTACGTGTCCAAGTGGGTCGAAGCAATGGCTAGTCCTACGAACGACTCCAAGGTGGTTCTTAAGATGTTCAAATCTGTGATATTCCCAAGGTTTGGAGTGCCAAGAGTAGTAATAAGCGATGGTGGATCTCATTTCATCAACAAAGTCTTTGAGAATCTCTTGAAGAATAATGGTGTAAAGCACAAGGTCGCCACTCCTTATCATCCTCAGACGAGTGGCCAGGTCGAGATTTCCAACAGAGAAATCAAGAGTATCCTCCAAAAGACTGTGAACACTACGAGGAAAGATTGGGTTGTAAAGCTTGATGATGCTCTTTGGGCGTACAGGACTGCGTACAAGACACCCCTTGGTACCACCCCATTCCATCTTGTCTATGGGAAACCATGTCACCTTCCAGTGGAGCTCGAGTACAAAGCAGCATGGGCTGTGAAGTCGTTGAATTTTGACATCAAACCTGCATCTTAGAGGAGGATGATTCAGCTGAACTAATTGGATGAGATTCGTCACCAAGCGTATGAGAACTCAAAGATCTACAAGGAGCGAACAAAAGCCTATCATGACAAGAAGATCATTCCAAGGAACTTCTCTGCCAATGATAAGGTTTTACTCTTCAACTCTAGGCTGAAGATTTTTCCTGGCAAACTGCGATCGCGATGGTCTGGACCATTCACCATCAAAGAAGTAAGGCCATACGGAGATGTTGTGTTGCTGGACACTATAGGAGGTGAATTTGTGGTAAATGGTCAGCGCCTAAAACCATATCTTGCTGACATGGAACTCACTGAAGGAGACTCCATTCCTCTCAGTGAACCAACTCTAGCCTGAGGGGCTTCAAAGTCAAGCTCGTGACTTGAAATAAGCGCTTGGTGGGAGACAACCCACTGGTACGTGTACATACTACTCTTTTCTTTGTCATTTTGCAGTTGATTCTTGGTTTTATTCCTTTTTGAGAATTAGCTTTGAGAACAACCTATGGTGAAGAACTAATTCAGATGGTGAATCCTAACTAATCAATTACCAGCAATCAGAGAAAACCCTATGAGAAAACCCTAAACCAAAGATGGATCTACTCAGACATAGAGAATGAAACAATCAACTAGACTGAATAGATCATTAAATAAAACAATAAGAAAAGAGTAACAGGGGGTTCGAAATCTTCTCTCAGATGAACAGAGTTCTGACTTGTCTCCCCCACCAAGCTCTCTCTCCAAAACCAAAGTAAAATAAAACATAACCATCAAAGTGGCTGTAAAACCCTAATAAATAACCTAAATATAGACCTATATATACCTATTTTTAGCCACTTTTTAGGTTACTCTTTAATATATTCATCAGAGAAATTTGTGCTTTGTTTCTGTAAGATTTGAGGGAGACGAATCTCTACTTCATACCGGAAAAGATTTCTGAACCCTGTTTTCTATTTTATAATCTTATAATGCAATTCATTTCATCTCTCTGTGTTTATTCTGCAATTATGTCCGAGTAATCCTCCTGTTAGGTTTTTAGGGTTTCAAGGGATTCTCCATGAATCACTGAAAATGATATGTTAGATTAGGAAATTACATAGAGTTCTTCATCTATTGTTGAGTTTAAAGCTTAGACTAGATTGATCACCTAATTTATGATCTTAAGATTAATCTATTCATCAAAAATGCTTTAGATTTCCTGAAAGAACTTAGATGAGCAAATTGCCTTAGCCAACGAAAGCTGATGCTAAGGCAATTTGTGAACTTATCAAACCTGAACATTAATGCTTGCCTAGAACACTAAGGTCAAACGACAGTTTAGATTCTTAGGTTATTAGGCATAGTAGGTAATACCACGACAGTGGGCTAGCTAAACATTCATGTTTGAGTTCGAGAACATAACTTTTTTCTAGGGACCACATTTCTTTCCACTCTTGGTTTTTCCATACACAAAGATGGATGCCATTCAATCAAAAACTCTTGATGATGCTCAATGCAAGTATGCCACTATGGAGAAAGAGCTTCTTGCAGTTGTCTACGCTTGTGAGAAATTGAGAACATACCTTGTGGGATCCAAAGTCATCGTTCACACGGACCATGCTGCCTTGAGGTATATATTCTCTAAGAAAGATACCAAGCCTAAATTGTTGCGATGGATGCTTTTGCTGTAGGAATTTGACATCGATGTTAAGGACAAGAAGGGGATCGAAAATGGAGTTGCAGATCACCTGTCCAGACTGCGCGTAGAAGAGGGAATTCCTATCAATGATTTTCTCCCTGTGGAGAAAATTTATGCAATAGATGTCATGCTTGCTCAAGACGTATAATTTCCTTGGTTTGGTGAAATTGCCAATTACTTGGCTGCAGAGGTGAAACCAGATAGTTTTACCGGATACGACAAGAAGAAGTTTATGCGCAACATCATACACTATTTTTGGGATGAGCCTTACCTCTACAAGCAGTGCTCTGATGGTATCTTTAGACGATGTGTGTCAGAATCAGAGATTCCTGGTATTCTTTTTCATTGCCATGGATCTAACTACGCAATACATTTTGCTACCTTCAATACAGTTTGATTTGTTCACAAAACAACTAAACCAAATCTCTTTGCGAATAGTTGTTTTGCTCACCCTAAGTTCTATCAGGTAATTAATCACACTCTCGTGACTAATCAATTATCCTAAAATCTAAGTTCCAGATTCGTCAACCTAGAATTAGCTTTGAGAACAACCTATGGTGTGAAGAACTAATTCAGATGGGGAATCCTAACTAATCAATTACCAGCAATCAGAGAAAACCCTATGAGAAAACCCTAAACCAAAGATGGATCTACTCAGACATAGAGAATGAAACAATCAACATAACTGAATAGATCATTAAATAAAACAATAAGAAAAGAGTAACAGGAGGGTTCGAAATCTTCTCTCAGATGAACAGAGTTCTGACTTGTCTCCCCCACCAAGCTCTCTCTCCAAAACCAAAGTAAAATAAAGCATAGCCATCAAAGTGGCTGTAAGATCCTAATAAATAACCTAAATCACGTTTTGGGGTTTCTTGTAAATAATAAAGTCTTATGGGCAATTTTGGAATTCCTCAACTCTTCTAAAAGTAGCGACTCGTGTCTTGCTGCAGTGATCATCTACCGATACTAGTCAGTATCGATCGATACTGAAGCTTCAAATCGGGTACTCAGCTACACGAACTTCTGCTTTGCTCCAAAATGCTTCAGAAAGCTCCAAGATTTCCAATTATGCTCCAAACGTGTTAAAACCTGTAAAAGACTCTAAAACACTACAAAATAATAGAAAGACTCTATAAAACGGACTTATATCATGGCTTAAAAGGGGTAAAAACCATGATATATCAACTCCCCCAGACTTAACCTTTGCTTGCCCTCAAGCAAATAGAAGACTAAACCAGAGAAAGAGGTTTGAAAACATAGAGATTCACCTGCTCTTGAAATATTGCAATGACCCTTTTCCTTAGTGCTCCACATATTACATAACCAGTTTCAAATCCAACCACCATGTACTTCTCCGTAGACATTCCCAGCTTTCCAGACTACACACATTATTTCACAGCATTACTCAATAAAGCCCTCATCGCCAGTTTCATTTATGTGATTAATACCAAGAACCTTCTAGATTCTTTCTCATGCAATATCATGATAAGGAACCACCATTTTTCACACTTTTGGTATCATTTTCTCTCCCCCATACTTATTTCTTAGTATGTTCTCTTCTCTTTTTTTAGATCTGCATATACACATCAAGGTATGAGATGCGAGTATTGATGGTGTTTGCCACCTAATCCTCGGTTCTACCCTCTCAATGTATCAAAGGGTGTAGGCGAATAATCACATCATAGGAAAATCCTAGCCTCGCTTCCAATCCTTTGTGTGATCATTCCTCACCAAGTAGAATAATGGGATCGCTGGAAACATTCCTAACCCTCTACTCAGGAGAAAATCATCTCATCTTTTCATGCACTTATTTTTTTAACTTATAATAGGGGAGAGAGATACTATTACTTTAAACACATGGGTTCTTTTGTCATATATGAATGAGGAATCAACCTCCATGAATACTAACGACATCGATGAAGTGCAAATATTTGGCTCAGGTTTTAAAGAACTCTGCAGGAAACATGGGTGTCTTCTAGTTAAACGGTCAACCTTTGGATTTTTCATTAGTCGATCTGTAACTGATTCTGTAATAATGGTCACTTAGAAGCAAAGTCAGAACAATAGAGTCAAGAAAAAGATCACAGCCTCCAACAGATTTTGACTCAATAAAACAACGAATGACTAAAAAACAACAGACTATAAGAAAAACAAACACAATGTCAGCGACTACCTCCCCCAGACTTGAACAACACTGTCCCCAGTGTTATCCAGTCTAGAGTTAGTGAAAAGAAACAAAATACATAAATGGATTGTGAAAATCGGAAATCGTACCTGTGAAGGTGATGAGTGTCGATCGATACAGACTGGTATCGATCGATACCAGCTGTATGTCGACACACTGATTTCAAATCAGTGGCACCGAGTTGCTTAACCCAGGGAAAGTGATCCAAAGTGTTAGAAGTTAGCACTGTTAGGAACACTCAAAAACAAGTTAATAGCAACAAGATAATCAAGCATAAATCCATGAGTTCAAATGCAAGTTGACCTAAGTTTAACACAAACGAAAAATAAAAAGAAGAAAAGAAAAACAAACGTGAAAACAGAAGAAGACTAATCCTCTGTCGTCTCGGAATCACCATCAGCATCAGGATCACCAACAGGAGAAGGATCGACCGTAGTCTGCGAGGTTCCAGGCTGAGGCGAAGGAGCATCGTCCGTGTCAGTCATGCAGCGGCAGCGAGAAATAGCAGTCCAGATGCTCCTCATACTCTCTATCATCACCTTCTGAAAGGCAGCTGGCTCCATTGGAAGTTCCGAATGAGAAGGAAATGATGGTGCATGGATAGAAGAAGTCCCTGCTCGCGATCGCTGGGCTCGTCCTCCCTGGCGTGAAGTAGATGGAATGTCAGCAGCAGCAGGTGCAGGCACAGGAGCTCGTCGTCAAGTCGCAGGTGCTTGAATAAACAGGTGCGGAGGAGGCTTGAAACGAAGTTGAGAAGGATCCTCGAGAATGTCTGTCAGCGTGTCGTTAGGGAGCTGCACCAGAAAATCTCCAGCAGATGTAGTGAAGAACCAACACCTCTGGGGCTTCAACCACGTAAGGTTCTTCAGATGGCTCTCATCCATAAACCGACGTGTAGTGATTATCGAGTAGCTCGTAGTACTGATCCCGAGGTGCTGAAAGATAGGAGTGAGGAGACTACCAACTGTCTCTGTCTTGGCCTTCGTGCTCGAGCCTGTGAATGGTTTGGTATTCAAAGAGACCAAATGATGCGCAAATACAGCGCCAAGGTTGACCTCTGTAAGCTCAGGCCATGCGAAATCCTCCTCAGGAATAATATCTCTGATAGCCAAGCACATAAGTAGAAGCTCGGACACCCTCATCTTGTTTGGTTCCATCTTGCACAAGAGAGTGGTGCTCAGGATCCTAACCAAACAGCGCAGGACTGGGTGTCGTATATCCATCTGAGTGGAATCCTTAGAGAAATAAGCACCGTTCCTGAAATGCTCCCAAAATCTCTGCATGTCAGGATGCTGTGCGGGAAGAGTAACCCTCCTGCAATCCCGCATAAAACCATAGATGTCACCGAGATCAGGGAGTGGCAACATGTACCTCACAACACGAGCCATGAAAGTCAAAGTACCTCTTGTGCATCCCGGAGAACCTCGTCCTGGTAGTAGACGCGAACTTTCGCCATGAACTGACGAACCAAGTCCGGGTAAAGATCATACTGCTGGGTAGCCATCTGGCCAAGACCAATCTTCTCAAGCAAACGGACCAGCTCTGTGTCAAGACCCAAGCGACACATGGAGACCGCGTCAAAAAACTGAGTAGGCTGTATAACAACTCCCAACCACGCGTTATAGTGCAGCATATCATAATCATCCCATTCCTCCAAGATGGGTCTGTAGATGCAGTCATCACTCTGCACAACCTCCTTCCCTGTCCCGTTCCAATCTCGATGACAAGGGATCCTGGTCTTCTCGTTCACCCTAGGCCAAGGACCTCTGCGTGGGGCTGCAGGAACATCAGGAGCAGATGGAGCGGCAGTTGCAGTAGGTGATGGGTTGGAGCTCGATGCGTCTGAAGTTCTTGCCCTCTTTTGCCTAGATGCCATCTGCAAACAAAGACAGAAAGACACCGCATAAATCCAACACTTCACAGCAATCACAGTAAATTTGTATCATCAGACACGAATGGTGTCGATCGATACTAGAGGGTATCGATCGATACCCTAGCCATTGCTAGTTCATCGAATTTCCACAATCCAAATTTTCCAAGAGTCAAAACTAAAGGCAATTAAATGCAAGGAAGGGTGCGAAACTACTCTAGAGCATCTCAGCAAATGACAGTCGTCAAGAAAAACAAGTGCTAAGGAGTAAAATTGCACAAACCTCAAACCTAAAAATCGGGCTGAAAAGGTGGAATTTCGAATACATACCTTTGCTGATTGGAGAAACAAATGCTAGAAGGAGATAGAGGATGGAAATCTAATAAATCTAGGCACTTGAATCACCAAAATCGGTGAAAAAACGAGAGAGATGCGATTTGAGAGGAAGAAGGAGGCGGTATCGGTCGATGGAGAAGAAAGAAGAGAAATAAAAACCCGAGGGTTTTTAAAAGAAAACTTACCTGCCTGCGCGGTGTCGATCGACACCGCATAGTACCGGTCGACACGCGTGACCAATTCCTGTTCTTTCTCCACGACTGTGGTATCGATCGGCACAGACTGGTGTTGATCGATACTCCTCCTCTTAATCTGCTTCACGTTATGACACAAGACACAAAACTAAAAAAAAAACGAAAATAAAAACATATGTACAGACTCACCAGTGGGTTGCCTCCCACCAAGCGCTTGTTTTACGTCACGAGCTTGACTTTATGGACGATCAGTCAGGATAAGAATAAGAACTTGCTCCAAAACAAGCTCCACAACTTGACATCTCCAGCTTCAGAATTCTGCTCAGCATACCCTTCACAATATCCTTCCCTTTCTCTTACAGCTCTAAAGTGAGAATAGCTCTAACCTTAGAGAATGGTTTCGAAGTTACTTTGCACTTCACCTTCTTCTTTGCCTTAGCCGTTTTGATGTCTCCCTTCGTGATGATAGAGTGACCATCTAAAACGTCCATGACAGTTGGCTCATCATAAGGCTCTTTCAAAAGATCAACCATCAACGTCTCTCCTGCAACAACGGTGATGCAAGAGATCTGTTTGAGAGCTATTCCAGAGGGAATGGCTTTGTAGGAGACCTCCTTGTCAATGTATGAGAACGAGATTCTCTTACTGGGCGTATCTATGATTGCACCGATTGTAGCCATGAATGGTCTTCCCAGAATCAAAGGCGTACTAGATCCTGCACTCATCTCCACAACCTGAAAATCAGCAGGAACAAGACAATCTCCTACGTTAACCAGCAAATCAGGGATTGTACCATATGGAAGTGAGGTGGAACAGTTCGCGAATGTGATAGATGTCTTGGGAGATCGAATATCAGCTCCCAATCTCTCTGCAAGTGCCCTTGACATGACATTGGCGCTAGCCCCCCGAGTCAACGAGAGACTCTTTGAATTCAACTCTAGAGATAGAGCATGGAACTGAGAATATTCCTGGGTATTCCCTCTTAGTCAGCTGCTTCAGTGGAGGTGGTGTACTTCTGGCCTTGATGAAGAGTGCTTTAATCTCTTCCTCAGTTTCTCTGCAATTTTGGAAGTAATACTGTAAAGGACGGTTTTCAAAAGCTTCTTCAAAAGATATAGTGTGGGGAATCCTCCTGACCATCTTCTCAAAATCTAGCAACTTCTCCGCAGTAATATGGTTCATGAGATGTCTAGGTGGTCGAGGGTATGGTATCTTAGGCTTGTAAACACGTTCCTCAGTCATCCTTGGTGTTTTCGCAATTTCTGGCTCAGTCTACGAGGGGTGTCGACCGATACCAGTAGTGGTGTCGACCTCAGAGTGGGTATCGATCGACACAGGAAGGGTATCGATCGATACTCGGGGCTTTGACACGTCTCGGGAAAGTATTTGGACTGGTGTCAATCGATACTCGGTGGTGTCGGTCGATACCCTGGGGATTTCAGAATCCTCGTCGCCATCTTCTACAGGGTTTTCGAAATTTCCTGCACTTCTTAAGGTGATTGCATTGACGTATTCATTCTATGAATGAACCATATTTCCCTTGACAGCTGCTGCAGTCTGAGCTACTTGAGTTTCCAGCATCTTCTGATGAGTACTGAGAGCCTCGATCCTTCCACTCAAATCCTTGTACAAAGCATCTATCTTTCCATTGAAATCCACTATTATCTTCTGCTGTCCTTGAACAAGTTGTTCAAACATACACTCAATCTTGCTCTCTGGGGTTTTAGCAGGCAGAGGTTGATAAGACGAACTCCCATAGTTCCTAAAATAGCCACTGCTCTGGAATGGTTTCTGGACAAACTGATTCGACCCAAAACCAGCTCCACCAATATAGTTAACATCCTCCACTTCATCTTCAGCAGCAAAGTGGACCGCCTTTTGGGTCATTCCCATCAACAAATTGTGCACTGAATCTAACTTAGCATTCACCTCAGCAATCTGACTGCCATCCAAGTTACCAGCTTGCTTCTTGCGCTCCATATCTGCATTCTTGGTGCTATTGCTAGACGCCAAGTTCTCAATAAGCACATAAGCATCGTCAGGATACTTGGTGTTGAAGTTTCCATTACTCGCAGCATCCAAAGCCATATGGTACCTCCAATCGATCCTTCTGTAGAAAGTACCCAGCAGCTGAACCTGAGTGAACCCATGGTGCGGACAATCTCTCTGATATGACCTGAAATGAATCCAAGCAGCCTTGAGTGCCTCTGTCGGACCTTGAGAAAACTGAGAAATCTTGTTTCTGAGATCTTCGGATCTCGCATCATCATAGAAATTATTCAAGAACGCATTCTTCGTCTTCTCCCATGTAGTCAGCGAACCATGAGACAACTGCTTCAGCCAATAAGCTGCATCCCCACTAAGAGAATATGGGAAAAGCTTACAGAAGAGGAAATCATTGGACACCCCATTGTATTTGATGCTAGTGACCAAATCCTCATACTTTTCAATGTGATCCATGGGGTGTTCATGAGAAAGACCGTGAAAAAGGTGCTGACCCACAAGAGTGAAGTATGCAGGTTTCAGCTCAAAGTCATTCTTCTGAAAAGCAGGAGGGCGAATCGCTGATCGATTGGCATAGAACTGATCATGCCTGTTGTACTCACCAATCGTTCTACCACGATCAACCACATCATTCCCAACATTCACAACAACTGCAGGGACAATGATGTTTCCAGCTTCAACAAGTCGCCGCCCTCTCTCATTGCACAATTGACCCTCTTGGTCTCTCAAAGCTCCAACATCATCACGAATCAATACCACTGGATTGTTCATCTCTGCTGGCTTCTTTGCTTTCCTGTTTGCACGTTCCAAATTTGCTAGCTCCTTGTTGGAAAGATCAACTAGCTGAGTGCTCTTGTTCCTCCTGGTTTTGCGAGTGGGCATACACCTGAAACACACTAGACAAGACACTTACGTAACAAAAAAAATACTATGAGTATCGACCGACACTGAGTGGTGTCGATAGATACCAACAAATTTAAACGACGAGTATCGACCTACACTGAGTATGTTTCGATCGACACTGAGTGGTGTCGATCGAACTTAGTCAAAATTCTCAAACTAAAATTTAATGGCGAAATTTAGGGTCCCCGGCAACGGCGCCAAATTTGATATGCTCAAATTAATACCCTAAAAGTACTAAAGCAGTAGTTGTGGTAAAGTAGGGGTCAAACACAAGGACTCAAGAAAATCGCTCAATAAACTACTTAGTGTCGAATCAAGCTAAGCAATTTAGTTGAAACAAAAAGTAATAAACAGTAAAAGAGTTGTAAAATCGATGGAAGAATATAGGCCCAGTGTATTTCTGAGGAGATCAATGAATGCAGGTAACCAATCAGTCAGGATTCAGATTTAGCACGGTTATTAAACTCAAATCACTAAAGTATAGCTAACCAACTCTCGTTGCGAAAACTATCTAAATATAAATCCTAGAATTCCAAATCTCTTTGCGAATCCTAAAGTCTAAACCAGCTTTTAGTTCAAGTTTGATTTGTTCACAAAACAACTAAACCAAATCTCTTTGCGAATAGTTGTTTTGCTCACCCTAAGTTCTATCAGGTAATTAATCACACTCTCGTGACTAATCAATTATCCTAAAATCTAAGTTCCAGATTCGTCAACCTAGAATTAGCTTTGAGAACAACCTATGGTGTGAAGAACTAATTCAGATGGTGAATCCTAACTAATCAATTACCAGCAATCAGAGAAAACCCTATGAGAAAACCCTAAACCAAAGATGGATCTACTCAGACATAGAGAATGAAACAATCAACTAGACTGAATAGATCATTAAATAAAACAATAAGAAAAGAGTAACAGGGGGTTCGAAATCTTCTCTCAGATGAACAGAGTTCTGACTTGTCTCCCCCACCAAGCTCTCTCTCCAAAACCAAAGTAAAATAAAACATAACCATCAAAGTGGCTGTAAAACCCTAATAAATAACCTAAATATAGACCTATATATACCTATTTTTAGCCACTTTTTAGGTTACTCTTTAATATATTCATCAGAGAAATTTGTGCTTTGTTTCTGTAAGATTTGAGGGAGACGAATCTCTACTTCATACCGGAAAAGATTTCTGAACCCTGTTTTCTATTTTATAATCTTATAATGCAATTCATTTCATCTCTCTGTGTTTATTCTGCAATTATGTCTGAGTAATCCTCCTGTTAGGTTTTTAGGGTTTCAAGGGATTCTCCAAGAATCACTGAAAAGGATCTGTTAGATTAGGAAATTACATAGAGTTCTTCATCTATTGTTGAGTTTAAAGCTTAGACTAGATTGATCACCTAATTTATGATCTTAGGATTAATCTATTCATCAAAAATGCTTTAGATTTCCTGAAAGAACTTAGATGAGCAAATTGCCTTAGCCAACGAAAGCTGATGCTAAGGCAATTTGTGAACTTATCAAACATGAACATTAATGCTTGCCTAGAACACTAAGGTCAAACGACAGTTTAGATTCTTAGGTTATTAGGCATAGTAGGTAGTACCACGACATTGGGCTAGCTAGACATTCATGTTTGAGTTCGAGAACATGTCTTAATTATCTCCCTAATCGATAGTCTGTTTAGTGAATCTGGATTTCCTGCGAATTACCCAAGTACCTAGCGTTTTCTCTTATTGAATTTACATTATTTCATTCGTTATTCTTAGCTTTAGAAGTTACAAACTACAAACAAACATCATTCGTCTTAGATTTACTTTCATCTTGCATTCTCGTAGTGTTGCATTTGGTCTCTATGGATTCGATCCCTACATTACTACTTCGTCAGCTGTGCTCTTGCGGTAGTTACTTTTAGGGTTAAACTCTGAGTGTATCAGTAAAACATAATATAATATGAATGTTTTTTTTACGATTTTGATTAATTTGAGTTTAAATCAAATATATTCTTGATTTTCAAATAAATTTTTAAAAATTACCTCTTGAGCCTTGTTATTGTTCTTCAAATCTGTGATTCCAAGTTCACGGCGAAAATCATTGCTATCTCCGCCGCCTTGTATCTCGCCGGAACTCTCTCGGTAGAGAGAAATAATCCTCTCCAACCCCACTCTATTTCCCACTCTAAAATAGAGTAACTATATTTTTAGAGTAACTCTATTTCTCACTCTATTTTAGAGTTGAACTTTTTTATTTATAGAATGGTCCTTTAATTTTTATATCTTTGTAATTATAACTGAAACAAATAATAATAA
This sequence comes from Eutrema japonicum, assembly GCA_030161315.1. Taxonomy (NCBI): domain Eukaryota; kingdom Viridiplantae; phylum Streptophyta; class Magnoliopsida; order Brassicales; family Brassicaceae; genus Eutrema; species Eutrema japonicum. The sequence goes on from BSQW01000011.1 coordinate 47,226,742, forward strand.
TAATATTTAAATACAAGAAAATCAATTTTACATTTAAATTACCTTATTATAATATTTTTTAAAGTTAATGGACCAGTACGTTTTCGAAAAAAAAATGTGCTACATGATATAATGACTACATGTATAATTTTACATAATATGATAATCGAGGATGAGCGTGATCTCGATGCACCAATTGAAGTTGGAAGAGAAGTTCCACCTCCAGATGCCCAAATAGAAGAGGATGATGATATTCGGTTCGAAGAATTTTTTGGTCGATTTAGAAAAATCAAAGATAGAGAAGCTCATTTTTTTCTTCGAAATGCATTAATTGATCATTTATGGGAATAATACAGTAATGGTGATGTTTAATCCAAAGTCCTATATATTTTATTATTTTTATATGATGTAATGTAATTTTTCTTATGTAATAAATGTTTAATTTAAATAAAATCATAATTTATCGAAGTTTTTGAAAGAAAAAAAATAAGTGGAGTTAAATTGTAATTTCTTACAAATAAATGATATTTATAATAAAATAGAAATAGAATATACCATAGAATATTCCTTTTTAGAGTGAAAAATAGTGTAATACATTGGAGCAAAACCCAACTCTATTTTAGAGTTACTCTATTTTAGAGTAAAAAATAGAGTAATACATTGAAGATGGTCTAAAAGTCGCGACTCGTGTCTTGCTGCAGTGAGCATCGACCGATACTAGTCAGTATCGATCGATACTAAAGCTTCAAATCGGGTACTCAACTACACGAACTTCTGCTTTGCTCCAAAATGCTCCAGAAAGCTCCAATATTTCCAATTATGCTCCAAACGTGTTAAAACCTGTAAAAGACTCTAAAACAGTACAAAATAGTAGAAAGACTCTATAAAACAGATTTATATCATGGCTTAAAAGGTGTAAAAACCATGATATATCAATCCCCGCGATCGCTCACAGTTCCTCAGACACTCAGCTCTGAGCAGGTGTAACGCCTTCTACCCATTGTATAATCCATTTTTTGTTTTTCTTTATTTTTCTTTCTTTGAGTCCGTTTCACCTTCTCTCTGGGTTATTCTCACACCGAGACGGTGTGAAGTAAGTCTGGGGGAGGGTGCTTATCATTTACTGATGACATTTTCTTTCTTTGGTTTTTCTCTTGAGTCCTTTTTGTGTTTTCTCGAGCCAGTCTATGTTTTATTGAGTCAAAACTTGTTGGAGATTGTGATCACTTTCTTGGAATTTCTGTTCTTATCTACGTTTAAGTAAACATTGTTGCAGAATTTAGCTTCAGATTAGACTAATGAAAAATCAAAGGGCTGACCAGTTCATCGAGGCATCCATGTCTCTACAGAAATTCAATGGCCTGAGCTAGTTTATGAGCTCTTCCTTTTACCTCATCGTTGGGGATTTGTGTCTTCAGGGCTTGACTCATCATTCGTATCTGACAAAGACAATCAGTGTGAAAATATGGTAATTCTCCCCCTCATTTGTTAGATAAGTAGAAAATATGAAATGATTTTCTTTCGAGTAAAGGGATAGGAAAATTTCCATCGACCCCATTATTTTACTTCAAAAGAGATGATCACACTAAGGTTGGAAGCGAGGTTTGGAAAATTTCCCATGATACCGTTATTCGCCTACAACTTAGAATGAAAGGGTGGCATTAAAATGAACCGGGGATTCGGTGGCAAAAAACCATCAGTACTCGAGTTCCATAAGCCATTAACCCTACGAAAAAAGAGAATGAGATAAGAATAAGTATGGAGGAGAGAAAGATACCAAAGTTGTGTAATTGTCTTGTTACGATATCGAAAGGGAAAGAGTCTAGAAGGTCCTTGGCACTATGATCTTTCGGTGAAACCCAGCAATGATGGTCTTTGAATTATTCTGTGAGATAATGTGGTGAATCTGGGAAAGCTGCAATTCCCGCGGAGAAGTACATGGTGGTTTGATTTGAAGTTGGATAAACAATATGAGGATCGCTAAGATGATGGTCATTGCAGAGTTCTAAAGAAAAGGTGAATCTCCGTGTTTTTCAAACATCTTCCTTGTTCTTGGTTTTCTGTTTGCTTGAGGGCAAGCAAAAGACTAAGTCTGGGGCAGTTGATAAACCGTGTTTTTACCGGTTTCTAACCTTTGTTTTGTGTATTTTATCGAGTCAAAGTTTGTCTTTTAGAGTCTTTTAGTCTTTTATCGAGTCTTTTCAGGTTTTAGGTGACTTTGGGAGAAAATGAGCCGTTTTGGGTGAAAATGAGCATATATATATGCATAGTGATGTAGAGACGTCAGAATTTTGACATTCGTTGAAGGAATTTCCACCGATGGATCGAGCTCAAATTTTGATACACGATAGAGCTGTGAATTAGCTTTCATTTTCAAGTGGTTTCAAGAAACTCCAACGGTGCAATCAAAAGTTATACCCGAGTTACTGAAGACAGGTCAATCTGCCTCGCAGAAGAAGCATGCGCAGAGATGACCCATCCGAGAGCACAATATCGACCAATCCAAGACATGGATCGATCGATATGGTTCCCTAGGCAAAGAAGGAAATTCGACTTTTCCTGTTTCGGCCCATATCCACCCAATTTCGACTCTGGACGACTGAAGACCTATATATACCTATTTTGCCACTTTTAGGTTACACTTTAATATATTCATCAGAGAACTTTGTGCTTTGTTTCTGTAAGATTTGAGGGAGACGAATCTCTACTTCATACCGGAGAAGATTTCTGAACCCTGTTTTCTATTTTCTAATCTTATAATGCAATTCATTTCATCTCTCTGTGTTTATTCTGCAATTATGTCTGAGTAATCCTTCTGTTAGGTTTTTAGGGTTTCAAGGGATTCTCCATGAATCACTGAAAATGATCTGTTAGATTAGGAAATTACATAGAGTTCTTCATCTATTGTTGAGTTTAAAGCTTAGACTAGATTGATCACCTAATTTATGATCTTAAGATTAATTTATTCATCAAAAATGCTTTAGATTTCCTGAAAGAACTTAGATGAGCAAATTGCCTTAGCCAACGAAAGCTGATACTAAGGCAATTTGTGAACTTATTAAACATGAACATTAATGCTTGCCTAGAACACTAAGGTCAAACGACAATTTAGATTCTTAGGTTATTAGGCATAGTAGGTAGTACCACGACAGTGGGCTAGCTAGACATTCATGTTTGAGTTCGAGAACATGTCTTAATTATCTCCCTAATCGATAGTCTGTTTAGTGAATCTGGATTTCCTGCGAATTACCCAAGTACCTAGCGTTTTCTCTTATTCAATTTACATCATTTCATTCGTTATTCTTAGCTTTAGAAGTTACAAAACACAAACAAACATCATTCGTCTTAGATTTACTTTCATCTTACATTCTCGTAGTGTTGCATTTGGTCTCTGTGGATTCGATCCCTACATTACTACTTCGTCAGCTGTGCTCTTGCGGTAGTTACGTTTAAGGTTAAACTCTGAGTGTATCAGTAAAACATAATATAATATGAATGTTTCTTTACGATTTTGATTAATTTGAGTTTAAATCAAATATATTCTTGATTTTCAAATAATTTTTTAAAAATTACCTCTTGAGCCTTGTTATTGTTCTTCAAATATGTGATTCCAAGTTCACCGCGAAAATCATTGCTAACTCTGCCGCCTTGTATCTCGCCGGAACTCTCTCGGTAGAGAGAAATAATCCTCTTCGCGACTTCTGATGAATTGTAGCTCTCTCCCATTAACTTAATGACCTGAGAGCGAGGCAGCCTCAGTCTCACCCTCGTATGTCCATGCTCAATCCCATCTCCACCGTCAGATCTAGGGACAGTAATGTCGGAAACCGTTCTCCGAGAAAGCATTAGCATTTCCAGACGCTCCTTAGCGCCAACATGTATACCGGACATAACTCTTTGGTAAGGAAGCTTGTTCCTCTTATTTCTCTCCTCCTCCTCTGCCATTTCCGGCGGAAAATCCACACAAAAATAAGTTTTGTTCGGTTTTAGGATCTGACTCGGCTCAAGAGGCTTGGCTCGAACTCCTGATCATTTAACAGTCTCGGACTCTAACAACACAAATCCAGAATACTCTTTCGTGGCGTCGCTTGCTGTCGCCGGAGTTTTGAGCCGGAATATATCGCAGTCGATCTTCATCACTTTCACTTTCTTTCTCCTTAACATTATAGTGTTCCCCATTTTGTTAAACTTTTTAATTGAATATATCTCACAAAGCATGCAACGCTATTTATATATAATAGGTTAAAGATTTGATTAGCGTGTGAAGCTTTGAAATCTTCCGGAGATTCCTTTTTCTAAATAAAAGTCTAACGCTGAAAATTTAAATAACTAATTTTGAAAAACTAAAACTTGAAAAAGTCGGTTGATCGTAATACATTTCTCAAACTTTATTATAGAATTTTTCTACTTTCAAGAATTTTAAAATGCAACCACTAGTTGCCACTAACAGGTTTATTTAAATAATACTATATACTAATGACCATAAGTAACTTCCCATGGTAGGCGGTTATCCGAATTACACTCGGTCGCCATACCCATACATTTAATTTTTTCGTCTTGAGACTCTTGACCCATACATTTTTTTTTTATCATCTATCTTTATATATCAAAAATACATAAAATAATAACAATACAAGGTGATAAAACAATTAAAATAAATTAGAAAATTTATTAGCAAATAGAGTGTCCATCATTCCCTTACTCAAATTCGCATTCAATCTGATGCAATCTTCTTCTTTGGCTATTATCCATGTTCTCTCATATTATATTACATTGACCCATTCCCAATTAAGATCTAAAAATGTTCGTCGAAAAAGAATCCAATTTACTGATTTTTTTGATCGAAATAAGATTTGAGACTGCCAATTTTCAACGACTGTACGAATGTCGCCATACAACAAGGATGCATCTTTCGTTCCAAACTGTTCTAACCTATGATATTCTCATATTTTGTCCCTTTCATGCATTCATTTATCATAAGTTTCATCTCATATTCATATGGTTTCATAGCTTTCCTTAATTGTTTTGTCCCATTTAGAGTTTAGGGGTCTCATGATATTTCCTAGAAAGTCATGCATGTTTTGGAGTCTTTATTAGGTACTTTGGAGGATTTCGGATACCTTGGAGGAGTTCGCATTTAGCTCGGGATCTTGAAACGACGGTTAGAAACATGAAAGCTCGGAAATAGTCTCCCTCGGATTTTCCCTCATCCCGGCCCGACACAAGAAGTTCCCTCAGCCGGTATGGGATTTTAGCCGAGACAGGAGGTTTCCCGGCTGCACGTCCTGGCTCCATCTCGCCCGGTGTGAAAGCCATGTCCCCCTCGGATTTTCTCTCATCCCGGCCCGGCACAAGAAGTCCCCTCAGCCGGCACGAGATTTCCCCTCGGACAGGGAGAATCCCGGCTGCGTGTCCCGGACCAATCTCCCCCGGGACGAAGACTTTCTCCCTCAAAATTCCCCTCAGAATTTCCCTCAGCACCGGCCTCGGACAAGGACTTTCCCTCAGCCGACATGAGATTTCCCCCAAGACAGGGAGAATCCTGGCCTCTCGTCCCGGTTCCACACCGCCCGGTGATGCACCTCTTGGCAACAATCCCTCAACACAATCCCGGGCAAGACGAAGCCGACACACTTGCCCTGTGTTGCATCTTTCCTCGGACTGGGAGAATCCAGGACCAACAACCCACGCATGCACCGGTCGGGATTAAAAACATGCAGAACGTTCGTCCCGGGCAACACGAGGCCGGCACGCCAGCCCGACACCAAGACCATCACTCGGCAGGGAGTTTCCCGGCCTTCCATCCCGGCCTGAAGCCGCCAGAACCTCTCGGCAACAACTTCCATCCCGGCCCACTACACCGGACGCACGCCGACCGGGATTGAAATCCAACCCAAAACCGACCGGGTCAACATCCGGTTTGTTATGGGTTGACCCGGTTCCCCTCTTTTTATTATAAATATCCTAAAACCCTAATTTTATTTGCTATGCTTTTCTTAAGTCTAAAACCCTCACCTTTGAGAGAGAACTTGAGATTTGTAAGAAGGATCCTTTTGTTTATGCAATTTAGTGTTGATTTCTATCAATCCCTTCCATCTATCTTCTTTCTAGCTTGATTATTCAACATCTATCCATGGAATCAACCTCTATCCATATTGATTTTGGGTTGTTCTTGATGGGTCTAGAGTAGTCTTTTAGGATCTTGAGATGGGGTAGATTAGGGTGATCTAAGGTTTGATTAGTGGTGTTTAGGGTTAGATAATCTTATATTCCTTCTTGTCTAGTGTCCCTAATGCTAGATCTAGCTTGAAAGAGTGGATCTAGATCATAAGGCATTTCATGCACACCAAGTGTTTGATGAAATGTCTTGATGAACTAGACAAGAGATTTATGCTCCTAGCCTATGATAATAGTTGTCTAGGGTGTATTTTTGGTTGATCTTGTTTGTATTCTTAATGATTGTTAATCAATGATTCACAAATGAAAGTTTGGTAATGAATTAGGTGATTGGCATAGTGGTTAGTTGCTTGAAAGAGAATTAGTCAAGATTAAGGATCTTATGCCTAGGAATTAGCTTCTTTGAGTGAATGAACCCCACTAATTGGACTTAGATCACCTTACATCAATAACCTCATCTCTAGTTCCGCTTTTGTTATTTGAATTACATCTTGTTTAGTTATTGCATTGCTTCATTCGAATTGGATACTTAACAACAAACCACACTTGTTTAGCTTAACTTACTATTAAGTGCCTTGCATTCTTAATGATTAGAATAATCCCAATTATGGATTGATAACCTCCATACTATATCGTATAGGGGATATTGATACCTCTTAGAGACTAAAAAGTCGTGTATCAATTTGGCGCCGTTGCCATATTAGGATTTGTTTTAACATTCAGATTTAGGCTCTTTGTGAGATTAAGTTTTATTTGCTACCAAGTTACTAACTTGTTTGCTTCCTATTGCTCTTTATCTCTATAGGTGCACATATACCCGTTCCCGTGGCAATACTAACCTAGTAGAACTGAGGGACGACATTGATCAACTTGATAGAGGATCAAGAGCACGACGAAACCGAGTGAGAGTTCAAGAAGAGGTTGGTAACGACATGGAGCACTTTGAGAATGTTCCACTTGGGAACATCAACGAACCCATTCCCCACCAAAGGAATGGTGGGAATGGGAATGGAAACGGCAACAATCAAGGAGGTGGTGGCAATGGAAACCATCACCGTCCCAACCATCCACCAAGAGCTAGAAACGTTGTTGGAGAGGGTGATGCCGCAAATACTCACCAAAACCGGCAAGGCATTCAAGCTCCACCGGTAGAGAACAACAACTTCGAAGTGAAACTGGGGGTTATTAACATGGTTCAAGCCAACAAATTTCACGGCATGTCCATGGAGGATCCCTTAGACCACATAGACCAATTTGATCGGATATGTGGTCTCACTAAGATCAATGGGGTCTCTGAAGATGGGTTCAAGTTTCGTCTCTTCCCGTTCTCTTTGGGTGATAAGGCTCACCAATGGGAAAAGACCTTACCCCAAGGATCTATCACCTCGTGGGATGATTGCAAAAGTGTGTTTCTTACCAAATTCTTTTCACCAGCTTGAACCGCCAAGCTTCGCAACGAGATCTCAAGCTTCACACAACGGTCCAATGAGTCTTTCAATGAGGCTTGGGAGAGATTTAGAAGCTACACTTCTCAATGCCCACATCACGACTTTAGCAACGCCTCTCTCTTTAGCACCCTCTACCGAGGTGCTTTGCCTAAGATCCGTATGCTACTTGACGCGGCATCTAACGGTAACTTCTTGGCTAAGGACGTTGAGGAAGCAATGGAGCTTGTCGAGAACTTGGCCCAAAGTGACGGTACCTATGGCGACGACTATGACCGTGCCACAAGGACCACTAGCGACTTTGATGAGAACAAGCGGGCCAAAGACATGAAAGCTCTTAATGACAAGTTGGACAAGCAAGCCAATTTGATTGTTAAACTTCTAGTGTCTTCTCAAAAGACGGTTAATTTTGTGGATGCTTATGATGAGAACCAATGTTGTTATCAAGAGGAGAACGTGGACATGAACACCCAAGAGGAGGTGAACTACGTGGGGAACCAAAGGAACTACCAAAACCAAGGGAACTAACAAAGACAAGGGTTAAACCAAAACTATAGGAACCACCCCAACTTCTCTTACCGGAACACAAATGTGGAGAATCCACAAGACCAAGTCTACCCTCCGCAACCTAATCAAGCTCAAGGAGTCCCACAAAAGCAATTCCAACCTCAAGGCCAAGCTTCTAATACCAACCAACAAGGTTTTGTCCCAAGGAACCAGTTCCATGGGAACCAAAGTGGATTCCAAACCAAAACCCCACCCTGTTTTCAAGGCCAACAACAAGGGTTTGTGCCTCAAGGTCAAGCAACTACTTCTAAACCGCAAGAGCTTGACTTGAGCTCCATGTTCCAACAATTACTCAAGGGACAAGCGGAGATCAATACGCGGGTGGATTGCTCTTACAACGACCTCAACACAAAGATTGAGGCTTTGAACTCCAAGGTAAAACAAATGGAGAACAAATGTGTTGCTTCCTCTTCACAACCACAAGGTCAACTCCCGGGTAAATCCGAAGCTAATCCTAAAGAGTATGTAAACGCCATTACCTTAAGGAGTGGTACGGTTTTGCCTCCAAGAGAAGCTCCTTCTACTCTCAATGAGGACATTGAGAAGAAAAGTGGGGGGGGGGGGGGGGTGAAACTTCAAGAGGATGACGATTTGGTTGAAGATGAGGTAGTGAGAGAGAAAGACAAGGTTGAAGAAGTTGAGAAGGTCAAGCCTAGGGTTGTTGTTTCTCAAGAGAAGCCGAAGAAGAATGTGTTTGTCCCTAAGCCATACGTTCCTCAGCTACCTTTTCCCGGGCGGTTCAAGAAGCAACTTATGGACAAGTATAAAGCCATATTTGATAGGCAAATGGAGAAGGTAGAACTCACAATGCCTTTGATTGATGCCTTCTTACTTGTCCCTCAATACGCTAAATTCTTGAAAGATGTCGTAAATGAGAGAGCTAAGGAAATGGAGTCTATGGTCATTCTAACTCACGAGTGTAGCGCCATCATACAAAAGAAGATGGTGCCAAAGAAGCTAGGAGATCCGGGATCATTCACTCTACCTTGTGCACTTGGTCCTCTAGCTTTTAACCATTTTTGTGTGATCTTGGAGCAAGTGTAAGCCTCATGCCGTTTTCGGTAGCCAAGAGACTAGGCTTCACACGCTACAAGGCATGCAACATTTCCCTAATATTGGCGGATAGGAGCGTGAGGGTTCCTATTGGTTTGCTTGAGGATCTTCCTATTGTGGTGAAGGATTTCATTGTCCCCATAGATTTCGTGTTACTTGAAATGGATGAGGAACCGAAAGACCCTCTTATCTTTGGTAGGCCATTCCTAGCAATCGCGGGGGAGATAATCGATGTGAGGAAGGGCAAAATAGACCTTCACTTGGGTAAAGGAGAAGTCCTTGAGTTCGATATCAACAAGGTGATGAAGAAACCCACCATAGATGGCCAATGTTTCTACATAGAGACCATAGATGAACTAGCCGACGAATTGCTTGAGGAAATGAGAGTAGAAGACGGTGTGGAAGTGGTCTTGACTAAGGAGTGAGGTGATCATGGGTTCTTGAGTAAAGAGAGTCATGGGTATGAGCTACTCATGGATTTGCACAAGCCGGTTGAAAGGGATAAGCCATTTGTTGAGTTGGGTGTTCGTGGTACCGAGGTTCAAGATGGTTTAAGAGTTGGCACGGTTCAAGGGGAGTTTGTTCTAGCCGTTGAAGAGACTAGCAAGGGTAAGTCTAGTCTTGAGGAGGACGATTGGAGCGAAATCAAAGCCCCAAAGGTGGACCTAAAGCAACTTCCCACGGGACTAAGGTACGCTTTCCTAGGTCCAAATGAGTCATACCCGGTTATTGTAAATGATAGTTTGAATGAGAATGAACTATCCTCCCTCTTAGTTGAACTTAGAAAGTATAGGAAAGCCATTGGTTATTCTTTGGATGACATCAAGGGTATTTCCTCTACTTTATGCACACATAGAATCCATCTAGAGGATGAATCAAGGACCTCTATTGAACATCAAAGAAGGTTGAATCCTAATTTGAAAGAAGTTGTAAAGAGAGAGATTCTTAAACTTTTAGACGCGGGTATTATCTATCCAATATCGGATAGTACTTGGGTTTCACCGGTTCATTGTGTGCCTAAGAAAGGGGGGATAACGGTAGTTAAAAATGAAAAGGATGAAATGATACCTACTAGGACAATAACCGGGCATAGAATGTGCATTGACTATAGGAAGCTAAATTCATCTACTCGAAAGGATCACTTTCCGTTACATTTCATAGATCAAATGCTTGAACGTCTAGCTAATCATCCATTTTATTGCTTTCTAGACGATTATTCGGGTTTCTTTCAAATTTCCATACACCCGAATGACCAAGAGAAAACGACTTTCACATGCCTTTATGGCACCTTCGCATATCGAAGGATGCAATTTGGGTTGTTTAATGCACCTGTGACATTCCAACGTTGCATGATGTCCATTTTCTCTGATCTTATTGAAGACATGGTATAAGTCTTTATGGACGAATTCTCCGTGTATGGGTCTTCGTTTGGTGTTTGCTTGTCTAATCTTTGTAGGGTCTTGCAATGATGTGAGGAGGCAAACTTGATACTCAATTGGGAGAAGTGTCATTTTATGGTGCGTGAAGGAATCGTGCTTGACCACAAAATCTCTGAGAAGGGCATAGAGGTAGACAAAGCCAAGATTGAGGTGATGGTTGATATATCATAGTTTTTACCCATTTTAAGCCATGATATAAGTCTGTTTTACAGAGTCTTTCTACTATTTTGTAGTGTTTTATAGTCTTTTACATGTTTTAGCACGTTTGGAGCATAATTGGAAATATTGGAGCTTTCTAGAGCATTTTGGAGCAAAGCAGAAGTTCGTGTAGCTGAGTACCCGATTTGAAGCTTCGGTATCGATCGATACTGACTAGTATCGGTCGATACTCACTGCAGAAAGACACGAGTCGCGACTTTTAGAAGAGTTGAAGAATTACAAAATTGCCTAGAAGACTTTATTATTTACAAGAAGCCCCAAAACGTGATTTAGGTTATTTATTAGGATTTTACAGCCACTTTGATGGCTATGTTTTATTTTACTTTGGTTTTGTGAGAGAGTTTTGGAAGGGAGACAAGTCTGAAACTCTGTTCGTCCGAGAGAATATTTTGAACCCTCTTGTTACTCTTTCTTATTTATTTGAGTATTTATTCAGTCATGTTTATTGTTTCAATTTCCATGTCTGAGTATATCAACTTTAGGTTTAGGGTTTTCTCATAGGGTTTTCTCATAGGGTTTTCTCTGATTGTTGGTAATTGATTAGTTAGGATTCACCATCTGAATTAGTTCTTCACCATATGTTGTTCTCAAAGCTAATTCTAGGTTGACGAATCTGGAACTTAGATCTTAGGATAATTGATTAGGCACGAGAGTGCGATTAATTACATGATAGAACTTAGGTTGAGCAAAATAACTATTCGCAAAGAGATTTGGTTTAGTTGTTTTGTGAACAAATCAAACTTGAATTAAAATCTCGTTTAGACTTTAGGATTCGCAAAGAGATTTGGAATTCTAGGATTTAGACTTAGATAATTCTCGCAACGAGAGTTGGTTAATTATACTTTAGTGATTTGAGTTCAAGAACCGCGCTAAATCTGAATCCTGCCTGATTTGTTATCTGCATTCATTGATATCCTGAGAAATACCTTGTGCTTATATTCTTCCATCGATTTTACAACTCTTTTACTGTTTATTTCTTTTTATTTCAACTGAATTTCTTAGCTTGATTCGATACTAAATAATCTATTGTGTGATTTCTTGAGTTCTTGTGTTCCACCCATACTTTACTACAACTACTGCTTTAGTACTTTTAGGGTATTAATTTGAGCATATCAAATTTGGCGCCGTTGCCAGGGACTCAATTCGCCATTAGATTTTAGTTTGAGAATCTCGAATGAGTTCTTCGGTATCGGTCGATACTACTCAGTGTCGGTCGATACTCGCCGTCTTTTTTTTGTTGATATCGATCGACACCACCCAGTGTCGGTTGATACTCATCGTATTACCGTGTTACTTACGTCCTTGCATTTTGCTTTCAGGTGTATGCCTATTTGCGAAATCAGAAGGAACAAGAGCACTCAGCTAGTTGAACTGTCATTGGAGCAGCTAGCACTTGTGGAACGCACAAACAGAAGAGCAAAAAAACCAACAAAGATGAACAACAATCCAGTGGTTTTGGTTCAAGATGAAGCTGGTGCTTACAGAGACCAAGAGGGTCAATTGTGCAATGCGCGAGGGCAACGATTGGATGGAGAGGGGAACATCATTCCACCTGCTCTTGTTGTCGAGGAGATTGTCGCTGGGAATGTCGCTGGGAACGCGAACGCAGGGAATGTTGTGGTTAATCGTGGTAGAACGATTGGTGAGTACAACAGGCCTGATCAGTTTTATGCGAATCGATCAGCGATTCGTCCTCCTGATTTTCAGAGGAATGACTTTGAGCTGAAACCTTCATATTACACTCTTGTGGGTCAGCACCCTTTTCATGGTCTTTCCAATGAACATCCTATGGACCATATTGAGAGGTTTGAGGATTTGGTCACTAGCATCAAGAGCAATGGAGTGTCCTATGATTACCTCTTCTGCAAGCTCTTCCCATACTCTCTTGGTGGAGATGCGACTTACTGGCTGAAACGGTTATCTCCTCGATAGCTGACTACTTGGGAAGAGACTAAGACTGCTTTCCTGAACAACTTGTATGATGATGCACGATCCGAGGATCTGAGGAACAAGATCTCCCAGTTTTCTCAAGGACCTACTGAGGCGTTCAAGGCTGCTTGGACGAGATTTAGATCATGCCAGAGAGATTGTCCACATCACGGGTACTCTTATATTCAGCTGATGGGTTTATTTTTCAGAGGAAATGATTGGAGGTATCATATGGCTTTGGATGCTTCAAGCAATGGAAACTTCAACACCATGTATCCTGAAGATGCTTATGTGCTGATTGAGAACTTGGCGTCTAACAATAGCACCAAGAATGCAGACTTTGAGCGCAAGAAGTAGGCTGGTAGCATGGACGGTTTACAGATTGTTGAGGTTCAAGCCAAGTTAAATTCTATGCACAGTCTTCTGATGGGCAAGACAACGAAGGCCGTTCATTTTGCTGAAGATGTTGAGGTGTTCAATGAGGATGAAGCAGAGGATGTTAACTACATTGGTGGTTCTGGTTTTCAAGGTCAGAGGAATCAATTCAACAACAACTTAAACTTCAACAACAATTCTCAGCAAGGAGGGTCGAATAAGTTTGGCCAGAAACCATCTCAGAACAGTGGGTATACCAGGAACTATGGAAATTCATTTTATCAACCTGTACCTGCTAAGCTCCCAAATAGAAAGATCGAGTCTATTTTTAAACAGTTGGTTCAAGGACAGCAGCAGATCACAGTGGATCTCAATGGAAAGATAGATGCTATGTACAAGGATCTGAGTGGAAGGATCGAGGCCCTCAATACTCATCAGAAGATACTGGAAACACAAGTAGTTCAAACTGCAGCAGTTGTCAAGGGAAAGATGGCTCATTCACAGAACGAATACGTCAATGCAATCACATTACGGAGGGCAGGAAATTTCGAAAACCCTGTCGAAGGTGATTCCGAACCTGATTCGTCTGTATCGACCGACACCACTGCGAGTATCGATCGATACCGACCTGAAGAAATGACACATGAACCTTGTGTCGATCGACACCAACCTTGTATCGGTCGACACCCCTCGCAGGCTGAACCAGAGATTGAGAAAAAACCGGAGATGATTGAGGAACGTGTTTACAAGCCCAAGGTGCCATATCCTAGACCACCAAGACATCTCATGAATCCCATCACTGCAAAGAAGCTGCTCGCTTTTAAGAAGATGGTTAGGAAAATTCCCCATACTATATCTTTTGAAGAAGCTTTTGACAATCGCCCTTTGGAATGTTACTTCTGAAATTGCCGAGAAACTGAGGAAGAGATCAAGGCAATTTTCATCAAGCCAACAAACACACCACCACCGATGAAGCAGCTGACTAAGAGGGAAGAGCCAGGAATATTCTCAGTTCCATGCTATATCTCTGGAGTTGAATTCAAAGAGTCTCTCGTTGACACGGGGGCTAGCGTCAATGTCATGTCAAGGGCAATTGCAGAGAGATTGGGAGCTGAAATTTGATCTCCCAAGACATCTATCACATTCGCGAACTCTTCCACATCGGTTCCATACGGTACAATCCCTGATTTGATGGTTAAAGTAGGAGACTGTCTGGTTCCTACCGATTTTGAGGTTGTGGAGATGCATGCAAGGTCTAGTACACCTTTGATTCTTGGAAGACCGTTCATGGCTACAGCTGGTGCAATTATGGACACGCCCAGTAAGAGAATCTCGTTCTCATACATTGACGAACATGTCTCCTACAAAGCCATTCCTGCTGGAAGAGCTCCCAAGCATATCTCTTGCATCACTGTTGTCACAGGAGAGACATTGATGGTCGATCTTTTGGACGAGCCTTATGATGAGCCAACTGTCATAGACGTTTCAGATCGTCCTCCTATCATCACCGAGAAAGTCATCAAAAAGACTAAGGCAAAGAAGGAGGTGAAGAACAAAAGAGTCCAGAGTGCTACACATGTGACCTTAATCCCTCAGAAGTGCGAAGGAGACTCGATTGAATACAAGGTGAGGTGCAAAGGAACCTCGAAGCCATGCATTCTCTAAGGCTAGAGTTATTCTTACTCTGGAGCTAAAAGAGAAAGGAAAGGAGGTTGTGGAGAGCATGTTGAGCAAAACTCTAAAGTTGGAGATGTAAAGTTGCGGAGCTCGTTTCAGTTCGAGCTCTCATTCTTATCCTGACTGATCGTACGTAAAGTCAAGCTCGTGACGTAAAATAAGCGCTTGGTGGGAGGCAACCCACTGGTAAGTCTGTACATATGAGTCTTTTATTTTTCTAGTTTTTGTTTTGTGTTTCGTTGTGACCCGTGAATCAGATTTGAAGGCCCAGTATCGATCGATACCACTTGGTATCGGTCGATACCCGTCATTAAACGTACACATTCTGGACCAATCTCTGTGTGGCGAGCAAAACATTCCATTACCTCAGTATCGATCGACACCAACTGGTATCGATTGATACTCTACGCACAGGTAAGTTTCCTTATAAACCCTACGGTTTTTCTCTTCATCCTTATAGCCCCCATCGACCGACACACGCACTCGTTCACCAAAAATCACCAAACCTTCGTTTCTCAACGGATTTGAGTGATTTTTGAGTCTATTCTGCTCGGATTTTCGTGCTTTATCTCATTCTCTCACTCATTCTCACGATCTATAAGGTATGAAACACGAATTTTCATCTTTTCAATCCGTGAACCAAGGTTGGATTTTTGACTTTTAGGCTTTTAGAACTAGTTTTGCTGGATGATTGTCATTTGATTAGTGTGTTCTAGACCTAGTCGAACCTTGCCTTACACTTAATGACCCTTGGTTTGCACTTTTGGAATTTTCGGATTTGTGTTCTTCGTGGTGCTCGATACCTGTATGAGTATCGATCGATACCACATTGGTATCGGTCGATGCTCACTATTTCACTTGGCCGAGATTAATGTGCTTGAGAGAGATGTTGGATTTATGCTGTGTTTTGTGTTTGTTAATGATGCATATGGCATCTAAGAAGAGAGCACGCACTGATACCGCATCCAGCTCTAACCCACCAGAGAAAGAGTACTCGTTGGGTGCTCGAGTCGAGTTCCTAGATGAAGGGTTTTGGACAGTAGGATCGGTTATCGCTTGTCTTACCAAGAACCGCAACAAGGTTCAGACCGCCAATTCTACAGACTTTACATTGGTTTTTGGTACAAACTTACGCGATGCACCACCCGAGGCTCCTACGCCTTCTTCACCATTGTCTCCTCACACAACAGTTTGGTTTCCATGGCCTAAGATCAGTGAGAAGGCTAGGATACGTTTGAGGGATCATTACGAGGGTTCGGATAAGGAGATTACGGAGAGCAGAGCTTGCACCCACATGCCTATTTCCGAGGAGTGGGACGATTACAACTCGATCTTCTACAACGCATGGCAAGAGGTTGATGTGCGCCCCCACTCGGTTTATTGATACGCACACTATGAGGCATTTAGGTTTTGACAGGGAGCTTGATGGACTGGTCAGCAAGATCGGATTGGGGACGATGCATGCGCGGTAATATGACATGTACCCTGACTTGGTTTGCCAGTTCCTTGCTTCTGTTTGCGTCTACTACACTGGTGAACCTCCAGTGACTGCACAGCAGGTTGTTCTGACTTTTCTGATTCACGGTGTCCGGTGGTGGATATCATTTCAGGAGCTCTGCGACATATATGGGTTTCACAGTGATTTCTCGAGGTGCGAGTTTCCTCGCAAGTTCATGGATATTGAGGCATTATGGTCTCACTTTGGGCATGAAGTTTATGACAGCAAGACCACTACACAGATGGATATGCACCATCCCGTCCTGCGCTGCCTTGTGAGGATCCTGAGCAACACTTTGTTGTGTAAGATGGAGCCAAACAAGATGAGAGTTGCTGAGCTGATTGTTCTGTCTATTGGGATTGGAGACCTCATTTCTGATGAGACATATGAGTGGCCTAAGATGGACCTCGCGGTCAACTTAGGTGCTGTATTCGCACACCACTTGGAGTCGCTGAAGGTGAAGCCTTTTACGGGACGCGGCAAGGCTTCTAGGACTGCAGGTCACCCGAAGACCGAGACGGTGGGCAGTCTTTTCACTCCCATCTTTCTGCACCTAGGAATCAGCACCACTAGTTGCTCGATCGTGACTTCCCGCGAGCTTATGGATGAGGCGCACTTGGAGCACATGCGTTGGCTGAAACCTCACAGGCATTGGCTTTGCAGCACTTCTTCTAGGGACTATCTGGTTCAGCTTCCCAACACCGATCTGACAGACATAGGCGGTGACCCTGCTCAGTTGCTTTTCGCACCTGCTCCTGCTGACATGGAGCCTGCATCGGTCACTCGACGTCGAGGCTCAGCTTCTAGAGCACGACCACCTGCATCTGGCCTTGCTTGGGGTCAACCGGGACGCGAGCCATCTCCCATTGCTGCTGCGCTTTCTCTTGCTCCACTACCTGAGATGGAGATGGATCATTTTCAGCGATATGTAGTCGCGAGTCTGCAGACGATCTGGACCGCCATTTCCCATTGTAGCTGTATGGCGTCTCAGCGTCCTGTTTCACCACGTTCACCGCGCACGCCTACTGACGCTGGTCCATCTGGAACTGCTGGCGATGACTTTGACGCCACTGAGGAGGATTAGTCCTCTTTCTATGTGATCATCACGTTTGCTGTTCCTTTTTCCCTTTTCTTTTTATTTTCGTTTGAACTTATGTGTCCTTTGTCAGCCCCTTCTTATGTTTTTATACATGTGGATTTATGCTTTTATGATATTTTGTTGCACCTAACTTGTGTTTGAGTGGTCTAATAGTGCTAACATTTAACACCTGGATCGTTTGACACATTTTTGGAGTTACATCTAACCTTAGACGTTGAAAACGAATCACCTGTGTCGACCAATACTTGGTATCGATCGATACCAAGTTGGGTGCTGGTCGACACTCGTACCCCACTTCGGTAATTTTTCGTTTTTCACAATTCCGCTCTGTTCTTTTGTTTTCTTTCACCAACTCTAGACTAGATAACACTGGGGATTGTGTTGTTTAAGTCTGGGGGAGGTAGTCGCTGACATTGTTTTTGTTTTTCTTAGAGTCAGTCGTTTTTGAGTCATTCGGTGTTTTATTGAGTCAAAATCTGTTGGAGACTGTGATCTTTTTCTTGACTCTATTGTTCTGAATTTGCTTCTAAGTGACCATTATTACAGAATCAGATACAGATAGACTAATAAAAAAATCCAAAGGCTGACCAGTTAACTAGAAGACACTCATGTTTCCAGCAAGGTTCTTTAAAGCCTGAGCCAAATTTTTGCACGTCATTGATGAGATTGATGTCCATAGAGCTTGATTCCTCATTCGTATCTGACAAAGGAACCCACGTGTTTAAAGTGATGGTATTTCTCTCCCTGTTACAAGTTAATAAATAAGATGCATGAAAAGATGAAATGATTTTCTTCTAAGTAGAGGGTTAGGAAAATTTCCAGCGATCCCATTATTCTACTTCAGAGGGAATGATCACACAAAGGTGGAAGCAAGGTTAGGAAAATTTCTTGTGATACCATTATTCGTCTACACCTTTGATTACTTTTAAGGAAAAAACTGGGGATTCGGGGGCAAACACCATCAATACTCGCGTCTCGAACCTTAATAAGCATATGCGAGAATATAATAAGAAATAAGTCTGGGGAAGAGAAAACAATACCAGAAAGTGTGAAATTGGATGGTTCTTTGTCATGATACTGTATGGGAAAGAATCTATAAGGTTCTTGGTATTAATCACAGCAATGAAACTGCCGATGAGGGCTTTATTAAGTAATGCTGTGAAATAATGTGTGTAGTCTGGGAAGCTGCGAATGTCTACGGAGAAGTACATGGTGGTTGGATTTGAAACTGGTTATGTAATATGTGGAGCACTAAGGAAAAGGGTCATTGCAATATTTCAAGAACAGGTGAGTCTCTATGTTTTCAAACCTCTTTCTATGGTTTAGTCTTCTATTTCCTTGAGGGCAAGCAAAGGTTAAGTCTGGGGGAGTTGATATATCATGGTTTTTACCCCTTTTAAACCATGATATAAGTCCATTTTACAGAGTCTTTCTATTATTTTGTAGTGTTTTAGAGTCTTTTACAGGTTTTAGCACGTTTGGAGCATAATTGGAAATATTGGAGCTTTCTGGAGATTTTTGGAGCAAAGCAGAAGTTCGTGTAGCTGAGTACCCGATTTGAAGCTTCAGTATCGATCGATACTGACTAGTATCGGTCGATACTCACTACAGCAAGACACGAGTTGCGACTTTTAGAAGAGTTGAAGAATTGCAAAATTGCCCAGAAGACTTTATTATTTACAAGAAGACCCATAACGTGACTTAGGTTATTTATTAGGATTTTACAGCCACTTTGATGGCTATGCTTTATTTTACTTTGGTTTTGTGAGAGAGCTTTGGAAGGGAGACAAGTCTGAAACTATGTTCGTCCGAGAGAAGATTTCGAACCCTCTTGTTACTCTTTCTTATTTATTTGAGTACTTATTCAGTCATGTTTATTGTTTCAATTTCCATGTCTTAGTAGATCCACTTTAGGTTTAGGGTTTTCTCATAGGGTTTTCTCTGATTGTTGGTAATTGATTAGTTAGGATTCACCATCTGAATTAGTTCTTCAACATAGGTTGTTCTCAAAGCTAATTCTAGGTTGACGAATCTGGAACTTAGATCTTAGGATAATTGATTAGGCACGAGAGTGCGATTAATTACCTGATAACTATTCGCAAAATAACTATTCGCAAAGAGATTTGGTTTAGTTGTTTTGTGAACAAATCAAACTTGAATTAAAAGATGGTTTGGACTTTAGGATTCGCAAAGAGATTTAGAATTCTAGGATTTAGACTTAGATAATTCTCGCAACGAGAGTTGGTTAATTATACTTTAGTGATTTGAGTTCAAGAATCGCGCTAAATATGAATCCTGACTGATTTGTTATCTGCATTCATTGATCTCCTGAGAAATACCCTGGGCCTATATTCTTCCATCGATTTTCAACTCTTTTACTGTTTATTGCTTTTTATTTCAACTGAATTGCTTAGCTTGATTCGATACTAAATAATATATTGTGTGATTTCTTGAGTTCTTGTGTTTGAACCCTAATTTACTACAACTACTGCTTTAGTACGTTTAGGGTATTAATTTGAGCATATCAATGGTTAGCTTGGAGCCACCTAAGTCGGTCAAGGACATCCGGTCTTTCTTGGGTCATGCGGGATTATATCACCGTTTCATCAAAGACTTCTCAAAAATCACAAGGCCTCTCACAAGGCTACTTTGCAAGGAGGTTGAGTTCGTATTTGATGAGGAGTGTATGGTGGCGTTTCTATAGATCAAGAAGGCGTTGGTTAGTGCTCCCATTGTACAAACCCCGGATTGGGATCTTCCTTTCGAGATCATGTGTGATGCTAGTGACTACGCGGTTGGAGCGGTCTTGGGTCAAAGGAAGGACAAGAATACCAATGTCATCTACTATACAAGTAGGACCTTAGCTGACACTCAAGCCTGGTATGCCACAACGGAAAAGGAGTTGCTAGCCGTGGTCTTTGCAATGGAGAAATTTAGGTCTTATGTTGTGGGATCAAAGGTGATTGTCTACACCGATCACGCTGTCCTAAGATACATTCATGCAAAGAAAGACACAAAGCCAAGGCTACTCCGTTGGATCTTGCTTCTACAAGAGTTTGATTTGGAGATAGTAGACAAGAAAGGGATAGAAAATGGAGTGGCGGATCATTTGTCTAGGATGAGGATAGAAGACCTAGTTTCCATTGATGATAAGCTCCCCGAGGAGAGCCTCATGGTTGTGAATGTGTTGAGAAAGGGTATTGAGGCCGTGAATGGTATTGAATATTCTAATGGGTTGCAAGATGAGAAACTTCCATGGTTCGCGGCTACAAGAAGAAGAAGTTCTTCCATGACGTGACAAGATACTATTGGGACGAGCCGTTCTTGTATAAACTATGCTCGGATGGCTTGTATAGAAGATGTGTTGCAGAAAAAGAAGTCCAAGGGATCTTACTCCATTGTCACGGGTTAAGCTATGGTGGTCATCATGCCTCCTACAAAACGGCCACAAAGGTTCTTCAATCGGGTTTTTGGTGGCCTTCATTATTCAAGGATGCGCACCTCTTTGTCTCCACATGTGATGCGTGCCAAAGGAAAGGGAATATTGGGAGGAGAGATTAAATGCCCCAAAACCCAATCCTTGTGGTGGAGATGTTTGACGTATGGGGCATCAATTTTATGGGACCTTTCCCGTCATCATATGGTAACCAATACATATTGGTGGCGGTTGATTACGTCTCTAAATGGGTGGAAGCCATTGCAAGCCCGACCAACGATGCTAAGGTCGTCCTAAAACTATTCAAGCCCGTTATCTTCCCAAGGTTTGGAGTTCCAAGGGTGGTCATTAGTGATGGAGGTAGTCATTTCATCAATAAGGTGTTTGAAAGTCTACTTAAGAAGCATGGTGTGAGGCATAAGGTAGCAACACCTTACCATCCTCAAACGAGTGGCCAAGTAGAAGTATCCAACCGGCAAATCAAGGGCATACTAGAGAAGACGGTTGGGAGTTCAAGAAAGGATTGGGCTAACAAGTTAGATGATGCTTTATGGGCTTACCGAATCGCCTTTAAGACGCATAGGGACTACACCATTCAACTTTCTTTATGGGAAGTCATGCCATATACCGGTTGAATTAGAATACAAAGCTCTATGGGCGGTGAAGCTTCTTAACTTCGACATCAAGACCGCACAAGAGAAGAGGTTAATTCAACTTCAAGAGTTAGAAGAGACTAGGCTTGAGGCCTATGAGAGCTCGAGAATCTACAAGGAGAGAGCCAAAGCATTCCATGATAAGAGGATCGTGCACAAGGACTTCAAAGTCGGAGACCAAGTACTCATGTTCAATTCCCGGTTGAAGCTTTTTCCCGTGAAGCTCAAATCAAGGTGGTCGGGTCCGTTTGAGATTAAGCAAGTAAGGCCATATGGAGCCATGATACTTGTTAACAAGGAGGGCCAAGATTTCATTGCAAATGGCCAAAGGCTCAAACTCTACCGAGCAAATCAAATCGTCGAAGAGGGAGGCTCGATCCCTCTCGATGATGTCCCTCTAGCTTGAAAATGGTAACAAACGTCGAACTTAGTGACGTTAAACAAAGTGCTCTTGGGAGACACCCCAAGCTTATCATTGTATATATTTCTTTTTATGCATTTTTTTTATCTTTGTTAGTTCTTTTTGATATTTTTATTGAGTATTTTTAGAGTTCTTGGTGGCCAAAGAGGTGAAATCTTGCTAGGAAATTTCAAAACGAGGAAGAACGGTGAACACCGGCCCGGTGTGGAATCATTTCCCTTGAGCATTTTTAGCAGAGGGAGCATTGTTTAGCCGAGGGAGCATTGCACCGGCCCGGTGCATAAAATGGTCACGGCCCGGTGTTGGAATTTGCCGAGAGCAAGGACTTTCCCGGCCCCGTGTCCCGGCTCCATATTGCCCGGGATGGACATGGACCATCGGTCCAAAACTTCGTCCAACGGTCCTTAGATTGGATCTATTATCCAATGGACCGCCATGTAAGTCTTCTTCCTCATCCATTTTCGCGGCCATGTCCTCTTTTCTCGTTCTCAAACTTCTTTTGCTCATAACTTTCTCAATTCTCAACCAAAAATTGTGATTCAAGTGGCTAAATTCCGGATTTTTCATCCTCTTTCTGGATCTACCAACGCCTATTCCATTTACAGCTTGCATCCCCAAGGTATTTCACTCATATTTTTCATGAAAATTCAAGAACTTGTTCATAAGGGAAAATTTCATGAATTTGTTTGGATAGTGTTTCTACTTGCATAAAAAACTTGGGATTAGGCTCGAAAATGGCTAGGGTATGTAGTTCATGTGCTAATTTGACATGCAGTTGAGGAATTTTGGATTTTTAGGCCAAGAACTTGATTTTTGGTGTTTTTGCCTAAAAGTTTCAAACTTTGAGATTTGATTGGGTTCTTGTGGTACTTAATGGGTATACTCAATCTTGCAAATGAGAAATTGAATGTTTTTTTGCAAATTGAGCACTATCCTCTATTTCTCATGTTTGCCTTTGCTTGGTAATGACAAATGTTGTATCTTGGTTTCTTGAAACTCATACATTCCTTGAGACAATGTAGGTACAATGGCGAAAACAAGTGACCCAATCAAAGAGAAAGGTCCACCGTCCTCAACCACATGGAGGAGAGTTGGTAATTCATGACGACGAGTACGTTTCATCCTCTTACGAGGTGAAAGCGGCCAAGAGAAAGATGATGAAGACATCGTCTCCATGCTCGAGCAATCATTCGTACTCGATGAGGTCTTCTTCCCCATCCGCAAGCTTTTAAGGTATCACTCCAAAACCTTGTAAATAGTTTTTCTTTTACTTGAGTCTCGCATTTTTATTTGTCTTATTTTGGGTCTCTTCCTTAGATTTATTTCACAGCGGGACAGTGTGATTTAAGTTTGGGGGAGGGACCGGTATCTAATAACATTTGCTTTGTCTTATTATGAATTTGCATATTGAGTCTCATGCATACATCTAAGGCATAGAAAAACAAAAAAAAAAGAAAAATTTTGAAAATGAAAAGACAAAAAGAAGTCATTTAGGATGCATTTTCACTTGTATATTGAGTCTTGGTTGCAATTTTAGAGTTCATTACATATGCATGGGGATTATGATGAAATATTCCTTGTAGAGTACCATATTTAGAGCTTTAATCAATGCCCTCGTTTCTTGTTGTTTGATGCTTTTGATCTCGAGTTTGAAATCAAGGATGAACCATGTTTTGATCTCACATTTCATTACTAGGGTCTTAGCTAAAGCAAGATGAATTGATTCCAACCCTCATCAAAGTGATAACCTTTAATTTGACTTGTAAATATTGTGTTTGTGGAAATTTTAAATGAATTCGTGGTTCACATATGCATACTTGGGCATTCTTATTCCTTTTTACCAATCTTGTTTGTCCAAGTATCCATATCCCCTCATTAGAATGGTTTCCCCTACCCTAACCATAGCCTTCTTTCAAGCCATTGCTATTAGTGTGTGATTGTGAGGTCTTTTCTTTCGAACAAACTTGGCAAAACGTGTTAGGTTTAGGGCGACAAGAGGGAATTCTCATGTAGACTTAGCTCCATCATCACGGAGTTAATCTAGGATTAGGCTAGTTAAGATGACAAGGTTTGATTCAAGTTTGGGGGAATGGTTTTTAAACTTGGTGAACGGATGTGATTGGATTGTGGAATGGAAAAAACGAAAAAGAGAAAGGAAGAAGGGGATCGGATTTGTGTTGATTGGTTGGTGCAAAAAATCATAAGACTAGCTCTATAAATAAGATAGCCTCAAAAGATATAAGGAAAATGAATGAAACCAAAAAGGCAAAAGCATCAAAAAGGAGGCGTAAACCAAAAAGAGGAAAAGAAGAGCTAGATCACAACAAAGAAGCACCAAACCATGAAGAACAAGGAAGAAGAAGCGATCCCCGAGTGAGGAAAAGGTGAAATGAAGACACAAGAAGCATGTGGAGGCTTGAAAAGGCAAAATGCCTTGAGATAAAAAAGGGTAGCTTAGGATGTGGGCATAACGGGTTAGAAGCTTTAGGTTAGAGATACTCTAGGCATTTGGGTAGATGAGAATTCTCCCTTGTATGCATAGGTTGCCTTTTACCTTTAGCATTTTTCTAAGTTTTTTCATTTCATGAGAGATCCTCGTACCTAATTACCCATGCATCATAATGAGATCATCTTCATCTCATAACCTTACCCTTAGCCAAACGAATTCATTTGATCTTGCATAAACATGATTCATTGGTTACACCATTAATTAACGTCAAAGGGTTGGATGATATGAAAGCTTGTGTAGGTTGAGGCTTCAAATTTGAGTTGTGTAGGGAAGGATATGGCTAGCCCCTTTTGAGTAGACTTTTTGATCGCATCCTAGAACTAGCAACTTTGACATTGATTTTACTTCTTTTTATGGTACTCGTGGATTTGAGTTCCCACTTTCAAACCTCTCTCCCTACTTGTTCTTATTTTTTTGCTTGAGGGCAAGCAAATGAGTAAGTTTGGGGGAGTTGATATTCTCATATTTTGACCCTTTCATGCATTCATTTAGCATAGTTTTCATCTCATATTCATATGGTTTCATAGCTTTCCTTAATTGTTTTGTCCCATTTAGACTTTAGGGGTCTCATGATATGTCCTAGAGAGTCTTGCATGTTTTGGAGTCCTTATTAGGTACTTTGGAGGCTTTCGGATACCTTAGATAAGTTCGCATTTAGCTCAGGATCTTGAAACGACGGTTAGAAACATGAAAGCTCGGAAATAGTCTCCCTCGGATTTTTGCTCATCCCGGCCCGGCACAAGAAGTACCCTCAGCCGGTATGGGATTTTAGCCGAGACAGGAGGTTTCCCGGCCGCACGTCCCGGCTCCATCTCGCCCGGTGTGAAAGCCATGTCCCCCTCGGATTTTCCCTCATCCCGGCCCGACACAAGAAGTCCCCTCAGCCGGCACGAGATTTCCCCTCAGATAGGGAGAATCCCGGCTGCGTGTCCCGGACCAATCTCCCCCGGGACGAATACTTTCTCCCTCAGAATTCCCCTCAGAATTTCCCTCAGCACCGGCCCGGGACAAGGACTTTCCCTCAGCCGGCATGAGATTTCCCCCAAGAAAGGGAGAATCCCGGCCTCTCGTCCCGGCTCCACACCGCCCGGTGCTGCATCTCTCGGCAACAATCCCTCAGCACCATCCCGGGCAAGACGAAACCGGCACACTTGCCCGGTGTTGCATCTTTCCTCGGACAGGGAGAATCCCGGACCAACAACCCACACATGCACTGGCCGGGATTGAAAACATGCAGAACGTTCGTCCCGGGCAACACGAGACCGGCACGCCAGCCCGACACCAAGACCATCACTCGGCATGGAGTTTCCCGGCCTTCCATCTCAGCCTGAAGCCGCCCGGCACCAGAACCTCTCGGCAACAACTTCCATCCTGGCCCACTACACCGGACGCACGCCAGCCGGGATTGAAATCCGACCCAAAACCGACCGGATCAACACCCGGTTTGTTCCGGGTTGACCCGATTCCCCTTTTTTATTATAAATATCCTAAAACCCTAATTTTATTTCCTATGCTTTTCTTAAGTCTAAAACCCTCACCTTTGAGAGAGAACTTGAGATTTGTAAGAAGGATCCTTTTGTTTATGCAATTTAGTGTTGATTTCTATCAATCCCTTCCATCTATCTTCTTTCTAGCTTGATTATTCAACATCTATCAATGGAATCAACCTCTATCCATATCGATTTTGGGTTGTTCTTGATGGGTCTATAGTAGTCTTTTAGGATCTTGAGATGGGGTAGATTAGGGTGATCTAAGGTTTGATTAGTGGTGTTTAGGGTTAGATAATCTTATATTCTTTCTTGTCTAGTGTCCCTAATGCTAGATCTAACTTGAAAGAGTGGATCTAGATCATAAGGCATTTCATGTACACCAAGTGTTTGATGAAATGCCTTGATGAACTAGACAAGAGATTTATGCTCCTAGCCTATGATAATAGTTGTCTAGTGTGTATTTTTGGTTGATCTTGTTTGTATTCTTAATGCTTGTTAATCAATGATTCACAAATGAAAGTTTGTTAATGAATTAGGTGATTAGCATAGTGATTAGTTGTTTGAAAGAGCATTAGTCAAGATTAAGGATCTTATGCCTAGGAATTAGCTTCTTTGAGTGAATGAACACCACTAATTGGACTTGGATCACCTTACATCAATAACCTCATCTCTAGTTCCGCTTTTGTTATTTGAATTACATCTTGTTTAGTTATTGCATTTCTTAATTTGAATTGGATACTTAACAACAAACCACACTTGTTTAGCTTAACTTACTATTAAGTGTCTTGCATTCTTAATTATTAGAATAATCCCAATTATGGATTGATAACCTCCATACTACATCGTATAGGGGATATTGATACCTCTTAGAGACTAAAAAGTCGTGTATCAACCTCCATGGTGGTTTCTGATAAATCATGGTTTTTACCCCTTTTAAGCCATGATATAAGTCCGTTTTATAGAGTCTTTCTACAGTTTTGTAGTGGTTTAGAGTTTTTTACAGGTTTTAGCACGTTCGGAGCATAATTGAAAATATTGGAGCTTTCTGGAGCATTTTGGATCAAAGCAGAAGTTCGTGTAGCTGAGTACCCGATTCGAAGCCTCATTGTCGATCGATACTGACTAATATCGGTCGATACTCATTGCAGCAAGACACGAGTCGCGACTTTAATGAAGAGTTGAGGAATTGCAAAATTGCCCAGAAGACTTTATTATTTACAAGAAGCCCCAAAACGTGATTTAGGTTATTTAAAAAGATTGTACAGCCACTTTGATGGCTATGCTTTATTTTTACTTTGGTTTTGTGAGAGAGCTTTGGAAGGGAGACAAGTGTGAAACTCTGTTCGTTCGAGAGAAGATTTCGAACCCTCTTGTTACTCTTTCTTATTTATTCATGTATTTATTCAGTCATGTTTATTGTTTCAATTTCCATGTCTGAGTAGATCTCCTGTTAGGTTTAGAGATTCTCATTAGGGATTTCTTTGAATGCTAGGTTAATTAATTGTTTAGGGTTCACCATCTGAATTAGTTCTTCACCATAGGTTGCTCTCATAGCTATTTCTGGATTGATCACCTAGAACTTAGATCTTAGGATAATTGATTAGGCAAGAGAGTGCGATTAATTACCTGATAGAACTTAGGGTGAGCAAAATAACTATTCACAAAGAGACTTGGTTTAGTTTTTTTGTGAACAAATCAAACTTGAACTAAAAGGTGGTTTAGACTTTAGGATTCGCAAAGAGATTTGGAATTATAGGATTTAAACTTAGATAATTCTCGCAACGAGAGTTGGTTAATTATACCTTAGTGATTTGAGTTCAAGAACCGTGCATAACCTGAACCCTGATTAGTTAGTTTATCTGCATTCATAGATTTACTGAGAAATTTCCTAGACCTATCCTTCTCCAATTGAACTTACATATGTTTAATTTACGTATTGCTTTCAATTACATTGATCACTTAGCTTAATTTTCATCTATAGAATCTATTGTGTGTCTCCTTGAGTCTCTGTGGATTCGATCCCTAAGTATTACAATCGACAAAACTTTAGTACTTTTAGGGTATTAATTTGGGCTTATCAAATTTGGCGCCGTTGCCGGGGATTCAATTTCGCCATTAGATTTTAGATTGAGAATTTCGACTAAGTTCGTCGGTATCGATCGATACTACTCAGAGTCAGTCGATACTCGTCGTTCCCTTTTGTTGATATCGATCGACACCACCCAGTGTCGGTCGATACCAATCGTATTTTCGTTACTTACGTGCCTTGCCTTTGTTTTCAGATGTATGCCTATTCGCGAAACCAGAAGGAACAAGAGCACTCAGCTAGTTGATCTGTTAAACGAGCAGCTAGCACTTTTGGAACGCACAAACAGAAGAGTAAAGAAGCCAGCAGAGATGAACAACAATCAAGTGGAGTTGGTTCAAGATGAAGCTGGTGCTTACAGAAACCAAGAGGGTCAATTGTGCAATGAGAGAGGATAACGACTGGATGGAGAGGGGAACATCATCCTACATGCCCCTGTTGTCGCTGGGAATGTCACTGGGAATGCGAATGAAGGGAATGTTGTGGTTAATCGTGGTAGAACGATTGGTGAGTGCAACATGCCTGATCAGTTTTATGCAAATATATCAGCGATTCAACCTCCTGCTTTTCAGAGGAATGACTTTGTGCTGAAACCTGCATACTACACTCTTGTGGGTCAGCACCCTTTTCATGGTCTTTCCAATGAACATCCCATGGATCATATTGAGAGGTTCGAGGATTTGGTCACTAGCATTAAGAGCAATGGAGTGTCCTATGATTACCTCTTCTGCAAGCTCTTTCCATACTCTTTAGGTGGAGATGCGACTTACTAGCTGAAGCAGTTACCTCCTGGATCACTGACTACCTGGGAAGATACTAAGACTGCTTTCCTGAATAATTTCTATGATGATGCTCGATCTGAAGATCTTAGGAACAAGATCTCCCAGTTTTCTCAAGGCCCTACTGAGGCGTTCAAGGCTGCTTGGACGAGATTCAGATCATATCAGAGAGATTGTCCACATCACGGATACTCTGATGTTCAACTTATGGGGCTCTTCTTCAGAGGACTTGATTGGAGGTATCAGATAACTTTGGATGCTTCGAGCAATGGAAACTTCAACATTAGATATCCTGAAGATGCTTATGTGCTGATTGAGAACTTGGCGTCTAGCAATAGCACCAAGAATGCAGAATTTGAGCGCAAGAAGCAAGCTGGTAGCATGGACGGTACACAGGTTGCTGATGTTCAAGCCAAGTTGGATTATATGCAAAACCTTCTGATGGGCAAGACAACGAAAGATGTGCACTTTGCTAAAGATGTTGAGGTTTTCAATGAGGATAAAGCAGAGGATGTTAACTATATTGGTGGTTCTGGTTTTCAAGGTCAGAGGAATCAATTCAGCAACAACCGAAACTTCAACAACAACTCTCAGCAAGGAGGTTCGAATCAGTTTGTCCATAAACCATCTCAGAACAGTGGGTATACCAGGAACTATGGGAATTCATTTTATCAACCTGTCCCTGCTAAGCTCCCAGATAGCAAGATCGAGTCTATGTTCGAACAGTTGGTTCAAAGACAGCAGCAGATAACAGTGGATTTCAATGGGAAGATTGATGTCCTGTACAAAGATCTGAGTGGAAGGATCGATGCTCTCAGTACTCATCAGAAGATGCTAGAAACTCAAATAGCTCAAACTACAGCAGCTGTCAAGGGAAAGATGGCTCATTTACAGAATGAATACGTCAATGCAATCACCTTAAGGAGTGCAGAAAATTTCTAAAACCATGTCAAAGGTGATTCCGAACCTGATTTGTCTGTATCTACCGACACCACTACGAGTATCAATCGATACCGACCTGAAGAAACGACACATGAGCCTTGTGTCGATCGACACCAACCTTGTATCGATCGACTCCCCTTGCAGATTGAACCAGAGATTGTGAAGAAGCCGGAGGTGATTGAGGAACGTGTTTACAAGCCTAAGGTGCCATATCCTAGACAACCTAGACATATCATGAAACCCATCACTGCAGAGAAGTTGCTCGCTTTTGAGAAGATGGTAAGGAGGATTCCCCATACTATGTCTTTTGACGAAGCCTTTGAAAATCGCCATTTGGATTGTTACTTCCGAGATTGCAGAGAAACTGGGGAAGAGATCAAGGCAATATTCATCAATGCAAGAAACACAACACCACCGATGAAGCAGCTGACTAAGAGGGAAGACCCATGAATATGTTCAATTCCATGCTATATCTCTGGAGTTGAATTCAAAGAGTCTCTCGTTGACTCGGGGGCTAGCGTCAATGTCATGTCAAGGGCAATTGCAGAGAGATTGGAAGCTGATATTCGATCTCCCAAGACGTCTATCACATTCGCGAACTCCTCCACATCAGTTCCATACGGTACAATCCCTGATTTGATGGTTAAAGTAGGAGACTGTCTGGTTCCTACCGATTTTGAGGTTGTGGAGATGCATGAAAGGTCTAGTACACCTTTGATTCTTGGAAAACCGTTCATGGCTACGGCTGGTGCAATTATGGACACGTACAGTAAGAGAATCTCGTTCTCATACATTGACGAACAGGTCTCCTACAAAGTCGTTCCTGCTGGAAGAGCTCCCAAGCATATCTTTTGCATCACTGTTGTCACAGGAGAGACATTGATGGTCGATCTTTTGGACGAGCCTTATGATGAGCCAACTGTCATAGACGTTTCAGAACGTCCTCCTATCATCACCGAGAAAGTCATCAAAAAGACTAAGTAAAAGAAGGAGGTAAAGAACAAAAGAGTCGAGAGTGCTACACATGTGACCTTAATCCCTCAGAAGTGTGAAGGAAACTCGATTGAATACAAGGTGAGGTGTAAAGGAACCTCGAAGCCATTCTCTAAGGCTAGAGTTATTCGTACTCCGGAGCTTAAAGAGAAAGGACAGGAGATTGTGGAGAGCATGTTGAGCAGAACTCTGAAGCTGGAAATGTCAAAGTGTGGAGCTTGTTTTGAAGCAAGTTCTCATTCTTATCCTGAATGATCATCCGTAACGTCAAGCTCGTGACGTTAAACAAGCGCTTGGTGGGAGGCAACCCACTGGTAAGTCTGTATATACGAGTCTTTTATTTTTTTATTTTTCGTTTTGTGTTTGTGTCACGGATAAACAAAGAGCAAAAAATCGTAATCGCCCGTGTGTCGATTGATACCCTATTGGTATCGGTCGACACCCTACGCGAATGAGAAAAGTTCATCGTGTCGACTTAAGCCTGGTATCGATCGATACCAGGCCGTGTGTCGGTCGATACTCGATGTTCCAGTACGGTAACTTCTTGTTTTTCACAATTCTATTTTGTTCTTTTGCTTTCTTTCACCAACTCTAGGCTAGATAACACTAGGGACAGTGTTGTTCAAGTCTGGGGGAGGTAGTCGCTGACATTGTTTTTGTTTTTCTTAGAGTCAGTCGTTTTTGAGTCATTCGTTGTTTTATTGAGTCAAAATCTGTTGGAGACTGTGATCTTTTTCTTGACTCTATTATTCTGACCTTGCTTCTAAGTGACCATTGTTACAGAATCAGTATTAGATCGACTAATGAAAAATCAAAAGGTTGACCAATTAACTATAAGACACTCATGTTTCCAGCAAAGTTCTATAAAGCCTGAGCCAAATTTTTGCACTTCATTGATGTGATTGATGTCCATAGAGCTTG
Organism: Eutrema japonicum; assembly: GCA_030161315.1. Taxonomy (NCBI): domain Eukaryota; kingdom Viridiplantae; phylum Streptophyta; class Magnoliopsida; order Brassicales; family Brassicaceae; genus Eutrema; species Eutrema japonicum. The sequence goes on from BSQW01000011.1 coordinate 47,258,429, forward strand.
ATTCCTCATTCGTATCTGACAAAGGAACCCACATGTTTAAAGTAATGGTATTTCTCTCCCTGTTACAAGTTAATAAATAATATGCATTAAAAGATGAAATGATTTTCTTCTGAGTAGAGGGTTAAGAAAATTTTCAGCGATCCCATTATTCTACTTCAGAGGGAATGATCACACAAAGGTGGAAGCGAGGTTAGGAAAATTTCATGTGATACCATTATTCGTCTACACCCTTTATTACTTTTTAAGGAAAGAACCGGGGATTCGGTGGCAAACACCATCAATACTCGCGTCTCGAACCTTAATAAGCATATGCGAGAGTATAATAAGAAATAAGTCTGGGGGAGAGAAAACAATACCAGAAAGTGTGAAATTGGATGGTTCCTTGTCATGATATTGTATGGGAAAGAATCTAGAAGGTTCTTGGTATTAATCACAACAATAAAATTGGCGATGAGGGCTTTATTTAGTAATGCTGAGAGATAATGTGTGTAGTCTGGGAAGCTGCGAATGCCTACGGAGAAGTACATGATGGTTAGATTTGAAACTGGTTATGTGATATGTGGAGCACTAAGGAAAAGGGTCATTGCAATGTTTCAAGAACATGTGAGTCTCTATGTTTTCAAACCTCTTTCTCTTGTTTATTCTTCTATTTGCTTGAGGGCAATCAAAGGCTAAGTCTGGGGGAGTTGATATATCATGGTTTTTACCCCTTTTAAGCCATGATATAAGTCCGTTTTATAGAGTCTTTCTACTATTTTATAGTGTTTTAGAGTCTTTTACAGGTTTTAGCACGTTTGGAGAATAATTGGAAATACTGGAGCTTTCTGGAGCATTTTGGATCAAAGCAGAAGTTCGTGTACCTGAGTACCCGATTCGAAGTCTCAGTGTCGATCGATACTGACTAGTATCGGTCGATACTCATTGAAGCAAGACACGAGTCGCGACTTTAATGAAGAGTTGAGGAATTACAAAATTGCCCAGAAGACTTTATTATTTACAAGAAGCCCCAAAACGTGATTTAGGTTATTTAATACGATTGTACAGCCACTTTGATGGCTATGCTTTATTTTTACTTGGGTTTTGTGAGAGAGCTTTGGAAGGGAGACAAGTCTGAAACTTTGTTCGTCCGAGAGAAGATTTTGAACCCTCTTGTTACTCTTTCTTATTTATTCAAGTATTTATTCAGTCATGTTTATTGCTTCAATTTCCATGTCTGAGTAGATCTCCTGTTAGGTTTAAGGATTCTCATTAGGGATTTATTTGAATGCTAGGTTAATTAATTGTTTAGGGTTCACCATCTGAATTAGTTCTTCACCATAGGTTGCTCTCATAGCTATTTTTGGATTGATCACCTAGAAATTAGATCTTAGGATAATTGATTAGGCACAAGAGTGCGATTAATTACCTGATAGAACTTAGGTGAGCAAAATAACTATTCGCAAAGAGATTTGGTTTAGTTGTTTTGTGAACAAATCAAACTTGAACTAAAAGCTGGTTTAGACTTTAGGATTTGCAAAGAGATTTGGAATTATCGGATTTAGACTTAGATAATTCTCGCAACGAGAGTTGATTAATTATACCTTAGTGATTTGAGTTCAAGAACCGTGCATAACCTGAACCCTGATTAGTTAGTTTATCTGCATTCATAGATTTCCTGAGAAATTCCCTAGACCTATCTTTCTCCAATTGAACTTACATCTGTTTAATTTACGTATTGCTTTCAATTACATTGATCACTTAGTTTAATTTTCATCTATATAATCTATTGTGTGTCTCCTTGAGTCTTTGTGGATTCGATCCCTAAGTATTACAATCGACAAAACTTTAGTACTTTTAGGATATTAATTTGAACTTATCAGTTTCCATGGTGTTAATGCCATATTCAGCAGAATAAAATCACTGAAAAAAATCGATCTAAAAACAACACATATAATTTTCCGGGATCCCAGATTCTTCGACTAAAACACCATTTGCAAAGAAACACCGATTTATCCACCATCCTTCCTGAGATCACCCCGGTCAATCCCATACATTATACTATGAGAATATATATAAATTTGTTGGGGTATAACTAATATTTCTCCGTATAACTTTTGTGCTAACCACAACTTCAATATCATGCATTTTAAGTTCTTAACTATATTATACACTACAGGCACTTAATAATATATAATACGAATTATTTTATTTTACATCACTTTATAACATGCAATTGATGTTTTACTAACTCGTTTGACTTTGGCCAAATAAAATCGATGCTAACTAATATAAGATTGTGTTGAACAAAAAAAGTTGAAAAAAAAAACTAATATAAGATTGAACTTTAATTAACAAAAATATAATATAAGATTAAATCATTTAGAAACATCAACGCCGGTAGTACATATACTTCATCAATTAAGTAATCTGTTAAATTTACAAAAACAAAAAGTATTTTTATCAACTACTCCATATGTTTCACAAATAGTGTCATTTTAGATTTTTCACAAATATTAAGAAATTTATTAAAAGTTATATTTTACTTCTTATTAATACACTAAATAAGTTTTTTTCTCTGATTAATAATCTCTCTGTTTCATAAAGAGTGTCATTTTAGATTTTTTTTTGTTTCAAAACAAATATCATTCTATGTTTCCAATGTAACTTTTGACACTCAATTCCTATTTTATCAATTTGAATTTAAATCATTTACATTTAATTATTGATATATTAATTAGAAATATATTTGTATATTTAAAAAAAAAAATCTGCATGAAATGTGTCAAAATGACATTTTTTGTGAAACGGATGAAGTACATTAAGCAATAGTGTTAAAACTATATTTTTGTTCAAAATTCTACATTGAAAATATCAAACGATTTTTGAAACAAAAATAAAACCTTTAAACTATACTTTTGTGAAACATGAGAAGTAATTAAAAGCTGTAAATTTATTACATATAAATCATTGATGCTAACTTAATTTTTATTAAATTATCAAATAGATATTAGTGTGGGAACATTATCAAGTTGCTGATTTTACAAAGCGTGGAAACTGATGTGTCAAAGACTGCTAAGCTGGATCAATCTGCAACAATTCAAAGATAACCTACAATAGTTCAGAAAATGAGAAGAAGATCCTAGAGTTAGGGTTTTAGGCGATGCATATAATTGAGGGTTGAGGGTGAGCCGCTAACACTTAGAACCACAAGTTGAAAAATGTTAAACCTTGACTTGATCATGCAGATTCTGTTCACATAATATCTTAGTTGATGCAAGAGGTTTGCCATGATCATTGGAAAGGTGCACCTTTATTTTTTTTCTTAACTTCCATACTTTATTTATCCAATCGAAAGTTGCACTTTGTGTTTTCCTTTAACTTACTATACGTTTATTGTCTAGTTAATTAATCTTAGTAATATCCCTATATCGTGGAAAGTTTAAAAGCAACACATGTTTTTCAATATTCACGTTCTTTCGCAGAAGCCGAATATCGATCGTATCGATCGAGTTGTAATGGTTATGATTTGCCAACTCAAATGGTTAGAAGGTTTGTTAACGTTTTTGGCGTGATAGTCGAGAATCTGATGTTTCATGAACTAGAGAAAGCATATTAAAGTCGATGGTTATTTATTGTGGATAAAATACAGTTTGGACCTACCCGACAATCCCATGTTTCTTAGTACAATTATGCTTTCTGTTTTCATCAAAAAGTTAGGTCGACGAGATTTTGATGTTCCAATTCGACCAAAAGTGTTAAGAATTAATATAAAATAGTTATTTAATTGTAAATATGTTAATTTTCGCCTTCTCATGTCGCTAAAAACATATATTGTTTACTTGATTGATTGGGTAACTTCTTTGGATGCTAGAAATCTTGCAGATTTACCAATCACACCATATACGATACAAAACATTATAAGTGTTTCGAGTTGCAATGTTCTAAAGCATATTCGAAGTTTATTATCAAGTGGCACTATTTCCACTGGAAATATACTAAAAACAAATTTTACCGATGCAGAATCGAGTGGCATTTAGGATAGGATCATATTTCATGTTCTAAGTCTTGGATCTGGAATGATATATGGACTTCGGGCAGAACCTCCAAATCATTAAAAAAAAAAATGCATCTTTATATTATATATTAGGGAATATTATTCCATATCAAAAAATTAGAAACATTAAACTTGGTAACACTGGACATGTTAACATTGAGAAGCGTATGAGAATTAGAAACAGTAATAGTTTCATTGTTGTTGGATGGAGAAGTCATGGCTGAAAGAATGTAGATAAAAAAGTTTGAAAAAGAAAAGATGGCGGCCAAAGGAAAATAAAATTTAGGTATCGTAAGGTTAGGGGTGTCAATTAGGGTCAAAGCCCGAGGTCCGGCCCTGAAAAACAGCGGACTCGGACCTAGAAATAAAAACCTAAAAATTGGGCCTTTTGGGTTTAGCCTATTCGGACTAGTGTGTTTTTCGGGTTCGGACTAGCCCGAAAAGCCCGAAACTATTTGATTACGTATGTCTTATTAAATTTGGGTTTTCTTATCATATGATTTCAAAGAGTATAAAAAACGTACCATTATAGAAGAACGAAAATCTAAATTGACTTTATACTTAGAAGACGATATGTTGGAACTGACTTTTTATGAAGACATTGATGTTTTATAATTGTGAAAGTATCAGTCACAACGTTATGGTGAGTTAGCTCGTATGGCATGTGATGTTCTAAGCATTCTGATAACTACAGTGACATCAGAGTCTACATTTAGTATTGGTGTGCATGTTTTAGATAAATATAAAAATCGTCTTTTACCAAGAAACGTTGAAGCACTTATTTGTACATGCACTTGGTTAGATGGGTTTACATTTCGTGATCCAGATACCATTATCATTCATCCATATTTACTTCGTATTTTTAAAATATTTATCTATAGACTTTCAATGACATTTCTATATGATTTATACCTCTAAAAGCTTAATATTATTTTTTATTTTTTTATCTGTAGCTCTTGATGGTGATGAGGATTTAGAAGACGATGAAAGAGATTCTAATCTAAACTCTACTACCTAGATTTGAAGTTTTTTTATTTTATATTTTATTTGGTAATACAATTTATTTGAATTTTATTTGTTTTTTTGTCAAACTTTTGCTTTTAAATTTAATTGGATTTGATATAATACATTTCAATTTAGATTTATTTTGATAAATATTTTGTTTTAATTATTTTTTATTTGAGAATTGTGAATTTTCGTGTTTGTAAAGAAAAGCCCGAAAAAGCCCAAAAAGTCATAGAACCCTGTCCAGGCCGGGTTTTAGAATATAGGCCTGATTCTTTTTCGGGCCGGACCGGACTCAAATATATGCATGCTTTACGGGTTCCCGGCCGGGCTCTGATACCATGTAGAGAGAAGGCTGAATAAATACTTTATTAGAGAAATTAAGAGAATATATACGTGATTACAAGTAGGGTAAATGTCATAAGTTAACTAATTACAAGTAGATCCTTTAACATTATATATTTCCTCAACATTCCTATACTTACGTTATTTAATCGTTTTTTTTTTATGTTTTGGTTTCAATTCAATTTTGTTTCTTCGTTTCAATTCAGTTAAATTACCATTTTCACATATTTAAAAAAAAGATAATATGTAATACACATTATATATATATGTTTTAAAAAAAAGTTGTTAGGTAGCATTAATTATTAATTAGTATGTTTATCAAATCGTTTGTATTATTAAAGTAGTACAAAAACTAACTAAACAGGAGACAAAAGATGCTACCCCCATATACATTTTTGTATGAAGAGAAGATTGAACCCGAAAGAAGAAAATAACATATTAAATAATTCGTTAGCGAATAAGATTTTATTACGGAAAACACCGTCACAATCACTTTTTTGTTTTATCGGCTCCAATATTTGACGCATATATATGCTTATGTAATAATTTGTATTTCAAAATTAGTTATGTACAATAACTTTGTAGTTCCACATATCACAATAAATGAATTTGTTTTTTCCGTAAAAAAAAAAATCTAATAAATTACATTTGTTCACAATACTTATATTTTGATCATAATTAAAAAAATAGTGGTACTTAAAGAAAACCCTAGATCGATGAGATCTAGAAGTAATTTTATTATGTAATACCATTAGATGAGATCTAAAAAAATAGTGGTAGTTAAATTACCATTTTTCACATATTTAAACAAAAGATAATATGTAATACACAATATATATATATATATATATATATATATATATATATTTTTTTTTTTAAAAGTTGTTAGGTAACATTAATTATTAATTAGTATGTTTATCAAATTGTTTGTATTATTAAAGTAGTACAAAAACTAACTAAACATGAGACAAAAATACTACCCATGCACACATTTTGTATGAGGAGAATATTGAATACGAAGAAGGAAATAACAGATTAAATAATTCGTTAGCGAGTAAGATTTTATCACGGAAAGCATCATCACAATCATTTATTTTGTTCTATCGAATCTAATATTTGACGTATATATTTGCTTATGTAATAATTTGTATTTCAAAAGTTCTGCACAATAATTTTGTAGTTACACATATTGAAATCAATGAATTTGTTTTTTCCGTAAAAACAAAAAAACCTAATAAATTACATTTGTTCACAATACTTATATTTTGATCATAAAAAAAAAATAGTGGTACTTAAAGAAAACCCTAGATCGATGAGATCTAGAAGTAATTTTATTAAACTTTGTGTGACAGTCCAAAACCGAATAATCCTCCGGTTCGCTACCAAAACCGGTTGAACCAGCCGGTTTCGATCCGGTTTTTAAAACACAGTTTTTCTTTCTTACAGTCTTATAGTTCCCGCTGGTCATCAGCCGCTATCTTAAATTAAAGGTCATCTCTTTATGCCTTTCTCTCTGACAACTACCAATCTTAGATCCCCTAACAAAATTCGAAATCTCAGGTTAATCTTAGATATTCATTTTCAATTTTCATGTTTTCTTAATTCCAATTCAGATGTGTTTTATTTGATATAAACATTTTAAATTTTGTTCGATTTTGATTGGTAAAGATCGAGAAATTCGAGAATGACGATGCCTCCTGTTCTCTCGCTCGCTCTTCCTTCAGATACTGGTCGAGTTCTTAGTATCCAATCTCACACTGTTCAGGTTTTTTTTTATTTCCATCTCAAACTTTTATATCCCTAATTTCCGAAAATTTTCTTTTGATATAACGATTTGGAAATCATTATTGAGAAAGTTTTGATATTTTCCTTGTATATAAAAAAAATTGTTTGCTTGATTTTCATGGGTTTTTGTTATATTCTTGCATAAAAATTTGTTATTTCCTTCTGCATTTGAATCAATAAGAGGGTGTGCTGATTCACCTTGAATATGTTTATTACAAGATTGAAGATTCTAACTTTAGACTTAAAAAAAAGGTTTAGAATTTGTTTAATAAAGGTTTAAACTTTGTTTAATATACTCTGTTCCTTTAGTTACCAATTAGTGAGGATGATGATCTCGTGTTTATCGTTAGCAACTAAGTCAGGAACTTTTCTCTTAAGATTGTTTTATGTATATTTCTCTTTATTTAGGGATATGTTGGTAACAAATCAGCTGTCTTTCCTCTTCAATTGTTGGGGTATGATGTGGATCCAATAAACTCTGTACAGTTCTCAAATCATACAGGTGAGATTAATGTAGAGAGCCTGTGAGAAAGTCTTAACAATTGATTCAAAACTTCAGGATTGTGTCGTCGTTGGTGTATGAGATAATGAGAATCTACTGATTTTGGCTAACGAAAACTTCTTTTTCCAGGGTATCCTACATTCAAAGGACAGGTTTTGAATGGTGAACAGTTGTGGGATTTGATTGAAGGTCTTGAATCGAACGATTTATTGTTCTACACTCATTTATTAACAGGTAACAAATAAACAATTTTCAGCTCACTTTGAACACTAAATGCCTCATAGCAGCAGAGCTTTATGTTTAGCTCTTTAATCTTTAATTCTTTATGTTTTTAATGTGCAGGTTATATTGGATCAGTGTCTTTTCTGAATACTATTTTGGAGGTTATCAATAAGCTTCGCTCTGTAAACCCGAATCTTACGTATGGTGAGTGCGTTGTGATGCCTGCTAAAACTTTTTTTTGTTTCTCTTTATAGCTCCTTATATTTTTCTATGTTCTGGATAACTTGGAAATATTGGAACAAAGATATAGTTATGCTCTATCTCTGTAGTGTTTGAAAACTGGAGTGCGGGAATGCAATATTTGTATGTGACCATCATTCTTAAATGGTAGTATTATGCTAATATTAGTCTATTCTTGTTTAGTATGTGATCCGGTGATGGGTGATGAAGGAAAGTTGTATGTACCTGAAGAATTGGTACAGGTTTATCGTGAAAAGGTAATCGAGACTAAAAGAAATAAGGGGTTGTGTACATTCACTTTGATTGGTTGATAATACTGTTTATATACGACCCTTGTCTCAGCCTAAATGATTCATTAGTTGAGCTCAATTTTTTGTTTAGGTTGTTCCCCTGGCTTCTATGTTGACTCCTAACCAGTTTGAGGCAGAGAAATTAACGGGACTAAGGTACTTGATCATTGGCGAAACTTGCTTTCTTTACCCTGCGAGGTATCATGAATGGGATTGTGTTTGAAGTGGCTGTGCCCTTTAGCAGTTTATGCACCAGACTTCTTATCGCTTACATGATAGTGACGTTTTAGCACTTTGATTGAGTTACCTGATCATTATCTTATTACAAGACTTGGAGGATTCCCTACTATCGTTTTTTCTTTTGTTATTGCTCCAAACATTACGTTTCTAAAATATTACAGGATAAATTCTGAGGAAGATGGCAGGGAAGCTTGTGCGATTCTTCATGCAGCTGGTCCTTCAAAGGTTTGTTTCATTAAACTTGCGAGGTCGTTTCTATACTAATTCCTTTCAATAGGAACGTTTCCTATATGGTTTTCCATATAATTTAGTGCTGGTTATATCCATCTTTAAAGGGTTGAGAAGCTTCTTTGCGTAGCGTGCAAGATTAGCTCTGTTGTTTCTATAAGAATTGATGATTTTAATGTTTGGCAGGTGGTGATCACTAGCATTACTATAGGAGGCATTCTGTTGGTTATTGGAAGCCATCAGAAAGAGAAGGTAGATTTTTTAAATAAAATCAAGATAAGTATAGCTTTTGGCAGCCTTGGTATCTTGTAATTAGGAAAGAAGAGTGGCTTTCGAGTAAACTGATCTTATTGTTTAAACCTCAGGGTCTGAAGCCTGAGCAATTCAAAATTTTGATACACAAAATCCCTGCGTATTTTACGGTATGCACTTCATTAGCTTCAACACATTCAAATATTAGCATAAAACTAGCTTAAGTTTTGTTCCAATGGTACTGACACGTTAAGGCTAACATATGCTAATAGCATACCAATTATATGGTTTTCAATTATGTTTTCCCATTTTTTATCATTGTATGTTAGTATACAGATTGAAATGCTGAAGTTGATACACTTTCCTAAACACCACTTGCAGGGAACAGGAGATCTAATGACCGCTCTTCTACTCGGTTGGAGTAATGTAATGCCTCTTCATTTCCATATGAAAGCAAAATAATCCCTATCGGTTTTCCTTATACGTTTTGACGTTCTTGTTTAATAATTGTGATATCCAGAAATACCCTGACAACCTTGACAAGGCAGCCGAGCTTGCAGTTTCAACGTTGCAGGTAACTTTCTAAACTAGTAAAAGCTACTAAATTCTTTAACGATGTTGTTATTATTCACAAATTTTCTGGAGCTCTGCTGAATATATACTAGTTTCTGTACTCTTTATTTGTGTATGCTTATTGTTATTGAAACTAATGATTGAATAACTCTCTGTTATGGTGAGCAGGCGCTTCTGCGAAGGACACTTGATGATTACAAACGAGCTGGGTATGATCCCACCTCAAGCAGTTTGGAGATTAGATTAATACAAAGCCAGGACGAAATTCGCAAACCGAATGTCGAACTGAAAGCTGAGAGATACATCTGAAGCAGGTGAAAATGTAACATATTCTATCTAAAATAAGAAAACATAGATGATTATGAGGGTAAGTTAGTTGAGATCTCTGTGTTGGGGATACAATGATTATGTTGCACGATTCTTTTATGCATATAAAACAGTTCAGACTTCAGAGTAAGAGGATGTGCAAGAGCTCCTATTACATATTTAAAATTGCCGATAGACAGATGCTTTTTTGGCTGTTTGGTTTCGATACTTATCTTCCATCATTTTGCTGGTGTTAATACGTGAACAACAACATATGGAGTGAAGATATGCATTCTTTCTTTGATACTAGGTATTGCATTCAGCTCTCTTAATTCATTAGCTGCGCCTCTTCTGCGTTATGGGTGTGCTACTAGAGGACCTAATGTAGCTGTGATCATGGCTCCTATGTTTAAGTAAACTGTTCCCGCTTATCAGCTTCATATTTTCTGATCAATCATCAGCAGGAACCACAAATTATTCTGTCTATCTTCTTTTGGTCTTCTTTTTCTGTTCTGAACGGCGCATCTATATCTAGCAGCGATTATGTAGCTGCATTCGTGAGCCATTCCCGAGTTCTGTTCGTCTGTCTTTCGTAGTAGTTTTGTTTGCAATTTCTTGCAACCCTGTTCTGCGGATTCATGTGGTTATTGTGCTTTACTTTATCCCAACATTGCGTCTGAACAACAGAGCACATAGCTTTAAGTAATGATTCATTCAAGTCCAGCCCTAGAAGAAAATCATCATCTAGCTCTACAAGCTTCTCCTCTGTTCTGCTTCCACTTATCGTTCTTAAAATTGCTTAGTAGATCTGAAATTATTGCCTGATTGGGGCTGACGACAACAGAAAACTTGTTTTCATGATTCAAGGACATTGAATCTAGTAAAATTTTCAAAACCAGATACCAGAGAAGCTACATTTGCACCAACTCTTACTAGAGGAACCCATTTTAGGGTTCTTTGATGTTCCTACTCGACCAACGAACCAAATGAGACCCATAGGCCATAACCATGGGGATTGCAATAATTGGAGTTGTAAATGGAATATGATGATTTAGATTTGAGATTGTTACCACTAGAGTATGGTTTTTAGCTAATGTAATAGTAACATATATTGTTCTTCCCCACACTTAACCAACATTGAAACAAAATAACTATACTAATAGTCTATTATGCTTAAAGTAAAACCAAGTAGTGACACACATATCTCTAGTTAAGCTAACCTCTTGAATAACTAACTTCTTCAATCAGTAGTAAAACCCATTAAGTTGCCTTGAGCTGAACTGTTCTTGATTCATAAACGGAGGATTTGGAGATGCACCGTTCATCATCTGACCGCGGAAACCTCTCTCATTCATCATCATCATATTATCCGATCTTCCTCCAACCTGCATATTCATTGTTTCTGCTGCAGGGTATGCGTTAGAATATCCAATCTCCATGTTCCTCATCAGATTTGGATTCACTTCTTCATAGTTGTGTCTTCGCGGTATTTCACCAAAGAGCTCTTGGGAATCTTCAGATGAATTGCTCATCTGAAAGTAATCCGCATCGTTCATCATCACAGGTTTCATGTTGTTAGCCATCATCATCATCATCATCTCTTCGTCACTCGGATGATTAAGACTCTGCCTTTCATAACTTGGGACATTGTTCAAGTGATTGCTTCCGAAATTGTATTGTGTGTTCCTCAAGCTTCTGTTGTCATGGTTAAGACCAGCTTGATGATTACCAAACTGGTCCTTATGGTTAAGGCTCAAGAACAAGAGCTCTGCATGCTTCCCTCTTCTGTTCAACTTCTTGACCAAAATCTCTGGATCTAAGTTCCCTCTAACGATCACTGCTTGCTGATCTGTGTCTATGTCAACAGAGTAAACACCTGAAACCAAAGAACCATGGAAACAAAACATAAGAAACAGTACTTGGACCAACCTACAAGAAATCTGCAAATGATAAAATCTTAAGATCTCACCTTCAACTTTTCTAAGTGTTTTCTTCACTTTACTTTTACATCCTTGGCAGTTGATGTTAACCTTGAGACAATATGTCTGTTACATAAAAACCCAATATTAACAAAGATTTGAAACAGAAGAACATTTGAGTATTAAAGCAAAAGAGAGGAATGATCTTTTTTATTACCTTCAAAGGTTCATATACGTTTCTTGGCATTCTTGATTTCTCCATTGGATATTTCCTTTAGCTTCTTTCACTTATGTCTTTGGACTTTAAACAAAAACAAAAATGTGGTATAAAAAGAGAAGGAAGAGATATAGATACATGTATACATAAAATATATGGAGAGAGACAAAGATTCTGGTGGCCACAGAGAAATCTCGATCTTGTCAGCTTTTTGAGCAGGTGAGTCTCAGAGGACAACACACCATTTTATTGTGAGGAAGAGAGAGTTTGTGTTGGTCAACGTTCATGGCTTTTAAGTGTCAAAATCTGGAAGAAGAAGGACCACCACTTTTAAGAAAACTGGCACTGCAAAATTGAAATAAATGATAAGTAGCTATAGAGTCAGAGTCTTTAAGTGTTTTTTTTTCTTTCTATTTTTGGTTATAACTTCTTTATCAAGCATAGCTTTGCTTATCACCTACAAACTCTAGTCTATGTCTTCGTAGCATCTTCATTTTTTAAATAATGTTTTCAAGATTGGTATGACCTTTAAATTCTTTTTGGCAAGTCCGGTTTGCATCAATATTCAATTCTAGAATCGGTAAATTGGATCGAAATTTCGAAACTGGTTCACAAAATTTAGGTCGCCTATTTTATTAGTTTTCAATGTTACCATATCACATTAAAATCATCTAAAATATTTAAGTTATGCTTTTTCATTTTAACTAGGTTTTACATCCAACCTACGCGTAGGTATTCTGTTTAATATTATTTTGATCAATTATATCTGGATAAAAATAATATGCAATCAATTATATTTATTTGAAAAATTACTATGTATATATTGGTGATTATAATAATATATACAAAAATATTGCATTTTTAATCTAAAAATTTATATCTAGTTTGTGAGGTTTTGATGCAATATCAAAAATAGTGAATCAATATACACATAGTAAAGGATTCTCATTCAATGTCAAATGCTAAATTGGTAGCAAAAAGACCATTATTTGATGTAGCTAATTATTCTCCATGTATTTAAATTTGAATTAATTATTTTAATGTATTTATTGTAAATATTATCTTGTAAGAGCTATAAAAAGCTCATTGTTCTCATTGTAAAGATAAGTAAGTTTTGAAAATTAATAAAAATTGGAGAATAAATTCTTTTTTATTCAAAATGTGTTTTTGAATATTTTTGGATCTATGTATCATGTGTGTTTTCCTTGAGACTAGGTTTGTGAACTCATCACACCCTTGAGTGACGTTTTTCGATCCACCTACTATCCTTCCATTTCAATGCCTAAAGATCTATATCCGAAGAGTTTGTGACAAGATCGAGATTCTCCCTTTGATCTTATATCATTTGGTATCGGAGCCGAAGGTCCATCAGGTTGTCATCTGAATCATATAAGCATTATTGGATTCCTTGTGCTTATATTATTTGGTGTCATTCCAATCGCTATCTTTTTATTTTTGTTTTTTGTTTCATCTTTTTATCGGAAAAAAAAATCCAAAAAATGTTTTGTTCTTTGATTTTATAATTTTGTTTTTTTTAAAACCATAAAAAAAACAGTTTTCTTTATTTTTCTTAAAGTTTTAGATTTTGTTTTTCCCATTAAACCAAAAAAAAAATTAAAAATTATTTCCTTTTGTTTTTGATTTTTCTGTTTAAAAAAAACGTTAAAAATATATTTCTTTTTATAAATAAATTTTGTCCATAAAAACCTTCACAAAAAGTTTTCTCATTTAATTAAATTTATTAAAAAAAATCTTTTAAATAAATACAAAAATATTTTTCTTCGCTTTTTGTTTTGCATTCAAATAAATTACAAGAAAAAAAGAAAAAATATTTTCTCAAAATGAAACGGTTTTGAGGACAAAACTATTTGAAGAGTGAGAGAATGATGTAATATCAAAAATAGTGAAACAAATGTTTTCAATACATGGATTTATTATGAGAATCTTATCCTCATAATTTCACAAAAGCAAAGGATTCTCATTCAATATCAAATGTTAAATTGGTGGCAAGAAAACCATTATTTAATTTAGCTAATTATTTTCCTTTTGTTTAAATTTGAATTAATTATTTTAATGTTTTGTGTTTTGTGTTTTAACCAAGAAACTTCAACAACTCTTAAGTTAACTGTTTTGTGTTTTAATACAAGAGAAGAGAGTTGCATCTTTCTTCGATGATTGAGTATGCCGAGAGAACAAACAGAGAAGGAGAAATGGTAAGATATGTGCGACAATACTCCTTATACTCTGTTTCATAGTGGTTCTTTTTAGTCCTCAAGAATCTGTTGTTTTAGTCATATACCAATATTTTTTAAGAAAACAGCTCACCTTTAATTATAACAAACCTTAGGGATAAGATAATACATTAGGGAAATCAACTCATACGGGAAATGAACTTGTCCAACGAAGGATGAGGTTCCAAGCAGCTTATGTATTTGAAAAGCAATAAAAAGAGCAAACGTATGTATTTGGGGTTCCAAGCAGCTTCAAGTGGATAGGGTATATGCAGCGCGAATTACACCCCTCGCAAAATGGACGAGTTATATTATTATTGAGCACCACCTCACACGAGACATATATTTTGCTTCTTGGCAGAAGCCCTGTAAAGTCACCGAGCACACACTCTGTATGCAAACTAGCTCGGTGATCTTTACACGAGTAGAATCATGTCTCTGAATTGGTTTCTTTCTCACAAATGTCACACCAATATTTACCACTTGCCTCTTCTCCATAGCATAGTGAGAGAGGATGATCATCAACTCTATGCTTTACCACTTGTGGTAAAGTGGCACATTCGAAATCCAAGGAAAATCCACAACCATCTTCAATGCACATGAGTAACGGAAATTTCCACAATTTGCAACCATTGCATTTTCTTCTTTCAATTGGTGAAGTGTAATATAAGGGATGATGGGGATGATTTGGATAGACAAATGGCTCAGATATTGAACCGCATATGACATCTAATTGTTTATCCCCATGCTGGTACCTGAAACCATTGGACATTCTTTAACAAGCATCACACACGAACCAATCTGCCTCGCTTGTAAATAAAGAATCTACCTTCTATAACAAGTCCAATCTACCTTCTGGTGACAAACTCCACACATTGAAGAATTCACAACACCAAGAAGAGAAGTGTGAGTAATACGGTGATCATGCCGATTGATGTTTATGACGCGTGGAAGAGTAAGACAGCCTTGGTGGATCATGAACCCACATTGAACACATATATAAGGGCTTTGATCTCCCTTGAGCCCACAAGCATTACAGGTAAAAGAATCGAGTCTTGGGAGAAGGAAGAGTTGATGATCATGAGCTTTCAAATCCAAAAGAGATAGTGGTGGTGGGGTTGAGACACTACACATATCCAAACTGAAGTTACATGAAGAACAATGATAAAATATTTTCTCATCAATATTTTTTCTGCAAAGACGACATCTACCATCAGAATATTCCCCTGGATGACCCGTTAGGAGCTTAAGAGGGTGTAAGGAGTGGCAGGAGTGGTTTACCTCCAACGGATACGATAAGCAATCCACATGGAAGGCTAAATCACACTCATGACATTTGTAAGGAAACTCATCATAATAAATCTTGTAAGGAAACTCATCATAAGGAATCTTGCCACATTTAGCACAACACCAGTAGTTCCGCTTCTTGACAAGTGTGAGCTTGTGAGGATGCGTCTCGGAAACGCCGATAACCTCTGGTGGTGGGTAACTGGCACAATGTAGATCTACGTTGAAAACACACGTCACACAAGAATAGCATTGATTCACGTTATCCTCTCTCTTTCCACATAAACCGCAATGGTGATATGGCATACATATAAGGCTAAGAGTGTGACTGGGGTGAGATGGGTGTCCGATAAATCGAGAGAACTCACTACATTTCTTGTGGGCGAAAAAATCACAGCTCTTGCAGTAAAAACCATCGCTGATAGTTTCGTCGCCTCCACAACAACCACCTTCCCGCAGATCATTCCAAGGCACCATAGGATGCTTGTGGATTGGTAGTAACACTCCCTCATCAGAATCCATGGTCGTGTAGTACTACGAGATTGGGAAGAATGAAAAAGAAGAAGAAAAACTGTGTGGAAGAGTAGATGTGTGGCCTAACAAACACTCCAAAAGATAGCACTAATATATAAAAAAACAAAAATTAGATGTCCAATTATTAAAATAGTAAACCACTCTATAATCTTTACGCTTCAAATCATACCACAAAAACCTTTTATAACCGTAATATGAGCGATTTATGAGTTGAGCTATCCAATATTTAACATAAACCAACCCAATCCTCTACTTCAGATTTCACTAGAGTTTGCAATATGTTATTTTATGGCCTCTTGAGAGTATCAACGTAGTTTCATTCTACGAATTTCATTTTAAAATAAAAACAAGAAAACGATAACGCAAACAATGTAACACGGTATACATTATACTAAATACTATCTAAATTTTCATATTTTGGTTTATTTACTTTATGATAATATGTTTTTTTTGCCGTTTTGAAAATTTGAAATGTATAGAAAACTAGGAATTAATCCGCGCTATAGCGTGTAGTAATTTTTTCTTAAAATTTGTTTAAAAAATTTAAGAAAATTTGTTTTGAACTTTTCTGAATTTTATACTATGTCTAACTAATGATTATAGATGATTATAGATAGAACTGCCAGACGTCAAAAAAAAAGAAGATAAAAATATCAAACCGGACTAACCTGTTTACTTAACATGTTTTGTAGCGGACTAAAATATAAACTTAAACTTACACATAATTAAACAAAAATATAACAAACTATAATTAATTTTCTAAAAAAAAATCATATTATTTAGTAAATTAATTATACCATCTATCTTTAAAACTAAAAATTAATATTTTTGACTTGCGAGACCCGTTTTTGTGGGCATTTGGAAATTAGAATTATAACTCGTCCATGGCGGACTAACCCGCTTACTAAGAAAAAACTATAGTTATTTTCTTAAGAAAAAGTCATAGTATTTAGTAAATTGTGTATATTATCTATCTTTAAAACTAAAAATTAATATGTTGACTTGCGAGACCCGTTTTTGTGGGCATTTGAAAATTGGAATCATAACTCGTCCATGGCGGGCTAACCCGCTTACTTAACCCATTTTATGGTGGAGTAAAATATTATTCGGGATAAACCGCAAAGAGCTATAATATTTAAACATCAACTTTAATATGCACCGTTTAATAACTCTATGTTTTGTGGTCAGTCCACGAACTCTTTCAAAAATCAATTTTCTCGTGTCTAATCTTTAATATAAAAATAGTAAAATATTTTTCAAATTTTGTTTTGATATATATATTCAAATAAAAGTACACAAATTATAGTAAAAATATTGCAAGATCTCGAATAGATTTTTGTTTTTGAATATTTGTGAATTGATTATTATTTAAAATTATATAATATTTTTAATATTAAAATAATTAAGAAACTAAATAGTAAATATCCTATTTAATGGAAAACAAATATTTTCCCAATGGTCTTCAATAATTTTAAAAGATAATTGAATCCTTTCCTATTTTAATTATATTTTCTTATTTGTAATGACATAATATGTAATAACTTACAAAATAAATTTTATTATACTAATTAACTTCTTAAATAATATTATAGAGATATACGATATTTTTCAAAATTAAAGTACTTGTTTATTGAATTGTGATTTCGGATGGACATTCACTTATTCAATTATTCAGCCTGGTTTTGTTTGATTATGTTGGTTTTCTTAATTTAGTCGGTTTTAGAATTCATGTATGAATTAGAATCTGAATTTTATTTTGATTGGTTCCAAAATCAATAGTTCCCAAGTTTCTACTGATAATAATCAGATTAAATGATAAATGAAGATATGGATCATTATATACAGCGTTAAAAATATTATGAACCAAATTTGATTTTGAAATTTAAATAAAGTAAAAACCAAATTCTCAAGTAAACCGAATTCGGTTTCTTAACTTAATTAGTCGGTTTAAGAATTCATGTATGAATTAGGATCTGAATTTTATTTTGATTGGTTCCATTTTTATATTTCCCAAGTTTGTATTGATAATAATCAGATTAATTGATAGATAAAGATATGGACCATTATATAAAGCATTAAAAATATTATGAACCAAATTTGGTTTTGAAATTTAAATAAAGTAAAAACAAAATTCTCAAGTAAACCGAATTCGGTTTCTTAACTTAATTAGAAATAATCATTTTTAATGTAAAATAAATATTTCATCACTAATTTTAAAAGACTATTATATCATTTTCTATTTCAATTATTTTTTGTTATATATAATGTCATTTAATGTAATAACTTAAAAAACAAAGTTTATTTTCAAAAATGTCTTCTTAAATAATATTATAGAGATTCATATGCTATATTGCCCATAATTTCTCCTGCTTGCATTTTCTGCTTACCTTGGCTTTTTTTTTGTTCAAAAAGTTAGATATATCCTCTCTTTAGATTTCTTTTTTGTTGTTGTGAGAAATATTTAGATTTAGAGTTAATAAGGTATATAGCTACACTTGGAGAAATAATGAGCACATCCAATGGCAGTATGTTAAGAGGTTCTTAACCCAAAAAAATAATAAATAATAAATAATTGTGAACAGTGTAAGAATCGGTTTTTAAATAAGAATTTTTAGAATCGGTTTTTAAATAAGAATTTTTAGAACCGGTTCTTAAGAGGGGTTCTTACACTATTCATGCCATGTGTCAACCCCTAATTCGCCAGATTTGTTTTTTTGCCAGATTTTGTTTTTGTGCTAGATTTTCTTAACTTTAACTTAAATTTTTTTTTTAACCTTTAAAAAAAAAAACTTTTTCATAACTTCAACTTTAAAATTATAAACTTTTTTCTTACATATTAATGAATTGGAATTTTTACATATTTTTTTTTAAGATTCTAAAATTCTAAACTTCTTCTTCCTGAAGTTTCGGCAATATTTTGTACGTTTTAAATTTCATAAAATGCAATAAAATTTTGGTTTTTATAAAATATAGTATGTTTATAATTTAATTTACAAATTAAATTAAACTTAAGAAAATTAATTAAATTTTGTTTTTTTGTTAAGAGCCCCAAGTGAGGTTCTACCATTGGAGGAGCCAAAACTTAAAAATTCTTAAGGAGGTTCTAAACTTTCATTTTACCAAAATTTATGAATAAAAAATTGGTAAGAACCCCCTTAGGGGGTTCTACCATTGGAGATGGCCTTAGCAATCTAACATAACTTTTCAAACAACTGAAATCGCTGTAGCGCGGGAGGAGTGAGAAGTCGTTATTTGATATATCATGGTTTTTACCCCTTTTAAGTCATGATATAAGTCCGTTTTATATAGTCTTTCTACTATTTTGTAGTGGTTTAGAGTCTTTTACAGGTTTTAGCACGTTTGGAGCATAATTGAAGATATTTGAGCTTTCTAGAGCATTTTAGAGCGAAGCTGAAGTTCGTGTAGCTGAGCACCCGATTTGAAGCCTTAGTGTCGATCGATACTGACTAGTATCGGTCAATACTCACTGCAGCAAGACACGAGTCGCAACTTTAGAAGAGTTGAAGAATTTCAAAACTACCCAGAAGACTTTATTATTTACAAGAAGCCCCAAAACATGATTTAGGTTATTTAATAGGATTTTACAGCCACTTTGATGGGTATGCTTTATTTTACTTTGGTTTTGTGAGAGAGCTTTGGAAGGGAGACAAGTCTGAAACTTTGTTCGTCTGAGAAAAAATTTCGAACCCTCTTGTTACTCTTTCTTATTTATTCAAGTATTTATTCAATCATTTTTATTGCTTCAATTTCCATGTCTGAGTAGATCTCCTATTAGGTTTACGGATTCTCATTAGGGATTTCTTTGAATGCTAGGTTGATTAGTTGTTTAGGGTTCATAATCCAAATTAGTTCTTCACCATAGGTTGTTCTCATAGCTAATTCTGGATTGATCACCTAGAACTTAGATCTTAGGATAATTGATTAGGCACGAGAGTGCGATTAATTACCTGATAGAACTTAGGGTGAGCAAAATAACTATTCGCAAAGAGATTTGGTTTAGTTTAGACTTGAACAAATCAAACTTGAACTAAAAGCTAGTTTAGACTTTAGGATTCGCAAAGAGATTTGGAATTCTAGGATTTAGACTTAGATAATTCTCGCAACGAGAGTTGGTTAATTATACTTCACTGATTTGAGTTCAAGAACCGTGCATAACCTGAACCCTAATTAGTTAGTTTATCTGCATTCATTGATTTCCTGAGAAATTTCCTGAACCTATCTTTCTCCAATTGAATTTACAACAGCTTAATTTACGTATTTGCTTTTAATTACATTGATCACTTAGCTTAATTTTCATCTATATAATCTATTGTGTGCCTCCTTGAGTCTCTGTGGATTCGATCCCTAAGTATTACAATCGACAAAGTTTTAGTACTTTTAAGGTATTAATTTGAGCTTATCAAATTTGTTGCCGGGGATTCAATTTCGCCATTAGATTTTATATTGAGAATTTCGACTAAGTTCGTCGGTATCGATCGATACTACTCCGTGTCGGTCGATACTCGTCGTTTCCTTTTGTTGATATCGATCGACACACTAGTGTCAGTCGATACCAATCGTATTTTCGTTACTTACGTGCCTTGCCTTTGTTTTCAGGTGTATGCCTATTCGCGAAACCAGAAGGAACAAGAGCACTCAGCTAGTTGATATGTCAAACGAGCAGTTAGCACTTTTGGAACACACAAACAGAAGAGTAAAGAAGCCAGCAGAGATGAACAACAATCAAGTGGAGTTGGTTCAAGATGAAGCTGGTGCTTACAGAGACCAATAGGATCAATTGTGCAATGGGAGAGGACAACGACTGGATGGAGAGGGGAACATCATCCTACCTGCTCATGTTATCGCTGGGAATGTCGATGGGAATGCGAATGCAGGGAATGTTGTGGTTAATCGTGGTAGAACGATTGGTGAGTACAACATGCCTGATCAGTTTTATGCAAATCGATCAGCGATTCGACCTCCTGCTTTTAAGAGGAATGAATTTGAGCTGAAACCTGCATACTACACTCTTGTGGGTTAGCACCCTTTTCATGGTCTTTCCAATGAACATCCCATGGATCATATTGAGAGGTTCGAGGATTTGGTCACTAGCATCAAGAGCAATGGAGTGTCCTACGATTACCTCTTCTGCAAGCTCTTTCCATACTCTTTAGGTGGAGATGCGACTTACTGGCTGAAGCAGTTACCTCCTGGATCAGTGACTACCTGGGAAGATACTAAGACTGCTTTTCTGAATAACTTCTATGATGATGCTCGATCTGAAGATCTTAGGAACAAGATCTCCCAGTTTTCTCAAGGCCCTACTGAGGCGTTCAAGGCTGCTTGGACGAGATTCAGATCATATCAGAGAGATTGTCCACATCACGGATACTCTGATGTTTAGCTGATGGGATTCTTCTTCAGAGGACTTTATTGGAGGTATCAGATGACTTTGGATGCTTCGAGCAATGGAAACTTAAACACTAGGTATCCTGGAGATGCTTATGTGCTGATTGAGAACTTGGCGTCTAGCAATAGCACCAAGAATGCAGACTTTGAGCGCAAGAAGCAAGCTGGTAGCATGGACGGTACACAGGTTGCTGATTTTCAAGCCAAGTTAGATTCTATGCACAATCTTCTGATGGGCAAGACAACGAAAGCTGTGCACTTTGTTGAAGATGTTGAAGTTTTCAATGAGGATGAAGCAGAGGATGTTAACTATATTGGTGGTTCTAGTTTTCAAGGTCAGAGGAATCAATTCAGCAACAACCGAAACTTCAACAACAACTCTCAGCAAGGAGGTTCGAACCAGTTTGTCCAGAAATCATCTCAAAACAGTGGGTATACCAGGAACTATGGGAATTCATTTTATCAACCTGTCCCTGCTAAGCTCCCAGATAGCAAGATCGAGTCTATGTTCAAACAACTTATTCAAGGATAACATAAGCTTACTGTGGATTTAATGGAAAGATTGATGTCCTATACAATGATCTGAGTGGAATGATCGACGCTATTAATCTCCAGCAGAAGAAGGTGGAACTTCAGGTTGCTCAGACTTCAGAGGCTGTGAAAAGGCAAGAAGGTTTTCTTCCAGGGAAAGGAGAGAACCCAAGGGCTCACATCAATGCCATCACCTTAAGGAGTGGGAAAGAGGTCAATCTAGGAGTGAAAATTGGCCAAACTGCAGATATTTTCGTCGATCTTGACGATGAGGATTCTGATGCCGCCCCAGTATCGATCGACACTAGTCATCATCGATCGACACCTGTCGGGATTCTTTCACAGGACACATCAAAACCCCGTGTATCGATCGATACCACTCCTGTATCGATCGGCACTGATCCTGCTGTCGAGTCAACACCTAAGGTTTTGAAGGAAGTGCCTAATGTAGTTGCAGAAAGAGTTTACACGCCGAGGATACCTTATCCCAGAGCTATTGGGAAGACTAAGAGGGAGGTAGAAGACTCTAGATGCATAGCAACCATGGATAATTTGATTGTTGAACTTCCTTTTATCGATGCTATCAAGACTTCTCCAGCTTTCAGGAGATATGCCAAGAGGATGGTGTCTAGCAATGTGAACCTTGAAGAAGGATGCTTGATAATTACTCATGAGTGCAGTGCAATCCTGACTAACAGTATCCCAAATAAGCTACCAGATCCATGGAGTTTTGTGTTGGATTGTACAATATTCATAGACAGATTTGAGCGCTCTCTTTGTGACCTTGGCTCAAGTGTCAATCTCATGCCATACTCAATTGCTAAAAGGATGGGGATGACAAACTTCACAGCCACAAGGATCTCCCTGATACTTGCTGATCGCTCAGTTAGACTTCCAGAGGGTTTACTCGAAGATGTTCCTATCAAGATTGGAAATTGCTTGATCCCAACTGATTTCATCGTCCTGGAGTATGATGCTGAGCCTAAGGATCCTCTTATCCTAGTCAGACCATTCCTTGCAACAGCTGGTGCTTTGATTGATTGCAGGAATGGGAAGATCGCTCTCAACATCGGTGATTTGGTCATGACTTTCACTATGGATAAGATGATGAAGAGACCAACCATCGATGGGCAGACTTTCTTTGTCGACATTTTCAGTGACATAGCTGAAGAGTACTTCCTAGAGATGCATCCTAAGGATCCACTGGAGAGAGCATTGGTCTGTTCGGCCACTTCAGAAGTCCATTCGTGTGAAGATACTGTTGGATACTTGAAGATGCTCGATTCAGCATCACCAGTATCGATCGATACTCCCCTAGTATCGGTCGATACCCTGCAACCAAAAGGAGGGTCGGCCGATGGTTCTAAGCAAGCTTCTAGGCTTGGAGATTGGAGTGAGGAGAACGCTCCTAAAGTGGAACTCAAGCCACTTCCTGCGAATCTGAGGTATGGTTTTCTTGGTCCTAATTCCACATACCTAGTGATTATTAATGCTTCTTTGAACAACGCAGAGATTACCTTACTACTGAGCAAGCTGCGCAAGTATCGCAAAGCTCTTGGCTATTCTCTTGATGATATTCCAGGTATAGCACCAGACCTGTGCATGCATAGGATTCATCTCGAGGACGAGTCAAAGGCTTCAGTTGAGCATCAGAGGAGGCTGAATCCGAACCTGAAGGAAGTAGTCAAAAAGGAGGTGACAAAGATTTTGAAAGCTGGTGTCATCTATGCTATTTCGGATAGCTCTTGGGTAAGTCCAGTGCACGTTGTTCCTAAGAAAGGAGGAATAACTGTGGTGAAGTATGAGAAGGATGGGATGATTCCTACTAGGACTATCACTGGGCATCGAATGTGCATTGACTATAGGAAGTTGAATGCAGCTACGAGGAAAGATCACTTCCCATTGCCATTCATTGACCAGATGTTGGAGAGGTTGGCTAGTCATCCCTACTACTGTTTTCTCGATGGATATTCAGGTTTCTTCCAGATTCCTATACATCCAGATGACCAAGGGAAGATGACTTTTACATGTCCCTATGGCACATTCACATACAGGAGAATGCCATTTGGATTATGTAATGCCCTAGCCACCTTCCAGAGATGCATGATGTCTATATTCACAGACATGATTGAAGATTTTATGGAGGTATTCATGGATGATTTTTCGGTGTACGGATCATCATTCAAGGACTGTCTAGCTAATTTGTGCAAGGTGCTACAAAGATGTGAAGAGAAACACTTGGTCCTTAATTGGGAAAGTGTCACTTTATGGTTCAGGAGGGCATCGTACTTGGGCACAAGATTTCTGAACCTGGGATCGAATTTGACAAAGCCAAGATTCAGGTCATGACAAGCCTCCAACCACCGACTTCTGTGAAGGATATTCGAAGTTTCCTTGGTCATGCTGAGTTTTACAGAAGGTTCATCAAGGATTTCTCCAAGCTAGCACGCCCACTCACAACTCTATTATGCAAGGAGATCACATTCGATTTCACACCTGAGTGTCTTGCAGCTTTTGAGGAGATTAAAAAGGCCTTGGTAAGTGCTCCTATTGTGCAACCTCTTGATTGGATTCTGCCTTTTGAGATCATGTGCGACGCTAGCGACTATGCTGTTGGATCGGTTTTGGGTCAGAGGAAGGATAAGAAGCTACATGTTATCTACTATGCCTGCAGGACATTGGAAGATGCTCAGAGGAATTACAGCACCACAGAGAAAGAACTACTTGCAGTTATTTTTTCCTTTGAGAAATTTCGATCCTACCTCATTGGGAGCAAAGTGATTGTCCATACTGATCATACTGCTCTCAAATATCTGATGCAAAATAAGGATCTCAAACCTCGCCTTTGTCGTTGGGTCCTTTTGCTCCAAGGTTTCGATATCGAGGTTAAGGACAAGAAAGGAATAGAGAACGGAGTAGTTGACCATCTTTCGAGGATTCGAATTGATGCAGACGTGCCTATCAGTGATCAACTACCAGAAGAGTCCGTTTACTTCATTGAAACTGAGTTTCAAATGGGTTTTACCGAAACTTTGCACTTCCCATGAATTGCAGGTCTCGGTATCGATCGACACTCACCTAGTATCGGTCGATACCCTACGATTTCTGAACCTGTTTTGACTGTTGAACACCTTGGTGCTTCTGAAGACTATCTAGTTGCTGCAGCTGACTCTGATCTACCGTGGTACGCTGACATTGCCAACTATCTCGCTGCAGATGCGGAGCCAAAACACCTCAAGAAATATGACAAGAAAAAGTTTCTACGTGACATAAGGCGATTCTTTTGGGATGACCCTTACCTGTACAAGCACTGTTATGATGGTGTCTATCGGAGATGCATTGCTGAATCAGAGGTACCTAGTGTTCTGTTTCATTGTCATGGATCTCAGTATGCTGAACACTTTGCTACTTTCAAGACCGTGTCCAAGGTCATTCAAGCAGGCTTCTGGTGGCCTACTATGTTTAAGGATGCTCATACCTTCATTTCCCAGTGCGATGTGTGTTAGAGGAGAGGGAAGATCAGTAAGAGACATGAGATGCCACAAAATTTCATCCTCGAGGTTGAGATTTTTTATTGTTGGGGCATCGATTTTATGGGTCCTTTCCCTTTGTCATACAAGAACAAGTACATATTGGTTGCTGTAGACTATGTCTCCAAGTGGGTCAAAGCGATTGCTAGTCCTACTAACGATTTTTCAGTGGTCCTTAAGTTGTTTAAGACCATCATTTTTCCTCGATTTGGAGTACCTCGGATTGTTATAAGTGATGGTGACTCTCACTTTATTAACAAGGTTTTCGAGAGGGTGCTGAAGAAGCATGGTGTGAATCATCGTGTAGCTACTCCTTATCATCCTCAGACCAGTGGGCAAGTTGAGGTCTCCAACAGGCAAATCAAGGAGATTTTGGAGAAGATTGTGGGTACCACTGGAAAAGATTGGTCTACAAAGTTGGATGATGCACTGTGGGCTTACATGACCGCTTTCAAGATACCACTTGGGACTACACCGTTTCACTTGCTATATGGGAAAGCGTGTCATCTTCCGGTTGAAATCGAGCATAAGGCATCATGGACTACAAAGCTGATGAATTTTGACATCAAGACTGCTGATGAGAAGCGATTGATTCAGTTGAATGAGCTGGATGAGATTAGGCACAATGCCTATGAGAACTCGAATGTGTACAAGGAGAGAACCAAGGCGTATCACGACAGAAAGATCCTCACCAGACACTTTGAACCTAATGATCAGGTACTTATGTATAACTCTCGTTTGCATTTCTTTCCTGGTAAACTGCGTTCTCGTTGGTCAAGTCCTTTCACAGTCAAGGAGGTTAGACCACATAGTGCAATTGTCCTGAAAAATCCTTCAGGCGAAGAGTTCATTGTCAATGGACAAAGGGTGAAACACTATTTTCGGAGCACCGAGATTCCAGACGGAGACATAATGCCTCTGGATGATGCACCCAATGCCTGAACGGCGGTACAATCAAGCTAATGACATTAAACGAGCGCTTGGTGGGAGGCAACCCACTGGTGAGTTTTGTTTTTGAGTATTTTTCTTTTTCTTTTTCGTTTTGTGTTTGTGTCAGGGTAAACAAAGAGCAAAAACTCAAAATCGTCCGTGTGTCGATCGATACCCTATTGGTATCGGTCGACACCCTACGTGAATGAGAAAAGTTCATCGTGTTGACTTAAGCATGGTATCGATCGATACCAGGCAGTGTGTCGGTCGATACTCGATGTTCCAGTACGGTAACTTCTTGTTTTTCACAATTCTATTATGTTCTTTTGCTTTCTTTCACCAACTCTAGGCTAGATAACACTGGGGACAGTGTTTTTCAAGTTTGGGGGAGGTAGTCGCTGACATTGTTTTTGTTTTTCTTAGAGTCCGTCCTTTTTTAGTCATTCGTTGTTTTATTGAGTTAAAATCTGTTGGAGACTGTGATCTTTTTCTTGACTCTATTATTCTGACTTTGCTTCTAAGTGACCATTGTTATAAAATCAGTATTAGATCGACTAATGAAAAAACCAAAGGCTGACCAGTTAACTAGAAGACACTCATGTTTCCAGCAAAGTTCTTTAAAGCCTGAGCCAAATTTTTGCACTTCATTGATGTGATTGATGTCCATAGAGCTTGATTCCTCATTCGTATCTGACAAAGGAACCCACGTGTTTAAAGTAATGGTATTTCTCTCCCTGTTACAAGTTAATAAATAAGATGCATTAAAAGATGAAATGATTTTCTTCTGAGTAGAGGGTTAGGAAAATTTCCAGCGATCCCATTATTCTACTTCAGAGGGAATGATCACACAAAGGTGGAAGCGAGGTTAGGAAAATTTCATATGATACCATTATTCGTATACACCTTTGATTACTCTTTAAGGGAAGAACCGGAGATTCGGTGGCAAACACCATCAATACTCGCGTCTCGAACCTTATTAAGCATATGCGAGAATATAATAAGGAATAAGTTTGGGGGAGAGAAAACAATACCAGAAAATGTGAAATTGGATGGTTTCTTGTCATGATATTGTTTGGGAAAAAATCTAGAAGGTTCTTGGTATTAATCACATCAATGAAACTGGCGATGAGGGCTTTATTGAGTAATGCTGAGAGATAATGTGTGTAGTCTGGGAAGCTGCGAATGTCTACGGAGAAGTACATGGTGGTTAGATTTGAAACTGGTTATGTGATATGTGGATCACTAAGAAAAAGGGTCATTGCAATGTTTCAAGAACAAGTGAGTCTCTATGTTTTCAAACCTCTTTCTCTTGTTTATTCTTCTATTTGCTTGAGGGCAATCAAAGGCTAAGTCTGGGGGAGTTGATATATCATGGTTTTTACCCCTTTTAAGTCATGATATAAGTCCATTTTATAGAGTCTTTCTAATATTTTGTAGTGGTTTAGAGTCTTTTACAGGTTTTACCACTTATGGAGCATAATTGGAGATATTGGAGCTTTCTGAAGCATTTTAGAGCGAAGCTGAAGTTCGTGTAGCTGAGCACCCGATTTGAAGCCTCAGTGTCGATCGAAACTGACTAGTATCGGTCGATACTCACTGCAGCAAGACACGAGTCGCAACTTTAAAAGAGTTGAAAAATTGCAAAATCTCCCAGAAGACTTTATTATTTACAAGAAGCCCCAAAACATGATTTAGGTTATTTAATAGGATTTTACAGCCACTTTGATGGCTATGCTTTATTTTACTTTGGTTTTGTGAGAGAGCTTTGGAAGGGAGACAAGTCTGAAACTCTGTTTGTCTGAGAGAAGATTCCAAACCCTCTTGTTACTCTTTCTTATTTATTCAAGTATTTATTCAGTCATGTTTATTGCTTCAATTTCCATGTCTGAGTAGATCTCCTATTAGGTTTAAGGATTCTCATTAGGGATTTCTTTGAATGCTAGGTTGATTAGTTGTTTAGGGTTCATAATCCAAATTAGTTCTTCACCGTAAATTGTTCTCATAGCTAATTCTGGATTTATCAACTAGAACTTAGATCTTAGGATAATTGATTAGGCACGAGAGTGCGATTAATTACCTGATATAACTTAGTGTGAGCAAAATAACTATTCGCAAAGAGATTTGGTTTAGTTGTTTTGTGAACAAATCAAACTTTAACTAAAAGCTGCTTTAGACTTTAGGATTCGCAAAGAGATTTGGAATTCTAGGATTTAGACTTAGATAATTCTCGCAACGAGAGTTGGTTAATTATACTTCACTGATTTGTTTCAAGAACCGTGCATAACCTGAACCCTGATTAGTTAGTTTATCTGCATTCATTGATTTCCTAAGAAATTCCCTAAACCTATCTTTCTCCAATTGAATTTACAACATTTTAATTTACGTATTTGCTTTCAATTACATTGACCACTTAGCTTAATTTTCATCTATATAATCTATTGTCTGTCTCTTTGAGTCTCTGTGGATTCGATCCCTAAGTATTGCAATCGACAAAGCTTTAGTACTTTTAGGGTATTAATTTGAGCTTATCATTATTGCCCCTTTCATTTATACCACATCAGCATTGACATTGACATTGACTGAGAGATTACCCAAATCTTCGAAGGATCTTTCTCAACTTTTTTTCCATGAAATACACACATTGATCTAATTTAAAAACATAGATGAATCTGACAAAATTACTTCGAACACAAAACCTCTTTCTCTTACCGATAGCAATCTAACGAAACCCATATACCCATAGTTTCAGTGACGACGGCGGCGCCGACGTCGACCACTGTTGTCATTATTGTGAAGGGTTACACATTTTATTGTAACGTGTTAAAAATTATTGTATTATGTATACATATTATATTTACATCTAATTTCATATTTATCGTGATATAAAAAAAGTTAGATTGATAACATTTATTTTAACAAGGTAATTCAATCGTTGCATGTTAGCTTTCATGGTCTTCATGAAAATATCAGATGTGATATAAGACTCGGTGGTGAGCTTATAGTGGGATAGATACGGTGGGAACACAAGCTGCCGGTCGATTGATATATCATGGTTTTTATACATTTTAAGCCATGATATAAGTCCGTTTTATAGAGTTTTTCTACTATTTTGTAGTGTTTTAGAGTCTTTTACAGGTTTTAACACGTTTGGAGCATAATTGGAAATATTGGAGCTTTCTGAAGCATTTTGGAGCAAAGAAGAAGTTCGTGTAGCTGAGTACCCGATTTGAAGCTTCAGTATCGATCGATACTGACTAGTATCAGCCGATACTCACTGCAGCAAGACACGAGTCGCGACTTTTAGAAGAGTTGAAGAATTGCAAAATTTCCCAGAAGACTTTATTATTTACAAGAAGCCCCAAAACGTGATTTATGTTATTTAATACGATTTTACAGCCACTTTGATGGCTATGCTTTATTTTACTTTGGTTTTGTGAGAGAGCTTTGGAAGGGAGACAAGTCTGAAACTCTGTTCGTCCGAGAGAAGATATCGAACCCTCTTGTTACTCTTTCTTATTTATTCAAGTATTTATTCAGTCATGTTTATTGCTTCAATTTCCATGTCTGAGTAGATCTCCTATTAGGTTTAGGGTTCTCATAAGGGATCTCTTTGAACGCTAGGTTGATTAGTTGTTTAGGGTTCATAATCCGAATTAGTTCTTCACCATAGGTTGTTCTCATAGCTAATTCTGGATTGATCACCTAGAACTTAGATCTTAGGCTAATCGATTAGGCACGAGAGTGAAATTGAGAAACCTGATAGAACCTAGGGTGAGCAAAATAACTATTCACAAAGAGATTTGGTTTAGTTGTTTTGTGAACAAATCAAACTTGAACTAAAAGCTGGTTTAGACTTTAGGATTCACAAAGAGATTTGGAATTCTAGGATTTAGACTTAGATAATTCTCGCAACGAGAGTTGGTTAATTATACTTTAGTGATTTGAGTTCAAGAACCGTGCATAACCTGAACCCTAATTAGTTAGTCTATCTGCATTCATTGATTTCATGAGAAATACACTGTACCTATCTTTCTCCAATTGAATTTACAACAGTTTAATTTATGTATTTGCTTTCAATTACATTGATCACTTAGCTTGATTTTCTTCTATATAATCTATTGTGTGTTTTCTTGAGTCTCTGTGGATTCGATCCCTAAGTCTTACAATCGACAAAGCTTTAGTACTTTTAGGGTATTAATTTGAGCTTATCAAATTTGGCGCCGTTGCCGGGGACTCAATTCGCCATTAGATTTTATTTGAGAATTTCGACTAAGTTCATCGGTATCGATCGATACTACTCAGTGTCGGTCGATATTCATCGTTTTCTTTTGTTGATATCGATCGACACCACCCAGTGTCGGTCGATACTCATCGTATTTTTTGTTACTTACGTGCCTTGCCTTTGTTCTCAGGTGTATGCGTATTCGCGAAACCAAAAGGAACAAGAGCACTCAGCTAGTTGATCTGTTAAACCAGCAGCTAGCACTTTTGGAACGCACAAACAAAAGAGCAAAGAAGCCAGAAGAGATGAACAACAATTCAGTAGAGTTGGTTCAAGATGAAGCTGGTTCTTACAGAGACCAAGAGGGTCAATTGTGCAATGAGAGAGGGCAACGATTGGATGGAGAGGGGAACATCATCCTACCTGCTCCTGTTGTCGCTGGGAATGTCGCTGGGAACGCGAATGTTGTAGCTAATCATGGTAGAACAATAAGTTAGTACAACAGACCTGATCAGTTTTATGCCAATCGATTAGCGATTCGCCCTCCTGCTTTTTAGAGGAATGACTTTGAGCTGAAACCTGCATACTACACTCTTGTGGGTCAGCACCCTTTTCATGGTCTTTCCAATGAACATCCCATGGATCATATTGAGAGGTTCGAGGATTTGTTCACTAGCATCAAGAGCAATGGAATGTCCTACAATTACCTCTTCTGCAAACTTTTCCCTTATTCTTTAGGTGGAGATGCGACTTACTGGCTGAAACAGTTACCTCCTGGATCACTGACTACCTGGGAAGAGACTGGTATATCATGGTTTTTACCCCTTTTAAGCCATGATATAAGTCCATTTTATAGAATCTTTCTACTATTTTGTAGTGGTTTGGAGTCTTTTACAGGTTTTAACACGTTTGGAGCATAATTGGAGATATTGGAGCTTTCTGAAGCATTTTGGATCAAAGCAAAAATTCGTGTAGCTGAGTACCCGATTTGAAGCATCAGTGTAGATCGATACTAACTAGTATCGGTCGATACTCACTGCAGTAAGACACGAGCCGCGACTTAATGAAGAGTTAAAGAATTGCAAAATTGCTCAGAAGACTTTATTATTTACAAGAAGCCCCAAAACGTGATTTAGGTAATTTAATAGGATTTTACAGCCACTTTTATGGCTATGCTTTATTTTATTTTGGTTTTGTTAGAGAGCTTTGGAACGGAGACAAGTCTGAAACTCTGTTCGTCCGAGAGAAGATTTCGAACCCTCTTGTTACTATTTCTTATTTATTCAAGTATTTATTCATTCATGATTATTGTTGGAATCTCCATGTCTGAGTAGATCTCCTGTTAGGTTTAGGGATTCTCATTAGGGATTTCTTTGAATGCTAGATTGATTAGTTGATTAGGGTTCACTATTTGAATTAGTTCTTCACCATAGGTTGTTCTCATAGCTAATTATGGATTTATCACCTAGAACTTAGATCTTAGGATAATTGATTAGACACGAGAGTGCGATTAATTACCTGATAGAACCTAGGATGAGCAAAATAACTATTCGAAAAGAGATTTGGTTTAGTTGTTTTGTGAACAAATCAAACTTGAACTACAAGCTGGTTTAGACTTTAGGATTCGCAAAAAGACTTGAAATTCTAGGATTTATACTTAGATAATTCTCGCAACGAGAGTTGGTTAATTATACCTTAGTGATTTGAGCTCAAGAACCATGCATAACCTGAACCCTGATTAGTTAGTTTATCTGCATTCATTGATTTCTTGAGAAATTCTCTGAACCTATCTTTCTCCAATTGAATTTACAACCGTTTAATTTACGTATTTGCATTCAATTACATTGGTCACTTAGCTTGATTTTCTTCTATATAATCTATTGTGTGATTCCTTGAGTCTCTGTGGATTCGATCCCTAAGTATTACAATCGACAAAGCTTTAGTACTTTTAGGGTATTAATTTGAGCTTATCAAATTTGGCGCCGTTGCCGGGGACTCAATTTCGCTATTAGATTTTAGATTGAGAATTTCGACTAAGTTCGTCGGTATCGATCGATACTACTCAGTGTCGGTCGATACTAGTCGTTTCCTTTTTATTGATATCGATCGACACCACCCAGTGTCGGTCGATACTCATCGTATTTTCGTTACTTACGTGTCTTGCCTTTGTTTTCAGGTGTATGCATATTCGCGAAACCAGAAGGAACAAGAGCACTCAGCTAGTTGATCTATCACCCGAACACCTAGCACTTTTGGAATGCACAAACAGAAGAGCAAAGAAAACAACATAGATGAACAACAATCAAGTGGAGTTGGTTCAAGATGAAGCTGGTGCTTACAGAGACCAAGAGGGTCAGTTGTGCATTGAGAGAGGACAACGACTGGATGGAGAGGGGAACATCATTCCACCTGCTCCTGTTGTCGCTGGGAATGTCGCTAGGAACGCGAATGCAAGGAATGTTGTGGTTAATCGTGGTAGAACGATTGGTGAGTACAACCGGCCTGATCAGTTTTATGCAAATCGATCAGCGATTCGACCTCCTGCTTTTCAGAGGAATGACTTTGAGCTGAAACCTGCATACTACACTCTTGTGGGTCAGCACCCTTTTCATGGTCTTTCCAATGAACATCCCATGGATCATATTGAGAGGTTCGAGGATTTGGTCACTAGCATCAAGAGCAATGGAGTGTTCTACGACTACCTTTTCTGCAAGCTCTTTCCATAATCTTTAGGTGGAGATGCGACTTACTGGCTGAAGCAGTTACCTCATGGTTCAGTGATTACCTGGGAAGATACAAAGACTGCTTTCCTGAATAACTTCTATGTTGATGCTCAATCTGAAGATCTTAGGAACAAGATCTCCCAGTTTTCTCAAGGCCCTACTAAAGCGTTCAAGGCTGCTTGGACGAGATTCAGATCATATCAGAGAGGTTGTCCACATCACGGATATTCCGATGTTCAGCTGATGGGGTTCTTCTTTAGAGGACTTGATTGGTGGTATCAGATGACTTTGGATGCTTCGAGCAATGGAAACTTCAACACTAGGTATCCTGAAGATGCTTATGTGCTGACTGAGAACTTGGCGTTTAGCAATAGCACCAAGAATGCAGACTTTGAGTGCAAGAAGCAAGCTGGTAGCATGGACGGTACACATGTTCCTGATGTTCAGGCCAAGTTAGATTCCATGCACAATCTTCTGATGGGCAAGACAACGAAAGTTGTGCACTTTGCTGAAGATATTGAGGTTTTCAATGAGGATGAAGCAGATGATGTTAACTATATTGGTGGATATGGCTTTCAAGGCCAGAGGAATCAATTCAGCAACCACCGAAACTTCAACAACTCTCAGCAAGGAGGCTCGAATACATTCGTCCATAAACCATCTCAGAGCGTTGGGTATACCAGGAACGATGGGAACTCATTTTATCAACATGTCCCTGCTAAGCTTCTAGATAGCAAGATTGAATCTATGTTTGAATAGTTGGTTCAAGGACATCAGCAGATACAAGTGGATTTCAATGGAAAGATAGATGCTTTGTACAAAGATCTGAGTGGAAGAATCGATGCTATCAGTACTCATCAGAAGATGCTAGAAACTCAAATAGCTCAGACTGCAGCAGCTATCAAGGGAAAGATGGCC
Organism: Eutrema japonicum; assembly: GCA_030161315.1. Lineage (NCBI taxonomy): Eukaryota > Viridiplantae > Streptophyta > Magnoliopsida > Brassicales > Brassicaceae > Eutrema > Eutrema japonicum. Next base: position 47,292,901 of record BSQW01000011.1, read on the forward strand.
CCTTCACAGAATGAATACGTCAATGCAATCACCTTAAGGAGTGTAGGAAATTTCGAAAACCCTGTGGAAGATGACGATGAGGATCCTAAAATTGCCCGAGTATCGATCGATACCCCTTCTATATCGATCGATACCCGTTCTGAGATCGACACCACTGCTAGTGTCGATCGACACTCCTTGCAGATTGAACCAAAGATTGTGAAGAAGTCAGAGGTGATTGAGGAACATGTATACAAGCCTAAGGTGCCATATCCTAGACAACCTAGACATCTCATGAAACCCATCACTGCAGAGAAGTTGCTCGCTTTTGAGAAGATGGTTAGGAGGATTCCCCATACTATGTCTTTTGACGAAGCCTTTGAAAATCGCCCTTTGGATTGTTACTTCCGAGATTGCAGAGAAACTGAGGAAGAGATCAAGAAAATATTCATCAATGCAAGAAACACACCACCACCGATGAAGCAGCTGACTAAGAGGGAAGACCCAGGAATATTCTTAGTTCCATGCTATATCTCTGGAGTTGAATTCAAAGAGTCTCTCATTGACTCGGGGGCTAGCGCCAATGTCATGTCAATGGAAATTGTAGAGAGATTGGGAGCTGATATTCGATCTCCCAAGATGTCTATCACATTCGCGAACTCCTCCACATCAGTTCCATACGGTACAATCCCTGATTTGATGGTTAAAGTAGGAGACTGTCTGGTTCCTACCGATTTTGAGGTTGTGGAGATGCATGCAAAGTCTAGTACACCTTTGATTCTTGGAAGACCGTTCATGGCTACGGCTGGTGCAATTATGGACACGCCCAGTAAGAGAATCTCATTCTCATACATTTTCGAACATGTCTCCTACAAGGCCGTTCCTGTTGGAAGAGCTCCCAAGCACATCTCTTGCATCACTGTTGCCATAGGAGAGACATTGCTGGTCGATCTTTTGGACGAGCCTTATGATGAGCCAACTGTCATAGACGTTTCAGATCGTCCTCCTATCATCACCAAGAAAGTCATCAAAAAGACTAAGGCAAAGAAGGAGGTAAAGAACAAAAGAGTCGAGAGTGCTATACATGTGACCTTAACCCCTCAGAAGTGCGAAGGAAACTCGATTGAATACAAGGTGAGGTGCAAAGGAACCTCGAAGCCATTATCTAAGATTAGGGTTATTCTTACTCCGGAGCTTAAAGAGAAAGGACATGAGATTGTGGAGAGCATGTTGAGCAGAACTCTGGAGCTGGAAATGTCAAAGTGTGGAACTTATTTTGGAGCAAGTTCTCATTCTTATCCTGAATGATCATCCATAACGTCAAGCTCGTGACGTGAAACAAGCGCTTGGTGGGAGGCAACCCACTGGTAAGTCTGTATATATGCGTCTTTTATTTTTTTAGTTCTTGTTTTGTGTTTCGTTGTGTCACGTGAATCAGATTCGGAGGTCCTGTATCGATCGATACCACTTGGTATCGGTCGATATCCGCCATTAAACGTATACACTCTGGACCGACCTCCGTGTGGCGAGCAAATGATTCCATACCCTCAGTATCGATCGACACCCACTGGTATCGATCGATACTCCACACGCATGTAAGTTTCCCTATAAACCCTACAGTTTTTCTTTTTCTCCTCATAGCCTCCATCGAACGATACGTGAACCCACTCTTCCCAAAATCACCAAATCTTCGTTCCTCAACGGATTTGAGTGATTTTTGTGTCTATTTTACTCGGATTTTCGTGCTCTATCTCATTCTCTCACTCATTCTTGCGATCTACAAGGTATAAAATACAAATTTTCTTCTTTTCAATCCGTGAACCAAGGTTGGAGTTTTGACTTTTAGGCTCTTATAACTAGTTTTTCTGGGTGATTTTCACTTGATTAGTGTGTTCTAGGCCTAGTCGAACCTTACCTTAAACTTAATTACCTTTGGTTTGTATTTTTGGAATTTTTGGATTTGTGTTCTTCATGGTGCCTGATACCTGTATGAGTATCGATCGATACTACATTAGTATCGGTCGATGCTCACAGTTTCACTTGCCCGAGATTGCTGTGTTTGAGAGAGATGTTGGATTTATGCTGTGTTTTGTGTTTGTTGATTATGCAGATGGCACCGAAGAAGAAAGCACGCACTGATACCGCATCCAGCTCCAACCCACCTGAGAAAGAGTACCAGTTGGGTGCTCGAGTCGAGTTCTTACATGACGGGGTTTCGACTCTAGGATCGGTTATCGCCTATCTTACCAAGAACCGCTACAAGGTTCAGACCGCCAATTCTACCGACTTTACAGTAGCTTTCGGTACGAACTTACGCGATGCACCACTCGAGGCTCCTACACCTTCATCATCATTGTCTCCCCACACCACAGTTCGATTTCCATGGCCCAAGATCAGTGAGAAAGCTAGGATACGGTTGAGGGATGATTATGAGGGTTCAGATAAGGAGATTACAGAGAGAAGAGCTTGCACCCACATGCCTATTTCCGAGGAGTGGGATGATTATGACTCGATCTTCTACAACGCATGGCAGGAGGTTGATGTTCACCCCACTTGGTTTATTGATACGCACACTATGCGTCATTTGGGTTTTGACAGGGAGTTTGATGGACTGATCCGCAAGATCGGATTGGGGACGATGACTGCGCGGCAATATGACCTGTACCCTGACCTGGTTCGCCAGTTCCTTGCTTCTGTCCGCGTCTACTACACTTGAGCACCTCCAGTGACTGCACAGCAGGGTGTTCTGATTTTTTGATTCGTGGTGTGCGGTAGGATATCTTTTCAGGAGCTCTGCGACATATATGGGTTTCACCGGGATTTCTCGAGGTGCGAGTTTCCTCGCAAGTTCATAGATATTAAGGTATTCTGGTCTCACTTTGGGCATGGAGTCTATGACAGCAAAACCACTACACAGATGGATGTGCGCCATCCCATCCTGCGCTGCCTTGTGAGGATCCTAAGCAACACTTTGTTGTGTAAGATGGAGCCAAACAAGATGAGAGTTGCTGAGCTGATTGTTCTGTCTATTGGGATTGGAGACCTCATTTCTGATGAGGCATATGAGTGGCCTGAGATGGACCTCACGGTCAACTTAGATGCTGTATTCGCACACCGTTTGGAGTCGCTGAAGGTTAAGCCTTTTACGGGATGCGGCAAGACTTCCAGGACTGCAGGTCGCCCGAAGACCAAAACGGTGGGCAGTCTTCTTACTCCCATCTTTCTGCACCTAGGAATCAGCACCACCAGTTGTTCTATCGTGACTTCCCGTGAGCTTATGGACGAGGTGCACTTGGAGCACCTGCGTTGGCTGAAGCCTCACAGGCGTTGGGTCTTTAGCACTCCTGTTGGGGACTATCTGGTTCAGCTCCACAACACTGATCTGACAGACATAGGTGGTGACCCTGATCAGCTGCTTTTCGCACCCGCTCGTGATGACATGGAGCCTGCACCGGTCACTAGACGTCGAGGCTCAGCTACTAGAGCACGACGACCTGCACTTGGCCCTGCTAGGGGTCAACCGCGACACGAGCCACCTCCCATTGTTGCTGCGCTTTCTTTTCCTCCACTACCTGAGATGGAGATGGATCCTTTTCAGCGGTATGTAGTCGCAAGTCTGCATGCGATCTGGACCGCCATATCCCATTGTAGCTGCATGGCATCTCAGCATCCTGTTTCACCACGTTCACCGTGCACACCTACTGACGCTGGTCCATCTGGTACTGCTGGCGATGACTCTGACGCCACTGAGGATGATTAGTCCCTTTTCTATCTGATTATCACGTTTGCTGTTTCTTTTCCCTTCTCTTTTTATTTTCGTTTGAACTTTTGTGTCTTTTATGCTTTTGGACCTGTGGACTTATGCTTCTATGATATTTTGTTGCACCTAACTTGTGTTTGAGTGGTCTAACAGTGCTTACATTTAACACATGGATCGTTTGACACATTTTTGGAGTTCCATCTGACCTTAGACGTTGAAAACGAATTACCTGTGTCGACCAATACTTGGTATAGATCGATACCAAGTTGGGTGTCGGTCGACACTCATACCCCATGTCGGTAATTTTTTTCGTTTTTCACATTCCACTTGGTTCTTTTGTTTTCTTTCACCAACTCTAGGCTAGATAACACTAGGGACAGTGTTGTTCAAGTCTGGGGTAGGTAGTCGCTGACATTTTTTTTGTTTTTCTTAGAGTCAGTCGTTTTTTTGAGTCATTCGTTGTTTTATTGAGTCAAAATTTGTTGGAGACTGTGATCTTTTTCTTGACTCTATTGATCTGACCTTGCTTCTAAGTGACCATTGTTACAGAATCAGTTACAGATCGACTAATGAAAAATCCAAAGGCTGACCAATTAACTAGAAGACACTCATGTTTACAGCAAAGTTCTTTAAAGTCTGAGCCAAATTTTTGCACTTCATTGATGTGATTGATATCCATAAAGCTTGATTCCTCATTCGTATATGACAAAGGAACCCACGTGTTTAAAGTAATGGTATTTCTCTCCCTGTTACAAGTTAATAAATAAGATGCATTATGATTTTCTTCTGAGTAGAGGGTTAGTAAAATTTCCAGCGATCTCATTGTTCTACTTTAGAGGGAATGATCACACAAAGGTGGAAGCGAGGTTAGGAAAATTTTCTGTGATACCATTATTCGTCTACATCTTTGATTACTTTTTAAGGGAAGAACAGGGGATTCGGTGGCAAACACCATCAATACTCGCGTCTCGAACCTTAATAAGCATATGCGAGAGTATAATAAGAAATAAGTCTTTGGTAGGCCATTCCTAGCAACCAAAAGACCCTCTTATCTTTGGTAGGCCATTCCTAGCAACCGCGGGGGCGATAATCGATGTGAGGAAAGGCAAAATAGACATCCACTTGGGTAAAGGAGAAGTCATAGAGTTCTATATCAACAAGGTGATGAAGAAACCCACCATAGACGGCCAATGTTTCTACATAGAGACCATGGATGAACTAGCCGACGAATTGCTTGAGGAAATTAGAGTAGAAGACGGTTTAGAAGTGGTCTTGAATAAGGAGCGTGGTGATCATGGGTTCTTGAGCAAAGAGAGTCAAGGGTATGAGCTACTCATGGATTTGCACAAGCTGGTTGAAAAGGATACGCCATTTGTTGAGTTGGGTGTTCGTAGTACTGAGGTTCAAGATGGTTTAAGGGTTGGCACGGTTCAAGAGGAGTTTGTTCAAGCCGTTGAAGAGACTAGCAAAGGTAAGTTTAGTCTTGAGGAGGACGATTGGAGCGAACCCAAAGCCCCAAAGGTGGACCTAAAGCAACTCCACGCGGGACTAAGATATGCATTCTTAGGTCCCAACGAGTCTTACCCGGTTTTTGTGAATGAGAGTCTAGATGAGAACGAACTATCCTCCCTTCTTGTTGAACTTAGGAAAGGAAAGCCATTGTCTATTCTTTGGATGATATCAAGGGTATTTCCCCTAGTTTGTGCACACATAGAATTCATCTAGAAGACGAATCAAGGACCTCTATTGAACATCAAAGAAGGTTGAATCCTAATTTGAAGCATGTTGTAAAGAGAGAGATTCTTAAGCTCTTGGATGCGGGTATTATCTACCCAATATCGGATAGTACTTGGGTCTCACCGGTTCATTGTGTGCCTAAGAAAGGAGGGATTACGGTAGTTAAAAATGAGAAGGATGAAATGATACCGACTAGGACAATAACAGGGCATAGAATGTGCATTGACTATAGGAAGCTAAATTCATCTACTCGTAAGGATCACTTTCCGTTACCTTTTATAGATCAAATGCTTGAACGTCTAGCTAATCATCCATTTTATTGCTTTCTAGACGGTTATTCGGGTTTCTTTCAAATTCCCATACATCCGAATGACCAAGAGAAAACGACTTTCACGTGCCATTACGGCACTTTCACGTATCGAAGGATGCCGTTTGGGTTGTGTAATGCACCGCGACATTCCAACGTTGCATGATGTCCATTTTCTCTGACCTTATTGAAGACATGGTAGAATTCTTTATGGACAACTTCTCCGTGTATGGGTCTTATTTTTGTGTTTGCTTGTCCAACCTTTTTAGGGTCTTGCAACGATGCGAAGAAGCAAACTTGGTGCTAAATTGGGAGAAATGCCACTTCATGGTATGAGAATGCATCGTGCTAGGACAAAAAATCTCCGAGAAGGGAATAGAGGTAGACAAAGCCAAAATCGAGTTGATGATTAGCTTGGAGCCGCCTAAGTCGGTCAAGGACATCTGGTCTTTCTTGGGTCATGCGGGGTTCTACCGAAGGTTCATCAAAGACTTCTCAAAAATCACGTGGCCTCTCACAAGGCTACTTTACAAGGAGGTCGAGTTCGTGTTTGATGAGGAATGTATGGTAGCGTTCATAGAAATCAAGAAGGCGTTGGTTAGTGCGCCCATTGTACAAGCTCCGGATCGGGATCTTCCTTTCGAGATCATTTGTGATGCTAGTGACTACGCGGTTGGAGCGGTCTTGGGTCAAAGGAAGAACAAGAAGACCAATGTCATCTACTATTCAAGTAGGACCTTAGATGACACTCAAGGCCGGTATGCAACAACGGAAAAAGAGTTGCTAGCCGTAGTGTTTGCAATGGAGACATTTAGGTCTTATATTGTGGGGTCAAAGGTGATTGTCTACACCGATCACGCAGCTCTAAGATACATTAATGCGAAGAAAGACACAAAGCCAAGGCTACTCCGTTGGATCTTGCTTCTACAAGAGTTTGACGTGGAGATACTTGACAAGAAGGGGATAGAGAATGGGGTCGCAGATCTGATAATTCCATATTTTACATCTTTTAGCATGCATATTATTTGGTATTTTTTGTCTCATGCATGTGTCTTGCATAGTTTTTATATAGCATTTTGGTCTTTATTAGAGTATTAGGTGTTTTCACTAGGTTTTAGTGAGTCTAGCATGCATAAGGAGTGGTTTTAGGTGATCTGGAGACAATTGGGCATATTTGGAGAGTTGGACCAAAGAGGAATGCAAAGCCCATCCGAGACGCCGGAAATATGTAGCTGGAAAAAGGCCCTCCGTTATGAATCAGCCTCAACGGTCTTCATAGTAGTTGTAGAGGATTGAGTCATCTATCTATAGGAGTTAGATTCAGTCCATTTGGACATTTGGTTAAGGATTTATCACGGATTTACTGAAGACGTCTCTGCCTGGCCGAGGAGCTTTCTCTTGTCTCCCTAAAAACTCCTTAGCATCGACCCAGCTTCTTCCCACAGGTCAATGCAATAGCTGGATGCAACATCAGGCCCTTAGCATCGACCCAGCTTGTTCCCACATCAACCAGTTGCATCGATGTTCAGTTTTACATCGACCACAGGTCGATGCAACTGATCGATGCAGATACCAGCCGAAGTGACTCAGATAGCAGGCCAATTGAAGACCTTCCCGTGCCCAGTTTAATCTGAGGTCTTCATGAAAATCATAGAAATTTGAGCTGGTTTTCGTTGAGTGGTGGTTTCATGTTATTCCGATTGGCCGTTCAAGAGGTATGGTAAATATAGCAAGGACGTGTCTTTCTGGAATCCAAGCGAGTTCTGCTCCAAATACGACGTCTGAAAGATCAACCCAGACGAAGGGTTTTCACTCTGATTCATGATATATCATAGTTTTTACCCTGTTTAAGCCATGATATAAGTCTGTTTTATCGAGTCTTTATTCTATTATACAGTCTTTTAGAGTCTTTTACAGGTTTTAGCACATTTGGAGCATTCTGGAGCAAAACTGAAGTCTGTTGATTAAGTGTCCGATCAAAGCGTCAAACATCGATCGATACCCCCTGGTATCGATCGACACCCATCGGAGCAGATTACAAGTAGCGACTTTAATGAAGTTTGAAGAATTGCAGAACTTGCCCAGAAGACTTTGATATTTACAAGAAGACCCCAATTCGTGTTTAGACTATAAAATTAGGTTTTACAGCCACTTTGGCTGTGTGCTTTTCATTAAGTTTATTTTTGAAGATTTCTGAGAGAGTTGAGAGAGAGAGGAGACAAGTCAGAACTCTGTTCGTCTGAGATAAGATTTCGAACCTCTGTTTTAGTATCTACTCTTGTTTATTTTATTGATGATTTATTCAGTTATGTTGATTGTTTCATTCTCCATGTCTGAGTAGATCCCTTGTTAGGTTCAGGGTTCTCAATAGGGTTTTCTCTGAATGCTACATTGATTTGTTATTAGGATTCACCATCTGAATTAATTCTTCACCATAGGTTTTTTGCAAAGCTAATTCTAGATTGATCACTTAGAACTTAGATCTTAGGATAATTGGTTAGGCACGAGAGTGCGATTAATTACCTGACAGAACCTAGGGTGAGCAAAATAACTATTCACAAAGAGATTTGGTTTAGTTTTTTTGTGAACAAATCAAACCTGATAATAAAAGCTGGTTTAGACTTTAGGATTCGCAAAGAGATTTGGAATTCCTAGGATTTAGACTTAGATAGTTTTCGCAACGAGAGTTGGTTAACTATAACATAGTGATTTGAGTTCAAGAATCGTGCCAAATCCGAATCATGTTAGTTAATTTATCTGCATTTAGTGATTCCCTGAGAAATTTCGTGAACCTATCTTTCTCCAATTGTGTTTACAACCGATTTAATTTAAGTACTGTTTTCAATACGATTGATTGCTTAGCGTAATTCCCACATTCATAATCTATTGCGTGTTTATGTGAGTCCTTGTGTTCGACCCCTAGCTATACTATAACTACTGCTTAGTATCTAAATAGGGTATTCAAATTTGGCGCCGTTGCCGGGGACTCAATTCGCCATTAGATTCCGTTTGTGAATTTCGACTAACCTTGTCGGTATCGATCGATACTACCTAGTATCGGTCGACACTCGACGTTTTTCTTTTGTTGATATCGATCGACACCACTTGGTATCGGTCGATACTCATAGTGTTACAAGTTACTAACGTTTTTGAATCTTGTTTTCAGGTGCATGCCTAATCGTGAAACCAGAAAGAACAAGAGTACTCAGCTAGTCGATCTGTCACTCGAGCAACTAGCACTTTTGGAACGCACAAATCGAAGAGCAAAGAAACCAACAAGGATGAACAACAATCAAGCAGAGTTGGTTCGTGATGAGGCTGGTGCCTACAGAGACCGAGAAGGTCGTTTGTGCAATGAGAGAGGGCAACGTCTGGATGGAGAGGAGAACATCATTCCACTGCTCTTGTTGTCGCTGGGAATGCCGCTGGGAACGCAAACCCAGTGAATGCTGAGAACGCTGTTGTTAAACGTGGTAGGACGATTGGTGAGTTCAACAGACCTGACCAGTTTTACGCAAATCGCTCCGCGATCCGTCCACCTGCTTTCCCAAGGAATGACTTTGAGCTGAAACCTGCATACTACACTCTTGTGGGACAACACCCTTTTCATGGTCTTTCCAGCCAGCACCCCATGGACCATGTTGAGAGGTTCGAGGACTTGGTCACTAGCATCAAGAGCAATGGAGTCTCTTACGACTACCTTTTCTGCAAGCTCTTCTCATACTCTCTTGGTGGGGAAGCAACCTACTGGCTGAAACAGTTACCTCCTGGATCGCTGACTAACTGGGAGGAAACTAAGACTGCTTTCCTGACCAACTTTTATGATGATGCAAGATCTGAGGACCTAAGGAACAAAATCTCGCAATTTTCTCAAGGACCAACTGAGGCGTTCAAGGCTGCTTGGACGAGGTTCAAATCTTATCAGAGAGACTGTCCACATCATGGATACTCTGATGTTCATCTGATGGGATTTTTCTTTAGAGGACTTGATTGGAGGTACCAAATGACTTTGGATCCAAGCAATGGAAACTTCAACACCAGATATCCTGATGAAGCCTATGTCCTGATTGAGAACTTGGTGTCTAGCAATAGCACCAAGAATGCTGATTTTGAGAGGAAGAAGCTAGCTGGTAACATGGATGGTTCACAGATCGCTGACTTCCAAGCTAAGTTAGATTCCATGCATAGTCTTCTGATGGGCAAGACACAAAAAGCTGTTCACTTTGCTGAGGATGTCGAGGTATTCAACGAGGATGAAGTAGAGGATGTTAACTACATTGGTTGTTCTGGTTTTCAGGGTCAGAGACATTTCAACAACAACCGAAACTTCAACAACTCCCAGCAGGGAGGATCAAATCAGTTTGGCCAGAAACCACCTCCGAACAGTGGTTATGTCAGCATGTACCTGCTAAGCTCCCAGATAGCAAAATCGAGGCTATGTTTGAACAGCTGGTTCAAGGACAGCAGCAGCTCACAGTGAATCTCAACGGAAAGATAGATGAGGTGTACAAGGATCTGAGCGGAAGGATCGATGCTCTCAATACCCACCAGAAGATGCTGGAAACGCAATTGGCTCAAACTACAGCAGCTGTGAAAGCAAAGTCAACTCAGGCACATAACGAATATGTCAATGCCATCACCTTTCCCACTGCAGGAAATCTCGAACACCTTTAAGAAGGTGATTTCGAAGCTGACTCGTCAGTATCGATCGACACCATCCTGGTATCGATCGATGCCACTGCTGAAGAACAGTTACATGAACCTTGTGTCGATCGACACCACCCTGGTATCGATCAACACCCCTCGCACGCTGAACTAGCAACCGTGAAGGAACCAGAGATTATTAAGTAACGTGTCTACAAGCCTAAGGTTCCATACCCTCGAGTACCCAAACACCTCAGGGATCCCATTTCCCCAAAGCAGCTGCGTGGCTTTGAGAAGATGGTACGAAGAGTTCCTCTTACGCACAGTTTTGAAGAAGCTCTAGAGTACATGCCTCTGCTGAGTCACTTCAAAGACTGCAAAGAAACTGAGGACGAGATTAAGGCACTTTTTGCCAAGGTCAGAAGTTCACCGCCTCCACTAAAGCGGTTGACTAAGAAGGACGACCCATGGAAATTTTCAGTCCCATGCTCCATCTCTTGAGTCGAAATCAAGGAATCACTGGTTGATTCAGGGTCTAGCGTGAATATCATGTCTAAGGCACTTGCAGAGAAGCTTAGGATCGATGACATACGACCTACTCAGATGCCTCTCACATTCGCGAACTCTTCCACATCTGTTCCGTACGGTACAAACCCTGACTTCATGGTTATGGTAGGAGACTGTCTGGTTCCTGCTGATTTTCAGGTTGTGGATATGCATGCAAGGTCTAGCACACCTTTGATTCTTGGCAGGCCGTTCATGGCTACTGCTGGCGCAGTTATGGACACACCCAGTGGGAGGATTTCATTCTCGTACATTGACGAACAGATCTCCTACGAAGCCATCCCTTCTAGACGGACTCCGAAACAGATTTCTTGTATCACTGTTGGTACAGGAGAAACGTTGATGGTTGATCTTTTGGACGAGCCTGATGCTGCGCCAACTGTCATAGAAGCTCTGGATCATCCTCCTATCATCACCAGGAAAGTCATCAAACAGACTAAGGCAAATACGGATGTGAAGAACAGACGAGTCGAGAGTGCTACATGTGTCACCTTAATCCCTCAGAAGAGCGATGAAGGTTCAATCGTGTACAAGGTGAAGTGCAAGGGACGCTCGAAACCATTCTCTAAGGCCAGAAACATCCTGACTCCGGAGCTGAAAGAGAAAGGCCAAGAGGTCATTGAGCGTATGCTGCGCAAAACTCTCAGTTTGGAAGTATCTAGTTGTGGGACTTGCATGGGATTGCGTTCCCTAATCCCTTCCGACTAATCGTCCGTACAGTCAAGCTCGTGACGTAAAACAAGCGCTGAGTGGGAGGTAACCCACTGGTAAGTCTGTACATACGTTTTCATTTTGTTTTTGATTTTTGGTTTTGTGTCTTGTGTCAAACGTGAAGCAGATTTAACGAGGAATATCGATCGACACCAGTCGGTGTCGATCGATACCCAGTGACTTAAAAAGTAGCATAAGAGTCAATCGACACCAAATGGTGTCGACTCAAAACGACAAGTATCGACCGATACCCCACGGCCAGGTAAGTTTCCCTAAAACCTTACGGTTTTGTTTTCTTCCTCACAATCCCTCATCGTTCGATACCGCCGCCTCTCTCTCCCTCTCAAATCCCAAATTTTTGTGTTGTTCACCAAATTGTGCGATTTAAGTGCCTGGATTCATTAGAATTTCATCCTCTATCCACTTCTAGAACTTGTTTCTCAATCCACCAAAGGTATGATCTCGAAATTCCAGTTTTTCATTCTGATTTTTAGGTAATGGGTTTGTGCAATTCCACTCCTTACAACTTGTTTTTATCGATGTATGTCGTTTGCTGAGTTGTCCTAGGGTAGTTTCGAACCAACCCCTACTTTTGAATTGCCTTGATTTTCATCCTTGACAATTTGGAATCTTGTGTGTCGTTGCCTTGAACCTAAAATTGCTTCAGGGTATCGATCGATACCCCAAGGTGTCGATCGATACCCTCATGCCTGACTTTACGATTTTGCTGGCAATTAATCTGAGAGACATTGATTTATATGGTATTGTTTGTTTGTCTCTGATTTCAGATGTCTGCAACAAATAAAGCAAGGACTTTAGGTGAGCCGAGGACATTCAATGTGAATGAGCGAGTCGAAGCACGAATCTCATCGCAGTGGGTTAAAGCAGTGGTCAAGGCTTGTCTTGGTGACGGGCGCTACAGAATCGTGCCGGTTAATCAACCCACCACCAGCGTGCTCGTGAACGAACACTCCATTCGCGCTCTCCGTACGTCGACCTCTCGCCAGGCGCCAACAACGTAAAAGCTGAATGATAGAGTTAAGTACTGGGATGGTGCGTATTGGCGTCGAGGTTTCGTGAGCACTATGCAGGTTCGTGACAGTTATGGGGTTATATTTGACGGAGAGACAGAGGAAGATGCTCTTCCAAGTGATACGTTACGCAGAGCTTCTCTGACTTCACCCACACCGTCTGGACCACCACCTCCACCCATGAACCCTACTCCTCAGGCTGCTTGTTTTCCTCGTACCACTTCAGCCTCACGCACCGACCCTTGGCCTAGACGAGAGGATACCAAGATAGTCTCCGTACGAAATTGGGATGGACAGGAGAAGGCATATGCCTTGAGTGACGACACAGCTTTTAGACCCATCTCTGAGGAGTGGGACGATTTCGACACGCTGTTCTATAACGCTTGGTTGGGTGTCACCATCGAGCCTACCAGTTTGTGGATGGCCTTGCTTTGCATCAGCTGGGTATCGACACCGGTTTGTCTCGCTTGCTTGAGCGGATTGGTTTTGGCCACATGGCTACACGGCAGCATGACCTCTACCCAGACCTGGTTCGTCAGTTTATGGCGACAGCTCGCGTTAGCTATTCCGATGAGCTTCTGCGAGACGCACAGGGTGGTACCTTATCCTTCATGGCTCGCGGAGTGAGGTACATGATTGCACTCCCTGATCTTTGTGACCTTTATGGATTTCGGAGGGATCGCAGGAGGGTCGCTCTCCCAACTGCCCATCCTGACATTCGTGGATTCTGGGCATGGTTTGGGAACGGTGTCTACGAGTCTAAGACGTCCACTCAGATGGGCATACGACATCCGGTCCTGCGCTGCTTTGTTAGGATCCTGAGCACTACTTTCTTGTGCAAGATGGATCCTAACAAGATGAGAGTATCTGAGCTCCTGCTTCTGTTTCTGGCTGTCAGGAACATCATCCCTGAGCAGGATTTTGATTGGCCTGAGCTGGAGGATGTTAACCTTGGGGCTGTTTTTGCGCATCATTTGGTCTCTCTGAAGACCAAACCATTCACAGGGACAAGCACGAAGAAGGAGTCGGTTGGTAGTCTTCTGACACCTATCTTCCAGCACCTAGGCATCAGTACTACTAGCTGCAGGATCGTCACTACGCGTCGCTACTTGGATGAGGCTCATCTAAAGAACCTCAGGTGGTTGAAGCCCGAGAGGAAGTGGATTCTTAGTCGCTCTGATGGGAGCTTTCTGGTACAGCTACCTGACAGGGATATGACAGACATATCTGAGGATCCTGCTCAGCTTCGTTTTGCGCCTCCTGCAGAGCTGTTGACTACAATTTCTGCGACGAGATGACAGGTACGTCCACCTGCTGCTGACATCCCATCCACCTCACGTCAGGGACGACATACACACTTCCCCATGCCCACCTATTCCAGAGCCACAGTGGCCTGAAGACACGGACGTCCCGATGGAGCCAGCTGCATTTCAAAGGCTGATGATAGCAAGCATGAAGAGCATCTGGGCTGCTATTCGCTGCCGTTGCATGACTACCACGGATGCTGATCCATCGTCCCAGCCTGGACCTTCACACACCGCTACCGCTTCTGCCTCTGATGGCGATTCTGAGGAGACGCAGGATTAGTCTTCTCTATCTTCACGTTTGTATTTTTCCCTCTTTTTCTTTCATTTTTATTTTCTGTTGAACTTATGTCAGTATTTGTTTTTGCATTTGAACTTCTTTGGATTTATGTTTGATCTACCATGTTGCTTTTAACCTGTTTTTGATTGTTTCTAACAGTGTTAACTTTTAACACTTTGGATCACTTTCCCTGGTTTAAGCTACTCGACACCCCTGATTTTAAATCAGTGTGTCGACATACGGTTGGTGTCGATCGATACCCTCCAGTTTCGATCGACACCCTGTAAAGGTATGGTTCCTACTTTACATAATCCACTAAGTTCATTTGTTTTCTTTCACCAACTCTAGGCTAGATAACACTGGGGACAATGTTGTTTAAGTCTGGGGGAGGTAGTCGCTGACTTTGTTTTTGTTTTTCTTAGAGTCAGTCCATTTTTGAGTCATTCGTTGTTTTATTGAGTCAAAACTTTGTATGAGATTGTGATCTTTTTCTTGAATCTATTGATCTGACTTTGCTTCTAAGTGACCATTGTTACCGAATCAATTCTAGATCGACTAATGAAAAATCCAAAGGCTGACCAGTTAACTAGAAGACACTCGTGTTTCCAACAAAGTTTCTTAAAGCCTGAGCCAAAATTTTGCACTTCGTCAATGTGGTTAGTATCTATAGAGCTTGATTCCTCATTCGTATCTGACAAAGGAACCCATGTGTTTTTAAATAATGGTATTTCTCTCCCTGTTACGAGTTAATTAATTAATAAGTGCATTAAAAGATGAAATTATTTTCTTCTAAGTAGAGGGTTAAAAATTTTTCCAACGATCCCATTATTCTACTCAAGAGGGAATGATCACACAGAGGATTGGAAGCGAGGTTAGGATTTTCCTATGATGCCATTATCCGCCTACATTCTTTGATACATTTGAGAGGGAAGAACCGGGGATTAGGTGGCAAACACCATCAATACTCGCGTCTCGTACCTTGATTTGTATATGCAAAGCTAAAAAATCAGAAGAGAACATAATAAGAAATAAGTCTTGGGGAGAGAAATAATTCCAAAAAGTGTGAAAAAGGGTGGTTCCTTATCATGATATTTTATGGGAAAGAATCTAGAAGGTTCTTGATATTAATTCGCAGCGATGAAACTGGCGAGGATGGCTTAATTGAACGATGCTGCGAGATAATGTGTGTAGTCTGGGAAGTTGCGAATGCCTAAGGAGAAGTACATGGTGGTTAGATCAAAAATCTGGTTATGTGACATTTGGGTGCTTGGGAAAAGGTTCAGTGCAACGTTTCAAAAACAGGTGAGTCTCTACGTTTTCAAACCTCTTTCTCTGGTTTAGTCTTCTATTTGCTTGAGGGCAAGCAAATGCTAAGTCTGGGGGAGTTGATATATCATGGTTTTTAACCTGTTTAAGCCATGATATAAGTCCATTTTATCGAGTCTTTATTCTATTATAGAGTCTTTTAGAGTCTTTTACAGGTTTTAGCACATTTGGAGCATTATTGGAAATATTGGAGTTTTATGGAGCATTATGGAGCAAAACAGAAGTCTGGTGATTAAGTTTCCGATCAAAGCGTCAAGAATCGATCGATACCCCCTGGTATCGATCGACACCCATCGGAGCAGATTACAAGTCGCGACTTTAATGAAGTTTGATGAATCGCAGAACTTGCCCAGAAGACTTTGATATTTACAAGAAGACCCCAATTCGTGTTTAGACTATAAAATTAGGTTTTACAGCAACTTTGGCTGTGTGCTTTTCATTAAGTTTATTTCTGAAGATTTCTGAGAGAGTTGAGAGAGAGAGGAGACAAGTCAGAACTCTGTTCGTCTGAGAGAAGATTTCGAACCTCTGTTTTAGTCTCTACTCTTGTTTATTTTATTGATGATTTATTCAGTTATGTTGATTGTTTCATTCTCCATGTCTGAGTAGCTCCCTTGTTAGGTTCAAGGTTCTCAATAGGGTTTTCTCTGAATGCTAGATTGATTTGTTATTAGGATTCACCATCTGAATTAATTCTTCACCATAGGTTGTTTGCAAAGCTAATTCTAGATTGATCACCTAGAACTTAGATCTTAGGATAATTGGTTAGGCACGAGAGTGCGATTAATTATCTGTTAGAACCTAGGGTGAGCAAAATAACTATTCGCAAAGAGATTTGGTTTAGTTGTTTTGTGAACAAATCAAACTTGATAATAAAAGCTTATTTAGACTTTAAGATTCGCAAAGAGATTTGGAATTCCTAGGATTTAGACTTAGATAGTTTTCGCAACGAGAGTTTGTTAACTATAACATAGTGATTTGAGTTCAAGAATCGTGCCAAATCCAAATCATGTTAGTTAATTTATCTGCATTTAGTGATTCCCTGAGAAATTTCCTGAACCTATCTTTCTCCAATTGAGTTTACAACCGATTTAATTTAAGTATTGTTTTCAATACGATTGATTGCTTAGCGTAATTCCCACATTCATAATCTATTACGTGTTTTTGTGAGTACTTGTGTTTGACCCCTAGCTATACTATAACTACTGCTTAGTATCTAAATAGGGTATTAATTTGAGCATATCAAATTTGGCGCCGTTGCCGGGGACTCAATTCGCCATTAGATTTCGTTTGTGAATTTCGACTAAGCTTGTCGGTATCGATCGATAGTACCTAGTATCGGTCGACACTCGACGCTTTTTTTTGTTGATATTGATCAACACCACTTGGTATCAGTCGATACTCATAGTGTTACAAGTTACTAACGTTTTTGACTCTTGATTTCAGGTGCATGCCTAATCTTGAAACCAGAAAGAACAAGAGTACTCAGCTAGTCGATCTGTCACTCGAGCAACTAGCACTTTTGGAACGCACAAATCGAAGAGCAAAGAAACCAGCAAGGATGAACAACAATCAGGCAGAGTTGGTTCGTGATGAGGCTGGTGCCTACAGAGACCGAGAGGGTCGTTTGTGCAATGAGAGAGGGCAACATCTGGATGGAGAGGCGAACATCATTCCACCTGCTCATGTTGTCGCTGGAAATGCCGCTGGGAACGCAAACCCAGTGAATGCTGAGAACGCTGTGGTTAACCATGGTAGGACGATTGGTGACTGCAACAGACCTGACCAGTTTTACGCAAATCGTTCCGCGATCCGTCCACCTGCTTTCCCAAGGAATGACTTTGAGCTGAAACCTGCATACTACACTCTTGTGGGACAGCACCCTTTTCATGGTCTTTCCAGTGAGCACCCCATGGACCATGTTGAGAGGTTTCGAGGACTTGGTCACTAGGATCAAGAGCAATGGAGTCTCTTACGACTACCTTTTCTGCAAGCTCTTCCCATACTCTCTTGGTGGGGAAGCAACCTACTGGCTGAAACAGTTATCTCCTCGATCGCTGACTAACTGGGAGGAAACTAAGACTGCTTTCCTGACCAACTTTTATGATGATGCAAGATCTGAGGACCTGAGGAACAAAATCTCGCAATTTTCTCAAGGACCTACTGAGGCGTTCAAGGCTGCTTGGACGAGGTTCAAATCGTATCAGAGAGACTGTCCACATCATGGATACTCTGATGTTCAGCTGATGGGATTTTTCTTTAGAGGACTTGATTGGAGGTACCAAATGACTTTGGATGCTTCAAGCAATGGAAATTTCAACAGCAGATATCCTGATGAAGCCTATGTCCTGATTGAGAACTTGGCGTCTAGCAATAGCACCAAGAATGCTGATTTGAGAGGAAGAAGCTAGCTGGTAACATGGATGGTTCACAGATCGCTGACTTCCAAGCTAAGTTGGATTCCATGCATAGTCTTCTGATGGGCAAGACACAGAAAGCTGTTCACTTTGCTGAAGATGTCGAGGTATTCAACGGGGATGAAGTAGAGGATGTTAACTACATTGGTTGTTCTGGTTTTCAGGGTCAGAGACATTTCAACAACAACCGAAACTTCAACAACTCGCAGCAGGGAGGATCAAATCAGTTTGGCCAGAAACGACCTCAGAACAGTGATTATATCAGGAACTATGGGAATTCATCTTATCTGCCTGTACCTGCTAAGCTCCTAGATAGCAAAATCGAGGCTATGTTTGAAAAGCTGGTTCAAGGACAGCAACAGCTCACAGTGAATCTCAGCGGAAAGATAGATGAGGTGTACAAGGATCTGAGCGGAAGGATCGATGCTCTCAATACCCACCAGAAGATGCTGGAAATGCAAGTGGCTCAAACTGCAGCAGCTGTGAAAGCAAAGGCAACTCAGGCACATAACGAATATGTTAATGCCATCACCTTTCCTAGTGCAGGAAATCTCGAACACCTTTCAGAAGGTGATTTCGAAGCTGACTCGTCAATATCGATCGACACCATCCTGGTATCGATCGATGCCACTGCTGAAGAACAGTTACATGAACCTTGTGTCGATCGACACCACCCTGGTATCGATCGACACCCATCGCACGCTGAACTAGAAACCGTGAAGGAACCAGAGATGATTAAGGAACATATCTACAAGCCTAAAGTTCCATACCCTCGAGTACCCAAACACCTCAGGGATCCCATTTCCCCAAAGCAGCTGCGTGGCTTTGAGAAGATGGTACGAAGAGTTCCTCTTACACACACTTTTGAAGAAGCTCTAGAGTACATGCCTCTGCTGATTCACTTCAAAGATTTCAGAGAAACTGAGGACGAGATTAAGGCACTTTTTGCCAAGGTCAGAAGTCCACCGCCTCCACTAAAGCGGTTGACTAAGAAGGATGACCCAGGGAAATGTTTAGTCCCATGCTCCATCTCTGGAGTCGAAATCAAGGAATCACTAGTTGATTCAGGGTCTAGCGTGAATGTCATGTCTAAGGCACTTGCAGAGAAGCTTAGGATCAATGACATACGACATACTCAGATGCCTCTCACATTCGCGAACTCTTCCACATCTGTTCTGTACGGTACAATCCCTGACTTGATGGTTAAGGTAGGAGACTGTCTGGTTCCTGCTGATTTTCAAGTTGTGGAGATGCATGCAAGGTCTAGCACACCTTTGATTCTTGGGAGGCCGTTCATGGCTACTGCTGGCGCAGTTATGGACACACCCAGTGGGAGGATTTCATTCTCGTACATTGACGAACAGATCTCCTACGAAGCCATCCCTTCTAGACGGTCTCCGAGACATATTTCCTGTATCACTGTTGGTACAGGAGAAACGTTGATGGTTGATCTTTTGGATGATCCTAATGTTGTGCCAACTGTCATAGAAGCTCTGGATCATCCTCCTATCATCACCAGGAAAGTCATCAAACAGACTAAGGCAAAGACGGAGGTGAAGAACAGACGAGTCGAGAGTGCTACATGTGTCACGTTAATCCCTCAGAAGTGCGATGAAGGTTCGATCGTGTACAAGGTGAAGTGCAAGGGACGCTCGAAACTATTCTCTAAGGCCAGAATCATCCTGACTCCGGAGCTGAAAGAGAAAGGCCCAGAGGTCATTGAGCGTATGCTGCGCAAAACTCTCAGTTTGGAAGTATCTAGTTGTGGGACTTGCATGGGAGTGCGTTCCCTAATCCCTTCCGACTGATCGTCCGTACAGTCAAGCTCGTAACGTAAAACAAGCGCTGAGTGGGAGGCAACCCACGGGTAAGTCTGTACATACGTTTTCATTTTGTTTTTTATTTTTGGTTTTGTGTCTTGTGTCAAACGTGAAGCAGATTTGACGAGGAGTATCGATCGACACCAGTCGGTGTCGATCGATACCCAGTGTCGTAAAAAGGAGCATAAGAGTCAACCGACACCAAATGGTGTCGACTCAAAACGACAAGTATCGACCGATACCCCGCGGCCAATTAAGTTTCCCTAAAACCCTACGGTTTTGTTTTCTTCCTCACAATCACTCATCGTTCGATACCGCCACCTCTCTCTCCCTCTCAAATCCAAACTTTTGTGTTGTTCACCAAATTGTGCGATTTAAGTGCCTGGATTCATTAGAATTTCATCCTCTATCCACTTCTAGCACTTGTTTCTCAATCCAACAAAGGTATGATCTCGAAATTCCAGTTTTTCATTCCGATTTTTAGATAATGGGTTTGTGCAATTCCACTCCTTACAACTTGTTTTTATCGATGTATGTCGTTTGCTGAGTTGTCCTAGGGTAATTTTGAACCAACCCCTACTTTTGAATTGCCTTGATTTTCATCCTTGACAATTTGGAATGTTGTGTGTTGTTGCCTTGAACCTGAAATTGCTTCAGGGTATCGATCGATACCCCAAGGTGTCGATCGATACCCTCATGCCTGACTTTACGATTTTGCTGGCAATTAATCTGAGAGACATTGATTTATGTGGTATTGTTTGTTTGTCTCTGATTTCAGATGTCTGCAACAAAGAAAGCAAGGACTTCAGGTGAGCCGAGGACATTCAATGTGAATGAGCGAGTCGAAGCACGAATCTCATCGCAGTGGGTTGAAGCAGTGGTCAAGGCTTGTCTTGGCGACGGGCGCTACAGAATCGTGCCGGTTAATCAACCCACCACCAGCGTGCTCGTGAACGAACACTCCATTCGCGCTCTCCGTACGTCGACCTCTCTCTGGGCGCCAACAACGTACGAGCTGAATGATAGAGTTAAGTACTGGGATGGTGCGTATTGGTGTCGAGGTTTCGTGAGCACTATCCAGGGTCGTGACAGTTATGGGGTTATATTTGACTGAGAGAAAGATGCTCTTCCAAGTGATGCGTTACGCAGAGCTTCTTCGACTTCACCCACACCGTCTGGACCACCACCTCCACCCATGAACCCTACTCCTCAGGCTGCTTGTTTTCCTCGTACCACTTCAGCCTCACGCACCGACCCTTGGCCTAAACGAGAGGATACCAAGATAGTCTCCGTACGAAATTGGGATGGACAGGAGAAGGCATGTGCCTTGAGTGACGACACAGCTTTTAGACCCATCTCTGAGGAGTGGGACGATTTCGACACGCTGTTCTATAACGCGTGGTTGGGTGTCACCATCGATCCTACCAGGTTTGTGGATGGCCTTCCTTTGCATCAGCTGGGTATCGACACCGATTTGGCTCGCCTGCTTGAGCGGATTGGTTTTGGCCACATGGCTACATGGCAGCATGACCTCTACCCAGACCTGGTTCGTCAGTTTATGGCGACAGCTCGCGTTAGCTATTCCGATGAGCTTCTGCGAGACGCACAGGGTGGTACCTTATCCTTCATGGCTCGCGGAGTGAGGTACAAGATTTCACTCCCTGATCTTTGTGACCTCTATGGATTTCGGAGGGATCGCAATAGGGTCGCTCTCCCAACTGCCCATCCTGACATTCGTGGATTCTGGGCATGGTTTGGGAACGGTGTCTACGAGTCTAAGACGTCCACTCAGATGGACATACGATATCCGGTCCTGCGCTGCTTTGTTAGGGTCCTGAGCACTACTCTCCTGTGCAAGATGGAGCCTAACAAGATGAGAGTATCTGAGCTCCTGCTCTGTTTCTGGCTGTCAGGAACATCATCCCTGAGCAGGATTTTGATTGGCCTGAGCTGGAGGATGTTAACCTTGGGGCTGTTTTTGCGCATCATTTGGTCTCTCTGAAGACCAAACCATTCACAGGGACGAGCACGAAGAAGGAGTCGGTTGGTAGTCTTCTGACACCTATCTTCCAGCACCTAGGCATCAGTACTACTAGCTGCAGGATCGTCACTACGCGTCGCTACTTGGATGAGGCTCATCTAAAGAACCTCAGGTGGTTGAAGCCCGGGAGGAAGTGGATTCTTAGTGGCTCTGATGGGAGCTTTCTGGTACAGCTACCTGACAGGGATATGACAGACATATCTGAGGATCCTGCTCAGCTTCGTTTTGCGCCTCCTGCAGAGCTGTTGACTACAATTTCTGCGACGAGACGACAGGTACGTCCACCTGCTGCTGACATCCCATCCACCTCACGTCAGGGACGACATACACAGGCTGCCCCGTGCCCACCTATTCCAGAGCCACAGTGGCCTGAAGACACGGACGTCCCGATGGAGCCAGCTGCATTTCAGAGGCTGATGATAGCAAGCATGAAGAGCATATGGGCTGCTGTTCACTGCCGTTGCACGACTACCATGGATGCTGATCCATCGTCCCAGCCTGGACCTTCACACACCGCTGCCGCTTCTGCCTATGATGGCGATTCTGAGGAGACGCAGGATTAGTCTTCTCTATCTTCACGTTTGTATTTTTCTTTCTTTTTCTTTCATTTTTATTTTCTGTTGAACTTATGTCAGTATTTGTTTTTGCATTTGAACTTCTTTGGATTTATGTTTGATCTACCATGTTGCTTTTAACCTGTTTTTGAGTGTTTCTAACAGTGCTAACTTTTAACACTTTGGATCGCTTTCCCTGGTTTAAGCTACTCGACACCCCTGATTTTAAATCAGTGTGTCGACATACGGTTGGTGTCGATCGATACCCTCCATTATCGATCGACACCCTGTAAAGGTACGATTCCTACTTTACATAATCCACTAAGTTCATTTGTTTTCTTTCACCAACTCTATGCTAGATAACACTGGGGACAGTGTTGTTTAAGTCTGGGGGAGGTAGTCGCTGACTTTGTTTTGGTTTTTCTTAGAGTCAGTCCATTTTTGAGTCATTCGTTGTTTTATTGAGTCAAAACGTTGTCTGAGACTGTGATCTTTTTCTTGAATCTATTGAGCTGACTTTGCTTCTAAGTGACCATTGTTACAGAATCAATTTTAAATCGACTAATAAAAAATCCAAAGGCTGACCAGTTAACTAGAAGACACTCGTGTTTCCAGCAAAGTTCCTTAAAGCCTGATCCAAATTTTTGCACTTCGTCAATGTGGTTAGTATCTATAGAGCTTGATTTCTCATTCGTATCTAACAAAGGAACCCATGTGTTTTTAAATAATGGTATTTCTCTCCCTGTTACGAGTTAATTAATTAATAATTGCATTAAAAGATGAAATGATTTTCTTCTGAGTAGAGGGTTAGGAAAATTTCTAACGATCTCATTATTCTACTCAAGAGGGAATGATCACACAGAGGATTGGAAGCGAGGCTAGGATTTTCCTATGATGCCATTATTCGCCTACATTTTTTGATACCTTTGAGAGGGAAGAACCGGGGATTAGGTGGCAAACACCATCAATACTCGCGTCTCGTACCTTGATTTGTATATGCAAAGCTAAAAAATCAGAAGAGAACATAATAAGAAATAAGTCTGGGGGAGAGAAATAATTCCAAAAAGTGTGAAAAGGGTGGTTCCTTGTCATGATATTGTATGGGAAAGAATCTATAAGGTTCTTGATATTAATTCGCAGTGATGAAACTGGCGAGGATGGCTTAAATGAACGATGCTGCGAGATAATGTGTGTAGTCTGGGAAGTTACGAATGCCTAAGGAGAAGTACATGGTGGTTAGATCAAAAAGTTGGTTAGGTGAAATTTGGGTGCTTGGGAAAAGGGTCAGTGCAACGTTTCAAAAACAGGTGAGTCTCTACGTTTTCAAACCTCTTTCTCTAGTTTGGTCTTCTATTTGCTTGAGGGCAAGCAAATGCTAAGTCTGGGGGAGTTGATATATCATGGTTTTTACCCTGTTTAAGCCATGATATAAGTCCGTTTTATCGAATCTTTATTCTATTATAGAGGCTTTTAGAGTCTTTTACAGGTTTTAGCACATTTGGAGCATTATTGGAAATATTGGAATTTTATAGAGCATTCTGGAGTAAAACTGAAGTCTGGTGATTAAGTGTCCGATCAAAGCGTCAAGCATCGATCGATACCCCCTGGTATCGATCGACACCCATCGGAGCATATTACAAGTCGCGACTTTAATGAAGTTTGAAGAATTGCAGAACTTGCCCAGAAGACTTTGATATTTACAAGAAGACCCCAATTCGTGTTTAGACTATAAAATTAGGTTTTACAGCAACTTTGGCTGTGTGCTTTTCATTAAGTTTATTTCTAAAGATTTCTGAGAGAGTTGAGAGAGAGAGGAGACAAGTCAGAACTATGTTCGTCTGAGAGAAGATTTCGAACCTCTGTTTTAGTATCTACTCTTGTTTATTTTATTGATGATTTATTCAGTTATGTTGATTGTTTCATTCTCCATGTCTGAGTAGATCCCTTGTTAGGTTCAGGGTTCTCAATAGGGTTTTCTCTGAATGCTAGATTGATTTGTTATTAGGATTCACCATCTGAATTAATTCTTCACCATAGGTTGTTTGCAAAGCTAATTCTAGATTGATCACCTAGAACTTAGATCTTAGGATAATTGGTTAGGCACGAGAGTGCGATTAATTACCTGACAGAACCTAGGGTGAGCAAAATAACTATTCGCAAAGAGATTTGGTTTAGTTGTTTTGTGAACAAATCAAACCTGATAATAAAAGCTGGTTTAGACTTTAGGATTCTCAAAGAGATTTGAAATTCCTAGGATTTAGACTTAGATAGTTTTCGCAACGAGAGTTGGTTAACTATAACATAGTGATATGAGTTCAAGAATCGTGCCAAATCCGAATCATGTTAGTTAATTTATCTGCATTTAGTAATTTCCTGAGAAATTCTCTGAACCTATCTTTCTCCAATTGAGTTTACAACCGATTTAATTTAAGTACTGTTTTCAATACGATTGATTGCTTAGAGTAATTACCACATTCATAATCTATTGCGTGTTTCTGTGAGTCCTTGTGTTCGACCCCTAGCTATACTATAACTACTACTTAGTATCTAAATAGGGTATTAATTTGAGCATATCAATTCAGCTTCTGCGTTCTTCATAGAAGTTGTAGATAATTGAGTTGGCTGTCTTCTGGAGTTGGATTCAGGTCATTCGGATGTCAGGTGCAGGAGTTATGGCCGATTCACTGAATACGTATCCAAGTTTTGGCCGGGTCAATACCCGGTTTGTCCCGGGTTGACCCGGGTCCGACCCAACTCAGCAAACACCTTTTTATATTTTAGAGATCTGATTTTTAAATCTATCTCATTTTTTATCCTTTTTCCATTTTTTCTCTCTCTCTTTTCTCTCTAGAACAAAGACTTGGCTTTTTAGGGTTCTTGGGATTTTTCCTAAAGATCTCTTTGATTTATGCAAGTTTGAGTTTATATCTTTTCATCTTTCTCTAATCTTTCACTTTCATATTCCCTAATCATGATTAACACCACCTCTTTCACAAGATTTGTCGTGTTCTTCATGACTAGTGAGTAGTCTTTTAGGATTTGAGGATTTGGTAGATTTAGGGTAATTTGATGGTTGATTAATGATGTCTAGGATTAGATTATATGATTTTCCTTCTTGATTGGTGGTTTTAAAGCTAGATCTAGCTTGAGAAAGTGGATTTAGATCAAAAGGCATTTCATGCACACAAAGTGTTTGATGAAATGCCTTGATGAACTAATCAAGATATATTCATTTCTAGCCTAAGGGATTAATTGTCTAGAGTGATTATTTGGTTGATCTTGAATGATAGACTTAAAACTTGCTAATTAGTGATTCACAAATGAGAATTTGATCTTGAATTAGTAATTAGCAAAGTAACTAATGCCTTGAGAGATGATTAGTTAAGATTAGTGATCTTTGCCTAGGGATTAGTCTTCATTAAGCATTGGACATCATTAATTAGCCATTGGATTGCCCTATCTCAATTACATTATCCTTGAATTCTCCTTTTATCATTGTTTTATTCACCGTTTAGTGTCTTTAGCTTTTATCACTTGTCTTTTAATTGATAGTTCACTAGCTTAATCACAAAAACCACTTTGTTTGCTTGAATTAAAGAGTGTCTTGTATTCTCGTTGCATTGAACTAGACCCTAGATTGGATTGACACCTAAAACACTACAATGACATGTGTATTTAGGATTGATTCTTAAGTAGGATAAAATTCTATTTATCAATTGGCGCC
Organism: Eutrema japonicum; assembly: GCA_030161315.1. NCBI lineage: Eukaryota > Viridiplantae > Streptophyta > Magnoliopsida > Brassicales > Brassicaceae > Eutrema > Eutrema japonicum. The sequence continues at coordinate 47,319,100 of BSQW01000011.1, forward strand.
GTTGCCAATTTGGGGTTCTAGTTTAGTCAATAGGATTTAGATTCTTTTTGAGATCAAGCTTTTATTTACATTATGTTAATGCACATCACTAAGAGCATGCATCTCATCGAGATGATGAATTTTCTCTTGTACATTGTCACTAACTTGTCTTCCTTAGTTCTCTTGTGCTTTCAAATGTACCAAATCAAAAAAGGAGCAATGGAAAGACAAAATCACTTGAAGTATTGGATACAGACGATCAAAGAGGGTACCAAGTCCAAAGGAAAAGTGATGGAGAGACAAAGTCACTTGAGGTGTTGGAGATGGACTACCAAAGGAACATTCTTCAAGCCCCACAACCTCAAGAAATGCCAGAACCTCATGAATTGGCATCAAATCCGATCCAAGTTCCAAAGGAGAAGCCAATGGAAGCTTTGACACTCCTTGTTGTCGTGGATCGAGATATGGGATCCACCCTCCTCCAATTGAAGCCAAGGCCTATGAGATCAAAGCAAGCTTGGTTAGGTTGATTCAAGTGTCTAGGTTCTTGGGGATGAAAGTGGAGAACCCTTATGATCACTTAGATTCCTTTGAGAGGTTGTGTGACACGTTTAGAACCGGAGGAGTGCCCCATGATAGCATCAAGCTCATCTTGTTTCCGTTTTCTTTTGGAGGAAAAGCAAGCCAATGGGAGAGAACGTTGCCATCTCACTTGTTAAATTCTTGGGATGATTGCAAGGAGATTTTCCTCAACAAGTTCTACTCCACACAAAGAACGGTCCAAACTAGAAGGGGCATCTCGAATTTCAAGTAAAGCATGAATGAAAGCTTCCATAAGGCATGGGGAAGACTTAAGGGATATACTCGAGATTGTCCCCATCACGGGTTCAAGAAGGAAGCCATCCTTAGTATCTTCTATTTGGGAATTGATCAAGAGCACAAATGGATCTTGGATGGGGCTAGCAATGGGCGTTTTACAAACCTCACCATGGAACAAGGAGAGCTACTAGTGGAGAACTTTGCCCAAAGCGAAGAGAATTATGGTGCTGAATATGCTCGGGCTACAAGGACCGCGAGTGATAATGAGGAGCAAAGGAGAACTAAGGAAATGCAGGCTCTAAACGAAAGAGTGGACAAGCAATCCACATTGATAGACAAGCAATCCACATCAATGCCTCTCTAAAATCCGCTCACTTTGATGGGGATTTTGATGCCACTACACGGTTTGATGAGGATAATGTAGATTTGGGTACACAATAAGACCTTGAAATGAAAGGCATGCTTCAACAACTCCTAATCGGGCAAGCTAATAGAGCGAATGAGTTGAATAAGATAGTGGCCGAGATTCATGACAAGGTTGATTGCTCTTATGATGATATACACCATAAATTTGAAACCTTATCTTCTAGGATCATGCATTTAGATCATCAAAATGCTCAAGGACGTTCCCTTTCTAGTAAACTCATGGAGAATCTTGAAGGAAAAAGTAATGAGAGCCAAGTGGAGGAGCATTTGATTGATGAGGATGAGGAGTCTCTAATAGAGATTGAGGAAGCCCTCCACGGCTCTCAATACAAAGAATCGATGGTTGCTAGCAAGGAGAAGGTTGAGGAACAAGCCGTGGTATTGATGACCATTGATGAGCATGAAAAGGTAATTGATGAGATCTCTAACCTTCTCTATGGTTCTAAGATCGATGCTAAAGAGGTGATGGTTTACAAGGATGATGAGGTTGAAGCTCCAAGAGTTAAGCATGTGGGTAGTTTTGCAACAATGGATGTGGTTTCACCCCCAAATGCTAGTTTTGAGAAGAAGGGATCTTGTGGAGAAAGAGCTTTTGGTTATGGTAATGGTGATGAAACTTTGGAAATTGATAGAGCTAGCTTGGAATCTCCTCCTCCCACCACAATGAAGGACGTGAGTGAGACTAAAACGAAGCAAGAGAAGAGTGAAGGCACTAAAGCCAAAATGAAGAAACAAGACACGCATCACCCTTTTGCCTTTGCTAAGAATGAACCAAGCAAGCTTGATGGGTATAGGTCCGAACCAAGCCAACCTTCTATGATGACTCTCACTCCATGGAAGCACAACGATGGAGTGATTGAGTACAAGATCAAATGCAAAGACCGATCCAAACATTTTGCCTTGGTCAAGGCGATTCTCACACTTGAGCTCAAGGAAAAAGGGGAAGCCGGTCTTGAAGAGGTAATGAGCAAGGTGCTCAAACTCGATCTCAAAGATCCACCATTGAGTGCTTACACTCCCCTCTCACCCGCCTAAAAGGGTAACCAAAGTCAAACTTAGTGACTTTAAACAAAGTGCTCTTGGGAGACACCCCAAGCTTATCATTGTACATACTTTCGTTTCTATGTCTTTTTATGTTTTCTTGTTCTTTTTGATGGGTTTTCTTAGTGTGAATAGGTTCTTGATAGTCTAATGGTCATGAACTTAAGGACAAAGGTGTGAAAGATTGAGGTGATCACTCTCATTCCCTCCATTCATTTCCAAGGTAATACTCCAAACTTTGTAGATAGCATTTAGAATCATATGTTCTTTCTTTCTTTCTTTCATGCATTGTTTAGCTCTCTCTTAAGCTTCTATTACACAAGGGACTGTGTAATTTAAGTTTGGGAGAGGGTTTGTGTGTTATCTAACTTTGTTTTTGGTGATCTTATTTTGCCTTTTGCATCTTGAGTCTAATGCATATCATGCATTTCAATAAATTTGAAAAAATTGAATAATGTGCATTCCATATAGGATTGAGTCTAGATGCATAGCATTTTAGGTAGCTTTGCATGAGCATTAGGAGCAATGATAGAATTATCCTTGTAAGTATCATTTTTAGAGCTTGATTCAATGTCCTCGTTGCTTGTTGTTTGATGCTTTTGATCTCGTGTTGAAATCAAGGATGAACCATGTTTTGATCTTGCGTTTCATTACTAGGGTCTTAGCTAAAGCAAGTCTTGATTTGATTTCAATCCTACCTAAGTGAAAACCATAATTTTGACATTAAAATTATCATGCTTGTGTATTGCATAGTGAATTCATGGTTACCATATACATACTTGGGCTCTCTTATCCTTTTCACCACTCTTTTGCTAGTTCAAGTAGCTGATTCCCATCATTGGAACAGTTTACCATACCTTTAACTTACCCTCCTTTCAAGCCAAAATCTTTAGTGTGCGTATGTGAGGCCTAATTTTTCGAGTAAACTTGGAAAGAAGTGTTGAGTTTAGGGCGACAAGGATAGGTTTGCATGTAGATCTAGCCAAACATCAAAGGCTAGACTAGGCTAGGCTTGTGGGAAAGAGAAGTTTTGGGCTTGATTGCGAACGAAATTGTGTGACTAATGGAATTGTGAATAAGAAGGAAGTGATTTCAAAAGAAGGAAGTGAAGGTGAAAGGGGAATGTAATATTGTGATGTGGTTAGTGCAAGTTATCAAGAATAGCTCTTAGTGATAGTTATAGCCTCATAGAAACAAAGGAAAAAGCCAAAATTTGGCTAAAGCATCAATTGGTAAATGATGAGGCAAGTCAAAGAAAATGAAAGAAAGAAGAGCTAAAGAAACAACAAAAAGAAGCACGAGACCACAAGATTCAATGGAGAAGAAGAAATTCCCCAAGTGAGAAAGGATGAAGTGGAAGAAGGAGTTCACGCATGGTACATGAAGGCAAAAAGGCAAAGTGAGAAAAGGGTAGCTTAGGTTGAAGACTTCATGGGTAGATATGCTAGGGTTAGAGACGATTTGGGCATTGGGTAGATGTGAGTCTATCCTTATATGCATAGATTGCCTTTTACTCTTAGCATTTTGCTAAAGCTTGCTCATTCATCGAGAGAATCCCTTGCATTAGAATAATCCCATACATTTGAGATCATCTTTATCTCAAGTCCTTCACCCTAGCCAAATGGATTCACTTGCCTTGCATGAGCATGATTCACTTGAAACAATTAATGAATGTTAAAGGATTGGATGATATTAATGCTTGTGTAGGTTAAAGCTTGAATTTGATTCATATAGGGACGAATATGGCTAGCTCTTTTTTAGTAGACTTGTTTGATTGCATCTTAGAGCTAGTAACTTGGACATTGAGTTAAAATCTTTTCATGGTACTTTTGGATTTGAGCTCCCATTTTTAGTTTTCTCCATTTTTTTTATTCTTGTTTGCTTGAGGACAAGCAAAGGTTTAAGTTTGGGGGAGTTGATAATTCCATATTTTACATCTTTTAGCATGCATATTATTTGGTGTTTTGTGTCTCATGCATGTGTCTTGCATAGTTTTTATATAGCATTTTGGTCTTTATTAGAGTATTAGGTGTTTTCACTAGGTTTTAGTGAGTCTAGCATGCATAAGGAGTGTTTTTAGGTGATTTGGAGACAATTGGGCATATTTGGAGAGTTGGACCAAAGAGGAATGCAAAGCCCATCCAAGACGTCGGAAATATGTAGCTGGACAAAGGCCCTCCGTTATGAATCAGCCTCAACAGTCTTCATAGGGGTTGTAGAGGAGTGCGTCATCTGTCTACAGGAGTTAGATTCAGGCCATTTGGACATTTGGTTAAGGAGTTATCACGGATTTACTGAAGACGTATCTGTCTGGCCGAGGAGCTTTCTCTTGTCTCCCTAAAAACTTCTTAGCATCGACCCAGCTTCTTCCCACAGGTCGATGCAACAGCTGGATGCAACATCAGGCCCTTAGAATCGACCCAGCTTGTTCCCACATCAACCAGTTGCATCGATGTTCAGTTTTACATCGACCACAGGTCGATGCAACTGATCGATGCAGATACCAGCCGAAGTCACTCAAAGATCAGGCCAAATGAAGACCTTCCCGCGCCCAGTTTAATCTGAGGTCTTCATGAAAGTCATAGAAATTCAAGCTGGCTTTCGTTGAGTGGTGGTTTCATGTTATTCCGATTGGGCGTTCAAGAGATATAGCAAATATAGCAAGGCCGTGTCTGTCTGGAATCCAAACGAGTGCTTGATATGATCATGGCCGAGCTTGAACCTGAGCTTGTAGCTGAGCTTGATCCAGAGGATATTGACAAGGTCAACATACCAGCAGCTGAACCAAAACTCCATCAAATGCACCACACAAGTCGCAAAATGATCAATCAGGACACATGTGCCTCTCTTGGAGCGTCTAAATTCAAAAACGAGGATTCTGGACATGAGACCACTTGGAGAACTTTTTCAACTCACACAGAGCACTCCTCGAAGTTGAATCAGATCAATCCGAATTCAGAAGAAGGAGTTCTGCAATTTACAACTCGGGTGATTCCCAGCTTGCCCGATTTGGACGTACGTGACTTCTTTGGACGTTTCAAACCAAACCAGGAGGTGTTAGGCTACAAATCAACCTGTTCTACAATCTTGATCCATAAGAGGTTCATGGAGAGTTGGAATCAAGTCGATCCCAGTTTTCGTTTGGGAGATATTCGAGTTCAAACCCAACGGATCCTCGGCTTGCTTTATTTCGGAGCTGTAACTTCTCAACGGATCTTCTGTCCAAGGTACTGCGTTTTGGACACCCTCTCTGTCATCCAGGATGTTCCCAGGAAGCTCACCTATTCCTTGAAGCCGTCAAGATACAAGAAGATTCAACATGTTTCGAATTCCCGTTGGAGCGAGCTCCCGCACATCGTCTTCAACATAATCCGAGCTCAACACTCACACTCCATCTAAAACATGGTCCGAGTTCATCATGGATTCTTCTTGAGGTTGGCCGCAAGTGTAAGTTGTTGTACTCTTTTTCCTGTGCTCGGTTTTGTCCCAATGGGTTTTCCGAGTGGAGGTTTTAACGAGGCAACGACTTCCATTTACGTTTCGGCCCAACCGCAAGTTGAATTCCGAGGGATTATTTCCGAGGGATTTCCCGGGGAGATTTTCCGAGGGATCCAATCCGAGGGAGACTAGTCAAAGCAGCCCAAGAGACATTCAACCCTTCTAGTCAAAGTCTTTGGTCTTAGTCTTCACATTTATTTGACTTTGTTATTTCCCATGCATTTTAATTTGTGTTTTCTTCTTCACCCCTTCACATTCTTTCTCTATAAAAGCTATGTAATCTCATTGAGAATAAATAATCCAATTTTATAAACTCTTTTGAGAAGTTTCTCTCTTGTTCATTTGGAACTTTTTCGATCTCTTTGTTGGTTAGCCAACGAAATCAAATCGATCACTTGGTGGTTAGCCATTGATCATCCCGCGGTGTGTCATATCCGTGGTTCGTTTGTTGGTGAGTCATATCCAACATTCACAATCGATTCCGAGGTGGTTAGCCGAAGAGTCACAAACGTTCCTTAGGTGGTTAGCCTACGGTTCAGGTTTACCGAGTGCCGTTCATAGCTCTCGACGCAGCCATTCACTTCCCCCGCCTTGCTCGTTCAAGGAATATCCCCGTTTCAATTCTGCTTCAATACCAACAAGAGTGTGCGTTTTTGGGAGGATCGAATCGAGATCGTATCAGTGCTGCTCCAAATACGACGTCTGAAAGATCAACCCAGACAAAGGGTTTGAACTCCGATTCAACTTCTACGTTCTTCATAGAAGTTGTAGATAATTGAGTTGGCTGTTTTCTGGAGTTGGATTCAGGTCATTCGGATGTCAGGTGCAAGAGTTATGGCAGATTCACTGAAGACGTATCCAAGTTTTGGCCGGGTCAATACCTAGTTTGTCCGGGGTTGACCCAGGTCCGACCCATCTCAGCAAACACCTTTTTATATTTTAGATATCTGAGTTTTAGATCTATCTCATTTTTTATCCTTTTTCCATTTTTTCTCTCTCTCTTTTCTCTCTAGAACAAAGACTTGTCTTTTTAGGGTTCTTGGGATTTTTCCTAAAGATCTCTTTGATTTATGCAAGTTTGAGTTTATATATTTTCATCTTTCTCTAATCTTTCACTTTCCTATTCCCTAATCATGATTAACATCACCTCTTTCACAAGATTTGATGTGTTCTTCATGACTAGTGAGTAGTCTTTTAGGATTTGAGGATTTGGTAGATTTAGGGTAATTTGATGGATGATTAATGATGTCTAGGATTATATTATATGATTTCCCTTCTGATTAGTGGTTTTAAAGCTAGATCTAGCTTGAGAAAGTGGATTTAGATCAAAAGGCATTTCATGCACACAAAGTGTTTGATGAAATGCCTTGATGAACTAATCAAGAGATATTCTTTCTAGCCTAAGGGATTAATTGTCTAGAGTGATTATTTGGTTGATCTTGAATGATAGACTTAAAGCTTGCTAATTATTGATTCACAAATGATAATTTGATCTTGAATTAGTAATTAGCAAAGTAATTAATACCTTCAGAGAGGATTAGTTAAGATTAGTGATCTTTGCCTAGGGATTAGTCTTCATTAAGCATTGGACATCATTAATTAGCCATTGGATTGCCCTATCTCAATTACCTTATCCTTGAATTCGCCTTTTATCATTGTTTTATTCACCGTTTAGTGTCTTTAGCTCTTATCACTTGTCTTTTAATTGATAGTTCACTAGCTTAATCACAAAAACCACTTTGTTTGCTTGAATCAAAGAGTGTCTTGTATTCTCGTTGCATTGAACTAGACCCTAGATTGGATTGACACCTAAAACACTACAATGACATGTGTATTTAGGATTGATTCTTAAGTAGGATAAAATTCTATTTATCAGGATCACTTGTCTAGAATGAGGATTGAAGACCTTGTCCCAATTGATGATAAGCTCCCCGAGGAGAGTCTCATGGTCGTTGGTGTCTTGAAGAAAGGGGTTGAAGCCGTGCGAGGACTAGAGAGTGCTAATGGGTTACAAGATGAGAAACTACCATGGTTTGCGGACCTAGTGAACTACTTAATGTGTGGGAAGGAACCGCCTTTGGATGGGTATAAGAAGAAGAAGTTCTTCCACGACGTGACGAGATACTATTGGGACGAGCCCTACTTATACAAGTTATGCTCGGATGGTTTGTATAGGAAATGCGTGACGGAAGAAGAAGTCCAAGGGATCATACTCCATTGTCATGGGTCAAGCTATGGTGGTCATCATGCATCCTACAAAACCGCTACAAAGGCCTTGCAATCCGGTTTTTGGTGGCCTTCATTATTCAAGGATGCACACCTCTTTGTCTCCACATGTGATGCGTGCCAAAGGAAAGGGAATATTGGGAGGAGAGATGAAATGCCCCAATACCCAATCCTTGTGGTAGAGATGTTTGACGTATGGGGCATCGATTTTATGGGACCTTTCCCGTCATCATATGGTAACCAATACATATTGGTGGCGGTTGATTACGTCTCTAAATGGGTGGAGGCCATTGCAAGTCCGACCAATGATGCTAAGGTTGTCCTAAAACTATTCAAGTCCATCATTTTCCCAAGGTTTGGAGTTCCAAGAGTGGTCATTAGTGATGGATGTAGTCATTTCATCAATAAGGTGTTTGAAAGTCTACTTAAGAAGCATGGTGTGAGGCATAAGGTAGCAACACCTTACCATCCTCAAACGAGTGACCAAGTAGAAGTATCCAACTGGCAAATCAAAGCCATACTAGAGAAGATGGTTGGAAGTTAGAGAAAAGATTAGGCCAACAAGTTAGATGATGCGTTGTGGGCTTACTGTACCGCTTTTAAGATGCCTATAGGGACTACACCATTCAACTTGCTTTATGGGAAATCATGCCATATACCGGTTGAATTGAAATGCCTATGGGCGGTGAAGCTTCTTAACTTCGACATCAAGACCGCACAAGAGAAGAGGTTAATTCAAGAGTTAGAAGAGACTAGGCTTGAGGCCTATGAGAGCTCGAGAATCTACAAGGAGAAGGCCAAAGCATTCCATGATAAGAGGATCGTGCACAAGGACTTCAAAGCCGGAGACCGAGTACTCGTGTTCAATTCCCGGTTGAAGCTTTTTCCCGGGAAGCTCAAATCTAGGTGGTCGGGTCCCTTTGAGGTTAAGGAAGTAAGGCCATATGGTGCCGTGGTACTTGTTAACAAGGAGGGCTAAGATTTCATTGCAAATGGTCAAAGGTTTAAACTCTACCGAGCAAACCAAATCGTCGAAAAGGGAGGCATCCGGAAAAGTAAGGAAATTGTTGTGCCCAGTGCAACAATTCAAAGGTATGCGTTTTTTTTTTATTGGAATATGGACACATCCAAGAACTTTATTTGTCAAGTATTGATTTTAAAGATGTGATTCATTATTTTGAGAAATTTGAGCATAAAAAATCTTTAGGCATGGAGGATTTCTTTTTGATAAAACGTGTGAACCAAATATAAATGTTGTGCTTATGGATTTTGATAGACTCTCTAGGATAACACATGGCATTTCATATCATGAATTTAGAGAGGCTTCATATGACTTGAGATCATTCATTAAGATATTTGATATGATCTACATCCTGATTTATAATAAACTGTTTGCTAAAATAAAGAAGTATGCCCTTTTTGTGTTTGATCTTGTGTTTCAAGTTATTGTTGTAACAGCATAGGGTATACATGACGAAGAGCTGAATTTTCATGCCCCCAAAACGTGGCTTTACCATGAGTGGTTTAAGAAAATTGTTGTTCATGAACCAATGGAGCGTTTGCAAAACAAACAGCATCACGTGCAAGCAAACGAAGAGGAGATCATCGTGATCTTTGAGCCTGGTGGAAGTTTTTGGATTCGTATGATGGAGAAACATTTTTCAACAAAGATCAATGCCTACAAAATCTGCTTGCAAGGTGAGTATATTCTGATTTTAAACCTCAATAATTCTAACTTAGCTCGTTCCTGTGCAGATTTTTCGGATTTGAGGTCAAATCTTTTTCAAGTGGGAGAGGATGATATGATTATGGATGAGCAGCTTGAACCAGATGCTGAGGGAGCCGAAGGAAAGCAAGCTGGGGTTTATTCTGAGGGAAAGCAAGCTGAGGGATCCGAGGGAATTCTAGCCGAGGGCGATTTGTGTGCAACGAAGAGAGTTAAGGAGAATTGGATTAGCTCAACAACAACAACAACAACAATATTTGATCCAGGCATTGCAAGAAAGAAGAACAGCAATTGGGCTTGTGATCACTTGCACTCTTTTTCCCTTCGTCATGGTTTTTCCCAATGGGTTTACATGACAAGGTTTTTAATGAGCCAAGTGATTCACAATCTGTCCAGCCCAATTGTTGTGAACTTCTCAAGCCCAATAACAAGTCAATTTCGTGGGTGACAAGAATATCACGAGTCAAGCAATTTCAAATTCAAACTCTAATTTAATTTATGTTCATTTTCGAGGGAGGGTTAAGGCTGTTTCTCTCTCCTTCATGCAAGTTCTTTTGCTTTCTTTTTAAACTCGTGTACTCTCATTTTCGAAATCTATCTAGTCTTTTAATCAAAACCCCTTAAACTCTAGATAATCTTGTTGGTGAATCATATCCAGCAAAATCCTTTGATGATTTCAGTGAGTCGTATCCGAAAGAATCAAAGCGGAATATCAAGGGCTTTTCCGCATCCCTTGTGAGACCATTCGATCCATGTCCCTTGAAGCAATTATGTTGCTTGCAAGGCCTATCCAAACATTACCCAAACCGTAGAGTGAGAATCCTTCGGAGGAGCGTGTCAGAGATACTCTAGGCATTTGGGTATATGAGAATTCTCCCTTGTATGCATAGGTTGCCTTTTACCTTTAGCATTTTGCTAGGGTTTGTTCATTTCATGGAGATCCTTGTACCTAATTACCCATGCATGATAATGAGATCACTTTCATCTCATAACCTTACCCTTAGCCAAACGAATTCATTTGATCTTGCATAAACATGATTCACACCTGTTACACTTAATCAATGTCAAGAGGTTGGAAGATATGAAAGTTTGTGTAGGTTGAGGTTCGAATGTAAGTCATGTAAGAATAAGTATGACTAGTCACTTTTGAGTAATTGTTTGATCGCATCAAGAAGTTTGCAACTTGGACATTGGGCTCGAATTCTTTATATGGCACTTTTGGATTTGAGCTCCCATATTCTAGTCTTCTCCCTTTTCCTATTCTTGTTTGCTTGAGGACAAGCAAGGGTTTTAAGTTTGGGGGAATTAATATACTCATATATTGCATGTTTAGCATGCATTTCATTTAGAGTTTTATGTAATTCGCATGCATAATCATGGTCTTGTGTTGCATTTAGGTCTCATTAAGAGTAATAGGTGTTTGCATTAGGTCGTAGTAAGTTTTGCATGCATTTGGAGTGTTTTTATGTATCTTGGAGATAATTGATGATGTTTGGAGTTATGGAGCATAAGAGGAATGCAAAACCCATCCGAGACGCCGGGAAGATATAGCTGGACGAAGGCCCTCTGGTATGAATCAGCCTTGAAGCTCTTCATAGGAGTTGTAGAGGAGTGAGTCATCTGTCTACTGGAGTTGGATTCAGGCCATGTTAACATCTGGTTAAGAAGTTATCGTAGATTTACTGAAGTCATCTCTGCCTAGCCGATGAGCTTTCTCTTCACCGGATGCAGCACCGCTCGGGATCACTTATCTCTGCTAAATCACTTCAGCGTTGTCCCGCCTAGAAGTTAGCCAGCACAAGAAATCCCTCAGAGCCGGTGCTGATCATTTCCCTCGGCAGGAGATATCCCGGCTGCGTGTCCCGACTAGAATCAGCCCGTGATTGCTTCTCTCGGCTAAATCACTTCAGCGTCGTCCCGCCTAGAAGTTAGCCGGCACAAGAAATCCCTCAGAGCCGGTGCTGAAACTTTCCCTCGGCAGGAGATATCCCGGCTGCGTGTCCTGGCTAGAATAAGCCCGGGATTGCATCTTTCTCCCTCGACGATTTTTCCCTCAGTTTCGTCCCGGGCAAGATGAAGCCGGCACAAAACATCCCTCAGAGCCGGCACGAAGATTTCCCTCGGGCATGGGATATCCCGATATCTTGTCCCGGCTAGAATCAGCCCGGGATCACTTCTCTCGGCTAAAACCTCTCATCCCGGTCCCTCATCCCGGCTCCACACAGCCCGGGATCGATTTGCGATCCAAAATTTCAGGGTCAAAATCCGGTTTGTTCCGGGTTGACCCGGTTCCCTTCTCTTTATTATAAATACTCTAAAACCCTAATTTTAATGGGCTATGCTTTTTGTTAGTCAAAGATCTTTCCCCTTTGAGAGAGAACTTGGATTTTGTAAGAGAGATATCTTTGTTTATGTAATTTAGTATTTGTTTCCATCAATCTCTTCCATCTATCTTCTTTTTATCTTGATTATCCATCACCCATCAATGAATTCATCTCTTATCCAAATCGATTTTGAGGTGTTCTTAATGGGTCTTGAGTAGTCTTTTTGGGTTTAGAGATGGGGTAGATTAGGATGATCCAAGGCTTGATTCATGGTGTTTAGGGTTAGATATTCTTATATCCTTTCTTGTTTAGTGTTCTTAAGGCTAAATCTAGTTTGAAATAGTAGGTTTAGATCATAAGGCATTTCATGCACACCAAGTGTTTGATGAAATGCCTTGATGAATTAAACAAGAGATTTACATTCCTAGCCTATGATAATAGTTGTCTAAAGTGTATTTTTGGTTGATCTTATTGGTTTAAACTTAATGCTTGCTAATCAATGATCCACAAATGAGAGTTTGTTAATGGTTTAGGTGATTAGCATAGTGATTAATTGCTTGAAAGAGAATTAGTCAAGTTTAGGATCTTATGCCTAGAGATTAGCTTGTTTGAGTAAATGAACATCATGAATTGAACTTGGGTTATCTTATATCCATAATCCTATCTTTGAATCCGCTTTTGCTTATTGATTTATATCTTGCTTAGTTGCTTAATTGCCTTAATTTGGTTACTTAATCACAATACACTTGTTTAGCTTAACTTTCTTTAAGTACCTTACATTCTTAGTGATTAGAATAATCCCGATAAGGTTCGATAACCTCTTATGCTACAATTGCATTTAGATAATTGACTCTATAGATACCAAAATATCTTGTATCAGTCTTCAGGAAGAAGAAAAAAAAGAAATTATTTTTAAACGTAATTAACAAAGATCCGTAAGATTAACGAAAATATTAAGAGATCCATCAACCTACACCAGAACACTAGTCTTTAACTAGGATATTTATTATAAAAGGAATATTAACATATTGAGCAACATAGCAAAAGTAATCCCGATCTGGCAAAAAAAAACATCGAGAATTAGAAGTAGATTTGTCGGAATCAAGAATAGGAGAGGTGAGGAGAAGCTAGATGTGTGGGGCGGGAGGAAGCCAGATGCGGGGAAGGCGGCGGGTGGAAAACGCCGGTGAGGATGCCAGATGCGTGGGGAAATTTGGATTGTAGGTGATTGAAAGATGAATGTGGAAGCTATTCAAACAAAAAAAATATGAATGTGGCTGCTAAACGAAACTAGATGGAATATGAGAGAGAAAGTAAGATGTGAATATGAAAGAGAAAGAGAAAACTTGTTGTCGAAGAGAAAAAAAAATGAAAATGTTAGTGTTAGTGTTAGTAAAGCAAATGAGGGGATGCAGTGTCATTTTTCATGGGTTACTTTAGAATATTATATTACTTTTTTATTTAGTTAATTTTGACACACAAACATGATATGCCACGTAGTTTCCCTTTAATTAATATAAAATTTCAATTTAATCTACAAATCGAAAAACAATGTAATAAACACAACTATTGCTCTCGTATATATGAAAAATCAATATTGAAACCAAAACAATATATGAATATGGAATGAAATTAATAACACATTTATAATAATAAAAAACTGTAATGAACTTAATAACAAATCTCAATTCATATTCATCTATTGTTGCTGCTGATTTGGTGTACAAATTGAAATAACAAACATTATTATATATATGAGAATATTGGTTTATACAGTCATTTTTCTTTCATTATAGTCGTCTTTTTCAATCCATGAATAAATTTTTTCTCATGTTGTTCTTTTATTTTTATTTTTATTTCATCAGAGCATAGTTTTGATCAAGAATACAACTAAATAGGTAAAATCAATACAACTTACATAAGAGTTTAGAAAATTAAGTAACAAATATAACAACTCAAAACAAAGAACTCCTACGTTGATCTATGGCAATTCCAATCTGAATAATCTGAATATGAAAATGTAATTTTTTTGATCTTTTTGCAGTATCTATTATATGCGATCATGTTTATATTTTCCAATTTTGAAAAGATATCAAAAGGCTAACTAATTTGTTTTTGTTTATTTTCAAAAAAAATTATTTAGTTGCAAAATCCGGTTTGACAAGCCATCCAATGCCATTTCTCAATCGATATCCAATTCGGTTTTCAAAACATTGGTTTTTTGTTAAACCACTTTCGGCCAGCCCTTTCTTATTCTTCTTAATACAATAATACAGATGATCATTAAAAAAATTTACAGTATAAGTTATGAGCATGGATAAATTCACCGACAAGTAAACCGAACCAAATTAGGGATGATCATATAAACCGAAGGGAACCAAATTTATAATTAGCCGAATGTTAAGAACAGTTATACCGAATAAATCGAACTAAACCAGAACCAAATCTAATTTGTGCAACCAAACAAATAAACCAAAATTTTATGCTATATCAAACATCGATGGGGAGATTAAAGCTCTTAATTCTGTTGTTGGAATCCACCAAAACAGACGAATTTTGCAACTCTTTTTCTTAATCCTTTTTAAAACAAAACAGCTCCAAATGTTCTCTATAAAGGGACACTGGAGAATTCATAAGAGAAGATTGCAACTAACTTCATAGCCATAGAAGACCAAAATGGCTTTCATAATAGCTTTCAAGGTTTGGGTTTTACACTCCAAGTCAAAATACATTACATTCAACAGAAAAATTAAAGACAGTGTTTCTAATACGATATTACCATAAGACATAAGCTAAACATAGTCTCCAACTTCATCGAATCAGCATTCCTCGCTTGACTGTGTTAGCGGAGAGTGTGCCATTTGAGATGATAAACCAGCCTGAAACTGTTAGAGATAGAATCGAATTGAAAACCAAAACATTTATTATAATAGTAGAAAACAAAACAATAACGTAACAAGACTAAAACTCCCCAAAAAGAACTACGTTCTCTCCCTCGGCCTAATCCGATAGAACTCTCCAAAGGAAAAATAAAGAAATAGAAACACCAATGATAAAAAGGAAATTTAACTAATAACTAATACGTCTCAGAATCAAACAAAACGAACAAGAAAAATAGTCAAATACCAATCTATAACAAGCAAGAACCAAAACCAGCAGCAACAATGAATGAAAAAACACAGCAAATCAGCAGCAACAAACAGTAAAAACACACTAAAATAGCAGCATCCTGATCTAAAAACATATCAAAACCAGCACCTACAAGTAGTCCAAAAACCAGAAGTAAGAAGAAAGTTATATTACCCTCGGTTCAACTTCCGATATGCAAAGCTCCATCTTCAACACTTTTTCACCACGCAATAAACTATCTGAAATAAACAACAAGTTCTTCTCTTGAGGGATTTGAAAACTCACTTCACGAATCCTCTTCATCTCCGGCGATTCATGAGTATGAGTGTGTCCATCGAAAGAGTAAGAGATTCGATATGAGAACTTCTCTACCTCGGGAGCCAATGGTGCAATACAATTTACCGTCACATAAACACCATTTGTCTCCTTAAAACACTGCACCGCAAACAATACCTTCTATTCAAGCGTCCAACGAACCAAAATCTTTTCACTTATGAGCAACTGCACCTTACTTGATTCACCAAAAGTGAAGAAAGCATAGGGTTTTAATAAATGGAAAGCAAGATAGTGAAGGCATATGTCCTCGTAATAGCCAGTGTAATTGCATTCATCGATTTCAGGGCAAGAACATAGAGAGAATCTGCAATATTCCTTCTCGTGATTTGATTCTCTCCCATAAGGAACATTCTTGGTGCAACCTAACTCAGTGTTTCGGCATGGGACAATGACTGATTCAAGAACATTCTCCATTGCTCTGTTACGTTGGTTACCGATGGGGAAAGCACATGCAGGACATTTATTTTTGAGTTTTGGACAGAAAATATGGCATGCTAGATGTCCATTATCACACTGAAATTCACAACCAAGGAGTTGCAATAAAAAAACATATCAAACACTTATCAAATAAAACAAAGGATTTTCAATTTCTCTGTGTAAAAATCACCAATTCAAAATTGTCTTTTGCAACAGCTCTAAATTAGCCATTCTTTTTGTTTTTCCTTTGTGCAATTAGCCATAGTAAGAGGATGAACATGAAGAATAAAGAGAGATTAAACTGAAAATCGGATGTAATTACATGAAAATAAACACAAATAAAAGCTTACTTAAATTTCTCAACCAGCTATCAAATTACAAGAAGAATAATATGAAAACAAATTCTAGGTAAATTTTAATAACTATAAATTGTCTTTGAGCTACATATTATCCAATCAGCCACAAATTTTCATGAAAAAAAGAATATGAAGAAGAAAAAAGTATAAAACTGAATCTTTAACAACTACGAAAATCTCAAGACCTTTAACACAAATGACTACTAATTAAATGACCATGGTTAATTTCAATTACCAACTTATCAATCCACAATTTAATCCAACAGAAAGGAAATTCTAAGAATCAACAATATGCAATATTCGAAAACAACAAAACGTAACATAACCAAGGAGTTACAATCAAAAACCATATTAAATAAAACAAAGGATTTTCAACTTCTCTGTGTAAAAATCACCAACTCAGAACTGTCTTTTGTAACAAATATAAATTAGCCATTCTTTTTGTTTGTTCCTTAGTGCAATTAACCATAGTAAGAGGATGAACATGAAGAAAAAAGAGAGATCAAACTGAAAATCGGATGTAATTACATGAGAATAAACATAAATAAAAGCTTACTAAATTTTCTCAACCAACTATCAAATTACAAGAAGAATATGAAAAAAATTCTAGATAAATTTTAGTAACTCTAAATTGTCTTTGAACTATATATTATCAATCAGCCATCAAATTTTTAAAGAAAAAAGAATATGAAGAAGAAGAAAAAGTATAAAACTGAATCTTTAACAGCTACCAAAATCTCAAGATGACTACTAATTAAATGACCATGGTTAATTTCAATCATCATCTTATGATAAGATTCTTTTCAATCCACAGTTTAATCCAACAAAACGAAACTCTAAGAATCAACAATATGCAAATATTCAAAAACAACAAAACGTAACCTAACCTGAAAGATAGGGATACTGAGTGGCTCGCAGCAAATTGGACAGTCAAGAACATCAAGATCCAGCAACGTCGCACATCGAGTTTCATCCTCTAGATGTTGTCTCTTTAGAGAGTGACTGTTTGATGCACCCACCACCGAGCGACAGCCTGAAATACCATATTGCCGAAAAAACTGATCATATATGCCATCTTTATAAAAATCAATTTTATTTTAATTTTTTTTTAATATCGAAAACCTTGGAAATATCATAATTGTCCTCATTTGTTACTAAAATTACAACACAACCGTTCTATACCCACCCGTGAAAGCTCCCCACCCGTCGAGCTTCCCCACCCGTCTAATCTAACCCGATTAGATTTTGCAAAACCTAATTTTCACAATTTCAATTTACAGTTTTTGCAAAAGAGTGTGAGTGAAAAAAAGAAGAAGACAAGTCTCAATCCTCCTCCGATTGTGTTTTCCTATTGTGTTCCTGTTCTCCGGCGGAGAATTTGATATTCTCTGTCTCCTCTCCTTCGCAATCTTCTTCGTCTCCCTTCGTCTCCTTTTCCTCTCCGTCGTTTTGTTTTCTTTCCTCCTCCGTAATCTCGATTCGTTTATCCGGGTTAGAGATTCTGGTGTTGAGTATGAGTCGGCACCCAATATCACAGTAGAAATGGCGATCCTAGAAGAAGTACCCAACACCACAGAAGAAGCAGATGATGGTGATGGTGATGGTGACGAAGAGATTCCCAAAGAGAGACACTCAAATGATGGTGATGGGGACGGCTCTGGGGACGAAGTAGAGAAGGTATGTATATTTGATATTGAGAATGCGAATTACCTGATATTGGGAATGCGATGGGGCTTTCCGATGCATGCGATGAGAATGCGATGGGGCTTTCCAATGCATGCGATAAGTAAATACTGTGTTTGAATTTCAGGATACTGATGATGATGAATTCGATGATGATAGCCTACCAATGCAACCTGAGAAGCTTTTCTTCGGTCCAACCGAATATAGCAAGGCTTGTAAGATAGTGACAAGGTGTTTTGTGAACAATGACGTCGTATTGATAGAGAAGCTTCCATCCGAAGTGACATGGTTCAGATCGCATCCTCAATTTAAGCATGTATTTCACATGCCTAAGGAGTCAAACCACATGACTCAAGGATTGTGGATGCTGCTCCTTCACACAGCTTATACGGATAAGCAAACTGAGTGTTGGTTTGTGGTTAATGGAGTCCCTATTAGGTATTCCTTGAGAGAGCATGCGCTGTTATGTGGTTTTTACTGCCATGATTACCCGAATGACTATAAGGAATTGGGAGATTTGAAGTTTGTGAAGAGGCAGTTTGGAAGGATAAATCAAATAACAATCGCAGATGTGGAAGAGAAGTTATCGTCAATGCAGAGCTGTATAGACAAGCGGAAGATGACAGTCTTGTATTTCTTAAGCAAAGTAGTGAAAGCTAAGTCTAAGGCTGATGGAAACATAGATTCCCTCTTGCTTAGAGTTGTTAATGATTTGGAGGTGTGTAAAACATTTCCTTGGGGGCGTTACACATTTGATGAATCTATGAAGGAGATCCAAAGAGTTATGAAGAAGTTCAAAGGCTACGTGAAACCAAATCAAAAATCATGTAGCTTTTCTGGTTTCATTCTTCCTTTAGAGGTAAGTCTTAATTGTTAGTATTAAAGTTTTAGTTTTATGAAATGAAGTTTGTGATATTGTGACTATTTGTGTAGATTATGGCATTTGAATGTATTCCAAATCTTCGACGCAAATTTCGAGAAGCTGTAGCCGCAGAGAATGACTGTCCAAGGATGTGCAAACACAAGTTCTCTGAAATTTCCATGAAAGGTTATCCATTGGATGATATAAATGAAGCGATTGGAAGTAGTACTAAGGTTAGTGTTACTAGCATCTTGTTATGAGTATGATTTAGGTTGGAAGTACTAAGTATGATGTTTTTTGTTATGAATTTGATCTTAAGTTATATTGATAAATATTGACAAGATATTACTAACATATTGGAACCTGACTCAGATGAGGAAACTCTTATGGCGCGCATCATTGACGATGATGATGGGTTAGGGTATGTTGATCCAATTGTTGAAGGTTGGACAGATTATCTAACCGTGCAGAAGAGGAAGATATGTTGGAAAGACCTGTACGAATTGGACATTGGTTCTCGAGTTAAAGTTGAAGTCCCTGAAGAGGAAATGGGTGGAGTGTTGGATCTGCAGAAAGTGCTGGAGAAGGGGTTTAAAGAAATAATGGAGAATCTTGATGGAATGGATAAGAGAATAGATGGAATATAAGGGAGATTGAAAGAATTTGAAGAGTTAGTACTTCCACCAACAGTCGATTCACCAATACCAGACTCCTCCTCACCACCACCACCACCACGCTCCTCACCACCACCAACAGTCCCGTCTCCAATACCAACAGTCCCGTCACCAATACCAACAGTCTCGTCACCAATACTAGAAGTCATAGCTGAGAAGGAGTCAGAAGTCTTAGTTGAGAAGGAGTCAGATGTCGAAACTGCTGCACCTAAGAGGAAGCGAAAAACTGCTGCATCAAAGCACATTTCAGAACTATATTCAGCAGTTTAAAGAAGACAAGAAAAAAGAGGGGAAAAATAGGGGCCAAAAGAGACAAAAGAATTAGAGTTTATGGTTTTCAGAACTTTATTTAGTATGTTTTTGTTGATTTTCTGGTTTGAGAACTTTATTTAGTATGTTTTTGTTGAACTGGTTTTCGTATGTTTTTTGTTGAACTGGTTTGAGATTAATCGTATGTGGAACTTGTTTCAAGTATTGGGTACATATACAACTGGGCTACTAGGTTCAAATATGACAAATTGGCATTTCATCTTATTCTTCTATTTACCAAAATAGGACAAATGGGACAACTGGCATTTCATCTTATTATTCTGAAATACAAAATGGGACAAATGGGACAACTGGCATTTCATCTTATTCTTTTGTACATTCTTCTCTATTTAAAGAGGTACAAAAGCGAGGTTCAACTGAGTACCATTACACAAATAACTTAAAGAGGTTCAACTGATATTACACAAACCGATATTACACAAACTGATATTACACAAAGCGAGCGAGGGCTACGAGAACAAGAACAAGAACAACCAAATTCTTCAAAAGCATGCAAGGGCTTACATTCTCCATTTCATCAAGTGACTTCTTCAATCCCTCGATCTCTGCCTTGAGCTCAACAATCTCTGCCTTGAGCTCAGCCTTGAGCTTAACAATCTCATCATGAATGCAATGGAGAGGTTCGTCAATGTAGAGAATCTTCTCAGTGTAATCTTTCAGCCTTTGCAGTTCTTCCATCATAGCCTCATCCCACCATTTAAAGATATGGCACTCTCCATCCTACACAAATCGGAAATTAGATAATAGAACTTAATAATGTAAAAGGCAAGTTGATTACTTACGTTGATGTTCGAGGAACATGTGTAAAACAGTCGTCCGAGGTTCAATGGTCCGCGAAATGATTCTACTATTGCTCTCTCACCACAGTAGCATTATGTGGGAAATCCAGCGTCGGAATCGTGGTATCTGGTTACGCTTACCTCTGATACATAGTCAGCGTCGGCTTCGAAGTAAAGCTGATCGATTAGCCTCTTGTTACGCGTAGCGTCACTATAGCTCGGGTCCATATTTGTACCATGGAAACAACCCAGAAATACATAAGCAAACAAACACCAAAATCAGACAACAACTCAGATTGTTGATGTATCTGTCCTCAACAAACCCAGAAATCGATTTAACTCAGAATAAACCCAGAAATTGCATCAAATTGCATCTCTACTAAACCCTATTTTTTTTTTCCAAATCGATTTTGACCTTAATTGAGCTTGAATGAATCGATCTTACCTTTCCTGACCTTGACTCGGAATCGTAGATCTGCCCTCCCTCTATCTCCGGCTACTCTCTTCGAATTCCGATTCTCTCTCTCCCTAGAATGTTCCTCCTCTCTCACTCTACTTTTCTCAAAAACGAAGAAAGTGAGAAATGCTCATGTTGAAGAGGGAAATGAAATTATTAAGGTGGGAAATATTCAATATTTTTGGGGACATTTTGTCGATTTTGGTGGGAAATTATTAATGTGAGAATAAAGTGACAAATGGAAGCAATTGCCGATTTGGGAAATTATTTTTGGGGACATTTTGTCGATTTGGAAAATTATTGGAAATGTAAAATCATTAAAATATTCATGTTTTATACATATAGTTGTCCCTACATTTCTAGTTGTCCAACTTTCCTAATAGTTGTCCTTTTACGAAATTAGAGTTTTAATAGTTGTCTTGTACTATCAGATATTACGTTGTAATTGTCCACATTTTTTTAGAGAAGCAATTGACCGGTAGGAAGTTTTCATAGAATATATTGTGAAAAATAATATATTTTGTTTCTTTTCAATCATAAGATAGTCAATATTGCTAATGTGTTCCTTATAGTATAAGGGGTGTTTCATGTGAAACATGATATCAATAAGGAAAATAAAAATTTGATAGTATTAGGGATCCATTTGTGTTATGAAACACTACTAATGTTGTACTTATTGTCGAACTTATGTTTGCTTTCTTTATATGTTTATTTTAATTTTATTACCATCTTTTAAATAAGTAGTTCCATATAATTGTCCTTACGGTTCACCTGGTCGTCCAAACAAAAAAATAGTTCTCCTCACAAAACAAAACAAAGAAATACAAGTACAAAGAAATACAAGTACAAAGAAATACAAATACATAATAGTTCTCCTCACAATTACGTTCCCTCCTGCTTTGAGGCTCAAACCACCTCCCCAAGTTTACGGCTGCCATAGACTTGTTTTTCCTTTTCCGACGAGGTTCTCCGGTGGAGGGATACCGTATTTTCTGGTTTCTTCCTGGTTTTTTTTTGGTGAAATCTGGCGGTAAGACAACTAATTGTCGTATGTCATCAGGAATACTCTAAGTAGACTCATGCGGCACCAGATATATCGTCTTGTGATATGCCAAAGCCCAAGTCTCAATCAAATAATATCTTGAGCATAGATCATGAATTTCAATATCCTTTATTCTCCCTTCCTTCCTCATCAAAGCCATGTTCGCAGCTATTGCATGAACACACGGAAACTTATCTACATCAAAATGTCTACAACAACAACTTTTCTCTAACAATTTCACCACATAAGTCTTCCCATCAAGTCCAATAACGTTGTATTCAAGCTTGAAGTTGTTTCGCTCAGTAACAATTAGGTGCGTTGCAATTGCACATCGTGTTTGCATTTCGTTCTCCACAAAGGGCACCAGTTTCTTTGTGTACGATGCACCAGCAGAATCTTTCCTATGCTCGTTGAACCACTCATACACATTTTCAAGATAGGCATCAATCTGAGATAATAAGGGATACTTCCTCACATTTCTGAACACACTGTTCAAGGACTCGCATGAATTGCTAGTGTCTACGTTGTACTTGTCTCCTTTAAAATAGCACCTTGCCCATTTCTCGGTCGCTACCGTTTCATCCACATACTCGGCGGCTTTTGGAAACATTCTCCTAAAATCAAGGTATGCTCTGTTGAACTCTTCCTCGGTATACATATGAGCACAATCAATGAATTTCATAGAAACTAGATCTTTACGGCCTTTACAAGCTTTACCTCTCACGTTTCGAGATAGATGCCAAACACAATATCCATGCTGAGACCTCACATACACCTCTTTGACTGCCTTGATGATGCTTGGATGTCTGTCACTCATAAAAACAAGTTCATGATCATTTGGTATTGCGGTTTTCAGCGTTTCAAAAAACCACCTCCAACTAGCATCATTCTCTCTATCAATTACATCCATAGCAATGGGGGTAATGGTGATGATTAGGATCTTGAGCTGTCGCAAATACTAGCATACCACCATACAAATTCTTAATAAAAGTTGCGTCCACAACTAATACTTTTCTCATCGCTCTAAATCCTTCAATGCTAGCCCCCAAGGCGATGAAAAGATACTTTAACTTATTTTCAGCATCCAATTTCACACTTGTCACTATCCCATGATTGACATGCTCTAATATGTGGAGATAAGAATACAATATCAAAAAGCTTCTTTCAGGACTGCCCCTCACTTCACTAACAGCTAATTTTTTGCCTCTCAAGGCAGTAGAGTAGGACACACTCACACCAGCTTCTATTTGAACAAGCTTACTTACACTTTGAGAAGCGGGAATGTCCGCCTGATCTGGAAATTTATCATGCAAAACAAATGCTACTATATGGGGAGAACTGGTTCTCTCGATGTGGATTTCAGCCGAAATGTGGATTTCTGGATTTCAGCCGAGCTGTTTTAATCGATCTATTTTAATCCGTTTTTCAATTATTTTTTAAAAAATTTAACATTATTTCAAACTGATCATTAAAGGTATAATGGGTTTATCGCTCCCATTATAAAATCCAGATCATATACTGATACGTTATATTATTTTTTATAGAAATTTGGCATTTCAGCCATTGTTCCCCACCACCATACCGATAAGCTTAACTTTGAATATGGAACTAGAATTAGAATTGAATCAGGTTTATTAATGTGTTTAATAATGTGTTTTTTAATATCTCCGATAGGTTCCGATTTCCAACGCATACATCATAACTTTGGAGGGAAATCTTATGATGGGACGAAACAAGTTAAGCCATACGTAAATGACTTATATTTTCGCATAATGTATTGCCATGTGTCGATTAAAGTAAGTAGTAACCATACGTAAATGTTTTTTTTTAATATATTTTTTTGGATAATAGATTAGATTAATTATTATGTGATGTAGTAATAGTGACTCATGATGACTCTCTGTCTCAATGAAACAACAGATTTCGATTGATATGGAGATATCCGACGTCAAAAAAAAAGTAATAATGATTCATGATGGCTATCTATCTATATATATGTTTATTTCATACGAGAGAAACCGTCTAAACAAATAAGATTCAATAAATTTGACATAAAATTAAGGGCCTGACTGGTAAACTTTTAGAGTAATTGAGAGGAAATAGAAAAATTAAGAGGATATAAGGAGAAAGGAAAGGAAAAGTAAAAATTGAGAGGAACATATAAGGTAGAGTAATTGAGAGGAAAAAAAGGAATTGGGAGAAAGAAAATTGAACGAAAGAAAAGGTGCGAAGTAATTAAAAATTGTTTGATTATTTTTAAAGTTAAAATAAAATTAAGTAATATAATAGAATTTAAATCATAAAATTAGTATTAAATATGCTTACAAGCTAGAAAATTACATTGGCTGTATTAAATATATTTAAATAAATTATAAAATTATTGATATTAAACAAAACTTCAATTTATCATCTAACGTTGACGTCGATTTCCACGTTGGTTTGCTGACCATATCTGTTCAGCAATCTGATCACGAACTACCCGCATATACATTCCTCCCTCTGATTGTTCTTCAACTCTGATCCCATCATTTGGTTCATTGTTTGCAATGTGTTGTGACTGTAAAACGTCATTTTCGATGTTGGCATTGTCAAAATCATAGTCTCTTATATTTTCCTAACGGATAAAGTTATGGAGACCCATTGTCGCAAATATAACACTTCTCTGCGTGGTAATGCCATACCTAGGAAATTCATTTAGAACCCTCCATTTTTGCTTCCACACGCCGAATGTTCGTTTAATAACAGAACGTAAAGACGCATGCCATCTATTATACATTTCTTTACTGTTTCGTGGAGGTCCACCGTTTAAAAACTCTTGCAGATGATATCTTGTCCCGTCCTTTCGTTCCTTTCTATACGGAGCTAAATATCAGCGTCTATTAGCATATCCAGAGTCTACATGATAGTACTTACTTTCTGGAGGTGTTGGAAACATCGGGTCGTCTCGTATTGCGGTTGCTAATACTCTTGCATCATGGGTAGACCCAGCCATCCCGACAAAACAACATGTGAATAGCATGTCAAAATCACATATTGCCAATACATTGAGGCTCGCAATTCATTTTCTATTAATAAAGCGTAGGCCTTCTCGACCTGGTGTCACCATAACTGGTACATGCGTTCCATCAAGAGCACCGATAAATCTATTAAAGAATGGCCAATATCTTGAATCTCCTTGCAAACGATTGGAGATAGATGTAAGTTCGTGGGCGTATATACTCTACAGCCAGCCGTTCCATTGCTTTAAGAACATCATGAAACTTTCTCCAAATAGTCTCTTGGGCATGGCCAAACCTTATTGCAATATCACGTTGCGTATCATTTTGAGCGCAAATGATTAGAAATATTGCAACACTCTCATGGAGGCTAACGTTTGTCGAGTTTTCTAACCCATATTTGTCATGTAGTATACCACATAGTTGTATGAATGCATCTGGAGTCATCCGAATAAGTGTTTGACATGAAACTTTGTTACCGTAAATTTGCTCTCGTAAGATTAGCCATCCTTTTCCTCGGTCTGCACTTATCGGTTGCTTGCAAAAATATCTACTATAATACTGCAATATAGGAGATATACATACTTCCAACGCCTCATCTTCTTCTAGTAACATCAACTCTGCAATTTCTTCATCGTCAAGATTTTCGATTCCGCGTGAACGTAACTCAGAAATACGAAATTCCTGAATTCAAATAGAGTTGAGTTAGAAATTTGTAAAACATATATTAATTTACACATCTAATATACATAACCAAATTTTATTTAGAAAGTCTTAATACAAAAACCATCACTACTTTTCCCCATTATTATCCCTTCTCCTATTTAAAAAGTTAATCATTTCTGGACCATTATTAGAACCAGAACCAACAAATCTAGGAGAGTCAGTGCTAAGCATAGAAGAAAAGTTATTCTCGGAGGGCCTTGAACGAAACATCCCAAAGTTAGGAGAAGCTTCTGAACTAAATCCTCCGAGTGAAGCAGAAGGTAACACATTATCATTTTCATAATTATTGATATCTCCCATGCTTAGCCCAAAATCTTGATGACCAACAGATCCACCCCCAACAGATCCACCACCAATAGACCCGCCACTAACAGACCCACCATCAAAAGATCCACCACCACTAAAACCAGAAGCATTTGATCTTACTTGACCACTTCCACTAGTGCTGCTCGCCACTCGTAGGTTGATAAGATCACAGGGATCTCCATCTCTATCCACACCGGTTAACCTCTCCAAAAAACGAATTTTGTTCTCTTCATTTCGTAGCTTCATAAATCCATCGCGAATATCTTCGTCGTTCATTAACAACTTGTTTGCCTCCCACCAAAATGTATTCAGTTGCTCGATAGGCAAAGACTCAAGTGCGGCTACAGCATCTACATACGTCGGCTTTTCGATTTGGCGTGACCGCATCACATCTAGCAATTGTCCACGAGATTCTTCCAAACGTTGAAATCTTCCATCAATTTGTGCCTCAAAATTAACTCTTCTTCTATGAGTACGTCATGTTATTGTACTTCTAGCACGTGAAGATGACCTTCTATCAGGGTATGGAGAATGTCTACTTCCATCTCTAGTAGTTCTGACCGGTGATCGAGACAAGCTTGGCAAATCATCATCAACTGCTGTTATATTAGGATACGAGGATGGGCCTCCTTCTTCTGTCTCACCCGGACTCACATCGTCATCGTCTGCCTCTTCATTGTCTGATTGGTTGAGATTAATTCCAAGCATGTATGGTGAATAACGATCATCTTGCTCGACGTCGTGTTCGCCAAATATTTGATCAAGTATGTCTTTGAACGGAAGGGGTGTATTTTGCAACCAAGTTATAAATCGGATATGTTTACTGAATTCCTGCAATGTAATTATCATATATACTAATATATTGACGTAGTTTGAAAATATCAACAATAAAAGCAACTGTAAAACATTTTATCATCATTTAGTAACGAAAATAATTTTCTCTAAATGTATATAAAAATGTAAACTTACCGCTTTTCGATCTTTCCACCATGTTGCTGGCATCTCTATTTTCCCTGTAGTCGGGTTAATCGACACACAGTACGAGTGGACAATTCCTTGTTGTAAGTCCACAACTTTTTCATATATTCAAGTCTGCCTTTTATTTCACGATCCCAATAAACCAAATCCCCGGTTAATTCAAAATATTTTTCTTCTACTCTTTTTTTGCCCGTAGATGTCGGTAGTCTAACCGTAAAATTTTCC
Organism: Eutrema japonicum; assembly: GCA_030161315.1. Taxonomy (NCBI): domain Eukaryota; kingdom Viridiplantae; phylum Streptophyta; class Magnoliopsida; order Brassicales; family Brassicaceae; genus Eutrema; species Eutrema japonicum. The sequence goes on from BSQW01000011.1 coordinate 47,346,435, forward strand.
GCTTCTAATTCAACCATTACAAGGTGAAGAAGAATTCGAGTTGTTCTAGGCGTCCACTTATACTATCAAAATTTTTTTTTAAAATGAAAATTATATTCTTAATAAAATCATCAACCTCGTATTCAAATGAAATTATAATTGATGAATATTTCAAATTAACATACAGTGGGTATTTCTGGAGTGGTTATTTCTGGATTATCACCACTTGTATTTCCACCATAACTTGAAGATGAAGGAGCAGAAGCTCGACCGCGACCTTGAGCTCGACCGCGACCTCGAGCTCGACCGGTTCTTCGTGTATTACTTCGTCTATTTGACATCTGTATCATAAAAGGTATTGCAGTTAGATATATATTGGAAATCATAATGTTAAAATGATAAAATCTTGACAATCGAATGCAATAATTTTTTTTTATTAGAAACATATTAAAACAATTGGTGGCCAACAATAATTAAAATATTAGACATATGAGGAAAAAATATGAATGATAGTAACATTTGTATATATATACAATTATATAAATATATAAATATGTAAAAATATATAAAATATGAATTAAACTAACTTATATATAAACAAAGGTAATTAGAATTATATATATATGAAAGAAATGTAAAATTAGTGTATAATTCTAGTACTTACTATTATTACACGATTGTAACTTATGTGAATTTTTTTTTATTCAAAAAAAGTTTTTGAGATGAATTAAAATAAAATTGAAAGAAGAAAAAAACGTTTGTTGACAAAAATGTGGTGTATTCGAGTGAAGAAGAACTCCTATTTATAGGTAAAAGAATATGAAAATAAGAGGAAAAAAAATTATTGTGCAATTTGCTCAGCAGAATTATTGGTCCACTTGGTTATAGTGGAGGACAAAAATCACTGTGTCCGCGTGAGTAGCAGAACTATTATGCCAGCTTTTTTGTTTCCCCTATATTTCTGACTGGTGGTAAAATAAGGGTCCCCCAGGGGAATTATAATTCCTCTCACTTCCTTTCCCCTATTACATATATCCAGTCAGGCCCTAAGTTACTCTGTTATTGGAGGAATGTAACTTAGGGCCATGTGGAGTTAGGAGGAGGGTTTTGCATGCAACAATAGCAGCGGTGCAAAGTGATGTTCAAAAAGATGTTCAGGTTCAGTGGTGTCTTGGTAAGTCAGAGACGGTTTCAGGGAAATGAAGCATAAATGACTTAGAGATTTTCTGCAGTTGATTCAAGAAGAATTAGTTTGTCAGCAAGGTTGTATAAAGCATGATGCATGAACATGGTTGTGTCGAAAGTCTGTTCAGCAGTATGGTTGGATGCGTGTTCTGTTAGGAGTAACAGTGGTACAAACGGAGTTCAAGGCTGATATGTTTTGTCAGAGAAGGTGTTGAATGAGGGATTGTTTCAGGTTTGAAGCATGTATGATTCAGGGTTAGCTGCTTACAGTTCAAGGAGTGTTTGATTAAGCTCAGGGTATATGAGAAGAATCAAAGAACACCAAAGTGAATCAAGTTGCAGAAGGACATAGATAATGAAGAATCAAGGGTTTACATGAGGATCAAAGTGCCAAGTCTAGAGCGATGAGTCAAAGGTTCGAAGGGCAATTCACAAGGAGATTCAAGATGGGATCAAGGTGGATATTCTAGAAGAAACAAACAGGAAGAAAGGCAAATGAACAAAAATTTGTGGAGGAGTCGAGAGCTGTCTGAATCTGAAGGTGGAGATTGTGAGAGGTTATACTTCATTCAACTAACGACTTGGACCATCAGTTGGGCTTAATACAAGCCTTAGTGTCAAGTTGGGCCCAAGTAAGTTTCTAGGGTTTCTTTGTTATAAATACAAGTGTTTAACAATAGGAATACATAATCCTGAGTCCAGGGATTCCGAGCGCCTCAGAGATGGCTCGTAGAGCTAGAGAGAGAATAGGGGTTTTCTCTGGGGAATCTAGTTCTGTTCTTTGTTCTTTCTTGTTTGCTGGTGTGAGAGAGATCGATATTGTGAACCACATCGGAGGTGTTTTCCGATTGATTCTTTATAGTGGATGTTGTGGATCCAGGATCCACCCCATACGTAGCGGTTAGAGGCCGTGAACTGGGTGAACAATTCTGGTGTTCGTTAATTTGTGTATCGAAGATAGATTGGGACAAGGAGGATGAAAGTTTAAATCCTAACAAGTGGTATCAGAGCGTCAGGTTCTTCGATTCACAGTTTTGACGGGAACATCGAGATCTCACGAAAGGAAGAACGGTTGAAGAACTGGTGAATGGTTTTAAAGCTTCAGGTTATTTTCAAGCTTTCATGGTTTCAAGTTTATGGTCACGTGGAACTTGATTGGGAAAATCAGGCAGGGAGATCGAGAATCATCGTTTCTGATTCGGGTTTTTTTGTTTAAGAAAAAAAACAAAAACAAAAATCAAAAACAAAAAAAAAAGAGGAAAAGATGGAACGATGGGGATCTTGGGCTTGAGGTCGGAGGCGGGATTGCTGGTTCTCGGCGATGAGGAGTCATTGGAAGTGTAGTGATGACAGAGGAGGCGGATCTGGTAAGCGGCGAGGATCTCGCCGAAAGGAGCATACATGGCGGCAACGGCAGAGGATTCGCCGGGAAACGCGAGCTCACACCTCAGTCCATGTAAAATTGCGTCGAGGAAGGAATAGTTGTCGGCGACAGCGCTTCTGGTCGACGAGGAAGATCTCGCCGGACCGGAAGGAGATATGCGGTGAAGCAGATCTGAGTTTGGCGAAGGCCGAGTCGCTGGAAACGTCAGAAGGAGAATGCAGACTCGCCGAAAATCGTCACCGGCAGAAGAAGCTCGGGAAGAAAGAACTTCGGTGGTTCTCTGGACGGTATCGAAAGTTGGCGGCGAAGGAGCGAGTTACCGGTGGAGTTGGGCTGGAGTAATCGCCGGAGATGAGGTGGTTCCGGCGAGTATTGCCATCGGTGAAGTAGGCGGCGCCGGAGAAGACACGCGAAGGAGAAGCTAGGGTTTTCCTCAGCTGGGCCCGAGTTGGGCTGGAAAAAAAAAATCGGGATGGGCCATAAAGGGAGAAGATTTGTTGGGCCGAGTGCTGGGCCAGAGAAAGCAAATAAAGTTGGGGGAGAAAGAAAGTTTGACTGGGCCGAAGTGAATTTCTTTCTTGGGCCTGCTTGAATTTTGGATGGAGTTAGAGGTTCTAACCGAGCCAAAAATCAGAAGAGAGAAGAAGAAAATGGTTTAAGCCAGATCAATTATTCTTCAGTGGGCTGTCCGAATTTTTTGAAGTTTTTGGAGGAAAATTTCAGTGGGCCAGGGATTAAAACAAGCTATGTTTTAACCAAAAGAAAAATTATCTAAAATTGCATAAGGCAATATGCAAGGAGAATAGACAGGAGCTCAATGGACAAAATATCACAGAGGAGACAGAGTAGTGTAACAAGTTAGAGATTTGTTTAAGGTGGAGTTATCTCTGGTATCTGATGGGTTATTGGTTCAGATTAAGATCAGGGAATCAGAATTGCATCGTCAATCTCAAGGGTCAAACCGTGGAATCACAAGGTACAATTTGTGAGGTTTTGATTGGTTGTTTATGGTTGCTTAGTGTCTGCAAAATTCAGAGAATTGAAGTCTTGAGAGAACACAAGAGATGGTGTTCAGGGTTCAAAATTTGCCATTGGAAGAAAATTCATGGGACTGAAGGACGTCTTAGAAGTTTGAATTGTCTGTGTGTTATTGGCTATTTGAAGATTAAGAAAAGGTTTATGGATTCAGTACAAGGAGAGTTGCATATGAGTATGGAACAAGATCAAGGAATCTGTTGGGGTCAAAGACAGATTGGTATGGTTGTGGTTTGAGGAGTTTTGGTTTGCAGGGTTAGTTTCAAGTTGGTGGATAGAGGTCCAGGAGCAGATGGATATGTCTATAGGTTCAAGCATAATCAGGTTGCAAACGGGGTTAGAAGGAAAGCTTTAGAGCTTTGTTGCTTGATGGTGGTGAAGACATCTGGATATCAATTGCAAGTGTTAGCAATTGAAGAGGGATTAAAAAAAAGGATCAGAATGCAGAGGATAAAAAAGCTGCATTGGGAAAAAGAGAACAAGCAGAGTTCTGGTTTACCTATTTGCATCTTAGAGAGGTTTGGTAGATGAATCTTTTGCAGGGTTCACTTGTAGGAAGTTCAAGTGAAGTAACAAGGAGGCACACCTAAAGAAAGCTCATGAGTACAAGGTGAAGATTCAGTCTGATCTCTAAGGGATAATATGCTAGTGCCAAGGATAGGTGGAATTTGCATACTGGTGATGTGATGCAGAGTATGTTTACAACAAGGAAGCGACTTCAAGGGTTCTAGAGATGAAGTGCTAAAGGCTGTAACATGGTGTCTCGAGCATTTCACAAGGTTGTGGATGTGAGACAGGTTTACCAAACTGTTCGAGTCTGTTGGTTGGATGGTTCTGCTGATGCAGAAGGGATTTGAACATAAGATTGAACAAAGGTATTTGTATCGAGAGTCTTCTTAGCCAGGTGGAGTTAGGAGGAGGGTTTTGCATGCAATAGCAGCGGTGCAAAGTGATGTTCAAAAAGGTGTTCAGGTTTAGTGGTGTCTTGGTAAGTCAGAGACGGTTTCAGGGAAATGAAGCATAAATGACTTAGAGATTTTCTGCAGTTGATTCAAGAGGAATTGGTTTGTCAGCAAGGTTGTGTAAAGCATGATGCATGAACATGGTTGTGTCGAAATTCTGTTCAGCAGTATGGTTGGATGGCGTGTTCTGTTAGGAGTAACAGCGGTACAAAAAGAGTTCAAGGCTGATATGTTTCGTCAGAGAAGGTGTTGAATGAGGGATTGTTTCAGGTTTGAAGAATGTATGATTCAGGGTTAGCTGCTTACAGTTCAAGGAGTGTTTGATTAAGCTCAATGTACAGGAGAAGAATCAAAGAACACCAAAGTGAATCAAGTTGCAGAAGGACATAGATAATGAAGAATCAAGGGTTTACATGAAGATCAAAGTTCCAAGTCTAGAGCGATGAGTCAAAGGTTCGAAGGGCAATTCACAAGGAGATTCAAGCTGGGATCAAGGTGGATATTCTAGAAGAAGCAAACAGGAAGAAAGGCAAAGGAACAAAAATTTGTGGAGGAGTCGAGAGCTGTTTGAATCTGAAGGTGGAGATTGTGAGAAGTCAGACTTCATTCAACTAACGACTTGGGCCAGCAGTTGGGCTTAGTACAAGCCTTAGTGTCAAGTTGGGCTCAAGTAAGTTTCTAGGGTTTCTTTGTTATAAATACAAGTGTTTAACAATAGGAATACATAATCCTGAGTCCAGAGATTTCGAGCGCCTCAGAGACGGTTCGTAGAGGTAGAGAGAGAATAGGGGTTTTCTCTGGGGAATCTAGTTCTGTTCTTTGTTCTTTCTTATTTGTTGGGTATGAGAGAGATCTATATTGTGAACCACATCGGAAGTGTTTTCCGATTGTTTCTTTATAGTGGATATTGTGGATCCAAAGTTTAAATCCTAACAATCAATTTTGAAATTCTCGTCGACTATAGTTATATTATAGAATCTAGATAATGGCATCGTAAAACGGATGCGTTACCGGAAAATAACCGTTCCCCATTTGAGGACTTGGCAGAAATGCACTATCTACTTCTCCTCCCCACTCGACATCGTTGGCCAAACTCTGTTGAAATCTACTTGCTGGCCAAAACCCGATTTTTTCACCCATAAACTCGAACCACCAGTTACCAAAATTTCCCTTGTCATTTGATCAATAGTCACATCAAAACAAAATCAGATTAGTGTTATGTATAAGCTTATTGAGTTATAAACGTAGATATTAAGTTAAAAAAAATCTTGTAAACTTAAAAAAAAATAATAATAATTAGCAAACTTTGAGTAAGGCATATGTGTAAGTGTAGGTGAAACATAAATAAAGTGTAGAAAATAAAGAGACACAAAATTTTTTAACGAGGTTCATTTTCTACTCCCCGGGACCACGTCCAGTATTCGAATTCAGTAGAATCAAAAAGCAATTACAACCAAATTGCAAACACGTATATCAAGCACAACTCTCTTGAAATACTGCTATATTCTATAACATGAGCTCTTTTGGATAACTTAACCCTGAGTTAAACTCCCCCAAGCCTAGACTTTGATTTTTCACTGACACACACGATGTCACACCCAAAACCCTTTTTGCATTTCTTTTTCTCTCAAGCTCTCTATATGCCAAAAGGCCACGACCACTCTATATATTCTATCAAACTTGCACATCAAGTTTTTCCAAATCTCCATAGAGCATATTCCCTTTATTTAAGATATCTCCAAATCTTTTAGGAAATATTCTCTTTTTCCAATATATTCTCCTAAGAATATGGAAACACCCTCCTCATCCAGCTCAACAACCATCTCCACGTCCTGTGTCACTTCCTGTACTACCTCATGTACTACTTCGTGACTGGTACATCAACACTTCAACACATACATCTTCATTCTCCCCCTTTTTGACTATGTATGTGAATTCAAGCAATCCTAGCTTCAAAGACTTCGTCACTAGCAACAATTGAGTCACATCATGGTCAAAAACTAATGAAGAAACCGTCTCCCTCCGAATTGAGGATAAACCCCCACTGCACCATCTCCGTAGTGATTAACTTTCCTAGTCCAAAAAGCCCCTTGAACAAACTTGAAACAATTACGTTGAACATGTCCTTGAACCCCACAAGAATAACATGTTGGACCATGAAATCCACAATAACCAGAAACATCTTGGCCTAATATGCCCAACAACTCCACAATGATGGCACACAGGTCAAAAAATCCATCGAGGTGCACTCTACACTTCTGGGATTTTCCTTGTGCAGGCGCTGTAGCAGTTCTTGTACTAATTGCCTTCTCTGTACCAGTTGCAGTCTCTGTACCAGTTTCAGTCTTTGCACCAGTTGTAGTCTCTGCAGAAACTCTAGTGGCTGGCTCTGTAGCAGATGACGTTGCAGCCTCCATTTTCCACCAGACACAAAACCACAATAAACTTTTGAAGATTTTCCTTTAAATCCAAGACCATATTGATCACTTTTCCTAATGCTAAGAAGATGATCCAACTGATTTGTGCCATTATTCAACATCCTCAAACCTTTTTGTGTTTCTTCAAGTTGAACTCTAGCTTGCTGTGCTTCTTCTTCTTTCTCTGTTGCATATTTTTGTACCTCAGCCACTTGAGCTTCTAACTTGACTTTCTCCTTAGTCAACACTGAATTCTCCTCAACCAGTTTACACCAATGCTTATACAACGCTTTGTAATTCTCAGCATACTCTTTATCATCAACAGTTCCAGCATCGTCATCACTTTCATCATTGTCACTTCCAATTTCAGACCCTGCTGCAGACGCTGACGCAGATCCTATTGTACACACTGAAGCAGATCCTGCTGCAGGTTTTGTTTCAGAATCAGACTCAAAGGTTGTAAATTCTACAAAATTCTTTAGTTTTTCAACATCATCTGAATCAGTTCTAGAATCATTGATTTTCTTCTTCTTATGTTGCTGCAAGTTCGCACAATCAGAGCGAATATTTCCAAAGCCTTGGCACTCAAAGCATTGTATCTTCGATGATGACTTGCCAAACTCCTTTCCATTCTCCTTCATGTTTCCCTTCTGCTTCAAATACTTTACAAATTGTCTTGACAACATCGCGATAGGATCTTCAGAAGATGAAACCTTTAGAGCAACTCCAACATCAACATCCTTCTTCTAACCTTTGTTTTCATACGATTTGCTCAACTCAAAAGCTTGAAGTATCCCAACAAACTCATCAAAAGCCATATCATCCAGATTATGAGCTTCTTCAACTGCAGAAATTTTTGACTCAAAGCGATCTATTCAGTTTCTTCACAAGTTTTTTTGTCCTTGTACTGCTTTTCAAGAGCGAATGACTCATTAGATATGTCACACAACTTAGCACTAAATTGAGCCACAGTTTCCCCTTCATCCATCCTTAGATTCTCAAACTTAGATGCTAACATATCCAGCTTAGTTCTCTTGACACTTGTAGTACCTTCAAAGATGTCCTCCAATGTCTTCCATGCCTTCTGAGCTGATGCACATTGAGAAATCAGCTTGAAGTAGTTTGCATCAATTGCATTATAAATTGCAGTCTTGGCTTTAGAATTACAACTTGATACCTTCTTCTCTGTAGCATTCCATTTATCTCTCGTCTTGAGAACTTCAACTCCCTTATCATTAGTTATCATATGAGGATTACAACCAATCTCAATCGAATTCCAAAAATCTTCATGAAGACCACTAATGAAAGCTTGCATACGAACCTTCCAATACCCATAATTTGAAGAATCAAACCGTGGTGGTCTTGTCATAGACGTACCTTCATGATAGGACTCCATCAAACCCGATTTCAAACTCTATCCTACTTCATGTACTACTTTTAATTCTCACATTTGATCTACCCGAAACAAGACTAAATCTCTATCGAGAACCCGTTCTGATACCAATTGTAAGTGTAGGTGAGACACATATAAAGTGTAGAAAATAAAGAGACACAGAGTTTTTTAACGAGGTTCGTTTTCTACTCCCCGGGACCACGTCCAGTATTCGAATTCACTAGAATCAGAAAGCAATTACAACCAAATTTCAAACACGTATATCAAGCACAACTCTCTTGAAATACTGCTCTATTCTATAACATGAACTCTTCAGGATAACCTAACCCTAAGCTAAACTCCCCAAAGCCTAGATTTTGAGTCTTCACTGACACATACGATGTCACACCCAAAAACCCTTTTGCTTTTCTTTTTCTCTCAAGCTCTCTCTATGCCAAAAGGCCACGACCACTCTATATATTCTATCAAACTTGCACATCAAGTTTTTTCAAATCTTCATAGAGCATATTCCCTTTATTTAAGATATCCCTACAAGAAAACAGGTCCATTTCCGACGGCAATAATTCCGTCAGAAATTTTTGACGGATTTCTGACAAAATTTAGACGAACGTATTATCCGTCGGAAAACATTACCCGTCGAACATTTCCGACGAATTTCCGACATGTTGGCGATGGGTTTCCGACGATGGCTATCCGTCGGACAATTTCTGACGGATTTCCGACAAATCCTGATGTTGCCGACATCATTACCGACAGATTTTCGACGACGGCTATCCGTCGGACAATTTCCGATGGATTTCCGACAAATTCTGATGTTATCGACATGGTTTCCGACATCGATAATATCTTTGGAAATCCGTCGGAAAACGTGCACAATTTCCTTATAAAAACGTATCCACCCTTTCATTTACAAACAAAAAAACTCTCTTATCTAATTCCTTACGAAAATATCTTCTTCAGATCCTTATAATTATTTTCGATCATGGATGGACAAGCCTCATCAAATTCCAGACACGGGCCTAGTTACGGAAGAAGTCAGAGAAGGTCTGCAGGAATTCATGGCATTTGCGGGTAATCATAAGAAAGCCAAACAAACTGGTAAAATCTACTGCCCTTGTAAGAATTGTGGGAATCGTAGATTAATCGTGATAGAGGAAGTATGGTCACACGTTTATTGTCATGGGTTTATGCCGGGTTACAAGATTTGGTATTATCATGGAGAAAATGATACAATGGTAGATAATTATGCTAGTACTAGTGAACAATATATTGGGGATAACGCTAGCTTAGAAGAACCCGCAATGGAAGTAGAAAGTATTGTAGGTCATGTTCAGATGGTGAACGATGCATTTCGTGAAAGTATACCATCGGTTGCTGAGTATGGAGATAGAGGAGAAGAACCTAACTTAGAATCTCGGAGATTTTTTGATATGCTAGACGCTGCTAAACATCCGTTATATGATGTGTGTAGAGGTGGACATTCCCCTTTATCAACTGCAACTAGGATGATGGGTATAAAGACGGATTTCAATTTGAGTGAGGAGTGCATGGATGCAATCGCTGATTTTGTGAAAGATATTTTACCAGAATATAATCTTGCACCGGCATCATACTATGAGATACAAAAACTTGTTCAAGGTCTAGGATTGCCGTATCAGATGATAGATGTATGCATCCACAACTGTATGCTATACTGGAGAGAGGACGCAGACCGTTTGTCATGCCGTTTTTGTCGCAAATCTCAGTATAAAGAAATAGGTGGAAGAGTGCCAATGCCATATAAACGGATGTGGTATTTGCCGTTAACAGAGAGATTGAAGAGATTATATCAGTCAGAGCGCACAGCGGGAGCAATGAGATGGCATGCAGAGCATACAACGGATGGAGAAATCGCCCATCCGTCAGACGCAGGAGCATGGAAACATTTTCAATCTACGTATCCCAGCTTTGCATATGAGGCGAGGAACGTATACCTAGGATTATGTACTGATGGTTTCAACCCTTTTGGGAAGCACGGCAGGCAATATTCTTTGTGGCCAGTAATTGTAACACCTTACAATTTGCCGCCATCTTTGTGCATGCGAAGGGAGTTCTTGTTCCTTAGCATTCTCGTTCCTGGACCAGAGCATCCGTAGAGATCACTCGATGTATTTTTGAAGCCATTGATTTATGAGCTGCGAATGTTATGGGACCAAGGTGTTGAGGCGTTTGATGTTTCTTGTCACCAGAATTTCATCATGCGGTCGGTACTTATGTGGACCATCAGCGATTTTCCAGCATATGGCATGTTATCAGGATGGACAACTCACGGAAGGTTATCGTGTCCGTACTGTCAAGATAACACTGATGCGTTCCAATTGAAGCACAGACGCAAAACTTCTTGGTTTGACTGTCATAGGCGATTCCTACCTAGCGATCATCCTTATCGTCGTAGCACCACATTGTTTAGAAAGAACCGTAAAGTATTTGATGGTCCACCTCCTGAGTTAGATGGAGAATATTTGTTGACTCAGTTCAGAGATTTTGGTGCAGAGAGAACCGTTGATTGTGGTGGTAAGGGGCATCATCCAGTTGATGGTTGTGGCAACGTACATAATTGGCACAAGAGGAGTATTTTCTAGGATTTGCCTTATTGGAAGGACCATCTTTTGAGACATAATCTCGATGTAATTCACATTGAGAAGAATTTTTTCGACAACATTATGAACACCGTTCTCAATGTCCAATGGAAGACAAAGGACAATCTGAAGTCTAGATTGGACTTGCCAGATATTTGTTTTCGAAGAGCACTACATGTGATAGAGAGCGGGAAGCCTCCGGTCCCAGCTTTTTGTTTGGATGAACCTTCAAAGGCCGCATTTTTTGACTGGATTACCGAAAGTGTTAGATTCTCGGACGGATACGCATCTAACCTTCGGAACTGCGTTGATCATGGAGAAGGGAAGTTACTGGGATGAAGAGTCATGATTGCCATGTGGTGATGCAGCGCCTACTTCCATTTGCCTTTGCATGTCTTCTACCACGTAATGTCCACGAAGCAATTGCAGGTAATATCATTAAATTTATTTGTTAATACTTTACATAATATATACTTTAGTATTTATTTATTCATTTTTATCCATATTATGCAGGGATTGGTGCCTTTTTCGAGATATATGTTCGCGCTCTCTTACATCAGACGGTATCCGCAATCTTGCTGATAATATACCTGTAATCCTTTACAATTTGGAAAAAATATTTCCGCCTTCCTTCGTTGATGTTATGGAACATCTAACCATTCATCTTCCTCGAGAAGCAGAGTTAGGGGGCCCGGTTCCGTATAGTTGGATGTATCCTTTCGAACGGTATATGCTTCATCTAAAGAAGAAGGTAAAGAATTTGAGCAGAGTTGAAGGTTATATTGTTGCACAGAGCATCAATGAAGAATCCTCACATTTTGCCGAGTTCTACTTTCCATCACAAGTGAAAACAAAGAGTCGTAGAGCAGCTCGACATGATGATGGAGGCGTACTACCTTTCTATCATGTCGATGTTCCTCATATATTCTTAGAGATTGGACGACTTAGTGGAAAAGGCAAGAAGCGGAGACTTTCATCACATGAGCGTGATCATTTGCATATGTATATTCTCACAAACTGCGACGGAATTGAAGAATATAAAAGGTATTATATTGAACCAAATTATTAATTACTTATTAGGTCATTGATTATATATATGTTAACGTGATGATCGTTTCAATGTCACAGCTTTTATATGGCTTATCAACGTTATTCATATCCAAACAAAACCGAGGATGAGCTACTCGAGCTCAAACAAGAAGAGTTCGGGCGTTTTTTAAGAGATTATGTTAGTGTTTTAATTGCCTTGTTTTAACTTTCATATATAATGAATGATTTCTTTAACTCATTTATTTTTAATTCGTGCAGGTGACGACCGAGAAGGCTAACGGTCAAAGATTTCCCACGTGGTTAGAAGAAATTGTGCGCTTTCCACTAGCAAATGTACAGTCACATGTGGTGTATAGCACACGGAGGTTCGCTTTTAAGATTCTTCGGGATGATAGGAGTTCGACAACTTCATATTACGGTGTATCTACTCAGTCCGGTGATCTTTTATACTATGGTGTCGTACGTGAGATTTTCGATGTTCATTACCCTGGAATACTCGGTTTGAGATGCGTTGTATTTTTATGCGACTGAAATGACCCATTAGTAGGAAGCGGTGTACGACACGACCAATTTGGTGTTACATCATTACATAGCAGAAGGCGACTCCAGAAGTACGAGCCATTCGTACTTGCATCACAAGTAGACCAGTTTGTTTTTTTCTTTTACGTTAATTTTAAATTTAGCATTTTTGCATTCATGTGGTTAAATTTGTACATGGTGTAGGTATGCTACATTCCCTATCCTCGGGTGACAAACAAACAAGACCCGTGGAATACAGTGACATCGATAAACCCGAGAGGTAGGGTTCATGGGATGTCTGATCATGAACCCCTCCAACAAAGCTTCGTAGGTTTGGGTTCAATTGAGCATTCCCTAGAGATCGACCTTGTTGATTTCACCATACATGCAGACGATCGGGTATTTGAGGATTCAGAGGAAGAATAAGACGAATTTGGGGAAATTTCTGATTCAGGAGAATCAGATTACTCATCATCGGATTCAGAGTAGTTTTAAACTTGGCATTGTAAAATATGTACTTGTATTTGTAATAGATATTTGTTATGTGGAATGTATTAATTATGTGAATTGCACTTGTACTTAAGCATTTGATATACTTAACTTTCATATTCCGTTTCTAAAATTTTAAAAAATTGCTAAGTACTAATCCGTCGGAAATCCGTCGGATTCAGTTTTAGCCGAAGGAAGCATACATCCGTCGGAAATTTCCGACGGATTTCCGACGGGTTCACTTTTAGCCGAAGGTGCAGATAGTCCGAAACCAGTTTTAGCCGAAGGAAATATACATCCGTCGGAAATCCGGAGCTTTGTTTCTGGTTGCAGAATTGGTCTCCAAACAATGGCCAAGTAAGCAGTGGAACACCCGAGGTGATTCCTTCAAGAGTAGAGTTCCATCCACAGTGTGTCAAGAATCCACCAACGGCATGATGTGAAAGGATAAGCACTTGAGGTGACCATCCTTTGATGATAAGCCTTCTTTCTTTGGTTCTTTCTTCAAAACCGCTCTCGGAGATCCACTCAACTAACTCTTTGTATTTCTCTCAGCCTCTTATGACCCAAATGAAAAGTCTTTTGGATTCCTCTAGGCCTAGCCCGAGCTCCTTGAGCTGAGCTAGGGGAAGATTGCATACACTTCCAAGGCAAACATAAAGCACTGACCTTTTTTCTTTAGAATCAAGCCATTGAAGACACTCATCTTGATCAATGGCCGCTTTATTTCCCCTTTCAGCTTTATCTGCTTCCATCTTGTTGCACAAGGAAACGGGTCCAATAGACCATACCTTTCCGGCCCTTGCTTCTTTATAGTCTTTGACATAAGCAGGCTCCAACTCTTGAAATGTGTTGACGATTACACCATAGGATGTGTCATCTGCTTCTTCATGTTCGTCCAATAACTTTTTCCATTCTCCACTAGCATTTGTTTCCACTATAACTTGAGGTTTCGTAAATTCAACTCTATCAGGAAAACTAGGAACCAAGAAATACTCTTTGTCCGACTTTAAATTCTGCAAAATCTCGAGGTTTCGGTGTATAATACAAAATCTCGAGGAAATTTCCGACGGATTTTCGACGGCTGTTCAAAAATGTGGTTCAGGGTATAGGTTTTTTTGTTTAGAAATTGGTTATTGATATGCTCAAATTAATACCCTAAAAGTACTAAAGTAGTAGTTGTAGTAAAGTAGGGGTCGAACACAAGAACTCAGAAATCACACAATAGATTATTTAGTATCGAATCAAGCTAAGCAATTCAGTTGAAATAAAAAGCAATAAACAGTCAAAGAGTTGTAAAATCGATGGAAGAATATAGGCCCAGGATATTTCTCAGGAGATCAACGAATGCAGATAACAAATCAGTCAGGATTCATATTTAGCGCGGTTCTTGAACTCAAATCACTAAAGTATAATTAACCAACTCTCGTTGCGAGAATTATCTAAGCCTAAATCCTAGAATTCCAAATCTCTTTGCGAATCCTAAAGTCTAAACCAGCTTTTAATTCAAGTTTGATTTGTTCACAAAACAACTAAACCAAATCTCTTTGCGAATAGTTATTTTGCTCACCCTAAGTTCTATAAGGTAATTAATCGCACTCTCGTGCCTAATCAATTATCCTAAGATCTAAGTTCTAGATTCGTCAACCTAGAATTAGCTTTGGGAACAACCTATGGTGAATAACTAATTCAGATGGTTAATCCTAACTAATCAATTACCAGCAATCAGAGAAAACCCTATAAGAAAACCCTAAACCTAAAATTGATATACTCAGTCATGGAAACTGAAACAATAAACATGACTGAATAAATACTCAAATAAATAAGAAAGAGTAACAAGAGGGTTCGAAATCTTCTCTCGGACGAACAGAGTTTCAGACTTGTCTCCGTTACCAAGCTCTCTCACAAAACTAAAGTAAAATAAAGTATAGAAATAAAAGCATAGCTCACAAAAGTGGCTGAAAAACCTAATAAATAACCTAAGTCACGTTTTGGGGCTTCTTGTAAATAATAAAGTCTTCTGGGCAATTTTGCAATTCTTCAACTCTTGGAAAAGTCGCGATCGTGTCTTGCTGCAATGAGTATCGGCCGATACTAGTCAGTATTGATCGATACTGAGGCTTCAAATCAGGTACTCAGCTACACGAACTTCAGTTTTGATCCAAAATGCTCTAGAAAACTCCAATATTTCCAATTATGCTCCAAACGTAATAAAACCTGTAAAAGACTCTAAACCACTACAAAATAGTAGAAAGACTCTATAAAACGGACTTATATCATGGTTTTTATCATGGCTTAAAAGGGGTAAAAACCATGATATATCAACTCCCCCAGACTTAGCATTTGCTTGCCCTCAAGCAACTAGAAGACTAAACCAGAGAAACAGGTTTGAAAACATAGAGACTCATCTGTTCTTGAAATATTGCAATGACCATTTTCCTTAGTGCTTCACATATTACATAACCAGTTTCCAATCCAACCACCATGTACTTCTTCGTAGATATTCGCAGCTTCCCAGACTATACACATTATTTAACAGCATTACTCAATAAAGCCCTCATCGCCAGTTTCATTGCTGTGATTAATACCAAGAACCTTCTAGATTCTTTCCCATACAGAATCATGACAAGGAACCATCCAATTTCACACTTTCTGGTATTGTTTTCTCTCCCCCAGACTTAATTCTTATTATATTCTCGCATATGCTTAATAAGGTTCGAGACGCGAGTATTGATGGTGTTTGCCACCGAATCCCCGGTTCTTCCCTTAAAAAGTAATCAAAGGTGTAGACGAATACTGGTATCACAGGAAATTTTCCTAACCTCGCTTCCACCTTTGTGTGATCATTCCCTCTAAAGTAGAATAATGAGATCGCTGGAAATTTTCCTAACCCGCTACTCAGAAGAAAACCATTTCATCTTTTAATGCATCGTATTTATTAACTTGTAACAGGGAGAGAAATACCATCACTTTAAACACGTGGGTTCCTTTGTCAGATACGAATGAGAAATCAAGCTCTATGGACATCAATCTCATCAATGAAGTGCAAAAATTTGGCTCATGCTTTAAAGAACTTTGCCAGAAACATGAGTGTCTTCTAGTTAACTGGTCAGCCTTTGGATTTTTCATTAGTCGATCTGTTTCTGATTCTGTAATAATGGTCACTTAGAAGCAAAGTCAGAACAATAGAGTCAAGAAAAATATCACAGTCTCCAACAGATTTTGACTCAATAAAACAACGAATGACTGAAAAACGACTGACTCTAAGAAAAACAAAAATAATGTCAGTGACTACCTCCCCCAGACTTAAACAACACTGTCCCCAGTGTTATCTAGTCTAGAGTTGGTGAAAGAAAACAAAAAAGGCGGAGTAAAGACTTGAAAATCAGAAAACTTACCTGTGTGTTGGGTATCGATCGATACAAGGACCATTGGTCGATGCAACATCTGTATTTCCTGGTGTTGATCGATACCAGTGATGGTATCGGTCGACACATACCTTTTTCATCTGATTCACACGAAAACCCAAGACACAAAAACGAAAAATGCAAAAATTAAAGACCTACGTACAGACTCACCAGTGGGTTGCCTCCCACTCAGCGCTCGTTTAATGTCATTAGCTTGACTGTACCGACGATCAGTCAAGAAAAGAATGGGAACTTGCAGCAAAACATGCTCCACAACTTGACATCTCCAGCTTCAGAGTTTTGCTCAACATGCTCTCCACAACCTCCTGTCCTTTCTCTTTCAGCTTCGGAGTAAGAATAACTCTAGCCTTAGAGAATGGTTTTGAGGTTCCTTTTCACTTCACCTTATATTCGATCGAATCTCCATTACACTTCTGAAGAATTAAAGTCAAATGTGTAGCGCTCGCGACTCTTTTGTTCTTCACCTCCTTCTTTGCCTTAGTCTTTTGATGACTTTCTCGGTGATGATAGGAGGATGATCTGAAACGTCTATGACAGTTGGCTCATCATAAGGTTCTGCCAAAAGATCAGCCATCAACGTCTCTCCTGTAACAATGGTGATGCAAGAGATATGTTTGGGAGCTCTTCCAGAAGGAATGGCTTTGTAGGAGACTTGTTCGTCAATGTATGAGAACGAGATTCTCTTACTGGGCGAGTCTATAATTGCACCAGCCGTAGCCATGAACGGTCTTCCAAGAATCAAAGGTGTACTAGACCTTGCATGCATCTCCACAACCTCAAAATCGGTAGGAACCAGACAGTCTCCTACTTTAACCATCAAATCAGGGATTGTACCGTATGGAACCGATGTGGAAGAGTTCGCGAATGTGATAGATGTCTTGGGAGATCGAATATCAGCTCCCAATCTCTCTGCAATTGCCCTTGACATGACATTGACGCTAGCCCCCGAGTCAACAAGAGACTCTTTGAATTCAACTCTAGAGATATAGCATGGAATTGAGAATATTCATGGGTCTTCCCTCTTAGTCAGCTGCTTCAACGGTGGTGGTGTGTTTCTTGCCTTGATGAAAATTGCATTGATCTCTTCCTCAGTTTCTCGGCAATTTCGGAAGTAACATTCCAAAGGACGATTGTCAAAAGGTTCTTCAAAATATATAGTTTGGGGAATTTTTCTAACCATCTTCTCAAAAGTGAGCAGCTTCTTTGCAGTGTTGGGATTCATGAGATGTCTAGGTGGTCTAGGATATGGTACCTTGGGCTTGTAAACACGTTCCTCAATCATCTCCGGTTTCTTCTCAATCTCTGGTTCAGCCTGCGAGGGGTGTCGATCGATACAAGGTTGGTGTCGATCGACACAAGGCTCATGTGTCATTTCTTCAGGTCGGTATCGATCGATACTCGCAGTGGTGTCTGTCGATACAGACGAATCTGGTTCGGAATCACCTTCGACAGGGTTTCCGAAATTTCCTGCCCTCCGTAAGGTGATTGCATTGACGTATTCGTTCTGTGAATGAGCCATCTTTCCCTTGACAGCTGCTGCAGTCTGAGCTACTTGCATTTCCAACATCTTCTGATGAGTATTGAGGGCCTCGATCCTTCCACTCAGATCCTTGTACAAAGCATCTATCTTTCCATTGAGATTCAATGTGATCTGCTGCTGTCGTTGAACTAGTTGTTCAAACATAGACTCGATCTTGCTATCTGGGAGCTTAGCAGGTACATGTTGATAAAATGAATTTACATAGTTCCTGGTATACCCAATGTCCTGAGATGGTTTCTGGCCAAACTGATTCGACACTCCTTGCTGAGAATTGTTGTTGAAGTTTCGGTTGTTGTTGAATTGATTCCTCTGACCTTGAAAACCAGAACCACCAATGTAGTTAACATCCTCTACTTCATCCTCATTGAACACCTCAACATCTTCAGCAAAATGAACAGCCTTCGTTGTCTTTCCCATCAGAAGACTATGCATAGAATCTAACTTAGCTTGAACCTCAGCAATCTGTGAACCGTCCATGCTACCAGCCTGCTTCTTGCGCTCAAAGTCTGCATTCTTGGTGCTATTGCTAGACGCCAAGTTCTCAATCAGCACATAAGTATCTTCAGGATATCTGGTGTTGAAGTTTCCATTGCTCGAAACATCCAAAGCCATCTGATACCTCCAATCAATTCCTTTGAAAAAGAAACCCATCAGCTGAATATCAGAGTACCAGTGATGTGTACAATCTCTCTGGTATTATCTGAATCTCGTCCAAGCAGCCTTGAACGCCTCAGTAGGTCCTTGAGAAAACTGGGAGATCTTGTTCCTCTAATCTTCAGATCGTGCATCATCATAGAAGTTATTCAGGAAAGCAGTCTTAGTCTCTTCCCAGGTAGTCAGTGATCCAGGAGGTAACTGTTTCAGTCAGTAAGTCGCATCTCCACCAAGAGAGTATGGGAAGAGCTTGCAGAAGAGGTAATCATAGGACACTCCATTGCTCTTGATGCTAGTGACCAAATCCTCAAACTTCTCAATATGGTCTATGGGATGTTCATTGGAAAGACCATGAAAAGGGTGCTGACCCACAAGAGTGAAGTATGCAGGTTTCAGCTCAAAGTCATTCCTCTGAAAAGCAGGAGGGCGAATTGCTGAACGATTGGCATAGAACTGATCAGGCCTGTTGTACTCACCAATCGTTCTACCACGATCAACCACATCATTCCCAACATTCATAGCAACTGCAGGGACAATGATGTTTCCAGCTTCATCAAGTCACTGCCCTCTCTCATTGCACAATTGACCCTGGTGGTCTCTCAAAGCTCCAGCATCATCACGAATCAATACCACTGTATTGTTCATCTTTCCTGTTTGCACGTTCCAAATTTGCTAGCTCCTTTTTGGAAAGATCAACTAGCTGAGTGCTCTTGTTCTTCCTGGTTTCGCGAGTAACAATACGATGAGTATCGACCGACACTGGGTGGTGTCGATCGATATCAACAAACTTAAAAGACGAGTATCGACCGACACTGACTAGTATCGATCGATACCGACGAACTTAGTCGAAATTCTAGACTAAAATCTAATGGCGAATTGAGTCCCCGGCAACGGCGCCAAATTTGATATGCTCAAATTAATACCTTAAAAGTACTAAAGCAGTAGTTGTAGTAAAGTAGGGGTCGAACACAAGAACTCAGAAATCACACAATAGATTATTTAGTATCGAATCAAGCTAAGCAATTCAGTTGAAATAAAAAGCAATAAGCAGTAAAAGAGTTGTAAAATCGATGGAAGAATATAGGCCCAGGGTATTTCTTAGGAGATCAATGAATGCAGATAACAAATCAGTCAGGATTCAGATTTAGCGCGGTTCTTGAACTCAAATCACTAATCACTAAAGTATAATTAACCAACTCTCGTTGCGAGAATTATCTAAGCCTAAATCTTGGAATTCCAAATCTCTTTGCGAATCCTAAAGTCTAAATCAGCTTTTAATTCAAGTTTGATTTGTTCACAAAACAACTAAACTAAATCTATTTGCGAATAGTTATTTTGCTCACCCTAAGTTCTATAAGGTAATTAATCGCACTCTCGTGCCTAATCAATTATCCTAAGATCTAAGTTCCAGATTCGTCAACCTAGAATTAGCTTTGGGAACAACCTATGGTGAAGAACTAATTCAGATGGTGAATCCTAACTAATCAATTACCAGCAATCAGAGAAAACCCTATAAGAAAACCCTAAACCTAAAATGGATCTACTCAGACATGGAAACTGAAACAATAAACATGACTGAATAAATACTCAAATAAATAAGAAAGAGTAACAAGAGGGTTCGAAATCTTCTCTCGGACGAACAGAGTTTCAGACTTGTCTCCCTTCCCAAGCTCTCTCACAAAACCAAAGTAAAATAAAGTATAGAAATAAAAGCATAGCTCACAAAAGTGGCTGAAAAACCTAATAAATAATCTAAGTCACGTTTTGGGGCTTCTTGTAAATAATAAAGTCTTCTGGGCAATTTTGCAATTCTTCAACTCTTGGAAAATTCGCGATCGTGTCTTGCTGCAGTGAGTATCGACCGATACTAGTATGTATCGATCGATACTGAGGCTTCAAATCGGGTACTCACCTACACGAACTTCAGCTTTGATCCAAAATGCTCCAGAAAGCTCTAATATTTCCAATTATGCTCCAAACGTGCTAAAATCTGTAAAAGACTCTAAACCACTACAAAATAGTAGAAAAACTCTATAAACGGACTTATATCATGGCTTAAAAGGGGTAAAAATCATGATATATCAGTTACAAACAATTGTATGATGTATATACAATAGTTTGAACTTGTCAGACAGTCTATATAAATGTGTTATATAGAATTTAGAAAAGTACATGAAACTGTTCATATAAGGTATAGTTGATTTATGTGAAATGTATAGGTTTTGATGTTGTATAAGTTATAAACTCATGCAAAGTCTTTAACATTGATTAATTTCTTATTTTTTGATTGAAACATGTACATTAGGTGTCTCTAACTCATATAACCGTACCCTAAACCCTAAACCCCAAATATACCCTAAATCCGTCGGAAATTTCTGACGGATTTCTGACGGATCTGACACTTATGACGCGTGTCTGTTGACTGGCCAATAGCAACACATGCAGGGAATATACCGTATATTTCCACATCCATCGGAAAGTTCGAGACCGCAGAAAACTGAACCGCTTAAATGAAAAAAAATTAAAAAATCGACGGATTTCCGACGGATCTGGCCGTCAGAAATCCGAGTATATCCGAAAAACAGTTTTTTCTCTTCATTTTTCTCTTCTCTCTCTCTCTTCGGACGATTTTCTCTCTTCTCTCTCTCCTGTTCTTGCGAAAAAACGTTTCTAAATCCTCAATCTCTCCTCTCAATGCTCTTCTCAAGCCTCAATCATTCAATCCTCATGGATCCCAACATGTAAGTCCCTCTAATTTTCAAAAAAATCACTCATTTTCTTTGTTAGATTAGTAATTAGAATTGTTAGATTAGTTGTTAGAATTTGTTAGATTTTCGGAATGAAATATTAGGGTTTATGAGATTAGGGAATGGTATTTAGAATTTGTTAGGGTTGTTAGAATTTTTTTATAATTTCAAAAATTAGTATATATAATTTTAGGATTATATAAAACATTTTTGTAATATTAGGATTATATAAAACGTTTTTATATAAATGTTAGGTTGTTAGTTTTGATTTAGAAAAATGTTTACAAACGTTTTTATATATTTTTAGAATTTTAAAAAACGTTTTTGTATATTATTAGGGTTTAAAAAATTATAATTGAATTTTTCAAAATTTATTACTAATTAAAAACGTTTTTGTAATTTATAATTTTAGATTTAGTAATTTATAAGTTTGTAAAAACGTTTTGGTATAAAAATTATTAGAATTATATAAAAAAACGTTTATATAAAAAAAATTGAATAATTATATAAAAAAACGTTTTGAAAAAAATTGTTTAAAATTTTATGAAATTTTATGAATTTTTTGAATTTTTAGGGAATTTTTGTATTTGTTTTTAATTTTGGGGAATCTTTGAAAATTTAAGGAATTTTTTGAATTTTTATGATTTTTTGAAATTTTCGGGATTTTTGGGAAATTATGAAAATTTCCGGGAATTTTGAATATTTCGGAAAATTTTGAATTTTTGGAAAATTTTCATAATTTTCGGGAAATTTTGAATTTTTTCGGAAATTTTGAAATTTTCGGCAAATTTCGTGAATTTTCAGAATTTTTATATTTTAATGTACTAACGATTTTACGTTTTTCGCGTATGAATAACGAGAACGCACTACAGTTGGGTGGCGGCTCCCAAGGCCGCTGTTCTCGGGGTTCTCGGGCTACTGCTCGTGACGGATCGAGCTCGGAAACTCAAGTCCCGGAGTCACAGCAATCCAAAGCTCGGAGCCCTATTAGCATCGAGCAACTAGTCCAACAGCTCAACCGGGGCCATTGCATCCGCCTCGACCCCAAGTTCGACGAAGGGACTTGGTAAGTGAATTTTTGATTATTATTTCAAATTTTTAAGATTTTGAATTTAATTAAACGGACTAAATTCTTTTTTAAAATGTTTTTAGGTTTAAGTTGTCGCCTGAGATAACCAAGTCGATCTTACGGATGCTCCACAACTTGTTGGACAAACCGCACGAGAAGTACTCGGAAATGCAGAAAGACGAGAAGGACTTGTGGCACCGTACTTTCGCGGTAAGTAAATTTACGATTTGTATTTTTTTTTAGTTCATTTTGTCAATTTTAATTACAAATACTAATTTACGGTTTTTTTTTTAAATGTAGCAAGAATTCATGTGGCACCATTCCCTTACGAGGGAAGTACTTGCCCAATTCGACAAATATGCTGCGCTTTCGTACTCGAACCACATGTACGAGTGGAAGCAGAATTGGAAGCACGGAAAGGACAAGCCGAAGGACCTCGACGACGATGTATGGAAGGGCTTCTGCGATTATTGGAGCAAGCCGAAGACGAAGAAGCACTCCGAAACAAACACGAAGAACCGGAAGAGCGAACGAGGAGGGAAGGGGATGTACATTCACAACGGCGACGCAAAAACCGTCGAACGGGATGCAATGGAAATGGTAAGTCTAATTTCAATTTTTAATTATTATTTTTGTTTCTATTATTATGTGTTTAACAAGATTTTACAAGAGAAGAGAGACGGCGTAGCTCCCGACTACCTCAAAGTGATCGAGCAGAGGCACACCAACAAAACACCTGGTGTGATACAAGATCCCGGCATGCGTGAGCTCGCTGCTAAGTGCAAGAAGAAAAAGGTGGATCGGGAACAAGAAGTTGGAATCTCGCAGCTAACTCTCGATGGATCGTCGTCCTCGAACGAGTTACCCCGGAAAGAGATCAACGACATTGTCCTCAATGTAAGTTTCTAATTCTTTTCAATTATGTTTTTTTTCTTCCAAATTTCATTACTAACATTATTTTGATGTTTTATTTTCATAGGAAACTCGGAAAGTCAAAGGGCGATTCGCTGGCTTAGGCAGACTTCCGACCTAGGAATCGTCTTCTTCCTTTCCTCGGTCGCCTTCGGGGTACAGAGACGAGATCGAGAGGCTCACCCAAACGGTGAAAGACCGTGACGAGGAGGTCGACGAGCTAAAGTCCGCACACACCGAGCTTAAGAAGATCATGCAGAACGCCTTCCCTCATCTCTTTCGTCCAAACAACCCCGACGATCCCCACAACTCTCCAACCGTTTAAAATACATGTTTTTTTTTTGAACATTAACTTATTTTGTGTAATGAATTAATTTTTTTATGCTAATGAATTTTTATTAATTAATTTCTTTTCATTTAAATTATTTATTATTTATTATTAAATTATAATTAATTAAATAATTTCAAAAAAAACTCAAATCCAATATCCGTCGAAATCCAATATCCGTCGGAACGTAATCCGTCGGAAATATTGCTCGTCGGAATCCCATCGGAAATATATCTGACGGGTTTTCGACGGCGTTCCGACGTTTTGTTCCGACCTAACTTCCGTCGGAAAAGCCGTCGGAATTATGTTCCGTCGGAAACATATCTGACGAGTTTTCGACGGCGTTCCGACGATTTGTTCCGACCTTACATCCGTCGGAATATTCGTCGGAAACGTCGCCGTCGGTAATCCGTCAGAAATTTTCGACCCTTTTCCGACGACCGATTTCTGTCGGAATAGTCCGACGGATTTTCGACGGATACTAATTTCTGACGAGCTGGAACCGACAGAAATTTTCCGTCGGAAAAGGCTGTTTCCGACGGATTTTCGACAGGAAAAGCCGTCGGAAATCGCATGTATTCTTGTAGTATATCTCCAAATCTTTTAGAAAATATTCTCTTTTTTTCAATATTTTATCCTAAGAATATGGAAACACCCTAAAACTGCAATATCCTCCTAAATATCCTTATCCAGCTCAGCAACCAATTCTTGGTTCGAATCTTATCACCTAGATCCGTTCATATCTCAGCAATCATACATCTCCACGTCCTGTATCATTTCCTGTACTATCTTATGTACTACTTCGTGACTAATATAGTAACACTTCAATACATACATCTTCAATATGTACTATATATAATTTCTTCAGAACCACGAACACAAGAAGATTCGTGAACTACATCAAGAGGAAAATCTGAACGGACACATATATATATCGTTATGCCTAACGTACATCGATCATTTGTATTAAAAAATCATGATGCAATAATAAAGAATATACATTGGTGTTGTTTCTAAGTTACAAAAAATATAATTAAGTATGATATGGCCCTGCTTGAGCGAGCAGAAGAATGTAACAGACTGAAGCCTCCCACAGTACAATTTCTTATTGGGATTAGGAAAAATTTTCTTTACTAATCGGAATTAGGAATCAGTTTTTTGGGCTTATAAATACATGTTTAAAAGTTATTTTTATGATCAATTCATAATCTTAAAAGGTAAATTACTAAACAAAAATGAAAAATATAAATATAAATTTATCCTAAAAGCTAAAGTTAGATTTTGCTACATAATATTAACAATAAAAGGAAAACTTTATAATTGATTCTTAATCCTAAAAGATAAAGTATTAAACAATAGAAAAAAAAAATTTAGAAGCTAAAGTTAATTAAAAAAAAATCAGAAAAAGTTATAATTGATTTATAATCTTAAAATGTAAAGTTACAAAACAAAAAGCAAAAAATAGAAAATAGACACATGTAATTTGTTTTTACCAATATGATAAGATAATTAAAAATTAAGAATAAATTGTATGTCGATTCAATAAAAAAAATTAAATATTATTAACGAACAAAAAGAGTAATTATAATGCAAATAGAAATAAAAATATGAGAATTAGTTTATCACGGTTTAAGAAATAGATATATGAGTAGCTAACTATTAAAAAGTAAACGTACTTCAAATAGGAATAGGAAAAACTAAATATTTGGAAATATGTGTGACAAATTTTAAATGAAAACTAAATAATAGAAAAAAGTTAGAGAATCAAATTAAATAAATAATTGTTACTCTATTAGGTTTTTCTAATTGTGTGTGAATTAATATTGGCATTCTTAATCTTATTTGGGAAATTTATCTAAAAAACCATTAACTTTCAAATTTTGGCCATTAAAATCATAAACTATTGCGTAGATAGTTTAAATCACCATATTTGGTTGATTTCAAATTTAAATCATGAACTTGCGTTGACTCGACCAAAAAATACATGACGTTAAATCTGTAAACGGAGTTAGAAAACCATTTAAAACCACCGTTAATTGATACGACGTCGTTTTGCTCATTCTTCTTAAAACGGGAAATTGTCTAAAAATGCATCAATTTTCAAATTATGGTCATTAAAAGCACGAAGTATCGCGTGGATAGTTTAAACCATCATATTTAGTTGACTTCAAATTTAAATCCTGAACTTTCGTTGATTCGGTCAAAAAAGACATGACGTGAAATCCGTAAACGTAATGAGTAAACGTGGTTAGAAAACCTTTGAAACTCACAGTTAATTGATACGGCGTTGTTTTTCTCCTTAAAACCAAATAGTTTGGGTTTTTTATTATTTTAATTAGTATTTAGTTTATTTATTTTAATTAATACATACAAAAATACACACAAAAAGACCAAAATACGATGAATACTCTCAATTTCGACAATCAAAGCTTCATAAAAAACTAGATTTTCAGAGATTTTTCGAGGAGGAAGAAGAAGAAGAAGAAGAGCACAATCAAAAGCGTTGGTGGATTTCGAAATCGAATTGGGGATTTAGGGCACATGTAACGACGACGATGACGCCGGAGGAGGCAAGACGGAGAAACCGAATGATCGAGATGAGATTGGCCGAGCATCGATGGGTTTGTTCGGCCATAGAAGTATCCGTCGGAGAAGAGGAGAAGAAAGTGTTTTTTGTATTTATTAATTAAAATAAATAAACTAAATAATAATTAAAATTATTAAAAGCTCACGGTTTTCTAATTCCGTTTACTGATTTCGTTTATGGATTTAACGTCATATCTTTTTTGACCGAGTCAACGAAAGTTCATGATTTAAATTTGAAATCAACCAAATATGATGATTTAAACTATCCACGTAATAGTTCGTGATTTTAATGGCCAAATTTTGAAAGTTGATATTTTTTTTAAGAAGAATGAACAAAACAACGTCGTTTCAATTAACCGTGGATTTAAACAGTTTTCTAATTCCGTTTACTCATTCAGTTTACGGATTTAACTTCATATCATTTTTGGCCGAGTCAACAAAAATGCAGTTCCAAGAACCTTGAGGGTTATATTTGTCGGAGAACGAACTTAATCTCAAGAGTTCGTCTTTGGTGACTTTTTATGGACACCCTATACCATTTTCCCACAAGTAACCAAAGTTCTTATTGTTTATCTTTTTTGCTCTTGAATTTTGGAAGGATGATATCCGATGATGTGTTAATGAATGGAATAAGCACTATGATAATGCTGTCCGGCGCATCAACAATTCACGTATATGGAGAGAAACGGTCAAAGATTGATCGATAAAAACCTGAAAAATTGGCTTAGCTAGATATGAGTTTTGGGGGACAAGCAATATGAGCAGAGCCTCATATATTGGTTCGCTGCGCAAACAACTTGATTCGATGGAGCATGATTAAGTTTAAATAAATTTTACATTTAATTTAAAAATAAAATAAAAATACAACTCACATATAGAAATTCTCCATATGTTTTATCTTATTAATTGTTTTAGGTTTATGCGCGAAGATTAATAAATTGTATAAATAATCTCAATTTCTTTTTGTTAACATATCTCAACATTTTTTGTTTTCAAACTCATTTCACCAATAGTATTTTAGATTAATATAGGCTAGATATAATTGATTAAATAGTGCATAAATTTGACAAAATCAAATTAAATGAATGAAATGATATGATATGATGCAAACAGCAAACATAAAAATGGCTAAAACATCTTATATCTACCTCGTAATGGAATATGGGATTTTTCATCGACGAATGGTCAAACGCTGATCGTTTGTAAAATCCCACACATCCATATGAGTCACCATGTATATAGTCTATCATCCAAAAACAAAAATAGATTAGAAGATATTTAGTTCACTTAATATGTCATGGTGTGAGAACATTTTTTTCATTTCTAACTACAAATTAAGGTGAACATATAGGCTTAAAAAAAGTTTATGATGAAATTAAACAGACTCTGATGATTTTAGCTAGGGCTAGGATTATTAACCGAACCGAACCGAACCGGAGTTTTGTAAATTCGATTATGGTTTGGTTATTTTCGGCAATATTTAAAATTAATTTCGGTTTTTGGTTCGGTTCGGCCGAACCGATCATTTTTTAAAAAAAAAATTCAAAAATAATCGAAAATAATCGAAAATAATCGAAAATAATCGAAAATAACCGAAAATAATCGAAAATAACAGAAAATATCCGAAAATACCCAAAAATAATCGAAAAACACCCGAAAATAATCGAAACTATCCGAATTCAACTAAATTTGATAACATTTTGGTTATTTTGGTTATTTTCGGTTATAAAAAAAACCGAACTACCCGATAACCGAACCGAATTGAACCAATGTTTTATTCGATTATTTTGGCAGAATTTTTGAAAACCGAGCTAACCGAAAATCCGAACTACCCAAACCGAATTATCCGAACTAACCGAATTTCCAGCCCTAATTTTAGCCGCAGGTTTGTTGATGATTTTAAGTTGTTCTTCGATTCTCATCGAAACACAAGATATAAACCCACAATGATAACAACATCTTTAGACAATTTGATTTCATATTTCTAAGAAAGAGGATTAGAGTGACAATGAAAAGAGTAAAGAGTAAAGACAAATCAGAGATATGATGGAGAGACAAGAGGAAGAACAGAGAATGATTGTGAAAAGAGTTGGTATTCTGTTATTACAACTACAAATACTAAAATTGTAAATGTACTTATACATGATTACATATGTAACTATCTATTTAATCAAACACTTTCTGATTAAAAGTAAAGTAGTTTTGATGAATAGAGTCCTCACAATACATATATATTGACGACAATGAGCGACATACAAAAAAGCAGAGGAGATAGATAGAGCCTCCATAGGAATATTAAAAGGGCCAACCTTCTTAATCTTGGTTCAACTTCTTCTTAATGCAAACCTTCATCTTCAACCATTCACCACGCAAGAAACTGTGAGGGATCAACATGAAATTCTCTTGTGGGGTTTGATAGCTCACTTGAAGGATCCTCTTCACCTCTGGTGATTTGTAAAACACAGTGTGTCCATCCACAGTATAGGAGATTTGATATGAGAACTCTCCTACTTCTAGAGCAGATGGTGCAGTGCAGCTTACAGTTACATACACACCATACGGCTCCCTAAAACACTGCACTACAAACAGTAGTTTCTTCACATGCTCCCTTATAATTAATATCATATCACTGATGTTCATCTGGGCACTAAAGGAAATGCCAAAACTGAACCTACTATCCACTAGTTGCTCGTAAGTTTTCAGGTGGGTTAAATAGTGATCGTAGAGATCCTTGTATGGTCCAATGTAATTGCAGTCTAGCACAGGGCATGAGCAAAGAGAGAAAGGGCATTCTTTTTCATGAGTTGATACTTTCCCGTATGACACGTTCGTGGGACAACCTAACTTGGCGTTTTGGCATGGGATTAAAATCAATTCAAGAACACGCTCCATTGCTCTACATCTTTTGTCACCAATGGGTAACGCACATGTAGGGCATTTATTACTAAGTTTGGGACGGCAAGAAGAGCAAGCAAAATGCCCATTATCACACTGAAATGAAAAACCAATTATTAACAATCAAAGCTACACTCGAGAAAACATAACCAATGAATTCCACTTGACTACATCAACCAACCATCATGAACAAGAACATCAAGAGAACAAATAACACAACTTCAAATATCATCATTTTTAATGAAAAGTTTGACCAAAAAAAAAGAGAAACTATCTTAATCAACAATGCAATATTCGAAACGTAACCTGGAATATAGGAATATTAAGTGGCTCGAAGCAAATAGGACAATCAAGAACATCAAAATCCACCATCGCCGAACGTATACTATCATCTGTTCGTTGCTTCTTGTGCAAGTGAATGTTGCTCGAACCATTTTTTCCGTTTGAGGCACTCTCCATGGCGATATGCTCAACACAAAATGGAATATGGAACTATTGAATCGGGATTATTAGTCATTTAGTCTATACTCTATACATATAAACCTAATAAAAATAGAAGACATGTGTCAATTAAAGTGACACTTGTCTTCACATTAATTATTCTGTTTTTATACTTTTTTATTTTTGGGATAATAGATTAGATTAATTATTATGTGCTGTAAAACACCAGATATTCTGCGATTGATATGGGGCATGGAGATATATGCCGTTATAAAAGAAAGATAGTGAGATATGCAATAATGATTCATGATGTGATGAGTTGATTGTAAACAAATAAGATTCAATAAAATTAAGTTCTCTGGTTTGGTTTGTTACCGGAAAATGTACTGAGTTTTTTTAGTTGCCAAAAATAAAAAGCAAAACTTTAAGGCTGAATAATTAGAACTACATAGAAAAATTGGAAAATAATAGAACTCATTTTTAAAGTTTTTTGAATATTTTTCGTACTCATAAAAGTTTTTTTTAAAGAACTATACTAAAATAATGAAAATTCTGTAAATATTTGAAGGTTGTTATTCATGGACTTTGCTTATTAGGAAAAACTATTGTCGATGCTAAAAAAAGGGAGCACATTTTCTTTTGGGTGAATTTAGTATATATATTTGGTTGACCAAAAAATTAAGTATATGGTAAAGTTAATTTGACCAAAACATCTTTATTCTTTGTCTTTATTACACTAATGTCATTGATCTAAAACTATGAGTATATACCAGCGGTACTGTTCATCACTCCCGATTAGCACTGTTCATCCGAAATTGCTGATACTATTTATTACCGGAAAACATAATATACAATACTTGTTAGCGTGCTAACAATAATATATGATGCTTGTTAACGTGCTAACAAAAGTATATGATACTTGTCAACGTGTTAACAAAAATATCTGATACTTGTTAACGTGCTATCCGATATTTGTTAGCGTGCTAATATTTGTAATGTGTTAACATAGTATGTTAAATTATTAACAATAATATATGATACTTGTAACGTGATAACAAAAATATCTGATACTTGTTAACATATTAACAATAATATATGAAACTTGTTAACGTATTATCTGATACTTGTAAGCGTGCTAACAATATTATCAATTACTTGTAATATGTTAACATAGTATGTTAATAATATATGATATTTGTAACCTGCTAACAATAATATTTGATACTTGTTATTATTGTTAACGCGATAACAAGTGTCAGATAGCACGTTAACAAATATCATATATTATTGTAGTAAATGAACAGTATTGGCGAGATGAACAGTATCGACGAAATGGTTGATGAACAGTTGCTAACACATTTTTTTTATCAATTTTCAATCAATGGTATTGTTGTAATTAATTAAAAAGAGAAGGATATTTATAGTGTAATTTTATTTTTCTTTCTATTTATCTAATTTTGCAATTAACTTTTCCTAAAAACTAATTTTGTTATTAATGAAGTATAGATAGTGATAATACTCTTTTGTTATCATTTTGTTACATCATTTTTACTTCTTATAATTAATAATAACGAAATCTACCCAGCAACGATTCTGATAGATAAACAATTTAGAGTAAAAAGTGAAAAAACAAAATTTTAAAAAGTTTATTTGAACTTACAACAACTAGTGTAATCTTTTCAACTTTTTTTATGTAGAGGAAAGTTTTCTACTGGATAAAAATAATAAAATACTTGATAAAACAAAAATTACTTTGGATATAATAAACCCAACTAGATTTTAATTCACGTATACGCACGGAGTATTTTTTTTAAAGATTTAATATATTAAAATAATTTTTTATAACAGATTTATTATGTTATATTTTAGGTCAATTTTCACATAAAATATTAGATTATCAAATTTGTTTTATAAAAAATGATATTTTCAACTTAAAATCTCGAAAATCTAGTATTATTTGATATTATTATGATTTAAGATAAAATCAAAAAATCTATCAGAATTTAAACAATTTCATTTGATATTTCTAACTTAAAATCTCTAAAATCTAATATGATTTAATATTTTTTCAAAATTTTTTATTTTTTTTTATTTTTTCTATTATTTACAAAATAATTGATAGTTGGTAATATGATTAATACTATAGATAAATTATAGAATTCTCCTTAACAAAACATTTTTGGCTACAAACAAATATTCTTATTTTAATGAAAAAAATAATATTCATCTACACCAACTATTGAACTTTGCATGGCCATAGATCCCAACTAATAAATTGTATGCGTAACTACACCAACTAAGATATAATACATAGTGACATACACCACCTATCTAATTATGCATGGTGACATATATATCCTTTAAATCTGAATTAAATGTCTTAAAAACTGTATTATATGGGGTCAAACACACAATTTTTACAAACTAATATGACCCAATTATCCGAATTAGAACCCGACCCGATCTGTAATTAAACCAAACTGACCCGATATGTAATTAATCCAAACCAGATTTGACAGTTTTAATGGATTCTATACGAGATATAAGCAATCTCGTAAATTATAACACATGACAAAAAACAGTAATCTTGTTTAATAACACAAGCATGAAATTCCTAATGTCGATAGTAGTTTATAACCAAAACACAAGTTTAAAAATTTAAAAATTCAAAAATCCTAATACGGATAGATAAAGTTTTACAACCAAAACACAAGGCTGAAAATCTTAATGCCGAGTGTTTAATAAATCGATTGGGTTAACCATCAAACAAGTGTTGGCTTTGAGGATGATGACAATTTGGTTTTATTAGAGATCGAGTCGAGTTCTATAATTCGGGTAATTGGGTCATATTAGTTTGTATAAATTATGTTTTGACTCCATAAAATACGATTTTTAAGACATTTAATCCAGATTTAACGGATATGTATGTCACCATGCATAATTAGATAAGTGGTGCATGTCAGCGTGTATTATATTTTACTTGGTGTAGTTACTCATACAATTTATTAGTTGGGATGTGTGACTATGCAAAATTCAATAGTTGGTATAGCTGAGTATCATTTTTCTGATTTTAATAGTATAGATATAACTTATTTTACTACATTATACTCTAAATTATTTACCAGTCAAACTATCTTCTCTCTTTATAACCATTAGGCATTAGTATTATTATCTGAGAATATGTATTCTTTGCGCACTCTCATCAATCGTAAATTAAATGTGGGCTATATGTTAGGATTTAAACTTTAATCCTCTTGTCCATATCTATTTTCGATACATAAATTAACGAACACAAGAATTGTTCACCCAGTTCACGGCCTCTAACCGCTACGTCTGGGGTGGATCCGGGATCCACAACATCCACTATAAAGAATCGGAAAACACCTCCGATGTGGTTTACAAGAAGATCACTCACGCTTTACGAGCCGCCTCTAAGGCGCTCAGAATCCTCAAGATTCAGGATTCGGTATTCTTTGAATAATACACATGTATTTATAACCAATAAACCCTACAAACTTTCTAAGGCCCAATTACTGGCCCAAGTCGTATGTTGACTGAAGTTCGATATCTCACAATCTCCACATTCGGATTCAGATAACCCTCAACTTCTCCGCATCTCATAATACCTTTGTATTTCTTCTTGATTGCTTCTTCTGAGATCTCCACCTTGAGCTCAGCTTGAAGCCTCCTTGTGAATTACCTCTTAGAACATTTGACTCTTGGCTCTAGACTTGGCACTTTGATCTTCATGTGAACCTGCATAAGTTTGAACTTACACAAAACAAACACCTTAGTAGATTAATCACCATAAATCTACTAAACCATCAATGACTAGACATCATCAGCCTTGATGAGCTCCTTCCGGAGCCACCAACATCCCCATGTCTCTTCTAGAGTTATAAAACCAGTTGCTACACTTCTTGTGTAAAGTTCAGCTCATCATTGATCTCTTGATTCTTCATTATCTATGTCCTTCTGAAACTTGATTCACTTTGGTGTTCTTTGATTCTTCTCCTATACACTGAGCTTAATCAAACACTCCTTGAAATGTAAGCAACTAACCCTGAATCATACATGCTTCAAACCTGAAACAATCCCTGATTCAACACCTTCTCTGACATAACATATCAGCCTTGAACTCATTTTGTACCGATGTTACTCCTAACAGAAAACGCCATCCAACCATACTGCTGAACAGACTTTCAACACAACCATGTTCATGCATCATGCTTTAAAGAACCTTGCTGACAAACCAATTCCTCTTGAATCAACTGCAGAAAACCTCTAAGTCATTTGTGCTTCATTTCCCTGAAACCGTTTATGACTTACCAAGACACCACTGAACCTGAACACCTTTTTGAACATCACTTTGCACCGCTGCTATTGCCTGCAGAACCCTCCTCCTAACTCCACCTG
Organism: Eutrema japonicum; assembly: GCA_030161315.1. NCBI lineage: Eukaryota > Viridiplantae > Streptophyta > Magnoliopsida > Brassicales > Brassicaceae > Eutrema > Eutrema japonicum. The sequence continues at coordinate 47,380,482 of BSQW01000011.1, forward strand.
GCTAAGAAGACTCTCGATACAAATATATTTGCTCATTCTTTTGTTAAAAACCCTTATGCATCAGCAGAACCATCCAACCAACAGATTCGAACTGTTCGGTAAACCTGTCTCACATCCACAACCTTGTGAAATGCCCGAGACACCATGTTACAGCCCTTAGCACTTCATCTCTAGAACCCTTAAAGCCGCTTTCTTGCTGTAAACATACCCTGCATCACATCACATGTATGCAAATCCACATATCCTTGGCACTAGCATCATCTCCCTTAGAAATCAACCTGAATTTTCACCTTGTACTCATGAGCTTTCTTTAGGTGTGCCTCCAACTCACTTGAACTCCTGCAAGTGAACCCTACAAAAGATTCATCCACCAGACCTCTCTAAGATGCAAATAGGTATACCAAAACTTTGTTCTCTTTTCCCAATGCAGCTTTTTTATCCTCTGCATTCTGATCCTTTCTTGGATCCCTCTTCAATTGCTAACACTTGCAACTAATATCCAGATGTCTTCACCACCATCAAGCAACAAAGCTCTAAAGCTTTCTTTCTAACCCTAGTTGCAACCTGATTATGCTTGAACTTGTAGACATATCCATATGCTCCTGGACCTCTATCCATCAACTTGAGACAAAGCCTGCAAACCAAAACTCCTCAAACCATAACAATATGTCTTTGACCCCAACAGATTCTTTGATCTTGTTCCATACTCATATGCAACTCTCCTTGAATTGAATCCATAAACCTTTTCTTAATCCTCAAATAGCCAATAACACACATACACAATTCAAACTTATAAGGTGTCCCTCAATCCCATGAATTATCTTCCAATAGCTAGTTTGAACCCTGAACACTAACTCATGTGTTCTCCCAAGACTTCAATTTCCTTAATTTTGCAGAGCCTGAGCAACCAGAAACATCCAATCAAAACATTACAAATATACCTTGTCATTCGCAGCGGATATAGACTTAACAATCTCCTCGGTTTGACCCTTGAGATTGACGATGCGATTCTGATTCCCTGATTTTAATCTGAACCAATAACCCATCAGATACCGGAGATAACTCCACCTTAAACCAATCTCTAACTTGTTGCACCTTTCTGTCTCCTCTGTGATATTCTGTCCCTTGAGCTCTTGTCTATTTTCCTTGCATATTCCCTTATTCAATTTTAGACAATTCTTCTTTGATTAAAACTGGGTTTGTTTTAATCCCTGACCCAATTAAAATTTTCTCCACATCCTTAAAAAATTTGGACAAGCCCAAAATTATGAAACTGAGGCCCAATTCCATAATTCTTCTTTTCTTTAATTTTGGCCCATCCAAAATCAAACAGGCCCAAAGAAATAAACTGAAGCCCAATTAGTTTCTTCTTCTTTTCTGATGGGCCCAAATAACAAAATACATATGCCCAATTTATTTTTTCTGGTCCAACAGAAACAATGAGACCCTTATATTATTCCCTTCTGGCCCAAACCGGCCCAACTAGAAGAAACCCTAGCTGCTCCTCTTGTCTTCCTCGACGACATTTGCGGCGGATTCTTCCCGGCGACTAGACCCGCCGCCGCCGTCTCATCCGGCGGTAATCAAACAGCGACTTGACCTGCCGCCGTCGTCTGACATGCGCCCTCGCCGCCAACCTTCGACGCCATCCCTCTCGTGAAGAAAACTTGCCAGAATCTCGGCGACTCCATCCCGGCGATTCGCCCCGCCGTCGCCGTGACTCCGGTGACTTCAACTTGCAATTCCCGGCGATTCCTCGTGGCCTTTCCTCATTGAATCAGAAGCTCCTTCACCGGCAAACCTTCCCCCCCCCCCCCCCCCCCCCCCGTGAATCACCACGACGAAGAAGACGAAACATGATTTCCTCCGACAATCATCACGGCTCCTCCAGCGTGTTCTTCTGATGATGTAACCCGCGCTTCCTTGTTTCTCCGATCAACTTTTCCTGTCGATTCCACAAACGCCAACAAGACCCGATTCACATTTGCCTCCGATTTTGTGAACATCCAAAATCACCCTCTCTCTTCTCTTCAAATCGAAACCTGAACCGGAGAAGACGACTCTTGTAACATCCCGAGTTCTTGTATATGCGGAGAGGCTTATAAGAATTGATTTGGCTACCTATGTCACCAAAGTGCACTTACCTTTTCCGATCACTTGCCCGAAAGAACTCCAGAGTTAAGGGTGCTTGGGCTGGAGTAGTCTAAGGATGGGTGACCTTCCGGGAAGTGATTCGCGGTAGCGTGTGAGTGAGGACAAAACACGGGGAAAGGTCACGTGGTGATTGCAGGGTCAGTAAACAAGTCATACAAGCCTCCCGGACTAACGCACCGGCCGTCGGACCAGGGTGGGGCCCACGTGCCGAGAGAGGGCATGGGCCCAGGTAGGGGCGGTCGGGGCGTTATAAGTGGTATCAGAGCCGAACCCAAACACGTGTGTGGAGTCAGGTGGGCTCACACCGTCTAGGGTGACGATCCTGGTGCGCAACGAGGACGTTGCGCTCTATGAGTGGGGGTGATTGTAACATCCCGAGTTCTTGTATATGCGGAGAGGCTTATAAGAATTGATTTGGCTACCTATGTCACCAAAGTGCACTTACCTTTTCCGATCACTTGCCCGAAAGAACTCCAGAGTTAAGGGTGCTTGGGCTGGAGTAGTCTAAGGATGGGTGACCTTCCGGGAAGTGATTCGCGGTAGCGTGTGAGTGAGGACAAAACACGGGGAAAGGTCACGTGGTGATTGCAGGGTCAGTAAACAAGTCATACAAGCCTCCCGGACTAACGCACCGGCCGTCGGACCAGGGTGGGGCCCACGTGCCGAGAGAGGGCATGGGCCCAGGTAGGGGCGGTCGGGGCGTTATAGTTGCAGCTTTGGTCTGTGCGTTTGTTCCTGCTTTCTCTGTCGAAGAAGTTGAAGCAAAATTATTATGGGATAAATGTCTTCTTAAAATCACTCCTAAGTGTGCGTTGGATATTATCGGTGTTGTCTTCGGAAATGGAACCATCACTGATGCGTGTTGTCACGATCTTGTCGAAGAAGGGAAAGATTGTCACGATACGCTCATCAAATACATTTCGGACAGGCCCCACCTAATTGCTAACGAAACCCAGTATTTGAAGAAGAGAGATGATTTGTGGATTCATTGTGTCTCGATCTCTAAAAATGCTTGAAATGTGTACTGATTATTTATTTGATCTAATAAAATTCATAATTCGCTTTGATAGCATTTTCTTACCAAAATTGTTGTTGTCTCGCCTCTCTCGCAATATAAATGAATCTAAGAAAGGGAATCTCTTTGCAAATGATTTTTTTTTTTAATTCTCAATTCTCTATTCGTTTTTAAAATTTCAATCTATTTATTAAATGTTGTCAAAGTAATCAATTTGTTGAATACTGGGATTTGCAAGGAGTATTGTTGACTGAGTTTTAATTTTTAACATTTAATGTTCAATATCTACAAAAAGCATTTGGAGCTATACCTTCCAAAGTATTTAATTTTTTTTTTTGAAACATCTTCGAATTAACTTTCCCTTTAGTTTTGTGAAGACAAATGTTTTACCTTGTTGTTATTATTCAAGTTGTCAAACTTCTATGCATTTTTTACATGATATTTTATAATAAACTTTAATATAATTTATTGTGTTATCAACATCATTATAATCTATAAAGTTTCAACAATCAAAATCGAGGATACACAGTAGTTTTATGTAATACTTATTTGTAATCATAAAGTTTATTCATCAAAAATATTTTTCAATAAATTAAAATACACTTTGTATTATTAAAATTTATCTTGATTGTATAAATAATCTTTAACACCCAGTTCTATGAAATAGATGGAGAATTTAGATAATCACGAAATATATATAATATTTTCAAAACAATATTAATTAGGATTATTATGTTATTTTAGCAACAACCCAATGATGTTTAAATGTTATTATTAAGTGTGGAAAAGTTGACTGTAAATATCTACTTATATATTATCTATAAAACAAATTCGGCATGCTCTAAAAGTTTCACAAATAAATCTTATTTTATCTTAAGAAAGATTAAAAATAAAATTTATATATAACTATTTTATACATGTTCTATGCTAAGCAAACATTAAATAACCTTTATAAATAATTTAGATAAAACAGTGTTTTAAATATCTTATATTTTAACGTATCATTGACTTTAACTAGGATTTTGTAAAGAAGATGTGTGTTTAGTTTTTGATTCATTAATAATTAAGTATATTTAGTTATGAACAATTCAAAAATTATATTTTATTTTTCATAAAATCAATGTTTATGGTAAGTCCGATAGTGAGATCTAATCATTTGGTTTAGAGTATTGTTATAACTTAAATTCTACGTGTAATTATTATCTAAAAATTCTAGTGATGTTATAGAAGGAAAAAACAATTAATAATATCATTCATAGTATTATTATCTAGACGTTAAATTGCTTTAATTTATGACGTTTACTTTATAATACGTTTTGATAGCTATGTTTGGGTTTTGAAAATTTATAAATAGCTTCCATAGCTTCATTTGACAAAAATATATAATACAAAACACTCTCATTGGATTCCTTTTTATAACAAAAGAATAAGAAAATAATTTTTAAAGTTTTACCAAATATGACTAAAATTACCTCCCAAATGACAAGTCTTTTCATTGTTGCAGCTTTGGTCTGTGCGTTTGTTCCTGCTTTCTCTGTCGAAGAAGTTGAAGCAAAATTATTATGGGATAAATGTCTTCTTAAAATCACTCCTAAGTGTGCGTTGGATATTATCGGTGTTGTCTTTGGAAATGGAACCATCACTGATGCGTGTTGTCACGATCTTGTCGAAGAAGGGAAAGATTGTCACGATACGCTCATCAAATACATTTCGGACAGGCCCCACCTAATTGCTAACGAAACCCAGTATTTGAAGAAGAGAGATGATTTGTGGATTCATTGTGTCTCAATCTCTAAAACTGCTTGAAATGTGTACTGATTATTTATTTGATCTAATAAAATTCATAATTCGCTTTGATAGCATTTTCTTACCAAAATTGTCGTTGTCTCGCCTCTCTCGCAATATAAATGAATCTAACGAAGGGAATCTCTTTGCGAATGATTTTTTTTTAATTCTCAATTCTCTACTCATTTTTAAAATTTCAATCTATTTGTTAAATGTTGTCAAAGTAATCAATTTGCTGAATACTAAGATTTGCAAGGAGTATTGTTGACTGAGTTTTAATTTTTGACTAAATTTTCCGTCTAAGATTTCTACAAATTCTTCTTATAAACACTGGGAAAAAAACTTATCTAGCCAATTTCAAGTACGAAAAATGAATCGAATATTAAATATTCAGCAGTTAGTTCAAAAAACATAAGAGAAAGATCATACAGAATAAGTTATAGTTCGTTCTAGTCAAAAATTATGTTCTATACTCGGCTTGAAGAAAACAATTGAAAGGTTGTTAAAAATCCTTATATACTATAGCTAGAATCCTCCGTATGGTAAATGATTTTTGTAAATAAGATCGTTTATCAACATACCGAGAAGCTTGCATATTTATAATTGTTAGAACCATATCTTATGATAAAAGATAAACAAATACTTTAATTATTGTTACAATTTTATTTACAATTCTACTTAAACATTAACTTACTATACAAATTTTAAAATTTTAATTTGGTCATGCTTAAAGTTATTTTGTGTTTTTAACATTTAATGTTCAATATCTACAAAAAGCATTTGGAGCTATACCTTCCAAAGTATTTAATTTTTTTTTTTGAAACATCTTCGAATTAACTTTCCCTTTAGTTTTGTGAAGACAAATGTTTTACCTTGTTGTTATTATTCAAGTTGTCAAACTTCTATGCATTTTTTACATGATATTTTATAATAAACTTTAATATAATTTATTGTGTTATCAACATCATTATAATCTATAAAGTTTCAACAATCTAAATCGAGGATACACAGTAGTTTTATGTAATACTTATTTGTAATCATAAAGTTTATTCATCAAAAATATTTTTCAATAAATTAAAATACATTTAGTATTATTAATATTTAACTTGATTGCATACATGATCTTTAACACCCAATTCTATGAAATAGATGGAGAATTTAGTTAATCACGATTTATATATAATATTTTCAAAACAATATTAATTAGGATTATTATGTTATTTTTGCACAACCCAATGATGTTTAAATGTTATTATTAAGTGTGGAAAAGTTGACTTTAAATATCTACTTATATATTATCTATAAAAAAAATTAGTTTTGCTCTAAAAGTTTCACAAATAAATCTTATTTTATCTTAGGAAAGTTTAGAAATAAAATTTGTATATAACTATTTTATACATGTTCTATGCTAAGCAAACATTAAATAACCTTTATAAATAATTTAGTTAAAATAGTGTTTTAAATATCTGATATTTCAACGTATCATTGACCTTAACTAGTATTTTGTAAAGAAGATGTGTGTTTAGTTTTTGATTCATTAATAATTAAGTATATTTAGTTATGTACAATTCAAAATCTATATTTTATTTTTCATAAAATCAATGTTTATGGTAAGTCCGATAGTGAGATCTAATCATTTGTTTTAGAGTATTGTTATAACTTAAATTCTACGTATAATTGTTATCTAAAAATTCTAGTGATGTTATAGAAGGAAAAAACAATTATTAATAGCATTCATAATATTATTATCTAGACGTTAAATTGCTTTAATTTATGACGTTTACTTTAAAATACGTTTTGATAGCTATGTTTGGGTTTTGAAAATTTATAAATAGCTTCCATAGCTTCATTTGACAAAAATATATAATACAAAACACTCTCATTGGATTCCTTTTTATAACAAAAGAATAAGACAATAATGTTTAAAATTTTACCAAATATGACTAAAATTACCTCCCAAATGACAAGTCTTTTCATTGTTGCAGCTTTGGTCTGTGCGTTTGTTCCTGCTTTCTCTGTCGAAGAAGTTGAAGCAAAATTATTATGGGATAAATGTCTTCTTAAAATCACTCCTAAGTGTGCGTTGGATATTATCGGTGTTGTCTTTGGAAATAGAACCATCACTGATGCGTGTTGTCATGATCTTTTCGAAGAAGGGAAAGATTGTCACGATACGTTCATCAAATACATTTCGGACTGGCCCCACCTAATTGCTAACGAAACCCAGTATTTGAAGAAGAGAGATGATTTGTGGATTCATTGTGTCTCAATCTCTAAAACTGCTTGAAATGTATACTGATTATATTATTTGATCGAATAAAATTCATAATTCGCTTTCATATCATTTTCTTATCAAAATTGTCGTTGTCTCGCCTCTCTCGCAATATAAATGAATCTAACGAAGGGAATCTCTTTGCAAATATTTTTTTTTTAATTCTCAATTCTCTACTCATTTTTAAAATTTCAATCTATTTATTAAATGTTGTCAAAGTAATCAATTTGTTGAATACTGAGATTTGCAAGGAGTATTGTTGACTGAGTTTTAATTTTTGACTAAATTTCCCGTCTAAGATTTCTACAAATTATTCTTATAAACACTGAAAAAACTTATCTTTCCAATTTCAAGTACGAAAAACGAATCGAATATTCAATATTCAGCAGTTAGTTCAAGAAACATAAGAGAAAGATCATACAAAATAAGTTATAGTTCGTTCTAGTCAAAAATTATGTTCTATACTCGGCTTGAAGAAAATAATTGAAAGGTTGTTAAAAATCTTTATATACTATGGCTAGAATCCTTCATATGGTAAATGATTTTTGTAAATAAGATCGTTTATCAACATACCGAGAAGCTTGCATATTTATAGGGGTTAACGATCTATTTTTCTATGAAAACTTTCGTATAATAACACATATACACAAAATTTAACCATAATGCTATTTCCACATCATTTAAAAATTCGAAACCTATTTCTCCACACAATAAAAATTCGAAACCTATTTATCCACAAAACCAAAGTTAGAAATCAATAAACACACATACCACTATCTGACTGGGTTTATTATATACCAATAAAGTGTTAACCAAACCAAATAAAACCAAAAATTGATCCAAAAACCAAATAAAGCCAAAAATCTGATCTGTGAGGTTCATGAACATCCCGGCCGGCGAACTGCTTTGCCGGAGAAGATTGGATTCATACCCAGAAATTGATCAAAACCAATCGTATTCATCATCCAAATCAAAGTTCGAAATCACCTCTCTTCTTCTTCCTCCATTCCTGTCTCATGGTATCTTTTTTTTTAATTCATCTTCACCGTTGCTTTATTCTTCTTCGTCACTTCTTCCCAAAATTATCAACCAACCCAAAAGCTTTCACATTTCTTCTAGATTTCTTTTGCATTGAGCCAATTCAAAACTTATGTAACTTCAAAAGATTCCTTTGGAAAAGGAAGAATCAGGAACATCGGAAAATAATGAGGAATAGCTGAATTCATTCTTTTTAACAGGGTAAGTGAACTGTGTCGAATATGGGAGAATCATTCCTCTGAAACAAAATTTCACCAAAACAAACGAATTGTTTTTGAAAAAAATCTAACACCCAACGAGGTTTCTAAGTGAAATTCCCAGACCAAGAAACTAAAATAGAATCACATATCAAAAGGGTAAAGAGGAAATATTTAGAAATCAGGATTCGATTGATAACTCGACATCATGAACCTCACCGGAAAAAAACCAGAATCGAATAATTTTTCTACTTAGATCTGTCTCGGGTAATGCGACGGCAAACCCAGAAAGCTCGACGGCTCAGGCTTCGTCAACTAAACCGGAGACTTATCCTCGAATTCACTCGGATTCGGCGAATCCAATCTCAATTTCGTCAGATTCCTCATCACGATAACCAACTCACGATCACGGATCTCGATTCGATCTCCAACGGATCTCTTCCTCGATCAATTCAGCCAATCTCGAAGCCGACGAAAGGGAGTTGAAGAGTAACACCTCGAGTTTTGGCGGCGACGACATCGCGATTGAGGAGAAAGCGACGGTATTAGCGAGGATGCAGATGGAGATGGTGGATTGGGCTTTGGAAAGTATAAGACGGAAGATTTGGAGCGGAAGAGATTCGTCGCTGCCGGAGAAGAAGAAGAAGAAGAGTCGTTGTTGTTGTCGACGACGGAGGAGTTGTGGTGGGGGAAGAAGACTAAGGGGGTGGTATTCAATTAAAGAATTTAATTGAATTGTAAGGAATTAGACTTTCTATAAAATTCTAGTGTTATTCAATGATGTATTTCATGAATTCTTTTAAATTCATGTGTTATTGGATTAGATATTTGTAATCATTCTTTTATATTATTTTAAATTCTAGTGTTATTCAATTTTTGGATTTCTTAATTCTATTAAATGTTAGTGTTATTCAATTTTATTGCAGTATTGATGATAGTGTCATTTGATAGGAATTTAATAGAATTTCAATAAAAAATTGTAAAGAGTCAATTCCGAACTTTTTTACTGTCATTTTGATAGAATTCATTAAAATTCCAACAAAAAACTTTTAAATTACTCAAAATCAATTGATTTTGAATTCATTTGCATTCTCTTAAATTCAATCATCCAATACCCCCACCTAAGAGAAAACCCATTCCTCTTCCGCTATTAGAGTTGTGGTCGGGGAAGAAGACTTTTAATTCGTAATAGTTAATTGCCCCCGAGATTTTTTTTTGGTGAAGTCGGGTGAAGAAGAAGAAGAAGTCGGGTCTGGGTTGTTTCGGGTTGCTTTTTGGGTTTGGGTTTCGTTGGAATAAGAGGTTGTGGTTTAAAGTAGATTACAAATCGTTTAAAACCAATATCAAACCCATAAAACTGATATTCGCTGAAAAATATGTTTCAAACTTTGATTTAATAGAGAAATAGATTTCGAACTTTCAAATGATGTGAAAATAATATTAGGATTAAATTTTGTGTAGATGTGTTATTATATAAAAGTTATCGTGGGAAAATAGATCGTTAACCCTATTTATAATTGTTAGAACCATATCTTATGATAAAATATAAACAAATACTTTAATTGTTGTTACAATTTTATTTACAATTCTACTTAAACATTCAGTTATTATACAAATTTTAAAATTTTAATTTGGTCATGCTTAAAGTTATTTTGTGTTTTTAACATTTAATGTTCAATATCTATAAAAAAAATTTAGAGCTATACCTTCCAAAGTATTTCAATTTTGTTTTTGAAACATCTTCGAATTAACTTTCCCTTAGTTTTGTGAAGACAAATGTTTTACCTTGTTGTTATTATTCAAGTTGTCAAACTTCTATACATTTTTTACATGATATTTTATAATAAACTTTTATATAATTTATTTTGTTATCAACATCATTATAGTTTATAAAGTTTCAACAATCTAAATCGAGGATACATAGTAGTTTTATGTAATACTTATTTGTAATCATAAATTTTATTCATCAAAAATATTTTTCAATAAATTAAAATACACTTAATATTCTTAAAATTTATTTTGATTGTATAAATAATCTTTAACACCCAGTTCTTTGAAATAGATAGAGAATTTAGATAATCACGAAATATATATAATATTTTCAAAATAATATTAATTAGGATTATTATGTTATTTTAGCAACACCCCAATGATGTTTAAATGTTATTATTAAGTGTGGAAAAGTTGACTCTAAATATCTACTTATATATTATCTATAAAAAAAATTAGGCATGCTCTAAAAGTTTCACAAATAAATCTTATTTTATCTTAGGAAAGATTAAAAATAAAATTTGTATATAACTATTTTATACATGTTCTATTCTAAGCAAACATTAAATAACCTTTATAAATAATTTAGTTAAAACAGTGTTTTAAATATCTGATATTTCAACGTATCATTGACCTTAATTAGTATTTTGTAAAGAAGATGTGTGTTTAGTTTTTGATTCATTAATAATTAAGTATATTTAGTTATGTACAATTTAAAAACTATATTTTATTTTTCATAAAATCAATGTTTATGGTAAGTCCGATAGTGAGATCTAATCATTTGGTTTACAGTATTGTTATAACTTAAATTCTACGCGTAATTGTTATCTAAAATTTTTAGTGATGTTATAGAAGGAAAAAACAATTAATAATAGCATTCATAGTATTATTATCTAGACGTTAAATTGCTTTAATTTATGACGTTTACTTTAAAATACGTTTTGATAGCTATGTTTGGGTTTTGAAAATTTATAAATAGTTTCCATAGCTTCATTTGACAAAAATATATAATACAAAACACTCTCATTGGATTCTTTTTTATAACAAAAGAATAAGACAATAATTTTTAAAGTTTTACCAAATATGACTAAAATTACCTCCCAAATGACAAGTCTTTTCATTGTTGCAGCTTTGGTCTGTGCGTTTGTTCCTGCTTTCTCTGTCGAAGAAGTTGAAGCAAAATTATTATGGGATAAATGTCTTCTTAAAATCACTCCTAAGTGTGCGTTGGATATTATCGGTGTTGTCTTTGGAAATGGAACCATCACTGATGCGTGTTGTCACGATCTTGTCGAAGAAGGGAAAGATTGTCACGATACGCTAATCAAATACATTTCGGACAGGCCCCACCTAATTGCTAACGAAACCCAGTATTTGAAGAAGAGAGATGATTTGTGGATTCATTGTGTCTCAATCTCTAAAACTGCTTGAAATGTGTACTAATTATATTATTTGATCGAATAAAATTCATAATTCGATTTAATAGCATTTTCTTTCCAAAATTGTCGTTGTCTCGCCTCTCTCGCAATATAAATGAATCTAACAAAGGGAATCTCTTTACAAATGATTTTTTTTTTAATTCTCAATTCTCTACTCATTTTTAAAATTTCAATCTATTTATTATATGTCGTCAAAGTAATCAATTTGTTGAATACTGAGATTTGCAAGGAGTATTGTTGACTGAGTTTTAATTTTTGACTAAATTTTCCGGCTAAGATTTCTACAAATTCTTCTTATAAACACTGGAAAAAACTTATCTTGCCAATTTCAAGTACGAAAAACGAATCGAATATTCAATATTCAGCAGTTAGTTCAAAAAACATAAGAGAAAGATCATATAAAATAAGTTATAGTTCATTCTAGTCAAAAATTATGTTCTATACTCGGCTTGAAGAAAACAATTGAAAGGTTGTTAAAAATCCTTATATACTATGGCTAGAATCCTCTGTATGGTAAATGATTTTTGTAAATAATATCGTTTATCAACATATCGAGAAGCTTGCATATTTATAATTGTTAGAGCCATATCTTATGATAAAAGATAAACAAATACTTTAATTGTTGTTACAATTTTATTTACAAATCTACTTAAACATTCAGTTACTATACAAATTTTGAAATTTTAATTTGGTCATGCTTAAAGTTATGATATTGTATGGGAAAGAATCTAGAAGGTTCTTGGTATTAATCACATCAATGAAACTGGCGATGAGGGCTTTATTGAGTAATGCTGTGAGATAATGTGTGTAATCTCGGAAGCTGCCAATGCCTACGGAGAAGTACATAGTGGTTAGATTTGAAACTGGTTATGTGATATGTGGAGCACTAAGGAAAAGGGTCATTGCAATGTTTCAAGAATAGCTGAGTCTCCATGTTTTCAAATCTCTTTCTCTGGTTTAGTCTTATATTTGCTTGAGGGCAAGCAAAGGCTAAGTCTAGGAGAGTTGATATATCATGGTTTTTACCACTTTTAGACCATGATATATGTCCTATTTATGGAGTCTTTCTAGTATTTTGGAGTCTTTTCATGTTTTAGCACGTTTGGAGCACAATTGGAGAAAATGAGCCGTTTTTGGTGAAAATGAGCATATGGAGATGCAGAGTCATGCAGAGACATCAGAAGTTTGGCATTCATTGAAGAACTTTCCACCGATGGATTGAGCTCCAATTTGGACACAAGACAGATCAATGGATTAGCTTTCATTTGGAAGTGGTTTGAGGTCATTCCAACGGTGCGATCAAAAGTTATGTTAGGTTTCGTGTTGACAGTCCAGTCTGGCGAGCAGAAGAGTCGACACAGAGGATGAGTCTCGACCGATACTACCTAGTATCAATCGATATGTCTCGGGAAAACAGGAAACTCAACTTTTTACAAGTCTGGAGATTTTGCATTTTAGTCTAGAAGTCTTTAATTATTACAATAAGCCCCAGAACGTGTTTCAGTATTATAATTAGGGTTTTCAGCCACTTTTGTGGGCTACGCGTGATTTTACTTTGGTTTTTGGAGAGACAACTCTGAACTCCTGTTTCTTATTGATTTCTTTGATGATCTATTTAATCATGTTGTTTTCATTCTCCATGTCTGAGTAGATCCATCTTAGGTTTAGGGTTTTCTCATAGGGATTTCTCTGTTTGCTGGTAATTGATTAGTTATGATTCACCATCTGAATTAGTTCTTCACCATAGGTTGTTCTCAAAGCTAATTCTAGGTTGACGAATCTGGAACTTAGATCTTAGGATAATTGATTAGGCACGAGAGTGCGATTAATTACCTGATAGATCTTAGGGTGAGCAAAATAACTATTCGCAAAGAGATTTGGTTTAGTTGTTTTGTGAACAAATCAAACTTGAACTAAAAGCTGGTTTAGACTTTAGGATTCGCAAAGAGATTTGGAATTCTAGGATTTAGACTTAGATAATTCTCGCAATGAGAGTTGGTTAATTATACTTTAGTGATTCGAGTTCAAGAACCGCGCTAAATCTGAATCCCGACTAATTGGTTATCTGCATTCATTGATTTCCTGAGAAATACCCTGGGCCTATATTCTTCCATCGATTTTACAACTCTTTTACTGTTTATTGCTTTTTGTTTCAACTGAATTGCTTAGCTTGATTCGAAACTATTCGGTCTATTGTGTGATTTTCTTGAGTCCTTGTGTTCGATCCCTACTTTACTACAACTACTGCTTAGTACTTTTAGGGTATTAATTTGAGCATATCATGCACCATGTTGATGAAACTAGCTTTGACCTCAAAGTCATTGGTCTCAACCGGTGGTGCTCGAATACCTTGGCGGTTGATATGAGCATTGGCCGCATCACCCGCTCCAACTATGTTATGACCATTACGGGGGGGGGGGGTGTGGGTGGTGGTTTCCATTACCACCATTTGCTCCTTGATGTGGAGCATTAGCAACGTGGTCATTACCACCATCCGGGTTCACTTGCACGTTCTCCATACTGAGCCTAGCAATGTGCACAACCCGTTCCCTCTCTCTTCTTGCTCTAAGACCGCATTGTATAAGGTGGATGTCGTCTCTTGGCTCAACAAGAGTGTTGTTGCCTTTAGAACGCAAGTTCATGCACCTACAAGAGAGAGCTTGAAAGAGAGATTAGTAAACAAAAGAAAAGAAAAATGCTTAATCTCAAAAAGAAGTAAAATCCTAATGTTGGAAGCTAAATCCAATTGGCAACGACGCCAAATTGATACAAGGTTTTTTCCGTGTATTAATTACTCATAATGCCTAAGTAGCATAAGAGGATCAATCCAATGGGTAGAGTTTCAAGCACGAGGAATACATAAAACTAAGTGAGTTAAGCAAATAAAGGTGGTTTTAGTTTTCTAGCAACCCAAATGATTCAAATTAAAAGCAAGAACACAAGTAAACGAATGCTAAACGAGATTAGAAAGATAATAAAGGCAAGCCCTTGGATGGGGTTATGGATTTTGGGTCCTTTCATGATCTATCTAGATGTCAATGCACACAAACAAGCATTTTCCTTAGCCTAGAACACCTAAACAAGCTTAAGCCATTCTCATGGTCTTAATCACTTTGCTAACTAAGCCCTAGACATCCTAGATCTATCACGAAATTCCCCTAATCTACCTCATCCATGAGCTCTAAAAAGAACTACTCACTAATCATGAAGAACACACCAAATCTCATGAAAAATGTGATGTTAATCATGATTAGAGAATAGGAATGTCAAAGATTAGAGAAAGAACACAATATATAAACTTAAACTTGCATAAAAAGTGTATTCTATTTCTTACAAATCACAAGAACAAGGTTTTTAGCCTAAGAAAAGGGATAAGAAAAGAGATAAACCAAGAAAATAGGGTTTTTGGGCTAAAATAGTGAAAGGGGGTGAACCGGGTCGATCCGGGACAAACCGGATACCGACCCGGTCGAAATGGGTCAAATCTGGTCTTGAGTGTCTCAATACCGATGTCACAACTCGGTATTTTACATCGGTATTGGACCTGGGTTTGTGCGGATGGTGGTGTTGTAGAACCTTCGGTAAAACCACGATATCTCCTGGAATACATGTCCGAATGGCCTCAAACCATCTCTTGTGGACAGCTAACACACTGGCCTACAACCTTTGTGAAGATCACCGAGGCTATTTCAGATTGGAGACCTTTTGTCCAGCCAGTTATTTCAGGCATGTCTGGTGGTTTCGGTCAGACGGACATACGCTCAGTAAAACGGCCGTATCTAACGAACCACATATCCGATTGACCTGGAACCACCTCCTGTAGTTTTCTAACTCACTTGGATACAACTTTCATGAAGACTACCGAGGCTAATTCGGATTGGAGACCATTCGTACAGCCAGGTATTTCAGGCACGTCGGGTGAGCTCGGCTGGTTTGGGTGAGATACGTGTTACACCGATCAGTCATACCGACTTGTGACGTCGGTGTAATCCCCTGAAGCTTCAATACCGATGTCACAAATCGGTATTGCACATTGGTACTAAGGAAATTTTCCCTCTGTTTCAATACCGATTTGTTGCACCGACTTGTGACCTCGGTGTTGAAGAAACCGTCTCGGCCAAGCGGATTTGTCTCTGATAAATCAGTCATATCTCTCAAAACACACGTCCGAATGACTTGGTTCCAACACCTATTGACATATAACTCCTTCCTATACATGTTCTATGAAGACCATTGAAGCTGGATCTGAGTGAAAACCCTTTGTCCAGCCATATCTTTCCGGCGTATCGGATGGACTTTGCATTCTACTTTGGCCCATTTCTCCAAATATCATCAACTATCTCCAAATCACCTAAAACACTCCATCTGCATACTAGACTCACTAAAACCTAGTGCAAACACCTATTACTCTAATTGAGACCAAAATATCATAAAAATTATGCAAGACACATGCATGAGACACAAAACAATAACAAGCATGCATGCTAAGAGATGCTAAATATGGGAATATCAACAAGCCCCACATAATTGCTAACGAAACCCAGTATTTGAAGAAGATAGATGATTTGTGGATTCATTGTGTCTCAATCTCTAAAACTGCTTGAAATGTGTACTGATTGTATTATTTGATCGAATAAAATTCATAATTCGCTTTCATAGCATTTTCTTAAAAAAATTGTCGTTGTCTCGCCTCTCTTGCAATATAAACGAATCTAACAAAGGGAATCTCTTTGCAAATGATTTTTTTTTAATTCTCAATTCTCTACTCATTTTTAAAATTTCAATTTATTTATTAAATGTTGTCAAAGTAATCAATTTGGTGAATACTGAGATTTGAAAGGAGTATTGTTGACTGAGTTTTATTTTTTGACTAAATTTCCCGTCTAAGATTTCTACAAATTCTTCTTATAAACACTGGAAAAAATTTTCTTGGCAATTTCAAGTACGAAAAACAAATCAAATATTCAATATTCAGCAGTTAGTTCAAAAAACATAAGAGAAACATCATACAAAATAAGTTATAGTTCTTTCTAGTCAAAAATTATGTTCTATACTCGGCTTGAAGAAAAAAATTGAAAGATTGTTAAAACTCCTTATATACTATGGCTAGAATCAAAATGGTAAATGATTTTTGTAAATAAGATCGTTTATCAACATACCGAGAAGCTTGCATATTTATAATGGATAGAACCATATCTTATGATAAAAGATAAACAAAAACTATAATTGTTGGTACAATTTTATTTACAAATCTATTTAAACATTCAGTTACAATACAAATTTTAAAATTTTAATTTGGTCATCCTTAAAGTTATTTTGTGTTTTTAACATTTAATGTTCAATATCTATAAAAAAAGTTTGGAGCTATACCTTCCAAAGTATTTCACTTTTTCTTTTTGAAACATCTTCGAATTAACTTTCCCTTAGTTTTGTAAAGACAAATGTTTTACCTTATTGTTATTATTCAAATTGTCAAACTTCTCTACATTTTTACATGATATTTTATAATAAACTTTTATATATATTTTTTTTGTTATCAACATCATTATAATATATAAAGTTTCAACAATCTAAATCGAGGGTACACAATAGTTTAATGTAATATTTATTTGTAATCATAAAGTTTATTTATCAAAAATATTTTTCAATAAATTAAAATACACTTAGTATTCCTAAAATTTAACTTGATTGTATACATAATCTTTAACACATAATTCTATGAAATAGTTGGAGAATTTAGATAATCACGAACTATATATAATACTTTCAAAACAATATTAATTAGGATTATTATGTTATTTTTGCAACAACCCAATGATGTTTTAATGTTATTATTAAGTGTGGAAAAGTTGACTTTAAATATCTACTTATATATCATCTATAAAAAAAAGAGGCATGCTCTAAAAGTTTCACAAATAAATCTTATTTTATCTTAGCAAAGATTAATTATAAAATTTGTATATAACTATTTTATAAATGTTCTATGCTAAGAAAACATGAAATAACCTTTATAAATAATTTAGTTAAAACATTGTTTTAAATATCTGATATTTCAACGTATTATTGACTTTAACTAGTATTTTGTAAAGAAGATGTTTGTTTAGTTTTTGATTCATTAATAATTATGTATAATTAGTTATGTACAATTCAAAAACTCTATTTTATTTTTCATAAAATCAATGTTTATGGTAAGTCCGATAGTGAGATCTAATCATTTGGTTTAGAGTATTGTTATTGAAACAACCGCACCCATTTTGTTTTTTTTTTTTTTTATGCAAATAATTATTAAAATCCCATAAATAATAATAATTGAACCTCACCAATTAATTTCCGGTTCAAGATTAAAAATCCGAATAATCAAGATCATAAATTATTAAATAAAATAACCAAATAAACGACAAGTCTAGATCACCTCCTCTTCCTCGCCCTGATCCCACGGTCACACATTCTCTTTTCCTGCATCAATTAAAATATAAGAGATGCATAAGTATTTCGAAAAATACTTAGTGAGACAATCCTCCCATCTACAGGCTAACAAATAATTAAGATAATTAATATAGATTATCACGAAAATACCGAATAAATCCAACATTTCATGAAACACTCGATCTAGACCCTCCGAGATCGTAAACGGCCTATAATCACGAAATCACATCAATTATCAAAATTATTTAATTACGCCTATGGTCCTGCACTCACCTTATTCCCGCACAGAAAGTTTCACGAGAAAATTCAGCAATTTCCTAGAACTCCCCGGGATGAATAACCTTCTATTAATCCACCTAAAAATAAAAATAATAAAATAATCAAAAATAAACAAACTTTCAATTATTCTATGACGATCACCCTGCAACACCCGTCTTCTTCGTCCGACCCTGCAACCACCAGCCGATCACCACCGCCGGTGCCACTACACCATCACCGGAGCTCACCACCGGGACCACCACGATCCAACCCCCGATCCACAATCTCGACTCCAAACACCGCACACCGTCGAGTCCTCATCACCGTCAAGACTTGACGACAACAACACCGACGATCTTCTCATTGACACCACTCTCCTTCTCCACCATCCGTCGACTCAGCCGCACAACCCCGAGCGACCACGCACACATGAAATAACTAAGGAGAGAGGGGAGTTTCCTTACCGTGACGAAGAGGAGATAGCGCCGAGACTTGGCTCACGGCGACCTACCCACTCGATCTTTCACTCGATTCCTCACCACTACTCTCCCTTGTCTCCCACGCCACACAGCAACACAACTTGACGGCTAGGTTAATCGGGAGTTCCGAGGCGGCTTACGCACGTCTATGTATGTGTTTCAAGTTCCCCTTATTACACCAACCGGTCCTCGCACTTCCTCCCCTTCCGAAAGTTGACCCCAAACTTTCAAAATTATCAATCACACCCGCCAGTAAAAATTGATTTATTCAATTTAACCCCCCCTAACTTCTGAAAGGTCAAATTAAACCCAATTAATGGATTACGGGTGTTACAGTTCTCCCCCACTAACATAGATTCGTCCTCGAATCTAACGTCCAACGAACATCCACAACATAGCACAACCGCTATTCCAATTCAGCGTCGCACGACCGCTCTTCCAACTCCACCAACAACGGTATCACGGCTCAACACCATAGCGCCATAGTTCCCTACTTGGTTTGGCCAACCACTCCAACACCCGGGAGGACAACGACTTCACGACCCAACACCATGGATCGGTCCGTCTAACGCATAGAGAGCCAGACAACGGCAATCTCTCTAGTGACCTGTCTCACCAATCAGGAATCACATCGAAACCCAGCCGGCCAGGTACACTCGGCAGTGACTCACCAGTGCACTCCGATGCCGCTATATGGGGCCACCACCCCTAGCCAAACCAATCCGGAACCCTCAGCCCTATGCGGCTACCAAACACCTGGTATCCGCACTCCCGCTATCGGACCACTACCACTAGTAGCCCGCCAACATGTCTACTAATCCCCTAGTAACCACACCACTCAACACTTTCAACGAAAACACCTCTTTATTGAATAATCAAATGCTCCAAAGTACATCGATTAATTATAATACCATAAAATAAACGAGTACAACAACGCAATAACTCCCCAAAACCCCAACACCATGGTTACAATGACATTGAAAACACCCGGCTAACCCTCCAGTTTGCCGAACCACTTGGGAAACTTGCGCTTCAACTTCTCTTCCGGCTCCCAGGTCACCTCCTCGGCTCCATTGCAGTCCCACAGCACCTGCATCTCAGGAACCTTCTTCCTCCTGATCACTCTCACCCGACGATCTAGGACTCTCAGAGGCCTCGCCTCCACCACCATGCTCGGTGTCAAATCTGATGGCACCCCCGTGACCACCTGATCCTCCTTGTGCAGACATTTCTTCAGCATTGACACATGGAACACCTTGTGAAATGCCTGCATAGACTCCGGCAACTCTAGTCGATAAGCCACCGGTCCGACCCGCTCCAGCACCCTGACGGGACCCATATATCGCGGACTCAACTTAGTCTCGGAAATGGACCTGTTCGGACCCCTCAACATGGCCATCTTCAGATAGACCAAATCGCCAACTGCGAACTCCAGCTCCTTCCTACGCCGATCTGCGTAGCTTTTCTGACGATCTTGAGCTTCCTTCATGTTCAACTTCACAATCCGGACCTTCTCAGTCGTCTCCTGCACAAAGTCAGCCCCCAACAGGCTCCTCTCCCCCACTTGTGTCCAACATAACGGGGTCCTGCAAGGCCTACCATACAACGCCTCAAATGGTGCCATGCCGATACTAGCCTGGTAGCTGTTATTGTACGCAAACTCCACTAGATTCAGATGATCCGCCCAATGTCCACCCCAATCCAACACACACATCCTCAATAGATCCTCCAACGTCTGGATAGTCCTCTCCGACTGCCCATCGGTCTGGGGATGATAAGCTGTACTCATGTGTACCTTAGTGCCCATCTCCTTCTGGAAAGCGCCCCAGAACAACGAGGAGAACTTCGGATCTCGATCTGACACTATACTCACCGGTACCCCATGCAGCTTAACAATCTCCCTGACGTACCTCTTGGCCAACACTTCCGCACCGTCGGTCTTTTTTATGGCCAAGAAGTGCGCAGACTTGGTCAACCTATCGACGATGACCCAAATAGCGTCCTTGGTTCGCGAAACCGGCAGACCCACCACGAAATCCATGGTGATCATGTCCCACTTCCACTCCGGAATGGGTAAACTCCTCAACAACCCGCTCGGAACCTGATGCTCAGCCTTCACCAACTGACAGGTATCACACCCCGCAACCCAGTTGGCAACATCCTTCTTCATCCCTACCCACTGGTAATACCGTTTGAGGTCACGGTACATCTTGGTAGCTCCTGGATGAATAGAGAAACGGCTCTGATGTGCTTCCCTCAGGATTTCCTGCCTCAGCACTTCGTCCTTTGGTACACACACCCTGCCCCTCAAAAGGATAGTTCAATTGTTGGAGAACTCATACTCAGACCGCTCTGCCCTGCCAGCCTGCATTAATTCCGCATCCAACTGCTGTGCTACCCGCACCCTAGTCAGAATATCCGCCTGATCCACCGCCTCTAAACCCAACGGCTCGGGCTCCTCAGACACAGCACACAGTCTCAGGGCACTCACCATGCCTACCAACGCCTATGTATCTCGCTCAGTGTCTAAAATAACCCGCTTCCTGCTCAAAGCATCGGCTACAAGATTCGTTTTACCGGGATGGTAAGCTATCTCCAGGTCATAATCCGCAACAAGCTCCATCCACCGCCTCTGTCGCAGATTCAGCTCGGGCTGGGTAAAGATGTACTTCAGACTTTTGTTGTCTGTGAACACCTGAACCTTACCGCCATACAGATAAGACCTCCAGATCTTCAATGCAAACACCACGGCAGCCATCTCAAGATCGTGAGTAGGATAATTGCATTCATGTTTACTCAGCTGCCTGGAAGCATATGCGATTACCTTGCCCTGCTGCATCAATACACAACCGAGCCCCAGCCTGGACGCGTCTGTGAACACAACATATGGCTCATCCTGCTTAGGCAAGGCTAACACCGGAGTACTCACCAGCATCTCCTTGAGCTTCACAAAGCTCTCCTCACACTGGTCCGACCACACGAAAGGAACGTCCTTCCCGGTCAACTTGGTCATGGCCTGCGCCATACTAGCAAACCCCTTGACGAACCTCCTGTAATAACCCGCCAGACCCAGAAAACTGCGAATCTCCGAGGCATTCTTCGGTCTCGGCCACTCCTTAATCGAGCGAATCTTTTCCGGATCCACTGAAACACTGTGATCAGATACGACGTGCCCC
The DNA here is from genome assembly GCA_030161315.1 of Eutrema japonicum. Classification (NCBI taxonomy): domain Eukaryota; kingdom Viridiplantae; phylum Streptophyta; class Magnoliopsida; order Brassicales; family Brassicaceae; genus Eutrema; species Eutrema japonicum. The sequence goes on from BSQW01000011.1 coordinate 47,402,491, forward strand.
AGAAATCCGATCTCCCGCTGCCAGAAACTACACTTGCTCAGCTTAGCGAACAACTTCTGCTCCCGTAGCTTCTCCAGAACTTTCCTCAGGTGAACCATGTGCTCCTCAGGACTCTTTGAATACACTAGAATGTCGTCGATAAAAATGATGACGAACTCATCCAGATACTCCTGGAACACGCCGTTCATCAACCTCATAAACGCAGCCGGTGCATTCGTCAACCCAAACGGCATCACCACAAACTCGTAGTGCCTGTATCTCGTCCTGAAAGCCGTCTTCCTGATGTCCGACTCCGCTATCGGGATCTGATGATAACCCGATGCCAAATCAATCTTAGAGAACCACGAAGCACCCTGCAACTGATCTAACAACTCATCGATCCTCGGTAATGGGTACTTGTTCTTCACAGTAACCCGGTTCAGCCCCCGATAATCAATGCACAACCGGAAGCTCCCATCCTTCTTCTTGACGAACAGTACCGGTGCACCCCACGGAGAACTGCTCGGTCTAATGAAACCCTTTTCCAACAACTCCTCAAGCTGCTTCTTAAGCTCAGCCATCTCCGCTGGAGCCATCCTGTAAGGAGCCTTAGACAACGGGGTCGTCCCCGGCTCTAACTCAATGGTAAAAGGATCCGACCTGGATGGTGGTAACCCGCTCAACTGCTGGAACACATCCTCGAACTCCCAGACCACCTCAATATCCCGCACCGCTGACTCCCCAACCTCACCAGGTATCGAAATGGTAGCCAAATAGGCCTCACAACCCTGCTCGATCAAACGCTCCGCGTGAACCGTGGAAACGACGATACCTCCCGGCACCGGTCTCACTCCCTGATAAACCAGTCTTCTGTTAGCATGCTCGAAAACCACACGACCCCGGTGACAATCCAAATGAGCCTTGAACTTTCCCAGCCAGTCCATACCCAAAATGATGTCATAGAGTTCCACTGGGCACACTATCAAATCCGTTGGCATCAGCTTTCCGGCGATAAGAATGTCGACATTCTCCACACAGCCCTGAGTCCTCAACAAACGACCCCCAGCAACTCTCACCACACCCGAGTGGTCCCCAAACAACTCTTGGATACCGCTCCCCGACACCCAATCCGGTGTGGCAAAACTGTGGGACGCTCCGGAGTCAAACAACACATGTGACTCTACCCCAGCCACATTAAGGGTCCCTAAGCACGAAAAGGATTTAAGGCAAACAGCAAACACCAAATACAGAGCGAGTAACTGAAATTACAATCAAACAAGAACATAGTTAAGGTAACTAACCAGTAATCGGTCTGCTGCCGCTCGCCTCGCCTGACTCCGCGCCTATGGTGAACACCCTCGGTGCCACTGCGGCCCGTTTCGGAGGCGGTGCCTCGATCCTCACCACCCGGCGCTGGCATCGCACCATACACGGCCGCTGGCTCCGACTGACCTTCCCCCTCGGCGTGATCATACGCCCCCTGCTCCACCGTGACACTTTGCGTCACATTCGCAGCTGCTCTGCCACCTCTACCACCTCTGCCGCCACGGCCTGTTCTGCCGCCCCGACCACGGCCGCCACGACCACCCCGACCTCTGAGACCTTGCCCAACGCTATCAGAATCAACCATCTGCAATAACCACTTGTTACTAATTGACAACAGCAATAGTAAAACAAACACGAGTCTTACCGTGGAATCTCATTGAAGGCTCGAAGAGGATGATCTAGAACTTCAAGCTCAACAATTGACTAACTCGCATAGACAGTTCTAATAGCGGAAATTTTTTTTTTTTTTTTAAACCGTCCTAGAACCGTAAATGCTCTGATACCAAATTGAAACAACCGCACCCATTTTGTTTTTTTTTTTTTTTTATGCAAATAATTATTAAAATCCCATAAATAATAATAATTGAACCTCACCAATTAATTTCCGGTTCAAGATTAAAAATCCGAATAATCAAGATCATAAATTATTAAATAAAATAACCAAATAAACGACAAGTCTAGATCACCCCCTCTTCCTCGCCCTGATCCCACGGTCACACATTCTCTTTTCCTGCATCAATTAAAATATAAGAGATGCATAAGTATTTCGAAAAATACTTAGTGAGACAATCCTCCCATCTACTGGCTAACAAATAATTAAGATAATTAATATAGATTATCACGAAAATACCGAATAAATCTAACATTTCATGAAACACTCGATCTAGACCCTCCGAGATCGTAAACGGCCTATAATCACGAAATCACATCAATTATCAAAATTATTTAATTACGCCTATGGTCCTGCACTCACCTTATTCCCGCACAGAAAGTTTCACGAGAAAATTCAGCAATTTCCTAGAACTCCCCGGGATGAATAACCTTCTATTAATCCACCTAAAAATAAAAATAATAAAATAATCAAAAATAAACAAACTTTCAATTATTCTATGACGATCACCCTGCAACACCCGTCTTCTTCGTCCGACCCTGCAACCACCAGCCGATCACCACCGCCGGTGCCACTACACCATCACCGGAGCTCACCACCGGGACCACCACGATCCAACCCCCGATCCACAATCTCGACTCCAAACACCGCACACCGTCGAGTCCTCATCACCGTCAAGACTTGACGACAACAACACCGACGATCTTCTCATTGACACCACTCTCCTTCTCCACCATCCGTCGACTCAGCCGCACAACCCCGAGCGACCACGCACACATGAAATAACTAAGGAGAGAGGGGAGTTTCCTTACCGTGACGAAGAGGAGATAGCGCCGAGACTTGGCTCACGGCGACCCACCCACTCGATCTTTCACTCGATTCCTCACCACTACTCTCCCTTGTCTCCCACGCCACACAGCAACACAACTCGACGGCTAGGTTAATCGGGAGTTCCGAGGCGGCTTACGCACGTCTATGTATGTGTTTCAAGTTCCCCTTATTACACCAACCGGTCCTCGCACTTCCTCCCCTTCCGAAAGTTGACCCCAAACTTTCAAAATTATCAATCACACCCGCCAGTAAAAATTGATTTATTCATTTTAACCCCCCCCTAACTTCTGAAAGGTCAAATTAAACCCAATTAATGGATTACGGGTGTTACAGTTATAACTTAAATTCTACTCGTAATTATTATCTAAAAATTCTAGTGATGTTATAGAAGGAAAAACAATTAATAATAGCATTCATAGTATTATTATCTAGACGTTAAATTGCTTTAATTTATGACGTTTACTTTAAAATACGTTTTGATAGCTATGTTTGGGTTTTGAAAATTTATAAATAGCTTCCATAACTTCATTTGACAAAACACTCTCATTGGATTCTTTTTTATAACAAAAGAATAAGACAATACTTTTAAAAGTTTTACCAAATATGACTAAAATTACCTCCCAAATGACAAGTCTTTTCATTGTTGCAGCTTTGGTCTGTGCGTTTGTTCCTGCTTTCTCTGTCGAAGAAGTTGAAGCAAAATTATTATGGGATAAATGCCTTCTTAAAATCACTCCTAAGTGTGCGTTGGATATTATCGGTGTTGTCTTTGGAAATGGAACCATCACTAATGCGTGTTGTCACGATCTTGTCGAAGAAGGGAAAGATTGTCACGATACGCTAATCAAATACATTTCGGACAGGCCCCACCTAATTGCTAACGAAACCCAGTATTTGAAGAAGAGAGATGATTTGTGGATTCATTGTGTCTCAATCTCTAAAACTGCTTGAAATGTGTACTGATTATATTATTTGATCGAATAAAATTCATAATTCGCTTTCATAGCAGTTTCTTACCAAAATTGTCGTTGTCTCGCCTCTCTCGCAATATAAATGAATCTAACAAAGGGAATCTCTTTGCAAATGATTTTTTTTAATTCTCAATTCTCTACTCATTTTTAAAATTTCTACCTATTTATTAAATGTTGTCAAAGTAATTAATTTGTTGAATACTGAGATTTGCAAGGAGTATTGTTGACTGAGTTTTAATTTTTGACTAAATTTTCCGTCTAAGATTTCTACAAATTCTTCTTATAAACATTGGAAAAAAACTTATCTTTCCAATTTCAAGTACGAAAAACGAATCGAATATTCAATATTCAGCAGTTAGTTCAAAAAACATAAGAGAAAGATCATACAAAATAAGTTATAGTTCGTTCTAGTCAAAAATTATGTTCTATACTCGGCTTGAAGAAAACAATTGAAAGGTTGTTAAAAATCCTTATATACTATGGCTAGAATCCTCCGTATGGTAAATGATTTTTGTAAATAAGATCGTTTATCAACATACCGAGAAGCTTGCATATTTATAATTGTTAGAACCATATGTTATGATAAAAGATAAACAAATACTTTAATTGTTGTTACAATTTTATTTACAAATCTACTTAAACATTCAGTTACTATACAAATTTTAAAATTTTAATTTGGTCATGCTTAAAGTTATTTTGTGTTTTTAACATTTAATGTTCAATATCTACAAAACAATTTTGGAGCTATACCTTCCAAATTATTTAAAATTTGTTTTTGAAACATCTTCGAATTAAATTTCCCTTAGTTTTGTGAAGACAAATGTTTTACCTTGTTGTTATTATTCAAGTTGTCAAACTTCTATGCATTTTTTACATGATATTTTATAATAAACTTTAATATAATTTATTTTGTTATCAACATCATTATAATATATAAAATTTCAACAATCTAAATCGAGGATACACAGTAGTTTTATGTAATACTTATTTGTAATCATAAATTTTATTCATCAAAAATATTTTTCAATAAATTAAAATACACTTAATATTATTAAAATTTAACTTGATTACATACATAATCTTTAACACCCAATTCTATGAAATAGATGGAGAATTTAGATAATCACGAAATATATATAATATTTTCAAAACAATATTATATAGAATTATTATGTTATTTTTGCAACAACCCAATGATGTTTAAATGTTATTTTTAAGTATGGAAAAGTTGACTTTAAATATCTACTTATATATTATCTATAAAAAAAATTAGGCATGCTCTAAAAGTTTCACAAATAAATCTTATTTTATCTTAGGAAAGATTAAAAATAAAATTTGTATATAACTATTTTATACATGTTATATGCTAAGCAAACATTAAATAACCTTTATAAATAATTTAGTTAAAACAGTGTTTTAAATATCTTATATTTCAACGTATCATTGACCTTAACTAGTATATATATAATTTCACTAATTGTTGATTGCGGTCTGACTGTATCGAACCGATGTTCCACGGATCGGTTCATCCACGGATCCGATGACCCGAAGGATTTTCTGGTTTGCTTCCCGGGTCAAATTTCAAAACTTTAATTTAATGTATTAAAATAATTTTTTATAACATAAACTTTTATGATTTAAGTTAAAATCAGAAAATTTAGCCGAATTTAAACAATTTCGTTTGATATTACAAACTTAAAATCTTTAAATTATAATATGATTGAATATATTTCCAAAATTTTCTATTTCTGATTTTTTCTACTGTCAAAATAATTCATATTTGGCAATTTAATATTATTTCTGAAAAAATATTTATTTTTTAAATTCATGTTTGGCAATTCTATAAATATTTTTTCTGATTTTTTCTTTAACATTATTTATTTTTAATATACTAAACTAAAAAATCTCAAAAATCTTTTGTATGTTCTAATAAAGTCTTATAAACCACATATTTTCAACACCACCTCTCACCCGCAAAGATTTTATGAAATTATTATATTTAAATTTATATATTATCCCAAATTTGGAATTATATTTATTTTTATATATTTATATTTGTAAAAACAAACTGGGATAATGTTAAAATAGTTTACAAACATATTTTTTTTGAAAAATATGGAGTGTTTGGATACAAATACTAAAAGACAGGTTAAATATAACCAAATCCATCAAAAAAAAACTGACATCACAAATAAAACACACATAAAAAATAGATAATTTTAAATTTTTTATTCTATCGAACACTTGGTGGACATGAACATTACATTGTCTTCATGCTCGGATCGAATGTAAACAAAAACAAAAACAAGATGAATTATTAGACTCCTAAACCCAGAATCCCGAGAAAAAAATCACATCAAAGGTTTGAACTTTGAAATATCAAAAAACCAGAATCGAGAACAATTTCACATCAAAAGTTTGAAATACCAAAAACCCAGAATCGAGAGAGAATATTACCTCATTTTCCAATCGACAGAGAGAAACTCCGACCTCTCCACAATAACATTACCAGAGATTTTGATTTGGGTAAGCTGAGCACACACTTTACTAAGCAAAAAGGATTCAATCCGTCTTGCAGCAAATACTGTATTATAACGAGAAGAAAGTGAGAGAGGAGAGTGAAATTGTCATCGAAGACTTGTGTTCGTCGGAAAAAAAAACCTAGAATAAGCCACATACAAAACGACGACGTTTTGACTGATTTTGCCAATTCTGAGTTTAACCAAAACAACGTCGTTGTACACGTGGCATCCACGTCTACCAACGTTAACGGCACGTTAGCTCTGTGACGGCACGTTATGAATAGGCACAAAATAAAAACTACATGTATGAAATATGAATTTTCAAAACATTAGGTATGTATTTGAGTTGTCGCAAACTCTAGTTATAAATAGAACATTCAAACGTACTTTAGGTCGGTTTTGGCCAAAACCCCGGATAAATACAAAGAACAAAATTTTCAAATATTGTTTTTTAAAATACGGATGTAATTGCAATAAATTAATTTTAAAATCTAAGTTGTGATTACAAAAATAAATGACGAGGATATTGATAGTGCTCTAGGCCCAAGTTAAACAGCTTTTTAGAAAACGTTTTATAGGGATGGACCATATAAAATAATATGCCCAATAAATTTTACATAAAAATAATTTGACGTAGGTGAATGTTTCCAATTTCCTTCACTAGACACGGCTCTGGATATACCATTATTTAGTAGGGATGTTAAATTGGGTAAAATAATCTTATTCTACCCAAATCCGAAGTGATCAAGCTCTTATCCAAAAAAATACTATCGGATTTTAGTACTAACAGTGTAACCCGAAAAAAAACTCGACATGTTTAGGGTTTACCCGCGGGAACCCGGATATCCTAACAATTTTTGTTTTTTCATTTCTTTTGTTGTATTTTGCAAAATAAACAACAATAACTACAAGCATTAATTATTAATTGTTAATCTTTTGAAGTAAGAAATTATATAACTTGGAATAAAAAGAAAAAATAAAATAAACATGGCAAATTGTCAAATGCGTCACAGTCTCATAGTCAAAAGCAGCTGGCCATTCTCAATAGTCAATATTTCTAACGAATTGTTTTCTGCTGAGAATTAAAATAAATCAAGTTTTGTTTTTATTTTTTTCGTTACAGTTTTTTAAAATGTAATTTTATAGATTATATCAATATGTTGAATGTTGTTGGTGGTGGGCTTAGCACCCCTATTTAATTAGGTCCATCTTAGCAAAAAGCCCTCCTCGATTCGGTCAGCATAGCGTCAACTTTTGACCGGGGATCACCGACCTGGAACCCCGCGTTCGCTTCCATCCGAAACTCCCGAGCTCTTAAGAGGCGCACCTCGGGTCCGCACTAACACTTCGCCAAACAGGGACGTCGAAAGGAAAGAAGACACGTGGAAGTTGGTCAAACAGTACACTATCCGAATAGAGGTGCGGTTTCAACTTGACGTCCCACCAACCCTGCAGAGTAAGCGAAGGAGAAAAAGATACGTGGAGGGAAGTTGGCCGAACAGTATGATATCTTACAAAAGTATGGCGCCGAGCTCATCATGACCTCTCACCTTGAAAATCGGGACACGCTTCCTAGAGCACCTTACCCGCGAAACAGGCTGAGGGTGCCGCGTGGTCCCGGAATCCTGGGAAGTAGGAAGCCATCCCGCACTATATATAACCCTTGGTATGAATTAAGGTGGGGATCTCATTATTCTCTACAAAAAAATAGGCTCGGTCTCTCTCATTTGTAACAAGGCAACGCGATTTAGAACGCCGAACTGGATTCCCGTCGGAAGTAGTTCGTAAATCTAAATCGTTCGTCTCTTTTCACCATTAATACAAAGAATACGGTCCCCGACCTGTTCATCATAATACCCGGCCTACTATAAGTTGTAGTTAACTCGTTCTATTTAACGGAAATCTCACCTCTCTCCCCCTAATCAACCTTTAAACAACTTCAATGATCCTCTGGATCAACAATTGGCACTAGAAGGAGGGGGCTAAGGAGATTTATCTATACGCAAGGAGCAGTTCAACCACGAAATCAGCCGCAGCAGCAATGGCGATCCCACCTCCAAGAGTATCATCGGAGCAGGAAACCCCGGCCCAAACAACGGCCTCGCCGTCGACTCAAGCAACAGCGGCCTCCCCACCATCAGCTCAGGCGACGACCGACCAACCAATCCCTCGAGAGCAGTCCATCGGAACTCCACCCCCGGCTCCGGCGCCCACTCCTTTCGACGGCTCCGCCAACCAAAACGCGCCCCGAACGCCGGTCGGGCAGCCGGAAGACCAGCCCACTCTGTCCGCCATAATGTAGACCCTGCTCGCCAGAATAGACGAGCTTACACGAGCTACCGATCAACGGTTTGCCACACTAGCAGTCTCCCGCGACCGGTCAGACAACACCGGATCCCCCGGCGTACACCTCAGAGAACCAGCTTCTCGGGGAGGTACCCGCGCATCCGGAGAAACCTATTCGGTGACTCGCCGTCAGGGTCCGAAGGTCCGGGCGGACGTTTCGTCCCGGCAATAGGAAGCTCCCCGGGTGACGAAGCTCACCTTCAACGATCCAGCTCGGAGCGCGTCAGGGACGCCGAATTTGAGGCCATGAAGGAATCAATCCGTGCGATGTCTTCCAAAATCCATCAGGCCACCAGCGCGGCCCCATAAATAGATCGCGTCCTCAGAGAGACGCAAAACACGCCGTTCACTCGCCGGATCGCCTCCGTCCCGCTCCAGCATCTCGGAAAGCTCAAACTCCAGCCCTACGCGGGCAACACCGACCTGGCCCAGTATCTAACGGCGTTCACCATCACCATGGGCCGCGCTCACTTCTCCCCGGACGAGCGTGAAGCCGCCCACTGCCAGCTCTTCGTAGAGAACCTCACCGGCCCGGCCCTCACATGGTTCTCTCGGCTAAAGACACACTACATAGACAGCTTCAGATATCTTTCGACCACCTTCCTCGAGCACTACTCCATCTACATCAGACAGTCCGCATCTAGCGCAGACCTTTGGGCATTGAACCAAGGAGTAAAGTAGTCGCTCAGGTCCTTCATAGAGCGCTTCAAGGCCACGGCCTCACAAAGCAACGTGACGGACGAGTCAGCGCTCCCCGCTCTGAGAAAGGGCCTGCGGGCCAATTCGGCCTTCAAGGATGACATGAAGCTCAACAAACCGCGCTCGTTGGAAGATGCTTTAAACCGCGTCGGACTCTTCGTCGAGCTCGAGGAGGAAAAGGCAGCCGAGTCAAAGAACAGCGCCTCGCACAAGGCCCCAGTCCCAAAGGAGCGACCCCACGAAAGGTATCAGGAGCCTCGTCAACACTACGATGACAAATATCAACGCAGCAAAGGAAAGCAGGCCACCGCATTCCTCGTTAATGAATCGCCCGCCATCCTCCATCTGCGCGACCCCGCTCTTCTCCCAAACCCCGCGTCAAAATTGCACTGGAACAAGTATGTGCGAGACCCCAACCAGCAGGATCGGCGTCCCGATGAGCCAAACGACAAAGAGCCCCGACCAGATGAGTAGTATGACAGGACGACCTTCTGCGACTTTCACCAGAGAAAGGGGCATTCGACCTCACAATGCCGCGCACTCCACGAAGTCCTGCTGAATCAATTCCAAAGGGGGGAAATCCACGTACCAGAGCGTCTGCGTCCGCGAGCCCGGGACAACGATCGAATACAACCGCGCGATAATCGAGGCCGCGAGGACAGCCGGGCTAGGTCTGATAACCGCGCACAGAACAACGATCGTCGCCGGCGATCCCCCTCGCGAGACCAGGAAAGGGGCAGGTCGCCTCCCCCCGCGCGGACTTTGATAGGGATGATCATGGGAGGCCTCCTCGCGTATAACGATTCAGTACGGTCCATCAAGCGTCATGAGAGGAAGACCAACGCCTCCCTGAAATGGCACTCTGGCCCAGAGATCGATGCGCAGGACACAAGTAAAAGGTGGATATGTTTCACCGAGGCCGACGCGGCCGGGGTCCACCAGCGCCACAATGACCCCCTTGTCGTATAAGTCCGTGTAGCCGACTGCGACGTCAACCGGGTCCTCGTCGATACGGGCAGCTCGGTCGATCTCATCTTCAAAGATACCCTCACTATGATGAATCTAAACGGAGCCGCAATCAAACCGCACTCCATCCCGCTAACCGGCTTCGTCGGAGACACTGTCAACGGAATCGGCACCATCGAATTACCGGTCTACGTAGGCCGGGTCACAAAAATTGTCAAGTTCGTGGTCTTCGATACCACCCCGATCTACAACATCATTCTCGGAACCCCTTGGCTGCACTCGATGAAGGCGGTCACTTCGACGTACCATCAATGCCTCAAGTTCCCCAACCAGGCCGGGACGTATACGCTTAGGAGCAACCAGAGGGTCTCTCGCGCCTGCTTCGCCATTGAGCATAAACTGCGTCACGCCGCGCCGGCCTGCTTAACCATCGACGCGCATCAGCCCGGTGAGCCAAATACCCAGGATCTCCCAGGTCGGGACCTCATCGCCCAGATCAACATCGATCCGCGCGACCCCACCCGTTGCGTTGGCATCGGAACCGACCTTAAAGAAAGCATCAAGAAAGAACTGGTCGAGTTCCTGGGGCAGAACGTCTCCACCTTCACCTGGTCAACCGGCGATATGCCCGGCATCGACCCGGCGACATGCAGCCATGAGCTCAACGTGGACCCGACCTTTAGACCAATCAAGCAGAAGCGGCGAAAGCTATGCCCCGAGCGAGCACATGCCGTCAATCGCCGAGGTCAAATACCCGGACTGTCTAGCCAACCCGGTAGTATTCAAGAAAAAGAGCGGGAAATGGAGGGTCTGCGTAGATTTCACCGACCTCAACAAGGCGTGCCCAAAAGACAGCTTTCCCCTCCCCCGAATCGACCAAGTCGTCGAAGCCACCTCCGGGAATGAGCTGCCCTCTTTCATGGACGCCTTCTCGGGGTACAACCAGATCCCTATGCACCCCGACGACCAGGAGAAAACCGCGTTCATCACGGACCGAGGGATCTACTGCTACAAGGTGATGCCCTTCGGACTCAAAAATGCCGGAGCCACCTACCAGCGGCTCGTCAACCAGATGTTCGCCGATCAAATCGGCCGCACTATGGAAGTATACATAGATGACATGCTGGTAAAGTCCCTAGTAGCGACCGACCACGTCACTCATCTCCGATCCTGCTTCCGGACGTTGAAAGAATACAACATGAAGCTGAACCCAGCCAAGTGTTCTTTCGGCGTCACGTCGGGCGAATTCCTCGGATATATCATCACCCAGCGCGGGATCGAAGCTAACCCCAAGAAGATCTGAACCATCACCGACCTCAAATCCCCAGAAAGCACGCGCCAAGTACAGCGACTCACCGGGAGAATCGCCGCGCTTAACCGGTTTATTTCCCGCTCAACCAACAGATGTCTACCGTTCTATCAATTGCTCCGAGCTAACAAACGATTCGAGTGGGACGACAAGTGCGAGAGAGCCTTCCAGCAGCTAAAGGAGTACATATCCACTCCTCCCGTCCTTTCCAAGCCCGAAGAAGGCGAAACCCTCTACCTCTATATCGCCGTGTCTGCATCGGCGGTCAGCGGGGTACTAGTACGAGAAGATCGGGGCGACCAAAAGCCCATCTCTTACATCAGTAAATCTCTAGACGACGCGGAGAGCAGGTACCCAACTTTGGAGAAACTCGCCCTGGCGGTAGTCGTCGCAGCCAGAAAACTCCGGCCTTATTTTCAATCCCACATGATCGCCGTCCTAAGCACCTACCCCCTCAGAACCATCCTCCACAGCCCAAACCGATCTGGCCGAATAATGAAGTGGGCAGTTGAGCTGAGCGAGTATGAGTCGAGTACCGAGGGCGGACCGCGGTCAAATCTCAAGTTCTGGCCGATTTCGTAGTTGAATTGGTACCCGAGCTAACGATCGACGAAGTCCCCAAAACGTGGAGCCTGCATGTCGACGGGTCGGCTTCCAAACACGGCTCCGGCATCGGCATACGCCTCGAGTCTCCGACCAAGGAGATCCTCGAGCAGTCTTTCCGTCTGGCCTTCCCAGCGTCAAACAACGAAGCCGAATACGAAGCTCTGATTGCCGGGCTGCGCCTGGCGAAGGTGCTCGGCGCGAAGAAAATCCGAGCCTACTGCGACTCCCAGCTTGTCGCCAATCAATTCAGCGGGGAATACGAGGCCAAGAATGATCGCATGGATGCTTACCTCAAGGTGACCCAAGGCTTGGCCCAGATTTCTCCGAGTTCACCCTGACGAAGATTCCCCGAGGTGATAACACTTCCGCAGACGCCCTCGCAGCACTGGCCTCCACCTCGGCCCCAGCTCACTGACGGGTGATCCCGGTTGAAAGTATCGACTTCCCTAGCATCGAGCTACCAAAAGAGGCCTACCTGATCAATCCCCAGATCGCAGACCTCGACGAGGACGTCCCACCTCCCGAAGATCTACCACCACCTCCAGCCGAGCCCGAACTACCAGACTGGCGAGTCGACATACTACTGTACATAGCAGGCGGCGTCCACCCCCCATATCGATGGGCCACCCGCCGGCTAAGGAAGAAATGCGCCCGATACACGATGTTGGACGGCAATCTGTTCCTATGGAGCGCCTCGGGGACCCTGCTCAGCTGCCTCCACGGGCAAGAAACCATTGACGTAATGAAAGAGATGCACGAAGGCGCCGACGGAAACCACTCCAGCGGCCGGGCTCTCGCCCTGAGAATACGAAACCAAGGACACTACTGGCCAACAATGCTTCAGGATTGCGAAAAGTTCGCGGCCCGGTGCGAGAAATTTCAACGCCACGGCCCACTCATTCACTGCCCTACCGAGCTCCTTAACACTGCGGTGGCACGCTACCCATTCATGCGATGGGCCATGGATATAGTTGGGCCCCTTCCCCGATCTCGTCAAAAGCGTTTCATCCTAGTGATGACCGACTTCTTCACCAAGTGGGTTGAAGCCGAAGCTTACGCCAAGATCACGGCGGAAGACGTCCAAAAATTCGTCTGGAGGTTCATCATCTGCCGGAACGGTCTGCCTTACGAGATTGTGACCGACAACGGTGCCCAGTTCACATCGGTCCTCTTCGAAGACTTCTGCGCAAAGTGGAAGATCAGACTGAGTAAGTCCACCCTGAGATATCCACAAGGAAACGGACAAGCCGAAGCCACCAACAAGACCATTCTCGACGGCCTTAAAAAACGACTAAACGACAAGAAAGGCTCCTGGGCCGATGAGCTAGATGGAGTTCTCTGGTCCCATCGCACAACACCAAGGACAGCGATAGGTCGCACACCATTCAGCCTCTCTCATGGTATGGAAGCGATGGCCCCATCCAAAGTCGGGCTCCCCACTCCTCGCCGCGCTATGCTCACCCAGCAGGCCGACCTGAACGACGCCGTGCAGTTGAGCGAACTGGATTTTCTCGAGGAACAACGGGACCAGTCCCTCCTCCGGATCCAGAACTATCAACAGCTAGCCTCCAAGTATTACAACAAGAAGGTCCGAGGCAGGTTCTTTGCCGAGGGCGACCTGGTTCTGCGCAAGGTCTTCGAAAACACCGCCGAGCTAAACGCAGGCAAGCTCGGTGCCAATTGGGAAGGTCCCTACCTCGTCTCCAATATCGTGAAGCCCGGCGTCTACGAGCTAGTCACGATGAACGGCGACGCAATCCCGCGCTCTTGGAACTCGATAAACCTAAAACGCTTCTACTATTAGGCCCCCGGGCTCCGCTCCGCTGTCTATCTTTGTAAACAAACGAACTACGATTGGCTTGATCCCTTCTACTAAAGGGTACGTAGGAAACCCCTAACCAGGGCTCAGCTATAAATCCAATAAAATCTTTTCAAGATCCCAACAAAAAAAAGGGGACCAAAGCCAAGAAAGAAGAAACGGGGACCGAGCTCCAATGTTCGCACTCCCCAGCACACAAACTATAAGTGCTAAAGCCGAGCTCCAATACTCGCACTCACACAGTACACAAGCTATAAGTACTAAAGCCGAGCTCAAGGCTCGCACCTCTACCAGACACACAAGCACTAAGTGTCTTAAAGCCGAGCTCGCCACTCGCACCAAAAAAAGAAGGTACACAAGCCTTAAGTGCCTTAAGCCGAGCTACACCTCGCAATAACAAAAAATATATAAAGATACACAAGCGTTAAGTATCTCAAGCCGAGCCATACCTCGCACCCGATACAAAGACACAAGGGCACGGTCTACAACCTGCACGTACGGCGTTGACAAAAGAATACGGTCTGCAACCTATTTTACCAAACATTCGCAAGAGAAACAAGGGAATTCCAAACGCCAATTTCATTTATCAGATAAAGGAAGCCTCATACGGCATTTTACATAAATGGCCAACGGCCTAATCTTTACAAAAAAGAAGAAGAAAAACAACAGAAAACAAAAACAAGCTTTTACAGAGGCACTTCGGCCGATAAATCTTCACCCCCGTCAGCACGGGTACCATCCAGATCATCCGAGCCCACCATCCTCATATTGGTTCCATGTTCACCAAGAAAAGGTTGCTCGACCCGTTCTTCCCCAACCACGGTCTCAACGGGCAACGCGGCGGGATCAGCTTCGACAGCACCCGAGACCGGGTCTTGCACTGGCAGATCTGCTTGGGCAGCCTCCACGGTAGCACCCGGAACCCGACCCTCAACTGTCACCCCCGGCGCAGTAGCACCACATTCAGCAGCCGGTAATTGAACGTCTGAGGCCGGGTCCGCGACATGCGGTTCAAAAGGACCTTGGGGGGGATTCGGAGCCGAAAGGGGCTCGACAGGCATAAGTCGCTCGAGCTGAACGCCATACGTGCGATCTAGAGGGATATCCAAATCTTCCGGGTTCAAATCCCGAAAATCGATCTCGTCCAGTTGGGCTCCGTAGATCCCTTCATCCTCGTCCAGCTTCTTATACCGGTACCACGGCACCGAAATCCATCCTCAGCCTCCATCCTCTTGAGGCATGCCTTTATGCCAACCACCTGGTTGAACAGCAGATGAGGCTCTAAAGCCCGGTTACGACCATCGAGATGGGCACGGATCTTCTCCATCTTCACGGTCCACTTCCGGTTCCTCCCCTCCCACCTCGCTGTAAGCCGTTCACTCTCCGCAGCCACGGCCGCCTTTGCCCGGTCAATGGCACCTTCCAGCCCTTTAACCATAGAGCGGAGTGTTTCCCTTTTCCCCCTTCAAAAGCCCGAGCTCCTCTTCCAAAGCAGCCGATCGAGCCCTCTCCGCGGCAGAGCGAGCCCTCTACGCCTCCAGTTCGGTCTGCACGTGGTCCGCTTCTAAATCCCGGGCTCGTACCCGCGCCGCCTCCTTCTCCATATCCGCTGATCGGGCCTTCTCGTCGCTCAACTCTTTCTCAAGCCCGCGGAGGAGAACCGACTGGGTCTGCGCGCTGGCCTCCTGGCGCATCTTCAGATAATTAAGCGACGCGTCCTTCTCGGCAAGTCGCTTCTCATAGGCCTCCCCAAGAAAGGCAGTAAGAGCCATCGTCTGCATCAAACAATCAGTTAGCAAGGACATACACGAATCCTGATAGATTAGCAGCTATATCTATAAAAAAAAAAAAAAAAAAAAAAAAAAAAAAAAAAAAAAAAACTCACCCGAGCTGCAGACCGCGCCGCTGCGCGAAAGGTGTCGGATTCCGCCATCTCCAATGGCCGGAAGTGCGGATGATTTTGTCTGAACATCATCGCCTGCGCCAGCTCGGCGCACTCATCCCTATCCACGATGATCTGACTGTGATGTCCTCATGACAGAAGTAGAAGCTGTAGTCCCTAGGCTCAGAATCAGAACCCTCCGAAGCACCGCCTCCATCATCACTTCGACCCTCAGCTCCCTGCACGGCAGCAGGATCCCGGCATCGTCCACGATGACGATCGTGTCGCGATCCTCTGTCGCCTGAACTACGACCTCTTCGTCCACCAGGGCCCGGGCTGCCTCCACCCCACCACCGGCTGATACCTCGGCAGCAGGAACCTCGGGCTCCTCAGCAAGCGGGACGCGAGAGACCTCGGCCACGCGACCCGACTGTTCAGGCCGGACATCCTCCCGACCTGGAGCTGAGGACCCTCCCACCTCGGTACTCTTCTTCTTCTTGCCAACCCTCCCGCCCGCAGTTATGGCGGCCCGCTTCTTCGAAGGAGCAGCCTCGGACCCCTCCCCCCCGGCCCGCAGTGCCGGGTCTCGCCGGACCGGCACCTCAACAATGGGGGGGAGGCGGAGCAACAAACGAATCCCCGTACAGCGGACTAGCAAACCTTGATCGACCTGCAATAACGCCAGCCGTCAGATTGGTTCAAAAAAAAATAGAAATAAAAATTTCCCGACCTCCGGCCATGGCAGCTGCTACTCTTCCCGAGGTAAACGATTTCCAATCTCTATCGCCCACCGTCCTGAACACAGCAAGAATACCCGCGTAGTCCGGCAACTTGAACCTAGAAGAGTGAGGACCTGAAAGCAAAACAACCAGCATTAGTCAGAACAAAACCGAAGAAAAGAAAAGCAGTTCGATCTACAAACCCCTACCCGGGGAAAAATTCCAATCCCGGGTGTATCTCGCCGACGGGTCGAGTCCAACCACTTCGGTAGCCCGGATGTAGAGGTAGCTACGGGACCAGTCCTTGACCTTGGACAACTTACTAGCCTTAGACCCCGAACTGCTAACCTCGATGATATTCGCCGCAGGTTTAAAAGCAGCATAGTAGGTCCCCAGGATCCCAGGATTCTCCTTCTGCTGAGTGAGAGCCTCGAACATGGGAACTGTCACCTCCACATCACACTCCTGCCCCAGGGTCAGCAGCACGATCATCCCTTGAATCGTGGACGGGCAGATCTGCGAGAAAGCCAAACCCCGCGCCCTGCAGTATTCGACGAGCAGCTCGGGGAGAGGAAGGCGCAGCCCGCACTTCAGGAAAAACCCCTCGTACAAGCAGACGAAGCCCGCCGGAGGATTCCACGGACGCTCGTCCGGCCTGGGCAGTCGGAGTTCGGCAGCAGCAGGGAAGTCGCATAACTCCCTCAAAAGGGTAACCGACTCCGGTGTTCTCCAGGTCGGCAACCCGCCCTGCTCATAAAGAACCAAGGGAGACTTCCTCGCCTTGGCCGCTCGTGCTCCTCCACCGCGACCACCCCGACGTCCACCTCGATCGCCCTCACGCCCGGTTCCTCTCCCGTCCTGGTCAGCACCATGACCGCCAGAAGAGGACCTTATCACCGCCTTTTTCCTATGATGGGTCCCGAGAAGCAGCGGAGCGGCCCCCGAAGTAGAAGGAACAGGCTGTTCTTCTCTCTCCACGCCTCGATTCGGAGAAGAAGCGTGCTCGGAACCATCGGGGGAAGAGCATTCCCCCGGAGAATCGTCGCGGTTATTGCGGGACGCCGACACATCGCTAGACTCAACCCTAATTCCATCTAGTATCGGCGCCATCGCACAGAGAGGAGGAAGAAATCCCGATAACCGAAGCCGGAAGCGAAATCGAAAGGAAATCAGAAAGAAATCGAAAAACTTAGAGAGAAGAAAGGGAGTTACCTTGAGAGTATGCGCAGAAAGATTTAAACGAAGGAAGAAAGAGGAGGTAAATAGAGGAAGGGGACAACGAAGCGACGCCTGGACACGTGTCGAAAGGAACACGGCCTCCCAAAAACCTAATGATGACGTCTTTTCGATTTTCCCGCGCCAAAAGCAAGAGACGCCTCGATAAACACGAAGCGTCTTTCGTACACCGCGCGTGAGCAGTACACTCAGAAAAAGAAGCGCCGTTTCGTTTCTCCCGCGTGATGGACACGCGCCAACAATCTCCGGATCTTCGGGAAAGCCGACACGTATGAGCAAGGGCTCAAATCTAAGCTATAACACCCCGCCCTCATCCACTCAAATCTCAAAGGACCGTCCTAAGATGCGCCGAACTAGCATCAGATCAACTTCGATGCATTCGCCTCACCTCATGCCACCGAACTGGGGGGGCCTATTGTTGGAGGTGGACCTAGCACCCCCATTTAGTTAGGCCCATCTTAGCAAAAAGCCCTCCTCGATTCGGTCAGCATAGCGTCAACCTTTGACCGGGGATCACCGACCTGGAACCCCGCGCTCGCTTCCATCCGAAACTCCCGAGCTCTTAAGAGGTGCACCCCGGGTCCGCACTAACACTTCGCCAAAACAGGGACGTCGAAAGGAAAGAAGACACGTGGAAGTTGGTCAAACAGTACACTATCCGAATAGAGGTGCGGTTTCAACTTGACGTCCCACCAACCCTGCAGAGTAAGCGAAGGAGAAAAAGACACGTGTAGGGAAGTTGACCGAACAGTATGCTATCTTACAAAAGTATGGCGCCGAGCTCATCATGACCTCTCACCTTGAAAACCGGGACACGCTTCCTAGAGCACCTTACCCGCGAAAAAGGCTGAGGGTGCCGCGTGGTCCCGGAATCCTGGGAAGTAGGAAGCCATCCCGCACTATATATACCCCTTGGTATGAATTAAGGTAGGGATCTCATTATTCTCTACAAAAAAATAGGCCCGGTCTCTCTCATTTGTAACAAGGCAACGCGATTTAGAACGCCGAACTGGATTCCCGTCGGAAGTAGTTCGTAAATCTAAATCGTTCGTCTCTTTTCACCATTAATACAAAGAATACGGTCCCCGACCTGTTCATCATAATACCCGGCCTACTATAAGTTGTGGTTAACTCGTTCTATTTAACGGAAATCTCACCTCTCTCCCCCTAATCAACCTTTAAACAACTTCAATGATCTTCTAGATCAACAAATGTCTCACCGTTTATCGCATACGTGATGTCATTTTTCTGATTATCACATTATATCATATGTAATTAGTTGATTGATGAGTATAATTGATTTGTGAAACTACATGCAAGTCCAGAATAATGCAAAATCAAATATTAAAAAAAAAAACATTATCGTGCATGACAAATGTAATTATCATTATTGGTTTATATTTGTGTGTCAAAGTCCAAATGCATGATGAGATGAACGAGTCTTGCTATAATCTGAACGAAGCATGCATTTAATTTAACTCGTTAAGAAAAAAATCTCAACTCACCCTTTGATTCAGTGAGGTGGGATTTGCTTTTGCTTACCCTTAAAGCTTAAAACTTCTCGGATCAGTTCACCAGTTGGGTAAAAACTTGTGTCTGTTCTCCTTCCTTCTCAGTCAGTATAAATGGAATGACCTCTGGCTATTTTTAAGGGCAAAGCTGGGTTGAGGTAAGGCGATCCTTTGTCCCCCTCCTTATTTGTAATGATGATGAATGTGCTTTCCTTAATACTCAATAAGGTAGTTGATAATGGTTTGTTTAAATTTCATCCCGGATGTGAGGATGATATGCTCAAATTAATACCCTAAAAGTACTAAGCAGTAGTTACAGTAAAGTAGGGGTCGAACACAAGGACTCACAGAGACACACAATAGATTATGAAAATAAGAATTAAGCTAAGCGATCAATGATATAGAAAACAGAACGTAAATTAAATCGGTTGTAAATTCAATTGGAGAAAGATAGGTTCAGGGTATTTCTCTGGGAATCGCTGAATGCAGATAAACTAACTAGCAGGATTCAGATTTAGCGCGGTTCGTGAACTCAAATCACTAAGGTATAATTAACCAACTCTCGTTGCGAAAACTATCTAAGTCTAAATCCTAGGAATTCCAAATCTCTTTGCGAATCCTAAAGTCTAAACCAGCTTTTAGATCAAGTTTGATTTGTTCACAAAACAACTAAACCAAATCTCTTTGTGAATAGTTATTTTGCTCACCTTAGGTTCTATCAGGTAATTAATCGCACTCTCGTGCCTAATCAATTATCCTAAAATCTAAGTTCTAGGTGATCAATCCAGAATTACCTTTGCAAATAACCTATGGTGAAGAACTAATTCAGATAGTGAATCCTAATAACTAATCAACCTACTATTCAGAGATAACCCTTATGAGAACCCTAAACCTAACAAGGAATCTACTCAGACATGGAAATTGAAGCAATAAACATGTTTGAATAAATCATCAAATAAAACAGAAAGAGTAACAAGAGGGTTCGAAATCTTCTCTCGGACGAACAGAGTTTCAGACTTGTCTCCCTTCAAAAGCTCTCTCACAAAACCAGAATAAAATAAAGCATATAACAAAAGCATAGCCATCAAAGTGGCTGTAAAATCCTATTAAATAACCTAAATCACGTTTTGGGGCTTCTTGTAAATAATAAAGACTTATGGGTCATTCTGAAATTCTTCAACTCTTCATTAAGTCGTGGGTCGTGTCTGCTTCGATGAGTATCGACCGACACTAGGCAGTATCAAGCAAATGGGTTCCTTTGTCAGATACGAATGAGGAATCAAGCTCTATGGATAATAACCACATTGACGAAGTGCAAAATTTGGCTCAGGCTTTAAGGAACTTTGCTGGAAACATGAGTGTCTTCTGGTTAACTGGTCAGCCTTTGGATTTTCCATTAGTCGATCTAGAATTGATTCTGTAACAATGGTCACTTGGAAGCAAGGTCAGATCAACAGATTTAAGAAAAAGATCACAGTCTCCAACAGATTTTGACTCAATAAAACAACGAATGACTCAAAAGCGGACTGACTCTAAGAAAAACAAAAACGATGTCAGCGACTACCTCCCACAGACTTGAACAACACTGTCCCCAGTGTTATCTAGCCTAGAGTTGGTGAAAGAAAACAAATGAACCAAATGGAATTATGAGAAACAAGAAGTTACCGTGCTGGAACATAGAGTATCGACCGACACACGGCTTGGTATCGGGTGATACCAGGCTTAAGTCGATACGATGTTCTCCTCATTCGCGTAGGGTGTCTACCGATACCAAAGGGTATCGGTCGACACTCAGGCGATTTCGTGTTAACGTCTAAGGTCAGATGTAACTCCAAAAATGTGTCAAACGATCCAGGTGTTAAATGTAAGAGCTGTTAGACCACTCAAACACAATTTAAGTGCAACAAAATATCATAGAAGCATAAATCCATATATCCAAAACATAAAAGACACAAAAGTTCAAATGAAAATAAAAAGAAAAGGGAAAAAGAAAAGAAAAACAAATGTGAAAATCAGAAGAAGCTAATCATCCTCAGTGGCGTCAGAGTCATCGCCAGCAGTACCAAATGGTCCTTATCCCGAAGGTGAGCGTGGTTAAATAGGACGGTGAGACAAAGGACCAACATCCGTGTCAGTCATGCAGCGGCAGTGTGAGATCGCGGTCCAGATCGTCTGTAGACTCGTGACTACGTATCTCTGAAAATGGTCCATCTCCATCTCAGGTGGTGGAGGAAGAGAAAATGCAGCAGAAATGGGAGATGGCTCATGTCCCGATTGACCCCCAGCAGGGCCAACGGCAGGTCGCTGTGCGCTAGTGGTTGAGCCTCGACGCCTAGTGATTGGTGCAGGCTCCATGTTATAATCAGCGGGTGCGAAAAGCAGCTGAGCAGGGTCACCGCCTATGTCGGTCAGATAAGTGTTGGGGAGCTGAACCAGATAGTCCCCAACAGAAGTGCTAAAAACCCAACGCCTGTGAGGCTTCAGCCAACGCAGGTGCTCCAAGTGAGCCTCGTCCATAAGCTCGCGGGAAGTCACTATCGAACAACTAGAGGTGTTGATGCCTAGGTGTAAGAGGATAGGAGTGAGACGAGTGCCCACCGTCTCTGTCTTCTTACGACCTGCAGTCCTAGAAGTCTTGCCACGTTCTGTGAAAGGCTTCACCTTCAGTGACTCCAAATGATGTGCGAATACAGCACCCAGGTTAACTGCGAGATCCAACTCAGGCCACTCATATACCTCATCAGAAATGAGATCTCCAATCCCAATAGACAGAACAACCAGCTCAGTGACTCGCATCTTGTTTGGCTTCATCTTACACAACAGAGTGTTGCTCAGGATCCTCATAAGGCAGCGCAGGACGGGATGGCGCACATCCATCTGTGAGGTGGTCTTACTGTCATAGATTCCATGCCCAAAGTGAGACCAGAAAGCCTCAACATCCATGAACTTGCGAGGAAGCTCGCACTTCGAGAAGTCTCGGTGAAACCCATATATGTCGCAGAGCTCCTGAAAAGATATCCTATGTCGCACACCGCGAATCAGAAAAGTCAGAGCACCCTGATGTGCAGTCACCGGAGGTTCACCAGTGTAGTAGACGCGGACGGAAGCAAGGAACTGGCGAACCAAATCAGGGTACAAGTCATATTGCCGTGCAGGCATCGTCCCCAATCTGATCTTGTGGATCAATCCGTCAAGCTCCCTGTCAAAACCCAGATGACGCATAGTGTGCGTATCAATAAACCGAGTCGGGCGCACATCAACCTCCTGCCAGGCGTTGTAGAAGATCGAGTCAAAATCATCCCACTCCTCGGAAATAGGCTTATGGGTGCAAGCCCTGCTCTCTGTAATCTCCTTATCCGAACCCTCGTAATCATCCCTCAAACGTATCCTAGCCCTCTCACTGATCTTAGGCCATGGAGATCGAACGGTTGCGTGAGGAGGTAATGGTGATGAAGGTGTAGGAGCCTCATGATACACCCTTGACCGCAAGATCTCTCAAGTGCTGGGTAGATTCAAAGATTTGGGGATAATCCTTGTAAATAATTCTCGAAAGAACTATGAACAAGGCGGTGATGATCTCGGCTCGGAAACGTGGAGTAGCTAGAAAGGCGTGGGAATCACTCCCGAAAATCCTTTCGAAAACAGACTCGCTATTGACGCTTCTTCACGGGGATCGGTTGAATGGTGACTCAAAGGATGGCGGAAATATCCTTTGACAAAACCCGACGACCTATCTCGGAATCACTCTAAGACGGATCGAAGTTTCTCACAAGACTCTCGAGAATCGCTCTCTAGACTCAAATTGAAAGAAGATGTGTTTTTATTAAAAATGATTGTTGTTTGATCAAATGATCATACACGATATTATAAAGGAAAAGGGGAGTCCAAGGGACTAACTAGTCTCGAAAATACAAGGAGACTTACTCGAAATTGAAAGAAGAAGAGTTTAGAAAATTGTGTAAATAAATGCTGAAAATTGACTAAGGAAAAATCGGAAGTCCCTTGGTCTTCTTGAGGGATTTTTCCGCGGAATTTGCTGCGGGAAAATCTGCGGGAAATTGCTGCGGGACACGCTGAGGGAAATGGGCTTGAGGGAAAAAAGTGTTCCAATGCCTCGTTAAAAACCTTGTCACGTAAAACCCGTTGGGTAAAACCGTGACTAAGGAAAAGAGCACACTTGGACTTGTATCGAGACCAATGCGGTTCGAAGCACTTTCTCCTCCAAACCCACGGTCTCATGAACGTGTTGAATAAGTCCTCCTAATGCCTCCTTGAGCTTCTTCGCCTTAGCTCTCGTCAAAGGTCCTTCCAGAATGTGCAAAGCTTCCTCGGGTTCAAGCTTCTCCTCGGCAAGTGTCTCCTCGGCTAAGTGATTAACCTCCGTTGTGTCGTCTAGGGTCATATCATCCCCCTCCTCTTGAAAAGGATTTGTCCTCAAATCTGGACTATCTGCAACAAAAGGGATTAAGTCAGTAACATTAAAACTCGGACTAACGGTATACTTACCTCGCAAGTCGATTTTATAGGCATTGTTGTTAATCCGTTCAAGGACTTCGAAGGGTCCATCCGTCCTTGGCAACAACTTAGATTTCCTCTCGTTCGGAAATCTTTCCTTTCTTAGGTGAATCCAAACAAGATCACCCGGTTCGAATATTCTCTCACGCCTTCCTTTGTTTGCTTGCTTTCGGTATTGCTCGGTCCTCTTCTCAATGTTTTGTCGGGCCTGCTCGTGAATGTGCTTAACAAATTCTGCTCGTTTGTTCCCATCAAAATTCACATTCTCACTCAAAGGTAAAGGGGTTAGATCCAACGGTGTAATAGGATTAAAACCGTAAACCATTTGAAACGGTGAATACTTAGTAGCAGAATGAATAGCATGATTATATGCAAACTCAGCATGAGGCAAGCAATCCTCCCATGATCTAATATTCTTCTTAATGATCGCACGTAAAAGAGTAGACAAAGTTCGATTAACTACTTCCGTTTGCCCGTCAGTTTGCGGGTGACAAGTGGTGGAAAACAACAACTTAGTTCCTAATTTATTCCACAATGTTTTCCAAAAGTAACTCAAGAACTTAGTGTCCCTATCCGAAACAATTGTTTTCGGCATGCCATGCAAACGAACAACTTCCCTAAAGAATAATTCAGCAACTAAAGATGCATCATCCGTTTTATGACAAGGTATGAAGTGAGCCATTTTCGAAAATCTATCAACGACCACAAAAACGGAATCTCTACCTTTCCTAGTTCTCGGCAATCCTAGGACAAAGTCCATCGAAATATCAGTCCATGGAGAAGTAGGAATGGGTAAAGGGGTATACAAACCTTGCGATTGTACCTTAGACTTAGCGTGTTTGCAAGTGGCACAACGTCCGCAAATCCTCTCGACGTCTCGCGTCATGTGCGGCCAATAGAAGTGTGCTTGCAAAGCACTTAGCGTTTTAGCCACACCGAAATGTCCCATGAGACCTCCTCCATGTGATTCCCTAACAAATAACTCTCGCAAAGAACAATGGGGAACACAAAGGCGGTTTTTATAAAACAAAAATCCGTCGTTTCGAAAATATTTTCCAAAAGCAAATTTTTCGCAAGATAGAAAAGCTTCTTTGAAATCGGGATCGGTTGCATATAAATCTTTGATTTGTTCAAAACCAAGTAATTTAGCTTCAAGAGTGGAGAGTAGTACATACCTTCGGGATAGAGCATCGGCTACCACATTATCCTTACCTTATTTGTATCGAATGACGTAAGGAAACGTTTCTATGAATTCTACCCATCGAGCATGGCGTTTGTTTAGCTTTTGTTGTCCCTTCAAGTGCTTGAGGGACTCATGATCAGTATGTATCACGAATTCTTTCGGCCATAGGTAGTGTTGCCATGTTTGCAAAGCTCGAACCAAGGCATATAGCTCTTTATCGTATGTTGGGTAGTTCAAGGTTGCTCCTCCGAGTTTCTCGCTGAAGTAGGCAATGGGCTTCTTTTCCTGCATAAGCACAGCTCCAATACCTATACCTGAGGCATCACACTCAATTTCAAAAGTCTTAGAAAAATTCGGTAGAGACAAAAGAGGTGCGTTTGTGAGCTTCTCTTTCAAGGCCTGAAAGGCGGTTTCTTGTGCTTCCTCCCATTTGAATCCCACATCCTTTTTGATTACTTCCGTGAGTGGTGCAGCAAGAGTACTAAAGTCCTTCACGAAACGTCTATAGAATCCGGCGAGTCCATGAAACCTCCGTACTTCTCCCACTGACTTCGGACTAGGCCATTCGCGGATAGCCTTCACTTTCTCCTCGTCAACTTTAATGCCATGTGCACTTACAACAAAGCCTAGGAAAACAAGATTATCCGTGCAAAAAGTGCACTTCTTCAAGTTGGCAAAAAGTCGCTCCTTCCTAAGAACACTCAAAACAGATTTCAAATGCTCTATGTGATCGTCTAGGTTTTTGCTATAAACTAGGATATCGTCGAAATAAACTACCACAAAAACCCCAATGAACGATCTCAACACATGATTCATCAGCCTCATAAACGTAATAGGTGCGTTAGTTAATCCAAAGGGCATGACTAACCATTCATATAATCCATGTTTTGTTTTAAAAGCCGTTTTCCATTCATCCCCCTCTTTCATCCTAATTTGATGGTATCCGCTCTTAAGATCTATCTTAGAGAAAACGCAAGACCCATGCAACTCATCTAACATATCGTCTAAGCGAGGGATAGGATGGCGATATTTTACCGTAATGTTGTTGATGGCTCGGCAATCAACACACATTCGCCACGTTCCGTCTTTCTTTGGAACAAGTAGAACGGGAACAGCACACGGGCTCATACTCTCTCGGATATGGCCTTTATCCATAAGCTCGGAGACTTGTCGTTGTAGCTCCTTAGTCTCCACCGGATTGGTTCGGTATGCTGGTTGGTTCGGAAGTGACGCTCCCGGCACAAAGTCGATTTGGTGTTCAATTCCTCGGATTGGTGGCAATCCGCTCGGGTTGTCTTCGGGAAAGACGTCATCAAAATCCTGCAAAACAGAGATAACATTGCTCGGGATGTCCGGCTCAAGGTTAGATAAACTCATAAGAGTTTCCTTGTATACAAGCATAATAAAAGGTTGTTCGGAAAATAAAACTTGTTTTACCTCGCTAGCTTCCGCAAATAAGCTAGATTTCTTCACGGTTTTGTTTTCCGAAACCTTTGGCGGGATCTTACTCATGTTCTTACCTTTCTCGTGATGAACAGTAGTATCCACAACACTTACATTACCTTCCTCTTTTTGTTTCTCTCGAAGTTTTTGGTCTTGGAAAATTTCTTGAGGAGTCATCGGCACTAGAACGATTTTCTTACCTTTGAACACGAAAGAGTGTTTGTTCGTGAGACCGTCATGAGTTACCTTTCTATCGAATTGCCATGGTCGCCCTAAGAGAATGTGCCCAGCTTCCATCGGGAGCACGTCGCAAAGAACCTCGTCTCCATAACTTCCTATCGATAAGGGAACAAGGACTTGTTTTGTTACCTTCATGTGGCCGACATTGTTCAACCATTGGAGATGGTACGGTCTAGGATGTTTTTGTTCCTCCACGTTCAGCTTTTCCACAAGAGTCGTGCTTGCCACGTTCGTACAGCTCCCACCGTCCACGATGAGACTACATACATTTCCCTTCACGCGGCACCTTGTGTGAAATAGGTTCTCTCGTTGTTCTTCCTCCTTGGACCTATCATGAACAAGTAAAGAACGTCTAGTAACTAATAACTCACCTCGTTCGGCTATTTCCGCGGGTTCCTCCACACTAGACGGATGTTCCCCATCATCGTCTTCTTCGGTTTCAATCTCTCCGTCTTCTCGTAATATCATGGTCCGTTTGTTTGGACAAGCATTGGCATAGTGCCCCTTTCCTTGGCACTTGTAGCATCGGAGATCTTGATTCTTGTGGGAACTCTCACCTTTCTCATTAGGATTCCTCGGAAATGTCGGAGTGAAAGACTTAGATTCGGTTCCCGGCTTCACATCCGTTCTTGGCTTAAAACTCGATTTCTCATCTCGGGAATAGCTTGATTTCATACCGGTTCCGAAAGTTCGGATGTTACCTTTTCGCTTGAGTTGCTGCTCGATCAAAACGGCCTTATGGAGCATATCCTCCAACTCCACGTAATGTTCCATTTCCAAACGGTCTTGAATCTCGCGGTTCAAACCACTTAGAAATCGTGACATGGTAGCTTATCCATCCTCGGTAACATTAGCTCGTATTAATAGCACTTCCATTTCTTGAAAGTAGTCGTCGACACTTCGACCTCCTTGAGTTAACTTTCTCAACTTACTATGCAGCTCACGGTGATGATGAGTAGGAACAAACCGTTTCCGCATGATCGTTTTCAACTCGTTCCAAGTTTCCACCGGATACTCACCATTACGTCGTCGCGATGTGACAAGTTGGTCCCACCAACTAAGTGCATAGTCGTAGAATTCCGTAGCCACGACACGTAACCTTTGAGCTTCTGTGTACTGGTTACAATCGAACACAAGCTCCACTTTCTTTTCCCACTCTAAGTAGGCATCCGGATCATTTTTCCCATGAAAGGAAGGGATCTTAAGCTTAAGACCACCAAAATTATCGGCGTCTCGACCGTGCCTAGGTCTCCTTTGGCTACTGCGGGATGAGTGTCCATCCGAGTAATGTCGTCTCCTAGCATACCTAGCACGTTGACGTCGTCCCCTATCTTCATTAGGTGAATGATCCTCGTAATAGTTATCGTCGTCTCTTCTTTGGGGTCGGTTTTGTTCTTGCCCCTCGGGCACGTTTTGCGGTTGATTTTGTGCCCATAGTTCACGGTTGAGTTTCTCATTCATCTCCTGCATCTCATTAACCATCATACGCCTCATACTATCCATGATCGCTTGGATTTGAACGGTATTCAAACCGGCTTGGTTAAGCGGATTGTTTGGATCTTGTGGGTTGTTTCCTTGATTGCTGTCTTGTGCCATGGTGACCTGAAATAGAACAACAGCAGGTTAGTAGGGTAAATAAAATTCAAACAGTAATTGAAAGAATCAGAAAAGGAAAAGAAATCGCTTAGTCTTTTGGATGTTTTATCGGCGATTTTGGATTCCTCGGCTAACTCCTCGGATTCTGAATTTTCTCGTATAAATCCCTCGGATTTGTAGTCTCCCCCGGGAAATCCCACGGTTTGGAAATTTTCCCTGGAAACTCCTCTGATTGATTTTCCCCCGGGAAAACCCCTCGGATCCCTCGGATTTGCATTTTGATAAAAAAAAATTGCTGCTCTTGATTTCCTCGTAAAAAAAATTCACCACACAAACACGAACTTAGGTTGTTCTAAGAATCAAACACAATCAAACCCAATATATATATATATATATATATATTTTTTTTTTTTGAAAAGATCGATTAAAACAAGAAATTATGAATGATTTTTTTTTTTTTTTGATTATCGATGAAACTAAACAACCTAACAATGATATAAATGCAAAAATTAAATTAAAACACTACTGAAATTAATCCAGAAAAATCGATGAACACAAAAAGAAGATGAACGGTTTTTTTTTTTTTTTTTGAAGCAAAAAAATCGAAAGAGATGAACTAGAGTTGGAACGAATTTACCGGATTGACTTGAGTGTCTCTGATACCACTTGATACACCCTTGACCGCAAGATCTCTCAAGTGCTGGGTAGATTCGAAGATTTGGGGATAATCCTTGTAAATAATTCTCGAAAGAACTATGAACAAGGCGGTGATGATCTCGGCTCGGAAACGTGGAGTAGCTAGAAAGGCGTGAGAATCACTCCCGAAAATCCTTTCGAAAACAGACTCGCTATTGACGCTTCTTCACGGGGATCGGTTGAATGGTGACTCAAAGGATGACGGAAAGATCCTTTGACAAAACCCGACGACCTATCTCGGAATCACTCTAAGACGGATCGAAGTTTCTCACAAGACTCTCGAGAATCGCTCTCTAGACTCAAAGTGAAAGAAGATGTGTTTTTATTAAAAATGATTGTTGTTTGATCAAATGATCATACACGATATTATAAAGGAAAAGAGGAGTCCAAGGGACTAACTAGTCTCGAAAATACAAGGAGACTTACTCGAAATTGAAAGAAGAAGAGTTTAGAAAATTGTGTAAATAAATTCTGAAAATTGACTAAGGAAAAATCGGAAGTCCCTTGGTCGTCTTGAGGGATTTTTCCGCGGAATTTGCTGCGGGAAATTGCTGCGGGACACGCTGAGGGAAATGGGCTTGAGGGAAAAAAGTGTTCCAAGGCCTCGTTAAAAACCTTGTCACGTAAAACCCGTTGGGTAAAACCGTGACTAAGGAAAAGAGCACACTTGGACTTGTATCGAGACCAATGCGGTTCGAAGCACTTTCTCCTCCAAACCCACGGTCTCATGAACGTGTTGAATAAGTCCTCCTAATGCCTCCTTGAGCTTCTTCGCCTTAGCTCTCGTCAAAGGTCCTTCCGGAATGTGCAAAGCTTCCTCGGATTCAAGCTTCTCTTCGGCAAGTGTCTCCTCGGCTAAGTGATTAACCTCCGTTGTGTCGTCTAGGGTCATATCACCTCAGGTGGTGCGTCGCGTAAGTTTGTACCGAAAGCCACTGTAATGTCGGTGGAGTTGGCGGTTTGAACCTTGTAGCGGTTCTGGGTGAGACAGGCGATAACCAATCCTGGTGTCCAAAGCCCGTTACGGAAGAACTCGACTCGAGCACCCAACTGGTACACTTTCACTGGCGGGTTAGAGCTTGATGCAGTGTCAGTGCGTGCTTTCTTCCGAGGTGCCATCTGCGTCATGAACAAACATAAAACACAGCATAAATCCAACATCTCTCTCAAACACAGTAATCTCGGCCAAGTGAAATAGTGAGCATCGACCGATACCAATGTGGTATCGATAGATACTCAAACAGGTATCGAGCATCACACGCAGAACACGTATCCGAAAATTCCAAAGGTGCAAACCAAGGGTAAATAAGTGTAATGCGAGATTCGACTAGGTCTAGAACACACAAAGCAAGTGATAATCATCCGGCAAAACAAGTTTTAAGAGCCTAAAAGTCGAAAATCAAACCTTGGTTTTCGGATTGAAAATATGAGAATTTGTGATTCATACCTTGTGGATCGTGAGAATGAGTGGGAGAATGAGATAGAGCACAAAAATCCAAGCAGGATAGCCACAAAAATCACTCAAATCCGTTGAGAAACGAAGATTTATGATTTTAAGAGCTTAGGTTTCGGTATATGTATCGAGCGATGGAGGCGGTGGGGGAAAAAGGAAAAACCGTAGGGTTTATAGGAAACTTACCTGTGCGAGGAGTGTCGATCAATACCAGTGGGCATCGACCGATACTGAGTGTATGAAATGATCTTCTCGCCACACGGAGGTCGGTTCAGAATGTGGACGTTTAACAACGGGTATCGACCGACACCATCCAGTATCGATCGATACAGGACCTTCGAATCTGATTCACGTGACACAACGAAACACAAGTAAAAACTAGAAAAATGAAAGATTCATATGTACAGACTTACCAGTGGGTTGCCTCCCACTCAGCGCTTGTTTAACGTCACGAGCTTGACTGTACGGACGATCAGTCCGGACGAGAATGAGAGCTTGCAGCAAAACAGGTTCCACAACTTGGCATTGCGAGCTTCAGAGTCTTCCTCATCATGTTCTCCACAAACTCTTGTCCTTTCTCTTTCAGATCTGGAGTAAGAAGAACTCTAGCCTTAGAAAATGGTCTTCAGGTCCCTTTGCATTTCACCTTATATTCGATCGAATCTCCATTGCAATTCTGAGGGATTAAGGTTACATGCGTAGCACTCTCGATTCTTTTGTTCTTCACCTCCTTCTTTGCCTTAGTCTTTTTGATGACTTTCTTTGCGATGATAATAGGGCGATCCAGAACTTCTATGGCAGTTGGCTCATCATAAGGCTCTTCTAAAAGATCAACCATCAATGTTTCCCCTGCACCAACGATGATGCAAGAGATCCGTTTCGGAACTCTTCTAGAAGGGAGGGCTTTGTAGGAGACATGTTCGTCAATGTATGAGAATGAAATCCTCCTACTAGGCGCGTCCATAACTGCACCAGCAGTAGCCATGAACGGTCTTCCAAGAATCAAAGGTGTGCTAGACCTTGCATGCATCTCCACAACCTGAAAATCAGTAGGAACTAGACAGTCTCCTACCTTAACCATCAAATCAGGGATTGTACCGTATGGAACTGATGTGGAAGAGTTCGCGAATGTGAGAGGCATCTGAGTAGATCTTATGTCGTCGATTTTCAACTTCTCTGCAAGTGCCTTTGACATGACATTCACGCTAGACCCTGAATCAACCA
This sequence comes from Eutrema japonicum, assembly GCA_030161315.1. Taxonomy (NCBI): domain Eukaryota; kingdom Viridiplantae; phylum Streptophyta; class Magnoliopsida; order Brassicales; family Brassicaceae; genus Eutrema; species Eutrema japonicum. Next base: position 47,434,173 of record BSQW01000011.1, read on the forward strand.
GAGATTCTTTGAATTCAACTCCGGAGATAGAGCATGGAATAGAAAATTTTCCTGGGTCTTCCCTCTTAGTCAACTGCTTCAGCGGAGGTGGTGTACATCTGGCCTTGATGAAAAGTGCCTTAATTTCTTCCTTAGTCTCTTTGCAATTTTGGAAGTAGCACTCCAAAGGGCGTTTTTCAAAGGCTTCTTCGAAAGATTCAGTGTGGGGAATCGTTCTGACCTTCTTCTCAAAAGCTAGCAGCTTCTCTGCAGTGATGTGTTTCATGAGATGACTAGGTGGTCTAGGGTATGGAATCTTAGGCTTGTAGAAACGTTCCTCAATCATCTCTGGTTTCCTTTCAATCTTCGGCTCTGCCTGCGAAGGGTGTCGATCGATACAAGGTTGGTGTCGATCGACACAAGGCTCATGTGTCGGTTCTTCAGGTTGGTATCGATCGATGTCGGCAGTGGTGTCGATCGATACCGACAAATCAGGTTCGTAATCACCTTTGACAAGGTTTTCAAAATCCCCTGCACCTCTCAAAGTGTTTACATTGACGTATTCGTTCTGTACTTGAGTCGCCTTTCCTTTTACAGCAGCTGCAGATTGAGCCACTTGCGTTTCCAGCATCTTCTGATGAGTATTGAGAGCTTCGATCCTTCCACTCTGGTCCTTGTACACATCATCTATCTTTCCGTTGAGATTCACTGTGAGCTGCTGCTGTCCTTGAACCAGCTGTTCAAACATAGCCTTGATCTTACTATATGGGAGCTTAGCAGGTACATGCTGATAAAATGAGTTCCCATAGTTCATGGTATATCCACTGTTCTGAGATGGTTTCTGACAAAACTGATTCGAACCTCCTTGTTGAGAGTTGTTATTGAAGTTTCGGTTGTTGTTGAATTGATTTCTCTGACCTTGAAAACCAGAACCACCAATGTAGTTAACATCCTCTACCTCATCCTCGTTGAATACCTCAACTTCTTCAGCAAAGTGAACAGCCTTTGGTGTCTTGCCCATCAGAAGACTGTGCATAGAATCCAACTTGGCTTGAACATCAGCAAACTGTGAACCATCCATGCTACCAGCTAGCTTTTTCCGCTCAAAATCAGCATTCTTAGTGCTATTACTAGACGCCAAGTTCTCAATCAGTACATAGGTTTCATCAGGATACTTGGTGTTGAAGTTTCCATTGCTCGAAGCATCCAAAGTCATCTGATATCTCCAATCAATTCCTCTAAAGAAGAACCCCATCAGCTGAAAATCAGAGTATCCATGATGTGGACAGTCTCTCTGGTAAGATCTGAATCTCGTCCAAGCAGCCTTGAACGCCTCAAAGGGTCCTTGAGAAAATTGGGAGATCTTGTTCCTCAGATCCTCGGATCTTGCATCATCATAGAAGTTATTCAGGAAAGCAGTCTTAGTCTGTTCCCAAGTAGTCAACGATCCAGGAGTTAACTGCTTCAGCCAGTAAGTCGCTTCTCCACCAAGAGAGTATGGGAAAAGCTTGAAGAAGAGGTAATCGTAGGACACTCCATTGCTCTTGATGCTAGTGAACAAGTCCTCGAACCTCTCAATATGATCCATGGGATGTTTGCTGGAAAGACCATGAAAAGGGTGCCGTCCCACAAGAGTGTAGTATGCAGGCTTCAGCTCAAAGTCATTCCTCTGATAAGGTAGAGGACGGATCGCTGATCGATTTGCATAAAACTGATCAGGTCTGTTGCACTCAGGTCTAAATCAGCTTTTAGATCAGGTTTGATTTGTTCACAAAATAACTAAACCAAATCTCTTTGCGAATAGTTATTTTGCTCACCTTAGGTTCTATCAAGTAATTAATCGCACTCTCGTGCCTAATCAATTATCCTAAGATCTAAGTTCTAGGTGATCAATCCAGAATTAGCTTTGCAAACAACCTATGGTGAAGAACTAATTCAGATAGTGAATCCTAATAACTAATCAACCTAGCATTCAGAGATAACCCTTATGAGAACCCTAAACCTAACAAGGGATTTACTCAGACATGGAAATTGAAGCAATAAACATGTTTGAATAAATCATCAAATAAAACAGAAAGAGTAACAAGAGGGTTCGAAATCTTCTCTCGGACGAACAGAGTTTCAGACTTGTCTCCCTTCAAAAGCTCTCTCACAAAACCAGAATAAAATAAAGCATATAACAAAAGCATAGCCATCAAAGTGGCTGTAAAATCCTATTAAATAACCTAAATAACGTTTTGGGGCTTCTTGTAAATAATAAAGACTTATGGGTCATTCTGAAATTCTTCAACTCTTCATTAAGTCGTGGGTCGTGTCTGCTTCGATGAGTATCGACCGACACTAGGCAGTATCGATCGATACTGATGCTTCAAATCGGGTACTCAGCTACACGAGCGTCGCTTTGCTCCAAAATACTCCAGAAAACATGGCTTGATTGCATTCCATTCATAGAATTTGCGTATAATAGGGCTGTTCATTCGGCCACTAAGCTATCTCCTTTTGAAGTTGTCTATGGGATTAATCCTCTATCTCCAGTAGATCTTGTGCCAATTCCTCAAGTAGAACAGGTTAACCAAGACGGGCTTAGACGTGCCGAGCTCATCAAGGAGTTACATGAGAGAGCTAAAGCCAATATTGAGAAGAAGACCGAAGGGTACAAGAAGAGCCATGACAAAGGCAGGAAGGAGATCACATTTGAACCAGGAGATTGGGTCTGGCTACATATGACCAAAGAAAGATTCGCGGACAAGCGCGCATCCAAGCTCGCTCCAAGAGGCGACGGCCCATTCAAAGTTCTAGCCAAAATCAACGACAATGCTTACCAACTAGAGCTACCAGGTGAGTTGAATATCTCACATACGTTCAATGTTGCTTATTTATCTTCTTTTGATACAGGAGATCCAGTTTTGTGGACAAAACCTCTTGAAGAGGGAGGGAATGATGAGGACATCGGCTCTAGAACCGACCCAACTGAGATGCCCATCGTACCAGAAGGTCCCATGACCCGTTCCAAGGCCAAACAGCTCAGAAGAAGATTCGGAACGGCCATACAGGCGTTCGTCAATTCACCCGGACCAGGCGACCCGTTTGGAATTTTAGCCGAGAGGAGAAATCACCTGCAGGATGACCGTCCGAACGACCTGATCTCCACTGAGGGATGTAAGTTCCCACACCCAAGTGACTATGATAAGACTAACAGGTCGAGTGGTTTTAGTCATACAGCCCCGGAGCCAATTTTAGCCGAAGGACCTTACCCGGAGACGGTTTTAGCCGAGACAAAGGAGTCAAGCTCATACGACGGTCCAAACGATCCAATCAGCACTGAGGGAGGTAAGTTCTCTCGACCAATTGCATATTCTAAGACTAATGGGACAGGTAGTTTTCCTTTTAAAGATACAGGACAGCCAGCTACTTCACACACAAGCCGCCTAGCCGGTAAGAGCCAACAATGGGCCAAAGAAGGCGTTGAAGTCAAGGAGTTGCCGGGACTTGAAGAGGATGACTTCTATGATCAAGAAGACCTCCTAGAAGACTTCACCAAGCTGCTGCACGTCCAAGACGCACCAAGGCCAGAGTCGCCTTCAAAGACGCCTCATGCGCCACCTCCGGCCACCTCACCTCAATGTAAGCTGTTTACATTATACACTGTCTTTGCAGGGACTTCAAGCTTCGACAATGATTAAAGAGCTCTTCAAAACGACGTCAAGGCAAGAGTTTAGAAGTCGCGGCCATACTTTCCTTTTTTGAGTTAAATGAAACGATGAGTTTATGTTTTTTAGAGTCTTTTGTTTCGTGTAGTTTTATTTTAAACGTCCTGTTGTTTTGAGTCTTTGCTTGTTGTTTTTACGAGAACCCTAGAAGGTTCAGGCTGAAGGGCTATTAATAAAGCCCCACACGCAGCATTGTAGACACAACTTTTTACCCTAGATTAATAAAGAGCCGCACTTTCTTACAAGTGTTCTTGAGAAGCGATTTCTCATCCCCGGTTTGTTCTTGCTCGTGTGACTCGGCCAAGATCAAAGCCTTCACCGTATCAGAGAGTAATCTCCCCTCTGTGTCGTGAACTCACTCCGCCAACAGCCCATTCACCGACTCCACACGAGAGAAGCGATCGCCATCGTGTCAAGTCCATTCACCATCGACCATCAACCGGCTAAAGGAGAGGGCGACCGCCTGTCTTTAGTCCCACGACTATCCCGGTTAAGACCTCACCACCGAGGCTTACACCATCTGGTATCAGAGCCAAAGGTTCCACCTTTGGTTTTCTATCTCTTAGCTTCGAGTATTTTTTTTTCATAGAACTATCGATAGGTTGTTATTTCATTCAAAAAATATATATATATATTGTTGCTAGGGTCTTTAGTTCTGTCTTGTTCTTCGTGTTAGTTTAAGAAAAGCAAAAAAAAAATATAGAATTTAGTTTAGTAGTCATATATTGTTTCTGCAATTTTCAAAAAAAAAAAAAAAAAAAAAAAAAAAAAAATATTTACCGTATCGATTGGGGAGTTTAGGAAATTTCCCCGGGGGGAATTTTAGGAAGTTTTCCCCGCGTGTTAAGACTTGCCGACTGCTCAGAATATTTGCTCGATCGTTTAGGAAATTTTCCCCGCGTATTAAGACTTGCCGATTAATTAGGAAATTTACCGTATCGATTTGGGGAGTTTAGGAATTTCCCGGGGAATTTTTGGGAAAAATCTTTCCCCGCGATTTTAACCATTGCCGACTGATTAGTATCCTTGCTAGGACCTCTAGAAAATTTGGGCAAAGTTTTTAAAGTCGTCTAAGTAATTTCTTTCTGAATTTTCTTGCATACCACTCGGTATTTGACGAATTTATCTTTGAGAGTTAACAAGAAAACAGGATCGTCGACATGGAAGACGAAGCCGACAACGTTCCCCAAGATGCCTTGATGCAGATGCTTACGGCGATGAGAGAAGAGCTGAGAGGACTTGGCCAAAGACTAGGCCAGCTCGAGCAGCCGCAACCGGGACGAGCCGAAGAAGCTCAACAACCGGCGAGGAGGAATGCTCCCATGAATGACCGGCATGATGCGATTCCGGAAGACCGTGACAGCATGCCGGAGATGGAGGACGAGTTTCCCCCGGATCCCCGACGTCACCTGAACCAAAGGAGACGTGACCCCATTAGAGGGCCCCGGCCGATAGAGCGTGAGCCCAATCACGACATGAAATTGTCACCGCCTACTTTTGCAGGAAAATCCAACCCGGAAGTATATTTGGATTGGGAAAGACGCATGGAGTACATATACGAGTGCTATGGCTATGGAGAAGGCAAGAAGATAGCCTTGGCAGCCGCACAACTCACCGAAAATGCACTCGCATGGTGGGACAGGACTGTGGCCGAGAGGAGAAGGCAACTTTTTGGGCCGATCCAAACGTGGCATGACATGAAGTATCTCCTACGACTAAGGTATGTGCCTGATCATTATCACCGTGATTTGCAAAAGCGTTTCAGGAAGCTAGCTCAAGGCAACCGGACCGTAGAGGAGTACTTTGAAGAATTTGAGAAACTTATGAACTCATTGGAGTTAGAGGAGTCCGAAGAAGCCTTGATGGCTCAATTCATCGATGGGCTTCAAGAACGTATAGCTAGGAAAGTGGAGAGAGCTAGGTATAGTGGGCTTCATGAGCTACTACACCTCTCGGTGCAAATAGAGCAGCAAATAAAAAGAGAAACTTCACTCGCCAACCGAACCAAGGTCAACCCACCTTGGCAAGCAAGTGGCAGCAAGCCGGTCGACAAAGGCAAAGCCGTCGAGATCGATTCTCGGTTCAAAGGCCGAACCAACGATTTCCCGAAGACGTCCCGGCCCGACCAAGGTAAGTTCCCTAATACTAATCAATCTAGAACTCGTGATATTACCTGTTTTAAATGTCAGGGAAGAGGACACTATGCCCGAGAATGCCCAAACCAAAGAATTATGATCATCACGGCAAGTGGTGGATATGAATCTCAAGACGAGATCGAAGAAGAAGTAGATGGAGCTGATGACGACGTTGAGTACCCGGATACTGGTGAACTACTAGTAACTAGACGAGTCCTTAGCATGCTGGTTCAGCCCGAAGAAAAAGTTCAACGGGAAAACTTGTTCCACACCCGATGCACCATTAACAACAAGGTATGTAATCTTGTAATAGATGGAGGATCTTGTGCTAATGTGGCTAGCAAGTTTATGGTAGACAGGTTAGGCTTGGAAAAGACTAAGCACCCGAGGCCCTACAAGCTACAATGGCTTAATGACACCACGGAGCTCAAAGTGACCGAGCAAGTGAGTGTACCTTTTAGTGTCGGCAAATACCAAGACCAAGTACTTTGCGACGTAGTGCCGATGCAAGCTGGCCATCTCCTGCTGGGGAGACCGTGGCAATTTGACCGTGCAACACTTCACAATGGCCGGACCAACTACTACTCATTCGTACACAAGGAGCGCAAATACAATTTGGCCCCTCTAAGTCCGACAGAAGTGCAAGAACTGCAAGCCAGAATGAGCAAGGAGACCAAGGTAAGTGTTTCTAACTTATACATCAATGCTGGTGGTTTAAACCGTGCTATGAGTGCCGAGGGCACTATATTACTAATGCTGTTTAAAGAGTGTCTAAGTACAGAAAACAGGGAACTAGTCTTGCCGCCGGAAGTGGACGCCTTGTTAGACAAGTTCAGAGATCTCTTTCCCGAAGAGAACCCACCAGGCCTGCCCCCTCTACGGGGAATAGAACATCAAATAGACCTTGTCCCAGGCTCGGCCTTGCCCAATAAGGCCGCATACCGAATGAATCCCGAGGAGACTAAGGAGTTGGAGAGACAAGTCCGGGATTTGTTAGACAAGGGCTACATAAGAGAAAGTCTAAGCCCATGTGCTGTTCTTGTGCTGTTAGTGCCAAAGAAAGATGGCACTTGGAGGATGTGTGTAGATTGCCGAGCTATCAACAATATCACCATCAAATACCGGCACCCTATCCCACGCCTAGACGACATGCTAGATGAACTAAGTGGTTCCACTATCTTTTCAAAGGTGGACTTGAAAAGTGGATACCACCAAGTCAGGATGCGTGAAGGAGATGAATGGAAAACAGCCTTCAAGACCAAGCAAGGGCTGTATGAGTGGCTAGTCATGCCCTTCGGCTTGACCAATGCACCGAGTACATTCATGCGACTAATGAACCAGGTTCTTCGTGCCTATATAAGTAAATTTGTGGTGTTTTATTTTGATGACATACTTATATATAGTAAGAACCTACAAGATCATCTAAAACACCTAGAACTAGTGCTCAAATCACTTCGCAAGGAAGGCCTTTATGCTAACCTTAAGAAGTGCACATTTTGTACTAATGAACTTGTGTTCTTAGGTTTTGTAGTAAGTGAACAGGGGCTCCGAGTGGACGAGGAGAAGATCAAGGCCATAAGAGATTGGCCCACACCGACGTCTATAGGACATGTCCGGAGCTTCCATGGCCTAGCAAGCTTTTACCGACGATTTGTGAGGGATTTCAGTACTGTTGCTGCCCCACTCACAGTTGTGATCAAGAAGAACGTGCCATTCACATGGGGAGCAGCTCAAGAAGCTGCCTTCAACGAGCTCAAGGACCGGCTCACTCAAGCACCGGTTCTCGCTTTGCCCGATTTCGACGAGATGTTTGAAGTAGAGTGTGATGCGTCCGGCTTAGGGATTGGAGCTGTGCTACATCAAAGGAAAAGACCAGTAGCCTTCTTTAGTGAAAAGCTAAGTGGAGCCACACTAAATTATCCGACCTATGACAAGGAGCTCTACGCTCTTGTCCGAGCATTAGAGACTTGGCAACATTACTTGTTGTCTAAAGAGTTCATCATTCATACGGACCATGAGACTCTTAAGCACTTGAGAGGTCAGACCGCACTCAAAAGAAGACATGCCAAGTGGCTTGAATTTGTGGAGACATTTCCCTACGTCATCAAGTACAAGAAGGGCAAAGAAAATGTAGTAGCCGATGCCTTGTCAAGAAGGCATGCTCTCATTTCAACAATGGAGGCCAAAGTGATAGGATTCGAACACATCAAGGACCTCTACAAAGACGACCCTGATTTCAAAGAATGCTACACTAATCACGGCAAAGGAATATACGGTCGATTCTATCTCCAAAATGATTTTCTTTTTAGAGGTAAACGTTTGTGTATTCCACAGGGGTCAATGAGGGAGTTAGTGCTTAGTGAAGCACATGGAGGAGGATTGATGGGACACTTCGGTGTAGACAATACCTTGGCCATAGTCAAAGACCATTTCTATTGGCCGCACCTCAAGAAAGACGTGAAGAAATACTGTGCTAGATGCGTCCAATGCCTTAAAGCCAAATCCAGGTCACATCCTCACGGTCTTTACCTTCCTTTACCAATTCCTAACGCCCCATGGGTAGATCTTTCTATGGATTTTGTTTTAGGACTTCCCAAAATACGACATCAAGATTGCATCTTTGTTGTTGTGGACCGGTTCCCTAAGATGGCACACTTCATCCCGTGTGACAAGACAAATGACGCGACCAACATTGCTAATTTGTTCTTCAAGGAGGTGGTGCGCCTACATGGAATTCCTAGGACTATAGTGTCCGATCGTGACACGAAATTTTTGAGTCACTTTTGGAGGACTTTGTGGAAGAAGCTAGGGACCAAGCTCGTGTTCTCCACTACATGTCACCCACAAACAGATGGACAAACGGAAGTGGTAAACCGTACACTTGGCTCTTTACTTAGAGCTACTCTTGGTAACAACATGAAAACATGGCTTGATTGCATTCCATTCATAGAATTTGCGTATAATAGGGCTGTTCATTCGGCCACTAAGCTATCTCCTTTTGAAGTTGTCTATGGGATTAATCCTCTATCTCCAGTAGATCTTGTGCCAATTCCTCAAGTAGAACAGGTTAACCAAGACGGGCTTAGACGTGCCGAGCTCATCAAGGAGTTACATGAGAGAGCTAAAGCCAATATTGAGAAGAAGACCGAAGGGTACAAGAAGAGCCATGACAAAGGCAGGAAGGAGATCACATTTGAACCAGGAGATTGGGTCTGGCTACATATGACCAAAGAAAGATTCGCGGACAAGCGCGCATCCAAGCTCGCTCCAAGAGGCGACGGCCCATTCAAAGTTCTAGCCAAAATCAACGACAATGCTTACCAACTAGAGCTACCAGGTGAGTTGAATATCTCACATACGTTCAATGTTGCTGATTTATCTTCTTTTGATACAGGAGATCCAGTTTTGTGGACAAAACCTCTTGAAGAGGGAGGGAATGATGAGGACATCGGCTCTAGAACCGACCCAACTGAGATGCCCATCGTACTAGAAGGTCCCATGACCCGTTCCAAGGCCAAACAGCTCAGAAGAAGATTCGGAACGGCCATACAGGCGTTCGTCAATTCACCCGGACCAGGCGACCCGTTTGGAATTTTAGCCGAGAGGAGAAATCACCTGCAGGATGACCGTCCGAACGACCTGATCTCCACTGAGGGATGTAAGTTCCCACACCCAAGTGACTATGATAAGACTAACAGGTCGAGTGGTTTTAGTCATACAGCCCCGGAGCCAATTTTAGCCGAAGGACCTTACCCGGAGACGGTTTTAGCCGAGACAAAGGAGTCAAGCTCATACGACGGTCCAAACGATCCAATCAGCACTGAGGGAGGTAAGTTCTCTCGACCAATTGCATATTCTAAGACTAATGGGACAGGTAGTTTTCCTTTTAAAGATACAGGACAGCCAGCTACTTCACACACAAGCCGCCTAGCCGGTAAGAGCCAACAATGGGCCAAAGAAGGCGTTGAAGTCAAGGAGTTGCCGGGACTTGAAGAGGATGACTTCTATGATCAAGAAGACCTCCTAGAAGACTTCACCAAGCTGCTGCACGTCCAAGACGCACCAAGGCCAGAGTCGCCTTCAAAGACGCCTCATGCGCCACCTCCGGCCACCTCACCTCAATGTAAGCTGTTTACATTATACACTGTCTTTGCAGGGACTTCAAGCTTCGACAATGATTAAAGAGCTCTTCAAAACGACGTCAAGGCAAGAGTTTAGAAGTCGCGGCCATACTTTCCTTTTTTGAGTTAAATGAAACGATGAGTTTATGTTTTTTAGAGTCTTTTGTTTCGTGTAGTTTTATTTTAAACGTCCTGTTGTTTTGAGTCTTTGCTTGTTGTTTTTACGAGAACCCTAGAAGGTTCAGGCTGAAGGGCTATTAATAAAGCCCCACACGCAGCATTGTAGACACAACTTTTTACCCTAGATTAATAAAGAGCCGCACTTTCTTACAAGTGTTCTTGAGAAGCGATTTCTCATCCCCGGTTTGTTCTTGCTCGTGTGACTCGGCCAAGATCAAAGCCTTCACCGTATCAGAGAGTAATCTCCCCTCTGTGTCGTGAACTCACTCCGCCAACAGCCCATTCACCGACTCCACACGAGAAAAGCGATCGCCATCGTGTCAAGTCCATTCACCATCGACCATCAACCGGCTAAAGGAGAGGGCGACCGCCTGTCTTTAGTCCCACGACTATCCCGGTTAAGACCTCACCACCGAGGCTTACACCACTCCTCTTCTGGCAATTTGGAATATCTGATTCTCTTCTATATGAGTTTCACGATTGTTGTTTTCTTCCTTTTCTCCCTTTTCAGTTCTTGGTTCAATTTGGTTATCTGTATCCCTTTAATTTTTTAATCTATATTTAAGAAGGCCCGTTAAAAAAAAAAAAAAAATTCTCAAAATTTAAAATTTCAGATCTAAATTGATACAACTAGTCCGAAATGGGAAAATCGTTTAAAAATCCTTGAAGGTGACACCTATTAACACTTTTAACCGTTAGAGTATTTCACTCATATTTTAAGTTTTTTAAGTAAAAATATTTTCATGAAAACCCTTCAAACTGGATTCTGAGTATGCACAGTCAAAACATTTAACGGATTTGTTCATTTTCTGTTAATAAATAATGATGTTGCTTTAAATTTATTTTTTAATAGACAAAATTAATTTTAAATTATTATTTTACTGTTTATTATAATTAATATATCTAAGAAATCTATATATAACAAAAAAAACAAAGATTCCTCTTTGTCCTCCTTCCTGTCTCTCCCGTTGAAGATGCAATCCGCCAATTTACTCGTTTATCTTTTTGGGTTACTAATATTTAGTGTAATTTAGAATCCAGTTTGAAAGTTTTTCGTGAAAATATTTTCATTTTGAAAGTTTAAGTGCGAGTGAAATACTTTAAAATTTTAAAATATTATTAGGTGTCACCTTGAAGGTTTTTATGCGATTTTCTCTATATGAAAATTTTTTATATGATTTTCGTTGATTATGTTTGCATTATATACGATTATTTTGTCTGATACAGTGATAGTCACATGTTAACGACGAGACGAGTTGACTTTATTCCACCTTTTTGAATAATATTGTTAATATAATTGAAAATGATAACGGTTTGTAGTTAATTTACAATAAAGAAATTAACTAATCTAGAGATAAGCCTTGCCAAAAAAAAAAAAAAAAACAAGGAAAATATTATGCTAAACGTAACTAGCAAGGCTGGAACTTATGCATTTGGAAGCCAAATTTGCATTAAGTCCGAGAAAGATTTAGTCTTCCTTTTGGCGATAATGGTGTTTTTGATGTTACGGTCCAAGATCCGGAAGATATCGGCTGGAGAAGAAGAGATTTCATTGTACAATCTCTGATTCCTCTCTTTCCATAAATAGTATATGATTGAGTGAGCAACAAGTCTTCAGAGAAGCTTCGGCTGAGGGAAATCTATCGAACTGAGAGAGAAAAGCCACATATGGAGAGCAGTCCAAGTGTGGAACCTGGAAACATGGTTTCCAAGCCTTTGCATAACACGATCACATAGATGACCGCTTATCTCGCATCTAAGAAATAGATGGTCTCTAGTTTCAACGAAGCTGTTGCAGAGGCAGCAAGAGGATGGTGTATTTAGACCCTAGTTAACCAACCTAGCTCTGGTTGGTAATCTATCTAGATAGGCGGTCCACATGGTGAAAGCATGTCGATGGACAGTTCCTTTAAACCATACATGTGAGGTCCAAGATTGAGTAGGGGAGTGAACACGTATCTGATCCCATGTGTAGGCTGTAGAGAAGGCCGCCGAAGCTCTGTTTTTGATATGCCATCTGACCAAATCTAATTCAGAGACTGAGAGAGATGTACTTACCGTTGGGAGGTAAATTTGAAGTTGCTCTGCAGCTTGAGATCTAGCTGGACGAAGGGACCATCCTGATGGACTTGAGGCACTAGCAACTTAGGCGTTTATGGGAACACCTAGTTGAGAAGGACCATTCTGACCGCATAAGTTGATTAGAGGACCCATTGGGGTCCAATGACCAAACCAGAAGCTGGTATTTGCACCATTCCCGATCTCACTTCTTATGAATCGTCTAGCAAGATGTCTCAGGGAAAGAAGGGAACTCCAAGTAGTTGGTACTTGCTTCTTTGTATCGTGAGCCTAGAAACTCATCCCCTTAAGCATGTACAATCTTTTCCACGCAACCCAGAGGGAACCTGATTCAGCAAATAGCAACCATACAAGACGCAGGGCCAATGTCTTATTCCATAGAACCAGATTTCTCAGACCCATGCCTCCCTCAGTTTTTGGCCTAGAGATATCTGTCCAAGAGACTTTCACCAAACCTTTTTGAATAATGTTTCCAGACCAAAGAAAGCTAGAGCAAAGAGACTGAATCTTTTTAATACAACCTTTAGGGAGAAGGAAAGCTGACATCCAGAAATTGATTAAACCGTAGATAACAAAGGTAATCAATTGAAGTCCTCCTGCGTAGAAGAGAGCTCGCACTGACCAAGAATTGAATTTCGATTTTAGTTTATCAAGGAGATGACTGTAATCTTGAAGCCTTAATTTCCGATGCATCAGAGGGAGACCAAGATACCTTATTGGGAGAGAACCGATCGAGAAGCCAAAACTACTGAGATTATAGGTTTCTAGATGGTTCAAACCTGCCGTGAACAAATCAGTCTTGTTGCAATTCATTTTGAGACCAGACCATTGAGCGAAGACAGTCATGGTGTTTGATATTGCAGCTAGCAAATCTCTTGATCCATTGAAGAAGATCATGATATCATCCGCAAACGCTAGATGAGAAACGTCTGGATTTGTTGCATTTGGATGGAATCTCATTTCACCAGCAACAAATTTGGAGTGTAATAGCTGAGAAAAAAACTTCCATTACCAAAACAAAGAGATAAGGTGATAGAGAATCTCCATGCCGAAGCCTTTTTGTGCCTTTGAAATACCCACATAACTCTCCATTGATGGTACAAGAGAAGCTTGTCGAAGAAATACATTCCTCGATTAGAGTAATGAACTCGTCTGGAAAGTTCATGGCTTGCAAAGTGAGAATCACAAAGTCCCAATTGACTGATTCAAATGCCTTGTTAAGATCAACCTTTAGCATGGCTCTCTTCGAGATAGATTTCCAATTATACTTGTGGATGAGCTCTGTAGCAAGGAGATCGTTCTCCACTAGGAGTCTACCCTGAATGAAAGCAGATTGATTTGAAGAAATAAAGCCAGGGATGACTGCTTTTAATCTGTCAACCAACAACCGAGACCAACTGTAACATCCCGGTTTCTTGTATATGCGGAGAGGCTTATAAGAATTGATTTGGCTACCTATGTCACCAAAGTGCACTTACCTTTTCCGATCACTTGCCCGAAAGAACTCCAGAGTTAAGGGTGCTTGGGCTGGAGTAGTCTAAGGATGGGTGACCTTCCGGGAAGTGATTCGCGGTAGCGTGTGAGTGAGGACAAAACACGGGGAAAGGTCACGTGGTGATTGCAGGGTCAGTAAACAAGTATTACAAGCCTCCCGGACTAACGCACCGGCCGTCGGACGAGGGTGGGGCCCACGGGCCAGGAGATGTCGTTGGGGCCCACAGGTAGGGGCGGTCGGGGCGTTATAAGTGGTATCAGAGCCGAACCCAAACACGTGTGTGAAGTCAGGTGGGCTCACACCGTCTAGGGTGACGATCCTGGTGCGCAACGAGGACGTTGCGCTCTGTGAGTGGGGGTGATTGTAACATCCCGATTTCTTGTATATGCGGAGAGGCTTATAAGAATTGATTTGGCTACCTATGTCACCAAAGTGCACTTACCTTTTCCGATCACTTGCCCGAAAGAACTCCAGAGTTAAGGGTGCTTGGGCTGGAGTAGTCTAAGGATGGGTGACCTTCCGGGAAGTGATTCGCGGTAGCGTGTGAGTGAGGACAAAACACGGGGAAAGGTCACGTGGTGATTGCAGGGTCAGTAAACAAGTATTACAAGCCTCCCGGACTAACGCACCGGCCGTCGGACGAGGGTGGGGCCCACGGGCCGGGAGATGTCGTTGGGGCCCACAGGTAGGGGCGGTCGGGGCGTTATAAGTGGTATCAGAGACGAACCCAAACACGTGTGTGAAGTCAGGTGGGCTCACACCGTCTAGGGTGACGATCCTGGTGCGCAACGAGGACGTTGCGCTCTGTGAGTGGGGGTGATTGTAACATCCCGGTTTCTTGTATATGCGGAGAGGCTTATAAGAATTGATTTGGCTACCTATGTCACCAAAGTGCACTTACCTTTTCCGATCACTTGCCCGAAAGAACTCCAGAGTTAAGGGTGCTTGGGCTGGAGTAGTCTAAGGATGGGTGACCTTCCGGGAAGTGATTCGCGGTAGCGTGTGAGTGAGGACAAAACACGGGGAAAGGTCACGTGGTGATTGCAGGGTCAGTAAACAAGTATTACAAGCCTCCCGGACTAACGCACCGGCCGTCGGACGAGGGTGGGGCCCACGGGCCGGGAGATGTCGTTGGGGCCCACAGGTAGGGGCGGTCGGGGCGTTATACCAACAGTAGACCAATTTGCACAAAAGAACTCCGCATTATACCCATCCGGGCCAGGGGACTTGTTTCGAGGAAGAGAGAACATGGGTTGCCTGATATCCTCAGCCGTGAAAGGAGCCAAAAGGGAAGATCTGGCTTCATTTAAACATTTATGAATCAATAGAGAGTCTAAAGCGAGAAGTTTTGCAGCATAAGGGGTGGCCTGGCTACCCAACAATTGCTCATAAAACCCAATAATGTGATCTTTAATCAAACCAGGGGAGTCGAGAACTGACCCATCTTTCTTTATCAGAAAATGGATGTGGTTAATGGCTGCTCTAGATATGATGGATCAGTGGAAAAATGGGGAGTTACTATCACCCTCCGCAAGCCAACTGACTCTTGCTCTCTGACGAAGGAAAGATTATTCTGCATTTGCAAGAATAAGCCATTTTATGTGGGCATTTCTCTCTTCCAAGGCAAGAGAATGAGAAGGAGAAGCTAGAAGAGATCTCTGCAGATTGGGCATAACGTCGTGAGCCTCAGAAACTCGAAGCTCAAGATTTTAGTAATTCAATTTGCTGAAGTTTCTGATGATTTCTTTGAGCTCTTTGAGTTTCCTAGGAAACACAAACATATTTGTCCTAGAGAAATCCAAAGATGACCAGCATTCCTCAATGAGAAAAGAAAATTCATCATTCTTAAGTAAGAAGTTCGAGAACCTAAAAGGCTTTTTTCTTTTCTTCTTCATAGAGTCTATGAAAATACAGCACGGGCAATGATCAGAGGTGTCAACCTCCCCAAAAATACCAATAGAATTCGGAAACTATCGTAACTAAGTATCATTCACAAGAATACGGTCCAACTTCTTTTCTATAGGCTATGCGGGTCTGTTATTTATCCATGTGAAAGTGGAGCCTCGAAAAGATAGATCTTGGATACCAGCTTTAAGGAAACATCATTGAAGCTCTCTCATGGATCTTGTGAGCAAGAACGGGTCACCTGTAGAGTGCTCCGAGCCAACTAAAATCTGATTAAAGTCCCCAAGCACAGTCCAAGATTTGGAAGCAATTAAAGGGTTACCAGCAGCTAAGATGATTTCCTTCCACAACAGCTTCCTTTCTTCCTCAAGGTTAGAACCATACACAAAAGATACTGCGATTTCCACACTTTAGCCAGGAAACTTCACAATGCAAGAAATCATTTGGAGAGATTTTGAAATAACAGTCACTGAAGCACTTTGATGCCAAAGAAGCCAAATCTTTCCCAAAGGCAAAAATTCATAATTGTGAGCAAAATACCAACCCGGAAAAGCCCTATCAAAAATAGCCTAAGGTTCTCGATAAGACTACCAAAAATATGCTTATTACGCCTCTTACACTTCTTAAAACTACTCCGCTTTATTTTATCATTAAACCCTCTCATATTCCAGCAAAAAATATACATAGGAAAAAGGGTTAGAGCTTTGAAGGGCCTCCATCCCTGGCTTGAATAGTCGACTTACGTAGCTGTCGTTTACTTACTACTGTAATAAATCGATACTTGGGATCAACTGGATTAGATGAATCTTCAGACCCATAAGACGAATCTGATGAAGAGTCAACAGAGGTAGATTTGATAGGAGTGATTTGATCCAGCCCTATGTCAACACTTATAGACTCAACAAAAGTAGGAGAGCTAGGAGGAGAGACCTGATTTGTCTTTAAGGCATTCTTGAAAGATAAGCCTTTTCATGTCCCAATTTGTAGAGAATCTTTAAGAACAACATCTAGCATAGCTTTGTTTGGTGGTTGAGAAGTCTCACCGACTGGCGAGAAGGCCTTTGCTAGAAGCTTAATCCGATCAGAGGGTTCTAATGCCGATTCGTTTATTAGGAGAAGCAACAATCTTTTCAACATAGACCTGACCTTTGCCTCTTGGGTTTGGTCCTACCATTCATTTGCCTTTGTCGATAAAGGCATGCGCTTTTGAAGAAGCCTTTGCCTCTACCGTCGATATTTCCCTTTATCAGCTCCCACTTCAATTGCACCCCGAGCTCCCGTAAGTCTCCCGAGCTCGCTATGACACCGCACGAGGAGGTCGCCGAGAGAGCGACGCGTGTAAAGGTCGACACCAAGAAAAAGGGGGCCACTTGCGCTGACACGCTCCCAACACCGGCGAAAAGAGCACGTCAGAGGACGACACGTGCGAGTTGACATTGCGGCGCCGCCCAATCTGTCTCATCGGTCGCAGAGGACAAGACGTGCGCCGAGCTGAGCATGTCCCGTCTCAGTGATAAGACATGCGCCGATCACGGACGATACAGGAGCCGCCACGTCATCCCGGATTCGCGGAGAATTGTCTGCCCGACACCCGCTATATATACCTCACTCGCACTTATGAGGGGAGGGAGACCAGTTTTGTACCCAACCTCTCTTGTATTTTCACTTCAAGCAGAACGGTTTAGAACACCGAACTGAAATTCCGTTTGAAATCAGTTCGTCAGTCTAAAAACGTTCGCCTCTTTGATCATTAATACAACAAACACGGTCACCGACCTGTTCATCAGCATTCCCGACCTCCTTGAATTAAGCCAATTCGTCCTAATTAACGAAAATCTCGCCCCCTAAACACCCGTATTTACCCTAATATACTTTAAACATACCCAATGGTCATACGGATCAACAATTGGCGCTCCAGGGACGGGGGTTTAGAGATCTTTCTATATGCAAGGGACGGATTCAACCACGGAGACAACCACAACAACAATGACGACCCCACTACCGCGAGTTCTATCATCCTCGGAACAAACGACTCCGTCTCAAACAATAGCGCCGCCGTCAGCACAGATGATAACCGACGGATCAACTCCTCGCGTCCAGCCCCTCGAAACTCTCGCCCAACCAATCATGCCACCTCCGACATCAGCGTCCATCACGCCTGATGGCTCCGCCAATCAAAGCATACCCCAGGCTACGGGAGATCAGCCCACTTCATTCGCCATGAAGAAGATCTTGCTCGCCAAAATAGACGAGTTAGCACGCACCACCAACCAACGGTTCGGCGTATTGACAACCTCGCGCGATCGGTCAGACAACAGCACGTATGCCGTTCGAATCGGAGGACCAGTCTCGCGGTCGGACGTCGCACATCTCCAGAGGAACTTATTCGGGGACTCGCCGTCGTCGTCCGAAAGACCGGCGGATGGCTTCCCAAACAAGGAAGCTCACCCCCAACACGCCTACCCGGAGCACGCCAGGAGCATCGAGCTCGAGGCCATGAGAGAAACAATCCGCCAAATGAGCTCCAAGGTCCACCAGGCCACCAGCGCGGCCCCGGAAATTGACCGCGCCTTGAGGGAAACGCAGAACACACCATTCTCACGATGGATAGCGCCCGTTCCGCTCCAGCACCTCGGTAAAATCAAGCTCCCGCCATACGCCGGAAGCACCGACCCGGCCCAGTATCTAACGGCGTTCACCATCGCCATGGGACGCGCCCAGTTCTCCCCGGACGAGCGCGAGGCCGCCCACTGCCAACTTTTCGTAGAAAACCTCTCCGGTCCCGCGCTGACGTGGTTTTCCCGGCTAAAAATACACTCCGTCGACAGTTTCAGGGATCTCTCGGCCGTCTTTCTCGAGCACTATTCTATGTTTATTAAGCATTCCACATCCAGGGCTGATCTCTGGGCCTTGCATCAAGGACCAAAGGAGTCACTCAGATCCTTCGTCGAACGTTTTAAAACCACGGCATCACAAAGCAGCGTGACAGACGAATCAGCGCTTCCCGCCTTAAGGAACGGCTTACAGACCGATTCGGCTTTCAAAGACGACCTGAAACTAAACAGGTCGCGCTCATTGGACGACCCCCTACACCGCGCCGGGCTCTACGTCGAGCTCGAGGAGGAAAAGGCAGCTAACTCGAAGAGCATCATCGCGAGTAAGGCCCCAGCCCTGAAAGTTAAATCCCAAGACGAGTACAAGGAGCCCCAACAACATTATGACGACGAGTATCAAAACAGCAAGGGCAAGCGAGCCGCCGCGTTCCTTGTCGATGAGCAGCCCGCCATACTGCACATGCACGACCCCGCCTCGATCACCAAGACCGAGCAAACAAAGCCCTGGAACACGTGGACACGCGGTAAGCATCAACATGACCCTCGCCCCGACGATCCAAAAGACAGAGAGCCCCGAACAGAAGAACGGTACGACAGGATAACTTTTTGCGACTTTCATCAAAGAAAGGGGCACCCGACCTCGAACTGCCGTGCACTCCAAGAAGCCCTACTGAGCCAGTACCAGAAGGGAGAGATCCGCGTGCCTGAGCCACCGCGCCCGCGAGCCCGGGATAATGATCGACGTCAGCAACAAGACAACCGAGGCCGAGAGGACGAAAGGGCCAGATATGACAACCGCGGGCAGAACGACGATCGTCGGAGACGATCTCCCTCTAGAGGTCGCGAAGAAGCCAGGTCGCCCCCTCTAGCGCGAAGAGTGGTTGGAATGATCATGGGGGGACTTCTCTCGTGCAACGACTCAGTTCGCTCCATCAAGCAACACGAGAGAAGAACCAACGTCACCCTGAAATGGAACTCCACGCCCGAACTCAACGCGCAAGACACGAGCAAAAAGGGACTCTGTTTCACCGAAGCGGATGCGGACGGGGTCCATCAACCTCACAACGACCCTCTCGTCGTTCAGATGCGTATAGCCGACTGCAATGTTAATCGGGTTCTGGTCGATACGGGCAGCTCGGTCGATCTCATTTTCAAAGACACCCTAGCCAGAATGGACCTGCAAGGGGCAACCATCAAACCAGTCGAGATCCCGCTCACCGGTTTCGCCGGGAACTTCACCAACGGGATCGGCACCATCGACCTACCGGTCTACGTAGAGAGGCAGTCATTTTTGCTGACCTCCTCAGCTTGCCACTCCAGGCACTTAATGGCGCGAGCCAAGTTAAAAACGTAGAGAGGCAGTCCTTGTGTCCTTGTCGCGAGTTGACGAATTGGTATAGCCAATGTATGTCGAAGGAGATGCCGATGGTGTACACCGAGCATATATACCAAAGGAAACAGAGAACTTCTTCTGGCATATCAGTGCTCTCGATTCTGTAGAGATGAGCGAACAGATGGTCCGGATGGATTCCTAATAGCGCGATGTGTTGACATCTGACGCCATATTTTGATAGGATAACCGATTGGTACTGGAAAATCCTTTCTTTGAGATGCTCGTAAATGATCTTCATGTTGACAAGTTGATGAGCATCTTCAGGCATGTTTGCAGCGAAATCGTAGTATTCTCTATCAGATGTGGAGGAGCTTGCCATCATTTGAATTTCCTTAATAAGATTTCTGCTAAGCATGTCTGCGAGAATGTTCTTTGTGCCCTTTAAATAGATGGAGACGAAGTCGTACTTTGAAAACCATTCGCTCCACCGTAGTAACTGTTGATGTGGGACCATCTTTTTCTTGAACTGTAGCATCTTGGGGAAAGATGACATGTCCATCTCAATGCGGAAACTGTGTCCAATCAGATGGAACTCGAATTTTTTTATTGCTCTTTTGACAGCTAAGATTTCTTTGAACGTGGAGTGATAATGCAACTCCGAATCTTTAAAGCGTCCGCTTTTGTAGCCGCAGATTTGACGTTTTCCATTTATTTATTCGAGAATAACAGAACCCCAATACTTATCGCTTCCGTCTGTCTGGAGAACATGCGTGCCTTCGCAGGGAATCTTTAAAGGTGGCAGCTTTTGTATTTCCAGCTTTAGCTTTTTGACCGCCTCTGTCTGTCTTTTTGTCCATAAAGGAGGATTCTTGGACAACATCTTTTGTAGTGGACGTGTCAGCTGCGAAAGTTGCGGGATAAAGTTAATTAGGTAATTGATTACCCCAAGGAACTGTTGGACCTGTCTTTTCGAGAGGTCGTTGTCTGGAAACTCGAGTAATGTCGTGGCTAGATGGGCTTGCGGAGCAAATTATCCATTTGCAATATGCATTCCAAGGAACTCGATGTTGGGCTGGGCTATGATCATCTTTCGGGCCGAGAGCATTATTCCATGTGTCTTTACTAATATCTGGAATTGTCGGAGTGTTTGAATATGATCCTCGCAGCTTGATGAGAACAGGAGGATGTCATCAATGTATATCAAGGCCGTATGGAGTAGAGTCTTGAAAATACGTAACATTGCTTGTTGGAATAATGATGGCGCTGTTTTGAGGCCGAACGGTAGGACATTCCATTGAAGATGTCGATTGGGTAGACAGATGGCTGTCTTGTACCTCTCTTCCGGTGCAATACCAATTTGCCAGAAACCAGATTTTAGATCAAATTTTGAGAAGATTGTTGCCCCTTGAAGATGTTGAAACAGTGCTCTTTTGTTTGGCAACGGGAATTTGATGTCTTGGAGGTATTGGTTTAGCGGTTTATAGTCGATGACTAGCCTTAGCTTTCCTCTTGCCTGTTCAGCTCTGTTGTTGACGTAAAATGCCTTGCACGCCCAAGGAGAGTTTGTCGATGAGACTACCATCTGGCTAACTAGTTGGTCACACTCTTCATTTGCTTGTGTAAGCAATGCAAGTGGCATCCCTGCGTGACTTTCCTTTGTCGGCGTTGTGTGGATATCTTCCTTGAAAGGTAGTGACACGAAGAACTCCTTGTTTAACCACAGCGGGGTTTTTGCATATCTGAAGAAACTCAGTGTGTGAGTCTGCACATGAATCTGCTGTGATTTCTTCTTTGATTTTGTTGAACTCGGGGGACCGAAGCTCTTCAATCGTAAATAGCCGAGGTATCGTTGTGAAGGCTTTGAATAAAGATTTCCATCTTATCCCTCTTGGCTCGATCGAGATGTCGAAACTCCTTTTTAGCGCATAATACGAATCCCATCCTAGAATTATTTCTTTTCCTGGCGCGGAGGAGCCTAGAACTTTTGTAGTTATTTGACATCTTGGAAAGAGTTCAATAGTGATCGGCTTCGATTTGAGCATGATCGATAACGATCCTGAATTCGCTACCCTGAACTCTTGCTGGTTCATAGATGATGAAAGAACCTTGGGATTCATTATCGTTGTATGGCCTCCCGTGTCGATGAAAGCAATGGCATGCACAGGATCTTCGTTTTTTGCAGGATCGAAGATCGTCACTGGTAGATGTGGAGATTGTATATCTTCATTATGAGGCGTTTGAGTAATCTTGAAGCAGCACTCATCTTCTTCGTCGTAGGATTCCGAGACATCGGAATCTGAATAGCCACATATGGCATTCCTTTCATCGCTGTCATAGGACAACACCGACTCGAGATCATGATTGTCAATATCGATATCTTTGGCAAGATCGGATATGGAGCTGATGAGATATTGTTTCTTCCTTTTTGAACTGTTGGGACAGTTTTTGGCGAAATGCCCTTCTTTGTGGCATAGAAAGCACTTTGTTTCCTTCCTGAAAGATTGCTTCTTATTGAAGAATCGTTTGCGCCTGAATCTTCCAAAGCGAGGTTTATTCGCTTATCTATGAAAATGGCTAGTTTTGCTCTTTTCTTCACATGAACAATGTATTTTGGACTTTGAACACTTGATCGATAGATCCGGTCTTGCACATACTTTGGACAAATGTTTTGAATTATCCATAAATTTTGTCCAGAACTCCTTTTGTTTGCAAAGTTTGTCGAGCGTTCTGAAGACGTATTGTTGGATTTGTCTGATTGAGATCTCCTCGGCTGATTGGCTTTATTCTCTGATATTGAGCTTTGTTTGTTGGCTCAGATAATCATCAATAGAGGAGAGGTAGACCTGTTTCAGGCTTGGGTTATTGAGGCCGTTTAGCGCATAGTACCTTCGTGTTTGTCGCTCGAAATGCGTTGCAAGATCTCTTTTCTTGAGCGAACAACATTTCGCTGTGAAGTATTCTTCTTGCAGTTGCTCCTTGAGGTGGCTTGGGGTGCCAATGAATTCTCTGTGAATTTCTCCAAGAAGCAACGGTATGGTGGTTTGATAGACTTGCTGTTATTTGTATTCGCCAAGCGAATTCCACCATTCTTTGAGTGCACCCGAAAATCGTGCTGTGAATTGTTGTATGACGAGGAGTGATGATGAGGTGATAGCCTCGAAATTCATCTATGCGTGAAATTCGTCTAGGCGATAATTCCATTTTTCGAAGGGAATGTCATCGAACGTGAATGTTATGACCTTCGAGGCGAATTGTTTTGATGGTTTTTCTTGTTCTTGGAAAGGTGTTATATTCATCTCTTCGTTGTCAGAGAACACTTTGTCTATATCTGGCTCTCTTTTTGACGCCTCGCCAATAGCGAATTGCTTTGGTAGGGATTCTTCTTCAGAGTCAGATCTATAAGAAGAGCTTGAGTCCGAGAAGTGAACGATCATTGGTGTCGGATGTGGGACTTTAGCCGATTCTTGCGTTTGAGCGTAATCTGACACCTTCGGTCTCTTTTCTTGTTCCGCTAGGTGATCTAGTAAATTGGACATCGAAAACTCCGTAGACTCGATCATGCCTATATCCTTTTCTTTTCCTTTGTCATGTTAGAGAGAATCTTGACTAGAATGAGAGGATGCGGTGGTTCGGGTTTTTGTTGGATTGACACGGAATTTCGATTCCTTTTATCTTCTCGCCCTTTCTCGTATTGGCCGTTGTTTAAACTCGCTTGTGGGAGTTACGCCATATCGTGATGTAAACGCTTCGTCAGAAGATAAGAATCCGGGGACCGGGTGTCTTGTCTTTTGGTATTGTTCTCCCGAAAGGAATCTTGAAGAGTAAGATCCTGGATGCATTGGCATCGTTACCGTCAGGCTTCCGAGATGAAGAAGGTATGCGTTTGAGGAGTTTTGTTGTTGGATCATACTCTCGAGGCATCGTTGGAGGTCTTTTAGTTGAAATCTGAGATTAGTCATCTCAGCTTCTTTACCCTGAAATTGAGAGGTGTTGACCATCATATGTTGTGCCATAGACATCATCTCTTGATGGAGAGTGTTGAGACGATTATGGATCTTTGAGATTGAGTTCTGAAGAACGCTCAATCTCTTGGTATATCCCTCTGCAAACTGATCGATTTTCTGGTTAATCGTAGTAAGCAGTCGGTTTTGAGCCATGGCATTTTCCGATTGCCAATTGAGAACCTTCTCTCCTTGACTTAATAGATCTGGTCCTGAGGGACTGACCGCTTTAGAAAGGACCTTTGGAGAGTGGGATATGTTATCTGTGATGAAATCTTATGGTGGGGGAAAATATCCGCTCCTATCACCATGATTTATGGCTCGGATGACTCTTTTTATCAGAGTATTAGACTATGTATTCGTATCGTCCATTGCCTTCGCCGAGAGGACCGACTGTAGGATCTCCGTCAAGATATCTCTTGTATAGGGGATCTTTTCTCTTTCTGCGTCGTTGGCGAATTTTGTCATCAGATTCATAAGAATCTTTTATGCAGGCCGAGCAGGAACAGACATCAAAATATTGATGGCCGTCTTCGTCTTTGAACGGGTATACAATTTGTCCGTATTGTCCGAAGGAGATTGGTTTCGGATTTTGTTCTCTGTATGGACCTTGGAATTCGTGTTCTTCGATTTGGATGGCAAATTGTGTAAACAATTGCTTCCGAAATGAAGACGATCTTGGTTTTTCAAACTTGATTTCCGTTGTTCCATCAACGCGTGAGTGGAAGCTTACTTCGGATGTTTGGACCGGTGCTTGGGTTGCTTGATGTAGCTTTTCGTAGCTCGTCACCCATGACTTCAGTATTCTCTTGGTTAATTCCTCTAGAGAAATTTGTCGAGGTATTTGTGTTGTGCTTGGCGCTTGTGAAGCCGATGAGACTTCAAGATAGAGCGCTTCGTCAGAGGAGGGTAGAACGAGATCAAGAGCATGGTCTTGAACGCGGTAGATGATTTGGTGGTGTAGCGTTTCGATAACGCTTTTCTCTTGCATAGGCAATCCGATTAGCTGTAGTTGGACTTTGAGCGTTTTGAGCAGATTCAGATCTTGCAAAGAGACATTAAAGTTTGGAAACAGTGTTATGAATACTGTTCCGGCGTTTAATGTTGTTTGAACCGTACCGATGCAGGCTTGTTGATATGACTTTAGTCTAGAGTCGACTAAAGCGATTCGTGCTATGACTGGTAGACCTTTTCGAGCATGTAAGGTTAGCCCGATTTGTACCACCCCAAAGTGGAGGTGGGTGTATCCTTGTTGCCGCCATAATCTTGGCAGTCCTTCTGGGATATTGAGCGAAATGAATTATTCTTCCTCCGTGGCTGGGACTTGGCAAGATGAGAACTTGCTGGATTGAACATATTCGCGGACTCTCCTGCTTGATGAAGGATGTATGAGTTCGCGTACGTTTTTGATTGAGAAAACACCAGGCTTTTTGGTAAAGTACTCATATAGATTTACAAGTGGGAGAGTAGTCTCAGGCATCCGATCTCCTGAATCGTACTCGATTTCGTAAAGAAAATTAATATATATTTTATTACAAAACGTTTTTCACAATGGATAATCTATTAGACAAAAAAATTATAAAAATTCATAAACATAAAACACCATATAATAGAAAGCAAACGAACGAACAGTCAAAATCTTCACAAGAGCTGTACTTGTGACTCGTGACATGTGAGTGAGTATTGTTCAAACAATAAAATATCTAAAAAGCGACGCAGTTTGAACCATTAAATAAAATATTTGTTTCCAAAAACGTAATTTTCATTTCCTAAAGAACACTCACTTATCGTCCTAATCCTCCTCGCAGCCGCAGCCACAATCTTCTTCATCTTAAGGGTCTGAGCAAGGGAAAAAGATAGGATCAGATTCTTCTTACAAGGTAAAAAATTTAATCACTTTTCTCGGATGCTGTCGGAAACGGTGAGGGAGAAGAGACTTTCTTATTTCTTGTTGCTTTGATTGGTTTTAGAGAAATCTTGTGTAATCGTATCACAGTAATGAAAAAGTTACGCCCTTTTGTTGTTTGATTAAATGCCCCAATGAGATTATTTGTCATAAAAATCCAATTTTTGTTTTGTCAACTGTAAAACTTCGTATATCTCTTTTGGGTTTTGGTGAATGAAGAGATATGATGATTGACATGTTGCTCTTAAATGCACAGATTTCGAGCTTTATAATGGCGATGTTTCCTCTTCACCACGAATTCCCCTGTAAAGATCATGTCTTTCAGAATGGGACTTCAGCTCGACAAAGCAAAGGAGATCTTTTGTTTGATTCGAATGGTTCAAGACGTTTTTCCTCTGGCAGGACCTTCTTCCCATGTCCGGCTTTTGAAGTGTTAATGAAGGCAGAGGTTACTAGCAGTAGCACTTGTGGTCTGAAACATAGAACAATGGCTGAAGCTACCGCTCTTGGGAGGGATTGTAGGGTGAAGAGTCATATGAGATCGATCCCGTATTGTCTTTCATCAAGAGGAAATCTATGCTTGGTTAGGGCGTCATCAGAGAACAAGATTATTAAAAAGAGACTTAAAATGTTAGATACTTACTTTGGGAAACTTCAAAGCGATGATGAGAAGCCTTCTATCTCAACGGGAGATGAAATCGATCGGAAAGCTGAACTCAATGCCGAGGAAGAGTTGGAATCTTTGAGCGTTTATCTTGACAAACTCCAAAAAGGTATGATAATAATACGATCTTCTTGAATTTGGTGTTTCGTTGCTTGATCCTTCCGACTTTCCTCACTTACTTGGTTGTTCCTTTGACCCTCAGATGCGAATTCTAAAGGTTTCGTCCCGTCCACCTTGGACGTGGTAAAACCAGAAGGCGGTTCAGTAGCAAGCAAAGTGAGAAAGACTGATATCGGAAGTAATAATAGTCCTTTCCAGCAGCTCGACGATGATGATCAATCAGAAGATACATTGAACTTCTATGCTGTGTAAAAACTCCTAATCACCTCTTGTTTGTCTTAGATTGCAACACATGTTCTTACTGATGCTTAAAAAACCTTTCTTTTTGTGTTGTTGTTTTGTCTCCATTGAAAATGCAGGAGCATATTAGCATCCATAAATGTTGGAGTGTGTCTGTTTGAAGCAGCAGCTCCAGTTAGGAATAACGATATGGGACTGTTATCACTCCCGCTATTGTATGGAGCAAAGATAAACGATCTAATCATGGCTGGAGAATGGTGGAGGCTGGTCACACCCATGTTTCTGGTACAAGACCCACAAATTGGGTCTGTTCTCCTATTCTGTACTGTTTTAAAAAAACAATCGACCAAAACAGCCGGGAGATTTTAAATACACGACAACAATAATGTCGAAATCATAAGTTTTCTGGTATATATTGCTTTAGTTTCTTCATTTCGTTGCATATATTTGTGTTCCACATTCCGCACTCTTGATGACTTGGTTTCATGTAACTTTTCTCCTTTTTGTCATTGAAACGCTTCCATTTTACGTTTGCAGCACTCTGGAATTCCTCATGTAGCCCTTAGCTCTTGGGCTCTGCTTACTTTTGGACCAAAAGTCTGCCGTGACTATGGACTATTCACATTTTGTCTCATTTACATTCTCGGAGGAGTCTCTGGTAATTTCATGAGCTTTCTTCATACAACAGATCCTACAGTTGGAGGAACCGTAAGCTAACTAAATTTTCTAATGTATGATATTACCAAATTGCACCGTTCTTAACTCTCACAATCGCCCTTACGTAAATTGATTGGTGCAGGGACCAGCTTTTGCATTGATAGGAGCTTGGCTTGTCGACCAAAATCAGAACAAAGAGATGATCAAAAGAGATGAATACGAGGATTTGTTTCAAAAGGCCATTATAATGACAGGACTTGGTCTCATCTTAAGCCATTTCGGTCCGATAGATGACTGGTAAGCGCTTCCAATATTTCTTCTGCCAGTTGTTTCTTGTTCGCTGTTCTTTACGATCTAATCTAATTAGCCTTTTAAGTTCGGTTCATTTGAAAGAATCCTAACATATCTTCATATGTTTTCCTTAGAATAGTCGATCATAAATTTGATAAGCAGTAGGATCATAAACAAGATTGATTGATAGGTTTTTCCTCTACACTTAACAAAGAACACCTTTTATCAAGGATACTGTGGTTTTCTTGTAACATACGAGTCATGACAGGACAAATCTAGGAGCACTTGTAGCTGGGATCGTGTACGGGTTCTTCACTTGTCCTGTCCTTCAACTTGGAAGAGGAAGTGAAAGACAAGAAGGGATTGTGACGGTTGGACCAGAGAAACAGAACAATGCTGATCCGTGTAAATCGTTTCTTGTGTTCATAGTCTTCGTCGCGGTTCTTGTGACTTCTGTGCTACTCCTTGGTGATGGACCGTTGGACTTCCCTACGTACGATGATGTTGTCTACTCTCTCATTTAATGTCTCATCGTCAAGACATCAACTATATAAGGAACTTGTGTTTGTGTGTGTGTGTAGTGGAAAGTCGAGTTTGAGTATTGGTAAATGAGAGTTCTTTGGTTTGGGGTATAGCAAAATACGAAGAAAAAAATGTTGTTTTGGCTTTATATATTTCAAGTTTTTTTGGGTCGATAATCCACTATTTTGATGTAATCATGTTGAAATCTCAAGCTTTTTGTGTAACCATGTCTCAGTTTATACGCTAGAACCCTGTATGTAAGTGAAACTTTCAGAATTCGCATTGTTGTGTTTGCTGATTGTTATAATCCTATCACAGATGGTTCTTCGGACCTTTGGATTGGTGATTTTTGCAAACTTTCTTGTGTTTGCTTTTAGTGAAAAGTATCAACCATCAAAACTTAGACAACTTATTTTGGGATTATTATCGAGAGATGTTGCTTATTGCATGTGGGTAAGTTACCACAGGTGAGACATTCCCTATCACCAATGTTTATTGGTTCAATTTTTTTTTTTAAATTAAAATTTAATTATAAAACTAAATTTTATTAAATTACTAATATTATTTCTAAAACCCTAACATTTGCCTTTCCCTTTTACTCAGTAGATTTTCTTCATCGTAAAGATTTTTTTTTTTTCGATTAAAAAGTAAATATCATTAAGGAATGAAGTTTGAGGTTTTACAAGAGTAGCTTAACCTAAGAATCGAAGCCTCGCCAAAAAAAGAAATAAAAAACAAGGAAACAAAAATTTTTAAGGAAAGAGAGATTTCATCATTGGATCCATAGGATCATTAAGTCTTGAAAGTGTCGTCTTGTACAGCCAAATTTTCTGGCTGTACGAGCAACTCAACAGCAAATGGTCTATTGTTTCGTTATGGGTGGAACAGAGGCAGCAACATGTCGGGATTTGAAGACCCCAAGAGGCTAGTCTGACTCTTGTTGGTAACATGTCTAATTGAGCAGTCCACATCATAAAAGATTGTTTTGGAGTGGCGCCTTTTAACCAGATAGATGAAAACCATTCCTTCTCACTCGCTCTCGGTCTCAGTGAATTTCAAGTATGGCTTGATGAGAATTTCTGAAATTTGATTTCATCAACAAACCAGCTATATGTATCTTCTGCACTGGAAAGACTCGGTAAGTGGACAGAAGTAAGGAAGATATGCAGGTTCAAGCTCTGCTCTGATCTCGGGGAAGGTAATTTCCAACCTAAGTGGTTACAAGCCTCAGCTACTTTAGCTCCCACGTAAAGACAAAAATTTCTTGGGCCATCTTGACCAATGTAGTTGATTAAAGGCCCAAAAGGTGTCCAAGTATCAAACCAAAAACTTGCTTCTTTACCTGTTCCAATAGAGCATCTGATAAACTTTTCAGCCAAAGGTCTGAGGCGGAGGAGAGATTTTCAGCTCCATAAGTCGTTAGAGTGTTCTTCAATGGACCAGAAACTTGCATTTCTAAACTGTTCATGCACATGAATGCGACCACATGGGCTTTTGATTTGTAAGAATCTAATGTAATTAATGATTTCGGATTTGATTCTTTTGAATCTTAATTCTTTTAGTCCTCTTCTCCTCGTTACTTTTGTAACTTTATTACGTTCGATTATAAACACATTTTTTTGTTGCATCAAAGTTTCATATTATTAAAAAAAAAAATTTACAATATCATCAAACCAGCAAAAAAAAACAATTGATAAAATATTGTAACATAGCAGACTACTTATTCTAAAGGTTACTGATACTAATCTAAAAATTCCATCATAAAAAACTCATAAAAAACATAAAATAGACGAGAAATAATAATATAAATAGTTACAGATTGGACGTAGGCACAATCCGTGTTCCGTCGGAGTTAAAGCATAACCATATATGCCTAATCAAGATGGTTATGACAAACGCAGCAACAATGGCGACTAGTACGATAAGATCAAGCTCCATGCTGTTTTCACTGCACACACCAAAATTTGTTCTTCCTAACTTTTTTTTCTTGATTCTCGTGTTAATATTATCACACATAATATACATGTATTGTCAACATACATATTTAAGTTTCCAATTCTGTAAATAAATAGGTGAAATTTGTAAGTTTTACATTTTGTCGTTAAGGAACATTACCCTAAAAATTTGGAAATTTTACTATTTCTTTTTCGTCTGATTTAAATGAAAAAAAAATAACTAAAATTTTTTGGAAATTATACCTTTTATGATACAAAATGGAAATTATACATTGCACCAATATACAATTCCCTATTGTGACAATCTTTTGCTATCTTCGGGAAAGTTTCGTTTATGCCAAGATCGCTTCATCATTCTTCGCCATTATTGCATTGTCTCTAACAACTTAGAAGAAACAAGTCTATTCATACACAAATAGGGTCGAATCCCCGCTTTCTTCTTAAATCCCTAAATCGATAAAATCTCCAATAGAATTTTATTGATTTGGAGAAGAAAAGTGAGACAGACAACGTTTTATTTGGGGGGGGGGGGGCAAAAAAACCGAACCAACCGAACTTAAACTGACCTAAACCAACTATATATAACCTAATTGGTTGAAGTTTTTCTCAACCCGAACGGTTCGGTTTGGTTCGGTTTAAAACCAAACCAAATCGATAAACCAATGTGTTTTTTTTAATTAGTTAATTAATAATATTAAAAATATAAACACATACGGTGGGTTCATATGAATAAATATTGGCTTGTATAATTAACTTATATTTAAATTATTGACTTGTTGCAAGTTCATTTTAGTGACATGGGACTGTGAGAGACGAAGTCATAGATTTTTTTCATTTTTTGTTTTATTTTGATTAAATGGGATAATTTCAGTTTGATTTTAGACTTTAAGGGAATCGGTTTTTTTATGGATTCGTTTTGTTTACGTTTCATTATGATTTTTGTTTTTTATAAGTTGATTTTTTTTTAAAACCGAACTAAAACAAAACCAAATTACAACCAAACTGAACTAAACCGAACTAAACACAAACTGAACACAAACCGAACCAAACTTATTTCGGTTGAATTCGACTAGAGTTTTATTCAATCCGAATCAACCAAACCGAACCCGAAATTAAATCGAAATGCCCACCCCTATTTTATTTAACCGTGATTTACAATAGTTCTAACCCCATTTATCTATTCCGTTTAGCAACTAAACAATATGTCTAATTTAACTCAATCAACAAAAATTTAAAAATTTAAATAGAAAATTAACATATTTTGATGATTTAAACTTTCCAACAATAATTTATATTTTGAATGGCCAAAATTTGAGAGTCATGATTTTTCTGACAATTTTCCGGTTGTAAAATTCATCAATTCGACAAATTTTAAGTGGATTATATAAACTATCATACTTGGCAAAATCTAGAACCAACAAAAAATAACGATAAATAGAACAATATCGGAGAAAATAAGTTTTGATTTCATTGAAAAGGAGAATAGCAAATTTGGAGGAACCTAAAAGGGAATCAATCGCAAAGTAGTTTTCAAACAAACAAAACAACAATAACAAAAAAAAGTGTATCTGATAAGAATCCTGAGCCATCCCTCACTCAGATTATCACATTACCTTCTAGGAAGTTTCTACCTTTATAAAATGACTTCCTCTTCTTCGGTTTTACTCTGCGCCCTCGGGCTTCGATGCCTCCTTTATCTCATCTCCTGCTTCATCCTATCCCGACCAGAAAGAAACAATCATGTCAATTACAGAACTGAGTAGCCCTATAAAAATAGTGAACTATATTGTGTCGAGGCTTACTGTCATGTCTGAAGTCCAGAGAGTGAGATTATCTCTGAGAAGCTGCATAATCAGTGTACTGTCCTTGTATGATTCCTCACCCAATGTATCCAACTCGGCGATAGCTTCATCAAAAGCCTGCAGAACCAAAAGAGCTCATGAAGTTTTTAAAAGTTAAAACGATTTCACATGAAAACAGCAGAGGTTGAAGAAGATGATGAGAAAAACACCTGCTTTGCGAGGCTGCAGGCACGGTCGGGCGAGTTAAGGATTTCATAGTAAAACACAGAGAAGTTGAGCGCAAGACCAAGCCTTATCGGGTGAGTGGGAGCTAACTCAGCAATGGCAATGTCCTGCATTATTAATGGAACAACAACAAAATCAATCATAGCTAGCTACAGAAAGAAGGTAATATCGAAATGTTGTAATAAAGGAAGAATTATCACTTGCCTGAGCAGATTTGTAAGCAACCAAAGTGCTTTCAGCAGCTTCTTTCCTCTCGGCGCCAGCCTTAAACTCAGCAAGATACCTGTGATAATCTCCCTTCATCTTAAGGTAAAACACTTTAGATTCAGCTGGTGAAGCAGATGGAATGAGATGAGCTTCAAGAACATTCAAAATCCCATCGCAGATTTTGCTAAGTTCAGTTTCGATTTTCCCCCTGTAATCCTTGATGATAGCAACATGATCCACGTTCCCTTTGCTCTCTTCCTTCTGCTCAATCGAAGAAATGATCCTCCACGAAGCCCTTCTCGCTCCGATCACATTCTTGTAAGCAACAGAGAGAAGGTTTCTCTCTTCAACAGTGAGTTCCTCAACATCCACAGTCTTTGCAACTTTCTCCATGAATTCAACCATTTCTTCGTAACGTTCAGCTTGTTCGGCTAATTTAGCCATGTAAACATTCTCTTCCCTCGATGATTCAGTCGACATCTTCGATTAGTATATAACCTACAAAGCAGAAACAGTTAGTAATCCTAAAACCGTGCAATAAATGAATCAAACCACAGCATCTACACACTTATTCA
This sequence comes from Eutrema japonicum, assembly GCA_030161315.1. NCBI lineage: Eukaryota > Viridiplantae > Streptophyta > Magnoliopsida > Brassicales > Brassicaceae > Eutrema > Eutrema japonicum. Next base: position 47,467,109 of record BSQW01000011.1, read on the forward strand.
CTAGATCATGTTTTTCATCGGATTAAGAACACACTCAAGATCTCACTGAAAACATCGATAAGAACAATGATGATTCAGTCCACATCTTCGAATCTAGAGCAAATCCTACAAAGCGAAAACTCATGCGAAAATTGAATCAAACCATAACCCAAATCAACATATACACACTCATTTACTGAATCATTGTTCTTCACAGATCAAACTCATGCTTTGACATAAACAGCGATAAGAACAGTGTGATGATGCTGTCGACATCTCCGATTTAAAAATCTAGAGCAAATCACAGATCAAACTCATGCTTTCACATAAACAGCGATAAGAACAGTGTGATGATGCTGTCAAAATCAACATCTACACACTCATTCACTGAATCATTGTTCTTCAATGAAAACAGCGATAACAACAGCGAAATTTTGCGAATCCATCACAGATTACGAACATACTCATGCTCTCTCACACTCAAACAGCGATAAGAACATCGAAACTTTTCGCATCGATCAGATCGATCTCAAGAATAGAACAATCGAACATCAGATCTACAAAAACGAGAAGTAGAACGAAGGAAGATTAGAGATTGAAAATTCAAGGCTTACCTTTTTCGTCTCAAGATCTGATTCGAATTTGCTGCTAGTGGTTTGAAATTTTGGAATATGAAGAAAACTGAATCTGAAATAATGGTAAATGGAATAAAACAGTTTTCGAGGCTTGGAGTTAAGATATCCAATAGATGATTGACAAGTGTCGGATGCTACAGAGGACTGACGCCTCAACCGACCACGTGTCTACCCATGCTGCTAAGATCTACTATTATAGAACTCTGAGCTGATAAATGGGCCAACTAATGGGCCTAGTAGTCTACTGTTGAAGCGGAGTCGCTTCTATGATAAATCCGAACCGAAGTTTCTTTAACTGAAATCGAAATCCAATTTTGTTTTTAATCTGTCTGGATGGTTTACGAATTTTTTTGTGCAACCGAATCGAATAAACTATAATTAATAAAATTTACAATATTTAATTACATATGTACTAAAATTAAATAATATAAACGAAATATTTTTTTTTTTCATTCTCTACAAATCTACTTGATTAGTAGGCATGTCAATAAGGCTGGCCCGGCCCAAAACATGTAAAACTCATATATATTTGAGTCCGGTTCGGTCCTACCTAAAAAAAATAGTAAGTCTATATTCTAAAACCCAGTCCGACTCGGACATAACTCTAGATTTTTTTGGGATTTTTCAGGCTTTTCTTTACAAACACAAAAATTCTCAATTCTCAATTGAAAAATAATTAAAACAAAATATTTATCAAAATAAATCTAAATTGAAATGGATTATATCAAATCCAATTAAATTTAAAAGCAAAATTTTGACAAAAAAACAAATAAAATTTAATTAAATTGTATTACCAAATAAAACATAAAATCAAAACACTTCAAATCTAGATAGTAAAATCTAGATTTGAATCTCTTTCATCGTCTTTTAAATCCTCATCAGCATCAAAAGCTATTGATAAAAAAAAATATTAAGCTTTGAAATGTATAAATCATATAGAAATGTCATTGAAAATCTATAGATAATGATTTTAAAAATATAAAATGATACGGATGAATGATAATGATATCTAGATCACGAAATATAAACACATTCAACCAAGTGCGTGTACAAATCATTGATTCAACGTTTCTTGGTAGAAGGCGATAATAGTTGACTTGAAAATAGGCGTGCAGCTCGATATTGAAAACTATTTTGTTTTTGGAATTTATAGTAAAGCACACAATTAGCAAATTCGGGTTTTGATCAACAAAAAAAAATATAAAAAATATGCCAAATTATTTTTATTTAGAAAGTTAAAATTTTAAATAAAATCTATAATTAATTAAAATATAGAATCAAAACTTTTCAAGTTAGCCTGACCAACCCAAAAAACATACTAACCTGAAAAACCCGATATTTTTTGGACTTATATTTCTATATCCGAACTAGATAATTTTTTAGGCTAGGCCAGACCAAACTTTAACCCTAATTGACATTCCTACATTAGGCCCAGTTAAATTCTTTAACAAGGATGAATCAAACACAACCAAATTTTCCACTGATGTTGTAATAAATGGTGCAAACAGAAACCAAAAGAGGAGAGAACATCTTCAAACGAGATATAACTATGTTAAGTTTTAAATGTAACATAAACACATCAACTCCCATGAACATAAACATGAAACTTGTCAAATGCATTGGAGAACAGAGATTATATCATAAAAGCAAAGTAAAAAAGAAAGATGGGTCTCTGAGTTTAGGAGAGAGGAGGAATGGATTTGCTCTGTTTCTTCTTTCATTGTTGGTCCTCATACTCGTGCATGTGATCTAGAAGATAGTTAGCTGCAAGTTCTTCGTTCTTGTTACACGCAAAGAACACTTCTAAGACCATCGCACGATCAAACCCCATCCCTTCAAGCTGTGCACCCAAACAACAATAACAAAATCAAATTTCAATACAAGACAGGAATTTGGGAAACATCAGGAATCCGTGAGGGCAGCCAAAAAAAGAATGTCTGGCACATGTACAAATGAAAAGAAAAGAGGGAACAAACCCGTTCAATGGCTTCACGCTCCTCAGGTGTGACAGTAACAGCTTGTGGCATTGCTGCTTCCAACTGTTCAATGACATTCCTGGTGCATTTGTGAGGAAATGATATATCAGCTTCCACACATTGGACAAAAGGATAATTGAAAATGTACAGAAACTCACTCTTCTCCCTCAACGGGCTCATTTATCAAGCGTAGGAAGTCAGCCTGGTGCTCTTGAATTAGTCGCACAAGCTGCGGGTTTTGTTTACCGAGCTCCTGAAGCATAGGCTGCAGAACAAAACATTATAAGCTGAATATGATTATATGATATCCACCCACCAGGAATTGAATAATAGGTGAATAAATGTACCTGTAGAATTTGTGGGTTCGCTTGTACCATAGCTCGCAAGGCTTGGAACTAAGAAAAGGTAAAAATAATCGCAAATATCTCATAATAGAAAATAATTGAAGATTTCTTTACTCGAATGTTAGAAGAATATGAAGATACCTGTTGACTGTTACGCAGGAAATCAAGATTACCAGCTCCAGCACCAGCATCTGCAGCGGGCATGCCCTGGGTGAAGACAGATAAGAGTGGATGTCATCAAACAGATCCAAACGTAAGGAAAGTAAAATGAAATGGGTCAAGTATACTTTTTTGTGAATTATAATAATCTTACCTGGGGAAACAGGTTTAGTGGATTAGCGTTTGGACCACCAGTTGGAGGCACTGGAGCAGCTTCTTGTTGGGGCTGTGCTAGAGGATTTGCTGCCTGTCCACCAGTAGCTGGGGCTTGAGCGACTGCCGGGATTTCAGCCTGAGCAGGGATACCCTGAAATGTATCAAACAAAAGTTCAATAGACTAGACCGAGTAAAGGTAACTAGCGTTATTGCAAAGCAAAGGTAACTACACTATTAACAAAGAAAAAACTAGAATCAAGAAGTGGAATGAAACATACTGAGTACAGATATTCAACAGCTCTTTCAGGGTTGTTGAAGGCAGCTCTTAGCGCTCGAATAACAGTGTCACGGTCCCAACTACCTCCACCCATGTCAAGAATTTGCTGGACAGTGGACTCTAGATTAGTTCCAGCAACAAGGTTTGAGGCTGCATAACCATAAACATCTGTTTGAGTCCTGTTTCAATCAACAAGAAAAGAAAGCAGAAGTTAATTGAACATTAATCAGGGCAAGACGAAATTCGACCAAAGTTATATAGCAGTTCTTAAAAGCGCTTACGAAACAGCAGCAGCAGCCGGCACTGCATCGGTTGCAGTTCCACTTGCAGGCTCTGGACTGCAAAATGCAAGCAAAGCAAGAGTACAGAAAATTAGCAAAGTGGCATATAGAGTGATTCAGCAATGTGAGAAGGAAGGCCTGGAACTCACACTGAGACAGTTGGAGCAGAAACCTGAGGTGTAGCTACTGTCTGTGCAGGCTGAGCCTAAAAATCCAAGCAATTCAATTAGACAAACTAAAGGTGTAATCAAGATACAATATTCTGTTTGTTTTCACTTGTAAATAGAAAGCCTCGAACACCTGAGTAAAAACCATAGCAAAATATATAAAAATTTGTTCACCTGAGTAGCAGTAGGTGCTGGTGCTGGTGCTGGTGCTGGTGCTGGTGCAGGTGCAGGTGCAGATGATGCCGTAGTTGGAGAAACCTTGGCCTATATTTCATCAAGATAAAATGAATGGTACAACGAGTTAGCCTCCAGTAATAACTAGAATCCTGTTACTAATACTAAAGGCGAAACTGTGGACCCAGAACATCCAAAATGAAAGAACATCACACCTTGGACAACATGATAACAATGAAACTCTTCTCAACAACGTTGTTCTCTGTCAATGTAGTTTCATCCTTGAGAACCTTTCCTTGGTGGATCAGCATCTGCTGAGCAGCGGGGTAAAGCTCGCCATGAATGGTTTCTATACCTTTTTTAACATCAGAGATCTGAGATCACCAAAATGTTAATATGCATCTCAACGTTATATGAAACACCAAACCCAGACAGTATACGAAACAGTTAAGTCACACCAACGAAGATTTCACAAATATTTATCAGGACGTCAGATAATCCTTAAGGTGCCTCAAGGTTAAGCCAAACATAGTGACTCTTATACTGTGAATCTATGAAATCTTCTACAGATGAAACCCAGAAGGGATCCTAAGTATGATTAGCTTTATCAAAATCTTTAAAGAAGCAAAATTAGACTCCAGTAAGATCAAGAAAATAGTCCGATTCGTAATAATGAAAAACACGAAGCCAAAGATAATATACACTCTCAAACAGTCCAAAAGTTAACACAAAGCCAATACTATCACTAAACTTACAGACTCACAACAAAACCCTAATTCGAATCCCAATCATTTCACATAAACGGAACCACGAATCGTCACAAACAAAATCCCAACCAGAAAACACAGTACGTTGCAAACGAAACCCAGAATTTCAAATCAGAGAGTCGCGAGATTCACTATTTCAAACCCAGTTTCTCTCCAATCAAACCACAAATTACGGGAACAAAATCAGACCTAATAACAAATAGAAAAGGAAGATTTCGGATTCAGGAGATTAGTTTACCGTATCCGTCTCATTTACTTCGATCTCGAAGTTCGTCCCCTTGAGAGTCTTCACGAAAATCTTCATCGTCTTGGAAAAAAACTTGAGAGAAGAGAGAAAGTTTAGAGAGAGAAGCAAAGTATAGAGAGAGACCGCTTTTGGGGTCTTGAGTCAGCTTATATATCAACACAAAATTAACAAATGTTAATGACTGATCGCATACACGCAAGCCTATACACCTTAGGTGTATCAAGAAAATCGTGTGGGGACAAAGGGACGATCTTGATTTCTAAACCGTTGGATTAATTAAGGGAGCATGAGATGTAGTGTAGATGTGTACAGGTGATTGTAAACTCTTCCCAGAATCAACTGAATTATATACTGCTTGGGCATGCGATATTTACTCATGTGAAGTTAATTCTGCTTTTCTTTTTGTTTGTTTTGTTTTGCTATGCAAGTTAATATTTTTACTTATTAAAAAACATTTCTACTCAATAATTGAAACCATGTACCGTAATAATCAATAGTATTTAAGTTTTGCAAAGATAAGCATTTACTCTCATACTATAAATTAAGCTATATCTATATAAAAGTTCTATATATAGATTACTAGTGTGTGATCTGCTCTACGCGCGGACGTGAATACAATTTTGTTTTAAAAATTTTTGGTATAATATTATTTTTATTTTATTAGTATGATTGTTAATGGATTTGTCTCTATTACCTTAAGAAATATGGATTGTTTATTCTTAATTTTTTTTTCCTTTCTTAATTTTATGTTTATTTATGTATTTGTTTAGTGAGTGATCCACAATTTGAATTTTTTTTTTGTTGACTATTTATTCAATTAGTTGGTTTTTAAAAGTTAAGTTTTTGTCAGTTTAAAGTTTAGGGAATTGTATATTTTTTTAACCCAACTGAATACTAATAAAATAAATACTTCGAAATAGGGTTAGTTTTGTATAGTCCGAAAGTTACTTCGAATACTAATAAAAGAAAAGTTAGTTTTGTGAATTTAGAATTCTCCGAACTTAAAAAAAAAATACTTCGAAATAAGTCACTGTATTTTTATCTATTTTTACCTAAAACCGAATACTAATAAAATGTTCAGAATTTACTATTATTCATCTTCGATGATCCAGTGTTGGTGACTACAAAATGAATCTAATTTTATTTGAAAAATGATTTAATTTCTATCATTAATTTACTATCAAAATAATCGTAGATGTATATGTTAATGGGAACATTTGAGATAATATGGGCCGATTTGGAAAAATATAAGAAATATGGGGTCGAGCGTCGATTCAAATATTTAGAGAGAGAGAGCGAGTTCTTGTGAATAGAATTATCCTGTAAAAAAACATTACCCACTGCTCTAAAACCCTCGTCTTCTCCTATATCTTCCCCCATCGCCGGTGAGATTTCACTTTAAATTTGGATCACAAAGGGTGTGATCCGCGCGGACGTGGTAAATAATTTTTTTAATCTAATGGTATTTTATTTTATTTGGCCTCGTAATTAATTTAATTATCTCTCAGCTTAAGATCTGTGTATTTGTTTTTTTTTTAATTTATGATCATCTATGTGTTTATTTATTGGATGGTACACATTTTTACCTCTTTTTTCTTTGGTGATCAATTTTATGCAATTAGTTGAGTTTTTTAAAAGGAAGATATTTACATTTTAAAGGGAAGATATTTACATTTTAAAGGTGCATAATATTTTTTTTTAATTTTGTTTCATGTGAAGTTATTATTTTTGGAGTGTTTCATGTATGATTTTAACCTTATTTATGTGTGCAATATGTTTTTGATTCCTAAATCTATTTTTCTTTTATTTTTGTTGAAAAATATTTCCATATATATAACTGATTGTTTGAAGTGAAAACATTTGTTTGATTTTATTTAGAATAAATCTAATCCATAATTTATAAACACTAAATTCTATAGTTTTTCTAAACTATATAAATAAACTGATAAAAGTAAATTATTAAATTGAAATTTATTTAGATTAATTCAATATAATCTATATTCTATTAAGTAAATGTCTTTTCAAATTTTAGGGAAAACTATTGTATTAATGGATGGTAATTATTATGAGAATTGAAATATATTTACATCACATGATATATATTTTGCATATACAAAGCTTTTATTTTCTGCTCCTGTTGTAGTTACATTTATTTTTATTTTTTTTGTTAAAAATAATATCACAAAACACAACGATCTTAAATTTTCAAACTTAATTTATATTTTGTGTAAATACTTTTAATATGTTTCTTATTTTTTTGGCTCTTATTCTCTTTTTCATAGTTATGTATAATTGCAAGTATACCTAAATTATATTTATTTGTCTCTTTATTAGATGTAAAACTTGTCAACTTATATTTTGCTTTATCAATTTAGTTACATATTTAACTTATTTGTTTAATTGTTAGGACTTGTTTGATATTTTAGTTTTTTTATAATATTTGCGATACAACTTAACCTAATTAAATATTTATAAAAGTTGAAATATATTATAATAACCAAATTTATTAAACATGTTATTATTTCAAAGAACTATATTCATATAAGTTTATTATTTTCTTGTTTAATTTAGAATATGAATAATGCCTTTTCAAATTGTTTAATTTAGAATATGAATAATGTTAAAACCAAATTTATAATTAATATATGTATTTAGTATGTGTATTGAATTTGTAGGATGCTGAGGTGGCAGCATGAGAAGAGAGAAAAACTTACTTTATATATATAGAAGTTTATTATTTTCTGGTTTAATTTAGAATATGAATAATGTCTTTTCAAATTCTTTTTATAATGTTAAAACCAAATTTATAATTAATATATGTATTTAGTATGTGTATTAAATTTTTAGGATGCTGATGTGTCAGCATGAGAAAAGAAAAAATTTGCACAGTGATTTGTCCTTGGTAGGCTTTTCTACGTCTTTATTGTAACATCCCGATTTCTTGTATATGCGGAGAGGCTTATAAGAATTGATTTGGCTACCTATGTCACCAAAGTGCACTTATCTTTTCGGGAACTTGTCCAGAGAGAACTCCAGAGTTAAGGGTGCTTGAGCTGGAGCAATTTAAGGATGGGTGACCTACCGGGAAGTGATTCGCGGTATCGTGTGAGTGAGGACAAAACACGGGGAAAGATCACGTGGTGATTGCAGGGTCAGTAAACAAGTATTACAAGCCTCCCGGACTAACGCACCGGCCGTCGGACAAGGGTGGGGCCCACGGGCCGAGAGAAGGCATGGGGCCCACAGGTAGGGGTGGTCGGGGCGTTATAAGTTGTAACATCCCGATTTCTTGTATATGCGGAGAGGCTTATAAGAATTGATTTGGCTACCTATGTCACCAAAGTGCACTTACCTTTTCCGATCACTTGCCCGAAAGAACTCCAGAGTTAAGGGTGCTTGGGCTGGAGTAGTCTAAGGATGGGTGACCTTCCGGGAAGTGATTCGCGGTAGCGTGTGAGTGAGGACAAAACACGGGGAAAGGTCACGTGGTGATTGCAGGGTCAGTAAACAAGTATTACAAGCCTCCCGGACTAACGCACCGGCCGTCGGACAAGGGTGGGGCCCACGGGCCGAGAGAGGGCATGGGGCCCACATGTAGGGGCGGTCGGGGCGTTATATTTATAGTCTTATCTGCATATGAGGGTTTCTCTCGTTCTGCTACCAAATGTAAGTCTCCTTTTTGTCTTCTATTTCTGGGAACAATAGAAATTGTATAGAGCAGATGTGTTAATGGGATTCCTTAAGATTTGGGATTCCAGCAAATGTAGGCATTTGTTACTTGGAAAGTGAATTGGGAAAAAAAAAGCAGGGGTTATTAGCGATTTATCCATCTATGCTTATGTGGGTTTTTTTATTGTTCTTTGCTTTCAGGACTCGAGAGTTGTTAGATTCTTTGATCGCAGGATGAGTTTTGAATATTCAACTTTGTTAGCTCTCACTGCTCTAGACTTTGATTCTTGAGTTTTAAGTGTTTTCTCGATGAGTATAGGATTTGTAGGTAGGTTAATCAAGAGCAACCAATTTAAGTGAATGTGTGATTATAGATGATGAGAATAATTCATAATGGACCTTCTATTTGAAGCTCATATTTTTTCATAGTGGGCTATGTTTGGAGGTAGATTGACCCAAATTTTAAGATGAGATTTGTAACTTTTTTTTGGGATTAAAAAATCTTACATACGTGGATGCTGAGGTGGCTGAAGGAGAAGAGAGCAAAGATTACTTTATATATATATATATATATATATATATACATATATATTAAGCTTAGAAATAGTATAACTTTTTTTTTTGAGAAATAGTATAACTTCAATTGTTACAATAAATTTAGATGATGATTCTTACTTTTTCCAAATAAATACTCTAAAATTAGAGTATTATAAATATATAGTATTAATTATTTACAAAATTAATTTTCATACACAGTGCCGATTTTAGAGTATTATAAATATATAGTATTAGTTATTAACAAAATTAGTTTTCATACACAGTACCGTCCCTTAATTTTAAGTGGTATAAAGCATATTTGAAATATGTATGGTCTAATATATAAAAATACTAATGGTTAAAGGTACACAAATAACATAAAAGACCCCTTCCACCTCTACCCCTGTGTGAAAGGTGATAGATGTCCTATAGTCACTACAAGAAAACAGGGGTATTTCCGACGGATTTAAGCTGTCGGTTACAGTTCGTCGGAAATATGGTATCCGTCGGAATCCGTCGGAAATTTCCGACGGATTGTTGCCGTCGGAAAGCCGTCAGACATTTCCGACGGATTTCCGACCGCGTCCGTTCCGACGGATATTCGACGGACTTCCGACGGATACTCCGACGGATATTCAGTCGTAAATGCCGTCGGAAATCCGTCGGAAATTTCCGACGGATACTCCGACGGGTTTTCAGTCGTAAATGCCGTCGGAAATCCGTCGGAAATTTCCGACGGATTTCCGACGGATATATTACCGACAGAATTTCCGACGGATGATTATCGAATGAATTTGTCGGAAGTCCGTCGTAAATCCGTCGGAAGATATTTCTGACGGATTTCCGACGGTAACTATTTTCGACGGAGTTACGACGGATAATTTGATCGGAAGTTGTCTCGGAAGTCCGTCGGTTCTTCGTCGGAAATAGGTTCCGAAGGATTTACGACGGTAACTATAACGCCCCGACCACCCATGCCTGTGGGCCCCATGCCTTCTCTCGGCCCGTGGGCCCCATGCCTTATCTGGGCCCGTGGGCCCCACCCTTGTCCGACGGCCGGTGCGTTAATCCGTGAGGCTTGTAATACTTGTTTACTGACCCTGCAATCACCACGTGATCTTTCCCCGTGTTTTGTCCTCACTCACACGATACCGCGAATAACTTCCCGGAATGTCACCCATCCTTAAACTACTCCAGCTCAAGCACGCTTAACTCTGGAGTTCTTTCGGGCAAGTGATCGGAAAAGCTAAGTGCACTTTGGTGTCATAGGTAGCCAAATCAATTCTTATAAGCCTCTCCGCATATACAAGAAATCGGGATGTTACAGGAACTTATTCCGACGGTTTTCCGACGGAATTGGTATTTTGAATTTTATTTAATTATTTATTTTTTGGAAATTTATATATTAAAATTATAGAAATTTGAAATATAAATTAAAAATAGAAATAATAAATATATAAATTCATTAAACAAAATTAAAAAAAGTCATTACACATTAAAATAAATTGTTCAAAAAAAAAGCATTAAAAGCAAATATTTAGACGGTTGGAGAATCTCCGTCGTCGGGATTATTATCCCGAAACATATGCGGGAAGCATTTTTCCATCATCTTCTCCAAGCAGGAGAGCTTCTTGGTGGTAGTCTGTTGCTCCGTCCGTAGCTCTTCAACCTGCTGGTCACGGTCTTTCACCGTTTGGGTGAGCCTCTCGATTTCTACCCGGTACTCCGAAGGATAACGAGGAAACGAGGAAGAAGATTCCTGGGTCGGAAGGGTGCCTAACCCAGTGAATCGACCTTTCACTTGCCGGGTTTGCTGCGAATAATTAAAACCGATAATAAATAAATAACGAAGAAAAAAAAACGAAATGAAATTAAAACTTACCTCAAGTACAATCTGGTTTATCTCTTCCCGGGACAAAGAGTTCGAGGACGACGATCCTTCGATAGTGAGCTGCGATGATAGTTCACGGTCCAGCTTCGTCTTCTTGCTCTTCTCGACAACATCCCGCATCCCCAAGTCCTGTATCTGACCGGTTTTCTTGTTGGTGTGTCTATTCTCGATGAGTTGAAGATAATCGGGTTCGGAACCAGATGCTCTCGCCTGCGAAAATTTGTTAAGTTAAATAAATATAAAAACAGAATTAACAATAAAAAATTTTAATTAAACTTACCATTTCCATCGCTTCCCGTTCGATGGTCTTTGCGCCCGCGTTGTGGATGTAGACCCCTTTCCCGCCTCGTTGGCTATTTGGGTTCTTCGACTGTTGCTCGGAGGTCTTTTTTGTCGCAGGCCTACTCCAGTACTCACAGAAGCCTTTCCAGACGTCGTCGTCAAGGTCCTTCGGCTTGTCTTTGTTCTGCTTCCACTTCTGTTTCCACTCGTACATGTGCTTCGAGTACGAGTTTGCGGCATACTTGTCGAATGTGTCAATGACTTCGCGCGTATGATGAGAGTCCCACATGAACTCTTGCTACAATTTTTAAAATTTTTTTGTTACATATCAAAAAGAAAAATTGACAAAATGAAATTCAAAATAAATAATATATCAATAAAGAACGTACCGCGAAAGTCCGGTGCCACACGTCTTTCTCCTCGGCAGGCATGTCCGAATACTTCTTGTACGGTTTGTCCAACATGTTGTGGAGCATCCGTAATATCGACTTGGTGATCTGAGTCGACAGCTTAAACCTGAAAACATTATGAAAATATATAAATATGTTAAGTTTAAAAATATAAATAAATTGAAATAATGTACACAAATTTTCTTACCAAGTGCCGTCCTCAAACTTCGGGTCGAGTCGAATGCAATGGCCCCGGTTAGGCTGCCGGACTAGCTCCTCGATCTCAAGGTGGCTCCGAGCAGCGGATTGCTGGGAATCAGGGATGTGAGTTCCCTAGCTCGTTGGTCCCGGAGGAGGCGTACACCGAGAACTCCGAGAACGGCGTCCTTGGTTGCCGCCTCCCAACTGAAGAACATCGTCGTGATCCCTGCGGAAAACGGTAAAATTGTTAGTAAATTAACAAAAAATTCATAATTTACCAACATTTTTGAAATTTCCGGAAAAAAATTTAGGAAAAATTCAAATTTTCTGGAAATTCAAATTTTTCGAAAAATTCAAAGTTTATTAAAAATTCAAATATTTCAAAAAATTTCAAAATTTGCTAAAATATTTTAAAATCAGTTTTAATATATAAAAATATTTAGAAAACGTTTTATTACTATAAAAAATATTTAAAACAATTTTATTTCTAAAATAATATTTGAAAAAGGTTTTTATTATTAAAAAAATATTTTAACATCAACTTAAATATATAGAAATATTTTAAAAACGTTTTTATTAGTTATAAAATATTATAAAAGATTTTAATATATACACATATTATAAAAACGTTTTTCAAATTAAAAAAATATTTTAACATCAACTTAAATATTATAAATGATTTTAATATATACACATATTATAAAAACGTTTTTATTACTAAAAAAAAATTTATAAACAATTTTAATATATACAAATATTATGAAAACGTTTTTATTACTTAACAAATATATTAAAAACGTTTTTAATATATAAAAATATTTTAAAAACGATTTTTATTACTTAAACAATATTCTAAACGTTTTTATTACTTAAACAATATTTTAAAAACGATTTTAATATATACAAATATTTTTAAAAATTCAAACAATATCTAGATCTAACAATTCTAAATCAACAATCTAAACACATAAACCATAACACTAATATTATTCTAAATAACAAATTCTATTATAACCACTTAACAATTCACATAAACAAAATTCTAACAACCTAACTAATATATTCCCTAAAACTAAAATGATATAAAACAAAATTAAAGGAATTAATTAAACTTACATGGTTTTGTTGGAGAAGAATTGAGGAATTGAAGATGAGGAGTTGATGAATTGAAGATAAAAACTGAAATTGTGAAGAAGAAGAAGAAAAGAGGGAGAAGAAGAGATTTTCGTTTAGGGAAATTTTGAGAGAAGAGGAAGAAGAAGCGACGGAAGAGAGAGAGGAAGATGAGAGAAATAAGGAAAAAAACTTACGTTTCGTCGATATAATTCGATGGCCGTCGGAAATCCGTCGGATTTTGTAAAATAATTTCATTTACGCGGTTGATATTCCCGCGGTCTCCTCGAAAATATCAATGTCCGTCGGAAATCCGTCGGAAATTTCCGACGGATTTCCGACGGATTGGAGAAGATAAGGATTCTCGATTAGTCAGTCAACAAGCACGTGTCTAATTTTTCATATCCGTCGGAAATCCGTCGAAAATTTCCGACGGATTTCCGACGGATAAGGTATATTCCTTGCATGTTTGTCGATTGGTCAGTCAACAAGCACGTGTCTATTTTTTCATATCCGTCGGAAATCCGTCGGAAATTTCCGACGGATTTCCGACGGATTTAGGGTATATTTGGGGTTTAGGGTTTAGGGTTTCTTTATATGATTTAGGGACATGTTATTTACATGTTTCATTCAATAAATATATTAAGTTCATCAATATTACAGGGTTTGCATTAGTTTAAAAATTATACAACATCAAAACATATCGTTTCACATAAATCAACAATATCTTATACTATAACTTATACAAACACTTCCATCAAAATTTTTAAAATCTATATAACACATTTTCTTGATGTATATACAAGGTTAACCTATTTTATATACATCATACAAGTGTTTGTAAACTTTTGCCACAAAAAAACCTATACCCTATACCCTAAACAAGATTTTTAAATATCCGTCGGAAATCCGTCGGAAATTTCCGACGGATTTCCGACGGATTGAGTTGAATCTGGGTTATATCCGAGGGATTGATTTTTCAGCCGATGCAACTGAATCCGTCGGAAATCCGTCGGAAATTTCCGACGGATTCAACTCAATCCGTCGGAAAACCGTCGGAAATTTCCGACGGATTTCCGACGGATTCAGTTGCATCGGCTGAAAAATCAATCCCTCGGATATAACCCAGGTTTTATCCGAGGCAGCTTATTCCGTCAGAAATCCGTCGGAAATTTCCGAAGGATTTCCGACGGATATTTAAAAATCTTGTTTAGGGTATAGGGTATATGTTTTTTTTTTTGTGGCAAAAGTTTTCAAACACTTGTATGATGTATATAAAATAGGTTATATAGAATTTATAATATTTTTTTTGTTGCAAAATTCCGATTTTGTTACACTTAATCAAATGTCTAACTTTATAAAACTTCGACATAACTGATATATTACACATTACAATTCTAGTTCAAATATATGTACATATTTTACGGTGCAAATTTTATAATTAAAACTACTGTCAATCCGATGATGAGTAATCTGATTCTCCTGAATCGGAAGGTTCCCCAAATTCGTCAAATTATTCTTCTGAATCCTCAAATACTCGATCGTCTGACTGTATGGTGAAATCAACGACAAGGTCGACCTCAAGGGAATGCTCGATTGAACCCAAACCTACGGAGCTTTGTTGGAGGGGTTCATGATCAGACATCCCATGAACTCTACCTCTCGGGTTTATCGATGTGACTGTAACCCACGGGTCTTGCTTGTTTGTCACCCGCGGATAGGGAATGTAGCATACCTACACCATGTACAAATTTAACCACGGGAATGCAACAAAACTTAATTAAAAATTAACGTAAAAGAAATACAAACCTGGTCTGCTTGTGATGCAAGTACAAATGGCTCGTATCTCTGGAGTTTTCTTCTGCTATGTAATGATGTAACACCAAATTGGTCGTGTCGCACACCGCTTCCTACTAATGGGTCGTTCCAGTCGCATAAAAATGCAACACATCTTAGACCGAGCATTCCCGGGTACTGAACATCGAAAATCTCACGTACGACACCATAGTATACAAGATCACCTGACTGAGTTGATACACCGTAATCTGAAGTTGTCGCACTCCTATCATCCCGAAGAATCTTAAAAGCGTACCCCCGTGTGCTATACATCACATGTGACTGCACAGTTGCTAGTGGAAATCTCACAATTTCTTCTAACCACGTGGGAAATGTTTGTCCGTTAGCCTTCTCTGTCGTCACCTGCACAATTAAAATAAAAATACTTCAAATAATTAAATCTTTCATTACATATGATGATTGCTAAAAACAAGGCAATTAAAAGACTTACATAATCTCTTAACCAACGTCCGAACTCTTCCTGTTTGAGCTCGATTAGCTCGTCCTCTGTTTTGTCAGGAAATGCAAAACGTTGATAAGCCATATACATCCTGTGAGATTGAAACAATTATCACGTTAGTACATATATATATATATAATCAAAAACCCAATACGTAATTAATAATTATGTTCAATATATAATACCTCTCATATTCATCAACTCCGTCGCAGTTTGTGAGAATATACATATGCAAATGCTCTCGCTCTTGTGGTGAAAGTCTCCTCTTCTTGCCTTTTCCACTAAGTCGTCCAATCTGTAAAAATATATGAGGTACATCGACCGGATAGAAAGGTAGGACGCCTCCGTCATCATGTCGAGCTGCTCTACGACTCTTTGTTTTGACTTGTGATGGAAAGTAGGACTCGGCAAAATGTGAGGTTTCTTCATTGATGGTCTGTGCGACGATAGAACCCTCC
Organism: Eutrema japonicum; assembly: GCA_030161315.1. Classification (NCBI taxonomy): domain Eukaryota; kingdom Viridiplantae; phylum Streptophyta; class Magnoliopsida; order Brassicales; family Brassicaceae; genus Eutrema; species Eutrema japonicum. The sequence continues at coordinate 47,483,107 of BSQW01000011.1, forward strand.
ACTCTACTCAAATTTTTCACCTTCTTCTTTAGATGTAACATATACCGTTCGAAAGGATACATCCAACGGTACTGAACCGGGCCCCCAAGCTCTGCTTCTCGAGGGAGATGAATTGTTAAATGTTCCATAACATCAAAGAATGAAGGAGGAAATATCTTCTCCAAATTGCAAAGGATTACAGGTATATTAGCCCCAAGATTTCGGATACCGTCTGATGTAAGAGAGCGAGAACATATATCTCGGAAAAAGGCACCAATCCCTGCAATATATGGATAACAAATGAATAATTAAATAATGAAGTATATATTGTATAAAGTAGTAAATAAATAATTTCATGATTGTACCTGCAATTGCTTCGTGGACATTACGTGGTAGAAGACATGCAAAGGCAAATGGAAGGAGGCGCTGCATCACCACATGACAATCATGACTCTTCATCCCAGTAAACTTCCCTTCTCCATGATCAACGCAGTTCTGAAGGTTAGATGCGTATCCGTCCGGGAATCTAACACTTTCGGTAATCCAGTAAAAAAACTCGGCCTTTGAAGGTTCATCGAAACGAAAAGCCGGGACCGGAGGCTTCCCGTTCTCTGTCACATGTAGTGCTCTACGAGAACAAATGTCTGGCAAGTCCAATCTAGACTTCAGATTGTCCTTCGTCTTCCCTTTGACATTGAGAACGGTGTTCATAATGTTGTCGAAAAAATTCTTCTCAATGTGCATGACATCCAGATTATGCCTCAAAAGATGGTTCTTCCAATAAGGCAAATCCCAGAAAATGCTCCTCTTGTGCCAATTATGAACGTTGCCACAACCATCAACAGGATGATGTCCGTTACCACCACAATCAACGGTCCTCTCTGCACCAAAATCTCTAAACTGAGTCAACAAATACTCACCATCTAACTCAGGAGGAGGACCGTCAAATACTTTCCGGTTCTTCCTAAACAATGTGGTGCTCCGACGATAAGGATGATCGCTAGGTAGGTATCGCCTATGACAATCAAACCAAGACATTTTCCGTCCGTGCTTCAATTGGAACGCATCAGTGTTATCTTGACAGTACGGGCACGATAACCTTCCGTGCGTTGTCCATCCTGATAACATGCCATATGCTGGAAAATCGCTAATAGTCCACAAAAGTACCGACCGCATGATGAAATTTTGGTGACAAGAAACATCAAACGCTTCAATACCTTGGTCCCATAACATTCGCAGCTCATAAATCAATGGTTGCAAAAACACATCAAGTGATCTCTTCGGATGCTCTGGTCCAGGAACGAGAATGCTAAGGAACAAGAACTCCCTTCGCATGCACAAAGATGGCGGCAAATTGTAAGGTGTTACAATTACTGGCCACAAAGAATATTTTCTGCCGTGCTTCCCAAAAGGGCTGAAACCATCGGTACATAATCCAAGGTATACGTTCCTTGCCTCAAACGCAAAGCTGTGATAAATGGATTGAAAATGTTTTCATGCTCCTGCATCTGACGGATGGGCGATTTGTCCATCTGTTGTATGCTCTGCATGCCATCTCATTGCTCCTGCTGTGCGCTCTGACTGATATAACCTCTTCAATCTCTCTATTAACGGTAAATACCACATCCGTTTATATGGCACTGGCACTCTTCCACCTGTTTCCTTATACCGAGGTTTGCAACAAAAACGACATGTCGTACGATCTGCGTCCTCTCTCCAGTAGAGCATACAGTTGTCTATGCATACATCTATCATCTGATACGACAATCCTAGACCTTGAACAAGTTTATGTATCTCATAGTATGATGCCGGTGCAAGATTATCTTCTGGCAAAATTTCTTTCACAAAATCAGCGATTGCATCCACGCACTCCTCACTCAAATTGAAATCCGTCTTTATACCCATCATCCTTGTTGCAGTTGATAAAGGGGAATGTTCACCTCTACACCCATCATATAACGGATGTTTAGCAGCGTCTAACATATCAAAGAATCTCCGAGCTTCTAAATTAGGTTCTTCTCCCCTATCTCCATACTCAGCAACCGATGGTATATTTTCACGAAATGCATCGTTCACCATCTGAACATGACCTACAGTACTTTGTTCTTCCATTGCGGGTTCTTCTAAGCTAGTGTTATCCCCAATATAATGTTCACTAGTACTAGCATAATTATCCACCATTGTATCATTTTCTCCATGATAATACCAAATCTTGTAACCCGACATAAACCCATGACAATACAAATGTGACCATACTTCATCTATCACGATAAATCTACGATTTCCACAATTGGTACAAGGGCAATAGATTTTACCGGTTTTTTTTGCTTTCTTCTGCATACCCGCAAATGCCATGAATTCCTGTAGACCTTTTTTGAATTCCTCCGTAACTAGGCCCGTGTCCGGAATTAGATGAGGCTTGTCCATCCATGATCGAAAATAATTATAAGGATTTGAAGAAGACATTTTCGTAAGGAATTAGATAACAGAGATTTTTTTTTGTTGTGATTATAAATGAAGGGTGGAAACGTTTTTATAAGGAAAATTTTGTCCATTTTCCGACGGATTTCCGACGGATTTCCGACGGATATAAAGTAGATATTATCGATGTCGGCAACCATGTCGGCAACCATGTCGGCATCTGTCGGCATCTGTCGGATATCCGTCGGAAATCCGTCGGAAATCCGTCGGCAATCCGTCGGAAATCCGTCGGAAATTGCCGACGGATGAACGTCGTCGGAAATCCGTCGGCAGTATGTCGGCAACATCAGAATGCGTCAAAAAGTCGTCGGAAATCTGTCGAAAAGTGTCCGACGGATTATTGTCGTCGGAAATCCGTCGGAATTTCCGACGGATTTCCGACGGGTTAATATTTCCGACGGAATTCCGACGGATTTCCGACGGAATTCCGACGGATTTCCGACGGATGAGAAGTTAGTCGGAAATCCGTCGGAAAGTCGTCGGAAATTTCCGACGGAATTATTGCCGTCGGAATTTCCGTCGGATTTCCACCTGTTTTCTTGTAGTGAGTATGATTACGTCAGAGTTTGTGGGGTTTCCGAAAATCATGTCAGGAGTAAAAATCCTATATAGATTTTGTTGTATATTTTTCAAATTAAAAATATCAATAAACCGGAAAATGTCAGGAAACTCAAAGATGTTTCTTCTGCTTACAGTGAGAAGAAAACTAGTTTTTCAAAATATTGTTTTCTCTCCACTCTTCTCTTTTCTTTTATATTTCCGAGATCCCAAAAAAAACCCGAACGAATCACGTTGGTCTTCGTCGGTGATATTGGAGTCTGAATATTATTCTCATGAACTACTTTTTACCCCTAATCGGAGCCACCGACTAAACTGGTAAGTTTGATTTACATTAATTCGCGTTCAAACATACTAAATTGACTTTTGTTATATTATTTTCTCACCGATTGGTGCCGATATGGGTTTCTGGTTGCTGAAGGAGTGCCGATAGGATAACAGTTAACAAAACTAACAAAAGCAGTTCTACCGAGAATGACTTCACCCGGTCATGAACCACGAGGAGAGAGAAATCGAATGAATCCAACTGAATCTGAGTTTGGCCAGAGAAATTGAATGAATCCAACTGAAATTGAGTCTGGTCAGAGAAATCGATGAAGCTTGTGAGGTACGACAAAAGTGAACCACTTCTAATTGTTTCTATTAAATACTAACTATGTTACTCATTCTTCTATCACCCATTACATTACTAATATAAGTAGCAACAAACATTCATAGCGTATCAATAGGTTGTTAAACTTGTTTATCAATAGGTTGTTAAAATTGTTTACTACCAAATCGATATTTGAGTTAACAACGACCAATCAAGTTAGCAATCTTTGTGTTTTGAATATTTCAGGTCCTTCTCGCAGGTTGAGGCTGAGGTATTTTGTTAGTTTTGTTAATTGTTATCCTAGAGTTAGCAGATAATTGTGATAGATTCATGATTAATACCTTTAACGGTGACAATGATAATTTATGTTTACTCGGGGTCTCTAACATATCCAATTTTCCAGGTTGAGGTTGAAACGATCATACATCCCGAAGTAGAATTAAACCCTGATGAGGAAGACCTTTCATGGAGTGATGATGAGGAAGATTCAACCTTGCATACACATGATCCGGAAGAGTCCTTGCTGACAAAAAACGCCAACAAATGATGGTGAAGAGGTTCTAACTGAAGATGACATCCAAACAAATGTAATGATTGGATGGGTTAAATCATGATCTTGTTTAAAAGTAAACAATTGGTTTGTTAACTCATATTCCGGAGTATTTATGTTAAAAGAATGTATTAACCAAACTATGATAACTTGGTTAACGACTAATGCTAATTGTATTCTTATATTTATTTTTTAAAAGTTTGTAGTAATTTGGCTAAAAATTTGTTATTTTGGTAACAACCTCGCATGCTAATTGTGTTCTCTTCCCAATAGTTGTTAAATTGTTATCTAGTTAACATTTTTAACTGATAACTTTCATTGTTAACACAAGATCGTCATGAAAATGAGCACATCAAAAAATCAAAGGTCCGAAACCTAGTGAATTATATATTTATAGAAAATATTAGTACTAACCAAATAACCAGATTAACGCATTACATGCCTAAATAATTATGTTAATTATATTACGCTAACCTTGTTAACTTTGCTAACTTTGCTAAATTGAAGGTTGTTAAACTTGTTTACTACCAAATCTATATTTGAGTTAACAACAAACAATCAAGTTAACAATTTTTGTGTTTTGAATACGTCATGAAGTAGAATTCAACCCTCAAGAGGAGGACCTCTCATGGAATGATGAGGAGGAAGATGCAAGGGTGGACTATATGATAAGGCTTCTCGCAGGTTGAGGCTGAGTCGATCATACGTCATGAAGTAAAATTCAAACCTCAACTCCTCAAGAGGAGGACCTCTCATGGAATGATGATGAAGAAGATGCAAGGGTAGACTATATGATGAGGCTTCTCAATCAACGATATGAATTCAAGAGCAAAATGTTTGGTGGTGGTCTTACACCCGGTCAACTTGTGTTACACCTCGTCAGAACCCTGTATAATGTATAGTTATTTTTAATCATAAGTCGTTAACAATATTATCATAGTTGGGTTAACACCTTATTTTAGCATAATACATTGTTATCTGACTTAACAAAATAGTTGTTAACTTTTCACAAAACTCATGATTTAACCCATCATATCAATATCTTCGTTTGGTTGTCCTCTTCTATTCCAGCCTCTTCACCATAATTTGTTTTGCGATCTTTTTAGTCGCGTGGACTCCCCGGGATCCTGTCGAGAATATGTTAGTATTCGTGTGTTAACAAAGGAATTGTTAACTATAATTGATAACATTGTTTTCTGCTACTATTTGGATATCTTCAATTAATACATTTTTTTGTTACTATATATACAAGACAACTTTTTTTTATATTTAATGCTCTTGTCGGGCTTTAAATGCACTCTACCTCAATGACAGCTTTTCTTTTCTTTGAGATTTAAAAAAAAATCTTCCACCTCCTTAGCATTAAATGCACTGCATCCTCAATCATATCTCTCTTGTCGGGCCATTTAATGCAAAATTCATTTATCCAATTCACATGACGTCAGCTGTTTGTAGGGTCAAAATGGAAAAAAAATTCGACATAAAGAGTCAAAACTAATTTGCGTTTGTCAACTGTCATTTTCTTAATTTTATGGTCAACTGGTCATATATACTCAATTCACCCATAAATTTATAGGATGATTCTTACTTTTTCCAAATAAATACTCTAAAACTAGAGTATTATGAATATCTAGTATTAATTATTATCAAAATTAGTTTTTATACATATTGTATACACAAAAATGTTCACAACAAAATTTCTTTTAAACCCCTACGATTGATCGACGGTCGCTATAACCCATATAGGGAGACTTTGCCTATCGATGTGGGCCACAAATATCAAAACCCTGTTATAAAGGGACAACATTATCCCATTTAGATACTACTAATATATAATTATTTCAAAAACAATGGTTAAAAAACAACATTATCATTCTCCTTCAGTTTCCCAAAGATGTAGTGAATCTATAAGCTCTTTACTCTTCTTCTCAACCTCATCAAAGCAGCCTCTGGTTCCGCCGAGGCAGCTAGCGTAATCACTAAGGATATGACAGAATTTCTTAGATCCGATCTCGACAAAATCCCAAACAGCTTGAGGCAAATTTCCAAAATTGCCAAATCAGATGAACTCAGTTCGCATTTCCGTCTATAATCCCTCTCATTCAACCGCCGTCGATGCTCTGAACACATATTTCCCTTCTCTGGTTCTTCATTGATCCCCGAACACTGCACTGCTTATGGCTTCCGCAACCGTCGGTGACGTTTTCAGCTCAGGGCTCAGGTCTCGTCTTTCCATGAGTTTGGGTTTGTCATACCCATAAATAAGCTTGCTTTCAAGAATAAAAAATCTTGTACTTGAGTTTTTTCGTGTCGATGCTCGGTCCCTGCATATTCATTATCGTCATTTTGTTTGATTAAACGATGTTTAGAAGTGGCCGTCGGAGCTTTCTAAAGGGAATCAATGTTAAATGTTAATATAGTTATTGATTACATGATGTTAATATAGTTATTGATTAAATGATGTTAATCATAATTAATCACATTTCAAAATTAGTTAGATAAACTCACAAATTTTAACCTACTTTAAAATTTAAGATTCATTTCCAAATTTCACAAATTTTTTTTTTCATTAAGGGTTTTCTGCAAATAAACCCCTCAAGTGGTTTTTTTTTTGCAACTCTACCCTCGACTTGCGGAAAATTCAGGTCAAACCAACCAGGTGCGATTCAACCCGTTATATAACCCTCGTCTATATCGATGACTTGGCAAAGATGGATGTCGTTTGAAAACCAGACGGAACGTGAAACGCACCATTTGGGTTAGATAAAAACGGCAACAACTTTTAATGAGTGTGTCGTTTTGAAACTAAAAAATGACATGGGTTATTAATCTCCTTAACCCTAAATCGATTTGGGGGAAAATCAGAACTTAGGTTTTTTCCGAAAAAAGTCCTTCCTAAGTTGTGAGAATTCATTGATTCCTGAGGGCAAATCGATTCGAGAGGGAAAATGTCGTGAGTGATTTGATGGTTTCGTGAGTGATATCGATTCTTATATTGGGTTCGAAGCTTCTAGATTTGAGTTTGAAGCTTGTCGGGTTCTAAGCTTCTCGATTTGAGTTCTAACCATCTTGTTCTGGGTTCAAAGCTTCTCGATTTGAGTTTCGAAGCTTATTGTTTTGGATTCGAAGCATCTCGTTCTGGGTTCGAAGCTTCTGGATTTGAGCTCGAAGGTTATTGTTCTGGGTTGGAAGCTTTTAGATTGTAAGTTCGAAGATTCGTAAGGGTATTAGAGTTCGAAGATTCGTGAAGATTTGGGCTCGTTTTGTTTGGAAACGAAGATGTCAACGCCGGTGGAGAGGTAAGTATCTCATTTTCTGCATTTCCATCCTCCTGCAGTGTTCTCAATCGGGTCTAATATCGACTTTCATCCTTCTGCAGTTTCGATTTGTTCTTGTTTATTGGTGGATACTGGTCGTCTGATGATTATATCATAGTGGAGAGTCACTTAAAGTGGGTACTCTATCACCTGAAACTTTTAGCTTGAATTGTGTCTCTATGTTTGTTAAGGATATGTACGGTTATGATGACAACATGAGTAAAGTCTCATGGTATCCACCTGAAACGCCTCTGAAGAAAGAAGATATCGATGATGATGAGATGTTAAGGAAAGTGGTGCTTTATTCTCTTGGGTCAGGAGCTATGACACTATATATAGTTCGGAAAGATGATCCATATATATTGGTAGGCGTATAAAAGATGATCCATGTATTTCCCCAAAACAACATGATTTTCACTTAAACAAGACAACCCCAAAACGCATCGTTTCATTCTCCGTGACCGATATAATGGAGGTTAGCGCCGAGGGTTATATAGCGGGTTGAATCGCACTTGGTTGGTTTGACCTGCATTTTCTGCAAGTGTGGGTAGAGTTACAAAAAAAAATCACTTGAAGGGTTTATTTGCAGAAAACCCTTTTATTAAACATGGTAGAAACGTGAAATACAAGGGTGGGATACGATGTTTAATCGACAGGAACACGTCCTCCGATAAACAAAAGCTCGATAAGCGGGAGACAAAACCCGCTTTCTGGGAGACTAAGATACAACAAAAAAGAGAGCTACAAAGCCGAAAACATTTCGGAGATAAAGTCGACGAGTTCATATAACTCACGGAGACTAAAGCCCAAACAAGGGAGACATTGAAACAAAGATTACAAATAAAAACAAGCAATCTCTCAACTCAAAACAGAGCAAAAAAAAACTAGAAACCGAACTAGAATGTCACACCAAAAGTACATAATTTTCTTCCGTTAGAGGTCCTTTAAAAGAAACACAAAGAGGGTGACTTCACCAGCCAAGCCTCCAATTCCTATTGGAATTTGTGATAAGAAACAAAAAGGTGTTGAATTGCTCTCAGAATAAGAAATTTAGATAAAGCTTGAATCTATGTTTATTGATCTGATGAATAAATCTTTTCTCTCGCGAGCATACATATTTATAGCTAAAGCTTAACATAATTATTCTAGGAAAAACTCTTAAACTGTAGACAATAAAACTAATGCAATTGCTAATTTAACTAAAACATAAATGTAATTTTCCTTCTCTTATTCTCTACAACTAGGAGAGCATCCGCGCTACGCGTGGGTTTTCTTTTAACTCACTATGTACATCACGGTAAAGATTAGCCATCAGAAATTTTGGAGTGTCGGGTCCATTGAAAACGTCGTAGATCCTAGTGAGAAGTCATTCTTGCTTCTCTTAAACACAGTGTTTTGGAGTGTCGGGTCTCACAGTGTTTTCCCTCTTAGAACCACGATGAAATTCGACACCGGAAGAACCCAGGGCCGTTGCTTCCTCTCCCTGGAAATCGGGTGCTAGGAAAGGCGCTTCATCCTTTTATGGCTCTTCTTCGAGTATACGCTACTGAGCAGCGCCGAGAAATGCACGCCGGCGGAGTTAAATCTCGAAATCTCTCCGGTCGGGTCCAACGGGCCTGAAGTCGCACCTCTCTCGGAACCGACATGATCGCCTCTCTCTCTTTGACTTGAAATAAAAATTAAAAAAAATCTGAAAAAAATCCAGAAAGGATGCCTTTTCACGCGTCCTGGTTACCTCCCCACACACGCGCTTCTCTCTCACCTCAAACACTCTCTCTCTGTCACCCTCTCTCGCTTCCCTCCTCTCGCCGGCTCTGCAATGACGTTGGCGCGAATTTCTTTTTCGCCGACGCAAAATCCGACCACGTCCACGACCAATCATCGCCGTTCAATAATTGATCGACAACGTTTTCATCGGCTGCTCCGTTAACCACGCCGTGACTGACGGAACATTGCTATGAAATTTTATTTCGATTTCATATCTTTCCATTATGGATGTAGTTGATAGGAAACTCATGATTTCCTTCGGTTTCATGATGCTCTGCATTATCATTGATTTTGTCGATCCAACTTGAAATTGATGATTCAATAATAAGACGAGCCAACATATTGAAAATGCATGTTAGAAATAATATCTTATAACGTTAAATAATATATAAGAGATATATATTAATTTGTTAATTGTCAATTAATTTTTAATATGCAATCAATTTATAAAAAATAAATTGGCCAATAGGGGGTGCTGAGATATAAGTAAATTTCTCTTTAATTAATCCAAGTCACGTTCCTCTCACATGTCCTTTTATTGTCTTCTTCGTTTCATGTTTTATTTTTCTTCAGCAGAATCAAATGATTTGGTGAGAATCCAACACTCCATCTTGAACCAATTGGTTTGATTTCTGAATTCTGGTTTAGAATATTGAATCCTCGAATTCGATTTAGAGTTTTGGATCCCGAAACTGCTTGATATTTTCTGGCTCTCGAAATTCCTTTCACGGCGTCTGCAAAACTCCATGGTAGGCTTTGTTGCTAGATCTCCATCTTGTTTTGTGTCTCCAAGACATGCATTTCTTCTTTGTTGCTTACAGATTTTTCCAGATTTGATATTTTCCTCATAATTTGTGTATGCATAAGTTCCAGATTCTCCTTAATTTTCCGTTTTTTCTTCATTGGATCGATTTCCTTGTTGAGCTTTCTCTGGATATATCCTTGTGATTGTTCTGTGAGATACCAAGTCTGATTTTTGTTGATCATCTTGATTTCTTCATCCATATCTAGTCTCCAATCTTTGTCCTTGACAACTTCTTCGAAACCAAACTCTTCCACTTGATTCTTTCTCTGTTTCTCTATCGTATCAACTAACTTTGAAATCTCTTTTGTCTGTAGTGCCTTCTCAGACGAGGTTTGTGTGGAAACATTGTCTTTTAGCTCCCTCTTAATGGAATGCTCTTCAACTATCTTCACTGGTACTCCAAGGTTCATATTCTGAAACTTCAAAACTGCATTGTGCTTCTTTGTTCTGGTGATGTAGTGGTTGAACTTGTTGCTCTATCTTGTGGTGATGAATGTTGAGATTTTAGAACTGTTTCTAGGCAGGTTTTAGACTGTTTTGTGGCTGTTTTGTGGTTGAATCTTGAAAGACCTCCTTCTTGAGTTGAATACTCTTTCTGAACGATTGACCAGCTTAGTGAAAAAACTAGTTCCACTCATAGGAGTTTCAATGATCTTCTTGTATTCTTTGTTAATTATGATGCCCTTTTTTTATGTGATCATGGATAGCATTGGACCAACACAGGAAGAGCTTGTAGCCGAGGAACTTGACTCAACACAAGAAGAGCCTGTAGCTGAGGAGCTTGTAGCCGAGGAGCTTGTAGCCGAGGAGCCTAAGACCATCTCAACTGGTCCAATGACACGAGCAAGGACTAAGGAGCTCAAGGAAACTGTTGCTGGCATTCTTAACCACATTCAGAAGCAACCAAGCTATCTAAACCAAGAAAGCGACGAATCAACTCCAACACTCGTCCTAATCCAAGTACAAGATGGATAGTGAGCTTGTGGTCTATCTTTGCACTATTTTTCCCTATCTTTGTTTTTGTCCCACTTGGGTTTTGCAAAGATAGGTTTTTAATGAGGCAATGATAGATCACCACACCTTAGCTCACTAGCCACGCCAAGGCCCAGATGCACCAATTCGACCAGCATGGCCATTTTTCCTTTTATGTTTTATTCTTTTCTGTTTTAAGTGTTTTTCCCTTTTCTTTTATTTTTACTTTTCTTTTATTTTTTCCTTTGTTTGGTCGATATATTGGCTTTATAAATACTAGTAATGTCGACACAAAGCATTAACCTACCTTTCAATTTAATCTTACGGCGCAGCCGCTTTTTCTTTGAAGAGAGACGAGTTCATCTTCTTCTTCTCTTTGATCTTGCTTGGTGTGTGATATCCAGGCTTCTTTTTCTTCTTAAGTGTGTCATATCTTAAGAGAACAAAGGTATATCAGAGGTTCACCATCCCCTCTGTGCGACCACTTCACCTCCACACGCCTTGAAGCTCATATGCTTGCAAGGATTATCCTTCACGTTTCCAGCCTTAGAGTGGCGATCTAGGGAGATTCATGTCATTTTTGTTGTCGAATAAGATCTTATATCCAGTTTTTACTGGCCGTCCAACACTAAGTAGACTCCTGACTATCTTTGGAACTAGAAACACATCTCTTATAGAAACACACCTCTTTGCAAGTCTTAAGTCAATTACTCATATCCCACTCATGTCATTGTGGTATTTAAGATATCAAACCAATGAGGTATGAGGCTAACACACTATGAATCCAAGAAACTATATAAGTTAAGCAAATCAAGTGGTTTTAATCTAACAATCTAATGATTCAAATTTAAACAAAACAAACCAAACAAGAAACTAAACACTAAACGAGATTAAGATAATGATTAAAAAGAGGATCATTGGGTGAGGCAATTGATTTGGGGGAATCATAAGCTAATCAATGATGTCTACACAATCACACAAGTGCATTTCATTAAGCCTAGAACACTAATCAAGATTAATCTAATATCTTAGCACTAATCACTTTATTAATTACAAATTCAAGATCAAATTCTCATTGGTGAATAAGCAATCAACAAGCATTAAATAACAAGTTCCAATAGCCAAAATTCATCTTAGACAATCATTCTCATGAGCTAAGTGTGAAAATCTCTTATTTAGTTCATTGGGGAATTTCATCAAACACATTGTGTGTATGAAATTCCCTATGATCTAGATTTGAGTTTCTCAAGCCTAATTTAGCATTATAAACACTAAATAAGAAAGGAAACAAGACACTTAAGCTCTAGACATCAAATATTAACAAAAAACCCCTTAATCTACCAAACCCAAATGGTCCAAGAAGAACTACTCACTAATCATGAAGAAGACAGCAAATCTCATGAAAGAGGTGTTGTTAATCATGATTAGAGAATAGGAAGATGAAAAATTAAAAGGGAATTAAGAGAAACAAACTTTAAATTGCATAAAAACTCAAGATCTCTCTTACAATCACTTAGAACCCTCAAAGGGGAGGTTTTTAGCAAGAGAAAAGAGATGGCCTCTAAAAATTAGGTCTAAAGCCTTATATACAAGTTTGGGCCGCGCCCCAACACCTGGCCGTGGTGGCCCGGTATGGCAGGCCGGTATTCTCCCTGGTTTGGACGTGCTGATACCGGTCTGTCGTGCCGGGTGAAGGCGGGTCGGTATTGGTCAAAGGTCTTACAGCCAGGCAGATACATCTTCGGTAAAACTGCGATATCTCCTGAAATACATGTTCGAATGGCCTCAAACCACATCCAGTCGACAGATAACTCATTGGGCTACAACTTTAATGAAGGCCATTGAAGCTGAATCAGATCAGAAATCCTTCGTTCTGCCAGTTATATCAGACATCTTGGATGAGCTTTTCCTTCTCTTATGCTCCATCATTCCAAACATCCTCAAAATGTCTCCAAACACCTATAAAAGACTCCAAATGAATGCAAGACTCACTAGGACCTAATGAAAACTACCTAAGCCATAATTTAGACTAAAATGCTAAGAAAACTATGAAAAACGCATGCATGGGATCGGAATCACTAAGCTAGATGCATGCTAAAACGGGTAAAATATGGGAATATCAACTAGTTCCACTCATAGGAGCTTCAATGATCTTCTTGTATTCTTTGTCCATTATGATGCCTTTTTTGTTGTCGAATAAGATCTTATATCCAATCTTTACTAGCACTACAAGAAAACTGAGTATTGATAGCACATTACGATAGCACGATTTCTGTAACTGCTATTAAAGAGAGTATGTTGGGTTGGAATACTCTATTATAGCATTTTAAAAATTCTAAGCCGAAATTTCAATAAACGGGAGCAAAAAATAACTTTTGGAGCCTAATTTATGTCTTGAGCGCCAAACACTTAGCAAAAATTTTAGTTTTGGCAAACTTTATCTTCAATTTTATCCCTCTCTTGCTCACAAAACTCGATTCTCATAATAACAAAAAAAACATTCTCTCCCTGTAGTAAACAACAACGCCGTCGAGACTCCAAAGCATCCATTCCCGAGCTTGATTTTGGCGGCCGGTGGCAGTTTGGCTTAGTCGGAGACAAGCGGTCAGTTCATGCCTAGGGTTCGAACTGGCTGGCTCTTTTTCGATCCAAATCTCACTATGTGCGAGTGTTTGTTTCCCGAGATCCAAAGTTTTGCAACTCCGTGGATCTCCTCCTCTCTCTGGATCTCGTACCTTGAGGTTCGTCTCTATGTTAAACTTCGACATATGACACATATCTTATCAACTTTTAATAAAAAAAAGTTTTTTTTTCTCTCAAGCACGATGACTATCGAGAGCGAAACCTAATCTTCAATCGCCTCTTCCTCTCGACGGTTTCGCCGCCGCGAGCCGTCGCATCTGCTCCTCTGGCGAGCCCCTCTCCGGTCTGATTCTACTCAACCACTTTCAACTAATTTCGATTCAACTAAAAAAATTAGTTGACCCGCAAATCCTCTCGGTGGATTCCAGGAAATCGATTGATAAGCCGCCTCATCACGATTCCATTTCGTGTGTATCTTCGAGATGGAGTGTTTTTTCAAAAGACAATTCCGTCAGAGAAGTCACTTTTGGTGATGTGGGATCAAAGCGTATCCGCCATGGATCAGCTGGAGCTGATTCAGAGATGTTAAGCATGTCCCAGAAAGAGATCAAAGACGAGGATGCTCATTTGATTTATATAAACGACCCTGAGAGAACAAACGAAAGGTTTGAGTTCACAGGGAATTCAATCATACCTGCTTTTGGATTTGATAAAGAAAGTCCAGATTCTTGTTTTGTTTGTGGACTGTTTTTAGATAGCTACAGGAGTTTCGGTAGATATCATACCAGGCCTGAATGATCCAACTAACTTTGCATTGCCCCAGCAGGTTCGCAAATACATAACAAACACTCAAAAACCAAAATATGTATTGACAAATCTGATCCATATGCCCTTTTCTTTTGTTCAGCCTCTAAACATGTGCCTTTTCCCTGGATCAACCCCTTATAACACCTTCAGATCATGTACAAACCCTCATTCCTTTGATGTCGATAATATCAGGTATGGTTACTGTACATAAAGGGCACAATCTCTAACTACAGTTCGTTGGGTATATATATCTGAGCTAAACTCTTGGATTCTGACATATTTCAGATTTCTTGGAACTTCTGATCAGAATATCGATGACCTTGACAAGTACTCACAGGCTTAAAGCAAGCTTGATTTCGTCGAAAGAACGCTGAGGTGGAGACATCTTGCTCTCACTGCATCTAATACGCTCGGTAAGAATTCATCTGCCCCTGCAGATTTACTTTTTCGAACTAAGACCTCAAGAAACAGAAAAGGAACAAAAGTTCATTTTTGGAGTTCATTGGTTTGATCCAATTCTTTACAGGTTGTTATCCATTCACCGACAGAGACCCTTTCTTGATCGAAACCTGTCCTCATGTCTACTTTTTCGGGAATCAAGATAAATATGACAACCGTTTGTTAAAAGGTACAACTTCCTTGCACAGAGGTTATATAGGAAGAGAATAGTTACTTTGTTTTGGTTAAACAATGATTTTTAACTTTGTTGGGTAATAATAATAATGTTGCAGGGTCGGAAGGTCAGCTGGTCCGGTTGATATGCATTCCAAAATTCTGTGAGACCGGTATTGCTGTTGCGGTGAGTTAAAATTTGAGCAGATATGGTCCCCATTTGACTCCATTTTCTTTGATAAATTGCAGAAAGCTATATCTGAAACTGAAAATGACCATGTTGTTTTGCAGGTGAACCTAAGGAATCTGGAATGTCATACCATTAGCTTTAGCACTCAGATAAGTTAATCCTTTATTTAACTTGTATCTCTCTGTTACTTTAAATTCAATCATACCTGCTTTTGGATTTGATAAAGAAAGTCACAGGAGATTCGGCTATTCCTGCAAATCTTCTAACAACAGTTTGTGTCCTGGTTAATATATTCAAGAATTCTATATTTCATTACTGGCTACAGAGGCATCATAGTCAAGTAAGTACTATTTCGTCTCCCTGATTTTATATCATATTTAGAATCTGTGATAATCTCTGTGTCATAGAAAATGATGTCCTCGTTATATCAACATCAGACACAGGAGATTCGGCTCATTCTGCAAAATAACAATCAACTTCACTCAGTTATACAAGAATTATGCCATACAGTTTTACCAAGTTTTCCTAGAGTTACTACTATAGTTTTACCAAGTTCTACAGCTATATTTTTACCAAGTTTTCCAAAGTTATACTAATATAGTTTTAGTAAGTATTCCCCAGTTATCCTATTTATCACAAGTATCACGAATATACCAAGTAGAGTTACCAAGTATTCCCTAGTTGTCTTATTGCTCCAAGTATTACTAGTTTTCCCTACACAGTATTCCCTATTTCTACTAGTTTTCCGTATTGCTTCTTACCTCACTCTCCGATTCATATTCGGATTCGGTTGCTTCAGTTGATTCTCCACTCGAGTCATTGGCTACCTCCTTGGCTGCTGCCTCTCCATCTTCTTCGTCTTCTTCACCGCTCTCTTCTTCTTCTTCTTCTTCTTCTTCTTCTTCTTCAGACTCTTTCTCTTCTTCTTCATCCTGATTCGTACACCCACCACTCGTAACGGCCACCAGAGGAAGCGAAGATGAAGCATTCACCACCGGAGGAACCGAATGAACCACCGGAGTAGAACCTTCGACCACCGGAGGAACCACCGAAGTAGAAGCTTCGACCACCGTCGGAACCACCGTCTCCGCCGCCTGCGAATCCCCTACTTCTTTTGGGCCGATCTTCATCTTCACCGCCCTCTTTTCTTCACCGGGATTCTTCTTCTTCTTCTTCGCATAAACCTTCACTTTCGAAGTAGAAGCTTCGACCACCGTCTCTGGAACCGAAGTTGAACCTTCCACCGCCGTCGGGACCACCGTCTCCGCCGCATGCGAATCCTCTACTTCTTTTGGGCCGATCTTCATTTTCTTCGCCGCCCTCTTTTCTTCACCGGGATTCTTCTTCTTCTTCGCATAAACCTTCTTCGGATTCTCGTCCTTATTCGGATTCTCCATCACTTTCGCCTCCTTTGCGCCGCTATTAGGGTTTCTTCTCTTGGACCGTCGTGTTTCCACCATTGTCTGAGTGAAGGAGGGGAATGTAGGGAGGGGAAGGGATTTGGGGAGAATTCCTCAGTTTTCCCGAGTTTTGCGGTTTTGGGAATTAATGGGGGAAAGTTAGAATTTTGATTCAATTTATGAATTTTGAAAAAAAAAACCGAATCGGGTGTAATCGGGTCAAACCCGCGTGCGTGCTATCCGGTCGGGTGTAATCGGGTCACACCATGTAGAAACTGTAAATATCATGATTTTGGTCTGGTTTTTTTATAACTTACTCATCTCTATAATATTATTTAAGAAGACATTTTTAAAAATAAACTTTGTTTTGTAAGTTATTACATGAAATACCATTACAAATAACAAAGAATAATTGAAATAGGAAATGATATAATAGTTTTTTAAAATTATTGATTAGAATATGGAAATTATATATTTTGCATTAAAACAGATTATTTATTATTTAATTTCTTAATTATTTTTAATATTATATATTTTAAAATAATAATCAATTCATATATATTCAAATAAAAAATCTATTCAAAATCTTGATATATTATTCACTATAATTTATTATATTTTATTTGAATATATATCAAAACAAAAGTTGAAAATATTTTACTAATTTTATAAAAATTTAGACACAAGAAAACTATGTTTTTAAAAAGAGTTCGTACACTAACCACAAAAACTAGAGTCATTTAACGGTGCATATTATAGCTATGTTTTCAAGATTATAAGTTTTTACGGGTTAACCCGAATATTATTTTAGTTCACTGCAAAACGGTTTAAATAGACAAATTATTACAAATTGACAGCTTTATCTATAATCATTAGTTAGTTATATTGTAAAATTCAGATAAAAACAATTTTCTTAAATTTTAAAATATATATATATTTTTTTAAATTACTCCGCGCTATAATTAGCGCGGGTTAAGTTCTAGTTTTTCTATTTAAAAAAAAACTTACACATATAATGAAGAGATTTGAGATTAAAACCTCAGTGCTAAGAATCCCCGACTTTCCTCGACTTGTCCGCTACAAACGAGGGAAGTTCTCATATGCCACTTTTGTTAAGAAATTTTTTTGCCATGCCATGTACTAATCTACATGCCACCAAGGATGTGTAATACCAATTTTACCCTTAATGATATTTGTTATATAAAAAAAAATTAAAACGAAAAAAAAACAGACCAATAACCCGAGACCCGCGACTCACCTCCCGACTCACCCCCGTCACCTTCCCTCCTCCTCCCCGAGACGCCATTGTTGCTCAAACCGAGGTCATTACATCCGCCGTCCCCTCCGGCGAGTTCGTCGTTCTTGTTGTCGTCGGTTTCTTCCCCTTTCTCCATCGGATTTGGTGAGTTCATTCTTAGGGGATTTGGGGATTTGTTAGATTTAGGGATTTGAAAAGAAATTTGGTTGTTTTGGTAGCACATTTGGTTCCATTTGGTATGTAATCATGTTTAATGGTAAGAATAGCTATTTCCATAGGTTATTTATCGAATTTAGCTGTTGAATGGTGGTAAATCTAGAGGAAACCCCGATTTAGAATCGATCACAAATCTGGAAATCTGCAAACGTATGACAACTGGAACAAATGGTATAACTGAGATATAGTAGGACAATTGGTTCAAATGGTATATAACTGAGAGATATTAGGACAACTAGAACAAATGGAATAACTATGACAAATTGTGTAATTCGTAATTTGTGTTTTTATATTATTTCCAGGAGGCGATGAGGAAGAGGCACACAAACGTTCATTTTGACTATGGAGGGTACTATACAAAAGAGCATGAATGGGTTTCAATAAATTCCGTATACGCTATATCGTTTAAGACCGCATCTATGGAAGAGATAACTTATTCGATGTTAGTAGAGAAAATATGCAGGAAGATTGCGATAGATGAAACCCCAAGGAAGCTGAAATTGAGTTATAGCGTATCTAATGCTGCGAGAGAGTCATATATTGTAGATGACGAGGACGTTTTTGTTTATCTGACGACATCGGATGAAAAGGGAATTCGACATGTTATGCATGTGGAGTTATCGAATGATGATTTGGAAAAAAGTCAGTGGGTCGATCAAATTTCAAGAGCGGGGCGAGGAAGTTCATTTGGTAAGAATTATGGGGAGCCGACTTCAAATGGGAGAGTTGATGATGCATATAATGGTGGAATCCTTACTATTTTCAGAGCTGGTGAAATATCAGAACAAAATAACGAGAATATCAATGAAGAGCCGATGAATGATGGTAATGAAGGTTGTGAGAATGATTCACGTAACGATTTTGAGGCTGTTGATAGCCCAGTGGATAACCATGTGGATGACGGTTTCGATGGTAGGCATGCCACCTCATGTACAAGATAGTCAGTATGTTGAAGAATGGGAAGATGGTACGAGTCTTGAAAAGGGTCAAGAATTTTGTTCTAAGGAGGCAGTGCAAGAACTGGTTCATAGAGCTGCAAATTTGAATTGTTTTGGGATTCGTACGGTTAAGTCGGATACGGAGCGACTTATGCTACGATGTGGTCAAGCTACACAAGATTGCAAATGGTATTTACGAGCTGCGAGAATTCAGAAATCAGAATTTTTCAGTGTCAGAGTACACAGAAAGATGCATACTTGTTCTCGGACTGTTGCCACCACAAGCAGTTGTAAACAGAAAGGCACACCAGGAATGGTAGCATCTCTTTAGCATGAAGACTATCCAGGTCTATTAGACACCCCGACTCCTAAAAATATCATGAGTATTGTTGAAGGAAGACTCATATTGCATTTGTCTTACTCTACGGCCTTGAGAGGAAAAAAACAACATGTAAGTGATGTGCGGGGGAGTCCTGAAAAAAGCTACAAGATGTTGTATTCCTATCTGTACATGTTAGAGAAGGTCAATCCTGGATAAGTAACAGCTAAGGAATTGGATGCAGAGAAAAGGTTCAAGTACCTATTCATTGCTTTGGGAGCTAGCATTGAAGGGTTTAGGGCTATGAGGAAAGTGATAGTTGTAGATGCAACTTTTCTTAAGTTTGTATATGGTGGTATGTTGATTTTCGCAACAGCTCAGGATCCCAATCATCACCATTACCCCATTGTGTTTGGTGTAGTTGATAGTGAGAAAGATGCTAGCTGGACCTGGTTTTTCAAAATACTGAAAACCGTTATACCGGATGTTCCTAGAATGGTTTTTATAAGCGACAGACATGCTAGCATCATCAAGGCAGTCTTTGAGGTGTACCTGAGCGCACATCATGGACATTGTATCTGGTATTTGTCTCAAAACGTGAGAGGAAAGGTGAAGAAACAACACAAGGATCATGTCGCGATGAAATTCAGAGATTGTGCTCATATTTATATGGGGAGTGATTTCAACCGAGAGTATGCTGATTTTAGGAGTAGGTTTCCTAAAGTCGCCGAATATCTCGATAAGAGCATAAAGTTGGATAAATGGGCAAGGTGCAAATTCCCAGGAAACAAGTACAACATAGACACCAGCAATTCCGCAGAGTCAATGAACAGTGTGTTTAGGGAAGCAATGAAGTACTCTCTATTACCTATGATTGATGTGATTCTTGAAAAAATTTCTGAATGGTTTAACAAACATAGGAAAGAAGCTGGTGCTGCATCGGACCACAAGAGAGTGGTGCCTTTTGTGGAGAACGAGTTGCACACACGATGTGCAATTGCATCGAAATTAGTGGTGACTGAGCTAAACGGCTTCCAGCTTGAATACAACGTTATTGGACGCGATGGGAAGAGTTATTTGGTGGACCTGAAAATGAAAAGTTGTTCTTGCAGATGTTTTGATATAGACATGTATCCGTGTGTCCACGCAATAGCCGCAACGAGAAACCTCATGAGGAAGGATGGGAGAACCGCGAATATCCAAATCTATGATCTCTGTTCCCAATATTACTTGATTAATACATGGGCGTTGGCATATTACAGAACCATTTATGTCGTCCCGCATGAGTCTAACTGGATGGTTCCTGCTGAAATAGAAAAATTGTTCGCCTTACCGCCGCAATACACCAAACGATCTGGAAGAAATCAGGAAACGCGGTTTCCATCTACCGGAGAAGGTAGCCGGAAGAGGAGAAACAAGTCTGTCCTTGGCATTAACTTGGAGAGGTGGTTGCAGCCCGAAAGTCCTGATGAGTAAACATATTATCTTCTTTGTAATTCTAAAATTTAACTAAGAACATGTCTGTTACTAAGTACTACTAAGAACATGTATGTTGTTGTATTTCTCGGATCTTGACAAGCAGATTTAACTAAGTACTACTAAAAACATGTATGTTGCTATATGGCATCGTATTTGTACAACCAGGTTTAACTAAGTACAAATCAGAACATGTCTGTTCAGCATTTCTCGAATTTGTACAACCAGGTTAAACTAAGTACAGATAAGAACATGTCTGTTCTCGGATTTGTACAACCGGGTTCAACTAGTACATCTACGAACAAAATAATTATACAATCATAATTATTAATATAATATCCAACTAATATTAAAAATGGTAAATTAAGTTGTAAAAGGATTCGTAATACCTAAAGAAACAATTATTAATCAATAAAAAACGAATTAAACATTTTCCTAATACATATGTTTGTTCTCACATCAAATACTCCTTATAGTATAAGGAAGACTTTGTTAATATTCACCTCTTACGATGGAAAAGAGTTGAAAAATTCGATTTCGTGCAAATTGTCTTATGAAAACCTCTTAAATGGTACATAACTGTCGGAAGTCACGTGGACAACTACAACATAATCATTTATATTAAGGTCCAACTTAAAATACGCAAATATCTCCAAAAGCACAACTATGATGTTTGGTGAACAACTGTACATCTAGGGAACAACTATGTTTAAACCACACCTACTTTAATAAATACATTTCTCACTCATTTCAGAACTTCCCTCCTTTTTTTCGGAACGTCCCTCCTTCTTTTCCCCAATTGGTTCATTTTATTTTTAATTTTTTTTAATCAATATACCTTTTTGTCGACACACACTCTCACTCATTTCTCACCATTTTTCGTTTCTTCCTTTTAGAGAGAGAGAGAGGAGAGCAATTTCTAGGGTTTAAGAGGAAAAGAGGAAAGTTCTCAAATTTCTGGATTTGGAAGGTGAAAGTTCAACAATCGACAAAGGTAAGTTTTCGATTCTCGATTTCGCGATTTTGATTTTCGATTTCTCGATTTCGCGATTCTCGATTTCGCGATTTCTGGGTATTAAGGAGAATGGCAATTCTCGATTAAGGAGAATGGTGATTTCACAGTATTAAGGAGAATGGCAATTCGCGATTCTCGATTTCGCGATTCTCTATATGATATGAGGTTTCGATTCTAGATTTATGATATGAGGTTTCGATTTCTGGGTATATGGGATTTCGTTTCGATTTCTGGGTATATGATATGAGGTTTCGATGGTCTGTATAGCTATTTATGTTTTTCCCGTTACAGTGACAATGCCAATAAGTTCAAGAGAGACTGATTCCTCAGAAGAAAGTTACGAGGATCTCTACGCAAGAGAGGATGCTAATTTCGGTATTCCTTCAAAGTGTTGGTGCAGTAAACAAGTGAGAGTCAACGTGGCTAAAACTCCGGGTGATGAATGAAGAAGATACTACCATTGCATAGCGAGTGACGTAAGTATATCTAACCTTTGTTATGGTGGAGAGCACCTTTTTAAGTGGTGGGATCATGCAATACAAGAGCAGTTTACAAGAGTAAAGCTCCGACTAGATGAGCAGAGAGTTTCGTCTCACAATGCTTTCAAACTCCATTGTGAGATGCGTATGGCCGTTGCGCAAATGCGTCAAGAAATTGATGAGATCAAGGAAAGCTTAGCCAATAAGGACCACGAGATCCATATGTTGATGGAGAAACTTTCGGGGAGAAGGAAGTGACTTTAGTTTATGTTTATATTTAAGGTCCTTGTGTATTCGTTTTTCCGAAGGATCTTATGTTTTTGTTGCTTTATAAGACTTGAAAACATCTACCTGTTTATGTTTATGTTTACCTGTTTTTGTTGCTTTGTAAGACAATCTTATGTTTCTTTGTTATAAACCAGTTGTTCCGCGAAACTTAATTAAGTTGAACCTATATAAACCAGCTGTTCCAAAAAACTCAATTAAGTTTAACCTATATAAACCAGTTGTTCCGAAGAAACTTAATTAAGTTGAACCTATATAAACCAGTTGTTCCAAAAACTGAAATACATAAAAACGATAAGAAGTTTATAACCAAACTACTACAAAGTACTAGATGCTAAACACCAAAGAACCAAACTACTACAAACACCTACTTCTTTCTCTGCTTCTTCTCGGACTTCTTCTCAGGCTTCTTCTCAGGCTTCTTCCCAGTCTTCTTCCCAGTCTTCTTCCCAGTCTTCTTCTCAGGCTTCTTCTCAGGCTTCTTCTCAGGCTTCTTCTCATCAACCCACAGTGGCCTTAGATAGTCAGACTCTCCCCTTCTTCTCTTCACTCCGGTTGGTATTGGAGTGACACTGGGATCCTTCGCCTTCCTCTTCTTATTCTCTTTCTTTCCTTTTCATTTCTTCTCTTTCTGACCCTCTACCTCAGCTGCATAAAAAATTAAACAAAGTTAAACACAACAAGGAAATCACCAAACCCAAAAAACTCACTTATATCCTCGATGATTGGTGGAGATGGGTCAGGGACTCCACTGAAAAGAACCACACCACCTGCATATGGAGTCTCATAAGCTCGACTCTCTCGAGGTGTTGAGCCAAAATTCTCAAACTCACTTATATCCTCGATGATTGGTCGAGTTGGCTGATAAGATGGAGTCTCATAAGCTCGAATGTCTCGATGTGTTGAGACAAAATTCTCAAGCTCTTTCAGTCTCGCATCCATCGCTTTCTCCATGTCCATAACCTTCTTTGTTATCTTCTCCGTGATCTTCTCAAACCCTTTTTCCATCGCTTTTTCCATCCATTTCTTCAGCTTCCTCTCCAAGGCTTCTCCAGACTGTGCAGGTACATGCCCATGTACCTGAGAAACTCTGTCAAGGCCAACATCAACTCTCGCAGTCTCAGGGACTGCATCACTCCACGAAGCCACGTCCAAATCAAAGAGATCTCTCCAAAATATCTTCTTCTTCTGAACAGTTAGACGCTCTCTCCAACTTTCAACGAGGGGATCGATGAAACCTATCCCATCATCATAGTCATCGTCTATGATCCTCTCCAACAGATCATTCTCCTCTGAATCTGGATCCAAGATGCTAGAGATGTCCTGTAAAGATTAATAATTCGAACATCAAATGAAACTCTAAAAGATTGCAAATATTACCAACTAACTATGTTCAAAAACTCTTACATTGCTGAGACCGACCGCTTCATTGATGTCATCCAAAGGATGACCTTTCATTAAACTTTTTGATAATTTACTTTTACAACACCTTGGACATTCCTGCTTTGCGGGTACAACTTCCTGAAATCTGCGTCCAAGATTTGGAATCGCCTCATATGCCATATTCTACACATATCGTTACATTATCTCAGTGTTAAAATCTATAAACTAATATTTAAAATCATAAATTACTCGTAAATATTTACCTCGAGAGGAAGAACAAAGCCACCAAACGCCGCTTGCTGTTTTGGTTTCACGACACCTTTGAAACTTTTCACAAAGCGTCGGATCTCTTTCATGGTTTCGTCGAATGTAAAACGACCCCAAGGAAATGTCTCACAAGCGTGGACATCATCAACAACACTCAGCAGCCACGAATCTATGTTACCATCAACCTTAGACTTGGTTTTCACTACCTTGCATAAGAAATACAAGATAGTGAGCTTCAACCTGTCTGCCAAGGTCTTCCTCACTGCTGAGGTCTTCTTCTTCACTCCTCCGGTCTTCTTCTTAAGTTCCTCAATCTTCTCCTCCACATATTTGATTGTTACCTTCGGGTCCTTACCAAACATCCGCTCAGCAAACTCCAAATCCCCCAACGCCTTATAGTTGTTGGGGTAATCGTGGCAGTCCAATCCAGTAAGGAGGGCTTGCTCTCTCAAAGAGTACCTGATAGGCACTCCGTTCACCACAAACCAGCACTCTCTCTCCTTCTCCGTAGATGCTGTCCGAAGGAGAAGCATCCACATGCCTTGAAGCATGTGGTTTGCCTCCTTAGGCATGTGGAACAGAAGCTTGAATTGAGAATGATTTCGAAACCATTCCAATTCGTCATCAAGACCATCCTCAATGTACTCCACCGTCGATTTCAGCTTACACCTACTTCCGACCTTACAAGTCTTGGTGTACTCGCTTGGACCAAAAAACATCTTCTCCGGCGGCAGTGGTTGGCTCTCATCATCATCTTCATCAGCATCACTATCGTAGTCCTGCAAATTAAAAAAAAACACTTATTATTATCAGTTATCCAGAATTGAACTCAGATGTTCCAGTTAGCCAGAGTTGTCCCTACATCACTGTTGAACTAAGATGTTCCAGTTAGCCAGAGTTATCCCTACATCACAGATTCGATGTTCCAGTTAGCCATAGTTGTCCCTACATCACAGTTTCAAACCTAAGATGTTCCAGTTAGCCAGAGTTGTCCTTACATCACAGTTTCAAACCTAAGATGTTCCAGTTAGCCACAGTTGTCCCTACATCATAGTTTCAAACCTAAGATGTTCCAGTTACCCAGAGTTGTCCCTACATCACAATTTCAAACCTAAGATGTTCCAGTTACCCAGAGTTGTCCCTACATCTCAGTTTCAAACCTAAGATGTTCCAGTTAGCCAGAGTTCTCCCTACATCACAATTTCAAACCTAAGATGTTCCAGTTACCTCATTTTCTTCATCCACAACATTGTCTTCCCCTGCGATAGCAATGTTTTCTTCAACGTTTTCAGCAACGTTTTCTTCTACGTTTTCAGCAACGTTTTCTTCCTCCTCAACAACTGTTTCTTCCCTTTCATCCCCCTTTTCTTCCTCTACTCTCCTTCCATCCACGTTTTCTTCTACTGATTGCTCTTTACTCACTTCTTCTCCTTCATTAACCGTCACTTCCGGATCGGTTTCATGACAATCCATTGCTTCTCCTTCTATAATTGCTTCTAGGTAATTCCTAAAACAACCAAAACTAGATATAAGTTAGACAACACATCCACATACCATTTGTGAAGAATCCAAACTAATTCGAGAACAATTTCATATCAAAACCGAAAGGAGAGAAGTTAGGCATAATGGCGCTCATCGAAAACTAAGGCATCGCGTGGGTCTGAGGGAGGATACAAGTCTGAGAAGAGTTACCTATTGACAAGTCTGAGAAGAAGAATGAAGGATATGAAGAATTGCGTGGGTCTGAGGGAGGGATTTCTCGGCTTTGCTCTTGTCGAGGGAATCGACGAAATCGGATCGACGAAATCGAAGACCAGAACGGCGAGGGAACCGGAGTTGAGCTTCGGAGTTCTCGGCTTCAGTTGGATCGGATTTCGTGGTCGGAATGAATCGATCAGAACTTTCCTCAGGGAGAGCGATGGTCTCGCGGAGCATGGAGAAATGGGAGGGATTTTTTTGTTTTTTTTTGTTTTTTTCAAATTTTAATCAACTGAATTAGGGTTTGGGTCGAATTGTTGGGTCTGGGTGGGTTTTGAGTCGGATCCAACTGCTTGGGTATGTAATTCTCGATTTTTGTTTTTGGGTTTTTTGGTTTTTCCTTCAATTTTGATTTAAAAATAAATGTTTATTAAAAAAAAAAAAATGACATATGAGAATAAGTTTTGAGAAATGGTTCAGTTCGATTTCGGCTCCCTTTCTATCTCTGCTTCACCACAAGAAGAACAATTTAGAAAACTCCGATGGCGAAGAAGAAGATCAACCCTTTGGAAGATCTGCCTACAGCATCTTCAAGCGACGAAGAAGAAGTGGAGACTTTGTCTGGGGATGAGGAGGAAGAAGTTGAAGAAGAGATATCCGATGATTCTTCGTCTGAGGAAGAAGACGAGCTCATGAGTCCCGTCAACATTCCGGCCGGGAAGAAACCAAAACCTCCGTCTGTTACGATCGCTGTTCCAGGAAGATTGTCCGTTGCTTCTGGATCAGAGTCGAGCCCTTCGAAACCGGGATCTAAGAAGGCCGTCGCTGTCACCACCGTGAAGCCCACGGAGAAAGAGGTTCGTGGTTCGCCGACGGTGAAATCTGGGAAGAAGCGGCCGGATGAAAAAACCTCAACGGAGGTGAGTGCAAAACGGGCTAAGAAGGTTACAGAGGAAGGTGAGAAAAAGATTGTAGAGGATACGAAGAAACCGTCGTTTCAGAGGCTGTGGAGCCAGGAATATGAGATCTCTCTGCTACAGGGTATGAGGATAAGGACGGGTTTTATGAGTTCGCCATGAAATCCATTAGCTTTGAGGCTAGTAAAAACCAGTTCATGGACAAGATTAGGTCTTTGAAGAAGAAGTATATGGGGAAAATGAAGAAAGGTGTGGAATCATTTTCAAAAGGTCATGATTACGAATGTTTGAAATTGGCCAAGTGTATTTGGGGTTCTGATGGGATGGCTCTTGAATCTGCTGTTAAGTCTAATGTGAAGAAGAGTGAGAAGATGGACTCTTTGAAATCTCATGGTAAAGAAGTTGAATCTGCGGTTAAGTTTAATGTGAAGAAGAGTGAGAAAAAGATAGACTCTTTGAGACCTCATGGTAAAGAGGTTGAAGAAGATGTGATGGCTTTTGAATCTTCCCTTAAGTCCAATGGGACACCGAAGAAGAGTAGGAAAAAGCTGGACTCTTTGGAAGCTAATGGTGAAAAGGTAGAAGAAGATAGAGAGGTGTTGGTTAATAATGGTAAAAAGGTAGAAGAAGATAAGGAAGTGTTGATTCATGGAGGAGATTCAAGCTCTCTTGGTCCGAGAGCATCGGACTGGTTTGAAGACTCTTTTCTTGTTCGATCTATTGCGAGTTTAGGCGTGGATGAACAGTTTGTGAAGCAGGAATGGAGCATGGTGGCTGCGGAGACTAAGAAGAGAATGGAAGAGAAGTGGAAGCTGTTGCAGGCCAAAGAAATGGAAATTGTGTTGCAGAAGATTGACTTTATGCGAGAGGTGGGCTCTGTGATTGCTGAAGCATCTTAAGAAGAAGGCATTAGGTATATATAGGTTTATCGGTTTTAATGGAGATGGAGACGCAACGCCTTTCGTAATCTTTCTACCTAACTTTCTGGTTTGCTAGTTGATCGTATGAACTCTGTTTTGGATTGTTGCTAATGTACAAACTCCATGGAAGTAAGTTATGCCAAGATCCTAGCAAGATATGTTGATTGAAATTGGTTTCTTCTGAACAAATGTTGTTGAATGAGTCGATAGACCAGTCAGGTAAAATATTGCAGAAACCATCTTTCTTTAGTGATGCCAAGAATTGAAAGCAAAACAACGATGATGCAGAAAAGCTAAATTGAAGAAAACTTAACTTTTCTCTAAGCATTATTTGTTTCAAATCTTACCTTAACTTTGTGATATTCATCCAATCAGCAAGTCAATAAATAAAGTCGATCATCTTTTTTTGTTCCCTTGTCTTATTGGACGGACCTAGGTTACATCAAATCAGCAAGTCAATAAATAATATAGTTTGAATGTGTATGAAGTCTCCCCTTCTCCATGGAGAGATGAGAGTATTTATCATGGTTGGGCATTCGGGTATTCGGTTCGGTTTCGGGTAGGAATCATTCGGTTCCGGGTAAGAACCATTCGGTTCCGGGTAAGAACCATTCGGTTCCGTGTATTTCGGGTAGAGAGGTTTATGATCCATATAGGTACCGAAATGATTTCGGTTCGGTTTCGGGTATTTCGGGTAGGAACCTGAAAATACCAGAACCTTTCGGATCTTAATTGGTTTCGGTTCGATTCCGGATATTTTTTTATCCGAAATGCCTAAAATATATCCGAAAATCCGATAATATACTCGAAAACCAAAATAAAAATAAAGAAAATATACCCATAATAACGAAAATATATCAAAAAACCTGATATATATTTAATACATTTGGATATATAATTATATTTCGGGTAATTCGGGTACCCAAAATATTTCGGTTCGGTTCCGGTATTACCCGATATCTACGGGTATCAATGAGTAGAATCCAATAGGTATTTTGGCAATTTCGGTTCGGTTCCAATTCGGATATTTCAGTTCAGTTCCGGTTAGAGTATTTTGGTTCCGGTTTTTATGCCCAGCCCTAGTATTTATAGAGAATACTTGGAGGGCGTAGTGGTCAACTTATGATATTTAAAAGATCCATAAAACTATATGTCTGTAACTAATTGAGTATACTAATGGATGGATACAAGCAGCCTAGTTGGATATTTGTAGTACTAGGATTTAATCCACAATGTGGGCATGATACAAATTTTAAAAAATTGTTTTGAAATTTAATTTTAAAATTTGGTTAAGTTAAAATTGGTTGCCCGTAGATAACTACGTATTTATTAACATCACAATCTAAATTTACGTATATGTATATCTGTTGAATATGAATTTGAGTTAGTTTTGTTGTGCGAGTTAATATGTAAGTAAATTTTAGTTGTGAAAGTAATGTGATGTTAATATTTATGTACTTATATACATGCCAACACAAATTAGAATATAGATATGTATATATGTAAAATAGAAATTTGGTTGTGAATTTTTTTATCATTTGAGATCAAACTATCATTTTTGGTTAATGAATTCTATAATATGTATTATTAATGATTATAGATAGGATTGTCAAAGCTGTCTAACCCGCCTACTTAATATGTTTCGCAATGGACTAAAATATTTTTTGGACTAACTCGTAAAGAACTACAATCTTGAAAGCTTCAACTCTAATATGCATTTTTAATGATTGTGGCTTCTGTGGTCGGCCCGCGAAATCTTGAATTTTGTTTTTTTGTCTAACTCTTTATAAAAATATTAAAATATATTTTCAAATTTAGTTTTGATATATACTCAATTAATATAACAAATTATAGTTAATTTTCAAAGAAATTTCATTTTGTTTGGTATAAGTGACTATAACATCTATCTTTAAAACTAAAACTAATATTTTGAGTCGTGAGATCCGATTTTGTGGGGATTCAAAACTTAGAGTCATAACCCATTCCATGATAAAGTAGTTTATGTCCAATATCCACATGCCATTAGCCCGAATTGACACTCTTACTTATATAGTACAATTTAGTTATAAAAAATATTATAAAATTTTGAATAGATTTAATTAGTATATTATTTTTAGAGATAAATAATATAATATATTGATCAACATTATAACATAAGCCATTAAAGGTACTTTTAAGACACATTTCGATCTAATTGTTATTTAAAATTAAATTGATTTTCGAATAGTTAACAAATTAATTACAAAAATACAAATGAAAAATGTTACAAAATATCAAATATATTTTTATTTGAATATATATAGATTGATTATTATTTAAAATAATGTAATATCTTAATAAGTAAAGACATTAAATACATTCTTGAATGCACATTGAAGAAAAATAACATTTTCATATTATTATTTTTTGTCAAAAGATAAGACACCTAGAAAGGTTCGGAAGTCCAAACCGGTGGCACCGAGTTTACATACGAAATATCAGAAGGGTAGATACGATCACTTCGTGCTATCTTGTCTTATTCGCGCGTGGAATGAGTGAGATAGAGAAAAAAACAAAAAAAAACTCACTGCTCCTCTCGAATTCCTCTAGATGTAATGAGAATGCATGCATTCCTTTGGTGCAGACACCATCTCCCAAATATTCATATTTTTTTCAATAATTTTGAAAGACATACAGTAAAACCTCTATAAATTAATATGTTGGGACTTCAAAATTTTATTATCTTATAGAGGTATTAATTAATCGATAAATTAATAATTATTAATTTATAGAGATAAAAAGTTTAGTGCATAATCTTTTAAATTTTATTTTATTTGAATAGATTATACATACATCGCAATTGGAAATATAGAAGTTTCCTTGATGAAGTTGAATGACATTATATTTGCAATAGTTACTGGAAACTTTACAAATGGCCAAAATTTTGCAAACGATCCAGCTAAGAAAGAAGAAATTGTTAGTTTAATACTTTTATCGACCACTCTGATAAAAATAGAACCATGAAGGCTGCAATGGAAACAACACGACTTTTCACTATTCAAAAATAGATTCATATTTTACTAAATTGTCTTAGGTATGTATGCATAAGATTTATAATTATTAATTTATCATATTATTGGGACCATATATTTACATAGGGATTTCAAAAAAATTATTATCTTATTATCTTATCGAATTGTGTTAAATTTTACATTGGCCCGACTCGGGACCGGAGAAATTTATTAATTTATAGTGATTATTAATTTATCGAGTATTAATTTATAGAAGTTTTATTGTATATATTTTTTTCCTTTTTTATTTTATTTGTAATGCCATAACATGTAATAACTTACAAAATAAAGTGTATTTTTCTAAATGAATACTTAAATAATAATATAGAGATTTGTATCTAATCTGTATCCAAATATATAATATTTGGTTTAAATATTGTTTTCTATAGATTTATGAATTTGACTGATATGTTAGCTGAATAGTAGAATAGCTAAATTATAAAATAGCAGAATGACTGAAATGAAAAAAATCGTAAATTGAATAAACTAAGGGCTTGACAGATATATGATTGAAGCTGAATAACTGAATAATTGTTAGTGGAACAAATTGAACTGGAACAAGTTTTCATAAAATAATTTTCAAACATTGAAAAACTAGTTTTAATATATCATCATATTTTGTTTCTTCTAGTTATAATTTCAACACTAGTAATATATAGCAAAATTATTTTTCAAAAATGTGAAATCATTAAAAATTGATGTATATCATGAATGGTAAAAAAGTAGAATCACATTTTTGAAAAGTAAAAATATTTGTCTAATTTGTTCTTTTTCTACCCAATTTATTCTCTCATACCCCTCTCTTTTTAATGAAATATTATCTTCCGATTTTACCCTTCTAATTTGTTAACTAAAACATTAAAAAAATTGACCAATGGAATTAAACAAATTGCAGACAATCAAAAGCATTTCTCCGTTGATTTTTTTCTCATATCTCGCGACAGCTCCCCCTTCCTTATCTGCCATTGAATCTTCAAAATCCATGTTAGTTCTTCTACTATTATTGTGTTTTATCTTAAGTCCTTCGACTATGTAGTAGATTTTTCCCTAGAAACCATTGGATTTGGGGATTTCAATTGGATTTGCAATTTAGAGATTTTAATTGGATTTGAATTATTATTCTTTTGGTGTTGTTAATTAATGAACATTAGGTTGGTAACCATATTTTATAGGTCGATTAAGACATTGAACTGGTACTTAATGGATTGTAGTGGTTCAATCAAAGTGAATGGTAGGTAGATTAGTGTTCTGGCATGAGTTTACCTAATTTACAGATATAGGACAACTGGGAACTAATCAGTATTACTGAGACAAGTCAATAAATAATAATGTAGTTTTTTATTCTTTTTTCAGGAGACAATGAGCACAAACATACATTTTAATTATGGAGGATATTATTCAAATACCGGAGCTGGTTTCAAAGTCGCAGTAGTAGCCAAGATTAAATTGTCTTTGTATTTTTATTTCTTTGATACTATGTTTATTTCCCTTTAAAAAGATAAAGAAATTGGTTAAAAAACGAAAATCATCTTTGATTTTCATAAATAAGTAATAACATTTACGAGTTACACAAAAGAAATCAAAATAACATTTTTTAATTATACAAAAGAAACTTTTTGGATAATGATCTTTATCATATTCTTGTTTTCACATCAAACACATTATACTTTTATGATGACTTTGTTAATCTTAACAACCTTATGATGCAAAAGATACAAAAATATGTGTTTAAGACATGTTATTGCATGAAAACGTTGGAAATAGACTTTGGGATATTCTTGTTGGTGTTAGACTTCGGTTTTAGTTACTTTTTTCCCTTTTCCAAGGATTTCAAGTTGTTTCGTCGGTTAATGTATGTATTTCCATGATGTTTATAACAAGATATTTAATTTATAACAATATATTACTAATTAGAATTTAAAATCTCAAAAGTACAATTGTTTGCATGCGAGTAAAACTGCATTCTTAGGGACAACTATGTGAAAAATCTATGATTTTTTATTAATATAATTGTCATGTGTCCAGAATTGCGGCGGTGTGTGTTAAATGATGGCGCCACGTGTCTATTGTGACCTCATTTTGACTGCGCCATGTGTTTTTAATGTCGTTAATAAAATACCATAATAACACAATTGTACCTAAAAATACTAGTAGTACAAATACAACTTAAACAATTTTGAAAACGAAAATACCAAGTCATGTTTACACAAACCAAAAAACAACACAAAGAGTTCACTCATAAAGTTTTCAATAAGTTTGTAACGCTTCGTTTGCCTCGTAACATAAGGAGACGTAACATGCTTTGCAAGACCCTTTTTCCGTTTCCCACCATTCTCACATGGTTCTTCTTCTTCAATAGGAGCGATATAACACCTTGTTGACAACTTAATTGTCTTGTTATACTCATTAAGACCCAAGAACATCTTCTCATCTGGGAACGATAGGCTCTTTGTTCGAGCTATTGCACAGTCAATGCACCCAACAAAAACGATTAGCACATGCCCATCACCATATGGTTTGCGCTTCTATACATGTGTCAAAAGTGTTTGAATTGCAGATGCTTTTTAAATCAGCTCAGCTTGTCAGGTGTAAGTCATAGAAACTCTAATTTGGCCAATGTTCAAAAAATCACTAGGCGGTAGCTAGACACTTGATAGGGGACTAGGGCCTAAACGAATTAAATAACTTTAAAAACATCTAATATAAATATAAATTATATAATAAATAAATAAATAATTCGTTAACGCATAGGTTCCGTCTAGACTCAAATTAATTCGCCGATTTAGGCCGATTTGGACTGATTTAAGTTGATTTGAATCGATTTAGACAGCATAAACTGAAATTCTGATTTATCTCACCAATTGTAGTAAAATCGTTTATGTTGTGACTGATTTGGTGTTTAACCGAGCACCTAGACCCCACCTAGATCAATTTTTAGAACATTGAATTTGGCTATTGGCTTATGTATATAACACTTTGTTGACAATTTGATTGTCTTGTTATATTCGATGTCACCAAAGAATATCTTCTCTAGATGCAATTGTTGGTTTCCTTCTTAGATCTCCAACAATCCAAAATAAGTTGTACCAAATATTACTTACTTGTACTTTTTAATTTCAGATTTATCTAACTTAAAAACCCGAATAGTTATACCAAATATTACTAAACCTGATCGGAGTAAAATTCAAAACCCGATCGGATCATTTTGGTCCTAATCGACAGTCCAGCTTCCAAACACTAAACCAAAGGCTCAGACTTTACCGGAGACAAACAAAAAACAAAGATGCCGAAGAAGACGCCGGTGAAATTTCCCGGCAATGACAACGCGGCTCCGGTATCGACGCAATCCGAAGCTTCGATTGATACTTGGTGGTGGTTAGCACATAAAGGAACCACTACTTCTTTCCTCTGTATCTCCCTCTTCGCATTATTGATCCGATCTGCTGTATCGATGTATCCGTACTCCGGCGCCGGAACCCCACCTAAATTCGGCGATTTCGAAGCCCAGAGACATTGGATGGAGATAACCACAAATCTTCCGACCATCGATTGGTACAGAAATGGCACTTACAACGATCTGAGTTACTGGGGACTCGATTATCCTCCATTAACAGCTTACCAGAGTTACATCCATGGGATTTTCCTCCGAATGTTCAATCCTGAGTCCGTTTCTCTTCTCAGCTCTCGTGGTTACGAGTCTTATCTTGGGTAAGCGTCAAAAAGTCATATTGTGATCTGATCTTCACAGGGATCAAATGTTGAATCTAGCTATGTGTTTCCAAATTTTTCCTTCTTTTGTTGATTGTTGTGTATTTAGGTTAGCTAATTGGAGTCACATTTGGTTTCTTCTGAGCAGGAAATTACTGATGAGATGGACAGTTTTATCGTCTGATGTTCTAATATTCTTCCCGGCTGCTCTCTTTTTCGTGTTAGTGTACCATAAGACTCGAACTGGGAGCTCCAAGAGTGAAGTGGCATGGCATATTGCTATGATTCTCTTAAA
This sequence comes from Eutrema japonicum, assembly GCA_030161315.1. Taxonomy (NCBI): domain Eukaryota; kingdom Viridiplantae; phylum Streptophyta; class Magnoliopsida; order Brassicales; family Brassicaceae; genus Eutrema; species Eutrema japonicum. The sequence goes on from BSQW01000011.1 coordinate 47,517,944, forward strand.
CCCTTGTTCAATCCTCATTGATCACGGTCATTTTCAGGTTTGTACTGACCGTTGGTATTGCGGTTTTATACCACATTCTCTGGTTGAATGATGATTCTCATTAGGATTTGGATTTGTTTTTAGTACAATTGTATCAGCTTGGGACTTACACTGGGTGCTATCGCTGCGGTACTCTATGAGAGCGAGATTCTCACTTGTGTTTTGTTCAGTCTAGCTCTCAGCCATAAACAGGTAACTTTTGGGATTCCGTTTCTGTATTCTTATGCTTTGAATGTGGTGTAATTTTTTCTGCTCTATAGCAGGCTTAAGATATTTTTTGTTATTTGTAGATGACGTGACATGTAATAGCTTTTACTAATCTCATAGACTGAACACTAATTGGTTTCAGTTCCTTGGCGAATATGAGTATAAATATGCAGTTTACTACCGTGACGTCAAAATGTCTAATTTTTTGAGGTAGTAGTGGTGTTCATGGCCATAGATAGTGCCCATCATTGCATTTCAGTACAATGTTTTAGACATACAACATTGTTAATCTTGTGCGGTTCTTGATATTTACTAATCTCATAGACTGAAAACTAGATGGTTTCAGTTCCTTGGCTAATATGAGTACAATTGTGTGATGTATACAGGTTACTATTGTGACGTTAAAATTTCTAATTTGTTGAGGTAGTAGTATAGTGTTTTATGGCCATAGATAGTGCCTATACAATATTGTTAATCTTTAAGGATTGTTGATATGTCCCGTTGTTTATGTATGTACCTCGTGATAGTTTCATATTTCCTGTTCCAGTTTATAACATGTTGCTCATACTGTCTCACCTTGTCGAATGTTGCAGATGAGTGCATACTTTGCTCCTGCCTTTTGTAGCCATCTACTGGGTAAATGCCTAAGACGGAAAAGCCCAATACTTGCTGTGCTAAAGCTTGGAGTTGCAGTCATAGTGACATTTGTAGTTGTTTGGTGGCCATATTTGCATACTTTGGACAACTTCCTAATGGTATTTACATATTTGATCATTTCTCGAGAAAGAAAAACTAAACATTATTTCGTAAACTATCTTCTCTGGTAGAAGTAAGAAATTGTTCTTCTTGTTTCTTCCTCTGGTGTAAATTGCTCTTAGCTGATTGGTTTCATTCGTTTCCTTGCTCCTTAATGTGAATCAAATTGTTGATGACGCAGGTTCTCTCTCGCCTTGCTCCATTTGAGAGGGGAATATATGAGGATTACGTGGCAAATTTCTGGTGCACCACTTCCATTCTCATAAAATGGAAAAAACTGTTCACAACACCATCCCTCAAGACTTTAAGTTTAGCTGCAACTATATTAGCTTCTCTCCCTTCAATGGTTCAGCAAATTTTGTCACCAAGCAATGAAGGTTTCCTATATGGCTTGCTCAATAGTTCAATGGCTTTCTACATGTTTTCCTTCCAAGGTATCAATATTTCATATTGATCTTCAATCGCTGTTTCGCCTGTTTATGACATCTATTAGTATCTAACAGCCCTTTTTTATTAATTGTGTATGAATCTGCAGTGCATGAGAAATCAATCCTGATGCCCTTTCTCTCGGCAACATTATTAGCTCTCAAAATCCCTAACCATTTCAATCATTTCACCTATTACGCTCTCTTCTCGATGTTCCCTCTTCTCTGCCGTGACAAACTATTGCTTCCTTACTTAACACTATCTATACTCTTTACCGTCATCTATCATTCACCCGGGAATCACGATGCGATACAAAAAACTAAAGCTTTATCGTTCTCCTTTACGAACTTCCGGGGTTATGTTTTCCTACTTAGAACCCATTTCTTCATCTCCTTGGTTCTTCATGCCGTTTACCTCACCATTCAACCTCCTCGAAAATACCCTTTCTTATTCGAAGCACTGATCATGATTCTCTGTTTCTCATACTTTATAATGTTTGCCCTTCACACCAACTATACCCAGTGGACTTTGTCGAGTCATTTCAGGTCTCCGGAGAAAGAAAAGAAGCAATAATGAACATCTGAAGTCACAACACAGAACTCTTGAGACAGGTTGTTTAACTCAGTTCCATTTTGTCTTTTTTGTTAGGCTAAATTGAATTTAGTTTAGGTTCTGCTTGCTGAACCAAGTCAAGATCATCACAGTAGAGTAGAATAAAGCTAGACAGAACCGGTTTACACAGACCGGTGGTTTAATCATCAGACTTTTTGTATTGGTCCAAGTATACTAAATGTTGGTATAGATTCCAATGCCTATAAATTGTGTAGCATATAATTTTGAGGTTAAGACTGAGCCTTTTATGAAAGGAAACATAATCTTTTTATGAAAATTTGTGTTGTCAAATCATTACCCGAATTTTATGTTGTCTCCTAAATGACGGTCAGGATCGATTTTTTTTTAATTTTTATATATCAATCAAATCATGACCGTACAAAAATACATATAAAATGCTGACACTTTAACGTGTGGCCAGGATGAAACCTTTTGTATATAGAAATGTGGTAATTAACAGTATGAAATACCAATTTATTTATACATTCAAAGTATTTTTGTCTTTTGGGCAAAACGTTCAAAGTATATATAGCAATTTTAAAATGTACTTATCGAGCTATTTCCCCACGAAAATGTACTTATCTAGCCAAATCCCCACGGAACTATTGACACGGTTTACTTCCCCACAATATCAAAGTTGCAGATTTATTTCCCCCCGAAAAACAAGTTTAAGAGTTATTTCCCCACAAATATTGGTTTCCACGGTTTTTGAGCTTAACCCGAACCTAAACCATTTAACCGCGAAACCAAACAAAAAAAAAACCGAACCAAGCGTCTACAACCCGACTCGCGTAAAAATCACACCCGTATTTTTTTTGCAAAATCCCAAAATTCCCAGATATCCCCAAAACGCAAAATTGAAAATCTAAGAACCCTAGAAACGTTTTCGCAAATTCGTCCACGAAAAGATGTCTGGATCGTCGAGTAATGTATCGAGTGGATCGGTTCATCCCAGAACTGGAAGAACCGTGGGTGTTCCTACGAGGTGTTGGTGCGGTCAACAAATCTTGGGATTGATATCGAAATCGGAGCACAACCCTTATCGGAGGTACTATCGGTGTGCTTATGCTGTCTCAAATAAGGTAATCTCTCGCTAGTGAATTGGTGAATTGGTGAGTTGTAGCTTTGAATCGTGAATTGGTGAGACATTGCCGTGAATCTTGAATTGGTTCTTATAGTTGGTGAATTGGTGAATTGTAGCTTTCGAATGATCCTCACATCTTCAAATGGGTTGACGAGGCACTGTTAGATGAGATTGAGACATTGCAAATCAAAAATTTGAGACTTGAGGAAGTGCAAATGAAACTCGAAAAGGACATTTTGGATAGGGTTGAAGACGTGTTGGTTGAAGCGAAATCCGGTATGAAGAAGATGATGATGCTACTGGTCATTGGTTGTATGATCGTGGTTGGGATTATGGCACTAGTAGGTTAGATGTGTCTTTGGTTGTATGTGTGTCGGATTGTAGTGATCTTTGATTTATATTGGGTTTGTCTCAAATTGTCATCTCAACTTTTTCTTTGTGTGCAATGTGATCTGTGCTTTGTTTCTTGTATTTGTAAGATGCACGTGTAATTGGCTGAATCAATAAGTAAACAAATAAGCAATGAAGACATTCAAAAACAGCGTCAATAACAAAAGAGTGGTCAAAAGTATATCCGACAATCTCATATTCGAAAGTCACAACTTGTTTAAACAAAAGGTACACAAAAAACTGACCCACTTCAACCCGACAATCTCACATTGAGGTACACAAAAAACTGACCCAAAAACATTAAAATAACCCGACAACAGCTTGAAAAAAACAGACCCACTTCAACTTCATCTTGAAAAACAGACCCACTTCAACCCAATCTGAGAAGCCTGATTTGTATACCTTGCGAATTTTCTTGAACACCAACCTGAGAATCCTGCGGTTGAGAAGTAGCTTTAGAAGCAACTTGAGAAGCCTCTCCTAGAGAAGCTTGAGAAGCAGCTTGAGAAGCCTCTCCTAGAGTAGCTTGAGAAGTAGCTTGAGTAGTTTTTTTGTGAAACCTAGCGTTGTGATCGGCTGAAGCACATATTCCACAATGCATTATTCTCTTCTTCACTTTGTCTTTCTTCTTTGTTGGAGACTCGTTCACACCTTTCTTCCTCTTTTTATCTGCCTTAGTGATCTTCTTCCTCCCAGTTTGTGGCGGCTCAGGCGGAATGTGTACATCAAGAGCATTTGTTAAAGGCCAGAACGGAGCACCTCTCACTGGAACAAGTCCATCCGTGTAGTTCATCTTCCACTTAGATGTACGGAACCAGTGACAGACGAAGTCTTCAGGGACTTTCTTCTTATGATTAATCACTCCATAAGCATGCTCACAAGGGATGCCACAAATCTGAAACTTCATGCAGCTGCAATTCCTCTTCTCCAAATTCACCTGGTAAGAACAGCCACTCAACTTTGCTTCGTATTGACCATTTGTGCTTGTAGTCACTCTACAGTCATCAGCTTTGTCCTTCAATTCTGCTAGAAACGTAGTAACATATGGTGTACAAATCCCTGAAAAACAGACATTAAAACCAGAAATTAAAACCAAAAATTCAAAAATCAGCAACACTAAAACACAATGCATAAACATTAAAACCACAACACTAAAATCTCACAATCTAAAGCCTCTCACAAGCACAATGCATAAACCAGCAACACTAAAACATTAAAACCAGCAACACTAAAACATTAAAACCAGAACCTAAAACAAACCTTGGTGATCGTGAGATATAGCAGATCTCTTGGCAATACGTGCCGTAGCAAGTCTTCTGACCATCTCTAGCATCGCCACAAATGGCTTCTCCCTTGCCTTTCTAATCGTGTTGTTGAAAGACTCAGTGGAGTTGTTTTCCACATCTTCACAGTAGTTTCCCAACTTGTAGTACGCTCTGCACCAGCTCTTAGGATTTGACTTCAGAACATCATTGTAGATGCCAATGTCATAGCAACGAATCCTCTTCAAGCGTTCTTCAAATTCTGCTCCATTGTAGCTCAAAGCCAAACTCCATATCAATGGCTTCATCTCTTTTTTACTCGCATGATTCTTCTTTAGGTTAGCATAGATGTGCCTAACACACTTTCTATGCTCAATCATTGGTAGCTCTAACTGGACAGCCGCAATCAAGCCCTGAAACACAAACACAAGTTAAAGTAAACTGGCGACAGCAAAAAGAAAGACAGAAAACATCAACAAGTTACATTACCTTTTGTCTATCCGAGATCATGATAAATCCATCACCATCATTAAGACCTAAGTCAGCCTTTAACAACTTCACAAACCAGCACCAATTATCTGTATTTTCTGCTTGAACAACAGCCCATGCTATTGGATATATACGATTATCTGCATCTCTTCCTAATGCAACCAATAACTGTCCCTTGATCTTGTGTTTGAGGAAGGTGCCATCAACTCCTATCAATGGCCTACATGTCTCTTTCCAAGTTTGTTTGATGACATTAAAGCACACGTAGAACCTGTTAAACTCCTCTTTACCTTCTGCATTTGTCAATGTATCAATCACCACGGTCGAGTCCTTGTTTGACTCAACTAACTCAGCCGCATAATCTCTTAAACGGGAAAACTGATGATCGTATTCACACTCAACCCACCTCAATGCCTTCTTCCTAGTAGCCTGACATTGAGGCCTAGAGACAACGATTCCCCATTTCTGTAGCACAGTTTCTTCAATCTTCTGAGGCATATACTCTTCCGGGTCTTCACGGATTTTATCTAGAAACAACCTAGCTATATGCGGCACCTTAAGCATCTCACAATCTCCATTAGGCACACAACAATGTTTATCTTCATAGATCCTAACCTTCCACAGAGGATCTTTAGGTAGACTTGAAGCATAAATCTTCCATGGACAACCAACACCTTCACGGTCACCACCAACACACTTAAATACTATCTTATCCTTATCATACCTGTCTTGCTTCAAATTTCGACATGTTCTCAATGCATATTCCAGAACGCACTCCTTGAAAGCAACGCCGTTGAAGAAAGTTTGGTGCTTGTACAATCTCCCGTCACCACGTCTGAAGTTGGGATTTGTTGTCGGCGTCTTCTGTGATTTCTCTCCCTCTTCATCGCTCTCTGGAAGCATGCCGTGGTGGATCGAAGGCTCATCGACAAATGCTTCCACCATCCGCTCGATTTCGTCATCATCTCTAGCCCCTGCTTCTTCATCGAAGTCATTCTCGCCAAATTCTCGACTGACTCGAGTGACTAGAGCCATTGATGTCGACTTCAATATACTCTGTTGGCGATGATTTCGTTTTTTTTTTCTAGGGTTCTTCGAAATTTGGGAATTTCGATTTGGGGGAAATGTGATTTAGGGTTTGTAAATTTTCCCGTTTGGGGTTTTCTGTTTTCGCAAAAAAAATAAGAATTCGGGTCTAATTTTTGGTTTACTCATCTTAATCGGGTCTGTATCGGTCAAGCATATGTTTTTAGATTGTTAACAATCATTACAAAACCATAAACCGTCTTAAACCGAGCTATATAGGGAAATAAATCTCGAACTTCTTTTCTGTGGGGAAATAACTCTTAAACTTGTTTTTCGGGGGGAAATAAATCTGCAACTTTGATATTGTGGGGAAGTAAACCGTGTCAATAGTTCCGTGGGGATTTGGCTAGATAAGTACATTTTCGTGGGGAAATAGCTCGTTTTCCCGCAATTTTATGAGAAACATGTTACAATGTCTCACATCAAAAGTGGAGTTGTAAAGTATATAATGTATTAGTACGAGTCGATTGGTTTTTAATTTTGAAGTTACGAAACTGTGATTTTTAAAATGGTAACGAATGTAAGTTGATTAAAACTGTGATTTCAATGAGGTGTACTACAAATGTCCCATATCAAAAATGGAGTTGTATTTAGCATAATATAGAATGAATATTCATTGTCAATTAGCTTTAAATTTTAGTTGATCATTAAAATTTTAACGATAGATGTCGTCAATGCTCATTTTCGGCATCTTTTCATGACTATTAAGCTCCAAACTTGTTGGAACTCATTATCCAAAGATCGGGGTTTTCTTACATATAACTCTTTCAATGGCTGCCAGAAAATTTTCCAGTACTAGAAAAAGAAGTTACGATTAGCCCTAATAAGTTTGATGCATTTATGCCTCCAACTAAGTCTATTATTTGTACTAATATTTTTAGGGTGTTTTACAAAATTTCACACTTTATTTAAGTTTTATTAGTTTTTTTAACACATTTTCAAAGTGTTATTAGAAAGTAACATTTTATGTATTATACATGACAATTTAGCTCATGTACATTATGGCGTGTATGCTTGTGGACGATACACACAAAGACATAAAGGGTTTTTTGGTCATTTGCCCGCTAAAAGACAAAAAAACAGTAAAAAAACCTAAAATGCTAAATGATTAATAAAACTTAAATAAAATGCATCTTTTTGCAAATATATCATATATTTTTTTTTTTTGGTAAAATAAATATGTCATATTTTTATGGGTCTATAATGCGTTATATTATACATTTCAAATCAAAAATAGACGTGACATTGAAGGCAAGGCATATATGATATTTATATTCCTTGGTGATATTTTCTCGTAGAAGTATCATCGTCGATTTGTGTTAATTAGCTATGCTAAATCAAAGAACTAGATACCTACGGGGAATCAAAGAACGAGTCTATATTGACAAGCTTAATTTTCTTGTTTTGTTTTAATATAATGACAAGCTTATTCCAATCTTAAATCAAAATTTCCAAGAAGAATGAGAATCTATATAATATGAAAAAGAATCCTAAACTATGAGTTTATGAGTTTCCCCATACTCTGGCGAAATGCCTACACCTTTGCCTCGACAAACAAGTTTGTAATCGGTTAACTTCAATTTAAAAATTAGGTGTTACAAGATATGAAGAAAAGATACAAATTTGGTTTGGATCTAGATGAATCTCTTATTTTTAGAACAAAATTTTGCTAACTTTTCCTTACTTTGTTTTTTTTTGCTTAGAAATCTTTTCACAAACTCAAAAGAAATAACATTTATTGTAAACAAAGTTTTTGATTGAATAAATTTTATATGAGACAATTACACACAATGAGACAATTACACACAAAGGCACTTTGTGCACTTTGTCTTACACATATAGGTAGGCACTTTTCACAAGGTAAATGACTCTTTCACCCTTTATTTTTTTATCCCATTTCTCTCCCTCTCTCTCTCTCTTTTTCTCGTAGAGCGTGGATACGAGAACGTGGATACGAGAGAGTGGATATTAGCATTCGCACTTATTAGTTGTCTATATATAGGCTTTAAAGCCTTGTCTACCTCTAAATAGTGGATACGAGAGTGTGGATACGAGAGCGTGGATATGAGAGCGTGGATATGAGAGAGTGGATACGAAAGCGTGGATACGAGAGCGTGGATAGAACATCGTAAACCTTCTTCCATATGATTTACGGTCACAATAATTGGTGTTTGAGCTCCGCATAGCTATAAATAACTTGCAAATCATGTCCACGACGATCTGTCCATATTACATCGTCCACGCTCATCATCCAGATGAATGAATATATTTTTCGCATGAGTAGATTTTTATTTATTTTTTAGATTTTGACATCTAAACTATAGTAAATTGGGTCTTAAAATGAAGGGAAAATAGAATTATAATTCATTGTAATAGAAAAAAAATCATTTATGTCTTTCACATTATACAAAAATCGAAAACAAACCAGTTGGAGAATAATAAATACTTTACTTGTTTTTTAAATTTCTAACTCATCCACGTCGTTGCATCTACCGTTATCGTTGCATCTACCGTTATCGTGTACACAGGGGCAATTTCAGATTTAATGAAAATGAACAGTTAAAAAAGTGCCCTAATAGTTGAAAGTACCTATTTCCGTAAGAAATCTTGATAAAGTGCCTCTTTCAGTAAATCACTCATTTTACATTTAATTCAAAAAAAAAAAAAAATCGCTCGAGATATTTATAATATTTTTTATTTGGGCATATGAGAAATCTCAGTGGGGGTAGTTTTGCCGAGATTATGATGATATAAAATATAGTTCTCTTTGCTTCTCACGTACATATATATATTTATAAGATTCGCAATCTTTACCCAATACATAAATAATTATCTCAGTAGCTCGATACCTTGGCTTTTCTTATTTGTTGCAAGATCTTCTTTTGAATACAGAAAGTTCGTGAATCAAATTATATCTTTATATTTTATCAAAACAACTTATATCTTTATATAGAAGCATTTTTTTTTCCTGATTTCATCTCCAAATGAAAATTATTATCCATATAGTAACAAGATAATTGTTGAATTTCAAAGATTGGTTTACGAGATTGGCTAAACGTGGATGTTATCATGGTATAGATATTGTTCATTTTGAATTCAAATTATACACACTAAACAGATGAAAATTGATATTTTTTTAGTCTGGAAAATTTTGGTTATATATATATTTATTCAATATTACGTCAGAATTACGAAACAGACCAAGCTCCATTCGTACCACACAAAACCATTCATATGTGAAGGTCTAACATTATGGTTTGACACAAGGACAGCTTGACGAAGGCATCTTATCGAAATGAAAAAAAAATTCAATGTAATTTATTACTCTAAGAAAAAACATAAGCATTCATCGTAATTTTTTTTATTTTTTGGTTCGAATAAAATTTTACATTTTTATCAAAAAATAAAAAATATTACGTCAGAAAACCTATGGTTATTAATCAAAGTTCAAATGTAGAAATATCATTCCGTACGTCTTCCGTCAAAAGCAGACCCGTCCCTGCTATAAAGCAAGTGAAGCACTTGCTTTAGACCACAATATATATTTAAAATTTAAGGGCCACATATCATAAAATTTTGGTTTGGTCTGATGGTTAACCACGTTGATTTTGCATCAAACAATACCTTATTCGAACCCTTCCTTGTACATCTTCTTATATATATTTTTGGCAATATTTTTTCTCCTCTGTGTATATACCTCATATTTCCTTATCTTTTCTTATGCAATTTCCGATTCTTTATAGATTTATATTTGGAGATATTTCTATGGTTTGTCACTTATTTAAGATCTTGTTATTTTTTAGTACTTTTTAAAAACTAGTTAAATTTCTAACTTTCGTCTGTCAAAAAACCATTTTATCCCCTCCCCTTATTTTACCGTGTACCATACATAACCGTCCATGCCGTACTGTAGCATGAGCAAATTTAAAAAAAATTGGGGTGTATCCAAAGTGCTAAAAAACTAAATAAATTAAAAAATGCTAAAAACTAACTAAACCAAAAATAAGTGACAAATTATGTAAAATCCCTTTTATTTTTGGGATAATAATAAAAACAATCTCTTCTTCTTTTATATAGTAGATTAAACATAAATTATAATAAACCTTAACAAAATTTAAAACTCTCAAGGTCGTTACCTAAGAAATTTGACTCTTTAGAATGCACAAACCATGAAATAACCATATTCAATGATTTGAAGTAATTTTATTTTATTTGTGTTTTTTTAACCATTAATATTTATATATAACTGTGGGTGTGGTGATGAGCACACCCCATTTTTTAGCCCATTCCAAATCAAAAGGCCCAACACCAAAAGCCCAACATCCACTATGCAGATACGGTACTGTTCACGACATGCTGGATACTGTTCCCGACCTGCTCGGCTCTGTTCACGACGTGATGGGTACTGTTCACGACCTGCCGGTAACTGTTCCTTACCTGCTCGGCACTGTTCACGACGTGCCGGGTACTGTTCACGACATGCCGGATACTGTTCTATCCTGCTCGGCACTGTTTACGACGTGCCGGGTACTGTTCACGACATGCCGGTTACTGTTCCCAACCTGTCTGCTCAACTCCCACTATAAATACCCCATTTGATATTCATTATCCGACACAGACAAAAAAACTTTCATTCTCTCTCTCTAAATAAGTTTCCCTCTCTAAAAAGAGCTCTCCCAGCTCTCCCAGCTCCGCAGCTCTCCCAGCTCGGCGCAGCTCTCCCAGCTCGGCAGCTCTCCCATCTCGGCAGCTCTCCCAGCTCGACAGCTCTCCCAGCTCGGCAGCTCTCCCAGCTCTCCCAGCTCCCAGCTCTCCGCAGCTCTCTGCTCTCCAGATCTCTCCTACACGCCTCAGCAACGAACTACGAATGGCTTGATCCCCAATCCGGGGTACGTAGGCAGCCCTCCGGGCACAGCTATAAATCACCTCTTCCTCCTCATTTGCCGACCGGAACGCAACCGGCTCTATCTTAACAGAAAATCCCCGAACCTCCCCGATACAAATTGATTTGTAGGACACGTGCTCAAACACGTTCCAACAATTGGCGCTAGAAGGAGGGGGTTTGAGGATTTTTCTACACGCAAAGAGTAGCTCGGCAAATGTCGGGAACATCGCCCTCATCTCCGAACAACTCCATACAGATAAGTGCCAAGCTTATTTTTATTTTTTACTTTTTTCATTCTCCTTGAGCCGAGCTCATCTCGCAAACACTCGACAAGACAAGTACCGAGTCTAGCCTCGTACTTAAGCTTAAGAGTCAGCAAAGCCGAGCTCATCTCGCAAACACTCGACAAGACAAGTACCGAGCCTAACCTCGTACTTAAGCTTAAGAGTCAGCAAAGCCGAGCTCATCTCGCAAACACTCGACAAGATAATTGCCGAGCCCAGCCTCGTACTTAAGCTTAAGAGCCAGCAAAGCCGAGCTCATCTCGCAAACAACACGATCAACAAGTGTCGAGCCTAGTCTCGCACTTACACATAATTTTTTTTAACTCTAATCAAGTTCAACCTTACTTGCAGGTTAAAATATATCGAGCTAGAACTTGTTTCGTCCGCCGATTTCGACACTCACTCGCCGAACTTTGGGAGGGCTATTGTGGGTGTGGTGATGAGCACACCCCATTTTTTAGCCCATTCCAAAGCAAAAAGTCCAACACCAAAAGCCCAACATCCACTATGCAGATACGGTACTGTTCACGACATGCCGGATACTGTTCCCGACCTGCTCGGCACTGTTCACGACGTGCCGGGCACTGTTCACGACATGCTCGGCACTGTTCACGACGTGCCAGGTACTGTTCACGACATGCCGGGTACTGTTCACGACATGCTCGGCACTGTTCACGACGTGCCAGATACTGTTCACAACCTGCCGGTACTGTTCCCACCATGCTCGGCACTGTTCACTACGTGCCGGGCACTGTTCACGACCTGCCGGTTACTGTTCCCAACCTTCTCGTCACTGTTCACGACATGCCGGGCACTGTTCACGACGTGCTGGGCACTGTTCACGACGTACCGGGTACTGTTCACGAACCATCATGTCGTCCCCAAAAACCGGAGAGCTGTCTGCTCAACTCCCACTATAAATACCCCATTTGGTATTCATTATCCGACACAGACAAAAAAACTTTCATTCTCTCTCTCTAAATAACTTTCCCTCTCTAAAAAGAGCTCTCCCAGCTCTCCCAGCTCGGCAACTCTCCCAGCTTGGCGCAGCTCTCCCAGCTCGGCAGCTCTCCCAGTTCGGCAGCTATCCCAGCTCCCAGCTCTCCCAGCTCCCAGCTCCCAGCTCTCCCAGCTCCCAGCTCTCCGCAGCTCTCTGCTCTTCAGATCTCTCCTACACGCTTCAGCAACGAACTACGAATGGCTTGATTCCCAATCCGGGATACGTAGGCAGCCCTCCGGGCACAGCTATAAATCACTTCTTCCTCCTCATTTGCCGACCGGAACGCAACTGGCTCTATCTTAACAGAAAATCCCCGAATCTCCCCGATACAAATTGATTTGTAGGATACGTGCTCAAACACGTTCCAACAATAAGGCTACACATATTTCAAATATGCTTTAGGCCACTCAAAATTAAGAGACGGCACTTGTCAAAAGTATATATTTCCGTATGTGACAAACATAATAAACATAAAATGAAAAATATAAAGAAGGGATTGGTTAATCACTTCTGTTCATTGATAAGAATGTTCGAAACAGAACCAAATTAAATCTTTGTTGCATTTATTTTGGGATACGGTATTCTCTTTAATATATATAAAATTAAATGGAAAGGTGTAGTATTAAGGTAAAAAAGAACCAGATTAATTTACATATTTAGTTCTCCCATATCTTCCATTTCTTTAAATGTAAATGCAACAAAGAGCCATAATTAGTACTTCTAGATTTAGTGACCCTACATAAATACATATTATATCTCGGCACCTTTAATAAAATAAATATATAACCATTCACAACATTATATATACACCATTTTCTCTTACTCTGTCCTTCTTAAGATTCTTTGTTGGTGGAAATTAAGAAAGAAAGAAAAAATGTTGCTTACACTAATAAAATCACTCCTCGTGATATTCGTGACCTTGATACTGAGAGTCCTATACGACACCATATCGTGCTACTGGCTAACACCTAGGCGAATCAAGAAGATCATGGCACGGCAAGGCGTAACCGGTCCTAAACCGCGTCCGCTAACCGGAAACATCCTTGAAATCTCGGCTATGCTTTCGCAATCCGCTTCCAAGGATTGTGACTCTATTCACCATGACATCGTCGGCCGCCTTCTCCCGCATTACGTCGCTTGGTCCAAACAATACGGTATGGCCTTAATCTTGATTATAAGTTCGGTTACAAAAGGATTAGAGGAGGATTACATGTACACAATTGATTAAATTAAATCTCAAAACATTGCTCCCTTGGCTTAAACAGGGAAGAGATTTATTGTGTGGAACGGGACGGATCCTCGGCTTTGCTTAACGGAAACAGAATTGATAAAAGAGTTGCTAATGAAGCATAACGGTGTAAGTGGAAGATCATGGCTGCAGCAACAAGGGACCAAGAATTTTATTGGTCGTGGTCTCCTTATGGCTAATGGCCAAGATTGGCACCACCAACGCCACCTAGCTGCACCGGCATTTACCGGAGAAAGGCTCAAGGCAAGTCGACAAAATTAAACAACCTCATGCAAAATTAAGTAACTGAATGTTGAATGACTGAAATACCCTTAATGATGCAGGGCTATGCAAGGCACATGGTGGAGTGCACGAGCAGGCTAGTGGAGAGGCTGAGGAAAGAAGGAGGAGGTGAGGTTGAGATAGGGGAGGAGATGCATCAGCTCACGGCGGATATTATATCGAGGACGGAGTTTGGGAGTAGCTTTGAGAAAGGCAAAGAGCTTTTTAACCACCTCACTGTCCTCCAGCGCCGTTGCGCTCAAGCTACCCGCCACCTCTGTTTTCCTGGCAGCAGGTTGGTTTTCCTTCCTCACTCAACGGTTGATAAAACAATGTTTAGATTTTTGAATGGTGATAGAGAAAATAAAATAATTAGATTTTTATATATACTTTTAATTAATTAGTACTACTAAAAAGACAATATGTCTCTATATTATTAATTGATGAGAAATGCATTGAAAAGAATAACATTAAATTTTTAGTTTATTATTTATCATGCCATTAAAGTATATAGTAGATTAGAAAATGGTATAATTGCGTTTTGGATTAATTGAAAAGATTTTTTTAATCAAACGATGTTTACATAACAATTTTTTTTTTAATATTCTTTTCGGTTCACAAAAAATGTCATTTTAAAATTTTATTTTTGTTTCAGAAAGAAATCTCGTTTAAATTTACAATGCAGAATTTTGTAAACGGTGGTTATAGATTTCGAAAATTAGTTTGTGCTTTGGTGTGTCATTCCCGGGTTTCAAGCAATTTGTTTTTCTATGTCTAGCACAAGCATCACCCCTAGACTAATCACCCCCTTTACTGTCTAGTCTCTATCATGTTTTTCAAATGACTATTGCTTTAAAATTGACCTTAAGTGCAGTCAAAAGTTTACTTAAGATGAAATATTTTGTATCTAGGTTTCTTCCGAGCAAATACAACAGAGAGATAATGTCTCTGAAAAAGGAAGTGGAACGTTTGTTGATAGAGATCATACAAAGCCGGCGGGACTGCGCTGAGTTGGGCCGGAGCACTACTCACGGCGACGACCTTCTCGGCCTTCTCCTGAATGAAATGGATAGCCACAAGAACAATAATAACGATAACAACAATCTTCAGTTGATAATGGATGAATGCAAGACGTTCTTCTTTGCTGGTCATGAGACCACCGCATTGCTACTCACATGGACAATGATGCTCCTAGCGGATAACCCCGCGTGGCAGGAAAAAGTTCGTGATGAGGTCAGAGAGGTATGTGGCTGCGATGGTCTTCCCTCAGTTGATCAACTATCCAAGCTTACCGCGGTAAGTATGTTCACTCCTAGCTAGACACATGATAACACATGATATACAACTTATAACTTCTAAAAAAATTGTTCTTATCCATTGGAACTTGAGTTCTAGACCTAAGATCAATCCTTCTCTTACAAAGTTTTAACTTTTGGTTAGATTCATCGAGTCAACGTAGGTATAAAGTTACATTAGGCTTGAATGGTAGCATCTTCTGAGTAGATTCTGAGTAGGACTCGAAGGCCACTAACTCATACACATAAAAGATGATATTTGTTGTTTGCTCCAAATAATAAGTATATAACTATACAATAGTGAAACTAATTATTTTGTTTGAAGTAGTAGAATTAGCTTTATAATGATGGATTGGTGCGGGTGGGGTATAAACATTCAACACAGTATAGGCAGTGCCACTAACTTCATAGTGCTTCTTCCATAACTAAGCTTATAAAATAGTCATCAAGTCGACGACACAGAACCCTAATGAGTAGATATCTTTTAGTTTTGTCTTCATGCTTAATCTTCATCAATTCTAGCCAAAACTCAAATAGAAAATTGTGACAGAATGTCTAGGTTTATTGATTTTTACAGATGTATTCATTTTGGGATCAGTCGTTACATGTTTGTATTTGGTTTTACATAGAATCACATACTTTTCTTCTTAGAAATAGTTATAAAATTAGATATGATTAACAATTGGTTAAGCTAGCTTTAAAATTTGATAAGATAGATTTTTCAGGCATAAACAAATGGGTAAATGATACATATCTTTTGTTTAATGATTAGCACTAAGACATGCTTTGCATAAAAGATTATATATGCAAAAAAATCTAAAACCTGTATTAACTAATGATTAGATTTTGACAGCTTCATTGATTTTTCTTTTTCAAAAGGAAAAGTCAATTCTCAAACTAAAAAATGTTTGAGAAAGAGTCAAGAGGCACTTCGCATGATCACAAGATATGATTACAACATAAATTAATAGAATACTCTGCTAACTAATTTGTCTTTTTTCCTCTCCCTTTCAACAGTTAAACAAAGTGATAAACGAGTCATTAAGACTTTACCCTCCAGCTACTCTTCTACCAAGGATGGCATTTGAAGATATAAAACTAGGTGATCTAACAATTCCCAAAGGTTTATCAGTATGGATACCGGTCCTTGCGATCCATCACAGCGAAGAATTGTGGGGTAAAGACGCGAATGAATTCAACCCCGAACGCTTTGGAGGTAGACCATTCGCGTCCGGCCGCCATTTCATTCCATTTGCAGCCGGACCTCGAAACTGCATCGGACAATCATTTGCGATGATGGAAGCAAAAATAATATTAGCAACGCTAATTTCAAAGTTTAGCTTCACGATATCAAACAATTATAGACATGCGCCAATCGTTGTGCTTACTATAAAACCAAAGTATGGAGTTCAAGTGGTATTGAAGCCATTGGATTCATGAAGACTTTGGGGTTAAAAGATTGGTTTGTAAATTTGTAACGACTTGGTTAAACGCTGTGAGAGAGGAAATGTTTTGGGGTTGGTGAATTTTGAGTAACATGAGGGATTTTAATTGGAATAAATGTTATATATAAGAGAGAATTTTGTTATTCTTTTTCCTCAAAAATACATTTTCTTTTGTGATTTTTTAATGGGGTTTACGACCAGGCCCGGTTCTGGGCATGGGCTGAGAATGCATTTGCACACGGCCCAAATTTCTTTTTTTTAGGGCCCCTTTTTTTGTAGGGCCAAAACTTTTTTTGCACGGAGCCCATTTTTTTTAACTGAACCGGTCCTATTTATGACATACATACGAGGGACACTACTTAAAGTGTGACGAAAACCAACTCAAAAACCTGCATGATCTTTTTCACATATGTTAAAATTACAAAATATATATAATCTATTTCTTAGAATTTCTGAATAATAAACATGTTTAGTATAAACTTTTAAAATGATGTATGTTAGAAACATGTATATATATTGCTAACATTATTAAATTTGGGTGAATATAAAAAAATACCATGTTTATGATACCACTTTTCAAAACTACCATTCTTTGCTATCCATTTTTAGAAATATTATTTTTTATATGTGTCTATAAAGTCATTTATAAAATAAAAATTGTAAACGTCCATAAATCAGGTTATAAACAATGTTTATCAAATTTTATAAGGTTTTATATGGAATTTTATAAAATCTTTGATAAATTTTGTAATATCCATGTTTATAAAGTTTTATAAGGTAGTTATGAAAATGGGGAAAAATCATAAATATTCATGAGCCAATTTATAAAATGGAATTTTGTTTTATAAACATTCATAAACCAAGCCAAATTATAAAAATACTATTTTTGCAAAACATTTTCCTTAGTGGTATTTTTTGAAAAATGGCATCATAAAAATTATATTTCTCAAAAAATTTGTATACATTTTTGAATTGTTTTTCTTAATATATTTTGTACACATACTTGTAAAACTCTTGCATTACGGAATTAATGCTATGTACTACTAGTAGACACGTTGGGATTTGAAGTAAGAAAGCTCAAAAGGAGAGTTGGAACTAATATTTATTATACCAACAAATGATTCTGTTTTTCCATAGGCCAAAGCTAAATTATTTGATGTCTTAATTGATTAAATAAAGACTAGTTGTAAGAACATATATAATCTTCTTTTTTAGTAATAAATTAAACATAGAAAGATATGAAAGGTTGCGAGTTGCGACTTTTGTCTTTGTGTAAGGTCATGTTATTTGCTTTGAGGCTGCAAATGGTATCACTAACTCTCTGGCATATGGCCAAAAGCAATTGTCCATTGATCCTCTTTATTGGCTTAGAAAATGAAGTTGGAATTCAATATTAATAAAAGTCATAATGTTATATTGATATAGGTTCAATCTAGATAAGCCTTAAAATAATAAACAAACATAAAACAAGAAATATATAATAATCAAAGAAACAAAAAAGAGTGATTAGGGATGGGGAAAAGGAGCTCAACTTTTATTTGTTTTGGGTTAAGTTTGGTGGCAGCCATTGCACTTACAATGTGCAATCGGAGTGCAATCTTAATTATTGCCTTCTTTATCTTAATTATTTTAACTAAATAATGTGGTAGAAGTAAAGCAATCGGAGTGCATGGAAGAAAAAGAAAATGGTATTGTATTGTATGATTTGATTTATGTGTCATATGTAGAAAGTATTGTTAGAAATTATAATAATATAAACATAGGGTCGACTTTAGTACACTATCCTTACTATATTGTTTCCTTGATATACACCTTAGATTTTTCACCTCTTTTCTGCATATTCCATATAAATTTATTATTTACTAAACATTACGAACTTTACATGCTCTTATAGTTGTAACATAGCGATTGAAAATTGTGATTTGTTTAATAAACTGGTAATCGCGTTTAAAAAAATCACGATTACGTTAATCCGACCATTTAACCCCTAACCCGACTTGAATCCCTAACCCGACTCGAAACCAAACTTAATGAAACATCAAAATTGATTTAGGGATAAAATTAGGGTTCTAAATACTTCTTAAAAACTAAAGAAAATTAAAGATAAGAGAGAGAGATAGATTGCATCGCTTCTTGTCATATTCCCCATTGCTCGTTATCTCTTCCTCTATCCCCATATTCTCAACTTTCTCTCTTCATCTTCGTTCTCTCTTGCTTAATATTCTTAAGGCTATTCTCATCGTTTCTGCTTAGTTTTTTTTGTCTGGTTTCTTCTGTCTCAACTTGCAATGCTGTAAAAACTATTTTGGATTTTAAGAAGAATGAGTGGGTTCGAGTTTTGCTCGATTTTGTATTTGTACAAATGTTGCAATCAATTATTAAAGGAATAATCTTTTGTTCAATTTTTCCGTAATGCAATAAATCCCATGTTAATTAATCAGTTTCGGTTAAGCGATCCCATTTAGATCTCTATGACCTGTAATCACTCGGACTACTTGTTTGGAGTGAGAATTATGAGTGATATTCTTGTATTTTATATAAAATACACTACAATAGTATAAACTATCTAGGAAATGTAAATATTTATTATAACATGCACACGCGTGTGCATCTAAATTTAAATAGTGATACTGTATCTTGTTTGACGAAGTTAAGCAAATATCCTTCCACTATCAAAAGAGAAAAAATCTTCGGGATCAAAGAAGATTTGGTGGAAATGTGAAAATACTATTGTTTTCCCTAGATTTGATATGAGAAATATTCAAAAGTAATATTTTGAACAGAGGTATTTTGGTTATAACTTATAAATGGAGTTTAGACAAAAAAAAGAAGAAGATAATATAGTACTAGTTGTTTTTCTATTAAAATGATATTTTTCAGTTTGTCTTTTGTATTTTTTTTAGGGTAATTGCACCCACTACTAATACATAACATCAAAATTAACTCTTTTTTTTTAATCACTATTCACATACACTATTTACCTTTAAAAATCTACCATACCCTAATCTTTCTAAACAATTACAGTATGCCCTTTCTCTTTCATCAGTTAATATTCCGACGAAAATGAAAGAAGAACCAGAAGAAAGAGAAGAAGAAGAAAGAAGGATGAAGAAGGTAGAAGAAGAAGAAAGAAGAAGGAAGAAGGAAGAAGAAGGAAGAAGAAGGAAGAAGAAGGAAGAACGAAGAAGAAGAAAGAAGAAGAAAGAAGAAGGAAGAAGAAGGAAGAAGAAGAAGAAGAAACATAGGCGGTTAACACCGGCGGATAACAGCGGCGGTTTACACAGGCGGATAACATCGGCGGTTAACATCGGCGGTGTTATCACGGCGGTTAACACCGGCGGCGACACGATAACATATTTGATGTTAATTGAATTAACACGATAATTTATGATATGATAACTGGATTAACATGGCAATTTCATAAAAATAAACATGATAACTGGGTTAACATGTTCATTTTTATGAAATTGTCATGTTAATCCAGTTATCATATATGACAATTTCATAAAAATGAATATGATAATTAGGTTAACATGACAATGTTAACGATACTAACTATATGTTAACGATGCTAACAATGACAACTGGTTTAACATGACAATGTTAACGATACCAACTATATGTTAACGATGTTAACAATGATAACTGGGTTAACATGACAATGTTAACGATGCTAACAATATGTGTTTTCTGGTAATGAACAGTGCTCGTCGAGTTTTGATGAATAATACCGCCACCCTTTTGATGAACAGTGTTGCCGAAATATGCTGTCAGAAACTGAGTTTCAGACCAATGGCATTTCTGTAAATATTAAAAATCACAAAGGATATTTTGGGTTTAATTAATTTTTCTCTTTCTTACTTTCTTAATATACAAAAAGTTAATAACACACACCTAATTAATTGGTCAACCTATCATATACACCTAAATCACCATTCTCTTTAAAGTATAATTTGTATTTAAATAAAGGAAATTGACACCAATATTCACCAAACTAATAATAATTATAACTCACACTATAACAAAAAAGAAGGAATAATAGCACTATCAAGTATTTTGACTAGGGGTGGGCATTTTAACCGAACCGAACCGAACCAACCGAACCAAACCGAATTCAAACCGACCCAAACCAAACCATAATTAATACCCAACCATTTGGTTGAAGTTTTTCTCAATCCGAACGGTTCGGTTTGGTTCGGTTTAAAACCGAACCGAACTGAGAAACCAATGTGTTTTTGTTAATTAGTTAATTAATAATATTAAAAATAATAACACATATGGTGGTAGTTTTATATTAATGCTATAAGCCTATAATGACTCATATAAGAGATGAATAAACATTGACTTGTATAATTAACTTATATTTAAGTTATTGGCTTGTTGTGGATTCATTTTAGTGGCATGGGAGAGACGAAGTCATGAATTTTTTTCATTTTTTTTATTTTGATTAAGTGGAATAATTTCAGTTTGGTTTTAAAATTTTAGGGAATGGGTTTTTTTATGACTTCGTTTTGTTTACGTTTCGTTAGGATTCTTGTTTTTATAAGTTGATTTTTTAAAAATCGAACCAAAACCAAACCAAAGTACAACCGAACCGAATTAAACCAAACCGAACTAAACCCAAACCGAACCAAACTTCTTTTCGGTTGAGTTCGGCTAGAGTTTTATTCAACCCGAATTAACCGAACCGAACCGAATCCGAAATTAAACCGAAATGCCCACCCCTAATTTTGACACCAAAAAAAAGCACCATCTAGTATTAAATATTATCGAAGTTAGTTTTCCTACATCGCAATTGTATACACGATACTTTGTGAAATCACCATTGAACCTCTACACATGTGTGATAACCCAAACCAGTCTAATTTCTAATTTTTCCTAAACCGAAACAAGATCCAAATATAAACCTAAAGGGAGGAAAATAAACCCTAGGTCTATTATTTTTTTTCTCTCTTCTCTTCTCTCTCCAGTTTCGCGTCCATGGAAGACAACATCGCATCCATGGAAGATATGCGAGGTTCCTCCGCAATCGTTGAGTCACCAAATCGTGTAAATCCTCCCCGACGAACCTGTAATTGAGCTTTGATCGCTTCGTTTCCCCCATCAAAATCCTCACCAAACTTCTCCGACGCGGCACAAGGATCCATCGCGGTGTTCGAATCTTCAATCATCATTTCGCTTTGCTCGATCACGTCACGACGCACCATTTGATAGGTTCTTTACTCGTAATCTCTATGAATCTCTCTGTAATACTCTCTCTATAATACTCTCTCTGTATCTTGATATGAATGAAAGAAGGAATTACAAGAGGAAAAAGATGAAGATCGTGTATCTCTCTCTCTCTACAACTTCATGGCAGCTGTAACAGAAAGCTTAACAAGCTCATATGGCTTGACTAAAACACACAATTAGCATAATCTCTCTCTCTCTCTCTCTCTCTCTCTCTCTCTATCTCTCTCTCTCTTCTCTTCTCTCTCGCGGCTTCTCTCTCTTTTTCTCTCTCGCGGCTCTCTTCTCTCTCTCTCTCTCGGCACCTTGCTCTCTCTCTCCCTCGAGCTCTCCGCCGACCTCTCTCTCTCACCGCCGCACGCCAGCCTCGTCGCCAGCACCGCCGCACCACCTCTCCTTCCTCCTGCTCGCGCCGCCGCTGTCCCCACCGACAAAAACCGCCGAGATCTTCTTCACCCGTCATCACCACTACCGCCCCCTTGCGGGCCGTTTTCCTGACGAACCGCTGCGAAACAGACGATAGAATACATATCAAATTGAAGCCCCGAGTCTCCTCTTTCCGTGAAGCTCGAGTTCATCCGAATCGGAGATCCCAGTCAGAAGATATGGCTGTTCCAGTGCACGGCGTCGGACCTGACTCTTCTTCTTCATCGTCGGGCTCCTCCGATGAGATCAGAGGCAAGATGGTCACGTCACCTTCACCGTCACCGCCTCCTCCTACACCGCATGCAGTCATGTGAGGACGTAATGCGTTTCCCCTTTTTCCATTATTCGATTTGATGTCGATAGTCCATTCTTAAACCGTTGCTGCCTGTATTTGTGTATAGTTGGGTAATGGGTAATGTGTAGAAGTTAGAGATGTGATTCGTTGATTGATGATACCAGATTGAACTGTCTAGCTTGCTTGTTGAGTTGTCCTGCTTGTGAGTCATGCACCTAGATGAATGTTTGTGTGTTAGGGATAAACCGGTATTGCACTACAAGAAAACACCCAGATTTCCGACGGCATTTTTGACGGGTTTGAAACCGTCAGAAATTTCCGACGGATTACCAGCCTTCGGAAATCCGTCAGAATATTCCGAGGGAATATCGACGACATTGTATTCCCTCGGAAATCCGTCGGAAATTTCTGACCAATTTCCAAGGAAAAGTAATCCCTCGGAACGGGCGTCGGAAATCCCTCAGAAATTTCCGACGGATTTCCCACGGATTTTTATATATTATCACTTCGTAAATACTTCTCCCCTTGTATATACGTTTCTTGCTTTGTTTGTAAACGGTTTGGAATGTTTCCGCTAGATTACAATTGTTTTACAACTTTGTAAACATTCATTGCCTTTTTTTCACATGTCTTTGTTCCTATAGCTAGGTTGTTCCAATGTTTAATTCGTGTGTTTGTCTTTGGTATTTTGAAGATTCTTGTGTATAGTTGCAGAGAACAAACAAACATTTCTCTATAAATACTCCTCCCCTCATTCACAACATTCACAACATTCACAAGAAAAAAAAACAAATTAAATTACACAATATGTCTTATTTTCAATCGTGGATGGACAAACCTCTGCGTGATCCCGTGACGGGGGAATTGACGGATGAGTTCGCACAAGGTATGGAGGAGTTCATGAACTTTGCGTCAAATAATAGCATGACATCGGAATACGGTAAAATGTATTGTCCTTGTACTAAATGTCAGAATCATAGATTAGTCTCAGTTCGGGATGTAAGAAAGCACTATATAGGAATGGATTTATGTCTGGTTACAAGATTTGGTATACTCACAGAGAAACCGATTCAATGGTGCAATACTATGGTAGCACATCAGATAAGTTTGGTAGTACTTCAGGTACTAGGTTAGAGGAACCAACACAGGAAGTAGATGTAAACGCAGGTTACACTCAGATGGTGAATGATGCATTTTGTGAAAACATTGCATCGTATCATCATGTTGAGGATGGTAACAGGATAGAGGAACCAAATTCAGGAGCACGAAAGTTTTTTGATATGCTAGATGCGTCAAAGCAGCCATTATACAGAGGATGTAGAGATGGAATATCGCCTCTTTCAACTGCAAGCAGGTTGATGAGTATAAAGACGGATTTCAACTTGGCCGAAGATTGTGTTGATGCGATAGCTGATTTTGTGAGAGATGTCTTACCTGAAGATAATATTTCACCGGCTTCATACTATGAGATTCAGAAGCTTGTAGCTGGTCTTGGATTACCTTATCAGATGATAGATGTGTGCATCGACAACTGTATGATCTATTGGAGAAAGGATGAAAACCGGTTGAAGTGTCGTTTTTGTCACAAACCTCGCTATCAGGATACAGGAGGCAGAGTACCTGTTCCACATAAAAGGATGTGGTATCTTCCCCTAGTTGATAGGTTGAAGAAGTTATATCAATCCCAGCACACGGCATGGCCTATGAGATGGCATGCAGAACATAACTCAGCTGGAGAGATAGCGCATCCTTCAGATGCAGAAGCATGGAAACATTTTCTAGAGGTTTATCCTAATTTTGCGTGTGAGCCAAGGAACGTATATCTCGGGTTATCTATGTATGGATTCAACCCTTTTGGAAAGCATGGGAGGAAGTATTCGTTGTGGCCAGTAATCGTCACACCGTACAATTTACCGCTATCTATGTGCATGAAACGAGAGTTTTTTTTTCCTCACGATCCTCGTCCCAGGTCCAGAGCATCCTAAGAGATCGCTTGATATTTTCTTACATCCATTAATTTATGAGTTGAAAATGTTGTGGAAAGATGGTGTTGAAGCGTTCGATGTTTCCCTGCAACAAAATTTTATGATGCGTACGGTACTTATGTGGACCATAAGTGATTTCCCAGCATACGGTATACTATCTGGATGGTCGAAGCATGGAAGGTTGGCGTGTCCGTATTGTCAAGATAACACTGATGCGTTCCAATTGAAGAACGGACGTAAGACTTCTTGGTTCGATTGTCATCGACGATTTCTACCGCATTATCATCCATATCGTCGGAGCGCAACATTGTTTAGAAAGAACAAAAAAGTTTTCGATGGTCCACCTCCTGAGGTAGATGAGAATTATATTATTAATCAGTTAAGAGATTTTGGTGCCGAGAAGACGGTTTCATGCGGGGGTAATGGGCATTATCCCGTTGACGGTTGTGGTGAGTACCACAATTGGCACAAGAAGAGTATTTTCTGGGATTTGACATATTGGAAAGACAATTTGCTGCGCCATAATCTAGATGTGATGCACATTGAAAAGAACTTTTTCGACAACATCCTGAACACTGTTCTAAATGTGCAAGGAAAGACGAAAGATAATTTGAAGGCCATATATATTGGACTTGCCAGATATTTTTTCCCGTAAGGAGTTGCATGTAATGGCGAACGGGAAATCACATCCCCCTGTTTTTCGGTTGGATGCGTCTTCAAAGGAGGAGTTCTTCGATTGGATTAAGCACGGTGTCAAACTCCCAGACGGATACACATCTAACCTTCGTAATTGCGTCGATAGTTCAGAAGGGAAGTTTTCTGGGATGAAGAGTCATGATTGTCATGTTGTCATGCATCGCCTCCTTCCATTTGCATTTGAATGTCTTCTTCCTATAAACGTCCATGGAGCTATTGCAGGTATACATACATTTACACTATTACGTATGGTGATTGTATATTTTTGTGATTATTAAACGGAAGTTATTTAATATTTTATGTGTACTATATATGCAGGGATCAGTGCTTTCTTCCGGGATCTATGCACGAGATCACTTACATCAGCCGGAATCCGAAATCTAGGGGAAAACATCTCGGTTCTCCTTTGCAACCTTGAGAAAATATTTTCTCCTGCCTTTTTGATGTTATGGAACATCTTCCTATTCATCTTTCTCGAGAAGCAGCACTTGGTGGGCCTGTTCAATACCGATGGATGTACCCTTTTGAGCGGTATATGTTCCACCTAAAGAAGAATGTGAAAAATCTTTCTAGAGTCGAGGGTTCTATTGTCGCACAGAGCATTAATGAAGAAACTTCCAACTTTGCTAGCTACTACTTTCCAGCGCAAGTCCAAACAAAAAGTAGACGCCCCGCACGCCATGATGATAGAGGGAACATAGTTAGTTATCCTGTCTATGTTCCCGATATATTTACTCAGATTGGACGACTAAGTGGAAAAAGCAAGGATCAGCAACTATTAGAGGAGGAGCAAATGCACTTGCATATGTATATTCTGACAAACTGCGATGACGTTTTAGAATATGAGAGGTACCTAATTAAATGTTATTTTTTATTGGTTAACAAAGTTTAATAATGTTATTATAATTTTCTAATGCATTTGTTCATGCACAGGATGTTCATGACCCAAATACGCGATTGGTATCCAAATTACACAGAGGATGAGCTTGATGTCGTCAAGCAGAATGACTTTGGTGATTGGTTGAAATATCATGTTAGTGTTAAATGATGATTTATTATTATAGAATTAAATTAGAATAATAATTTTTATATATAAACATTGTGTCGATTATTGTCCACTTGAAATTTTAATAGGTTCGTCAGATGACTGCTCTCGGTAATGAGTTTCCGACCTGGTTAGTTGAGATGATGAAAGGCCCGATGTTTATTGCTAAGTCTTATCCAATGTATTGCACCCGAGGGTATGCTTTTAAGGCTCATCGGGAAGGAAGCTCAAAGACAACTTGTAATTCTGGTATATCAACTCAATCTGGAGAAGTTGTGTACTACAGTGTCCTCCGCGAAATATTGGAGGTCCATTATCTGGGGATGCTTGACTTGAGGTGCATTGCGTTATATTGTGATTGGTATAATCCAGTAGGAGGTCTACGCCAAGACGCTTTTAGTGTTACATCTGTCCACTCTTGAAGGCGACTTCAGAAATACGATCATTTCATTCTTGCTTCACAAGCGGATCAGGTTTCATACATTCGATACCCCCGGGTTAGGAACAAGCAAGACCCTTGGATTACTGTTACGTCGATACACCCAAGGGGAAGAGATTATGGTGTGTCAGAGCACGACCCTTTCACTACAAGAAAACAGGGAATTAGCGACTGCGCGTTGCGACTGATTATGCAGTAGCAAAATTTTGCGACTGAATTGCGACTATTTGGCTACTCATTTGCGACCAAACATGTTTCGTCGCCAATCAGTCGCTATTTAGCTACTGATTAAATCAGTAGCCAAGCAGTCGCATAAATAGCGACCAATTTGCGACTAAATTCGGTGGGTCGCTAAATTTGTGACTAATTTTGTGACCAAATTCGGTGGGTCGCTAAAAAACATGTACAAAGACACGTGTTTCTCATTTATGGGTTGGTGTACCAGTTTTTAGCGACTACAAAGCGCAGTCGCAAATTAGTCGCAAATCAGTAGCAATTTGGTAGCAAAACAGTCGCAAAAAATCTATATATAATTGCATTGATGGATTCAATTACGTACAAATGGGCTCAAAATTTAGATTGAGAGCAAAGATTCCCCCCCTCCCCCCCCCCATTGATGCTCCCAGAGTTTTGAGCTTTTGATGAATTGTTGAAGATATGAGTGAATCCTTATATCTAATTGCCTTGATGAATTCACTTACTTATATGTGTCAGACCACTCATGAATCAGAATAGATTCGTACGTATGTAGATTTATTCAACCATTGATCAATACATGTTAATTTATTCTATTTTATGTCCTCTTCTGGTGTTTAAAAGTAGATAAAAGTAATACTTTATAAACTTTCTCATTCATATGTGAGTAGCAACCTCGAGAGTGGTGCATGTGGATATGGAAAATGAAATGTTGGATCTTTATAAGTTTGTACCCTTGTTTTGTTGATATTTCACATAAATTTTACATCTTTAACATGAATTGTAAAGCTTAATTTGTGAGAGAGTGATCAACTCAAAACAAGTAAACTAGTTTGAATAGAAGGCGTTCGATCAATGGGATTGCCCATATGAGAGCATGTGCTTGTGGAATATAGATATTAGCTAGGCCCTCATTCATTTTAAATATGATTTCAAGACTATATACAAAATTTGGAGCATAAATCGTAAAGTCTTTTAGCTAATCTATGATTTCTAGCTAGATGTGTGGGCTATCTAAACGGAATTAAAAGAGTACTTGAACATGAAAGTGGTATAGCATTAGATCGAGAGCGGAGGATATAAACAATGAAATTTGAACAAAAGGCGTTCGAGGGGTTTCCTATATATTAGAGCATGTGTGAATTCTATTACGCCCTTACACCTTGTTTAGGGTTTAGGTTTAGGCACTAAACCCTAAACCCTAAACAAGGAGAGTAAGAAATATCATTTTTAATTATGTAAACCCAAATGTTTTAGGCCCAAAATTTTGGTTTTAACCCGCCCAATTTTCACTTAACCCAACGAACTAATTTCGTTCCAAATGTTTACGAAAAAACTAAATCCCTAATCCTAATTCCTAATTTTGCTCTCATAATTGCAATTTCCTCTCTCAATCTCTACTCAAATCCCTAATCCTAATTCCTAATTTTGCTCTCATAATTACTGAAATTTAGAGGAAAAATAGATTTCTCTAAAATTTTACCATTTAGGTTGAAAATGAAACTTGAGAAATCTATTTTTCTAACTTATTCCACGTTAGTTAAATGAACAAAGAAGAAAATTTTTTTACTAATTTTTATTCGTTTTGTTAATTTGGTAGACAAAGAGTTGCAGCCTAAGTGTCGAAAATTCTCCAATTAACAAACCAAACCCTATTTCCCCATTTTCTCTCCCCATTTCTCTCTCGATTCTCCTTTCTTCTTTCTCGATTGTCTGTCGAGATTTGACAAAATCAACCAAAATCAAACCTTAATTTCTCATTGCTCTCTTAATTTCTCTCACTCTCCCGATTATTCCCAAAATATCACAAAGCACAAACCCTAGACAGAGTTTACCTCTCCCGATTTCTCCCCAAATTCTCTAGAAACACAGAGATCTGAACGGGAACCATGGGGGAAGAAGAAACTGTTGTGGCCGAATTCGAGATCAGAGATGGCATCTGGTTTGGGAACGGGTTTCATCTTCTTGAGTCGGATCCAGAAACAGCCGAGGCAGAGAATTAGCCTATCGAGACTCTGAACAAGGAAGAGCACGATGCAGGCATTGACGAGGAACTGAAGCGGCGGAGCATGATACTACACGCGAAGGAGAACCCAGCGCGTGTAAACCCGGTCGAAGAATCCTTTAATACCAAGGGACGTAGGCTGGGTTTGTGTTCTTCTTCTTCTTCTTCATGTTTGAATACCTCTCTATCTCTTGTTCGATTTGAGTTCTTTATTTCTTTATACATCTTCTTAATGACCGTGGAATTTCAGAGGTTAGAATAAGTCTTCAAGGACCAGTTTTTTTTTCACTTTCTGATGTCTATGTATTTTCTAAGTTGGTATGCACTAATTACAAGGTTAACTTTGCAGGTTCAAGTTTGTGAGAGAAACCATCAACCCTGAGATGAAATCACTGTAAGTACATCTTACTGTCTTATTTTTTTTTGTACCTATGATTTTTTTGGTTTTGTGATAGTTTTGAGAATACGGTAATAGGTTATGCTCACAGCGGTTGCTCTCTCCCTGGATTGCCTCCATTCCGAAGCTGCATTATACTAGTTTATTGGATAATAACATCACCAAAAAGCCAAATTATCGCCTTTATGTGATTCACAAACTAAAATCA
Organism: Eutrema japonicum; assembly: GCA_030161315.1. Classification (NCBI taxonomy): domain Eukaryota; kingdom Viridiplantae; phylum Streptophyta; class Magnoliopsida; order Brassicales; family Brassicaceae; genus Eutrema; species Eutrema japonicum. The sequence continues at coordinate 47,547,634 of BSQW01000011.1, forward strand.
CTTCGAGTACTGGATTTCATCAAAATCAAAGCCAAGGTGAGGACCTTATTCTGTGCTTAATCCACTGTTCTTTTTTGGCTACTGTTATTCCTGCATTTCAAGAGTAACCGCTTTCTCTATGGCGTCGTGACCATGAGAAAATGCAGTTCCCTCCATAGTTCTCTAGAATCTTGTAGCTTTGAGTTTGATAAATGTTTGGTTTCTCCCTTGACCTTTTACCCTACTGTTCCATATCTAGCAAATTAGAAAATGGTATTAACTGCTCTACATACAAGAATATCAATTAGTGAAGAAGAAAATGCTGAAAGGAAGATCATATACCTTACAATTATTGTTTCTCTTTGCAGGAGAGAGCTGAAGCTGAAGCTGCAGCTTTGTTTTCATCTAAAGAAGCAGAAGAAGAGGCTAAGAAGGTTTCTCAAGAGGAGGTTAAAAAGGCTTCAGATACCACATAACAGCCAGAGACTCCTAAAGTGGTGGCCCCAACACAAGAGCAAATTTTAGCGATCAAGGTGCGATTACCTCTTAAGCTTGTCAAATTGTTTTTTCAGCTTAGTAGCCCAGGGAGGTACCAATATAATAAGATCTTCCAATATAGAAACCACAAAAGCTCCAGGAATTAATTCCTAGGGGTGTCCGAAGAAGAGAGAAACTGAAACTATATAGGGCCAAGCATATTCTTGATTTTGTGTGTGGTAGTAACTTTGGTGTTTCATTTCGATGTTCCAGGCTGCAATTATCAATTCCTAGACGATTGAAGAAATTGCCAGACTCGAACAGGTCCCTTGTTTTTTTGATCAAGTTTATGCCTGGTGCCATTGCTTTCTGGTTGGTATTGGCAGTATTCCATTGTTTTGGCTTGTGGACAAATAGGCTTTGAAGTTTGGCCAGGTTCCGGCAGGTCTGATAATTCCTGAACCCATGAAGCCTGCATTTGATGTTAATGATGGTTCTGCTGCCATGGAGGTAGGATTCTTATCATAAGTTTTTTTCCTTGTTCTGTGAATATTATGGTTTAAAGTGGATAACTATGGGGTATGATTACGTCACCTTTGTCAAACGGTTTTAGTATTAGGATCTAATGTAGGCGGTTCATTGTTTCATGTTGTGCTTCGACCTTATTATTTTTTCCTGTACCACATACCTGCTGGTTACTGTGAAAGGCTGTTAATGAGCTCTTTTCATAAGATAATGGTTTAGGCTGGTTTCAGGAACTTGTAGGAGTGATTCGAAGAAGAAAGAATGAGAAGAGAGGAGGAATGGATACGCATCTATTTTCTGCAGACTCATCAAGTATTTACTTGTAGAAATCTGGTTTTTCTACTTTTGTAAACTCTTTACGCCATTTGATTTGTATTTTTGTATTTGCTCCCATTATTATGTGGATGACTTGTTAACATGATATGTTTAATATAAATTTTGTTTAATTAATTTGGTTTATAGATTAGTAGATAATTAGTATATTAATTAATATTTAACTATTATATATATATATATGTATATATAGAAATTAAATTTTTAAAAATCAGTCGCTAAATTAGTCAAAACAAAATTTAGTAGTTAATCAGTCACAAAAAAATTGTTGCAATTCAGTCACTAAATTAGTGCTAATGCATTCACAAAACAGAAGCAAAATCAGTCGCCATAAATTGCTACGAGTTAGCTTATTGGTGGCTAATTTGTCACAAAACAGTCGCTAAATTTAGCGACTACATAGCGACTGAATATTCGCGAATTAAAAACACTCGCTATTCAGTCGCTATTTAGCGACTGCACGGCTACTAAACATTTTAGCGACGAGGTGTTTGGCTACTACGTGTTTTAGTCGCAAAACAGTCGCAACAATGAGATTTGCGACTGTTTTGCGACTCATCCTGCAGTAGCTAATTCGTTGTTTTCTTGTAGTGTTTGCAGTTTCCGGCAATAGGTAATTTAGGTCCGATCGAGCATGCTCTTGAAGTTGATCTCGTGGTTGATCTCACCATGGACGGGAATTACGAGGTCTTTGAGGATTTAGAGGAAGAGATCGGCGAATTTGACGAGCACTCCGATTCAGCTACGTCAGATTATTCAACGGATTCCGAATAATGAATTTTATGTAATATATTGTATTTATCTATAAATGTTTTCACCTTTTTATGAAATAAAAACCTAGCTTTCTTCCCGTAAATTAAACATAAATACAGTAAAGTGTAACATAATATTTTCTAACCGTAATCCCCCTGGCTAACCGTAAATCCCTCAGGCTAAAACCGTAATTCTCCTCCGCTAAAACGGTAAATCCCCCCGGATTCAATCATTTTAAGTTTAATTTCCGAGGGATTTCCGACGGATTCCCCCTTTTCAGTTTTAGCCGAGAGAATTTTCGGTCTTCGGCTAAAATCAGAAACCCCCCTGCCAAAAAGTTTTAGCCGGGGGAATCAGTTTCTCTCGGCTAAAACCATAATCTGTCGGAAATCCGTCGAAAATCCCTCGGAAATTTCCGACGGCTTTCCTACGGATTATTGTTTTAGCCGAGGAAATCTGATTCCCCAGGCTAAAACATATACCGGTAACAGTTTTAGCCGGGAGAATCAGTTTTCCTCGGCTAAAACCATAATCCGTCGGAAATTCCTCGGAAATTTCCGAGGGATTTCCGACGGATTATGGTTTTAGCCGAGGAAATCTGATTCCCTCGGCTAAAACTTTCTGACGGATTTCCGACGGATTATGATTTTAGCCGAGGAAATTTGATTCCCCCGGCTAAAACATATACCGGGGAAGTTTTAGCCGGGGGAATCAGATTTCCTCGGCTAAAACTATAAACCGTCGGAAATCCGTCGGAAATTTCCGACGGATTCCCCATAAACCGTAAATCCCCCTCGGCTAAAACCGTAAATCCTTCCGTCTAAAACCGTAAATCCCCCCAGCTAAAACTGTAAATACCCCCGGCTAAAACCGTAAATATCCCCGGCTAAAACCGTAAATCTCCCCGGCTAAAACCGTAAATCTCCGCGGCTAAAACCGTTAATTAATCCCCCCGGCTAAAACCGTTAATACCCCGGCTAAAACCATTAATTCCCCCGGCTAAAAACGTAAATCCCCCGGCTAAAACCGTAAATCCCCTTGGCTAAAACCGTAAATCCCCTTTGCTAAAAACCGTAAATCCCCAGGGCTAAAACCGTAAATCCCCTCTGCTAAAACCGTAAATTTCCTTGGCTAAAATCGTAAATCCCCTCGGCAAAAATGTTAACCCCGGCTAAAATAGTTAATCCCGGGCAAGTTTTAGCTGAGGCATTCAGAAATGTCTCGGCTAAAACTAAAAATCCTTAAATCTGTCGGAAATCCCTCGGAAATTTCCGACGGATTTAAGGATTTTTAGTTTTAGCCCAGACATTTTCGAATGCCTCGGCTAAAACTGACTCCTTAAATTCTTAAATCCGTCAGAAATTTCCGAGGGTTCAGTGTTTAAAACCTCAAATTTGCACGTTTTTGAAGTGGTTAGGTCTTCGTAGATGTAGAACTAACAAATATACACTAGTTTATGTGAAATGTTTTTAAAAATCATACGTTTTAAACTATTTAGTTAAAACCCATAGCAAAAACGTAAATGTCCTTAGATGTTCTATGTGTTTTTATGAATGCTTGATATAATTCATCGATCGATTTTTATCCTAAATAATTTGTTTTGATTGGTTTTTAAAAGTTTTTCTTATAAGTATGTAACACTAATGGTTATTAAACATTAAAATTTATCAAATTTTCCATTTTTAAACCCTAAACCCTGAACCCGTCGGAAATCCGTCGGAAATTTATGACGGATTTCCGACGGATTTATTAATTTTTCCTCGAGAAATTAAACCGCGTTACGAAATTCATCGAAAATTGAGGCGGTTAATCTTCTCTCTTCTCTCTTCTTCTCTCTTTTCTCTTCTCTGTTCTTCTCTCCGGAAATCTTCTTCTCTCCTTTCTCTCTTCTTCTTCTCTCCTCTTCTTCTCTCCTCTTCTTCTCTCTTTCTCTCCGATCTCTCTTCTTCACTCTTCTTCTTCTTCCACCTCTCCTCCGCCGCCACCGCCGGTCAACCTTCTTCCATCTAAATCGCCGCCGGAAAATCCACAACTATGTAAGAACCCTCGGCTAAATTCTTTGTGTATATATATAGATGTGTATTTAGATTTTTGGTTTTTGTTTTAGATTTAGATTGATTTGTGGAATTAGATTGTGGTTTATTTGTGGATTTTTGTTTTGTGTAGTGTTAAATTGTTGCATGTGGATTTAGATTAGGTTGTTAGCTTAGGTTAATTATTTATAAATTTTCAAAAACGTTTTTGATAATTATATATATAAAAAAGATTTTTAAAATTTTATTTATATGAAAAGTATATTTGAAAAACGTTTTGTAAAATTTATATCTATGAAAAAATGTTTTTATATATATGAAAAACGTTTTTACAAAATTTATATATATAAAAATGATTTGTAAAATTTATATATATGAATAAAAAACGTTTTTTGTATATATGTATTTTATAAAACGTTGTTTTAAAATTTATATATATGAAAATCATTTTTGTTATATATATGTATTTTTTGAAAATATATTTATAAATAGAATTTTATAAAACGTTTTTGTAAAATATTTTTAATAAATAAATTTTGGAAAAAAGTTTTCAATACATATATATTGTAAAAACGGTTTTCTTAAATTTATTTTATAAAAACTTTTTTACAAATTTTTATATATCTATTTATTTTTTAAAAACGTTTTTACAATTTTTTATATATGTATATAAGTATTTTATATGTGTTTTTAAATGTATTTATTTTATGTTTTTTTTAAATGTATTGATTTTCTTACAAAATATTTATGATTATTTTGATATTTTTTGAAATGATTCGGTTTTTATTGTTGTAGGTCTTACGGGCAATTCGCTAGTGACCGTGCCGGCGGTTCGAGGCAAGGAGGGCGGAGGCCCGCTACCTCAAATCCGAGCCCGGATTTTGTCCCGCCTACGGCGCCTTCTCCTACTCTCGATGCAGAGAGTATAGATCAACCGACGATCATGACCGTCGAGGAGCTCGTTCAACAGCCGGGACGAGAATTACTCAAAGTTCTCGACCCGAAACGCCGCATCCAGAGATCTACTTGGTAATACTATGTATTTTCTTAAATATTTTTTTTTTGATTTATTATCGATTTTTAATTTGTTTTTTCATAAGTTTGGATTCTCCGGGAATGGCATTAGCAAGTCGGTTTTGAGGATGTTGCACAGCCTCCTCAAACACCCGTACCCGACATATGCTGATATGCCGTCGGACGAACAAGATATGTGGTTTCGTACCTTTGCGGTAAGTGATAATTTAATTACTTGTTTGTATTATATTTTGAGATTTTGTTAACAAAGTTTATTTCTATTTATTTTGTAGCAAGAGTTTAATTGGAAGCCTACGCTCACGAAGACGGTCGAGATAGAATTTCACAAAGAGGCTTCCCGGAAATTATATCGCCACATCTGCGACTGGAAGAAGGCTTGGAAGAAGGGGAAAGATAAGCCGAAAGGCTTGAACGAGGATGTGTACAAGGGGTACGAGCCGTACTGGCAATTGCCGAAGACCATAGCTGTATCTGAGACTCACACCAAGAACCGGAGGAGTCAACGGAACGGGAAGGGGAAAGCCGTTCACAACAACGGGGCAAAGAGCTACTTGACAACGGCCGACGAAATGGTAAGTACTTTTTCATCTTTTTAGTTGTTTTTTTATAATAAAAACGGTTTTATTTAACCGTTTTATTTATTTTGTAGACGGAGGAATTGGGCGAAGAGCCCGATCACCTTATATTGATGGAGAGGACGCACACCAACAAGAAGACGGGCCAAATTCAAGATCCAGAAGTTAGGGAAGTCATCGAAACCGTGAAGAGGGCGAAAGACGATTTGCTCACCCAGAGATCGCAGGACGATTACACCGAATCCAACGAAGTCACTCGGGCCGAGCTTAACGAGCTAGTCCTCTCGGTAAGTAAAACTTATGATAATTTTAATTTAGATAATTATTTTTTAATTGAAAATCTAAAGTTTTTGAATTGTTTTTGTAGGAGGTACCGGTTAGGAAAGGTCGTCGGCCGGACTTGGGTAAGGTTGCGACCAAATCCGCTTCTTCTTTGGCCGGTTTCTCGATGGATGAAGACCATATCCGGCAAAACGAAGGTTATGGTATTGGAGGACAAGCAAACGAAGTGGGCGGATTTCTTCAAGACGAAGTTCCCGGACATGCCGCCGGATCTCTTTTGATTATGTTTTTTTATGTAATTTCAACTTTCTAAAACTTTTAAATATTTATGTTTTGTAAGATTTTATTTATATAATTAATTTTTGTTTTTAAAAATCATTTAATTTATTTAATTTAATTAATATTTAATTTAATAAATATTAATGATATATAATAAATATTAAAAAAAAATTACAAATTTCTCATTACCGTTGGAAATCCCTCGGAAATTTCCGACGGATTTCCGACGAGGTGAATTCTCAAGCCGTCGGAAATCCGTCGGAAATTTCCGAGGGAATATCCCTCGGATTATCGTCGGAATTATTCCCAACGGACAAGTCGTCAGAAATCCGTCAGAAATTCACCGAAGAAATATCCCTCGGATTATCGTCGGAATTATTCCCGAAGGACAAGTCGTCGAAAATCCGTCGGAAATTCACCGACGTAATATCCCTCGAATTATCGTCGGAATTATTTCCGGCGGACAAGTCGTCGAAAATCCGTCGGTAAATTGGCCGTCGGAAAATTCTGACGGATTTCCGACTGATTTTATTTTCTTACGCGATAGAACCGACGGCCAAAATCCGTCGGAAATGGCCGTTTCCGACGGGATACTGACGGATTTTGCCGTTGGTTCTAGCGTGCTTTCTTGTAGTGTTGCGTGAGATATATTAGTAAACGTTAGGTCCTCGACACTGTGATGGGATCAGTGGTTCGATTTGTTTGCGCACCCAAGACCAGCATTCCGGTAGGCTTGCACGGGGTTAAAAGGAGCTATCCCGATGCTCTAGGCCAGTGAGCCAAGTTTGAAAAAAGGCCAGTGAGCCAGGAAAATTCCCATTGTGTTAGATTGCGTGTGAGCACTGGTAGAGTGCATTGCTTGAGAACCGGAAAGAAAAGATGAGTATTGAGAAAAGAGATTACGTGATGAAATAAGAAAGACTAATTAAAAAGGAATATTGTGTGGAACCTTGATTGTTGATCATTATTTCGTTTTAGGTTTAGACTGTTGATCATTATTTCGTGTAGTGTTGAAAGGGTTATGTGAGCCTCTGAAGACTCATCCTCACTGGGTAATCTCGATTACTCAACCCTCCCCCCTTGTTTCTTTTCAGGTTAGTTTGGATCGTGTTGTTGTGTTGTTATTGTTACCGGGCATTTTCCTGGCGATCATGTGTTGCTGGCCACTGGTGACGACCTAACATGCCCGATTCTCGGTTATATCTGGTGACCCGGGATAGGGATGTTACAACATGTGTGATAGAATCTAAAATATATAAGGGGGTGTTTGTGTTAGATGGTCATACATCTCTATAATATTATTTAAGAAGACATTTTTAAAAATGAACTTTGTTTTGTAAGTTATTACATGAAATGTCATTACAAATAACAAAGAATAATTGAAATAGGAAAGTATATAATAGTCTTTTAAAATTATTGATTAGAATACGGAAAGTATATATTTTCTATTAAAGATGTTATTTATTATTTAATACTATATATTTTAAAATAATAATAAATTCATATATATTTAAAGAAAAAAAATCTATTCAAAATATTTATATATTTTTCACTATAATTTATTATATTTTATTTGAATGTATATGACAAAAAAAGTTGAAAAATATTTTACTAATTTTATAAAACGTTAGACACAAGAAAATGATATATCATGGTTTTTACCCGTTTTAGGCCATGATATAAGTCATTTTTATAAACTCTTTCTAGTATTTTGGAGTCTTTTAGAGCCTTTTCAGGTTTTAGGTACGTTTGGAGCGTTATTGGAGATATCGAAGCATTTTGGAGCTTTTTGGAGCAAAGCAGAGATCCTGTAGCTGAGACGCCGATTTGGTGCATTAGTATCGATCGATACACTTATGGTATCGATCGATACCCGTCGGAGAGACAGAAGGATCGCGACTTTAATGAAGAATTGAGAAACTGCAAATTGCCCCAGAAGACTTTATTATTTACAAGAAGCTCCAGAACGTGACTTAGGATATTTATTAGGTTTTACAGCCACTTTTGATGGCTATGCTTTATTTTAATTTGTTCTTGGTGAGAGAGCTTTTGAGGGAGACAAGTCTGAAACTCTGTTCGTCCGAGAGAAGATTTCGAACCCCTGGTTTACTCTCTTTCTTATTATTTATTTGTTGATTTATTCAAACATGTTTATTGATTTAAATTCCATGTCTGAGTAGATTTCTTGTTAGGTTTAGGGTTCTCATAAGGGATTTCTTTGAATGCTAGGTTGATTTATTGTTTAGGGTTCATAATCTAAATTAGTTATTCGCCTTATGTTGTTTCCAAAGCTAATTCTGGATTGATCACCTAGAACTTAGATCTTAGGTTAAGCGATTGGCACGAGAGTGCAATTGAGAAACCTGATAGAACTTTGGGTGAGCAAAATAACTATTCGCAAAGAGATTTGGTTAAGTTGTTTTGTGAACAAATCAAACTTGAATTAAAAAGCTGGTTTAGACTTTAATTAGGATCCGCAAAGAGATTTGGAATTCTAGGATTTAGGCTTAGATAATTCTCGCAACGAGAGTTGGTTAATTATACTTTAGTGATTTGAGGTCAAAAACCGTGCGCAACCTTAACCCTGACTAGTTAGTTTGTCTGCATTCATTGATTTCCTGAGAAATACCCTGAACCTATCTTTCTCCCATCAAACTTACAACTCGTTTAATTTACGTATCTGTTTTCAATACTATTGATCACTTAGCTTTATTCTCATCCATATAATCTATTGTGTGTTTCCTTGAGTCTCTGTGGATTCGATCCCTAAGTATTACAACCGACAAAGCTTTAGTACTTTAGGGTATTAATTTGAGCTGTATCAAATTTGGCGCCGTTGCCGGGGACTCAATTCGCCATTAGATTTTAGTCTGAGAATTTCGACTAAGTTCGACCAGTATCAATCGACACCCTAGTGGTATCAGTCGATACCTGTCGTAAATGTTTATGTTACTTACGTTCTTGACTTTTGTTTTCAGGTGCATGCCTATTCGTGAAACCAGAAGGAACAAGAACACTCCGCTAGTTAATCTGTCAAACGAGCAGCTAGCACTTGTGGAACGCACAAACAGAAGAGCAAAGAAGCCAGCAGAGATGAACAACAACCCAATGGTTTTGGTTCAAGTTGAAGCTGGTGCTTACAGAGACCAAGAGGGTCAATTGTGCAATGAGAGAGGGCAACGATTGGATGGCCAGGGGAACATCATCCCACCTCCTGTTGTTGTCGAATGCAGGGAACGTTGTGATTAATCGTGGGAGGATGCTTGGTGAGCACAACAGGCCTGATCAGTTCTATGCCAATCGAGCTGCGATTCGCATTCCAATTTTTTAGAAGAATAACTTTGAGCTGAAACCTGCGTACTACGCTCTTGTGAGTCAGCACCTTTTCCATGATCTATCGCACGAACATCCCATGGACCATATCGAGAAGTTCGAAGATTTGGTCATTGGTATGAAGTACAATGGAGTGCCCAACGAGTTCCTTTTCTGCAAGCTTTTTCCATACTCTCTTAGTGGGGATGCAGCTTATTGGCTGAAGCAGTTATCTCCTGGTTCGCTAACTACATGGAATGAGACGAAGAATGCTTTCCTGAATAACTTCTATGATGATGCACGATCCGAGGATCTCAGGAACAAGATTTCTCAGTTTTCTCAAGGACCGACTTTGGCACTCAAGGCTGCTTATATTCGTTTCAAGTCATATCAGAGAGATTGTCCGCACCATGGGTTCACTCAGTTTCAGTTGCTGGGTACTTTCTACAGAGGGATCGATTGGAGGTTCCAGATGGGTTTGGATGCTGCGAGTAATGGGAATTTCAACACCAGGTATCCAGATGAGGTGGTTGTGCTGATTGTGAACTTGGCGTCTAACAATAGCACCAAGAATGCAGACTTTGAGCGCGAGAGGCAATCTGGTAGCATGGAAGGTTCGCAGATTGCTGAGGTGCAAGCCAAGTTAGATTCTATGCACAATCTTTTCATGGGCAAGACGACGAAAGCTGTTCACTTTGCTGAAGATGTTGAAGTATTCAATGAGGAAGAAGTGGAAGACGTTAACTATATTGGTGGCTCTGGTTTTCAAGGTCAGCGAAATCAATACCAGAACAACAACAAAAACTTCAACAACAACGCTCAACAAGGGGGATCGAATCAGTTTGTTCAGAAACCTTTCCAGAACAGTGGATATACCAGGAACTATGAGAATTCATCTTATTAGCCTGTACCTGCTAAAATCCTAGAGAGCAAGATTGAGTCTATGCTTGAACAGCTGGTTCAAGGACAGCAGCAGTTGACAGTGGATTTCAAAGATGGATGCTATGTACAAGGATCTGAGTGGAAAGATCGAAGCTCTTGGTATTCATCAGAAGAAGCTGGAAACTCAGGTAGCTCAGACTTCAGAAGCTGTGAAAAGGCACACATCAATGCAATCACCTTGAGAAGTGGAAAAGAGGTCAATCCAAGAGTAAAAGTTGGCCAAACTGCAGACAATTTCGTCACTCTCGACGATGAGGATTCTGAAATCCCCAAGGTATCGATCGATACCAGCCAGCATCGATCGACACCAGTCAAGATACTTTCACGGGATAACTTAAAACCCCGTGTATCGATCGATACCACCCCTGTATCGATCGACACTGATCCTGCAATCGCTACAACACCTAAGGTTTTGAAGGAAATACCTGACGTGGTTGCAGAGAGAGTCTACATACCGAGGATACCTTATCCCAGAGCTCTTGGGAAGACTAAGAAGGAGGTAGAAGACTCTATATGCAAGGAAATTCTGGACAAGCTGGTTGTTGAACTTCCTTTCATTGATGCTATCAAGACTTCTCCAGCTTTCAGGAGATATGTCAAGAGGATGGTGTCTAGCAATGTGAACCTTGAAGAAGGATGTTTGATGATTACTCATGAGTGCAGTGCAATCCTGAACAACAAGATCCCAAAGAAGCTACCAGATCCAGGGAGCTTTGTGTTGGATTGTACAATCTTCACAAAAAGGTTCGAACGTGCTCTTTACGACCTTGGTTCAAGTGTGAACCTCATGCCATACTCAGTTGCTAAAAGGATGGGGACGACATACTTCACAACCATGAGGATCTCCCTGATACTTGTTGATCGCTCAGTTCGACTCCCAGAGGGATTACTTAAGGACGTCCCGATCAAGATTGGGAACTGTCTAATCCCAACTGATTTCATTGTCCTGGAGTATGATGCAGAGCCTAGAGATCCTCTTATCCTGGGAAGGCCATTCCTAGCAACAGCTGGTGATTTGATTGATTGCAGGAATGGGAAGATTGCTCTTAACATCGGTGAACTGGTCATGAATTTTAACATGGAGAAGATGATGAAGAGACCAACCATCGATGGACAGACTTTCTTTGTTGATACCTTCAGTGATATTGCTGAAGAGTACTTCTTGGAGATGCATCATGAGGACCCATTGGAGAGAGCATTGGTATGTTCAGATGAGTCAGAGGTTTATTTGGGTGATGTTGCTGTTGGATATACGAAAATGCTCGATACAACACCACATGTATCGATCGATACTCCCCTAGTATCGGTCGATACCCTGCGGCCAGAAGAGGAGTTGACCGAAAATTCTACACAAGCTGCTGGGCTTGGAGACTGGAGCGAGGAGAGAGAGCTCCTAAGGTGGAACTCAAGCCACTTCCAGCAAATATGAGGTATGGTTTTCTTGGTCCTAATTCCACATATCCATTGATTATTAATGCTTCTTTGAACAACGCAGAGATTACCTTACTGCTGCGCAAGTATCGCAAAGTTCTTGGCTATTCTCTTGATGACATTTCAGGTATATCACCAGACCTGTGTATGCATAGGATTCATCTTGAGGATGAGTCAAAGGCTTTAATTGAGCATCAGAGGAGGCTGAATCCGAACCTGAAGGAGGTGGTCAAAAAGGAGGTGATGAAGCTTTTGAAAGCTGGGGTCATCTATGCTATTTCGGATAGCTCTTGGGTCAGCACAGTGCACGTTATTCCTAAGAAAGGAGGGATAACTGTGGTGAAGAATGAGAACGATGAGATGGTTCCTACTAGGACTATCACTAGGCATCGAATGTGCATTGACTACAAGAAGTTGAATGCAGCCACAAGGAAAGATCACTTCCCACTGTCATTCATTGATCATATATTAGAAATGTTGGCTAGTCATCCCTACTACTGTTTTCTCGATGGGTATTCAGGTTTCTTCTAGATTCCAACATCCAGATGATCAAGGGAAGACGACATTTACATGTCCCTATGGCACATTCGCATACATGAGAATGCCATTTGGATTGTGTAATGCTCCAACCACCTTTCATAGATGCATGATGTCTATCTTCACAGACATGATTGAGGATTTTATGGAGGTGTTAATGGATAATATTTCAGTGTATGGATCATCGTTCATGGACTGTTTGGATAACTTGTGCAAGGTGCTACAGAGGTGTGAAGAGAAACACTTGGTCCTTAATTGGGAAAAGTGTCACTTTATGGTTCAGGATGGCATCGTGCTTGGGCACAAGGTTTATGAAGCTGGGATCAAAGTTGACAAGGCCAAGAATCAGGTCATGACAAGCCTTCAACCACCGACTTTTGTGAAGGATATTCGAAGCTTCTTTGGTCATGCTGGGTTTTACAAAAGATTTATCAAGGACTTCTCCAAGCTAGCTCGCCCACTCACCGCCCTATTATGCAAGGAGATCAAATTCGATTTCACACATGAGTGTCTTGCAGCCTTTGAGGAGATTAAAAAGGCTTTGGTGAGTGCTCCTATTGTGCAAGCCCCTGATTGGACTTTACCTTTTGAGGTCATGTGCGACGCTAGTGATTTTGCTGTTGGATCAGTTCTGGGTCAGAGGAAGGATAAGAAGCTGCATGTCATCTACTATGCCAGCAGGACATTAGATGATGATCAGAGGAATTACAACACCACAGAGAAGGAACTACTTGCAGTTGTTTTCTCCTTTGAGAAATTTACATCCTACCTGATTGTGAGCAAAGTGATTGTTCATACTGATCATGCTGCTCTCAAATATCTGATGCAAAATAAGGACCTCAAGCCTCGCCTTTGTCGTTGGGTTCTCTTGCTACAAGGTTTCGACATTGAGGTTAAGGACAAGAAAGGAATAGAGAACGGGGTCGCTGACCATCTTTCGAGGATTCAGATCGATGCGGACGTGCCTATTGATGATCAACTACCAGAAGAATCCATTTACTTCATTGAAACTGAGTTTTAAATGGGCTTTGCCGAAACTTTGCAATTCCCACGAATTGCAAGTTTTGGTATCGATCGACACTCCCCTGGTGTCGGTCGATACCCGGCGATTTCCGAACCGGTTTTAACTGTTGAACACTTTGGTGCTTTTGAAGAGTATCTAGTCGCTGCAGCTGATTCTGATCAACCATGGTACGCTGATATTGCTAACTACCTCGCTGCAGATGCAGAACCAAAACACCTCAAGAAATATGACAAGAAAAAGTTTATGCGTGACGTAAGGCGATTCTTTTGGGATGAACCTTACCTGTACAAGCATTGTTCTGATGGTATCTACAGGAGATGCATTGCTGAATCCGAGGTGCCTAATGTGTTGTTTCATTGTCATGGATCTGAGTATGCTGGACACTTTGCTACTTTCAAGACATTGTCCAAAGTTCTTCAAGCAGGCTTCTGGTGGCCTACTATGTTTAAGGATGCTCATAACTTCATTTCGCAGTGCGATGCGTGTCAGAGGAGAGGGAAGATCAGTAAGAGACACGAGATGCCACATAATTTCATCTTTGAGGTTGAGATTTTTGATTGTTGGGGCATCGATTTTATGGGTCCCTTTCCTTCGTCCTATAAAAACAGGTACATCTTGGTTGATGTGGACTATGTATCTAAGTGGGTGGAAGCGATTGCTAGTCCTACCAATGATTCTTCGGTGGTCCTTAAGCTGTTTAAGACCATCATTTTCCCTCGATTTGGAGTACCTCGGATTGTTATCAGTGATGGTTGTTCTCACTTTATTAACAAGATTTTCGAGAGGTTGCTGAAGAAGCATGGTGTGAATCATCGTGTAGCTACTCCTTATCATCCTCAGACTAGTGGGCAAGTAGAAGTCTCCAACAGGCAAATCAAGGAGATTTTGGAAAAGACTGTGGGTACTACTCGGAAGGATTGGTCTGCAAGGCTGGATGATGCACTGTGGGCTTACAGGACCGCTTTCAAGACACCACTCGTGACTACACCGTTTCACTTGCTATATGGGAAAGCATGTCACCTTCCGGTGGAAATCGAGCATAAGGCATCCTGGGCTACAAAGATGATGAATTTTGACATCAAGTCTGCTGCTAAACGGCGATTGATTCAGCTGAATGAGCTGGATGAGATTAGGCATCATGCCTATGAAAACTCCAAGCTGTACAAGGAGAGAACAAAGGCTTATCACGACAAAAAGATCCTCTCCAGACACTTTGAACCCAATGACCAGGTACTTCTGTACAACTCTCGTTTGCATTTGTTTCCTGGTAAATTACGTTCTCGTTGGTCAGGTCCTTTCACAGTCAAAGAAGTTCGACCACATGGTGCGATTGTCCTGTCAAATCCTTCGGGAGAAGAATTCACTGTCAATGGACAAAGGGTGAAACATTATTTCCGGAGCACCGAGATTCCAGAAGGGCACATAATGTCTCTGGATGATACACCCACTGCCTGAACGGCGGTACAGTCAAGCTAATGACGTTAAACGAGCGTTTGGTTGGAGGCAACCCACTAGTAAGTCTGTGTATATGAGTCTTTTATTTTTGTAGTTTTTGTTTTGTGTTCTGTGTGTCACATGAATCAGATTCAGAGGTCCAGTATTGATCGATACCACTTGGCCTAGTCGAACCCCGCATTGAACTTAATTACCCTTAGTTTTGAATTTTTGAAATTTGTGGATTGTGTTCTTCGTGATGCTCGATACATGTATGAGTATCGATCGATACCAGTTTGGTATCGGTCGATGCTCACTCTTTCCCTTGGCCGAGATTGCTGTGTTTGAGAGAGATATTGGATTTATGCTGTGTTTTGTGGTTGTTGATGATGCAGATGACACCTAAGAAGAGAGCACGCACTGATACCGCATCCAGCTCTAACCCACCAGAGAAAGCGTACATGTTGAATGCTCGATTCGAGTTCTTAGACGATGGGGTTTGGACAGTGGGAACGGTTATCGCTTGTCTAACCATGAACCGCTACAAGGTTCAGACCGTAAATTCTACAGACTTTACAGTAGTTCTCGGTAGAAACTTACGCGACGCACCACCCGATGCTCCTACGCCTTATCACCATCGTCTCCTCGCTCAACAAATCGGTTTCCATGGCCTAAGATCAGTGAGAAGGCTAGGATACGTTTGAGGGATGACTACGAGGGGACTGATAAGGAGATTATGGAGGGCAGAGCCTTCACCCACATGCCTATTTCCGAGGAGTGGGATGACTACGATTCCATATTCTATAACGCCTGGCAGGAGGTTGATGTGCGCCCTACTCGGTTTGTTGATGCGCACACTATGAGGCACTTGGGTTTTGACAGGGAGCTCGATGGACTGATCCGCAAGATCGGATTGGGAACGATGCCTACACAACAGTATGACTTGTACACTGACTTGGTTCGCCAGTTCCTTGCTTCTGTCCGCGTCTAATACACTGGTGAGCCTCCAGTGACTGCACATCAGGGTGTTCTAACTTTTCTGATTCACGGTGTACAATATATGCTATCATTTCAAGACCTCTGTGACATCTATGGGTTTCACAGGGATTTTTCGAGGTGCGAGTTTCCTCGCAAGTTCATGGATGTTGAGGCATTTTGGTCTCACTTTGGGCATGGGGTTTATGATAGCAAGACGACAACCCAGATGGATATTCGCCACCCGGTGCTGCAATGCCTGGCTCGGATATTGAGCAAAACTCTCTTGTGTAAGATGGAGCCCAATAAGATGCGGGTGTCTGAGCTCATTGTGATGTCTATAGCTATTGGAGATATCATTTCTGATGACGCGTACGAGTGGCCAGAGATGGACCTTGCGGTCAATTTAGGTGCAGTTTTCGCGTACAACTTGGAGTCCTTGAAGGTCAAGCCTTTCACCTCACGAGGCAAGAAGGACAAGACTGTGGGTCGGCCTAAGACTGAGTCTGTGGGGAGTTTTCTGACTCCCATCTTTCTGCACCTAGGGATTAGCACAACGAGTTGTTCGATTGTGGCTACCCGCGAGCTCATGGACGAGGCGCACTTGGAGCACCTGCGGTGGTTGAAGCCTACGAGGCGTTGGGTTTTCAGCACTTCTATTGGGGACTATCT
Organism: Eutrema japonicum; assembly: GCA_030161315.1. Classification (NCBI taxonomy): domain Eukaryota; kingdom Viridiplantae; phylum Streptophyta; class Magnoliopsida; order Brassicales; family Brassicaceae; genus Eutrema; species Eutrema japonicum. The sequence continues at coordinate 47,564,232 of BSQW01000011.1, forward strand.
AGTTCAGCTTCCCAATACCGATCTGACAGACATTGGCGGTGACCCAGCTCAGTTACTTTTCGCACCTGCTCCTACTGACATGGAGCCTGCACCGGTCACTAGACGCCGAGGCACTTCATCTAAACGCCGTGCTACTCGATCTGGCTCTGCTGGGGGGGGGGGGTCAACCACGATTCGAGCCTACACCCATAGCTGCTGCGTTTTCTCTTCCTCCACCGCCTGACATGGAGCTAGATCCTTTTCAGCGATACGTCATCGAGATTCTACAGGCGATGTGGACAGCCATTTCCCGATGCAGCTGTATGACTCCACCTGGTCCTAGCCCACGCTTACCTTCAGGCGAAGGACCATCCCACACCGCTGGCGATGACACTTCTGACGAGGAGGATTAGTCTCCCTTCTCCTGATTATCACGTTTGATTTTTCTTTTGCTTTTTCTTTTCTTTTGAACTTTTGAATTTTCTGTCAGCATTTTATTTTATTTTTGAACCTTGTGGATTCTGCATTATGGTATTTTGTTGCATCTGACTTGTGTTTGAGTGATTTAACAGTGCTAACCATAACACTTGGATCGTTTGACACAAATTCGGGCGTAACATTTGACCAACTGTCGATGATTCAAAGACCTGTGTCGACCTACGCCTGGTATCGATCATTACCAGGCCGTGTGTCTGTCGATACCGACGGTCCATTTCGGTAACATTCTTGTTCTTCATGATTTCAATCTGTTCTTTTGTTCCTTTCACAAACCTTAGGTTAAATAACACTGGAGACAGTGTTGTTCAAGTCTGGGGGAGGTAGTCGCTGACATTGTTTTTGTTTTTCTTAGAGTCAGTCGTTTTTGAGTCAAAATTTTGTTTTATTGAGTCAAAACCTGTCGGAGACTGTGATTTTTTTCTTGACCTTATTGTTCTGACTTTGGTTTTAAGTGACCATTGTTACAGAATCAGTTTTAGATCGACTAATGAAAAATCCAAAGGCTGAATGGTTGACTAGAACACACCCATGTCTCCAGCAGAGTTCTCTTAAAGTCTGAGCCAAATTTTTTGCACTTCATCGATGTAGTTGATGAACATAGAGCTTGATTCCTCATTCATATATGACAAAGGAACCCATGTGTTTAAAGTAATGGTATTCCTCTCCCCTGTTACAAATTAATAAATAAGATGCATTAAAAGATAAGATGATTTTCTTCTGAGTAGAGGGTTAGGAAAATTTCCAGCGATCCCATTATTCTATTTCAGAAGGAATGATCACATAAAGGTGGAAGCAAGGTTAGGAAAATTTCATGCGACACCGTTATTCGACTACACATTTGAATACTTTTGAGGGAAGAACCGGGGATTCGATGGCAAACACCATCAATACTCGCGTTTCAAACCTTATTATGTATATGCGAAAAACATGATGAGAAATAAATCTGGGGGAGAGGAAACAATACCTAAAAGTGTGAAAATTGGGTGGTTCCTTAGTCACGATATCGTATGGGAAAGAATATAGAAGGTTCTTGAACATTGGTTGCAGCGATGAAACTGGCGATGAGGGATTTATTGGACAATGCTGTGAGATAATGAGTGGAGTCTGGGAAGCTGCGAATGTCTATGGAGAAGTACATGGTGGTTAGATCTGGAGCTGGTTAGGTAATATCTGGAAAGCTTGGGAAAAGGGTCATTGCCATATTTCAAGAACAGGCGAGTCTCCGTGTTTTCAAACCTCTTTCTCTTGTTTAGCTTTCTGTTTTGCTTGATGGCAAGCAAAGGCTAAGTCTGGAGGAGTTGATATATCATGGTTTTTACCTGTTTTAGGCCATGATATACATTTGTAAATCTACCCGTAATTGTAAGCTTATGTGTAATATTGGGTTGATTTAGTTGATGTCTAATTAGAAATTGTTGATTTGTTCTGGGTTTGCTTGATTTTTTGGGAGTGGAAACCGTAAAAATTTATGATGAAGGTGGGTTTGCTCGTTTTCAAGTTTTGTTTAATTGTGGTCTTGAGCGTGTTTACGAATACAAGGGAGGAGGAAGCAAGGAAAAACGATTGGCTTCATTGTGATGAGGAAGGTGAAAACATTGCATTTAAAGTTGTAGATGTTTACAAAGCTAAACATGCAATTTTTTCACATATATATAATATATTCTATTGTCCACTCTACTTTAAGCCATAGAACTAAGTCTAATGATGCGTTGACATTAGGATATCTAGAAAATTCATCAAGCAGTTGAGATTTTCAGAGATCTTGATCAATTGTTTGCTCAGGCTGTAGATCCAGCATGCTAAGTGAGTTTCATCTGAAATCCCTGTAATCTTTAAGTGTTAGTATTCTCCAAATTTCTGTTTGACTGCTTGCTTCTCAGAGTGGTGATGTCTGTGGACAAGTAAATATAATATTCTTGTTTAATGAGAATCCACCACCAACCTGAGCATTCCTGCTACACACGATTCATAGAACATACCATCAATCTAACCTCACATAACATCAATGCCAATAATCTGACCTCCAGGTAAATGACTTTGTGCTGCAATTGCTCATCGTGTATTCAATAAAATTCCACTAAATCATCCCAATTTTTACTTATTCATTTTGCAAGGTACAAACACTAAAGATGGAGCTTTGAAAAAAATGGCCGTGATTTCTTTTTAACTTTTCAATAAGCATGAACATCTTTGTCTGTTAGTTAACACTTTTGGTGAAGTTTATTTTGTATAATCATCTTCTCTTTTAACAGTCACTATATGATATGATGAAACACTGGTATTTTGTCTTGAAAACACGTATAAAGCCTTTGATAGAGTTTGTTGTTCTTATCATGTTTACAAGGTTTTATAAATTACAAACTAAATTATTTGGAAAGGATTTATATGGTTTTAAAAGGATTTATATGGTTTTATATGGTTTTAAAACTAGCATATAAAATCATATAAATTCAATTAAAACATCCCATATCCAATAATGTAGTTTCGGCCGAGTGTATAAAACCAGAGCTACGTAAGTTTTATGCAATTTATATATAGTTTAAGGGATTGTTGTAATGATCACGTACCAACTCGTTGATTGGCGTGGTTCACAGACGCGTTTGAAGACGTTGCGTCGGTCTGTTGATGTAAAGTGGATCACGGTTTTAGCGGGCTGGTCCGTTGTTGTCCAAAAAATAAAAATGTTTGCTGTGGGGCGGGCCAATTGGACACGGGCTCAATATTTGGTTGCAAAGGTTAATGGGCTTAATCTTTATGTCAAGTTCGAACCCTTTTTAAAAACAATAACTAGATTGTAAGTAAATAATAGGGTTTTCTCACGAAGAGCACCAAAGATAAAGATTTATATGGTTTTATATAGTTTTAAAATGATTTATATGGTTTTATATAGTTTTAAAACTATCATATAAAACCATATAAATTCAATTAAAACACCCAATATCCAATAGACAACTAAGTAGATAACCAACTATAATATGAAAGCTAACATTTTATTTGTAAACCATATTGGTAAAATATTTTAAAGGATTAATAAGACTTTAAAAGGATTGTACTAAAATGATTTATATGGTTTTAAAAGACCTTAAAAGGTTTTATATGGGTTTATATTAGCCATGGGCATAAAAACCCAACCCGAAGAACCCGAAATAGGAGGTTCGGTTAGCCAATATTACCCCGAATGGCTCCTCAACAGATTTGTTTCGGTTCTGGTATTCCAATACCTATAATTATCTAACAATAGTTAGATACCCGTACCAATGCTTCATCACTCATACATGGATCAGATCAAGCTATTCATATTGAGGTATGTTTCTGCCGCAGGGGCGGGCCACTAGGACGCGGGCCATTAGCCTAAGACCTCTTCTTTCTCCTATTAACATTATATAAAAGTTCCAAAATCTAGTCTCTACTTTTGAATTTCAAGGATTACAAAGATTTATATGGTTTTATATAGTTTTAAGAGGATTTATATGGTTTTAAAACTAGCATATAAAACCATATAAATTCAATTAAAACACCCAAATATCCAATAATATAGTTTCGACCGAGTGTATAAAACCAGAGCTATAATTATACAACCACAGCTACGTAAGTTTTATGCAATATATATTGTGTTTAAGAAAATATAAATGATTGATGAACTTGAAATTAAAAGTTTTCCTTGTCGTAGTTTTCCTAGAGAAATCTTGAGCCAATCTCTTTAACTCTCCTATGATGCATGATTTACCACACTAGAAAACCCCTACAAACAAAATACAAATGAAAAATACATTACTGCTACAGAGAGTCTACGAAAAATCTCCTATATATTGTTTTATATAGTTGTAAAAGGATTTATATGGTTTTATATAGTTTTAAAATGATTTATATGGTTTTAAAACTCTTACAAAGGGAAGAAATGGATGGGAGATATCTATGTTATCTATGCACCTTACTGGCTGTTTGAAAGTGTATGGGTGGCATTCAAATTTTACTTGAAGAAAAGAAGTTTCTCTATATATTGCAACAATAACCATTGGACATGAATTCTAGATACCTACAAGCATGCATCATTTCTTTATGCAAAAATAATGTCAGTGATACTAAAAAGGTACATCAAAAATGTGACATATAAACTGATTTCACTATCAAAGTGCCACCAAAGACTCCACAGGTATGTTACATTTGTCTAAACACTTATATCTTGATAAAATTTCGTATATAAATTTATTGCAATATTTTTTTTCTAGGTAACAGACAAAATAACTTGCATAGAAACAGGGGTATACATTTTTAAAGTCATAGAGTGTCATGCCAACAAGATAAGTGATATGTCCATGCTTTGTGATGCAAATGTTCAACAATTGAGGATTAAGTTGGCCGTTGACATATTCACTGAGTTGTATGATGATTCGAAACCTAATGATGAGCCTAGAGACTTAGGAAAGGAGAAAGTGAATGTGAAAGAGCGTAGGAAGTCAACAAGAAACATCCAAAATGAAAAGATTAAAAACTATGCAGTCTTGATATTAAAACCTTTGTTTTTGTTGTCTTTGATATTTCTAGATAAGAAAACTCTTTGTGTTTTGTCTTTGATTTTCTGGTGAATCAAACACTTCTCATTTACAAAGTTTTATAATTCAGTCATTTACAAATTCTTTGATTTTCTAGTGAATGTCTTGAAATATCAGATGAAATAGAGCTACGGATATGCTTCATAGAGCTTCGTCCAAGTGAAAATCCAAGTCAAGTTTTTTCAGAAAGCGTTACTAAGGGCAAACGTTTTCCTACTTTTGCTCAAGTCTATAGGAAGTTGCAAACATGATCATTAGTTCTGCTAGGGGGTGTAGGACTGATCATTAAGATTCAATCTAGTCTATAGTTAGTAAGAGAGAACCATTCTTAAAAGAACTTGATAGTTTTGTATCTTTCATAAGTTTTGTTGAAATAAGAACTTGTTTGTTTTGTATCTTTACTGATTTATATGGTTTTATAAATGTTATATGGTTTTACTATTTTATAAAATCTGAATTTGAATTTATATGGTTTTAAAAGGTAAAAACCAGTAACAACAATGCCTTTAAATCCAAATGTATAAGGTCTTATAAATAAAAAAACCTTGGTTTTATATGGTTTTAAAAGCTGCTGAGATCTGAATTTATATGGTTTTAAAAGGTAAAAACCAGTAACAACAATGCCTCCAAATCCAAATGTATAAGGTCTTATAAATAAAATATGCTAAGAAGATGAATCAGATACATTGAAAGACAGCAAGTAAACAAATTAGAAGGTGAATCAAATAGGGACTACACAATATTAGTCTTGTTGTGACCACTCTGACCACACCTGCTGCATTTGTAAGATTTAGTTTTGGTGCTTGATTTCCCATACTCCCAAACACAAGGTATCCTCTCTTTTTTTCCGCCTGCCACTAGGGATGTGAGTAGATGGTGGTAGACAAACAAAACCAGCAATATGATGTGGAATGACCCAAAATTCTCGATCACCAACAAGATAAATACTTTCCAAATATGCGTGTATCTACCTATAAGAAAATTGTAGTGTTAGTTAAAAGAACAATAGTAAATCAATATACATAAATCAAGAAAACTCTTTTGAGGAGCTATTCATATATAAGTGTTTATAAATTTATAAAGTCTTATACATTTTGCTCTTTTCCCAAAGTTTCATGTAGATACCTTTCATTGGAGAAAAACTCATCAACATAGTCGTTTTCATTAGAATTCACATGTTTTACAGCTGCAATTGCATGAGCACATGGAAATTTTTGGATATCAAACATAACACATGTGCACTGCCTTGTGTCTAAATTCACCACATGCTTCCGTCGGTCTCCTATCACCTCAAACTTTGAATGATTGATTTGACAAACTTCAAGCCAGCGAGATACACCATCATAGTATCCCTTCATTTTATTTCCCACTTCTATAGTCACATGATGCTTATGAAGAATACCCTTCTCGCGGCGCTCGTGAAACCATTTAGTTAGAGTAGACCTAATCGTATCAAAAATGCAGACTATAGGGTACTCTCGAGTCAAAACCAATATTGAGTTTAGAGATTCAGCTAAATTCGATGTCATTATGTTGTAGCGATTAGTAGGTGAATGAGCACATGACCATCTCCTGATGATAGCCTTCAACAAATAATCTGCAAGAGATGGGTCAGCGCTCCTGATCTCACTAAACAGAATATCAAAATCAAACACCGTGTAAGCATTAGCTGCCTCCTTCACCAATGGTATAAGGGTAGAGCTCCTGAATTGTGTTTCAATGTTCTTCTCTAAATGATAAGAGCATATCCCATGATGAGCAAGTGGATAGTTAGCTAGTAGAGCTTTCGCAATGGATTGTGCACGATCAGACACAAAAACCAAATCTTTCTCATCAAGTATAAACTTTTGTAGACACATCAAAAACCAGTTCCATGTGGCATCATTCGGAATCCACTACGCCAAAAGCAATGGGGTAGAGCTGAAAATTACCATCTTGCGCTGAGCCACCTAGAAAAGTCCCCTTAAATTTTGCCTTCAGAAAGGTGCCATCAATAACAACTACTTTCATCATCAACTTAAAACCTCTAACTGATGCAGCAAATGCCAAAAAAGCATACTTAAATTTCCCAACTGGATCAACCTCAATAAAAGAAGCACAACCTGGATTCGTTACATTTACCATATGAAAAAAACTCGGCAAGTCTTCATAGCTATTAGCAGGAGTCCCTCTAGCAACATCTTGTGCATGTTCTTGAGCTCTCCATGCTTTTGAATATGGAATCACAACCCCATGATCTTCTCTAATCTTCTCTGCAATTTGCTTTGGTCTTAGTCCAATCTTTCCTCCCACGAAATGATTGCTTACCATTGTACACAAAAACTTGGCATTTGCTTATCGATGATTGACCTTCCTTAAGGAAGAGTCACAGTTGTGCTCATGCACATACTGGCGAACCACAAAGCTTTCAGCCCCCTTCACTTTAGTTGCCCGAAATCTCCAGTTGCATTTTTCATCAATGCAACAAAGAAGATATCTTTTCCTGTCTGAATGCTGAGTACGAAACTCAAAACTATATTTCATTGCCAGCGTCTGCAGCTTGTTGCTCATTTCTTGTTTGTCTTTGAAATTTTTTCCACAATAAATGCTATCATCATCACCAACATAGTTATTAGAGGAACAACTAGGAGCCATAGGTCCTGGATCAGGCACTGAAACTTCATATTGGTAACCATGTCTTAATGTTGACGTTTCTGATCTATAAAACACATGAGTGGTCGAGTTCACCCTTCTCTAAATTTGGAAGAAAAAAAAACAGCAAATAAATTTACAAACCCTTATAAATGAATAGCTAAACAAAGAGCTTTCTTGATAAAAGTACCTCATGCCCAACAAAAAGTGGACGATTAGTAGTTGTTACACTCTTTAATAATTGAGTGCATTTGTCCATATAAGACAAACACTGCCATATTTTAAAAACCGTTATATAGGAATATAACACATATAGTTTTTTTTTTATAATAAAACTACCTCATCCCTAACCAGAAGTAAAGGACCTGGAGCATTAAAACTCTACTCGAATTGAACATTCTCTACCATAGTAATTGAGTTCGTTTCTCTCTGCAACAGAAACATGTAATTTTACAAATCTGCAGAGAACATATTTAAAAACACTTATAAATAACAGTTAAACATTTGTAAGTACCTCATTCTCTGGTGTGCTGGAAACTTCATTGCTACTTTTCTTGTTGTTATTTTCTGTCAATGTTACACATAACTTAACTTCTCCACTATCTTCAAGCTTGTTCATAAAAGATCTCACTTGGCGATCATTCCTAATAAACACATGAGGAAGTTCTTTTAAGTGTGATCCATAACTAATCTTTAGAGAACTCACATCACCATCAATGCCAAAATCTTCTAAAACCACATCAACCAGATCTTTGTAGGTAATGTCTTTTTTAATGACACTAATTGAGCTTCCTCTTTCACCATCAATAATGAAATCACATGTGTCATTTGTGAACTTCCATCTTCCACATACAGAGTACAGTTCAATCATTGTAACCTGATAAAAGCAAAAATATTGTTTACAAGATCCTATAAATTAGCTCATAAATTTACAATCGACATTGTCATCTCTATAATCTTAATGAGACATATTGAACCAGAAGCTAGTAAATCTCAAATTTACAAATTAACATGATTTATAAGGTTGTATAAATTTATTGAGCAAAGAAATTTCTCAGCTACATGGACCCTAAGAATTCAACAAAGAAATTTCTCAATAGCCTCATCTTAATGACACAGACTTCACATACTTCAAGGGTTATTGAACCCAAAAGCGGACAAAGCTCTGATATATAAAATTTCATTTATAAGGCTATATAAATTTACTAAACAAAAAGATTTCTCAATGACATCGTCATCTCCAAAACCTAAAATCAAATACAATCCATAAATTCTCAATTGCACAGACATCTTCAAAATCTAAAATCACATCAACCAATCTAAAATAAGATCTCCATCTCCTAATTGAGCAAAAGCAAATGTATGAATTTTTTCCCAATACCTAGAAAAGGTGGGCGATCTCTACCCTCGCGCAATAGCAGTTGCTGCCGTCGATGATCTCGGAATTGTTTCCCAAAATACTCAATCACCGGCGACAGATTCGCCGGACCAGACTTCTTCGGGTCTGAACTCCAGCGTGATCTGCAATGACGACACCAACTAAACCTCACAAAAAGCTGGTCGTGAGTTATGAATGTTTAAGGGCAAAATGGTCAACAATTTATTAGATGAGGGTAGTTTTGATTAAGTTTTTAGTTGACTGTAGTTTTGTAAAGTGAGGTGTAGATGGTGATATTTTTTAAAATTTTCCTTTCTTAATTGCAAATTACAAAACATAATTTATGGATAACTAAACTTGAGTCTTAATTTAGAATCTAAGTATATGAGTCATAATAAACGGCTTATCAATTTTAGTGTCTAAATATTTTATCTTCTATCCGCGTATCACGTGGGACCAGTGGCAGACCTATAAGATATTTTAACCGGGGTCATAATCTAAATAAAATATTTATCAAATATTTAAAAATATAATCCACCACAAAATATATTACATAAGGCATTAAATTTTAGCATTTTTTCAATTTTTAACAGAAAATCATACTAAAAAACTAAATAAAAATATTTTGCCCATTTAAAAAAAACAAATATACATTTAATTGTTATCATATAAAATAATTTGAACATAAGAATAACAAATGAACTAAAATCAATGGTGAGAGTGAAGAAATAATTTTTTTTATTTTATTTTGGTGATGAGACAAATAAAAAAAGAGTAAAGAACATTTAATAATGAGAAAATATTTGCAAAAAAATCATTGGCGAGAAGGAAGAAATAAATATTCTTTGAATTTTGGTGAAGAGGCCAATAAAAAAAAATTATATATTGGAAAATACTTACAAATATAATGAAATGTATAAAGTTTTGAAAACAATAAAGAAAGCATTTACGGATGAAAAAGGAAAGGGTAAAAAAAGTTATGACTTTTTTTAAAAGAGGGTACATAGAGAGATTTGAACTCAGGTAATATGGTGCCATAGAAGATATTTTAGCCAAATGTGCTACTGTAGTTTATTAAACACAACTAACAAATTTAATTTAAGATATTTAATCGGGGTCAACTAACCTATTCCCTGCATGTGGGTCCTGATAACCTCATAATTTACATGTTCTAGTATTCATTTTAGTTAGCTTTTTCTAGTCATTTGCGTGCATAATCGTAGTTTCGTCTAGCATATCGGTCTTTATTAGAGTTAGGATGTTGCATTAGGTCCTAGAGAGTTTCGTATTGTTTTGGAATGCATTCAAGGTGTTTTGGAGATGACTGGAGGTCTTATACTTGAGACCGTTCGGATTGGGAGCAAGGAGAAGAAGCTAGAGGTACAAAGAAGCTTGGCAGACGATCATACCGGATCCACCGTCCGGCGTCCCCCGTCCGGTATGCGGCCTGAGCACAGCGCCGGAAGAGCCGCGTTCCACGCCGATCCAAGCATCCGGCATGCGTCTTCAGGGCATCATACCGGATCCACCGTCCGGCGTACCCCGCCCGGTTTGCGGTCCGAGCCCAGTGCTGAATCGGATTCGTTCCACGCCGATCCAAGCATCCGACATGCGTCTTCAGGGCATCATACCGGATCCGCCGTCCGGTACGCAGCCTGAGCCCAATGCCGGATGACGACTGTTCCACGCCGATCCACCCCTCCTTCTAGGGCCAAGGGACCGGTATCTAATCATTTTTTCCCTTTTTGAGTCTTGCATTGTATAGTTGTTTTATGCTTTTGTTTTTGGCACTTCTCTTGAATTTATTCTTTTGTTTTTTTGGCTCTTCTCTTGAATTTGATCTTATTTTTGATTTGAGCATTTTGAGTCTCATGCATTCATAAAAAAAAAATATGTGCATTCATATAAGTCATCTAGTTGCATCTCATATTAAGATTGAGTCTAGAGTTCATATAGGATTTGCATTCATACGCATAGGTGCAATGATGAGATTGTCCTTGAAAAATGTCAACTTAAGCTTTAGTAGTTAAATGCATTTGAACATCTTGAAAGTAAGGACTCACCATACTTGGATCATATTCATTGATGTTTTCGTCTTTGTTGAAACAAGCTTTGAATTGAACCCAATTCTAATTATTTGAACCCCTAATTTTGACTAGCAATTACCATGTTTATGCATTGAAAAATGGACTCATGGATACCATATACATACTTGGGCTATCTTATTCCTTTTTTTTACCACTCTTGTTAGTCCAAGTAGCTGATCCCCATCTTTGGGACGGTTATCCTCGCCCTTAACTTACCCTCCTTTCAAGCCTTATTCTTTAGTGAGTGTTGTGAGGCCTATATTTTTTTGAATGGACTTGGCAAAAAGTGTTGAGTTTAGAGAGACAAGGAAAGGATTTTATGTAGATTTAGCTCACACATCATTGGGCTAAGCGTAGGTTATGCTAGATAGAATGAGAGTTTGGGGTGAAACGAGAAAAGATAGTCTTGGGCGTGCAAAGCAAGAGAAAAGGTGGAAACAAGGGAAATAGCAGGAGAAGAAGGGGAAAAATCTAATGCTTGAAATGGTTGGCAAAGAATATTTGATATAGCTCTAAGTGATAAAGAAAAGAGGGTCTCTAGTTACAAAAAGAAGGAAAGAAGCCAAAAATGGCTAGTGCATCCAATGAATGAAGAAACAGACCAAGTAAAAAAAAGCAAAAGATGAGCTAAAGAAGAAAAGGAAATGAGCCAAACCATTTGGTGATTGGAGGTGAAGAAGAATTTTCCCCCAAGTTATTAAACGAAGAAGAATTGATGTGATAATGTGGTTTATGAAGGGCAAATTGCCTTGGAAGAAAGCGTAGCTGAGGGGTGATCTTAATGGAGCTTAGAGGTAGGGGTTGAGATCATTTGGGACATTGGGTAGATGGAAGTCTATCCTTGTATGCATCCATTGCTTTTTACCTTCAGCATTTTGCCGAGTTCATACATTCATTGAGAGATCATTTGCTATGGAATTGCCACATCTATTGAGATCATTTTTATCTCAAAATCCTTGTCCCTTAGCCAAGTGAGTTCATTTGATTTGCATAAATATGATTCATGGTTTCGTTTAATGAATGTTAAGGGATTGGGGGATACAAACGCTTGTTTAGACTAATTATTGAACTTGATTCATATTGTAATGAGTATGGTAAAATATTTTGGAATAGAGACTGTTCAAGTGCATTTTAGAATCACATTGAATGGTTTTCTTTTGTTGACATTTTTGGACTCTATCTTCATTGCTCCCTCTCTCCCTTTTCTTGTTTGTTTGCTTGGGGACAAGCAAATGAATAAGTTTGGGGGAGTTGATAACCTCATAATTTACATGTTCTAGCATTCATTTTAGTTAACTTTTTCTAGTCATTTGCGTGCATAATCGTAGTTTCGTCTAGAATATCGGTATTTATTAGAGTTAGGATGTTGCATTAGGTCCTAGAGAGTTTCGTATTATTTTGGAATGCATTCTAGGTGTTTTGGAGATGACTGGAGGTCTTGGACTTGAGACCGTTCGGATTGGAAGCAAGGAGAAGAAGCTAGAGGCACAAAGAAGCCTGGCAAACGATCATACCGGATCAACCGTCCGGCATCCCCCGTCCGTTATGCGGCCTGAGCCCAGCGCCGGAAGAGCCGCGTTCCACTCCGATCTAAGCATCCGGCATGTGTCTTCAGGGCATCATACCGGATCCACCGTCCGGAGTACCCCATCTGGTATGTGGTCCGAGCCCAGTGCCGGATGGGATTCGTACCACGCCGATCCAAGCGTCCGACATGCGTCTTCAGGGCATCATACCGGATCCGCCGTCCGGTATCCACCGTCCGGTACGCAGCATGAGCCCAATGCCGGATGACGACCGTTCCACGCCGATCCACCCGTCCGGTACGCGTCTTCATCTCACCCGAGGGAGACCACCAATACCGGATCCGCCGTCCGGTATCCGCCATCCGGTATGCAGTCTGAAACCTTGGTTGACCCAGACCCGGTCGGGTCAAGAATTGGTTTATTTCGGGTTGACCCGGTCCGCCCAACAACAATATTTAAGCTCAAAAACCTAATTTTCTTAGATCTATCCTATTTTCTAAGGCAAAGAACCCCCTTTTGGTGATTTTCTAAGTATTTTGTAAGAGATCTTGGTTTTATTTATGCAATCTAAGTTTTATTAATCTAGTTTCATCTTTGTTTCTTTAATCTTTCATTTCCCTAATCACTTAATCATGGGATCATTAATTTCTCTTATGAGATTTGAGGGTTCTGTGATGATTAGTGAGTAGTTTGTTTTAAAGCTCATGGGTGAGATAGATTAGGTGTTTTCTTGAATGGTTAAGGATATTTAGGACCTAGATCATCTTCTCCCTCTCTTATCTAAGGTTCTTAATTCTAGATTAAGCTTGGAAAAACTAGTTTAGACCTTAGGACATTTCATGCACATAAGGTGTTTGATGAAATGCCCATACAATTTAGATAAGAGATTTTACTTGTTTAGCCTAAGGGATTAGTTGTCTAAAGAGTATTATGGCCATTGGAATTGGATATTCATGCTTGTTAATTAGTTTTTCACAAATGGAAATTTGTTCTTTATTTACTAATTAACAAAGTGATTAATACCATGGAAGTGGGTTAGTCTTGTTTTGACATTCTAAGCCTAGAGAGAAATGCTTGTTTGTGTTATTTAGAAATCCTTGATCAATCAATTATTCACCTAAGTCAATAACCTCACTCTAGAGCTTGTTTTAATCATTTGTGAAATCTCGATTAGTACTTGTTTACTTATTTGCTTGCTTGAATTAAATTAGGATTGCTAGAATTGAAACTAAAACCAATCTTGTTGCTTAACTTAAGTAGTTTATGCATTATTAGTGTTTTGAAACTTAAGCCATTGGATTCGATACCTCTTATTCTACTTAGTATCTAAAGAATTGATATCTAAAAAGACCAAAAAGTCTACTATCAGGTCTGCTCTTGCGCGGGATCTAATCTAATCTTGTATATAATACACAAAAAGCTTTATAGCATTTTGGTTCATGTGCTTTATATAGTACAAAAATTGGATATTGTTTGTGATGGGCTTTAGCGGAAATATTAATTGATGAGTTTGATTAGTGAGCCTAATTAAGTGTATTTTTCCGAAGCCTAATGACCATAGAGAAAGTAGGTTACCATACAAAGTTTGTATGTATGTATGTGATTATTTCAAAATGGACTTTACATAAATACAAAGTTTTTCATTTATATGATTAGTGTGTGATCCGCGCTACGCGCAGACGTGAACACAATTTTTTATACAAAAATTTGGTATAATATTATTTTACTTTTATTAGTATGGTTGTTAATGAATTTGTCTCTATTAGCTTAAGAAATGTGGATTGTTTATTCTTAAGTTTTTTTTTCTTTCTTAATTTTATGTTTATTTATGTGTTTGTTTAGTGGGTGATCCACAGTTTGATTTTTTTTTCTTTGGTTGTCTATTTATTCAAATAGTTAATTTTTAAAAGTTAAGTTTTTGTCAATTTAAAGTTTTGGAAATTGTATATTTTTTAACCCAACCGAATACTATAATAAAATAAATACTTTGAAATTGGGTTAGATCTGTATACTCCGAAAGTTACTTCGAATAGTAATAAAAGGAAAGTTAGTTTTGTGAATTTAGAACTGTCCAAACTTATTAAAAAAAATATTTCGTAATAGGTCCCTATATTTTTTATATATTTTTACCTAAAACCGAATACTAATAAAATGTCCAGAATTTACGATTATTCATCTTCAATGATCCAGTGTTGGCGACTAAAAAATGAATCTAATTTTATTTAAAAATGATTTAATTTCTATCACTAATTTACTATCAAAGTCATCGTAGATGTATGGGTTAATGAGAAATTTTGAGATAATATGGACTGATTTGGAAAAATATAAGAAATATGAGGTCGAGCGTCGATCTATCAGATAAAACATTTCAAGAGAAAGAGAGAGACTTCTTGTGAATAGGATTATCCTGTAAAAAACATTACCAACTCGTCTAAAACCCTCGTCTTCTCCGATATCTCCCTTCATCGCCAGTGAGATTTCGCTTTCAATTTTAATCACACAGTTATCCATTTCTTCTTCTTCTTCCTTTCAGTTTATGTCGTTTGCTTTTAATTAGGCTTTTGTTATTCGGATCGTTACTGTTTATACCACTGTAAATGAATAATGCTTTTGGGGTAATTGTTTGAATTTTAGTATTCCATGAAGTTTTCAGAGTAATTTTACCGTATAGGTTTCTGGGTTACTCCGAATTTATATGATTTTCTTCCCACTATTGTTTACCTCCGATTTCAATCATGTGTATTGTTTACAATATTATTTTTATTCTAATGTCTTTTTTTAATAACAATATCTACATATATAATTGCGAATTGGGCAGTGCTATCCTCTTCCTCCTCCGTACGCACCCTTCTCCTTTTACTGTCAATGTGAACCTAAAACTCGCAATGTTATGGTTTTCGGAGCTCAATTTTGTTATTTTACTATTCACATTTCATCGCGCTAATTGAATTTAGGGTATGATTTTGCTCGGTCTGTTCAACTATTGATTATAGCACTGTAATTACGCTTGCGATTGATTGATTTTTATTGGATCCTCTTGTTTTTTATTAGTTTTTGAAACTTTCCCCCGACTTCTGATTTCCTGCTTGATGTTTATTTCATGGTTGCTGATTTATAATCTCCCCGTGGATGTATTTACATGCGTCTATGTAGCCGATCTTCTTATTTCTTGATGAACAGTAATCTCCTCAGGTGCTGCACCATGTTTATAAGATTTATGTTATGTATTCTTTCCTTTTTTTGGTGTTAATTTTGTCTGCTTTGGTCGTTTTTTTGTGAACTATATATATCTACACCGAATAGCTAACATGTTTCAATCAAGGTGATATCGAAGAAGGTGAACATGGTTGAAGAAGGTGAACATGGACGTGATGACAACTTTGGCTTAATTATATTTTTCTGGAATTATTTTGTTAAGAACTAACTTTTTTTTTTTTTAAATGTGAATATTATTGATCAACAAAAGAAAAAATATTTACAAAATTTTAGAAAGACTAGGACAGATAGACTGTTCGTTCTAAAAACAGAGCATACTTATTTGGGGGAAAAACAGAGCATGATGAATTGGTTTTGGGTGTCTATGCAATGAGGAAATTCCATCGGGTCATGAGGGGAGAGGGGCTCGTATGCAGTGTGGGCTTTCTTACATAGCATACTTAAGAACTAACTATTCATACATAAATTATAATATATTTATGCTTTCTTATATACATATTTTTATTAAAGTGTGGTATTAGCGTACTAACATGCTATTATTTAAATATTAGTTTTTCTATTTTCTGTTTATCATAATATTTTATTATAATTTTAAATACATTACACTTTTTATGTAGATTTAAACTTAATTATTTATTTTATTTTTTGTTATTTTCTGTCAATATATTATTTTACTATGATTTTTTTTTATCAATAACGTTTATAACATGAAACTATTGATTGAATAAAAAAACTTAATTTTTTGAAACTAAAATAGAAAAAATATTTATAAGGTTAAAAATATATCTATTTTTGTCACTCATCGATTTTCAAATTTTACCTCGTATTTTTTCCAATATATTTTTATTATATTTTAATTAAGATATCAATTATATTTACATCACATGATATATATTTTGCATTTACAAAACTTTTATTTTCTTCTCCTCTTGTAGTTACATTTATTTTATTTTTGTTAAAAATAATATCACAAAACAAAACGATCTTAAATTTTCAAACTTAATTTATATTTCTGTGTATATACTTTTAATTTGTTTCTTAATTTGTTTTGCTCTTATTCTCTTTTTCATAGTTATTTATAATTACAATTATTGTTTTAAGTATATCTTAATTTTATTTATGTGTCTCTTTATTAGATGTATAACTTGCCAACTTATAGTTTGCTTTATGATTTTAGTTACAGATTAACTTATTTGTTTAATTGTTAGGACTTGTTTGATATTTTAGGTTTTTAATAATATTTGCGATACAACTTAACCTAATTAAATATTTATAAAAGTTGAAATATATTAGGATAACCAACTTTATTAAACCTGTTATTATTTTAATGAACTATATTCATATAAGTTTATAATTTTCTTGTTTAATTTAGAATATTAATAATGCATTTTCAAATTCTTTTCATAATGTTAAAAACAAATTTATAATTAGTATGTGTATTAAATTTTTATCAAAAAAATTGTGTATTAAATTTGAAATAAAAAAAATTAAATAAAAAAATATGATGTGGCAATGATGTGGAAAATGAGGTGTCTTCATGAGAAGAGAGAAAAGCTAACTTTATATATATAGATATATATATATATAAAGGTGCTTTTGATAATTTATTACAAAGGTTTCCCTTTCACAATATAGAAGAACAATATTTTTTTTTGCTTAACTTAAAACAAAGTTTACCTTATTAATATTCCCACTTATATTCTAACTTAGGAGTTTTTTGGCCATGTGTGAAGTAAATTCCATCTTCTCTAGCATCCCAAAAGTTCTTTTTACCATAATGAACTATGAGACCACCGCCTTCATATCCCGTAAACCCGGCATGGAACTTGAAATTAGGCCCTTGCCATAGGTCACAAAAGAATTCTGTTTTGAAAACACTATCATGAAAACTGAAATCGTAGGTTTCTCCAGGCCGCAAGAAGTGAAAGCCTAGATTGTCGTCGTTTGATAGGCAATTGATCTTCAAGATATTGTTCTGGCCAAGAGAATTTTTAAAGAAAACAGAGTTTTTCTCATTCCACTTTGCGCTACTACTCAATCCCATGCTCAATCCAATAACGAGCAGAAAACACGAGAGGCGATTCATTGTTCTGGCTGTTCGAAATGGCCTTGTTCTACACTTCTTTTAAATTTAGAAGTAGTATGTAGATAATTAAGAGAGGGCAATGTCTTTTTATACAAGTTTATTACATGGTTATCCATTCTATTTTTAAACATCTTTGTTTTGACTAATACGAATCCGTTTATCGGTTTTGCTGTGTTTTCTTTTGTCCTTATCGCTTTTGCTGTTTGGCATCTAATTAAAGAGTAACTATTTGGATAAATTTGTTTTTTTGTTGTAAAGGGATACATTGTTTCAACATTTGTGATATGTATCAATGACTGTGTTTATAATGTATTAGCATATATAACAATTTGTGATATGTATCAATGATTGTGTTTATAATGTATTAGCATATATATATTTAGATGTTGTATATAAAAGGAAACTAATGTAATATACTTTGACTATCTATGAGAATTACACATTTAATTTTTCTCTCTCATAGAGTTAATATAGTATCAGAGAAATAACATTTTCTCTCTCTTCCGCATAGGGCTGTCAACTGGTCTTGACCAAGCTCAAATGGTCTTGTCCAACTGGACAATTATTTTTTATGGACAGAGATGACCAAGACCAGAAATGATCAAGACCAGAAATGACCAAATCCAAAAATGAACAAGCCCAAAAACAGCCATGTGACTATGGACAATTTTTTTGTTTGTTGTTGTTGTAATATCTCGTAGTATAACCGATAATGAAGTTGGGAACGAAATACATATATATATATCCAATAAAATAACTGGATCTATATGAGAACTTTCGTTTACTTTTTGGAGTAGTATAACAAAATCAATACATGCATAACCCTTGCTATTTTGCTTTCTTGCTATTGAATCTCCATGGAAAAGCCAAGAAAGAAAGCGAAAATTGAGGTCTCAAATTTTCTTAATTGTCCCACACACGTGACCACGTCCGTAGCAAACAATTCTTCATCGGCAACAATTGGTTCAATCATATTATCCCCGGGAACATCTTTGGCAAGAAACAGACCAACAAAACCAACTTTGCTTAGCACTAAGGCAGCATGCAACGTATTAGGAGGCACTGGGGTATCATCTGTAAGAATACTTCGGTATTAATACACTCGTATTAGTGTGTGGCCGATGTGTATCCGGTTTAACAATATGTTCAAGTCAACATTTAAGTTATAGTTCTAATACATGTATGACGAAACCGTGATGGTTCGGTCTCGATTTATGAGTATTAGAATGGGTGTGTTGGATAACCCTCTTCCCTTACCACATATGTATTTATGTTCTTAATGTGTATGTGTATAAGTAGTGATTTAATTATACACATACATATAGTTATGAATGAAAGGTTGTGATTAAATTAAAGGGTACACCTTGGTGTCTTTCCATCCCCATTTTCGTCCATATATATGTGGGGGATGGAGACATTGTTTGACGTAAGTTTTTCCTAACATCCTTTAACACAACATAAAAAGAAATCAATTCATAAAGGGAAGAACAAGTTCTGGGATCCTCTCCATCAAGGATCCAATATACGCAAAGGTTAAGGGAAGAAGACATCTACAGATTTCAGAATCAGAATCATGGCTACGGATATTGGTTAGTAGCATTCTTCTCATTCTTGTTCATATAATTACCAAACATTGAATAATATATGGATCAAACACGAACTAGAACGGTCTTGGAAATGATCTTTTAATGAAGATTAATGTAGATAGAATCTACATGTGGTATCAGAGCCAATCTAGAATCGATTGATCCATAGAAAGGATTGTTTGGTGAAAATTTGATTAAAACCGTTTTTTGAATTTGATCTTATTGAATGATTGATATAACGTAATGGTTTAAAAGTTATATCAATGTGTAGAGGATGAGATTATCTTTCCAACGGTATAAAGATGGGTAAAATCTGTAAAGTATTTCATAAGATATGTCAATTTTAAGTTTCCTGAAAATTTTTTATGGTTTTCATTTTCCCTTTCAAAATGAAAGAGACGATGAACAGTAACCGTGAACAGTAACTGCTGCAAACTAGATTGATAGGATATTTGTATCATATAATTATGATACACAATTAAATTTAAATTTAATTCTATTAATTAAAAGCCTACATATAGTATAACTTGTTAATCACTAAAGTGGTCTTGTTATGCTATATGTGGCATTAAAGTAAAGTTTATAATTGATCATGAATAAAAGATGCTGAATGACATAAAAGTTAGGATTGATCAATTGCTCACTAACTATATTCGTTGAAGATCACCCAAAGGTGGATCATAGAATGTGGTTAGTGACATTTAAAGGATTAAATCTTTCCTTGTGCGGTTGGTAGTATGGATACCCAAAGGTAACATATCTATTTAATCATACATAGGATAAAGATTGATCATTCAAGTAAAATTAATCTAAAAAGCATATTTTTGAGTATGTGTTCAAGTATTTCCCAAAGGTTGCTTGGATACGTACTATTAAAGTTAGATTATTCAAACATGAATCTGAACTTAATTTTTTCAAAGCACTAATGTTTAAGCATGGTAAAAATTTTTTTGCAGCATCAAGTGCATTTGCCTCGGCAAACTCTGTTGTTAAGTTCAATGGGCAGAATTATGCGGAATGGTCTGAGCAGATTAGGTTCTCTTTGGGAGTAATGTCCCTAGACCAAGCCATTCTCACTGATGATGAGCCAACAGCCCTTACTGATGATAGCTCCGAACTGGACAAGTCTCGTTTCGAGACATGGGAGCGATCGAACAGGCTGTGTTTAAATTTACTGAGAATGACGATGGCAGATAATATTAAGCCATCTATGCCTAAAACAGAGAAAGCTAGGGAATTCATGCTTAAGATAAAAGATCAATCCCAATCGGATTTGGCAGACAAGTCAATTGTGGGAAGTCTCATGAGTGAGCTTACTACGATAAGGTTTGACTGGTCTAGGCCAATCCATGATCACGTTACACACATGTCGAATTTAGCATCTAAGCTGACATCTATGGGAATGGAGGTCCATGAGTCTTTCTTGGTCCAGTTCATTATCAACTCCCTTCCTATTGAATATAGCCAGTTCCAGGTGAATTACAACACCCTTAAGGAAAAATGGAACTTTCAATAAATAAAGGCTATGGTAGTTCAGGAAGAGGGGAGGTTGAAGAAAATGAAGGATCAAGTTGTAATGATCGCGGGCCTTGGTAATGTTGGTGCAAGTAGCAGCTCCAAGAAACCAAGTAAAAAGGGCAAGAAAAGGGATAAGGCGGTCTTTAAGGGACCCGAGAGCCAAATCCGTAAAACTGTGAAGTGTTTCTTTTGCAAAAAGGAAGGTCATATCAAGAAAGATTGTCCTAAGAGACATGCATGGTTTGACAAGAAAGGTACAAAACATTTATTTGTTTGTTCTGAATTGAATCTTGTTGAAGTGCCTCATAATACTTGGTGGTTAGATTCTGGTGCATCTACTCATGTGTCTCATGTTAAACAGGGATTCAAATCAATCCAGCCAATAAAGGGACCTGATCGTTTCTTGTTCATGGGAAACATGATGAAGGCACAAATAGAAGGCATAGGGACTTATAGTTTGATCTTAAATACTGGATGTACTTTAGATCTTGATAATTGTCTCTATGTATCTGAATGTGCAAGAAATCTTGTTTCTGTAAGTAGGTTGGATGATTTAGGTTTTAATTTCAAGATTGGTAATGGTGTGTTTAGTTTGTACCGAAAGAATTACTTTTATGGTAATGGTACTTTGTATGATTCACTATATCGTTTTAATCTTGATGAATGTTTTGCGGAATCCCTATTTAATGTTGAGAACCATGGAATTAAACGAAGTTCATCAAATGAAAGCTCAGCTTTATTGTGGCATAAAAGATTGGGTCACATATCAAAAACTCGAATGATGAGGTTAGTGAAAAGTGAAATACTACCTCCATTAGATTTTAGTGACCTTGATGTATGTTTAGAATGTATTAAAGGAAAACATACTAAACACATCACAAAGAAACCAGCCACAAGAAGTACACAACTCTTAGAGTTAATACACACGGATATATGCGGTCCATTTGATGCTCCGTCATGGAGTGGTGAAAAATATTTTATCACCTTTATTGATGACTTCTCACGGTTCGGATACACTTATATGTTGCATGAAAAGGCTAAATCAGTGGATGTATTGGAAATTTTCATTGATGAAGTAGAAAGGCAACTTGAAAAGAAAGTGAAAATTGTGAGGAGTGATAGAGGTGGTGAATACTATGGAAAATTCACCGAAAATGGACAATGTCCTGGTCCCTTCGCCAAACTTCTAGAAAGAAAAGGTATTTGTGCTCAATACACAATGCCTGGTACACCTCAACAAAACGGTGTAGCTGAAAGGCGCAATCGTACTCTAATGGAAATGGTAAGGAGTATGATGAGTAAATGTAATTTACCTATATCCTTGTGGATTTATGCATTGAGAACTGCAACGTATGTCTTGAATCGGGTTCCTAGTAAGGCAGTTCCTAAGACACCTTTTGAACTGTAGACAGGAAGGAAACCTAGTTTAAGGCACTTACGTGTCTGGGGTTGTCCAGCAGAGGTAAGACTATACAATCCACATGAAAAGAAACTAGACTCTAGGACAGTTAGTAGATTTTTCATTGGCTATCCGGAAAAGTCTAAAGGTTATACATTTTACTGTCCTAACCATAGTACAAGAATAGTCGAAACAGGGAATGCTAGGTTCATTGAAATTGTTCCATCTAGTGGGAGTTCAGAATCTCGGGGGGTGATAATTAAAGAAATAAAAATTGGAGATTCTTCACATGGAGATTCTTCAACTAATGTATCACCTGAGGTTATGGTTCCTATTGTTTCTATTAAGCCCAATGTAACAATGGGAGAACATAATGAAGAAATAATCCCACTAGGTCAAGAAACAACCAATGAACCAGTCACAATTCAAGAAATGGATATTGTGCCACAAGAACCATTAAGGCGATCTATTAGGGAAAGAATATCTGCCATAAATGATGATTATGTGGTTTACAGTATTGAGAATGAATGTGACATGAGCCTAGATAAGGACCCGTTAACATTCAAGAAAGCTATGAAAGGTGACAATTCTGATAAATGGTTAATTGCCTCGGAAGAAGAAATTTCTTCCATGGGTGTGAACAAAGTATGGGACCTAGTAGAGTTACCTGATGGATTCAGACCTGTTGGTTGTAAGTGGATATTTAAAACCAAAAGGGACTCGAAAGGTAACATAGAAAGATACAAGGCTCGCCTTGTTGCTAAGGGATTCACACAGAAAGATGGCATTGACTATACCGAGACCTTATCTCCCGTTTCTAAGAAGGACTCTTTGAGAATTATTTTAAGCTTGGTGGCTCATTATGATTTAGAGCTTCACCAAATGGATGTTAAGACTGCCTTTCTTAATGGTGAACTTGAGGAAGAAGTTTATATGGACCAACCCGAGGTATTTGTGACCGCATGTAAAGAAAATTTGGTGTGTAGGCTGAGAAAGTCAATATATGGTTTGAAACAAGCTTCCAGGCAATGGTACCTAAAGTTCGATAATACCATTTTGTCGTATGGATTTGTAGAAGTCATCGTTGATCGATGCATCTACATGAAAATTAATGGGAGCAAGTTTGTTATATTGGTCTTGTATGTTGATGACATTTTATTGGCTGCTAATGACATGGGCATGATGTGTGACGTAAAAAGTTATCTCTCTAAGAACTTTGAAATGAAGGATATGGGTGAGGCTTCCTATGTGATCGGCATTGAGATCATAAGAGATAGATCACAAGGTTTGTTAGGAATGTCTCAGAAAGGATACATAGAAAAGGTCTTGGAGAGATATGAGATGGATAAATGCACTCCGCAAAAGGTTCCAATTCAGAAAGGGGATAAGTTTAGTAAAAAACAGTGTCCTAAGAATGAATTGGAACGTAAGGAAATGGAGTTTCTTCCCTATGCTTCAGTGGTTGGGAGTCTGAACTACGTTCAGACATGTACTCGACCAGATATCAGTTTCGCTGTTGGTATGCTTGGTCGATATCAAAGTAATTCCGGTAAAGACCACTGGAAGGCTGCAAAGAAGGTTCTCAGGTACTTGCAAGGGACAAAAGAGTTCATGCTTACATATAAGAGGTCCGACAGTTTGGAAGTTGTTGGATATTAAGATTCAGACTATGCTGGATGCGTCGATAGCAGAAAATCGACGTTTGGCTATCTGTTCCTTTTAGCAGGGGGAGCGGTGTCATGGAAAAGTGCGAAGCAGTCTGTCATTGCTACTTCCACTATGGAGGCCGAATTCGTGGCATGATTTGAAGCCACGGTTCATGCTTTGTGGTTGCGGAACTTTATCTCAGGACTTGGAATTGTCGACAGTATTGCCAAGCCGCTGAGAATGTATTGTGATAATTCCGCAGCTGTCTTCTTCTCAAAAAAATGACAAGTACACTAAAGGAGCTAAGCACATGGAAGTGAAATTCTTGTCCGTTAAAGAAGAAGTGCAGAAACGTAGAGTAACATTTGAGCATATAAGAACGGATCAAATGGTAGCTGATCCGTTGACTAAAGGGCTACCACCCGGCATGTTCATTGGCCATGTAGAACGCATGGGTATTTTAGATAAGACCTTGCTGTAATGTGCTTGTTGCTAAAAATGTTGTGACTCGGATTGATATCATTTAAGTTTACGTTTGCTGCTATTATGTATATGTTATCAATTAAGAATGTACATGTTAAGTTTGGATAACATATGAAGTTGAGATTTTCTGCTTCTCTCAACATTTAAAATTTTGAGAATTTTCGTTGATCTCAATATTTAAGAAATAGTAAGGTCAGGGTTGGTATGTGGTGATGGAAGGGAACCCATTGACATAAATATAATGGGAAACCGCCATGGCTCGGCCAATTTTGTTCTTACGGTATTTTAAGGTTGAACTTTACACTTTGGCGAGCATGTTAGTATGTTAAACCATTGAGTTAACACAACGGCCAAGTGGGAGAATGTAAGAATACTTCGGTATTAATACACTCGTATTAGTGTGTGGCCGATGTGTATCCGGTTTAACAATATGTTCAAGTCAACATTTAAGTTATAGTTCTAATACATGTATGACGAAACCGTGATGGTTCGGTCTCGATTTATGAGTATTAGAATGGGTGTGTTGGATAACCCTCTTCCCTTACCACATATGTATTTATGTTCTTAATGTGTATGTGTATAAGTAGTGATTTAATTATACACATACATATAGTTATGAATGAAAGGTTGTGATTAAATTAAAGGGTACAACTTGGTGTCTTTCCATCCCCATTTTCGTCCATATATATGTAGGGGATGGAGACATTGTTTGACGTAAGTTTTTCCTAACATCCTTTAACACAACATAAAAAGAAATCAATTCATAAAGGGAAGAACAAGTTCTGGGATCCTCTCCATCAAGGATCCAATATACGCAAAGGTTAAGGGAAGAAGACATCTACAGATTTCAGAATCCGAATCATGGCTACGGATATTGGTTAGTAGCATTCTTCTCCTTCTTGTTCATATAATTACCAAACATTGAATAATATATGGATCAAACACGAACTAGAACGGTCTTGGAAATGATCTTTTAATGAAGATTAATGTAGATAGAATCTACATCATCAGTATATTCAGCTTCCCCTGTGACCTACATTAGGTCATACTAAGATAAAAATCAATGAAAACAAACAACAAAACTATAAAAACAAATCACAAAGAAGCATATGATGGGTTTCTCTTTCAAGTTAGAGATAGTATAATAGAAGCATACCTTAAGATTCTTCTATCTCCGCTTCTTTCTCCTCTTCCTTCTCACTTTCTTTCTCTTCATCACTAAACTCATCATCTGGAAAAAAAAACCAAATGAATTCATCAACAAACTCATCATCTGAAAGCCAAATGAATTCAAAATGATGCAAAACTACTTACCTATGTTTGGAAAGCCACATAGCCAGTTTCTTGTACAAACAAAAGCTTGGAAATTAGTAGGTAAGAGACAGCTTCTATATTTGTTAAGAACTCGACTACCTATACTAAATGAAGATTCCGAAGCTACTGTTGTTATTGGGATACTCAGAACATCACATGCCATCCCTGACAATTTCTTAAAACGACTAGAGTTATCCTTCCAATATGTTAAGACATTCATACTTTTAAACGCAACCATATCCATTACAGGCTCGGCCTAATTTGAATTATTACATTAAAACATAAATTTTCTAACATATTAAAATAATTAAGTTTCAGAAAATAATTATTCATTTTACAAAGATTGATTTTATCAATTAGATTCAGTTTTAAGTTATAAAATATTTGAAATTTGTTTTTGGAACCATCTCATTTATTTAGTTGGATTGTTTATCAGGTTTATGGGTAATATGAATTATTTTTGGATTTTCTTAATTGCGAATTACAAAATATAATTTCTGGATAACTAAACTTGAGTCTTTATTTAGAATCTAAGTATATGAGTCATAATAAACGGCTTATCAATTTTAGTGTCTAAATATTTTATCTTCTATCCACGTATCCCGCGGGACCAGTGGTAGATCAAATATTAAAAAATATATTACATAAGGCATTAAATTTTAGCCTTTTTTCAAATTTTTAACATAAAATCATACTAAAAACTAAATAAAAATATTTTGCCCATTTAAAAAAAAACAAATATACATTTAATTGTTATCATATAAAAGAATTTGAACATAAGAATAACAAATGAACTAAAATCAATGGTGAAAGTGAAGAAATAAATACTTTTATTTTATTTTGGTGATGAGACAAATAAAAAAAGGAAAGAATATTTAATAATGATAAAATATTTGCAAAAAAATCATTGGCGAGAAGAAAGAAATAAATATTCTTTGAATTTTGGTGAAGAGGCCAGAATACTTACAAATATAATGAAAGGTATAAAGTTTTGAAAAAAACAAAAAATAAAAGCATTTACGGATGAAAAAGGAAATGGTACAAAAAGTTATGATTTTTTTAAAAAGATGGTACATAGAGAGATTTGAACTCGAGTAATAGGGTGCCATAGAAGACATTTTAGCCAAATGTGCTACTGTAGTATAATAAACACAACTAACAAATTTAATTTATGATATTAAATCGGGGTCAACTGACCCCATTCCCTACATGTGAGTCCTGATAACCTCATAATTTACATGTTCTAGCATTCATTTTAGTTAGTTTTTTCTAGTCATTTGCGTGCATAATCGTAGTTTCGTCTAGCATATCGGTCTTTATTAGAGCTAGGAAGTTGCATAAGGTTCTAGAGAGTTTCGCATTGTTTTGGAATGCATTCTAGGTATTTTGGAGATGACTTGAGGTTTTGGACTTGAAACCGTTCAGATTGGGAGCAAGAAGAAGAAGCTAGAGGCAAAAAGAAGCTTGGCAAACGATCATACCGGATCCACCGTCCGGCGTCCCCCGTCCGGTATACGGCCTGAGAGCATCTCCAAGGCTAACACCAAATTTGGTGTTTTGGTGTTCCACTTTATTTTTCATCTCCAACCACAACACCAAATCTCACACCAAAAGAATATTCTCTATTATTATATTATTAATTTAAAATTTCTCTTTCTTATTTGATTTTATATTTATTTAATTGATCATTTTATTAATAAAATAAGTGAATAGTGTTTGGTGTTGTGAATAGTATCACACCAAATTTGATGTTATACTATTCACAACACTATATGTGGTGTTAATTTGGGAGTCCCATTGGAGAAGTTTGGTGCAAAAATTACACCATATTTGGTGTTTTGCCGTCACGTTGGAGATGCTCTGAGCCCAGCGCCGGAAGAGCCGCGTTCCACGCCGATCCAAGCATCCGGCATGCGTCTTCAGGACATCATACCGGATCCACCGTCCGGCGTACGCCGTCCGGTAAGCGGTACGAGCCCAATGCCGGATGGGATTCGTTCCATGCCGATCCAAGCATCCGGCATGCGTCTTCAGAGCATCATACCGGATCCGCTGTCCGGTACGCAGCCTGAGCCCAATGTCGGATGACGACCGTTCTACGCCGATCCACCCCTCCTTCTAGCGCCAAGGGACCGGTATATAATCATTTTTTTCCCTTCTTGAGTCTTGCATTGTATAGTTGTTTTATTCTTTTGTTTTTGGCTATTCTCTTGAATTTATTTCACACCGGGACTGTGTGATTTAAGTTTGGGGGAGGGACCGGTATCTAATCATATTTATTTTGATCTTATTTTTTATTTGAGCATTTTGAGTCTCATGCATTCATAAAATATATATATATGTGCATTCATATAAGTCATCTAGTTGCATCTCATATTAAGATTGAGTCTAGAGTTCATATAGGATTTGCATTCATACGCATGGGTGCAATGATGAGATTGTCCTTGAAAAATGTCAACATAAGCTTTAGTAGTTAAATGCATTTGAACATCTTGAAAGTAAGGACTTACCATACTTGGATCATATGCATTGATGTTTTCGTCTTAGTTGAAACAAGCTTTGAATTGAACCCAATTCTAATTATTTGAACCCCTAATTTTGACTAGCAATTATCATGTTTATGCATTGAAAAATGGACTCATGGATACCATAGACATACTTGGGCTATATTATTCCTTTTTTACCACTCTTGTTAGTTCAAGTAGATGATCCCCATCTTTGGGACGGTTATCCTCGCCCTTAACTTACCCTCATTTCAAGACTAATTCTTTAGTGAGTGTTGTGACGCCTATATTTTTTCGAATGGACTTGGCAAAAAGTGTTGGGTTTAGAGCGACAAGGAAAGGCTTTCATGTAGATTTAGCTCGCACATCATCGGGCTAAGCGTAGGTTAGGCTAGATAGAATGAGAGTTTGGGGTGAAACGAGAAGAGATAGTCTTGGGCGTGCAAAGCAAGAGAAAAGGTGGAAACAAGGGAAAGAGTAGGAGAAGGAGAAGGAGAAAAATCTAATGATTGAAATGGTTGGCAAGGAATATTTGATATAGCTCTAAGTGATAAAGAAAAGAGGGTCTCTAATTACAAAAAGAAGGAAAGAAGCCAAAAATGGCTAGTGCATCCAATGGATGAAGAAAGAGACCAAGTAACAAAAGCAAAAGATGAGCTAAAGAAGAAAAGGAAATGAGCCAAACCATTTGGTGATCAGAGGTGAAGAAGAATTTTTCCCCAATTGTTTAAAAGAAGAAGAATTGATGTGATAATGTGGCTTATGAAGGGCAAATTGCCTTGGAAGAAAGGGTAGCTTAGGGGTGATCTTAATGGAGCTTAGAGGTAGGGGTTGATATCATTTGGGACATTGGGTAGATGGAAGTCTATCATTGTATGCATCAATTACTTTTTATCCTTAGCATTTTGCCGAGTTCATTCATTCGTTGAGAGATCCTTTGCTATGGAATTGCCACATCTATTGAGATCATTTTTATCTCAAAATCCTTGTCCCTTAGCCAAGTGAGTTCATTTGATTTGCATAAATATGATTCATGGTTTCGTTTAATGAATGTTAAAGGATTTGCGGATACGAATGCTTGTGTAAGTTAATTCTTGAACTTGATTCATATTGTGATGAGTATGGTAAAATCTTATGAAGTAGAGATTGTTCAAGTGCATTTTAGAATCACCATTGAATGGTTTTCTTTTGTTGACATTTTTGGACTCTATCTTCATTGTTCCCTCTTTCCCTTTTCTTGTTTGTTTGCTTGGGGATAAGCAAATAAATAAGTTGGGGGAGTTGATAACCTCATAATTTACATGTTCTAGCATTCATTTGAGTTAGCTTTTCTAGTCATTTACGTGCATAATCGTAGTTTGGTCTAGCATATCGGTCTTTATTATAGTTAAGATGTTGCATTAGGTCCTAGAGAGTTTCACATTGTTTTGGAATGAATTCTAGGTGTTTTGGAGATGACTGGAGGTCTTGGACTTGAGACCGTTCGGATTGGGAGCAAGGAGAAGAAGCTATAGGCACAAAGAAGCTTGGCAAACGACCATACCGGATCCACCGTCCGGCGTCCCCCGTCCGGTATGCGGACTGAGCCCAGCGCCGGAAGAGCCGCGTTCCACGCCGATCCAAGCATCTGACATGCGTCTTAAGGGCATCATACCGGATCCACAGTCCGGCGTACCCCGTCCGGTATGCGGTCTGAGCCCAGTGCCGGATGGGATTCGTTCCACGCCGATCCAAGCATCCGTCATGCGTCTTCAGGGCATCATATCGGATCCGCCAGCCGGTATCCGCCGTCCGATACGCAGCTTGAGCCCAATGTCGGATGACTTCCACGCCGATCTACCCGTCCAGTACGCGTCTTAATCTCACCCGAGGGAGACCACCAATACCGGATCCGCCGTCCGGTATCCGCCGTCGGGTATCCGCCGTCCGGTATCCGCCGTCGGGTATCCGCCGTCGGGTATGCAGTCTGAAACCTTGGTCAACCCAGACGCGGCCGGATCAAGACCCGGTTTGTTCCGGGTTGACCCGGTCCGCCCAGCAACAATATTTAAGCTCAAAAACCTAATTTTCTTAGATGTATCCTATTTCTAAGGCAAAGAACCCCCTTTTGGTGATTTGCTAAGTATTTTGTAAGAGATCTTGGTTTTATTTATGCAATCTAAGTTTTATTAATCTAGTTTCATCTTTGTTTTTTTTAATCTTTCATTTCCCTAATCACTTAATCATGGGATCATTAATTTCTCTTATGAGATTTGAGGGTTCTATGATGATTAGTGAGTAGTTTGTTTTAAAGCTCATGGGTGAGGTAGATTAGGTGTCTTCTTGAATGGTTAAGGATGTTTAGGACCTAGATCATCTTCTCCCTCTCTTATATAAGGTTCTTAATGCTAGATTAAGTTTGGAAAAGCTAGTTTAGACTTTACGGCATTTAATGCACATAAGGTGTTTGATAAATGCCCATACAAGTTAGATAAGAGATTTTAGTTGTTTAACCTAAGGGATTAGTTGTCTAAAGAGTATTATGGCCATTGGAATTAGATATTCATGCTTGTTAATTAGTTTTCACAAATGGGAATTTGTTCTTGATTTGCTAATTAACAAAGTGATTAAGACCATGTAAGTGAGTTAGTCTTGTTTTGACATTCTAAGCCTAGGGAAAAATGCTTGTTTGTGTTATTTAGCAATCCTTGATCAATCAATGAATTCACCTAAGTCAATAACTGTCGTAATTGGTTACAGCTTAACCATCAGGAAATCAATTTAGCTTCTGGTTTATGGGCTAATTGATTTGAACCAGGCAATTGAAGTCCGGTTTAGTCGTCCGGTTATTGCTGGTTATAGTGAACACCAAACGCTGTCGTTTAAAGCTAAAGAAAGCTTGATCCAGTGAAGCTCGATGAATACGCTTCAGAATATGTTACAGACGGTGAAGCTACACGCCTCAAGGTTGTTACGAGATGGGGTGTGCGTTAAAAGATCCGTTTGGGTGGTTTGTGTTTGGTGTGAGATTCAATTGTAACTTTCGGGTGAGGGAGAAGCAATTGGGTGTGAGAGAGAGAAACACGGTGAGAGTTTTTCCGGTGAGAGAAAATTGTGTGTTCTTTGCATCTCTCCAGCGAGTTTATGCTGGTGGTGTTCACGACTGTTCTTAGTGGATTCCGAGCAAGTTCTCTGCCAGACGTAGGATTGCGGTTTGCATCCGAACTGGATAACAAAGCTTGTGTTCTTCGTTTTATGTTTTCGATTCGAGTCTCTTTTTTAATCGCATTATACAATCAAACGAGAGCAAACCGTGAGTGATCGGAGAGGTTTTACAACAAGTGGTATCAGAGCGAAGGTCGGGAAGATTGGGACCGAGCTCGTTGATTACTGCGATTCTTTTGCTCGGGAATTGAATATGTTTTCTCTAATCGATGATGACTTCCGCAAAGATCGAGTTAGAGAAATTCAATGGTGTGATCGATTATAACATGTGGAAAGAATGGTTGTTTTCGAATCTGGATCTTCTGGGATTAAACAAAGCGTTTAAGGCTCAGGAGGAAGAAATCGATGGGGACAAGACATCTGCAAAGGTTGAAGATCAAAAGCAAAAAGGAGTTGAAACTTCTGAATCTCCAAAGGTTGCAGATCCTTCGCTTGAGGAGAAGAAAAGAAAGGTACGAAGTACTATAATAACGAGTGTCACTAACAAAATATTGAGAAAGATCATCAAGGAAAAAATGGCTGCAGGAATGTTAAAGATCTTGGATTCTCAGTATATATCTCAGTTTCTGATATATCATGGTTTTTACCCCTTTTAAGCCATGATATAAGTCCGTTTTATAGAGTATTTATACTATTTTGTAGTGGTTTAGAGTCTTTTACAGGTTTTAGCACGTTTGGAGCATAATTGGAGATATTGGGGCTTTCTAGAGTATTTTGGATCAAAGCAGAAGGTCGTGTAGCTGAGTACCCGATTTGAAGTCTCAGTGTCGATCGATACTGCCTAGTATCGGTCGATACTCACCGAAGCAGACGCGACCCGCGAGTTTAATGAAGATTTGAAGAATTGCAAAATTGCCCAGAAGTCTTTATTATTTACAAGAAGCCCCAAAACGTGATTTATGTTATTTAATAGGATTTTACAGCCACTTTGATAGCTACGTTTTTATTACGCTTTATTTTATTCTGGTTTTGTGAGAGAGCTTTTGAGGGGAGACAAGTCTGAAACTCTGTTCGTCCGAGAGAAGATTTCGAACCCTCTTGTTACTCTTTCTATTTTATTTGATGATTTATTCAAACATGTTTATTGCTTCAATTTCCATGTCTGAGTAGATCTCCTGTTAGGTTTAGGGTTCTCATAAGGGTTTTCTCTGAATGCTAGGTTGATTAGTTATTAGGATTCATTATCTGAATTAATTCTTCACCATAGGTTGTTTGCAAAGCTAATTCTAGATTGATCACCTAGAACTTAGATCTTAGGATAATTGATTAGGCACGAGAGTGCGATTAATTACCTGACGGAACCTTAGGTGAGCAAAATAACTATTCGCAAAGAGATTTGGTTTAGTTGTTTTGTGAACAAATCAAACCTGATCTAAAAGCTGATTTAGACTTTAGGATTCGCAAAGAGATTTGGAATTCCTAGGATTTAGATTTAGATAATTTTTGCAACAAGAGTTGGTTAGCTATACTTTAGTGATTTGAGTTCAAGAACCGCGCTAAATCTGAATCTTGTTAGTTAGTTTACCTGCATTCATTGATTTCCTGAGAAAAACTCTAAACCTATCTTTCTCCAATTGAATTTACAACCGATTTAATTTACGTTCTGTTTTCAATATCATTGATTGTTTAACTTAATTCTCATCTTCATAATCTATTGTGTGTCTCTGTGAGTCCTTGTGTTCAACCCCTACTTTACTACAACTACTGCTTAGTACTTTTAGGGTATTAATTTGAGCATATCAGTCTCTACCTAATAGGATGTACCTAAAACAAAAGCTCTATGGATTCAAGATGAATGAGTCACAGTCAGTTGAGAACAACATAGATGAGTTCTTGAGAATCATTACAGATTTAGGAAATGTCATGGTGGAGGTTCCGGATGAAGACTAGGCTATTCTACTATTGATGTCTCTACCAAAATAGTTTGAACATCTTTGTGATACGCTGAGGTATGGAAAGAAGACCCTGACGCTAGAGGAAGTGATGAGCTCATTACGTTCAAAGCAACTTGAGCTAATTGCCAGCTCTAAGGTGAGCAAGACTCATGGTGAAATATTGTACTCAAACAACTCAAACAACAAGGGGAAGTTGGCTGGAAAAGACTCAGGTCAGAACAAACATAAGGGAAAGCCAAACTCAAAGACTAAGAGTAAAGGCTTAATGACATGTTGGATCTGTGGAGGTGAGGGCCATTTCAAAAGAAACTGTCCAAAAAGGACAAGTCATAATGGAAAAGAAAGAACCATGGAGAAGGGAGAATCATCTGCGGTTACAGGGGTTGAATTCATTGAATCTTTGACAGTGTCAGAAGCAAATGTGGCTGAAAGTTTTGACTTCAATGAAATTTGGATTCTGGATACTGGATGCACGTTTCACATGACACACAAGAAGGATTGGTTTGTGGATTTGAAGGAATGTGCTGCAGGGACTTTGAGAATGGCAAATGAGAAATTATCTTCAGTAATGGGTATTGGAACAGTTCAAATCAAGACTTCAGCTGGTGGGCTCATTCTGGTCAAAGATGTGAGATACATCCCTCAGTTCTCGAGAAATTTGTTATCTCTAGGGACGCTTGAAGAACAAGGATGTGTGTTTTCATCAAAGGATGGGATTCTGGAAATCAAGAGAAATACCTAGACAGTCTTAAAAGTAAAAAGGGTTGGAAAGCTTTATTTCTTTCAGGGTAGAAGTTACATGGGTGAAGCAAATGCAGTGAATGCTAAAGATGAAACTAGTCTCTGGCACATCAGACTCGGACATGTGAGTCAAAGGGGAATTGATGTTCTGGTGAAGAAAGGGTATCTAGAAAATTCAAAAGTCTCAGGCCTACAGTTTTGTGAAAGCTGCATCTTTGGGAAAGCACACAGAACCAGCTTCTCATCAGGTAAATATACAAGCAAAAATTGTTTGGACTACATTCATGCTAACTTATGGGGCTCTCCTACAGTGCCGCAATCACTTGGGAAGTGTCACTATTTTTTAAGCTTGATTGATGACTGTTCAAGAAAAGTGTGGGTTTATTTTCTGAAAACAAAAGATCAGGCGTTTGCTAAGTTTGTAGAGTGGAGATTATTGGTTGAAAATCAGTCTGGGTCAAAGGTTAAGAAACTTAGGACATATAATGGTTTAGAGTTTTGCAACAAGGAGTTTGATGGGTATTGTTCAGAAAATGGGATTGCTAGACATAAGACAATCCCTCACACACCACAACTAAATGGTGTTGTTGAGAGGATGAATAGAACAATCTTGGAAAGAGTCAGAAGCATCCTAAGTTAATCTGGGCTACCAAAAGTGTTTTGGGCAGAAGCTGTAAACACAGTGGTTTATCTGATAAACAGAACACCCTCTGCTGCAATTGAAGATCAGATTCCGGAAGAGGTATGGTCTAAAACAACTCCGAGCTTTAATCATCTGAGGAAGTTTGGTTGTGTCTGTTATTTTCACTCAGATGATGGAAAACTGCAACCAAGGGCAAAGAAAGGAATATTTGTCGAGCATCATGTAGGGGTTAAAGGCTACAAGGGTTGGTCACTTGATGATAAGAGGTGTATTATCATCATAAATGTTACATTCAAAGAAGATGAATGTTACAAGGATCTGGCAAAACAGTCTGGTTTTTTAAGGGAAGGTAACACAACTTTTCTGGATATTGAGCTTGGAATAATCCCACCTAGGGATATTAGCTCAGGAGGAGACTCAGGAAAATGGGTCTGATACAGAAAGTGATCAAAGCTCTGAGAATGAGGTTTCAGAAGAAAATGACTCAGAACAACAAGAGTCAGAAGTACAAGATTACAACTTAGCACGAGACAGACCAAGAAGAAATATTGTATTTCCAAAGAAATATGATGACTTTGTGCATATGGTGCTTCTTGCATTTGAAGATGGAGATCCAGTTAAACCTAGTGATTACAAGTCTGCAATGAGAGATCCACAAAATAAAATGTGGAAAGGAGCTTCAGATGAAGAAATGGAGTCTCTTGATAAAAACCATACTTGGGATTTGGTGTAAAAACCAAAAAGAAGGAAGATCATAGGTTGCAAGTGGATGTTCAAAAGGAAACCATGAATTCCAGGAGTGGAAAACCCAAGGTTCAAAGCAAGGCTGGTGGCAAAGGGTTTGCACAAAAAGAAGGAATAGATTATAATGAAATCTTTTCCCCAGTGGTAAGACATGTGTCTATCCGATTTCTTATGTCTAATGTGGTTAATGAGGATCTAGAGCTGGAACAGCTAGATGTAAAACAGCATTCCTCCATGGTGAGCTTGAAGAAGAAATATATATGGCTCAGCCTGAAGGTTATGTTGAGAAAAAAAAAGAAGAATGTGTTTGTCTCTTGAAAAAGTCTTTGTGCGGGCTAAAACAAAGTCCAAGACAGTGGAATCAAAAGTTTAATGATTTCATGCTGAAGATTGGTTTCTCAAGAAGCAAACGGGACAGTTGTGTTTACATCAAGGTAATCTCAGGTACCTACCTGTATCTTCTCTTATATGTCGATGACATGCTAGTTGCTTGCAAAGATATGAAGATTATATCAGTTTTGAAGAAACAGTTGAGCTCTGAGTTTGAATGAAGGACTTAGGAGCAGCGAAGAAGATTATTGGTATAGATATTATCAGAGACAGAAAAGCAGGAACGTTGAGAATGACTCATAAGGATTATATGGAGAAGGTCCTAAGAAATTTTAACATGGATCATGCAAAATCTACTCAGACTCCACTGGGAATTCATTTTAAGTTGAAAGCTGCAACAAATGAGGAAGCAGAAGAGGAAGCTGAGTATATGAGGTCTGTTCCTTATTCAAATGCAGTGGGAAGCCTTATGTATGGCATGATAGGAACAAAGCCAGATTTGGCTTATCCAGTTGGAGTCATAAACCGATATATGAGTAATCCGACAAAGGAGCATTGGAGTGCTGTAAAATGGGTGCTCAGATACGTCAGAGGATCAGCTCAGGTAAATTTGAAGTTCAAGAAAAATTCAAAATTCAAAGTTTATGGGTTTTGTGATGCTGAGTTTGCTGCTGATATGGATAAGAGAAGATCACTGTCAGGATATGCGTTCTTGGCAGGAGGGAATGTGATAAGCTGGAAATCTACATTGCAGAAGGTGGTAGCCTTGTCGACTACTGAATCAGAATATATTTCGATGTCATAAGCGTCAAAGGAAGCAGTATGGCTCAGAGGTTTAAGTGCAGAATTTGGCTATACACAGAAGAGCATAGAAATATTCTGTGACTCGCAAAGTGCTCTTGCTCTGGCTAAGAACAATGTGTTTCACGAAATGACCAAGCACGTAGTGGTCAAGTATCATCACATTCGGGACAGGATTGAAGGTGGAAAATTAAAGGTAACCAAGGTGCATACAAGTGAAAATCCAGCTGATGTATTCACTAAGGTATTGCCTACAGGTAAGTTCAAATCCTTGTTGAGCTTACTTGGTGTCTCTGAGGAGTAGACAAGTAAGAAATCTGAGGATCGGGATTTAGCTAAGAATAGTTTGGATGGAAGATTAACCAAGGAGGAGTTTGTCGTAATTGGTTACATCTTAACCATCAGAAAATCAATTTAGCTTCTAGTTTATGGGCTAATTAATTTGAACCAGGCAATTGAAGTCCGGTTTAGTCGTCCGGTTATTGCTGGTTATACTGAACACCAAACGCTGCCGTTTCAAGCTAAAGAAAGCTTGATCCAGTGAAGCTCGACAAAGACACTTCAGTATCTGTTACAGACGGTGAAGGTCGCGCCTCAAGGTTGTTACGAGATGGGGTGTGCGTTAAAAGATCCGTTTGGGTGGTTAGTGTTTGATGTGAGATTCAATTGTAACTTTCGGGTGAGAGAGAAGCAATTGGGTGTGAGAGAGAGAAACACGGTGAGAGTTTTTCCGGTGAGAGAAAACTGTGTGTTCTTTGCATCTCTCCGGCGAGTTTATGCCGGTGGTGTTCACGACTGTTCTTAGTGGATTCCGAGCAAGTTCTCGGTCAGACGTAGGATTGCGGTTTGCATCCGAACTGGATAACAAAGCTTGTGTTCTTCGTTTTCTGTTTTCGATTCGAGTCTCTTTTTTCAATCGCATTATACAATCAAACGAGCGCAAACCGTGAGTGATCGGAGAGGTTTTACAACAATAACCTCACTCTAGAGCTTGGTTCATGCGCTTTATATAGTACAAAAATTGGATACTGTTTGTGATGGGCTTTAGCGGAAATATTAATTGATGAGTTTGATTAGTGAGCCTAATTAAGTGTATTTTTCCGAAGCCTAATGACCATAGAGAAAGTAGGTTACCATACAAAGTTTGTATGTATGTATGTGATTATTTAAAAATGGACTTTACATACATACAAAGTTTTTCATTTATATGATAAGATACATATAGTTTGTATGTATGTATGTGATTATTTCAAAATGGACTTTACATACATACAAAGTTTTTCATTTATATGATAAGATACATATATATATATATATATATATATATATATATATATATATATATATATAAATGTGCTTTTGATAATTTATTACAAAGGTTTCCCTTTCACAATATAGAAGACCAATTTTTTTTTTTTTGCTTAACTTAAAACAAAGTTTATCTAATTATTATTTCCACTTATATTCTAACTTAGGAGTTTCTTGGCCATGTGTGAAGTAAATTCCATCTTCTCTACCATCCCAAAAGTTATTTTTACTATAATGAACTATGAGACCACCACCTTCATATCCCGTAAACCCGGCATGGAACTTGAAATTAGGCCCTTGCCATAGGTCACAATAGATTTCTGTTTTGAAAATACTATCATGAAAACTGAAATCGTAGGTTTCTCCAGGCAGCAAGAAGTGAAAGCCTAGATTGTCGTCGTTCGATATTGTTCCGGCCAAGAGAATTTTTAAAGAAAACAGAGTTTTTCTCATTCCACTT
Source organism: Eutrema japonicum (assembly GCA_030161315.1). Lineage (NCBI taxonomy): Eukaryota > Viridiplantae > Streptophyta > Magnoliopsida > Brassicales > Brassicaceae > Eutrema > Eutrema japonicum. Next base: position 47,602,763 of record BSQW01000011.1, read on the forward strand.
TACGCTACTACTCAATCCCATGCTCAATCCAATAACGAGCAGAAAACACGAGAGGCGATTCATTGTTCTGGCTGTTCGAAATGGCCTTGTTCTACACTTCTTTTAAATTTAGAAGTAGTATGTAGATAATTAAGAGGGGGCAATGTCTTTTTATACAAGTTTATTACATGGTTATCCATTCTATTTTTAAGCATCTTTGTTTTGACTAATACGAATCCGTTTATCGGTTTTTCTGTTTTTCTTTTGTCCTTATCGCTTTTGCTGTTTGGCATCTAATTTGGATAAATTTGTTTTTTGTTGTAAAGGGATACATTGTTTCAACCTTTGTGATATGTTTCAATGACTGTGTTTATAATGTATTAGCATATATAACAATTTGTGATATGTATCAATGACTGTGTTTATAATGTATTAGCATATATATATTTTGATGTTGTGTATAAAAGGGAACTAAAGTAATACACTTTGACTATCTATGAGAATTACACATTTAATCTTTCTTTCTCATAGAGTTAATATGGTATCAGAGAAATAACATTTTCTCTCTCTTCCGTGTACGGGTGTCAACTGGTCTTGACCAAGCCCAAATGGTCTTGTCAAACTGGACAATTTTTTTGTGGACAGAAATGACCAAACCCAAAAATGACCAAACCCAAAAATGACCAATGGCCAGCCCTAGAAAAAAAAAACTTTGTTTTGTAAGTTATTAAATGAAATGTCATTACAAATAACAAATAATAATTGAAATAAGAAATGATATAATAGTCTTTTAAAATTATTAATTAGAATATGGAAAGTATATATTTTGCATTAAAGATTTTATTTATTATTTAATAATCAATTCATATATATTCAAAGAAAAAACATCTATTCAAAATCTTGCTATATTTTCACTATAATTTATTATATTTTATTTGAATATATATCAAAACAAAAGTTGAAAAATATTTTACTAATTTTATAAAAAGTTAGACACAAAAAAACTATTTTTTAAGAGTTCGTAAACTAACCACAAAAACTATAGTCATTTAACGGTGCATATTAGAGTTATGTTTTCAGGATTATAAGTTTTTGCGGGTTAGCCCGAATAATATTTTAGTTCAGTGCAAAACGGGTTAAATAGATAAATTATTATAAATTGACAGATTTATCTATAATCATTAGTTAATTATATTGTAAAATTCAGATAAAATTATTTTTTTAAATTTCACAATAATTTCTTTTAAAAAATATATATTTTGCGCTATAATTAGCGCGAGTTAAATCCTAATTGTTTCAACATTTGTGATATGTATCAATGACTGTGTTTATAATGTATATTAGCATATATAACAATTTGTGATATGTATCAATGACTGTGTTTATAATGTATTAGCATATATATATTTAGATGTTGTATATAAAAGGGAACTAATGTAATACACTTTGACTATCTATGAGAATTACACATTTAATCTTTCTCTCTCATAGAGTTAATATGGTATCAGAGAAATAACATTTTCCCTCTCTTCTGCGTAGGGCTGTAAACTGGTCTTGACCAAGCCCAAATGGTCTTGTCCAACTGGACAATTTTTTTGTGTGGACAGAAATGACAAAGACCAGAAATGACCAAACCCAAAAATGACCAAACCCAAAAACAACCATGGACAATATTTTTGTTTGTTGTTGTTGTAATATCTCGTAGTATAACCGATAATGAAATTGGGAACGAAATACATATATCCAATAAAATAACTGGATCTATATGATAACTTTCGTTTACTTTTTTGAGTAGTATAACAAAATCAATACATGCATAACCCTTGCTATTTTGCTTTCTTGCAATTGAATCTCCATGGAAAAGCTAAGAAAGAAAGCGAAAGTTGAGGTCTCAAATTTTCTTACTTGCCCCACACACGTGACCACGTCCGTAGCAAACAATTCTTCATCGGCAACAATTGGTCCAATCATATTATCCCCGGGAACATCTTTGGCAAGAAACAGGCCAACAAAACCAACTTTGCTTAGCAGGCAGCATGCAACGTATTAGGAGGCACTGGGGTATCATCAGTATTATAACGCCCCGACCGCCCCTACCTGTGGGCCCCAACGACATCTCCCGGCCCGTGGGCCCCACCCTTGTCCGACGGCCGGTGCGTTAGTCCGGGAGGCTTGTAATACTTGTTTACTGACCCTGCAATCACCACGTGACCTTTCCCCGTGTTTTGTCCTCACTCACACGCTACCGCGAATCACTTCCCGGAAGGTCACCCATCCTTAGACTACTCCAGTCCAAGCACCCTTAACTCTGGAGTTCTTTCGGGCAAGTGATCGGAAAAGGTAAGTGCACTTTGGTGACATAGGTAGCCAAATCAATTCTTATAAGCCTCTCCGCATATACAAGAAACCGGGATGTTACAATCACCCCCACTCACAGAGCGCAACGTCCTCGTTGCGCACCAGGATCGTCACCCTAGACGGTGTGAGCCCACCTGACTTCACACACGTGTTTGGGTTCGGCTCTGATACCACTTATAACGCCCCGACCGCCCCTACCTGTGGGCCCCAACGACATCTCCCGGCCCGTGGGCCCCACCCTTGTCCGACGGCCGGTGCGTTAGTCCGGGAGGCTTGTAATACTTGTTTACTGACCCTGCAATCACCACGTGACCTTTCCCCGTGTTTTGTCCTCACTCACACGCTACCGCGAATCACTTCCCGGAAGGTCACCCATCCTTAGACTACTCCAGTCCAAGCACCCTTAACTCTGGAGTTCTTTCGGGCAAGTGATCGGAAAAGGTAAGTGCACTTTGGTGACATAGGTAGCCAAATCAATTCTTCTTGTAGATGCGGAGAGGCTTATAAGAATTGATTTGGCTACCTATGTCACCAAAGTGCACTTACCTTTTCCGATCACTTGCCCGAAAGAACTCCAGAGTTAAGGGTGCTTGGGCTGGAGTAGTCTAAGGATGGGTGACCTTCCGGGAAGTGATTCGCGGTAGCGTGTGAGTGAGGACAAAACACGGGGAAAGGTCACGTGGTGATTGCAGGGTCAGTAAACAAGTCATACAAGCCTCCCGGACTAACGCACCGGCCGTCGGACCAGGGTGGGGCCCACGTGCCGAGAGGGGGCATGGGGCCCAGGTAGGGGCGGTCGGGGCGTTATAAGTGGTATCAGAGCCGAACCCAAACACGTGTGTGGAGTCAGGTGGGCCCACACCGTCTAGGGTGACGATCCTGGTGCGCAACGAGGACGTTGCGCTCTATGAGTGGGGGTGATTGTAACATCCCGATTTCTTGTAGATGCGGAGAGGCTTATAAGAATTGATTTGGCTACCTATGTCACCAAAGTGCACTTACCTTTTCCGATCACTTGCCCGAAAGAACTCCAGAGTTAAGGGTGCTTGGGCTGGAGTAGTCTAAGGATGGGTGACCTTCCGGGAAGTGATTCGCGGTAGCGTGTGAGTGAGGACAAAACACGGGGAAAGGTCACGTGGTGATTGCAGGGTCAGTAAACAAGTCATACAAGCCTCCCGGACTAACGCACCGGCCGTCGGACCAGGGTGGGGCCCACGTGCCGAGAGGGGGCATGGGGCCCAGGTAGGGGCGGTCGGGGCGTTATAAGAATGTTACAAGTATATTCAGCTTCCCCTGTGGCCTACATTAGGTCATACTAAGATAAACATCAATGAAACCAAACAACAAAACTATAAAAACAAATCACAATGAAGCAAATGATGGGTTTCTCTTTCAAGTTAGAGCACTACAAGAAAACAGCGTTTTAACTACTACATGTGGTGACTAAAACATTAGTCGCTACGAATTGTGACTAATTAACAACTATTTTCTGACTATTTGGCGACTAGTAAGGTTTAGTCGTAATGTTGTCGCTGTTTTACGACCAAACAGAATAGTCGCTATAATAGTCGCTATTTTACGACTATTGTACGACTATTTTAAGTTCAGTCGCCAAATTACGACTACGGTTACGACTAATACTACTCCGTGACTTAGTAGTCGCAGAATAGTCGCCAAATTAGCGATTAATATGCGACTAATTGGGCGGGTCGCATAGCAGTCGGTAAACAGTCGTGCAAAACCGGTGAAAAACACGTGTTAGTTGTTGTTTGGGTTGGTGCACCGGCTCTATGTGACTACAATATGTAGTCGCCTTTCAGACGCCTTGTAGTCGCTATGTAGTCGGCAAAATCGTCTATATAAACAAAATGTACCCCATTTCTTCTCCTCATTCGATCTTAAACACAAAACAAACATATTTATTCTCCTCATTCGATTTTAAACACAAAATCAAACATATTTCTTCTGCTCATTCGATTTATTAGTTATAAAATGTCGGGAAATTACAATTATAGTAATTTCCGGGAGTGGATGTATAATAGGTTCGATGAAGAGACGGGAAATTTCTCGGAACAGTTCAGAACGGGGGTGGAGCAATTCATGACATTTTCAAATAGCCAGCCTCTAACACAGAGTAATGGCGGTAAGTTTTTCTGTCCTTGTAGTGTTTGCAAGAACGAGAAATTTATCCCGGGGACAAGAATTTGGAATCATATTTATAGCAAAGGATTTATGCCAGATTATTATGTTTGGTATAAGCATGGGGAAGAATTCAATATGGCGGATTTAGGATCGAGTTATGTTGATACGACGTATATAGGTGGGAGTGAAGAAGTGGGTAATGTAGTAGAAGATAGATATGTGGATATGGTGAATGATGCATTTCGTGATAACGTGAGTTTTGATAACTATCATCAAGGTGGTACTAGTTATCAGAATGTAGAAGAACCGGTACGTAACCATTCAAAGAAATTCTACGACTTGTTAGAAGGTGCAAATAATCCACTATACGATGGTTGTCGTGAAGGTCACTCGCAGTTATCCTTAGCTGCTCGAGTCATGAAAAATAAGGCAGAATATAATATGAGTGAAAAGTTAGTGGATTCGGTTTGCGCAATCTTGACAGACTATTTACCAGAAGGAAACAAGTTAACTGGTTCACATTACGAGACAGAAAAATTGATGCGCAATTTAGGTCTCCCATATCATACAATTTATGTTTGTATTAAAAATTGTATGATCTTCTGGAAAGAAGACGAGAAGGAAGATAAATGTCTGTTTTGTGGAAAACAAAGATGGAAGCCTAAGAACGACCGGCGTAGAACCAACGTACCATACAGTCGTATGTGGTATCTACCTATTGCTGACAGATTAAGGAGAATGTATCAAAGCGAGAAGACTGCAACGGCAATGAGATGGCATGCCGAGCACCAAACAAAGGAGGGAGAAATGGGTCATTCTTATGATGCGGCGGAGTGGAGATATTTTCAAGATCAACATCCCCGGTTTGCTGAAGAACCGCGTAACGTTTATCTTGGATTATGTACCGATGGGTTCAATCCCTTTGGCATGTCTCGTAATCATTCGTTGTGGCCTGTGATCTTGACGCCATATAATTTACCCCCGGGTATGTGCATGAATACAGAGTATTTATTTCTTACAATTCTGAATTCTGGGCCAAATCATCCGTGAGCTAGTCTCGATATCTTCCTCCGACCTCTTATTGAGGAGTTAAAAGAGTTGTGTTCTAATGGCGTCGATGCATACGATGTGTCCTTGAATCAAAATTTTAATCTAAAAGCAGTGCTGATGTGGACGATAAGCGACTTTCCGGCATATAGCATGTTATCCGGATGGACAACCCATGGTAAATTGTCTTGTCCAGTTTGCATGGAAGATACAAAGTCTTTTTATCTACCTAATGGAAGGAAGACGTGTTGGTTTGATTGTCACCGAAGATTTATTCCTCTTGGTCATCCACTGAGGAGGAATAAAAAAGACTTCCTAAAGGGAAAAGACGCTTCGAGAGAGTATTCACCTCCGTCTTTGACAGGTGTGCAAGTTTATTTCGAGCGGTTAGCTGGTGTAAATCCATCGAAAACAAAGGATGTTGGTGGAAACGGTCACGAAAAGAAGAATCCGGGCTATGGGAAGCACCATAACTGGCACAAGAAAAGCATATTTTGGGAGCTGCCGTACTGGAGGGACCTCAACCTCCGTCATTGTCTTGATGTGATGCATATAGAGAAGAATTTTTTTGACAACATCATGAATACTCTAATGAGTGTGAAGGGTAAATCGAAAGACAACATCATGTCAAGATTGGATATAGAACGATTTTTTTCTCGGCCACACTTACATATTGATAGTGAGGGTAAAGCTCCTTTCCCATCCTTCACATTGAAAGAAGAAGCCATAAAAAGTTTACTGGAATGTGTGAAACATGCGGTTAAGTTCCCAGATGGATATTCGTCAGACTTAGCTAGTTGTGTTGATATGGACAACCAAAAGTTTTCAGGCATGAAGAGTCATGACTGCCATGTTTTTATGGAGCGGTTACTTCCATTTATCTTTTCAGATCTCCTAGACCGGAATGTCCACCTTGCGTTATCAGGTACTAATTACGACTATTTTTGTAAATATGATTATAGTATTGTATATATATAGTAACCTCATGAAATTTTCACGTATATTGTAGGGGTTGGAGCATTTTTCCGAGACTTATGTTCGAGAACTTTGCATGAAAGTCGCGTTCAAATTTTGAAACAGAACATAGTTTTAATCCTATGCAATTTGGAAAAGATATTTCCACCTTCATTTTTCGATGTGATGGAGCACCTGCCTATACATCTCCCATACGAAGTTGAATTAAGAGGCCCTATCCAGTATAGGTAGATGTATCCTTTTGAAAGGTTTTTCAAAAAGTTGAAAGGGAAAGCAAAGAACAAAAGATATGCGGCAGGATCGATTGTTGAATCATATATCAATGACGAGGTTGCTTATTTCTCAGAGCACTACTTTGCTGCGAATATACAAACGAAATCAAGGTAAATGCTAAAATCAATCACATCATGTCCACTTTGGCATTTAATTTGTATAGACGTCCTATGTATTTTAATGTGAATTACTTTTCTACTAATTTGGTCAGGTTAACAAGATTCGATGAAGGTGAAGTACCCGTATATCATGTCCCTGGAGTACCTTCTATATTTACTCAAGTAGGCCGTCCAAGTGGAGAAATGCATGAAATATGGCTCGCAGAGAGAGACTATCAATGTGCACATGCATATGTTTTACGAAATTGTGATTATTTTCAGCCAATTGAGAGGTATATAAGTAGGCATCTCTCTCAGATTATGTTTTACTATATATAATCCTCGTTTAATTTCTCATATTTGTGTTGGTCTTGTGTAGAATGTTCGAAGAATTTATTTCTGCAAAATATCCAGGACTTTCCGAAAAAGAACTCTCTACGAAAAGAGCTGACGAATATCATTTATGGGTGAAAGAATATGTATGTTTAAAAAAAATTCATAACTATGCATATATTTATACTTACATATATTTATGCTATTTTTATATATATGCAGGTTTCTTACTGGAACCCCACGAATCCATTTCCTACTTGGGTTCAAGAGATAGTCCATGGACCTTTGAATAAGGTCAAAACATGGCCAATGTATTTTACAAGAGGCTATTTGTTTCATACGCAAAATCACGGCGCTGGACGAAAGACATGTAACTATGGGGTATGTGTTAAAGGTCAAAATTACACTGATGCATCTGATGAAGCGGATTTCTACGGGACCTTAAATGATATCATAGAACTCGAGTACGAGGGGATGGTCAATTTGAGAATCACACTTTTTAAGTGTAATTGGTATGACCCTGTTATCGGTAGAGGCACTCGGAGGAGCAATGGTGGTGTTGTAGACGTTCTTTCATCGAGAAAATACAATAAATACGAACCATTTATTCTTGGTACGTACTTATTAATGTCGATATCGTATATATATATATACTGATGTATAACTTATTTATACATTTTTATATTGCAAACAGCCTCACAAGCGGATCAAGTTTGTTATATTACGTACCCATACACAAAGAAACCGAAGCAGTTGTGGCTCAATGTTCTAAAAGTGAATCCGAGGGGAAACATTTCAGGGGAATATGAACAAAAGGAACCGAATCTTTTGCAAACATAAAATGATGATGATGTATTGATGACTACAATTGAAGATCTCGTACTTGACAATTTCGTACAAGGAGACCAAATAAACCTCGATTACGATATCGGAGATGCAGAACCAGAAGATGAATTTCAGTGTAATTTGTCGTTTTCTGATGAAGAATCAGGTGACGAAGAACCCTACTAAATAACTATGTTACTAATGTCACAATTTCGGTGTAATTTGTCTTTTATATTATTTATCGTATAATAATATAAATAACTCGACCAGATGAATTTCAGTGTAATTTATCGTCTTGCGATCTTTACGACTAGGCCATAGTATTTAATCGGTATTTATCACACACACACATTTATAACTCGACCAGATGTATTCAGGATAAAAAAAAAGTTGTCCTCAACCGGATTCGAACCCGGGTTCGGGTGAACATGTTTGCGATCTTTTCCGCTAGGCCATAGTCTTTAATTGGTATTTATCACACACACACATTAGGCCATAGTCTTTAATCGGTTTATAACACACATACAAATTATTAAGTTGACCTAATTTATTCAGATTAAACAAAAAAACCTACGAAAGCCCTAAATCTCTGAGTCCTTCTTCGCGAACCCTTCGATTTCATCTTCTTCTCCTCTCAAATATCTTCTTCTCCTTCGATTTCATCTTCTTCTCCTTCGATTTCTCCTCTCGAATCTCTTATACTTCTTTTCTTGCCATTCTCTGACGATGCCAGAAGCTAAGAAGGGTAAGAATCAGAAGAGAAAACACGCTCCCAATCTTTCTCAGAGACGTGGAGGTTACAATCCCTCTCCGACAATGTCGCGAACACCGAGATCTCTTCCGCCGCAGTACAACATCACGCCGGCTGCCCAAGTTCCTCCGACTCAGGCGACCCCACCTCAAGTCGCCGTCGACAATCAACCGTCAACCTCAGCACCAGATTTCCGGAGCTTTCCACCGCCACAACAACTTTTCAACAGTGAAGAACGCCGTGCGCCTGAATCGGATCCACTGGAGGCTCCACCGTCACCACATCAGAACTCTCAGGTTCAGAGTCATCCATCTTCTCACGGACACAGTTTCGAAGATGAATCTCCAGTGTTGTCGGATCTCCAGGAAGATACGCTAAGGGCTCTCAATGCACTGCTTATGGTGCCAGACCGGGATAAGTTTACAGCTGTCCTCTCTCCCGCACCGACGCCGAACTCGAGCTGGTATGACATTGCCCTTGTATAATGTGATTCTGTGTGTTTTGTGTTAGAATGTGTTTTGTTTTTTAATGTGATTCTGCATTGAATCGTGTCTGTGTGTATAATGTGTTTATGGATTTGATTAGAATGTGTTTACTGGATTTGATTAGAATTGTGTTTGTGTTTGATTAGAATTTTGTTTGTATCTGAGTCTTAGCGTAGACACAGTTTGATGTGTTTAAAAATGTGTTAATCTAACTTAGTTTATAATGTGTTTGAATGTGTTTCATGTCTGGTTTCATGTGTTTATTAGTGTTAGTTCTCTGAAGTCTTAGGTCTTAGGTCTTCTGGTTTTAGGTCTTAGGTCTTAGGTCTTCTGGTTTTAGGTATTGGGTCTTAGCTCTTCTGGTTTTAGGTCTTAGGTCTTAGTTCTCTGAAATGTGTTTCATGTATGTGTTTTAATGTGTTTGTGTATGTATTGTGTCTGTCTTTGATTCGAATTGTCTCTGTGTTTGAATGTGTTTGATGGATTTGATTAGAACGTGTTTGCTTTGATTAGAATTGTGTCTGGTTTCATGTGTTTGATTAGAATTGTTTCATGTCTGGTTTCATGTGTCTATTAGTGTTAGTTCTCTGGAGTCTTAGGTCTTAGGTCTTCTGGTTTTAGGTCTTAGGTCTTAGCTCTCTGAAATGTGTTTCATGTCTGTGTCTGAAAGTGTTTGTGTTTGTATTGTGTCTGTCTTTGGTTTTATGTCTTAGGTCTTCTGGTTTCATGTGTTTTGAAGTCTTAAGTTAAATAAACGTTTGCTTTATTTCATGTGTGTTTTTGCAGGTTTAATCGCGACATGGGATCGAAACTGGTTAGGAAAATCACTAAAGTGTTTACCAACAAATTCGATGGTCCCTACTATAGCTGGACATGTGTGCCTCGGGAGAGACAAGAACGATACTTCCTCGAGTTCGCGGTAAAGTTTTATGTTCTATAGCAGTGTCATGTTTTCTGTCATATAGGTTTGCTTCTAATGTTTTCACTAACATTCTGTTGTATTTGTATTGTAGAAAACCCACACCTGGGATCCCTTGATAACAGGGACAGTTAAAGAGTATTTTGATGAAATCTGTCAACGCCGGATGAAGGACATGGTTAGCAGTGCGAGGACTAGTCGAGAGCGACCTAATTGGATCGGTGACACGCTTTGGAATACGATGACTCAGTACTGGGACACTGAAGAAGCAAAGCTGAGGAGTCTCACCTATTCCAATGCTCGTCTGTCTGACCGTCAAGGTCTCGGTCCTCACATCCACTTGTCAGGGCCGAAGTCATATCAACAAATTCAACATTAAATGGTAAGTAACTTTTACTTTTTCTTACTCCTTAACAACTTAAAAAAATTTCATAATCGTTGTTTATTTTGTAACATTGCAGGAAACAGAATTGGGACGATCGGTTAATCTTGGTGAGGTTTTCATCAAGACACATACAAAACCAGATGGTACCTATGTCGATAAGAAGGCGGAGAAAATCACTCAAAGATATCAGGAGAAGCTACAACAGAAGTTTTCTGACCTCGTGACAGAGGCTTCAGATGTTTCAGGCGGTGCTTCTCGACCTCGAGAGCTAACAACATATGACTATACTAGCATCTTTCTTGAGGTAAGTAACATTTTCAGTCCACATTTATATTGTCTTGGCTTTTGTCTACTTTAATTACATTTTTCTCTTACTTTTTCACAGTCCACTGACTTGGATTCGCGAGGAACTCCTTATGGAGTTGGAAGCCTGAAGGAGACTCTTATCAATGGCAAGCGCAGGCAACCGGGAGCCTCTTCCTCGTTTGTTGCACTACAAGAGCAACTGAAGGAAGCTCAACGGAAAATCGAGGAGCAGGCTGCCTATAATGAACGACGTGATGCTGAGATTGCTGCCCGTGAAGCACAGCACTCCCGAGCTGCGGCTGAGAAAAAGGACAAGTTCGATCAATTCTCCTTGGTGGAAAAGTACTTGCGCCAAACTGATCCGAGGTTTCTCGACTTCTTGTCTGCTAATTCACCTCCAGCAACAACCAATATGCTTCCATCAACAGATCAACCATCTACTTCTTAGGTTACCTCTGTTTTTTATCACTTGTGTTACCTATGTTTTTTTAGAACTTGTGTTGTGAACTTGTTATGGAGTTTGAATACATTGGTTAATATTTGTAATCAAATGGTATTTTCAATGAAATTTCGGCTGTTTAGTAATTTAAGTTTGTAACACATGTTTACATTTGAGAAACAAACAAATACCAATCGTTCATACCAAATTCTAATATTGACATAAAAATAGTCAGTAAACAGTCGCATAGTAATCGCAAATAGTCACTAAACAGTCGCATAGTAGTCGTCGTATATTTACATCATCGAAGCTTATGTTCCGATTAGTCGCCGAATAGTCGTCAAATTAGTCATACAATAGTCGGTAAATGGTCACTACATTTTACGACTATATTTGGTGACTACAATTATCCGACTACATCTTTACCCTTCCTATAGTCGTTTACTAGTCGCCTAATTTATGAGACTATTTTACGACTACTACAATGTGCGACTATGTTACGACTATTACAATGTGCGACTATTTTACGACTATTACACTATTCATGGTCGTAGTCGGAAAGTAGTCGCCAAATGGCGACTATTTATACGACTACGTTCTTTAGCGACTAAAGATTACCGACTCCGTTCTTTAGTCGCAAGTTAGTCGTACCATCGCTTTTAGCGACTATTTTGCGACTCTTTCTGCAGTCGCCAAATCGATGTTTTCTTGTAGTGGAGATAGTATAATAGAAGCATACCTTAAGATTATTCTATCTCCGCTTCTTTCTCCTCTTCCTTCTCACCTTCTTTATCTTCATCACTAAACTCATCATCTGAAAAAAAAAAACCAAATGAATTCATCAACAAACTCATCATATGAAAACCAAATGAATTCAAAATGATGCAAAACCACTTACCTATGTTTGGAAAGCCACGTAACCATTTTCTTGTACAAACCAAAGTTTGGACATTAGTAGGTAAGAGACACCTTCTATATTTGTTAAGAACTCGACTACCTATACTAAATGAAGATTCTGAAGCTACTGTTGTTATTGGGATACTCAGAACATCGCGTGCCATCCTTGACAATTCCTTAAAACGACTAGAGTTATCCTTCCAATATGTTAAGACATTCATACTTTTAAACGCAACCATATCCATCACAGGCTCGGCCAAATAAATGTCTAAAGCTGACTTTCCACTACCACCAGCTTTTTGTGAAAAAAAATGCATAAAATCGCTAAGAAAATACACAAGAAACAGAACATTAGCTAAACTGAACAATAAAACATTAGCTTGGAAATAAAACTGAACAATAAGACTATGAAACTTACACTGTATCCTGCTGAAATATCTTCTTGCAATGTATGTACTTGTGAAGTGGCTGCAGCAATAGTGTTTCTTTGGGTTTTCTCATAAGCACCAAAGAGCTTATACATCTTTGAACGCACATGCACAAGTCTGAACTTACTGGTGGTTGCATCTAAGGTAGTGTAACAATATTCCAGGACTGTAAACTTCATCCTTGGATCAAGAACATCTGCAATGGCGAGTATGTCACTGTACTATTCCCAGTATTTGTTAAATTTCTCCATCATAACTTTCACCATTTCAAGAATAACCTGATCATCAGAGAGCTCATGAGCTCTCAACCAGTTCTCGATCTTCCAAACTTGTATAAAATATAAGTTTACTGTAGGATAAGACGAACCAGAAATCAGGTTCGTCATTTCAGAAAATGGGCTCAATAACTCACATATCAATTCTCCTCTACTCCACTCTAAATTAGTTGTAAAGTTTGTATAAATCGGTTCTACATCTGCAAGATTACCTAAGGCATCTCTAAACTTGATACCTCTAGTGAGCATGAGATACGTAGAATTCCAGCGAGTAGCAACATCTAAAACAAGACCTTCTTTGCCCCGAATTCCAACTGTTTCCACACAGTTCTGAAACATAATTTCTCTACTTTCAGACCCTTTAACAAACTTGACATTATCTCTAATTTCTGCAACGCTTCACCAATCACCGTTAATCCAACTTGAACAATGAGATTTAATATATGTGCTGAACATCAAACATGGAAGAACTCTCCATTGCATACCAGATCTTTCTGAAGCTGCCTCTTCAGAATGCTTTGCATACTGTCGTTAGAAGATGCATTATCTACAGTTAGACATAATATTTTCTTTTATAAACCCCATTCTTTAAGCAATTCAATCAGCATCATCGCAATGGCAATCCCAGTATGTGGAGGAGGAAATGCAGAGAAAGACATTATCTTCGTCTTTAAATTCCAGTCAGAACCAATATAATGGACTGTTAGACAAAGATAGCCTTCTATGGTAATGGCCTTCCAAAGGTCAGTGGTCAAGCAAACCCTATTCGGGAGATAAGTTCAGAGTTTCCAAAGCTTATGTTTCTCTTTCTCATAAATTTTTTTAACATCAGATGCGCAGCTGTATTTCTATTTCCCAACTTTGCTGCAAGGTATATAGACATTTCATTTCCTTGTAAGTGCAGAAAGTATGTATCTGATCAGCCCAAACAAGAAGTGCTAGAACCGATTAATATCTGATGTTTTCGAACAAAAGTAACAGCAAAAAAGGAGCACCAAAAGTGGCAGAGAGAGTATGTATAGAACTGAAATCCTCACTAGTACACAAAAACAATGAAGTCAAAAAGCAAAAAAAAGAATCTTGTGATTAGCCGTCAAAAAGTATTCAAACAAAGAGATATCGTGTGCTTTTAACCAGCAAACTCAGAGCTTGAGACTATTTGTCGCTTATGAACTATATTGTTAAATGACATCATCAAACGGATAATGCTACAAGTAAATGAAGTTACAAATTCAGAAGAAGTTAATATAAGGCAAACGGATAATGCTTAGCTACTTATTTGAAATTCGCATTATATATGAGAAAGACGACGAAATAACATTGTTATACAAAAACCCAGAAGAAGTTAAACTCTCTTAATAGTCCATATCTACATTATTGTGCAAAAACTCAGAAGAAGAAAATTTGAAAAACGAAAAAAAAAACAAAACTCAAAAGAAGGAAACTTTACCTGATTCGCCGGAGAGAGATAGGTGAATGAGAGACGAAGAAGAAGGAGTCGCCGAGAGAAAGAGAGAGGTGAAGGAAAGAGGAAGAAGAAGGATCGCCGCCTGAATCGCAGCAATAGAGAAAGAGAGAAACGAGTGATGAGAAAACCCTTGGGCCCTGAAAAAAAACAAAAACAAAAACCGTTGGGCGTGACCAACTTGACCGCGGGTCAACCCGGTTTTGCTCGCGGGTTAGCTGGGCATAGACCAAATTAACCAACTTATCTTGGGCTTAAAATTATAACCACCCAATAAGATTTTAAATGAGCGTGGCCCATGGTCACCCGACCAATTTGACAGTACTACTTCCGCGTAACAAACTTTTTTTTTCTCTTCTTCTTTGGTTCTTCAATGGCGGTTTTTCCTTCGTGAACTTTGATTTCACTTCCTCTAAGCTCCGATTACTCACAATGAGTGTTTCACGCCGTGATTTTGTCAATATCTTCTTCGCGAATCTTTACCATTTCGTTTTTGAAGTTCTAAAAATGGTGATTTCATTGATTGTCATCTCAATTCTTTCTTTCAATTGACCTCTTTCTGGTGCCGTTCTTTTTCTTCTCCGGCATTTTTAATTTAGGTGTTTTACCACTCAGTCAATTAAAACTAAAGCTGACACTACCGCAATCATAACGGTTGTCAATGCAGTATTTTAGGATCGAATCCACAGAGACCACGGTTACACTACAATTCTCACAATTATGAAACTAAGCTAAGACGAGATTATATTTGGTTTTGGAAAGAGTAACGAACGCAATTTAAACGATGTAAATTCAATAAAGGAAAAGCGTTAGGTCAAGGGTTTGTTCTTAGGAATCTAGAGATCACGAATCAGACAACTATTCAGGGAATAATTAAACACAAGTTTCAAACTCAAACATAAATATTAACCAATCCACTCTCGTGCTCATGGCTACTAAACCTAGCACCTAATCCACTGTCGTGCTCATAGAATTCTAGGTCAGCATTAAGGAGCAGGTTCAATATGTTCACGAATCGCCTTAGTATCAACTCTCGCAGGCTAAGGACGATTCGCTCGCTTATATTCTTTCTATGCAACCTAATCCACTCTCGTGCTCATAGGTTAACTGTACCCTAATCCACTCTCGTGCTCATAGGGCAAGCCGCACTCTAGTTCATAGACCTAGCGGTTAGCTCAAGCCTAAGCAATAAACACAACAATATGCAAAAACCACAAAAGATAAATCCCTATTTGTGTCTAATTCATTGATTCATGGATCACTTCAAAACCCTAAACCCAACTATGGAACTACTCAGACATGGTAACAGAGAACAAGCAAGGAGATGAAAAACTCATAATATAAAAAGAGAGAAAGGGTTTAGAATTCTTCTCAATAGATGCAGAGATTCTTCTCCAAAGCTTACAATGATCAAGAGCAAAAATTCTAAAAATGAAAATAAAGCGTAGCCGTCAAATAGGCTAAAAATAGAGTATGTATAGGCCCTAGGTCGAATTAGGTCAAAACAGGCAATTTCCGGGGCAAAACAGAAAATTCAGAAATTTCCTTTTTCTTCTCGCAGGCACGCATCGACCGATGCACTCCTTGCATCGGTCGATTTCAGTTCTTCGGGCAAGCTTGCATCGACCGATGCACTCCTTGCATCGGTCTATTCTGCTTCCTCGGGTGGTGCTGCATCGGTCGATGCAAGGAGTGCATCGACCGATTTTGGCCTTCTCTTCACGGTTCCGTGCGTTTTTGGCCACGTAACTCCAATTTCTCCTTTACACGCCTTTTTACCTGAGATAACTAAATAAAAGACTAAAAGACTCTAAAAATGAACTTTGACTCGATAAAACATTTGAAAGGAATAATAAACACGCGTTAGAAAATGACAAAAACTAAGCATATCAATTCCCCCAGACTTAGTATTTTGCTTGTCCTCAAGCAAACAGAAAACTAAGCAAGAAGAAAAATTTCAAAAAAGCATGGAGACTCACATTTCCTTTAGAATTCTGTAATGACCATTACTTTAGTAATCCACGTATTGCCGAACTAGCTCCGGATCGGACCGCCATGTACTTCCCTACAAGCATCGCAGCCTCCCAGATTCAACTCAATGTCCCGCAGAATAATCAAAAGCCATCATCGCTGGGTCTCATCAAGGATCATAGTGTCAAGAACCTTCTAGACTCTTTCCCTTTCAATATCGTGAAGAGACAACGACACAACACTTGGTACCTTTTTCTCTCCCCCAGACTTATTCTTTTCTCATTTTCTTTCTGTAGGGCCAAAGGCTGATGGAACGCGAGTATTGATGGTTTTTGCCACCGAATCTCCGGTTCATTTTAGTGCCACCCTTTCATTCTAAGGTGTAGGTGAATAGTGGTATCTCTGGAAATTTTTCTAACCTCGCTTCCAACCTTAGTGTGATCATCTCTTTCGGAGTAAAATAATGGGATCGCTGGAAATTTTCCTAACCCTTTACTCGAGCAAAAATCATTTCATCTTTTCTGTTTTTATTTTAAATAAGGGGGAGGGATACCATACTTTTAACACGGGTCGTCTTGTCAGATACGAATGAGGAGTCAAGCTCTGAAGACACCAATCACGATGATGAGGTAAAAAGAAGAGCTCAGAAACTAGCTCAAGCTTTTGAACATTTATGGAAACATGGGTGCCTCTGTTTGACTGGTCAGCCTTTAGAGTTTTCATTAGTCTGATCTAAAACTACCCCTGCGACAATGGTCACTTAGATGCAAAATTAGTTAAGAATTCAAAGGTCGTGATCATAATCTCCAACAAGTTTTGACTCAATAAAATAAAATGATTCAAAAAAAACATCAAAATGACTAAAAAGGAAAAACAAAAGAAAGAAAATAGCATTAGTAAACGATAGAGACCCTCCCCCAGACTTACTTCACACCGTCTCGGTGTGAAAATAAACCAAGAAAAAGGCCAAACAGACTCAATAGAAATAAAATAAAAGAGAAGAAAATAAAGCTAAGGATAAAAGACGATACTGAAATCAGTGGTCCTCCGAACTACCGCTCGCATCGTGTCCTACAGTGCGCCTCCTCCTGGGTAGTCTCGTACCATATGGGTTGGAACCACTCGATCCAGCAAAATCAGACCTGCGTCCAGCAACGTCAGGCTCGCGCTTAATGTCGTGCATGCCAGCAGCTGGCTCATCATCACGATCGTCGGTAGTGGTTGTTGGCCTAAAGCAGGCAGGTGTCCTGGTAACTGGTATCCGCGATAGTGCTCCCCAAATCCTCTGCAGCATGGTGTTGTTCTTATGTAGTCCCTCACTGATATAACCCTATTTCTCTGAATCGTCGCACTCCAACGGGCCGGGGGCTCCAAGAATGTACGCACTGCAATCCGTAGGAAGCAGGTACTCCGTCTGGGCAGGGACGTCCTCTGGAACGCCCTCGGAGAACCCCTCTGGTCTACTGGATACAGATGCTCTGGCGGAGGAGCGAGAAACTCTAGCTGATGATACCATGCGCCTGCGCAGGGCATCAGAAGGAGCGGGTATCAACATGTGCTCTGGGGGCATCCAATCAATGTGCGCTTTATCCTCCAGTGTGGTCTGTTCTTGAGCGGGCATCTGAAAGTACACGAGTTCTCCATCCGGACCCTGGAACTGATAAACAAGGTTTTTCAAGGGATATGACTTGTAACGCCCGCGTTCCGGAAGAATTGATTATTGGGGAAAATAATTAATTCTGTTTTGTTCCGGGATGGGGTATCGATCGATACCAGGGCAGTATCGATCGATACCAGCCGGGATTTCTCTTTATAAGTCTTCTTCCTCTTCTCTTCTTGCGGGTGGAAACCATTTCTTTGAGTGAGAAAAGTCTTGGTCGCGTGAGAGAGAGAGAGAGAGAGAAGGGAGCGTGAGAGAGCGTGAGAGAGGTGGAAGCTTGGTGAAGCTTGGATCTTGCGAGATCGATAGAGATTCGAGCTTGGGAGAAGCTTGAAGAAGAGATCGGAAGAGTTTGGTCTTGGTTTTGGGCGTGAGCTTGTGGGAAGCAAGGGAGGTCGATTTTGAGCTCGATCCAGCCGATTTAAGGTGAGTTGGGACCAAAGGTTAGCAAGTAAGCTTGTGTGTTGCTTAGTTAAGCTTGATTGTTGAGTTTGGGGCTTTGCCTTGTTGATTTGTGGCGATTTCTGGGTTTAGATCTCGCGGAAGGTTGTGATTTGCAGGTGGGTATCGATCGATACCATGTGTGTGTCGATCGATACTAGACTCTTGTCGGTGGACTCGAGTCGTGCAGGCATCGATCGATACCAGGGGTGTATCCATCGATACCAGTTGTTGCCTGTGGGCATGTGTTGCTTGGCATCGATCGATACCAGGGGTGTATCGATCGATACCGGTTGTTTGCCTGTGGGCATGTGTTTGGGTATCGATCGATACCAAGGAGGTATCGATCGATACTGGTCGTGGGTTGTGCCGTGAAGGCGTGTTGTGTGTTGCCTTTCAGGCTTTGTGTCTAGCTTTTCTTGGGATGGAATTGTTAGGCGTTGGTATAGTTTTTCTTGGTGATGAATTGCTATTTGTGTTGGAAGTTTTAATTGGTGTTAATTAATTCTTCGTAATGTTAATTGTTGTTGATTGTGCTTATTGTTTAGCCTGTTGTTGGGATGATCTCTCACTCAGCGTTTGGTTAGCCAAATGTTGATGCATCACTTTTGTCGATGCAGGTAAAGATAAGGTGTGATCGTGGAATCGAGGCAGTGAAGAGGGGATGATTAGGACCTGGGGTTTTATTTATTGTTGTTGCTTTTGCTGTTAGAACTGCTGGCTTGTGTAAGCTGTAGAACTTGGATTGTTCTGGTGTTTGTATTATTTCCGCGTTGTTAATTATGACTGTTTATTTATTTATGTTAAAAAAAAAAAAGTGCAGTCGTTTCAATTTGGTATCAGAGCCCATACGGTTCTAGGAGCCTAGGTGGTTCTAGAATAGATTGGGTGTTGTGTGGGGTCTTAGAATCATTCTCTTCGAGCCTTGTGAGATTCCACGGTGAGTATCTTTATTGTGAGGATTGTTGTTGGTTTCTTAGCTTGTGCTTCTGCACGTGTGCAGATGGCTAGAGGGCGTGGTAGGGGTCGTGGCCGTGGTAGAGGTCGTGGCCGTGTGCCGGCGGAGCAGGTCGAGGATTCGCGTGCGAGTCAGGTTGGGTCTGAGGGTGCGGCCGGAGTGAGTTCTGTTGGGGCTGGCGTGAGCGTCAGTGTGGCTGGTGTTCCAGCGGGTGCTGCGGGTGTAGCAGCGGGTGATGCTCAGGCCCGAGATGATCGCATAGCGGATCTGTTGACGAGGTTGTTGGAGCGGTTACCAGAGAGGGTACCGGCTCAGGCTCCTGTGGCTCCGGTAGTGGTGGAGGCTCAGCCTCAGGTGGCAGCTGTGGTTGCTGAGGAGCTCCCATCCTACCTGAGGATGATGGAGCAGATGCTGAGGATTGGCACGGGGTTCTTTTCTGGAGGTGCTAATCCTGAGGACGCTGATGCGTGGTTGAGGAGGATAGAGAGGAATTTCCTCTCGAGTAGGTGTCCCGCGGGATACCAGGTGGACATTGCGGTCCATTATCTGGAGGGTGATGCACATCTCTGGTGGAGGGGTGTGGCAGCACGGAGAGTTCAGGCCGCGATGGCTTGGGCGGATTTTGTGGAGGAGTTTAACTCCAAGTACTTTCCTCAGGAGGCGTTCAACCGGTTAGGGTCGAGGCTTGCGAGTTTGACTCAGGGGGATCGGTCGGTACGCGAGTATGAGGTGGAGTTCATCCGGCTCGGGTCTTATGTTAGACGGGCGGGTGAGAGTGAGTCGGCCCGTGTGCAGAGATTCTTGATGGGTCTTCGGGTTGACTTGAGGAACCGTTGCATGGTGAGGCCTTTTTGCACGGTTGATGAGTTGGTTGAGACTGCGGCTTTGCTTGAGGAGGGTCTGAAGGACGAGGTGGTAGTGGCTACACCGCGTTTTCAGGCGAGATATGTGCAGCAGCAGTCCGGTCCGAGCAGAGGCAGTAGTAAGCCGATGCAAGGACAGAAACGGAAGCGGGAGAGCGCTTCGAGTGGTAGTCGGGGTGGTCCGGGTTGCTTTGGTTGTGGGAGCATGGATCACCGAGTGGCGAGCTGTCCTCAGAAGGGCGGAGCGCGAGTGGATTCTCGAGTGTGCTATCACTGCAAGGAGGCGGGGCACATCAGGCCTCAGTGTCCCCAGTTGCGGCAGAGTGAGTCCGCGGTAGTGCAGCCTCTCAGGCAGGTGGCATCAGCGCCTCGAGTGTACTCCATCACCGAGACCGGCGAGCCGAGTTCCAGGCCGATCACAGGTATTTTCTTAGACTCTTCTAAGTTTAATTCTGTGTTGGGGAATGTCGGGCTTGTCGGGGTGTTAAGGTTCGCGGCACATGTATATGTGTAGGGACCTTGTGTGTTGGAGGTGTAGAGTGTCATGTGTTGTTTGACACGGGAGCATCGCATTGCTTCGTTTCCCCGGAGTTGGCCGAGAAGGCTAATTTACGGAGCGAGCCCGGTGTGAGTTTGGGTTTCGTGGAGGTTGCCGGAGGGAAGCTCCTGAGGATTCACGGTCGGGTGCGAGACGTGGATGTTCAGGTGGCAGGAGAGTCCATGGCTGCCGATTTGATTATCTGCTCAGTGGAGCTGTACGATGTCATCTTGGGCATGGATTGGCTCGGGAAGTTCAGGGCGCATCTGGACTGTCACCGAGGGCGAGTCGAGTTCGACCAGGGGGAAGGGAAGTTGGTGTATCAGGGTATGAGACCGACTTCCGGAAGTCTCGTGATCTCGGTTGTGCACGCGGAGCGTCTGATCGAGAGAGGTTGCGAGGCGTATTTGGCTACCATTTCCTTGCCGGAGGCCGTCGGAGAGGCTAGGGTTCAGGATATTCGCGTGGTTCGTGAGTTCCAAGATGTGTTCCAGTCGTTGCAGGGGTTGCCACCGTCTAGGTCGGATCCTTTCACGATCGAGTTGGAACCGGGGACGGCACCGATATCCAGGGCTCCTTATAGGATGGCTCCTGCAGAGATGGCAGAGCTGAAGAAGCAGCTGGAAGAGTTGTTGGGTAAGGGATTTATTCGTCCGAGTTCTTCGCCGTGGGGAGCGCCAGTGTTGTTCGTGAAGAAGAAGGACGGGAGTTTTCGGTTGTGTATCGATTATCGGGGACTTAACCGAGTCACAGTGAAGAACAGGTATCCTCTTCCGCGGATTGATGAGTTGTTGGATCAGTTGAGAGGGGCTACTTGGTTCTCCAAGATTGACTTGGCGTCGGGATATCATCAGATTCCCATCGATGAGGTAGATATCTGGAAGACGGCTTTCAGATCTCGTTATGGTCACTACGAGTTTGTGGTGATGCCATTTGGGTTGACGAATGCACCGGCTGCATTTATGAGATTGATGAACAGCGTTTTCCAGGAGTATCTAGATGAGTTCGTGATCATCTTTATCGATGATATCTTGGTGTATTCGAGGAGCCGGGAGGAGCATGAGGTGCATCTGCGTGTGGTTCTTTCGAGGCTGCGGGAACAGAAGTTGTTTGCTAAGTTGAGTAAGTGTAGCTTCTGGCAGCAGGAGATCGGTTTTCTGGGTCACATTGTCTCTGCGGAGGGAGTGTCGGTGGATCCGGAGAAGATCCAGGCCATTAGTACTTGGCCGAGGCCGAGGAATGCCACTGAGATTCGGAGTTTTCTTGGGTTGGCAGGGTATTATCGGCGGTTCGTCAAGGGTTTCGCGGGTATGGCTAAGTCTATGACGAAGCTGACAGGGAAGGATGTTCCTTTCGTGTGGTCCTCGGAGTGTGTTGAGAGTTTCGCGCAGCTGAAGGCCATGTTAACTAGTACTCCAGTATTGGCGTTGCCTGAGTCGGGTGAGCCTTACGTGGTGTATACTGATGCGTCGGGAGTGGGCCTTGGTTGTGTGTTGATGCAGAGGGGGAAGGTTATTGCCTATGCTTCGCGGCAGCTGCGGAAGCATGAGGGCAACTACCCTACCCATGACTTGGAGATGGCTGCAGTAGTTTTCGCTTTAAAGATTTGGAGATCTTATCTTTATGGCGGAAAGGTGCAGGTGTTCACAGATCATAAGAGCTTGAAGTACATTTTCACTCAGCCTGAGTTGAATTTGAGACAGAGGCGCTGGATGGAGCTAGTGGCCGATTATGATCTGGAGATAGCTTACCATCCTGGTAAGGCTAATCTGGTTGCGGATGCGTTGAGTCGGAAGCGGGTGGCTTTGGCTCGGGAGCTCGAGGTAGAGTCCTTGTTGAGCGAGATTAGCACATTGCGCTTATGTGTTGTATCTCAGGAACCTTTGGGCTTAGAGGCGGCTAACCAGGCGGATCTTTTGAGCAGGGTTCGGGTGGCTCAGGGAAAAGATGAGGGTTTGGTTAAGGCTTCGAGAGCAGAGGGTTCTGAGTATCAGGTATCTGCGAACGGCACTATCCTTGTTAGTGGGAGGGTATGCGTACCTTTGGATGAGGATTTGCGGCGAGAGATCCTGAGTGAGGCTCATTCGAGTATGTTTGCGATTCATCCCGGAGCGACTAAGATGTACCGCGATCTCAAGCGCTATTATCATTGGGTCGGGATGAAGAAGGATGTGGCTAACTGGGTTGCTTCGTGCAACGTGTGCCAGTTAGTGAAGGCGGAGCACCAGGTCCCGAGTGGTTTGTTGCGGAGTTTACCCATTCCAGAGTGGAAGTGGGATATGATCACGATGGATTTCGTGGTGGGATTACCAGTTTCTCGGACCAAAGATGCTATTTGGGTCATCGTCGATCGATTGACCAAGTGTGCGCGTTTTCTGGCCATTAAGAAGACCGATGGGGCGGCAGTTTTGGCTAGGAAGTACGTGCAGGAGATTGTGAGACTGTATGGAGTACCGGTGAGTATTGTTTCGGACCGGGATCCTAAGTTCACATCGGAGTTCTGGAATGCGTTTCAGGCGGAGATGGGCACGAAGGTGCACTTGAGCACGGCGTATCATCCTCAGACAGATGGGCAGTCCGAGCGAACCATCCAGACCTTGGAGGATCTGTTGAGGATGTGCGTGCTGGATTGGGGTGGTCATTGGGCGGATCACTTGAGCTTGGTTGAGTTTGCGTATAACAATAGTTACCAGGCAAGTATTGGGATGGCTCCATATGAGGCTCTGTATGGGAGGCCCTGTCGTACCCCCTTGTGTTGGACACAAGTGGGGGAGAGGAGCACTTTGGGTGCGAGTTTTGTTCAGGAAACTACGGAGAAGATCCGGGTTTTGAAGGTGAACATGAAAGAGGCCCAGGATCGGCAAAAGAGTTATGCTGATAAGAGGCGGAAAGAGCTTGTGTTTGAGGTGGGAGATAGTGTGTATCTCAAGATGGCTTTACTGAGAGGTCCGAACAGGTCCATTGTTGCGACTAAGTTGAGTCCGAGGTATATGGGACCGTTCCGGATTGTGGAGCGTGTTGGACCGGTAGCGTATCGGTTGGAGTTACCCGCGGTTATGCAAGCATTTCATAAGGTATTCCATGTGTCGATGCTGAAGAAGTGTTTGCATAGGGGTGACGAGGTATTGGCTGAGATTCCGTCAGATCTCCAGCCTAATATGACCGTTGAGGCGAGACCTTTGAGAGTTCTCGAGCGGAGGGTCAAAGAGCTTCGTCGGAAGAGGATTCCGATGATGCGAGTTCTGTGGGACTGTGACGGGGTGCAGGAGGAAACTTGGGAGCCAGAGGCTAGGATGGAAGCGAGGTTCCAGAAGTGGTTCCAGAAGCAAGTTGCGGCTTGAGTTCCATCGAGAGGTTCCAGTTTCGGTTGTAGCTGTGTGCTATGTGTGTTTCATTTTGTATTGCCGTTGTATAGAACGATGTTACATTATGATGTGTAATAAGATGAGTATTTCTTATTATTAGTGACTTTGGGAGTCACGGTTTTGCATTACGTTTGGGGTAAGAAACGTTAATGCAAGATAGTGATAAGATGGATGTTCTTATTGCTATTGTGAGCGTTGCGTGTTTTCAGTTAAGCTTGTTCGGGAAAATGAGTCGAGTGACGAGATCGGGTTATTTCACTTAGCGGTTCTATGTGGTGGGTCGGATTGCGGGCGTATGGTACTTGTTTGTTTTATTACGTTTGTATTGATGACCTACTGCAGAGGGTTGTTGGGTGTTAAAGGTAGCCTAGTCAAAATTGTCTTGACAAGTCTTTCTGAAGCAAGCTGACACTGGAAGGTGCGCAAGGGAGGTGCGATGGCCGGGTTATTGGTCATGCACGGCAGATATTCCGGGTATGGAATATGGGTGATGCCGGTGTTGCCTTGCGAGGATTTACACGTATCACGGGAGGTAGTTCAGTCGAGATGCTTAGAGATATGTGATTTATTGCTCGTTGAGAGGACTGGTTCCTCTGGTGCCGATAGCTCGCAGGACTGTGTGTCTTGGGAGTGTGAGTGGCGATGTACCCAGACTCGGGAGGTTTATAGCCTAGAGTGATACGTGATACCGTGGATTCGTAAGGAGTATGTCCCAGACGTGGGATATATTGCCTAGAATTGAGTGGTATGGGGTATTGAGACTCTTGTAGGTTATATTACTGAGTGGAGTGGTACGGCATATACCTAGAACTCGGAGATGCTGCGGTGTCTTGGGTGAGGTGGTATGGTGGATATCCTGCGGGATATGGCTGATGCTCGGAACTCAGAGATGATGCGGTGTCTTGAGTGATGGGGTTGGCTTGTGTTGAGCAATAAGTACATATGATGCCGCGGTGTCATAAGCATAGGGGCTGTGTGGGAAACCTCGGAGGTTGGTTTTGGACCTCGTATGAGTGTTGAGATGGCCGGGTTGGCCAAAGTTTGTGAAATCGTTGCGACGATTGATGTTCATTGGAGATGAACGGTTCATGGGAGATGAACGGTAACGAAGATTCGAGGTCGAATCTAAGTTAGTGGGGGAGAATTGTAACGCCCGCGTTCCGGAAGAATTGATTATTGGGGAAAATAATTAATTCTGTTTTGTTCCGGGATGGGGTATCGATCGATACCAGGGCAGTATCGATCGATACCAGCCGGGATTTCTCTTTATAAGTCTTCTTCCTCTTCTCTTCTTGCGGGTGGAAACCATTTCTTTGAGTGAGAAAAGTCTTGGTCGCGTGAGAGAGAGAGAGAGAGAGAGAAGGGAGCGTGAGAGAGCGTGAGAGAGGTGGAAGCTTGGTGAAGCTTGGATCTTGCGAGATCGATAGAGATTCGAGCTTGGGAGAAGCTTGAAGAAGAGATCGGAAGAGTTTGGTCTTGGTTTTGGGCGTGAGCTTGTGGGAAGCAAGGGAGGTCGATTTTGAGCTCGATCCAGCCGATTTAAGGTGAGTTGGGACCAAAGGTTAGCAAGTAAGCTTGTGTGTTGCTTAGTTAAGCTTGATTGTTGAGTTTGGGGCTTTGCCTTGTTGATTTGTGGCGATTTCTGGGTTTAGATCTCGCGGAAGGTTGTGATTTGCAGGTGGGTATCGATCGATACCATGTGTGTGTCGATCGATACTAGACTCTTGTCGGTGGACTCGAGTCGTGCAGGCATCGATCGATACCAGGGGTGTATCCATCGATACCAGTTGTTGCCTGTGGGCATGTGTTGCTTGGCATCGATCGATACCAGGGGTGTATCGATCGATACCGGTTGTTTGCCTGTGGGCATGTGTTTGGGTATCGATCGATACCAAGGAGGTATCGATCGATACTGGTCGTGGGTTGTGCCGTGAAGGCGTGTTGTGTGTTGCCTTTCAGGCTTTGTGTCTAGCTTTTCTTGGGATGGAATTGTTAGGCGTTGGTATAGTTTTTCTTGGTGATGAATTGCTATTTGTGTTGGAAGTTTTAATTGGTGTTAATTAATTCTTCGTAATGTTAATTGTTGTTGATTGTGCTTATTGTTTAGCCTGTTGTTGGGATGATCTCTCACTCAGCGTTTGGTTAGCCAAATGTTGATGCATCACTTTTGTCGATGCAGGTAAAGATAAGGTGTGATCGTGGAATCGAGGCAGTGAAGAGGGGATGATTAGGACCTGGGGTTTTATTTATTGTTGTTGCTTTTGCTGTTAGAACTGCTGGCTTGTGTAAGCTGTAGAACTTGGATTGTTCTGGTGTTTGTATTATTTCCGCGTTGTTAATTATGACTGTTTATTTATTTATGTTAAAAAAAAAAAAAAGTGCAGTCATTTCATGACTAGTCCGGAAAAAGGACTCATACATGGCACCTAGCTCGCACTCCTCAATGTGCCTCGGTATGTCGAGGTGATCAAAAACGGGTGTTAGAAGAGCTCCAACATACTCCTTTTTGCCACTGCCAGAGAGACATCGAGTCTTCTTTCCTATCCAGGCTTGAGAAAGAATGGCTTCGAGTTTCACGCTGTGATATTTGGAGAAGAGGGCCGGGAGCTGGTGGTACACGTTTGGTGCGACCCCGTAGTAGAGCATACTGAGCTCGTCGGTACGCATAGCCCCGTCTCTTCCTTACCAAACAGGATGTGGCTAAGGATCTTCGCAAATACCCTGAGCGCGGGATCACGGATGCTCGACTGCTTCGAGTAGTTACTGTCATATCTCCCGCTAGCTATCTTTTCCCAAAAACTATGTGCGTTCGAGAACTCAGGAAAAGAGACTTCCTCGTTGCTTGCCTCGAAACCATATATGGTGCAGAGAACAGGGATCGGAATGTGATAGTGGATGCCATGTGCAAAGAACCAGAGTGTTCCTTCACTGGCGACTGGTTCTCTCGGGTTCTCGTATCTCAACTCAGTCGATGCTAAGAATTGGCGGGTTAACTCAGGATCGAAGCTGTTATCTTAAGAGGCTAACCGTCCCAAACCAGTACGCTCAATCAAGAGCTCTATATCCTACCTGATACCCATCGCGACCAACGTGTGGGTGCATATAAAGGGGATCGCTCTCATCGATCGATTTTGGTTTTTCGGACCAGCTCGCATCGACCGATGTACTCTTTGCATCGGTCGATTTTGCTTCCTTGGGTGGTGCTGCATCGGTCGATGCACTCCTTGCATCGACCGATTCTGGCCTTCTCTTCACGGTTCCGTGCGTTTTTTCCCACGTAACTCCAATTTCTCCCTTAGACGCCTTTTTACCTGAGATAACTAAATAAAGGACTAAAAGACTCTAAAAACGGGTTTTAACTCGATAAAACATTTGAAAGGAATATTAAACACGCGTTAGAAAACGATAAAAACCAAGCATATCAACTTTCTTTTCATTAAGATCGTTCAATTTCACATTGGATTGTTCGAATTTCATCTACATTCTTTGTCATGGCTCCGGAGATGCGTTCTTCTATTCCGACCCCAAATCAAGATACTCAGCGACAATCGCTTGATCAATATGATAATCCATACTTCTTTCACGGCTCAGATCATGCGGGGTTGATCTTAGTTTCAGATCGACTTGATACTGGTGCAGAATTCCATTCATGGAGAAGCTCCGTGAGAATGGCTCTAAATGTACGCAACAAACTCGGATTTATCGATGGTACTATTTCTAAACCCTCTCAAGATCCTCGTGACTATGGCTCGTGATCTCGATGTAATAATATGGTTGCAACTTGGATTATCAATTCTCTTTCGAAGAAAATTGGTCAAAGTTTATTGTTCATCGACACTGCCGAAAGCATATGGAATAGTCTTATATCTAGGTTTAAGCAAGATAATGCTCCTAGAGTATATGAGATTGAACAACGCCTTACCTCTATTCAACATGGTTCTATGGATATTAGTGCATACTACACTGAATTGGTAACACTATGGGAAGAATACAAGAATTTTGTGGAGCTATCGGGGTGCACATGTGGTCATTGTGAATCTAATGCAACTGTAGTGTGGGAGAAACTGCAACAGAGAAGTCGTGTGACAAAATTTCTGATGAGATTAAATGAGTCATATGAATCTACTCGTCGTCACATCTTAATGCTCAAGCCGATCCCAACAATTGAGGATGCCTTCAACATGGTAACTCTGGATGAAAGACAGAAGAATATGAAGCACTCAGGTCGACCTGAGAACATTATCTTTCAGAATTCATCTCCAATGACGCAATCATGTGGTTCTGGATACAATGGATATGTGGATAATGCGGCATCTGAAATGTAGAATAATTTCAGGCCAAAATCTCGACATGTTTCTATGCCAGATGGTTCTCTGGTTGCTATCACACACACTGACAATGTGCATCTCTCATCATCTCTCATTTTGCATGACGTCTTGCATGTTCCATCATTCAAATTTAACTTGCTCTCTGTTAGTGGTTTATTGAAAATGGTACTTGTTTAGCTCACTTCTTTACAGATTCTTGCTTTATTCAGGAGTATATTATGGGCTCGATGATTGGAAGAGGGATTCTTCTACACAATCTATATATTTTATAACTACCAGATTCATCTTCATCATCTCATTTCAGTGGATCCATGGCTGTAGATGGTCATCTCGGGCATCAACGCCTTGGACACCCATCTCCTGGCAAGTTAAAACATCTTTCTAGTATTCTTCCTATTTCTAAGTCTAGCTTGTCCCTAGAGTCTCACTGTTATGTATGTCCATTAGCTAAACAAAGACGATTACCTTTTGAGTCTCATAATCATTTGTCTACCTCTCCATTTGATCTTATACATCTCAATGTTTGGGGTCCTTTCTCAATAGAGTATGTTGAAGGTTACAAGTATTTTATCACCATAGTTGATGATTGTACTCGTGTAACATGGATTTACTTAATGAAAAATAAAAGTGAGGTTTCCAAAATGTTTCCTTCTTTCATTAATCTTGTCAGAACTCAATACAATGCAATCATTAAGGTCATTAGAACTGATAATGCTCCAGAATTTGCATTCACTGATTTAATACATAATCATGGTATAATGCATCAATTTTCTTGTGCTTATACTCTACAACAAAACTCAGTGGTAGAACGTAAACATCAACATCTATTGAATGTAGCTCGTGCTTTGTTATTTCAGTCCAATATTCCATTAATATATTGGATTGATTGTGTTCTAATTGTTGCATTTCTCATTAATCGTATGCCTTCAACCTTGTTACATAACATGAGTCCTTATGAACTTATGGTTAAGAAACCTCCTGACTATGTATTCCTTAGATCATTTGGGTGTCTCTGTTATATTTCTACCTTATTGAAAGATAGGGACAAATTTAGTCCAAGAGATGAGAAATGTGTTTTCTTGGGATACTCATCTGGTTACAAAGGATATAAAGTGATGCATTTAGATTCAAATATAGTCTCTGTATCTCGGAATGTTATCTTTCATGAAGATATTTTCCCTTTTAAGTCTCAGCATGTCACGGATAATACATGTTTTTTCCCTAAAACTATTCTTCCATTACCTATTCCGACTGCCATTGATACACATACTGCATCTCATTCATCATCTCATCATTCACCACCTATTACTACTGTATCACCATCATCTACATCATCTCATACACAACATGATAGCTCTGGTGATCCATCTCCGGCTCTTGCAACTGCTACAACAGAGGATGCAATGGTTTCACTACCTAGAGCCAGATCAAAACGGACTGCAAAAGCTCCAGGTTATCTCTCCAATTATCATTGTTCACTTACTCAAATATCTGCTCCTTCTCTTTCTTCTCCTCTTAAACTTTGTACTACTCCTTATCCCATCTCAAAATATCTTTCGTATTCTCATCTTCACCCTGGATATCAGCATGTTGTTCTCTCATTCTCTCTTGAGACAAAACCTAAAACTTTTAAGCAAGCCATGGCATCAAAAGAATGGACAAATGCTTGTGATGTTGAACTACATGCAATGGAACTAAACAAGACTTGGAGTGTGGTTTCTTTACCACTAGGAAAGAATGTAGTCGGTTGTAAGTGGGTCTTCACAATCAAATATCATGTCGATGGCTCTATTGAGAGATACAAATCCAGACTTATCGCCAAAGGATTCACTCAGAAAGAGGGTGTGGATTATTTTCATACCTTCTCTCCCGTGGCCAAGCTTGCTAGTGTAAAGTTCATCCTTGGTTTGGCAGCAAGACAGGGCTGGAGCTTGACACAAATGGACATCACTAATGAATTTTTGCATAGTGACTTAGATGAAGAAATTTATATGAGTTTACCCCAAGGCTACACTACTGCATATGGATCTCTGCCTCTAAATCCAGTTTGTCGTCTTCATAAGTCCATTTATAGCTTAAAGCAGCATAAGTCCATTTCGTATAAGTGTCTCTCCAAAGCGTTAACTAATGATGGCTTCATTCAATCATATGCTGACAACACTCTGTTTGTTAAGCTCAAAGGTACATCTTTCATAGCTATATTAGTCTATATAGATGATATCCTCATAGTTAGTAACAATGATGAAGCAGTTAGAGTTGTTAAGTTGACAATGGCCAAGCAATTCAAGACGAAATACCTTGGTTCAACTAGATTTTTCCTTGGTCTTGAAATTGCTCGAAATTCAGATGGAATTTATGTATCTCAAAGAAAGTATTGCATGGATTTACTTGAGGATACAGGTCTTTTAGGCTGTAAACCAAAGTTTTTTCCAATGGATCCTAAGGTTCCTTTGAGTAAGACTACTAGAACGCATCTTTCCGTTGCAACTTCATATAGAGAAGTGATTGGCCGTCTCTTATATCTCTGTATTACAAGACCTTATATCACATTTGCGGTGCATCGATTGAGTCAGTTTCTATCTTGTCCTACAGATATTCATCTTCAAGCTGCCCATCAGGTTCTCAAATATCTGAAGAACAATCCAGGTCAAGGACTATTTTACATTGCTTTTACTGGTATTTGCTTGAATGGATTTGCTGATACTGACTGGGCAACTTGTCTCGATACTAGAAGATCGGTCACTGGTTTATGCGTCTTCCTAGGTACTTCTCTGATTACTTGGAAGTCTAAGAAGCAGGAAACTGTATCACGCAGCAGCACAGAAGATGAATACCACATCATGGCTGTAGCTAAAGGGGAACTTATTTGGCTACACCAACTTCTGACTGAGCTTCATATACTAGTTTCTTCTCAAGCTTAACTATTTTGTGATAACAAATCAGCCATGCACATTGCCAACAACACAGTGTTCCATGAAAAGACTAAGCACGTGGAAGTCGATTGTCATACGACTCCTGATCAAGTGAAGAGTGGTTTTTTAAAGGTGCTTCATGTGTCTACTTCAAACCAGCTTGCGGATATTCTCACAAAACCCTTGCATCCGGGGCCTTTTCATTCTCTGCTTAGTCGTATGTCGATATCAAACATCTTTAAGGCTGATTCGGCTTGAGGGGGGGTGTATTAGCATATATATATATTTAGATGTTGTATATAAAAGAGAACTAATGTAATACACTTTGACTATCTATGAGAATTACACATTTAATTTTCTCTCTCATAGAGTTAATATAATGTAAAACTAGATTAATTTTTTTATAGATTTAATTTGGTGTAACTAGTTTTTTTTTTTTTTAAAGAGTTGTTTGGAAACAGGTTTCCTTATTAAAAAAAAAAAAGTTGTTTGAAAACATATTTTCTTATTAAAAAAAGAATGATTGTTTGGAAACAGGTTCCTAAAGTGCTTATGTTATAATAGTATAGATATCTTAATAGAACAACTAAACACTTTCATTCCCATTATAATATCGAGTGGTTACGCAAAACATTTGGCTTTGAATGTTATAGGGATGTTAAAACGGGCGGGTCCGGCCCATTTAGGCCCAACCCGTTTAGGCCCGGCCTGTTTAAACCCGTTTACTTTTTAGCCCGTTTATTTTTTTGGTCCGTTTAAGCCCGCCTGTTTAGATCCGTTAAAATTAATGTGGTCCGTTTAGACCCGTTTAGGCCCGTTTAAAATTTGGGATATTTTTTTAAAATAATTATATAAATCTAATTATTATGTTATAAATAATATATACTTTATATATGGTTTTTAAAATTTAGGTATATTTTTACTATAATATAACTAAATTTTTGTTAAAGTTGAAAATCAAAATCTACTTGCAAAAATCGGAAAAAAAAACTAAATATTAAAAAAAAAACCAACATTTTTGTTAAAGTTCAAAATCAAAATCTAAAAAAATATATATATATATATATATATATATATATATATATATACTTGCATAAAAATGTATATACTTGCATAAAAATATATATTTGCATAAAAATATATAAATAAACAAAAATATATGTATATACCACAATTTGTGGATTTTGTGGGTTAAAATAATATTTTAAAAATATTTTATGTCAATGCAAGTCAATTTTTGGGTAGAGAATTAGAGATCGTTAAACCGAATTATAAATTAGTTTTTTTAATAACCAATTAGAAAATTTTTGCATATACTTTTCTATGATATGAATATCTGTTTTGAAAAAAAACTAGTGTACAAATTAGTTTTTTTAATAACCAATTTATATAATATTTGCATTATGTTATTTATAAAAAAAACTTATACGGGCTGCCCGTTTAACTATGTTAAAGCCCGTTTAAGTTTATATGATAAACGGGTTTAAATGGACTAATTTTTATAAACAGACCCGTTTAAGCCCGTGAAATTCTGGCCCATTTTAACATCCCTAGGTAACACATAGAAACAATAGTGGCAATAGAGTTTCTGGCTTTGAAATGGTAACACACAGAAACATTAGTTGTAATTACAGCTCCTACTTGAAGTCTAAATTATCTCATATCATCTTAGCTCGAATTTTATATGTGCTCTATAAGTGCTCTGTTTTCTTCGTTTAAGAATGGACATGACCATTAACACTCTCATAACTCATAAGTTATAATAGTGACGACCTTTGATTATATCAATAACGGAACATTACATGTCTAATTGGAATAAATTTCTTATAATCTATTATATAATAGGAGAGTTTTCTCTCAATCTAGGGTGTCCACCTCATTACCTCATTTACACAAAAACATTTTAACATTAAAATATATTTAAAACATTCATTTAATACATGTCTATTATATTTATCATTATTTTTTTTAATACAAATTACAAAAATATAAAACTTTGTGTAACAAAATAGAAAAATGATAATTTGAAATTTTAACATTAAAATATATTTAAAACATTCATTTAATACATGTCTATTATATTTATCATTATTGTTTTTAATACAAATTACAAAAATATACAACTTTGTGTAACAAAATAGAAAAATGATAATTTGATATTCAGAATCAAATTTTTTTTAATACTAATTGGATAAAAAAATGAAATATTTTATTGAGAATGATATATTGTTAGATTTTCAACCAAATAATTTAATTTAATATTTATCCTATTTAAAAATGTTAGAATGTGATTATGAAATTAAAAATGTAAAATAGATTTCACAACATATAATGAATAAAATAATTTATTCAATTTTGCTCCGAGAATATATAATTTTTTATAATAAAATTTACATCATTTGAGAGTCACAAAAATACTATAAATTTGTTGTAAATATAAGTTTTTACAATTAATTTAATAAAGTCGAGAATATGTAAAATAGGACAAAGATAAGAACAAATAAATAAAATTATAGATAAATGATAGTAGAGAAAATAAGCATCTTATTATATAAAATAAAATCTATTGTATAATATGAGAGTTTTCTCTCAATATAAACTATCCACATCATCACTACAATCCTCTATTAATGGACACCACTTATGTAACACTCTAATATGTACTAATTAAAACTTCAACATAAGTATAATTATTACTATACAACTCCAAAACACACAATTACACCAACTAACGAAAAAAATATATAATATTAATTATGGTTTAAAATTTGAAACGGCTATTAACAAAATTAGTATCTACAAATGCATAAGTTTGGAAAAAAAATGAAATGAAATAAGTGAAAAATGACCATATAGTAAGTTCATATTTAAAAATAAGATATTAAGATAAACTACTTCATTTATAGATAACCAACTACAATTCAACGGAAAATACATATAAAATAAGTTTATTATCATAATTAACGGTATAACCTCTATAAATTGATACTCGATAAATTAATATCTCGACAAATCAATATATTTTTTCGGACCCGAATTGGTTTTTCGGACAAATAAATATATCGAGGATTTTCAAAGCCAAAACTTAGCCATTTACTAAATGATCGTCATAAATCTTGAAATGTTTATTACCCAATTTTTTTAATGGAAGAGATTAAGTACCATTGAAGCCAATATAATAGACTCTGAGAATCGTTCACATATTCTTGAAATAAGAAATATGGAGAAGTTAAACAAACTCTTACAATAACTTCACTACAAGTTCTGGTGTCCTATAAGAATTATCTTTGAAACCATTGAGGTTTCTATTAATCTACTTCTTCCCTCATTGTTCACAGATGAAATGGACTAAAAATCATGAAGAATGATCGTTATTCTAACTTCACAAAATTGCTAAAACTCTAAGATTTTGTGAAAATTTGATTGATTTTTACCTCATTACCCAGAACAAACGATATGTTTCTTTTGAAATGATGTTCGTTGATCGCATCAGCTCCATCTGCAATCACAACGCCGCATATATCGCAATCTTTCCCCTCCTATAAATCTAAACCAACACGCAATATTTCAAATTTTGAACACTTGAATCTGGTAATGATAAGATACATAAAGTTTTAAATTCTGAAATCAGACCTTGAGGTAGGTGCGAGCATCGATGAATGAGTGAAAATGGCGGAAACAGATGTGAGAAGCGGAACCATGGCTACCGAATGCGTTGAAAGTCACGGCGGCCATCGAGGATCAGCTATGTGAGTGGGATTTGTTGGATTTTGGAACCGAGAGAGGATATGTTCTTCGGAGATGGGGAACAAGGAAAAAATCACTGATCTTTTGTCAGCGGTATTTCACGAAGAAAGCAATACTTGGACCAAAATATCTATTAGCATAAATACCAAAACATTAGAAAAAATCCCTATTAGAGGGTGTAATTAAAAACAACTTAAAACTATACATACATAAAGAGATAATTTTAAACTCTCAAAAATATACTAAAATCATTTATAATCAAATGTAAGTGGTTTGTTTAGTTAATGTGTACATGGGCTGATGAGGTTATAATTGGCCTCAATATAAACTATAGATTCCGGAACAGAAATGTAATATTATACGTTCAACTAAATATGTAATTTATGAAAGATTTGAAATGGTGTTAAGAAAAAATATATAAAACTATAATTAGAATCACAGTAGTCAAATACTACATATAAACACATGAAAAAAAGAATAATATTTCAACATAAGTAAACAACATAATTAAAAGAAAAAACCGTTGTTATATACAAACACTAATAAGTAAAATTAACAAAACACACGCGTATACACACAATGCAACTATAAACATAAACCGACTATTAAACTAAAATACGAAATTAAAAAAAAAAGTGTTTCCTAAAAAATAGCATATAAACAAATTTATAAAACATGAATGTAAAATAAGCCTGCGCGGAGCGCGGGATCAATCCCTAGTGATTATTAATTCTGAACTTATAAACCGAATCAAACTAAGCCAAATTAAGTCATACATATATAATAAACATAAGGTCCAAAAACATTAAAATTTAGGTCATGCGTCTGATTTCTTTTCCCCCAAAAGGAAGGAGACAAACCCATTGGCTCAAGTGGAGACCAGTAAACCATACACATTCACTCATTTCTTTACAGGAAAAGATAAGATACGTGGCCTTATCATAGTGGTCCGTGTCGATAAGGGTGTCAACACCTTTCCTTATTCATGTGGCAGTAAACGACGTTATCAAGAATCATGGACCCTTTGATCATTATGGCTTTTTGCCTCTAGCCGTTCGCACTATATATATAGATGACTAGAGCAATAGACAAACAAGTAAGTAAGAGAAAAGAGCAAAAGAAGAAGAAGAAGACGAAGAAGTAGTAATGGCTTCCTCTATGCTCTCCTCCGCCGCTGTGGTTACCTCACCGGCTCAAGCCACCATGGTCGCTCCATTCACTGGTTTAAAGTCATCCGCTGCATTCCCCGTCACCCGCAAGACCAACACCGACATTACTTCCATCGCAAGCAACGGAGGAAGAGTAAACTGCATGCAGGTAAATGTCACTATAAGTTCATTATAGACCGTCTTTTATCACGTGTAATTGATGCTTGCGAACATGGGTCCGGTTCAAAATTTCTTTTTACCTAAGAAATTTTCTTAGTATGTATATAAATTGGAACTCCAAGTTTAAATAAAAAAAAACTTTTTAAACATATGAAATATAAGTTTAGTAAAAAATTTGCATAGGATTTTTAAATATAAGGTTGGATCAAAAAATGTGTTTGTCCCACATCTAAACTTTGAAAAATTTATGGACAATATATAAGTGTACGGCAATTCTATATTCTTGAGATAGTTTTTGAATGGGATTTAGGCTCATAATTACTAATTAATAAAATGTGTACTCGATATATACAAAATCGAATTAATATTAATTGGAAATGTGATTTATAGGTGTGGCCACCAATTGGAAAGAAGAAGTTCGAGACTCTCTCTTACCTCCCTGACCTTACCGACGTAGAATTGGCTAAGGAGGTCGACTACCTTCTCCGCAACAAGTGGATTCCTTGTGTTGAATTCGAGTTGGAGGTAATAGAAACAATTTTTTTTTCCTTGTCTCTAATTACACCATGTGAATCCTAATTTTGAATGGTCTTTTTCATGTTGGTATAGCACGGATTTGTGTACCGTGAGCACGGAAACACACCAGGATACTACGATGGACGTTACTGGACAATGTGGAAGCTTCCATTGTTCGGATGCATTGACTCAGCTCAAGTGTTGAAGGAAGTGCAAGAGTGCAAGAAGGAGTACCCTAACGCCTTCATTAGGATCATCGGATTCGACAACACCCGTCAAGTCCAGTGCATCAGTTTCATCGCCTACAAGCCACCAAGCTTCACCGATGCTTAATTCACTTTCTCTAAAAACATTCATATAATATTCTCTACTCATTTTCATTTCCAATAGTCTCTGTTTCTTTTTCTTGGATTTCTGTTTCTGAGACATTTTCTATCGAATTGTCAAATGTCTGATTTATGAATTTTTAATTTCTATATCCCTCTTCTCATTCTTGCTTATTTTCCGATGGTTATTAGGTTTTGAAATTTTATTGGGATAGGAAACAGACAAAATCTTTAAAAAGGAGGTTGGATAGTGTAATTTAGTGGTAATATATTTTGGAAATAGGAAAACATTATTACTTACAAAACTTAGATTTCATATTAATTTAATTAGTTCATCTAAGATTCAAATAAGAATCATTTTATTTTTGGATGTCACACTCACACAGTATAATATGTACTTGTTTATGTAGATTTATTATAGATTTCAATCATTTCATAAAATAGTCATCATTTGATGTTTCACACTTCTTACGTGGAGTTTATGATATGCTTTATACATATACTTTATAATTACTGGTCAATTCTTATTGGAATATAAGATACACTATATATATTTACTCTCACTACAAGTTAAATCCGTTAGAACCGACGGTCAAATCCGTCGGAATACCGTCGGAAATGGTCATTTCTGAGGGATTTCCGACGGATTTTGGCCGTAGGTTCTATTTCGTCGGAAAAAAAAATCTATCGTATATTTCCGACGGATTTTCGAGGGAGCAATTTACCGACGGTTTTTCCTAGGCACAATCCGTCAAGGATAAATCTGACGAATTAAAAAATTAAAACGAAAATATAAATTAATTTATTTAATTTGTAATATATTTTTTAAATTAAATATTGATTAAATTAAATAATTTTAAACGTAAATAGAAAATTAATTATATAATTAAATTACAAAAAACATAATTTTTAAAAGTTTTTGAAAGTTGAAAAATTACAAAAAAAAAATTGAAATCAAAACGACGGGTAATCATCGAACTTTGATGCGAACCACACGTCCATCTTGTCGCTCTTCGTTTTCTGAGTTGAGAGCTCATCCTCCAAAACCGTGACCTTCTGCTGGAGCTCTTCGTTTTGACGGATGAGTTCGGGATCCATCGAGAAACCGGCCGAAGAAGATGCACGTTGGGTCGCAAGCTTACCCAACCCCGGCCGACGACCTTTTTTAACGGGTACCTCCTACGAAAACAATAAAAAAAAATTAGAATTTTTTATTAACAAATAATTATCTAAATTGAAATAATAATCTATATTTTTTACTTACCTCGAGGACTAGGTTGTTCATCTCGGCCCGAGTGATTTCGTTGGATCCGGTTTAGCCATGCGATCTCTGGGTGAGAATCTCGTCTTGCACCTTCGTCATCTTTTCGACCATCTCCCTGACGGCTCCATCGTCAATTCGGCCCGTCTTCTTGTTGGTGTGCGTCATCACCCTCACTTGCAGAAGATCGGGAGCTTCGCCGTATTCCTCCGTCTACAAAATAAATAAAACCGTTAAAGATAATCGTTTTCTTATAAAAAAAGAACTAAAAACCGCAAAAATACTCACCATTTCGATTTCGGTTGTCAAAAAACTCTTTGCCCTGTTGTTGTGGATAGCTTCTCCCTTCCCGCCTCGGCGACTCTTCCGGTTATGGGAGTTAGTCTGAGATAGAGCTATGGTCTTCTCCTTTTGCCAATACGGGATGTATTCCGTATACACATCCTTGTTCAAGCCTTTTGGCTTATCTTTCCCCTTTTTCCAAGCTTTCTTCCACTCGTTCATGTGGCGCGAGAATTGCGTCCTAGCCTCCTTATAAAATTTCGTCTCCACCGTTTTTGTGATCGTATGGTTCCCATTAAACTCTTGCTACAAAAAAGAAATAGAAATATATATGTTAACAAAATCTCAAAATATATTACAAAAATAAATAAAGATTTACTTACCGAAAACGTACGAAACCACATGTTTTGTTCGTCTGCCGGAACCTCCGAAAATTTCGGGTATGGTTTGTCGAGGATGATGTGCAACATCTTGAGAACCGACTTGCTGATGCTATTCCCGGAGATTCCAAACCTATGAAAAAACAAATTAAATAACGGTTATCAAATCTAAAAAATAATTAATTAAGAATAAAAAAAATCATTACCAAGTAGATTTCGGAATCCGGAGTTCCGGATAGAGAACTTTGAGTAGTTCTCGTCCCGGCTGTTGAACGAGCTCCTCGATGGTCATGATCATCGGTTGAGCTACACTCTCCGTGTCCGGAACAGTACTCTGTCTAGGACCTGCGTCAGTACCCCTCTGACGGTCTTGATCGAATCCACCGTAAGACCTACAAAAAAAAAACGCGATCATTTTAAAAACATTTAACTAATCATAAATATTTTTCTAAAAAACCAAAATTTTGTTTCAAAAAACAATTCTCAAAACTAATTTAATAAATAAATATATAAAAAAACTTTTTAAAAAGATATATTTATATAAACGTTTTTTATAAATATAATTTATAAAAACGTTTTTAAAAAATATAATTTATAAAAACGTTTTTAAAAAATATAATTAAAAAATATAATTTATAAAAAACGTTTTTTATAAACAGAATTTATAAAAACATTTTTAAAAAAATATAATAAAAAATATAAATTATAAAAACGTTTTATCAATTATATGTATTAAAAACGTTTTTCACAAAATAAAAAATATATTTACAAAACCCGTTTTTTATAAATATATTTTATATAAATATTATTTAATTAAATCTAATAATTCTAAAAATTTTAACATACACTAATCTAAAAACTAATCTAAAATATTAACACATATTCAACATAATCCACAACAAAAAACCACAAATCCACAAAAATCAAGGTAATCTAACAACTTAATCTAACAACCTAATCTAATTAACAATCTAACAACCTAATCTAATTCCATAAATTCCACAAAATTTCAACCTAATCTAACAAAAATCTAAAAACAAATATTAACCAACTTACATATTAATTTGTGGATTTGAGGAGAGAGAGAGAGCCGGAAAAAAGAATAGAAGAAGGAAAAGAGAAGAAGACTCGACCGGAATTCCGAAGAAGAAGAGAAGAAGACTCGATCGGAAGAAGAAGAGAAGAAGAAGAAGAAGAAGAAGAAGACAAGAAGAGAAGAAGAAGAAGAAGAAGAAGAAAAAGACTCAATCGGAAGAGAAGAGAAGAAGAGAAGAAGAAGAAGAAGAAGAACCTCATTCGGTAATCCGTCGGAAACTCATTTCAATTAACTGCTCCAATTTTTCTCTTTTTCGTTTGGCGGTTTAATTTCCCGGAAAAAATTTCTGGATCTGTCGGTAATTTCCGAGGGATTTCCGACGTATCTCCGACGGTTTAGGGTTTATATTATGAAGATTGCATTAATTTTAGTGTTTAATAATCAGATATGTATAAAGATTTCCGACGGATTACCTCCCTCGGTAATCCGTCGGAAACTCATTTCAATTAAGTGCTCCAATTTTTCTCTTTTTCGTTTGGCGGTTTAATTTCCCGGAAAAATTTTCAGGATCTGTCGGAAATTTCCGAGGGATTTCCGAGGGATCTCCGACGGTTTAGGGTTTATATTATGAAGATTTCATTAATTTTAGTGTTTAATAATCATTAGTGTTATATACTAATAAGAAAAACCTTTTAAAAAATAATCAAAACAAGTTATTTGGGAGTTTGTAAAAATTGATCGATGAACGAGCATTCATAAAAACAAATAGAACATCTAAGGACATTTACGTTTTTGCTATGGGTTTTAACTAAATAGTTTAAAACGTATGATTTTTAAAAACATTTCACATAAACTAGTGTATATTTGTTAGTTCTACATCTACGAAGACCTACCAACTTCAAAATCTGGCAAATTTGAGGTTTTATTCCCTAAGCCCTCGGAAATTTCCAAGGGATTTCCGACAGATGTAAGGATTTTGAGTTCAGTTTTAGCCGAGGCATTCAAAAATGTCTCGGCTAAAACTGAAAATACTTAAATCCGTCGAAAATCCCTCGGAAATTTCCGAGGGA
Organism: Eutrema japonicum; assembly: GCA_030161315.1. Classification (NCBI taxonomy): domain Eukaryota; kingdom Viridiplantae; phylum Streptophyta; class Magnoliopsida; order Brassicales; family Brassicaceae; genus Eutrema; species Eutrema japonicum. Next base: position 47,644,125 of record BSQW01000011.1, read on the forward strand.
TTTCCGACGGATTTAACCAATTTCAGTTTTAGCCGGGACTTTTTCAGGCACCTCGGCTAAAACTGATTTAAAGATCTTCAGATCAGTTTTAGCCGAGGTGCCTGAAAAAGTCCCTACTAAAACTGAAAATCCTTAAATCCGTTATGAGGGATTTCCAACGGATTTAAGGATTTTCAGTTTTAGCCGGGACTTTTTCAGGCACCTCGACTAAAACTGATTTAAGGATGTTCAGATCAGTTTTAGGATTTTAGCCGAGAAAAATGTTTATTAGAATACCAAGTACATATTCCCGGGATTTGCCAAAACAAGTTCAAGTTAAAAACCCAAATTAAATTAAGCTCTTTATTAATGTAAAAGAAGGATCGGAGTTGAACATTAATATTAGAAAAATATGCTAAAAGGATGGGTCGGCTTCCATTTCACTATCGGACGAGTTGTCTATAACCACTCGGCTGAGCTTGGTCTCCGCGAGGCGAGCATTCCGTAGGACAATGGTTATGCGCTCTCCACGGTCATGTAGTCCCATCTCGGTAAGCTGCAGTCGAAGGTCAGGTCGGAGTCCTTGGAAAAAGATCATCGCCAATTCTTATGCGGATCGGTGAAGCCCAAAGAGTCACATAGTCCGCACGAATTTCTCAGGGTATTCTTGCAGAGTCTGGTTCCCTTGCCTTGCCAAGCCTAGCCCCCAGCTACAACTGCTGCTGGTTGAAGCCACGTCTGGCTTTTTGGGGCCGGAGGAACTTCGCTGACACTTGCGGGCCCTTCCCTCTTCAACCTCGTCACAAATCCAACGGTTGGACTTAATCTTGACCGTAGATGGACAAATGACTCTCTTACGAGCAGTTTTCCGCGTAAAAGGCACCGTTTTGAAAAAGGTAAGAAAACAATTTCGCAAATAATGTGACAAAAGACGGGCGTATTTATTGTGAATGAGGGGAAGAGTATTTATAGAGAAATGTTAATTTGCATATTCTCTCCAACTATATATACACATATATATTGAATCTTCAAAATACCATAACCAAGAAAAGTATATATATATGTTTACAAACAAAGCAAACATATATGCAAGAAAAGAATTATTTACAAAGCAAGTAATATATCTGTCGGAAATCGGTCAGAAATTACTCACTGATTTCCGACAGCCGTTAATCGGTCGGAATATTTCGACCGTTTTCCGAGGGAATATAGATTCGTCGGCCTTTCCTCAGAATACCGTCGGAATATTCCGATCGATTTCCGAGGGAAATCAATCCGTCATAAATTTTCGACGGATTTCCGATCTTTTTTAGTCCGTCGAAATAATCTCGAAAATCCATCCGTATTCCGTTAGAAATTTTTGACAGTTTATAATTTGTCAGAAACACCGTCGAAAATGCGCTTGTTTTCTTGTAATGTCTTTAGCTAGATACAAATAACATATGTCAATTGTTTTATTGGGAATGGTTAACTTGATTTTCTTTTTATACTATTATAGTAAAAATTCTTATAGAAAGAATGTATGTAAATCTCAGTCACACACAGATTTAATATTTCAAAGGAAAGGATGGTCCACTTGAAATCTGTGATAGCAATTTTGTGGACGGTGCAATACATAAGATAGGCTTGTGGATAAGAGTGAAAATTTCCTTCTACAATTTTCTCAATGATCTTTAATATCCATATGTGAATCATGTGTGTCAATTTTCTATTAGAGTAGTAATATTTAGCGTTTAAGTACATTGACTTTAGTGACTCTTTCATAAAATTTAGTTACGGAAAGATGATTTTAATGACTCTTTCATAAAATTTTGGATTTTTAGAATACAAGTTTTTGGCTGCTAACGAGAATAGAAATGCACAATCACCCAAATGGAGATAAAACAAAAACTTCAAATTGACTCAGTGAGGCCCAAATGAAAAAGACAAACTTTTTAACAAAAACGTGGCAAAATATGACTTTTGGCTTTCATATTAAAAATATGGGGATTTACATGTCACTTATTTAAAGATTTATTAATTTTTTTTTGTTATTTTTTGAAAATGTAGTACGAAGTATCATTTATTTTACTATTCAATCCATATTTATCGATGTACAGTACGGCGTGTACGATAATAGACGGTACACGATGTAGCAATAAAATTAGTAAAATCATTTTTTCAATCAAAAAGTGATAAATATTTTTAACATTTTATGAAAGTGTTAAAATATTAATGAAAGTTAAATTAAGTAACAATACATGCAATTAAGTTTAAAAATATCCACACCAAAAAAATGGATAAATAGTTAAGAATCGGTAAATTAAAATGAAAAAAAATAATTAATATATTACTCTGGATATGCAAAAAAAACTTATTATATTAAAATAGTAATACAAATTTAGTTGGTGTATTATTCTATAAAAAATTGATAGGGATAAGTCCAACCAGTCATATGACACAAATTCCATAAAAATACCCCAACTTTATTCCGATAAACTTTTTAATACATGAACTATTTTTGTACCCAGTAAAATACTCAAACTATTTGTTTTGCCCATTTTAAATATCCAACTACGAACCGTGTGCTCATTTTACAACCCGACGTTAACAGATGTATACGAACCTATACACGGGTTGATACAGTGTTTATATTTAATAATAAAATAATAATAAATAAAACAAAATTTATATTCTATTTTCAAAAAATCCCCAAAAATCGAAAAAAATCCGAAAAAATCGAAACAAATTCCAAAAAAATTATAAAGTTAAGAAAAAGAATTTTAAATAAAAATATATTATATTTTAGCTTTTGAATTTTTGAACTAAATTTTTTAAAAAATTCAAAAAATACAAAAACCCAAACAAATTCTCAAAACTTTATAAAAATCCATGAATCCTTCACAGTTAAAAAAAAAACCTTAATAAATTTTATTGGTCTTCGTTAGACTTCATCAAATAATCACATTTTGCCGGATACATCACAGTTAGACTTTCGGAAAACAACACAAAAGTGGAGAATTTGTTTGGATTTTTGTATTTTGGATTTTTTAGAATATTTTAGTTCAAAAAATTCAAAAGCTAAAATATAATATATTTTTATTTAAATTTTAAAATTAATTTTTCTTAACTTTATAATTTTTCGATTTTTTGGAATTTTTTGGATTGTTGGAGATTTTCAAAATTAAATATAATTTTTATTTATTTATTAATATTTTATTATTAAATATAAACACTGTATCAAACCGTGTATAGGTATGTATACATCTGTTAACGTCGGGTTGTAAAATGAGCACACAGTTCATAGTTGAATATTTAAAATAGGCAAAACAAATAGTTTGAGTATTTTACTGGGTACAAAAATAGTTCAGGTATTAAAAAGCTTATCGGAATAAAGTTGGGGTATTTTTATGGAATTTTCCCTTTAACTTTTTATTAAATTAGTTAAATACTTTTCAACTTTTATTTTGATATAAATTTAAATAAAATATAATAAAATATAGTGAAAAATATATCAAGATTTTGAATAGATTATTGTTCTTTCAATATATATGAATTGATTATTATTAAAAATATATATAGTATATAACATTTTAAATGCAAAATAAATACTTTTCATATTCTTATCACTAATTGTAAAAGAAAATTATATTCTTTCCTGTTTCAATTATTCTTTGTTATTTGTAATGGTATTTCATGTAATAACTTACCAAACAAAATTCATTTTCAAAAATGTCTTCTTAAATAATATTATAGAGATGATTTGGATTGGTTTATTAACAATTTTTGATGAAATATCACTAATTTTATTTTGATTGTATTTCTCATCCGATATGATATGATCTTTTTTGTTGGGTTCCATTTTGGGTAAGATGAATGTTTATTTACTGAATACGACCGAGATATTAAGATTTTATTTGAAACTTTTGAAACACTAAGAAGAAAAATCTGAAAAACACTCAAAATTTATTATGCGAACAAGAATATACATAAAATGAATTTAAATCCTTTAAAGAGATACTATGATCTAGGTCGATATCTCAATGCACCAACCCAAAATAAATTGTAAGAAAAACCCTTGATTACAATATTTAGTTATACCAACTCGATCTCATCATTCATCACCGCGTCATAACGCCACCACCATTCCCACCCGAACGCAAACGCAAACCACGTCCACTCCTCTTCATAAGTTAACGTGTCCTCGATCCACCCCGAAAAGGGCATTTCCGTCTTTTCTTCCATATACACCACCGCGACATCCTCCTTCTCCACCTTTTCCTTAGCAACAACACTATTTGGAACATCTTGTATCTCTTTGTTCCTTCTCATCGACTTCATGATCATCATCGATTTCTTATGTTTAGGAAGATATTTCATGCTCGCTTTGTGAACGTTCATTCGAGCTTTCGCGGTCATTCTCGCGTGTTTCGAATGATCCTTTCGAATTTCCTCTCCTTTTCTTGATTTAATATTTCTCTCTTTGCATTCATACACCGAGCTTACTCGAGCTCTCTTCATAGAATCCACGTGAATTCATACATTTTTAACATTAGTGTTTTATAACTCTAGATAACAATAAAGTAATACTTAATGCTCTCCGTTTATAAAACGCGTATTCAAATGTGTAAGCATAGATAGATTAGTTGTTGTGCGTACAACTAAGAATCGTGAGAGCAATGAATCCGAACAACGCGTATACATTTCCAACGACTTTGATTTTTTTGTTTTTCCTCCAAAAGAGCTCAAAAACTATAATGGTGAGAGCAATGAATCCGAACACAAAAATAGGAGGAAATTAAAAGCAATTAAGAATCGAGCACAAATTTTCAACTGAAGAAAATATAACGGAAGTTGTTAATTAAGAGAAAATCAAGCATTAATCAATGGTGCTCGAGCGTTTCTATTGTGTAATTAATGTATCTCGAGTGCTTCTTTCGGGTACGTGTACACCCATGCATTCTATAAAGTAAGGCCTACATTTACCAACGTAACACTTTCGTTTGACTTTTCTTCAAGGTCCATAGGAATTAGGAAGTTTCGAAAAGGTTTTTTTTTTTTTTTTTTTTTTTTGAAGTTTCGAAAAGTTGCTCATTTCTCCGATTCTTCTTGTATGGTGGAAAATTAATTTCGTAGTATAGTATATTTTACGAATAAATATCAAAATTAAGGGATGATTTCTTTCAGCACTCTAGAAAGCAAATCAAATTAAGTTGAGAATCAAATTCATTTGCATTAAAAATAAAATATTGGCTATAAATATTGGGTAATTCACATTTGCATTCAAAAAGTCAAAAACACTTCATTGGTTTCAAAAGGTCTAATGGACCTTACACCATCCACATCGGTGAATTAAATGAGGGTCTTTAGAGTAAAAATCGCCACGTGTCGCGACCATTCACAAGACATCGTCTCTCTGTGTGTCTGCGAAGACACCGGCTCTTCCCGAAATCGCCACGTGTCGCGACGTGATTCGTCGAGACAAAAAAATATTAATAAATATAATATTATTTAAATTAAAAAATATATATATATATATATATATCGGGAAGACACCCAGTTAAGAGACCCCGTTGGAGATGGTCTTAGTTTTAATAAGAAAAAACCTCTGAATATTACTACGTCTGCCATTTATTTTAAATTAAACATATAAACATTTGGAGATAATGTAACCATCTATATATATATATATAAAGTTAGCTTTCCTCACTTCTCCTTACGGCACTTCAGCGTCTACCTAAACGATAACATATTAAAAAAAAATTAAGAATTATCTTCAAATTCAATTATAATTAAAAAATTAAAAAGTAGTCACAATTCTTAAATTCGTTAATATCAAATAATTAGAAACATATTCTATGTGTGCTTAAAAAAAACCAAACTAATTTGAACTATGAAAAAAGTGAAATTAACACATGTTCATATATCAATCGATAGAAAACACAAAACTAAACTTCAATATTAAACTATTCAACTATAACAAACATACAACGAAGATTTTTCATCTAATAGATTACACAAAATATAACCGATATAGAGCCATGAAATAAACCAACATATTATAAAAAATAATCAAACATGTATTAGGATAATAAAAATACACTATTTCTTATGTGATTCAAAAAACCAAACTAATTTGAACTATGGCAAAAACTGAAATTAACACATGTTCATATATCAATCGATAGAAAATACAAAATCTAAACTTTAGTATTAAACTATAGCAAACACACAACGAAGATTCTTCATCTAATAAATTACACAAAATATAACCGATATAGATCCAGAAAATAAACGAATATATTATTAAAAAAATCAACAAACATGTATTAAGAAAATAAAAACACACTATTGCTTTTTCCCACCACTTTGACAATCACGTCACAACTATAGTGTCACTTTGGAGGAAAACAAAAAACCAACCATGAGAATTAAGAAACATTGACTTCAACTTGGCTTCTGACTTAGATGGTAGATCTGATAATCAACAAATTTTGTCAATTGATATGTGATTAGTTTCACAATCTTTAGCAAAAAAAATTAAAACTGCGTGTAAGATGATCCTCCGATGATAGCGGGATTAATCACCGACTTCTCAAATACTTTTTTATTTGGGTTTTGGGACATCGCTGACTTCTTAGTTACTCCTATCGAGATTTAGGGATAGATGATTCAACTTTGATCGATTGTTTAATCTATACTTGTTGTAATGCGCTTAACCCTTAACAATAGTTTTATATGTTCGCTAAATTCCCATCTTTCTCTAGAATTAAATATGTAAATCGATTTTAAAATAAAAAAAATCACAAACATATTTCTCAAAATAAATAAGATTAGAATCGTACATGAAACACTATATTCGATCTTCAATGATAATAACTTCACATGAAAAACAAAATATTATGTAACGAAAACTTTAAAATGTAAATATATTCCCTTTAAAAAAGCCCAACTAATTGCATAAAATGACCACCAAAGAAAAAAAAGGTAAAAATATGTACCATCCAATAAACAACAAACACACATATGATCTTAAATATAATAAATTAAATAAAAAACCAAAAAAGAAACAAATACCCAAATATTAAGCGGACATAAACAATTATATTAACTATGAAACAAAACAAAAAACATTAGCCATAAAAACAGATTAGAAAATTGTTTACCACGTTCGCGCGTAACGCGGATCTCACCCTAGTTCTTAAATAAAGTAACCAAATTCAATCGACTCTATATAGAGATATTTGCATTGGACCCAATAAAAAAAACCAAATCACCTCATTAGTGTCATTAGGTGAATGTACAATGTTTCATAAAATGGAACTTTTTGCTTTTCATCTACTCCTCCATAATAATTATTTTCAACAAAGTTTAAGACCCCAAAAAAAATCTCAATCGATTCTATATATAGAGAAATTCACATTTAAACTGAAAAAAGAAAATCAAATCATCTCAATGTCATTAGCTAAATGAACTACGTTACTAAATTGTTGTCCTCACATATCTCCCGTCTACCTCTTATTTTAAACTTAATATATATAAACATTTGGATATAATACAACCAATTAAACTCAATCAACTAACTCTATATAGAGAGAAATTCACATGCATAGAAAACAAACAAAAAAAACAAATTACCTCATTAGTGGCATTCAGTGTGAAATATGTTCAAGGAACCAGCTTAAACTTAAAATTATATTTATTTGCAATAAAGAAAAATAAAACCCAAGTGTATTCAACTAAGGTTCATTTGTACTAAAAACAAATACTCAACAACTCCAACCACATTCTCTTGGTTTTCTTTATTCAGATTCTGCACATTGAAGACATTCTCCCCCATTTTGCTTATTTTCTTGATAAACTGTTGTTTGATCCAGTTTACTATCGTAGAACAAATGCACAACCACCATGATTTCAAAAATTGGAACATCCACGATTCTCTCGTATTCATATTGGCGCCAACATATTCTCAAATCTTGCATGTTCATGAAATCCAGGTTTTTTATATACCCCAGGTTCATGGTGTTTCTTCGCGTTATTGACTTATTGTCTTTGGCTTCCCAAACTTCTTTCACCTTCCGTTGAATACAATATTGTGAATTTGCCGGTTAGGTCTAGTAGAATGGGGATTGACTGGGACACGTGGAACAAAGTACCAGTAGTTGTTAGCTGGGAAGTAAAACTCATATTCCCTGGGAGCAGAAATGAGATCTTGTTCGTAGAGCTCAAACTCGTGTATCAAAGACCCCTGCAATGCTTGGTCATTGTGGCTAGCTTTGGAAAGAGAAACTCATCAAAAGTTGTTCTTCGGTTGGTGCAAACCGAACACATTTAAAAGGCACAACCATACTGTCAAAACAAACAAAACTGAATATGAGAAGGTTTGCAAAAAAAAAAAAAAACACAACAAATCAAATGATGTTAAATGTAGACATATATAATCAAATGTTGTCCCATCATGGCTTGCTTCGTTTAGGAAAAGTTATATTGTTCACCAATAATTCAACATATCCGTATAGTATTTTGAACATATTGATTAAATATATAGTACTCAAAACTGATTTCACTAGTATAAATTTTCGCATGAATCCTTTGGTAATCAGTTTCTTATTGGTGTCTCATTTTCTTCATTAGCTCATGCAAAAGAGATATTGTAGCAATTTTCATGATTTGCACAGATTTCGCTCAATGTGATCCAACACTCAAACTAGTTTTAACAATTTTACGGTCTTCAACCCTAATATCATGATAACATACTTTTTATTAAAGCAATGTTAGCCTCATCTTTCTAAGGTTTCTCTCCCATTGTTATCATCAATATTCTGTTTGATATTGACAAAAAGTTAAATATTGTCCTATGTTTATGAGTATAATAATTGTTGGAGGTGGGTCTAGCACCCCATTTAGTTAGGCCCATCTTAGCAAGAGCCCATCCCGATTCGGTCAACATAGAATTGACCTTTGACCAGAGGTCGCCGACCTGGAGTCCCGCGCTCAGCCTCATCTGAAAATCCCGAGCTCCTGAGAGGAGCACCCCGGGTCGGCACTGACACTTCGCCAAGATTGGGATGTCGAAAGAAAAGAAGGCACGTGGAGGTTGGTCGAACATTGTACTATCTGAAGGGGGGTATGGTCTGACCTCGACGTCCCACCAACCCTGAAGAGTAAACGAAGGAGGAAAGGACACGTGGAAGGGAGTTGGCCGAACAGTGTGCTATCTTACAAAAGCATGGCGCCGAGCTCATCATTGCCTCTCGCCTTGAGAACCGGGACACGCCTCCTAGAGCCCCTTACCCGTGAAGCAGGCTGAGGGCGACACGTGGCCCCGGAATCCGCGGGAACAGGGAGCTGCCCTCGCTATATATACCCTTCGTTGTGCATGAAGGAAAGGACTTTTGGAAAAAACCTGATTACTCTCTATAAAAAATAGGCCCGGCCTCTCTCTCTCTCTCTCTCTCTCTCTCTCTCTCTCTCACCTTTGTAACAAGACACCACGGTTTAGAACGCCGAACTGAATTCCCGTCGGAAGCAGTTCGTAAATCTAAATTGTCCGTCTCTTTTCGTAATCAATACAAAGAATACGGTCCCCGACCTGTTCATCACTGTATCCGAACTGCCATAAATCGTGGTTGACTCGCTCTAATTAACGAAAATCTCACCTCTCACTCCGTAATCAACCCCTAAACAACATTAGTGATCCTCGGGATCAACAATTGGCGCTAGAAGGAGGGGACGAGACTTTTCTATACGCAAGGAGCAGTTCAACCACGACACCAGCCGCAGCAGCAATGGCAATTCCACCCCCAAGAGTGTTGTCGGAGCAGGAGACCCCGGCCCAAGCAACGGCCCCGGCCCATACAACGGCCTCGCAGTCGACTCAAGCAGCAACAGCGGCCGCCGCAACGTCAGCCCAGGCGGCGACCGACCAATCGATTCCCCTAGAGCAGCCCTTCAGAGCTCCGTCCCCGGCTCCGGCGCCCATGCCGTTTGGCGGCTCCGCCACCCTCAACGCGCCCCGAACGCCGGAGGATCAGCCCACTCTGTCCGCCATAATGCAGACCATGATCGCCAGAATGGACAAGCTTACGCGAGCTACCGATCAACGGTTTGCCGCACTAGCAGCCTCCCGCGACCGATCGGACAACACCGGATCCCCCGGCGTCCACCTCAGAGAACCAGCTCCTCGGGGAGAAACCCCGCGCGCCCGAAGAAACCGGCCCAGCGACTCTCCGTCAGGATCCGAAGGCCTGGGCGGACGTTTCGCCCCGGCTGTAGGAAGCTCCCCGGATGACGAAGCTCACCTTCAGCGATCCAGCTCGGAGCGCGTCAGGGACGCCGAGTTCGAGGCCATGAAGGAAACTATCCGCGCGATGTCCTTCAAAATCCATCAGGCCACCAGCGCGGCTCCAGAAATAGATCGCGTCCTCAGAGAGACGCAAAACACGCCGTTCACTCGCCGGATCACCTCTGTCCCGCTCTAGCACCTCGGAAAGCTCAAACTCCAGCCCTACGCGGGCAACACCGACCCGGCCCAGTATCTAACGGCGTTCACCATCGCCATGGGCCGCGTCCACTTCTGCCCGGACGAGCGCGAAGCCACCCACTGCCAGCTCTTTGATACACCCTTGACCGCAAGATCTCTCAAGTGCTGGGTAGATTTGAACAATTGGGGATAATCATTGGAAATAATTCTCGAAAGAATTATAAACAAGGCGGTGATGATCTCGGCTCGGAAACGTGGAGCAGCTAGAAAGGCGTGGGAATCACTCCCGAAAATCCTTTCGAAAACAGACTCGCTATGGACGCTTCTTCACGGGGATCGTTTGAGTGGCGATTCGAAGGATGGCGGAAAAACCCTTCGACAACCCGACGATTATCTCTCGGAATCACTCTAAGAAAATAATCGAAGTTTCTCACTTGAACTCTTGAGAATCACTCTCTAAGAAATCGCAAATGAAAGAAGAAGAATAGAAAAGATTTTTGATTAAAAGTTGTTGTTATGACCAAAGGTCTTACACGAAATTATATAGGGAGAGGGGAGTCCAAGGGACTAAACTCCTCGAAAATTACAAGAAAGAAATCGTAAATGCAAAGCAATAAAGGTCTCGAAAATTGTAGAAATAAATGAGGAAAATTGACTAAGGAAAATAATCGAAAATCCCTTGGTCTTCTTGAGGGATTTTTCCGCGGAATTTGCTGCGGAGAAATTCTGCGGGAAAAATCTGCGGGAAATTTCTGCGGAGGGATTTTGTTGCGGAATGGGCTTGAGGGAAGAAGTGTTCCAAGGCCTCGTTAAAAACCTTGTCACGTAAAACCCATTGGGTAAAACCGGGACTAAGGAAAAGAGCACACTTGGACTTGTATCGAAACCAATGCGGTTCGAAGCACTTCCTCCTCCAAACCCACGGTCTCGTGAACGTGTTGAATAAGTCCTCCTAATGCCGCTTTGAGCTTCTTCGCCTTAGCTCTCGTCAAAGGTCCATCCGGAACATGCAATGCATCCTCGGGATTAATTTCCTTATCGCCAAATGTTTCCCCGGGAAGTTCCCCGGGAAGGTGATTAACCTCCGTTGTGTCGTCTATAGTCATATCATCCCCCTCCTCTTGAAAAGGATTTGTCCTCAAATCTGGACTATCTGCAACAAAAGGAATTAATTCAGTAATATTAAAACTTGGACTAACGGTGTACTTACCTCGCAAGTCGATTTTGTAGGCATTGTTGTTAATCCGTTCAAGGACTTCGAAAGGTCCATCCGTCCTCGGCAACAACTTAGATTTCCTCTCGTTCGGAAATCTCTCCTTCCTTAGGTGAATCCAAACAAGATCACCCGGTTCGAATATTCTCTCACGCCTTCCTTTGTTGGCTTGCTTTCGGTATTGCTCGGTCCTCTTCTCAATGTTTTGCCGGGCCTGCTCGTGAATGTGCTTAACAAATTCTGCTCGTTTGTTCCCATCAAAATTCACATGCTCACTCAAAGGTAAAGGGGTTAGATCCAACGGTGTAATAGGATTAAAACCGTAAACCATTTGAAACGGTGAATACTTAGTAGCAGAATGAATAGCATGATTATATGCAAACTCAGCATGAGGCAAGCAATCCTCCCATGATCTAATATTTTTCTTAATGATCGCACGTAAAAGAGTAGACAAAGTTCGATTAACTACTTCCGTTTGCCCGTCAGTTTGCGGGTGACAAGTGGTGGAAAACAATAACTTAGTTCCTAATTTATTCCACAATGTTTTCCAAAAGTAACTCAAGAACTTAGTGTCCCTATCCGAAACAATTGTTTTCGGCATGCCATGTAAACGAACAACTTCCCTAAAGAATAATTCAGCAACTAAAGATGCATCGTCCGTTTTATGACAAGGTATGAAGTGAGCCATTTTCGAAAATCTATCAACGACTACAAAAATGGAATCTCTACCTTTCCTAGTTCTCGGCAATCCTAGGACAAAGTCCATCGAAATATCAGTCCATGGAGAAGTAGGAATGGGTAAAGGGGTATACAAACCTTGCGACTGTACCTTAGACTTAGCGTGTTTGCAAGTGGCACAACGTCCGCAAATCCTCTCGACGTCTCGCGACATGTGCGACCAATAGAAGTGTGCTTTCAAAGCACTTAGCGTTTTAGCCACACCGAAATGTCCCATGAGACCTCCTCCATGTGATTCCCTAACAAATAACTCTCGCAAAGAACAATGGGGAACACAAAGGCGGTTTTTATAGAACAAAAATCCGTCGTTTCGAAAATATTTTTCAAAAGCAAATTTTTCGCAAGATAGAAAAGCTTCTTTGAAATCAGGATCGGTTGCATATAAATCTTTGATTTGTTCAAAACCAAGTAATTTAGCTTCAAGAGTTGAGAGTAGTACATACCTTCGGGATAGAGCATCGGCTACCACATTATCCTTACCTTGTTTGTATCGAATGACGTAAGGAAACGTTTCTATGAATTCTACCCATCGAGCATGGCGTTTGTTTAGCTTTTGTTGTCCCTTCAAGTGCTTGAGGGACTCATGATCAGTATGTATCACGAATTCTTTCGGCCATAAGTAGTGTTGCCATGTTTGCAAAGCTCGAACCAAGGCATATAGCTCCTTATCGTATGTTGGGTAGTTCAAGGTTTCTCCTCCGAGTTTTTCGCTAAAGTAGGCAATGGGCTTCTTTTCCTGCATAAGTACAGCTCCAATACCTATACCTGAGGCATCACACTCAATTTCAAAAGTCTTAGTAAAATTTGGTAAAGACAAAAGAGGTGCGTTTGTGAGCTTCTCTTTCAAGGCTTGAAATGCGGTTTCTTGTGCTTCCTCCCATTTGAATCCTACATCCTTTTTGATTACTTCCGTGAGTGGTGCAGCAAGAGTACTAAAGTCTTTCACGAAACGTCTATAGAATCCGGCGAGTCCATGAAAACTCCGTACTTCTCCCACCGACTTCAGACTAGGCCATTCGCGGATAGCCTTCACTTTCTCCTCGTCAACTTTAATGCCCTGTGCACTTACAACAAAGCCTAGGAAAACAAGATTATCCGTGCAAAAAGTGCACTTCTTCAAATTGGCAAAAAGTCGCTCCTTCCTAAGAACATTCAAAACAGATTTCAAATGCTCTATGTGATCGTCTAGGTTTTTGCTATAAACTAGGATATCGTCGAAATAAACTACCACAAAAACCCCAATGAACGATCTCAACACATGATTCATCAGCCTCATAAACGTAATAGGTGCGTTAGTTAATCCAAAGGGCATAACTAACCATTCGTATAATCCATGTTTCGTTTTAAAAGCCGTTTTCCATTCATCCCCCTCCTTCATCCTAATTTGATGGTATCCGCTCTTAAGATCTATCTTAGAGAAAACGCAAGACCCATGCAACTCATCTAACATATCATCTAAGCGAGGGATAGGATGGCGATACTTTACCGTAATGTTGTTGATGGCTCGGCAATCAACACACATTCGCCATGTTCCGTCTTTCTTTGGAACAAGTAGAATGGGAACAGCACACGGGCTCATACTCTCTCGGATATGGCCTTTATCCATAAGCTCGGAGACTTGTCGTTGTAGCTCCTTAGTCTCCACCGGATTGGTGCGGTATGCTGGTCGGTTCGGTAATGACGCTCCCGGCACAAAGTCGATTTGGTGTTCAATCCCTCGGATTGGTGGCAATCCGCTCGGGTTGTCTACGGGAAAGACGTCATCAAAATCCTGCAAAACAGAGATAACATTGCTCGGGATGTCCGGCTCAAGGTTAGATAAACTCATAAGAGTTTCCTTGTACATAAGCATAATAAAAGGTTGTTCGGAAAATAAAGCTTGTTTTACCTCGCTAGCTTTCGCAAATAAGCTAGATTTCTTCACGGTTTTGTTTTCCCAAACCTTTGGCGGGATCTTACTCATGTTCTTACCTTTCTCGTGATGAACAGTAGTATCCACAATACTTACATTACCTTCCTCCTTTTGTTTCTCTCGAAGTTTTTGATCTTGGAAGATTTCTTGAGGAGTCATCGGCACTAGAACGATTGTCTTACCTTTGAACACGAAGGAGTGTTTGTTCGTGAGACCATCATGAGTTACCTTTCTGTCGAATTGCCACGGTCGTCCTAAGAGAATGTGCCCAGCTTCCATCGGGAGCACGTCGCAAAGAACCTCGTCTCCATAACTTCCTATCGATAAGGGAACAAGGACTTGTTTTGTTACCTTCATGTGGCCGACATTGTTCAACCATTGGAGATGGTACGGTCTAGGATGTTTTTGTTCCTCCAAGTTCAGCTTCTCCACAAGAGTCGTGCTTGCCACGTTCGTACAGCTCCCACCGTCCACGATGAGACTACATACCTTTCCCTTTACGCGGCACCTTGTGTGAAATAGGTTCTCTCTTTGTTCTTCCTCCTTGGACCTATCATGAACAAGTAAAGAACGTCTAGTAACTAATAACTCACCTTGTTTGGCTATTTCCGCGGGTTCCTCCACACTTGACGGATGTTCCCCATCATCGTCTTCTTCGGTTTCAATCTCTCCGTCTTCTCGTAATATCATGGTCCGTTTGTTTGGACAAGCGTTGGCATAGTGCCCCTTTCCTTGGCACTTGTAGCATCGGAGATCTTGATTCTTGTGGGAACTCTCACCTTTCTCATTAGGATTCCTCGGAAATGTTGGAGTGAATGACTTAGATTCGGTTCCCGGCTTCACATCCATTCTCGGCTTAAAACTCGATTTCTCATCTCGGGAATAGCTTGATTTCATACCGGTTCCGAAAGTTCGGATGTTACATTTTCGTTTGAGTTGTTGCTCGATCAAAACTGCCTTATGGAGCATATCCTCCAACTCCACGTAATGTTCCATTTCCAAACGGTCTTGAATCTCGCGGTTCAAACCACTTAGGAATCGTGACATGGTAGCTTCTCGATCCTCGGTAACATTAGCTCGTATCAATAACACTTCCATTTCTTGAAAGTAATCGTCGACGCTTCGACCTCCTTGAGTTAACTTTCTCAACTTACTATGCAGCTCACGGTGATGATGACTAGGAACAAACCGTTTCCGCATGATCGTTTTCAACTCGTTCCAAGTTTCCACCGGATACTCACCATTACGTCGTCGCGATGTGACAAGTTGGTCCCACCAACTAAGTGCATAGTCGTAGAATTCCGTAGCCGCAACACGTAACCTTTGAGCTTCCGTGTACTGGTTACAATCGAACACAAGCTCCACTTTCTTTTCCCACTCTAAGTAGGCATCCGGATCATTTTTCCCATGAAAGGAAGGGATCTTAAGTTTAAGGCCACCAAAATTATCGGCGTCTCGACCGTGTCTAGGTCTCCTTTGGCTACTGCGGGATGGATGTCCATCCGAGTCATGCCGTCTCCTAGCATCTCTAGCACGTTGACGTCGTCCCCTATCTTCATTAGGTGAATGATCCTCGTAATAATTATCGTCGTTTCTTCTTTGGGGTCGGTTGATTTTGTGCCCATAGTGCACGGTTGAGTTTCTCATTCATCTCCTGCATCTCATTAACCATCATGCGCCTCATACTATCCATGATCGCTTGGATTTGAACGGTATTTAAACCGGCTTGACTAAGCGGATTGTTTGGATTTTGTGGGTTGTTTCTTTGATTGCTGTCTTGTGCCATGGTGACCTGAAATAAAACAACAACAAGTTAGTAGGGTAAATGAAATTTAAACGGTAATTGAAAGAATCGGAACAAGGATAGAAATCGCTTAGTCTTTGGATGTTTTATCGGCGGTTTTTGTATCACTCAGCTAAATCCCACGACTCCTCGGATAAATTCCACGACTCCTTGGATAAATCCCCCGGATTTATGCTCGGACAGAACTGACTTCCCAGAAATTCCTCGATCACGGTATTCCCCGGAAATTTTTTTTTTCTCTCGGTTTGATGTTTCCCCGGAAAAACTCCTCGGATGGATACGCCGAAATTTTTCCCCGAAAGTTGCAGATCCTTAGTACCTTGCAAACAAAATTGAAATCCGACACAAACAAACAATTATGTAGTTCCAGTAATTAAATCAATCAACCCAGATTTTGTTTTTTTTTTTGAATATGGAGATGATCGGTTTTTACAAAAATTAAAATTATGCACGATTTTTTTTTTTTTTTGATTTACGATGCAACTAAACAACCTAACAATGATTTGGATGCAACAAATTAAATTAAAACAAACTAAAATGAACCCAGAAATATGATGAACACTCGATGAACAATAATGAAGATGAACGGTTTTTCTAAAAAAAAATGATGAACGATTTTTTTTTTTTTTTTGATTGATGACGAAATTGAACAGCCTAACAATGATCTAGATGCAACAATTTAAATTAAAACAAACTAAAATGAACCCAGAAAATATGATGAACTCGCGATGAACACAAGAAGATGAACGGTTAAAAATTGAAAAAAAATGCAACGAAATGATCGAAACAAAACGAAATGAAAGATGATAAATGGAACGAATTTACCGGATTGACTTGAGTGGCTCTGATACCACTTGATACACCCTTGACCGCAAGATCTCTCAAGTGCTGGGTAGATTCGAACAATTGGGGATAATCCTTGGAAATAATTCTCGAAAGAATTATAAACAAGGCGGTGATGATCTCGACTCGGAAGCGTGGAGCAGCTAGAAAGGCGTGGGAATCACTCCCGAAAATCCTTTCGAAAACAGACTCGCTATGGACGCTTCTTCACGGGGATCGTTTGAGTGGCGATTCGAAGGATGGCGGAAAAACCCTTCGACAACCCTACGATTATCTCTCGGAATCACTCTAAGAAAATAATCGAAGTTTCTCACTTGAACTCTTGAGAATCACTCTCTAAGAAATCGCAAATGAAAGAAGAAGAATAGAAAAGATTTTTGATTAAAAGTTGTTGTTATGACCAAAGGTCTTACACGAAATTATAAAGGGAGAGGGGAGTCCAAGGGACTAAACTCCTCGAAAATTACAAGAAAGAAATCGTAAATGCAAAGCAATAAAGGTCTCGAAAATTGTAGAAATAAATGAGGAAAATTGACTAAGGAAAATAATCGAAAATCCCTTGGTCTTCTTGAGGGATTTTTCCGCGGAATTTGCTGCGGAGAAATTCTGCGGGAAAAATCTGCGGGAAATTTCTGCGGAGGGATTTTGTTGCGGAATGGGCTTGAGGGAAGAAGTGTTCCAAGGCCTCGTTAAAAACCTTGTCACGTAAAACCCATTGGGTAAAACCGGGACTAAGGAAAAGAGCACACTTGGACTTGTATCGAAACCAATGCGGTTCGAAGCACTTCCTCCTCCAAACCCACGGTCTCGTGAACGTGTTGAATAAGTCCTCCTAATGCCTCTTTGAGCTTCTTCGCCTTAGCTCTCGTCAAAGGTCCATCCGGAACATGCAATGCATCCTCGGGATTAATTTCCTTATCGCCAAATGTTTCCCCGGGAAGGTGATTAACCTCCGTTGTGTCGTCGATAGTCATATCACTCTTCGTAGAGAATCTCACCGGCCCGGCCCTCACATGGTTCTCTCGGTTGAAGACGCATTCCATAGACAGCTTCAGAGATCTCTCGACTACCTTCCTCGAGCACTACTCCATCTACATCAGACAGTCCGCTTCTAGCGCAGATCTCTGGGCATTGAACCAAGGAGCGAAGGAGTCGCTCAGGTCCTTCATAGAGCGCTTCAAGGCCACGGCCTCACAAAGCAACGTCACAGACGAGTCAGCACTCCCCGCTCTAAGAAAGGGCCTGCGGGCTTATTCGGCCTTCAAGGACGACATGAAGCTCAACAAACCGCGCTCGCTGGAAGACGCCTTACACCGCGCCGGACTCTTCGTCGATCTCGAGGAGGAAAAGGCGGCTGAGTCAAAGAACAGCGCCTCGCACAAGGCTCCGGCCCCAAAGGAGCGACCCCACGAAAGGTATCAAGAGCCTCGTCAGCACTACGATGATGAATACCAACGCAGCAAAGGAAAGCAGGCCGCCGCGTTCCTCGTCAACGAATCGCCCGCCGTCCTCCGTCTGCGAGACCCCGCTCTTCTCCACAACCCCGCGCCAAAATTTCCCTGGAACAAGTATGTGCGGGATCCCCATCAGCAGGATCGGCTTCCCGACGAGCCAAACGACAGGGAGCCCCGACCAGATGAGCAGTATGACAGGTCGGCCTTCTGCGACTTTCACCAGAGAAAGGGGCATCCGACCTCGCAGTGCCGCGCACTCCACGAAGTCCTACTGAACCAATTCCAAAGGGGGGAAATCCACGTCCCAGAGCGGATGCGTCCGCATGCCCGGGACATCGATCGATTACAACCCTGCGACAATCGAGGCCGCGAAAAAAGTCGGGCTAGGCCTGATAACCGCGCTCAAAACGATGATCGTCGCCGGAGATCCCCCTCGCGAGACCAGGAAAGGGGCAGGTCGCCTCCCCCGGCGCGGATTTAGATAGGGATGATCATGGGAGGCCTCCTCTCGTGCAATGATTCAGTGCGGTCCATCAAGCGTCATGAAAGGAAGACCGACGCCTCCCTGAAGTGGCACTCCGGGCCAGAGATCGACGCGCAGGACACGAGCAAAAGGGGGATATGTTTCACCGAGGCCGACGCGGCCGGGGTCCACCAGCCCCACAATGACCCCCTTGTCGTACAAGTCCGGGTAGCCGACTGCGACGTCAATCGAGTCCTCGTCGATACGGGCAGATCGGTCGATCTCATCTTCAAAGACACCCTCACTAGGATGAACCTGAACGGAGCCGCAATCAAACCGCATTCCATCCAGCTAACCGGCTTCGCCGGGGATACCGTCAACGGTATCGGCACCATCGAGTTACCGGTCTACGTAGGCCGGGTCACAAAAATCGTCAGGTTCGTGGTCTTCGATACCACCCCGATCTACAACATCATTCTCGGAACCCCCAGACTGCACTCGATGAAGGCAGTCACTTCGACGTACCATCAGTGCCTCAAGTTCCCCAACCAGGCCGGCACGTATACTCTTAGGAGCAACCAGAGGGTCTCTCGCGCCTGCTTCGCCATTGAGCATAAAATGCGTCACGCCGCGCCGGCGTGCTTAACCATCAATGCGCATTAGCCCGGCGAGCCAAACGCCCAGGATCTTCCAGGTCGGGACCTCCTCGCCCAGGTCAACATCGATCCGAGCGACCCCGCCCGTTGCGTCGGCATCGAAACCGACCTCGAAGAGAGCATTAAGCGAGAGCTGGTCGAGTTCCTGGGGCAAAACGTCTCCACCTTCGCCTGGTAAACCGGCGATATGCCCGGCATTGACCCGGCAACGTGCAGCCATGAGCTCAACGTGGACCCGACCTTCAGACCAATCAAGCAGAAGCGGCGAAAACTGGGCCCCGAGCGAGCACAGGCAGTCAATGACGAGGTAGAAAGACTGACCGCGGCCGGGTCGATCACCGAGGTCAAGTACCCAGACTGGCTAGCCAACCCGGTGGTAGTCAAGAAAAAGAGTGGGAAATGGAGGGTCTGCGTGGATTTCTCCGATCTCAATAAGGCGTGCCCAAAAGACAGTTTTCCCCTCCCCCGAATCGACCAAGTCGTCGAAGCCACCACCGGGAACGAGCTGCTTTCTTTCATGGATGCCTTCTCAGGGTACAACCAGATCCCCATGCACCACGACGACCGGGAGAAAACCGCGTTCATCACGGACCGAGGGATCTACTGCTACAAGGTGATGCCCTTCGGGCTCAAAAATGCCGGGGCCACCTACCAGCGGCTCGCCAACCAGATGTTCGCCGATCAAATCGGTCGCACTATGAAAGTCTACATAGATGACATGCTGGTGAAGTCCCCGGTAGCGACCGACCACGTCACTCATCTCCGATCCTGCTTTCGGACGCTGAACAAATACAACATGAAGCTGAATCCAGCCAAGTGTTCATTCGGCGTCACGTCGGGCGAGTTCCTCGGGTATATCATCATCCAGCGCGGGATCGAAGCTGACCCCAAGCAGATGCGAGCCATCACCGACCTGAAATCACCGACGAGCACGCGTCAGGTACAGCGACTCACCGGGAGAATCGCCGCGCTTAACCGGTTTATTTCCCGCTCAACCGACAGATGTCTACCGTTCTACCAGTTGCTCCGAGCTAACAAACGGTTCGAATGGGATGACAAGTGCGAGCAAGCCCTCCAGCAGCTGAAGGAGTACATATCCACTCCTCCCGTCTTGTCTAAGCCGGAAGAAGGCGAGACCCTCTACCTTTATATCGCTGTGTCCACGTCGGCTGTCAGCGGGGTACTAGTGCGGGAAGACCGGGGCGGCCAAAGGCCCATCTCTTACATCAGCAAATCTCTGGACGACGCGGAAAGCAGGTACCCGACGTTGGAGAAGCTCGCCCTGGCGGTAGTCGTCGCGGCCAGAAAACTCCGGCCTTATTTCCAATCCCACACGATCGCCGTCCTCAGCACCTACCCACTCAGAACCATCCTCCACAGCCCGGGCCGATCTGGCCGAATAATGAAGTGGGCAGTTGAGCTGAGCGAGTATGAGATCGACTACCGAGGACGGACCGCGGTCAAATCTCAAGTGCTGGCTGATTTCCTAGTTGAGTTGGTGCCCGAGCTAGCAGCCGACGAAGCCCCCGAGGTGTGGAGCCTGCATGTCGACGGGTCGGCCTCCAAACACGGCTCCGGCATCGGCATACGCCTCGAATCCCCGACCAAGGAGATCCTCGAGCAATCTTTCCGCCTGGCCTTCCCAGCGTCAAACAACGAAGCCGAGTACGAAGCTCTGATCGCCGGCCTGCGCCTGGCAAAGGTAGTCGGCGCGAAGAAAATCCGAGCCTACTGCGACTCCCAGCTCGTCGCTAATCAATTCAGCGGGGAGTACGAGGCCAAGAATGATCGCATGGATGCCTACCTCAAGGTGACCCAATGCTTGGCCGCGGATTTCTCTGAGTTCGCCCTGACGAAGATCCCCCGAGGTGATAATACTTCCGCGGACGCCCTCGCAGCACTGGCCTGCACTTCGGCCCCAGCTCACCGACGGGTGATCCCGGTTGAAAGTATAGACTTCCCTAGCATCGAACTGCCAAAAGGGGCCTACCTGATTGGTCCCCAGATCGCGGACCCCGACGAGGACGTCCCACCTCCAGAATACCTACCGCAACCTCCAGCCGAACCCTAACTGCCAGACTGGCGAGTCGACATACTGCTGTACATAGCAGACGCCATCCACCCCCCAGACCGGTGGGAAACCTGCCGGCTGAGAAAAAAATGCGCCCGGTACACGATGTTGGACGGCAACCTGTTCCGATGGAGTGCCTCGGGGACCCTGCTCAGCTGTCTCCACGGACAAGAAACCATCGACGTGATGAAAGAGATGCACGAAGGCGCCGACGGGAACCACTCCAGCGGCCGGGCTCTCACCCTGAGAATACGAAACCAAGGACATTACTGGCCAACGATGCTTCAGGATTGCGAAAAGTTTGCATCCCGGTGCGAGAAATGTAAACGCCACGGCCCACTCATTCGTTGCCCAACCGAGCTGCTCACCACTGCGGTGGTGCCCTACCCGTTCATGCGGTGGGCCATGGATATAGTCGGGCCTCTTCTCCGATCTCGTCAAAAGCGTTTCATCCTGGTGATGACCAACTTCTTCACCAAATGGGTCGAAGCCGAAGCTTACGCCAAAATCACGGCGGAGGACGTCCAAATATTCGTCTAGAGGTTCATCATCTGCAGGCACGGGCTGCCTTATGAGATCGTGACGGACAACGGCGCCCAGTTCACGTCGGTCCTCTTTGAAGACTTCTGCGCAAAGTGGAATATCATACTGAGTAAGTCCACCTCGAGATACCCACAAGGAAACGGACAAGCCGAGGCCACCAATAAGACCATTCTTGACGGCCTCAAAAAGCGACTAAACGACAAGAAAGGCTCCTGGGCCGACGAGCTAGACGGAGTCCTCTGGTCCCACCGCACAACGCCAAGGACATCCACAGGTCGCACACCATTCAGCCTCTCTCACGGCATGGAAGCGATGGCCCCATCCGAAGTCGGCCTCCCCACTCCTCGCCGCGCTATGCTCACCCAGCGGGCCGACCTGAACGACGCCGTCCTATTAAGCGAGTTGGATTTTCTCGAGGAACAACGGGACCACTCCCTTCTACGGATCCAGAACTACCAACGGCTCGCCTCCAAATATTACAACAAGAAGGTTCGAGGCAGGTTCTTTGCCGAGGGCGACCTGGTCCTGCGCAAGGTCTTCGAAAACACGGCCGAGCTAAATGCAGGCAAGCTCGGTGCAAACTGGGAAGGTCCTTACCTAATTTCCAAGATCGTGAAGCCCGGCGTCTATGAGCTAGTCACGATGAACGGCGACGCAATCCCGCGCTCCTAGAACTCGATAAACCTAAAACGCTTCTACTATTAGTCCCCCGGGCTCCGCTCCGCTGTCTATCGTTGTAATCAAACAAACTACGATTGGCTTGATCCCTTCTACTAAAGGGTACGTAGGCAACCCCTAACCAGGGCTCAGCTATTAATCTAATAAAGCCTTTTCAAAAAAAAAAAAAAAAAGAGCAGAATACGGTCCCCGACCTGTTCACAAAAAAAGGGAAGAATACGGTCTCCGACCTGTTCACAAAAATAAAATAAAAAATAAAAATAAAAATAAAAAATAGAACCCAGCTCCAACGCTCGCACACCCCAGCACAAACTATAAGTGCTGAAGCCGAGCTCCAAATGCTCGCACTCGCAAGCAAGAAAGAAGAAACGGGGACCGAGCTCCAACGCTCGCTCTCCCCAGCACACAAACTATAAGTGCTAAAGCCGAGCTCCAATGCTCGCACTCACATAGTACACAAGCTATAAGTACTAAAGCCGAGCCCAAGGCTCGCACCTCTACTAGACACACAAGCTTTAAGTGTCTCAAAGCCGAGCTCGCTACTCGCACCAAAAAAAGGTACACAAGCTTTAAGTACCTTAAGCCGAGCTACACCTCGCAAAAACAAAAAAATAAGGATACACAAGCATTAAGTATCTAAAGCCGAGCCGTACCTCGTACCCAATATAAGGGCACGGTCTACGACCTGCGCACACAACGTTGATCCACAGGGTACGGTCTACGACCTACTCTACCAGACATTCGCAAAAAATTCAGAAACACCATTTTCATTTCAAAAAATATATAGCCTCATGCGGCACTTACATAAAGGGCCAACGGCCTAGTCCTTACAAAAAAAAAAGAGAGAAAGAAAAAGAAATAAAAACAAAAGTTTTTACAAGGCCAAATCGGCCGGTAAATCTTCGCCCCCGTCAGCACGGGTACCATCCAGGTCATCCGAGCCCACCATCCTCACATTGGTGCCATGCTCACCAAGAAAGGGTTGCTCGGTCAGCTCTTCCTCAACCACGGCCTCAGCAGGCAGCGCGTCAGGGCCGGCCTCAACAGCTCCCGGGGCCGGGTCTTGTGCTGGCAGGTCCACTTGGACAGCCTCATCAGCTGGTGAGCGAACGTCCGAGGTCAGGTCCACGACGGGCGTTTCGGAAGGGCCGACGGGCATAAGCCGCTCGAGTTGGACGCCGGATGTGCGGTCGAGAGGGATGTCCAAATCTTCCGGGGTCAGGTCCGGGAAATCGATGTCATCCAATTGGGCTCCAAACGCCGCTTCTTCCTCATCCAACTTCTGATACCGGTACCACGGCACCGACATCCCGTCCTCGGCCTCCATCCTCTTGAGGCACGCCTTTATGCCGACCACCTGGTTGAACAGCAGGTGAGGCTCCAAAGCACGGTTGCGACCGTCGAGATGGGCGCGGATCTTCTCCATCTTCGCGGTCCATCTCCGGTTCTGGCCCTCCCACCTGGCCGTGACCCGATCGCTCTCCGCAGACACGGCCGCCTTCGCCCGGTCTATGGCGCCCTCCAGCCCCTTCACCCTGGAGCGGAGTGTCTCCCTCTCCCCCTTCAGAAGCCCGAGCTCCTCCTCCAAGGCAGCCGACCGAGCCCTTTCCGTGGCAGACCGAGCCCTCTCCGCCTCCAGCTCGGCCAGAACGCTGTCCGCCTCTAGAGCCCGGGCTCGTACCCGCGCCGCCTCCTGCTCCATCACGGCAGATCGGGCATTCTCCTCCCTCAGATCCTTCTCAAGACCACGGAGGAGAATGGACTGGGTTTGCGTGCTGGCCTCCTGGGGCGCTTTCAGGTAGTTGAGTGACGCGTCCTTCTCGGCGAGTCGCTTCTCGTAGGCCTCCCCGAGAAAGGCAGTAAGGGCCATCGTCTGCATCAAATCAGATGTTAGCAACAACATGCGTGAATCCTGATAAATCAACAAGCTATAGTCATAACGAAAGCTTACCCGAGCTGCGGACCGCGCCGCTGCGCGAAAGGCATCGGACTCCACCATCTCCATCGGCCGGAAGTGCGGATGGTTCTGCCCGAACATCATCGCCTGCGCCAGCTCGGCGCACTTGTCCTGGTCAACGATGACCTGGCTGCTACCGTCCTCT
Organism: Eutrema japonicum; assembly: GCA_030161315.1. NCBI lineage: Eukaryota > Viridiplantae > Streptophyta > Magnoliopsida > Brassicales > Brassicaceae > Eutrema > Eutrema japonicum. The sequence continues at coordinate 47,669,043 of BSQW01000011.1, forward strand.
AGGCAGAAGTAGAAGCTGTAGTCCCGAGGCTCAGCATCAGAACCCTCTGAAGCCCCACCGCTCCGATCCTCGGCACCCTGCATAGCAGCTGGGTCCCGCCCCTCCTCCACGACGACGATCGAATCACCGCCCTCCGCCGCCTGGACAGCGACCTCCTCGTCCGACAGGACCCGGGCCGCTCCGATCTCACCACTGGCTGGCACCTCGGCGGCAGGTACCTCGGCCTCCCCTGCAAGCAGGACGCGGGAGCCCTCGGGCTCGCTATCGGGCTGTTCAGGCCGGATATCGTCCCGACCTGAAACCGAGGACCCTCCCACCGCGGTCCTCTTCTTCTTCTTGCCAGCCCTCCCGCCGGCCGTTATGGCCGCCCTCTTCTTCGAAGGCGCAGCTTCGGACCCCTCACCTCCAGCCCGCGGCGCCGGCTCTCGCCGGACCGGCACCTCAACAATCGGCGGAGGCGGCGCCACAAACGAATCCGCATAAAGCGGACTGGCGAACCTTGATCTACCTGCAATAACACCAGCCGTCAGATCGGTAAAAAAAAAAAACAAAAACAAAAACAAAAAAAAAACAAAAACAAAAAACAAAAACAAAAAAAAAACCCGACCTCCGGCCATAGCAGCTGCAACTCTCCCCGAGGTGAAGGACTTCCAATCTCTTTCGCCCACCGTCCTGAACACAGCAAGGATACCCGCGTAGTCCGGCATCTTAAATCTGGAGGAATGAGGACCTGAAAGCAAAACAGACAGCGTTAGTCAGACCAAAACTGAAGAAAAGAAACGCAGCTCGGTCTACAAACCCCTACCCGGGGAAAAATTCCAATCCCGGGTGTATCTCGCTGACGGGTCGAGTCCAACCACTTCGGTAGCCCGGACGTAAAAGTAGCTGCGAGACCAGTCCTCGACCTTGGACAGCTTGCTAGCCTTGGACCCCGAGCTGCTGGCCTCAAGGATGTTCGCCGCGGGCTTGAAAGCGGCGTAGTAATTCCCCGGGATCCCGGGATTTGCCTTCCATTGGGTGAGGGCCTCGAACATGGGCACCGTCACCTCCACGTCACACTCCTGCCCCAGGGTCAGCAGCACGATCATCCCTTGGATCGTGGACGGGCAGACCTGCGAGAAGGCCAAACCCCGCGCCCGGCAGTACTGGAAGAGCAGCTCGGGGAGAGGAAGACGCAGCCCGCACTTCAGGAAGAAGCCCTCGTACAGGCAGACGAAGCCCGCCGGAGGGTTCCACGGACGCTCGTCCGGTCTGGGCAGGCGGAGCTCAGCGGCAGCAGGGAAGTCGCACAGCTCCCTCAGCAGGGCAAGTGACCCCGGCGTGCTCCAGGTCGACGACCCACCTTGCTCATAAGGGACCAGGGGAGACTTCCTCGCCTTGGCCGCTCGTACTCCTCCACCGCGACCACCCAGGCATCCGCCACGATCGCTCGCACGCCCGGTTCTTCCTCCATCCTGGCCAGCGCCATGACCCCCAGAGGAGGACCTTATCACCGCCTTCTTCCTGTGACGGGTCCCCGGGAGCGGCGGAGCGGCCCCCGAAGTAGAAGAAGCAGGCCTTCCTTCGCCCTCCTCGCCTCGATTCGGAGAAGAAGCGCGCTCAGAACCATCGGGGGAAGAGCTTTCCTCCGGAGAATCGTCGCGGTAGTCGCGAGACGCCGACTCATCACTCGACTCGGCCCTAATTCCGTCTAACATTGGCGCCATCGCTCAAGGAGGAGGAAGAAATCTCGATGTCCGAAGACGGAAGCGAAGTCGAAAGGACAAAAAAAAGCACAGAGAGAAGAAGGAGAAGAAGGAAGTTACCTTGAGAGTATGCGCAGAAAGTTTTGACAAAAGGAAGAAAGAGGGGTTAAATAGAGGAAGGGGACAACGAAGCGACGTCGGGACACGTGTCGAAAGGAGCACGGCCTCCCAAAAACCTAATGATGGCGCCTCTTCGTTTTTCCCACGCCAAAAGCAGGAGACGCCTCGATAAACGCGAAGCGTGTTTCGTACGCCGCGCGTGAGCAATACACGCGAAAAAAGGAGAGCCGTTTCGTTTCCCCGCGTGATGGGTACGCGCCAACGATCTCCGGATCCTCGGGAAAACCGACACGTGTGAGCGCGGGCTCAAATCTGGGCTGCAACACGCCGCTCTCATCCACTCGAATCTCAAAGGACCGTCCTAAGATGCGCCGAACTAACATCAGACCAACTTCGGTGTATTCGCCTCACCTCATGCCACCGAACTGGGGGGGGCTATTGTTGGAGGTGGGCCTAGCACCCCCATTTAGTTAGGCCCATCTTAGCAAGAACCCATCCCGATTCGGTCAACATAGAATCGACCTTTGACCAGAGGTCGCCGACCTGGAGTCCCGCGCTCAGCCTCATCTGAAAATCTCGAGCTCCTGAGAGGAGCACCCCGGGTCCGCACTGACACTTCGCCAAGATTGGGATGTCGAAAGAAAAGAAGGCACGTGGAGGTTGGTCGAACAGTGTACTATCTGAAGGGGGGTATGGTCTGACCTCGACGTCCCACCAACCCTGCAGAGTAAACGAAGGAGGAAAGGACACGTGGAAGGGAGTTGGCCGAACAGTGTGCTATCTTACAAAAGCATGGCGCCGAGCTCATCATTGCCTCTCGCCTTGAGAACCGGGACACGCCTCCTAGACCCCCTTACCCGTGAAGCAGGCTGAGGGCGACACGTGGCCCCGGAATCCGCGGGAACAGGGAGCTGCCCTCGCTATATATACCCTTCGTTGTGCATGAAGGAAAGGACTTTTGGAAAAAACCTGATTACTCTCTATAAAAAATAGGCCCGGCCTCTCTCTCTCTCTCTCTCTCTCTCACCTTTGTAACAAGACACCACGGTTTAGAACGCCGAACTGAATTCCCATCGGAAGCAGTTCGTAAATCTAAAATGTCCGTCTCTTTTCGTAATCAATACAAAGAATACGGTCCCCGACCTGTTCATCACTGTATCCAAACTGCCATAAATCGTGGTTGACTCGCTCTAATTAACGAAAATCTCACCTCTCACTCTGTAATCAACCCCTAAACAACATTAGTGATCCTCGGGATCAACAATAATCATATTAACCTATCTTCATTTTTTGTCAACCAAAAAGCAAATCAAATGAATAAGACGGTAAATATCATAACTTTTAATAAGATATAAATGCATCCATTTGATTTTGATTCTATATCATGTGAAAATGTATGCTAGCATTGACTCGAAACTTTTCTCATAAACGTTTATTAAAAACATAATCTGTTACGATAGAAAACTAAAAAAAATAAACCAATGAACATGTAGAGATTTAATCTGATTCTGACTTCCATCTGTTCGAATCAATTTGTGCTTAGGTAAAGAACAATCAACGCAAGCAATGCAAACGATTTGGTCACCCTGAGTTCACCGCTAAGGCTACGTTTCAGGGGAGGGAAACGGCGTTCCTCAACTGCATCCACTATCACTGTAGGAAACACAATCTCACAATCACTGGCGACTCAAAATAAAGCGTTACAAGATCAAGCCAACAGAAGAGGGAATATGTGAAGAGAAGTACAAGAAGAAAATGTTTTCTCTTATTAATTTCGATGAATGTATTACAACATATATACCAATCTAAATTAGGGTATTCACAAAGAAGAATATTGACAAATCCTTCGTATACACAAGAAAGGAAATATATACATATCATGGAGATACGATACATATCACAATAATATCGTATTGTAATACCCCCTCAAGTCGGAGCATGCAAATCACGGATGCCCGACTTGCACATAAAAGAATGAAATTCCTTTGCTCCCAAAGCTTTGGTAAAGATATCCGCGAGTTGATTCGTTGTAGTAACATGTGGCGTGACCAGAACACCGCTTTGTATCTCATCCCTAATGAAGTGACAATTGATATATCATAGTTTTTACCCCTTTTAGGCCATGATATAAGTCCGTTTTATAGAGTCTTTCTACTATTTTGTAGTGGTTTAGAGTCTTTTACATGTTTTAGCACGTTTGGAGTATAATTGGAGATATTTGAGCTTTCTGGAGCATTTTGGATCAAAGCAGAAGGTCGTGTAGCTGAGTACCCGATTTGAAGCATCATTGTCGATCGATATTGCCTAGTATCGGTCGATACTCACTACAGCAGACACGGACCGCGACTTTAATGAAGAGTTGAAGAATTACAAAATTGCCCAGAAGTCTTTATTATTTACAAGAACCCCCAAAACGTAATTTAAGTTATTTTATAGGATTTGACAGCCACTTTCATGGCTATGCTTTATTTTATTATGGTTTTGTGAGAGAGCTTTTGAAGGGAGACAAGTCTGAAACTCTGTTCGTTCGAGAGAAGATTTCGAACCCTCTTGTTACTTTTTCTATTTTATTTGATGATTTATTCAAGCATTTTTATTGCTTCAATTTTCATGTCTGAGTAAATCTCTTGTTAGGTTTAGGGTTCTCATAAGGGTTTTCTCTGAATGTTAGGTTAATTAGTTATTAGGATTCAGCATCTGAATTAGTTCTTCGCCATAGGTTGTTTCCAAAGCTAATTCTAGATTAATTACCTAGAACTTAGATCTTAGGATAATTGATTAGGCACGAGAGTGTTATTAATTACCTGACAGAACCTAGGGTGAGCAAAATAACTATTCGCAAAGAGACTTGGTTTAGTTGTTTTGTGAACAAATCAAACTTGAACTAAAAGCTGGTTTAGACTTTAGGATTCGCAAAGAGATTTAGAATTCTAGGATTTAGACTTAGATAGTTTTCACAACGAGAGTTGGTTAATTATACCTTAGTGATTTGAGTTCAAGAACCGCGCTAAATCTGAATCTTGTTAGTTAGTTTATCTGCATTCATTGATTTCCTGAGAAATACCCTAAACCTATCTTTCTCCAATCGAATTTACAACCGTTTTAATTTACATTCTGCTTTCAGTATTATTGATCACTTAGCTTAATTCTCATCCATATAATCTATTGTGTGTTTCTGTGAGTCCTTGTGTTCGACCCCTACTTTACTACAACTACTGCTTTAGTACTTATAGGGTATTAATTTGAGCATATCAACAATCATTCTCAATATGTTTCGTACGTTCATGAAACACATAATTCACTGCAATGTGAATAGCTGATTTGCTATTGCAGAAAAGATTCAATGGATGATCATGAGCAACCCCGAGATCCCGAAGCAGCTTCGGCAGATGAACGAGAAACCACATCCTGCTTCTTAGATTTCCAAGATATTGGAGAAGAACCCAATTGTGCAAACCAACCTGTAAGTGAACGACGAGTTAACGGACATGCAACCCAATCTGAGTCTCTCCAACCATTAACCTGTAGATCCGGATCCGAGCTCAAGAGAATGCCCTGTCCCGGACTCCCTTTCAAGTATCGGACAACTCTCAAAGCAGCCTCCCAATGTTCAATTCGTGGAGCTTGCATAAATTGGGAAAGAATATGCACACTATACGCCAAATCAGGTCGCGTAACGTTTAGATATATAAGACGACCCACCAGACGTCTATAGCTCTCCAGATCCGACAGCAACTCACCATTCGCAAGGGTAAGACGATGATGCTGCTCAAGTGGAAACGTACCGGCTTGCCACCAAGAAGATTTGTCTCTGCAATGATATCTAGAGCGTATCGATGTTGACTGATGTAAATTCCAGAGGTGTTTCGAGACACTTCAATACCTAAAAAATACTTTAACGGCCCGAGATCCTTCATCCGAAAGCAAGAACTGAGATAATCCTTGAATTTTGTAATGACCCCACTCGAACTTCCAAAGATGAGTAGATCATCGACATAAATTAATATGTAAATCTGAACATAATTTTGAGTGAGAGAAAACAGAGAGTAATCAGTCCGTGATTGAATAAAACATAATTCCGAAGTGTCGTACCTAACTTCGAAAACCAACATCGTGGTGACTGCTTAAGGCCATACAAGGACTTCTTTAGGCGACAGACATCAGAATCAGTAGTGGAGCGAAATCTAGGAGGAAGATTCATAAACACCTCTTCATCCAAATCTTTGTGAAGAAACGCGTTGTGGACGTCCATTTGGTGTAATTTCCAATTACGAGCAGCAGCCACACGAAGTACAGTACGAATCGTGGTGATCTTGGCCACTGGCGCAAAAGTTTCAGTATAATCCAATCCCTCGATTTATATATTCCCGAACGCCACCAAACGAGCTTTGTATCGCTCAATAGACCCATCGGCATTGTACTTAATCGTAAAAACCCACCGGCAGCCTATCGTTTTCTTATCCGTAGGTAGCGATTCCAAATTCCATGTATCATTCAACTCCAACGCATCAATCTCTTGTTGCATCGCTTTTCGCCAATGGTCATGTTTAACAGCTTCCGCAAACGTTTGTGGTATCGATTATGCGGTTATTGCTGCTAAAAATGGCGTTGAGGAGGTGAAAAATGAACACAATCAACATAATTTACGATCGGAAACGAGGTAGTACTAGACCCAGTAGAACTCGCAGGTGGAGTAGTAACAAAATCACGAAGCAAAACAGACGGGAGTTTAGTACGACATTCACGACCCATATTATCACCTATCAAATCCATATCAGTAGTGATATCCACGACTTCATGAGCGTCTTGCACACTTTCAGTATTTGCCAGAGATACATACTCATGTGTATTCTCGGAAGTCGTGACACCTAAAGGAGAGGAGGTGGTGTTGTCCGTGCTTTGAGGAGGATTCAGAGACATCTCCAAGGGAACCAAATCACACAGTGAGACCTCAATAGAATCGTCATCAAAATGAGATATGACCAGTGGAGAATCCGTCGGATTAGCTGGATTAGAAGATGGCAAGGCAGCGGAAAAGGGAAAAGAAGACTCGCAAAAAATGACATCGCGAGAGACAAGAAATTTCTTAGTCTCAAGGTCATAGACGCGCCAACCTTTCTTGCCATAAGGATATCCTAAAAACACACAACGGCGAGATCTACTTGCAAACTTATCTCCACCGTGATGTTGGTTATGGACGAAACACAAACACCCAAATACTCGTAAATGTTCGACGGATTAGCTGGATTAGAAGATGGCAAGGCAGCGGAAAACGGAAAAGAAGACTCGCAAAAAATGACATCGCGAGAGACAATAAATTTCTTAGTCTCAAGGTCATAGACGCGCCAACCTTTCTTGCCATAAGGATATCCCAAAAACACACAACGGCAAGATCTACTTACAAACTTATCTCCACCGTGATGTTGGTTATGGACGAAACACAAACACCCAAATACTCGTAAATGTTCGAACGACGGAGGTTTATTGTTGATGATCTCGTATGGTGTACGTCCATTCAGAATCGTCGAGGGAGTCCGGTTAATCAAATATGCTGCAGTGAGCACACATTCGCCCCAAAACTCAAGAGGAAGGCTGGACTGGAAACGTAATGCTCGAGCGACATTCAGAATATGTCGATGCTTGCACTCAACGCGACCATTCTATTTTGGAGTTCCCACACATGAGGTCTCATGAACAATTCCATGCTCAAAGAAATCATCCTTCATGCATATGAATTCAGTCCCGTTATCACTTCTCATAGCCTTGATTTTCTTGGAGTATTGACGTTCGATCAGGGAAAAGAAGTGGCGTAGATGATTAGAAACCTCACTCTTCTCGGTCATGAGGAAAAGCCAAACCCCACGAGAAAAATCATCAACCACAGTCAAAATATATCGAGCACCAGCACTAGTAGTGTGACGATACGGACCCCAAACATCACAGTGAATTATCTCAAAAATTGATGCTGTCTTATTATCACTTGTTGAAAAAAAATCTCGAGTTTGCTTAGCGCGGAAACAGACTTCACACGCTTGATCAGATAAAACTCTAGTACTAGTATCTTTGATGTCACTAATAAAAGTAAAAACTTTAAACGATGGATGTCCAAGACGCTGGTGCCAAACGTCCAAAGAAACCTTTGCACGCAAACACACAGCCCCTGCAACTGCCACTGTCTTGAAATAGTACAGCCCATCTCGTTCCTCAGCTGCTCCAATCAGCGTCTGCGAATGGTCCTGAATAGCACAAAATCCATCACCAAAGTGAGCAAAGCACTTATTCTGCTTAACCATCTTAGAAACAGAAACCAAGTGACAGTTTAATCCATCCACAAACAAAAAATCTATCAACCGTATACGTTTGCCCAACACGACAATTCCTTGTTTTGTAGCTACAGTATGTATTCCATCCGGTAAACCAACAAGAAATGGGAGAATATCACGTACATTTGTCATAACCGCTAGACATCCAGTCATATGATGTGAAGCTCAGGTATCCAAAATCCAAAGAACTAAGAGAAACGTACATGTAAGTTTCTCAGAAGCGTCAATTTGTCCTGCTTGGAAAGTATTGAGCAAAAGTTTCCATTGGGCTTCTGTAAATCCACCCAAATTTGTGCCCATGGATGATGGCCCAACAGAGGTATTTGTTGCAGGCCCAACAATATTATTTGCAGAGATTTGGAATGGCCCAGCAACATGTGAAGCGTGAGATGAAACAAGTTGTCTTCCCCGATTCGATGTCGTCGCTACTGCCGGAACTTGAAGATTGGACTCAGATTGGATGGTCCTATCCTTCGAGAGATCCACCCGAGGTCCCCTGCACCAGACTGGATACCCTTTAGTAGCAAAACAATTTGCTGCATCATGCCCTTTATTTTCCCACAGCTCGAACAGATTGTATTTCTGTTATCGGTGCGAGGACGAGATGAAAAATTGCTTTGAATTGCGTTGCTTTGAACAACAAAACTCACGACATCGGATTGGACAGTATGCTCCTTGGTGCCGAATCGAGAAGTCTCATCACGGAGGAGAGTAGAATACGCTTGATTGAGTGTTGGAAGTGGATCTCGAGCGAGCAAAGCCGACTTCAAACCGCCATACACAGATTCATTAAGACCCATCAAAAATTGATGCACTCGATCTTTCTCCCTCTTCTGAGTAGCACGAGTCTTTGCTCCACACGAACAACCGGTACATGTGCATTGATCCTCCTTATCGTAATCCGCTATATCCTCCCAATACTTCTTCAGCTTCCCATAGTACGTCTTGATACCCAGACCTTGTTGCTTACAATTCACCAATTCATGTTTCAATTGTTGGACACGGGGTCCATTAACGACCCCAAATTGCTCAGATATGTCGTCCCACAAATCTTTCGCGATTTCGAAGTGTGTGATATCACGACGGAGCGTCGGATCGATTGTGTTCCTAATCCAAGACACAAGCAGTGAGTTGATAGTCCACCAATCATCAATCTCTCCTGATTTCTCAGCAGGTTGTGGGATGGTCCCATCAACAAATCCAAACTTCTTCCGAGCTCGCAACGCCGTACGGAGTTCCCGAGCCCATTCATCATAATTATCACCATTAAGGAGAACCTGAGATATCAATGTTCTCGGATTATCACTTGCCGATAGATCATAAGGGTGAATCTTCCTTCGTTGGAGCACAGAATCATCTGCAGAGGGCTCCACAAAAGTAGTCTTCCCCGGATCCACCATGGTCGAGTAAAAAATAAAAGAAAAACTTTTAGTTTAATTGTCTTTATGTCTCTAATACCATATTTTCTCTTATTAATTTCGATGAATGTATTACAACATATATATCCATCTAAACTAGGATATTCACAAAGAAGAATATTGACAAATCCTTCGTATACACAAGAAATGAAATATATACATATCTTGGAGATACGATATGTATCACAATAATATCGTATCGTAATAGAATAAGAAGAATGAATGAGAAGATCTAACCAAGATCAAGCTCTCTCTTCGCGTGAAGAAGACGAGTAGTAAAGTCTTCATAACACACGCTTGGGCTTTTTGGCTGGATATTTACATAAGGCCCATTAGTATATGATTCACGGTTGCTGGGCCTTGAACCCATTTGAATGTTTGGCTGAATCTTAGACTTCACAGAGCAATGTCATACTCTGAGACCAGATTACAGTTTTTCAATCATTGTCACTTTCTACTTAATTGTCATTTTTGACTTGAATGCAGCGGAAATAGACAATTAGAAAATGGAAAACAAACATATGGTTCAAACACCTCTCCAACAGCAATTTTATTCCTTGTATATCACCAAATAAATTTGCAAACCAATTAGTATGAGTGAATATATTTTTGCGATTTGTAAATCAATATATCTGAAATCTTTACCTCCACATCGTAGTGAGAATCTTCCAAATTGAGGGCAATACGAGAAACATTCCACGCAAATGGGGTTAACAAAACATTCACATGTTTTCCTCGTTCCACTAAAAGAAAAGTTAATATTTTTTTTCCTAACAAATGGTCAAAACTTCATCTGGGTTTGGAAAGAGATACTATTTGGAAAATTTAAAATCTCTAAATCAATATTGTTTATCGTCTCCTCTGTCAAAGACATCAAAAAATCGATCTAGGGATTTTAAATTTTCCAATATTGATTTTGAACATGAGCTTCCCCAAAAGAACGAAAAAAAACCCGAAACACTAAATTATCTTAAACAAAACTTGTGAATTCGAACCAAACCAAAATAAAATTTGGAATCGAACCAATCATATACCTAAATATTAGAATGAATTATAAAAACTATAAAATAAAGAAAAATACTAAGACATTTTTGCGGAAGGAAACCAGCTTGAGTAGCAATATATGTTATCAAAAATATAACTAGACTTCTTTTAATGATATACTTTGTTATGTTTGATTTGATTTTTTTTTTATCTATCCATAAATATGAAATTTATATTTCCTTAAAATAAATTTCCACAAAGAATAATTAATTATATATTTTTAGCTCGTGTGATTAAAAAATATTTACAACATAAAAATTGAGATTTAAATAGAATTATTTTTAGGTAATTAAGATTAATGGAATATTAAAAATTTAGACAAAAATATATATATAGAAAATAATATCATTTGATTTTTTTTTTTGAAATGATGACTGATGTGACAGCTAACTCAGCAATTGTGGACGTTTTAGCTGACGTGACAGCTGACTCAAACTGCTGAGTCAGCGCTGTTAACGGTTTGACTAACAGATTTACGGTCAATGCTGGATATGGCTTAGATTCATTGGATAGGAAATTTGAATTTTTATGTCCGAAATGTAGAAAATTACACCGTATTTTAGTTCATAATTTTGTCGGTACATAAAATTTAGTCGATGTTGATTTTGACCATTTTCCCGTTCTACGGCTGTCCATATGGAAAACTGCATTTGGTTTTTGTCGTGAACTCGCCCAATCTAAATAAGCTCTTTTTTTTGTTATCACCACCCACCACACGCATAATTATTATTTTTTTGTTCTATTTTAAATATACGGTGTAATGGCCTTGATCAATAATTAAGGACGATCGAGAGAAATGGTCGTGGCAAGCTCGATCAAGCATTAAAAAAGCTCAGAAAAGACTAAATGTACTTACCGCATGCAAGTCATCCAATCATAGCATTAGACAAAAGATATAGAGATGGCTATCCCTATGGCCACACCGCAAGAAGATGATCGTACCGAAGATTGTCAGAGTAATCGAGTAATCGCTATCGTATTGTGCATAGCAATCGTTAGTATCACAACATAAAGGATCGAGTCTCAGGCTAATAAATATGACTGTGAGATGGGGACGGATCAAGTATCAGATTGAAACACTATCAACTATATGGTAAAGAAATGGTCGAGCACTAGACCAAAAGATCAAATATCAAATGAATCGAATGTCCAGTCCATTTGACACGCAGTTATTGGATGGCCAGTCGATCAGACAGATAGACAATTTGGATGGACAGTCCAGCCAGGCAGTAGAATGAAAGGAAAATGTTGGAGGTGGGCCTAGCACCCCCAATTAGTTGGGCCCATCTTAGGAAAGGCTGTCCTTCGGTGCGGCAACCGGACTTAATATCACCGACTTTCAAGACCGCTCTTCAGCTCGGTAGCCGACCTGCAATACCATTCTTCAGCTCGGTAGCCGACCTGAAAGAAACACACCCCGGGCCCGCACTGACGCCCCGCCAGAGCAGGGAGTGTCAGAAGAATAGGTGCGTGGGAGTCGGTAAGGCAATACCCTACCCGCGTAGGGACGTGCCTTCCACCCAACGTCCCACCAACCCTGCAGAGCTGACAAGGGCAGGAGGGAGCAGGTAGAGCAGAGTTGGTAAAACAGTGTACTGCTCTGCAACACGCCACGCCGAGCTCATCATGACCTCTCCCCTCGAAAGCCGGGACACGCCTCCTAGGCCACCTTACCCGCAAAAGAGGCCGCAGGCGACACGTGGCCCGAGATCCCGGGGAGCAGGAAGCCGATCCCGACTATATATACCCCTCATATGTCATTAATGAGAGGGGGTCGAGGATTTTTACTCTCACCTTCCACGAGTTATCCGACCTCTTTGTAACAAGACAACACTTTAGAACGCCGAACTGGAGGTCCTTCGGAACCAGTTCGTAATTCAAAAGTGTTCACCTTTCTTTCATCAATAAAACGAAACGCGGCCCCCGGCCTACTCACATTTCTCCCGACCTGTCTTAATCGTGGTTAAATTGCTCTATTAACGAAAATCTCACCTCCCGTCCCCTAATCATCCTTTAAACACACTTAGTGATCCACGGGATCAACAATTGGCGCTAGAAGGAGGGCCAGATTCTTCTACACGCAAGGAGCAGTCCAACCACCGACACGACCGAAGCAACGATGGCAATCCCGACCCCAAGAGTGTTGTCAGACCAGGACACTCCGGCCCAAACAACGGCCCAGGCCCCGACAACGGCCCCGCCAACGACTCGAATGACGGCGACCATTCCGTCATCAGCCCAAGCGGCTGCCGATCAAGCGATTCCTCGAGAGCAATTCTCCAGGGCCCCGCCCCCGGCGTCAGCACCCGCCCATTCCGACGGCTCCGCCGCCCACAACGCGCCACGAGCACCGGAAGACCAGCCCACGCCGTCCGTCATGATGCAGACCCTGCTCGCCCGGATCGATGAGCTAACGCGAGCCACCGACCAGCGGTTCGCCACGTTAGGGGCCTCCCGCGACCGGTCGGACAATGTCGGGTCCCCCGACGTCCATCCCAGAGAACCGGTCTCTCGGGAAGAAACCCCCCGCTTCCGGACAAGCCGACCGAGCGACTCGCCGTCTGGATCCGAAAGGCCGGACGGACGTTTCGTCCCGGCCATAGGAAGGCACCCGGGAGACGAAGCCCACCATCTCCGATCCAGCGCGGAGCGCTCAAGAGACGCGGAGTTCGAGGCTATGAAGGAGACCATCCGTGCGATGTCCTCCAAAATCCACCAAGCCACCAGCGCGGCCCCAGAAATCGATCGCGTCCTCAGAGAGACGCAGAACACGCCGTTCACCCGCCGGATCGCCTCCGTCCCACTCCAGCACCTCGGAAAGCTCAAGCTACAGCCCTACGCGGGCACCACCGACCCGGCCCAGTATCTCACGGCGTTCACCATCGCCATGGGTCGCGCCCACTTCTCACCAGACGAGCGCGAAGCCGCTCACTGCCAGCTTTTCGTGGAAAACCTCACCGGCCCGGCCCTCACGTGGTTCTCTCGGCTAAAGACGCATTCCATCGACAGCTTCAGGGACCTGTCGACCACCTTCCTCGAGCATTACTCCATCTACATCCGCCAGTCCGCATCCAGCGCGGACCTCTGGGCAATGAATCAGGGAGCAAAGGAGTCGCTCAGGTCCTTCATCGAGCGCTTCAAGGCCACGGCCTCCCAGAGCAACGTAACTGACGAGTCAGCGCTCCCCGCTCTGAGAAAAGGACTGCGGGCCGATTCGGCCTTCAAGGACGATATGAAGCTCAACAGGCCGCGCTCGCTGGAAGACGCCTTGTACCGCGCTGGACTCTTCGTTGAGCTCGAGGAAGAGAAGGCGGCTGAATCAAGAAACAGTGCCTCTCACAAAGCCCCGGCCCCAAAGGAGCGGCCCCAGGAAAGGTATCAGGAGCCCCGTCAACATTACGACGACGAGTACCATCGCAGCAAGGGAAAGCAGGCCGCTGCATTCCTTGTCAACGGACCGCCCTCCGGCCTCCGCCTACACGATCCCGTACTTCCCCCCCACCCCCGCCCCGGGATTGCCTTGGAACAAATACGTACGGGATCCCCGCCAGCAGGATCGGCGTCCCGACGAGCCGAGCGATAGGGAGTTCCGACCAGATGAGCCATACGACAGGACGGCCTTCTGCGACTTTCACCGGCGAAAGGGGCATCCGACCTCTCACTGCCGCGCCCTTCAAGAGGTCCTGCTAAAACAATTTCAGCGGGGAGAAATCAGCGTCCCAGAGCGGCTGCGACCGCATGCTCGGGACGGCGATCACGATCAACCCCGCGACAACCAAGGTCGCGCGGATAACCGGACTAGGACCTACCACCGCGCCCAGAGTGACGACCGGCGGCGACGATCTCCCTCGCGAGACCGGGAAACAGGCAGATCGCCTCCCCCGGCCCGCACTTTGATAGGGATGATCATGGGAGGTCTCCTCTCGTGCAACGACTCAGTGCGGTCCATCAAGCGTCACGAGAGGAGGACCGACGCGTCCCTGAAGTGGCACTCCGGGCCGGAGATCGACGCCCAGGACACGAGTAAGAGGGGGATGTGTTTCACTGAGGCCGATGCGGCCGGGGTCCACCAGCCCCACAACGACCCCCTCGTCGTACAAGTCCGCGTAGCCGACTGCGACGTTAACCGAGTCCTCGTCGATACGGGCAGCTCGGTCGACCTCATCTTCAAGGATACCCTCGCCAGGATGAACCTGAACGGGGTCGAGATCAAGCCGCACTCCATCCCGCTAACCGGCTTCGCCGGGGACACCGTCAACGGAATCGGCACCATCGAATTACCGGTCTACGTAGGTCGGGTCACGAAAATCGTCAAGTTCGTGGTCTTCGACACCACCCCGATCTACAACATCATACTCGGAACCCCCTGGCTGCACTCGATGAAGGCGGTCACGTCGACGTACCATCAGTGCCTCAAGTTCCCCAACCAGGCCGGCACATACACTCTTAGGAGTAACCAGAGGGTCTCCCGCGCCTGCTTCGCCAT
Organism: Eutrema japonicum; assembly: GCA_030161315.1. Taxonomy (NCBI): domain Eukaryota; kingdom Viridiplantae; phylum Streptophyta; class Magnoliopsida; order Brassicales; family Brassicaceae; genus Eutrema; species Eutrema japonicum. Next base: position 47,684,119 of record BSQW01000011.1, read on the forward strand.
CGAGCACAAGCTGCGCCGCGCCGCGCCGGCCTGCTTGGCCATCAATGCGCTTCAGCCCGGCGAGCTCGGCGCCCGGGATCTTCCCGGGCGGGACCTTGTCACCCAGGTCAACATCGACCCACGCGACCCCGCCCGCTGCGTCGGCATCGGCGCCGACCTCGACGAAAGCATCAAGCAAGAGCTGGTCGAGTTCCTAGGGCAGAACGTCTCCACCTTCGCCTGGTCAACTGGCGACCTGCCCGGCATCGACCCGAACACGTGCAGCCACGAGCTCAACGTGGATCCAACCTGCAGGCCGGTCAAGCAGAAGCGGCGGAAGCTTGGCCCGGAGCGCGCCCAAGCGGTCAACGATGAGGTAGAGAGGCTCACCGCGGCCGGCTCGATCACCGAGGTGAAATACCCGGACTGGTTAGCCAACCCAGTGGTAGTCAAGAAGAAGAGCGGAAAATGGAGGGTCTGCGTGGACTTCACCGACCTCAATAAGGCATGCCCTAAGGACAGCTTCCCCCTCCCCCGAATCGACCAGGTCGTCCGAAGCCACCGCGGGAAACGAGCTACTCTCCTTCATGGACGCCTTTTCGGGGTATAACCAAATCCCCATGCACCCTGATGATCAGGAGAAGACCGCGTTCATCACGGACCGAGGCATTTACTGCTACAAAGTAATGCCCTTCGGACTAAAAAACGCCGGGGCCACCTACCAACGGCTCGTCAACCGGATGTTCGCCGACCAAATCGGCCGCACTATGGAGGTATACATAGATGACATGCTGGTAAAGTCTCTGGTGGCAACCGACCACGTCACACACCTCCGGTCCTGCTTCCGCACGCTGAACGAATACAACATGAAGCTGAACCCGGCCAAGTGTTCCTTCGGCGTCACATCAGGCGAATTCCTCGGGTACATCATCACCCAGCGCGGGATCGAGGCCGACCCCAAGCAGATCCGAGCTATCATTGAGCTCAAATCCCCGGAGAGCACGCGTCAAGTACAACGACTCACCGGGAGAATCGCCGCGCTAAATCGATTCATCTCCCGCTCTACCGACAAGTGTCTCCCGTTCTACCAACTACTCCGGGCTAACAAGCGGTTTGAGTGGGACGACAAATGCGAGGACGCCCTCCGACAGCTGAAGGAGTACATATCCACTCCCCCCGTCCTGTCTAAGCCAGAAGAAGGCGAAATCCTCTACCTCTACGTCGCCATCTCCACGTCAGCAGTCAGCGGCGTGCTAGTACGGGAGGACCGGGGTGACCAAAATCCCATCTCCTACATCAGCAAGTCGCTCGACGACGCGGAGAGCAGGTACCCGACTCTGGAGAAGCTCGCCCTGGCAGTGGTCGTCGCAGCTAGGAAGCTCCGGCCTTATTTTCAATCCCACGCGATTGCCGTCCTAAGCACCTACCCCCTCAGGAACATCCTCCACAGCCCGAGCCGATCAGGCCGGATAATGAAGTGGGCCGTTGAGCTGAGCGAATATGAAATCGAGTACCGAGGTCGGACCGCGATCAAATCCCAGGCACTGGCCGATTTCCTAGTCGAGTTGACACCCGAGCTGACAATCAGCGAGGTGCCCGAAGTATGGACTCTGCATGTCGACGGGTCGGACTCCAAACACGGGTCCGGCGTCGGCATACGCCTCGAATCCCCGACCAAGGAGATCCTCGAGCAGTCTTTCCGCCTGGCCTTCCCGGCATCAAACAACGAGGCCGAGTACGAAGCTCTGATCGCCGGTCTGCGCCTAGCAAAGGAGGTCGGTGCGAAGAAAATCCGGGCTTACTGCGACTCCCAGCTCGTCGCCAATCAGTTCAGCGGGGAGTACGAGACCAAGAACGATCGCATGGATGCCTACCTCACGGTGACCCAAGGCTTGGCCGCAGACTTTGCCGAGTTCACCCTGACAAAGATCCCCCGAGGCGATAACACTTCCGCAGATGCCCTCGCCGCGCTAGCATCCACCTCGGCCCCGGCCCAACGACGGGTGATCCCGGTCGATAGCATCGATTTCCCCAGCATCGGGCTGCCAAAGGGGGCCTACTTGGTCAACCCCCAGGCCGCGGACGAAGAAGCACCACCTCCCGAAGTTCTACCACTACCCCCGGTCGAGCCCGAACTGCCAGACTGGCGAGTCGACCTACTGCTATACATCGCAGACGGCATTCGCCCCCCAGACCGATGGGCCGCCCGACGGCTAAGGAAGAAGTGCGCCCAATATACGATGCTGGACGGCAATCTGTTCCGATGGAGCGCCTCGGGAACCCTGCTCGCCTGCCTCCACGGGCAGGAAACCATCGACGTGATGAGGGAAATGCACGAGGGCGCCGACGGCAACCATTCCGGTGGCCGGGCTCTCGCCCTGAGAATACGAAACCAGGGCCACTACTGGCCGACAATGCTCCAAGACTGCGACAAATTCGCAGCCCGGTGCGAGAAGTGCCAGCGCCACGGTCCCCTCATTCATAGTCCAACCGAGCTCCTCACCACTGCGGTGGCACCCTACCCCTTCATGCGATGGGCCATGGACATAGTCGGGCCCCTTCCCCGATCTCGCCAAAAGCGCTTCCTCTTAGTCATGACCGATTACTTCACCAAATGGGTCGAGGCCGAATCATACGCCAAGATCAAGGCAGAGGACGTCCGAAAGTTCGTCTGGCAGTTCATCATCTGCCGACACGGGCTCCCGTACGAGATCGTCACCGACAACGGTGCCCAGTTCACATCGGCCCTCTTCGAAGATTTCTGCGCGAAGTGGAAAATCAGACTAAGTAAGTCCACTCCGAGGTACCCCCAGGGGAACGGACAAGCCGAGGCCACCAACAAGACCATCCTCGACGGCCTCAAAAAGCGACTAGACGACAAGAAAGGGTCCTGGGCCGACGAGCTCGATGGAGTCCTCTGGTCCCACCGCACAACACCAAAGACATCGACCGGCCGAACACCGTTCAACCTCTCCCACGGCATGGAAGCAATGGCCCCATCCGAAGTCGGGCTCCCCACTCCTCGCCGCGCTATGCTCACCCAGCAACCCGCACTGAACAACGCCGTCCTACTCAGCGAGCTGGATTTCCTTGAGGAGCAACGGGACCATTCCCTACTCCGAATCCAGAACTACCAGCAGCTCGCCTCCAAATATTACAACAAGAAGGTTCGAGGCCGGTTCTTCGCCTAGGGCGACCTGGTCCTCCGCAAGGTCTTCGAAAACACCGCCGAGCTAAACGCAGGCAAGCTGGGTGCCAACTGGGAGGGCCCCTACCTTATCTCCAAGGTCGTAAAACCAGGCGTCTACGAGCTAGTCACGATGAACGGCGACGCCATCCCGCGCTCATGGAACTCGATCAACCCCAAACGGTTCTACTATTAAGCCCCCGGGCTCCAATCCGCTCTCCGCTTTTGTAAACAAACGAACTACGATTGGCTTGATCCCTTCTACTAAAGGGTACGTAGGCAACCCCTAACCAGGGCTCAGCTATTAATCTAATAAAACCTTTTAGACAAAGGAAAAGGGTCCCCGACCTGCGCACAATAGCCGAGCTCCAAACGCTCAAACGCTCGCACTACAAAAAAAAAAAAAAAAAAAAAAAAAAAAAAAAAAAAAAAAAAAAAAAACCCCGGCCCCAAAAGCTCGCCACAAAAAAAAAAAAAAAAAAAAAAACCCGAGCCCCAAAAGCTCCGAACAAAAAAAAAAAAAAAAAAAAAAACCCGAGCTCCAAAAGCTCGCGCTACAAAAAAAAAAAAAGCCGAGCTCCAAACGCTCGCACTACAAAAAAAAAAGGGGACCGAGCTCCGGTGCTCGCTCTCCCCGGCACACAAGTTATAAGTGCCAAAGCCGGGCCCCAGGGCTCGCACCTCTACTAGACACACAAGCATTAAGTGTCTCTAAGCCGGGCTCGCTACCCGCACCAAAAAAACAAGGTACACAAGCAATAAGTGCCTTAAGCCGAGATTACCTCGCACCCAATACAAGAGCACGGTCCACGACCTGCTTACTTGACAGAGTACGGTTTACGACCTACCCTACCGATCAAAAAAGCCTCGAAATGGCATTTACACAAAAAAAAAGGGGGGGCCAACGGCCTCTTTCATTACACAAAAGGGCCAACGGCCTCGTTTATTACAAAAGGGCCAACGGCCTCGTCTGTTATAAAAATGGCCCACGGCCTAGTCGTTACAAAAGCCTCGAAGCGGCACTTACAAAAAAGAGAGGGGCCAACGGCCTGCTCTTTGCATAAACGGCTTACGACCCAGTCTACAAAAAGAAAACCAAAAGGAAAAAAGTTTTTACAAGGCCGCATCGGCCGGTCGGTCTTCCCTCCCGTCAGCACGGGTACCATCTAAATCAGCCGGGGCCACCATCCTCGCGTTGGTCCCGTACTCGCCAAGGAAGGGCTGCCCAGACTCCTCTTCCTCAACCACGCCTCCACCGGGTGGCACGTCGGTTCCGGTCTCACCGGACGGCGCATCCGTGTCGGCCTCAGCGGCGGACAGGACCGAGGGATCTGCTTGCACAATCCCAGCAGCTTCGGGGACTCCCTCGTCAGCAGACGGGATCGAGGGATCTGCTTGGACGGTCTCAGCGACCGCAAGAGCGTCCTCAGCAGCCAGCGGAGCCTCCAAGGTCAGATCCACCACGGGGGTGCTAGAAGGAGCGACAGGTATAATGTGCTCAAGCAGAACGCCGTGAGCACGGTCCAGAGGGATTTCCAGATCCTCCGGGGTCAAATCCGGAAAGTCCATCCCGTCCAGTACGGCACCGAATGCCGCCTCGTCCTCGTCCAGCTTCTGATACCGGTAGAACGGTACCGACACCCCGTCCTCTGCTTCCATCCTCTTGAGGCAGGCCTTTACGCCAGTCACCTGGCTGTACAGAAGGTGAGGCTCTAAGGCCCGGCGGCGCCCGTCCAGGTGGGCGCGGATCTTCTCCATCTTCGCGGACCACTTCCGGTTCCGCGCTTCCCACCGGGCTGACACCCGATCACTCTCCGCAGCCACGGCCACCTTGGCCCGGCCTATGGCGGATTCCAGCCCCTTCACCCTGGAGCGGAGTGTCTCCCGCTCCCCCTTCAGGAGCCCGTTCTCCTCCTCGAGCCCCGACGCCCGATCCCACCCAGCTGCAGCACGGTCCCTCTCGGCCTCTAGTGCAGACTGCAGACTGGCCACCTCGACCGCCCGGGCTCTTAACCGCACCGCCTCCTCTTCCAGCGCCGCAGATCGGGCCTTCTCATCTCTCAGCTCCTTCTCGAACCCGTGGAGACGGGTAGACTGGATCTGCGAGCTGGACTCCCGGCACTCCCGGAGGAAGTTAATCGAGGCGGCCTGCTCGGCGAGCCTCTTCTCGTAGGCCTCCGCCAGAAAGGCACTAAGGGCCATCGTCTGCATTAAACAAATTGTTAACAAAGACGCGCAACGAGTCTAGCTAAAAACAGTTAGACCAGAGCAGGAGCTTACCCGAGCTGCGGATCGCGCCACCTGACGGAAGGTGTCGGACTCCGCCATCTCCAGCGGAACGAAGTGCGGGTACCTCTGCCCGAACATCATGGCCTGCGCCAGCTCGGCGCACTCGTCCGGATCAACGATTACCTGGTTGCTTCCATCCTCGTGGGTAAAGGAGAAGCTGTAGTCCCGAGGCCCACCGTCGGAACCTCCCGAGGCGCCGCCCACTTCGGCGCTGCGATCCTCGGCCTCCTGCACAGCAGCAGGATCCTCCGCACCGACGATCGTCTCGCCGACCCCATCGCCCCCTTGGGCCCGGGTCTCATCAACCCCCCCTGCTGGCCCAACGGCCAAAGGCACCTCGGGCTCCGGCCCGGTCAGTTTAGGCCGGGTGACCTCCCGACCTCCGGAAGAGAACTCTCCCGTCCTCCTCTTCTTTTTGCCGGTCTCGCCGGCAGCAGCCCGGTCTTCCCTCCTCTTCGAGGGAGTCGCCGCGGAGGAATCCCCCGCAACCCGTGGTGCCGGGTCTCGCCTGACCAGCACCTCGGGTATCGGCGGCGGCGGGGCAACAAACGAATCCGCGTACTGCGGATTGACAAACCTTACTCTACCTGCGAAGGAAGAGCCGTCAGTTCGACAAAAAAAAAAAAAAAAAAAAATAAAAAATAAAAAAAAAAAATAAAAAATAAAAAATAAACCTCCGGTCATGGCAGCTTCGATTCGCGCAGCGGTGAAGGACTTCCACTCTCTCCGGCGCACTGTCCTGAGCACGGCAAGCAGACCTTCGTAGTCCGGTAGCTTGAATCTAGAGGAGTGAGGGCCTGCAGAGCAAGACAAAAAAAATCATCAGTCAGACAACCAAAGAAGAGAAGTCAGCTCGACCTGCAAATTCCTACCCGGGGAAAAATTCCAATCCCGGGTATATCTCGCCAACGGATCGAGCCCAGCCACGGCGGTAGCCCGGACGTAGAAGTAGCTGCGAGACCAGTCCTCGACCTTCGACAGCTTGCTCGCCCTAGACCCCGAGCTGGGTGCCTCCAGAACGTTCGCCGCGGGCTTGAAAGCGGCATAGAAGGTCCCAGGAATCCCGGGGTTTGCCTTCTGCTGGGTGAACGCCTCGAACATAGGCAACGTCACCTCCATGTCGCATTCATGCCCCAAGGTCAGCAGCACGATCATCCCCTGGACCGTGGACGGGCAGACCTGCGAGAAGGCCAAGCCCCGCGCCCGACAGTACTGGACGAACAGCTCGGGGAGAGGAAGGCGCAAGCCGCACTTCTGAAAGAACGACTCGTACAAGCAGACGAAGCCCGGCCGAGGAGTCCACGGGCGCTCCTCCGCCCTGGGTATCCTGAGCTCAACGCCGGCGGAAAAACCACACAGATTCCCCAGGAGGGTCACCGATTCCGCTGTGCTCCAGGTCGGTGACCCTCCCTGCTCGTAGGAGACCAGGGGGGACCTCACCCTGGCCACTCGAGCTCCGCCTCCACGGACGCCCTGACGACCACCGCGGCCGCCCAGATGCCCGGTTCTGCCCCCAGCTTGGCCAGCACCGCGACCGCCAGAGGATCTAACCACCGTTTTCGGCCGGAGATGGGTCCCCGGAAGCGACGGGGCGGCCCCCGAAGTCGAGGGGGCCAACTCTTCCCCACTGTCTGCCCCTCGTCGCGGAGAAGAGGCATGCTCGGAATCACCGGAGGAGGAACTCGGAGAATCGTTACCGCCACCGCGGGACGCCGATTCTTCGCTCGACTCAGCTCGGATACCGTCTAACATCGGAGCCATCGCACGGAGAGGAGGAAATCAAAAAAACAGGAAGGAAGTAGGAAGAGAAGGAAGAAATCGGAGAGAGGAGGTTACCTTAGGGTTATGCGCAGAAGGTTTTAACAGGAGGAAGAAGGGGGATTTAAATAGAAGAAGGGGGACAGTGAAGCGACGCCTGGACACGTGTCACAAGAAGCACGGCCGCCCAGAAACGTAATGATGACGTCTCTTCGTGTCCCACACGCCAAAAAGAAAAGGACGCCTCGATAAACGCGAAGCGTCCTTTGCACGCCGCGCGTGGGCGGTCTACGCGAAAAACGAAGCGCCCTTTGTCGTCCCACGTGGTGGGCACGTGCCAACCTCCTGCGAATTTTTCGGAAAAGGCACACAGTTGAGCACGGAAAGACCGTCCTAAGATGCGCCGAACTAACATTAGATCAACTTCGGCATGCTCACTTTGCCTCGCGATACCGAACTGGGGGAGGGCCTATTGTTGGAGGTGGGCCTAGCACCCCCAATTAGTTGGGCCCATCTTAGGAAAGGCTGTCCTTCGGTGCGGCAACCGGACTTAATATCACCGACTTTCAAGACCGCTCTTCAGCTCGGTAGCCGACCTGCAATACCATTCTTCAGCTCGGTAGCCGACCTGAAAGAAACACACCCCGGGCCCGCACTGACGCCCCGCCAGAGCAGGGAGTGTCAGAAGAATAGGTGCGTGGGAGTCGGTAAGGCAATACCCTACCCGCGTAGGGACGTGCCTTCCACCCAACGTCCCACCAACCCTGCAGAGCTGACAAGGGCAGGAGGGAGCAGGTAGAGCAGAGTTGGTAAAACAGTGTACTGCTCTGCAACACGCCACGCCGAGCTCATCATGACCTCTCCCCTCGAAAGCCGGGACACGCCTCCTAGGCCACCTTACCCGCAAAAGAGGCCGCAGGCGACACGTGGCCCGAGATCCCGGGGAGCAGGAAGCCGATCCCGACTATATATACCCCTCATATGTCATTAATGAGAGGGGGTCGAGGATTTTTACTCTCACCTTCCACGAGTTATCCGACCTCTTTGTAACAAGACAACACTTTAGAACGCCGAACTGGAGGTCCTTCGGAACCAGTTCGTAATTCAAAAGTGTTCACCTTTCTTTCATCAATAAAACGAAACGCGGCCCCCGGCCTACTCACATTTCTCCCGACCTGTCTTAATCGTGGTTAAATTGCTCTATTAACGAAAATCTCACCTCCCGTCCCCTAATCATCCTTTAAACACACTTAGTGATCCACGGGATCAACAGAAAAGTCGGGCAGTTAGTTCTTCGGATGAAACAGTTGAACAGTCAAACTTTCGGACAATATCGAACCAGGCTGATCGAGATGAATCAGTTTGGGTTGGTTGAGGTAGACGACCGGATGGTCGATATGGTACATCTGTGCAGTCAGAAATGGTCGGGACATCGAATATTCTGGTGAAAACTATTCCATATGGCCTTTATACTAAATCATCTGTTGCTTACAAAATATCGGTAACTATTTCGATGAAACCACCTAAGAACCTGTCTGGCTTCTTCTGGAACCATGAGATTTTGTTATAAATCCATTCTCTGCTGTTTCGATAATGTAATTCCATTCAACTATAACCGTAAATAACTACTGTGTGATCCACGCTACGTGCGGACGTGAACACAATTTTGTTATTAAAAAATTTGGTATAATATTATTTTAATTTTATTAGTATGATTGTTAATGGACTTGTCTCTATTAGCTTAAGAAATGTGGATTGTTTATTCTTAAGTTTTTTTTTCCTTCCTTAATTTTATGTTTATTTATGTATTTGTTTAGTGAGTGATCCACAATTTGAATTTTTTTTTTTTTTGACTATTTATTCAATTAGTTGGTTTTTAAAAGTTAAGTTTTTGTCATTTTAAAATTTAGGGAATTGTATATTTTTTAACCCAACTGAATACTAATAAAATAAATACTTTGAAGGGTTAGTTTTGTATAGTCCGAAAGTTACTTCGAATACTAATAAAAGGAAAGTTATTTTTGTGAATATAGAATTCTCTGAACTTTTTTTAAAAAAATACTTCGAAATAAGTCACTGTATTTTTATCTATTTTTACCTAAAACCGAATACTAATAAAATGTTCAAAATTTACTATTATTCATCTTCGATGATCCAGTGCTGGTGACTACAAAATGAATCTAATTTTATTTGAAAAACGATTTAATTTCTATCACTAATTTACTATCAAAATCATCGTAGATGTATAGGTTAATGGGAACATTTGAGATAATATGGGCCGATTTGAACAAATATAAGAAATATGGGGTCGAGCGTCGATTCAAACATTTAAAGAGAGAGAGAGAGAGTTCTTGTGAATAAGATTATCCTGTAAAAAAACATTACCCACTGCTCTAAAACACTCGTCTTCTCCGATATCTTTCCCCATCGCCAATGAGATTTCACTTTCAATTTCAATCACAAAGGGTGTGATCCGCGCGGACGTGGTAAACATTTTTTTAATCTAATAGTATTTTATTTTATTTGGTCTCGTAGTTAATTTAGCTCTCTCTATCAGCTTAAGATCTGTGTATTTGTTTTTGTTTTTGTTTTTGTTTTTGTTTTAATTTATGATCATCTATGTGTTTATTTATTGGATGGTACATATTTTTACCTCTTTTTTTTCTTTGGCGATCAATTTTATGCAATTAGTTGAGTTTTTTAAAAGGAAGATATTTACATTTTAAAGTTGCATAATAATTTTTTTTGTTTCATGTGAAGTTATTATTTTTGGAGTGTTTCATGTATGATTTCAACCCTATTTATGTGTGCAATATGTTTGTGATTCTTAAATCTATTTTTCTTTTATTTTTGTTGAAAAATATTTCCATATATAACTGATTGTTTGAAGTCACAACATTTGTTTGATTTTATTTAGAAAAAATCTAATCTATAATTTATAAACACTAAATTCTATAGTTTTCTAAACTATATAAATAAACTGATAAAGTAAATTATTAAATTGAAATTTCTTTAGATTAATTCAATATAATATATCTTCTATTAAGTAAATGTCTTTTCAAATTCTAGGGAAAACTATTGTATTAATGGATGGTAATTATTATGAGAATTGAAATATATTTACATCACATGATATATATATTTTGCATATACAAAGCTTTTATTTTGTTCTCGTGTTGTAGTTACATTTATTTTTATTTTTTTGTTAAAAATAATATCACAAAACACAACGATCTTAAATTTTCAAACTTAATTTATATTTTCGTGTAAATACTTTTAATATGTCTCTTAATTTTTTTGGCTCTTATTCTCTTTTTCATAGTTATGTATAATTACAATTATTATGTTAAGTATACCTTAATTATATTTATTTGTCTCTTTATTAGATGTAAAACTTGCCAACTTATATTTTGCTTTATGAATTTAGTTACATATTTTACTTATTTTTTTAATTGTTAGGACTTGTCTGATATTTTAGTTTTTTTTTTATAATATTTGAGATATAATTTAACCTAATTAAATATTTATAAAAGTTGAAATATATTATGATAACCAAATTTATTAAACCTGTTATTATTTCAAAGAACTATATTCATATAAGTTTATTATTTTCTGGTTTAATTTAGAATATGAATAATGCATTTTCAAATTCTTTTCATAATATTAAAATCAAAATCAAAATTATATCTAATATATGTATTTAGTATGTGTATTAATCTTTTAGGATGCTGAGGTGACAGCATGAGAAGTGAAAAAACCTTAATTTATATATATAGATAATCATCAATTGGTTCATCAAGGGTGTATCTATGTCTACTCCAAACCAAAAGAATGTAGATGCTTCACCAAGAAAAAATGAAGGATGAAGGTACAAAGATCGAGAAAGGGTAAAAACAGATGAAGATTTACATCGTCAAGGACAAGAACATTTCAACAGTACGATGTCGTTAGTATGGTGAGAATGTGTGAGCTGGCTATATTGGAAGAATTGGAGAAGTATCAAAGTCATTACCAAGGATTCCATTTGATGGATCTTCTGATTTCACCGAAGCGTCTTTTTTGCTGCGTTCTAGAGATGTTGCCTCGAATATTCCAAACCCTAATACTAGGCAACAGACAATGAAACCGGGAAGAGAAAAATCCATCTCGTATGCAATCTCCATGACTATTATGCATGCACCTGCGACCATTAAATGCCTTGGGGAAGAAAACACCATATGCAATCTGCAAAAACAAACATATATACAAATGTATATTAAATAGTTGTTTTGTGTGTAAATGCAATGTAAAGAATATTAAAAGGCTAAAGCTTTAGGAAACCTCTCTTCTGCAATATTGTCGACATAGAATATTATGATGATCCCGAATACAATGGTGCTAAGGAAAGCCCACGCAGAAAATGGTAACTCAGATGTTTTCCCAGAAGATGACCCCTGAAGTAAAATTTGATGTTAGTGAACCAAATTGACCTTGAATAATCGAGAAAACGCTATCTTCGATACATTATTTGTTCGCTTACTATGACAAGGTCCCACATGGCAACAGGAAACAAGAAACAGGTTGCAGAAGTAATGGTTATCGCATGAAGTCGTTTCTTCTGCTGGTTCTGTAAAACAAGAGAATTGGTTGCTTGAAAAGGAAGCACAGTTATGAGAGAAGAAAATACTGGCGGATTAGAGAAAATCTGAGAGCAGTACCTTTAGAGAAACACGGCGTGCAATAACCCGCCTTAATGCTGATAAGATTCCAGCAAAAACGGGTATCATCATTCCCATCAGACCTAGTGCTTGTTCTATTAGTACTTCTTCCTCTTTGGACTCAGTACTATCTTTTGATGGTAGTTTGTTGTTAAGTTAAACAACCCAGCACGTAAACTATCCATAGACAGTTACAATGAAACATGAAACATATATATATATATAGAGAGAGAGAGAGAGATAGAACTATATGCGTAGAGAAAAGAGAAGGACTTGCGTAAAAGGATATAAAAAGGGGAGAGAGATGATGTCGCCCATCCTTGAGACAAGAAAAAAAGAGCTACCAGCATTGCAATAAGGCCAGCTACCTGACATGATTTAGAAATGTGAGATAAACTTTGTTCTAGTCGTTGGAGTTGGATAATCATCCTTTTATATATAAACATGCATCCGATTCACATTTGACTAAATATCATTAATTATAACGCAAGCAAGATAAGTACATAAATTATCCAGGAATAAAAACATCATAAAATGCTAAAAGCTATCGCACTAGCTAAAGCTATATAGTCTGTCTGCGAGAAAGGTGAGCTGATTCATGCTAAGGGTATAAACACTGTGCTAGTTAAGTGGTTACATTGACTAGAGGCGATATGTAAGAGACAACTGTTAAATTAGAAACACTCAGACGATTTACCTTCTTCCACACATGACCTCTCCGTCCATATAATACTCCAGAAAGTACTCCAAGAACAGCACCAGAGTATTCTGACAATATAGCTCTGCCAAAATTAAACAAAAAATTAGCAAGGAGCATCGAATCATCAATGAAAATTATTTTTCTTGATCAAATGATAGGAATGTAGCTTAAAATCGGGAGAGATTTCAGAAATAATTGGAAGTTCACAATTTCGATAAGCATTGAACAAAACTGCTATACTGGGACCATCTTTCTCAGAGGTAAACTTTCAACTTTCCTAACTTCCAGAAGCCAAATCTAGGATAGATCCTAACTCCTAAGATGGTAAGACAGATAAGAACAGAGGAGAATATATGGTAGTATGAGTTCTCAAAAACTAATAAATACCTAAGCGGTCCACAAGACTTAAGACCCTTTCCCCACAAGATGAAGTATAGAGCTGTGATGACTCCATTGATAAGAGAAGGTACAATCTGAAAGAAACAAAGACGCCTCAAAAATTAGTAGCTACAACAGAAAAGGAATAATTTAGTACAAAAACTCCCAATTTATATGTATCAAGTAGGATATAACAAAGTAAACCTGTTGATTGGAAAGTGCCCTTCCTTTCCATGGTTTCTGAAGAATCAAGAAGATGATGGATGACGGTACCAAACAGCAGAATAGAAAGAGAACAACAGGCGCTCCTGTCTGATTCAAGTATCGGTACATAGAATAAACTGACCATATCCTAAAAAAGTTCCCAATGAGATGGATTATCTGGAAAGGGGCATGCCTGCAAATAAAGAGGGAAAAAACACATGACTTCAAAATACAAGAATTCGGTTCCAGATTACAAGAAAGCACTCAATTCTTAGCCAATGGCCAAACAAGGGCAGACGAAAAAAACTACAAGAATGCTCAAAGTTATCCTTCCAAATAATCAAACGAGTTCCCACCACAGAACTCCAAACCTATAGGATTAATGAATCTAGATAGAACGAAGAAAAATTCACTAGATTCCATAGCATTGAAGCAAAACACAGTGAACTAAGTTGCTGCATTAACTTCAGCAAATCACTGCTTCAACCTAATTATGTTGCTGCATTAACTTCAGAAAAATCGAGAAAATGCGATTTCCAATGGCTAACATACCAAATCAGAAACTAATTAACTCGTAATCTTGAACTTCTTAACATAGGGAACTTCTGTATTACAGAAAAGAAACAGTTTCTTATTATGTGGCTCTATTCACTAGATGCCATAGAAATGAATCAAACACATAGTGAACTAAAAGCTTAAGCTACCGAGTATGAGGACTCAAATCAATGCTTCAACCTAATTATGTTGCTGCATCAACTTCAGGAAAATCGAGAAAAATGCGATTTCCGATTCAGAGAGACAATATATCGAAGCTACAGTAACATTTCAATGCAATTTGAATCAATTCCAATTGCAGCAAGTCGAAATTTTCATTTCTACACAATAAAATTAGCAAAGAAGAAACTACACCCGAGGAACAGAGAGATCGAATCGAAACTTGAGATATGAAGCTACCTGAAATGCGGAGATCCTCGATCGTCGGAGATTTGCTTCGGCGACATCATCAGCCTAACCTCCGAAAATTACGTGGTGCTTAAATCCAGTAGAAATACTGTTGAATCCAATACCACTTACACTAGGAACTCGAGCTCAGAATCTAAAGACGATGTAACTGAAGAAGAAGAAATCGCCGTCTAACTTGTGATCGAAGAAGAAATCGTCGTCTTCTTCGTCGAGGAACCGATGGTCCCGAAGCTGAAGTCGAGCGATCCATCGAGATCGAGAGAGAGAGGAAACATAATTTACTATTGGGCCTTCGTTAAGCCCATTTAAAAGTGGCCTGAATCTAGAGGAAACTTTTGATTTTGAAAACTCATCTAGAGATCTGGTTTAGTCTTGATTTCGGTTCGGTTTTCTTGGTTTTCAGTTTTTTTTTGTTTTTTTAATAAACTGAAACCAAAGAGAATTATTAAATTTGGGTTGTAGACCTTTGGCTTTGGTTTGATTCGAATATCGATATAATCTACTTTTAGTTTGATGTAATTTCGATTTGGTTCAGTTTAACTAAAAATTAACTTGAAAGTAAATACAAATAATAATTTAATAAATATTACATTTATGTATTCTTGACCAAAAAAAGTTATTTAATCTTGACAACTAAATTATGTAATATGATTATTCGATTTAAAAAGATGTTTTTGTATGAATTTATTCACTTCTTTTACACCAATATCTAGGGGTAGAACTATTATCCGGGATTCAAGATCCGATCTGATATCCACTCCGATATGCTCCAAAAATATGGATATCCGAGGAGTCGGATCCGGAGCCGGATAGTAAAATCTTGTATCTGTCAAAATCGGATATGGATCTGGATATTTAAATTATAAGGTACATATATCCGAATCCGAATTCGGATCCTTTAAATATATTAAATTTTTATATTTTATTAATATTTTTAATATATTGAGATTTAGATATATATATAATTTAAATAAAATATTTTTTTTATAATAACATATTTATATAAAATTTTAATTTTATCATTATTTTTAATATTTTTACTATTTTTTATGGATTCAGATCCCGATCCGTGGATATCTTAATATTTAGACGGATATTTGAAGTCCGAATATTCAGAAGCTTCGAATCTGGATCCGGATAATTAAAACTCGAATCCGAATATGGATCGGAATATCCTAAAATTTTCCGAATATCCAATCCCTCCCACCCTTGCCGATATTCAAAAGACCTCATTTCGGTTGTTTGGAATTTTCAAAATATAAAAGTAATTGGTTCATAAATAAGGTCTGGTTTAAAATATTTTGGTATGGTTCTGTTCGATTTTTACATTTGCGGTTTTTTTTCATCTTGCAAGATGAGGGTAAAACAGTAAAACTTAAGATAAAAAAGTTCGGTGAGGATAGTTCTTGTCTTCTTGAGAGCTCTCACTCTCTCCTGAGAAAGCTCGACCTTCACGCGAATGGCTTCGTCTTCACTTGCCTCGTTTCCATGCCTTTCCTCACTAAAAATGACATTCAAGCCCATGGAAGCTCTCAGCAATTCCTCTAGAACGTCGATTCCGTACGAGCTGAAGAAGGGGCAAAACCGTCTTTTTCACAAGCTTCCTTCTGGTCTAAAAATGGAGGTAATCGAGCAGAGGAAAAATGAAGACGAAAGAAGAATAAGAATCGAGAAAGATAATCCACCATTGGTTTTTTTACATGGAAGCTACCACGCAGCTTGGTGTTGGGCTGAACATTGGTTACCTTTCTTCTCTTCTTCTGGGTTTGATTCTTATGCTATTAGCTTATTAGGTCAGGTAAAACTCTTTTTCTTATTTACAAATCTAAAACTATGAAACTTTCTTCTTTTTTATGCTGAAATTTTAGAAGCAAATTGAGTTGTTTGAAAACTGGTTTTCAGGTTTTCATGTTTAGGAACATCTATTTGCGTTAATATATCTACACATTGATTTAGTTAAGTCTGGTTTTTTTATTTATGTGGGTTGTGTAATTGTGATCAAAATTTGGACTTTAGCATTGTTTACGGTCAAGACTTCATTTTGAATCTCCCAATGTATATTGATATTGTCAAGAACATCAATCTGCAAATGTTTGGAAATAAAGTGATATATGATCATATTTATTTTTTTCATCTTTAAAATTCTTCAGGGTGAAAGTGATGAACCTTTGGGAACAGTTGCTGGAACTCTTCAGGTACTTGAATTTCGATTAATCATTGCAATGTGCATTGTCTTTTCTCGGATTAATTTCCCGACCCAATTAAGCAAAGATCCTTAAAGTCTTTAGTTGTTTGTGTAGTAGACGCACGCAAGTGATATCGCAGATTTCATCAAATCAAATCTAAGCTCTTCACCTCCTGTTCTTATCGGTCATTCTTTTGGAGGGCTAATTGTTCAGTATTACTTGGCAAATATCATAAACAAACAGTCATTAGGTAAAGGCTAATTCATAGAAATAGAATGAGTGGCGTTTTCAAATCAGCCGTAATAATCAGTGAGTTTGTTCTTTTGCCTCAGGAACCACAAATGCATTTCCAGAACTTTCAGGGGCTGTACTGGTTTGCTCGGTTCCTCCTTCGGGTAATAGGTAACTTGTTACAACCTACTGGCTCTTTCCTATATCATAGAAATTCCTCCTCGTTTAGCTCATATATAACTTTCGGGACTCTCTCTCTCTTTCTTGTTCAGCGGGTTAGTGTTACGTTATCTCTTCTCAAAACCTGTAGCAGCGTTTAAGGTAAACTCTTTTTCCCGTCTTCGATCTTGTAAGGATGGTTTATGTGTCATGTTCTTCTTCCATTAATGTTGGTTATTGGTTGTGTTCTTGAGCAGGTCACTCTCAGTTTAGCTGGTAAGCGTTTTCAGACATCAATTCCTCTTTGCCGGGAAACATTCTTTTCTTCAGCCATGGATGATCAACTTGTGAAGCGGTAAACCTATAATATAGATCAATAATATCTAAATCAAAGTTTCAATAATCTAAAAGAATTGTTCCTCTCTCTCTTTTTTTTTATTTAGTTACCAGGATTCAATGAGAGAGAGTTCTCGAATGCCGCTGTTTGATCTGAGGAAGCTAAACGCATCACTTCCGGTACCAAAACCAAATGAAAATTCTACAAAAGTTCTTGTTTTAGGTGCAAAAGATGATTTCATAGTGGTAAGAACTAAGAACTCCCTCTCCTTGCTAACCGAACCAGAAAGTTTCAATCTTGGTACTTGCATTAAACCGGAGTGTGTTACGGTTTTGCAGGACGACGAAGGGCTGAAGGAAACCGGGAGGTTTTATGATGTTGAACCGGTTTGTATCGAAGGTGTTGCTCATGACATGATGCTAGATTGTTCATGGGAAATAGGTGCAGAGGCTCTCTTGTATTGGCTTTGTGGTTTGTATAAACCGGGAAATTTATCTGCTTAATAATAGGACTACTTTTGTAGCATAGAGTACTAAAATCAAATGTAAACCAAACTTTAGCCGAACTTTTGAAAATAATCACTCCATCATTTAATTCCCTTATTACATAATCCTCGAATATAAAAAAGGAGTTTTTTTTCCTTCAAAATCGCCTTCAATATTTTCTTAAGAAAATTAATCAACAATGCCGGAAAATGCAAATCACAGTCGAAGAATCTCATTTTCAGACGAATTTTGCTACTCTGGTTCCATACCAATCGAGCAAAGCCCATTACGACCTCCGTCGGAATCTTCCAGCTTCAACTTCGATTTCTCAATTCCCGGCGGCGTAATCTCCGGCGAGAGCTCGTGGTCCGCCGAAGAATTCTTCAACGACGGCATGATCCTCCCAACAGAAATCAAAAAGTGTCCCGAACCGGGAAAAAATGTTAAACCGGAGACGAATCCAATCGGAGATGTTAAACCGGTTCTGGAAATCGAAGAAATCGACGGAGAAGAAGAATACGAAGAAGTAGCGGTGATCGAAGAGAGACCCAATGGTCAGCCGTTTTGGGGGTTTAAGAAAATCAAAAAGAGACACGAACCGGGGATATATGAAACCGGTTTACACAAACCGGAGACGAATCCAATCGAAGATGAAGTAAAGGTGATAGAAGAGAAACCCAATACGAAGCCATGTTGGGGGTTTAAGAAAAGAAGCAACAGTCTCAAATCCGAAATCGGATTGCCTTTGCTTTCGAAAAATCCGACCGGTTCGAATTCTAAACAGACAGAAACTAAGAAGCTTCAGGTTTCGTCTTCTTCTTCATCTTCTTCAAACTGTAGTTTTCAGAAGAAGGATTATGAAGGTTACAATTACGGTGGCAATGGAGGAGGGATTAGGGTAAATTCGATTCTTGATATGATTCCGTCGGGGAGTTTGTTTGGGTTGGGATCGATAATTTTCGGTAGTGGAAGTGACAAGAACAAGAAGAGTTTAATGATTTTTTATTGGTAAGAATGAAATATCTTTTCGTGGAGTTCAGTGTTTTATTCTTGGGTCTCTATTTCTTTCTCCGAACCTCTGAAGTTTCATGACTGTGTCTGTGACTCTGTGTGTGTTTTGTGGGTACCAACCAAGTCTTGAGTTTGTTGATCGTTTGTGCTAATCCGATGCTACTTGGACGGTGTCAGTGCTATCTTGCGTTTGCGTCTGCGTTTGCGTTGTTGCTCCATCTCTAGAAGAAGTCTCTCTCGACTAGTTTTCGAGGAGGTTATGACTGCTCTTTAGGGCCTTGTTTGATAGTCCATTTCACATAAGCCTTTAAATGATTCATTTAGATGGATCATTTAGATAATGTTTGTCTCTATTTTTATTATTCATTTGGATGATTCATCTAAATGAATCTATGTTTGTTTGTTCATTTTAATGTAAATGTACATCTTCATTATTAATAAAAATGTCTAAATTGCCCATGTTTCTTATTTAGTCATGATCTTAATTATATTAGTTTTACAACATAATCTTAATCATATAAATTTCTAAATTCATGAAATATAATATTTTTATAAGAAATTTCATCATATAATTGATAAAAAAGTATAAATTCATAAAATTTGAAATCATCATAAATACATATAAATTTGAAATCACCAAAAAATACAAATATTATTTATATATGGTGTCTATACTCTGTTTTTGCTCTGTTTCAAATACCATCAAATACCCGTGGAATGTGTTATCTCCCCCCTAAGCCTTGCAACATTATTATCACTTAAAGATTGCCACAAATGAACAAGTTTTGACAGTAAACTTGCAACCTCGAACGCTAATACACCGAGCACCACCTTCTCTTTATGACCTTCGTGTTTCTTTGGAAATCTCCACAGATTACGAAACTCAGTCTCTGAAACCATCCTCTCTCAACGTTCTTATCACTTAAAATTTTAAATGTTTCCTGCAAAACTAGAAAAAAACAAAGCCGTATTCAACAAATTTTCATGTGCAACTGATAACTTTAAATCATAATCATTGTACTAACTAAAATGTGTTTGCTTAGCCTAACAATCTAGTTCTCGAGAACTCAAAACAGAGAGAAATTGTCCTGAATCCACAATCTAAAGGCAACACATCAGAATCTAGAACATTGCCACATTCAAGAGGAATTTTCTCGGAAATATCAACCAATCAAGTCAAATACAATGAACAACTAGGAAAAATTAAGCAAAAACTTGGACTCTAAGTTTAAGAGTACCAGTAAAATCTTATGCAAAAAGAAATAACAGGTTCAGAATGTCTCTCTTTCAGGTAAATTATCTTAACTTAAAAATTCAGAAAATCATAAGTAGCATAATAAACATTCGATCAGAAGTGAACTGAGATGTGTTATGTGTTACGGGGTACTAATAAAATCTGATGTACCTGAGACTTCTTGTTGATATAGACACAGACACGCTTAGTTCGCTGCACTCCTGCAAGTTAAAGCAATTTACATAAGGATTTTTTCAACTTGAGGAGGAGGCTCTACCATGTTCCTCACTTGTTCCTCAAACTGTTTTCTGTTGCCTTTCTCCTTTGAACTCTCCACAACAGTCAGCTTCATGCAGTGAAACTGCCAAGGCATTTCAACTTCAAACCAAACATAAGCAAACTTTACAGAGACAACAAAACATATCATATTACCACATAAGTGGAGGGTTTGAAGCAGGAGAGGCACCACATCCTTTGAATCCCACTTCTTCACCGATGTGGCCAACCTTTTTCCTCAAGTAAACCCATCAGAGTAAAATCAAGTAACATCTCCATCAAAGTGCATAAACAAACCCATAAGACTAAAATTCAAAAGCTAAGAGCTAAAAAAACCCAGAAGACTAAAACCCAGAACGCAAGTCACATAGATTCACCCATAACACACTAAAGTGGTGAATCTGACCTAAGACAAACTGAAATCGGCAGAAGAAGCTCACCGGAGTGAAAATTTGAAGTAAAAGCTAAGAGAGAGAGAGAGAGAGAGAGGAAGCTCACCAGAGTGAGAAGCCGCTGGAGGAAAGTCGTCTGAGAGAAGCCAACAGAGAGATATGTGTCGCCGGCGTCAGAGAAGAGAAGAGTCGAGTCGAGTCGAGAAAAAAAAGAGAAGAGCCGAAGAAGAGCAGAGAATCGCAATTTAGATTTAGGTTTTAGATTGTAATTGTTTTATTTTGCCAGGGGTATTTTTGTCTTTTTATTTTTTTTTGACTGAGTTGCTTCATCCAGATGAGCCGAGTTGGAGCAGTCAGATGAACCAGAAATTTTGTTCATAATTTTTAAAGCTCAGTGAGATGGATCATTTGGATGATGATAATTTTATGCCCTAAACAAACATCATTTGTCATCTTCACCCAGATGATCCATCTGGATGGACAACCAAACAAGCCTAGGTCTTGGAAGAATCGGTCACGTTGTCTTAACTTGGGTGGGTTTGTTTTTGTATGCTTTGGTTTTGTGATTTTGCTTGTCTTTGTTTCGTTTATCGATTATATGTTAATTTTGTCTATTTTTTTGGGTTTAGATTCCGAGGTTCTAGTTAAAATTGTTGGCTTTATTTTCAGTATGGTTTCAACTCTTGCCGGCTTTGTATAATTCAAGAAGATCAATAAAATCCTTAGATGATAAAAAAAAAAAAATTATTGTGTTGATTAAGGGGAAAAAACGATTATTGTGTTGTACTTTTTTTTTGGAAACTATTTCATTGTGTTGTAGACTTACAACTTGTATAATGTAGTACTAAACCAATACTTATTAATCTGATTTAACCAAACGTCAGTTACTTACGCCATCAACAACGAAACGAACAGAGCCTTAAAACCTATTGTTAGAGGGGGATTTAGAACTCCCCCGGTTTAATCCGGTTTGAGTTTAAATAAGCCCAGCAATCGACTTCAAGGCCCATCAAGACCGATCTACGAAATAAAATGAAGTTTCCTTTTACTTGATAAAAATAAGATTTTCTTTTATTGGAAAAAGGCAAATCCCGGAAAGAAATGAGATTATCCTTATCGGTTTAAAGGAAAAAGGACAATTGCCAATACAAAGTCAAGAAGGAAAAGGAAGAGTTAAGGACTTCAAGACTTATAAATAGGGGACCCCCTATTCATAATAATCATCTCATAACTTAGAGAGAAATCTCTAAACATCCTCTGTAACAAGAACTACGTTTTGGCTTGATCCCTTTAAGGGTACGTAGGCAGCCTTCAACGGCACAACTATAAATCTAATAAAAATAATTCTCCTAAACCCTAAACTGAATTCGCCGATATACGATATGTGCGAATTCTGGTTTCTGTTGGAGGTGGGCCTAGCACCCACAATTAGTTAGGCCCATCTTAGTAAAAAGCCTCCTCGATTCGGTCAGCATGAAGTCAACCTTTGACCAGGGGAACACCGACCTGGGACCCCGCGCTGACATCCATCCGAAACTCCCGAGCTCTCTGGGGAGCACCCTGGGACCGCGCTGACACTTCGCCAAAACAGGGACGTCGAAAGGAAAGAAGATACGTGGAAGTTGGTCAAACAGTACACTATCCGAGTAGAGGTACAGTTTCAACTTGACGTCCCACCAACCCTGCAGAGTAAGCGAAGGAGGAAAAGACACAAGGAGGGAAGTTGGCCGAACAGTATGCTATCTTACAAAAGTATGGCGCCGAGCTCATCATGACCTCTCGCCTTGAAAACCGGGGCACGCCTCCTAGAGCACCTTACCCGCGAAACAGGCTGAAGGCGCCACGTGGTCCCAGAATCCCGGGGATCACTAATGAAGATTAAGAGATTGATTAGGGAGAGAGAGGCGAGATTTTCGTTAATTAGAGAGTCAATCACAATTTGAGGCAGGTCGGGAATATTTTTGGGCAGGCCGTGGGTCGTGTTCTTTTTATTGATGATGAGGGAAGTGAGCAATTTAGAGTTACGAACTGGTTCCGAAGGACGTCTAGTTCGACGTTCTAAATTGCTGTCTTGTTACAAAGAGAGAGAGAGGTCGGGTATTTTGTCGTAGGTGAAGTGCCCGAAATCAAAAGTCCCCCTCATTAATGACATCGAGGGGTATATATAGTGGGGGTTTACTTCCTGCTCCCCGGGATTCCGGGGCCACGTGGCGTCTTCAGCCTGATTTGCGGGTAAGGTGCTCTAGGAGACGTGTTCCGGCTTTCGAGGCGAGAGGTCATGATGAGCTCGGCGAGGCGTGTTGCAGAGCAGCGCACTGTTCTGCCAACTCTCCTCCACGTGTCCTTTCCTCATTCGTCAGCTCCGCAGGGTTGGTGGGGCGTCCAGTCGAGGCCGTATATCTACGCGGGTAGGGCACTGTTCTACCAGCTCCCACGTGCCTTCTGCTCTTCTGACACTCCTGCTTTGGTGAAGTGTCAGCGCGGACCCGAGGTGCGTCCTCGGGAGCTCGGGTGGTACGAGCGCGGTGCTTTCAGGTCGGCGACCGAGCTGAAGAGGGGCCTTTCCTAAGATGGGCCTAACTAATTGGGGGTGCTAGGCCCACCTCCAACAGTAGGCCCTCCCCCAGTTCGGTGTCGCGAGGCGAGGTGAGTGACCCGAAGTTGATCTGATGTTAGTTCGGCACATCCTAGGACGGTCTCCCGTGCTCGTACTCTACGAATTTTCCGAAAATCCGTAGATGGTCGGCGCGTACCCATCACGTGGGAAAACGAAAAGGCGCCTCCTTTTTTCGCGTGTACTGCCCACGCGCGGCGTGCGAAAGACGCTTCGCGTTTGTCGAGGCGTCCCCTACTTTTGGCGTGGGAGAACGAGGCGTCGTCATCATTAGGTTTCTGGGCGGCCGTGCTTCTTTCGACACGTGTCCAGGCGTCGCTTCATTGTCCCCTTCCTCTATTTAAACCCTTCTTCCTCCTTTAGTTAGAACCTTCTGCCCATAACCCTAAGGTAACTCCTCTCTGATTCCCTCCTTCCCTTCCTTTCTCTGTGTTTTTCGATTTCTTCTTCCCCTTTGTGCAATGGCGCCGATGCTAGACGGAATTAGGGTTGAGTCGAGCGAAGAATCGGCGTCCCGTGGTGGCGGTAGCAATTCTCCGAGTTCTTCTTCTGATGGTTCCGGCCGTGCCTCCTCTCCGTGTCGAGGCGCAGACAGTGGGGAACAGCCTGTTCCTTCGACTTCAAGGGCCGCCCCGCTGCTCCCTGGGACCCATCTCCGAAAGAAGGCGGTGATAAGGTCCTCCTCTGGTGGCCGCGGTGTTGGCCAAGTTGGGGGAGGAACCGGGCGTCTGGGCGACCGCGGTGGTCGTCAGGGCGGCCGCGGTGGCGGAGAGCGAGTGACCAAGGCGAGGAGGTCCCCCTTGGTTCCGTACGAGCAGGGCGGGTCACCGACCTGGAGCACAGCGGAATCGGTAACTCTGCTGAGGGATTTGTGCGATTTCCCTGCTGGTGCCGAGCTCAGGCTACCCAGGGTGGACGAGCGCCCGTGGACTCCTCGGGCGGGCTTCGTCTGCCTGTATGAAGCGTTCTTCCAGAAGTGCGGGCTGCGCCTTCCTCTCCCCGAGCTCTTCGTCCAGTATTGCCGGGCGCGGGGTTTGGCCTTCTCGCAGGTCTGCCCGTCCACGATCCAGGGGATGATCGTGCTGCTGACCTTGGGGCACGAATGCGATGTGGAGGTGACGGTGCCCATGTTCGAGGCTCTCACCCAGCAGAAGGCGAATCCTGGGATCCCGGGAACTTACTATGCTGCCTTCAAGCCCGCGGCGATTATCCTGGAGGCCCCCAGCTCGGGGTCTAAGGCTAGCAAGCTGTCGAAGGTCGAGGACTGGTCTCGCAGCTACATCTACATCCGGGCTACCGACGTGGTTGGGCTCGATCCGTCGGCGAGATACACCCGGGATTGGAATTTTTCCCCGGGTAGGGATTTGTAGGTCGAGCTGACTAATGCTGTTTGTTTGCTTTCAGGTCCTCACTCTTCTAGGTTCAAGCTGCCGGACTACACGGGTATCCTTGCTGTGTTCAGGACGGTGCGCGACAGAGAGTGGAAGTCATTCACCTCGGGTAGAATTAAAGCTGCGATGGCCGGAGGTCGGTAATTTTTTTTTTTTTTTTTTTTTTTTTTGCCGAACTGACGGGTGCCTCTTGCAGGTAGAGCAAGGTTTGCCAGTCCGTTGTATGCGGACTCGTTTGTGGCGCCGCCGCCGCCGATAGTCGAGGTGCCGGTCCGGCGAGACCCGGCACCGTGGGCTGGGGGTGAGTCGTTCGGGGCGGCTCCTTCGAAGAAAAGGGGGGCCGAGGTTGCCGGTGGGAAGGCTGGCAAGAAGAAGAAGAGGACCGAGGTGGGAGGGTCCTCTGCCTCAGGTCGGGGCGAGGTCCGTCCTGAACTGCCTGGGTGCGAGCCCGAGGTACCTGCTACCGAGGTGCCAATAGATGGGGTCGAGGAGACTCGGACCAAAAGGGGTGAAGAGGTCGCAGTTCGGGCGGCCGAGGGCGGCGATGCGATCGCCGTTGTGGAGGGAGGCGGGCATCCCGCCCACGTGGAGGGAGCAGAGGATCGAGGCGCCGAGGGAGGCGGTGCTTCGTAGGGTTCCGATGCCGGGCCTCGGGACTACAGCTTCCACTTCTGCCATGAGGACGGTGGCACCCAGGTCATGGTGGACCAGGATGAGTGCGCCGAGCTGGCGCAGGCGATGATGTTCGGGCAGAAGCATCCGCACTTTATGCCGCAGGAGATGGCGGAGTCTGATGCCTTTCGCGCGGCGGCGCGGTCTGATGCTCGGGTGAGGTTTTATTTTGTGTATGGCTGTTTTTACGGATTTGTTGTTTTTGCTAACAGCTGGTTTGATGCAGACGATGGCCCTTACTGCCTATCTGGCGGAGGCCTATGAGAAGCGGCTCGCCGAGAAGGACGCGTCGCTTGACTTTCTGAAGGCGCACCAGGATGCCAGTACGCAGGGCCAATCCTTTCTCCTCCGCGGGCTCCAGAAGGAGCTGAGGAATGAGAGGGCCCGGTCAGCGGGGCTGGAAGAAGAGGCGGCGCGGGTACGAGCCCGGGCTGCAGAGGTGGGCAGTCTTCAGGCCGAGCTGGAGGCTGAGAGGGCCCGATCTGCCGCTGAGCGGGCTCGGGCGGCTGCCCTGGAGGAGGAGGTCGGGCTTCTGAAGGGGGAGCGGGAAACACCCCGCTCCAGGGTCAAGGGGCTGGAGGCCGCTATAGGCCGGGCGAAGGTGGCCGTGGCCGCTGAGAGCGACCGGGTGACGGCCAGGTGGGACGCGCGGAACCGGAAGTGGTCCGCGAAGATGGAGAAGATCCGCGCCCATCTTGACGGTCGCAGCCGGGCCTTAGAGCCTCATCTTGACGGACGCGTCGCCTGTGGAAGACCCGGCCCCGGGTGCTGATGAAGCCGGTCCTGCTGAGCCGCCTGTTGAGGCCGCTGTTGGGGAAGAGCGGGCCGAGCAACCCGTCCGTGGTGAGCGCGGCATGGAAGTGGAGGCGGGGGGCCCCGTTGATCTGGATGGTACCCGTGCTGACGGGGGTGAAGATTTACCGGCCGATGTGGCCTTGTAAAAATTTTGTTGTTGCATTTTTCTCTCTTTTTTTTTTTTGTCTTCTCTTTTTTTTTGTAACGATCTGGCCGTGGGCCGTTTATGTAAGTGCCGTTTCGAGGCCTCTTTTTTTTTTGTAATAAAGATGGTATTTCCGAATTCGCATGTGTGGTAGAATAGGTCGTAAACCGTATTCTGTCAATCGATGTCGTGGGCGCATGTCGTAGACCGGGCACTGTTCACGGCCTGCTGGTTACTGTTCCCGATCTGCTTGGTACTGTTCCCGACCTGCTCGGTACTGTTCACGACGAGACGGTACTGTTCATGACGTGCCGGGTACTGTTCACGATCTGCATGTTACTGTTCCCGACCTGCTTGGCACTGTTCACGACGTGCCGGGTAATGTTCATGACCTGCCAGGAACTGTTCACGACATACCGGGTACTGTTCACGAACCATCACGTCGTCCCAAAAAACCGGAGAGCTGTCTGCTCAACTCCCACTATAAATACCCCCTTTGGTATTCATTATCGAAGAGACATAAGAAAAACTCTCATTCTCTCTCTCTCTAAATAACTTTCCCTCTCTAAAAAAGGAGCTCTCTCCAAGCTCTCCCAGCTCTCGGCAGCTCTCCCCAACTCTCCGCAGCTCTGATGAGCTCCCAGCTCTCCCGAAGACCCGACCTGACAGTCGACCGACGACCCGACCTGACGGTCGACCGGCGACCGACGACCCGACGGTCGACCGGCGACCGATGACCTAACAGTCGACCGACGACCCGACCTGACGGCCGATCTGACAGTCGACCTTCGACCCGACCTGACAGCCGACCTGACAGTCGACCGATGACCCGACCTGACGGCCGACCGACGACCCGACCTGACGGCCGACCTGGCGACCCGACCTGACGGCCCGGCGACCCGACCTAACAGTCGACCGACGACCCGACCTGACGGCCGACCCGACAGTCGACCGACGACCCGACCTGACAGTCGACCGACGACCCGACCTGACGGTCGACTGGCGACCGACGACCTAACAGTCGACCGACGACCCGACCTGACAGCCGACCTGACAGTCGACCGACGACCCGACCTGACGGTCGACAGTCGACCGACGACCCGACCTGACGGCTGACCTGACAGTTGACCGATGACCCGACCTGACGGCCGACCGACGACCCGACCTGACGGCAGACCTGGTGACCCGACCTGACGGCCCGGCGACCCGACCTAACAGTCGACCGACGACCCGACCTGACGGCCGACCCGACAGTCGACCGACGACCCGACCTGGCAGTCGACCGACGACCCGACCTGACGGTCGACTGGCGACCGACGACCTAACAGTCGACCGACGACCCGACCTGACAGTCGACCGACGACCCGACCTGACAGTCGACTGACGACCCGACCTGACGGTCGACCGGCGACCGACGACCCGACCTGGCGACCCGACCTGACTAGCTCTCAGCTCTCCAGTTCTCTCCTACCCGCCTCAGCAACGAACTACGAATGGCTTGATCCCCAATCCGGGGTACGTAGGCAGCCCTCTGGGCACAGCTATAAATCACCTCTTCCTCCTCATTTGCCGAACGGAACGCAACCGGCTGTACCTTAACAGAAAATCCTCGAACCTCTGTTGGAGGTGGGCCTAGCACCCCCAATTAGTTAGGCCCATCTTAGGAAAGGCCCCTCTTCAGCCCGGTCGCCGACCTTAAAGCACCGCGCTCGTGCCACCCGAGCTCCCGAGGACGCACCTCGGGTCCGCACTGACACTTCACCAAAGCAGGAGTGTCAGAAGAGTAGAAGGCACGTGGGAGCCGGTAGAACAGTGCCCTACCCGCGTAGAGATACAGCCTCGACTGGACGCCCCACCAACCCTGCGGAGATGACGAAGGAGGAAAGGACACGTGGAGGAGAGTTGGCAAAACAGTGCGCTGCTCTGCAACACGCCTCGCCGAGCTCATCATGACCTCCCTCCTCGAAAACCGGAACACGCCTCCTAGACAACTTTACCCGCGAAACAGGCCGAAGACGCCACGTAGCTCCGAGATCCCGGGGAGCAGGAAGTCAACTGCCGGTATAAATACCCCTCGATGTCATTAATGATCGGGATCTGGAAAATTTTGTATCTCACCTACTACAAGTGACCCGACCTCATCATACTGTTCGTAACTCTAAATTGCTCACTTCATCATCAATAAAAAGAACACGGCCCACGGCCTGCCCAAAAATATTCCCGACCTGCCTCAAATTGTGGTTGACTCTCTAATTAACGAAAATATCGCCTCTCTCTCCCTAATCAATCTCTTATTCTTCTTTAGCGATCCCCGGGATCAACAATTGGCGCTAGAAGGAGGGGCAGGAGATTCTTCTATACACAAGGAGCAGTTCAACCACAACCGCAACCGCAACAACGATGGCAATTCCGCCCCCAAGAGTGTTGTCAGACCAGGAGACCCAGGCCCAGACAACGGCCCCGCCGACGACTCATACAACAGCGACCGCCCCACCGTCAGCCCAGGCGGCTACCAACCGGCCAATTCCCCGAGAGCAGTTCTTCAGGGCTCCGCCCCCGGCGCCGACGCCCACTACTTCCGACGGCTCCGCTGCCCACAATGCGCCCCGAACGTCGGAAGACCATCCCACACTGTCCGCCGTAATGCAAACCCTGCTCGCCAGAATAGACGAGCTGACGCGAGCTACCGATCAACGGTTCGCCACGCTAGGAGCCTCCCGTGACCGGTCGGACAACATCGGATCCCCTGACGTCCATCTCAGAGAGCCGGCCTTTCGGGAAGAAACCCCGCCCGTCCGGATAAGCCGGCCTGGCGACTCACCATCATGATCCGAAGGCCCGGGCGGACGTTTCGCCCCGGCCGTAGGAAGCCACCCGGGCGACGAAGCCCACCATCTCCGATCCAGCTCAGAGCGCTCCAGGGACGCCGAGTTCGAAGCTATGAAGGAGATAATCCGCGCGATGTCCTCCAAAATCCATCAGGCCACCAGCGCGGCCCCGAAAATAGATCGCGTCCTCAGAGAGACGCAAACCACGCCGTTCACCAGCCGGATCGCCTCCGTCCCGCTCCAGCACCTCGGGAAGCTCAAGCTCCAGCCCTACGCGGGCACCACCGACCCGGCCCAGTACCTTACGGCGTTCACCATCGCCATGGGCCGCGCCCATTTCTCCCTAGATGAGCGCGAGGCCGCCCACTGCCAGCTCTTCGTAGAGAACCTCACCGGCCCGGCCCTCACATGGTTCTCTCGGCTGAAGACGCACTTCATAGACAGCTTCAGAGATCTGTCGACTACCTTCCTCGAGCACTACTCCATCAACATCAGGCAGTCCGCATCCAGCGCGGACCTCTGGGCGTTGAACCAAGGAGCGAAGGAGTCGCTCAGGTCCTTCATAGAACGCTTCAAAGCCACGGCCTCACAAAGCAACGTGACGGAAGAGTCAGCGCTCCCCGCTCTAAGAAAGGGCCTCCGGGCTGATTCGGCCTTCAAGGACGACATGAAGCTCAACAAGCCGCGCTCGTTGGAAGACGCCCTACACCGCGCTGGAATCTTCGTCGAACTCGAGGAGGAAAAGGTGGCTGAGTCAAGAAACAGCGCCTAGCACAGGGCCCCGGTCCCGAAGGAGCGGCTCCAAGAAAGATGTCAGGAGCCTCATCAACACTACGATGACGAGTATCAGCGCAGCAAAATAAAGCAGGCCGCCGCATTCCTCGTCAACGGACCGCCCGCCGGCCTCCGCCTGCGCGACCCCGTTTTTCCCCCCAACCCCGCGCCAAAGCTGCCCTGGAACAAGTACGTGCGAGATCCCAACCAGCAGGATCGGCGCCCCGACGAACCAAACGACAGGGACCCCCGACCAGACGAACAGTATGACAGGTCGGCCTTCTGCGACTTCCACCAGAGAAAGGAGCACCCGACCTCACAATGCCGCGCACTCCAAGAAGTCCTGCTGAACCAATTCCAGAGGGGGGAAATCCGCGTTCCGGAACGACTGCGCCCGCGAGCCTGGGACAGCGATCGACCACAGCCCCGCGATAACCGAGGTCGCGAGGACAGCCGGGCTAGGCCTTACAACCGCGCCCAAAACGACGATCGTCGGCGACGATCCCCCTCGCGAGACCGGGAAACTGGCAGATCGCCTCCCCCGGCCCGGACTCTGATAGGAATGATCATGGGAGGTCTCCTCTCGTGCAGCGATTCAGTACGGTCCATCAAGCGTCATGAGAGGAGGACTGACACGTCCCTGAAATGGCACTCCGGCCCGGAGATCGATGCGTTGGACACGAGCAAAAGGGGGATATGTTTCTCCGAGGCCGACGCGATCGGGGTCCACCAGCCCCACAACGACCCCCTCGTCGTACAAGTCCGCGTAGCCGACTGCAACGTCAACCGAGTCCTCGTCGATACGGGCAGCTCTGTCGATCTCATCTTCAAGGATACCCTTGCCAGGATGAATCTAAACGGGGTCGCAATCAAGACGCACTCAATCTCGCTAACCGGCTTCGCCGGAGACACCGTCAACGGCATCGGCACCATCGAACTGCCGGTCTACGTAGGTCGGGTCACGAAAATCGTCAAGTTCGTGGTCTTCGATCTCGCTAACCGGCTTCGCTGCTTAACCGTCAGCGAGAATCAGCCCGGTGAGAGGACCTCATCACCCAGGTCAGCATCGATCCGAGCGACCCCGCCCGCTGCGTCGGCATCGGAACCGACCTCGACGAGGACATCAAGAAAGAGCTGGTCGAATTCCTGGGGAAAAACGTCTCCACCTTCGCCTGGTCAACCGGCCACATGCCCGGCATCGACCTGGCCATGTGCAGCCACGAGCTCAACGTGGACCCGACCTGCAGACCGGTAAAGCAGAAACGGCGAAAGCTAGTCCCCGAGCGCGCGCAGGCAGTCAATGACGAGGTGGAAAGGCTCACCGCAGCGGGCTCAATCACCGAGGTCAAATACCCGGACTGGCTGGCTAACCCAGTGGTAGTCAAGAAGAAGAGCGGGAAATGGAGGGTCTGCGTGGATTTCACCGACCTCAACAAGGCGTGCCCGAAAGACAGCTTCCCCCTCCCCCGAATCGACCAAGTCGTCGAAGCCACTGCGGGGAACGAGCTGCTCTCCTTCATGGATGCCTTCTCGGGGTACAACCAGATCCCCATGCACCCCGACGACCAGGAGAAGACCGCATTCATCACGGATCGAGGCATCTACTGCTACAAGGTAATGCCCTTCGGACTCAAAAACGCCGGAGCCACCTATCAACGGCTCGTCAACCGGATGTTCGCCGATCAAATTGGCCGCACTATGGAAGTGTATATAGATGACATGCTGGTGAAATCTCTGGTGGCAACCGACCACGTCACTCATCTCCGATCCTGCTTCCGGACGTTGAACGAATACAACATGAAGCTGAATCCAGCCAAATGTTCTTTCGGCGTCACGTCTGGCGAATTCCTCGGGTACATCATCACCCAGCGCGGGATCGAGGCCAATCCCAAGCAGATCCGAGCTATCACCGAGCTCAAATCTCCGTAGAGCACGCGTCAGTTACAGCGACTCACCGGGAGAATCGCCGCGTTGAACCGGTTCATCTCCCGCTCTACCGACAGGTGCCTCCCGTTCTACCAACTGCTCCGAGCTAACAAGCGGTTCGAATGGGACGACAAGTGTGAAGAAGCCCTCCAACAGCTGAAGGAGTACATATCCACTCCTCTCGTCCTGTCCAAACCGGAAGAAGGCGAAACCCTCTACCTCTATATCGCCATCTCTGCATCAGCGGTGAGCGGGGTATTAGTGCGGGAAGACCGGGGGGACCAGAGGCCCATCTCTTACATCAGCAAATCCCTTGACGATGCGGAGAGCAGGTACCCAACTTTGGAGAAGCTCGCCTTGGCGGTAGTCATCGCAGCCAGAAAGCTCCGGCCTTACTTTCAATCCCACACGATCGCCGTCCTAAGCACCTACCCCCTCAGGACCATCCTCCACAGCCCGAGCCGGTCTGGCCGGATAATGAAGTGGGCTGTTGAGCTGGGCGAGTATGAAATCGATTACCGAGGTCGGACCGCGATCAAATCTCAAGCTCTGGCCGACTTCATGGTTGAGTTGGTACCCGAGCTAGCAGCCGACGAAGTCCCCGAAGTGTGGAGCCAGCATGTCGACGGATCGGCCTCCAAACACGGCTCCGGCGTCGGCATACGCCTCGAGTCCCCGACCAAGGAGATCCTCGAGCAGTCTTTCCGTCTGGCCTTCCCGGCGTCAAATAACGAGGCCGAGTACGAAGCTCTGATTGCCGGCCTGCGCCTGGCCAAGGAGGTCGGCGCGAAGAAAATCCGAGCTTACTGCGACTCCCAGCTCGTCGCCAATCAATTCAGCGGGGAGTATGAGGCCAAGAACGATCGTATGGATGCTTACCTCAAGGTGACCCAAGGCTTGGCCGCAGACTTCTCCGAGTTCACCCTGACAAAGATCCCCCGAGGCGATAATACCTCCGCAGACGCCCTCGCCGCGCTGGCCTCCACCTCGGCCCCAGCCCAACGAGGGATGATCCCGGTCGAGAGTATCGACTTCCCTAGCATCGAACTACCAAAAGGGGCCTACCTGATCAACCCCCAGTCCGCGGACCCTGACGAAGCCGTCCCACCTCCCGAAGTCCTACCGCCACCGCCGGCCGAGCTCGAACTACCAGACTGGCGAGTCGACCTACTTCTGTACATCGCAGACGGCGTTCACCCCCCAGACCGGTGGGCAGCTCGCCGACTAAGGAAGAAGTGCGCCCGATACACGATGCTGGACGGCAATCTGTTCCGGTGGAGCGCCTCGGGAACCCTGCTCGGCTGCCTCCACGGGCAGGAAACCATTGACGTGATAAAGGAAATGCACGAAGGCGCCGACGGAAACCACTCCAGCGACCGGGCTCTCGCCCTGAGAATAAGGAACCAAGGACACTACTGGCCAACAATGCTTCAAGATTGCGAAAAATTCGCAGCCCGGTGCGAGAAGTGCCAGCATCACGGTCCCCTCATTCACTGTCCCACCGAGCTCCTTACCACTGCGGTAGCACCCTACCCCTTCATGCGATGGGCCATGGACATAGTCGGGCCCCTCCCCCGATCTCGCCAAAAGCGCTTCATCTTGGTCATGACCGACTTCTTCACCAAGTGGGTCGAAGCCGAAGCTTACGCCAAGATCACGGCAGAGGACGTCCGAAAGTTCGTCTGGAAGTTCATCATCTGCCGGCACGGGCTGCCTTACGAGATCGTCACCGACAACGGTGCCCAGTTCACATCGATCCTCTTCGAAGACTTCTGCGCAAAGTGGAAAATCAGGCTGAGTAAGTCCACCCCGAGATACCCACAAGGAAATGGACAGGCCGAGGCCACCAACAAGACCATCCTCGACGGCCTCAAAAAGCGACTAGACGACAAGAAGGGGTCCTGGGCCGACGAGCTCGATGGAGTCCTCTGGTCCCATCGCACAACGCCGAAGACGTCGACAGGTCGCACACCTTTCAGCCTCTCTCACAGCATGGAAGCAATGGCCCCATCCGAAGTCGGGCTCCCCACTCCTCGCCGCGCTATGCTCACCCAGCAGCCTGCACTGAACGATGCCGTCCTACTCAACGAGCTGGATTTCCTTGAGGAGCAGCGGGACCATTCCCTCCTCCGAATCCAGAACTACCAACAGCTCGCTTCCAAGTACTACAACAAGAGGGTTCGAGGCAGGTTCTTCACCGAAGGCGACCTGGTCCTCCGCAAGGTCTTCGAAAACACCGCCGAGCTAAACGCAGGCAAGCTCGGGGCACATTGGGAGGGCCCTTACCTTATCTCCAAGGTCGTGAAGCCCGGCGTCTACGAGATACCCGCGTAGTCCGGCAGCTTGAACCTAGAAGAGTGAGGACCTGAAAGCAAAACAAACAGCATTAGTCAGACAAAACCGAAGAAGAGAAGTCAGCTCGACCTGTAAATCCCTACCCGGGGAAAAATTCCAATCCCGGGTGTATCTCGCCGACGGATCGAGCCCAACCACGTCGGTAGCCCGGATGTAGAAGTAGCTGCGAGACCAGTCCTCGACCTTCGACAGCTTGCTAGCCTTAGACCCCGAGCTGGGGGCCTCCAGGATATTCGCCGCGGGCTTGAAGGCAGCATAGTAAGTTCCCGGGATCCCAGGATTCGCCTTCTGCTGGGTGAGAGCCTCGAACATGGGCACCGTCACCTCCACATCGCATTTGTGCCCCAAGGTCAGCAGCACGATCATCCCCTGGATCGTGGACGGGCAGACCTGCGAGAAGGCCAAACCCCGCGCCCGGCAATACTGGACGAACAGCTCGGGGAGAGGAAGGCGCAGCCCGCACTTCTGGAAGAACCCTTCATACAGACAGACGAAGCCCGCCCGAGGGGTCCACGGGCGCTCGTCCGCTCTGGGTAGCCTGAGCTCGACACCAGCAGGGAAATCGCACAAATCCCTCAGCAGAGTGACCCGCCCTGCTCGTACGGAACCAAGGGGGACCTCCTCGCCTTGGTCACTCGCTCTCCGCCGCCGCGGTCGCCCGGACGCTCGGTTCCTCCCCCAACTTGGCCAACACCGCGGCCACCAGAGGAGGACCTTATCACCGCCTTCTTTCGGAGAAGGGTCCCAGGGAGCAGCGGGGCGGCCCTTGAAGTCGAAGGAACAGGCTGTTCCCCACTGTCTGCGCCTCGACACGGAGAGGAGGCGTGCCCGGAATCGTCGGAAGAAGAACTCAGAGAATCACTGCGGTTGTCACGAGATGCCGAATCGTCGCTCGACTCAACCCTAATTCCGTCTAACATCGGCGCCATTGCACAAAGAGGAAGAAGTCGAAAAACAAAGAAAGGAAGGGAAGCAGGGAATCAGAGAGAAAGAGTTACCTTGAGAGTATGCGCAGAAGGTTTTAACAGGAGGAAGAAAGAGGGGTTAAATAGAGGAAGGGGACAATGAAGCGACGCCTGGACACGTGTCGAAAGAAGCACGGCCGCCCAGAAACCCCCGACCAGACGAGCAGTACGACAGGTCGGCCTTCTGCGACTTCCACCAGAGAAAGGGGCATCCGACCAGACAGTGCCGCGCACTACAAGAAGTCCTGCTGAACCAATTCCAAAGGGGGGAAATCCGCGTTCCAGAACGACTGCGCCCGCGAGCCTGGGACAGCGATCGACCACAGCCCCGCGATAACCGAGGTCGTGAGGACAGCCTGGCTAGGCCTTACAACCGCGCCCAAAACGACGATCGTCGGCGACGATCCCCCTCGCGAGACCGGGAAACGGGCAGATCGCCTCCCCCGGCCCGGAATCTGATAGGAATGATCATGGGAGGTCTCCTCTCGTGCAGCGATTCTGTGCGGTCCATCAAGCGTCACGAGAGGAGGACCGACGCGTCCCTGAAATGGCACTCCGGCCCGGAGATCGATG
This sequence comes from Eutrema japonicum, assembly GCA_030161315.1. Lineage (NCBI taxonomy): Eukaryota > Viridiplantae > Streptophyta > Magnoliopsida > Brassicales > Brassicaceae > Eutrema > Eutrema japonicum. Next base: position 47,719,623 of record BSQW01000011.1, read on the forward strand.
CGCAGGACACGAGCAAAAGGGGGATATGTTTCTCCGAGGCCGACGCGATCGGGGTCCACCAGCCCCACAACGACCCCCTCGTCGTACAAGTCCGCGTAGCCGACTGCGACGTCAACCGAGTCCTCGTCGATACGGGCAGCTCGGTCGATCTCATCTTCAAGGATACCCTGGCCAGGATGAATCTAAACGGGGTCGCAATCAAGCCGCACTCAATCCCGCTAACCGGCTTCGCCGGAGACACCGTCAACGGAATCGGCACCATCGAATTGCCGGTCTATGTAGGTCGGGTCACGACAATCGTCAAGTTCGTGGTCTTCGATACCACCCCGATCTACAACATCATCCTCGGAACCCCTTGGCTGCATTCGATGAAGGCGGTCACTTCGACGTATCATCAATGCCTTAAGTTCCCCAACCAGGCCGGGACGTATACTCTTAGGAGCAACCAGAGGGTCTCTCGCGCCTGCTTCGCCATCGAACATAAGTTGCGCCACGCCGCGCCGGCCTGCTTGGCGGTCAGCGCGTATCAGCCCGGTGAGACCACTGCCCGGGACCTCCCAGGAGAAGACCTCGTCACCCAGGTCAACATCGATCCGAGCGACCCCGCCCGTTGCGTCGGCATCGGAACCGACCTCGACGAGGACATTAAGAAAGAGCTGGTCGATTTCCTGGGGCAAAACGTCTCCACCTTCGCCTGGTCAACCGGCGATATGCCCGGCATCGACCCAGCAACGTGCAGCCACGAGCTCAACGTGGACCCGACCTCCAGACCAATCAGGCAGAAGCGGCGAAAGCGAGGCCCTGAGCGAGCGCAGGCCGTCAATGACGAGGTGGAAAGGCTCACCGCAGCCGGCTCAATCACCGAGGTCAAATACCCGGACTGGCTGGCCAACCCGGTGGTAGTCAAGAAGAAGAGCGGGAAATGGAGGGTTTGCGTGGATTTCACCGACCTCAACCAGGCATGCCCAAAAGACAGCTTTCCCCTCCCCCGAATCGACCAAGTCGTCGAAGCCTCGGCCGGGAACGAGCTGCTCTCTTTCATGGACGCCTTCTCGGGGTACAACCAGTCCCCATGCACCCCGATGACCAGGAGAAGACCGCGTTCATCACGGACCGAGGCATTTACTGCTACAAGGTAATGCCCTACGGACTCAAAAACGCCGGAGCCACCTACCAACGGCTCGTCAACCGGATGTTCGCCGATCAAATTGGCCGCACTATGAAAGTATATATAGATGACATGCTGGTGAAATCTCTGGTGGCAACCGACCACGTCACTCATCTCCGATCCTGCTTCCGGACGTTGAACGAATACAACATGAAGCTGAATCCAGCCAAGTGTTCTTTCGGCGTCACGTCTGGCGAATTCCTCGGGTACATCATCACCCAGCGCGGGATCGAGGCCAATCCCAAGCAGATCCGAGCTATCACCGAGCTCAAGTCCCCCGAGAGCACGCGTCAAGTACAGAGACTCACCGGGAGAATCGCCGCGCTGAACCGGTTCATCTCCCGCTCTACCGACAGGTGCCTCCCGTTCTACCAACTGCTCCGAGCTAACAAGCGGTTCGAGTGGGACGACAAGTGCGAGGAAGCCCTCCAACAGCTGAAGGAGTACATATCCACTCCTCCCGTCCTGTCTAAACCGGAAGAAGGCGAAACCCTCTACCTCTACATCTCCATCTCTGCATCAGCGGTGAGCGGGGTATTAGTGCGGGAAGACCGGGGCGACCAGAGGCCCATCTCTTACATCAGTAAATCCCTTGACGACGCGGAGAGCAGGTACCCAACTTTGGAGAAGCTCGCCTTGGCGGTAGTCGTCGCAGCCAGAAAGCTCCGGCCTTACTTTCAATCCCACACGATCGCCGTCCTAAGCACCTACCCCCTCAGGACCATCCTCCACAGCCCGAGCCGGTCTGGCCGGATAATGAAGTGGGCTGTTGAGCTGAGCGAGTATGAGATCGAGTACCGAGGTCGGACCGCGATCAAATCTTAAGTTCTGGCCGATTTCCTGGTTTAGTTGGTACCCGAGCTATCAGTTGACGAAGTCCCCGAAGTGTGGAGCCTGCATGTCGACGGACCGGCCTCCAAGCACGGGTCCGGCGTCGGCATACGCCTCGAGTCCCCGACCAAGGAGATCCTCGAGCAGTCTTTCCGTCTGGCCTTCCCGGCGTCAAATAACGAAGCCGAGTACGAAGCTCTGATTGCCGGCCTGCGCCTGGCCAAGGAGGTCGGCGTGAAGAAAATCCGAGCTTACTGCGACTCCCAGCTCGTCGCCAATCAATTTAGTGGGGAGTATGAGGCCAAGAATGATCGTATGGATGCTTACCTCAAGGTGACCCAAGGATTGGCCGCAGACTTCTCCGAGTTCACCCTGACAAAGATCCCCCGAGGCGATAATACTTCCACAGACGCCCTCGCCGCGCTGGCCTCCACCTCGGCCCCAGCCCAACGACGGGTGATCCCGGTCGAGAGTATCGACTTCCCTACCATCGAACTGCCAAAAGGGGCCTACTTGATCAACCCCCAGGCCGCGGACCCTGACGAAGACGTCCTACCTCCCGAAGTTCTACCGCCACCCCCGGCCGAGCCCGAACTACCAGACTGGCGAGTCGACCTACTGCTGTACATCGCAGACGGCGTTCACCCCCCAGACCGGTGGGCCTCTCGCCGGCTAAGGAAGAAGTGCGCCCGATACACGATGCTGGACGGCAATCTGTTACGGTGGAGCGCCTCGGGAACCCTGCTCGGCTGCCTCCACGGGCAAGAAACCATTGACGTGATGAATGAAATGCACGAGGGCGCCGACGGAAACCACTCCAGCGGCCGGGCTCTCGCCCTGAGAATACGGAACCAAGGACACTACTGGCCAACAATGCTTCAAGATTGCGAAAAATTCGCAGCCCGGTGCGAGAAGTGCCAGCGTCACGGTCCCCTCATTCACTGCCTTACCGAGCTCCTCACCACCGCGGTGGCACCCTACCCATTCATGCGATGGGCCATGGACATAGTCGGCCCTCTTCCCCGATCTCGTCAAAAGCGCTTCATCCTAGTAATGACCGACTTCTTCACCAAGTGGGTTGAGGCCGAAGCTTACGCTAAGATCACGGCGGAAGACGTCCGAAAGTTCGTCTGGAAGTTCATCATCTGCCGGCAGGGGCTGCTTTACGAAATCGTGACCGACAACGGTGCCCAGTTCACGTCGATCCTCTTCGAAGACTTCTGCGCAAAGTGGAAAATCAGGCTGAGTAAGTCCACCCCGAGATATCCACAAGGAAACGGACAAGCCGAGGCCACCAACAAGACCATCCTCGACGGTCTTAAAAAGCGACTAGATGACAAGAAAGGGTTCTGGGCCGACGAGCTAGATGGAGTCCTCTGGTCCCATCGCACAACGCCGAAGACGTCGACAGGTCGCACACCATTCAGCCTCTCTCACAGCATGGAAGCAATGGCCCCATCCGAAGTCGGGCTCCCCACTCCTCGCCGCGCTATGCTCACCCAGCAGCCCGCACTGAACGATGCCGTCCTACTCAGCGAGCTGGATTTCCTTGAGGAGCAGCGGGACCATTCCCTCCTCCGAATCCAGAACTACCAACAGCTCGCTTCCAAGTACTACAACAAGAGGGTTCGAGGCAGGTTCTTCACCGAAGGCGACCTGGTCCTCCGCAAGGTCTTCGAAAACATCGCCGAGCTAAACGCAGGCAAGCTCGGGGCACATTGGGAGGGCCCTTACCTTATCTCCAAGGTCATGAAGCCCGGCGTCTACGAGATACCCGCGTAGTCCGGCAGCTTGAACCTAGAAGAGTGAAGACCTGAAAGCAAAACAAACAGCATTAGTCAGACAAAACCGAAGAAGAGAAGTCAGCTCGACCTGCAAATCCCTACCCGGGGAAAAATTACAATCCCGGGTGTATCTCGCCGACGGATCGAGCCTAACCACGTCGGTAGCCCGGATGTAGAAGTAGCTGCGAGACTAGTCCTCGACCTTCGACAGCTTGCTAGCCTTAGACCCCGAGCTGGGGGCCTCCAGGATATTCGCCGCGGGCTTGAAGGCAGCATAGTAAGTTCCCGGGATCCCAGGATTCGCCTTCTGCTGGGTGAGAGCCTCGAACATGGGCACCGTCACCTCCACATCGCATTTGTGCCCCAAGGTCAGCAGCACGATCATCCCCTGGATCGTGGACGGGCAGACCTGCGAGAAGGCCAAACCCCGCGCCCGGCAATACTGGACGAACAGCTCGGGGAGAGGAAGGCGCAGCCCGCACTTCTGGAAGAACCCTTCATACAGACAGACGAAGCCCGCCCGAGGGGTCCACGGGCGCTCGTCCGCTCTGGGTAGCCTGAGCTAGACACCAGCAGGGAAATCGCACAAATCCCTCAGCAGAGTTACCGATTCCGCTGTGCTCCAGGTCGGTGACCCGCCCTGCTCGTACGGAACCAAGGGGGACCTCCTCGCCTTGGTCACTCGCTCTCCGCCGCCGCGGCCGCCCTGACGACCACCGCGGTCGCCCGGACGCCCGGTTCCTCCCCCAACTTGGCCAACACCGCGGCCACCAGAGGAGGACCTTATCACCGCCTTCTTTCGGAGATGGGTCCCAGGGAGCAGCGGGGCGACCCTTGAAGTCGAAGGAACAGGCTGTTCCCCACTGTCTGCGCCTCGACACGGAGAGGAGGCGTGCCCGGAATCGTCGGAAGAAGAACTCAGAGAATCACTGCGGTTGTCACGAGATGCCGACTCGTCGCTCGACTCAACCCTAATTCCGTCTAACATCGGCGCCATTGCACAAAGAGGAAGAAGTCGAAAAACAAAGAAAGGAAGGGAAGCAGGGAATCAGAGAGAAAGAGTTACCTTGAGAGTATGCGCAGAAGGTTTTAACAGGAGGAAGAAAGAGGGGTTAAATAGAGGAAGGGGACAATGAAGCGACGCCTGGACACGTGTCGAAAGAAGCACGGCCGCCCAGAAACCTAATGATGACAACTCCTCGTTCTCCCACGCCAAAAAGTAGGGGACGCCTCGATAAACGCGAAGCGTCTGTCGCACGCCGCGCGTGGACAGCTCACGCGAAAAAAGAGGTGACCTTTCGTTCTCCCACGTGATGGGTACGCGCCAACCGTCTACGGATTTTTGGAAAGGTCAACACGTATGAGCCTGGGCTCAAATCTGGGCTGTAACACCCCGCGCTCCTCCGCCCAAATTTCGAGGAACCGTCCTAAGATGTGCCGAACTAACATCAGATCAACTTCGGGTCGCTCACCTCGCCTCGCGACACCGAACTGGGGGAGGGCCTATTGTTGGAGGTGGGCCTAGCACCCCCAATTAGTTAGGCCCATCTTAGGAAAGGCCCCTCTTCAGCCTGGTCGCCGACCTGAAAGCACCGCGCTCGTGCCACCCTAGCTCCCGAGGACGCACCTCGGGTCCGCGCTGACACTTCACCAAAGCAGGAGTGTCAGAAGAGTAGAAGGCACGTGGGAGCCGGTAGAACAGTGCCCTACCCGCGTAGAGATACGGCCTCGACTGGACGCCCCACCAACCCTGCGGAGCTGACGAAGGAGGAAAGGACACGTGGAGGAGAGTTGGCAAAACAGTGCGCTGCTCTGCAACACGCCTCGCCGAGCTCATCATGACCTCCCTCCTCGAAAACCGGAACACGCCTCCTAGACCACCTTACCCGCGAAACAGGCCGAAGACACCACGTAGCTCCGAGATCCCGGGGAGCAGGAAGTCAACTGCCGGTATAAATACCCCTCGATGTCATTAATGATCGGGATCTGGAAAATTTTGTATCTCACCTACTACAAGTGACCCGACCTCTCTCCTTCTCTCTCTCTCTTTGTAACAAGACAGCAATTTAGAACGCCGAACTGGACGTCCTTCGGAACCAGTTCGTAACTCTAAATTGCTCACTTCATCATCAATAAAAAGAACACGGCCCACGGCCTGCCCAAAAATATTCCCGACCTGCCTCAAATTGTGGTTGACTCTCTAATTAACGAAAATCTCGCATCTCTCTCCCTAATCAATCTCTTAATCTTCTTTAGCGATCCCCGGGATCAACAACCTCCCCGATACAAATTGATTTGTGGGAGACGTGCTCAAACACGTTTCAACAAAGTAGAAGGTCAACTCCCACTATATATATCCCTTAGTATGTACGAAGAAGAGGGACTTGGGGATCTCATTCTCTACAAAATAGGCCCGATCTCTCTCATTTGTAACAAGGCAGCGCCATTTAGAACGCCGAACTGGATTCCCGTCGGAATTAGTTCGTAAATCTAAATCGTTCGTCTCTTTTCATCATTAATACAAAGAATACGGTCATCGACCTGTTTACCATAATATCCGGCCTGCTATAAGTTGTGGTTAACTCGTTCTATTTAACGGAAATCTCGCCTTTCTACTCCCTAATTAACCTCTAAACAATTTCAATGATCTTCTGAATTAACAGTTCCTTCAATTGGCGCTAGAAGGAGGAGGCAAGAAAATTGCGGATTTATGGAGAATTATTTTTAAACCCTAAAAATTTGGCGAAATGTCTGATCTGTCTCGTCACGTTTACCGATTAAAATCTCCAAATCAACGACGTGGAACGCCTTCGTCAAATACGAAGAAGCTAAGTTTTACATGATCATGCTTACTTGTTTTTTTTTATTACTTAGGGGTTTGGTATATTGTTGGTTTAGAATAACCATTGGTATATTCTAATGCTAAATCAATTCACGCTTGACTGCACACAAAAAAAGAAAAAAAAAATTTATGTGGTCTTCTTTTTTACACGTCTTTTCCTCGAATGGCAGGAAAAGAAAAACTCCTCCTTTGTCCGATGAGAGACTCGACGACACCGGTGACGACTCTTTCATAACCGGTTCTCTGCCATCTGAAATCGGATCGTTCCCAAGGAATTCACGACATCTTCTCCAAATCGAACTCTCCATCAATAGGCTAACAAAGCTACGAAGACATTGAACCGGGCAAACAGAGCTCCATCCCATAACGAAATAAATCCTCAAGCGCTGCTTCTGCCCCAAGATCAGATCATAAGCAATTCGTCATCTCACTCGCAAGCTTCGTCTCGACATCTCTGCATCATATCACCGCCATCGACTTGGCTTACTACTGAATCTGCTCGAAAGCTCATCGGCTCGTGTGAGCTCGTTAAGACCCAGACCCATCAATTCCGATTTAAGCTCGATAGCATACTTTGCTCACATCTCCGTCGAGTTCATCACCTCGCAGAGATTTCGAAAAACAACCGTCAAGCTCAGGTTCACACATCGTCACGCATCAGCGATCCGCCACCGACTCGAGCTCCCCGAAGCTCCACCACCGACGCCGCCCCTCAACGCAGTTCCTGCAACAAAAGGCAACCGACGTCGTGAAAATCAGATTTCCTTTTTGGGCTAGAACACATATTTGGCCCATTTAATATCAAGAGATAATCATGCACAAAAAAGGGAGTTGGGCCTAAAGCCCGATAAGAAGAGAAGTCGAGATTCGATCATCATAAAAAATAAAATAAAATAAAAGGACAACCTCCGGTCTACCTCGAAATTATCGATCTATCAAAACCAGTATCACAGCTCGTCAACCGAACTTCCTAAAATTCAGGTATCATCTATTAAAAAAAAATAATTTTAATTTATTATTCGAAGATATTTTCTTTTCAGATTATATCACTGGATCTATCCCTTTAAATGCCAAACCATACTCAACAAAGCAAAAGGGAGACGTCTGCCTACCTCTCAATAAGACATATCGCCTACTGTGCAGTTAGACAGCCCACGGTCAGAGTTGATCGACCACGCAGTTAGGCAGCTCGCAGTCAGAGTTCGTCGACCTCGCGGTTAGGTAGCTCGCTATCGCAGTTCGCCGACCTCGCAGCTTACCGACATCGCAGTCACAGCTCATCGACCTCGCAGTTCACCGATCTCACGGTCGCAGCTCTCCGACCTCACAGTATGGCAACTCGCAGTCGCAACACGCCGACCTTACAATTGAGCAGCTTGCAATCACAGCTCGTCGACTTCTCGCACAAATTATCAAGACCGAGAACCAACTTCGCTCGTAGGATAAACCGAGTCCGACCTCGCATCTAAACTAACAAATACCGAGCTCAGCCTCGAGTTCAATATCTCGTCTTTAGTAATTTTTGCAGGAACAAAGTCGAACAACGTCTAAAAGAAAATTCGACCAGATGCTGATTTCAACTCCAACCGGGCTAAAGAATTCTCCAAAGAAATCCGCCGAACTCGAACACTCTTTCGCCGAACTGAGGGGGGGACTAATTGTTAGAGGGGGATTTAGCACTCCCCCGGTTTAACCCGGTTTGAGTTTAAATCAGCCCAGCAATCGACTTCAAGGCCCATCAAGACCGATCTACGAAATAAAAGGAAGTTTCCTTTTACTTGATAAAAATAAGATTTCGTTTTATTGAAAAAAGGCAAATCCCGGAAAGAAAGAATATTATCCTTATCGGTTTAAAGGAAAAATGATAATTGCCAATACAAAGTCAAGAAGGAAAAGGAAGAGGTAAGAATTTCAAGACTTATAAATAGGGAAACCCCCTATTCATAATAATCATCTCATAATTTAGAGAGAAATCTCTAAACATCCTATGTAACAAGAACTACGTTTTGGCTTGATCTCTTTAAGGGTATGTAGGCAGCATTCAACGGCACAGCTATAAATCTAATAAAAATAATTCTCCTAAATCCTAAACTGAATTCGCCGATCTACGATATGTGCGAATTCTGGTTCCTTCACCCATATATTTAATTAGTGAAGGAAGCTTACATGACGACTTTTCACTCGTTAGCCAAAATCTTCTGTGGATCCAAATGAAGAAGAGACGATGAAGAAGCGGAGGAACGTGGAAGACGTATCAGCGTCGGTGAATCGGGTTAGGAAAGAGGTGACGCGTGTATTGGAGGATGCATAAATTTTTTTTTTTTTTTTTTTTTTGTTAAAAAAAAAAACAGGGGCCTTAGGAGAGAAGGCCCCATTTTTGAAAGCGTGATCAAAGCACATCCGACGTGGTGAAGAGCGCTTGAAAAAAGAAGCAGTCGATTAGGAGAGAAGCGTCGGAGTGGGAGGTTGGGTATGAGTGACAGGCGGTGGATATGGAGAATCAGATAGTGAAATGGATGATATATCAGAGCAAGAAGAAGACATTAGACGGAGATGATGGTTATGATTCTCCGGCGGAGAGAATAAGAGGCCGATGAGGAAAAATGTGAAAATAAGGGTAATTTGTTTGTTGGAATTGAATTGAAAACATAGGGGTTAAATTGACAATTCGTATGTCAACAGTCATTGGGAATAGTGTCGACATCAGAAAACTAATTTTCCTATTATTGTGGTCCATCAATTGGTATTACTCAATACCAAAACCGTAATTGTTGTCACAAAATAAAAATAATTATTTCGTTCTTTAATTTTCATTTATATTTTATTAATGATTATTATTTTTAAAAAATAATAAAAACTTGAATTAATTTTATGTACCAAGTTTTTTTTAATAATCCATTTTATATATGAATGCACAAAACACATAATTACACCTTGATTAGTTTTTATATTCGTTATTTAACAAGATTTTTTGATTTTTTTTTTAATTGAATATAAAATTAATTAAAAAAAAAACGTATTTACAATGAATATATTTTTAACTGAAATTTGAAAAGTTTGCTTAATAAGAACATCAAAATACTAATTTGAAGTTGTGAAAAATCCTCTTAGCGTATAGACGTTAATATATCGACAAGCAAGCTTGCATTGCTTCTTCGTATTTTTCATCTTCCAATCTTCGTATAGACGTTAATCTATTACGAACTTACTTGTCGATATATTAGATTAATCATGTTGGATGAGTATGAGGTTCACCATGCCCTCTTCCGTTCATTTATCTCCAAAAGGAATGAATTGTGGATTGAAAGATGTATCGTATGAGGAACCACTTGATCATGTTTTGGCCCGAGTCTGTGAGGAGATCAACAATCTCCTCCCAACGTGTCATATATTTTCCACCAATAAGTTGTCGAGTTAAGCTTGGCCACACCTCCTCCGAGAATTTGCATTCAAAGAAAAGATGATTTCTACTTTCTAGAGTGTGGCAGAAAATACACGACCCAATAGCTCCAACATTCTAGGTGATTACTCTATCTCCCGTCGATAACCTATTGTGAATAGCTAGCCATGAAACGAAAGAGTATTTGGGCATTGCGTATGGGAATCATATGCCCTTATACCACTCACGAACCGGCTGCACTGTACGAAATTGCTCCCACGTCATCTTTGAGCTGAATTTCGACTTGAATTTTCCCCTTGCCATCGCCATAAAACCACATCGTGATCTTGTGAGCTGCCTTGTGGTCGATGAGTTTGAATAGCATCTTAGATTTGGTTCAAAATCTCCATGCGATGTCAACGTCATCAGTTAGATATAAGAACCTTCTCCACTGTTGAATGAATATCAATTCTCAGGTCTATGTAGCCTCTGAATCCCATAAGGTTGAGAAATTTCCCTATTGGTGTCCAGTCATTGTACCAAAAGGATGTTGAAGCACCGTTATGAACTTTGAACTTTGTAAAGGTGGATGCAAGCTCCCTATACTTTAGCATCTTCTTCCACATATATGAGCCTAAAGACGATGTTTCTTTGACCGACCAAAGAGAGCCCTTTCTGATTAAAAACTTTCAAATCCAACCGACCCATAGCGACGAGTTTGAGGATAGAACTCGCCAAAGCACTTTGAGACAGCTCACCTTATTTACCACTGTGAGAGATAGTAACGCCAGCCCTCCTTCTTCTATGGGTTTACAGACAGCACTGATATGCTTGGTTTTTATCGTTTTTCAACACATGTTTTGGTGTTTCTTTTGAGTATTTTATCCAGTCAAAGTCCGTTTTTAGATTTTTTAGTCTTTTATTCAGTTATCTCAGGTAAAAAGGTGTTTAAGGAAGAAATTAGAGTTATGTGGGGAAAAACGAATGGAACGGTACAAAAAGAGCAGAATCGATAGATGCAAGGAGCATGCCCCGAAGAGCCAGAATCGATCGATGCATAATTGGCGTCGATCGATGCAACATCATTAGAAGAATCAAAATCGACTGATGCAAGGAGTGCATCGATCGATGGAGCCAAAATTGGTCGATGCACAATTGGCATCGATCGATGCAACACCCTCCGAGGAGCCAGAATCGATCGATGCACTACGATGGAGCATGCACAGAAGAACCAAAATCGATCGATGCTACATGTGCATCGATCGATGCAAGTATGCGAGAAGGAAAATGAAATTTATGACTTTCCTGTTTTGCCCTAAAAACTGCCTATTCTGACCTAATTCGCCCAGAACCCTATATATACTTTATTTTCAGCCACTTTTTGGGCAATCTCTCTTTTGACGGCTCTTTGTTCTACTCATATTTTGGCTATTGATCTTGTAAGCAAGAAGAAGAATCTCTGCAACTATTGAGAAGAATTTTAAACCCTTTTATCTCTTTCATTATTATTATGAGTTTCTCTCTATCTTCTTGCTTGTTCTCCATTGTCATGTCCGAGTAGTCTCATAATTAGGTTTAGGGTTTCAAGGGGATCCATGAAACATTGAATTAGACATAGATAGGGATTTATCTTTTGTGGTTTTTGCTTATTGTTGTGTTTATTGCTTAGGCTTAAGTTAACCGCTTAGTCTATGAACTAGGGCTTAATCTATCACACGGCAGTGTCGTAGGTTGCTAGAAAGAACTTAAGCGAGCGAATTGTCCTTAGTCTGCGAAGGTTGATGTTAAGGCGATTCGTGAACATATTGAACCCGCTTATTAATGCTGATCTAGAATTCTATGCCAACGAAAATTATGATTTTAGATTGCTAGATTTAGTAATCAATGCAACGACAATGGATTGGTTAGACTTTTATGTTTGAGTTTGAAACTTGTATTTAGTTGTTCCCTAAATAGTTGTCTGATTCGTGATCTCTGGATTCCCGAGAATAAACCCTTGACCTAACGCTTTTATTTTATTGCATTTACATCGTTTTAATTGCTTTTGTTACTATTCCAAAATCAACCATATTCTTGTCTTAGCTTAGTTTCATAAGTGTGAGAATTGTAGTGTAACCTTGGTCTATGTGGATTCGATCCTAAAGTAATGCATTGACAACCGTTATGATTGCGGTAGTGTGAGCTTTATTTATTAATTGACTTAGTAAAACACCTAAATCAATCACTCCAAACTATTTTTGCCTTCTTTGGATTTAAATCGGGACTTGACCATAGAAACGTTGCACAGAGTTTGTCAATATCTCCAATACACGCTTTCAGAAGTCTAAAAGCAGACATCCAAAAATTCGTGAGGTTTTTGATGACTAAGTCAATTAGTCAAAGCCTTCCCGCAAAGGATAAACATCACTCGCTGTTGAGCAACTAATATGAGATATAATCTGTTCCAATAACGGCGTGTAATCACTGACTGTCATCCGCTTTGTCAGTAACAGAATACCTAAGTAACAAACTGGAAGTGTCCCCGTCTCAAAAGGAAATTGCTCAAGAATCTCTTCTCTGCTCCCTCTGTAACCCTAGGCCATGTATAACATAGATCTCTCTATGCTTATATACAGGCCCGAGGTTGCTGCAAACTCCTTAAAAACCCCAAGGATACTTTCTATTGAACGTTTCTTCCCATCCGCAAAGATCATTAGGTCATCAGCGAAACAAAGATGTGTGAGTTATAGATTATGTCAATACATATTATACCCAAACTTCCTTTCCACCGCTGTCTTATCCAACATTTTTGAGAGCACATTCATGCATATTACAAAGAAGTAAGGCGATAAAGCACACCATTGTTTGAGTCCCCAAGCGCTTCAAAATACACCTATGAGCTCCCTTGAGGCAAAGAGATGACGTCGTTACGCACAACTTAATTCAATGAATGTACTTCTTCGAAAAGTTCAAAGCTTATAACATAGATAAAAGAAAATGCCATTGAATTGAATCAAAAGTTTTTGCAATATCGATATTCACCGCACATCGAGTCGATACCGTATCATTATGATAATTCTTATTTACTCGATAATTGAGAAAATGTGGTTAAATGACAGAAAGTTTGGTATACACCCATTTAAAAGTCATCAGGCGTTTCGTTAACCAAACTATGTCCTAAATGTTCGTTAATGGTACATGTACATCCAAATATTGTAACAATACAAGTTTAGACTTTTATGCTAAGAAAATCAACTTCATGGGTTTGTTGAACCATATACGTACCAGTAAAAAGTTACATAAAATATATAGCTGGTATTTTAATTTCTTGAACTTTGGTAAGACCAATTCTCCATGGAAATGAAATGATTTAAATTGAAAACTTACACATAAATGTGTATGGAGGTCTTCTGGTTGGAAAGTGAGAATAATTGATGTTTCAACGTTCAATACTCATTTGACCGGACTGGATTCGAAATATACATGTATGTCTTCAAACCAAATTACCTAAATATATGGCCATAAATACTAAAATACGAAAAATACATGTATACATTCTATCACTGAGAAATGTTGATCCTGAGGATCACTAATGATGTTTAAGAGTTGATTACGGAGAAAGATGTGAGATTTTCGTTAATTAGAGCGAGTCAACCACAGTTTAGAGCAGGTTGGATGAATGATGAACAGGCCGTGGGCCGTATTGTTTTTATTGATGAAAGAAGTAAGCGAGCAATTTAGATTTACGAACTGGTTCCGACGGACGTCCAGTTCGGTGTTCTAAACGTGCTGCTTTGTTACAAACGAGAGAGAGAGAGGTCGGGTCTATTTGTGGTAGGTGAGATCCAAAATCCCGCTCCAGTCCCTTTCTTAATGAATGCTATGGGATATATATACTGGGAGTCCACTTCCTGCTCCCCGGGATTCCGGGGCCACGTGGCGTCTTCAGCCTGTTTCGCGGGTAAGGAGGCCTAGGAGGCGTGTTCCGGCCTTCGGGGAGAGAGGTCATGATGAGCTCGGCGCCATACCTCTGCAGAGCAGTGCACTGTTTAACCAACTCTCCTACACGCGGCTTTCTTTCCTTCGTCAAGTCTGCAAGGTTGGTGAGAGAGGTCATGATGAGCTCGGCGCCATACCTCTGCAGAGTAGCGCACTGTTTAACCAACTCTCCTCCACGTGTCTTTCTCTTCCTCGCTTACTCTGCTGGGTTGGTGAGACGTCGAGGTCAGACCATACCCCTGCTCTGACAGGTTACTGTTCGGCCAACTCCTACGTGTCCTCTTTCCTTTCGACACCTTATCTTCAGCGAAGCGTCAGCTCGGACCCGGGGTGCGCCTCTTAGGAGCTCGGGACTTTTAGACGGAGCTCGGCGCGGGACTCCAGGTCGGTGACCCCTGGTCAGAGGTTGACGCCGAGCTGAACGGATCGAGGAGGGCCCTTGTTAAGATGGGCCTAACTAAATGGGGGTGCTAAGCCCACCTCCAACAATAGCCCCCCCCCCCCGTTCGGTGGCATGAGGTGAGGCGAACACATCGAAGTTGATCTGGTGTCAGCTCGGCGCATCTTAAGACGGTACTTTGAGATCTAAGTGAACGAGGGCGGTGCGTTGTAGCTCGGATTCGAGCCCGCGCTCACACGCGTCGGTTTTTCCGAGGATCCGGAGATCGTTGGTGCATACCCATCACGCGGGGAAATGAAACGGCTCTCCTGCTTTTGGCGCGTACCCATCACGCGCGGCGTACGAAGCACGCTTCGCGGTTATCGAGGCGTCTCCTGCTTTTGGCGTGGGAAAATCGAAGAGGCGCCATCATTAGGTTTTTGGGAGGCCGCGCGCCTTTCGACACGTGTCAGGGCGTCGCTTCGTTGTCCCCTTCCTCTATTTAACCTCTCTTTCTTCCTTCTGTTAAAACTTTCTGCGCATACTCTCAAGGTAACTCCTTCTCTCTGATTCCCTGCTTCCCTTCCTTTCTGTGTTTTTCGATTTCTTCCTCCTCTTTGTGCAATGGCGCCGATGCTAGACGGAATCAGGGTTGAGTCGAGCGATGAGTCGGCGTCCCGTGGTAACTGTAGCGATTCTCCGAGTTCTTCTTCCGATGGTTCCGGACACGCCTCCTCTCCGTGTCGAGATGCAGATAGTGGGGAACAGCCTGTTCCTTCGACTTCGAGGGCCGCCCCGCTGCTCCCTGGGACCCATCTCCGAAAAAAGGCGGTGATAAGGTCCTCCTCTGGTGCCCGCGGTGCCGACCAGGTTGGGAGAGGAACCGGTCGGCTGGGTGACCGAGGTGGTCGTCAGGGCGGTCGCGGTGGCGGAGTACGTGTAGCCAAGGTGAGGAAGTCCCCCTTGGTCCCTTACGAGCAAGGCGGGTCGTTGACTTGGAGCACGCCGGAGTCGCTTAGACTGTTGAGGGAGTTGTGTGATTTCCCTGCTGGTGCCGAGCTCAGACTACCCAGGTCGGACGAGCGCCCGTGGACTCCTCCGGCGGGCTTCGTCTGCCTGTACGAAGGTTTCTTCCATAAGTGCGGGCTGCGCCTTCCTCTCCCCGAGCTATTCGTCCAGTACTGCCGGGCGCGGGGTTTGACCTTCTCGCAGGTCTGCCCGTCTACTATCCAGGGGATGATCGTGCTGCTGACCCTGGGGCATGAATGCGACGTGGAGGTGACGGTGCCCATGTTCGAGGCTCTCACCCAGCAGATGGCGAACCCTGGGATCCTGGGGACCTATTATGCTGCTTTCAAGCCCGCGGCGAACATCCTTGAGGTCAGCAGCTCGGGGTCCAAGGCCAGTAAGCTGTCCAAGGTCGAGGACTGGTCTCGCAGCTACTTCTACATCCGGGCTGCCGAAGTGGTCGGGATCGACCCGTCAGCGAGATTCACCCAGGATTGGAATATTTCCCCGGGTAGGGGTTTGTAGACCGAGCTGTGTTTCCTCTCTTTCGTTTTGGTCTAACTAACACTTGTCTGTTCTGCTTTCAGGCCCTCACTCTTCCAGATTCAAGCTACCGGACTACGCGGGTATCCTTGCTGTGTTCAGGACTGTGGGTGAAAGAGAGTGGAAGTCATTCACCTCGGGGAGAATAGCAGCAGCAATGGCCGGAGGTCGGTAAAAATTTTTTTTTTTTTATTTTTTTTATTGACGAACTGGCTGCTGCCATGATTGCAGGTCGAGCACGGTTTGCCAGTCCGCTGTACGCGGATTCTTTTGTGGCGCCGCCGCCGCCAATAGTTGAGGTGCCGGTCCGGCGAGAGCAAGCGCCGCGGGCTGGGGGTGGCTCGTCCGAGACGGCTCCTTCGAAGAAGAGGACTCGCGCGTTAAGGCTGGCAAGAAGAAACAGAGGACCGAGGTGGGAGGGTCCTCGACTTCAGGTCAGGAAGATGTCCGACCTGAAGAGGCTGGTCGGGAGCCCGAGGGCTCGCGCGGCTAGCTGGCCGGGGAGGCCGAGGTACCTGCTGCCGAGGTGCCAGCAGGTGGTGTGGTCGAGGGGGCCCGGGCCCTGGCCGGTGATGAGGACGCAGATCGGGCGGCGGAGGGCGCCGATGCGATCGTCGTCGTGGAGGAGGGACGGGAGCCTGCTGCTATGCAGGGTGCCGAGGATCGGAGCGGTGGGGCTTCAGAGGGTTCCGATGAGGAGCCTCGGGACTATAGCTTCTATTTCTGCCACGAGGATGGTAACAACCAAGTCATCGTGGACCAGGACGAGTGCGCCGAACTGGCGCAGGCCATGATGTTCGGGCAGAATCATCTGCACTTCCATCCGGCGGAAATGGTGGAGTCCGATGCCTTTCGGCAAGTGGTGCGGTCCGCAGCTCGGGTAAGGTTTTGTTTTGAGTAGCCTGGTTTATTAGGATGTACTTTGTTGCTAACCTCTGGTTTGGTGCAGACGATGGCCCTTACTGCCTTTCTTGGGGAGGCCTACGAGAAGCGACTCGCCGAGAAGGACGCGTCGCTCAACTTTCTGAAGGCGCGCCAGGAGGCCAGCGCGCAGATCCAGTCCGCTCTCATTCGCGGGATTGAGAAGGATTTGAGGGAGGAGAAGGCCCGGTCTGCGGCGATGGAGAACGAGACAGCGCGAGTACGAGCCCGGGCTGTGGAGGCGGACAGTGTTCAGTCCGAGCTGGAGGCTGAGAGGGCCCGATCTGCCGCTGAGAGGGCTCGGTCGGCTGCTTTGGAGGAGGAGGTCGGGCTCCTGAAGGGGGAGAGGGAAACGCTCCGTTCCAGGGTTAAGGGGCTGGAGGCCGCCATAGGCCGGGCGAAGGTAGCCGTGGCTGCGGAGAGCGACCGGGTAACGGCCAGGTGGGAGGCGCGGAACCGGAAGTGGACCGCGAAGATGGAGAAGATCCGCGCCCATCTCGACGGTCGTACCCAGGCCTTAGAGCCTCACCTGCTGTACAACCAGGTGATTGGCGTAAGGGCATGCCTCAAGAGGATGGAGGCTGAGGACGGGATATCGGTACCGTGGTACCGGTATCAGAAGCTGGACGAGGACGAAGCGGCATTCGGTGCCCAGCTGGACGAAATGGATTTTCCGGACCTGACCCCGGAAGATCTGGACATTCCTCTTGATCGCACTAATGGTGTCCAGCTCGAGCGACTTATGCCTGTCGCTCCCTCCGAGACGCCCGTCGTGGACCTGACCTCGGACGTCCAACCAGCTGCTGAGGCCGTCCGAACGGACCCGCCAGTGCAAGATCCGGCCCCGGGCGCTGCTGAAGTCGGGCTTGTCGTGCTGCCTGCTGAGGCCGTGGTTGTGGAAGAGGTGACCGAGCAACCCCTCCTTGGTGAGCACGGCTCGGAGGTGGGGGTGGTGGACCCGGAAGATGTGAATGGTACCCGTGCTGACGGGGAGGAAGATTTACCGGCCGGTGCGGCCTTGTAGAAAATTTTGCTTTTGTTGTTTTTTCTTCTTTTTCTCTCTTTTTGTAAGGACTAGGCCGTTGGCCCTCTTCTCTTTTTTTTTTTTTTTTTTTGTATAAAGACCGGGCCGTAGGCCGTTTATGTAAGTACTAGGCCGTTGGCCCTCTTCTCTTTTTTTTTTTTTTTTTTTGTATAAGGACCGGGCCGTAGGCCGTTTATGTAAGGACTAGGCCGTTGGCCCTCTTCTCTCTTTTTTTTTTTTTTTTGAAATAAAACCGGTGTTTCCGAATTCCTTTGCGAACGGTAGAGTAGGTCGTAGACCGTACCCTGTCATGTATGCAGGTCGTGGACCGTGCCCTAGTATTGGGTGCGAGGTACGACTCGGCTTGAGATACTTAATGCTTGTGTATCTTTACTTATTTTTTGTGGTTGCGAGGTGTTCTCGGCTTAAGGTACTTAAAGCTTGTGTACCTTTTTTTTGGTGCGAGTAGCGAGCTCGGCTTTGAGACACTTAATGCTTGTGTGTCTAGTAGAGGTGCGAGCCTTGGGCTCGGCTTTAGTACTTATTGCTTGTGTACTATGTGAGTGCGAGCATTGGAGCTCAGCTTTAGCACTTATAACTTGTGTGCCGGGGAGAACGGGCATTGGAGCTCGGTCCCCTTTTTTTTTTTGCTTGAGTGCGAGCATTGGAGCTCGGCTTTTTTTTGCTTGAGTGCGAGGGTTGGAGCTCGGCTTCTCTTTTCTTTTTTTTTTTTTTTTTTTTTTTTTTGAGTGCGAGCGTTGGAGCTCGGGTTCTCTTTTTTCTTTTTTTTGCTTGAGCAGGTCGTGGACCGTATTGCTTTTCGTCGAAAAGGCTTTATTAGATTAATAGCTGATCCCTGGTTAGGGGTTGCCTACGTACCCTTTAGTAGAAGGGATCAAGCCAGTCGTAGTTCGTTTGTTTACAAAGGCGGACAGCGGAATGGAGCCCGGGGGCTTAATAGTAGAAGCGTTTGAGGTTGATCGAGTTCCATGAGCGCGGGATTGCGTCGCCGGTCATCGTGACTAGCTCGTAGACGCCGGGCTTCACGACCTTGGAGATAAGGTAAGGGCCCTCCCAATGTGCACCGAGCTTGCCTGCGTTTAGCTCGGCGGTGTTTTCGAAGACCTTGCGGAGGACCAGGTCGCCTTCGGTGAAGAACCTGCCTCAAACCCTCTTGTTGTAGTACTTGGAAGCGAGCTGTTGGTAGTTCTGGATTCGGAGGAGGGAATGGTCCCGCTGTTCCTCAAGGAAATCCAGCTCGCTGAGCAGGACGGCGTCGTTCAGTGCGGGTTGCTGGGTTAGCATAGCGCGGCGAGGAGTGGGGAGCCCGACCTCGGATGGGGCCATTGCTTCCATGCCGTGAGAGATGCTGAACGGTGTGCGACCTGTCGACGTCTTCGGCGTTGTGCGATGGGACCAGAGGACTCCGTCTAGCTCGTCGGCCCAGGAGCCTTTCTTGTCGTCTAGTCGCTTTTTAAGGCCGTCGAGGATGGTCTTGTTGGTGGCCTCGGCTTGTCCGTTTCCTTGTGGATATCTTGGGGTGGACTTACTCAGCCTGATTTTCCACTTTGCGCAGAAGTCTTCGAAGAGGATAGACGTGAACTGGGCACCGTTGTCGGTCACGATTTCGTAAGGCAGCCCGTGCCGGCAAATGATGAACTTCCAGACGAACTTTCGGACGTCTTCCGCCGTGATCTTAGCGTAAGCTTCGGCCTCAACCCACTTGGTGAAGAAGTCGGTCATTACTAGGATGAAGCGCTTTTGACGAGATCGGGGAAGAGGGCCGACTATGTCCATGGCCCATCGCATGAATGGGTAGGGTGCCACCGCGGTGGTGAGGAGCTCGGTAGGGCAGTGAATGAGGGGACCGTGGCGCTGGCACTTCTCACACCGGGCCGCGAATTTTTCGCAGTCTTGAAGCATCGTTGGCCAGTAATGCCCTTGGTTTCGTATTCGCAGGGCGAGAGCTCGGCCGCTGGAGTGGTTTCCGTCGGCGCTTTCGTGCATTTCTTTCATCACGTCAATGGTTTCTTGCCCGTGGGGGCAGCTGAGCAGGGTTCCGGAGGCGCTCCATCGGAACAGATTGCCGTCCAGCATCGTGTATCGGGCGCACTTCTTCCTTAGCCGGCGAGCGGCCCACCGGTCTGGGGGATGAACGCCGTCTGCGATGTACAGCAGTAGGTCGACTCGCTAGTCTGGCAGTTCGGGCACGGCCGGGGGTTGCGGTAGATCTTCGGGAGGTGGGACGTCTTCGTCAGGGTCCGCGGCCTGGGGGTTGATCAGGTAGGCCCCTTTTGGCTGTTCGATGCTAGGGAAGTCGATACTCTCGACCGGGATCACCCGTCGTTGGGCTGGGGCCGAGGTGGAGGCCAGCGCGGCGAGGGCATCTGCGGAAGTATTATCGCCTTGGGGGATCTTTGTCAGGGTGAACTCGGAGAAGTCTTCGGCCAAGCCTTGGGTCACCTTGAGGTAAGCATCCATGCGATCATTCTTGGCCTCGTATTCTCCACTGAACTGATTGGCGACGAGCTGGGAGTCGCAGTAGGCTCGGATTTTCTTCGCGCCGACCTCCTTGGCAAGGCGCAGGCCGGCAATCAGAGCTTCTTTATTTGACGCCGGGAAGGCCAGACGGAAAGACTGCTCGAGGATCTCCTTGGTCGGGGACTTGAGGCGTATTCCGACGCCGGAGCCGTGTTTGGAGGTCGATCCGTCGACATGCAGGCTCCACACTTCGGGGACTTCGTCGACTGCTAGCTCGGGTACCAACTCAACTAGGAAATCGGCCAGGACCTGAGATTTGATCGCGGTCCGACCTCGGTACTCGATTTCATACTCGCTCAGCTCGACAGCCCACTTTATTATCCGACCAGATCGGCTCGGGCTGTGGAGGATCGTTCTGAGGGGGTAGGTACTTAGGACGGCAATCGTATGGGATTGAAAATAAGGCCGGAGTTTTCTGGCTGCGACGACCACCGCCAAGGCGAGCTTCTCCAAAGTCGGGTACCTGCTCTCCGCGTCGTCTAGGGATTTACTGATGTAGGAGATGGGCCTCTGGTCGCCCCGGTCTTCCCGTACTAGCACTCCGCTGACCGCTGATGCAGAGATGGCGATATAGAGGTAGAGGGTTTCGCCTTCTTCTGGTTTGGACAGGACGGGAGGAGTTGATATGTACTCCTTCAGCTGTTGGAGGGCTTCCTCGCACTTGTCGTCCCACTCGAATCGCTTGTTAGCTCGGAGCAGTTGGTAGAACGTGAGGCACCTGTCGGTAGAGCGGGAGATGAACCGGTTCAGCGCGGTGATTCTTCCGGTGAGTCGCTGTACTTGCCGCGTGCTTTCTAGGGATTTGAGCTCGGTGATAGCTCGAATTTGCTTGGGATTAGCTTCGATCCCGCGCTGGGTGATGATATATCCGAGGAATTCGCCCGACGTGACGCCGAATGAACACTTGGCTGGGTTCAGCTTCATGTTGTATTTGTTCAACGTCCGGAAGCAGGATCGGAGATGAGTGACGTGGTCGGTCGCTACCAGGGACTTCACCAGCATGTCATCTATGTATACTTCCATAGTGCGGCCTATTTGATCGGCGAACATCCGGTTGACGAGCCGCTGGTAGGTGGCCCCGGCATTTTTGAGTCCGAAGGGCATTACCTTGTAGCAGTAGATGCCTCGGTCCGTGATGAACGCGGTCTTCTACTGGTCGTCGGGGTGCATGGGGATCTGGTTGTACCCTGAGAAGGCATCCATGAAAGAGAGCAGCTCGTTCCCGGCGGTGGCTTCGACGACTTGGTCGATTCGGGGGAGGGGAAAGCTGTCTTTTGGGCACGCCTTGTTGAGGTCGGTGAAGTCCACGCAGACCCTCCATTTCCCGCTCTTCTTCTTGACTACCACCGGGTTGGCCAGCCAGTCCGGGTATTTGACCTCGGTGATCGAGCCGGCTGCGGTGAGCCTTTCCACCTCGTCATTGACTGCCTGGGCGCGCTCGGGGCCCAGCTTTCGCCGCTTCTGCTTGATTGGTCTGCAGGTCGGGTCCACGTTGAGCTCGTGGCTGCACGTGGCCGGGTCAATGCCGGGCATGCCGCCGGTTGACCAGGCAAAGGTGGAGACGTTTTGCCCCAGGAATTCGACCAGTTCTTCCTTAATGCCCTCCTCAAGGTCGGTTCCGATGCCAACACAACGGGAGGGGTCACTTGGGTCGATGTTGACCTGGGTGACGAGGTCTTCTCCCGGGAGATCCCGGGCAGTTGTCTCACCGGGCTGATACGCGCTGACGGCCAAGCAGGCCGGCGCGGCGTGGCGCAGCTTATGTTAGATGGCGAAGCAGGCGCGAGAGACCCTCTGGTTGCTCCTAAGAGTATACGTCCCTGCCTGGTTGGGAAACTTGAGACACTGATGGTACGTCGAAGTGACTGCCTTCATCGAATGCAGCCAAGGGGTCCCGAGAATGATGTTGTAGATCGGGGTGGTATCGAAGACCACGAACTTGACGATTTTTGTGACCCGGCCTACGTAGACCGGTAGTTCGATGGTGCCAATTCCGTTGACGGTGTCTCCGGCGAAGCCGGTTAGCGGGATTGAGAGCGGCTTGATTGCGACCCCGTGTAGATTCATCCTGGCGAGGGTATCCTTGAAGATGAGGTCGACCGAGCTGCCCGTATCGACGACGACTCGGTTGAGGTCGCAGTCGGCTACGTGGACTTGTACGACGAGGGGGTCGTTGTGGGGCTGGTGGACCCCGATCGCGTCGGCCTCTGAGAAACATATCCCCTTTTGCTCGTGTCCTGCGCATCGATCTCCGGGCCGGAGTGCCATTTCAGGGACGCGTCGGTCTTCCTCTCGTGACGCTTGATGGACCGCACTGAATCGCTGCACGAGAGGAGACCTCCCATGATCATTCCTATCAGAGTCCGGGCCGGGGGAGGCGACCTGCCCCTTTCCTGGTCTCGCGAGGGGGACCTCCGGCGATGATCATCGTTTTGAGCGCGGTTATCAGACCTAGCCCGGCTGTCCTCGCGGCCTCGATTATCGCGGGGTTGTATCTGATCGCTGTCCCGGGCTCCCGGACGCAGCCGTTCTGGTACGCGGATTTCCCCCCTCTGGAATTGGTTCAGCAGGACGCTTGATGGACCTTGTGAAGTCGGATGCCCCCTTCTCTGGTGAAAGTCGCAGAAGGCCGTCCTGTCATACTGCTCGTCTGGTCCGGGCTCCCTGTCGTTTGGCTCGTCGGGACGCCGATCCTGCTGGCGGGGATCCCGCACATACTTGTTCCACGGCAACTTTGGCGCGGGGTTGGGGGGAAAAACGGGGTCGCGCAGACGGAGCCCGGCGGGCGGTTCGTTGACGAGGAATGCGGCGGCCTGCTTTCCTTTGCTGCGCTGATACTAGTCGTCGTAGTGTTGACGAGGGTCCTGATAACTTTCTTGGGGTCGCTCCTTCGGGACCGGGGCCCTGTGCGAGGCGCTGTTTCTTGACTCAGCCGCCTTTTCCTCCTCGAGCTCGACGAAGAGTCCAGCGCGGTGTAGGGCGTCTTCCAACGAGCGCGGCTTGTTGAGCTTCATGTCGTCCTTGAAGGCCGAATCAGCCCGGAGGCCCTTTCTTAGAGCGGGGAGCGCTGACTCGTCCGTCACGTTGCTTTGTGAGGCCGTGGCTTTGAAGCGTTCTATGAAGGACCTGAGCGACTCCTTCGCTCCTTGGTTCAACGCCCAGAGGTCCGCGCTGGATGCGGACTGCCTGATGTAGATGGAGTAGTGCTCGAGGAAGGTAGTCGACAGATCTCTGAAGCTGTCTATGGAGTGCGTCTTCAGCCGAGAGAACCATGTGAGGGCCGGGCCGGTGAGGTTCTCGACGAAGAGCTGACAGTGGGCGGCTTCGCGCTCGTCTGGGGAGAAGTGGGCGCGGCCCATGGCGATGGTGAACTCCGTAAGATACTGGGCCGGGTCGGTGGTGCCCGCGTAGGGCTGGAGTTTGAGCTTCCCGAGGTGCTGGAGTGGGACGGAGGCGATCCGGCGGGTGAACGGCGTGTTTTGCGCCTCTCTGAGGACGCGATCTATTTCCGGGGCCGCGCTGGTGGCCTGATGGATTTTGGAGGACATCGCGCGGATTGTCTCCTTCATAGCTTCGAACTCGGCGTCCCTGGAGCGCTCCGAGCTGGATCGGAGATGGTGGGTTTCGTCGTCCGGGGAGCTTCCTACAGCCGGGGCGAAACGTCCGCCCGGGCCTTCGGAACCTGACGGTGAATCGCCGGGTCGTCTTCTCCGGATGCGCGGGGTTTCTTCCCGAGAGGCTGGCTCTCTGAAATGGACGTCGGGGGATCCGGTGTTGTCAGACCGGTCGCGGGAGGCTGCTAGCGTGGCGAACCGTTGATCGGTAGCTCGCGTAAGCTCGTCTATTCTGGCGAGCAGGATATGCATTACGGCGGACAGAGTGGGCTGGTCCTCCGGCGTTCGGGACGCGTTGTGGGCGGCGGGACCGCCGGAAGGAGTGGGCGTTGGAGCCGGGGGCGGAGCCCTGAAGGACTGCTCTCGAGGAATCGGCTGGTTGGTAGCCGCCTAGGCTGACGGTGGGGCGGTCGCTGTTGCTTGAGTCGACGGCGGGGCCGTTGTCTGGGCCGGGGCCGTTGTTTGAGCCGGGATCTCCTGGTCCGACAACACTCTTGGGGACGGAATTGCCATCGTTGATGCGGCTGCTGTTGTGGTCGAACTGCTCCTTGCGTGTAGAAGAATCTCTTAACCTCCCTCCTTCTAGCGCCAATTGTTGATCCCGAGGATCACTAATGATGTTTAAGAGTTGATTACGGAGAGAGAGGTGAGATTTTCGTTAATTAGAGCGAGTCAACCACAGTTTAGAGCATGTCGGATGAATGATGAATAGGCCGTGGGCCGTATTGTTTTTATTAATGAAAGAAGGAAGCGAGCAATTTAGATTTACGAACTGGTTCCGACGGACGTCCAGTTCGGCGTTCTAAACGTGCTGCTTTGTTACCAACGAGAGAGAGAGGTCGGGTCTATTTGTGGTAGGTGAGATCCAAAATCCCGCTCCAGTCCCTTTCGTAATGAATGCTATGGGATATATATACTGGGAGTCGACTTCCTGCTCCCCGGGATTCCGGGGCCACGTGGCGTCTTCAGCCTGTTTCGCGGGTAAGGAGGCCTAGGAGGCGTGTTCCGGCCTTCGGGGAGAGAGGTCATGATGAGCTCGGCGCCATACCTCTGCAGAGCAGTGCACTGTTTAACCAACTCTCCTCCACGCGGCTTTCTTTCCTTCGTCAAGTCTGCAAGGTTGGTGAGAGAGGTCATGATGAGCTCGGCGCCATACCTCTGCAGAGTAGCGCACTGTTTAACCAACTCTCCTCCACGTGTCTTTCTCTTCCTCGCTTACTCTGCTGGGTTGGTGAGACGTCGAGGTCAGACCATACCCCTGCTCTGACAGTACACTGTTCGGCCAACTCCTACGTGTCCTCTTTCCTTTCGACACCTTATCTTCAGCAAAGCGTCAGCTCGGACCCGGGGTGCGCCTCTTAGGAGCTCGGGACTTTTAGACGGAGCTCGGCGCGGGACTCCAGGTCGGTGACCCCTGGTCAGAGGTTGACGCCGGGCTGAACGGATCGAGGAGGACCCTTGTTAAGATGGACCTAACTAAATGGGGGTGCTAAACCCACCTCCAACAAGAAATATGAACCAACATATCCAAATATTTGATACAAAATACTTTAACATAATATTACTTTAAATATATTCAACAATTTTTGGCCAATCCGGTCGGATCCGGATATCCATGGATATTGACGAATACAAATTCAGGTAATAATTTTTAGGATCAGTTGGATCCAAATCCAGATTCGGATTTCTTGTATCCGATCCGTGCCAACCTTTACTAGTGAGATGTTATATTTTGTAGTTAGGTGAACAGTTACAGTGTTTAACAATCTGAGATGTGGAGTCTACTCCCTTCCTACAACTTTTCAAAGTCGGACCAAAAACTAGTGCTTCAAAGTCTACCAAATATCAGTGCTGAAGTCAAAGTCTTTCCTACAACCAATAATGCAAAAACAACTTAAATTGCAAGTTAGATTTTACTTTTCTACATTTTTTGGTTTTACAAAGTTACTTTAATGTCTCATGTTTTATTTTGTGATCTCCTGTAAACACAAAAAAAATTGTAAATACTCTATATGTTCCACAAAGAGTGTTATTCTACAGTTTTTCACACATATTAAGAAAAAATTACAAAAAATATATTTCACCCCTCATTAATACACTAAATAAATTTCTCTTTCTAATTAATATATTAAAATTATATGGTTAAAACTGTATTTTTATTCAAAAATTTGCATTCAAAATACAAAATGACATTCTTTTAAAAACAAAAACAAAACTTTAAAATGACATTCTTTGTGAAACAAATGGAGTAGGATATAGAAACTAATTCGTTTTTGTTTGATCTAATAATACAAAAAATTATATGTGACAAAAAGTTTCAATGTAAAGGTCATTTTTAATAGCAATAAATTAAGAAGAAAAAATTACCAAAAGAATGTTAAAAAGTAAGAAAAAAACAAAATGTGACTTTTTTTTTTGGGTAGGTGAATTCTTGTCTAGACATTCCTATATATCTATATATCTTCCTTGTTGCTCTTCTTTTTGTACCTCACAATTTGTTATTAAGATATTCGTCAAGAATATATATACTCGATCAAATTTTTTTTTTTTTTCAATCCTCACGATGAGCCATAAAAACAGAGGAACCTCACTATCTTCTCACAGTCTTCATCATTCGGAAGAGAGAGTCCCTCTCCGATCAGATTCAGACCAGTCCTGTCTGAATTCAAGCCCAGAGTTCGATTTTTGCCTTCGTCAGAACTCAAAACAACGGTTTTCTCATGCCGATGAGCTCTTCTCCGACTGGAAAAACCTCTCTCTCACGGCCACAACTACCATCTCGAAGAAGACCGAGATTACTTCTCCGAGAAGTAGTCTTCAAACCCTAGCTGCGAATTCCGAAACAAGAGACTCTGACTCGGATGATCCAAGTTTTGGGTGTGGGTTTTGGCTTGTCAGAAGCAAATCTGCTGGGTACTCGATGAGAAACAAGAAGACAAATTCTTCTTCAGGATATCATCGGAGCAATAGTGATCCACAAAAAAAGAAGAAGAAGAGTTTGCAGAAGATGAATTCTACAGAGTTTAGGGCTCCAAGATCCACTAAAAGTCCTGCGTTGAATGTCCCACTGGCTGATATATTTTGCTTAGGCCCTGTTGTTTCCGGCAGCCGCGATCGGAGAAAATGAAGAGTGTTTTTCCTTTAATAACCCAAATCATGAACTAATTTCCAAAACTTGTGAAAAATCGGATATTCTTACCATTTTAGAACGTTAATAGTGGTTGTTTTTTTATTTGTTGTTTTTTTATTGCTATTAAATTCGGAGTTTAAAAGACTAAATAGAATCTTAAGGCAGAGACATTTGTACACTAAGTTTTGGAGTTTGCTGTAATAATAAAGATAAATCTATTTTGTTAAGAAGAAGATGATTTAGAAATGTAATTTTCACATTTCATAGGAGGAACTATACTATTTTGTGAAATGGTTTTAGTATACCGGCCAAAAAAGATCAAACCGACAAACGATCAAATAGTACACATATACTAGTCAAACAAGACACATCGATTGATCAAAACGTGTGAATTTTAAAACCTTTTGACTAATAAGATTGACCAAAGTTGACTGAGAGATAGATGATCATTATTTGATATTTTTATAGAGTGTTTACTTGTATTGCCGTATTAATGTAAGAACTTTTTCTTAGAAGAAAAATGACCTCTTTTAAAAACCAAATTTACAGGTTAGGTTCTTTTAGAAGTGCTATTAGTAGCCCTGAGACGGAGCCGGATATCCGGCCAAAATGAGGGTATCTGCATCCATTTCCGCCTCCGGTCGGATGTGCAACTCTGCTATCCGTTTCCGCCTCCGAAAACCCGGATATCCGCTTAAAAATCCGGATATCCGGTTTTTTTTTCCACTGAAAAAAAAAAAAAAATCTAGATTCATGCTCTACGAACCCACGGTTCTAAAACTTTCGGTTCTAACCCGCAAACCCGCGGTTCTAAAACTTTCAACCCGCAAACCCGCGGTTCTAAAACTTTCGACCCGCACCGACCCGCATTGTAAAACCCTCGACCCGCACCCGCCCCGCTTAAAAAAAAAAAACTCGACCCGCACCTGACCCGACTTTTTTGTTTCTTCTCATCTCGATTCTTTTCTTCTTCTTCCTCGTTTTTTCTGTTTCTCATCTCATTTCTTCTGAATTTCTTACCTCTTTCTTAAGACAGATAAAATCTACACCAGATCTTATCATGGGATGACCTTGACGGGTCGGACCAGAAGGCTTGGCGGAAGAAGACGAACTGTTTTAACAAAAAAAAAAAAAAGCCGAATGTGCAGAGCTCCGGCAGTGACTTATTTTACCATCCGCCTCCGCCTCCGCCTCCGGCCGGATTCGTAAAATTATTATCCGCCTCCGCCTCCGCCCATACCGGATATCCTATTTTCCGGAGCAGAGCGGAGCGGATGCCGGAGCGGATGCCGGATCCCAGATATGAAATCTCAAGGCTAGCTATTAGTAGATGAGTAATATATATATATATATATATATATATATATATATATATATATATATATATATATATATATATATATATATAATGACATAACTACTCTTGAGTTCGAAAGATTGACAGAAGTCCTTTCGGAGACATCCGATAAAATTGGAAGGATACATAATTAGCGCAAAAATAACATGCAAAAATCAAGAAATGATCTAAATTTTAAGAGTTACAGAAAAAAAGATAGATAAAATATAGTTGAATTTTTTTGGGTTGCCGATCTATTTCCTCACGAGAACTTCCATATAATAACACATCTACACAAAGTTTAACCATAGTTTCATTTCTCCATCAGTTAAAAGTTCGAATCCTATTTCCTCACGAAATTAAAGTTCTAAACTTATTTCCCCACGGATATCGGTTTTATTGGTTTAACGTCAGTTTTATCGATTTGATGTCGGTTATTGTTCACAAACCAAACATAACTGATCAAACCAGATCAAACCGAACTAAAATCGATATCAACTAAACCCAACCCAAAAAACCAAGCCCTAAACGACCCAAAAGCGTCAAGTCTCCTTCTTCACCCGATTTTTTTTTTGGAATTTTTTACTGGTTTTATTTTCTCAAAAATTGAAAACTTTATTCTTACAGACTGATGGAATCACATGTACACTGGTTTTGGAAGTAAAAATTTGATGTATTCATGTTACTTAGTTCGAGTTCATAGAGGAATTCATATGATAAATTCAAAGAAAAATTAGAGAAATTCATATGGTGATTAAACCCGTAAACAAACCGACCCAAATTCTTCCTCTTCTTCACCCGACTTCTTCTTCTTCACCCGACCAATTTTTCTCTCTCCTCTCACCCGACTTCTTCTTCTTCACCGACCAGTTTTTCTCTCTTCTCTCACCCGACTTCTTCTTCTTCTTCTTCACCCGACTTCTTCTTCTTCACCCAACCCGATCGAGTTTCAGTCACGCCGATGGAATCAACGACGACGTGGAGTTAAGGCCATCTCTAGCTGCCGGCGGCGCAATGCTGCTGGTTTTTCTCAACGATTTGAGTCGTAACAGAGACTCCGGAAGCGGAAGTAGCTGGGAGAGGGAGCTCGTGGAGGTGACTCTGGAGCTCGACGGCGATGACTCCATTGTCGTCTGCGGAACGTCGGAGGCGGCGTCTGCTGATTCTCGGCCGAGATCGGTGGACGTAGCGGGAAGATTAACGACGGCGTCTTCGAGGATCCGACAGAAACTGGGGAGGCGATTGAGGTCAGATTTAGGTAGAACGATGACTTCTTGTATCGCCGGCGAGAGAGATATCGAATGACAGGCGGCGGAGACGCCGATCATGACGGCGAGGGATCAACGGAAGGGATTGCAATTCAAATGTGGAAGAAAGCCGAGAAGAGATTTCTCAGATTTGGGGATTTCAATTTCTGGGTTCGAAATTTTAGGGTTCTAATTTTTGGTTTTGGAGATTAAAACCTTTTGTTTTGGGTGGGGATTTTGTAACCGGGTTTACGTATTTAATTGGATTGTACTTGGATTAATCTGGGTTTTCTGGTTTAATTGGATTGTAATTGGTGTTGAACTGGTTAACCCTTGATTAGTATATAGTAAACCGAGTTAAACTGTTGTTTGTGGGCAAATAGGTTTGGAACTTTGATTTCATGGGCAAATAAGTTTAGAATTTTAGTTTTGTGGGGAAATAAGATTCGAACTTTTAAATGATAGGGAAATAGAACTATGGTTAAAATTTGTGTAGAAGTGTTATTATATAAAAGTTCTCAGGAAAAAATAGATAGGGTCTGTTCGTTTGGCAGCCGCTGGCGTCTGCGGCTGCGGCCTGCGGCCAGACGCTGCGATCAGACGCAGCGGTTATTGTTCGTTTGGCAGCCGCGCGTCTGGTCTCTGCGACTGGTCGCAGGTTTGTTCGTTTGATAGTCGCGCGTCTAGACGCAGCGTCTGGCCGCAGGTCTGTTCGTTTGTCTGACGCAAGCGATAGTTTTTTTTTTTTTAAAAAAAAAATATATTAGCCATAGTTTTTCATTTAATTCAAATTATTTTTTATGAATTTTATACATTTATATTTTTGATAAACAATATAGTTTAAATTTTGTACATCCATAATAATTTTTTATTAGTTAACAATCATATTAATAATTTTATAATTAAATATAATTAGAACATTATAATTTTTATGATAAAAAATCATAAACTAAATTAAAATAATCATATTAAACTAAATCATTTAACTGACATAAAACAAAAGTAATACATAAGATCATAAAATATAACAAAACAAAAGTAATACACCAAGTCTTAAATAAACTTTAAAAAAAGTCATAAACTATAATATCTAATAAGGTAATCGACGTCCTCTACCATATTCATTTGTGATGGTGTCACGCAAAGCTTCCATCGCTCTATCACCGGTCGGCTCATATGGAATATGTCCACCATGATCATCATCACTGCTACTATCATCAACTTCTTCTTCTCCTGCTCCTTCTTCATCACCATGAACATGATAATCTTCTCTGTTTTGCCAACGTACAAAATCATAATCTTCTCGATCTGTATCACGTATGAAGTTGTGTAGTGCCATCGTCGCTGTTACAAGCTTAATCCACTTAGTCAAACCATACTTTGGATGCTTACGATCCAAAATCCTCCATTTTGTTTTCCATACTCCAAATGTTCGTTCAATAAATGATCGCAAACTTGAATGCTTTCGGTTGAACAACTCTCGTGTGTTTGTAGGTGGTCCTCCTCTAGCAAATTGCTCAAGATGATATCGCATCTTACGATGCGGACCAAGATACCCTGTCCTGGTGGAATATCCGGAGTCAACTAGATAGTACTTTCCATTAGGCGGATGTGGAAAAGAAGATTCATACCTCGCACAATGAGTCAAAACCTTTGAATCATGTGCTCTACCTGGTACACCGACATATGCGTATATGAATTTCATATCGAAGTTGCATATAGCAAGGACATTCATTGTAGGTTCCCGCTTTCTACCTCTATATGCTTCTGCAGTTCGACTAGAAGGACGAACTGGGACATGAGTTCCATCAAGTGCTCCAATACAATCTTTAAATGGTCGATATCGATCCCCATTCGTCAAAACAGAGTGTACTCTTGTAAACTCACCTTCTTCTGGTTTTAGTATATCTGCTGCAAACTTGAGGAGAACACTCAAAACGTCATCAAGTTTCCTTTTCACTGTATCCAATGACCGTTGATATCTTTCAGCTATAACCCGCATAGTCATATCTTGACCAACCACCTCAAGAAACATGGCAACAGATTCCTCAACGTAGACATTTTCAGACTCTTTTAACCCATATCGCCTAGCTAGCATCTTACATAAATCTTCAAAAGTTCTTTGCTTCATTCGAAGAATATCATAACATTGCTGATCTGATCCATGCATAAGTTGTTGAACATGACGCCATCCTGCACCTCGATCTGTTCTATGACTCAATCTCTCAGAAGTAAGCAAATCAAACAAACCAAGTTCATCATCATCATCATCATCATCATCATCATCATCATCCAATATCCATCTTCTAACCATCTGCAAAACCATAGTAAAAATTTTAAAAACTTATATATAAGACTAAAAGCATAATTGTAAACCAAAAGACATAAACAAAGTTATAAACCAAAATTATATATATAATAATAAAGCTGAAATCATTATCCAAAATACTAAAAAAAGTCAACATTAGTAGTTATAAGTAGCTAAACAAAAAAAACATAAACAAAAGTCAATCATAGAGTTTTGTTCCGGTCCTATGCTCCAAATAGCTAATCTTGTCTTCAACACTAGGAAATGCTACAAAACCCTGACGGTTCGCTGCATCAGCTAGAAGATGATCAACCGATGCTCGGTGAAATGGAGACCACTTCCTCACTCCAGGCAATTCACTAAGTACTTCTAGTACACGCTCAACACTATAAGCATATTCACGCTCCAACATCTGTTCCGCTATTTTATTCTTTTGTGCAAGAATGGTATTACGTGCAACAGAAGTCTCTATAATTACATCTTTCTCTTTACGCCTTCCTTTTGCTATAGCTGCAACAAAAAACCAGTAAAAAAAAAAGGAAGAGAAGATGGGATCAAAATCAACACCCCGAACTGCGAATATAGAAAGAGAGAGGGTAAATACTAGTAGGGACTCGACTCACACAAATCAAAACGAACAGACCCACCATGGAGAGAGAGAGATCCTGACCTGTAAGAAGAAGCATGGAGAGAGAGACTTCAACGCCGAAGAACAGAAGAGATCGAGAAGGAGATTGATTTAGGGTAAATGGCATTTTCGTAATTCACATTAATAATAGGGGGTTTTTAGTCTTTTACCACTCTAGTCGCAGGTTTAGTCGCAACGCAACGCTGGATAAATCCAGCGTCCAAAAATTCCAATCGTAGAACGCAGCGGCCAGATGCAGCGTTTGGCCGCAGGAGGTTGCGTCTAGCAAACGAACAACGTTTGGCCGCTGGCCGCAGCCGCAGCCTCCTGCGGCTGCCAAACGAACAAACCCATAGTCAACCCAAATTTTTTTTTAGTCCAATTTTTGAAAGCCCAAAACCAGCGTCCAAGTAATTGAAAAGAACATTGAATTCCTTTAGAGTTTTAGTCCAATGTAATTATTATGCAAGAATAAACTATCGAACTTTGTCAAAAGAAAGCAACAACCAAAATCCATTTGGAAAACTAAAAGCATATTTATTAAAAAGTTTTGAGCAGCATTGCATTTTTCTCTTAGACTTTGTTTGGAGAGATGAAGATTTGATTGAATAATACAGCAAGATTTGACAGTAGTTTGTTAATTAGGACCTGTTTGTGTGTCTTGTTGTGCATTTTCATCAAGTTCTCAAAAATGCTGATTAAACACGGTGTGACATGTTTAATCAAAGTCTTTAAACGGAGCAATGATTTAGTCAGCATTTGTACATGAACGAATGTGACAAAACGATTCGATTTGTTTAGTTTAAAAGAATCAACACGAGTTTTTAAATCAAAGAATGTATACTTAATTTTACAAACAAATTCTGAACCCAAAAAAAAAAAAAAAATTTACAAACAAATCAAATCACCAACACACCAAAAAAAAAACTCAAATCAACAATCAAATCCAAGAATTTATTCTCATCAATCAAAACCCACAATAAAACAAAGAATAGATCGTGGAAAAATCAAAGCTTTGAAAACGAAATCAGTAAATTTGTCTGTAACCCAGAATTGTCCGGCCACTGCCAACGGCTTTTCTCCCTCCTCCTCCTCCGCCGCCGTTAATGGCAGAAGCAGCAGCCATTGATACTTTCTTGAGATCCTCAACGCTCGCGTAGCTCTTACGCGCCATTCCCATCAACCCTTTACTCTTCTTCTCCCCTGCACTCGCCGATATGCTCCCTCTCGCCGCGGCAGAAGAAGAAGAAACCGATCCCGAAAAAACGCCGCCGTTTCTACTCTTCGAAGGCTGCGGCGGAGGAGTAGCGTTGTAATTAGCCGGACGGCGATTCTCTTTACGGATCACGGCGGAGAAATCAGGCACCGATTGAGCCAACGAAGAAGACGGAGCTTTTCTCGGAGAAAACCCAAACCGAGTCTGTTTCTTCATCTTCTCCGGCGTAATCTCTTCTTCTCGTGAAATTACGGAACTACCCTCGAATCTCACTTGTTTTTTCCTCGGCTCTTCTTCTTCTTCTTCTTCTTCTTCTTCCTCGAGAAATTTCTGGAAATCTCGTTTCATCCGAAGCTTCGATTCTCGCAGTCGTGAGTATTCATCGTATCTGGGTCCTCTCTCGAATCCGGAGAAACAGTCTAACAAGAGTTTAAGCTGATGGGTGTCGGAGTTTTGACAGAGTATGAGAGACATTGGATCAACAGAGAAAAACAGAGGTTCCATACTAGGGTTTGAGATCGTATCCGCCATTAAATCTCCAATCAAAACTTCAGCTTAACAGAGATTTGTTATGTTTTTTTGTTTTTCTCGAATTTGTTGTTTGCAAAGGGCTTTATTTATTATGACTTTGTGTTCTTCATTTTCTTTCGCAACGGTCTTAGGATTTTTATTGTATTGACGATGTTACCCTTTTTCTTACGTGTAACGGTCTTATTTTGGTAGTGTGGGACCCAGTGAATCATCGATCAAACGGTCATTAATTTCCTTAAGCAACAATTAGTTGGTTAATAATAAGGAAAATGCCAAAAAAACTCTGATCTTGCAACTTTTAGCGAAAAAAAACTTCAACTACACAATAGACAAAATAAACCTTCAATTTTTATTAATTAATCTGTTTAATTCCCAATTTTTATTGACCAAACCATTTTAGACCCAAAGTTAGTCAATTATAAATGTTAACTAACGGCATAACTAAAAAGCTTAGGGAAAAATACCTAAAAAATCATGAATTTATAATTTTCAGCAAAAAACAACTCAAACTACGCGATGGACAAAATAAACCTTCAACTTTCGTTGACTAATCCGTTTAATCCCCAATTTTTATTGACCAAATCATTTTAGACCCAACGTTAGCCAACTAACGATAGGACTAACGGCATGAATAAAAAACTTGATAAAGGTTGGGAAAATGCCAATATTTTGAAAGATAAAATAAAATCAATTTAGGAGAAAGATAACTCAAATATAATTTTTTTATTCGAAATTGTTTTGGAAATAATTACTAAAATTTGGAATATTTACTAACTAGTTTATAATATAAACATTAAAATGTTAGATTCGCAATGAAAATGTTACTAAACTTTATAACTATTTACAAAAAAATATGAATTTATTTTCACAAATTTATATTATCGATAAATAATTAATCATACTTATGTTATCTTTCGCAAAATTTATAATTTTTTTGAAATTTAGCCCATGTACAGTACGACGCGTATGTATGTGGACGTACATGGGTAGAGAGAGGGATGAGTATATTCGTCATTTACATGCTAAAAGACAAAAAGAGAATAATAAAATAAGTGTTAACTTATGACATTTTTGCAAAAATACCCTACAATTTGAAGTCAAAGCTAAAAATGCCACATTGCTCTCATCTTTTTCAGAATCCCACGAATTACCCTTTAAGAATCTGGGTATTCACGCAAATGTCATTCCTCATACTGCTGTTAGAATCTAACGTTTTTTTCAGAAGACAAATTTTTTTTTTCAGATCTAACTTAATTACGGAAATGCCATTGCCATCAATTCTCAACCTCCACGACAACCACCATCGTCGACGAGTTAATGCAGTAACTAACCCATTTTTTCGCCATTAAAGCCCAAGAATAGAGCTCAGACTTCCTTTACGCGAGTTCTACTCTCCGATTTCTCCCATTTCCCCTCGATTTTCCGATTCAAACTTACCGAAATCATTTTTATGGCATAAAAACGGCAAAACACGACTGAGCTTGCGGGATTTCGGTGATATTAGACGTTTTGGGCGCTCGACGAGAGTGAAAACAAACTCTAAACGGATATAGGTACGAATTTTTGCATATCGTCGATTTTCAGATCTGAGTTGTATACTCAGACTGCTTTAGAAGTCTGATGAAATCCACATGGTCAACGAGAGGGTAGTTTTGCAATTGACTTTTAAATACTCAGATTAAATTTGAAGTCTGGTAATTTCCTTTGAAAACAAAAAAATCAAGAAAAATCCTCTAATCGAGGCATATGGTAGTTTTGCAATTGACCGAAAACTTGATTTTTTATTCAGACTTCATATCCAGTATGAAGGAAAAATGAGCGACTTTCCCCGGAAGTTGACT
The DNA here is from genome assembly GCA_030161315.1 of Eutrema japonicum. NCBI lineage: Eukaryota > Viridiplantae > Streptophyta > Magnoliopsida > Brassicales > Brassicaceae > Eutrema > Eutrema japonicum. Next base: position 47,755,872 of record BSQW01000011.1, read on the forward strand.
GTTTTTTCAGACGCAATCACAAGTCTTAAAAAAAACCAGGGTGCTGGTAGTAATTGACCGAAATTTTTCAAAAGTTGACCAAAAAGGGGGAAAAAGTATCAGACTTCTTTGGCAGTCTGAATAGGAGGGAAAAATTTTCAGACTTCTATGGCAGTCTGAAAATGATGAAATCTTTCAGACTGCTAAAGAATTCTGATATCGAAGATTTTGGTCAACGCAAAAAATACACCAATTTCTGCAAGACTTCTATCGCAATCTGAATCATTTCTTCATACTGCCCTGGAAGTCTGGGAACGAAAGTCAAACTTCGTTCAATTGAAAATCTACCCCATAATTTTGTCAGACTCCGTGAAGTCGGACAAAAAAGTCAAAATTTTGGTCAATTGCAGAAATACCTTTTTCTTTTTCTCAGACATCTAATGCAGCCTGACAAAAAGTCAAAGTTTGGGTCAATTACAAAAATACCGTTTTTGTCAGAATGCGATAGAAGTCTGCTTTGATAACTTTTCGTCAGACGGCATCCGCAGTCTGCTTTGTAACATTCTAATTGCAAAAATACCCTCTTTTTCAGACTGCCATAGAGGTCTGACGTACTGTTTGTCAGACTTTTGTGGCAGTCTGGATTGACAAATTTTTTTAAACCGTTTTTTTGTATATTTGTGATGAATTTCGTTGATTTTAATTTTTTTATATGTGTGTTAGTTGTATATGTTCCTCCTGCGTTAGTTTTACATGCTTATGTTCGGTAATTATTTTTAAATAATTTTTTAAATAATTCTGGCAATGTAGCTAATAGAATCAGAGTTCGCGAAGATGTCTGATATTTCCATTAAGATCGCTAATGTTGTTTTTCCATGATTGTTTTTACAGATAATGGTGCATCTACCTGTTAATTTTGGTGAATGGGTTGTGAGAGACCAGATTTGGCATTTTGTGGTGGATACTCTCAAATGAGGGCGGTTTATCACTTTGGGCGATCGTTCTACATATTGTGAACTTGTTGAGATGGTACAAGTTGATTATATGCTGGACAAGAAAACCGAGTTGGTGGAGTTATCCTATCTGTTACCGGAACCACTCTTGCAACAGATCGGTCCGGATAGCCCTCCTATTTATGTCACAAATGATAGGCAAGTAAGGAGCATGGTCGAGTTAGCTAATGCGCATTTAATCCGTCTTTGTGTCTCGAGCCGATCCGGTTTGGCATATCAAGATGAGGGGAATCACGATGTAAAAGATGAAGATGAAGATGACGAAGACAAAGATTGGGAAGACGAAGATGTGGGCTCAGTATCAGATGATTCTATTTGTGGTGGTGGTGGTGGTGGTGATGATGGTGGTGTTGGTGGTGGTGGTGATGGGCCAGAGCAAGTTTTCAAGAAACACGTTGAGTCTTACTATGATGGTGTAGAATATAGCATGTATGGGAAAGTGGGAGATGAAGATGAAGATGATAAAGAAGATGAAGATAATAAGACTTACGAGTTGCAGCGTGTGGCTGAACGATTTGCTGGTCGAGGAAGAAATTGGTCCGACGGCATATTTCTCGGAAAGTGTTTTGATAGAAAGCAAGATCTTATATCAGAGCTGCGTTTGACGGCGATAATGAGGAAATACGCATTTACAGTAGATAAATATGACAAGAGCCTGTTTGTCGCTAAATGTCTTGTGGAAGGATGCAACTAGAAGTTTCGAGCGGCTGTCAAGAACGAACCAAACAAGTTTTGGGTGATGATCTACAATAGAGCCCACACATGTTCAACGCTGGACCGGAAGGCTAAGAAAAAACGTCATACTCCGCGTTATATTGGTTGGTTGTTTCTAGAATGCTTTGGAATAATTGAGAAGATTACACCAAAGCATGTCTTAGTATCAATGAACAAGCAGTATGTGATTAAGATGAGCTACACAACCGCATACAGAGCGTTGTTACATGCTCAAAAGTTGGTGAGAGGATCAACGGAAGATGGCTATGAGAAACAGATCGAATCGAGCAAACCAACCCGGGAACGCAGACTGCTCTAGAACTAGATGAGGAGAATAGATTTAAATATCTATTTCTAGCATTTGGAGCTTCCATAGAGGGATTTAAGTACCTTAGAAGAGTTATTGTGGTAGATGGTACGCATCTTACGGGGCCGTATGGAGGTGTTATGCTAGTGGCGGCCTCACAAGATGCCAATTTTCAAATATTTCCGTTGGCTTTTGGCATTGTAGACTCTGAGAATGATGCCTCGTGGGAGTTGTTTTTCACAAAGCTTAGAGACTGCATTTCAGACCAATATCCTCTGGTCATTGTCTCAGATAGGCACACCTCCATCAAGAATGCTATTTAAAAGGTTCTTCCTTGGGCAAAGCGGGGGATTTGTTATTACCATCTACAAAATAACGTAGTCACAAAGTTCAGGGGAAAACATCTTTTGTACTTGGTGAAAAACGCGGCGTACGCATATACGATGTACGATTTTAACCGATACATGACCTCCTTACGAGCGGTAAACCCTGACCTTGCTAGATACTTGGAGGAGGCGGATCCGAGTCTATGGTCACGCGTTCATTTCGATGGAGACATGTATAATCTGAAAATGCATTTTTCTTATCAGACTTCTTGTGCAGTCTGATTCGTCTTTATCAGACTTCTATTGCAGTCTGATTTTTATCAGACTTCTATTGCAGTCTTGTTTTCACTTGCGTTAACCGCGTTCACTTTGTTGGAGAAAGGTACAACATAAAAACGAGCAACGTTGCCGAAACTATAAACTCCGTAGTCAAGAAGGCAAAAGGATATCCTATCTCTTTCCTTTTGGAGTTCATACAAGAGAGGCTAGGGACGTGGTTTTGTAAAAGGCGGCTAGATGCATTGAGGCTCACAACAAAATTTAGCCGAGGAGTTGAATATTTGATGGCTATTCGTGAATATTATACGGACTTCATGACGGCAGAACGAGTTGATGGGTATCGATTCGTTGTTAAGGGAGGACATAGGGATTGTGTTGTCGACTTGCACAACCGAACGTGTGAATGTGGTGTGTGGGATTACGAAAAGATACCTTGCTCACATGCAATCTGCGCTGCACCAGAACTTGAGCTACACCCATATACGCTGCCATGCCCATCATACGGTAGGGACTATCTGTTTCAGGCATACGCAATGAACATCCTTCCGAAGAACTGTACTATAAAAGCTCCTGACACCGTACGTGTCCTTCCCCCGCATAATCCTCGTCCTCCTGGAAGACCTCAGAAGTCGAGGTGGCAAACTTGGCTAGAAATTGCCAAGACAAAGGGCAATAAACCACATAAGCTTTCCAAGCGATATACTTGTTCTAATTGCAAACAACCAGGCCACAAAAAACCAAATTGTGTAAGCTAAATCACCTTACACTCACCTGTTTTATAGTTGTTTTCATCTATCAACTGTATATGAGAAGTTGCTGTCTTTTTTCGGTGGAGACAGGTAACCAAACCTGAGAAGGATTAGATCTGGTGGAAGTCTGATATACTGACGAATGCAATTTAGAAGTCTGATAGAGAAGTCTGAAGAAAGTCTGAGAGGAGTCTGTTGGTGTCTTTCCAGTAAAATAAATCGTTTCCAAGTCGTTTTTAAGTTATCTAAGTCTAAGAACTTGTTGTGTTAATCGTTGGTTGTTGTTGTTGGCTTAAACTTAATTTGTAGTACTTATGTGTTTGCTGCATCTCGTCAATTAAATAAGTCTTAAGAAAATCACACCCTTTCCAAACTGCAATATAAGTCTAATAACAGAAATTCATTACAAAAGATAGAAATAGAAGTCTGACACCATACTTCTATAGAAGTCTTAAACCAATTACCCTAGAAATACCCTACCTATGCTCAACACGCTTTTGACATCACAATTGGCATGGCACAAAAAATTCCCGCAGAAAGTAAGCCAAAAGATGGACGAGTTTTTCTTACATCTACAAAAGATAAATATATGCAAGAATCCATTGTTCTCGGGAATCCAAAAGTTAAAGAGGAACTCTACTTCACATGTTCGTAGACATCTAGCAATTCATTCTCGGTGTCGGTACGAGCCTCTTCACCTGTTCAGCAGAGCTTAGTTAATATCTGATACGCAAGCTTCTCTCTGCAAGTCTTCATGTTCTTATCACACAGCCACTTCGGAAACGGCATCCCAAGAGAATGGAACTCAATGAACTTCAAACAAAACACCCCACAATCACCTAGCTGGATGTTTTGGGGAAGTTCCGGGCTCCTTACAATCGTGTAGGTGTATCGCTCAAGGGGATAATTCCACCTATCATCTACTGGGGCCAAACAATGCATCACGAAGAGAAATATCTCACATTAGGTGCCACTGCCGCTCCTACCACCTCATTGGTTTTCGGTCCAATGATGCTGTCCCATATGGTTACATGCCTATCCGGGATAGAAATCATAATAACTATCCAATGATTTCCCCCAACGTGCAAGGCAGTGTAGATGTAATCAATTTCCAGCCCCCAAGTCATGTTTGATTTCAAGAATAAGGGTAGTTCACTAGTATGGTAATCCCATACACCAGCTGGCAGCCTCCTTGACGTGGGCATCACATTTTCTCCTTCGCCGCTCTTCACAAAATGATCATAATGTTTCTTCCACAAATTACCCAGCTGTGTGTCAATGAATGTCAACCTCTCGGACCTGCATCATTCAGGATGTTCGTATTTTCGAAGCCTCATCAGATCAATCCCAGCATCTATTTGCTGCATTCAGTCAACATTGTGCAAAAAATGTCAGACTTAAACAAAAGTCTAAAGAAACTCTAAAAGAGAGAACACCAAAGTCAGACTGCAAAACAAGTATGAGAAAAGAAATTCTTTCACCAGACTTGACAAGAAGTCTGACACCAGACCTCTAAAGAAGTCTGAAGGAAGTCTAAAAGAGATAACAACAATGTCAAACTGCAAATCAAGTCTGAGAACAGAAAATCATTAAACCCGACCAGATTATATACTAACCGTGTCATGCAACCATTCCTTGGGGGTGCGCAGATCGTAGTACCAAGATAGGGATGTGTTCGCATCCCTCTTCGGATAACTCCTACATAATATATTACGCGTGTTAGACATCGAGCTAATTATTCTAGAATATAGGTAGAGTGTGACGACATATGGCAGTTTTTTGACGTGATCATTAAGTGTCTTCACTTCCGTCCTGGTTTCCGGAGCACAAGGATCATATGTCGGTGTGATCTGCACTTGGGTTGAGCTCTTTCTCTCCTTCTTATCATGCTCTTTCTCTCCTTCTTATCATGCTCTTTCTGTTTGAATTCTTGAGCCTTCGCCTTTACATAAGCTCCAACAGCTGCCTGCTTAGTGTCATGTTTTGACATATATGCAGCATCGAAGTTTACGCCCGTGGCCGCCTTATCGACGATAAGAACACTCTGTTCGCTGTCCACGACACTACTCTGTATTTACAAAAAAAAAAACCCACCTCCGTCAGACTGCAATAAAAGTCTAAGACAAATAATCTAACACTATCCACGCCACCTACAGACTGCAATATAAATTCTAAAGAAGTCTGACATAGATTAAAATAACACCAAAATCAGACCTAAATCTCAGTCTAATACCATATAACCATGTTCACATCAAACACAACAACAAAGCGAAATAACTAGTTTTTAGTTGCACATAGGTTCAGGTTTTTACAAACAACTATCACACTTATATTGCATATTAAGCAACGGTTTTGTCCTTAAGTCTTCGACTACTTCTCCTTTCTTGAACATTTTTTGGTAGAGGGTTTGGGACACTAACCCCAACATCCACCACAGTCTGAATCTTGGCTTCAGACGGTTGGGCAGGGTTATCTTCAGCCAGGGCTTCCTTTGCATCCTCTACCGCTGAAGCTTCTTTTTCAGGTCTTTTTTGGTCTGCAGCTTCAACAACCGCGACAGGCTTAGGAGGCTTCACAACAATTTTTTTGGGTGTAATATTCTTCCGCGGAGCCTTTTTGCGTTTCCCCGCCCCAGCCTCACTCCCATCTTCACCACCATCGACGCCAGCTCGGCCACCATCTTCACCATCCTTAGACTTCTTACCATCACCACCATCAGACTTCTTATCACCACCATCATCAACCTTACCACCATCATCAGTCTTCTTCTCAACACCACCATCAGACTTCTCAACACCAGATTTCCTCCTCTTTTCTCCCCTTAACAACCTAACTTCCTTCTCAAGTTCATTCATCTTCTCACCCACCTACTTAAAACCTTCTTTAACAAGACTAAAAAGTTCATTCATCTGAGAACCCACCGACTTGATCAAGTAAACAACCTCACCACCATCATCACCGCCTGATTTTGCTCGCTTCTTATCATCATCAACATCCTCACCATCATCATCAACAACCTTCCTCTTAACACCCTTTCCCTTGGACTTCTTCAGACCACCCTCAGACTTAACCACCGCGGACTTAATAAGGGGCACCTATTTCTTGACAATGGCCAACACACCTTCAGACTTCCAGTGTTTAAAACTCCACCTCCAAGGGCGCTCAAACTCACCAAACATTGCTTTCACAATGTTCACAACCTTCTCATCATCCTCACCATCGTCCCACCGGGGGAACATGTCCTCAAACTCCTTGATGACGAAGTTGGTGACGCGGGTCTGCAAGTACAAGTCAACGAGCAAAATGTATATTAGTATGTAAAAAATAAATAAAATATACCAGACTACATATCCCGTATGGTACAAAGTTTCAGACTTCAAAAAAGGTCTTGACTTCAATATTTCAGACTGCAAATTCAGTCTGGCAACAACTTTCAGACTGCAAATTAAGTCTGGAAAAAATTCAGACTTCAAAATTAGTCTGATAACTTATCAGACTGAATTTACAGTATGACATAGAGCAATCACATGGGAATTTTAAGAAAAAATGTCAGTAAAATACCTGCTTGCGCAACTCTAAATCGACTTTCTTCCGATTCTTTGATCCTTTGTAAGCCAAGATCGGTGGGTCTGGGTTATCTTGCAAGTGCATTCCATAAAGCGTAGCAATCCCGAGACAGGCCCAATATACCCATACGTTCAAGACCTCAGCGAAGCCCTCAACCTGATAGTTTTTGTCATCTTGGAGTTTTTTGTTTGCCTCTGTTTTGACAGAGTCTACCAAGATTTTGAAGGCCAGTCTTCCCCATGGGTATGCTTCTAACGCCCCTGGAGACAGCAGTAGCTTAGTCATGTCAGCCCTTGCGGAAAATGACCAGTGTTGAGCCTCAATGAAGCTCGTGTAGATGGCTAGGTAGCCCAACCAAATCCTATCTTGCCGTTCCCAGCCTCGACATCTGTTGCAAGCGTCCAGTAACTGAAAATAGCTTGGCCCTACCTCGAAATTCAGCCCAAGAAGCTCCCACATTGCTCTCATATCGGCTGTATACTCAACCTCCGGGTACTCCAGATTCTCAACATAGTCGTAATTGAGTCCGGTTATCTGTTGAAACTCATGGAGGGAAAACCTCACCGGTTGAAGGCCAAGAAGTCACCAAAGCTCATGCTTCTGATCTACCTCTAGTTGCATAGTAAGCATGTAGTGCACCATTATTGAACACCATACGAAGTTCAGCTCATGCCACTTCACAAAAATCCCAAAGGCTGAGTTGCGAAGCTCTTTCCACTCATCATCATCTAGTGCTTCTTGGAGAGCGTCCATGAGATCTCTCTTATTGCTGAAGTAGTGTATGCTTTTGTTTTGTTTAGGCTCATACCCGGTTGTGAACATCCTTGGAGGGAATTCACGTTCTGCCATTATGTCTAAAACCTGCATCAACCACAACCAGACTCCATTAGCAGTCTGAAAACTTAAAGTCAGACGTCATATGCAGTCTGACTACTCAAATTCAGACTCTATTTGCAGTCCGACAAAATATAGTCAGAGTTAACTACGAAAGCTATTCATGAAGTAATCGGACGAATCCCAAAAATCCACATAACACAATACAACTCAAACCCAAAGATCTAAACATTATTGCTCAATTTGAATCTTTTACCCTCTATGGAAGACTTGAAGGAGCGGTGACAACGGCGAGGAGAGAGAAACCAGATCTGGAAATCAAAAAAGACAAGAGTTCAGCGCTGAGTTCTAGAAATCAGTATCGAGAAGGTGACGGTTTGCGGCGAAGAGAGGAGTAGAAGAATCTTACCGTCGAAGGCACAGGAGACGATGTAAGCGACGAATTCCGGCAGCGACAACGAAGATGTCGGTTCAGTTTCTCTGAGAGAGAATCAGTGTTTTTTTTTGTTATTTGCTTCGGTAACTGTAAAAATGTGTTTTAGCAAAAAAAATGTGTTTTTTTTGTTATTTGCTTCGGTTCAGTTTCTCCGAGAGAGAATCGGTTTTACCACATAAAAATACCGCTTTCGTAATCTGATATCAGACTTCTTAACGCAGTCTGATATCAGACTCTTTTAGCAGTCTGATAGTGAAGAGATAATTGAGCAAGAAGTCTTGAAATTTTGGGCGGCAAAATTTTGCTTTTTTCTGCGGTTTTTTTCTAATATTTTTAATTGCCGCTTAGAAGTATTTGAAAAATACTTCTACTGCCAGACTCATTTTGCAGTCTGAAATGGTGATATTTTCAGGACCAGACTTGTGAAAGTTTTCAAAAGTTTAAGTTTTTCTGACTTCGAAAGAAGTCTAATAAATTCAGACTTCATAAACAGTCTGACATAGTAAAGAAGGACACAGATAAATTAAACAGACTTCATAATCAAATATCTCGTTCCAAGGAAAAAATAGAAATTTTGGTTACAAATTGTCACATATTACAAGAAACCAAAACATATAAACATGATCAGGACGATAATAATAGCACCAGCGAACGTCAGACTTTTCAACTCGACGACACGCATTATCTGGCCACATGGCTTCTCCGTCAACCGCTCCTTAAATTGAGCTATCTCTGCCTTCGTTACGTTGACGTCATCGAGCAACGTGGACAAATACTTGTCGCTTTGAGAAGTAGAAACGAACATGCCATCAATTAGTTGACCATGTTGGTCAACATACAACTTTACATCGTTAAACTCCTCAGTCATAGCCTCATCCCACCACTTCATTATATGGTAACCACCATCCTACACAACCACATTTATACAATCATATTAAGATCCCAAATTATAATAAACAGAAAAAACGAACCACGCATGACATATAGAGGCCATTACATCATAGTTACGACATCCGAAGAATCTTCTTCCCGGATTATCGGCAGTAGTGGATGTTCGCATGACGGGCTCCAGACCGCAGAAGCATTTCTTGGGGAATCCATAGGATGATCCAGATCGACTTCGACCTGTTGAACATGAACTACTCGACGTTGGAAGGTGACTGAATCGCCCCATCCTGTGTACCAGAAAACAGTCGCAAAAATTAAAAAAAAGTCTAAAGCCAGACTTCTAATAAAGTCTAATTTAAAATCAAGTCAAAATTCAGACTTCTAAAAGAGTCTAATTCGGAAAAGTCTAATTTCAGACTTCTTCTAAAGTCTAATTCGTACAAACTCAAATTTCAGACTTCTAACAGAGTCTAATTAAATGAAAGTATAATTTCAGACTTCTAATCGAGTCTAATTCAGATCAGGTCAAGTATCAGACTTCGTATCGAGTCTAATTCACTTTTAAACTTCTAATATAGTAATGGCTTTTCAAGTTTTTTTTGGACTGAATACAACCAAGCATCAAAATACATACCAGACCTAGAACTTTTGTTTGACATAGAAAAATGGACTTCTATCTTGTAGATCTAAAACAGAATTAATTAAAAACCCATCTGTTTGTTTAGATCTAGGCAAAGAACATGGAAAAATGGTCTTATTTCGTATAGATCTAAAACTTTTGCAGAAAAAAGTAGAGTAGAAGGCGAAAAACTTGTTTCTAGGAAGCTTAACTCAGTTGCAAAGACGAAGTTGACGACGGCGAGGGTGGTGGCGGCGGCGGTGGCGGTGGCGATTCGACCTACAAGAAAATGGAGTTGTGATGAAAAAATGAAGAGAGATAGATGGAGGGACTGGTAAGGTTACACGAAAAATGAGAGGTAATTACCAGACTGAAGAAGCTGACGACGGCGGTGGCGGTGGCGGTGGCGACGAGGGTTTCCGGAGAGATGTTTGAGAGAGTTTAGAGAGAGGGATTCTTCATGTTTTAGAGAGAGAGAGAGTCGATAATGACTTTTACAGATTAGGGTTGGTAACTTTAGTTTATATATGGGGTAAAATCACAAGTAGGGTAACTTATTTCAGGTTAATTCACAGGTTTCCATCAAGAAGTCTGATAAACCATGGACATGAGCAGACTGAAATGGCAGTCTGATAAACCCTAAACTTGATAATTACTACTTAAATACCATCATATTATATAGAAAACTTATAACAAACATCAAACTCGTTTAACTTAGCCACAAACTAACCAGTATATGTAAGAAAAACATTATGAATTAAAAAATTAGAAACTCTCAATATAACCCTACAGATAAGAACAGGATATCCAACTTCATATGTCGAACATAGACAAAACTCTTGTTTTCTTTGTTATTTGCACAATGCAATATATAACTCGATATTCACACTCTTTTATATTTAATTACACTCCAAGTGCAAACTTTGAACCCTAATCCAACAAATATTGACCCCGTAAACCGTAAACTCATACCTACATGGTGTTTAGATCCAAATTTATCTCATACTCACTTATTTTGACTAACTTTTATGTAATTTAAATTTATATACATCTACAATGATTATGTTTAATTTATGTATCAAAAATTTGTATGAATTTTTTTTTAATTATTTTTTTAATTTAAATTTTTATATTAAATACAAGAAGTCTGAGAAACCGCAAACTTGTGTTTAGATCCAAATTCATCTCCAATGATTCAATTTGATTAAATTTTATGTACTTTTAATTTATATACATCAACAATGAGTATGTGTAATTTATATAGTAAACATTTCTAAAAACTAAATTTTTAATATTTTTTAAATTTAAATTTTCAAATTAAATACGTTTCAGCCTTCTCTGAGAAGTCTGAGAAACCCCGATTATCTGAGAAGTCTGAGAAACCACGACAACCACCATCGTCGACGAGTTAATGCAGTAACTAACGCGTTTTTCCGCCATTAAAGCTCAAGAATAGAGCTCGTAAACACTTTTCGCGACTCCTCTCTCCGATTTCTCCCATTTTCCCACTGATTTTCCGATTCAAACGTACCGAAATCAGAAATTATGACATAAAAACGGCAAAACACGACTGGGCTTGCGGGATTTCGGTGATATTAGACGTTCTAGGCGCTCGATGAGGGTGAAAACAAACTCTAAACGGATATAGGTACGAATTTTTGCATATCGTCGATTTTCAGATCTGAGTTGTATACTCAGACTGCTTTAGAAGTCTGATGAAACCCATATGGTCAACGAGAGGGTAGTTTTGCAATTGACTTTTAAAAAATCAGATTAAAATTGAAGTCTGGTAATCTCTGAGAAGTCTGAGAAATCCCGATTCTCTCAGACTTCTCCGATAAGTCCGAGTAACCCTAAATCTAATATTTAGCACTTATGAGTGACGTACAATATTAAAACATAACTTCTAGGAAGCATCAAATTCGTGAAATATATGCACATTACAACACATATGTGCAAATTTAAAATTTCAAATGTAAATTTGGTAAACCATGAATCTAACCCTAAAGTTATATGTAAATGTTTCCATTACAAAGCATGTTTTGAGGTTTACAACCTACTTTGCCTTACATGTTTTTAATTTGATTCAATTTTACGAAATTTAATTTTAATACTTCAAAATCGTATATATTTAATTTATGTATAAGAAAATTTTAACAAAATAATTTTTTACAATTTTTAAATTTAAATTTACTAATTAAATCCGTATCAGATTTCTTCGAGAAGTGTGATATTTATTGAGGTATAGGCATAATTAACCAACCTTGTTTAATTTGATTCAATTTTATGAAATATTAATTTCTATACATCAAAATCGTCTATATTTAATTATTGTAGGAAAAAGTTTAAACAAATTTTTTTTTAAAATTTTTAAATTTAAATTTACTATTTTAATCTGTATCAGATTTCTCGAATACGTCTGAGAGAAGTCTGGTAAGAGAAATCAATCAGACTTCTATTAGAGTCTAAATGTCAGACCTCTATAGAAGTCCAGTGCCGGCCCTGAGCCCAAACAAAGCAAGCTTGGGCTTGCGGCCTTAAGTTTAATACAAAATAATCGGCCCTCAAAATCTAAAAAGTCTACGTAGTCTAGTGGTATAGTTCTGTTCGGTTGTGAGTTCAAGACTGGGTGTTCGATTCCCATGACTTGTTCTGTTTTTTTTTTTTTTTAATTAACCGAACTACTTAAAGTAAACCAACATAACCAATATAAACCCAAGGTAACCAATTTTTTTTTTGTCGTCAAAATATCATTCAATTAACCAAAGGATTAGAATTAAGGCAAACAATTAATATAACTAAAATAATCCCTAATTAAAACCTAAATACCTAAATCCCTAATTGGTAATCATCTTCTTCCCCGACTGCTGCGAGCCTGCGACACAGTTTCTAGACGAAGCCATCTCTCTTATTCTCTCAGTTTCTGGCCTTCTTTTGTTTCTTCCTCCTGGTAAGAAACTCCTTCAGGTTACAATAATTTTTTCTTTTCGCTTTTTGTTTGATTGTGTTGAAATTGAAATCAAAATCCTGGGCTATTGATCGATTGCTAATTTACCAGAGAAAATTGTTTTTTTTTGCACTACGATTCCAGATTTACCACCTTCTTCTTCGATTTAGACGTTGTTCAATCTGTTGCTTGTTCCCTTGTCCTTTCATTCACTCTGATTGACGCTACCCGGTCCACTCAAAGCTTTCAGGCGTTCCCTAAATAATTCTACTTCCCAGAAGGAATATTTGAGGCTCCTTGATTTCGAAAACCGCGATCTTCAAATAAGAGAAAAAAGGCATTACAGTTATGTAGCCTTGAGAAGAAATTGCTTTGTGTGATTGTGATTTGTGTAACTTGTGTACATCGTTGCTTTTTAATTTTGCATTGTGTGGTACTTTTTCAACTTTTTTTTTCATTGTGATTTGTGACTTATCTATTTAATAAATATTTTAATTGTACAGAAACATGTCTTCAAAACGAATAAAAAAAGTGAAGGGTGGTGCAGAAAAAGTAAGGGACAAGAAAAGACAAGAAGAACTGACAAAATCTTTAGCTAATTCGATGTTAAGGTACGTAACAAAATCTGAAACTCCTAAAATTGATGAGGTTTTAGAAGATGAGATCGACGGATGTGAACAGAATGAGAATGAAAATGAGGATGAGAATGAGAATGAAAATGTCGAGAACGAGAACGCATACGAAGATGTGAATGGGAATGAAGAAAAGGAAGCATTTGATGTTAGGAAATATCTAATAGCAGGGGATATCAATGATCCTGTAAATTGGGAAAGAGTTGACAATAAATTGAGAGATTTTTTGGTTGAAAAGGGTCCAGTGACAAAGCTTCCGGTTGATTATCATTTTCCAAGAGATTCTATTGGCAGATGCTTTTCTCATTCGTCTTATACAAGAAAAATAACGAATGGAGAAAAGCAAGATAGGCGATGGCTAGTTTACTCAGAGATAAAAGATAAGATCTTTTGTTTTTGTTGTAAATTATTTCCGCAAGACCAAAGTGTTTATCAGTTGGCAACTAATGGATACAATGATTGGAGAAATATTTCACAAATGCTTAAGGAACATGAAAAAAGTCATAAGCATATCATATGCATGACTCAGTGGATGGATCTAGAAGTGAGACTACAGACGAATCAGACTATTGATAAGCATATTCAAGAAGAGATTAACAAAGAGAAAAAGCATTGGAGAGACGTGTTGTTGAGGATAATTGCATTGGTAAAAGGTCTAGCTAAAAAGAATATAGCATTTCGTGGAAGGAGTGATAAGATTCGTGAGGATGGTAATGGAAATTTTTTGGGCATGATTGAGGTATTTGCAGATTTTGATCCAGTGATGATAGAACACGTCAGACGAATTGAGAAACGTGAAACTCACTATCATTATCTTAGTCACAAAATTCAGAATGAGTTGATTGAGATGCTTGGGAATGAGGTAAAAAAATGATCTTAGAGAAGATTCAATGTGCAAAGTATTTTTCGGTTATTCTTGATACTACTCCTGATATCAGTAACCGGGAACAAATGTCTTTAGTTATCCGATGTGTGGATATTTCTGACACTTCACCAAAGATTGAAGAATTTTTTTTGTGATTCTTAGAAGTGAAAGACAAAACCGGAGAAGGGCTTTTTGACACCCTTCAATATGTACTGCTTAATCTTGGGTTGAGTATTGATGACATTCGAGGACAAGGTTATGATAATGGGTCAAACATGAAAGGAAAAAATAAAGGAGTTCAAAAGAGATTGTTTGAAATTAATTCAAGGGCGGTTTACACACCATGTGGTTGTCATAGTTTGAATCTTGTACTCTCAGATATCGCTTCCTCATCGACAATAGCAGTATCATTTTTTGGAATTATTCAGCGCATATATTGTTTGTTTGCCTCCTCTACAAACAATTGTGAAGTTTTCAGAGAAATTGTGAATGGTATTACAGTCAAGCCATTATCACAAACTCGTTGGGAGAGTCGCATCAAAAGCGTCAAAGCAATACGATTTCAAGCTCCTCAGATACGAGAGGCTTTGTTTCATTTAGCAGAAAACAGTGATAATCCGAGAACAAGAAGCGAAGCTGAGTCTCTTGCAATGAGTGAAATCCATGGAATTGGGAGTTTTGAGTTTTTGTTTGGAATGATTATTTGGTATGAGCTTTTGTTTGTTGTGAACAAAGTAAGCAAGATCCTGCAGTCAAAAGATATGGATATTGATATCGCTATTTCTCAACTGGAAGGTCTAGTTTCTTATTTTAAAAACTATAGAGAGACAGGTTTTGAAACAGCAAAAGTAGAAGCTGAGCGGATTGCTATTGAAATGGAAATTGAACCTGTATTCTCTGTCAAAGTAAAACGTCTTAGTAAAAGGAAACGATATCATGATGAAGAGCATGAAAAAAGCGGGGAAGATGTGATATTAACAGCGGAAGAAAATCTCAGGATCAACTACTTCATCAAAATTGTGGATCAAGGTTTGGTTTCTCTTGAGACAAGGTTTGATCAACTTCAAAGTTATGAAAAGACTTTTGGATTTTTATTTGACTTGAAAAAGCTGAAGTTAGCAAATGATGACAAGTTGATGGCTTCTTGTGCCAACCTTGAAGTTTCTCTGAAACATGGTAATCATTCTGATATTGATGGTAATGATTTATTTTTGGAGCTAAAACTTTTAAGAGGAGCTTTACCAAAAGAGATTAAGAAGGTAGTCGAGATACTAGATTATCTGAAAAAGATGGAAAGTTGTTATCCAAATACATGGACTGCATACCGCATAATGATGACGATTCCAGTTTCAGTTGCTTCCGCAGAAAGAAGTTTTTCAAAGCTAAAGCTCATAAAGTCTTATCTACGGTCGACTATGTCACAAGAAAGACTGAATGGATTGTCGATGTTGTCAATTGAAAGGAGTATGGCTGAAAAACTTGATTACACATGCTTGATGAATGAGTTTGCGGGTAGAAATGCAAGGAGGATAATATTTCAGAAATAATGTATTCGTTTCTTGTGTTTTAAAATATTTTATAATTTTTGTTTAACACATTCATGAATCATAATTTTTTTTAAAGTTTAAATTTTTTTATTATAAAACAGCCCATTTTTTTCTCTAGCTTGCGGCCTTTTAAAACTCAGGGCCGGCTCTGAGTCTGACATGTCGCAAAGATTAAAATGGTAATAATGGTTTCGCGTTTTTTGTTTGGTCATAAGGGAGTAACTGTAATTTTCCACCCCAAAAGTGTAGCGCGGCATTTGATTGAAAGGACGGTGTATTTTTGTCATAAAAACGAAATTTTGGGATAAAAACAACAATTTGCCCTTAACTTATTAAGTAAAGTTGAAATAAGTGACTTTCTGTGCAATTATGTCTTGTACTCCAAATAAATTCTATTTCCATCATTTTTAACGATATTAAAAGGAAACTAGATGAATAAATTGCGTTTCATGGTGCTTGTTCGATCTTGCCGCCTTTGTGGTTCCGTTTCGCCGGAGCAGGTACAATGAAGGCTTATCCGTTTCAATCGGGTATTGTTTCTCAGAAATTAGGCTTTTGTTTTAGGAAGACAAGTTTCCGTCTGCTAAATGTATTTCATTTTGTATTTCACCTTGGTTTCTACAGTTATTTAATAAAATTCAGAGAAAAAAGGAAACAATATGGATATACTAAGCTAAGATAATTTATACTATTAAAACAAGCACTTTTAGAATTTGTTATTGAATACTCCTAATTTTTTTTAATATATTAAACATATTGTCTGATAGATATTGAATATATTGCCAAACATTTATTAAAACTATTATAAATTTAAAAATTACAAATTAAACATATTTAAATTAATAACATTTAAATTAATTCCTCATTTCACATTTTATATATTACAAAAAAAATTTATTCCATGCGAGCGAGTTTAAAATCTAGTTTCATAGTTAATTAATTTGCGATAACCGATAAGCAACTCCAACTACGTGATTAGTACATACTATCATATATTAGAGGCAACACAGAAATTTTGTCAAAATAAAAGAGGAAAAATAACAAATACTAAGGATGCTAACAATGTTGGACTATGGTGTTACTTGTCACTGTCACAGGTCCCACGATGAAGCGAAAATGTGGAGGAATCAAACTGTGTTGAACTTGTATTTCTGCCCCAAATTGAATCGAGATATAGTGTCGTTGAATCCATATTCAACGAGTGTCCTCACAGCTTCGACACCTTGTTCCATTCCCGCATCGATCTAACATGATTCGGTTCAACATACCCATCAAAATTCGATGAACAAAAATAGTGGTGGAATGTCTTTATGCCAAAAAGTTTCAGACTTTCAGAGATCAATTGACTGGTGGACATAGGTTAAAGCTGGTGTTTTTACCTGTTTACGCTCCAAGGGGCTAAATTTCTGGAGAAGAAACGCTTTCATGTCCATGTTACCTGGCGGATTCCCAATTCCTGCAATTTACAAGAAAATTTTACTATGGTTGTACAAGCTTATTTGGCGGAAGAGGACTTTGATGATATAACGGGAACACAAACCGATTGATAAACGGGGAAAGCCACGACAACCATTTAAATGTTCCGTCACATTCTTCAACCTGTAAACAACAAAAGAAGTTATAGACCTTTTCAGCAAAGCACACATTACTTTCTTCATAGTGTGATTCACTTCCTAGCGATAAAAAGTCCTTAGACTATCTGATTTAGACACTATTCTTCATTTAATGAAGCATTATCCATGGATCTTAGATATTGAACTTTTGTGTTCTTTCAAGATAACAAATCTCCTTTCCTCAAGAATGAGGATTAAGTTTAGAGATTTGAACGAATTTAACATTTCCAAATCCAGTTATTCAAAAGCAAGAATGCTGGAGATTTGAACGAATTCAACATTTCCAATTCCAGTTATTCAGAAGCAAGATTGGTGGAGATTTGAACGAATTCTTAACTTCGTATATGATTCCTTGCCTTATAGTATCTTTATAAGCAAAGAAAGAGTCTTTGTTCCTTTTCTAAAAACAGAAGAACCCACACTGATCACTTCCCTATTCAGCAACATTGCTTACCCGTTGTGGTGGCTATGTCCTCCTTTTGGTTGAAGCCTCAAGACACCATTAGGCAAACCCATGTCGTCATATATCTAAACCGTAAATGCAAATACAAATCTCTCGGTCAATTCGGTTTCATTATCACCCACACAGCAAACAGTAAGATTCCGTACTTACCATCAGAATGTGGTGTAATGGTACTTGATAATAAGCTGCTAATGGCCCAACCTTCAGAAAAGCCAAAGACTTTGGGGGTTCTCAAATATCATTTAGACAATTATAAGTTACATCACTCAAGAATGACTAACCGATTCGCCACTGAAATTCATATATGCTTGAGGTTTAACCAACAAAATCGGAACTTCTTCAACAGCACCTGTTCTGGTCACACAGAGAATCCCAAATAAACGAACAAACACAATCGCTGGAAAATATATGAAATCAAAAGCAAGAAGAGAACCTATCCCAACTAAAGCTTTGGACTGAATTGTGTTCATGGAAATGTCTGTTGTTCGAGCTATATGATCAATCATCTCAAAACCAATCTGCACATAACAAAATGAAGAATCAAAAAGCAGAGATCTTTCGATTTATGAACATCAAAATGAAATGTAACGAATGATATTTTTACATTATGCCTTGTTCCGTAATACTTCGTTCCAGGGTTACCAAGACCAACGATAAGCCATGGTGTGTATTCAACTTGAAGCTTGTTATCAGAAACAGGCAACGAAGCACGCAGAGAGAAGAATCTCTTCGAATCCGATTTCGTTTGACCAAATTTACAACTTTTTGGGAAGAGAAGATATGTAATCGGAGGAGATGGCCCACAAAACATCACCGCAACTGAATCAAAAACAAGATTGGGCAAATTGCTTCGTCAGGAAAACTGATAATACCTTAAAACCCTAAATTCCACATTCGTTAAAAGGAAAGTAACACTAACCCATCAATGGCGACGAGTTTCTGATGAACTCTTAACTGTGAAGATAAAAAAATTGCCGAGTTTCAAGGACGATTTGGAACAGTAAACGAAACCTTAAGAAGAAGATAAGCTCAAGCTGTGTCGGATTTTCTTCTCGGATACCACTTTGCTGAGGTTTTAATCTCAAATCTCCTAGTTATAACTGTAATGAGTAAATTACAAAAAAAAAACCACACTAAAATGATGATATTTACAGTTTTATCAGGTGTGATCCGCCGACTACAACCGACCGGATAGCACGCACGTGGATATGACCCGATTACATTCGATTCGGTTTTTTTTTTTTCAAAATTCATAAATTGAATCGAGTCAATCAATTTCTCCCATTAATTCCCAAAACCGCAGAACTCGGGAAAACTGAGGAATTCTCCCCAAATCCCTTCCCCTCTCCGCATTCCTCTCCTTCACTCAGACAATGGTGGAAATACGACGGTCCAAGAGAAGAAACCCTAATAGCGGCGCAAAGGAGGCGAAAGTGATGGAGAATCCGAAGAAGGACGAAAATCCGAAGAAGGTTTATGCGAAGAAGAAGAAGAAGATGAAGATCGGCCCAAAAGAAGTAGAGGATTCGCATGCGGCGGAGACGGTGGTTCCGACGGCGGTGGAAGGTTCATCTTCGGTTCCGGAGACGGTGGTCGAAGCTTCTACTTCGAAAGTGAAGGTTTATGCGAAGAAGAAGAAGAATCCCGGTGAAGAAAAGAGGGCGGCGAAGATGAAGATCAGCCCAAAAGAAGTAGAGGATTCGCATGTGGCGGAGACGGTGGTTCCGACGGTGGTCGAAGCTTCTACTTCGGTGGTTCCTCCGGTGGTCGAAACTTCTACTCCGGTGGTTCCTCCGGTGGTCGAAGCTTCTACTCCGGTGGTTCCTTCGGTTCCTCCGGTGGTGAATGCTTCATCTTCGCTTCCTCTGGTAGCCGTTACGAGTGGTGGGTGTACGAATCAGGATGAAGAAGAAGAGAAGGAGTCTGAAGAAGAAGAAGAAGAAGAAGAGAGCGGTGAAGAAGACGAAGAAGAAGGAAAGGCAGCAGCCAAGGGCAAGGAGATAGCCAATGACTCGAGTGGAGAATCAACTGAAGCAACCGAATCTGAATATGAATCGGAGAGTGAAGTAAGAAGCAATAGGGAAAACTAGTAGAAATAGGGAATAATGTGTAAAGAAAACTAGTAATACTTGGAGCAATAGGACAACTAGGGAATACTTGGTAACTCTACTTTGTATATTCGTGATACTTGTGATAAATAGGATAACTGGGGAATACTTAGTAAAACTATATTAGTATAACTCTAGGAAAACTTGGTAAAACTGTATGGCATAATTCTTGTATAACTGAGTGAAGTTGATTGTTATTTTGCAGATTGAGCAGAGGTTCATGACACTAAAACCAAAGAGTTTGTACCTCCCTATATAGCAGCTATGAGCATCCTGTGAAGGTAGGGACACAGTGCTATCTCAAAGATGTGTTCAAAACGCTTGACGGCTTGAACCCGCCCCTGACCAATAGAGAGAGGGAATGGTTTGTCTCGCATCCTCAGTTCAAACACTTGTTCCACATGCCTAAGGACCATAACCACAAGGTTCAGGGCATGTGGATGCTTGTGTTGCGAACAGCCGAGATCCTGAAGACGAAAGAAGTTTGGTTCGTTGTAAATGGAGTTCCTGTGCGTTATGGCCTCAGGGAACACGCGTTGATCTCGGGTTTGAACTGCCGAAACTATCCTCTTCGATATAAGGAAATGGGTAATATGAATTTCATCACGCGTCATTTCGGTATGGGTGAGGTAGGAATATGTGAAAGCAAAGCTTGAAGAAATGAGAGCTGGTAATGACAGATTGAAGATGGCTGTGTTGTTCTTCCTTTCGAGTATAGTTTGTGCACAAACGAAGACTGGAGATGGTGCACCCGACGTTTTGGAAGTGTTTAAAAGGGCTGTGGATGATCTTGAATATTGTAGGACATTTCCTTGGGGAAGATTTTCTTACGACTTCATGGTGAAG
The DNA here is from genome assembly GCA_030161315.1 of Eutrema japonicum. Lineage (NCBI taxonomy): Eukaryota > Viridiplantae > Streptophyta > Magnoliopsida > Brassicales > Brassicaceae > Eutrema > Eutrema japonicum. The sequence continues at coordinate 47,776,604 of BSQW01000011.1, forward strand.
GAGATCATGCACATGGTGGAACATTTTCAAGCCAAAGGGGGGGGGGGGTGTGAAGGCAGGGACACAGTGGCCCATTCCTGGATTCTGTATTCCTTTGGAGGTAAGTACAATGATTATGAGAATGTTGATGTTTCTTTAATTCAAAGTAAGTCTTACAACTCATAATTGTTTTGTAGCTACTAGCGTTTGAGGCGATTCCTCAATTGGGAAAGCGATTTAGGGAGAGTGTCCTAGAAGCAGACTTGATGTGTCCGAGGATGTGCAAGTCGAAGTTCAAGAAAGGAGATATGAAAGGCTTTCCGATTGAGGCAATCAATGAAGAACTTGGTACTACTCAGGTAAGTTGTACCTTGCATCTAAACATTTATTTAAGTTGGAAACATTTATTTCAGTTGGAAACATTTATTTGATTCCTTCACAGCAGGACATTTACAGCCTCGTTTTAATCAGTTTGAGAGAGGAAAAGAATCTATTGGCTGAAATCTTAGAGGAAGACGACGATCGTGATGAAGATGATCTCGTGGTTGATAGTTGGACCAAGCGCCTGGCCAAAGGTTACACTATCTTCTTTGAAGACATGTTTGATCAAGACGTTGCTGCGCGTGCCAAACAGGATAAGGAGATGGAACGAGTAGAGGCTCCACCCGTGCAAACACCTCCAACCGAATTGGCCGAGATCTTGAAGAGCATAAAAGAGATTTAGGAGAAGGTGAATGGATTTGATGCAAGATTGGCTGTGGTGGAAGCATCTATGGAAGAGTAGAGAGCGAGGAATGGATAGATGTTGGTTGTTTCTCTCCCTTTTGGTTGTTTGTTGAACTTATTTCTCGGTTATTTGTTGGACATAGAACTTGGTGTTGGTTTAAACTTTTATGGTGGTTTGTAGATAGATCTTATGTTGATATTCGTAAAACTATGTTGGTTTAAACTTTTGTGGTGGTTTGTAGATCTTATGTTGATATTCGTAAAACTATGTTGGTAATACTTGGTAAAACTATGTTGGTAATACTTCGTAAAACTATGTTGGTAATACTTCGTAATACTTGATAAAACTATGTTGGTAATACTTGGTAAAACAAGATTCTCATAAACAAAGCCATTGATAAGATTAGCTGAGCAAACATAATATGTCTTATACAAAATAGAAAGGAAGTTTTGGGATTACATAATATGTCTTATACAAAATAGAAAGGAAGTTTTGGGATTACATACTCACAAACAACTACTTAAATCTCTTTTTGCATTTCTTCAATCTTCTTTTGCATTTCGTCAATCTTCTCGCTCTGCTCTTCAACCTTCCGAATTAGCTTCGAAATCTCTTGCTCGACACCAAAAACCCACGGCTGGCGAAAATGGAGTCCATCATCATAGCAATGAACATTCAAATAGTTTTACCTAGTTTAACTAGTATTCCCCAGAAAAAACCTAGAAATGAAATTTTACCTTAAATTCGTTGCAGGTGAAGTACCTACTTCCCGGTAAAGTGTCGAAATCATTCCGAAACTTTGGCTGTGTGGAGACATCTTGCTTGATTTGTCCACCACAGGGGCATTTGGTTGGAATCCCATATTGGGCGTCGGCGATGAAGCCAACCATGTCGAAATGCTCCTTCATCCGCTTCATCTTCTTACTGCGCCTCCTCTCCTTCTCGTATGGTTCAACGCAGAAGTTGTCCGTGTGGTGATAGCTACTTTCCTCCATTTCGATTTCAGATTCTCGTGAAGGAAGGAAGAGAAAAGGAGAGAGAGAGAAGAGAGAGAGAGAGGGAGAGAGAGAGTTGCGATTTGCTTTTTGGAGACAAAAGAAACCTTGGCAAAAACATTGGTCAAAGTTGAAACCTTGGAAAAAAAATTGAAAAATTGGATTTTTTTAATTTGACATTCTCGAATTTTCGAAATTTCAAATTTCCTTCTAAATATTTGGTCATAGTTGTCCAGAGTATACTAGTATTACGAGTTTGGGTCAAAGATGGTTATAGTTGTACTTTTGCTGGTTTTATGTTTATCTAGTATTACTTGCCCTTAAGATATGTTTTACTAGTTTTACAGAATAGATAAGTGCTTAGACATATAGTTCTGATTGTTTTATGCAGTCATTTAAGTCAAATCAGTATTTAGGTTAGTAGGTCTTCCTAAACTAGCTATTACTATGTAAATACTTTTAAAACTACAAGGACAATGTTGTGTAACTGTTTCCACAACAACTCATAAAAAGATGAGAATTTAATATTTTCCATTTTTAATGTTACTCTCTTGATGTTATAACATTTTATTCGACACCAAATATCATTTCAAATATTATTAAAATTATTCGACGTACTATTGGCAAAAGTTTGAAGTAGTTATAGTAGTTATAATAAAGTTTGAAGTAGTTATAGTAGTTATAACAAAGTTTGAAGTAGTTATATTTTGCCTCCGCAGTACGTTGCACCGTGTTTTAACATTTGTTAGCAACCTCTACAACCCAAACAAGCCGGTTTAATAATTACGTGCACCTTGTAGATAAAGTATAGTGATACCGAGTTATACCTAGTTGTTTCTAACAGAACATAATCAATTTTGAGGACATAAGTAGTTTTACATAATGAAATACCAGTTGTACTGAGTTGTTTTACAGAACAAAAGCTAACAAAGATCACAAGTTCTTATCTCCAAATAAAATCCAGGGTAGTGTTCTTCGACGCCTTTTATTCGGTGTCCTTCGATGACGCCTTTCTCCTGTTGATGGAAACCTCGTCACTCTCCTCCTACCCTTTTTTATCTTGCGATCCGGAGGTAGGATTTGCTTCTCTTTGATGTAATAGGGGACAATCCATGCAGACATATCCGAGACAACATAAATGGACCTGTGATAAGCCAATGCCCACAACTCCGTCCAATAATATTTCGAACATAACTCATGGACTTCTATTTGGGTATCACGACAACTAACTCCACCACCATTTTTTCTGAATGAGATGTATGCTGCTAGTGCGTGGAGACAAGTATACTTCTGAATATCGAAGAACCTACAAGAGCAACTCTTCCTTTCCAAGTTTACCAAATAAACCTTAGTATCAATATCAACGACTTCGTATTCGAGCTCGTAACTGTTTACCTCCCTCACGGTTAATTTCTTAGCAGTAGCCCAGTTATCATGCAAGAAGTTCTCAACCAAAGGCACCAGTTTGTTATCAACATGTCCAGACACGGCCTCTTTCCTATGCTCGTTAAACCAATCAGAAAACTTTGCAATGATAGTATCCATCATGGGTATTAAGGAGTAATTCCTCGCGTTGTTAAAAATGTTGTTCAGAGATTCTGAATAATTTCTCGTGTCTAGGTTGTATCGGGCACCGGGAAAAAAACATCTTGACCATTTTTCCTTCACGGTGCTTTCCTCCACATACTTCGCCGCGGAAGGAAATCTCCTCTTAAACATGTTGTAACAACTGTAGAACTCAACCTCTATGTGAGCCCAACCGCACTCATGGAATCTGAAAGCCACTAAGGATTTGTTTGCATTAGAAGCATTACCTTTCACGTTTTGGGCCAAATGCCATAAACAATACCCATGCCGAGCTTGTGGGAACACGTTTGCTATTGAGTTGATGAGGCTTGGATTTCTATCACTCACAAATACCAATTCAGAGGAGTCCTCTAGGTTGCCTAAAACGATTTTCAACATCTCGAAAAACCATGTCCAACTCACATTGATCTCACCGTCGAGTACACCGAACGCTATGGGATAAATGTAACGATTAGGATCTTGAGCAACGACGAAAACTAGTACTCCACCATATCCGTTCTTCAAGAAAGTTGCATCCACAATTACCACTTTCCTCATGCATGCAAACCCTTCAATGCTAGCTCCCAAAGCTACGAATAGATACTTGAATTTTCCCGCCTGATCCAGTTCCACACTAGTTATCGTTCCAGGATTGACCTCCTATAACACGTACAAATAACTATACAACATCTTGTACCCATCTTCCGGACTACCACGCATATCACAAACCGCTTGATTTTTTCCCTCTCAACGCCGTCGAATATGATATTTCTACACCATATTCTTGCCTAACTAGTTCCCTGATGACATTAGGCCTTGGAGTTTCGAGTGTCCCGGGATATTTCTCACTCAGATAAGATGAAACTAGCTGTGATGAGCCTCTCCTCTTATCAACGATTGCACTCTGATCAGCCCGATTGCATGTGTGCATCTTCGTATACGTTCTAATCGAGAACATATCCGTGTTATCAATCCTTGCTGCTCGTAGACCCCAACTACATCTTTGTATCGAAAATTTAACCACCCATCGCGTTCTATCATAATGTTTTATAACATAATCAAAATAGTTAAGAAATGACAATTTCTGGACCAACTCTATAACCGCCTTCTTATCTCGGAATTCTTGACGCACACTCACACCAAAACCGTCTTCCCATGGAGCTACAAACTAACTACCTTCAACAATGGGTGCTTCCTCATAATGTTCATCACGCATACCCGATGTATCCATACTGTTATCCTCCAATACATCATCATCATCCTCTCTCACCTCCTCTTCTTCATTTGCTTGTCCGTTGTCTACGTACAACGTCAAGGCATTAGGTCCTATTTCATCATCACTTCGTTGGTCATAGTTCATACCATACGAGTTTTTCTCCGCTATCGACTGTTGCGAGGGCAACTCCGGTCTAGTCATGACCTCCACAATCAAAACAGGTCTACGGTTCTCTTTATCAACGGTCATTACATAACCAGCAAGATATTCAGCATCAGAAATACTCAAATGTTTTTCACATCCAACCACCATAGGAAAGTAACTCAATTCCAATCTAACCTTACTTTCATCTAACGCATGCTTCTTGTATAGCCTACCTTCTACCTTCTCCAAAGTTATCTCTTCTTTCAACACTACACTATAAATGCGCCCCTGACATTTATTATAGATGCATACGCTGTTGCTCATTCTATCCTGCGAAAACAACACCAAACAACTCAATATATACTTATAGTTGTACCCAGTTTTACGCTAGTTGTTCACAATATTACGCAGTTGTCCTCAGTTATACGCAGTTGTCCTCAGTTATACCACCATTTTAATTAATAAATGATTATCCACAATGATACCTAGTTGTCCCTAGTTCTCCTCGCGCAGGAACACAAATTTATTCGATTTCGGATTCCAATCTGCATACAATCCACAACGACTCTACCTCTAAAATGCATTTCTACTCAATTTAAAGTCCCAATCGACACAGAATCATTGGCTAAACACCAATGTGCAAACTCATCGATTGAATCCACCAATCCAAAACCCAATGGAGCTCAATGGAGATCGACGGAGAAGCACAAACCTTGCTGGAGATCGACGGACTCGCGACAGAGGCAATGACTGCTGGCCGGAGACGCGACGGCGCCGACGTCGGATCTGGATGGATTCCCAGCGTCGAGTTTTCCGTTTTTTTTTTTTGCCCAATAGAAACCGGTGGACAAATTGGCTGGGTTTAGGTATTTGGCTGGGTTTAGATAGGGCAAATTTGTCATTTCACACACTCATTAAAAGAGAGAGTGGTATTGAGATTAACTTAGAGTAGTAATAGTTTTTTTTCTTCTCATAGTGGTATAGGAGGTGAAACCCCGCTGGAGAACGGAAGGAGTAGACTTAACTGGAGGAGTTGAAGATGTATAGGAGTTTTAGTTATTTCATCACAAATTTTTTAATACCATGGAGATTTGAGACAAACAAGATTTATTTCATTATAAATAAATCCAAATCAATTCAAAATTTTTGATACCAATTGAGGTATAGTCACATAATTTTTTTTAAAAATCTATAAATTTTTTCATTGGCATCCAAAATTTAATCAATTAAGAAACCAATAATTTTTATTCGGCTAGATCGGAGATCACAAGAAAAGATCTAGAAGATTCAGATATATATCAATATCTTAGTCGATCTCATCGATCTCCAATAAATGTTTATATCAACCTTTCACTGTACATTTTCTCAGAATGTGTTCTCCGTTGAAGAACCAGTGATGTGGTGGGCTTTCTTTTGATTGGTTGTGCATCATGCCATTCTTTTGCATCAATTGTTGTTTTAAGGACAATTTCCTCTATCGTGAAGATTCTGTTTATAGAAGATATGGTGATTTCTTGCACACTCTAGAGGAACCAACAGATCCATGAAGCCAAAGAGCCTTTGGAGATGCCAGTTGGACAAGTTTGGATGCTGCAAAAGGGGCGTTTTTGCAAAAGCACACCAAAATGCAATAAAAATATTTATCCAAGAGACACAACGGAGGTGTTGTCTACGATACATACATGTCTTTCATATTGACGATTATTGTTGCTGCGATTATGCTGACCACTACAAAAAAACATCGCGTTTGCGCTGCTATTTTGCGAGGCAAATCCCGCACAATTGCGAGAAACGTTGTTGTTGCATAATTTTTTTTTGTTTGCTATAAATGTGTGATAAAAAAAGTGTGGGATAGCCAATATAGTTGCAAATTTGTCGTGAAATTGCGACAATTTAGCGAGGTAGAAAATCTTCGCTAATGTGCTTGGAATTAACAAGGATACCAGTGATTTTGTGAACAACATTTAAATAATTGGAAGAAATTTTGCATCGATTCTTTTCAAATTCGTCGCAAAATTCAAATATTATAATGTTTTCAAATACCCGCATTTGTTTTACAAGTATTACATTTTATAGTTCTTAGGTTTTACAATGTATTTACGACGTTTCCTCTCTAATGTCTTGCAAAATCATCACTAAAATTTGCAATGTTTAAATTGATATGATTATTAATTGAGTCGTGAATGCACATCCTAAAATGTGGTTTTGAATATCATGATGATAACAATTCTAAGTTTCTAATTTTCAGTCATAAATAAAAAAACACTTACATGAGCTTTGTCACATATATGTTACTTATAATAATACAGAACTAAAGTTTTATAAACTTACAAACCTTAAACCATAAAAATGAAAAAACAATATTTCTAACTAAAGATATTGAAAAACATCATCTATAGATTGTATGCACATTATGATATCAATTACAACAAGAAAACAAAGTTATTTGAACTTTCATATTTCAAATTGAAACAACTTTGCGATGATTTTGTGAGGAATCGTCGCAAAATCGAAATCCACAATCTAGATGATCAAACCCAAAACATGATGCCATACACTCTAAATTTTACGACTACTTTGCGATGATTCCTTACACATTCATCGCAAAGTTTAATATTTTCAGATGGAAAAGGTCATAAAAATAACGAACTATCGTGTTCTCCAAAAAAAGAACACCGACTCTTTAATGATTAAAAAAAACACAAACTAATGTTGACTAGGCCAATTTAGATATAAGTTTATTTAACTTTAACTTTTTTTAAAAGCATTAACCACCGTTTATTTTTATCGTCATTTCAAATGATGCCGTTTTACAAAATCTAGAAATACCCCATTCTTAAACAAAATCCCCAAATCTGCGATCACAAATCCTTAATTCGCTAGTTTCCCTTCTTCTCAATTGAAATCGAATGGAGGTATTGAAAAAGAGTCAAAAGACGAAGAAGCTCGAATCTGTGGAGCAAGAGTTGTCGTTTGTTTCTTCAACTAACGGTAAAACAATTGAAGAATATAAGAGAGTACTAACTTATGGAGGTGATCTGGAGTCACCAGTTGCTGTGAAGAAACCTGTTTCAAAAACTCGTTTCTTGTTTGATCAATTGCGGAGCTCGGTACCGGTTCAAACCAAGAAGAAGGTTGAAAGCAAAAGTTCAACTAAAAGATCAATTTGGTTAAAGACAAACAAACTCTTTTGTAACTCTTCATAACTTAGTAGATGATATCAAATCAGCAAGCCACTATAAATATACTCGAGCGCATCTGATTCCTTGCTTAGTGATATATCATGGTTTTTACCCGCTTTTAACCATGATATAGGTCTTATTTATAGAGTCTTTCTAATATTTTCGAAGTCTTTTCGAGTCTTTACAGGTTTAGATACGTTTGGAGCTAAATTTGAGACATTGGAGCATTTTGGAGCCAAGCAAGATCATGCAGCTGAAGGATCAAGTTGAAGGCCTGAATAGCCGACACAGACGATGTGTATCGATCGATACCACTTATGGTATCAGTCGATACTGATCGCATGAAGAGAAGGATCACGACTTTTTACAAGTCTGAAGATTCTACACCTTGGCCCAGAAGACTTTAATAATTACAAGAAGGCCCAGAACGTGTTTTAGGATTATATTTAGGGTTCTCAGCCACTTGTTTTGGCTACGCTTTATTCTATTTTGGATTTCTGTTGAGAGAGCTTTTGAGGGAGACCAGTCTGAAACTCTGTTCGTCCGGGAGAAGATTTCGAACCCTTGTTTTCTTTCTCCTTTATTATTTATTTCAGAGATTTATTCAATCATGTTGTTTGTTTCAATCTCCATGTCTGAGTAGATCTCCTGTTAGGTTTAGGGTTCTCAATAAAGGATCTCTTTGAATGTTAGGTTGATTAATTGGTTACGGTTCATAATCTGAATTAATTCTTCACCATAGGTTGTTTTTAAAGCTAATTCTGGATTGATCACCTGGAATTTAGATCTTAGGTTCATCGATTAGGCACGACAGTGCAATTGATGAATTTGATAGAACCTAGGGTGAGCGAAATAACTATCTGCAAAGAGATTTGATTTAGTTGTTTTGTGAACATATCAAACTTGCACTTAATGCTGGTTTAGACTTTAGAGTTTGCAAAGAAATTTGGAATTCTGAGATTTAAACTTAGATAATTCTTGCAACGACAGTTGGTTAATTATAGCTTAGTGATTTGAGTTCAAGAACCGAGCTTAACCTAAATCCTAACTGATTAGTTTATCTGCATTCTCTGATTTCCTGAGAAATACCCTGAACTTATCTCCTCTCCATTGAATTTACAACCTTTGATTTACGTTATTACTGTCTTATCTCATTGATTTACTTAGCTTAATTCGAACCTATATAATCTATTGTGTGATTCTTGAATCTCTGTGGATTCGACCCCTAAATATTACAATCAACAAAGCTGTTAGTACTTTAGAGTATTACATTTGAGTTTATCACTTAGACAGCTCCTCCGTCTCATTGGAACCATTAGTGTCACATGCAGTAATCATCGCTGAGGTAAGTTGGGTCCACTTGTGGAGAAGCAGATGGTGAGCAGAGAATTGATGCTGTTATTTTTGTTGTTGTTGATGCGATCGTTGGATTTAGATGCTGGGTGAACTTGTTTCAGCATCAATGAATGTGACAAATGCATCTACATCAAAAGTACTCTACATGGGTATATTTTGCTATGCTTATTCGTAGATGACATGCTCATTATTGGAAGTAATAAAGACATGGTCAATTAAACTAAGAATCTTCTTAGTGGAGAGTTTGACATGAAAGACTTGGGACTAGCGGATGTTATTCTAGGGATTAAAATCACTAGAACTTCCAAAGGAGTCACCTTGTCTCAAGCTCATTATGTTGAAAAGATACTTGAGCGGTTAACAAACTACTCAAATGGAACAGCAAAAACTCTTGTAGATGCTCAACTTCACTTGACTAAAAGCTCGGGTAGACCAGTGTCACAACTGGAGTATTCAAGAGTGATTGGAAGTCTGATGTACTTAACAAATTCACTACAAGAAAACAAGTGTATTACAACGGACAAAATCGATGCAAAATCTATGTAAAACATGCTTTGAGACGGATTAGCGACGATTGCCAATTCGATTTAAACTGATCGTCGTTAGTTGAGAATCGTCGTAAAATCGTTGGAAATACTGGGACGAATACAAATCGTCGTAACACCGTCGTAAAATATCAGTCGTAAAAGTGATGTAAACTTACATCGACATTACGACCAAAATTACCTCGTTGGTTTATCGTTGGTATATGGTTATAATATTACATCGATTTTACATCGAATTATCGAATTATTGTATCGGCAAATCCGTCGTAAAGTCGTCGTAATTTATTCGATGGTAAAACGATGTAAAATTAAATCGATGTAAATTCGTCGTAATTTGTAGATCGATGTAAATCATAGGTCGATGTTATGTATATATTATATATATAATATTTATTTTATTAATAATTAAAATTATAATAATAATTAATAAAATTATAATTATAAACTAAATAATTAAAAAATATAATTAGAAATTAAAATTTTATAAATAAATTCAAAATACAAAATACAAATAATCTTGTAGGTTAATATCGAATTCACTAAGAAGCTCCTCGTCAGTTCTCCGCTCCAATTCCGTTCGCTGAGGCGCGAGCGGATCCTCATCCCGCTGCTCATCCCTCGGGCCCGATGTCAATGTACCCATTTGACGCTGCCTCATTGCGGCCGCCAAATCGGGGTTAGTCGCGGCAATAATATCAAATAGAGAGTGGTATCCTTGAATCTTCTTATCGTATCCTTGGATCTTCTCATCGTATACCGCTTGCTTCGCCCGCAAAGTGCTGATCTCGGAGTGGGCGGTGTTTAACTCTTTTCGCAAGACAACCGGATCCTCGAAATAATGACGTGAGGAAGACGAGGCGATGGCACTATCTCAGATCGATCCCATCCCTAAAATTTGCCTATTTTTCTTCGGGGCAACCTTAAAAAAACAAACGTTAAATTTAATAAATTGAATACAAAATAATTCCGTAAAAATATAATTTAATTATTATTACCTCTTCGTATAAGTCCATCTGGGTTGTGGTCAAAGCCGTTGTGGATTGGACTGAGCTACCGCCAGGTGATAGCTATTGAGAGAGCTGAGTTTCATGCTCGGCGATCTTTGCCATATCGTCATTGTATACCTTCTCCGCCCGATGATCTACAAAAGAGCCATATTGTTTTGTGAGTTTCCTCAAAAACTCTGGTCATTGGAGGAAATTCGCCTCCGTTTGCCTAACAAAACGACATATCAAAAAAAATTAAACGTTTAATGGTTAATTTTAATTAATAACAAAATCACTAAAATAGAAATTAACCGAAAAAATTATACCATTTGAAGGCACCTTCCCGCAAAAAGTGTTTGACCCGAAGTATGTGGCGTAACCGCCGGAAGACCGTCTGCAGCGACAATGTTACGAGAAGCGGAGCACTTAGTGGCCACTACCTGCGAATGCGAATTTGTCCTGTAGGTCTTCAAGCCATTCCGAACTTCGGAAGACATGTATGAGGGCTTCGCGTTATTGCCATCAACATCCCATTTTCTCTTCCAATCGAAGACGGTATTATTGAGCCGAAATTTTGTCTTCTCTTTAAATTTCGTCTTAACCGTCTCGTTGATTGCAAGGTCCCAATGCCATTTTTTGCGATAAAAACGACAACAAATTAGAAAAGATTAAAAATAGTTATAATTATTTAAATAAAAAAAAATAATTTTCAAAAAAAAAAAAATACCGCGAAACATTTAACCACGTCTCGATAACGTCGTTTGGAACCGCATACCAATTGCGGTGAGACTCCATGAAATATGATTTAATGGTGTCAGACACACTCCGTCTGAATTTGTTATCGATGCCAAACATGAGAAATAAAATTATAATTATTAGTAAATAAAATAAAGTTAATTACAAGAAAAATTGAAGTTACGTACCAAAAAGTTGTCAGTGGACGATGCAGATCTAACCGGGGTAAACCATCATGATCCGGCTGTCGCAAAAAATATCTGACCATGTATTTCACATATATCAATGGGGGTCGAGGTGATGGTGCATGTGGAGGTGGCGGCGCTGGTGCGGACTCAGTATCCGGAATCGCGGCCGATGTGTTAGAAGATGACAAGACCGCCGAATTATCACTCGTCCCGACTCACCATGGTCAAGCATAAAGTGAATATAGTGAGATCTACGTGGCGTGATAGTAGGATTTTTACTAATCAATTACTCAAATCCCACTCATGTCATTGTAGTATTTGAGATATCGAACCAAGGAGGATAAGATTGAAGCACTAGGAATACATGAATCTTCCTAAGCTAGAGCAAATGTTTTTGGGTTTTTATGTTTTTAAACTAAAGAAAACAAATGCAAGAAGGAAAACAAAGATAACTAGGACATGTAGCCTAGCGGTTTGTGCTTAGGCGGTCTCTGTGTTACCACCCGGGTTCGACTCCGGCGTGCTGCGTCTTTGGATGCTTATTAATAGGTTTGATGTCAGAAAAAAAGAAGGAAAACAAAGATAGAAATGTGGATCATGAACTAAACTATCAATGAGATGGGTAACAATCAAACAATGAATCATTTGGAAGCCTTAAACACTATCCTGGACACATGGGATTCACAATCATGACTAATCCACTCCCGTGGTACTAATCACTTTGTTAATCACCAAATAAAGATCAAACTCTCGTTTGTGATAAGATGATTAACAAGCATTAAAATCCAATTCCAATCAGTTCACTAATCACCCTAGACATCAACTTTCGTTGGCTAGGCAAGAAAAGCTCACAAAAGGTTTTGTTCAAGCAATTCATTTAAACTCGGGTTAGGAGTGAAATGCCTAAGTTCAAGACTCGAATGGATAAACCTAATCTAGCACTAACACCGTTTACTCGAATCTCTCCCTAATGCATGGGATGAGACCAAAAATCCTAGGGTGTAGCTCTAGATTGGTTTGTCACGCCAACTAAAACTACCTAATCTAGGTGCAGTTCTAAACTTTGGTTTATCTTATCAAATCTAGAATTAAGAACCAACCTAAGTGAAGGGTTTACCAAAGATCAACCTAAATCATCATCATCTAATCATCAAGACAATTAACTAGTGATACTAATACAGAAAATCAATGCTAATCCTTAGGCTAAGATCACTAATCTTGATTAGTTCTTTTCCAAGCAACTATTCACTATGTTAATTATCAAATCCATTAGCAAATTCCCATTTGTGGATTATCAATTAGCAATCATTAAGAATAATAACAAGATCAACCAAAATACACCCCTAGACAACTAATCCCTTAGGCTAGGAGCATAAATCCCTTGAATAGTTCATCAATGCATTTCATCAAACACTTGGTGTGCATGAAATGCCTTATGATCTAGATCTACTTTCTCAAGCTAGATCTGGCATTAGGAACACTAAACAAGAAAGGAATGCAAGCATTAAGAACATAAGCATCAAGAATCAATCATCAAATCATCTAAATCAAGCTAAACCTAAGATCCAACAAAAAGGGGTCTAAAGCCTAAACATGAAGAACACAAGAGAAAAAGAGACATAAAGATAAAGAAAAAAGATTAAATAAATATAATAATAAGATAGATTGAAGAATCATTCACTAAAGTGGCATGAGTGATGAAGATCCATTCCAAATCATCATAAGAAGAGTTTGGGAGAAAACCAACTCTAGGGAAAAGAAAGCTTAGCTAATAAAAATGGGAGAGTTACTTAAATAGTATAGAAATTAGGTAAAATGACTAGACTAGTAAACAACTATTTTTTATTACTGAAATGTTTTTCATACCCATGATGCCCTTCTAAGCATTTGATAACAAAAACGTAATTACAGGAATGCCATTACTTTTTTTCCCATATCAGCGAAAAAACAGGCGCGGCGCCTACGTGGCATAAAAACTGCCTACGTGTATTATGAAAATCTGCCGCAGAAATTTCTCGCTGTAGTGACGGCAGACTTAAAGGACGAGCGGCTGATTTAAAAGAACGGCCGACTTATTAGTTGGTCGGCTGATTTATATTAATAAGTCAGCCAAATGTCACGGCAGACTTATATGAACCTCGACCGATTTATGAATTTTTGGCTGACTTAGGAGTACACGACACGGCTGATTTATATTCTGACGACCGATTTATGAAAACTTTGGCTGACTTATTGCTATGACATGGCCGACTTATTGTTGTCCGCCTGATTTATCGTTAATCTGGCTGACTTATTTGGCTGATTTAATTATTTTGCAACGGCATACGTATGCCGGTTAATTGTGGCTGGCTTATATTAAATCAGCCGTAATAAGACCGATTTACTTAAAAGTTGGCTTAATTACGGCTGACTAATTAGGTTTAGCAGCCGTATGCTCTATACACATTATTAGGTTTAGCCGCCGTCAACCCTTTTCTTCGTCGTTGTTCTTCATCTTCTCCATTCTTCATCATTCTACATTTTTTCGAGCTTTATACCAAAACTAAATTTTGGAGAGGATAGATTCGATAATAATTGTTTGCGGTACATGAGTTCTCAAAAATCGATATGTATTCAACGCCGACAAGAGAGGGTGTAGAGTTCTACAAGTTAACGAAGAGAAAACCTACAACAATCTTGTGGATATGATAATGGAGGATTATGGGTTGGAGTCGCAAAGCTGTAAGATTCAGCTGAGCTACATGTTATCCAACAAGATTTTGAAAAAAATGTCGCATGATACTCCACTGGTTTATGTCTGTAATTCTCGACAATTTCTAGGTTTTCAAACGCTAAGGAAAAGCGATCAGCTACGTCTTTGTGTAGAAGTTATAGAGAATGAGTATTCAGTCATGTCTCAAAAGACAAAGCGGTGGACAAGATGAAACGGCCATTCAGTCATGTCTCAAAAGAGGAATTTAAAGAAGAATACATTGGGAGTTATGAAGATGATGGTGTTTACAAAGACAAAGTTGAAGATGAAGAAGATGTGTGTAATCGAGGAAAATCTATGGGTATATGCGAGGACAAAGGCGAAGTTGAAGAAGATGACGAATTTGACAGTAGATTTGATATGATTGGCGACCCGGATGGTGCATCATCCGATGATGATAACTTTAGTTTATATGGGAAGCCTCGAAAAGAAGATGAAGATTCACCGACGTTGCCTCCTAAGAAGAGACCTCAGAATATTGCAATGAACGAATAGAAAGGAGCTGGTGAGTTTCTAAAGTTTGAGATGGAGTCTCTAAATATCGTTGTAGGCCAGCGATACGAGACAAAAAAAGATCTGGAGATACGACTGTAACTTCTTACACTGAGGGATCGATTTGATTTTGATGTACCAATATCGAATGCGGAAACGCTCATTGTTCGGTGTTGGGTAAATGGATGTAGCTAGAGAGTTCGTGCTTCTACAAAAGGAAAATCCCCAGAATTCTATGTTCGTATCTACGATTCAGAACACACATGTTCTGTAACTGAGTGTTCTAATCGATCCCGACCAGCAACACCTGATATTTTGGGACTCTTATACAGGGATTGTCTCGGCGACATTGATCCGTCAGTTCTACCTAGACATGTCGGAGTAGCTATTACTAAGAATTTTGGTATCAAGGTAATACATTCAATTTCAGCTGATTTATTAGTACGAAGCGGCTGATTTATTAGTACGAAGCGGCTGACTTAAATGTACGATGCGGCTGACTTATATGTACGATGCGGCTGACTTATATATACGATGCGGCTGACTTATATGTACGATGCGGCTGACTTATATGTACGATGCGGCTGACTTATAACTGATTTTTTTTTTTATGATTATAGATGGATTACTGGAAGAGCCATAGGACGTTAAGATTTGCAA
This sequence comes from Eutrema japonicum, assembly GCA_030161315.1. Classification (NCBI taxonomy): domain Eukaryota; kingdom Viridiplantae; phylum Streptophyta; class Magnoliopsida; order Brassicales; family Brassicaceae; genus Eutrema; species Eutrema japonicum. The sequence goes on from BSQW01000011.1 coordinate 47,792,127, forward strand.
GACATATCGATTTGGGGACTCCTGAGAAGGGGTTTGAAGATTTACCTTCGTACCTTCACATGATAAAAAGGGCAAATCCGGGTACAGTTACGCGCCTTCATATTGATGATTGCGGAAGATTCAAGTATTTGTTCATTGCATTTGGTGCGACCTTGAATGGATTTGCTTTTATGCGTAAAGTAGTCGTTGTCGATGGTACATTTGTCCATGGAAAATACAAAGGGACGCTACTTACAGCAACAACTCAGGATGGTAATTTTCAGATTTTCCCAATAGCGTTCGGTGTGGTTGACACTAAAAATGATGATTCTTGGCAATGGTTTTTTTACGGAAGTGAAAATTGTTATTCCTAACGATAAGGGTCTTGCGATCATCTCAGATAGGCATAAATCAATTGGGAAAGCAATTGAGAATGTGTATCCGTTGGCGGCTCGTGGAATTTGCACGTACCATATATATAAGAACATTTTGGTACGGTTCAAAGGTGGAAGTTTGTTCTGTATGGTGAAGAAAGCTGCAAAGTGTTATAGAAGAGCTGAATTTGATGAGGTCTTCAATGAGATTGAAGCGTGTAATCCTGAACTTCATGGCTACCTCCAAAGAGCGGATGTTAGAATATGGTCACGTGTTCATTTCCCGGGCGATAGATATAATTTGACGACAACAAATATAGCGGAATCAATGAACAAAGTTCTTTCACATGCTAGAAGTTTCCCAATTGTTCGACTCTTAGAATCGATAAGGTCAATGATGATGTGATGGTTTGCTGAGCGGCGAGAATATGCAAGGACGATGAAAACAACGCTTACCCGTGGTGTTGAAAAATTGTTGGAGGTAATTACGTTACATAGATGATTGATTCTAATCATTTGTACCAGTCGAGATTTAATAAAAAAATTCTTGATAACAGGTCCGTGTGAGTGGTGCCAAACTTGCGACGGTACAAATGATTGATTCTTATCATGTACAAGTTACATGCGGATCATCGTTGCATGTTGTGAATTTGGATGCCACTACAAGAAAACTGTCTATTTCCAACGAAAATTTACGACCGTTTTAAATCGATGTAACTTTACATCGACATTACGACGACTTTACGACGAAATATGTGTTCGATGTAAAATCGTCGTAAATATGTGTCGTCGTAATATCGATGTAAATTTACCACTAGTTTACGACGACATTACGACGACAACATAAATCGTCGTAATGTCGTCGTAAATTTACATCGATATTACGACGAATATGTTTTCTGTATATTACGTTGATATTACGACGATTTGACGTCACATGTTCCCAGTTAGGTAGACCACGTTTTTAATAGGTCCACCTACTAAATTTACATCGAATTTACATCGTAAAATTCGTTGTAAATCCGTTGGAAAATCGTTGGTAATTCTGAAAAAATTTCTATAAATACAGCCTAACTTCAAACGAAAAAATAAAAAAAAAAAAAGAAAAAAAAAAAAAAAAAATATATATATATATATATATATATATATATATATATATATATATATATATAAATGTCTATATACGAACTACGAAAATGGATGTATACGCAAAAGTATTCAGAGGGAGATTTGACGAAAGAATTCAAAGAAGGGCTTGAAATATTCATGTATCTGGCCGGAAATATGCAAACAACCCTGGAAAGTGGTAAGATGTTCTGTCCTTGTCGTAAATGCAAGAATACGAGATATATTTTTATTGAGACGGTGTAGAATCATTTACTAAATAGAGGGTTTTTGCCGCAATATTATGTTTGGTATCAACATGGAGAGGGTTTTGAAAGAACTCAAGCAACGGATAGTAGTAGTAATTATCAAGGTCAAGTAGAATCAAATTATCAAGGTAGTTATGATCATGGTCAACATCAATTTGATCAGGGTGCAGATCATGATAGGATGCATGCCATGGTTAATGATGCATTTCATGAAACAAATGCTGATAATAGTACTGTTGAGGAACCGGACGTAGATGCGAAGCGATTTTATGATATGCTAGACGCTGCAAACCAGCCACTCTACGATGGATGTAGAGAAGGTCAGTCTAAATTGTCGTTAGCTGCTAGGATGATGACAATTAAAACTGATCATAACTTAGCTGAGGTTTGCATGGATTATTGGGCTGATCTTATTAAAGAGTATTTGCCAGAGGATAATTTGGCTGCCGAAACATACTATGAGATACAAAAGTTGGTGTTTAGTCTTGGGTTGCCTTCTGAGATGATAGATGTATGTGTTGACAATTGTATGCTTTTTTGGAAAGATGATGATAGGTTGCAGGAATGTTGATTTTGCCAAAAACCGAGATTTAGGCCCCAAACAACTGGGCGTACTAAGATACCATACCGACAGATGTGGTATCTTCCTATAACTGATAGGTTGAAATGATTGTATCAATCTGAAAGGACAGCTGCATCGATGAGGTGGCATGCAGAACATTCACAGAGAGAAGGAGAAGTGACTCACCCGTCAGATGCAAAAGCTTGGAAACACTTTAACACGGTACACCCTGATTTTGCTAACTCTAAGCGAAATGTGTATCTTGGTCTTTGCACTGATGGATTTAGTCCATTCGGTATGTCTGGTAGGCAATATTCTTTGTGGCCAGTTATCGTAACTCCTTATAACCTTCCCCCAGATATGTGCATGCAAAGGGAATTTCTTTTCCTGCATATTTTAGTCCCTGGTCCCAATCATCCGAAGCGGTCCCTTGATGTGTTTTTGCAGCCTCTCATTCATGAGTTGAAACAGTTGTGGTATACAGGAGTGCGGACATATGATTGTTCGAGGAAAAAAAATTTTACGATGCGTGCGGTGCTTATGTGGACAATAAGCGACTTCCCTGCATACGGAATGCTATCAGGTTGGACGACGCATGGGAGGTTATCTTGTCCTTATTGCTTCGATCGGACAGATGCGTTTCAACTGAAACATGATCGAAAAACATGCTGGTTTGATTGCCACCACCGGTTTTTACCAATCAATCATCCATATAGGAGAAACAGGCGGTTGTTTAGGAAGAACAAAATCGTGCGTGTCCCCCCACCAGTGTATCTATCTGGGGAAGATATAGAAGCGTAAATAGATCATTTTGGGGGACTAGAAACTGTGAATCGTGGGGAAAATTGGCACACTCCAGCTAATATGCCTGATGGATACGGGGTTAATCACAATTGGCACAAGAAAAGCATTTTTTTGGGATCTTCCGTACTGGAAAAATCATCTACTGAGACACAATATTGATGTCATGCACATTGAGAAAAACTTTTTTGATAACATCATGCATACAGTGTTAAACGTGAAAGGAAGAACAAAAGACAGCGGAAAGTCAAGGTTGGACTTGCCAGATATTTGCAACAGAAATGAGTTGCATATAATGAGCAATGGAAAATCACCAGTTCCTATATTTCAGTTGGGTGCAGAACAAAAGGCATCGTTGTTCAATTGGGTTTCATCTGACGTGAAGTTTTCTGATGGGTATGTATCCAATCTTGCTAAATCTGTTGAGAAAGGAGAAAAGTTTTCAGGGATGAAGAGTCATGACTGCCACGTGTTTATGCAACGTTTACTTCCTTTCGCATTTGCCGAACTCCTTCCAGAAAATGTTCATGAAGCAATTGGAGGTAAGATACTTCATCACATATAAAATTATTGAGATTAATTATATATATATATATATATATATATATATATGTTACAATGTATATAATTTTGTCTTTGCAGGCATCGGAGCGTTTTTCCGGGATCTTAGTACACGGACGTTGTCAGAAGATGTAATTGCACAACTGGCTGCTAATATTCCAATCTTGTTGTGCAATTTGGAGAAGATATTTCCCCCTGCGTTTTTTGATGTTATGGAACATCTTCCCATTCATCTCCCCCACGAAGCAGAACTAGGAGGCCCTGTTCAGTTTAGGTGGATGTACCCATTCGAGCGCTTAATGAAACATTTAAAGGGAAAGACAAAAAATCTAGCAAGGGTTGAAGGATCAATTGTTGCAGGAAGTTTGACAGAAGAAACTTCACACTTCACTTCATATTATTTCGCTCCAAAAGTCCGCACACGCAAACGGGCTCCCCGACGATACGATGATGGCGGTGTGGGACGAATTTATGCAGTAGAGGGTGTCCCAGATATATTCTCACCAATTGGTCGTCTTAATGGAAAATTGAAGGAAGTTTGGTGGGATAACGAGCATGACAGGTACATCGCACATACGTACATCCTCCTAAACTGTGTTGAAGTGAGTCCTTACGAAAGGTAATAACAAAACTATTTAATTAATCAGTCATTAATAATTAATTAATATAATTATAATTAAATGTGTTAATTTTATGTCTATATATGTATTTTGCAGCTTATTTGTTACCCAGGTACGAGAATGCATTGAAAGGGTTTCGGATGATGAAATAAACGACCGCAAAGATCGTCACTTTGTTGAGTGGTTGAAGACGCAAGTAAGTTAATATAGTTATAAATATTTCATTTAATTATATCGGCTTTCAATCTAACTTTTACACTTATCATAGGTTGATCATGGTGATCCCGCATATCCATTTTGGTTTCATGAGTTACTCCTAGGCCCCATCGGGAAGATAACGACCGCACCCATGTATTTTACCCGTGGTTATGTGTTTCATACATACAAGTATGGCGTTCGTCGGGCAACTACCAACTACGGAGTATGTGTTAGGGGTGAAATAGATTTTTATGGGGTTTTGCTGGAAATAATTGAAGTGGAGTACCCCGGACTGGTTAGGTTGAAATGCGTTCTCTTAAAATGTGATTGGTTCGATCCAACAGTCGGTCGAGGGGTGCGAATTAACAAATTTGGTGTGGTTGACGTCAATAAACCACGACGTTACAACAAGTTTGAGCAATTCATCCTAGCATCACAAGCAGAACAAGTAACGTTCGTTCCATATCCGCGAGTTCGAACATCTGGGATCTCATGGTTATCGGTTATTAAAATAGCTCCAAGGGGTAAAATTGTTGGTGTTGATGATCTTCCAATGCAACAAGATTCTTGCCTTGATATTACATAACAAGAGATTACGGAGAACGTTCTTTTAATTGATCCACGAAATAGGCAACTTGAATATCTACCTGACGATACAGAAGAAGAAGGCGATTCCGACGAGTTTGAAGAAACTGACGATGATGATGGACCTGAAGATGATGAACCCAATCAAGATGATGAGCCCAACGAAGATGATGATTCTGATTGAAAGCTTATATATATATATATATATATATATATATGTAATTTTTGGTTTGTTAAATGTTTTAGTTTTTGTTGTAATATTATATATTAAACTAATAAAAAATCGACGAAACATTGATGAATTAACAGTTTTTGTGAATGAAACACGTAGATTAGGGTTAATTTAACTTTATTACATAATGCTAAACCCTAAATATACAGTTATTTAATGTAAATCTGATGGTACTTAACGATGATTTTACGACGAAATTATTTAATGTAAACACGTAGAACGTTGTATTCCCACTTCTGATGATCTGGCCAACAAAGAATTCTGGGGGTCGAGTTTTCTAGATTCATAAAGACCAACCACCATAAGTGAAAGATACATAGAATTGAACATCCTTATATTACGAAGGATTTACATAGATGTCCAATTAATTCTATGAATCATTCACCTATGGTAGTTGAAGACTGTCTTTACTTGAAAACAAGATCCTACAGGATTATTTGATGGCCAGATCATCAAGAAGTCGGAACACAATGATCAGCGTAAAAACTCAAGGAAAAGTGGGTATGTATATATTTAATGTGTATTTTTTTTTTGAGTTAGCATTGAAGGTGTGGAATGTATTTATATAAATGTTTTAGAAATTACCAACGGATTTGCAACGAAAATTTACAACGGTTTTACATCGAATAGCATTACAACGATTTTACATCGAATATGCGACGAAATTACGTTGACAAAATGCGATGTAAATAATTAGGTGACCTATAAAAAACCGTGTTTTACCAAACTCTCAGAGTCGACGTGAAATCGTCGTGATACCGATGTCACTCATTTCGTCGTAACATCGTCGTTATTTTACGACGCGTTTACGACGATTTAGGTTTAATTTACATGTTTGGTTTATCAACGTATATCATGGTTTAATTTACATGAATGTTTTATTACAACGAAATTACGATAGATTCGTCGTAAACTCGTTGTAAGTTTACAACGATTTTACGACGAATACGTCATAAAATCGTTGTAATTTCTAAAATTTGGGGTTTAGGGTTTGATTTACATGTTTGGTTTTTTTATCTTAGATCTTGTTTTACGTAAGTTCTAATCATAGTATAAACAAGTTTATGTTTTTACAAAATCATTTACATTATTTAAGTCATGCATGTTACGAATATACTTATATATAAGAACGAATTCTATACATTATTATGTAAGATATAGAAATCGACGACGATATAGATTCAATCGTCGTTATTGAATCTATTGTTAGAATTATTAGATGCACAAATAAACTTCGTTCTTACTTCCAGGATATGTGTATTGTGATTTAGGGTTTATGGTATAGATTTATTTTATTACAACGAAATTACGACGGATTCGTCGTAAAATCGTTGTAAGTTTACAACGATTTTACGACGAATCCGTCGTAATTTCGTTGTAATACCTAAAATATAGGGTTTAGGGTTTGATTTACATGTTTGGTTTTTTTTATCTTAGATCTTTTTTACGTAAGTTCTAATCATAGTATAAACAAGTTTATGTTTTTACAAAATCATTTACAATATTTAAGTCATGCATGTTACGAATATACTTATATATAAGAACGAATGCTATACATTATTATGTAAGATATGGAAATCGACGACGATATAGATTCAATCGTCGTTATTGAATCTATTGTTAGAATTATTAGATGCACAAATAAACTTCGTTCTTACTTCCAGGATATGTGTATTGTGATTTAGGGTTTAGGGTATAGATTTATTTTATTACAACGATTTTACGACGAATCCGTCGTAATTTCGTTGTAATACCTAAAATATAGGGTTTAGGGTTTGATTTACATGTTTGGTTTTTTATCTTAGATCTTGTTTTACGTAAGTTCTAATCATAGTATAAACAAGTTTATGTTTTTACAAAATCATTTACATTATTTAAGTCATGCATGTTACGAATATACTTATATATAAGAACGAATGCTATACATTATTATGTAAGATATGGAAATCGACGACGATATAGATTCAATCGTCGTTATTGAATCTATTGTGAAATATTAGATGTATTAGATGCACAAATATACTTCGTTCTTACGTCCAGGATATGTGTATTGTGATTTAGGGTTTAGGGTATAGATTTATTTTATTACAACGAAATTACGACGGATTCGTCGTAAAATCGTTGTAAACTTACAACGCTTTTACGACGAATCCGTCGTAATTTCGTTGTAATACCAAAAATATTTAATTTACCGCGTGGGGGAAAATTTCGATACGTTGAATTTTCGGTTTAGTATTACGACGATTCCGTCGTAAAATCTTCGTAAATTCTCAACGATTTTACGACGACAACAAAATCTATATATACGTGACCAGATTTTTACTCCTCAAAATCTCAAAACACACTCTCTCTCTCTAAAATTCTCTGCCTTCTCTCTAAAAAAGGTTACATTTATTTTTTGTATTTTTAAATTATATTATCGTTGTAAGGATTTTGAATTGTTAGTTTGGATTGTAATATTTATTAGTTAGGATTGGAATTATTAGTTAGGAATGGAATTATATTATACTAGAATTGAGTTATTTTTAAATATTTTTTAGATATGGCGCCACGTAAATCACACTATCGGCAGTTTCTCGAGACGGGACCGAGTGCTAATTCGCAACTCCCGTAATCTTCTGCGACATAGTCCGCTGTTCCGGATTCTTTTCCCGGACCAGCGCCGCCTCCGGAAGCAGATGCTCGACCACCGTTGTTGTATGCGGGATTGACGGTCGAAGATATTTTGCAGTCGCCGGGGCATGAATCTTTAAACCGGTTAGATCCGCGACGGCTCCCGAATACTTTTTGGTAGGTAACTATAATTTATTTTTTTAATAACATTATGAATTTGTTTTTTTACTAATAATTTTTGTTTTATTTCTCAGGTTTAAGGAAGATAACAAAGTTGGACGGAGTGTGGCTGACACCATTAAAGCCTATTTCATGGAGCCTCACCGCAATTGGTCTTCGGTTCCGGAAGACGTTGTCGAGACATGGTTTAAATGTTTCGCGGTAATTTTTTTTATTTTTATATTCATTATTATTTTGGTCAATTCTTTATCTTTAATATATCATTTCTAATTTTTTTTTTGTATAGAAAAAATGGCATTGGGACTATAACGCCCCGACCGCCCCTACCTGGGCCCCATGCCCTCTCTCGGCACGTGGGCCCGGTTCAAGACTAAATACTTAGTGAGGCAAGGCTAACACCGGAGTGCTCATACTCAAAAGGATCGTTCCATTGCTGGATAATCCGAACAATTGCTGGATAACTCATACTCAGACCGCTCTGCCCTTCGGTCCATTTTAGTCTTCGTCCATTTTAGTCTTCGTCATTCGGTACACACACCCTACCTCTCAAAAGGATCGTTCCATTGCTGGATAACTCATACTCAGACCGCTCTGCCCTGCCAGCCTGCATTAATTCCGCATCCAACTGCTGTGCTACCCGCACCCTAGTCAGAATGTCCGCCTGATCCACTGCCTCTAAACCCAACGGCTCAGGTTCCTCAGACACAGCACACAGTCTCAGGGCACTCACCATGCCTACCAACGCCTCGGTATCTCGCTCAGTGTCTAAAATAACCCGCTTCCTGCTCAAAGCATCGGCTACAAGATTCGCTTTACCGGGATGGTAAGCTATCTCCAGGTCATAATCCGCAACAAGCTCCATCCATCGCCTCTGTCGCAGATTCAGCTCCGGCCGGGTAAAGATGTACTTCAGACTTTTGTGGTCTGTGAACACCTGAACCTTACCGCCATACAGATAAGACCTCCACATCTTCAATTCAAACACCACTGAAGCCATTTCAAGATCGTGAGTAGGATAATTGCATTCATGTTTCCTCAGCTGCCTGGAAGCATATGCGATTACCTTACCCTGCTGCATCAATACACAACCGAGCCCCAGCCTGGACGCGTCTGTGAACACAACATATGGCTCATCCTGCTTAGGCAAGGCTAACACCGGAGTGCTCACCAGCATCTCCTTGAGCTTCACAAAGCTCTCCTCACACTGGTCCGACCACACGAAAGGAACGTCCTTCCCGGTCAACTTGGTCATGGCCTGCGCCATACTAGCAAACCCCTTGACGAACCTCCTGTAATAACCCGCCAGACCCAGAAAACTGCGAATATCCGAGGCATTCTTCGGTCTCGGCCACTCCTCAATCGAGCGAATCTTCTCCGGATCCACTGAAACACCACGATCAGATACGACGTGCCCCAGAAATCCGATCTCCCGCTGCCAGAAACTACACTTGCTCAGCTTAGCGAACAACTTCTGCTCCCGTAGCTTCTCCAGAACTTTCCTCAGGTGAACCATGTGCTCCTCAGGACTCTTCGAATACACTAGAATGTCGTCGATGAAAATGATGACGAACTCATCCAGATACTCCTGGAACACGCCGTTCATCAACCTCATAAACGCAGCCGGTGCATTCGTCAACCCAAACGGCATCACCACAAACTCGTAGTGCCCGTATCTCGTCCTGAAAGCCGTCTTCCTGATGTCCGACTCCGCTATCGGGATCTGATGATAACCCGATGCCAAATCAATCTTAGAGAACCACGAAGCACCCTGCAACTGATCTAACAACTCATCGATCCTCGGTAATGGGTACTTGTTCTTCACAGTAACCCGGTTCAGCCCCCGATAATCAATGCACAACCGGAAGCTCCCATCCTTCTTCTTAACGAACAGTACCGGTGCACCCCACGGAGAACTGCTCGGTCTAATGAAACCCTTTTCCAACAACTCCTCGAGCTGCTTCTTAAGCTCAGCCATCTCCGCTGGAGCCATCCTGTAAGGAGCCTTAGACAACGGCGTCGTCCCCGGCTCTAACTCAATGGTAAAAGGATCCGACCTAGATGGTGGTAACCCGCTCAACTGCTGGAACACATCCTCGAACTCCCAGACCACCTCAATATCCCGCACCGCTGACTCCCCAACCTCACCAGGTATCGAAATGGTAGCCAAATAGGCCTCACAACCCTGCTCGATCAAACGCTCCGCTTGAACCGCGGAAACGACGATGCCTCCCGGCACCGGTCTCACTCCCTGATAAACCAGTCTCCTGTTAGCATGCTCGAAAACCACACGACCCCGGTGACAATCCAAATGAGCCTTGAACTTTCCCAGCCAGTCCATACCCAAAATGATGTCATAGAGTTCCACTGGGCACACTATCAGATCCGCTGGCATCCGCTCTCCGGCGATAAGAATGTCGACATTCTCCACACAGCCCTGAGTCCTCAACAAACGACCCCCAGCAACTCTCACCACACCCGAGTGGTCCCCACACAACTCTTGGATACCGCTCCCCGACACCCAATCCGGTGTGGCAAAACTGTGGGACGCTCCGGAGTCAAACAACACATGTGACTCTACCCCAGCCACATTAAGGGTCCCTAAGCACGAAAAGGATTCACGGCAAATAGCAAACACCAATTACAGAGCGAGTAACTGAAATTACAATCAAACAAGAACATAGTTAAGGTAACTAACCAGTAATCGGTCTGCTGCCGCTCGCCTCGCCTGACTCCGCGCCTATGGTGAACACCCTCGGTGCCACTGCGGCCCGTTTCGGAGGCAGTGCCTCGATCCTCACAAATGGCTGAGCCAACTTCGGACAATCCTTCCTGAGGTGACCGGGTTCCTTGCAATGGAAGCACACCGGGCCCCCTCAAGAGCAATCCGCCACGCGATGTCCATGGGCTCCGCACCCGAAACAACGTGGCCCAGAACCCGCTTCCCTGGAAGTATCCTCCCACTTCCTCTTCTGTCCCTGCTGCTGACCAGACCCACCGCCCTTGCTCGGAGCAACACTCTGACTTTGAGGCCGTCGCGGAACCTCTGGTACTGCAGCCTTTAAACTAGCCTCCTGTCTCATCCCCTCCTCAAGCTGCGCTGCACACTCCACCAGTTCGGATACCGACTCGAACTTGCGGACTATGCACCGATTCCTGAGATCGATACGCATACCTCGCATGAAAGCACCAATCAACTCATACTCGGTATCTGCACCCCGACCAGCAAACCGCTTCAGCCGGTTAAACTCGGCCTCGTACTCTCGGACCGAACGAATCCCCTGTGACAAGTACAGAAACTCCGCCTGTAACCTGTCGCCAGCCTCCCGCGGAAAATACTTGAGATCGAACTCCCTCCGGAACTCGTCCCAAGACAACACTACTCCCGCCCTCCTCGCAGCAACACCCTGCCACCACTCATGTGCATCTCCCTCCAGATAATGCACCGCCAAGTCAACCCTATACTCCTCAGGGCATCTGATCGACTGGAAGTTCCTCTCCAACCTGGACCTCCACTCATCAGACTCAATCGGTCGAGCATCACCACTGAAAAACTTGGTGCCCAACCTCTGCATATGCTCCATCACCCTCAGGTACGACGGAACCACTGGCTCGGCCTCAGCAACCACTCCCGGAACTCCCGGAGCAACAACACCCGGCATCGCGGCAACCCCCTGTGGCGCCACTGGAGCTGGAGCCGGTACCACACCAGGTAACCTCTCCAAGAGCTGGGCCAACATGCCCAAAACAGCCGCCATCGGGTTCGGGCCCGCACCCGCCTGAGCACCACCAGGCGCCGGCATCGCACCATACACGGCCGCTGGCTCCGACTGACCTTCCCCCTCGGCGTGATCATACGTCCCCTGCTCCACCGTGACACTCTGCGTCACATTCGCAGCTGCTCTGCCACCCCTACCACCTCTGCCGCCACGGCCTGTTCTGCCGCCCCGACCACGGCCGCCACGACCACCCCGACCTCTGAGACCTCGCCCAACGCTATCAGAATCAACCATCTTCAACAACCACTTGTTACTAATTGACAACAGCAATAGTAAAACAAACACGAGTCTTACCGTGGAATCTCATTGAAGGCTCGAAGAGGATGATCTAGAACTTCAAGCTCAACAATTGACTAACTCCCATAGACAGTTCTAATAGCGGAAAATTTTTTTAAAACCGTCCTAGAACCGTAAATGCTCTGATACCAAATTGAAACAACCGCACCCATTTTTTTTTTTTGCAAATAATCATTAAAATCCCATAAATAATAACGGAACCTCACCAATTAATTCCCGGTTCAAGACTAAAAATCCGAACAATGCAGATCATAAATTATTAAATTAAATAATCAAATAAACGATAAATCTAGATCACCCCCTCTTCCTCGCCCTGATTCCACGGTCACACTTTCTCATTTCCTGCATCAATTAAAATATAAGAGATGCATAAGTATTTCGATAAATACTTAGTGAGGCAATCCTCCCATCTACAGGCTAACAAATAATTAAGATAATTAATATAGACTATCACGAAAATACCGAATAAATCAAACATTTCATGAAACACTCGATCTAGACCCTCCGAGATCGTAAACGGCCTATAATCACGAAATCACACCAATTATCAAAATTATTTAATTACGCCTATGGTCCTGCACTCACCTTATTCCCGCACAGAAAGTTTCACGAGAAAATTCAGCAATTTTCTAGAACTCCCCGGGATGAATAACCTTCTATTAAACCACCTAGAAATAAAAATAATAAAATAATTAAAAACAAACAAATGTAAGATCGGTGATTAACAAACCGGTCTAAACCGGTAGTCGACTTCGTCGACTTCCCACCGCCGGAGCAGCGACGCCACCGCCGGAGCTCACCACCGGCGCTCGCCACAGCCCAATCCCCGATCCCCAATCCCGACTCCAACCCCCGCACCGTCGACCCTCTTCCCCGTCACGGCTTGACCCCGGCATCGCACGAACAACTAAGGAGGGAGAGAGAAGTTTTCTTACCGTGGAGAAGACGAGATCGCGACACGACCCGGCTCACGACGATCCACCCACTCGAGCTTTCTCTCGATCTCTCACCACGCAGCAGTCGTGACGGCTAGGTTAATCGCACGCACAAGGTTGGAGAGGGAGATGCATACGGCGATACATATGTGTTTTTTTTTTCAAGTTTCCCTTATTACACCAACCGGTCCTCGCACTTCCTCCTCTTCCGAAAGTTGACCCCAAACTTTCAAAATTATCAATTAAACCCACCCAGAAAAAATTGATTTACGCGAAATTAACCCCCAACTTCTAATTATTCAATTTCAACCTCAAAATTGAATTAGGGATGTTACAGGGACGTTGCGATCAACGAGACGGTGAAGACGGAATTCAAAAAGAAGGGAAAATTGCGGCTCAACAATGCCGTCTCCAATTGGAAGAGGAAGTGGGAGGTTAAAGTCGATCATGGGAAGCCGCCATACATGTCTTCCGTTGTTTGGAACGGCTTGACGGCATACTGGAGAGATCCGCATGCGCAGCAAGTGGCCGCTAAGTGTTCAGCTTCTCGAAACACTATGGGTCCAGACGGTCTTCCAGCGCTTATGCCTCATACGTCGGGTCAAATGTCTTTTGCGGGAAGACGCCTTCAAATGGTAATAATTTTTTCGGTTATAATTTTATTTATGTAATTTTAATTTGTTATTAATTTATATTACCCATCAACCGTTTGATTTCTTTTTGAATGTCTTTTTTGTTAGGCAAATGGAGGCGAACTTCCTCCAATGACCCGAGTTTTTGCGGAAACTCACAAGAAGAAAGACGGATCTTTTGTAGATCCTCGAGCAGAGGCGATCTACAATGACGCGCATGCAAGCATCGACGAGCGTCAAACTCAGCTTTCTCAGCAGCTATCACCCGGCGGTAGTTCGGTCCAATCCACTGCGACTTTGACGGTTGCCCAGATGGACGAGATATACGCTGAGGTAATTTAACGTTTTTTTTTTACAAAAGTTAACGTTTCTTTATACAAATTATTAAATTTTACGTTTCTTTTTTAAAGGTTGCCCCGAAGAAAAAGGAAAGAGTTTTAGGGATGGGATCGATCGTAGATAGTGCCGCCGCGTCGTCCCGTCGTCAGCTTTTCGACGATCTGGTTATTTTGCGGACGGAGTTAAACACCGCCAACTCCGAGATCAACACTTTGCGGGCGAAGCAGGTGGTATACAATGAGAAGATCCAAGGATACGATAAAACAATCCAAGGATACAACACTCTCTTCGATATTATTGTCCTGACTAACCAGACTTTGGCGGTTGCACTGAGGCAGCAGGAAAGATCGACATCGGGCCAGCCGACTGATCCGCTCGCGCAAGAACCAGCGAATATAGAGCAGAATGGATCGGACGACGAGCTTTTTGATCATTTACGTTTTCCAGCTGGACAATAGTTTGTATTAAGAATTTTATTTTGTATTTTAAATTTTATTTTATATTTTGAATTTATTTATAAAATTTTTATTTATAAATATAATTTTATTAATTATTTTGTTTTTAATTTTATTTAATTTATTTAATTTATATAAAATTATATTTAATTTACGACGACTTTACATCGAAAACTTTACATCGATTTTACATCGTTTAATAATTTACATCGATTTTACATCAATAATTTTACATCGATTTTACATCGTTCAATAATTTACGACGAATTTACATCGAATATTTTACATCGATTTACCAATGCATTTACAGATACCTATTACGACGAATTTACGACGTATTTTAAAAACAGAAATTGTATAATTCGAAGTAAATTCGATGTAATGTTTCATCCTATTACGACGAATTTACGACGGATTTTCGAAAAACAATTTGTATAATCCGATGTAAAATCGATGTAATATTTCATCGTGATATCGATGTAAAATCGATGTAATGTATTCGTCGTAAAATCGATGTATATTTACATCGATTTTACGACGAATAATATACGACGATTTTACGATGATTTTTAGTGCTCCTTAATGTTACGACCAATTTACTACGATTTCCGATTAACGACGATCATATTACGACGAATTGTTAATCGTCGCTAATCTGTCGTAAACCATGTTTTACGACCAATTTATGACGATTAAGTTAGTTGTAAAATGGCAGTTTTCTTGTAGTGTGCTAAAGATGCATTTGCCGTTGTTTCGACATCGAGAAATTACCATGCGTACATGCAATCGCAGCTGCCGAGACGAAGAATGTTTCTCGTATCTCACTGTGTAACCCATACTATTACCGGGATTATTTGGTTAACGCCTATGCTTGTTCAGTTATGCCTGTAGATTCGGCGCTCCGTATTCCAGAACATGTAGCTGAACAAGTGTGCATGCCCCCAGTTGTTCGTCAACAACCTGGAAGACCTAAGAACTCAAGATTTAAATCATGTTTGGAAAAGGCAAGTGAGAAGAAACGCCCCAGAAAACAACACACTTGTTCTCGTTGTAATCAGGGTGGGCATAATGCAAAAATTTGTAAAACTTAACGGTGGTTGGTAGATGACAAATCGGCCATAAAGGACGGTGTAAACTTAACGGTGTGTGATAAGTTGGCCATAATAGATGAAAAATCGGCCATAAAGGTTTTTGGTATGGTTCATAAATCAGCCATACCTCAAATCTCTATTTCAAGGTTTAAGTAATAATTATATTTCAATATTAAGTAATTTTAAGGTAGTTAGAATTCAATTTGGGCGTGAATATCGACGAAATTGAAGTTCCCCACCTAAACTTTTTGTAATCTCGAGACACCGCGTGCATCCCTATGTTTTTCTCGTAAATCAGCCACAACAGTGTCTGGTATGGTTTATAAATCAGCCATTACAGTGTTTAATATGGTTCGTAAATCAGCCATACCTCAAATTGGTTAGTTGTAAATCAGCCACACCTCAAATCTGTGTTTCAAGGTTTAATTAATAATTTTATTTCAATATTTAATAATTTTAAGTCTTACATCAACAATGGGTTATATCTGTAAGATTTACACTTCTTGTATGTTTATTCTTATCATGTTCATCTCAAAACCTAAACCACATACAATATAATCTTTATATATATAGTAACAACATAATCCTTACCATGTCTTATTTATATGACTAACTATATTAGACTTAAACCCTAAACCCTACATTACTTGTTTTGTAGTAACTATGTTATCATAGATAACAAAACAAAATCCCCTAATTCAATGTAAAACTCGTAATCCCATAAATTCAAAAACAATTGTTTGATAATATAACGCCCCGACCGCCCCTACCTGTGGGCCCCAACGACATCTCCCGGCCCGTGGGCCCCACCCTTGTCCGACGGCCGGTGCGTTAGTCCGGGAGGCTTGTAATACTTGTTTACTGACCCTGCAATCACCACGTGACCTTTCCCCGTGTTTTGTCCTCACTCACACGCTACCGCGAATCACTTCCCGGAAGGTCTACCATCCTTAGACTACTCCAGCCCAAGCACGCTTAACTCTGGAGTTCTTTCGGGCAAGTGATCGGAAAAGGTAAGTGCACTTTGGTGACATAGGTAGCCAAATCAATTCTTATAAGCCTCTCCGCATATACAAGAAACCGGGATGTTACAATCACCCCCACTCACAGAGCGCAACGTCCTCGTTGCGCACCAGGATCGTCACCCTAGACGGTGTGAGCCCACCTGACTTCACACACGTGTTTGGGTTCGGCTCTGATACCACTTATAACGCCCCGACCGCCCCTACCTGTGGGCCCCAACGACATCTCCCGGCCCGTGGGCCCCACCCTTGTCCGACGGCCGGTGCGTTAGTCCGGGAGGCTTGTAATACTTGTTTACTGACCCTGCAATCACCACGTGACCTTTCCCCGTGTTTTGTCCTCACTCACACGCTACCGCGAATCACTTCCCGGAAGGTCACCCATCCTTAGACTACTCCAGCCCAAGCACGCTTAACTCTGGAGTTCTTTCGGGCAAGTGATCGGAAAAGGTAAGTGCACTTTGGTGACATAGGTAGCCAAATCAATTCTTATAAGCCTCTCCGCATATACAAGAAACCGGGATGTTACAGATAAGTCGGCAATAATAGATAATAAATCGGTCATGAATCTGTATGAATGTGTTGGAAACTAAAAAGATGAAAAATTTGAATTTTATAAAACGAACGACAAAAAAAAAACAAAAAATTTGAATTTTCAAACGATTTGAATTAGAATTCAACTTGGACGTGAATATCGACGAAATTGAAGTTCCCGGCCCACCTAAACTTTTTGTAATCTCGAGACACCGCGTGTATCCCTATGTTTCTCTCGTAAATCAGCCACAACAGTGTCTGGTATGGTTTATAAATCAGCCATTACGGTGTTTAATATGGTTCGTAAATCAGCCATACCTCAAATCGGTCAGTTGTAAACCAGCCACACCTCAAATCTGTGTTTCAAGGTTTAATTAATAATTTTATTTCAATATTTAGTAATTTTAAGTCTTACATCAACAATGGGTTATATCTATAAGATTTACACTTCTTGTATGTTTATTCTTATCATGTTCATCTCAAAACCTAAACCACATACAATATAATCTTTATATATATAGTAACAACATAATCATTACCATGTCTTATTTATATGACTAACTATATTAGACTTAAACCCTAAACCCTACATTACTTGTTTTGTAGTAACTATGTTATCATAGATAACAAAAACAATCCCCTAATTCAATGTAAAACTCGTAATCCCATAAATTCAAAAATATTTGTTTGATAAGTCGGCCATAATAGATAATAATACGGCCATGAAGTTGTATGAATGTGTTGGAAACTAAAAAGATGAAAAATTTGAATTTTATAAAACGAACGACAAAAAAAAAACAATTTGAATTTTCAAACGATTTGAATTAGAATCCAACTTGGGCGTGAATATCGACGAAATTGAAGTTCCAGGCCCACCTAAACTTTTTGTAATCTCGAGACACCGCGTGCATCCCAATGTTTCTCTCGTAAATCAGCCACAACAGTGTCTGGTATGGTTTATAAATCAGCCATTACAGTGTTTAATATGGTTCATAAATCAGCCATACCTCAAATCGGTCAGTTGTAAATCAGCCACACCTCAAATATGTGTTTCAAGGTTTAATTAATAATTTTATTTCAATATTTAGTAATTTTAAGTCTTACATCAACAATGGGTTATATCTATAAGATTTACACTTCTTGTATGTTTATTCTTATCATGTTCATCTCAAAACCTAAACCACATACAATATAATCTTTATATATATAGTAACAACATAATCCCTACCTTGTCTTATTTATATGACTAACTATATTAGACTTAAACCCTAAACCCTACATTAGTTGTTTTGTAGTAACTATGTTATCATAGATAACAAAAAAATCCCCTAATTCAATGTAAAACTCGTAATCCCATAAATTCAAAAATATTTGTTTGATAAGTCGGCCATAATAGATAATAAATCTGCCATGAAGTTGTATGAATGTGTTGGAAACTAAAAAAATGAAAAATTTGAATTTTATAAAACGAACGACAAAAAAAAACAAAAAAATTTGAATTTTCAAACGATTTGAATTAGAATTCAATTTGGGTGTTAATATCGACGAAATTGAAGTTCCCTACCTAAACTTTTTGTAATCTCGAGACACCGCGTGCTTCCCTATGTTTCTCTCGTAAATCAGCCACAACAGTGTCTGGTATGATTTATAAATCAGCCATTACGGTGTTTAATATGGTTCGTAAATCAGCCATACCTCAAATCGATCAGTTGTAAATCAGCCACACCTCAAATCTGTGTTTCAAGGTTTAATTAATAATTTTATTTCAATATTTAGTAATTTTAAGTCTTACATGAACAATGGGTTATATCTATAAGATTTACACTTCTTGTATGTTTATTCTTATCATGTTCATCTCAAAACCTAAACCACATACAATATAATCTTTATATATATAGTAACAACATAATCCTTACCATGTCTTCAACAATGGGTTATATTTGTAAGATTTACAATTTTTGTATGTTTATTCTTAGGGATATCATGTTCATTATATGTTTGAATTCGTAATCCTACATTATATGTTTGAATTCGTAAACCCTAAATCATACATTATATGTTTTAATTCGTAATCTCATAAATTCAAAAATACTTGTTTCATAAGTCGGCCATAATAGATGACAAATCGGCCATAAAGTTGTATGAATGTGTTGGAAAGTGACGTCGTTTTGGTCATTTGGGGGAAAAAATTATATTAGGGTTCTAGATCACTCTGACACCGGGTTTGAGAGTTTGGGGAATTTAGAGTGAGAAAAGACGAGTCGATTCGAATTCGGAAATTGTGAGCATGGGTGATCAAGGAAGAGGGTTCCCGACGCACTGTAGATGTGGTGAACATTGTAGATTGCTTACATCAAAAACGGTGACGAACCCAGGAAGACTATTTCATACTTGTCGATTTGGAGATGAGGTAATGATGCAATTGGTTTCGATTTAGTGTTTATATTTTCTGTTATATGTTATTTCCCATTTACAGTTTATATTGTTGTTTGTATGGTGTAGAAGAATCGTTATCACTTGTTCAAATGGACGGATGAATCAATGGTTGAAGAGATTGAGGATATGAAACCGAAGATTGATGATCTTGAAAGTGCTTCATTCACCTTCGAAAAGGGATTACAAGCCTGTAACTCTGAAATCGAGACTCTAAAAATGGAGACTCGGACTTGTGAAGCAGTGGTATGTGGTTTTGAGAAAGAGTTAAGAAGTTTTGAAAAGGAGATAAACGATTGCAAAATGGAGCTAAGGGGTTTGAAGAACATGGTTGTGTGTGTTGTGGTGATGGTTATTTTGTACAAGTTGTTTATGTAACGTTATAAATCGGCCACTATTAGTTTCGACTATATTTATAAATCGGCCATAACTAGTTTGTTCAAAATGAATAAGTCAGCCATCATGCGCATCACTTGCTAAAATAACGTACATAAATCGGCCATCACTAGTTTGACAAAATAGATAAATCGGCCATCACTAGTTTGTTCAAAATACATAAGTCAGCCATAATGCTAAAATAACGTACATAAATCGGCCATCACTAGTTTGTTCAAAATACATAAGTCAGCCATAATACTAAAATAACGTACATAAATCGGCAACCACTAGTTTGTTCTAATAATTAGTTAAATTGTGCATACATGTCAGGTGCCTCATCAAAAATATCCGCAGCCATCTTTAACTGTAAGGCCTGCATATTTCTATCACTGAGGCCTTCAAAAGAGACACCAAGCGCAAGACACTCGATATACTTCAACGCATAAACACCACAATTACCAGGGTTTAGGTTTTGTGGGATGCCTTTCTTCCTTCTGAACGATAACTGCTTAGAGCTTACCTTTCGAATTTCAGGAGGAATGACTTCGTTCAAAAGTGCAGGTATCATTCGCATGAACGGCCTAGCTGTTTCCATAATTTTATTGTCTTGTGCGGGTGTTCCTTCTCCAATGATGCTATCATAAGCAACTATCTTCTCATTCACCAAATCAATGTGCAACACTATCCAGTGATTCCCTCCAACTTGGTAAACTAAATACAAATGATCAACATCGTATATCCACCTTTTATGTGTCGGCATGTCAGCAGGAAGCAAACCGTTTGCTAAATCAAGATACCCATCTTTGAATTTTCAATTCTTAGGATTGATGTTGAACTGCGCATACTCATTCATCCACATACTGATGAACCATTGGTCGACAAACGCAATTCGATCAGTGTGGAAAGGGCATGGAACTTGAAGGTACCTTTTCCGGAGGACTCTCATAAACGAAGACAAGTGTGTAAGTAAGAACAATATCAATAAATCAACCATCAAATATCAATAAGTCAGCCATCAAGTATCAATAAGTCAGCCACCAAGTATCAATAAGTCGGCCATCAAGTATCAATAAGTCAGCCATCAAGTATCAATAAGTCAGCCACCAAGTATCAATAAGTCGGCCATCAAGTATCAATAAGTCAGCCATCAAGTATCAATAAGTCAGCCATCAAGTATCAATAAGTCAGCCATCAAGTATCAATAAGTCAGCCATCAAGTATCAATAAGTCATCCATCAAATATCAATAAGTCAGCCATCAAGTATCAATAAGTCAGCCATCAAATATCAATAAGTCAGCCATCAAGTATCGATAAGTCAGCCATCAAATATCAATAAGTCAGCCATCAAGTATCAATAAGTCATCCATCAAATATCAATACGTCAGGCATCAAGTATCAATAAGTCAGCCATCAAATATCAATAAGTCAGCCATCAAGTATCGATAAGTCAGCCATCAAATATCAATAAGTCAGCCATCAAATATTTTTACTTACATAATCATACAACCATCCGTAATTAGTGCCGGAACGCCAATCTTGTCACGGAGTGATGAGAACCCTGTAGAACTCAATTTCTAGAGGCGCTTGTCCAAGTGGAGTAGACCTAATGAATAAACAAACAAACAATTATATTCAAATAGTGGTAGATAACTCAATCAGAAATTAATCACTGTACATACTCAAATGGATGGAGGTAATTTAAAAGTGTCTCCAGTTTAGTCAGATCAACTGGCTTCAGTGGATCGTAGATTGTTGGTGAAGGAACCAGACCCTTCATCATACACGTCAATCCATCGTTTCCAATATACGGATACGGTGGTGGTGGCGGAAACGTTTTCTTCAGCGGGATACCACCTTCATCTAGTTTCGTAATAACACCATGAATCGCTTCTATTGCAATTCCCAGTAATGAATGCCTAAGACTATCCTCTTCAGTATCAAATCCATCAGATTCAGACATCAACTGGTTCTCTTCTTCCCGAACTTGCTCGGTTATATCAACCACTTCACTATCAGCTTCCTTCCTCTCAATGGTTGGTTTTATCATCTTTTTGTTCACCTCTTTTTTATCCTTCACTTCTTTCTCATTCTTCTCACCATTATTTTTCTTCTCTTCTGCCTCTTTCTTCCCATTGATTTTCTTCTTCTCTTCTCCTTCTTTCTTTTCATTGATTTTCTTCTTCTTCTCTTCTGCCTCTTTCTTCCCATTGATTTTCTTCTTCTTCTCCATTTCCTCAAACTCCTTACCCAAATTGCGGATCGGCTATATAAAGTAAAGAAAATAAATTAAAGGATTCGTATTGATTAAGAAATTACTATGCATTTTTTAACTTACCCGACTAGTGAACTCTTGATCTTTCCCAATCTTCGAGTTGCCATCTTT
Organism: Eutrema japonicum; assembly: GCA_030161315.1. NCBI lineage: Eukaryota > Viridiplantae > Streptophyta > Magnoliopsida > Brassicales > Brassicaceae > Eutrema > Eutrema japonicum. Next base: position 47,814,481 of record BSQW01000011.1, read on the forward strand.
AGACATGGATTGGTTTATTTCACCAATTACTATGCGCTCTTTCATCTCCTTAAATTCTTTCTCCAACATCCCAACTCTGTCTTCAACAGAAGTTATTCTATGACCATACTTTTCGTCAACTTTTGTTTCAAGCCTACTTTCTATACCTCCAACCATTCCGCCAATGTTTTTCTCCATATCATCAAACCTTGTGCATAGTTTCTCCACCATTTGCATAAGGCCAGTGACATATACATTATTATCGAAATCTTGGCAGTCATCCTTCTCATCTGCTAGTTTTTCACTATCATCAGCCGTTTTCTTCTTTTTCTTCTTCTCCACTTCTTCCACAACAGCTAGATGACTTTCTTGCTTTTTGCGTTTCTTAGTCTCATTCACATCCCAATAACCTTCAACAAACTTATCTTCAAGTATGTCGACTATCAAGTTATGGAGTTCTACGTCATCATCTTTACATTTATATTCACCTTCCCACTTAGGATATATCTCATCCTCCGACTTCATAATCATCTTCCTAACACGGACCTACAAAAATTAATAAGTCAACCATCAAATATCAATAAGTCAGCCATCAAATATTAATAAGTCAGCCATCAAATATTAATAAGTCAGCCATCAAATATTAATAAGTCAGCCATCAAATATTAATAAGTCAGCCATCAAATATCATTAAGTCAGCCACCAAAATATCAATAAGTCAGCCATCAAATATTAATAAGTCAGCCATCAAATATCATTAAGTCAGCAAGAAAATTTTAATAAGTCAGCCATCAAATATCATTAAGTCAGCCACCAAAAGATCAATAAGTCAGCCATCAAATATTAATAAGTCAGCCATCAAAAATCATTAAGTCAGCAAGAAAATTTTAATAAGTCAGCCATCAAATATCATTAAGTCAGCCACCAAAATATCAATAAGTCTGCCATCAAATATTAATAAGTCAGCCATCAAATATCATTAAGTCAGTAAATAAATACCTGGCCATGCTGTGCAATCTCCTGACTAATAACCGATTCTAAACTTGAGCGTGTACGGACTCCACCCCATCGAAGGAATGGTACTTCATTCAGATTTCTTATTCTCCCAAAACGCTCTCCAAACACCTTAACTGATTCATATGCCCAAAACAGTAGCGCGTGCACGCAACCGTTAACGGAATATGAATTTCCTTCATACTGAACAACCTTTACACCATCAATGAGATATTGAATTGCAACCCGACCCCATGGATAATTCTGAATGTCTTCATCTTTGAAGACTCTTTTTGCACTTTCTAGAGGTAGTCTAGAATTATGATGTAACCCATGAATTCCCATGTGTAGAATACATAACAACCCCAACATTTTTCGTTTTTCAAGACTCCATGGACGATACGTAGCTAATACCAAAGCCAGTTTATCATACTTTGGTCCAAGCCCTTTCGGAACACCCAACTCTGCCCAGAAATCTGTGTACTCAGCTTCGCAACTTTCAGTTGGCAGCGGATCTGTGTTTAGCCCCGTAATCTCAGAAAATTCGTGCAAGCTAAACCTGATTGGTTGACCACCGATCACTGACCAAATCTCATTCTCCTTCTTTACTGCCAACTGACGGGTGAGTAGATAATGTACAGTCTTAGCAGACCACACGTAATCGCTATCAACTAGCTTAGCAATTAGTCCAACAAATAACTTCTTAATTTCATCCCACACATCTTTTCCTATTGATTCTCTAACGAGAGAAAAATTGCCCAGCTGACAATTGTGATTCATGCTTCTATTCTGCAAAGGAGATTTCCCTTCTTCGTAACGTTTAGGCGGGTACTTCTTTGTTCCATTAGATGTATCCATCTGTTCATAAAAACATAATTAGATCAACCATAATATAAACATAAATCAGCCATCATGCAGAACATAAATCAGCCATCATGTAAAACATAAATCAGCCATAAATCAGTTGTCAAGTGTGCATAAATCAGCCATTAATGTAAAATCAGCTTTTACGCAAACATAAATCAGACATCAAATATGTAAATCAGCTGTCAAGTGTGCATAAATCAGCCATCAATGTAAAATCACCAGACTCGGGTTTTGAAATTAAAGGCCGGAAAATTGATTATGGGGCCATCGATTATGGAAAATTAACTGTATAACTTCCTAAAATCGTTGACTTACAGTAGTTAGTTTCTACCTTTGAAACGATGAAAATACTTCAAACCTTCGAAAAGGGTGCGTATGTGGTTTTGTTAATAGACGAAATGCGACTGCGGCGAGGCGGACGAGACGAGTCGCAATCGAAAGAGACAAACAAGCAACACCGGCGGTTCTGCAATCGCCCAGAGAGGTTTTCTTTTTCCTGTTAGTGATGAGAAGATATTGAATCAACACTTTTTCTCTATATTAGTAAATTATAAGAAACTGAATCGTCATATTAATTAATAAAAAAATCTCACTTAAAAGACATAAATCAACCATCATATTAACATAAATCAGCCTTCACGCAAACATAAATCAACCTTCACGCAAACATAAATCAGCCATCAATATAAAATCATCAGACTCGGGTTTTGAAATTAAAGGCTGGAATATGGCCGGAAAATTGATTATGGGGCCATCGATTATGGAAAATTAACTGTATAACTTCATAAAATCGTTGGCTTACAGTAGTTAACTTCCACCTTTGAAACGATGAAAATCCTTCAAACCTTCGAAAAGGGTGCGTAGGTGGTTTTGTTAATAGACGAAATGCGACTGCGGCGAGACGGACGAGACGAGTCGCAATCGGAAGAGACGAACAGGCAACACCGGCAGTTCGACAATCGCCCAGAGAGGTTTTCTTTTTCATGTTAGTGATGAGAAGATAGTGAATCGACACTTTCTTTCTCTATATTAGAAGAAACTGAATCGTCATATTAATTAATAAAAAAATCTCAATTAAAGACATAAACCAGCCATCATATTAACATAAATCAGCCTTCACGTAAACATAAACCAGCCTTCACGCAAACATAAATCAGCCATCAATATAAAATCAGCTGTCAAGTGTGCATAAATCAGCCATCAATGTAAAATCATTAGACTCGGATTTTGAAATTAAAGGCCAGAATATGGCCGGAAAATTGACTGTATAACTTCATGGGGATATCGATTATGGAAAATTAACTGTATAACTTCATAAAATCGTTAACTTACAGTAGTTAGCTTCCACTTTCAAATGATGAAAATCCTTCAAACCTTCGACATGAGACTGCGACGAGGCGGACGAGACGAGTCGCAACCGAAAGAGACGAACATGCAACACCGGCGGTTAGGGCATCATCGATTATGGAATCATGAATCATTTTCTAATTTTTTTAAAAAATTAACCGTAAATCTTACTTTAAAAAATCTAAATGGCATTATCGTTAATTAAATTACTCACGCAGCCCTTAATGGATATTCCTTTAAAAGTTGTATCATTTAAGTAATATCAAAAAGATATATATTACTCTAGTCATATCAAAACGTTTTTGTGCTATTTGAATAATTGTCTCAATAAAAATTAGGTTTAGAGTATTTATAGAAAAAGGGGAAGCAAACCGGGTCAACCCGGAACAAACCGGGTTTTGACCCGGACATTTTTGGGCTGGAATCGATCCCGGACTGTGTGGAGCCGGGATATGGAGCCGGGATGAAGAGTTTTAGCCGAGAGGTTTGTGTGCCGGGCTGCTTCAGGCCGGGATGAGGGAGGCCGGGATGAGAAGTCTTTTGTGAATCGGTCATAACTCCTGCACCTAACATCCGAATGACCTGAATCAAACTGCTGTAGACAGATAACTCGTCCCTCTACAACTCTTATGAAGACCGTTTGAGTTGATTCATAATGTAAGGCCTTCGTTTTGCCGGTTCTTTGGACGGTATCATCTTCTCTCGGCCAGACAGACATACCTTTAGTAAATCCGTCTTATCTCCCTATCCATACGTCCAAATAACCTGATTCAAACTCCTGTGTAAAGCTGATCACTCCTCTACAACTACTATGAAGGCAGTTGAAACTGAATCGGATTGTAAGTTCCCCGTCTAGCCACATATTTGAGATACTTTGGATGAGAGATGTAGCACCGGGCGGCTTCTGGCCGGGATGGGAGGCCGGGATTCTCCTTGTCCGAGGCAAAGTTCAGCACCGGGCTGCTTCAGGCCAGCATGGGAGGCCAGGATTCTCCCTATCCGAGGCAAAGTTCAGCACCGGGCATGTGCATGGTGTTTGTCCCGGCCGGGATGGATTCGGTAAGGTAAGAGCTTCTCGGCCAGGCAGAGATGTCTTAAGTAAATCTGCGGTAACTCCTTAACCAGATGTCCAAATGGCCTGAATCCAACTTCTGTAGACAGATAACTCACTCCTCTACAACTCCCATGAAGAGCTTCAAGGCTGATTCATATCGGAGGGCCTTCGTACAGCTACAGCTTTTCGGCATCTCAGATGGGCTTTGCACTCCACTTTGGTCCAACTCTCCAAACACCATCAATTGTCTCCAAAACACCTAAAAACACTCCAAATGCATGCAAAACTCACTAGGACCTAATGCAAACACCTAATACTCTAATAAATACCAAAATGCTATAAAAACTATGCAAGACACATGCATGAGACACAAAACACCAAATAATATGCATGCTAAAAGATTTAAAATATGGGATTATCATGGCGCCATATCTAAAAACAATTATATAAAATGAATTAATAACAAGATTAACGAGTATTAAAAATATAATCCAATAATTCCAATCATATCTTATTCCAATCCTATCTAATTCCAATCCTATCTAATTCCAATCCTATCTAATTCCAATCTAAATCAAATCCTATGCATGAAATGTTTTTACCTTTTTTGTAGAGAGAGATTTGCCTAGAGCGAGAGAGTGTGTGTGTGTGTGATTTGTGAGGAGAGTGTGAGAATGATCGAGGAAGTTGGGCTCGTATATATAGACTTTGTGGCCGTCGGATTTCCATCGTAATGTACCATCGAAATTACGACGACACCGATGTAAATCTGTCGTAATATTGAAACCGAAAATTCAACAAATCTGAATTTTTCCTCCACGCGGCAAATTAAAATTTTCAGTACGAGCACTTTAAGACAGATTCGATGTATTTTCGTCGTAATATTGAAACCGAAAATTCAATCAATATTAATTTTCCCCCACATGGGAAATTAATTTTTTTGAGTACGACGACTTTACGACGGATTCGATGTAATTTTGTCGTATAATTTTAACCAAATTCAACCAATCTGAATTTTCTCCCACACGGAAAAAATTTAATATTTTCGATTACGACGTCTCCGTCGTAATATCGTCGTAATGTACCATTGATAGTATGACAGATCCGTCGTAAAGTCGTCGTAAAAACTTAGTTAAAATATATTCAATAATGCTGATTGAATCTAATTTATGGAAAACTTCCTTACCTTACATAATATAATGTATAACCTTTGTTCTTATAAGTATATTTATAACATGACTGAAGTATATAATGTTATTGATTTTTGTGATAACTCAAATTTTGTTATACAATGAGTAGAACTTAGTTAAAACAAGATAAACGATTAAAAACTTAGTTAAAATATATTCAATAACGACGACTGAATCTAATTTATGGAAAACTTCTTTATCTTACATATTATAATGTATAAACTTTGTTCTTATAAGTATATTTATAACGTGACTGAAGTATATAATGTTATTGATTTTTGTGATAACTCAAAATTTTTTATACAATGAGTAGAACTTAGTTAAAATGAGATAAACGATGAAAAACCAATCCTATACAACTTATAATCAACCTTATTATCATATTCAAAATTTTGGTTTTGAGTATTACGACGACATTACGACGACATTACGACGATTTAATCCCTAATCGTTGTAATATATTCGTAATACTCATTTGGGGTTTAAGGTTTATATCATCGTAATATCGTCGTAATTATCATTTGGGGTTTAGGGCATGAGTATTACGAAGACATTACGACGACTAGGATTTAAATCGTCATAATGTCGTCATAATACTCGTAATACTCATGCCCTAACCCCTAAATTCCAATCCCATCCGATTATCCCCGCTCATTTCCCGCCGAAGGTGCGGCAATTAATTAATCGTCACTCTCTTTAAACAGGAAATGAGCGGAGATAACCGAAAATTGGATCGGAATTTAGGGTTTAAGGCATGAGTAAGTTCTGAAATAGATTTATACAAATTAAGCAATTACATCATAAATCAATCATAATCATCGGAATCGCCTTCATCATCTTCCGATTCATCATCATCGTCATCATCACTCTCTTCAAACTCATCGGAATCGCCTTCATCATATTCAAGTTGCCTGTTTCGGGGATAAATTAAAAGAACGTTGTCCGTAATCTCTGGTTCTGTAATATCACGACTCTCCGATGATAGTGACCGTCGGAATATGCTTTTATTCTTTTAATGATTCGACTTGGAATTTGCGAAGAATTTGCGATGAATCCTCGTTTTTAATGAAATTAAAATTTGCTACAAATTTTCAGAAAAAAAAAATCAATTACCTTTGACCAAAAAAAAATTCAATTACCTATAATTGTTTTTATAAATAATTCGAAGTGGAGTTTTGCAATGATTTTTCGAGGAATCATTGCAAATAAGTCACAAATTTTAAAATTGTTGAAATCTCTTATTTTCTAGAATATACTTTTAAAATAATGTGAATTCAAAATTAGCAACGATTTTGTGAGGTATCTTCGCAAAGTCGTCGCAAAATTAACCGTCAAATTTAACATGACCAAAATTCAGTGCTCAATTTGAGTTGACTTTGCGACGAATTTTCAAAGCCCATAGAATCTCTATGATATTATTTAAGAAGACATTTAGGAAAATGAACTTTATTTTGTAAGTTACTACATATTATGTCATTACAAATAACAAAATATAATTGAAATAGGAAAGGATATAAGTGTCTTTTAAAACTATTAAAAAAAATATGGAAAGCGTTTGTTGACATTAAAGATGTTATTTATTAGTTTCTTAATTATTTTTAACATTATATATATTTTTAAATAATATTTAATCCATATATATTAAAAACAAAATCTATTTGAAATTTTGCTATATTTTTCACTATAATTTATTATATTTTATTTGAATATATATCAAAACAAAAGTTGAAAAATATTTTCCTAATTTTATAAAAAGTTAGACAAGAAAATTGATATTTTCTTAAGACTTCGTGGACTAACCACAAACACCAGTCATTAAACGGTGCATACTAGAGTTATGTTTTCAAGATTATAGAATTTTGCGGATTAGCCCAAATAATATTTTAATCCATTGCAAAACGGATTAAATAGACAAATTATTCCGTTTTGACAATTATATCTATAATTATTAGTCAGACATATTATAAAATTAAAATAAAAGTAATTTTTTAAAAATTTCAAAATAATTTCATAAAAAATATTACACCGCGCATTAATAAGTGCGGGTTAAGTCATAGTATAATACATAAGAGAAGCGTGTTTTCCCCCATTTGCTCATTTGCTTACTCTATACTCTCATAGCGGTTATAAGATGCTTATGACTGATTCTGCTGACTTGGTTGACTGATTCTTTGTTAGTACGGAACTCGTTAGGCCGACGTCGAGGTGGCTCTTTAAAATATCCGCAAGCTACGAGTAGGCTACGATTCGTTACTGTGCGGACTTCGTCTTCGGATCAACTTTAGATATGTTTTTAGATTGAATTGTTGGGCTTGTTAATGGATTTAGTGGGCTGGATTTCACGAGCGAAAATCCAGCTCCAACAACATGATTTACAAATGTTTCTAAACTTTTATTTTTATAAATGACCTTATAAAGGCCTAAAAATGATATATTTGAAAATGAACAGCAAATAATGATATTTTTGGTATCATAAAAGTGGCATTTTTGAAACTTCTATCATTCAATAAAATTTATTTAAAATTCAGCTTTCAATTGCAATAAGTTATGTTGAAGAATATAATTTTTGTTTTAAAGTTATAAAATACGTTTGGCACAAAAATTATAAACAAAAAAATTCCCCATAATACTAATTTGGTAATTTTGATGCCAAATTTTGATTGAATTTTAGACAAAAATGGCAAAATAAATCATTATGTCATTTGATACCAAAATGATATTCAATGACTTTTGCGCCAAAAATTATTGATTGTATAAGTTTTACACCAAAATAATATTACCAATACATATATATATATATATATATATGGTTTGCTGATGTGTGTTTACCATATACAATAATATGTGATAAAATAATTGTAGTTTTTACCGTTAATATGAAACATAATCATAAATGGCAAACAAATAAATCTATTATATAATAGGAGAGTTTTCTCTCAATCTAAGGTATCCACATCATCATTATAATCCTCTATTAATGGACCCTACATATGTAAATCTCTAATATTCTAAGTTTTCATTGTAATTTAGTACAACATTAACTTCTTTACCAACTCTCCTCTAATAACTAATTCATCAATATCTTCAAAAAAAGAAAAACAATACATCTCCAACACCATTAGCCTTCCCAACTTCCTGAAACACTATGATTTTAAACGTTACCACAATCTCCCAGCCTTGCAATAAAGTCCTAGACACATCCACAAACAAACAAGGGAGAAAATCTGCTACAAACATTGTCTACAAATAAGCATTTTGTGACCTGTCATCGATTCCATGTACGTAGTCAATTCAAAAAAATATTAGTAACCAAATTAGTTTAGCATTACCATATTTTAAATTTGAAAAAGAAAAAAACAAAAGATTATGAAATATGAAGCTGGAAAATATGAGCTACCTGTCATGATTAGATGGTAATTATATTTAATAGCATACAACAATTTGTAAAAATCAGTTGTCAACCAAACTTATTCAAGCTTATGCGAACAACAACCGTCTTACATTGGACATAAGTTCATTTTTACAAAATTCATTTATGCAGGCAAAAATGATGACATTCAAAACAATGAGGCCACTACTTTGGGACTATGATTTCAAAGAAAGAAAGAAGTTAACGACATACAGTTTCAGGCAAACATATGTATTTTACAAATCAAAAGTGCTCATACCTTAATACATATATATACCATCATACATATTTGTTATTGCTTCTTACCATCAATCTCAAATATATTTACAAGAAGAAGTGAAAGAAAAGAAATGGCGTACATATGAGAAAGTTCGATACAAGCAGTGGCGGACCCAAATTGTTTTTTACTGGTGTCATATTTAAATTAATTATTTTAATTATTTTTTAAAAATATAATGCTGCCATAAAATATTTATTATATAAAATATTACAGTTTTGCTATTTTTCAAGTTTTTGAAGGAAAAACCATATCCGATAAAAAAAAATGTTTAAAAGATACATGTAATTGTTATCATATAATTATTTTAGAACATAAATGTGAAAAATGAATTAAAATCAATGGCAAGAATAATATTAGAGAAAAAACAAAAATTAGGAGACAAATAAAAAAGGAGTGTCATTTTAAGAGAAGATATTACAAACATTTAAGTGAGAAAAGTATAAAGTTTTGAAAATATAAGCAATTAAAAAAAAGGTAAGAAATATGTGTACTACAAGGTTACAGTTTTTTGTTTTTTGTTTTTGTTTAAGACTAGATTCGACCTATTTTTTTAGATTAAAAATGGGATTTAGGTCCAGGCCATACTAAAATAATGGGACTAAATTCAAATTATTGGTGCAAAATGAAGATTCAAACTTTGGTAAAGGGGTTCAGAGGAGGAGTTGTAAACCAACTTAGCTGATGATATTTACAAAATATGGCTTACAAAATTTATTTATAAAATTTAACCGGTGTCAGGTGACCCCCCTTCCCTTCATGTAAGTTCGCCACTGGATACAAGCTGGAAAAAAGCGGTTAACATATTATTGGAGGAAACAACCACAAACACTTCAAACAGAGTTCTCAAAATCCTTCTTTTTATTTGCCAAAGACGAGTTACAAACAATCTAAATACGCAAGTTTTAGTTTTGAATTGATAAACGATTGTAATGTTGGATACATTCATTGAAAAACGCAGACCGAGATTTTAGATGAGGAGTTCCACTTGATAATAGGATTTTGGCTCCTTTGATGAACTAATTTTGTTGAAAGGATGTTCGTTGATCGCAACAGCTCCATCTGCAATCTCAACGCCGCATATCTTGCAATATTTCCCCTCCTATAAATCCAAAACAACACACAAATTTCTAATTTTGAACACACGAATCCGGTTTTGATAAGATCAATATAAAGTTCCAAATTCAGAAATCAGACCTTGAGGTAGGTGCCCTCATCGATGAGGGAGTGAAAATACTGGAAACAGATGTGAGAAGCGGAACCAAGGCTAACGAAGGCGTTGAAGTCACAGCGGCTGGCGAGGATAAGCTATGGGAGTGGGATTTGTTGGATTTTCAGAAGCGAGAGAGGATATGTTCTTCGGAATGGGGAACAAGGGAAAAAATCACAGATCTTTTGTGAACGGTCTTTCACGAAAAAAGCAATACTTGGGCCAAAATATATATTAGCATAAAGGCTCAAATATTAGAAAAGATTCTCTAAAAACAACCTAAAACTATCGTACATAAAGAGATAATTTTAAACTCTCAAATATGTACTAAAATTATTTATAATAAAATGTAAGCGGTTTATTTAGTTAATATGTAGACGGGTTGATAATGTTATAATTGGCCTCAGTATAAACTATAGATTCCAGAACATAAATGTAATATTATACATTCAACTAAATATTTAACTTATGAGAGATTTGAAATTGTGTTAAAAAAAAAAATATAAAACTGAAATGAGATTCTTGCACACATGGTCACTTTTTGAAAACCTTCATAGTTTTTTGTCACTTTCAAAATCTTCCTTAACAATGCAAGACCATCATTAACGCATGTTCTTAAGGGAGTTTCTGAGGTGTTTTATTGATTAAATTAAAGATAAAATGCTAATTTTCTTAAGAACCGGCTCTTATTTGGGACACTTAAGAATCGGCTCTTAACCCCACGTGTCACGCTTGCTCACAGCTTCAACCACCGATCTGACGTAATCGTCACCGACTCGTTCCTTCGCTTGTTTCACGAGCATCGTCGCGTGGCTTAATCCTTTCTCCGTCAAGTCTTTCACGGTGGTTTGCGCGCATCCGACGACGAAGGCGTTCCCGTAGAACCCACTGGGTAGACTCGGTTTTACTCGGTCTCGAATGGTGATGCTGAACAAAAGCTTGAGGATTTGATTCGATGGCAAGTTTAGTGATCTCGCCCAGCTCCTCCATACATGTGCAGAGAGCACCTCGAACGATGTGTGTTTCGAATTGAACTCACCGAGTCGACTCGCAAGTTTCTTGAGCTCAGTGAGTTTCTGTCTCTCGAAGACGACAGAGGTCGGAACAAGTCGCTCGGCGTTGAATCAGTTGACAAATCCGCATAGATCGGGAACTCGATTGAACTCGGGGTGGCTCAACGAGTCACGAACCAGAGACGGATTAAGCAATTGACGATCCCATATGTGTTTTATTTTATTTTTAAGAACCCCTAATGAGGTTCTACCATTAGAGCAGAAAAACAGAAGTTTCTTAACAGGGGTTCTTAACTTAAACTTTATAATTAAATATTAGTTAAGAAACCCAAATGGGTTTCTCCCATTGATGATGCTCTAACACTTTGTGTACTGTACATGGGTTGAATTTTCAGTCATAACCCTGTACAGTACTGCGCGAAAACAAGGAGTGTACTGTACACGCTTTTATCATTATAGGGGGGGGGGGTAAAATCGTTTTTTGCAACATAAAGTGTTAGAGCATATTCTGGGTTTTGGAAAGTGACAAAAAACTAAATGGGTTTTCAAAAAGTGACTAACCATACAAATACTCCAACTGAAATTAGAATCACAAAGTAGTTAAATACAACATATAAACACATGGAAAAAAATCAACATAAATTAACAAGATAGTTAAGAGAAACCCTTTGTTATATACAAAACACTAATAAGGAGAAAAAAAACAAAACACACGCACGTACACAATGTAATTATAAATATAAACCGACTATTAAACTAAAATTCGAAATTTAAAAAAAAAATTATTTCCTAAAACATAACATATAAACAAATTTATAAAACATTAATGTAAAATAAACCTGCGCGAAGCGCAGAGTCAATCCCTAGTAATGAAAATCTTTGACTAAAATCATCACCCAACAAACAAAAACTATAAAACCGAATATCTATTATGGAAAAGTCATTGAATATTATTCATTACATAATATGGAAGCTTTATTAAACTCATTAAATATGTATAAATGTATATCTATATAAATGCACACCCATAAAACAAACACAATACATTCTCAACAAGTATTAGAATATTTCAAAGAAGAAAGGTAAATTAGATAATAAATATGTTGAATTTCGTAGGAAATCTTGGATTTTTTCTATTGTAGATGAGTAGAGATGTTCCTCTCATACCAAATTTTTATTTTTGTTTTAACAATGATTTTTTTAATTTCATTTTTAATAAGTTTTGTTTTGTCGTCAGATCTAAGGATTCCAAGAAAAAGTTGTTCCATCCTCTAGAAAAAACAATAATGGTAGCCAAAATGTCTCCATCTATTTTATTACCTTTGTTGATGGTGTTTGCTTTCATCACCATGCCCATGATATCAGGTAACACGTTTGTTTGTTCAATGTTAAATTTTCTTAAATATGATTCTTAAATTATCTTTAAAAAAAATTTGAGGTTCTTTGTCCAGGTGAGTCAAAATCACTCTACAAAAAGTGTTGATATTTGCATTTTACATATTAAATTTTTCTTTTTATAAATAAATTGGCATTATTTATACCTAAATTTTGCTGATGAATTTGTTTTTGAACATAATAGGACAACCATCAGGATGTATTTATAAGGGATGTAAAAGCACACCAGCATGCAATAAAATATGTATATCCAAGGGGTATTCCGGAGGGCTTTGTCGACGATACCTAGGTTTCATTCATATTGACGATTATTGTTGCTGCAGTTTGATTCTCTTATCTCCAGTCCCATAATTACTAATTAATCTCTTATTTTATATTTATTCGATACCCCGTTTTGGTTTACTGAACCGTCGACAAAAAAAATGTATTCTCAATCATAAAAATGAATAAAAATATATTTAAATAGGGAAAATCGCATTAAAAAACTTTCAAAGTGGCACCTACTGACACTTTAAACCTCCGAAATATATCACTAACACTTTAAACACCCAACTTACAACTTTTAACTGAAAAAACCCTCAAAATAAAATCGTAATACGCGCCGTCAACAATTTTAACAAAATAGTAAACTCCGTTAACGACATAATTAAAACCATTTAAAAAATCAACTATTTTAATTTAAAAAATAATATTAATTATTATTACAATTAAAAAATCAAAAATGAAAAAAAATGTTTCTTTTTCCTCCTTTTCAAGATCTAATCTCACGCCCAAACCAAAACAATTGTCAATTTTCTATCCCGTGCTGCCGTGGACAATGGATCCGAGTGTGCGCAGGACCGCGAAAGCAATCAATGGACTGACATCAAGCGTGTCGAAGATTGCAGGGATGATGTTCCTGAAGAGTTTAGGTAAGAATCGCAGAGGTCTCTAATGGCGGCCGATCCCGGAGCGATGCGAAGAAGACCGGTCCACCAAGACTACTGAAGAAAGGTCGGTCGACACACTCTATCCAACCCGTCGACCTGTCCTGCCCTACCATCGATCTGTCCTGACCGACCGTACCATCTAGGGTTTAGATATCTCTAAACCACCGTCTTAAGTTCAGTATAAATAGGAACGTACCCTCATTGTAAACAGGATTCGATTTCTGAAATAAACTCTCTGACATCCACATAAACCGACCTCATATTTGACCAAGAAAAACAACGATCTACTATCTGCTTAAAGATAATACCGAACTCAAACATCTCTTTGAAGATCACAATAAAAATCGACCCATTCTTACTCATCTTCGTCGCCGACCTCGTTTATTATCGTTATCACCGATTAAAGACTTTCATATTGGAAGATGAACTGAGAACGACTCTCGCCCACTCCACACCCTCTCACTATGTCCTCAATACCCATACATTTTGGGATGTCTATTTGTTAAAGTTTACTTTTGATACTCTTTTGTGGTTTTTATTGCGTACATTAAATGTCCTCACCAGAGGACCCTGGTTTTTCAATGGGTGGATTATAGCACTGGATCAGTGGACATTGACACCTGGACAAAAGTTCCTCAACTATATACCCTTTTAGATTCATATTAGACGTCTCCTTATCCATCTTATAAAAAAGCAAGCTGTTGAAACTTTAGTTGGTCCTCTCGGGAAAGTAGACAAGGTGGAACTTCACGCAAAGAACTCAGAATCTCTAGAATATGTGCGAGCACATGTTTGGATCAGAGCTGATGAACCGCTTCAGTTCAGAAGGGTGGCTTGATTCAGGACTAGGGAAGTTTTGCCGACAGAATTAGAGTTTGAGAAACTTCTCAAAGTATGCTTCATCTGCAAAAGACTGACTCACGACAAGAATATATGCATGTTCCAAATTCAAGAATCTCAGCCTACTGTGGAAGCCTCCTCGGTCCAGTGGTCGACCAAGGGTTTATTAATGCTTCCACACCCGGAGGTAGGGAGTTCGATTCCCAGAGGATGCAAATTACAGGAGAGAAATTTTTAGGCGATTTCCAGCGCGGTGCAAGCATAACTACTCGTCGTGGTCCAGCGTGTCAAGGGTAAAGTGCTCCATCACGAGCATGGTGCAGGTAGACCATTGATCGTGGATTCTTATAGGCCGGTAGAATTGTATTTGTCCTCGTAATTTGTAATTGATAATATTTGAGATGATTAAAAAAAAAAAAGAATCTCAGCCTACAAGGAAAACATGAAGACTTCCTAAAGAACCTGATCAGATGAAGAAGAATGATAAAGGAAAATCCATCTTAATCTCGGAGCCCCTAACTCTCAAAGGAGACAAAAAAAACGTAACCTCTGCACTCTCAAGCGTTATCAGAACCTGTACCGAGGTCGAGGGGCGTGAAAAGCAGGTTGGAGTGGAACAAGGAACCAATAAGAGGTAAATGGACGAATGCTAAACAAGTATGGAAAAAAGTGGAGAATCCCTGAACAAGCAAAGGCGGAGATGGGGAATCTCTAAGAGTAGAGATGTAACATCCCGATTTCTGGTATATGCGGAGAGGCTTATAAGAATTGATTTGGCTACCTATGTCACCAAAGTGCACTTATCTTTTCGGTCACTTGTCCAAAGAGAACTCCAGAGTTAAGCGTGCTTGAGCTGGAGCAATTTAAGGATGGGTGACCTGCCGGGAAGTGATTCGCGGTACCGTGTGAGTGAGGACAAAACACGGGAAAATATCATGTGGTGATTACAGGGTCAGTAAACAAGTCTTACAAGCCTCCCGGACTAGCGCACCGGCCGTCGGACGAGGGTGGGGCCCACGAGCCGAGAGAGGGCGTGGGGCCCAGAGGTAGGGGCGGTCGGGGCGTTATAAGTGGTATCAGAGCCGAACCCAAAAACGTGTGTTGAGTTATGTGGGCTCACACCGTCAAGGGTAACGGTCTTGGTGCGCAACGAGGACGTTGCGCTCTGTGAGTGGGGGTGATTGTAACATTCCGATTTCTGGTATATGCGGAGAGGCTTATAAGAATTGATTTGGCTACCTATGTCACCAAAGTGCACTTATCTTTTCGATCATTTGTCCAAAGAGAACTCCAGAGTTAAGCGTGCTTGAGCTGGAGCAATTTAAGGATGGGTGACCTGCCGGGAAGTGATTCGCGGTACCGTGTGAGTGAGGACAAAACACGGGAAAATATCATGTGGTGATTGCAGGGCCAGTAAAAAAGTCTTACGAGCCTCCCGGACTAGCGCACCGGCCGTCGGACGAGGGTGGGGCCCACGGGCCGAGAGAGGGCGTGGGGCCCACAGATAGGGGCGGTCGGGGCGTTATAAGGGATCGAACACAGCACAGATGGTTCGAGTGTTGGGAGAACACTATGCAATCAGGGATCGAACCCACCATCTTGCTGTTTAAGCTTATAACGCCCCGACCGCCCCTACCTGTGGGCCCCATGCCCTCTCTCGGCCCGTGGGCCTCACCCTTGTCCGACGGCCGGTGCGTTAGTCCGGAAGGCTTGTAATACTTGTTTACTGACCCTGAAATCACCACGTGATCTTTCCCCGTGTTTTGTCCTCACTCACACGATACCGCGAATCACTTCCCGGTAGGTCACCCATCTTTAAATTGCTCCAGCTCAAGCACGCTTAACTCTGGAGTTCTCTCTGGACAAGTTCCCGAAAAGATAAGTGCACTTTGTTGACATAGGTAGCCAAATCAATTCTTATAAGCCTCTCCGCATATACCAGAAATCGGGATGTTACAATCACCCCCACTCACAGAGCGCAACGTCCTCGTTACGCACCAGGACCGTTACCCTTGACGGTGTGAGCCCACATGACTCAACACACGTTTTTGGGTTCGGCTCTGATACCACTTATAACGCCCCGACCGCCTCTACCTGTGGGCCCCATGCCCTCTCTCGGCCCGTGGGCCCCACCCTTGTCCGACGGCCGGTGCGTTAGTCCGGGAGGCTTGTAATACTTGTTTACTGACCATGAAATCACCACGTGATCTTTCCCCGTGTTTTGTCCTCACTCACACGATACCGCGAATCACTTCCCGGTAGGTCACCCATACTTAAATTGCTCCAGCTCAAGCACGCTTAACTCTGGAGTTCTCTCTGGACAAGTTTCCGAAAAGATAAGTGCACTTTGGTGACATAGGTAGCCAAATCAATTCTTATAAGCCTCTCCGCATATACCAGAAATCGGGATGTTATAAGAGATGAGTCATGTTTTTCCCCACAAAAACAAAAAAGACTCAGTAGGAGTGGAGGAATGAAAGAGAAGAACACTGATGAAGGAAGATCCCAAGACTACAACCACTCACCTTCAGTCTTTGAAAGATTGAGCCTCCAAACACCATAATTTGGAAATAAGAGCGAGGGATCGGAAGACGCCATGACCCACGGTTGAGCAATTCTGGTGGTTTGGCAAAGAAACCGAGAGAGCTAGTAGAGAAGAATCAAACCGTATAAGAGCCCTCTCCTCCACCAGTCTTTGAAAGACTTGGAGAAATATCTCAGGAGCATGACTCAAAATCCCTGGAGCATAAAGGCGCATCTACCAATAAAAGAAGAAGATTAAGTAGGAGTGATGAAAGGAATTGAAAAAAGGTGAGAGTGGGATTAGCCGAGGAAACAAAGCAAACTCCATCTGTTTTCCAGAGGCTAGGGAGCCCAACTGGTGGATCATGATCCAATTATGCGGGGAAAAAACAATCATTCTGCCTCTATGGCAGCTGATTTCCAAAATCAAATTGCTGAGGAATCGGCTGTTGAAACTAGGACTATTTTGAAAGAAGGGTTGATGGGTAATTCCAACCCTTTGACATCACTATGAAGATATTGAGTTGGAACTGGCAGTGGGTGGGGAATACCTATACAGTTCGACATCTAAGTGAAATACTGAGCTGATAGATCCAGTCGTGAAAGGTACTATGAACGTCCTTACCACATGCAAAAAAGCTGCCTCTGTCAAAAGGGTCATTGTAACATCGTCCAAGGCTGCGGTTCTTGTTCGTCAACCCCCTTTGGGGCCAAACGACGTGGTGGACGAGACCTTCTTCTCTGATCCAAGTATTTGCATGGAGACAAAGGTCCTCAGATTTCATTGGGACATATATCAATTTTGAGAGTTGAGATTCTTTCTTAGACTTTTCTTTTTTTCCTTCTTCAGTTCTGGTATCCACTCTCCAAGACTTTGGCAGAGAATGCAGCGTGGCAATTTGCCAAAGACAACGGAATGGACATGGTCGTGATGAATCCAGGATTTATAATCGGACCACTTTTGCAACCAACTTTTAATTTTTCGGTGGAGATCATTGTGGATATCATAAATGGTAAGAACCCTTTTAATAGTAGATACTACAGGTTCAAGTGGTTAATTAGATGTTCTTAGCTTTGTATATAGAATAACTCTCTTTATTATGTTTAGAAAATCTTTCAAAACTAAACACCAAAGCTCTTATTGTTATTGTCACAACTCAACAATAACATATATATAGTACTAGCACATCTTTGCTAATCCTAATCCTATTAGAACTAGATATCTCCTAATCCTATTAGGAATACATTAAGTTTATCTTATCCTAACCAACTTGTTAGAGATAAGGATGATAGTAAGTTCTAGAAGCTTATCCAACTTTCTCCCTCATAAGCTTCGACTTCGTCTTTGACATGTCTTGAACTCCTATCAAGCTCCTCATTTCACTAAACTTGATCCGCGCCAAGGCTTTAGTTAAGATGTCTGCCTTCTGTTAAACTCCCGGCACGTGTTCCACATCGACAAGCTCCCTCTCAATGCTTTCTCGTATAAAATGGTAACGTTTGTGTTTGTGTATGTGTTTGTTTTTACCATGAAACACAGGGTTTTTGTTGAGTGCAATTGCAGACTTGTTGTCGATCTTGATGAGGATTTGCTCGGTCTTCCAGCCAGTGATCTCGCTTAAAATATCTTGAAGCCAAATGGCTTGTCTAGCTGCTTCCATTGCCGCCATGAACTCGGCTTCACAAGATGAAAGAGCAACTGTGTTTTGTTTTTTAGAACACCAAGTAATCGGCGAGGATCCAAAGTAAAAGATGTGGCCCGTAGTGATTCTTCCATCATCTTGATCAATGTTGTGACTACTATCACTATACCCAATGATCTTTTTTGATCTCTCTCGATTAAATTTCAGACCAAATGAAACTGTTCCCTTAATATACCGTAGTATATGCTTCATTGCTTCACCATGTGATTTGCGAGGACTTTGCATATATATACTAGCAACTCCAACAGAAAAGGCCAAGTATGGTCGTGTGTGTATTAAGTACCTCAAGCACCCTACATTCCTTCTATAGCATGTAGGATCTATCTCTTTCTCTTCTTGTGCCTTTGAAACTTTCAATCCGAACTCCATAGGGATTTGAGTCGGATTACATGTTTCTAGTCCGACTTCTCTTATGATCCTTCTAGCATAACCTTCTTGCTTAATCTCAATTCCATCTTCTCCTTGATACACTTCAATGCCGAGATAGTAATTAAGTTTTCCGAGATCTGACATCTCAAACTTTGCTGACATCCCAGTCTTGAATTCACTTATGGCTTTGAGAGTGTTGCCGGTTATGAACAAGTCATCCACGTAGATAGCAACAATGAGAAGATTTCCTCCCTCTTCTTTGCGATACACTGATGTTTCTTTTGAACACGTTTTGAATCTCATCCCTTTCAGGATTTGATCCAACTTAGTATTCCAAGCTCGCGGTGCTTGCCTCAAGCCATACAAAGCCTTTGAAAGCTCGTATACCTTGTGTTCTTCACCTCTTACTTCAAAATATTCAGGTTGTTCAACATAAACATCTTCTTTTAATTCTCCATGTAAGAATGCTGTTTTCACATCTAAGTGATGAATTTCCCATCCATGAGATGCTGTCAATGCAATCAACAATCGTATGGTTTCAATACGAGCAACTGGTGCGAAGACTTCATCAAAGTCTATACCAGATTCTTGTACGTATCCCTTAGCCACAAGCCGCGCCTTGTATTTGTTGATAGTACCATCCGCATTCTTCTTAATCTTGAAAATCCATTTGAGACCAATAACCTTTATCCCACTCGGTTTATCAATTAGAATCCATGTCTTGTTCTTGTTGATTGAATTGATCTCCTCTTTGCATGCTTGTATCCACTTTAACAAACCCTTTGCTTCTTTAAAACAACTTGGCTCATCATTTATTGAAAGCAGAAGTCTCTCGCATTCTAAGGAGGCTTGAAGAACAAAATCATCAAGGTAACGTGGTTGAGTTACTTGACGAGTTGATCTTCTTAGTGGTTGCTCTACTTGCTGATGGTGTGCATCATTCTCATTAGCTTGATTGTTAGGAGGGTCTTCGTCGTCTGTGTTGTTGTCGTCTTCATGTTCATGATCGAAATCATTGAACTCATTGTTTATGGTTTCGTCACGATCTTGATTTTGATCATAACCGATTACCGTTGGTCCTCCTCCTGTATCTATAACTGCACCCCATCTCATGTGAAACATTCCTGGATCCCTTCTCGGTTCATCTCCTGCTTCAGTCCAGCTCCAGCTCGTCTTCTCATCAAATACCACGTCGCGACTCACAACAATCCTTCTCGTTGTTGGGTTATAGAGTCTGTAGGCCTTGGATCCTGGCTCAATCCCAAGGTGTAATAGAGTTTTCGATCTGTCATCTAGCTTTTTGAGGTTTGTTGCTTCAACCTTTGAATGTGCTAGACAACCGAAAACACTTAAATGAGCTATGTTCGGTTTCTTTTCTCTCAAGCATTCATACGGGGTCATGTTCTCAAAAGCTCTTGTTGGTACCCTATTTATTACATAGGTAGAGTGTCGTACAGCTTCTCCCCATAAATAGTTTGGTACTTTCATTGCCTTGAGAATACTTCTTGTCATCTCCATCAGCGTCCTATTTCTCCTCTCCACTATACCGTTTTGTTGCGGTGTGTAGGGTGCCGTGAGATGTCTTTTGATCCCGTTTATCTCGCAATAGTCATGAAACTCCGTTGATGTGAACTCACCACCTCTATCAGTTCTAAGAGTCATGATTTCTTTCCCAAGCTCCTTCTCTACTAGACTTCTAAATGCCTTGAATCTACCAAACGCTTCACTTTTTTCTTTTATCAAGATTGACCACATGTATCTTGAAAAATCATCGATGATAACAAATATGTATTTGTTGTGAGCGATGGTTGGTGGTGTTATTGGATCACATAATTCTGCGTGTAGGAGCTATAGTGGTTTAGAGGCTCAAAACTTCGATGTCTTTGCAAATGATTGACGAGTTTGTTTTCCCACTAAACATGACTCGCACAGCTTCTTCTCTTCTCTGATTTCTGGTAGCCCGTGAACCATCTGTTGTTGGGACATAGCTTTGATTGTTTTGAAGCTTATATGTCCTAACCTCGCGTGCCATCTCCAAGTATTGTCTTCAATGCTCGTTTGTAGACATACCGGTTTTCCAATCTTTAGACTTATTTTGTAAAGTCTATTGGATGAGCGTATGACCTTTACCAAGAGTCTTCCATCTGGGTCATGAACTGTTAGGTAATTTTGTCTCATCCTTACATCGCACCCAGCTTCCGTTTCTTTTCCTAAGCTCAGAATATTACTCTTGAGGTCGGGAATATAGTAGACATCAGTGACCAGTTTTTGATCTTGTGATTTGATTTGATACAGAATTGACCATTTTCCTTCTAATTCAACACAAGATCCATCTCCGAACTTCACCTTGCCTTTTATATTTTCGTTGAGCTCAGAGAAATATTTCTTGTTGCCGGTCATGTGATTACTAGCTCCATTGTCGAGGTACCAAACTCCTTCTTCCCTTCCTTGGTTTCATAGTTCTTTGGTATGAGTTTCTCTTCATTTAAGAACACGACTCCATCAGCTTCTACTGTCTCTACTTTATTTGCTTCTTGAGTCTTTTGTGTTCTTTCAGGACATACGGAAGCGAAGTGTCCAGGTTTGTCGCAACGGTAACAAATTACTTTTGATCTATCATTCTTTCCTTTTGTTTTATTTTGATCATCTTGATTTGTTGTCCGTTCTTGTGAGTTGAATCTTCCTCTGCCTCGTCCTCTGTTTCCCCTTCCTCGTCCTCTCCCTCGTGCACCGCTTTGTTGATCTGAATTTGCATATAACAGTTTGCCTTGTGTTTCTTCATGATTCTCCACATCGAGAATTCTTTCTTCATATGCCTTAAGTCTTCATGTTATGTCTTCGAAGGCTGTTTTATTCAAATCTAGCACTTGCTCGAGAGAAGCTATGATTTGGATGTATTTGCTTCTTGGCAAACTATTGAAAAACTTCTTCACAAGTTTCGGTTCCTCAATCGTTTGTCCAAGTGAGGCCGACTTTAACGCTAGCTCCGATAGCTTTCCCGCAAAGCCATATATTGAGTCTGTGTCCTTCATCTTCATTCCTTCAAACTCACTCATTAGAGTTTGAAGTCTTGCTTCCTTGACACGATCAGCGCCTAAGTGACGGGTTTTGATTGTGTCCAATATTCATTTTGGAGAGTCTTGTTCGCCTACTTGCATGATAAGAATCTCCAGGATTGATTGAAACAACAATCCTGTTGCGACATCGTTCTTGTCGGAATCAGTTGAACCGGGTTCAATTTTTTCCCACACCTTATGAATTCGTAACAGCACTTTCATCCTCATGGCCCATACCGTGTAGTTTGTAGTGTTTAACATGGGGCATTGGATTAAAGAAGGAACGAATTCCTTCGTGCGAGGAACGAATTCCTTCGTGCGAGGAACGAATTCCTTCGTGCGAGAAAAGACTACGTCTCCCATTGCTTGGTATTGTATGATCTTCGTGATTGAACTTCCGAGTTAGATCGAATCACCTTGACGCTCTGATACCAATTCAAGTGGTTAATTAGATGTTCTTAGCTTTGTATAAATAATAACTCTCTTTATTATGTTTAGAAAATCTCTCAAAACTAAACACCAAAGCTCTTATTGTTATTGTCACAACTCAACAATAACATATATATAGTACTAGCACATCTTTGCTAATCCTAATCCTATTAGAACTAGATATCTCCTAATCCTATTAGGAATACATTAAGTTTATCTTATCCTAACCAACTTGTTAGAGATAAGGATGATAGTAAATTCTAAAAGCTTATCCAACACAGGTTCGTGGACGTGAGAGATGTTGCCTTAGCTCATGTCAAAGCGTTGGAGACTCTTTCGGCAAATGGCAGATACATCATCGATGGTCCAAGTATGACGATAAACGACATTAAAGAGATTAAGCGCGAGTTATTTCCAGATTTGTGTCTTGCTGATATGTGAGTTCTCTTTCCCCTTTCATCTTTACTTATATCATCATACTATGTTCATAAATTTAACCAAAGATATTCCAAAAACATCTTTTGATTTGTTATAGGAATGGAGAAAGTGAGATGAATGAAATGAATTACAAAGTGTGTGTGGATAAAGTCAAAAGGGTCATCGTAACATAAAAGTGGCATTTTTGAAATTTCTACCATTCAATAAAATATATTTAAAATTCAGCTTTCAATTACAATAAATTCTGTTGACGAATATAATTTTTGTTTTAAAGTTAAAAAATACGTTTGGCACTAAAATTATAAATACAAAAAATCCCCATAATACTAATTTGGTAATTTTAATGCCAAATTTTGATTGAATTTTAGTCAAAATGGCAAAATACATCATTTTGTCATTTGATACCAAAATGATATTCAATGATTTTTGCGCCTAAAATTATTGATTGTATAAGTTTTACACCAAAATGATATTACCAATACTTTTATAAATATATATACATATATCTATATATATGATTTGCTGATGTGTGTTTACAATATACAACAATATGTGATAAAATAAAGGTAGTTTTTACCGTCAATATGAAACATAATCATAAATGGCAAACAAATAAATAATGAAAACCTTTGAGTAAAATCATCACCCAACCAAATAAAACTATAAACCCGAATATCTATTATGGAAAACTCATTACATATTATTCATTACATGATATGAAAGCTTTATTAAACTCATTAAATATGTATATATGTATATCTATATAAATGCACTCGCATGAAACAAACACAATCCATTCTCAACAAGTATTAGAATATTTCAAAGAAGAAAGGTAAATTAGATTATAAATATGTTGAATTTCGTAGGAAATCTTGGATTTTTTTCTATTGAAGATGAGTAGAGATGTTCCTCTCATACCAAATTTTTATTTTTGTTTTAACAATGATTTTTAATTTTATTTTTAATAAGTTTTGTTTTGTCGTCAGATCTAACGATTCCAAGAAACAGTTGTTGTATCCTCTAGAAAACAAAAATAATGGCAGCCAAAATGTCTCCATCTGTTTTATTACCTTTGTTGATGGTGTTTGCTCTCATCACCATGCCCATGATATCAGGTAACACGTTTGTTTGTTCAATGGTAAATTTTCTTAAACATGATTCTTAAATTATCTTTACAAAAACTTAGAGGTTCTTTGACAAAAAATGGTGAGTCAAAATCACTCGACAAAAAAGTGTTGATATTTGCATTTTACATATTAATTTTGTTTTTATAAATATATTGGCATTATTTATACCTAAATTTTGCTGATGAAATTGTTTTTGAACAAAATAGGACAAGCACCAGGATAAACTAAGGTTCGAAATTGGGCCTACTTCGTTTTTGGCTTAACTTTAGATAGATTTTTAGATTGAATTGATGGCCTTTTTAATTTGTTTCTGAAGATGTAAAAAATGATATTTTTGGTATCATAAAATGACATTTTTGAAACTTCTCATTCAATAAAATATATTTAAAATTCAGCTTTCAATTGTAATAAATTATGTTGACGAATATAATTTTTGTTATAAAGTTATAAAATACGTTTGTCACTAAAATTATAAACAAAAGAATTGCCCCATAATATTAATTTGGTAATTTTGATGCCAAATTTTGACTGAAGTTTAGTCCAAAATAAATCATTCTGCCATTTGATACCAAACTATATTCTATGATTTTTGCGCCAAAAAATTATTGATTGTATAAGTTTTACACCAAAATGATATTACCAATATATAAAAATACATATGATTTGCTGATGTGTGTTTTACCATATACAACAATATGTGATAAATGTATTTTTTTTATCGTTAATATGAAACACAATCATAAATGGCAAACAAATAAATAATGGAACCCTTTGACTAAAATCATCATCCAATCAAATAAAAACATAAAACAGTATGTCTATTATGGAAAACACATTACATATTATTTATTACATAATATGGAAGCTTTTTAAACTCATTAAATATGTATATATATATATATATATATATATATATATATATATATAAATGCACACTCATAAAACAAACACAATCCATTCTCAACAAGTATTAGAATATATCAAAGAAGAAAGGTAAATTATATTATAAATATGTTAAAATTTCGTAGGAAATCTTAGATTTTTTCTATTGAAGATGAGTAGAGATGTTCCTCTCATACCAAATTTTATTTTGTTTTAAAAATGATTTTTAAATTCATTTTTAATAGGTTTTGTTTTGTCTTCTGATCTAAGGATTCCAAGAAAAAGTTGTTGTATCCTCTAGAAAAATAAATAATGGCAGCGAAAATGTCTCCATCTCTTTTATTACCTTTGTTGATGTCGTTTGCTCTCATCACCATGCTCATGATATCAGGTAACACATTTGTTTGTTCAATGCTAAATTTTCTTAAAGATTATTCTAAAATTATCTTAAAAAATTCGATGTTCTTTGTCCAGTTGAGTCAAAATCACTCAACAATATCTTTTTTCTATAAATAAATTGGCATTATTTATACGTAAATTTGCTGATGAATTTGTTTTTGAACAAAATAGGACAAGCAGCACAATGTATTTATAAGGGATGTAAAAGCACACCAGAATGCAATAAAATATGTAAATCCAAGGGGCATCCCGGAGGGAGTTGTGTACCATACGTAAGTCACTATATTCTTGACGCTTATTGTTGCTGCGATGACGTTTATTATCCTATCTCCAGACTCCAGTCCCATAAGTACTAATTAATCTCTTATATTTTATATGTACTCTCAATTATAAAAATGAATAAACATATATTTAAATATGAAGATTGATATTATCTCATCTAAGCCCTACTCTGGTCTAATTGTTAAAAATAAAAATAATGTACGCAATAAAAACAACGAATATCAAAAGTAAACTTTAACAAATAGACATCCCAAAATGTAAGAGTTTCCAAGAAGCACACCGTCACACCACTCAACTCTTTTTTAGGCACGATCCGAACGTCCAATTAACGTCTAGGGATATTTTAAACAAGAGGTTTGGATAAACCAAGTGCATTGTCTACTATAACTTGAATAATAACATACATCGGCACTATAAATAAATAATTATTATTAAATTTTGAATAATTTGTTTAATAATGAGAGTGTTGAATAAGTTGTGTAACAATGAGAATGTTGAATAAGTTGTAAAATATTTTATGGAAGTATATCTGGCTTGATGATGGAAAATGCGGCTCCCGTATCAATGTAGGCTATCACCGGTATGGGCTTATCATATTTGGTAGGAAAGATGTAGATCTTGGCATTTGGAGATGGTTGGGATAGATATGACAATTCTACTTCTTTTGACTCTTCTACTCTGCATGCGTCAAGTGTATAAAGGTCAAAGAGCATGAACTGGCATGGTCGTCGTTATCTTCTTCTTCGATGTCAGATTCTTTTGAAGACCCTTCTTCTTGTATAATTAATTAACTTCTTCTGTCTACGTGGATGGTCTAGAAAGAACCAAAACTCTCATTTTTATACAAGAGATAAGTTGCATAAAAAAACAGATAACTACTTAGATAGTTTTCTAGCTAGAAGAAAATTTCCAATTTACTTCGATGGCAAGATTCTCTTTTCGGAAAAATCCTAATCACTGCAGAACATAAAGGGTAGTCAAATCCATAATTCATTATTCTATGAGATTTCTCCCCATATTTTTCCAACTTTTGTTAAAACATTCTTTCGGGTTTTGTCCCTTTTTTATTGGATTTTTGTTCTTCAAGCCAATGGCCGATGGATTGCTATTGATATTTGTAACATCCTGATTTGTTGTATATGCGGAGAGGCTTATAAGAATTGATTTGGCTACCTATGTCACCAAAGTGCACTTACCTTTTCCGATCACTTGCCCGAAAGAACTCCAGAGTTAAGGGTGCTTGGGCTGGAGTAGTCTAAGGATGGGTGACCTTCCGGGAAGTGATTCGCGGTAGCGTGTGAGTGAGGACAAAACACGGGGAAAGGTCACGTGGTGATTGCAGGGTCAGTAAACAAGTCATACAAGCCTCCCGGACTAACGCACCGGCCGTCGGACCAGGGTGGGGCCCACGTGCCGAGAGAGGGCATGGGGCCCAGGTAGGGGCGGTCGGGGCGTTATAAGTGGTATCAGAGCCGAACCCAAACACGTGTGTGGAGTCAGGTGGGCCCACACCGTCTAGGGTGACGATCCTGGTGCGCAACGAGGACGTTGCGCTCTATGAGTGGGGGTGATTGTAACATCCCGATTTCTTGTAGATGCGGAGAGGCTTATAAGAATTGATTTGGCTACCTATGTCACCAAAGTGCACTTACCTTTTCCGATCACTTGCCCGAAAGAACTCCAGAGTTAAGGGTGCTTGGGCTGGAGTAGTCTAAGGATGGGTGACCTTCCGGGAAGTGATTCGCGGTAGCGTGTGAGTGAGGACAAAACACGGGGAAAGGTCACGTGGTGATTGCAGGGTCAGTAAACAAGTCATACAAGCCTCCCGGACTAACGCACCGGCCGTCGGACCAGGGTGGGGCCCACGTGCCGAGAGGGGGCATGGGGCCCAGGTAGGGGCGGTCGGGGCGTTATAATATTCCTCCTTAATTCATATTTGTTCGTCTCAGGTACATCTGTTTCCATTTTTCGGCCGGAGAAGTCTTTCTGGTTGAATGAATTTTAATTTTAATTGTTGCTTGTTTTGTACTTAAACTACGGGATTCACTTCGAGAAACTTTACTATAGAAAACAAATGCAATTACAGAACGGCTTTGAGCAGTTAGAAGATGCCTTTGACTGGTACAGCTAACTTATTTGACTGATTATTTATTAGCTTGGAGCTTGTTAGGTCGATGTCAATGTGGCTTTTCGAAATATCCGCAAACTACGGGTGGACTAAAATTCGTTATTGGGCCTACTTCATTTTTGGCTTAACTTTAGATATATTTTTAGATTGAATTGATGGACTTGTTAATAGACTTAGTGGGCCGGATTTCATGTGTGAAATCCTGCTCCAAGATGATTTACAAGCCTTCTTAATGTTTTTCTGAAGATATAAAAAATGATATTTTTCAAAATGAACAGCAAACAGTGATATTTTTGGTATCATAAAAATGGCATTTTTGAAACTTCTCATTTAATAAAATATATTTAAAAATTAGCTTTCAATTGTAATAAATTCTGTTGACGAATATAAATTTTGTTTTAAAGTTATGAAATACGTTTGACACTAAAATTATAAACAAAAGAATTGCCGCATAATATTAATTTGGTAATTTTGATGCCAAAATTTGATTGAAGTTTAGTCCAAAATAAATCATTCTGCCATTTGATACCAAAATATATTCAATGACTTTTGCGCCAAAAAATTATTGATTGTATAATTTTTAAATCAAAATGATATTACCAATATATAAAAATACATATGGTTTGCTGATGTGTGTTTTACCATTTTTTTATCGTTAATATGAAACACAATCATAAATGGCAAACAAATAAATAATGAAACCCTTTGACTAAAATCATCATCCAACCAAATAAAACTATAAAACCGAATATCTATTATGGAAAACTCATAACATATTATTCATTACATAATATGGAAGCTTTATTAAACTCATTAAATATGTATATATGTATATCTATATAAATGCACACGCATAAATCAAACACAATCCATTTTCAACAAGTATTAGAATATTTCAAAGAAAAAAGGTAAATTAGATTATAAATATGTTAAAATTTCGTAGTAAATCTTGGATTTTTTCTATTGAAGATGAGTAGAGATTTTCCTCTCATACCAAAATTTTATTTTGTTATAATAATGATTTTTAAATTCATTTTTTATAGGTTTTGTTTTGTTGTCAGATCTAAGGATTCCAAGAAAAAGTTGTTGTATCCTCTAGAAAAATAAATAATGGCAGCCAAAATGTCTCCATCTGTTTTATTACCTTGGTTAATGGTGTTTGCTCTCATCACCATGCCCATGATATCAGGTAACACATTTGTTTGTTCAATGCTAAATTTTCTTAAAGATTATTCTAAAATTATCTTAAAAAATTCGAGGTTCTTTGTCCAGTTGTGTCAAAATCACTCAACAAAAAACGTGTTGATATTTACATTTTACACATTAGAAATATTTGTTTTTCTATAAATAAATTGGCATTATTTATACATAAATTTGGCTGATGAATTTGTTTTTGAACAAAATAGGACAAGCACCAGGATGTACTAAGGGATGTACAAGCACACCAGAATGCAATAAAATATGTATATCCAACGGGCATCCCGGTGGGAGTTGTCTACAAAACATACATTACTTTTATGTTGAGGATTGTTGTTGCTTTGATTCTCCTATCTCCAGTCCCATAATTACTAATTAATCTCAATTATAAAAATGAATAAATATATATTTAAATATGAAGATTGATATTATCTCAGCTAAGCCCTACTGATCTGGTCTAATCGTTTATAAAAATTTAATGGACGCAATAAAAACCATAAGATAGTATCCAAGAAGCACACCGTCACACCATTTAACTTTTTTTCTAGGGATGATCCCAAAGTCCAATTAACGTCTAGTGATATTTTAAATAAGGGGTTTGGATGAATAATTAACTTCTTCCGTCTACGTGGATGTTCTAGAAAGAACCAAAACTCTCATTTTTATACAAGATATAAGTTGCATACAAAAACAGATAACTACTTAGATGTTCTGGAACAATTGTGAACGAAACCTTAAGATGTAAAGGAGTTTTGGTTATTTCATCACAAAATTTAATACCATGGAGATTTTAGACAAACAAGATTTATTTCATCATAAATAAATCCAAATCAATTCAATTTTTTTTGATACCGATGGAGGTATAGTCACATAATTAAAAAAAAAAAATCTATGAAATTTTTCATTGGCATCCAAAATTCAATCAATTAAGTAACCAAGAACTTTTATTGGACCAGATCGAACGATTGAGATTATGGAGATCACAAGAAAAGATCTAGAAGATTCATATATACATCAATATCTTAGTCGATCTCATCGATTTTTTTTATATCAACCCTCCACTCTGCATCTTCTCAGAGTGTGTTCCTTTGAAGAAAAAATGATGTGGTGGGCTTTCTGTTGATTGGTTGTGCATCATGCCACTCTCTTGCATCAATTGTTTCTTTAAAGACAGTCTCCTCTACCGTAAACATTTTGGTTAAGAAGATATGGTGGTTTCTTGCACACTCTAGAGGGACCAACAGATCCATAAAGCCAAAGAGCCATTGGAGATGCCAGTTGGTGGGAAACGCTTTTCCAGCCTTATGCAAAGTTTGAATACATGGACATGTCTGGATGCTGCAGAAGGGGCATATTAGCACAACAGTTTTGCAAAAGTACACCGAAATACAATAAATAAATATTTATCCAAGAGACACAACGGAGGGTGTTGTCTACGGTACGTACGTGTCTTTCATGTTGACGATTATTGTTGCTGCCATTACGCTGATCACTACAAAAAACATGGCGTTTGCGATCCTACTTTGCGAGGCAAATCCCGCACAATTGCGAGAAACGTTGTCGTTGCATAATTACCTCTCTTTTTCTATGAATGTGCGATAAAAGAGTGTGGGATAACCAATATCGTCGAAAATTCGTCGCTAAATCGTCGCGATTTAGCGAGGTAGCAAATCTTCGCTAATGTGCTTGGACTTAACGAGGATACCGGTGATTTGTTGAACCAAGTTTAAATAATTGGAAGTAATTTTGCATAGCTTTTTTTGCAATTTCGTCACAAAATTCAAATATGATCATGTTTTCTATGTATTTACGACACTTCCTCTCTAATGTCTCGCAAAATAATCGCTAAAATTTACAATGTTTAAATTGATATGATTATTTATCTAGTCGTGAATGCACATCCTACAAGGTGGTTTTGAACATCATGATGACAACAATTATAAGTTTCTAATTTCAATCATTAAAAAAAACACTTAAATGAGCTTTGTCATATATATTACTTATAATAACATATAACTTAAGTTTAATAAACTTACAAACCTTAAACCATAAAAATGAAAAAACAAATTTTCTAACTAAATATATTGAGAAACATCATCTATAGATTGTATGCACATTATGATATCAAATACAACAAGAAAAAAGGTTATTTGAACTTTCATATTTCAAATTGAGACAACTTTGCGATGATTTTGCGAGGAATCATCGCAAATTAGTCGCAAAATCGAAATCCACAATCTAGATTACTTTGCCAAGATTCTTCGCAAATTTATTGCAAAAGCAAGAAGAAGGTTGAAAGCAAAAGTTCAACTAAAATATCAATTTGGTTAAAGACAAACAAACTCTTTTGTAACTCTTCAAAATTTATCAGATAATATCAAATCAGCAAGCCACTAAAAGTAAACTCGAGCGCATCTGAATCCTCGCTTAGACAGCTCCTTTGTCTCTTTGGAACCATTAGTGTGGCATGCAGTAATCAGCGCTGAGGTAAGTTGGGTCCACTTGTGGAGAAGCAGATGGTGAGGAGAATTGATGTCGTTATATTTGTTGTTGTTGATGTAACCGTTGAATTTAGATGCTCGGAAAACACCGACGGATGACGTTGAGACACGTACGCACTACACCGAAAAATGACATTGAGACATGTACGCACTACACGACCATTGTATCTTAATGACGTTTGGCTCAATCAAATAATGTGTACCCGGATTGCATATATAATAGCTGATTGAGAAGAAAGGTGAAAGCAAAAGTTAAACTAAAATATCAATTTGGTTAAAGACAAACAAACTCTTTTGTAACTCTTGATAATTTAGTAGATGATATCAAATCAGAAAACCACTAAAAGTATACTTGAGCGCATCTGAAGCTAGCGAATTAGGGATTTGGGATCGCAGATTTGGAGATTTTGTTTCAGAATATCGGGTTTTTCGGGAGTTTGCAAAACAATGTCGTTCGATATGAAGACAAAAATAAACAGTGGTTACTGTTTTTTTAACAGAAGTTAAAATTGACTAACCTTATATCTAAATTGCCATGGTCAACATTAGTTGGAATTTTGTTTTGGCCCATTAGAGAATCCATATTTTTTTGGGCGAAAACACGGTAGTTTGTTATTTTAATGACCGTTTTTCCATTTTTAAACTTTTCGTTAAAAGATTCGATTAAGATTTTGCTAGGAATTTGGGACGAATCCTTGCATATTCGTTGCAAATTTCAAGAATTTTTAATTCCCCACATTTTTGTTTTAAAAAAATTGAAATTAAAATTTGCTACAAATCTACGACGCTTCTTCGTAAATCTGTTGCAAATTTTCATTTAACAAAAAATTTCAGTTACCTCCGACCCAATTTTCTTTTCTTCAATTACCCGGATTTGTTTTTTTTAATATAACTTGAAGTGGAGTTTTGCGATGATTTTACGAGGAATCATCGCAAATCTTCGCAAAATTTAAAAATTTGAAATCTATTTTTCCGCGTATATTTTTAAAATAATATGAATTCAAAATTTGCAACGATTTTGCGACGTATCTTCCCAAAGTCTTCACAAAATTAATCGCAAAATTTAACAGGGCCAAAATTCAGTGCTCAATTTGCGATGACTTTACTACGAAATTGCGAAGCTTATAAATTATTATTATATATATATAGGGGAAGCGTTTATTCCCCCCCCCCCCCATTTTCTTATTCGCTTACCCTCTCTATACTCTCTCGCTTAATCCTCATTGCCTATGATTTAAAAGTTAGTTTTAATACTCCATATGTTCTATATTAAGTGATGTTTAAGGTTTTTGCACACCAATTAAGGATTCATTTAATTTTTATTTTTTTCTATACTAAAAACATCATTTATTGTACATTTAAACACAATTCAACCAATAAGAAAACAAACTGCAAAATACAAAGGGTAAAATACAATTAAAAATTATTTAATTTTGCATTGATTTGTGAGAACATCACTTATTTGAAAATAAAAAAACATCTAAAACATCATTTATTACAGAACGAATGGAGTATTTTTTAGTTTTTTATTTTAATTATATTAGGTTTTGTTTAACAATAATTGTAATCTAGTTAAGAATGGAATTTACATAGAAATGAAATATATTATTTAGCAGCATGCATATATATGCAAAAATGTTTTTATTTATTTTACTATTTGGTAGAATTGTTTATTTTAGATTTAATTTATGTTATCTTTTTAAATTATAGATATCGCGATCTGGACATTATTCAAAATATTTGAGTGGTAGAGTTGGTAGAGCACGGACATCGTCGACACTAGGGATGTCAATTAGGGTAGAGTTGGTAGAGTATTTCCTATATATTTTTCATTGATCAAAAACCTTAATTTTCTAGTTTTGGTTTACTATAAATTTCAGAGTCTACATTAGTATTGTTATGCATGTCTTGAACAAATATAGAAATCGTCTTCTACCTAGACATGTTGAACCATTGATTTGTACTCGCACTTGGTTGGATGGGTTTACGTTTCGTGATCAAAGTAACATTATCATTCATTCTATTTACTTCATATTTTTAAAATCATTATCTATAGATTTGCAATGATATTTCTATACGATTTATACATGTCAAAGAAAAGCCCTATAGCCATGTTCGTGCCGAGCCGGGCTTTAGAATATAGGCCCGATTTTTTTTGGGCCGAGCTTAAATATATGAGGGCTTTACGAGTTTCGGGCCGGGCCGGGCCAGCTCGATTGACATCCCTAGTCGACACCTAACGGTAAAACAGTTGAAGAATATAAGAGAGTGTTGACATATGGAGGTGATTTGGAGTAAGCAGTTGCTGAGAAGAAACCTGAATGGTTTGAAAAGTTGTTTCTTGTTTGATCGATTGCGTGTTTCGGTGTTGATGAGTACTATGTGAAACAAAGATGAAACTTGGTGCCGGTTGAAACCAAGAAGAAGGTTGAAGAGAAGTTGGAGATGTTTAAGGCTAAAAAACTGATTTTTATTTGGAGAGGACCGAGTTTTTGCATGAGGTTACATCTATGATCGTTGAAGCACCTAAGAACAACCCATTAGATATACATATTTGATCGGGTTTATATCCAAATACAATACCTATTTTGTTTTTTGAACTTAGGATTTATCATTTTTCTTCGCTTTTATGATCTATCTATATATGTAAATTTCTGGTTTTCTGGTTATTTTTTCACATATGGAACTATCTATTTTGGATTTATTGCTTATATATAAAATCATTATTGAAGTAAATTAATTCTGCCAAGCTTGGGGCAATTAGGTGAAATATGATCAAGATACTAGCAAATTCTGTTTTATCAAATGGATTTATTCTGGACAACTTTTGTTGCATTGAGTAACAAACTTTTGGTGTTGTCTTAGTAAAACGTAGCAGCGAAATAAAACAAAACTTCAACTAAATGATCAAATTGGTTACAGAAAAACAAACTCTATTGTAACTCTTCATAACCTAATTAGTAGATGATATCAAATCAACAAGTCATTAGACGTTTACTTGAGCATATTTGAATCCTCTCTTAGGCGGTTCCTTCGTCTCAACCATTAGTGTCGCAAGCAGTAATCATCGCGCAAGGTAAGTTGGATTCACTTGTGGAGAAGCAGATGGTGAGGAGAATTGATGGTTGATGTGACCATTGGATTTAGATGCTCGGAAAATGCCGACAAAAGACGTTAACATTGAGAGACGTACCCACTTCTTCTTACACTGTATCTTAATGATTTCAGACTTAATAGATGATTGAGAAGAAGGATTGCTAGCAAATTAGGGATTTGGGATCGTAGATTTGGTGTTTTGTTTTCGGGAGTTTACAAAATGACGTCGTTCGAAATGACGACAAAAGTAAAAAAGTGGTTACTGTTTTTTAAACAAAAGTTAAATTTGGCTAAACTTATACCTAAATTTGCATGGTCAACATTAGTTAGAGTATTTTTTTGGCTCATTAAAGAGTTCGTGTTTTGTTTTGCGAAAACACAGTACTTGGTTATTTTAATGACCGTTTTCCATTTTCAAACTTTTACTCAAATGATTCAACTTGGATTTTGCGAAGAATTTGCGCCGAATCCCAGTTTTTTAAAATTGAAATTAAAATTTGCTATAAATTTTCGGAAAACAAAAACTCAATTACCTTCGACCAAAAACAAATTCAATTACCTGTAATTTTTATAAATAATTCGAAGTGGAGTTTTGCGACCATTTTCCTAGGAATCATCATAAATTCGTCGCAAATTTTAAAATTGTTTAAATCTCTTATTTTTCTAGCATATACTTTTAAAATAATATGAATTCAAAATTAGCAATGATTGTGTGACGTATCTTCGCAAAGTGGTTGCAAAATTAACCGTAAAATTTAACATGACCAAAATTCAGTGCTCAATTTTGCGTTGATTTTGCGATGGATTTGCGAAACCCATAGAATATTATACATAAGAGAAGCGTGTTTTTCCTCATTTGCTCATTCGCTTACTATATACTCTCTCGCTTACTCAGAACAGCTCCTAGTCGTTATAAGATGCTTATGACTGATTCAGCTGACTTGATTGACTGATTTTTTGTTCGCACGGAGCTCGTTAGGTCGGCGTAGAGGTGGCTCATTGAAATATCCGCGAGCTTCGGGCAGGCTACGATTCGTTACTGGCCGACTTCGTCTTTGGCTCAACTTTAGATATGTTTTTAGATTGAATTGCTGGGCTTGATAATGGATTTAGTGGGCTGGATTTCACGAGCGAATATCCAGCTCCAACCGCATGATTGACAAACGTTTCTAAACTTTTTTTTTTGACGTCACTTGTTTTTTAATTGATCTTATAAAGGCTTAAAAATGATATATTTGAAAATGAACAGCAAACAATGATATTTTTGGTATCATAAAAGTGGCATTTTTGAAACTTCTCATTCAATAAAATATATTTAAAATTCAGCTTTCAATTGCAATAAATTCTGTTGACGAATATATTTAAACTTTTATGTTGAAATTTAGTCCTAAGTCATGATGAATCTGTTTCATTTCTTTAAAATCAGTTTTTCAATCTGTGAAACTAAGGTCGAATTGAAGAAGAAGATACATAAGAGTAAAAGGAATGCAGAGGAAACAAATAGCTCTCCAGTTGATGGTGGGAAAATGCAGAAGAAGAGGAAAGCAAAAGGAGGCAACATTGAAATAAGAAACCGTAAGATCAAAGCTTTCCTCTTGTGAAATATTTGATAAATTCTGTAATTTTGGTGCAGTCACTCTTCGTTTGGCCGCCATGTTTGATAGAGTAACTCGTTTTCCTTAGGCAAGTCCAAGAAATCGAACAAGAAAAAAAAGACGAATTTGATATTAGTGGACGAAATTGAAGAGGAGGATGAGGATGGCTCCAGAGGAATGAAAAGTATGCTCGATACAAAAATGATTGTCGTTTCTTCCATTATAAGTTGTGCGTATGACTAGATGACTCGTTAACCGATCATTCCCTCTAGGTTCTTTAAAACGATTGAATCTGTTTCTGCCATAAGTTTTATAAGTCCTCTGTGAAACTGCAGAGTGGGCTACTGATTACTATGAGAGTAGACCTGGTTTAGACGAGCTGCAAAAGAGAATCGATGACTTCATGACTGATCACGAAGAACGCCTCGAACAGGTTCTTTTGTCTTTCCTACATTTTAAAGCATTGATGTTTATTGTCTAGTGGTTACAGCGTTTTTTATCTGTTGTTTGTCGTATGTCTTGAACAGGAGAGACAAAACCGAGAAGCTAAAGCTGCAGAAGGTGGATGGACTGTGGTCGTGCATCACAAAGGAAGGAAAAAGTCAACAGAATCTGAATCTGGAACAGCCGTTGGATCTGTTTCTCAAGCTGCTTTAGAGGATAAGTTAGCTAAGAAGAAACAGAGTGAGCCCGTCGCTCATGGTTTCTACCGTTTCCACAGGCGAGAAGCACAACGCAATGGTAAAGCTTGGCCTTTTTATATTCAAAGCTTCAAACTTTATAACTTGTGATGCCACAAGTAGTACTGGGCATTTTTGTTTTCGGGTTTGGTTTGAGATTCAGGAAACGGGTCTGGACCAAAACCGAGTTTTTCTTTGTATAATATTCTGATTCTGATGACTGTTTCTTGGTGTGTGTTATCTTGTTGGTTGATAGAACTCTTGGAGCTTCAGAGTAAGTTCGAACAAGACAAGAAGAGGATACAACAACTTCGAGCTGCTCGTAAGTTTAAGCCTTACTAAGAAAGAACAGATCCCACATGGAATCACCATGAGCTTCTATGGGTTTAGACTCTCATGAAGTTCAGGAGAAGGATCATGAATGTGTTTTATGATCAATTTTTGTATTGACAATTTTATGCCAATTAAACAGAAATATGTTTTTTCCCTTGAAGATTAGATTGGATCATCCCTTTGAAATCGAACTAGAAAATATGAAGTGTTATCGAAAGGGAAAAATTAAAATATTGAATGCTTTGACAGGTATTAAATTATTAATGAAGGTACTACAGTTGAATATTCTGCAGAGAAATGCCCTTTTGTATATTTTAGAAATGCATACCGGTTGTGAATTATCAATTTTAGCATAAAGATTATAACTTAGATAAGAAAGTTGCAATAACAATACCAATACAATGGTCAAAATCAACATTTACTAAATTCGATGTGATGAAAACAAATTTAAACTAAAATACGGTGCAATTTTTTACATTTCGGACATAAAAATTCAAATTTTAACTGCAGCATGAGTGTTATCCTCTGTATGGTTGGCTTTGTCCTGTGGAAGCTTTTTTTGTTAGGAAGAGAGGGTAACCTAGGTTAAATAAAGGAGAAGAAGCAAAATGTGGAAGGAATTAGAAGAACACTGTAAGTGGGTAGAATAGGTTTGATGAGCATCGGTGGGAAAACTAATTTTCTGGAAATCAATTTAAGTAAGAATGAAAATAATGTAAGAATTATCAAAATAAAAATAAAAATGAAAAAAAAAACAAAAAAAAGCTGAGTAGCTTGCAGCGGAGGGACATAATTTAAGTTCTCGTATCGCATGTGGGAAAGGAATATGTCTAAATGAACAAGAACTCAAGAAGAACCAGAAACAAAAGTGTAAGTAAACTAATATAGATGTAGACATAATTTAAGACTGAAACAAACTTGTAGGAACAATCGTTATTAAATGAGTGTAAGAAAAAATGAAAATAGATAAACAAACCTGAGTAGGTTGCACCAGAGGCTCACATTTTGCAGGTAGAGTCTCAGATGGTAAAGAATTATGTCACAAAAACAAGAATAACCAGAACGATACGCTAAGAAAGCAGTTATTAATGTAAACTGAAGATCAGAGATGTAATAAATGTTGTAGTGGAAATAAGTGTTAAAGCAATAGAAATGGAATAGTGGAAGGAAACCAAGTTGGAGAAACAAAAAAGATGATATAGATGGAGAGGTATGTTGGAGGTGGGCCTAGCATCCCTAATTAGTTAGGCCCATCTTAGGAAAAACCCCTTTTCAGTTCGGTCGTCGACCTGGAAGCCCCGCGCTCGCACTTGTCCGGAACTTCCGAGCTCCCGAGGACGTACCTCGGGTCCGTGCTGACACTTCGCCGAAACAGGAATGACAAAAGGGAAGAGGACACGTGGGAGTTGGTCGAACAGTGTGCTATCCGAATAGAGATACGGCTTCGACCCGACGTCTCACCAACCTTGCGGATTTGACAAAGGAGAGAAAGACACGTGGAAGAGAGTTGGCCAAACAGTGTACTACGCTGCACAGGTAGGGCGCCGAGCTCATCATGACCTCTCTCCCCGAAGGACGGAACACGCCTCCTAGGCCACCTTACCCGCGAAACAGGCTGGAGACGCCACGTGGCCCCAGAATCCCGGGGAGCAGGAAGTCAACTCCCAGTATATATACCCCTCGTTGAGCATTAAGAAGGGGACTTTTGGATTTTTGTACTTCGCCTACCACATATAGACCCGAGCTCTCTCTTTCGTTTGTAAGCAAAGTAGCACATTTAGAACGCCGAACTGGATTTCCGTCGAAACCAGTTCGTAAATCTAAATTGCTCACTCCCTTCCGCTATCAATAAAAGAATACGGTCCACGACCTGTTCATCATTGCACCCGACCTGCCTTATACCGTGGTTGACTCGCTCTAATTAACGAAAATCTCGCCTCTCTCCCTAATCAATCTCTTAAACATCATTAGTGGTCCCCGGGATCAACAATTGGCGCTAGAAGGAGGGGATAAGAGATTCTTCTATACGCAAGGAGCAGTTCGACCACAACAGCAGCCGCAGCGACGATGGCAATTCCACCCCCAAGAGTGTTGTCGAACCAGGAGACCCCGGCCCAGACAACGGCCCCGCCCCCGACCCAAGCAACAGCGGCCGCCACGCCATCAGCCCAGGCGGCTACCAACCAACCGATTCCTCGAGAGCAGCCCTTCAGGGCTCCACCCCCGGCTCCGACGCCCACTCCTTCCGACGGCTCCGCCGCCCACAACGCGCCCCGAGCGCCGGAAGACCAGCCCACGCTGTCCGCCGTAATGCAGACCCTGCTCGCCAGAATAGATGAGCTGACGCGAGCTACCGATCAAAGATTCGCCACGCTAGCGGCCTCCCGCGACCGGTCTGACAACACCGGATCCCCCGACGTCCATCTCAGAGAGCCAGCCTCTCGGGAAGAAACCTCGCGCATCCGGAGAAGCCGACCCGGCGACTCACCGTCAGGATCCGAAGGCCCGGGCGGACGTTTCGCCCCGGCTGTAGGAAGCTCCCCGGACGACGAAACCCACCATCTCCGATCCAGCACGGAGCGCGCCAGGGATGCCGAATTCGAAGCTATGAAGGAAACAATCCGTGTGATGTCCTCCAAAATTCATCAGGCCACCAGCGCGGCACCAGAAATAGATCGCGTCCTCAGAGAGACGCAAAACACGCCGTTCACCCGCCGGATCGCCTCCGTTCCGCTCCAGCACCTCGGGAAGCTCAAACTCCAGCCCTACGCGGGCACCACCGACCCGGCCCAGTATCTTACGGCGTTCACCATCGCCATGGGCCGCGCCCACTTCTCCCCAGACGAGCGTGAAGCCGCCCACTGCCAGCTCTTCGTAGAAAACCTCACCGGCCCGGCCCTCACATGGTTCTCTCGGCTGAAGACACACTCCATAGACAGCTTCAGAGATCTTTCCACCACCTTTCTCGAGCACTACTCCATCTACATCAGGCAATCCGCATCTAGCGCAGACCTCTGGGCGTTGAACTAGGGAGCGAAGGAGTCGCTCAGGTCCTTCATAGAGCGCTTCAAAGCCACGGCCTCACAGAGCAACGTGACGGACGAGTCAGCGCTCCCCGCTCTAAGAAAGGGCATGCGGGCTGATTCGGCCTTCAAGGACGACATGAAGCTCAATAAGCCGCGCTCATTAGAAGACGCCTTACACCGCGCTGGACTTTTCGTCGAGCTCGAGGAGGAAAAGGCGGCTGAGTCAAGAAACAGCGCCTCGCACAAGGCCCCGGTCCCAAAGGAGCGACCCCAAGAAAGGTATCAGGAGCCTCGTCAACACTATGATGATGAGTACCAGCGCAGCAAAGGAAAGCATGCCACCGCATTCCTCGTCAACGAATCGCCCACCGTCCTCCGTCTGCGCGACCCCGCTCTCCTACACAACCCAGCGCCAAAATTGCCCTGGAATAAGTATGTGCGGGATCCCAACCAGCAGGTTCGGCGTCCCGACGAGCCAAACGACAGGGATCCCCGACCAGATGAGCAGTATGACAGGTCGGTCTTCTGCGACTTTCACCAGAGAAGGGGGCATCCGACCTCACAATGCCGCGCACTCCAAGAAGTCCTGCTGAACCAATTCCAGAGGGGGGAAATCCGCGTACCAGAACGGCTGCGTCTGCGAGCCCGGGACAGCGATCAGATACAACCCCGCGATAATCGAGGCCGCGAGGACAGCCGGGCTAGGTCTTTCAACCGCGCCCAAAACGACGATCGTCGGCGACGATCCCCCTCGCGAGACCAGGAAAGGGGAAGGTTGCCTCCCCCGGCCCGGACACTGATAGGAATGAGCATGGGAGGTCTCCTCTCGTGTAGCAATTCAGTACGATCCATCAAGCGTCACGAGAGGAAGACCGACGCGTCCCTGAAATGGCACTCCGGCCCGGAGATCGATACTCAGGACACAAGCAAAAGGGGGATATGTTTCTCTGCGGCCGACGCGATCGGGGTCCACCAGCCCCACAACGACCCCCTCGTCGTACAGGTCCGGGTAGCCGACTGCGACGTCAACCGAGTCCTCGTCGACACGGGCATCTCGGTCGATCTCATCTTCAAGGATACCCTTGCCAGGATGAATCTGAACGGGGTCGCAATCAAGCCGCACTCAATCCCGCTAACCGGCTTTGCTGGAGACACCGTCAACGGAATCGGCACCATCGAACTACCTGTCTACGTAGGCCGGGTCACAAAAATCATCAAGTTCGTGGTCTTCGATACCACCCCGATCTACAACATCATTCTCGGAACCCCTTGGCTGCATTCGATGAAGGCAGTCACTTCGACGTACCATCAATGTCTCAAGTTTCCCAACCAGGCCGGGACGTATACTCTTAGGAGCAACCATAGGGTCTCTCGCGCCTGCTTCGCCATTGAACATAAGCTGCGCCACGCCGCGCCGGCCTGCTTAGCCATCAGCGCATATCAGCCCGGTGAGATAATTGCCCGAGATCTCCCGGAAGGAGACCTCGTCACCCAGGTCAACATCGATCCGAGCGACCCCGCCCGTTGCGTCGGCATCGGAACCGACCTTGGAGAGGGCATTAAGAAAGAACTGGTCGAATTCTTGGGGCAAAACGTCTCCACCTTCGCCTGGTCAACCGGCGATATGCCCGGCATTGACCCGGCCACGTGCAGCCACGAGCTCAACGTGGACCCGACCTGCAGACCAATCAAGCAGAAGCGGCGAAAGCTGGGCCCCGAGCGCGCGCAGGCAGTCAATGACGAGGTGGAAAGGCTCACCGCAGCCGGCTCGATCACCGAGGTCAAATACCCGGACTGGCTGGCCAACCCGGTGGTAGTCAAGAAAAAGAGCGGGAAATGGAGGGTCTGCGTGGATTTCACCGACATCAACAAGGCGCGCCCAAAAGACAGCTTTCCCCTCCCTCGAATCGACCAAGTCGTTGAAGCCACGGCCGGGAACGAGCTGCTCTCTTTCATGGATGCCTTCTCGGGGTACAACCAGATCCCCATGCACCCCGACGACCAGAAGAAGACCGCGTTCATCACAGACCGAGGCATCTACTGCTACAAGGTAATGCCCTTCGGACTCAAAAACGCCGGGGCCACCTACCAACGGCTCGTCAACCGGATGTTCGCCGATCAAATAGGCCGCACTATGGAAATATACATAGATGACATGCTGGTGAAATCCCTGGTAGCAGCCGACCACGTCGCTCATCTCCGATCCTGCTTCCGGATGTTGAACGCATACAACATGAAGCTGAACCCAGCCAAGTGTTCTTTCGGCGTCACGTCGGGCGAATTCCTCGGGTATATCATCACCCAGCGCGGGATCGAGGCTAACCCCAAGCAGATCCGGGCTATCACCGACCTCAAGTCCCCAGAGAGCACGCGTCAAGTACAGCGACTCACCGGGAGAATCGCCGCGCTCAACCGGTTCATTTCCCGCTCTACCGACAGGTGTCTACCGTTCTACCAACTGCTCCGAGCTAATAAACGGTTCGAGTGGGACGACAAGTGCGAGGAAGCCCTCCAACAGCTAAAGGAGTACATATCCACTTCTCCCGTCCTATCCAAACAGGAAGAAGGCGAAACCCTCTACCTCTATATCGCTATCTCTGCATCAGCGGTCAGCGGGGTGCTAGTACGGGAAGACCGGGGTGACCAGAGGCCCATCTCTTACATCAGTAAATCCCTAGACGATGCGGAAAGCAGGTACCCAACTTTGGAGAAGCTCGCCTTGGCGGTAGTCGTCGCAGCCAGAAAGCTCCGGCCTTATTTTCAATCCCACACGATCGCCGTCCTAAGCACCTACCCCCTCAGAACCATCCTCCACAGCCCGAGCCGATCTGGCCGGATAATGAAGTGGGCTGTTGAGCTGAGCGAGTATGAAATCGAGTACCGAGGTCGGACCGCTATCAAATCTCAAGTTCTGGCCGATTTCCTAGTTGAGTTAGTACCCGAGCTAACAGTCGACGAAGTCCCCGAAGTGTGGAGCCTGCATGTCGACGGATCGGCCTCCAAACACGGCTCTGGCGTCGGCATACGCCTCGAGTCCCCGACCAAGGAGATCCTCGAGCAGTCTTTCCGTCTGGCCTTCCCGGCGTCAAATAACGAAGCCGAGTATGAAGCTCTGATTGCCAGCCTGCGCCTTGCCAAGGAGGTCGGCGCGAAGAAAATCCGAGCCTACTGCGACTCCCAGCTCGTCGCCAATCAATTCAGCGGGGAATACGAGGCCAAGAATGATCGCATGGATGCTTACCTCAAAGTGACCCAAGGCTTGGCCGTAGACTTCTCCGAGTTCACCCTGACGAAGATCCCCCGAGGC
Organism: Eutrema japonicum; assembly: GCA_030161315.1. Lineage (NCBI taxonomy): Eukaryota > Viridiplantae > Streptophyta > Magnoliopsida > Brassicales > Brassicaceae > Eutrema > Eutrema japonicum. The sequence goes on from BSQW01000011.1 coordinate 47,858,055, forward strand.
GATAATACTTCCGCAGACGCCCTCGCAGCGCTGGCCTCCACCTCGGCCCCAGCCCAGCGACGGGTGATCCCGGTCGAAAGCATCGATTTCCCCAGCATCGAGCTGCCAAAAGGGGCCTACCTGATCAATCCCCAGCTCGCGGACCCGGACGAAGATGTTCCACCTCCTGAAGATCTACCGCCACCCCCAGCCGAGCCCAAACTACCCGACTGGCGAGTCGACCTACTGCGGTACATCGCAGACGGCGTTCATCCCCCGGACCGATGGGCCGCTCGCCGGCTAAGGAAGAAATGCGCCCAATACACGATGCTGGACGGCAATCTGTTCCGATGGAGCGCCTCGGGGACCCTGCTCAGCTGCCTCCACGGGCAAGAAACCATTGACGTAATGAAAGAAATGCACGAAGGCGCCGACGGAAACCACTCCAGCGGCCGGGCTCTCGCCCTGAGAATACGAAACCAAGGGCATTACTGGCCAACGATGCTTCAAGACTGCGAAAAATTTGCAGCCCGATGCGAGAAGTGCCAGCGTCACGGTCCCCTCATTCACTGCCCTACCGAGCTCCTCACCACCGCGGTGGCACCCTACCCATTCATGCGATGGGCCATGGACATAGTCGGCCCCCTTCCCCGATCTCGTCAAAAGCGCTTCATCCTAGTAATGACCGACTTCTTCACCAAGTGGGTTGAAGCCGAAGCTTACGGTAGGATCACGGCGGAGGACGTCCAAAAGTTCGTCTGGAAGTTCATCATCTGCCGGCACGGGCTGCCTTACGAGATCGTGACTGACAACGGTGCCCAGTTCACATCGATCCTCTTCGAAGACTTCTGCGCAAAGTGGAAAATCAGACTGAGTAAGTCCACCCCGAGATATCCACAAGGAAACGGACAAGCCGAGGCCAGCAACAAGACCATCCTCGACGGCCTTAAAAAGCGACTAGACGACAAGAAAGGCTCCTGGGCCGACGAGCTAGACGGAGTCCTCTGGTCCCATCGCACAACGCCGAAGACGTCGACAGGTCGCACACCGTTCAGCCTCTCTCACGGTATGGAAGCAATGGCCCCATCCGAGGTCGGCCTCCCCACTCCTCGCCGCGCTATGCTAACCCAGCAACCCACACTAAACGACGCCGTCCTACTCAGCGAGCTGGATTTCCTTGAGGAACAGCGGGACCATTCCCTCCTACGAATCCAGAACTACCAGCAGCTCGCCTCCAAGTACTACAACAAGAAGGTTCGAGGCAGGTTCTTCGCCGAGGGTGACCTGGTCCTCCGCAAGGTCTTAGAAAACACCGCCGAGCTAAACGCAGGCAAGCTCGGTGCACATTGGGAGGGCCCTTACCTTATCTCCAAGGTCGTGAAGCCCGGCGTCTACGAGCTACTCACGATGACTGGCGACGCAATCCCGCGCTCATGGAACTCGATCAACCTCAAACGCTTATACTATTAAGCCCCCGGGCTCCATTCCGTTGTCCGCCTTTGTAAACAAACGAACTACGACTGGCTTGATCCCTTCTACTAAAGGGTACGTAGGCAACCCCTAACCAGAGCTCAGCTATTATTCTAATAAAACCTTTTCAAAAAAAAAAACCGAGCTCCAACGCTCGCACCTCTACCATGCAAAAAAAAAAAGGGGAGAAGCCGAGCTCCAACGCCCGCACCTCTATCATGCAAAAAAAAAAAAAAAAAAAAAAAAAAACTCCAATGCTCGCACCCAAGCAAAAAAAAAAAAGAGGCCCAGCTCCAGTGCTCCCACTCAAGCAAAAAAAAAGCCGAGCTCCAATGCTCGCACTCAAGCAAAAAAAAAGGGGACCGAGCTCCAACGCTCGCTCTCCCCAGCACACAAGCTATAAGTGCTAAAGCCGAGCTCCAATGCTCGCACTCACATAATACACAAGCTATAAGTACTAAAGCCGAGCCCAAGGCTCGCACCTCTACTAGACACACAAGCATTAAGTGTCTCAAAGCCGAGCTCGCTACTCGCACCAAAAAAAAGGTACACAAGCCTTAAGTACCTTAAGCCGAGCTACACCTCGCAACCACAAAAAATAAATAAAGATACACAAGCAGTAAGTATCTAAAGCCGAGCCATACCTCGCACCCTATACAAAGACACAAGGGCCCGGTCTACGACCTGCGCCCATGAAGTCGACCCACGGGGTACGGCCTACGGCCTACTCTACCAGACATTCGCAAAAACATTCGGAAACACCAGTTCTATTTCAAAAAAAGCCTCGAACGGCACTTACAAAAAAAAAAATAAGAGAAGAGGGCCAACGGCCTAGTCCTTACATAAACGGCCCACGGCCCGGTCTTTACACAAAGAGAGAGAAGAGAGAAAAGAAGGGGAGGAAGAAATCGAAAAGTGCAGAGAGAAGGAGTTACCTTGAGAGTATGCGCGGAAAGTTTATCCGAAGGAAGAAGGAGGGGTTAAATAGAGGAAGGGGACAGCGAAGTGACGCCTGGACACGTGTCAAAGGGAGCACTGCCCCACAAAACCTAATGATGGCGCCTCTTCGTTATCCCACGCCAAAAAGCAGTGGACGCCTCGATAAGCGCGAAGCGTCTTTCGCACGCCGCGCGTGGGCAGTACACGCAAAAAAAAAGGAGGCGCCTTTTTCGTTCTCCCACGTGATGGGTACGCGCCAACCATCTATGAATTTTCGGAAAGGTCGACACATACGAGCACGGGCTCTAATCCAGGCTGTAACATCCCGCGCTCATCCGCTCCAATCTCGATTAACCGTCCTAAGATGCGCCGAACTAACATCAGATCAACTTCGGTGCACTCACCTCGCCTCGTGACACCGAACTGGGGGAGGGCCTATTGTTGGAGGTGGGCCTAGCACCCCCAATTAGTTAGGCCCATCTTAGGAAAAACCCCTCTTCAGTTCGGTCGCCGACCTGGAAGCCCCGCGCTCGCACTTTTCCGGAACTACCGAGCTCCATAGGACGCACCTCGGGTCCGTGCTGACACTTCGCCGAAACAGGAATGACAAAAGGGAAGAGGACACGTGGGAGTTGGTCGAACAGTGTGCTATCCGAATAGAGATACGGCTTCGACCCGACGTCTGACCAACCTTGCGGATTTGACAAAGGAGAGAAAGACACGTGGAAGAGAGTTGGCCAAACAGTGTACTACGCTGCAGAGGTAGGGCGCCGAGCTCATCATGACCTCTCTCCCCGAAGGACGGAACACGCCTCCTAGGCCACCTTACCCGCGAAACAGGCTGGAGAGGCCACGTGGCCCCGGAATCCCGGGGAGCAGGAAGTCAACTCCCAGTATATATACCCCTCGTTGAGCATTAAGAAGGGGACTTTTGGATTTTTGTACTTCGCCTACCACATATAGACCCGAGCTCTCTCTTTCGTTTGTAAGCAAAGTAGCACATTTAGAACGCCGAACTGGATTTCCGTCGAAACCAGTTCGTAAATCTAAATTGCTCACTCCCTTCCGCTATCAATAAAAGAATACGGTCCACGACCTGTTCATCATTGCACCCGACCTGCCTTATAACGTGGTTGACTCGCTCTAATTAACGAAAATCTCGCCTCTCTCCCTAATCAATCTCTTAAACATCATTAGTGGTCCCCGGGATCAACAAAGTACACTGCCAGTATGAAGAGACATAGGAGGATATGTTTCCAAGGGCTAAAAATGACGACTAACGACAATAGCCAAAGCAGTTTCTGTGTTAACCTGTAAGGACCAAAAGAAAAAAAATAAAAAGCAATTGATATACTGAACATGTTAAAAACATGACGATAGAAAAAAATAACAAGGATGTACCTCCTCCTAAATGGCCTGTGAGGTAGAACCGTTAAAAGTATTAACATTGCCCTCCATAGAAACATTTTCACCAATAGCTGAGGATGGGGGCATATGGTTTTTTGATCAAGGACATCAGGGGAGTTTACTGAGTTGTTTGGAACGCCAATTATTTTTAGTTTGATTGCAGTTGTCATCGGAGAAACCAACATCGTCTTTCAATTTAGACGCCAAACTTGATATTGGAGATATCTTGGGGAGCAAGATGCAAACCAAGTGTTGTGGACCATAAGAGTCCGGTTATGAAGTGAAACCCGTGAATCCAACCGGAGAATATTCTCATAGATATCCTATTGATAAAGATTAGGAAGATTTACATTATTTGGTGTTATCAATATGTCAATGTTAAACACTATATATATGTGTCTTATGATCTTGTATCAAAACACAACTCAATAACATATTCTATTCTATAATATTTGACATGGTATCAGAGCTTTGATCCAATTCCTATGGATTAAGGTTTCGTTTCCTTCCGCAATTATAAAAAAAAAAAAGTGGAACGTATTTTATTTTGATTAATCGTGTCATTGATTTGGTATGTAGTTGGCCACTTTGATTTCTATTACTAGCATGATTGCTAGTGTCTTGGAGAACAAGTTACCAAGATGTTGTTTATCTTTATGATTTCATGATCCCATATGTTATACGTATGGCGATGGTTTATGAGCATGAACCTTTGATTTTGGTTCGTTCATGTTTGATGGTTTTGATGATGTTTTTCTTACCCTTGCGGAATTTAACATCTTCTTTTGATTTGACTTCTCGCCCTCGCGAGTTGTTTTTCGATCTCGCAATCGCGAGCTACTATGGTGTTCATGATGGATTTTTCATCGAACCAATTTGACCATACGACCGGGTATAAACGTCGTTGCCCAACGGCTGGGTGTTGTTGCCGATTTGACCCTACGACCGGGTATAAACGTCGTTGCCCAACGGCTGGGTGTTGTAGCCGATTTGACCCTTCGACCGGGTATAAACATCGTTGCCCAACGGCTGGGTGTTGTAGCCGATTTGACCCGACGGCCGGGTATAACACCGCGATCTGACCCGACGGCCGGGTATAACGCCGATATTTTTGAAGATTTGTCCAATCTCATACGTGTTACCACGTTTGAGCTTGCGGGAGGGTATTGGGAGATCGATGAGATCGACCATATCGAGAAGAATGGAAAGCATGAAGAATGGAAAACATGAAGAATATGAATATTTACCAATATCTTAGTTTATGAAATTTACCTTTATCTCTAAATATATTATTTACATTTATGTTTATCTTAATTTAGGAAATATAGATTATTTCTATCGCTATATAAGTTTATGCATCTTGTAACATTATTCTGATGAGAATCTAATAATAGTTCTTCCTAAATACTTTTGTGTTCTTATCTCATCAATTTATCACTTGAAGATGTAGAAATCGAGTGTACGTCCACAGGGGCATCGTCTTTGCCCGATGAAGCTGAAGAGGAATCTAGATGATTAGGCTGAGTACACTGAACAGATTTAGACAGTGCAACAGATGGATGGTAGTTTTTTTTTCTTCACCCGTTTACCATTACCAATATCAAATTCAACAGCAAGATATCCTTTGATCTCTTCGATAACAACTGTTTAATGTGATTAAACATCTCTGACTGTGACATAAGTGTCTCCGATGGTTCAGTAAAATTTGCTTCAACTTTTATAAAACCAACAGTAGGGATGCGTGTGTTGGTTGGCAAAACAAACGTAGAAGATTGGCCCGTCTTTGCTACATGGATCTGCCAAGCTTTCATTGCAAGTTTTTCAGGGGGTGTAAAAACACGATCGCAAGAGTAGTCGCCACCAGGCCAGATGTGTTTATCAAATATATTGCCAGATGCAATGAGGGACTCGAGATATGAAATTCTAGGATCAGGTACCTCTCGAGTCCACGAAAAGGTGGACTCGTCTAGAGGAGCGTCATGGCGAATAATAGGGGTAACCACAAGCTACACAGGAAAAAAAATAACCAGTTAGTGAAAGATAATCAAAACATGAAGAATTCTTTTTTTTTAAAGGTAGTAATAATATGATTGCAAGTTTTAACGCTAACCTCTTTAGATATCTCATCATTAATAATATCGTTCTGGTTGATATCGTGTCTTTTTTTAAGCCGATAGACAGACCGATGGGAGAAACTAAGCTCATCATCTGAATCAGGGTCTAGTCCTTCTAATGTTGAAATTGCCTCAAAAGCTAGCATTTGAATAGAGAACGGAAAACCTTTCACATCAACTTATTTATGCTTCAGTCGTGACCTCATTGACTTACGGGATGATTTTGAACGATCACCAACAAACTCAAAAAGTATTAGCGTGAAAGATTGGCGGCCCCCGGGATAGTCACAGAAAAGTTCAGTATCATGGGACATCTCAACAACCTTCTATGTTACATGCTCGGTTTGCACTTGGACATTCAAAATGCCATCAACAAGCAGAATCAATGCAAGACTAAGACGCTTTGAAGAAGAAAGTGACTTGTCATACTTAAGGAGATACATACACTCATCAATTTTCTTGGACTCGTTTTTGGATTTGTCGCCAAACAACTCTTCCCAAAAAGTGGGGCCAGAAGGGCGTTTCCGCTGCTTAGGGATGGGCATATGGTTATTCGGTTCGGTTATTTTGGTTTTCGGTTACGTTCGGTTATGTAGTTTACTATCCATTCGGTTAGTAACAGTTTTCGGTTTGGTTACCATTCGGTTCGGTTCGGTATGGTTATCAAAATTAATAACCGCTTGGTAACCGAAATCTTTCGGTTATTTTTGGTTAACCGAATGGTTTCGGTTATTTTCAGTTAAATTTCAAATATTTTCGGTTATTTCGGTTAAGTTTCAGTTAAATTTCAAAATATTTCGGTTATTTCGGTTAATTAGGAGAAATATACATAATTTTTTTTTTTATATCCATAGATACCCATTAGTTATCGGTTAATAACCATTCGGTTATCATAACCAATGGATATAAAAAAAATAACATTCGATTATTATGAAGTAACCATAACCAAACCGAACCATTAATTTCGATTCGGTTTTATTCGGTTCGGTTATTATGTCCAGCACTACCGCTGCTTATCTTTGTGGAGATGCGTATGAGGAATAGGATGCATTTTAATCATGTTAGTAAAGTGTATTCTCTAAGAGAAAACCTGATTGGCTGACCTCCGAAGACGGACCATATTTCATTTTTTTTATGTCCACAACTGTCTTGTCATCATGTTGTGTACAATCTTCCTTGAGAAGTGCAGTTTTTGCTGAGGGAGTTGTAGCAGAGTGGAAAACTATGACTTCAGCAAATAATCAAGCTCTTCAGTACCGGCCAATGCAGATGTTATCTCCTTGAGAAGATCAGGTCTAGAATAACCATTTATTCTACATCCCAATGGGTAATGGTCACGGACAAAGCGACGCTCCGGGAGGTTTTTGTCCCATACAAATTCATCTTCTGGCTTAGGAGGCTTAGTTAGTAGAGTCTTGATGTAAGCCTCTGGAAAGGAAAACAAATAGGTAATGAAAACATATTTACTAGTTGTGGGGATAAACATAGAAAGATAAACTGCTTCTTGACATGTATATTAGCAAGTTTATATATGCAGAGAGACTTAAAAAAGAGAAAATGGTAAATGAAGAGTAAACATTGATCAAATGAAAAGGGAATACGAGAATGTATAGCTGTTTAAGTGTAACGAAATACATAAGAAGTTAATTTGAATAAGAGGACATGGATAAAAGAATGTAGGCAAATATTGAAAAGGGAAATGGTTGCAATTTCAACCAAGAGAACAATTGAAAAATTGGGGCTAATTTTGCGTATGAGATTGAACAGTACCAAAATTTAAATATGACAGGATGATAAAACATGTAAAAATTGAGGGATCTTATTGTCGAACGTCTAAGTTTTTAAGTAGAACTACGAATAAGGTTAAACTAAATTCTTGAAAATCGGACAACTTAAAATTCAGAGAAATGGTTTCTAAGAAATTCACATACCTAGAAACAGACGGCGAAGAAGATACAGATGCAACATGCATTGGATAGAAGAAAAGCGTAGCAGGTGGTCAGAAGGATTTGATAGTATACACTATACAGTACACGCCCCAACGACAGAGAGGGGTAAGAGGGTCTTTTAACGAGGGAAAGTGTTAAGTAAATTTAACATGATATCAGAGCCTGAACACACACTGCCTGTAATCCAGTCCAGAAGAAGGCCCGACCGCCTCGACCCGAGGATTGATGGTATGTCGAGATTAATGGTTAGAATAGCCATAATCTCGAGGGGAGGTATTGGAATTAGGTAGAGATTAATGGGCTATGGACCTTAATCTCTAGGGTGTGTGTGAAGATTATCCCATATTGGAAGTGGGAATGGACAATGAGTAATATATAAGGAACTTGGGCCAATCCATTCATTGCCAATTGGTTTTCAGTTGAAAACCCAGAATACTTAACATTGTTTAGACGTTTTGGAAAAGTGCGACAATGCAATCTAAGTTTTACAAAAGTGACTATATGCGCAATTTTCTAGATTTTAATTGATGTTTATATCTCTCTGTTTTTCCGTTAAAACAAAAATGCAAATACCTATTTTGCTTCTTCAAGGTCACAAAATATTGCTTCACAATCAATCAACTCTTGATATTTTTAGAATTCAATCACTATTAGCTCTTGTTCTCTTCTGAGTTATGAATCCAAATCTAAGTTCCACCACAGGAGTAGAGCACATCTACTTCATTTCAAACCAATTCTCTGAGTCCTCAACAAGTGTTCACTCAAGCTATGTTTTTCCATCCATATACCAAAATGCAATTTCTTTGATTATGTCACATTGTCACTAATGGTGTTATTTTATTTTATTTTTAATTTTGTTCTACTTTATGTGGCCATTTTTGCATAAATTCGTTCTTAAATTATTGTGTTTGGATAACAATAAGAATTTTATAATAAAAAAATTGTTAAGAATCGACATGAACTCAGTGGTGAGATATGACGAATGGCCGCACACACAAATTGGTGAACTAGTTTGACCCTAGAGTTAAACCAAAGGGCAGAGTAAAAGAAAGAGTCGTCGGCATCTTTGGTGACTTCTGACTCGAAAAACCAAAACACACATTTTGAAAGATGCCAATTTCTCTCTCTCTCTCTCTCTTTATCAACTAGTCAACCATTGTCAGAGCGATGCATACAAAAAAAATCTTCAATGGTGAGAGGAGGACTTGCGGTGGTGGTGACAGGTAATGGCGGAGGATCTGAAGGCGCTGTTATCTTGCTCTACATTTGGGCAGCTGTTGTTGCGCTCTCCGTCATAGTCGCAGTGACTTTCTCCTGTAGCGACGGTGCTTCTAAATCTCATTCTAACGACGTACATGCCTCCGCGTGCGCCGCAGGCTGCGGCGGAGGTTGTGGAGGTTAAACGGTTGGCAGTTTTTTTTTTTTTTTGTGTGTGTTAACAACATATCCGGAAAGTCTTCGTATTGCACCTTTTCTTAAAGCTTATTTAAAAAAAAAAAAGAATATTATAAACTCTTTGTTAAAAAACATGCATTTTATCGGGTTTGAACCGGGCAGTGACACAACTAGTAGTACAAACGAGTAGGCTATTGTCGTTTAACGGGTCTGCTAAAAGATGCAGTTTTTGTTTAGATTAAAGAAATTTGAATACAAATCATATTGGGTTCTTGCATTAATAAGGAGTTAAAGTGTGAATTGATAATGTGAAGGCTGCAAAAAAATCATTTTTACTGAATTTGATAATTTATTGATTTAATTACTCCAAGAAATTCAAGGTAAAAAAATGGAAAACGTGATTGTAGAATATCTTTGCTTTGTTTATTAAATTTGCATACGACTAAGAGAAATGTTGAGCAAAACAGAGGAAGTAAGTGTTGTCACATATTGGGGCATCAATTAAACTTCATATCTTAAAGAAACTCATCCATATTCAGAACTACATATGTTGAGAATTAGATCGAATCGAACTAAAAGTAAGTTGAAAACAAAAAAAAACGTATTGAGGCAATTATCCGTTTTATAAGTTTTTTTGTTATTGTGCGAATAGAAAATTACAAACCATTATACTTTGTATTTATAAACCCCAAAAACCCGATTCTTAATCCCGATTAGTAAATAAAATTTTTCTCTGCTCGCTCAAGCATGGCACCATAGCATACTTTATCATAATTTCACTTAGAAACAACAACATCTATCTAATTTTACAAGAAAAATATCTATAAGAAAAAGAAACTGAGTCCAGAACATCATGGTCTTAAAAAGCCACAAAGCTAACAGTTTATTGAGTTTGATCAGGCGGCGCCGTGTCACGTACCTATGATGTAAATTGATGGCAAAAATTTAGAATTTGTTGAATAAGATAGAGTTAAATTGAAGTAGGAATTGAATCCAAACATGATGAAATTGCGGGTTAAAGGGAATGATTTGGCAATGCATTATTGGGAATACTTGCGCATAATAGCCCCAAGGAGTAATGTATGGAGGAGCCATACATGGTGCTTGAGCTCCATAAAATGGTACTGACATGTAACCCCCAAGCTCTGTGTATGCCTTATTCAGAATTTGGACCACGTAACACATAAGACTTCATTAATTCATATTTTAAATGGCTATGCTGCATCGGGGAATGTGTGTGTATGAGTTGTAGATGAGAACAAACAAAAATATAGCTTACATCTCTCTGATGATCCAAACTTTTAATGTATTATATGATGTCTTCAAGCTTTGCTACAAGGTCCGACTGTATATATACATAGACGCACAAAAGAAGAAGCGGTAGATTTTTGATATTGTATTCGACTCTACTATATATCTGAAGTAAAATTAACCTTTGTGCAATAAGGCGTCATCCCCTGCAATATATCTATTCTATCTCTAATAAGCTGACGTCTTTTCTGCAGAGTTTAGAAAACCAAATCAAGAAAATAAAATATGACTTAGCTTGGGAAGCACGCGAGAGAAGATGAAAAATATCCCTAACATTTTCCATCATCACAAGATACATCATGGAATGATGTCGTTTATTCGTATGGTTACACTTGTTGCAATGATCCCATGTCTCTTTTTGGTCACTGTTCTTGATAACAGCATCCTACGGCTCAGAAGAGACAGGCGTTGACGAACTCAAGTGCGCACTGAAGGTCTCTTGCAAAGGGTTTAATTCATTTTGATCTTCTGAAGAAAACGAAGAAAGTGGTATGTCAGAATCTGAACATAGCTCTCTTTGAGTATCCTTCTTGTTGTTGTTTATCTCCATAAGCTAAATTAATGCTCAACTAAATTGAGATTTTTTTGAGTTCGTGAAAGTGGAGATACTCAAGAGAAAATTATTGGAGCCCAAAACTATAAATAGGGGCCTTAAATGTTATAAACCTAACTCTGTGTTAGCCCTGTCCCTTTTTTAACCATGTAATTTATACAAAAATAGGTTAAACCAGAGTTAGCACAACCCTGAAATAGTTTTTTATTTTTTCCTTAAAAAAGAATTCAATAAAAAAAATAAAAACCTGCAAGTTGACACTAGAGTTGACTTTCCATTCCCGTCAAAATTGGATAAACTTATGGGATTGATTCTCTAACATTTCGGTTCAGTTTGGTTTAGTGCAGTTTGCTTTGGTTAGAGAGAAACTTGCGACTTGCTAAATTAAAATCAAAAATATTCCTGCAATAATATCCCAGAGAGGCACAAAACGAATCTGCAAAATACAAATTTGAATAATTTTGATGTAAGAAGTGACGCAACACCAAGGTATAGAACTTTAGCTCCAGGTTTCTACATTGAAACCGAATAAAAACAATCAATATATGAACAAGTCCGAGAAACAGCAGCATCAAAAAGATTCACACAAGAATGAGACTTACGATCCAAATGTTATCAACACCACCGAGAATAGGATATCTCATAAACATATCACTAACCTTCATATGTTTGAATCCCCAATTTCTGAGCTACATGCTTTCTTAGTAGCATCTTCATCTTCATTATCAAAGTAATCATCAATATCTCCTACAATTCAAAGATATAAATTATTAAATAAAATCACTTAAATTTGAAACATATAAACTAATCTTTAAAAAAATTACCTTCAAACTCAACAAAGGCACGAAGCCAGTTTCGAGTGCAAATTAATGCTTGCACATTTTTTGGAAGGAGGCGGTTTCTAAAGGGATTCAACACCCGGCCTCCAACACTAAATGTGGACTCTGATGCGACGGTAGTGATAGGAATACTAAGAACATCACGCGCGAGAGAAGCTAAATCACCATACCGCTGCTGGTTGTCTTTCCAATAGTTTAAAACCTCCATGTCTGAAAAGATGTAATCTCTACCCTAGGATCCTTCAAATAGATGTCCAAATTTGTTTTTGTGTTGTCTAAACCAGATTTGAGACACCTTTCAAGCTCAAGTAGATCATGTATATAAAGATTCAAACTAAATTAGATATATATGATATAATTTCTAAACTTAGTATGATGTAAGACTGAACAAGATACTTACATCATTCGAATCATCTTCAAGTGGTGATTCTGTAAGCAGTTCATCTGGAGTTTATTTTGATGAAAACTTGGAAAAAGAACTTCCCAAAGACTTGGTGTTATATTCTTCATAGAGCAAAACCAAATTCTTCCTCACAAATTCAACTTTTTTCTCTGAAGTACTTGGATCCAATTTATCATAGGCTACCTTAAGCATCTCCAACTTGAACCTCGGATCCAATACTGCTCCCATAGCTAAAACGACACAATATTCATCCCAATACTTTGTAAACTTACTTTGCATATCCAAAGCCATTAATCTCACATCATTATCATTACACCTTGCATATTTCTTCAGCAACAACTCAATCTTCCACACTTGTATGGTATAAACATTGGATGTAGGATATTTTACTATTCAGAATTATGTGGTGATTGTACTAAATGGCTTCAAAAAGTCCCGAATTTTTTCACCTATATCCCACTCTTCTTCTGAAGGCAATGAGTTGTAATTTCTATCATACAGATGCAGATTAGCAAATGCCTTTCGAAACTTCAGAGCTCTAACTAGCATTTCATAAGTGGAGTTCCATCGTGTCTTCACATCTAAAGACAAACCAGCTTCACTCTTAATCCCAACACTTTCAACACAAGCTAAAAATGAATCTTTCCTTGATTCTTTAGCCTTCACAAACTTAACATTGTCTCTAATATTCTCCAAAAGACTACTTGCTAGTTCTAATCCTTTTTTTACTATCAAATTCAGAATATGTGCACAACATCTCCAATGCAGAAACTCTCCATCACACAACAATCCATTACCACTCTGAAGACGATGCTTAAGGATCATTTGCATATTATCATTAGCAGAAACATTATCCAAAGTGATAGAAAATAATTTCTTCTCTAAACCCCATTCCTTTAAGCTATCATAAACGTTTTTAGCAATTTCTTCACCACTATGTGGAGGTGGGAAATCACAAAAGGTCACAATGTGGCTGTTTAACTTCCAGTTATCATTAACATAGTGAGCGGTTAAACAAATATAAAATCTGTCAATGTATAACGAGCTGACCACAAATCATAAGTAAAACAAACTCGACCTTTGTGTTTTGCAAAAACTGCTCATTGGGATTTGCAACATAACATCTCCTATGTTCATTGGGTTTACATTATAGCTTTAACTTTTTTTAAGTTTTCCTTAACTATTTAGGATTTCCTTATTTCTATTGCCTTTTGTTTCTTATCTACAATTCTAGTTAAGGAAACCTATGATGATGATGAACTTGTTCTTATGAATAGGACCTAAGAGCTCTTTGTTTGTTTTCACATTTTACTTTGATAAATCAATAAAACTGAAAACAGAGGAAACACCAGTTTTTCCCATAAACTATGGGTATTCTTTAAGAAAAACGGATTTTGTGAAGGCTTGGCTAACGGTTATTCTGAGAATTCAACTTTACCTCGCAACATCGTTACTTCCACTACGTCAGTACAACTATGGAATGTTGGTTCTTGAGTTGATCGGAGCAAGGAACAAAGAAAAAAAAATAAAAAAAGTTGATTCGAACAGCAACTCGACTTACTTTCCGGATTGGATATAATAATAATTATTAAAGTGTGTTGAATAAAGTTGTGAGTGGATAAAGTCGTGAGTGGTATGTGAGTGGTGTGTGAGTAGATAAAGTTGTGAGTGGATAAGGTCGTATGTGAGTGGTGTGTAATGCGTTGTAAAATATATTAAAGAATATTCCATTACAACGCATTACACACAAGGATCCTGTGGATGAATTTAACTCAAGAAGAAGAAGATATTGCGAAAATATGACCTTGGTCGGTCTTTGGTGTATTCAGTTATGCCCGTAAGATCGTCTATTGATGAACAAAGTCGTAGAGATGATGGAAGAAAGCTTGGATTCTCTGAAAGCCCCTCTTATTAAGCCTCTTTTGCATCTGCCAGTGGAAAATATTTTGATACAGTTTGGTTTCAGTTGAAGTCATTTTGGTATGGTAAGGATCGGTTCGGATTTTTGTCACACCTAAATCATTGTATACATTTCAGATTTAAATCATTGTATACATTTCAGATTTAACCTGTCAAAGTAGTCAAGTCATTACAGTTTTTTCGTACCATGACAAAGTTACATCCAAATATGAAATCAAGACTTTAGTTTTGATCTGTTTCTGTCAGAAAATACATACACCAAGCCTGAGTAAAAAAACAAAGCCACACACATCATAAATTTATGCAGAAACATATCAAAAGGGCTTAAGAAGAAAACAAAATACATGGATTATAGAAACAGGTGTTACAACAAATAACCTGTTTTGGCGATGGTTCGACCCTTTTATGTCACCAGACCAGACCTTTTTTCCTTCTAAACCTATCAACGCTCATCCGGGACTTCTCAGGTTTACTAGTCTTCTTAGATTTCTCCAGCTGACTGTCTACACTGTTTCTAGAAACTTCCGGAAGACAGCAGCCTAGTTGAAAGGTATCAGCACGTCCATTTTCTGAAGGCTTGCTCGGGTTTTTGGTTGCATCTGTTGCAGTCTTGTTTGAACCGTTTCTTGGTCCCTTGGGTTTGGAAATCGATATTACAAATTTCTTTAGATGTTTTATGAACTCTGGATAAAGTTCTAAATTGCAGTGTCCTCCTCCAGATACCCATAAAGGTTCATACTTCTCTTTGGAAAGTTCCCAAAGTTGTTTTCCATGAGACCAATCAACTACTTCATCTGCAGTTCCCTAAAAGACCAAACAAAAGAGATTAAAAAAACCCTTAGTGTTTTTATTCAGACTAATGTCACTGATCTGTTTAAGACAAAACACATTGATTTCTTCAGCTAATAGGAAGTGACCCCATAAGAGAAGACAGATCATTCTCTATTGATGGCTACCTAATCAATATCTCATAAATTCAACAACTTGAGTATCACCAAACTTTTTCTTGTCAAATGGTCCTTTTAACCTACAAGTTTTAATTCATTGCAAGAATCTGTGGAGGCAATCGATGACAACTCGATCCACCAATAATGAGAAGATCAAACGAAAGCGAAAAAAGACAGTAACGAAAGAGAGAAAAAGAAAGAAAGAAAAAAATCAGAGATGAGCATCACTCACATGGATTACTAAGACGGGACAGGTAACTGCACTGATCTTGTCAATATTCTGAAACGAGGAATTGTGCGTGTAAGCAATTAATACATGGAACAAGGACAAATATGGCAGAATTTGTACGAAATTACCTTGTAAATGTCAAACCAATATGTTCGTTTAACCGGGTACAAAACCCTCATCCCAGACAGAATAGGGCTGTGCAAAACCACCCCTCTTAAATTAGGCGTGCGCGAAGCTAGATCAATTGTGGGTCCGCTACCAACAGACTGGCCATATAATATCAGTTGATCATCTTTTACCCCATACTGTTCCTTGAGGCAGTAATATGATGCATCTATATCAGCATATGTATTACATTCGCTTGCCTGATTCAAGTAACAAATTTACATACATCAGAAACAATACACGGAGTCTATAGATTTCGTTATTTCAAACTGGAAAAAAAAGTTATAAAGCTCAGGATTACTACCTTTCCAGTAGACTGACCATAACCAGAGTAATCATACCTGGGAAAGGAAAAACCAAAAGGACATATTAAAAGAACTATCACCTACTCATCATTGGATAAGAACGCTATATCAACCTTTCGCTACTTGTAGCAAAAACTTCAAGAAACGATGCAAACAAATCAATCACAAGCAAAGTAACAATTTCGAGTCTTTACGATATTCCAGTCGATGTAGAAATGCATATAAGTCGATACTAGTCAATTAAGTAAGTATGTACTTGACTCCAAAACTCTTCTTATGCTACAAAGGAGAAGTATGAGTGAAACAAGAACCATCATTTTTCTTTATAATCACATAAGATTTGTCATTATATTGTAACATTTTGTGACTAAAAAACCAAATCTTTCATACATATCCATTAATCACCAATCCAAAAACGCAAGCTTTTTTATTCAATTTTTACAAATGGCAAAGAGATAAAAAGAAGTCAAATTTGGAAAGAAAAATCCAAAAAACTTCCTCCGTCAATCATGGAATCCCCAAACTTTGCCGTTCTTATAGCATCAAAGTCATGAAATTGAAGCTCTTGCAAGAGAGAAAGAGAGTTTTACCCCATGAGATTAACACGGAGGCGATTGCTAAGCTCGACGAAAAGCTCAAACATCTGACCCAAATCGGCGGCGTTTCCATGGGAATACAGAAGCGTACCATTAGCCTTAGGGTGCTTAACATAAATAGCCACGATCTCGTTGCCACGACGAGTTCGTAGCTTCAGAACGTCAACGTCATCGCGGCGAGGAACCTCGGTTATGTACAATCGGTCAACGGAGGAGCTGTCGTCGGATATCAAACCGTAAGACGGTGGTGTTGGCGGGAAAAAAGCGAATTTAGCGGCGATCGATGAAGTTACTCCTCCCATGGCGATGCTGATGATGATGATTCTCTTATCATCACATACCAGAACCACCTCTTACTCATAAATCACTTACCCACCTACCTCTTTCCGATCGAAATTACAGAAAACCCTAGATTTTCTCTCTTTTTAGGTTTCCGAGATCTTAAGGAAAAGAAAGGAGAAAACGACAGAACGATAGAAAAAAGGAAGATAAAGAAGGAAAAGTGAGCGGAGGAAAAAGATAAGCTTGGGCAAGTTGAAGAAAAAGCAAAGCGGAGAGGAGAGGAAGAATTAGATTGAGATTTATCGTTTCCACGACGGTGGCGCGTGAGATAAATAAGCGGCGCGTGTGGGTGGGATGAGAGCAACAGTCGTGAAGTGTCTCGTTAAAAATCGGCGAAAAATATATACATCGTTCTTCTCTCGAAATGGGCGTTGGCGTTGTGACTTGTGAGACGTAGCTTTCAATTATTTTGTCTTTGTTTTTTTGTTAAAGAAAAAATGAAGATAAATAATTTTGTCTTTGTTTTTAAATAATTTTGTCTTTGTTTTTAAATATTTTTTTTGTTATTTTTTTGTCAACATTTATTTTGTTTTTGTCAAAAAATACTCTTTTTTTGTCTGCCGACCAGTCCTTGTATATAATTTTAGGAATTAGATAAAGTAAAGAACAAACCTTTGTTCTGTAAATTATTCAAAAACACAGTATTCATAAAATTAATAAATATAGTTTTTTTTTAGAATTTTAGATATATACGAGGTTGCATTGAAATGGAAACGGGTACGTAAAAACGAAACGTTAAAAAACCTAAAAACAATTAAAAAATAAAATAAGATATGAAAATGTTTTGGAAACGTGTATATATATAATAACACACCATTGAAAATTAAGCTAACAAGAATTTAATTTAAAAAAAAACAGCCCTTTATGGCTTCATTAGGATTATAAGGTTACATTAGGATTTAGATTTTGAGATTTTAGATTTATGGTTTCGACTAGGTTTAAGACAAAGATTATTAATGTTTAGATTTCATCATTTATGGTTTATATATGAAAAAATATTTTCAAATGAAGAAGATGAACATTATTTCTTTTGGAGTAAACGCATAAAAGTTTTATTATATTTCGTATTGTAACGTTGATCAACGGAAAATTTTAAACATAATACGTTTTAATTTTTTCCGTAAACCCTTCTATGTACCAAACTTAAATTGTAGATTTAGATGGTAGATTCCAAAATACCCATCTCAATCCTTTTTCGTGAGCTGTGGTGGTGACTTGTGCTAGTGGTGGATCTGAATTCACGTTTACGGGGCAAATACAGTTAGTGGCACCCACATCTGCACATAATCCAGAAAATGGTTGCTTGTGGTAAACATTTTAGTTAATTGAAATGAAAAATCTTGTTTCATAGTATATAGTATCGTTGGTTTGACCGAACCGAACTAAGAAAAATGAATTCAGAATTTTATTCATGTTATTAGGTTTGACTTTACAATGTGTTTATATTTGAATATGAATAATTTCATTCCTATGAGCGGACAAACAAAAATAAATATATGAAGAAATTGCATCATCAATCACGTGGCAAGTGTGTCAACAGTGACCAAAAGATTGGTTGTCTAGTGGTAGATCAACGGGGTTTTTTTTTGTGTTTTGAGTTCAATCTCCTTTTGGAACGAAAGTTTTTTTTTTTAATCAACATATATATATGGGTAAATTGCTGTTTTTATCCCAAAATTTCGTTTTTATGACAAAAATACACTGTCTTTTCAATCAAATGCTGCGTTACACTTTCGGGATGGAAAATTATAGTTACCCCTTTATGACCAAACAAAAAAACAAAACCGCTATTACCATTTTAACATTCGCGACATGTCAGACTTCTATAGAGGTTTGACATTTAGACTCTAATAGAAGTCTGATTGATTTCTCTTACCAGACTTCTCTCAGACGTATTCGAGAAGTCTGATACAGATTAAAATAGTAAATTTAAATTTTAAAATTAAAAAAACAAATTTGTTAAAACTTTTTTCTACAATAATTAAATATAGACGATTTTGATATATAAAAATTAATATTTCATAAAATTGAATCAAATTAAACAAGGTTAGTTCATTATGCCTATACCTCAATAAATATCATACTTCTCTGATACATATTTAATTAGTAAGTTTAAATTTAAAAATTGTAAAAAATTATTTTGTTAAAAATTTTTTATAAATAAATTAAATATAGACGATTTCGAAGTATTAAAATTAAATTTCGTAAAATTGAATCAAATTAAAAACATGTAAGGCAAAGTAGGTTGTAAACCTCAAAACATGCTTTGTAATGGAAACATTTACATATAACTTTAGGGTTAGATTCATGGTTTACCAAATTTACATTTGAAATTTTAAATTTGCACATATGTGTTGTAATGTGCATATATTTCACGAATTTGATGCTTCCTAGAAGTTATGTTTTAATATTGTCACTCATAAGTGCTAAATATTAAATTTAGGGTTACTCAGACTTATCAGAGAAGTTTGAGAGAATCGGGATTTCTCAGACTTCTCAGAGATTACCATACTTCAATTTTAATCTGATTTTTTAAAAGTCAATTGCAAAACTACCCTCTCGTTGACCATATGGGTTTCATCAGACTTCTAAAGCAGTCTGAGTATACAACTCAGATCTGAAAATCGACGATATGCAAAAATTCGTACCTACATCCGTTTAGAGTTTGTTTTCACCCTCGTCGAACTCCCATAACGTCTAATATCACCGAAATCCCGCAAGCCCAGTCGTGTTTTGCCGTTTTTATGCCATAATTTTTGATTTCGGTACGTTTGAATCGGAAAATCAGTCGGAAAATGGGAGAAATCGGAGAGAGAAGTCGCGAAAAGTGTTTACGAGCTTTATTCTTGAGATTTAATGGCGGAAAAACGGGTTATTTACTGCATTAACCCGTCGACGATGGTGGTTGTCGTGGTTTCTCAGACTTCTCAGAGAATCGGGGTTTCTCAAACTTCTCAGAGAAGTCTGAAACGTATTTAATTTGAAAATTTAAATTTAAAAAATATTAAAAATTTAGTTTTTAGAAATTTTTACTACATAAATTACACACACTCATTGTTGTTGTATATAAATTAAAAGTACATAAAATTTAATCAAATTGAATCATTGCAGATGAATTTGGATCTAAACACAAGTTTGCGGTTTCTCAGACTTCTCCGAGAAGTCTGAATTGTAATTAATATGAAAATTTAAATTAAAAAAATAATTAATTTTTTTTTTCATACAAATTTTGATACATAAATTAAACATAATCATTGTAGATGTATATAAATTTAAATTACATAAAAGTTAGTCAAAATGAGTGAGTATGAGATAAATTTAGATCTAAACACCATGTAGGTAAGAGTTTACGGTTTACGGGCTCAATATTTGTTGGATTATGGTTCAAAGTTTGCCCTTGGAGTGTAATTAACTATAAAAGAGTGTGAATATCGAGTTATATATTGCATTGTGCAAATAACAAAGAAAACAAGAGTTTTGTCTATGTTCGACATATGAAGTTAGATATCATGTTCTTATCTGTAAGGTTAGATTGAGAGTTCTAAATTTTTAATTCATAATATTTTTTTTACATATACTGGTTAGTTTGTTACTAAGTTAAACGAGTTTGATGTTTGTTATAAGTTTTCTATATAATATGATGGTATTTAAGTAGTAATTATCAAGTTTAGGGTTTATCAAACTGCCATTTCAGTCTGATCATGTCCATGGTTTACCAGATTTCTTGATGGAAACCTGTGAATTAACCTGAAATAAGTTACCATACTTGTGATTTTACCCCATATATAAACTAAAGTTACCAACCCTAATCTGTATAAGTCATTACCGACTCTCTCTCTCTCTCTAAAACAGGAAGAATCACTCTCTAAACTCTCTCAAACATCTCTCTGGAAATCCTCGTCGCCACCGCCACCGCCACCGCCACCGCCACCGCCGTCAGCTTCTTCAGTCTGGTAATTACCTCTCTTTTTTCGCCTTCTACTCTACTTTTTCTGCAAAATTTTTAGATCTATACGAAATAAGACCATTTTCCCATGTTCTTTGCCTAGATCTAAACAAATAGATGGGTTCTTTGCCTAGATCTAATTAATTCCGTTTTAGATCTACTTGAAAATTACTATATTAGAAGTCTGAAAGTGAATTAGACTCGATACGAAGTCTGATACTTGAACTGATCTGAATTAGACTCGATTAGAAGTCTAAAATTATACTTTCATTTAATTAGACTCTGTTAGAAGTATGAAATTTGAGTTTGTACGAATTAGACTTGAGAAGAAGTCTGAAATTAGACTTTTCCGAATTAGACTCTTTTAGAAGTCTGAATTTCGACTTGATTTTAAATTAGACTTTATTAGAAATCTGGCTTTAGACTTGTTTTAATTGTTGCCACTGTTTTCTGGTACACAGGATGGGGCGATTCAGTCACCTTCCAACGTCGAGTAGTTCATGTTCAACAGGTCGACGTCGATCTGGATCATCCTACGGATTCCCCAAGAAATGCTTATGCGGTCTGGAGCCCGTCATGCGAACATCCACTACTGCCGATAATCCGGGAAGAAGATTCTTCGGATGTCGTAACTATGATGTAATGGCCTCTATATGTCATGTGGTTCGTTTGTTTTTTTCCTGCTTATTATAATTTCGGATCTTAATATGATTGTATAAATGTGGCTGTGTAGGATGGTGGTTACCATATAATGAAGTGGTGGGATGAGGCTATGACTGAGGAGTTTAACGATGTAAAGCTGTATGTTGACCAACATGGTCAACTAATTGATGGCATGTTCGTTTCTAATGCTCAAAGCGACAAGTATTTATCCACGTTGCTCGATGACGTCAAGGTAACGAAGGCAGAGATAGCTCAATTGAAGGAGCGGTTGACGGAGAAGCCATGTGGCCAGATAATGCATGGCGTCGAGTTGAAGAGTCTGACGTTCGCTGGTGCTATTATTATCGTCCTGATCATGTTTATATGTTTTGGTTTCTTATAATATGTGACAATTTGTAACCAAAATTTGTATTTTTTCCATGGAACGAGATATTTGATTATGAAGTCGGTTTAATTTATCTGTGTCCTTCTTTACTATGTCAGACTGTTTATGAAGTCTGAATTTATTAGACTTCTTTCGAAGTCAGAAAAACTTAAACTTTTGAAAAATTTCACAAGTCTGGTCCTGAAAATATCACAATTTCAGACTGCAAAACGAGTCTGGCAGTAGAAGTATTTGAAAAATACTTATAAGCGGCAATTAAAAATATTAGAAAAAACCGCAGAAAAAGGCGGGAATTTTGCCGTCCAAAATTTCCAGACTTCTCGCTCAATTATCTCACCACTATCAGACTGTTAAAAGAGTCTGATATCAGACTGCGTTAAGAAGTCTGACATCAGATTGCGAAAGCGGTATTTTTATGTGGTAAAACCATTTTTTGTTAACCGCCGCTTAGGACACATATAAAAGGGTTTTTTTTATCACCTCATTTTTACAGTTACGGAAGAAAAAAAAACACTGATTCTCTCTCGGAGAAACTGAACCGACATCTTCGTTGTCGCTCCCGAAATTCGTCGCCTTCGACGGTAAGATTCTTCTACTCCTCTCTTCGCCGCAAACCGTCACCTTCTCGATACTGATTTCTAGAACTCAGCGCTGAACTCTTGTCTTTTTTGATTTTCAGATCTGGTTTCTCTCTCCTCGCCGTTGTCACCTCTCCTTTAAGTCTTCCATAGAGGGTAAAAGATTCAAATTGAGCAGTAATGTTTAGATCTTTGGGTTTGAGTTGTATTGTGTTCTGTGGATTTTTGGGATTCGTCCGATTGCGTCAGACTGCAAATAAAGTCTGACTATGTTTCGTCAGACTGTAAATAGAGTCTGAATTTGAGTAGTCAGACTGCATATGACGTCTGACTTTAAGTTTTCAGACTGCTAATGGAGTCTGGTTGTGGTTGATGCAGGTTTTAGACATAATGGCAGAACGTGAATTCTCTCCAAGGATGTTCACAACCGGGTATGAGCCTCAACCAGACAAAAGCATACACTACTTCAGCGGTAAGAGAGATCTCATGGACGCTCTCAAAGAAGCGCTGGATGATGATAAGTGGGAAGAGCTTCGCAGCCTTTGGGGTTTTTGTGAAGTGGCATGAGCTGAACTTCGTATGGTGTTCAAGGATAGTGCACTACATGCTTACTATTCAACTAGAGGTAGATCAGAAGCATGAGCTTTGGTGTCTTCTTGGCCTTCAACCGGTTAGGTTTTCCCTCCATGAGTTTCAACAAATAACCGGACTCAATTGCGACTATGTTGAGAATCTGTAGTACCCGGAGGTTGAGTATACAGCCGATATGAGAGCAATGTGGGAGCTTTTTGGGCTGGATTTCGAGGTAGGGCCAAGTTATTTTCAGTTACTGGACGCTTGCAATATGATGTCGAGGCTGGGAACGGCAAGATAGGATTTGGTTGGGCTACCTATCCATCTACACGAGCTTCATTGAGGCTCAACACTGGTCAATTTCCGCAAGGGCTGACTTGACTAAGCTACTGCTGTCTCCAGGGGCGTTAGAAGCATACCCATGGGGAAGACTGGCCTTCAAAATCTTGGTAGACTCTGTCAAAACAGAGGCAAACAAAAAACTCCAAGATGACAAAAACTATCAGGTTGAGGGCTTCGCTGAGGTCTTGAACGTCTGGGTATATTGGGCCTGTCCCGGGATTGCTACGCTTTATGGAATGCACTTGCAAGATAACCCAGCTCCACCGTTCTTGGCTTACAAAGGATCAAGGAATCGGAAGAAAGCCGATTTAGAGTTACGAAGCAGGTATTTTACTGACCTTTTTCCTTAAAATTCACCTTTGATTGCTATATGTCAGACTGCAAATTCAGTCTGATAAGTTATCAGACTAATTTTGAAGTCTGAATTTTTCCCAGACTTAATTTGCAGTCTGAAAGTTATTGCCACACTGAATTTGCAGTCTGAAATATTGAAGTCAAACCTTTTTTGAAGTCTGAAACTTTGTACCATACGAGATATGCAGTCTGGTAGATTTTACTTCTTTTTTACGTACTAATATACATTTTTCTCGTTGACTTGTACTTGCAGACCCACGTCAACAAATTCGTCGTCAAGGAGTTTGAGGACATGTTCCCCCGGTGGGATGATGGTGAGGATGATGAGAAAGTTGTGAACATTGTGAAAGCAATGTTTGGTGAGTTTGAGCGCCCTTGGAGGTGGAGTTTTAAACACTGGAAGTCTGAAGGTGTGTTGTCCATTGTCAAGAAAGAGGTGCCCCTTATTAAGTCTACGGTGGTTAAGTCTGAGGGTGGTCTGAAGAAGTCCAAGGGAAAGGGTGTTAAGAGGAAGGTTGTTGATGATGATGGTGAGGATGTTGATGATGATAAGAAGCGAGCAAAATCAGGCGGTGATGATGGTGGTGAGGTTGTTTACTTGATCAAGTCGGTGGGTGAGAAGATGAATGAACTTTTTAGTCTTGTTAAAGAAGGTTTTGAGCAGGTGAATGAGAAGATGATTGAACTTGAGAAGGAAGTTAGGTTATTAAGGGAAGAAAAGAGGAGGAAATCTGGTGTTGAGAAGTCTGATGGTGGTGTTGAGAAGAAGTCTGATGATGGTGGTAAGGTTGATGATGGTGGTGAGGCTGGGGCGGGGAAACGCAAAAAGGCTCCGCAGAAGAATATTACACCCAAAAAAATTGTTGTGAAGCTGATATCATCATATTTTGCATCATTCTAGCATCCGTTTCGCTTAGGTTTCGAGTCATTTGCATATAGTTCATGTTATCTTTTTAGCATTTTAGTCATTTTAGGAGTCTAATGTGTTCACATTTAGTCCTAGAGAGTCCTTGCATGTTTTGGATCGTATTTCAGGTGCTAAAGAGGAGATTCGAGACCCGAGGAGAGAAGACAGAGACCGTACCGACGTCACTGGTCGGTACTGGTCCTCGGTATTGAAGGCAGAAAGGTTGCACCGAGGTCACTGCTTGGTGCAACTGATTGGTATAGGAGACGGAGGAAGACAACCCCAGTACCGACGTGCAACACCGAGGAGTGACGTCGGTATCGAAGCCTCAGGGGATTGTACCGAGGTCACTGCTCGGTGCTGTTCTCGGAGGAAACCCGAGGGAAAAAGTCCCCTAATACCGAGCAACGGCACCGACGAGTGACCTCGGTATCCATTGAAGATCACCAAGAAATCTCCCCTCAATACCGACGCCACTGCTCGGTACTCCTCGTCGGTGCACAAACCCAGGCTCAATACCGAGGTGTTGCACCGACGAGTGACCTCGGTATTGGCCAATCAGAACTTTTTATCCATTTAAACCGGGTCGGTACCCTGTTTGTCCCGGGTCGGTACCCTGTTTGTCCCGGGTCGACCCGGTTCGTCACTATTCACTATTTATGCCCAAAATCCTAATTTTGATGGGCTAAGTCTTTTCTTAAGCAAAAACCCTCTCTAAGAGTGATTTGGAAGAGATTGATCCTTTTGATTTATGCAATTTGAGTATTGTTTTCTTGATTGAATCCATCTATCTTCTACTTTCTAATCATCCAATCATCTTGATCATGAGTTTTAACTCTTCTTTTCTTGGATTTGTTGAACTCCTGATGATTAGTGAGTAGTCCTTAGGATCTTGAGATGTGGTAGATTAGGGTGATCTAAAGCTTGATTAGTGATGCTTAGGGTTATATTATCTTATATTCCTTCTTGTCTAGTGCCCCTAATGCTAGATCTAGCTTGAAAAAGTGGATCTAGATCATGAGGCATTTCATGCACACCAAATGTTTAATGAAATGCCTTGATGAACTAGACAAGAGACTTATGTTCCTAACCTAAGACATTAGTTGTTTATGGCATATCTTTGGTTGATCTTGTTATGATTCTTAATGTTTGCTAGTTGTTAATCCACAAATGATAATTTGCTAATGGATTTGATAATTAACATAGTGATTAGTTACTTGAAAGAGAACTAATCAAGATTAGAGGTCTATTACCTAGGAATTAGCTTCTTTGAGTAAATGAACACCACTAATTACACTTGGATCACCTTATATCAATAACCTTATCTCTAGTTCCGCTTTTGCTTATTAAATTATATCTTGCTTAATTGCTTACTTGTTTTAATTAGATCACTTAATCACATCTCAATTGTTCAGCTTAACTTACCATAAGCACCTTGTACTCTTAGTGCTTAGGATAAATCCCTTTATGGATTGATAACCTTCATACTACACGTATTGGAGTTATTGATACCTCCTAAAGACAAAAAGTCTTGTATCAGAAGCCTCCTAAGCCTGTCGCGGTTGTTGAAACTGCAGACCAAAAAGGACCTGAAAAAGAAGCTTCAGCGGTAGAGGATGCAAAGGAAGCCCTGGCTAAAGACAACCCTGCCCAACCGTCTGAGGCCAAGATTCAGACTGTGGTGGATGTTGGGGTTAGTGTCCCAAACCCTCTACCAAAAAATGTTCAAGAAAGGAGAAGTAGTCGAAGACTTAAGGACAAAACCGTTCTTAATATGCAATATAGGTGTGATAGTTGTTTGTAAAAACATGAACCTATGTGCAACTAAAAACTAGTTATTTCGCTTTGTTGTTGTGTTTGATGTGAACATGGTTATCTGGTATTAGACTGAGATTTAGGTCTGATTTTGGTGTTATTTTAATATCTGTCAGACTTCTAAAGAAGTCTGATTGTGTTTTAGATTTATATTCCAGTCTGTAGGTGGCGTGGATAGTGTTAGATTATTTGTCTTAGACTTTTATTCCAGTCTGACGGAGGTGGTTTTTTTTTTTTTTTGTAAATGCAGAGTAGTGTCGTGGGCAGCGAACAGAGTGTTCTTATCGTCGATAAGGTGGCCACGAGCGTAAACTTCGATGCTGCATATATGTCGAAACAAGACACTAAGCAGGCAGCTGCTGGAGCTTATGTAAAGGCGAAGGCTCAAGAACTCAAACAGAAAGAGCAGGATAAGAAGGAGAGAAAGAGCTCAACCAAAGTGCAGATCACACCGATATATGATCCTTGTGCTCCGGCAACCAGGACGGAAGTGAAGACACTTAATGATCACGTCAAAAAACTGCCGTATGTCGTCACACTCTACCTATATTCTAGAAAATTAGCTCGATGTCTAACACGCGTAATATATTCTGTAGGGGTTATCCGAAGAGGGAGGCGAACACATCCCTAGCTTGGTACTACGATCTGCGCACCCCCAAGGAATGGCTGCATGACACGGTTAGTATATAATCTGGTAGGGTTTAATGATTTTCTGTTCTCAGACTTGATTTGCAGTTTGACATTGTTGTTATCTCTTTTAGACTTCCTTCAGACTTCTTTAGAGGACTGGTGTCAGACTTCTTGTCAAGTCTGGTGAAAGAATTTCTTTTCTTAGACTTGTTTTGCAGTCTGACATTGGTGTTCTCTCTTTTAGAGTTTCTTTAGACTTCTGTTTAAGTCTGACATTTTTTGCACAATGTTGACTGAATGCAGCAAATAGATGTTGGGATTGATCTGATGAGGCTTCGACAACACGAACAACCGGAATGGTTCTGGTCCGAGAGGCTGACCTTCATTGACACACTGCTGGGTAATTTGTGGAAGAAACATTATTATGATTTTGTGAAGAGCGGCGAAGGAGAAAATGTGATGCCCACGGCAAGGAGGCTGCCACCTGGTGTATGGGATTACCATACTGGTGAACTACCCTTACTCCTGAAATCAAACAAGACTTGGGGGCTGGAAATTGATTACATCTACACTGCCATGCACGTTGGGTGAAATCTTTGGATAGCTATTATGATTTCTATCCCGGATAGGCACGTAACCATATGGGACAACATCATTGGACGGAAAACCGATGAGGTGGTAGGAGCGGCAGTGGCACCTATATGTGAGATCTTTCCCTTCGTGATGCATTGTTTGGCCCCAGTAGATGATAGGTGGAATTATCCCCTTGAGCGATACAGCTACACGATCGTAAGGAGCTCGGAACTTCCTTAAAACATCCAGACAGGTGATTGTGGGGTGTTTTGTTTGAAGTTTATTGAGTTCCATTCTCTTGGGATGCCGTTTCCGAAGTGGCTATGTGATAAGAACATGAAGACTTGCAGAGAGAAGCTTACGTATGAGATATTAACTAAGCTCTGCCGAACAGGTGAAGAGGCTCGTACCGACACCGAGAATGAATCGCTAGACGTCTACGAATAAGTGAAGTAGAGTTCCTCTTTAACTTTTGGATTCCCAAGAACAATGGATTCTTGCATATATATATATTTTGTATATGTAAGAAAAACTCATCCATCTTTTGACTTACTTTATGCGGGAATTTTTTGTGCCATGCCAATTGTGAGGTCAAAAGCGTGTTGGGCATAGGTAGGGTATTTCTAGGGTAATTGGTTTAAGACTTCTATAGAAGTCTGGTGTCAGACTTCTATTTCTATCTTTTGTAATGAATTTATGTTATTAGACTTATATTGTAGTTTGGAAAGGGTGTGATTTTCTTAAGACTTATTTAGACTTGACGAGATGCAGCAAACACATAAGTACTACAAATTAAGTTTAAGCCAACAACAACAACCAACGATTAACACAACAAGTTCTTAGACTTAGACAACTTAAAAACCGACTTGGAAACGAAATATTATATTGGAAAGACACCAACAGACTCCTCTCAGACTTTTTTCAGACTTCTCTATAAGACTTCAAAATTGCATTCGTCAGTACATCAGACTTCTACCAGATCTAATCCTTCTCAGGTTTGGTTACATGTCTCCACCGAAAAAGACAGCAGCTTCTCATATACAGTAGATAGATGAAAACAACTATAAAACATGTGAGTGTAATTAAGCTGATTTAGCTTACACAATTTAGTTTTTTTTGGCCTGGTTGTTTGCAATTAGAACAAGTATATTGCTTGGGAAGCTTCTGTGGTTTATTGCCCTTTGTCTTGGCAATTTCTAGCCAAGTTTGCCACCTCGACTTCTGACGTCTTCCAGGAGGACGAGGATTATGCGGGGGAAGGACACGTACGGTGTCAGGTCTTTCATAGTACAGTTCTTTGGAAGGATGTTCATTGCGTATGCCTGAAACAGATAGTCCCTACCGTATGATGGGCATGGCAGCGTATATGGGTGTAGCTCAAGTTCTGGTGCAGCGTAGATTGCATGTGAGCAAGGTATCTTTTCGTAATCCCACAAACCACATTCACACGTTCGGTTGTGCAAGTCGACCACACAATCCCTATGTCCTCCCTTAACAACGAATTGATACCCATCAACGCGTTTCACTGTCATGAAGTCCGCATAATATTCACGAATAGCCATCAAATATTCAACTCCTCGGCTAAATTTTGTTGTGAGACTCAATGCATCTAGCCGCCTTTTACAAAACCACGTCCCTAGCTTCTCTTGTATGAACTCCAAAAAGAAAGAGATAGGATATCCTTTTGCCTTCTTGACTACGAAGTTTATAGTTTCGGCAATGTTGCTCGTCTTTATGTTGTACCTCTCTCCAACAAAGTGAACGCGGTTAACGCAAGTGAAAACAAGACTGCAATAGAAGTCTGATAAAGACGAATCAAACTGCACAAGAAGTCTGATAAGAAAAATGCATTTTCAGATTATACATGTCTCCATAGAAATGAACGCGTGACCATAGACTCGGATCCGACTCCTTCAAGTATCTAGCAAGGTCAGGATTTACCGCTCGTAAGGAGGCCATGTATCGGTTAAAATCGTACATCGTATATGCGTACGCCGCGTTTTTCACCAAGTACAAAAGATGTTTTCCCCTGAACTTTGTGACTACGTTATTTTGTAGATGGTAATAACAAATCCCTCGCTTTGCCCAAGGAAGAACCTTTTCAATAGCATTCTTGATGGATGTGTGCCTATCTGAGACTATGACCAGAGGATATTGGTTTGAAATGCAGTCTCTAAGCTTTGTGAAAAACCACTCCCACGAGGCATCATTCTCAGAGTCTACAATGCCAAAAGCCAACAGAAATATTTGAAAATTGGCGTCTTGTGAGGCCGCCACTAGCATAACACCTCCATACGGCTTCGTAAGATGCGTACCATCTACCACAATGACTCTTCTAAGATACTTAAATCCCTCTATGAAAGCTCCAAATGCTAGAAATAGATATTTAAATCTATTCTCCTCATCTAGTTCTAGAGCAATCTGCGTTCCCGGGTTGGTTTGCTCGATTCCATGCAATAAAGCAGGAAGTCTCTCATAGCCATCTTCCGCTGATCCTCTCACCAACATTTGAGCATGTAACAGCACTCCCGGCTCTTTTGTTCTTCACCTCCTTCTTTGCCTTAGTCTTTTTGATGACTTTCTCGGTGATGACAAAGGACTATCTAGAAGGTCTATGACAGTTGGCTCGTCAGGAGACTCTTCCAAGAGATCAATTACCAATGTCTCTCCTGTGGCAATGGTGATGCAAGAGATATGTGTGGGAGTTCCCCTAGTAGGGATAGCTTTGTAGTACACCTCCTTGTCAATGTATGAAAACGAGATTCTCTTGTTGGGTGTGTCCATAATGGCACCAACCGTAGCCATAAACGGTCTTCCAAGAATCAACTGCGTACTAGATTTTGCACTCATCTCCACAATCTGAAAATCAGTAGGAACCAGACAATCTCCCACTTCAACCATCAAATAAGGGATTATACCGTATGGAAGTGAGGTGGAGCAGTTTGCGAATGTGATAGATTTCTTGGGGGATCGAATATCAGCTCCCAATCTCTCTGCAATTGCCCTTGACATGACATTGACGCTAGCCCCCGAATCAACGAGAGACTCTTGGAATTTAACTCTAGAGATAGAGCATGGAACTGAGAATATTCTTGGGTTTTCTCTCTTGGTCAACTTCCTCAGCGGTAGTGACTTGCTTCGTGCCTTGATAAAGAGTACTTCGATCTCTTCCAGAGTTTCTCTGCAATCTCGGAAGTGACTCAGCAGAGGGCGGTACTCTAGAGCTTCTTCAAAAGTCAGTGTATGGGGAATCTTTCGTACCATCTTCTCAAAGCCAAGCAGCTGCTTTGGAGAAATGGGGTCTCTGAGGTGTCTGGGTAGATCAGGGTATGGCATCTTAGGTTTGTAAACCCTTTCTGCACTCAACTCGGGTTTCGTTTCAGCAACTGAACTGGTATCGACCGACACAGGGGTGGTGTCGATCGACGATTTCGCTCTGGAATCGTCCCTGGCAGAACTTTGGACGTGTGTCGATCGATACAAGGGAGTATCGGTCGACACAGGGGTGATTTTCGAAATCTCTGCAGTCTGAGCTATTTGAGTTTCCAGCATCTTCTGATGAATACTGAGAGCTTTGATCTTTCCACTCGGATCTTTGTACATAGCATCCATCTTCCCATTGAAATCCAATGTTATCTGCTTTTGTCCGTGAACCAACGTTTCAAACATAGACCCGATCTTGCTCTCGGAAGTTTCGGGATATGTGGGTGGCCATTGATACATTTTATCTTGAAATCCAACTCGATCAATGTAGTTAACATATTCCACTTCATCCTCTTCAGCAAAATGAACAGCCTTCTGCTGCTTGCTCATCAACAAATTATGCTTCGCATGCATTTTAGCAATCTGCGATCCATCAACACCTCCGTGCAGCCTTTTCCGCTCGAGATCAGCACTCTTGGCGCTATTGCTAGACGCCAAATTCTTAATGAGCACATATGCATCGTCAGGATACCTCGTGTAGAAATTTCCATTGCTCGCAGCATCTAGAACCATCTGATACCTCCAATCAATCCCTCCGAAGAAGATTCCCAGCAACCGAACCTGAGTGAATCCGTGATGTGGACAATCCCTTTGATAAGATCTGAATCGCAGCCAAGCAGCCTTAAGTGCCTCTGTCAGTCCTGAGAAAACTAAGAGATCTTGTTCCTGAGCTCCTCGGATCTCGCATTATCGAAGAAATTGTTTAGGAAAGCAGTCTTAGTCTCTTTCAAAGTAGTCAGTGATCCAGGAGGTAACTGCTTCAGCCAGTAAGTCGCATCTCCACCAAGAGAGTATGGGAAGAGCTTACAGAAAAGGTAATCATAGGATACTCCATGGCACTTGATGCTTGTAACCAAATCCCCAAACCTCTAAATGTGATCCATAGGGTGTTCATGAGAAAGACCATGGAAAAGATGCTGACCCACAAGAATGTAGTATGCAGGCTTCAGCTCAAAGTCATTCATCTGAAATGGTGGAGGGCGAATCGCTGATCGATTGGCATAGAACTGACCAGGTCTGTTGCATTCACCAATTGTTCTACCATGCTCAACCGCAGCGTTCTCAGCATTCCCTGCATTCACAGCGACAACTCCATCAACAACAGGAGGGGCAGGAATAATATTCCCTTCTGCATCCAACTGTTGACCATCCTCATTGTACAACTGACCCTCTCGGTCCCTGTAAGCACCAGCAGCATCTTGAATCAAAATCATTATATTGTTGTTCATCTCTGCTTGCCTTTTTGCTTTTCTGTTTGTATTAAACTTATGTCAGCTTTATTTTCTGCATTTGAACTCATGGATTTATGCTTGATTATCTTGTTGCTATTAACTTATTTTTGAGTGTTTTTAACAATGCTAACTTCTAACACTTTGGATCACTTTCCCTGGGTTAAGAAACTCGATGCCACTGATTTGTAATCAGTGTGTCGACATACAACTGGTATCGATCGATACCTGTCTGTATCGATCGACACTCATCACCTTCACAGGTACGATTTCCGATATTCACAATCCATTTGTTTATTTTATTTTCTTTTACCGACTCTAGGCTAGATAACACTGGGGACAGTGTTGTTCAAGTCTGGGGGAGGTACTGACATTGTTTTTTGATATATCATGGTTTTTACCCCTTTTAGGCCATGATATAAGTCCGTTTTATAGAGTCTTTATACTATTTTGTAATGGTTTAGAGTCTTTTACATGTTTTAGCACGTTTGGAGCATAATTGGAAATATTGGAGCTTTCTGGAGCATTTTGGAGTATTTTGGAGCAAACGGGGTAAAAACTGTAAAAGACTATAAACCACTACAAAATAGTAAAAAGACTCTATAAAACATACTTATATCATGGCCTAAAAGGGGTAAAAACCATGATATATCAAAAAACAATGTCAGCGACTACCTCCCCCAGACTTGAACAACACTGTCCCCAGTGTTATCTAGCCTAGAGTCGGTAACAGAAAACAAAATAAATAAATGGATTGTGAATATCGGAAATCGTACCTGTGAAGGTGATGAGTGTCGATCGATACAGACAGGTATCGATCGATACCAGCTGTATGTCGACACACTGATTTCAAATCAGTGGCATCGAGTTGCTTAACCCAGGGAAAGTGATCCAAAGTGTTAGAAGTTAGCACTGTTAGGAACACTCAAAAACAAGTTAATAGCAACATGATAATCAAGCATAAATCCATGAGTTCAATTGCAGAAAATAAAGCTGACATAAGTTTAACACAAACAAAAAATAAAAAGAAGAAAAGAAAAAGAAAAAGAAACGTGAAAACAGAAGAAATAGGCGGTATAGATCGATGGAGAAGAAAGAAGAGAGAGAAAAACCCGAGGGTTTTAAAAGAAAACTTACCTGCCCGCACGGTGTCGATCGACACCGCATAGTATCGGTCGACACTTGTTGACTAATTCCTGCTCTTTCTCCGCGACTGTGGTATCGATCGACACGGACTGGTGTCGATCGATACTACTCCTCTTAATCTGCTTCACGTTAAGACATAAGACACAAAAATAAAAACGAAAATAAAACGTATGTACAGACTCACCAGTGGGTTGCCTCCCACCAAGCGCTTGTTTTACGTCACAAGCTTGACTTTACGGACGATCAGTCATGAGAAGATTGGGAACTTATTCCCATGCAAGTTCTACAACTGGACACTTCTAGCTTCAGAGTTCTGCTCAACATGCTCTCCACAACTTCCTTTCCTTTCTCTTTCAGCTCTGAAGTAAGAATGACTCTAGCCTTAGAGAATGGTTTTGAGGTTCCTTTGCACTTCACCTTGTATTCAATCGAACCCCCATCACACTTTTGAGGGATTACAGTCATAGAAGCAGCACTCCCGGCTCTTTTGTTCTTCACCTCCTTCTTTGCCTTAGTCTTTTTGATGACTTTCTCGGTGATGACAGAAGGACTATATAGAAGGTCTACGACAGTTGGCTCATCAGGAGGCTCATCCAAGAGATCAATTACCAATGTCTCTCCTGTGGCAATGGTGATGCAAGAGATATGTGTGGGAGTTACCCTAGTAGGGATGGCTTTGTAGTACACCTCCTTGTCAATGTATGAAAACGAGATTCTCTTGCTGGGTGTGTCCATAATGGCACCAACCATAGCCATAAACGGTCTTCCAAGAATCAACTGCGTACTAGATTTTGCACTCATCTCCACAATCTGAAAATCAGTAGGAACCAGACAATCTCCCACTTCAACCATCAAATCAGGGATTGTACCGTATGGAAGTGAGGTGGAGCAGTTTGCGAATGTGATAGATTTCTTGGGGGATCGAATATCAACTCTCAATCTCTCTACAATTGCCCTTGACATGACATTGAAGCTAGCCCCCGAGTCAACGAGAGACTCTTGGAATTTAACTCCAGAGATAGAGCATGGAACTGAAAATATTCTTGGGTCTTCTCTCTTGGTCAACTGCCTCAGCGGTAGTGACTTGCTTCGTGCCTTGATAAAGAGTACTTCGATCTCTTCCAGAGTTTCTCTGCAATCTCGGAAGTGACTCAGCAGAGGGCGATACTCTAGAGCTTCTTCAAAAGTCAGTGTGTGGGGAATCCTTCGTACCATCTTCTCAAAGCCAAGCAGCTCCTTTGGAGAAATGGGGTCTCTGAGGTGTCTGGGTAGATCAGGGTATGGCATCTTAGGTTTGTAAACCCTTTCTGCACTCAACTCGGGTTTCGTTTCAGCAACTGAACTGGTATCGACCGACACAGGGGTGGTGTCGATCGACGCTTTAGCTCTGGAATCGTCCCTGGCAGAACTTTGGACGTGTGTCGATCGATACAAGGGAGTATCGGTCGACACAGGGGTGGTGTTTGAAATCTCTGCAGTCTGAGCTATTTGAGTTTCCAGCATCTTCTGATGAATATTAAGAGCTTCGATCTTTCCACTCAGATCTTTGTACATAGCATCCATCTTCCCATTGAAATCCAATGTTATCTGCTGCTGTCCTTGAACCAACGTTTTAAACATAGACTCGATCTTGCTCTCAGAAGTTTCGGGTGGTGTGGGTGGCCTTTGATGACTTTTAACTTGAAATCAAACTCCATCAATGTAGTTAACATATTCCACTTCATCCTCTTCAGCAAAATGAACAGCCTTCTGCTGCTTGCTCATCAACAAATTATACACCGAATCCAGCTTCGCATGCATTTTAGCAATCTGCGATCCATCAACATCTCCATGCAACCTTTTCCGCTCGAGATAAGCACTCTTGGCGCTATTGCTAGATACCAAATTCTCAATGAGGACATACGCATCGTCAGGATACCTCGTGTAGAAATTTCCATTGCTCGCAGCATCTAGAGCCATCTGATACCTCCAATCAATCCCTCCGAAGAAGATTCCCAGCAACCGAACCTGAGTGAATCCGTGATGTGGACAATCCCTCTGATAAGATCTGAATCGCAGCCAAGCAGCCTTAAGTGCCTCTGTCGGTCCTTGAGAAAACTGAGAGATCTTGTTCCTGAGCTCCTCGGATCTCGCATCATCGAAGAAGTTGTTCAGGAAAGCAGTCTTAGTCTCTTCCCAAATAGTCAGTGATCCAGGAGGTAACTGCTTCAGCCAGTAAGTCGCATCTCCACCAAGAGAGTATGGGAAAAGCTTACAGAAAAGGTATTCATAGGATACTCCATGGCACTTGATGCTTGTAACCAAATCCTCAAACCTCTCAATGTGATCCATAGGGTGTTCATGAGAAAGATCATGGAAAAGGTGCTGACCCACAAGAGTGTAGTATGCAGGCTTCATCTCAAAGTCATTCTTCTGAAACGGTGGAGGGCGAATCGCTGATTGATTGGCATAGAACTGACCAGGTCTGTTGCATTCACCAATTGTTCTACCACGCTCAACCGCAGCGTTCTCAGCATTCCCTGCATTCGCAGCGACAACTCCATCAACTGCAGGAGGGGCATGAATAATATTCCCCTCTGCATCCAACCGTTGACCATCCTCATTGTACAACTGACCCCCTCGGTCCCTGTAAACACCAGCAGCATCTTGAATCAAAATCATTATATTGTTGTTCATCTCTGTTTGCCTTTTTGCTTTTCTGTTTGTATTAAACTTATGTCAGCTTTATTTTCTGCAACTCATGGATTTATGCTTGATTATCTTGTTGCTATTAACTTGTTTTTGAGTGTTCCTAACAGTGCTAACTTCTAACACTTTGGATCACTTTCCCTGGGTTAAGCAACTCGATGCCACTGATTTGAAATCAGTGTGTCGACATACAGCTTGTATCGATCGACACTCATCACCTTTTCACAGGTACGATTTCCGATATTCACAATCCATTTGTTTATTTTGTTTTCTTTTACCGACTCTAGGCTAGATAACACTGGGGACAGTGTTATTCAAGTCTGGGGGAGGTAGTCGCTGACATTTTTTTTTGATATATCATGGTTTTTACCCCTTTTAGGCCATGATATAAGTCCGTTTTATAGAGTCTTTCTACTATTTTGTAGTGGTTTAGAGTCTTTTACAAGTTTTAGCACGTTTGGAGCATTTTGGAGCTTTCTAGAGCATTTTGGAGCATTTTGGAGCATTTTGGAGCAAACGGGGTAAAAACTGTAAAAGACTCTAAACCACTACAAAATAGTAGAAAGACTCTATAAAACAGACTTATATCATGGCCTAAAAGGGGTAAAAACCATGATATATCAAAAAATAATGTCAGCGACTACCTCCCCCAGACTTGAACAACACTGTCCCCAGTGTTATCTAGCCTAGAGTCGGTAAAAGAAAACAAAATAAACAAATGGATTGTGAATATAGGAAATCGTACATGTGAAGGTGATGAGTGTCGATCGATACAGACAGATATCGATCGATACCATCTGTATGTCGACACACTGATTTCAAATCAGTGGCATCGAACTGCTTAACCCTGGGAAAGTGATCCAAAGTGTTAGAAATTAGCACTGTTAGGAACACTCAAAAACAAGTTAATAGCAACAAGATAATCAAGCATAAATCCATGAGTTCAAATGCAGAAAATAAAGCTGACATAAGTTTAACATAAACGAAAAATAAAAAGAAGAAAAGAAAAAGAAAAACAAACGTGAAAACAGAAGAAGACTAATCCTCTTTCGCCTCAGAATCATCATCAGCATCAGGATCACCAACATCAGAAGGATCAACCATAGTCTGTGAGGTTCCCGGCTGAGATGGAGGGGCAACGTCCGTGTCAGTCATGCAGCGGCAGCGAGAAATAGCAGTCCATATGCTCCTCATACTCTCGATCATCACCTTCTGAAAGGCAGCTGGCTTCATCGGAAGTTCCGAATCAGAAGGAAATGATGGAGCAGGGATAGAAGAAGTCGCGGCTCGCGATCGCTGGGCTCGTCCCCCTTGACGTGAAGTAGATGGAATGTCAGCAGCAGCAGGTGCAGGCGCATGAGCTCATCATCTAGTCACAGGTGCTCGAATCAACAAGTGCGGAGGAGGCTCAAAACGAAGTTGAGAAGAATCCTCAAGAATGTCTGTCAGCTCGTCGTTAGGGAGCTGAACCAGAAAATCTCCAGCAGATGTAGTGAAGAACCAACGCCTCTGTGGCTTCAACCACGTAAGGTTCTTCAGATGGCTCTCATCCAGAAACCGACGCGTAGTGACTATCGAGCAGCTCGATGTACTGATCCCGAGGTGCTAGAAGATAGGAGTGAGGAGACTACCAACTGTCTTTGTCTTCGTGCTCGTGACTGTGAATGGTTTGGTCTTCAAAGAGACCAAATGATGCGCAAATACATCGCCAAGGTTGACCTCTGTAAGCTCAGGCCATGCGAAATACTCCTCAGGAATAATGTCTCTAATAGCCAGACACATAAGTAGAAGTTCGGACACCCTCATCTTGTTCGGTTCCATCTTGCACAAAATAGTGGTGCTCAAAATCGTAACCAAACAGCGCAGGACCGGGTGTCGTATATCCATCTGAGTGGACTCCTTAGAGTAATAAGCACCATTCCCGAAATGCTCCCAAAATGTTTGCATGTCAGGATGCTGCGCGGGAAGAGCAACCCTCCTGCAATCCTGCTGAAAACTGTAGATGTCACAGAGATCGGGGAGTGGTAACCTGTACCTCACTCCACAAGCCATGAAAGTCAAAGTACCCTCCTGTGCATCCCGGAGAACCTCGTCCTGGTAGTAAATGCGAACTGTCGCCATGAACTGACGAACCAAGTACGGATAAAGATCATACTGTTAAGTGGCCATCTGGCCAAGACCAATCTTCCCAAGCAAACGGGCCAGCTCTGTGTCAAGGCCCAAGCAACGCATGGAGACTCCGTCAACAAACCGAGTAGGCTCTATAGCAAATCTCAACCACGCGTTATAGTGCAGTGTGTCATAATCATCCCATTCCTCCGAGATGGGTCTGTAGGTGCAGTCATCACCCTGCGCAACCTCCTTTTTTGTCCAGTTCCAATCTCGATGATAAGGGATCCTGGCCTTCTCGCATCTTTGGTTATTTATGGATTCTTTGGTTAACTTTGTTAACTTTGGTTATTTATGGATTCTTTCACATCTTTAACTGAGTCTTTGTTATTTTTAATTCTTCTCTTTGTTTTGCACATTTGTTCCGTAGAGCCCTTTCACAAGTTCAAAGAACAAATACAAACTCATGGATTATATTACGAAAGATGAAATGGTCGCTGAAGGCCGATGGCAGTCTCGAGAACCTAAAGCGCTGGTGAATGGACTTCCTCTCGGTCCAAATGCAATTAAAGTATATGTGGATGATGTAGTAAACCCAAAGGCATATCTATGGAGGCCTACAGTTGACATGAGAACTGTTGAGGATTCTTTGAACTCTTTTGTAGCATGGCCTGCAAATAGAGTTGTTATTGAGACAACAACTCCAAAATATCCTGATCTTCAACCATCTACATCTAAAGCAGCAAGTCTAAGTTATCAGAATGAGAAGTCTCCAGTAACTCCAAAAGCTCCCGTAAAGAAACCTGCAACAACTTTGAAAGATTCTATGCATAAACCAAGGACTTCTCCTCGTCGCAAATCGCATGTACTTTCTTTTACTTTATTTCAATTGTTTGTATGAATGGTCGAGGTTTGCTGGTTGAATTGTGTTCCTAGTTTTTGTTGGTTGTTCTTGTAGCAAATCGCCTCCAAGAATATCCAAAATGCAAGTTGATGGATTTGTCTGGAAAGAAGCGCGTCGTTGCTGAAGGACGTTGGTCATCGAATGATCCTCACCAAGTTGTCCACTTTATACCTTTGGGCCCTAATGCATGTCGAGTCTTGGTGGATGTTGTGAAGGTTAAAGATGCTGCAGTATGGAGGCCATCTACGGAGATCGAGTATATGGAAGATGCACTTGGAACCTTTATTGCCTGGCCAGAGGATAAAGTGGTAATGGTGAGAGTTTTAGTCATTTGCTCGTACTTTGGTTTTACATAAATGGAAAAATATGTCAAACTAATCTAAGTTATTTTTTGTTTTCAGGAGTGAAGTCCATTGATATTTCTGAATTCATGGAATGATGTGTGTTTACTGCTTATAAGTTTAGCTGGCTATGTTTGAGAACTTGATCAGTTTATGATATGACTTTGTTTTTTGCTTTATGACTTGGTTTGGTGGTTAAGTTCATGTTTTTTATGTGTAAACTTTGTGTTCATCTTTAATGGAAAAACATCAAGTATTTATATGTTTTGACATGTTCTCTTTTGTAGTTCATACTTCATACTTCATTTATTTGTTTTTTTGGTTAAAGTATAGTTTGAAAAATCTACATACGTGACAAAACGAGAATTAAAAGTATAACATAATCTATAAATATTGTTTTTTAAACAAAAATTAAAAGTATAAATCTAGAATATTTGATATATTCATTTTTTTTTGTTTAATGATTTAGGCTTAAAAATGATTAGATTTGAATTTTTGAAATATTTTACATTATATTTTAAGTGTTGGATTATATTTTTGAGTAATATTTAATTTGTATCATTAAGAGTTTATGATTTTGGGGTTTGGAGTTTAGGTTTAGGGTATAGGGTTTGGGGTTCGGGGTTTGGATTTAGGGTTTAGGGTTTAGGGTTTAGGGTATAGGGTTTAGAGTTTAGGGTTTGTGCTTTAGGTTTATGATTAACAAACCTAATTTTCCTATTTGTCAATTAACAAAAGAAAATACAATAAAATTATTGTTTCATAGTATAATAACATATTTGGGGGTTAAGGTTTAAGGTTTAGGGTAACAAACACAAAATTTAAAATTATAGTTTTTAGGGTTAGATTTAGTCTATAGGATTTAGAGTTTGAAATATATATATTTTCATGAATTTCATGTAAACCACAATAGACTTAGTGTATAAGGTTTATGGTTTGATTTAGTGTATAGGGTTTAAGGTTTGATTTAGTGTATATGGTTTACGGTTAGATTTTTTTTTTCTTGAGCTTCATGTATATCACAGTAGACTTAGTGTATAAGGTTTAGGGTTTGATTTAGTGTATTGAGTTTAAGGTTTGATTTAGTGTCTAAACAGAATAATTCTTTGAGTTTTAATTAAAGGGTTTAGGATCTAGAGTTTTGGACTATAGTGTTTACGATTCACGTTTGAAACATATTTTTTCTATTTGTGAATTACAAAAAAAAATATAAATTTTAAAATCATATATATTCTTAAAACCCCAATTCCCAAATCCAAAATTATGACCTATAAATCTTAGATTTTAGATTTAAACATCAAAATTAACTAAAAAACTATATTACCAAATGAAAGCTTCTAATTGGTTAATCCATAGTCACAAGGATTCCACTTTTATTTTAAAGAACACCGTTAGATGATATTAAATCAACGGACGTACATCCTCCAATACACAAACCATTTTCCCAGCGCCGGTACTCTTCAATCTGCTCTTTCGACTTATTCTCTTCCAAATTTTCCAGAAGCAATCATGGCTAAAGGAGGTCTCTACACCCCGTAAAGCGAAAAAACCATAGGCAAACTATCTCGATCTCCTTCTCCTCCTCTCTCTTCCAAATTAGTTGCTGGTTTTGGTTGGGTTTTGATCTAGGGTTTTGTTGAGATTCTTTGAATCGTTTAGTTTTTCTCAATCTCAGTCTATTTCAGTTTCTATCGGTCGCGTTTAGGTCTTTGAAATATGTGGATGCATCTTTAATCATCGTGTTTTATGAGCTGCTGATTGATAATCTCAGTGTCTCTTCCGTTGATTTATACTATCGTTTATACGAATCCTAGATTTCTCTAATTACTTTTATGTACATTACAAAAGTTTATACGAATCCTAGATTTTATTCTTCATTCTCAAAGTCCTCGATTTCTCTAATTACTTTCCACTGCCTCTCATTGTAGCAAGATTCGAAAACCCAAAGATCTCTTTGGGGACCTAACATGAAGTTAAACAAGAGACTCAATATCCTTTACCAATAAGAAAGGTATTTGATTATTTCATTGATTTTTTGTTGTTGTTTAATCGGCAATAGAAGCTTCAAGAACCTTGTCGGATGTTGAACATGACTTACTAAAGCTCACAAGTTCAGTAGTATACACGATTGCATTTGCTAGTCACTCGACACAAAAATTCTTACATGTATTCACTTTGGCAATGTAGAAACTCTAATTACAATGGAAGCAAGGAAAGGCCTCATCTGCGGTCTCCCGGCACACGGAGTCAAACCACAACTCCACCAACAACCACATCAAGAAGCAAATGACGATAAAGGAAGTGATGTGGAGGGGATCACAGAGCTAGAGTATAGACGCTCACTTGAGAACAAGGGCTACTTGATACGCATTGAAAAAACGAAGAAGACATCGATCCAATGTACCGGGGTATCCAAAACCTCCAAAACACACGCAACTCCGCTCCAATATCCTCACGAGGCAAGGCTGCACGTCGAGACTAAAGGCTTTGACTTTGTTTAATGGTTACATGTTCTCTTTTGGAGTTCATGTTTTTATGTATTGACTTTGTTTGATGGTTACATGTTTTCTTTTGGAGTTCATGTTTTTTTATGTATTGACTTTGTTTGCTTTGGATTTTTAATGTAAAATCAACTGCTATTTTATGATTTAATTTTGCTTTATTATAGTAAATTATATTCATTAATATCATCTCAATATTAAGCAATTCAATGTTTCAAATAACAAAAATATAGCACAATTTGACAGCCACAAATGTGTCATTAAACATCAAAAAAGCAATGAAAAAGTACATCATAGCACAAGAAAGACGCTTGAAAATAGTATCCTACAGCAAATTATTATTGCTATAATAGGTGCACAATTCGACAACTACAATGTAACGAAAAACTATTTCACAGCACGAAAACAAAACAATGAAAAGATACATCATAACACGAATATAATGCAAGGAAACACTATTTTATAGCAGGTGATCCGCGCTATAATAGGTCTCCCTATCGTAGCATTTAAAAAAATCCTACGATAGGGGGGGAGTCTAATATAGCCGCGGCTGTCATAGCGTTTATGAAAACGCTACCATATCCATATAGTAGCGTTTCAAGTGTGCTACCAATGCCCATATTTCTTGTAGTGGTTATTTAATAGGATTTTATAGCCACTTTTATGGCTATGCTCTATTCTGAGTTTCATTCTAGTTTTGATTTTACTTTGGTTTTTGGAGAGACAACTCTGAACTCCTGTTTCTTATTGATTTCTTTGATGATCTATTCAATCATGTTGTTTTCATTCTCCATGTCTGAGTAGATCCACTTTAGGTTCAGGGTTCTCATAAGGGTTTTCTCTGAATGCTAGGTTGATTAGTTGATTAGGATTCACCATCTGAAATAGTTCTTCACCATAGGTTGTTCTCAAATCTAATTTTAGGTTGACGAATCTGGAACTTAGATCTTAGGATAATTGATTAGGCACGAGAGTGCGATTAATTACCTGATAGAACTTAGGGTGAGCAAAATAACTATTCGCAAAGAGATTTGGTTTAATTGTTTTGTGAACAAATCAAACTTGAACTAAAAGCTGGTTTAGACTTTAGGATTCGCAAAGAGATTTGGAATTCTAGGATTTAGACTTAGATAATACTCTCAACGAGAGTTGGTTAATTATATTTTAGTGATTTGAGTTCTAGGACCATGCTAAATCTGAATCCTGACTAGTTAGCTTACCTGCATTTATTGATTTCCTGAGAAATATCCTGAACCTATCTTTTTTCCAATCGATTTACAACACTTTTAATTTACGTACTGCTTTCAATTATATCTTTTGGTTTAGATTAATTCGAATCTATTTAATCTATTATGTGATATCCTGAGTTCTTGTGTTCGACCCCTACATATACTACAACAACTGCTTTAGTACTTATAGGGTATTAATTTGGACATATTAAATCTCCAACACCTTCGATCGTGAATTAATTGCTCCGATTAGCTGTTGCGAGTCGGATTGAAGAATCAGAGATTTGTATCCCACGGATTTTGCGCTGAGAAGGGCTGCTCTAATGGCTAGAGCTTCCGCCATTAATGTCGAATCCACAAAGGGAAGAGCAGAGGAGTGGCTTGAAAGGTTGATTAGATTTCGAAATGTCCAACCGAGTCCTGCCATTCTTTTGTCTGCTCTCCAAGCTGCATCTGAGCATCAGATAATAGTCCCATCTCTAAGGATTGAAGGACTTTGAGGAAGGTTCACCTTTCTCAGGGAGGACAGAGAAAACGTAGTCGATGATTGAGCTAATAACCATTCACTAGCATCTCTAACTGCTCTTACTAATGTATCTTCCGCCGAGATTTCTCTGTTATTGAATATTTTTTGGTTTCTTGCAATCCAGAGAGACCACGGGATCCAAGGGAACAATTTACCCGCATCTAAACCAATTGGTGGTAAGGTGAATAATTTGTTTGCTTCAATTAGACCCGACAACGTACTGGTGCTATGCAACGAAGCGAAGACTGAGGCGAAGGGAGC
Source organism: Eutrema japonicum (assembly GCA_030161315.1). NCBI lineage: Eukaryota > Viridiplantae > Streptophyta > Magnoliopsida > Brassicales > Brassicaceae > Eutrema > Eutrema japonicum. The sequence continues at coordinate 47,902,101 of BSQW01000011.1, forward strand.
TTTTCCCAAACCTCTTGAGCGTAAGCGCAGTGAAACAGGAGATTAATGACTGTTTCAGGCTCGTTGCATCTGGTGCAGGCTGAGGACACTGGAAGGTGTCTTGCCACTAGTTGTTCTCCTACCGGAATAGCTCCTTGTAGGGATTTCCATAAGAAAACCTTGATTTTTGGTGTTGTATATGTTTTCCAGATTTTCTCCACTTTCTCGATATCCCATTCCTTTGAATGTGGTAGGAATAAATCTGAAACTCTGAGGTTTTGATACTCTTTTGGGGGTGGGCCATAAGAACATTTTCGCTCAGAACAGGATAGCCAAGGATCAGTCCATATATTGATGAACGATCCATCTCCGATGATCCATCCTAATTGCTTTAGGAGAAGGTCTCTCCCAATGCAAATGCTTCTCCATCCGTGGGATGAAACAGCTGGGACTGTGCTCTCCAAAAAGGAGGAGTTTGTGCAGTACTTTCCTATGAGGACTCGGGCTAACAGGCAGGTAGGGGAATTCACTAGCCTCCAGCTACGCTTTGCTAGTAAAGCATCATTGAAATTGTTGATATCTTTGAAGTCCAATCCTCCAAGATATTTTGGCTTTGCCATTTTACTCCATGCAATCCATGACATTTTTTGTTTTTCAGGTGATGAATCCCACCAAAACCGTGTGAGGGCTGATTGTATGCGGGTGCATAGCGACTGTGGGAGCTTAAAACATGACATCGCTTAAGTTGGCATGGCAGCCAAGACACTCTTTAGCATAATCAATTTTCCTGCTCCCGAGAGGTACTTAGTGGACCAACTCACTGCCTTCATTCTTATCCTGTCTACAATAGAGGTGAACAAATCTTTCTTTTTTCCCAAAATGCTCAGGAAGGCCCAAGTATTTACCAACTCCCCCTCCTTTTCAATTTCCAGAATCCGCATCATTTGGTTCCTTAATTGTTGTGGTGCCTTTCTTGAAAACGAGATAGATGATTTCTGCTTGTTGATAAGTTGACCAGAGACCGCATCATACTTTGCTAGAATTTCCTTTAGCTGAAGACAGTTTTTTGGATTTGCTCTACAGAAGAACATTGTATCATCCGCAAAAAGAATGTGGTTTACACGTGGGCTGCCCATAGCCACTTTTACTCCTTGAAGCTTACCTTTCTCTTGTGCTCTGGTACACAGCCCTGATAGGACTTCGCTACACAGAATGAAGAGGTAAGGAGACAGCGGATCTCCCTGTCTTAATCCTCTTTGTGGTTTTACAAATCCTCTAGCTGCTCCATTTATCAGAAAAGAGTAGGAAAATGTACTTACGCATTGCATTATCCAATTAATCCATAGGGGGTGGAATCCCAACCTTAGAAAAACCCTTCTAATAAACTCTCATTCTAGCCTATCGAAGGCTTTACTCATGTCTGTTTTGATAGCCATGGAGCATTGCACTTCTGCTTTTGAGTTTTTAAGAAAGTGTAGAACCTCATGAGTGATTAGCACATTGTCTGAAATGGATCTTTTTGGGACAAAAGCATATTGGTTCTCTGAAATCAGATCATTCAGGATAGGTTGCAGCCTGCGGGACAGTAGTTTTGAAATGACTTTGTAGTAGACATTACAAAGTGCTATTGGTATGTAGTCAGCCACCTTTTTTGGCCCAGAAACCTTCTGTATTAATCTGATATGAGTCTCATTGATGCTTCTCGGCATACAGCCTGAATGGAAGAAATCATGTACTTCCTTAACAATATCCTGCCCAACCACTTCCCATTTGGTTTGAAAGAAGCTAGCCGAGAATCCATCTGGTCTAGGGGCCTTGTCGGTGTGAATGGAGAACATGGCTTCTTTGATTTCCAGCATTGAAGGATGTTTAATTAGTTGCTGGTTTGTTTCTGGAGAGATTAGTGGCTTTAAAGCAGACTGGACTATGCTCTCTATGTCATGATCAGAGCTAGCTTGAGTCGAGAAAAGATGTTGGAAATAACCAGCAACCACTTTGACTATTTTATCCTCTTCATAAATCGCATGCCCTTCCTCATTTTCTATAACTGAGAACTTGTTCATAGCTTTTCGTTTATGAGTTGTAGCATAGAAGAAACCAGTGTTTTTATCCCCTAAATTTAGCCAAACTTGTCTACTTCTTTGCTTCCAGAATTCTTCTTCAGCCTTGTATGCTGTTTTGAGGTCTTCATTAGATTTTCGCAGGATTTCTTCATTTGGGATTAGGGTTGTCATCGCATCCTCTAAGTCTTGTTTCAACTTGTCGATATAGTCTTTGCTGGTTTTTTGTTGTTGTCTTGACCAGAGGATTATAGCTTTTCTGCATTTAACAATCTTTTGATTTACTTTTAGTTGGGCTTCCTCTTCCCATTCTTTCTCTATTAAAAGTTTTACCTCTGCATTTTCTCTTAATCTTTTATCGTATCGAAAGATGCCTCTTCTTTTCTTTCTTAGAGGGTAAAAATATGTGACTATTGGTTTGTGATCAGAACCTTCATATCGCAGGTACTCACATCTTCCCGAAGGGAATTCTTCTGCCCATGCGCTATTCGAAAGGGCTCTATCCAGGCGGCATTTCACGCTATAGGTACTTCTAGATCCTCTCCATGAGAGTGGATTACCTGAATGTTGAAGGTCGTATAGATCTCCTTCCGAGAGAAAAGTTCTGAAATCGTTAAATGAACCCTCTGAACGCTCAGGTCCTCCTTCCTTCTCTGAATTGTCAACAATATCGTTGAAATCGCCAGATAAAAACCATGGGGCATCTCTGATGAGTGCTAGAGCTGTTAGGTAATCCCAAAGTTGTTTCCTTTTCGCATTGTCAGGATCTCCATAAATGAAAGTAGCAGAAAACGTTTTTCCTTCATATGATATTCGAGTATCAAAAAAGTTGATACATGAAGATATTACATCCACTACTAAATCTTGCTTCCACAACAGGATTAATCCTCCTCCAGCTCTTCCATGGGGTGAGACTATAGAATGGTTCGCAAAACCCAGTTTTTCAACTTTTTCCAGCACGAACTTGTCGGGATTTTTTGTCTCCGATAAGAAGATAATATCCGGGTCCACCCGCCGGTGTATTTCTTGGAGACGATGAACTGTCCAGGGATTCCCTAACCCTTGACAGTTCCAACACACAATTTTTAAGGAAGAGGAGAAGACGGATTCTGAAAATCCGTTCCCTTCTTCTTTGATGCTAGGATTAGTTTTGGTGCTACTTGCTGTTGGGAGGCTGGGTTTCTGCTTGGTCCTGCACTAGGAACCGAAGCTGCTGAGTGTATAGCTGGTCGAAGGTTCTCCTCAGGGCGAGGGATAGTTAGATTATGTTTTTTCCGAGGTGAAGGTTGGCCTTTTGCGGTCTTTCTCTTACGTTGGCCAGCACCAATAAAAGCTGTAGAGATTGATTGTGTTATCTTTTTTCCTGGTGGTCTGCCCAATTTTTTACCTCCTGTCTTTGCCAGACATTTGATATTTTTTTGTTGGTCTGTTGGTTGCAGATTCATAGGTCCAAGGCGCTGCGAAATTGGGATTCTTTCTTGAGAACCATATTGTTGAGTAACTTCTGCAGCTTCTTCAACCACATAGTTAGCCAAGGAGGCTCGAACCATCTGGGCTGCAGTTTCTTCTAGTTGTCCTTGCTCTTCTGCTAGTCTAAATATTTCTTTTCTTGCTGCACTCTTCGAAGGGTCAGCACAGTTTGAATATTGTATCATCACATCCCAGAGTTCCCCCAATGCTACATTCATCGCCTCTTGCGGGAGGGTTTCAGCAGGTCGTTCTGGGGTGGATTCTTTATCAAGAAGAGGTCTTCTAGGCCGAGAAGATTCCGATCTCTCCTGAGGAGGTGCTGGTTGGATGATTTGGGGCTTTATTTGGTTACTTTTTTCCACACATCTGGAACTTGATGGTGCTTGGGGATATTTTCTTGAAGCCAAAGGGTAAGATTGTCTATTCATCGAGACTGGGTGAGTTCTTCTTGCCTCTGATTCTTCTGTATTTCTGTAAATATACTCTCTAGAGTAATGATCCCGCTTGCTGTACTCTCTGTCTCTAAATTCACTTCTTGTTGCGCTTCTTTCAGGGTTAGTTGAAACATCATATCCAACTTTATACCGAGATTGGATTTGGTACGATCCTGGTCTATAGGGAGCCTGAGGTGGGGGCTCTTCTCTACTTCTTTGGTACTGATTAGATCCCACTCTAATGGGTGCCCACGGGGGGAGCTCTTCTCTGCTTTTTTGGGATACTCTGGATCCTGAGATTGCAAGAGCTGGAGATCCTTGCTCTCTTTCATAATGCCGAGGCTTTGAGGCTGCAGGGCCTGAGGTATTTTCCTTTAGATTTGGGCAATTTTTTGCTTCATGGTCAAGTCGATAACCGATAGAACAATGATTTTCCAACTTTTCATAAACTAGGTATGCCATAACTTCCTCTCCATCATCAAATTCCACTACTGAAGCTGTAATGAGGGGTTGCAATCCAGCAATATGAACCCTCATCCTAGTTGTAGTTGCCGTTATTTCTATAGCTTCCAAGTGTCCAATATCGCTTGCTATGCTGTTTAAAGTTGCATCAGACCATAGATGCACAAGAATTCCTTGGACCTGGATCCAGAACGGTATTTGCGACGGGAAATAGCTGGATGTCGTTGGTTCCCATCTTTGGAGGATTATCATCCAATGCGCGAAATGATAGGGTATGTTATCCAGAACTTTTGGAAGATCTTGTTTCGAGGAAAACTGGAATTGAAATAGTCTTTGACCAAGGTCAGCACCTACTGGTTTAGTTTTCACTTTCCAGTGGCCAGACAGGAAGGGAATTACGAACCACAGACGTTGAGCTTTGTTGGTGGTTCTGCCGATGAGGGTGAGGGAGTGTTTTTGGATTAGTTCCGAGTTGTCAAAAGGTGGGACTTTTACTCGAGCTGTTCTTGGATGTACCACAGGACATGCTAGAGCTTTCCCTTTCTCAGAGTAAGACAGTCTACGGTTCATGCTTGCGGCTGAGATTTTTGGCTGGTTAGAGATTATGAAGGGTTCTTCCCTGTGAGTGAAACAAAAGTCTCCTAAAACCGGTATGCAGGTAACACTTAGGACGGAGCAGACTAGTAGAGGTTGGATCTCTCCATTTTCACAAGATTCTTTATCTGAGGATAAGATAGTTCAACGAGTTCCAGAGGATGCTCGAGAAGGAAGAGATAAGGGTATCACCTGAAGCTTCCTGCGACAAGGAAAGGACCCTCCGACCTCCTGTCGGGGGTGGATCCCGGCGAGTTCCGACCAAAACCGACGGAGAAAGATGAACTTTTACTATTTTGAGTAAATAAAAGTAGATAGAAATTGTATAAAGTAGATCTCAGATATTTTTGGTAATCTTCGAAATCAGTGCCTGGGAGAGAAAGAAAAAAAAAAGTGAGTGAGAATTGAGAAATTATACCAAATTGATTATAGTTTTGAAAAATATTATTGGACTTTTGATTTTTTTTTGGTGTGTTATTGAGAGTATACCAAATTGTTTATATAGAAGTGAGTGAGAATTGAGAAATTAGAATTCTTTTCTATTAGTAGTCCATTGTTTAAGTTCCTTAATCTAAATGAATTTTTTTTTTCTTATTACTTAGTTTACCTTTAATAATAAATTTAAATTTTCTATTTTTTTGTTTAATAACATTGACCTTTAAGGATTATCAATCAGTTATAATTTTTCCGATTTTCTTATTAACTTTGACGTTTATGATAAATTAATTTTTTCTATTTTTCTTTTTTTGTTTAGTAATTTTAAATTTTATTATTAGAAATGGATTATAAAATTTTCCTTTATTGTTAATATTATGTGACAAATTAATTCTAATAAAAAAAAAAATTTACACGTGTCAAAATCTTATCGATTGATTTGACACGTGTCGCGATCAGGTGAGTTATTAACTTTGAAACATTTAGCTTTATATAATAAGAAGATAGGGAAAATTGCATAAAAACCTTCAAACTGACACCTACTGACACTTTAAACCTTCAGAGAATTTCACTCACATTATAAACCTTCAAACTGGAAATATTAACACAAAAAACCTTCAAATTAGATTTTAAGTACACTTTCTTCGTTTAAAGTGTCAGTATGTGTCACTTTGAAGCTTAGGACATTCTTAAGGTTTATCGTCATGAGTCCACGTACTCCATCTTTGCCATGGTTGTGCTTCATCAACGAGGAAAGTTCCCGGTCTTTTGCTTCTGTCGTAATCTTTGTCGGGGTGCTGAAGGGGCTCCTGGTATTCTTTTCTCGGTTTGTCTCTTGAGCTCGATGCCTTTGGAAGTGCATGCTTCTTGGCTAGAGCGGCCTTTTTTTCTTCGTGTTCGATGAACAGGTTAGCTCGGTGCATCCCGTCCTCCAATGTTTTCGGGGTATCGAGCTTCAATCGTCACAAAAATTAGACTCGTGCCACAGTGAGTTCAGCAAGGCAGGTATCGATGCGTCATCGGAGATGACGATTTGGAAAACCACTCTGTTGAATCTGCCGATGTAAGACCAGAGAAACTCATATATTCCTTGTGATAGATTGTAGAGGTCGGAGCATGATGTTATTTTTATGATGTACATGGAGTAATGTTGGATGAAAATTGCCGACAGTTCGTCGTAGTTGTTGATAGAGTTCGGCTCCAAGCGTGAGAACCATGATAATGCGACTCGGCTAAAACTCGCCCCTAACAGTTGGCACTTGCTGCCATCCCGCTCCAAGTCTGTGAAATGTTCGCATGACATCGCTAGATTGAATACGGTCATGAATTCGCTTGGGTCTGAGGTGCCGTCATAAGCCGTTAGTTTCATCTTCCAAGGGTGTCGTATTGGAACTCCAGTTATCTGAACTGTGAATGGGGTGTTCTGCTTCTGCCTCAGGACACGATCGAGTTTGGGTGCCGCTCTAGTAGCTTGGTGGAGTCTGGATTTGAGATCTTTGAGTTCGTTACGCATCCTCTATAGCTCCCGATCTCGCGCAAGGTCATTGATCTGTTGCTGGGGAATTTAAACTGTTGGTGCCGAGTTGGCGATGTTTCCTACGGAGCCGAGAGTAGGTGGTTGATGGTCTTGCAATTCGCTGAGCAGGTTCCTCTGGAGACGAGGAGGGTATTCTATCGGCTGCCTTGGAGTTTAATCTCTTTGTAGCTCATCTAAGAGGGAGTTTAGGGTGATTTGAGCAATTCTTAGTTAGTCAATCTGCATGTTACTTCCGTGAGATAGCTCCTTTATCTCGGCAAGCAGTGTATGGAAAAGAGTCATGGCGTCTTGCTGCGCGATTGGAGCTCCATGATGATTGTCGACATGTGGTGGTGATGGTGGTGGTTGCACCGTTTCCGAGTTCACCGTGATTCATTCATCTCGGCCTTCGGGGTCATCTCTGAGAGGAGATTGGTAAGGTGGTGTTCCTAACATCGCCGAGTTGCTTTACATGGTGATAATCTCCTAATCCCCACAGACGGCGCCAATTGTTGAATCCGGGTTGCAACAAAGTAAATAAAAGACAATAGTGGAGATCGGGAAATATCGTTTTATTAGCAAATCTCGACGAAATACAAGAATTAGGTCGTCAGAGTTTAACCGGAAAAAGTATAAAACGAAACTAAGAAACTAGACCGGAAATCTCGGAGCTAGGTCTCTTAGGTCTTGCGGGAATTTGTGATACCGTGTGAATGAGGTGATATTCGCTATTTAATTATAAGGTCTCGAGGCGGTCCGATTTCCTTATTTTTTTGCGGGTTCTGATAAGAAAATATTCCTTTTTTCGGAGGTCGACGCCGACTTAGGTTAATCGGGTTTAATGGGTCTGGAAGCTGACTAACGTGCCAAGGCGAGTCGAATGAACGTTGGGCCGTGATGGGCCGAGTTTGTTTAGAGTTGATTCAATCATTAATGGGCCGACGTGGGCCTTAGTCGAATGTGAAGGCCTAAACCGTAATTGGCCAAGGTGGGCTAGATCAAAGTAGATCCATTCAAGTTGATGCAAGTCAACATATCGAATTAACCGGTTTAGATTCGGTTTGTGACATATTTAAAGAGGTGCATAGCTTATCTCCAATGTAAGAGGCGGAAGATGACTTTTATGTAGCAAATCTCGCTTTGATTATTTACAAATGATATGCATGGTGTTTTACTTTAGATTTGTTGCAAGGTATAGTCATCATATATGGTCAGGCATGTATATGCATGGTTACACAAAATCATTTTGTCTACGATCGTAAAAGATACACATATCATTGTAAATAAAGGATATAAAGATTCAGCATAAATATGAGAAAATATTAATAGAACATCGCACCGATTTATTGTCATGTGTTGAAAAATATACGAATATTTTTATTTAACCAATTTAATTTTTCATGAGTATTTATGTTCATGTACTTTATAATTAAATTATTATTACCAATATGAGCATTAGACCGAGGCTGAGTATAACATTTCACATCTTATTATTAAAGAGATAATACATCATCACTGAAAGCAAGAAATTTGGATCAAGTCTCCATCGATACAATAACATAATTTTATAGCTTAGTTAAGTAGATCATATTGTTTGTTATTGTTTTGGTTCTTTGGAATTTTTGTTCTCATAGACGGTGGAGATTGGTTACATTTTCTGTGACAATCGGAACACTCTCCTGCTGAGGATGAGCTTTGACAATGGGGACGACAAATCACATTGCATTCCACTTCTGATTTTGCTTCACCACTGATCACAATCACCGCTATTATCATCATCATTATCCACACAATGCTCAAATTTTTACCCATCTTTCTTGTTTATGTTTTTCTTTTTACCTTTTTATGTGGGGGGAATGAATGAGTCAAGATGTCAACTTACATCTCTATTTATAACTTCAAAGTAGTGACAAAGATGTCATTTCCAATTGAAAAAAATTGAAGTTTATTATTTTATATTATTTTGGACACATAAATCTAAAGGTATAATATCAAGGTGGACATATTTCATATTATAAAAGTACATTTTAATCATAGTTTGAAAAAAAAAATAAGTTTATTATTTTATATTATTTTGGACACATAAATCTAAAGGTATAATATCAAGGTGGACATATTTCATATTATAAAAGTACATTTTTAATCATAGTTTGGACACATAGTTTGAAAACAAAATAAGTTTATTATTTTATATTATTTTGGACACATAAATCTAAGGGTATAATATCAAGGTGGAAATATTTCATATTATAAAAGTACATTTTTAATCATAGTTTAGACACATAGTTTGAAATTTTTTTAAGTTATATTATTTTGGACACATAAATCTAAAGGTATAATATCAAGGTGGAAATATTGTATATTATAAAACAACATATTTAATCATATTTTTTTTATCGATTTTCTATGTTTCTAATGAAAAAAATAATCTATATTTCCTTTGTTTGGATTTTTCATTAGATTTATTTTTAAAATAAAATATTTTCTACCAATTATAACATGAAATATGAAATTACTATAGAAAACTGTATGATATTATTAGATTTGTTTATTACAAAGTATTATAGATATATCTTATTATTATAACATTCATTTAAAAAAAAAATCAAAAATAATTAATTTCTATTTTTTATATTTGATAGGTGTCATATTTTAATATTGTTTTCCAAATTTAGCATCAAAAGTTGAAAATGACAATAATAGCACAAATTTTGATAATAATAACACAATTTTAATATTATAATGACCTAAAATCTTTTCCTAATGGGGACAAACTAAACTCTAAATTGGAAATAGTGAACTCAAACATAATGTTTAATTTTATTTTAAATTTATTTTGGGTAAACAAGTTTTCTTACATAATTATTTGTGTTATTTTCGGAATTATAAATTTAGGGTGCTAGTTTTGGCACAAAAATATAAATTTTGGACTATTTTAGGGTATTTCTCTTACTTTAAAATATAAATATTTATTTTTATTTGTATCCTTCTTTAAATTGTTAAATGTGTTAATATAAATTCATTATCATTTTCAAAACTTTGTGATATTCTGACATTTTTCACCTTTATATTTTATATTTATAACTTTTTGAAGTATTTTGTTTAACAATTAGTTGTCCTAAGTTTCAATAAATATCATATTTTGTTGAGGAGATTACTAATAAATTTTATTTAAGGGTTGACCTATAAATAATTTATACTAGATTCTCACCCACGCTCTTGCGCGGTGAAGCTTCTGGTTTTAAAAGCAATGTACCTAAACTCTTGTTTCTTTTTGGTAATAAATTCACATTTTATATATAAAAAAAACTATAGAGGATACCATACAAAACTTTGATATTAAGATATAACAAAAAGGACTTACAAAAATTTGTCCACGTATATTAATTTTAGATAAATTTGTCTACGTTTGCTTGAAGATCTTGTTGAAGTTCTGTCAAGGTTGTCTTGTCGGTAATTGAAGTTTAGAAATTCTGATTTTGTAAGGTTTCATCACTATAGGAGAAATCAGAAGCTTGGCTGGTGAAGTCACCCTCTTGATATTTCTTTTAAAGGCCTCCATGGGAAGAAAATTATGTACTTTTGGTGTGACATTCTAGTTCGGTTTCTCATTTTTTTGCTATGTTTCGAGTTGAGAGATTGCTTGTTTTTATTGTTTTTCTTTGTAATCTCTGTTTTATTGTCTCTTTTGTTTGGGCTTTAGTCTCCGGGAGTTCTATGAACTCGTCGGCTTTGTCTCCGGAAGGTTTTCGGCTTTGTAGTTTTTTTCTTTGTTGTATCTTAGTCTCCAATCGGACTTTTGTTTATCGGAGGACGTGTTCATGTCGATTAAACATCGTATCCCAGCCATGTATCACATCCTTGTATTTCACCCTGGTTTCTACCATGTTTAATAAAATTATCAGAGGAAAAAAAAAAGTGTGTAAGAGGCAGAAGATGACTTTTACGTAGCAAATCTCGCTTTGATTATTTAAAAATGATATGCATGGTGTTTTACTTTAGATTTTTTTGCAAGGTATAGTCATCATATATGGTCAGGCCTGGTATATGCATGGTTACACAAAATCATTTAGTCTACGATCGTAAAAGAGGTATACATATCATCTACTACTAATAAAAGTTGATACTATATGAATCTAAGGATATCCACATATGATTATCAACATTCAAAATTAAGAAAGTTTCCAAATCCTATATTATTTTTCGTAAAAAATATAAAAGATAAGAAAAGTATGTATAAAATTTTCATTAACAACAAAAAAACCAACATGACATATAATTTATTTTTTTTGTTACGCTTTTTATGTTGATTTTTCATAGAGTTAACATAGATATCAAGTTATTTTTATTTTACATAATTTTTGTTTTTTTGTTAATTTAGCTCTTTTGATATTTATTTCCAATTTTGATTTTTTCTTGCATAGATATTAAATTAATTTCCTTTTAAGTGATTTTTTTTCTTTTGTTAATTTAGCTATTTTGATATTTATTTAAGATTTTTTTTCTTTTGTTAATTTAGCATATTTTAATTGGTCGTTTAAAATTATATGTGGATGCCCTGAAAAGCCTATAGCTTCAACTTTTATTAGTAATAGATTAGATGTGTATATACACACACGTTTAGAGAACACTTTGTTTATTACGATGAACTAATTTTACCACAATTTTTGGTACATAAATATTTATTATCTATTAAAAGTATACATGTTACTTATAAAAATTATAGTTACTTGATTCTAAAGCTTTCCACATAAAATTTTAATTAACAAATAATTATAATATACATTAGCATCTAAATTTTTGCACATGTCCATAAACACTTTCCACCCGATCGCATGGAATAGATATTGCGGAAATGATCGAAGAAATTACATTTTTATATTTGGCTTGGAATTGCCATAGATCAATATATGTGTTCTTTGTTTTTAGTTGTTCTATTTGTTATTCATTTTTCTGAATTTTATGTAAGTTGTATTGATTTTGCCTAGTTAATTGTCTTCTTGATCAAAGCTATACCCTCATGGAATATAAAAGAATAAAGAACATCATGAGAAAGAATTCACCCATTGATTGAGAAAAATGATTACAATGAAAGAAAAATGACCATTTGTAAACCAATTTTTTCGGATATAAAATAATGTTTGTTACTTCAATATTCTTTGCAATGACTCCTAAATATGAGAATTAAATCCTCATCGCTTATGTTTATAAATTTTATCGAAAAATTATTGAAAAGTTACCATAACCAATATGTCACTAGATAAAATTTTAGTTTCTATCAAGGTAAAACTGACAAAAAGTATATTTACTTTGTCGGTTTTTTGTTTTATTAATTTGTTTCAAAGTTCATTGCATATTCATATATTGTCTCGGTTTCAAAAAAAAAAATTTCATAAATACGAGAGCAATAGTTGTGCTTATTAGTTTGTTTTCGATTTATAGATTAAATTGAAAATTCGTATTGTTTTTTTTTTTTTTTTTGTCAACAGCCTAAATACTTACACCGATTCAGTAAACCAAACCGGGGGTATCGAGTTTACATAGATAAAATCGGATGGGTATACTTGATTACCCCGTGCTAACTTGTCTGCCACTGTGTTGTTTGCGTGTGGGGTATATGTGAGAGAGAAAAAAGTGAATTTCTCCTTGCTCCTCGCGAACTCCTCCAAATGTAGTGTAAAAGCCGGCCACTCCTTGGGTGTAGACACCATCTTCACCAACTCTGAGCAGTCTGTTACAAAGGTTATCGTCATCTTCTGATTTGCAGTCATACAATGCATCGCCCAAATGAGCGCCTCTAATTCTACGTGTAGTGGGGAGAGGTTTCTTCGCAGGTTCTGTGATCCCATGATGGCACCTTCGACCCCCTTTTGAAAGTAGTGCCATCCTAAACTAGAATAGTTGTCCGTTTCCTTCCACGAGCCATCAATATGGCATTTCGGTCCATCATATACCTCATGTTGAGCCAGCATCGTGTTAGGACCGATTAGTTGAGAAATTATGTCTTGTTCCCTAATTTGTGCCGTTTCCCAGGTTATGGCCTCCGTTTCCGCTATCCTTAGTATCTCTTGTGGGTTTCTGTCCACGTTTGAGAATACCTTATCATTCCTTGCTTTCCAAATATTCCATGCAATCCAAGAGAAACTTGCGTTCTTATCCTCCTTTGGAAGTCTCTAGAATAGATAATCAAAATTAGAGAAAACCGATGTCATCGGAAACACTCCCGGGGCCGAAGAAATATGAGAGAGTGCCCATGTTTGTAGAGCCGGTGGGCATTCAAAAAGAACATGATTAATCGTTTCTCCTTCCGCTCCACACCATGCACATTGTGTATCACAATTTATTCCTCTAGCGCGTAGATTCGCTGAAACCGAGAGACATCCCGAGATGGTCTGCCAAATAAAATGTCGTAATTTCAGTGGGCGGGCTAATTTCCATGTACGTGCTTGTAATTTATTCGCATCCGGCCCGTAGAGGTAATTCTCGCCGTTGGCTGATAGTTGTTGCTCGATCTGGTATCCCGACAAAACCGTATATTTGCCTGTTTTTTGTATAATGCCAGCTAGGGATATCTTGCCTATAAGTGCTACTGATAGGTATACTGCGAATAATTTCCACGTCAACCGGGTCGATGATTGCCGTTATCAACTCCATGTTCCATGTTTGTGTTGTGGGATCAACCAAATGATTTACCCTAAGGTTTGGGTAATAATTGTACCACTTACATGTTGCTGACCTCGGGGAAGAATATGGTATCCATGGGTCGTTCCATACTGAGATAGAACCACCTGATCCAACTCTTTTAATGAGCCCTTTTGCAACCAGAGGTCTAGCCGAAATAATGCTCCTCCATCCAAAAGATGGGGAGTAAGATCTTATGGGGTCTAAAGTGTCTGAATTCCGAAAGTAACGACCCTTAAAAATCCGAGAAAATAACGATTCCGGTTTATCCAATAGCCTCCATAATTGTTTTGCCACCAGTGCTGTGTTGAAATCATCTATTGTTCGAAAACCAATTCCGCCATCTGATTTGCTCCGACACATCTTCGTCCATGCTATCCAATGCATTCTTTTCTGTTGACCGTCTGAGCTCCACCAGAACCGCGCTGCCGCACTAGTTAGTTTTGCGGTGATGGACTTGGGTAGACGAAAACATGACATAACGAAAGTGGGCATAGCTGATGCTACCGATTTAATTAAAACCTCTTTACCCCCTTTGGTCAGTAGCCGTGATGTCCATCCATTAATTATGTCGTTGTGTCTCTCGACGACAAAATTAAAAATCTGACTCTTTGGTCCTCCGAGACTTTCTGGTAAACCCATATAAGTACCCACTCCTCCCAAAGTTAGGATTCCTAACAATTGTTTAATCTCAACTTGTACCGCTTCTTGTACAGTATATCCGAAAGTTAATGATGATTTTGAAATATTGATTTGTTGCCCTGAGACCGACTCGTATTGTTTAAGTATATGCAAGATAGTGTGACATTCTTGTACCGTAGCCTTGCAGAAAAACAGACTATCATCCGCAAAGAGTAAGTGTGAGACTGCTGGGCCTGCCCTCGCCACTTTTATCCCCGTAAGTGTTTTCTCCCGTTCTGCTTTCCGTATATTGGCTATCAAGACCTCCGTACAAAGTATGAATAAGTAGGGTGATAATGGGTCACCTTGCCGCAACCCCCTGCGTGGAGTTATTTGTCCTTTTAGTTGGCCGTTTATAAGTATCTTGTATTGTACCGATTGGACGCACCACATCATCCATGATATCCATTTTTCCACAAAACCAAATTTTCTCAAGAGATGTTCAATAAATGGCCACTCTACCCAGTCATATGCTTTGCTCATATATGTCTTAATTGCCATAAGTTTACTTTTGTAAGATTTATTTGTACATAGGTCGTGAAACATCTCCTTGGCAATCAGAATAGTATCAGAGATCAATCTCCCTGATACAAAGGCTGATTGAGTCTCTGAAATCATGTCCGGTAGCAACCTCTTTAATCTCTGACATAAAAGCTTTGAAATAATCTTATAGCCCACATTACACAGACTTATAGGCCTTAATTCCGTCATTCGAGCGGGACGTCCTGTCTTCGGAATAAGACAAAGATTTGTCATATTCAGCCATTGATCAAACCTCCCCGTCTCCAAGAAACCGTTAACCAAACCTACTACATCTGCCTTTATAATTTGCCATGATCGTTGTAAGAATAGTGCCGTCATTCCATCCGGGCCCGGAGCCTTTTCTGGGTGCATAATAAATAGAGCCTTGCGAACTTCCTCTTCTGTGGCCAATGTCGTGAGAATATCATTATTCTGTTCCAAAACTAGGGCCGGGATTTCGCTTAGCGCATTCTCAAATTCTCTCGGGGAAGTTGAGGTGAATAATTCCTCGAAGTAATTTACCGCCACTTGTTCAACCTCTTTATCCGAGGTGAACCAAGATCATGATGCATTATGTAGGTCAGTAATCCGATTTATCGCCCGTCTTTGCTTGACTTGCGCATGATAGAATTTTGTGTTTCTGTCCCCCGCCGTTGCCCATAAAGTGCGACTTTTTGTTTGCCAAAATAATTCCTCATCTAAGTAAGCCTCTTTTAGTTTGCGTGTAATATCAATCAGTTCCTCGTGTGTGCTATTATCATCATTCTGGACCTCCTCTAACGCTTGTTATAAATCCCTAATTTTCTCCTTGCCGTATGGTAAATTATTTTTCCTCCATTTTGATATTTCTAGCCGACAATTCTTTATTTTGTCTCTAATTGAAGACCGATTTCCGCCTGGATTAATTTCCCATCCCTTTAAAATTGTTTCCATTAAGCCGTCATGTCCGATCCACCGTTTATCGAACCAAAACTGGCCCCGTTTCTGGGGAATTTTATCCTATGTAGTGGCAATGATTGGTCTATGGTCCGACCCAATCATTGCTAAATATTCGACATATGAATGTGAGAAAATGTCATGCCAATCTTCATTTGCTAAGGCCCTGTCCAGACGACACCGAACAATTTTCGACTTTCGTCTTCCCCTCCAGGACATGGTATTACCGAAACACTGAAATTCCAAAAAACCACAGTGTTGTATCATGAGATTGAATGATATAAAAGAGGATGTGTGCCTTAAATTGCCTCCCTGCTTTTCATTATTTCCCGTGATTTCATTTAAGTCACCAATTATAAACCATGGTCCCAATCGTGATAAATTTGTCTGTGTTAACCGTTCCCAAACTTGGTCTCGAAATTTCGGTATCGGGTCCCCATAAATAAACGACAAGAAAACTTGTTTTCTTTGTATTTTCGCCTCAATATCAATTATCTGATTACTTGAGAATAAAATATTAACATCTAGTGAATCGTCATAATATAAAGCGAGTCCACCACTCGCGCCACGCGGTTCAACCGTGTACAATTTATTATAACCGAAATGAAATTGAAATTTTTGCATAAAAGAAAATTCTTGCTTGGTTTCAGAAAGAAATAAAAATTCTGGTTTATGTTTCTTCCAAACCTCCCTTAGATAACCTATTGTGTATTTATTTCCCGGACCTTGACAATTCCAACTCATAATTCTCATAAAATAATTAATTTGATTTTGCTGAACCGGTATTCAGGTTTAAAGAGACCTTCAAACCTATCCCCTTTGCCTCATCACCAATATGAACCGAAGCCTTCGCCGTCGTCTTCTTCCTCGGAGAGATCATCGCTTGGACCATCCTCTTCTTTGATCCAACACCATAAACCATTGGGCCTGGTTTATTGATTTTCTTCCTTACATCTTGGTTCTTATCCTGAACAACTTTTGTTTCTTCATGTAGGATTAATTCCTGCATCACTGATATGCTCAAATTAATACCCAAAAAGTACTAAAGCAGTAGTTGTAGTACAGTAGGGGTCGAACACAAGGACTCACAGAAACACACAATAGATTATGTAGATGAGAATTAAGCTAAGCAATTCAGTTGAAATAAAAAGCAATAAACAGTAAAAGAGTTGTAAAATCGATGGAAGAATATATGCCCAGGGTATTTCTCAGGAAATCAATGAATGCAGATAACCAATCAGTCAGGATTCAGATTTAGCGCGGTTCTTGAACTCAAATCACTAAGCTATAATTAACCAACCGTCGTTGCGAGAATTATCTAAATCTAAACTTCAGAATCCCAAATCTCTTTGCAAATTCCTAAGAATAAATCAGCTTTAATACCGAGTTCGATATATTCATAATTCAATTAAACCAAATCTCTTTGCGAATAATCAATTTGCTCACCCTAGGTTCTGTCAGATTACTCAATTGCACTGTCGTGCCTAATCGATTAACCTAAGATCTAAGTTCCATATTCGTCAACCTAGAATTAGCTTTGAGAACAACCTATGGTGAAGAACTATTTCAGATGGTGAATCCTAACTAATCAATTACCAGCAATCAGAGAAAACCATATGAGAAAATGCTAAACCTAAGATGGATCTACTCAGACATGGAAAATGAAACAATCAACATAACTGAATAGATCATTAAATAAAACAATAAGAAAAGAGTAACAAGAGGGTTCGAAATCTTCTCTCGGACGAACAGAGTTTCAGACTTGTCTCCCTTCAAAAGCTCTCTCACAAAACCAGAATAAAATAAAGCATAGCCATGAAAGTGGCTGTAAAATCCTATTAAATAACATAAATCACGTTTTGGGGCTTCTTGTAAATAATAAAGATTTCTGGGCAATTTTGCAATTCTTCAACTCTTCATTAAATTCGCCGTCCGTGTCTGCTTCGATGAGTATCGACCGATACTAGGCAGTATCGATCGACACTGGTGCTTCAAATCGGGTACTCAGCTACACGACCTTCTGCTTTGATCCAAAATGCTCCAGAAAGCTCCAATATCTCCAATTATGCTCCAAACGTGCTAAAACCTGTAAAAGACTCTAAACCACTACAAAATAGTAGAAAGACTCTATAAAACGGACTTATATCATGGCCTAAAAGGGGTAAAAACCATAATATATCAGCTCCCCCAGACTTAGCCTTTGGTTGCCCTCAAGCAAAACAGAAAAGTAAACCAGAGAAAGAGGTTTGAAAACACGGAGACTGATATATCATGGTTTTTACCCCTTTTAGGCCATGATATAAGTCCGTTTTATAGAGTCTTTCTACTATTTCGTAGTGTTTTAGAGTCTTTTACAGGTTTTAGCACGTTTGGAGCATAATTGGAGATATTGGAGCTTTCTGGAGCATTTTGGAGCAAAGAAGACGTTCGTGTAGCTGAGTACCCGATTTCACGCTTGGTATCGATCGATACTCACTAGTATCGGTCGATACCAACTGCAGCAGACACGAGTCGCGACTTAAATGAAGAATTGAGGAATTGCAATTTGGTCCAGAAGTCTTTAATTATTACAATAAACCCCAGAACGTGTTTTACCATTATAATTAGGTTTTTCAGCCACTTTGGTGGCGATGCTTTCATTACTCTTGATTCTACTTTGGTTTTTGGAGAGACAACTCTGAACTCGTGTTTTCTTATTTGATTTCTTTGATGACCTTAGGTGAGCAAAATAACTATTCGCAAAGAGAT
Source organism: Eutrema japonicum (assembly GCA_030161315.1). NCBI lineage: Eukaryota > Viridiplantae > Streptophyta > Magnoliopsida > Brassicales > Brassicaceae > Eutrema > Eutrema japonicum. The sequence continues at coordinate 47,920,619 of BSQW01000011.1, forward strand.
TTGGTTTAGTTGTTTTGTGAACAAATCAAACTTGATCTAAACACTGATTTAGACTTTAGTATTCGCAAAGAGATTTAGAATTCCTAGAATTTAGATTTAGATAATTCTCGCAACGACAGTTGGTTAATTATACTTTAGTGATTTGAGTTCAAGAACCGTGCTAAATCTGAATCCTGACTAGTTAGTTTATCTGCATTCATTGATCTCCTGAGAAATACCCTGAGCCTATCTTTCTCCCAATCGAATTACAACACTTTTAATTTACGCACTGCTTTCAATTACATCTGAATTGCTTAGCTTAATTATCGTCTATATAATCTATTGTGTGTCTATGTGAGTCCTTGTGTTCGACCCCTACTTTACTGCAACTACTGCTTAGTACTTTTAGGGTATTAATTTGAGCATATCAAATTTGGCGCCGTTGCCGGGGACTCAATTCGCCATTAGATTTTAGTCTGAGAATTTCGACTAAGTTCGTCGGTATCGATCGATACTACCTAGTATCGGTCGATACTCGTCGTCTTCTTTTGTTGATATCGATCGACACCACCCAGTGTCGATCGATACTCAGCGTGTTTTTTGTTACTCACGTGCTTTGCCTAGTGTGTTTCAGGTGTGAATTTGGAACGTGCAAAAAGGAAAGCAAAGAAGGCAGCAGAGATGAATAATACGATGATTCTGATTCAGAATGCTGCTGGAGCTTTGAGAGACCAAGAGGGTCAGTTGTGCAACGAGAGAGGACAACGTAAGGATGGAGAGGGGAACATCATTCCACCTGCTCATGTTGTCGCTGGGAATATCCCTGGGAACGCGAATGCAGGGAATGCTGTGGCTGCTCGCGGTAGAACGATTGGTGAGTACAACAGGCCTGATCAGTTTTATGCTAATCGATCAGCGATTCGTCCTCCACCTTTTCAGAGGAATGACTTTGAGCTAAAATCTGCATACTTCACTCTTGTGGGTCAGCATCTTTTTCATGGTTTTCCTCATGAACACCCTATGGATCACATTGAGAGGTTTGAGGATCTGGTTACAAGCATCAAGAGCAATGGAGTGTCCTATGATTACCTCTTCTGCAAGCTCTTCCCATATTCTCTTGGTGGAGATGCGACCTACTGGCTGAAGCAGTTACCTCCTGGATCACTGACTACTTGGGAAGAAACTAAGACTTCCTTCATGAACAACTTCTATGATGATGCACGATCCGAGGATCTCAGGAACAATATTTCTCAGTTTTCTCAAGGACCGACTGAGGCACTCAAGGCTGCTAGGATTCGTTTCAAGTCATATCAGAGAGATTGCCCGCACCATGGTCTCACTTAGGTTCAGCTGCTGGGTACTTTCTACTGAGGAATCGATTGGAGGTATCAGATGGCTCTAGATGCTGCGAGCAATGGAAATTTCTACACGAGATATCCTGACGATGCCTATGTGCTTATTGAGAACTTGGTTTCTAGCAATAGTACCAAGAATGCAGACATGGAGCGCAAGAAGCAAGCTGATAACTTGGATTACTGTCAGATTGCTGAGGTGAATGCTAAGTTAGATTTGTTTATGGACAAGCAGCAGAAGGCTGTTCGTTTTGCTAAAAAAGATGGAGTGAAATTTGTTAACCATATTGATGAAGATGGATTTCAAGATCAAAGGTATCAATGCCCACCCACACCACCCAGAACTTCTGAGAGTATGATGGAATCCATGCTTGAACAACTTCTTCAGGGACAGCAGAAGATGACACTAAACCTCAATGGGAAGATGGACGCTATGTACACAGATCTGAATGGGAAAATTGAGTCTCTCAGTATTCATCAGAAGATGCTGGAAACTCAAATAGCAGAAAATTTCGTGTTGACAGAAAATCCCCATGTATCGATCGATACCAGCCAGTGTCGATCGATACCAGTCCAAGAATCTGTCAAGGACGTCTCGAAGGAGCAAGCATCGACCGACACCATCCCTGTATCGATCGATACTCCTTCTGTGTCTGTCGATACTGAAGCGCAGGTTGAGAAGGAACCAGAAATTATCACGGAGAGGGTGTACAAACCCAAAATACCTTATCCTATGCCTCCTATGATGACAAAGAAGGAATGGAAGGATGTCAGATGCAAAGCTATGCTGGATAAGCCTATTGAGGAGCTTCCTTTTGTTGATGATATATCGGACGATGAGACTTCGAACACCACCCCTGTATCGACCGATACCCTTTTGTATCGACCGACACCCGTCCACGAATCTGTCAAGGACGTCTCGAAGGAGCAAGCATCTACCGACACCATCCCTGTATCGATCGATACTCACCCAGATATTGCAAAGGAGCTGCGTATGAGTGTTGACAGACTTCGCAAGCCCAAGAAGGTGAATCCTATTCTCCAACACCTCCGAGCCCCCATCACTCCAAAGCAGCTGCGTGGCTTTGAGAAGATGGTACGAAGGATACCCCACTCATTCACTTTTGAAGAAGCTCTAGAGGGCTGGCCTCGCTAAGTCACTTCAAAGATTGCAGAGAAACCCTAGAAGAGATCGAAGTACTCTTCATCAAGGCAAGAAGCAAGTCACTACCGCTGCGGCAGTTGACCAAGAGGGAAGACCCAGGCATATTCTCCGTTCCATGCTCCATCTCTGGAGTTGCATTCAAAGAGTCTCTTGTTGACTCAGGGACTAGCGTCAATGTCGTGTCAAGGGCAATTGCAGAGAAATTGGGAGCTGATATTCGACCGCCCATGTCATCTATCACATTCGCGAATTGTTCCACCTCACTTCCATATGGTACAATCCCTGATTTGCTGGTTAAAGTAGGAGACTGTCTCGTTCCTGCTGATTTTCATGTTGTGGAGATGAGTGCACAATCTCGTACGCAGTTGATTCTTGGAAGACTGTTCATGGCTACGATTGGTGCCATTATGGACACACCCAGCAAGCAAATCTCGTTCTCATACATTGACAAGGAGGTGTACTACAAAGTTATCCCTAGAGGAACTCCCACATGTGTCTCTTGCATTGATGTTGTACAGATGAGAAGTTGGTAATTGATCTTTTGGAAGAGCCTCTTGACGAACCAATTGTCACAGACGTTCTAGATAGTCCTTCTATCATCACCAAGAAATACGTCAAAACGTCTAACGGAAAGAAGAAGGCGAAAAGCAAAGGAGTGAAGGATGTTGCTTCTATGACTTTAATCCCTCAGAAGTTTGATGGGGATTCGATTGAATACAAGGTGAAGTGCAAAGGAACTTCGAAACCATTCTCTAAGACTAGAGTTCTTCTTACTTCGGAGCTGAAAGAGAAAGGAAAGGAGTTTGTGGAGGGCATGATGATCAGAACTCTGAAGCTGGCGATGTCAAATTGTGGAGCTTGTTTTGGAGTCAGCTCTCAAGTTTCTACTGACTGATCGTCCGTACAGTCAAGCTCGTGACGTAAATAAAGCGCTTGATGGGAGGCAACCCACTGGTGATTCTGTTTTTGAGTCTTTTTATTTTTATTTTTTGTTTTGTGTTTGTGTCAGGATAAACAAGGAGCAAAACTCGAAATCGCCTGAGTGTCGATCGATACCCAATTGGTATCGGTCGACACCAATCGCGAATGAGAAGGTTCATCATGTCGACTTAATCCTGGTATCGATTGATACCAGGCTCTGTGTCGGTCGACACTCGATGTTCCAGCATGGTAACTTCTTGTTTCTCAATTCATTCTATTCTTTTTATTTTGTTTTTTTCTTTTACCTACTCTAGACTAGATAACACTGGAGACAGTGTTGTTTAAGTTTGGGGGAAGTAGTCGCTGACTTTGTTTTTGTTATTCTTAGAGTCAGTCGTTTTTGAGTCATTCGTTGTTTTATTGAGTCGAAACTTTGTCTGAGACTGTGATATTTTTCTTGAATCTTTTGATCTGGCCTTGCTTCTAAGTGACCATTGTTACAGAATCAGCTCTAGATCGACTAATGAAGAATCCAAAGGCTGACCAGTTAACTAGAAGACACTCATGTTTCCGGCAAAGTTCTTTAAAGCCTGAGCCAAATTTTTTTACTTCATCAATGTGGTTAGTATCCATAGAGCTTGATTCCTCATTCGTATCTGACAAATGAACCCACGTGTTTAAAGTAATGATATTTCTCTCCCTGTTACAAGTTAATTAATAAGATGCATGAAAAGATGAGATGATTTTCTTCTGAGAGAGGGTTAGGAAAATTTCCAGCGATCCCATTATTCTACTTGGTGAGGAATGATCACACAAAGGATTGGAAGCGAGGTTAGGATTTTCCTATGATGCCATTATTCGCCTACATCCTTTGATACATTGAGAGGGAAGAACCGAGGATTTGATGGAAAACACCATCAATACTCGCGCTCATACCTTGATATGTATATGCAGATCTAAAAAAGGAGAAAAAGAACATAATAAGAAATAAGTCTGGGGGAGAGAAATAATACCAGAAAGTGTGAAAAAGGGTGGTTCCTTGTCATGATATTGTATGAGAAAGAATCTAGAAGGTTCTTGGTATTAATCGCAGCGATGAAACTGGCGAGGATGGCTTAATTGAACGATGATGTGAGATAATGTGTGTAGTCTGGGAAGCTGCGAATGTCTAAGGAGAAGTACATGGTGGTTAGATCAAAAACTGGTTAGGTGACATTTGGGTGCTTGAGAAAAGGGTCATTGCGATGTTTCATGAACAGGTGAGTCTCTACGTTTTCAAACCTCTTTCTCTGGTTTAGTTTTCTGTTTTGCTTGAGGGCAAGCAAAAGGCTAAGTCTGGGGGAGTTGATATATCATGGTTTTTACCCCTTTTAAGCCATGATATAAGTCCGTTTTATAGAGAATTTCTACTATTTCGTAGTGTTTTAGAGTCTTTTACAGGTTTTAGCACGTTTGGAGCATTATTGGAGATATTGGAGCTTTCTGGAGCATTTTGGAGCAAAGCAGACGTTCGTATAGCTGAGTACCCGATTTCACGCTTGGTATCGATCGATACTCACTAGTATCGGTCGATACCAACTGCAGCAGACACGAGTCGCGACTTAAATGAAGAATTGAAGAATTACAATTTGGTCCAGAAGTCTTTAATTATTACAATAAACCCCAGAACGTGTTTTACCATTATAATTAGGTTTTTCAGCCACTTTGGTGGCGATGCTTTCATTACTCTTGATTATACTTTGGTTTTTGGAGAGACAACTCTGAACTCCTGTTTTCTTATTTGATTTCTTTGATGATCTATTCAATCATGTTGTTTTCATTCTCCATGTCTGAGTAGATCCACTTTAGGTTCAGGGTTCTCATAAGGGTTTTCTCTGAATGCTAGATTGATTAGTTGATTAGGATTCACGATCTGAATTAGTTCTTCACCATAGATTGTGTTCAAAGCTAATTCTAGGTTGACGAATCTGGAACTTAGATCTTAGGATAATTGATTAGGCACGACAGTGCGATTAATTACCTGATAGAACCTTAGGTGAGCAAAATAACTATTCGCAAAGAGATTTGGTTTAGTTGTTTTGTGAACAAATCAAACTTGATCTAAAAACTGATTTAGACTTTAGGATTCGCAAAGAGATTTGGAATTCCTAGAATTTAGATTTAGATAATTCTCGCAACGACAGTTGGTTAATTATACTTTAATGATTTGAGTTCAAGAACCGTGCTAAATCTGAATCCTGACTAGTTAGTTTATTTGCATTCATTGATCTCCTGAGAAATACCCTGAGCCTATCTTTCTCCCAATCGAATTACAACACTTTTAATTTACGCATTGCTTTCAATTACATCTGAATTACTTACCTTAATTATCGTCTATATAATCTATTGTGTGTCTCTGTGAGTCCTTGTGTTCGACCCCTACTTTACTGTAAATACTGCTTAGTACTTTTAGGGTATTAATTTGAGCATATCAGAGACTCATATGTTCTTGAAACATTGCAATGACCATTTTCCTTAGTGCTCCACATATCTCATAACCAGTTTCAAACCCAACCACCATGTACTTCTCCGTAGACATTCTCAGCTTCCCAGACTACACACATTATTTCACAGCATCGTTCAATCAATCCTTCCTTGCCAGTTTCATCGCTGCGATTAATACCAAGAACCTTCTAGATTCTTTCCCATACAATATCATGACAAGGAACCACCCCTTTTCACACTTTTGGTATCATTTTCTCTCCCCCAGACTTATTTCTTATTATGTTCTCTTTTCTCTTTTTAGATCTGCATATACACATCAAGGTATGAGATGCGAGTATTGATGGTGTTTGCCACCAAATCCCCGGTTTTTCCCTCTCAATGTATCAAAGGATGCAGGCGAATAATGGCATCATAGAAAAATCATAGCCTCGCTTCCAATCCTTTGTGTGATCATTCCTCACCAAGTAGAATAATGGGATCGCTGGAAATTTTCCTAACCCTCTACTTAGGAGAAAATCATCTCATCTTTTCATGCACTTATTTATTTTTAACTTATAACAGGGGAGAGAAATACCATTACTTTAACACATGGGTTCCTTTGTCAGATACGAATGAGGAATCAAGCTCTATGGATATCAATCACATCAATGAAATGCAAAAATTTGGCTCAGGCTTTAAAGAGCTTTGCTGGAAACATGAGTGTCTTCTAGTTAACTGGTCAGTCTTTAGATTTTTCATTAGTCGATCTAATACTGATTCTGTAACAATGGTCACTTAGAAGCAAGGTCAGATCAATAGATTCAAGAAAAAGATCACAATCTCCAACAGATTTTGACTCAATAAAATAACGAATGACTTAAAAACGACTGACTCTAAGAAAAACAAAAACAATGTCAGCGACTACCTCCCCCAGACTTGAACAACACTGTCCCCAGTGTTATCTAGTCTAGAGTTGGTAAAAGAAAACAAAAAAAACAGAATAGAATTATGAAAAACAAGAAGTTACCGTGCTGGAACATCGAGTATCGGCCGACACACAGCCTGGTATCGATCTATACCAGGCTTAAGTCGATACAATGAACTCTTCTTATTCGCGTAGGGTGTCGACCGATACCAACAGGGTATCGATCAATGCTTTGGCGATTTCGTGTTTGCTCCTTGATCATCATGACACAAAACAAAAAACGAAAAAGAAAAAGAAAAAGACTCAAAAATAAAACTCACCAGTGGGTTGCCTGCCACCAAGCGCTCGTTTTAAGTCAGTAGCTTGACTCCGGCTCAGGTGATCAGTTAGGAGAAGATTGAGAGCTTACTCCCATGCAAGTTCCACAGCTAGATACTTGCTGACGCAGAGTTTTACTCAACATGCTCTCCACAACCTCCTTTCCTTTCTCTTTCAGCTCCGAAGTAAGAATGACTATAGCCTTAGAGAATGGTCTCGAGATTCCTTTGCACTTCACCTTGTATTCAATCGAATCCCCATCACACTTCTAAGGGATTAAAGTAATAGAAGCAGCACGGTTCACTCCTTTACTCTTCACCTTCTTCTTTGCCTTAGATGTTTTGACGTCTTTCTTGGTGATGACATAAGGAATATCTAGAAGGTCTATGATAGTTGGCTTGTCAGGAGGCTCTTCCAAAAGATCAACTACCAACATCTCTCCTGTAACAATGGTGATGCAAGAGATATGTGTGTGAGTGCCTCTAGTAGGGATGGCTTTGTAGTACACCTCCTTGCCAATGTACGAGAATGAGATTCTCTTGCTTTGTGTATCCATAATGGCACCAACCATAGCCATGAACGGTCTTCCAAGAATCAACTGCATACTAGATCGTGCATGCATCTCCACAACCTCAAAATCGGTAGGAACCAGACAGTCTCCTACTTTAACCATCAAATTAGGGATTGTACCGTATGGAACCGATGTGGAAGAGTTCGCGAATGTGATAGATGTCTTGGGAGATCGAATATCAGCTTCCAAGCTCTCTGCAATTGCCATTGACATGACATTGACGCTAGCCCCCGAGTCAACGAGAGACTCTTTGAATTCAACTTCAGAGATAGAGAATGGAACTAAGAATATTCATGGGTCTTCCCTCTTAGTCAACTGTCAACGGTAGTGACTTGCTTCTTGCCTTGATAAAGAGTACTTCGATCTCTTCCAGAGTTTCTCTGCAATCTCGGAAGTGACTCAGCAGAGGGCGGTACTCTAGAGCTTCTTCAAAAGTCAGTGTGTGGGGAATCCTTCGTACCATATTCTCAAAGCCAAGCAGCTGTTTTGGAGAAATGGGGTCTCTGAGGTGTCTGGGTGGCATGGGGTATGGCTCCTTAGGTTTGAAAACCCTTTTTGCACTCAACTCGAGTTTCGTTTCAGTAACTGAACTGGTATCGACCGACACAGGAGTGGTGTCGATCGATGCTTTTGCTCTGGAATCGTCCCTGGCAGAACTTTGGACATGTGTCGGTCGATACAAGGGAGTATCGGTCGACACAGGGGATGTGTTCGAATTCTCATCGTCAGATATATCATCAACAAAAGGAAGCTCCACAACCAACTTATCCAGCATAATTTTGCGTCTGCCGTCCTCCCATTCCTTCTTTGCCATCTTAGGAGGCATATTATAAGGTATTATGGGTTTGTACACCCTCTCCTTGATAATCTCTGGTTCCTTCTCGGCATGCGCCTCAGTATCGACCGACACAGAAGGAGTATTGATCGATACACGGGATTTTGGATCACGTGCAGGTGTCTGGACTGGTATCGATCGATACAAGGGAGTATCGGTCGATACACGGGGATTTTCAGAATTCCAGTCGTCATCTTCAGCAAGATCGACGAAAGTCTCTGCAATTGGGCCGTTCTTCACTCCTGTAATCACCTCTTTTCCACTCGTCAAGGTGATGGCATTAATGTATGCTCTTGGATTCTCAGTTTTCCCTGGAAGAAAACCTTCCTGCCTCTTCACACCTGCTGCTGTTTGAGCAACCTGAGTTTCCAGCTTCTTCTAAGAGACATTGAGATCTTCAATTTTCCCATTCAGATCAGTGTACAGATGGTCAATCTTCCCATTGAAATCTACTTGCAGCTTTTGCTGTCCCTGAAGAATCTGTTCAAACATGGATTCCATTGTGGACTTTGGAGAGATGGGTTGGTACGAAGAGTTTCCATAATTGCGAGTGAAATCGCTGCTCTGGAGTGGTTTCTGAGCAAATTGTTTTGCTCCAAAGCTAGATTGGTTTCCCTCAAACTTATACCCACTTTGCTGAGTGTTGTTGTTGAAGTTTCGGTTGTTGTTGTGTCCAAATCGCTAACCCTGAAAACCAGAACCACCAACGTAGTTAACATCATCCACTTCATCTTTATCAATATTATCGACTCCATCAGCAAAGTGTACAGTCTTCTTCGACTTCCCGATCAGAAAATCTAGCTTGGCTTGAACTTTAGAAATCTGCAAACCATCCATGCTACCAGCTAGCTTCTTGCGCTCAAAATTTGCATTCTTGTTGCTATTGTTAGACGCCAAGTTCTCAATCAGCACATAAGCATCTTCAGGATACCTAGTGTTGAAGTTTCCATTGCTCGAAGCATCCAAATTCATCTGATACCTCCAATCAAGTCCTTTAAAGAAGAAACCCATCAGCTGAACAACATAGTACCCGTGATGTGGACAATCTCTCCGGTATGATCTGAATCTCGTCCAAGCAGCCTTGAACGCTTCAGTAGGTCCTTGAGAAAACTGGGAGATCTTGTTCCTCAAATCCTCGGATCGTGCATCATCATAGAAGTTGTTCAGGAAAGCAGTCTTCACCAAGAGAGTATGGGAAGAGCTTGCAGAAGAGGTAATCATAGGATACTCCATTGATCTTGATGCTAGTGACCAAATCCTCAAACCTCTCAATATGGTCCATGTGATGTTCATTGGAAATACCATAAAAAGGGTGCTGGCCCACAAGAGTGTAGTATGCAGGTTTCAGCTCAAAGTCATTCCTCTGAAAAGCAGGAAGACGAATCGCTGATCGATTGGCGTAAAACTGATCAGGCCTGTTGTACTCACCAATCGTTCTACCACGATTAACCACAACGTTCACAACGACAATCTCCTCAACAACAGGAGCAGGTGGAATGATGTTCCCCTCTCCATCCAGACGTTGTCCTCTCGCATTGCACAACTGACCATCTTGGTCTCTGTAAGCACCAGCTTCATCTCGAATCGAAACCACTGGGTTGTTCATCTCTGCTGGCTTCTTTGCTATTCTGTTTGTGCGTTCCACAAGTGCTAACTGCTCCAATGACAGTTCAACTAGCTGAGTGCTCTTGTTCCTTCTGGTTTCACGAATAGGCATACACCTGAAAAACACTAGGCAATGCACGTAAGTAACTAAAAAAATACGATGAGTATCGACCGACACTGGGTGGTGTCGATCGATATCAACAAAATAAGACTACGAGTATCGACCGATACTAGGTAGTATCGATCGATACCGACGAACTTAGTCGAAATTCTGAAACTAAAATCTAATGGCGAATTGAGTCCCCGGCAACGGCGCCAAATTTGATATGCTCAAATTAATACTCTAAAAGTACTAAAGCAGTAGTTGTAGTAAAGTAGGAGTCGAACACAAGGACTCACAGAAACACACAATAGATTATGTAGATGAGAATTAAGCTAAGCAATTCAGCTGAAATAAAAAGCAATAAACAGTAAAAGAGTTGTAAAATCGATGGAAGAATATAGGCCCAGGATATTTCTCAGGAAATCAATGAATGCAGATAACCAATCAATCATGATTCAGATTTAGCGCGGTACTTGAACTCAAATCACTAAGCTATAATTAACCAACTGTCGTTGCGAGAATTATCTAAATCTAAACTTCAGAATCCCAAATCTCTTTGCAAATTCCTAGGAATAAATCAGCTTTAATACCGAGTTTGATATGTTCACAATTCAATTAAACCAAATCTCTTTGCGAATAATCAATTTGCTCACCCTAGGTTCTGTCAGATTACTTAATTGCACTGTTGTGCCTAATCGATTAACCTAAGATCTAAGTTCCAGATTCGTCAACCTAGAATTAGCTTTGAGAACAACCTATGGTGAAGAACTATTTCAGATGGTGAATCCTAACTAATCAATTACTAGCAATCAGAGAAAACCCTATGAGAAAACCCTAAACCTAAGATGGATCTACTCAGACATGGAGAATGAAATAATCAACATAACTGAATAGATCATTAAATAAAACAATAAGAAAAGAGTAATAAGAGGGTTCAAAATCTTCTCTCGGACGAACAGAGTTTCAGACTTGTCTCCCTTCAAAAGCTCTCTCACAAAACCAGAATAAAATAAAGCATAGCCATGAAAGTGGCTGTAAAATCCTATTAAATAACATAAATCACGGTTGGGGCTTCTTGTAAATAATAAAGACTTCTGGGCAATTTTGCAATTCTTTAACTCTTCATTAAAGTCGCCGTCCGTGTCTGATTCGATGAGTATCTACCGATACTAGGCAGTATCGATCGACACTGATGCTTCAAATCGGGTACTCAGCTACACGACAGCTTTGATCCAAAATGCTCCAGAAAGCTCCAATATCTCCAATTATGCTCCAAACGTGCTAAAACCTGTAAAAGACTCTAAACCACTACAAAATAGTAGAAAGACTCTATAAAACGGACTTATATCATGGCATAAAAGGGGTAAAAACCATGATATATCAATCACCGCATCAACGTTACCGTCGTCAACAATACCTTCGGGGTCACCTGCTATCACCGTTATCTGATTGTCCTGCATATCTTGTTTTCTTTGTGGCACCTCCTCATGACCGTCAGTGTCTGCAATGGCACCTTCCTCACTCTCGTGGTCCATTAAACTACCCTCCAGCCCAGCCAAGTCTCGTTCCTCACTCTCCTGGTCCAGAACATTGCTCTCCGTCGCAACTTCTCCGTCTTCCATACCCGCACCATCTCTCGGTTTCCTTTCTTCCCTTGCAGCATACTCGGCTTTTACACTCTGATCGTTCTCTGAAAATAAATCCTCATTACCGAATATTAGTTCCTTGCACACCTTACTATATGATGGAGGAGCCGTGAACCCTTCCTTCTTGGAATTTGCAGCATCCTCTGTAGACAGATTCCCCCTTGAGCCAACCGCAGCCATATTCCTCTCATTAACCGCAATCTCCTCACCCTTATCACTCAGCTTCAAGTCGTTTGTTCCCTTGTTAGAGATCGCATACCTTTGCTTGAGCTCGTGCAGAGGGACATACCATGGGAATTTGTTTTACCTTGATGTTGATGTTCCTTCCCCATATCTCCTGTCAGATCTACCCTTGTATATCCGATGATCCTTTCCTGCCCAAGTCTGTTTCGTGCTGTCCATGACATCATGACTGATATCTTTACCTTTATAGCTCCCCTTGAGCTCCTTAGCACCGTGACCATTCTGAGTCCTCTCATTATATTGTTCCCCTCCCGAAGCAACCACCGCTTTAAAGCTCGTTGCATTTGGACCCTGCCCCGGATCCTTAAAGTCTGGAATGTCACTCTCTGTTTTCACCTCCATTTCACCTCTCGCCGGGCATTTGAAATGATCTTGACATAAGCTATGACAATTCCGGCAATAGCCGTAGAATCTTTCATACCTTAATGACATCGTTGTCCCTTCCCCGCTATCAAATTCCACAATAGTTGAGAAGGCAAGCGGTTGGTAGCCATCTACCGTCACTTGAACTCTCCCTTCCTCAAGATTCACCGCCTTAACCGTCCCAAGGGCCTCCCCAATGGTTCTGAAAGTTGGGTCTGCCCAGAAGTGGAGAGGCACACCCAGCACACGAATCCAAAACGTGATGGCTGATGGATAGTTACGATCCACTACCGGTTCCCAACGAACCAAAGATAACATCCAGTAATCAAAATGGAAGGGTTCCATTTTCATTACCTCCGTTATGTCCTCCTCCTTGTCGAAATCAAATTGAAACCTTCCAAGCCCCAATTCTGCACCAGCCACTCGTTCCTCTACATTCCAAATGTGTGGCAGCATGAACAGAAAGGTCTTCATGTCTTGCATATGCGGATTCATACATCTGCCGATCAGAGTCCGAGAGCAACCCGCAATGAGGCTCGAGTTGTCGAATTTTGGGACAACAATCTTCATCCGCTTCACGTTGAGATGTCATGTGTTCCCCGAACCAGACTTGATCATCAGGTTGCTCTGCGTCATCTCTTGGTACGTAATCTCCTAGAGAATATTAGCCGAAGCTGTATAAAAGAAATTGTGAGAATTACTGTGCCTCCAACCCTTGTCATGCCTTTCCTCTTTATATTCTCTAAGTGAATACCGTATCAGCCCAATAAGTAGTTGATTCACCTTGATCCCTTGATTGATCTGATTGCTGATCTCCCTCCGTATTGATAGACCAATCCATATTCGATCCCATAGATCTTTTGTTGATATCTTCATGATGAAATCGAGCTCAACCTTGCATAACCGTAATTTATTCGAGTTTTGAATCCCTATCATGTGGGAAAGATTCCCGTAGTGTGTGACGCCAGATCGCCGGATCATCAAAACCACAGTATTTTCCTCTCTCACATCCACAATATTTCCCTTTCTCAAAACCCCAATCTGCGTTCTCTGTTGCGATCTTAGGTTCCCTCTTGATCTCCGCAAATGAAGATTATGATTTGCCGCACAGATCCCTTCCATATCCCAAAGGATGCACTCATTGATTGTCAGATTTTCGACAGTGAGAATCTAGTTTAAACCCGATTTCCATATCATGAACCCCGACGATACACTCATTGATTTTCGGATTTGCTCAAAGAGTAGATCCCCGACATTGACACCTCTGCTATCCCGATTCCAAATTCGACCAAGAAGAAACCGTGATATAAACCATAAAACCAGAACACCTCTGGATGGGTCAAACCCCATTTCTTGTCAGATCGCCATCGCCATCGCCATCTTGATACGTTACGAAACTTTGTTTTTCATTAATTCGTATTGTTTTAAGTTTTTTCATCATATTCAGTTTCATTCTCGTTATATATGTTTTCTATGAAAACAACAAAAATCAAGAAAGTCAAAAACTATTCTCCTTCCTTAGCTACTTAAGAAAAAATTCGTATTGTTTTAAGTAGCTAAGGAAGGAGAATAGTTTTTGACTTTCTTGATTTTTTGTTGTTTTCATAGAAAACATATATAGCAAGAATGAAACTGAATATGATGAAAAAACTTATTCACTGTGATTGGAAGAAATGAGGTATAATCAATGAAAAATCATTTAAAAGTTACCACAACCAATATGCTACCTGATAAACCATGTTTTTACCGGTTTCTAACCTTTGTTTTTGTGTCTTTTATCGAGTCAAAGTTTGTCTTTTAGAGTCTTTTAGTCCTTTATAGAGTCCTTTCCAGTTTTAGCTTACTTTGGGTGAAAATGAGCATATGGAGATGCAAGATCATGCAGGGATGTCAGAAATTTGGCATTCGTTGAAGGACTTCCCACCGATGGATTGAGCTCAAAGTTTGACACAAGATAGAGCTGTGAATTAGTTTTCATTTGCAAGTGGTTTGAAGAAACTCCAACGGTGCAATCAAAAGTTATACCCGATTTACTGAAGACAGGTCAATCTGCCTCGCAGAAGAAGCATGCGCAGAGATGACCCATCCGAGAGCATCATATCAAACAATCCAAGACATGGATCGATCGATATGGTCCCCTAGGCAAAAGAAGGAAATTTGACTTTTCCTGTTTCGGCCCAGATCCACCCAATTTCGACCTTGGATGACTGAAGACCTATATATACCTATTTTTAGCCACTTTTTTAGGTTACGCTTTATATTATTCACCAGAGAACTTTTGGATTTGTTCTTGGGAGATTAGAGGGAGACGAATCTCTACTTCATACCGGAGAAGATTTCTGAACCCAATTTGGATTTCCTTTTTATTTGATTATGAATTTCTCTTTGAATCTCTGTGTTTTCTCTGCAATCATGTCTGAGTAATCTCCCTGTTAGGTTTTTAGGGTTTCAAGGGATTCTCCATGAATCACTGAAACAGATCTATTAGATTAGGGAATTATATAGAGTTCTTCATCTATTGTTGAGTTTAAGGCTTAGATTAGATTGATCACCTAGTTTATGATCTTAGGATTAATCTATTCATCAAAAGTGCTTTAGATTTCCTAAAAGAACTTAGATGAGCAAATTGTCCTTAGCCAACGAAAGCTGATGCTAAGGCAATTTGTGAATTTATCAAACCTGAACATTAATGCTTGCCTAGAACACTAAGGTCAAACGACAGTTTAGATTCTTAGTTTATTAGGCATAGTAGGTAGTACCACGATAGTGGGCTAGCTAGAAATTCATGTTTGAGTTCGAGAACATGTCTTAATTATCTCCCTAATCGATAGTATGTTTACTGAATCTGGATTTTTTACGAATTACCTAAGGACCTAGCGTTTTCTCTTATTGAATTTACATCCTTTCATTCGTTATTCTTAGCTTTAGAAGTTACAAACCACAAACAAACATCATTCGTCTTAGATTTACTTTCATCTTGCATTCTCGTAGTGTTGCATTTAGTCTTTGTGGATTCGATCCCTACATTACTACTTCGTTAGCTGTGCTCTTGTGGTAGTTACTTTTAGGGTTAAACTCTGAGTGTATCACTACCCGACAAAAGTCCGTTCTTTACTTATTCAAGATAAAACTGACAAAAATATATTTAATTCGTCGATCTTTTGTGATTTTAAATTAGTTTCAAAATTCATTTCATAGTAATCTATTGTCTTGATTTCAAAATTAAAGTTGTCATGAATCTGAAAACAAGATTTGTGTTTATTAGTTTGTTTTTCAATATGTATCTTAAAAAGGTAGTAGTGATTAGGAGGGAGGAAAAAAGAACAAAGTTTTGTAAGGGCTCTACCGGGTTCAAACCGGTGACTTATTGATCTGCATAGAGCTGGACATAAAAACCGGAACCGAACTGAAATACTCGAACCGAAACCAAACCGAAATTGCCAAAATAACCATTGAATCCCTCTCATTGATACCCATGGGTATATGATAATACCGGAACCGAACACAAAATATTTCGGGTACTCGAATTACCCGAAATATAATTATATATCCAAAATATTACATATATATCAGGTTTTTGGGTATATTTTTGGTATTATGGGTATATTTTCTTTAGTTTTATTTTGGTTTTCGGGTATATTTATGGGTTTTGGATATAATTGTGGGGTTTCGAGTATATTTTTGATATTCCGGGACTTTTTTGGATTTTCGGGTATATTTTCAGCATTTCTGGTAAAAAATACCCGGAACCGAACCAGAACCGAACCGAAATCATTTCGGTACCTATATGGATCCTAAATCTCTTTACCCGATATATCCAGAACCGAACCGGATACCCGAATGCCCAGCCTTAGATCTACAGTCAATTGCTCTACCACTGAGCTAAGAACCTTTTCGTTGTTTAGATATGAGTAACACAAAAAGAAGATTATGGAATAGGCATTGTTTCAATTGAAGTAAGGGATGAAATTAGATGTTAGAAAGGAGTGAAAAATAGAGTTTTAAGGGCTCTACCGGATTCGAACTGATGACCTATTGATCTGCAGTCAATTGCTCTACCACTGAGCTAATGACCCTTTTGTTATATAGTGATGAGTAGCACATAAGAAGATTATGGAATATGCATTGATTTAATTGTAGGACTTGTTGAGAGGGATGGAATTAAATGTTGAATAGGAGTGAAAAAGTAGAGTTTTAAGGGCCCTACCGGATTCGAACCGGTGACCTATTGATCTGCAGTCAATTGCTCTACCACTGAGCTAAGGACCCTTTTGTTATATAGTGATGAGTAGCACATAAAGAAGATTATGGAATATGCATTGATTTAATTGTAGGACTTGTTGAGAGGGATGGAATTAAATGTTGAATAGGAGTGAAAAAGTAGAGTTTTAAGGGCCCTACCGGATTCGAACCGGTGACCTATTGATCTGCAGTCAATTGCTCTACCACTGAGCTAAGGACCCTTTTGTTATATAGTGATGAGTAGCACATAAAGAAGATTATGGAATATGCATTGATTTAATTGTAGGACTTGTTGAGAGGGATGGAATTAAATGTTGAATAGGAGTGAAAAAGTAGAGTTTTAAGGGCCCAACCGGATTCGAACCGGTGACCTATTGATCTGCAGTCAATTGCTCTACCACTAAGCTAATGACCCTTTTGTTATATAGTGATGAGTAGCACATAAAGAAGATTATGGAATAGGCATTGATTTAATTGTAGGACTTGTTGAAAGGGATGAAATTAAATGTTGAATACGAGTGAAAAAAGTAGAGTTTTAAGAGCCCTACCGGATTCGAACCGATGACCTATTGATCTGCAGTCAATTGCTCTACCACTGATCTAAGAACCCTTTTGTTATATAGTGATGAGTAGCACATAAAGAACATTATGGAATAGGCATTGATTTAATTGTAGGACTTGTTGAAAGGGATTAAATTAAATGTTGAATAGGAGTGAAAAAGTAGAGTTTTAAGGGCCCTAATCTAGTGTAAAAGATTTTACTATTATATTTATTCTTATTTATTTATATAATTGAGACCACTATTTTAATTTAATAAATTTTCCTAATTTAATATCATGTTGGTTTTTGGTTGTTAATGGAAATTTTATACATAATTTTCTTATCTTTTATATTTTTTACTAACAATAGTATTAGATGTGTACAGACTTAGAAGCATATAACATCAACTTTTATTAGTATTAGATGTGTGTATACGCACCCGTTTAGAGAACACTTTATTTATTATGATGGACTAATTTTACCATCATTTTTGTTACAAAAAGATTTATTATTTATTAAAAGTATAAATGTTACTTATAAAAATTATAGTTACTTGATTCTAAGGCTTTCCACATAAGATTTTAATTAACAAATAATTTATTACTAATAAAAGTTGAAGCTATAAGATTTTCAGGGCGTCCACATAAGATTTTAAACGACCAATTAAAATATATCAAATCAGCATTTTAATTAAATCTTAAATAATGTCAAGAATTCTAAAACATTTTGTCTCTTAAAATGGAAATAAATATCAAAAGAGCTAAATTAACAAAAGAAAAATGAAAAATGAAAATATATATCAAAATAGCTAAATTAACAAAAAAAATCATTTAAAAGGAAATTAATTTGATATCTATGCAAGAAAAAAAAGAAAAGATGGAAATAAATATTAAAAGAGTTAAATTAACAAAAAAAAATCATTTAAAAGGAAATTAACTTGATATCTATGCTAACTCTATGAAAAATCAACATAAAAAACTTAACAAAAAAATATTATATGTCAACATAAAATCTATTAATAATAAAAGTTGATGTTATATGCATCTAAGGGTACCCACGTAGAATTTTAAACGACCAATTAAAATATGCTAATTGATTGAAACTTTGATGGGCAATTATCCATTTATTTATTTTTTTTCTTTTTCATTTTGTCATTCTACCAATCAAAAAACAGGTTAACATTACTACATGACTTTTCTTTGACGTAAAAATAAATAACTAATGAACAAAATTTATTTTGATCTTCTTACCAAGGTACATGTAATAACTAATGTTTTCAAAATTTTAGAATATTTGTTTTGTATAATCGCTTTGTATGATACTAGTATCTTATAGGTATCTTTGTTATATAACTAGGTTAATGCCCGCACTACGTCGCGGGTAGTGCTTTATTAAGATTTTATTTTTTTAATTTATTATAATTTTGTATGTAGTTTCAAGTTTAATAAAATTAATGAAAACAAATTTTTAAAAATTGTAGTATATATGTTTCGTGAAATTTTTTTCTTTTTATATTGTTAGTTAAAAAATAAAATAAAATAAAATTCTGAAAATAAATAAAAAAGGAATAAATATTTTCTACAGTTTGAGGATAAACAATTTCAAAAATTGTAATCTAGGAATAAAATATCACATTGCCAACAATAAAATAACAAACTATTATTCGGCCTGAAGAATATAGAATGTAACGAATCTAAACTTGCATTAGAAGTTATGCATGTTTTAGGAAAGCAATGCACCCCAACTTTGGCTTCACTTTTCTTATCTCATTCACTCTTTGACAGCCAATGACTCCGCAAAACTGGAGTATCTAAAAAATCGTAATTTCACTCTTTACTTTGGTCTTCCTTATACCTTCCAGAACTAAAACTTTTTTTTTTATGTTGGAACTCTTCATTCCTTATATTTTTGACCATCTTTTTCTATGTCAAATCTTCATATTAACTACATAATGTTATAGTTTTTCACATAGATACTCTAAAAAGTATATTCCCAAAAGTATACATTTTGGCTAATTTTACATTAGGAGACAAAGAAAACGTTGAACGTCCTAACAAATTTTTTTTGAAAAACAATAGAAAATGATCAAATCGGATACTATTTTCTATTTAAATTTACATCAGAGTCATACTTTTATCTTGGATGACATATATTAGTTTTGCTGCAAATTAGTTCTTTTGTCTTTACGGCTGACTCATCCGCTAGAGTAGTATGTTTGAAAATGATCATTTCATGCTTTTCATGAAATGATGCAGATTTGAAAGACCATGCTTTCCAATTTGCTGATAAATTCAGATCACATAAGCCACACACTCAATTTATCTTTCTCTCTACCATTAGCAATCGATCAGAGGGAGAGATAGAAGTCGATTCCTATGGTTGCTGCTTCACTTTATGCAAATCAAGGTTTACTAGGAATTACCTTCTATGGAGGTTGGGGGAATTAATTCAATCTCCAACGAGGATTACCACAATATGCTCGCCAAAACGTCTGCGCCACCGCTACAAACTCGAGTATCACGAAAACCCATCAGAGTACAGCTGAAGGTCAACCATAGAAAGATTCACCTGCTCATCCAGAATCGCAAGATGATTAACCTCATCGATCTTTTGGGATTCTCTTTTAGTGGTACTTAATTCCATTTCCAACCAAATGTGAAATATTTATTTAGAAGAAGAAGAAGAAGAAGAAATATAGGTATGGTTCACCTTGGGAATTTAAAAATAAATGACATAAGAATCATAAGTGAAGATGAATCTATATTGCCGTTTGAGATTTCATCTGTGAGGCCATAGCAATTAGCCAATTACATTACTGGACGATCGAGTTTACCTGTTAACCTCAAATCCCTAGTGTATTCTCGTTGGTTTGTAATTTGTGTGACTGTCTTTGTTTCTGCCTGGCTGTGATTTTGAGATCCTTACAACATAATGATGTCTCGCATAGCATTTCATCACGGGTTAACAAAAATCTATTATTAGTTCTGTTTTGAATTCGTGATTAATTTTTCTTAAGCTGATTATAATCTTATTTATTTAATTGAGAATAGACTGTATATATCGTATCGAACGTGATTAATGATAAGCGCAAACGAAAACAACAACTTCAGAGAAAGTAAAGTGATGTGGCAGAAGAAGGGATGGGAAAGGCAAGCAATGAAAATATAATATAGATATTTATATAATATGTATCATCAGCAAAAATATTTTTATTGTGTTGCAATTAAAGAATGAGTGATGGAAGAAAATGTAACTTATAAAATTAATGCGCAGTTACTTCTTGCTACATGTTTGCAACTGATGTAAAATATTTAGTTCATCTAAATTAATGTAAGATAATAATTAATTTATAGAAATAATATTTAATTGATAAATAAATAAATAAATAAAATTATAGATATAAATATATATATATATATTTTTAGTCCGTAATTTTCAAAAAACAAATTCATTGAAATGATGATGTTATATTAAGGAAATGAATTCAATTGTGATAAATGACATGTAAATAAACAAATTGTGATAAATGACATGTATAAACTTGATTTTATGGTTAATAATTTTGGCTCATGACACGATTTGTCATCCATCGTCTCGCACACAACGACACGATTTTCATATGTGTATGTATCAAAAATCTATATTTACATATGTGTATATATATTTCTGTTACTATTTAAATTGTATCGCACATATTTCTTCCAGCAGCGCATTATCACCATTCGAATACTTTGTACAATAATTATTCTTGAAAGATAGGGTTATTGGATTTAGTTTTGAAAAGTTTAGGATTAGGAAATAAGATTAAACCAAAGGAATCAAGAAAAATTTAAACGAATTATTAAGATATATATATAAAGGTTTGTAAAACTCAAATTTAATTCATTAAAAAGTTGTGTAGATTAACTAAGCAAAGCCGATGTGTCTACTTTGTGATCTACTTTATAGCAATCGATAAATCTATTATGTCTACTTTGTGGTCTCCAACAAGAATTTCGAAACCATCTCTTCTTCGAATGTAAATTTTTCCGATGAAATATAGTCATCGGCTCTGTCCAGATTACAGATTCCTCCAACTATTTTTGAGATGGCAAGACGTCATTATCAGTATTCTTTTCTTTCTTCTGAAGATTTGACTCTATTTTCGGCACAGAGCCGCAGATTGACGAAGATCAAGTCGAGAACCGATACAACGATGATGAAGAAGAAGATGATGAGGATAATCATTATCAGTATGGCGATGGGTTTTTAGCGGACAGTGATGATGATGGAGGAGAAGAAGACGAACATATGCAATGTAGTGATGAAGATGATGGAGAAGAAGACAGTTTGAGTCTTCAAGAAGATGTTTATCAGCTTCTACAAGACAAAAACGTCAATTTCAAAAAGACGAAGCTTAAACGTTTGAAGAAATCTTCAGGGGAAAACGATGAAATTGATGGAAGCGGGAGCAGAGAAACTCTGTTTCCACATCAATTTGAACATTTGAAGTCCAAGATGAGCCTTCAGGACTATTGAGTTTGGTTTATTTTGGTACATTCCGGCTACGTTAAACCATGTATTGTACAGAGTATATAAGCCGTGTACAGTGTTCATAATGAGAATATCAAATTCATAACAAACTTCTTCTTCAGCAAACTCTCATTCGTAATACTTGGATTTGTTTTTGACAACTTGATATGTAATAACTTTGTTTTTTTTTTACGTAATTTGCATAAGTTTCAATCTTCTCGTCGTTTGATTGTCATAAGTCGTAACCGGTTGTTAAAAATATAAAAGATTGTTATAACCGGTTTGATTAGAAAAAAATACTTGGTCCGGTTTCTGGTTAGCTGCTCGGATTCAAAATAAACAGGAAGTAAAACCGGTTCACATATCCAATAATCGTATTGTATTATCGGCACAGAGCCGCAAATTGACGTTCACATAAAGCATATTCTCTTACTTGTGCCACATCAGTTGCAAATCAGAAATCATGTGTAAATCAACACACACACATACACACAATTTATGTCTGACGATGACCGGATAGAAAAGAAAGCTTCAAGATACAATTAGTATTTTCTTGCAGACACCAAATCATCTAGTTATCTACCATTGGTCCATAAATTTCATCAAGTCTCTCTCGTGCCTGAAAGTGAAAAACACAACAATGTAGTGAAAATGAAAATGAAATAATAGCAATGGTCACAGTGTCATTCAAGTGCTTCTTGATTTTGTTTTTACCTCTTCCAAACAAGGTGCAATTTTTCAGTCGATTATAATAGCAATAATCTCATACACCTAGACCACAGAGGCAATCGGGTAGCTTTATCACCTGGTATTTCTTATTCTAACATTAGATCTAAATATAATTAAGGCCCACAAAGATGATCCAAATCATGAAGTTTGATATGATAAAATCCACTCTAAATATATGATGTGTTAGCTGAGGTGTATTATTGTTTTAATTTGATTGGTTCAGAATTTAAATGAGGTGTCAACTCCTCAAAGCACCAAAAATCTGATGTGTCACCTCCTGGAGAGGCACAAGAAGTTTTATAGTATTGATTCATGCTAATGTTTTCAAGAACATGATTAAGTCAAGGTTCTTTAATTTCTTTTAATGGAAGAACTTACCAATGGTTAAGTCATATTTTATTCCTTTTTTAACGACTAGCTTTTTGAATTCGAACTTAAATGGCGGTATTAGATCTAAGAAAACAATAATCTAAAATTAAAAGAATGCATGTCGTCATCTCTGTTCAGACTTTGAATTAAGACACCAAAACCCCATGCCAAAGTCATATACACAATTAATATACACTAGCATCTAAATTTTTGCACATATACAAAAAACTTTCCACTCGATCGCATGGAATAGATATGCCGGAAAAAATCGAAGAAATTACATTTTTATATTTGGTTTGGAATTGACATAGATCAATGTATGAGTTCTTTGTTTTGAGTTGTTCTATTTGTTATTCATTTTTCTGAATTTTTATGTAAGTTGTATTGATTTTGCCTACTTAATTATCTTCTTGATCAAAGCTATGCCCTCATGGAATATAAAAGAATAAAGAACATCATGAGAAAGAATTCACCCATTGATTAAGAAAGACGACTACAATGAAAGAAAAATGACCATTTGTAAACCAATTTTTTTGGATATAAAATAATGTTTGTTACTTCGATATTCTTTGCAATGACTCCTAAGTATGATAATTAAATTCTCATGGCTTATGTTTATAATTTTTATCGAAAAATCATTGAGAAGTTACCACAACCAATATGTCACCAGACAAAATTTTAGCTTCTATCCATTCAAGGTAAAACGTACAAAAAGTATATTTACTTTGTCGGTTTTTTGTTATCATTAATTTGTTTCAAAGTTCATTCCATATTCATATATTTTCTCATTTTCAAAAAAACATTTTTCATAAATAGTTGTTCTTATTAGTTTGCTTTTCGATTTGTAGATTAAATTGAAAATATTGTTTTAAGTAGCTAAAGAAGGATAATAGTTTTTTTTACTTTCTTGCATTTTGTTGTTTTCATAGAAAACAGATAGAACTAGTATGAAACTGAATATGATGAAAAAATTTATTCACTCTGATTGGAAGAAATAAGGTATAATCATTGAAAAATCCTTTAAAAGTTACCACAACTAATATGCTTCCCGACAAAAGTCCGCTCTTTACCTATTCAAGATAAAACTGACAAAATATATTTAATTCGTCGATCTTTTGTGATTTTAAATTAGTTTCAAAATTCATTTCATAGTTATCTATTGTCTTGATTTCAAAATTAAAGTTGTCATCAATCTGAAAACAAGCTTTGTGTTTATTAGTTTGTTTTTCAATAAGTAGATTAAATCAGAAATATCTATTGGTTAAACTAGTTAAGAAAAGAGACTAACTTTTAACTTCATTATTTTTTTTTTTCATAAAAATCATATATAACGAGGATGAAACTGAAAATGATGAAAAAACTTATTTTTTTATTTGAAGAAGTGATGTATAATACTTTATGTTCGTGTTTAATAAATAGCATTTGATTACTTTGTTACATTTTAAGTTGGCTTTGGTGTATTCTAACTTATAAGTGTTCGACAAAATAATACATTTTTCAAACGGGATATATATATATTCAAAACAAAACCGTTGAAACCTCACAAACTATAAATATAATTTTTGAAATTAAAACTACAATATTATATATATATTATTACAATCACCAATATACACAAATTAATATCTCAATAAATATAATTAGTCGCAAATAAAGTTTATCAAAATAATATTAAAAAATACTCACGCATAAAATCTAGTTGTAAAAAAGGATATAAAGAATCAGCATAGATATGAGAAAATATAAATACTCCGATTTATTGTCATGTGTTGAAAAATATACGTATATTTTGATTTAACCAATTTATTTTTTTCATGAGTATTTATGTCCATGTACTTTATAATTAAATTATTATTACCAATATGAGCATTATACCGAGGCTGAGTATAACATTTCACATCTTATTATCAAACGGATAATACATCATCACTGAAAGCAAGAAATTTGGATAAAGTCTACATCGATACAATAATCATATTTTTATAGCTTAGTTAAGTAGATCATATTGTTTGTTATTGTTTTGGTTCTTTGGAATTTTTGTTCTAAAAAACGGTGGAGATTGGTTACATTTTCTGTGACAATCGGAACACTCTCCTGCTGAGGATGAGCTTTGACAATGGGGACGACAAATCACATTGCATTCCACTTCTGATTTTGCTTCACCGCTGATCACAATCACCGCTATTATCATCATCATTATCCACACAATGCTCAAATTTTTACCCATCTTTCTTGTTTATGTTTTTTTTTACCTTTTTATGTGGGGGGAATGAATGAGTCAAGATGTGAACTTACATCTCTATTTATAACTTCAAAGTAGTGACAAAGATGTCATTTCCAATTGAAAAAAAATTAAGTTTATTATTTTATATTATTTTTGTAACATCCCTAATTCAATTTTGAGGTTGAAATTGAATAATTAGAAGTTGGGGGTTAATTTCGCGTAAATCAATTTTTTCCGGGTGGGTTTAATTGATAATTTTGGAAGTTTGGGGCCATTTGTGAATTCGAAAAAATTGGTCCCACATATGTATATATGCGCGTAAGCATCTCCCTCTCCGAGCTTCCCCGATTAACCTAGCCGTCAAGTCCTCTTCGCCACGGTAAGAAAACTCCTCTCTCTCCTTAGTTGATTCATGTGGTGTTGGAGTCGAGGTTGTGGTGCTTTCGGCGGGTTGAATTCCGACAAGTCTCGCGGTGGCCCGTTCAGAGGGAGTGTGTGGCGTCGGCTTCTCTCTCTGTTGGGTTTCGCAGATCAATCTCGGGCCTAGGTTTCATTGGTTTGGCGGTCTTAGGCGGTGGTTCTATGCGTGGAGAGGTTCCTCGGCCGGATCTCCGAGACGGCTGGTCTATGGGGTCCTTGAGGACAGATCTCCGGCGCCGGCGGTGGTAGATCGGCGCATTCCTCTCCTCCTCTTCTTCCCGGTGTTTTGGCTGCCGTTTGTGACATTCCGGTAGTCGTACCGGCGGTGGGAAGACGATGGAGTGGATTACCGGTTTAGACCGGTTTAGTATTCAATAATCGTATCGAGTGTGTTTATTGTTTTTGATTATTTTATTATTTTTATTTTTAGGTGGTTTAATAGGAGGTTATTCATCCCGGGGAGTTCTAGAAAATTGCTGAATTTTCCCGTGAAACTTTCTGTGCGGAAATAAGGTGAGTGCAGGACCATAGGCGTAATTTAATAATTTTGATAATTGATGTGATTTCGTGATAATAGGCCGTTTACGATCTCGGAGGGTCTAGATCGAGTGTTTCATGAAATGTTTGATTTATTCGGTATTTTCGTGATAGTCTATATTAATTATCTTAATTATTTGTTAGCCTGTAGATGGGAGGATTGTCTCACTAAGTATTTTTCGAAATACTTATGCATCTCTTATATTTTAATTGATGCAAGAAAAGAGAAAGTGTGACCGTGGGATCAGGGCGAGGAAGAGGGGGTGATCTAGACTTGTCGTTTGTTTGATTATTTTATTTAATAATTTATGATCTTGATTATTCGGAGTTTTAATTTTGAACCGGAAATTATTTGGTGAGGTTCAGTTATTATTATTTATGGGAATTTTAATAATTAATTGCAAAAAAAAAATGGGTGCGGTTGTTTCAATTTGGTATCAGAGCATTTACGGTTCTAGGACGGTTTAAAAAAAAAAAAAAAAAGTTTCGCTATTAGAACTGTCTATGTGAGTTAGTCAATTGTTGAGCTTGAAGTTCTAGGTCATCCTCTTCGAGCCTTCAATGAGATTCCACGGTAAGACTCGTGTTTGTTTTACTATTGCTGTTGTCAATTAGTAACAAGTGGTTATTGCAGATGGTTGATTCTGATAGCGTTGGGCAAGGTCTCAGAGGTCGGGGTGGTCGCGGCGGCCGTGGTCGGGGCGGCAGAACAGGCCGTGGCGGCAGAGGTGGTAGAGGTGGTAGAGGTGGCAAAGCAGCTGCGAATGTGACGCCGAGTGTCACGGTGGAGCAGGGGGCGTATGATCACGCCGAGGGGGAAGGTCAGTCGGAGCCAGCGGCCGTGTATGGTTCGATGCCGGCGCCGGGTGGTGCTTAGGCGGGTGCGGGCCCGAACCCGATGGCGGCTGTTTTGGGCATGTTGGCCCAGCTCTTGGAGAGGTTACCTGGTGTGGTACCGGCTCCAGCTCCAGTGGCGCCACAGGGGGTTGCCGCGATGCCGGGTGTTGTTGCTCCGGGAGTTCCGGGAGTGGTTGCTGAGGCCGAGCCAGTGGTTCCGTCGTACCTGAGGGTGATGGAGCATATGCAGAGGTTGGGCACCAAGTTTTTCAGTGGTGGTGCTCGACCGATTGAGTCTGATGAGTGGAGGTCCAGGTTGGAGAGGAACTTCCAGTCGATCAGATGCCCTGAGGAGTATAGGGTTGACTTGGCGGTGCATTATCTGGAGGGAGATGCACATGAGTGGTGGCAGGGTGTTGCTGCGAGAAGGGCGGGAGTAGTGTTGTCTTGGGACGAGTTCCGGAGGGAGTTCGATCTCAAGTATTTTCCGCGGGAGGCTCGCGACAGGTTACAGGCGGAGTTTCTGTACTTGTCACAGGGGATTCGTTCGGTTCGAGAGTACGAGGCCGAGTTTAACCGGCTGAAGCGGTTTGCTGGTCGGGGTGCAGATACCGAGTATGAGTTGATTTGTGCTTTCATGCGAGGTATGCGTATCGATCTCAGGAATCGATGCATAGTCCGCAAGTTCGAGTCGGTATCCGAACTGGTGGAGTGTGCAGCGCAGCTTGAGGAGGGGATGAGGCAGGAGGCTAGTTTAAAGGCTGCAGTACCAGAGGTTCCGCGACGGCCTCAAAGTCAGAGTGTTGCTCCGAGCAAGGGCGGTAAGTCTGGTCAGCAGCAGGGACAGAAGAGGAAGTGGGAGGATACTTCCAAGGAAGCGGGTTCTGGACCACGTTGTTTCGGGTGCGGAGCCTATGGACATCGCGTGGCGGATTGTTCTCGAGGGGGTCCGGTGTGCTTCCATTGCAAGGAACCCGGTCACATCAAGAAGGATTGTCCGAAGTTGGCTCAGCCATTTGTGAGGATCGAGGCACCGCCTCCGAAACGGGCCACAGTGGCACCGAGGGTGTTCACCATAGGCGCGGAGTCAGGCGAGGCGAGCGGCAGCAGACCGATTACTGGTTAGTTACCTTAATTATGTTCTTGTTTGATTGTAATTTCAGTACTCGCTCTGTAATTGGTGTTTGCTGGTTGCCTTAAATCCTTTTCGTGCTTAGGGACCCTTAATGTGGCTGGGGTAGAGTCACATGTGTTGTTTGACTCCGGAGCGTCCCACAGTTTTGCCACACCGGATTGGGTGTCGGGGAGCGGTATCCAAGAGGTGTTTGGGGACCACTCGG
This sequence comes from Eutrema japonicum, assembly GCA_030161315.1. Lineage (NCBI taxonomy): Eukaryota > Viridiplantae > Streptophyta > Magnoliopsida > Brassicales > Brassicaceae > Eutrema > Eutrema japonicum. The sequence goes on from BSQW01000011.1 coordinate 47,948,859, forward strand.
GTGTGGTGAGAGTTGCTGGGGGTCGTTTATTGAGGACTCAGGGCTGTGTGGAGAATGTCGACATTCTTATCGCCGGAGAGCTGATGCCAGCGGATTTGATAGTGTGCCCAGTGGAACTCTATGACATCATTTTGGGTATGGACTGGCTGGGAAAGTTCAAGGCTCATTTGGATTGTCACCGGGGTCGTGTGGTTTTCGAGTATGCTAACAGAAGACTGGTTTATCAGGGAGTGAGACCGGTGCCGGGAGGCATCGTCGTTTCCGCGGTTCACGCGGAGCGTTTGATCGAGCAGGGTTGTGAGGCCTATTTGGCTACCATTTCGATACCTGGGGAGGTTGGGGAGTCAGCGGTGCGGGATATTGAGGTGGTCTGGGAGTTCGAGGATGTGTTCCAGCAGTTGAGCGGGTTACCACCATCCAGGTCGGATCCTTTTACCATTGAGTTAGAGTCGGGGACGACCCCGTTGTCTAAGGCTCCTTACAGGATGGCTCCAGCGGAGATGGCTGAGCTTAAGAAGCAGCTTGAGGAGTTGTTGGAAAAGGGTTTCATTAGACCGAGCAGTTCTCCGTGGGGTGCACCGGTACTGTTCATCAAGAAGAAGGATGGGAGCTTCCGGTTGTGCATTGATTATCGGGGGCTGAACCGGGTTACTGTGAAGAACAAGTACCCATTACCGAGGATCGATGAGTTGTTAGATCAGTTGCAGGGTGCTTCGTGGTTCTCTAAGATTGATTTGGCATCGGGTTATCATCAGATCCCGATAGCGGAGTCGGACATCAGGAAGACGGCTTTCAGGACGAGATACGGGCACTACGAGTTTGTGGTGATGCCGTTTGGGTTGACGAATGCACCGGCTGCGTTTATGAGGTTGATGAACGGCGTGTTCCAGGAGTATCTGGATGAGTTCGTCATCATTTTTATCGACGACATTCTAGTGTATTCGAAGAGTCCTGAGGAGCACATGGTTCACCTGAGGAAAGTTCTGGAGAAGCTACGGGAGCAGAAGTTGTTCGCTAAGCTGAGCAAGTGTAGTTTCTGGCAGCGGGAGATCGGATTTCTGGGGCATGTCGTATCTGATCGCGGTGTTTCAGTGGATCCGGAGAAGATTCGCTCGATTGAGGAGTGGTCGAGACCGAAGAATGCCTCGGAGATTCGCAGTTTTCTGGGTCTGGCGGGTTATTACAGGAGGTTTGTCAAGGGGTTTGCTAGTATGGCGCAGGCCATGACCAAGTTGACCGGGAAGGACGTTCCTTTTGTGTGGTCGGACCAGTGTGAGGAGAGCTTTGTGAAGCTCAAGGAGATGCTGGTGAGTACTCCGGTGTTAGCCTTGCCTAAGCAGGATAAGCCATATGTTGTGTTCACAGACGCGTCCAGGCTGGGGCTCGGTTGTGTATTGATGCAGCAGGGTAAGGTAATCGCATATGCTTCCAGGCAGCTGATGAAACATGAATGCAATTATCCTACTCACGATCTTGAGATGGCTGCAGTGGTGTTTGCATTGAAGATCTGGAGGTCTTATCTGTATGGCGGTAAGGTTCAGGTGTTCACAGACCACAAAAGTCTGAAGTACATCTTTACCCAGCCGGAGCTGAATCTGCGACAGAGGCGATGGATGGAGCTTGTTGCGGATTATGACCTGGAGATAGCTTACCATCCCGGTAAAGCAAATCTTGTAGCCGATGCTTTGAGCAGGAAGCGAGTTATTTTAGACACTGAGCGAGATACAGAGGCGTTGGTAGGCATGGTGAGTGCCCTGAGACTGTGTGCTGTGTCTAAGGAGCCTGAGCCGTTGGGTTTGGAGGCGGTGGATCAGGCAGATATTCTGACTAGGGTGCGGGTAGCACAGCAGTTGGATGCGGAATTAATGCAGGCTGGCAGGGCAGAGCGGTCTGAGTATGAGTTCTCCAGCAATGGAACTATCCTTTTGAGGGGCAGGGTGTGTGTACCGAAGGACGAAGTGCTGAGGCAGGAAATCCTGAGGGAAGCACATCAGAGCCGTTTCTCTATTCACCCAGGAGCTACCAAGATGTACCGTGACCTCAAACGGTATTACCAGTGGGTAGGGATGAAGAAGGATGTTGCCAACTGGGTTGCGGGGTGTGATACCTGTCAGTTGGTGAAGGCTGAGCATCAGGTTCCGAGCGGGTTGTTGAGGAGTTTACCCATTCCGGAGTGGAAGTGGGACATGATCACCATGGATTTCGTGGTGGGTCTGCCGGTTTCGCGAACCCAGGACGCTATTTGGGTCATCGTCGATAGGTTGACCAAGTCTGCGCACTTCTTGGCCATAAAAAAGACCGACGGTGCGGAAGTGTTGGCCAAGAGGTACGTCAGGGAGATTGTGAAGCTGCATGGGGTACCGGTGAGTATAGTGTCGGATCGAGATCCGAAGTTCTCCTCGTTATTCTGGGGCGCTTTCCAGAAGGAGATGGGCACTAAGGTACACATGAGTACAGCTTATCATCCCCAGACCGATGGGCAGTCGGAGAGGACTATCCAGACGTTGGAGGATCTGTTGAGGATGTGTGTGTTGGATTGGGGTGGACATTGGGCGGATCATCTGAATCTAGTGGAGTTTGCGTACAATAACAGCTACCAGGCTAGTATCGGCATGGCACCATTTGAGGCGTTGTATGGTAGGCCTTGGAGGACCCCGTTGTGTTGGACACAAGTGGGGGAGAGGAGCCTGTTGGGGGCTGACTTTGTGCAGGAGACGACTGAGAAGGTCCGGATTGTGAAGTTGAACATGAAGGAAGCTCAAGATCGTCAGAAAAGCTACGCAGATCGGCGAAGGAAGGAGCTGGAGTTCGCAGTTGGCGATCTGGTCTATCTGAAGATGGCCATGTTGAGGGGTCCGAACAGGTCCATTTCCGAGACTAAGTTGAGTCCGCGATATATGGGTCCCGTCAGGGTGCTGGAGCGGGTCGGACCGGTGGCTTATCGGTTAGAGTTGCCGGAGTCTATGCAGGCATTTCACAAGGTGTTCCACGTGTCGATGCTGAAGAAATGTCTGCACAAGGATGATCAGGTGGTCACGGGGGTGCCATCAGATTTGACACCGAGCATGGTGGTGGAGGCGAGGCCTCTGAGAGTCCTAGATCGTCGGGTGAGAGTGATCAGGAGGAAGAAGGTTCCTGAGATGCAGGTGCTGTGGGACTGCAATGGAGCCGAGGAGGTGACTTGGGAGCCGGAAGCGAAGTTGAAGCGCAAATTTCCCAACTGGTTCGGCAAACTGGAGGGTTAGCCGGGTGTTTCCATATCGTTGTAACCATGGTGTTGGGATTTTGGGAGTTATTGCGTTGTTGTACTCGTCTATTTTATGGTGTTATAATTAATCGATGTACTTTGGAGCTTTTGTTTATTCAATAAAAAGGTGTTTTCATTGAATATGTTGAGCGATGGGTTTACTAGAGGATTAGTAGACAGGTTGGCGGGCTACTAGTGGTAGTGGTCCGATAGCGGGGGTGCGGATACTAGGTGTTTAATAGCTGTATAGGGCTGATAGATCCGGATTGGTTTGGCACAGGGTGGTGACCCATATAGCGGCATCGGAGTGCACTGGTGAGTCACTGCCGAGTGTACCTGGCCGGTTGGGTTTCGACGTGATTCCTGATTGGTGAGACAGGTCACTAGAGAGATTGCCGTTGTCTGGCTCTCTATGCGTTAGACGGATCGATCCATGGTGTTGGGTCGTGAAGTCGTTATACTCCCGGGCGTTGGAGTGGTTGGCCAAACCAAGTAGGGAACTATGGCACTATGGTGTGGAGCCGTGATACCGTTGTTGGTGGAGTTGGAAGAGCGGTCGTGCGACGCCGAGTTGGAATAGCGGTTGTGCTATGTTGTGGATGTTAGCTGGATGTTAGATTCGAGGACGAATCTATGTTAGTGGGGGAGAATTGTAACATCCCTAATTCAATTTTGAGGTTGAAATTGAATAATTAGAAGTTGGGGGTTAATTTCGCGTAAATCAATTTTTTCCGGGTGGGTTTAATTGATAATTTTGGAAGTTTGGGGCCATTTGTGAATTCGAAAAAATTGGTCCCACATATGTATATATGCGCGTAAGCATCTCCCTCTCCGAGCTTCCCCGATTAACCTAGCCGTCAAGTCCTCTTCGCCACGGTAAGAAAACTCCTCTCTCTCCTTAGTTGATTCATGTGGTGTTGGAGTCGAGGTTGTGGTGCTTTCGGCGGGTTGAATTCCGACAAGTCTCGCGGTGGCCCGTTCAGAGGGAGTGTGTGGCGTCGGCTTCTCTCTCTGTTGGGTTTCGCAGATCAATCTCGGGCCTAGGTTTCATTGGTTTGGCGGTCTTAGGCGGTGGTTCTATGCGTGGAGAGGTTCCTCGGCCGGATCTCCGAGACGGCTGGTCTATGGGGTCCTTGAGGACAGATCTCCGGGGCCGGCGGTGGTAGATCGGCGCATTCCTCTCCTCCTCTTCTTCCCGGTGTTTTGGCTGCCGTTTGTGACATTCCGGTAGTCGTACCGGCGGTGGGAAGACGATGGAGTGGATTACCGGTTTAGACCGGTTTAGTATTCAATAATCGTATCGAGTGTGTTTATTGTTTTTGATTATTTTATTATTTTTATTTTTAGGTGGTTTAATAGGAGGTTATTCATCCCGGGGAGTTCTAGAAAATTGCTGAATTTTCCCGTGAAACTTTCTGTGCGGAAATAAGGTGAGTGCAGGACCATATGCGTAATTTAATAATTTTGATAATTGATGTGATTTCGTGATAATAGGCCGTTTACGATCTCGGAGGGTCTAGATCGAGTGTTTCATGAAATGTTTGATTTATTCGGTATTTTCGTGATAGTCTATATTAATTATCTTAATTATTTGTTAGCCTGTAGATGGGAGGATTGTCTCACTAAGTATTTTTCGAAATACTTATGCATCTCTTATATTTTAATTGATGCAGAAAAAGAGAAAGTGTGACCGTGGGATCAGGGCGAGGAAGAGGGGGTGATCTAGACTTGTCGTTTGTTTGATTATTTTATTTAATAATTTATGATCTTGATTATTCGGAGTTTTAATTTTGAACCGGAAATTATTTGGTGAGGTTCAGTTATTATTATTTATGGGAATTTTAATAATTAATTGCAAAAAAAAAATGGGTGCGGTTGTTTCAATTTGGTATCAGAGCATTTACGGTTCTAGGACGGTTTAAAAAAAAAAAAAAAAAGTTTCGCTATTAGAACTGTCTATGTGAGTTAGTCAATTGTTGAGCTTGAAGTTCTAGGTCATCCTCTTCGAGCCTTCAATGAGATTCCACGGTAAGACTCGTGTTTGTTTTACTATTGCTGTTGTCAATTAGTAACAAGTGGTTATTGCAGATGGTTGATTCTGATAGCGTTGGGCAAGGTCTCAGAGGTCGGGGTGGTCGCGGCGGCCGTGGTCGGGGCGGCAGAACAGGCCGTGGCGGCAGAGGTGGTAGAGGTGGTAGAGGTGGCAGAGCAGCTGCGAATGTGACGCCGAGTGTCACGGTGGAGCAGGGGGCGTATGATCACGCCGAGGGGGAAGGTCAGTCGGAGCCAGCGGCCGTGTATGGTTCGATGCCGGCGCCGGGTGGTGCTTAGGCGGGTGCGGGCCCGAACCCGATGGCGGCTGTTTTGGGCATGTTGGCCCAGCTCTTGGAGAGGTTACCTGGTGTGGTACCGGCTCCAGCTCCAGTGGCGCCACAGGGGGTTGCCGCGATGCCGGGTGTTGTTGCTCCGGGAGTTCCGGGAGTGGTTGCTGAGGCCGAGCCAGTGGTTCCGTCGTACCTGAGGGTGATGGAGCATATGCAGAGGTTGGGCACCAAGTTTTTCAGTGGTGGTGCTCGACCGATTGAGTCTGATGAGTGGAGGTCCAGGTTAGAGAGGAACTTCCAGTCGATCAGATGCCCTGAGGAGTATAGGGTTGACTTGGCGGTGCATTATCTGGAGGGAGATGCACATGAGTGGTGGCAGGGTGTTGCTGCGAGAAGGGCGGGAGTAGTGTTGTCTTGGGACGAGTTCCGGAGGGAGTTCGATCTCAAGTATTTTCCGCGGGAGGCTCGCGACAGGTTACAGGCGGAGTTTCTGTACTTGTCACAGGGGATTCGTTCGGTTCGAGAGTACGAGGCCGAGTTTAACCGGCTGAAGCGGTTTGCTGGTCGGGGTGCAGATACCGAGTATGAGTTGATTTGTGCTTTCATGCGAGGTATGCGTATCGATCTCAGGAATCGATGCATAGTCCGCAAGTTCGAGTCGGTATCCGAACTGGTGGAGTGTGCAGCGCAGCTTGAGGAGGGGATGAGGCAGGAGGCTAGTTTAAAGGCTGCAGTACCAGAGGTTCCGCGACGGCCTCAAAGTCAGAGTGTTGCTCCGAGCAAGGGCGGTAAGTCTGGTCAGCAGCAGGGACAGAAGAGGAAGTGGGAGGATACTTCCAAGGAAGCGGGTTCTGGACCACGTTGTTTCGGGTGCGGAGCCTATGGACATCGCGTGGCGGATTGTTCTCGAGGGGGTCCGGTGTGCTTCCATTGCAAGGAACCCGGTCACATCAAGAAGGATTGTCCGAAGTTGGCTCAGCCATTTGTGAGGATCGAGGCACCGCCTCCGAAACGGGCCACAGTGGCACCGAGGGTGTTCACCATAGGCGCGGAGTCAGGCGAGGCGAGCGGCAGCAGACCGATTACTGGTTAGTTACCTTAATTATGTTCTTGTTTGATTGTAATTTCAGTACTCGCTCTGTAATTGGTGTTTGCTGGTTGCCTTAAATCCTTTTCGTGCTTAGGGACCCTTAATGTGGCTGGGGTAGAGTCACATGTGTTGTTTGACTCCGGAGCGTCCCACAGTTTTGCCACACCGGATTGGGTGTCGGGGAGCGGTATCCAAGAGGTGTTTGGGGACCACTCGGGTGTGGTGAGAGTTGCTGGGGGTCGTTTATTGAGGACTCAGGGCTGTGTGGAGAATGTCGACATTCTTATCGCCGGAGAGCTGATGCCAGCGGATTTGATAGTGTGCCCAGTGGAACTCTATGACATCATTTTGGGTATGGACTGGCTGGGAAAGTTCAAGGCTCATTTGGATTGTCACCGGGGTCGTGTGGTTTTCGAGTATGCTAACAGAAGACTGGTTTATCAGGGAGTGAGACCGGTGCCGGGAGGCATCGTCGTTTCCGCGGTTCACGCGGAGCGTTTGATCGAGCAGGGTTGTGAGGCCTATTTGGCTACCATTTCGATACCTGGGGAGGTTGGGGAGTCAGCGGTGCGGGATATTGAGGTGGTCTGGGAGTTCGAGGATGTGTTCCAGCAGTTGAGCGGGTTACCACCATCCAGGTCGGATCCTTTTACCATTGAGTTAGAGTCGGGGACGACCCCGTTGTCTAAGGCTCCTTACAGGATGGCTCCAGCGGAGATGGCTGAGCTTAAGAAGCAGCTTGAGGAGTTGTTGGAAAAGGGTTTCATTAGACCGAGCAGTTCTCCGTGGGGTGCACCGGTACTGTTCATCAAGAAGAATGATGGGAGCTTCCGGTTGTGCATTGATTATCGGGGGCTGAACCGGGTTACTGTGAAGAACAAGTACCCATTACCGAGGATCGATGAGTTGTTAGATCAGTTGCAGGGTGCTTCGTGGTTCTCTAAGATTGATTTGGCATCGGGTTATCATCAGATCCCGATAGCGGAGTCGGACATCAGGAAGACGGCTTTCAGGACGAGATACGGGCACTACGAGTTTGTGGTGATGCCGTTTGGGTTGACGAATGCACCGGCTGCGTTTATGAGGTTGATGAACGGCGTGTTCCAGGAGTATCTGGATGAGTTCGTCATCATTTTTATCGACGACATTCTAGTGTATTCGAAGAGTCCTGAGGAGCACATGGTTCACCTGAGGAAAGTTCTGGAGAAGCTACGGGAGCAGAAGTTGTTCGCTAAGCTGAGCAAGTGTAGTTTCTGGCAGCGGGAGATCGGATTTCTGGGGCATGTCGTATCTGATCGCGGTGTTTCAGTGGATCCGGAGAAGATTCGCTCGATTGAGGAGTGGTCGAGACCGAAGAATGCCTCGGAGATTCGCAGTTTTCTGGGTCTGGCGGGTTATTACAGGAGGTTTGTCAAGGGGTTTGCTAGTATGGCGCAGGCCATGACCAAGTTGACCGGGAAGGACGTTCCTTTTGTGTGGTCGGACCAGTGTGAGGAGAGCTTTGTGAAGCTCAAGGAGATGCTGGTGAGTACTCCGGTGTTAGCCTTGCCTAAGCAGGATAAGCCATATGTTGTGTTCACAGACGCGTCCAGGCTGGGGCTCGGTTGTGTATTGATGCAGCAGGGTAAGGTAATCGCATATGCTTCCAGGCAGCTGATGAAACATGAATGCAATTATCCTACTCACGATCTTGAGATGGCTGCAGTGGTGTTTGCATTGAAGATCTGGAGGTCTTATCTGTATGGCGGTAAGGTTCAGGTGTTCACAGACCACAAAAGTCTGAAGTACATCTTTACCCAGCCGGAGCTGAATCTGCGACAGAGGCGATGGATGGAGCTTGTTGCGGATTATGACCTGGAGATAGCTTACCATCCCGGTAAAGCAAATCTTGTAGCCGATGCTTTGAGCAGGAAGCGAGTTATTTTAGACACTGAGCGAGATACAGAGGCGTTGGTAGGCATGGTGAGTGCCCTGAGACTGTGTGCTGTGTCTAAGGAGCCTGAGCCGTTGGGTTTGGAGGCGGTGGATCAGGCGGATATTCTGACTAGGGTGCGGGTAGCACAGCAGTTGGATGCGGAATTAATGCAGGCTGGCAGGGCAGAGCGGTCTGAGTATGAGTTCTCCAGCAATGGAACTATCCTTTTGAGGGGCAGGGTGTGTGTACCGAAGGACGAAGTGCTGAGGCAGGAAATCCTGAGGGAAGCACATCAGAGCCGTTTCTCTATTCACCCAGGAGCTACCAAGATGTACCGTGACCTCAAACGGTATTACCAGTGGGTAGGGATGAAGAAGGATGTTGCCAACTGGGTTGCGGGGTGTGATACCTGTCAGTTGGTGAAGGCTGAGCATCAGGTTCCGAGCGGGTTGTTGAGGAGTTTACCCATTCCGGAGTGGAAGTGGGACATGATCACCATGGATTTCGTGGTGGGTCTGCCGGTTTCGCGAACCCAGGACGCTATTTGGGTCATCGTCGATAGGTTGACCAAGTCTGCGCACTTCTTGGCCATAAAAAAGACCGACGGTGCGGAAGTGTTGGCCAAGAGGTACGTCAGGGAGATTGTGAAGCTGCATGGGGTACCGGTGAGTATAGTGTCGGATCGAGATCCGAAGTTCTCCTCGTTATTCTGGGGCGCTTTCCAGAAGGAGATGGGCACTAAGGTACACATGAGTACAGCTTATCATCCCCAGACCGATGGGCAGTCGGAGAGGACTATCCAGACGTTGGAGGATCTGTTGAGGATGTGTGTGTTGGATTGGGGTGGACATTGGGCGGATCATCTGAATCTAGTGGAGTTTGCGTACAATAACAGCTACCAGGCTAGTATCGGCATGGCACCATTTGAGGCGTTGTATGGTAGGCCTTGGAGGACCCCGTTGTGTTGGACACAAGTGGGGGAGAGGAGCCTGTTGGGGGCTGACTTTGTGCAGGAGACGACTGAGAAGGTCCGGATTGTGAAGTTGAACATGAAGGAAGCTCAAGATCGTCAGAAAAGCTACGCAGATCGGCGAAGGAAGGAGCTGGAGTTCGCAGTTGGCGATCTGGTCTATCTGAAGATGGCCATGTTGAGGGGTCCGAACAGGTCCATTTCCGAGACTAAGTTGAGTCCGCGATATATGGGTCCCGTCAGGGTGCTGGAGCGGGTCGGACCGGTGGCTTATCGGTTAGAGTTGCCGGAGTCTATGCAGGCATTTCACAAGGTGTTCCACGTGTCGATGCTGAAGAAATGTCTGCACAAGGATGATCAGGTGGTCACGGGGGTGCCATCAGATTTGACACCGAGCATGGTGGTGGAGGCGAGGCCTCTGAGAGTCCTAGATCGTCGGGTGAGAGTGATCAGGAGGAAGAAGGTTCCTGAGATGCAGGTGCTGTGGGACTGCAATGGAGCCGAGGAGGTGACTTGGGAGCCGGAAGCGAAGTTGAAGCGCAAATTTCCCAACTGGTTCGGCAAACTGGAGGGTTAGCCGGGTGTTTCCATATCGTTGTAACCATGGTGTTGGGATTTTGGGAGTTATTGCGTTGTTGTACTCGTCTATTTTATGGTGTTATAATTAATCGATGTACTTTGGAGCTTTTGTTTATTCAATAAAAAGGTGTTTTCATTGAATATGTTGAGCGATGGGTTTACTAGAGGATTAGTAGACAGGTTGGCGGGCTACTAGTGGTAGTGGTCCGATAGCGGGGGTGCGGATACTAGGTGTTTAATAGCTGTATAGGGCTGATAGATCCGGATTGGTTTGGCACAGGGTGGTGACCCATATAGCGGCATCGGAGTGCACTGGTGAGTCACTGCCGAGTGTACCTGGCCGGTTGGGTTTCGACGTGATTCCTGATTGGTGAGACAGGTCACTAGAGAGATTGCCGTTGTCTGGCTCTCTATGCGTTAGACGGATCGATCCATGGTGTTGGGTCGTGAAGTCGTTATACTCCCGGGCGTTGGAGTGGTTGGCCAAACCAAGTAGGGAACTATGGCACTATGGTGTGGAGCCGTGATACCGTTGTTGGTGGAGTTGGAAGAGCGGTCGTGCGACGCCGAGTTGGAATAGCGGTTGTGCTATGTTGTGGATGTTAGCTGGATGTTAGATTCGAGGACGAATCTATGTTAGTGGGGGAGAATTGTAACATCCCTAATTCAATTTTGAGGTTGAAATTGAATAATTAGAAGTTGGGGGTTAATTTCGCGTAAATCAATTTTTTCCGGGTGGGTTTAATTGATAATTTTGGAAGTTTGGGGCCATTTGTGAATTCGAAAAAATTGGTCCCACATATGTATATATGCGCGTAAGCATCTCCCTCTCCGAGCTTCCCCGATTAACCTAGCCGTCAAGTCCTCTTCGCCACGGTAAGAAAACTCCTCTCTCTCCTTAGTTGATTCATGTGGTGTTGGAGTCGAGGTTGTGGTGCTTTCGGCGGGTTGAATTCCGACAAGTCTCGCGGTGGCCCGTTCAGAGGGAGTGTGTGGCGTCGGCTTCTCTCTCTGTTGGGTTTCGCAGATCAATCTCGGGCCTAGGTTTCATTGGTTTGGCGGTCTTAGGCGGTGGTTCTATGCGTGGAGAGGTTCCTCGGCCGGATCTCCGAGACGGCTGGTCTATGGGGTCCTTGAGGACAGATCTCCGGGGCCGGCGGTGGTAGATCGGCGCATTCCTCTCCTCCTCTTCTTCCCGGTGTTTTGGCTGCCGTTTGTGACATTCCGGTAGTCGTACCGGCGGTGGGAAGACGATGGAGTGGATTACCGGTTTAGACCGGTTTAGTATTCAATAATCGTATCGAGTGTGTTTATTGTTTTTGATTATTTTATTATTTTTATTTTTAGGTGGTTTAATAGGAGGTTATTCATCCCGGGGAGTTCTAGAAAATTGCTGAATTTTCCCGTGAAACTTTCTGTGCGGAAATAAGGTGAGTGCAGGACCATATGCGTAATTTAATAATTTTGATAATTGATGTGATTTCGTGATAATAGGCCGTTTACGATCTCGGAGGGTCTAGATCGAGTGTTTCATGAAATGTTTGATTTATTCGGTATTTTCGTGATAGTCTATATTAATTATCTTAATTATTTGTTAGCCTGTAGATGGGAGGATTGTCTCACTAAGTATTTTTCGAAATACTTATGCATCTCTTATATTTTAATTGATGCAGAAAAAGAGAAAGTGTGACCGTGGGATCAGGGCGAGGAAGAGGGGGTGATCTAGACTTGTCGTTTGTTTGATTATTTTATTTAATAATTTATGATCTTGATTATTCGGAGTTTTAATTTTGAACCGGAAATTATTTGGTGAGGTTCAGTTATTATTATTTATGGGAATTTTAATAATTAATTGCAAAAAAAAAATGGGTGCGGTTGTTTCAATTTTGGGCACATAAATCTAAAGGTATAATATCAAGGTGGAAATATTTCATATTATAAAAGTACATTTTTAATTTGGACACATGGTTTGAAAAAAAATTAAGTTTATTATTTTATATTATTTTGGGCACATAAATCTAAAGGTATATAATATCAAGGTGGAAATATTTCATATTATAAAAGTACATTTTTAATCATAGTTTTATTGATTTTCTATGTTTCTAATGGAAAAATTATCTATATTTCCTTTGTTTGGATTATCATGTAGATTTATTTTTAAAATAAAATATTTTCTACCAATTCTAACATGAAATATGAAATTACTATAGAAAACTGTATGATATTATTAGATTTGTTTATTACAAAGTATTATATATCTTCTTTTTTGTCAACAGTATTATAGATATATCTTATTATTATAACATTCATTTTTTAAAAAACTCAAAAAATAATTAATTTATAGTTTTTATATTTGATAGGTATCATATTTTAATATTTGTTTTTACATTAGTTATTTTTAGTTTTAGTTTTTATGATTCTTTCAAGCATTGAAACTACTAATCTAATTTTGTTATCATTTAACTTTTAAAATCTTATAATATTAAGAAAATTTGCATGTATTATATTTTTAATTTGTCATCATTTTAATATTTTTGTTAACACCTCAATTATCGTCATTTTAATGTTTTTGTATTAAGGTTAATAGAAAGTTATTGGCCGAGGCCCATACGTCTCCCTTAGTAGCTAAATATCCCCCTCCCAAGCGAAAATTGGATTAGAAATCCGGTTTCAACAATTTTAATGAATATCATATATTTTCTTTGTAGTTTACCAATAAAATGACGTCAAAAAAAAGTTTACCAATAAATTTTACAAAAGCGTGGACGTGTAAATGATTTATATTTTACGAATATCAGATTATTTTGGTGAAATTTATTTCATACCGGACATTGGATACTTAATCTAAATATTAGAATGAGAATTTGGAGAATTAATTGAAAGAAATTAATTTAACCATCGACCAAAATAGCACATTTTAAAACTTGTGTTCCAAATTTAGTATCACAAGTCTAAAATGACAATAATAGCACAAATTTTGATAATAATAGCATAATTTTAATATTAAAATGTCCTAAAATCTTTTCTTAATGGGGTCAAACTAAACCCTAAATTAGAAATAGTGAACTCAAACATAATGTTTAATTTTATTGTAAATTTATTATGGATAAATAAGTTTTTTTACATAATTATTTGTGTTATTTTCGGAATTATAAATTTAGGGTGCTAGTTTTGGCACAAATATATAAAATTTGTGATATTTTATGGTATTTTTCTTAATTTAAAATATAAATATTTATTTTATTTGTATCCTTCTTTAAATTTTTAAATTTGTTAATATAAATTCATTATCATTTTCAAAACTTTGTGATATTCTGATATTTTTCACCTTTATATTTTAGATTTATAATTTTTTGAAGTATTGTTTTTTACAATTAATCGTCCTAAGTTTCAATAAATATCATATTTTGTTGAGGAGATTACTAATAAATTTTATTTAAGGGTTGACTATAAATAATTTATAGTAGATTCTCATCCGCGCGGTATAATGTTTTAATAGATTTATAGTTCAATCAGAGGATTTTCTTTATCGTTTTTATTGAGTCATTCATATTTTACAATCTGGTACTTCTTTCATTTGTGAATAATATTTTATCAACTAAAATAATAATTAATTTATCAGTTAGAAATACCTTTTTCAAACATGTCTTAAGAGATTTATTAGTTTTCATACTTATATATATATATATATATATATATATAACTAGGACGTGATCCGCGCTACGCGCGGGCGTTGTAAACAATTTTTCTAAACAGTTTTTATTGTCTAATGTTATTTTATTTTTTGAATGTGGTAATTAATTGAATTGTCTCTATCAGCTTAAAATATGTGTATTTTTATTTTTTGGTTTATTTTCTTAATTTCTTAAATTTATGATCTTATATGTATATGTTTAGTGGATATTACACATTTTTACTTATTTTTTTCCTTTGTTTGTCAATTTCATGCAATTACTTGGTTTTTTTAAGGGAAGATCTAAACAATTTATAGTTTTATTTGCATAAATTGTTTTTTTTAAATCTAAAACATATTTGTTGAAACCCTTATAGAATACGTTTCCCTTTAATATTTAGGAATTTGGGCTACTTTTAAAAATTTAGTTTTAAGATAATTTTCTTTTTTTAAAAAAATATGTTGGATGTATAGATACTATGCGCGGACGTGGTCCATATTTTTTTTTAATCTTGTTTAGATTGTGTAATATTATTTTATTTTATTGGTTTTGGAGTCAATGGAACTGTTTCTAATAATTTAATATTGAGTGGTTCCTTATTTTATTTTATTTTCCATTTTTATATTATTTTTAATCATGTTTTTTTAACATCATTATTTTTAATCGTATTTCATGTTGGATTCTAATCCTCTTTATTGGGTGAAATATTTTGTGTGTTTCTTAACTATATTATTTTTAAATTTTTGCAACACCGATTTCCATATTTATCAGGCACAATATGCTTTTGTTATGGGGCTAGCCCATTACATCAATTATTAACAATCCATCAAGTTGACTAAACTATACCCATTACAATCATTAACAATCCATCAAGATAACATAGAGTCTCTATGTTAATGATTACATCAAACATACCTAAGTCTCTATTGAAGAAATTCAAAATTTGGCACTGTTTCAACCCCCCCCCCCCCCCCCCAAAGTAATTGAGAAGTTCGTTATTTTCGTCGTCGTCGTCATCGTATTGTTATATTGACGGCAGTCGAAGTATTTATGTTCATGTACTTTATAATTAAATTATTATTACCAATATGAGCATTAGACCGAGGCTGAGTATAACATTTTACATCTTATTATTAAAGAGATAATACATCATCACTGAAAGCAAGAAATTTGGATCAAGTCTCCATCGATACAATAATCATATTTTTATAGCTTAGTTAAGTACATCATATTGTTTGTTATTGTTTTGGTTCTTTGGAATTTTTGTTCTCAAAAACGGTGGAGATTGGTTACATTTTCTGTGACAATCGGAACACTCTCCTGCTGAGGATGAGCTTTGACAATGGGGACGACAAATCACATTGCATTCCACTTCTGATTTTGCTTCACCGCTGATCACAATCACTGCTATTATCATCATCATTATCCACACAATGCTCAAATTTTTACCCATCTTTCTTGTTTATGTTTTTTTTTACCTTTTTATGTGGGGGGAATGAATGAGTCAAGATGTGAACTTACATCTCTATTTATAACTTCAAAGTAGTGACAAAGATGTCATTTCCAATTGAAAAAAAATTAAGTTTATTATTTTGTATTATTTTGGGCACATAAATCTAAAGGTATAATATCAAGGTGGAAATATTTCATATTATAAAAGTACATTTTTAATTTGGACACATGGTTTGAAAAAAAATTAAGTTTATTATTTTATATTATTTTGGGCACATAAATCTAAAGGTATATAATATCAAGGTGGAAATATTTCATATTATAAAAGTACATTTTTAATCATAGTTTTATTGATTTTCTATGTTTCTAATGAAAAAATTATCTATATTTCCTTTGTTTGGATTATCATGTAGATTTATTTTTAAAATAAAATATTTTCTACCAATTCTAACATGAAATATGAAATTACTATAGAAAACTGTATGATATTATTATATTTGTTTATTACAAAGTATTATATATCTTCTTTTTTGTCAACAGTATTATAGATATATCTTATTATTATAACATTCATTTTTTTAAAACTCAAAAAATAATTAATTTATAGTTTTTATATTTGATAGGTATCATATTTTAATATTTTTTTTACATTAGTTATTTTTAGTTTTAGTTTTTATGATTCTTTCAAGCATTGAAACTACTAATCTAATTTTGTTATCATTTAACTTTTAAAATCTTATAATATTAAGAAAATTTGCATGTATTATATTTTTAATTTGTCATCATTTTAATATTTTTGTTAACACCTCAATTATCGTCATTTTAATGTTTTTGTATTAAGGTTAATAGAAAGTTATTGGCCGAGGCCCATACGTCTCCCTTAGTAGCTAAATATCCCCCTCCCAAGTGAAAATTGTATTAGAAATCCGGTTTCAACAATTTTAATGAATATCATATATTTTCTTTGTAGTTTACCAATAAAATGACGTCAAAAAAAAGTTTACCAATAAAATTTACAAAAGCGTGGACGTGTAAATGATTTATATTTTACGAATATCAGATTATTTTGGTGAAATTTATTTCATACCGGACATTGGATACATAATCTAAATATTAGAATGAGAATTTGGAGAATTAATTGAAAGAAATTAATTTAACCATCGACCAAAATAGCACATTTTAAAACTTGTGTTCCAAATTTAGTATCACAAGTCTAAAATGACAATAATAGCACAAATTTTGATAATAATAGCATAATTTTAAAATTAAAATGTCCTAAAATCTTTTCTTAATGGGGTCAAACTAAACCCTAAATTAGAAATAGTGAACTCAAACATAATGTTTAATTTTATTGTAAATTTATTATGGATAAACAAGTTTTTTTACATAATTATTTGTGTTATTTTCAGAATTATAAATTTAGGGTGCTAGTTTTGGCACAAATATATAAAATTTGTGATATTTTAGGGTATTTTTCTTAATTTAAAATATAAATATTTATTTTATTTGTATCCTTCTTTAAATTTTTAAATTTGTTAATATAAATTCATTATCATTTTCAAAACTTTGTGATATTCTGATATTTTTCACCTTTATATTTTAGATTTATAATTTTTTGAAGTATTGTTTTTTACAATTAATCGTCCTAAGTTTCAATAAATATCATATTTTGTTGAGGAGATTACTAATAAATTTTATTTAAGGGTTGGCTATAAATAATTTATAGTAGATTCTCATCCGCGCGGTACATAAATCGAAAGGTATAATATCAAGGTGGACATATTTCATATTATAAAAGTACATTTTTAATCATAGTTTCGACACATAGTTTGAAAGCAAAATAAGTTTATTATTTTATATTATTTTGGCCACATAAATCTAAGGGTATAATATCAAGGTGGAAATATTTCATATTATAAAAGTACATTTTAATCATAGTTTGGACACATAGTTTGAAAAAAAATTAAGTTATATTATTTTGGACACATAAATCCAAAGGTATAATATCAAGGTGGAAATATTTCATATTATAAAACTACATTTTTAATCATAGTTTTATTGATTTTCTATGTTTCTAATGAAAAACATAATCTATATTTCCTTTGTTTGGATTTTTCATGTAGATTTATTTTTAAAATAAAATATTTTCTACCAATTATAACATGAAATATGAAACTGCTATAGAAAACTGTATGATATTATTAGATTTGTTTATTACAAAGTATTATAGAAATATCTTATTATTATAACATTCATTTTTCAAAAAACCTCAAAAATAATTAATTTCTATTTTTTATATTTGATAGGTGTCATATTTTAATATTTTTTCCAAATTTAGCATCACAAGTTGAAAATGACAATAATAGCACAAATTTTGATAATAATAGCACAATTTTAATATTAAAATGACCTAAAATCTTTTCCTAATGGGGACAAACTAAACTCTAAATTAGAAATAGTGAACTCAAACATAATGTTTAATTTTATTTTAAATTTATTACGGGTAAACAAGTTTTTTTACATGATTATTTGTATTATTTTAGGAATTATAAATTTAATTTGCTAGTTTTGGCACAAATATATAAATTTGTGCTATTTTAGGTTATTTCTCTTAATTTAAAATATAAATATTTATTTTATTTGTATCCGTCTTTAAATTGTTAAATGTGTTAATATAAATTCATTATCATTTTCAAAACTTTGTGATATTCTGACATTTTTTACCTTTATATTTTAGATTTATAATTTTTTGAAGTATTTTGTTTAACAATTAATTGTTCTAAGTTTCGATAAATATCATATTTTGTTGAGGACCGGGTCAACCGATGGACCTGGTGACCCGAAGGACTCTCCGATTTACGTTTCGGGTCAGATTTCAAAACATTGATTTAATGAATTAAAATAATTTTGTATAACATAATTTTTTATGATTTAAGTTACAATCAGAAAATTTCAGATTATTTCGGCAAAATTATTTTCATATAAGACATTGTATATTTGGTCATAATATTTATAATGAAAATTTAAAGTCAAACTGTAGAAAATTAATTTAAAACATGAAAAAAAAAATTAAACCTAAAATGATATTGAATTTGCATAATTTTTCACTGTTAGTATTTTCTCAAATTTTTCACTGTTAGGTTTGGAGGCTTGTCCTTCATAGACTTTGTTCTTCAAACGTCCTGCTGGTGAATTGGGAGTATCTTGTCTCTTGGATGATGGCTTCTTCTCGTATGGTGTCCAAAACGCTGAAATGCATAGTTGTACAAGCCACTGTCTATCTTCTTTGGAAAGAGCGTAACAACCGTCTCTACTCGATCTTTCCCACCCCCATGGAAGGTCTCTTCAAGCAAATCGATCGTACCATAAGAGATGTACTCCTTGCCCGACTTTTGAAAAAGGGCTGTCAAGGCTTGCTCTCTCAATGGTTCACTAATGCCTAGTCTATAAGCTCGCGCTTCAAATTTCCTATTTTAGTTTCTTCTTGGGTTTTTTTTTGGGCCTTTGAAGGTTCTGGTTTTGAAAGCAATGTACCTAAACTCTTATTCTTTTTTGGTAATAAATTCACGTTTTATAAAACAAAATAGAGAGGATACCATACAAAACTTTGATATTAAGATATAACAAAAAAGACTAACAAATCTTTTTCACGTATATTAATTTTAGATAATTTTGTCCACGTTTTCTTGAAGATCTTGTTGAAGTTCTGTCAAGGTTTTCTTGCCGGTAATTGAAGTTTAGGAATTCTGATTTTGTAAGGTTTTCTTGCCGGTTAAGTTTAGGAATTGAAGGAGGAATCAGAGGCTTGACTGGGGATGTCACCCTCTTGGTGTTTCTTTTAAAGGACCTCTAGGGGAAGAAAATTCTGTACTTTTGGTGTGATATTCTAGTTCGGTTTCTCGTTTTTTTGTTCTGTTTCTAGTTTAGAGATTACTTGTTTTTATTATTTTTCTTTGTAATCTTTGTTTCAATGTCTCCCTGGTTTGGGCTTTAGTCTCCGGGAGTTCTATGAACTCGTCGGTTTTGTCTCCGGGAGTTCTATGAACTCGTCGGTTTTGTCTCCGGGAGTTCTATGAACTCGTCGGTTTTGTCTCCGGAAGGTTTTCGGTTTTATAGTTTTTTTCTTTGTTGTATCTTAGTCTCAAATCGGGCCGCTTTTGTTTATCGGAGGACGTGTTCCTGTCGATTAAACATCGTATCCCACCCATGTATCACATCCTTGTAATTCACCCTGGTTTCTACCATGTTTAATAATATTATCATATGAAAAAAAAAGTGTGTAAGAGGCAGAAGATGACTTTTACGTAGAAAATCTCGCTTTGATTATTTAAAAATGATATGCATGGTGTTTTACTTTAGATTTTTTGCAAGGTATAGTCATCATATATGGTCAGGCCTGGTATATGCATCGTTACACAAAATCATTTTGTCTACGATCGTAAAAGAGGTATACATATCATCTACTACTAATAAAAGTTGATACTATATGAATCTAAGGATATCCACATATGATTATCAGCATTTAAAATTAAGAAATTTTCCAAATCCTATATTATTTTTCGTAAAAAATATAAAAGATAAGAAAATTATGTATAAAATTTCCATTACCAACAAAAAACCAACATGATATTAAATTAGAAAAATTTCTTAATTTAAAATAGTGGTCTCAATTATATAAATGACCAAGAAAAAATATAATAGTAAAATCTTTTATACTATATTAGGTTCCGCGTGATACGTTGATAAAAGATAAAGTATATTAGACTCTAAAATTGATAACTCGCGTAAATATGACCTGTATAATTAGATTTTAAATTAAGACTCATGTTTAGGTATCTAGAAATTATGTTCTGTAATTCACAATTAAGAAAATTTGAAATTGATTCATATTACCAATAAACATGGTAAACATTCTCTCTATATGAATGAGAGGGTTCCAAAAATAAATTTTAAATCTTATATAACATAAAACTAGATCAAATTGATAAAACTAATCTCTTTTTAAAAAAATATTATCTTTTGAAACTTTTAATTGTTCTCACATATTAAATAAATTATGTTTTAATGTAATCATTCATGTTTAAAGTTTATATTTCTGAATTTTTGTCATTTGATTCTTACAAAAAATAATCAAACATGATAACAAACTGTTCTTAATCTAATTATATATATTATGAATCTTATATAAATTTTATAGTTTACATTTTTATTTTATTTTGTAGTTTATATATTTGTTTCTTGCTTTATTTTATTAGTTTTCATATAAATAAAAAACAATTTCTTTTTCTGTTTTTGTTATTTTGTCTTTTTAATAAATAAATAACTAACAATAGAAAAGTTCATATTATTACATTGTTATTTTGTTTTGACACATGTCACGATCTCGTGAGTTAGAATCTTAATTTCTCTTTTTATTTTTTTATTAAGAAGAGTTTTGGGACACTGCTCCTCACTATGGCCGTAGGAAAGGTAATTGATACTTATCTCTTTTGCTTGCCTTGTTTCGTTTTTTTAGTGGTGGTTTCGTTTTATACCATTGATAACAAAAGAAATTAAGGGTTTGTAAAAAGGTAGTAGTGATTAGGAGGGAGGAAAAAAAAGAACAAAGTTTTGTAAGGGCTCTACCGGGTTCAAACCGGTGACTTATTGATCTGCATAGAGATGGACATAAAAACCGGAACCGAACTGAAATACTCGAACCGAAACCAAACCGAAATTGCCAAAATAACCATTGAATCCCTCTCATTGATACCCATGGGTATATGATAATACCGGAACCGAACACAAAATATTTCGGGTACTCGAATTACCCGAAATATAATTATATATCCAAAATATTAAATATATATCAGGTTTTTGGGTATATTTTTGGTATTATGGGTATATTTTCTTTAGTTTTATTTTGGTTTTCGGGTATATTTATGGGTTTTTGGATATAATTGTGGGGTTTCGGGTATATTTTTGATATTCCGGGACTTTTTTGGATTTTCGGGTATATTTTCAGCATTTCTGGTAAAAAATACCCGGAACCGAACCAGAACCAATTAAGATCCGAAAGGTTCGGTTATTTTTCGGTTCCTAAACCTCTCTACCCGAGATACCCGGAACCGAACCAGAACCGAACCGAAATCATTTCGGTACCTATATGGATCCTAAACCTCTTTACCCGATATATCCAGAACCGAACCGAATACCCGAATGCCCAGCCTTAGATCTACAGTCAATTGCTCTACCACTGAGCTAAGAACCTTTTCGTCTTTTAGATATGAGTAACACAAAAAGAAGATTATGGAATAGGCATTGTTTCAATTGAAGTAAGGGATGAAATTAGATGTTAGAAAGGAGTGAAAAATAGAGTTTTAAGGGCTCTACCGGATTCGAACTGATGACCTATTGATCTGCAGTCAATTGCTCTACCACTGAGCTAAAGACCCTTTTGTTATATAGTGATGAGTAGCACATAAAGAAGATTATGGAATATGCATTGATTTAATTGTAGGACTTGTTGAGAGGGATGGAATTAAATGTTGAATAGGAGTGAAAAAGTAGAGTTTTAAGGGCCCTACCGGATTCGAACCGGTGACCTATTGATCTGCAGTCAATTGCTCTACCACTGAGCTAAGGACCCTTTTGTTATATAGTGATGAGTAGCACATAAAGAAGATTATGGAATATGCATTGATTTAATTGTAGGACTTGTTGAGAGGGATGGAATTAAATGTTGAATAGGAGTGAAAAAGTAGATTTTTAAGGGCCCTACCGGATTCGAACCGGTGACCTATTGATCTGCAGTCAATTGCTCTACCACTGAGCTAAGGACCCTTTTGTTATATAGTGATGAGTAGCACATAAAGAAGATTATGGAATATGCATTGATTTAATTGTAGGACTTGTTGAGAGGGATGGAATTAAATGTTGAATAGGAGTGAAAAAGTAGATTTTAAGGGCCCTACCGGATTCGAACCGGTGACCTATTGATCTGCAGTCAATTGCTCTACCACTGAGCTAAGGACCCTTTTGTTATATAGTGATGAGTAGCACATAAAGAAGATTATGGAATATGCATTGATTTAATTGTAGGACTTGTTGAGAGGGATGGAATTAAATGTTGAATAGGAGTGAAAAAGTAGAGTTTTAAGAGCCCTACCGGATTCGAACCGGTGACCTATTGATCTGCAGTCAATTGCTCTACCACTAAGCTAATGACCCTTTTGTTATATAGTGATGAGTAGCACATAAAGAAGATTATGGAATAGGCATTGATTTAATTGTAGGACTTGTTGAAAAGGATGAAATTAAATGTTGAATATGAGTGAAAAAGTAGAGTTTTAAGGGCCCTAATCTAGTGTTTTAATTTTTTTACTATTATATTTATTTTTAGTTATTTATATAATTGAGACCACTATTTTAAATTAAAAATTTTCCTAATTTAATATCATGTTGGTTTTTTTTTGTTAATGTAAATTTTATAAATAATTTTCTTATTTTTTATATTTTTTTACTAACAATAATATATGTTTTGGAAACTTTCTTAATTTTGAATGTTGATATGGACCAATACAATTGATTGTTTAAAATACTATGTGGACATCCTTAGATGCATATAACATCAACTTTTATTAGTACTAGGTTTGGCACCCACGCGTAGCGTGTGTATTCTTTTTAATAATATTTTGATAAAAATCATATGCGACCAATTATATTTTTTTGAGTTATTACTTTGTGTGTACTGGTAAATGTAATAATATATATAAAATATTGCAGTTTTAATTTCAGAAATTATATATAGTTTGTGAGGTTTCTACGGTCTTTTTTGAATTTATATGTCCGTTTATAAACGTATAATTTGTTCGAACACTTATAAGTTAGTATATTAAAACCAACTAAAAATGTAACAAAGTAATCAAATGCTATTTAATAAATATAATTTTAACACGAAGATAAAATATTATACATATCTTTTTCAAATTAAGAAAATAAGTTTTTTTTTTATCATTTTCAGTTTCATCCTCGTTATATATATTTTCTATGAAAAAACAAAAAGTAATAAAGTTAAAAGTTATTATATTTCCTTACCTAGTTTAACAAATACAAATTTCTGATTTAATCAAATAAATTGAAAAAAAAATTAACACTAGTCTTGCTTTCAGATACAACTTTAATTTTGAAACCAAGACTATAGATTAAAATGAAGTGAATTTTAAAAGTAATTTAAAATCACAAAATATTGACGAATTAAATATATTTTTGTCAGTTTTATTTTGAAGAGGTAAATACCATACTTTTTCTTGTAGCATATTGGTTGTCGTAACTTTTAATTAATTTTTAATAATTATACCTCACTTCTTCCAATCGTGAATACATTTTTTTATCATATTCATTTTTTTTCTTTATATTTGTTTTCTATGAAAACAACAAAAAAACAAGAAATTAAAAAACTATTCTCCTTCCTTAGCTATTTTAATCAATACAAATTTTCAATTTAAAAACATTTCCAATTGAAAAAAAATAAGCACCACTATTGCTCTCGTATCTATTAAAAATTAATTTTGAAACCAAGACAATATATGAATATAAAATGAACTTTGAAATAAATTTATAAGAACAAAAATCGACAAAGTAAATATAATTTTTGTAAGTTTTATCTTGAAGAGATAGAAGCTGGAGTTTTGCCTGGTGACATCTTGGTTGTGGTAACTTTTCAATGGTTCTTCGATGAGATTATAAACCTAAGCGATGATGATTTAATTCTTATACTTAGAGTTGATTGCAAATAATATTGAAGTAACAAGCATTAATTTATATGCTTTCTGAACTATCTATTTCATGCGATTGTGTGAAAAGTTTTTATGGACATATGGCAAAAATTTAGATTATAATTATGGGATAATTTCATAAATACAATTTTAGCTATACCAGTTTTCAAAAATGCAATGAGAAGCTGGATATTTTCAAAAATACACTATTTTTATAAGGTAGAAGACGAAATTACCCTTCAATTAAACGAAGGATAAAGTTGATTCTGAGACAAAAAGAAAAATCTTAGATCTGAGGTTAGTCGCTCGCCGTCTCCGTCCAACCTTGCCATCCACGTTGAGCCTTGCCATCTGTATTGAGCATCGTCGTGAGGATGGAATCGTCGGGGATCGAAGTGGTGCCTCTTGATTCCAGCTCTCACCAAACCCTACCGAATCGCCAACCATTATAGACATCTTCTCCGCTTTTGCTTATGGCTATCTCCAAACTTAATGGCTATCCAATGGGCTGCGCTAAACAATTCCCTTGATGTTACTCAATTGTACGCAAACTAGCTTGTTGTTGATGCTCTATTGTAAACTAGGATTATCCAATTATATTCCTCTCCTAATGCGTATGTTTCTAGAGACCATTTATCTTTGATTTGATCAACTTTCGTGACCTTTAGTTCTCGATTTCCTCTAGAAATTCCAGCTAGTTAACTGTTGCAGCTTGTTGTTTATTTCATAAAATCTTTTAATTTATCATGCTAGATTGTATATGTGATGTAAATGCAACTGATTATATACAGCAAGCACCATTTCATTGGACACTCTGTTACTTCAGAAAAAGGTTTTGTCAGCTTTTGTAAATTCTTCTGTTGACCTCTGATTGTGTAGTATTGGAAAATAACATTCGATTATAGGTTAAGGTTAATGCTTTGTGTCCATTGTTTGTTGGCGTATAAGGTTAGTTTAAGGATGGTGAAGAAGTGAGTAGTGAAAGTTCATCAGGTCTTGGTGATAGCTATGTGGCCTTATTTGTGTGAATGCTCTGTTTAGACAACGACCCTCTTGATAGAGAACATACCATAGAAGAGCTGACTGTTTATAAATTAGTATATAAATCCTTATAACATGTCTTAAAAACGGATTTTATTACATGTGCTTGTGGCTAACCTAGTTTAAACATTAAATAACATATTTTAAGAGGCCTTTCTCTAACTTTTGTAATTTATATTTTTTTAATAGATATACATGATGTTGGAGAGTAACCAACTTCATCTCTATCGTGCTGTTAATTTTCCATTAAGTTGGAAACTAGAGAAAGTCATCTTGAAAAAGCCGCCTGTTGATTTGACCATAATCCATCACGAAGGAGGAAGCTATTCGATAATTGGAGATCATAGTAGCTTTGGGACGAAGAAGAATGGACAACTGGAAATTTGGCACAGTAGCACTCCTCTTGGCCCATGGAAACCGCAGAAGACGAATCATGTCTATAACGATAAAAGAAATGCTGGGGCAAGAAAGAAGAAACAGAGGCAGATCGTTTTACATCATGAGAATCTTTTTTTTAAAAAAGGTCTTATAAGATTTAAAAAGCTTTATAAAGATTATGTTGGTGTGGTGATATTACAAGGTCATTTGTAAACTAGTTTATAATCTACGTATAAATCTTTATAGTTTTGTTTCACACAATTTCAGATAGATAACAATGACTGATGTTCATTGGATTCGGATATCAATCCAAACATGATTTTAGTTTTTATATGGATTTATATGATTTTATATAGTTTTGAAAGACTTTAAAAGGATGACCATTTTAAAAAATATTACCATTTCCACTAAGGCCGCTTTGGCCGAGTGGTTAAGGCGTGTGTCGTCGAAGTTTTTTTTACATAATTGATTTATATGGATTTATATAGTTTTAAAAGGGTTAATATTGTTTTAGAAAGATTTAACAAGATATCTGAGTGAGAGTTTCACAAAAAATCGATATGATTTATATGGTTTTATATAGTTTTATATAATTTAAAAAGGTTTCTTGGGTTTTATAAAGATTCAACAAGATGTCTGAGGAGTTTCACCAAAAAAACATATGATTTATATGGTTTTATATAGTTTTAACAAGATGTCTGAGTGAATTTTACCAAAACTTTTGTGACCAATTTAAAACGTTTTAAAGGTCCATTATTAAATCTTGAGCCAATCTCTTCAACTCTCCTATGATGCATGATTTATATGATTTACCATAGTAGAAAACCCCTACAAACAAAATACAAAGACAAAATACATTACTGCTACAGAGATTCTACGAGAAATCTCCTATATATATGTAGTTTAAGGGATTGTTATAATGATCACGTACCAACTCGTTGATTGGCGTGGTTCACAGCGACGTGCTTGGAGACGTTAATTTGGGTCGGTCCGTTGCTGTAACGTGGATCGCGGTTCTAGCGGGCCGGTCCGTTGCTATCCAAAAAATAAAAATGTTTGCCGTGGGACGGGCCAATTGGACGCGGGCTCAATATTTGGTTGCAAAGGTTAATGGGCTTAATCTTTATGTCCAGTTCGAACTTTTTTATTATCTTATTTTAAACTAGAGTGTAAGTAAATAATAGAGTTTTCTCACAACGGGCACCAAAGGTAAAGATTTATATGGTTTTCTATAGTTTTAAAAGGATTTATATGGTTTTATATAGTTTTAAAACTAGCATATAAAACCATATAAATTCAATTAAAACACCCAATATCTAAATAATATAGATTCAGCCGATTATTTACCAATATCCAATAAACAACTAAGTAGATAACCAACTATAATATGAAAGCTAACATTTGATTTGTAAACCATATTGGTAAAATGTTTTAAAGGATTCATAAGATTTTAAAAGGATTGTACTAAAATGATTTATATGGTTTTAAAATCAGTAACAATAATAGTTTTATATGGTTTTAAAAGACTTAAAAAAATGTTTATAAAACCGAAGTTCATTTATATGATTTATACTAGAATGGTTTCCCAATAGGGTCCATTTGGTCGAGTGGATAAGGCATGTATCGTCAAAGTTTTTTCCATAAGACTGATTTATAAGGTTTTATGAATTTATATGGTTATATATATAGTTTTAACGAGATTTATATGGTTTTATAAAAATTTAATTAGAAGCATATTGGGAGTTTTATACAAACAAATATTTGTATAGATTTATATGGTTTTCTATAGTTTTAAAAGGATTTATATAGACCTTATAAAATCTTTCGAAGCCATACAAAACTCTATAAAATCCAATTACGATTACTTATAAAGCTTTATAAAGTCATGAGGACAAAAAATGTGTGGAGCTGGCGATATGGGCGGATTCAGAGAATTCGGAGCTGGGGAACTTTTCCCTTCAAATCTATTCCACTCCGTGACCGCCATGGCCATCTTGCTTGGCGCCATTCACTTGAACGTCGCTCTTGTTCTCTTCTCCCTCATTTTCCTTCCCCCTTCTCTATCTCTCCTGTATATACATACACACACGCACTCTCTCTACCTCTCTCTTTAATTTTACAGGTCTCAAACTAAACTCTTTGAAATCCTCTGTTTTCAGGGTCTTGGGCTTTCTCTTTCTGCTTATCTTCATCCCAATCGACAATCGTAGAAAATACGGTCGTATGCTCGCTAGGTACTTCTTTCTCTGTTCCTTTATCTGCTTACATCTCCAATCGTTTATGTTCTCGAATTCATCTCCTTTTTCTTTTTTTTTTGTTTCCAGGTACATATGTAAGCACGCGTGTAGTTATTTCCCCGTTACTCTTCATGTAGAGGATTATGGAGACCTTCATACATGCCTCTGTTAAGTAATATAGAGGTTTTTGTATCTCCTGTTGAAATTGAAATCACAAGAAAATAATAAATCCGTACAAAACTGTATCAGTCTTCGGTAGATTCAATTCAAATCAAACCAACAAAGAATCAATTTTTTTTGGGAACCCGGTTTCTTTCCATAAGAGTTTTTTCCCTCTCACACACACAAGGTCATATGCATTTGGAAAAACTGCAGATTCAGAGAATTGCATAAACAAAATGAAATCAAAACAAAGAGGAAGAATAAGGTACATGATCAGGCCTTAAGCAAACGGAATTTCTCAAAACGATTACGTTTCCAGAATCGTCGAGCAACTTAGCGATCCAAGGTCCTCGAGTAGGATCCGATGAAGAATCATTGCAGACGCGGACGAAATCAGAGTAAGGAATCCAGCTTTTCCCTATCTCGATCAGCTTCGTTTTAACGACTTCGATCTGCGCAACTCTTAGCAACTTCTTCGCGTCTTGCACGGTAAGACCCAACGTTTCCGTCGCCACCATCTCTTCCTCCGCCGCGGATTTCATCGGAGGTGAAAGTTCGTCTATTCGAATCCGGTCCTTGTTCATATCCATTTCTCGAAGCTTCTCAATCAGACTCTTCCGAATCGGAATCTTCAGAGACGTATCCATCCGATTCATGGCGATTTTGTGCAAAAACCTCCGCGAAATCGCAGACGTCTAAGTCTGAGTCTTAGGAGCAAAATGGTCAATAATTTATTAAATGATGGTAATTTTGAATGAATTTTTAGTTGATTGTAGTTTTGTAAACTGAGGTCCAGATGGTGGTATTTTTTAAAATTTTCCTATTTTAGATTTATAAAATTTTGAAATATTTTGTTTAACAATTAATTGTCCTAAATTTCAATAAATATAATATTTTGTTGAGGAGATTACTAATATATTTTATTTAAGGGTTGAACTATAAATAATTTATACTAGATTTTCACCCGTGCTCTCGCGTGGTATAATTTTTTAATAGATTTATAATTCAATCAGAAAGTTTCCTTTATTGTTTTTATTGAGTCATTCATATTTTACAACATGGTACTTATTTCGTTTGTGAATAATACTTTATCAACTAAAATAATAATTAATTTATCAGTTAGACATACCTTTTTCAAACATATCTTAGAGATTTATTAGTATTCATACTTATATATATATATAACACATATATATAATTCCATTAATTGTTGATTGCGATCGGACCGGATCAACCGATGGACCCGGTGAGCCGAAGGACTCCGATTTGCTTTATATGTCGGATTTCAAAACATTGATTTAATGTATTAAAATAATTATTTATAACATAATTTTTTATGATTTAAGTTACAATCAGAAAATTTCAGATTATTTCGGCAAAATTGTTTTCATGTTAGATATTGTATATTTGGTCATAATATTTAGAATACAAATTTGAAGTCAGACTGTAGAAATTTAATTTAAAACATGAAAACAAAAAATTGAACCTAAAATGATATTAAATTTGCATAATTTTTCACTGTTAGTATTTTCTCAAATCTATCACTGTTAGGTTTGGTTTTCTCAAATCTATCACTGTTAGGCTTGGAGGCTTGTCCTTCATAGACTTTGTTCTTCAAACGTCCCAATGGTGAATTGGGAGTCTCTTGTCTCATGGATGATGGCTTCCTCCCGTATGGTCTCCAAAACGCTAAAATGCATAATGTCTATCTTCTTTTGAACAAGCGTAACAACCGTTTCCACTCGATCTCTCCCACCCCCGTGGAAGGTCTCTTCAAGCAAATCGATCGTACTACCATAGATGTACTCCTTGACCGAATTTCGAAAAAGGCATGTCAAGGCTTGCTCTCTCAATGGTTTACTAACGCCTAGTCTATAAACTCGCGCTTCAAATTTCCCGTTTTAGTTTCTTCTTGGCTTTTTTTTTTGGGCCCATGAAACTTCTGGTTTTGAAAGCAATGTACCTAAACTTTTGTTTCTTTTTGGTAATAAATTCAAATTTTATATTAAAAAAAAAATAGAGAGGATACCATACAAAACTTTGATATTAAGATATAACAAAAAAGACTTACAAAAATTTGTCGTATATTTTTTTTAGATAAATATTTTTCGATATATAGTAAAAAAACAAAAGGCATTTATGAAAAGTGTGTAAGAGGCAGAAGATGACTTTTACGTAGCAAATCTCGCTTTGATTATTTACAAATGATATGCATGGTGTTTTACTTTAGATTTTTTGCAAGGCATAGTCATCATATATGGTCAGGCCTGTATATGCATGGTTACACAAAATCATTTTGTCTACGATCGTAAAAGAGTTATACATATCATCGACTACTAATAAAAGTTGATGCTATATGTATCTAACGATGTCCACATCTGATTTTAAACAATCAATTTTATTGGTACATATAACCATTTAAAATTAAGAAAGTTTCCAAATCCTATATTATTATTAGTAAAAAATATAAAAGATAAGAAAATTATGTATAAAATTTCTATTAACAACAACAAACTAACATAATATTAAATTAAGAATATTTCTTAATTTAAAATAGTGGTCTCAATTATATAAATAACCAAGAATAAATATAATAATAAAATATTTTTACAGAAGATTAGGCCCCGCGTGATATGCGGATAAAAGATAAAGTATATTAGACTCTAAAATTGATAACTCACGTACATATGACCCGTATAATTAAATTCTAAATTAAGACTTATGTTTATTTATTTAGAAACTAGATAAGTACCCGCATATGTGCGGGTTTGTAATTTAATATTTTATAACTCGTTACAAAAAAATTAAAAACGAAAAAATAGAAATCAAAATTAGATCACCTGTGAAAATATATAATACATAAATTTAGAAACAAAGTTTACGATAACATAAATATATACCTTGAAACAAAAATTTGGTGAAAAGATGCACTAAATAGATTTGGATACGATTATTGAATTTTTAATTTTTTGGTGTGTATTTGACATACTACTAAATTGTGCTAGAGATGAAAAATTATAATTATTTTCCTTTTATGATTAATTTTCTTAATCTAAATGCAAAAACTAAGTAATGCTTTTTTAATATTAATTTTACCTTTTAGGATAAATTTAATTTTTAACTTTTCTTTAGTAACTTTATATATTAAGATTAAATTTTCAACTTTGACTTTTCAGAATTTTTAAGTTTTTTGATTAATCAATTTTTAAAAAAATTAACTTTGATTTTTAGTTATCAAGCGATTAATACATATTAATCTATTTGATTTCTATTAGTGTACATAATGAAGCACAATTTCCTAATATAATGAAGCATAATTTCCTCTAACATAATTTTGATAACGTACAACATAATTTAGCTTTTATTTTAGATAACGTACAACATAATTTCGGGTGTAGATAACGAAGATATGTGAAATTGGTGTATATAAGAAATATATTTCATAACATACATCATAATTTAAACTACACATAAGATTAACTCGGGTGTAACTTATGTGTACCGGGTGTATATAACGAAGTTTTTGTCGTAAAATTGAGAAACTATCAGATTGGTTATATAGATGTGAGGAATTAGAATTCCTTTTCCTTATAGGATTGTATTCATTTTTTTAATTTCCTTAATCAAAATAGAAAAGTTTGTATCTTCTTTTTAATAACTTTAGATTTTATCTTTTTTTTTTAACTTTAGCTTTTAAGATATTTGTTGGTTTAATTTTTCTTTGTTTACTTTCTTTTTAAAGATGTCAATCTATTTTTTAATTGATTTATTATAAACATAAATTTTTTTCCTTTTTAAAAAAAAATTAAGATAAATTTCCTTAAACTAAAAGCAAATTTTATTTTCCTTTCTTTTTTTCCTAACTTTACTTTTAAGGTTAAATCTAGATTATATATTTTTCCTTTATTGTTAAATAAAAAAAAACTTTAAGATAAATTTCCTTAATCTAAAATCAACTTTTATTTTCTTTTTTTGTGATAACTTTACTTTTAGGATTAAGTTTAGATTATATTTTTTTCATTTATTGTTAATATTATGTGTCAAAAAATCTAACTGATAATTTTCTTTACATATGTAAAATCTAATGAATTAACTCGACACGTGTCACGATCTTGCGAGTTACTAACTTTGAATCATTATTTTTTTATATATATATTATGTTCTGTAATTCACAAATAAGAAAATTCGAAATTGATTCATATTACCCATAAATATGGTAATAATTCCCTCTATATGAATGAGAGGGTTCCAAAAACAAATTTTAAATCTTATATAACATAAATCTGGATCAAATTGATAAAATTAATCTCTTTTTAAGAAAAATATTATCTTCTGAAACTTATAATTGTTCTCACATGTTAAACAAATTATTTTTAATGTACTCATTCATGTTTAAAGTTTATATTTCTGAATTTTTGTCATTTGATTCATATAAAAGAATAATCAAATATGATAACAAACTTTTCTTAATCTAATTTTATATATCATGAATCTTATATAAATTTTATAGTTTACATTTTTTATATAGTTTATATTTTTTTCTTACTTTATTTTTTGATTTTATTAGTTTTCATTTAAATAAAAAACAATTTATTTTTCCGTTTTTGTTATTTTGTGTTTTTAAATAATAAATAACTAACAATAGAAAAGTTTATATTATTACATTATTTTTTTGACACATGTCACGATCTCGTGAGTTAGAATCTTAATTTTTCTTTTTATTCGTTTATTAAGAAGAGTTTTGGGACACTGCTCCTCACTATGGCGGTAGAAAAGGTAATTGATACTTATCTCTTTTGCTTGCCTTGTTTCGTTTTTTTAGTGGTGATTTCGTTTTATACCATTGATTATAAAAGAAATTAAGTGTTTGTAAAAAGGTTGTAGTGATTAGGAGGGAGGAAAAAAAAAGAACAAAGTTTTGTAAGGGCTCTACCGGGTTCGAACCGGTGACCTATTGATATGCAGTCAATTGCTCTACCACTGAGCTAACAACACTTTCGTTGTTTAGAAATGAGTAAAACAAAAAGAAGATGATGGAATAGGCATTGTTACAATTGAAGTAAGGGATGGAATTAGATGTTGGAAAGGAGTGAACAAATAGAGTTTTAAGAGCCCTACCGGATTTGAACCGATGACCTATTAATCTGCAGTCAATTGCTCTACCACTGAGCTAAATACCCTTTTGTTATATAGTGATGAGTAGCATGTAAAAAAGATTATGGAATAGACATTGATTTAATTGTAGGACTTGTTGAAAGGGATGAAATTGAATGTTGAATAGGAATGAAAAAGTAGAGTTTTAAGGGCCCTAATCTAGTGTAAAAAGATTTTACTATTATATTTATTCTTATTTATTTATATAATAATTGAGACCACTATTTTAATTAAGAAATTTTCTAATTTAATATCATGTTGGTTTTTTGTTGTTAATGGAAATTTTATACATAATTTCCTTATCTTTTATATTTTTTACTAACAATAATATAGTATTTAGAAACTTTCTTAATTTTGAATGTTGATATGGACCAATAAAATTGATTGTTTAAAATCATATATGTACATCCTTAGATGAATATAACATAACCTTTTATTAATATAAGATGTGTGTATATGCACCCGTTTAGAGAACATTTTATTTATTATGATGGACTAATTTTACCATTATTTTTGTTACAATGTTTTTTATTATTTATTAAAAGTATACATGTTACTTATAAAAATTATAGTTACTTGATTCTAAAACTTTCCACATAAGATTTTAATTAACAAATAATTATAATATACACTAGCATCTAAATTTTTGCACATATCCATAATAAATTTCCACTCGATCGCATGAAATAGATAGTGCATAAATGATCGAAGAAATTACATTTTTATATTTGGCTTGGAATTGCCATATATCAATGTATGAGTTCTTTGTTTTGAGTTGTTCTATTTGTTATTCATTTTCTGAATTTTTATGTACGTTGTATTGATTTTTCCTATTTAATGTCTTCTTGATCAAAGCTATGCCCTCATGGAATATAAAAGAATAAAGAACATCATGAGAAAGAATTCACCTATTGATTGAGAAAAACGACTATAATGAAAGAAAAATGACCATTTGTAAACCAATTTTTTGGATATAAAATAAAGTTTGTTACTTTAATATTCTTTGCAATGACTTCTAATGATGAGAATTAAATCCTCATCGCTTATGTTTATAATTTTTATCAAAAAATCATTAAAAAGTTACCACAACCAATATGTCATCAGACAAAATTTCGGCTTCTATCTATTCATGGTAAAACATACAAAAATATATTTACTTTGTCGGTTTTGTTATTATTAATTTGTTTCAAAGTTCATTCCATATTCATATATTGTCTCATTTTGAAAATTATTATTTTTCATAAATATAAGAGCAATAGTTGTGCTTATTAGTTTGCTTTTCGATTTGTAGATTAAATTGAAAATTTGTATAGTTTTAAGTAGCTAAAGAAGGATAATAGTTTTTGACTTTCTTGTTTTTTTGTTGTTTTCATAGAAAACAGATATAACGAGAATGAAATTGAATATGATGAAAAAAATTATTCACTCTGATTGGAAGAAGTGATGTATAATCATTGATAAATCCTTTAAAAGTTACAACAACTAATATGCTACCCAACAAAAGTCTACTCTTTACCTATTCAAGATAAAAAAAATGACAAAAATATTTTTAATTCGTCGATCTTTTGTGATTTGAAATTAGTTTCAAAATTTATTTCATAGTCATCTATTGTCTTGATTTCAAAATTAAAGATGTCATGAATCTGGAAGCAAGATTTGTCTTAATTAGTTTGTTTTTCAATATGTAGATTAAATCAGAAATGTCTATTGGTTACACTAGTTAAGAAAAGAGACTAACTTTTAACTTCATTATTTTTTTGTTGTTTTCATAGAAAACATATATAACGAGTATGAAACTGAAAATGGTGAAATTTTTTTTTTATTTGATTTGAAGAACTGATGTATAATATTTTATATTCATGTCAATACTATGTTTAATAAATAGCATTTGAGTACTTTTTTATATTTTTAGTTGACTTTGGTATATTCTAACTTATAAGTATTCGAAAAAATAATACATTTTTCAAACGGGATATATATAGATTCAAAACAAGGATGTTTAAACCTCACAAACTAAATATAATCTCTGAGATTAAAACTGCAATATTATATATATATATATATATATATATATATATTATTACAATCACCAATATACACAAAGTATTATCTCAATAAATATAATTAGTCGCAAAATTGTTGATCAAAATAATATTAAAAATACCCATGTATAACGTGAGTGCAAAATCTAGTTGTAAATAAAGGATATAAAGATTAAGCATAAATATGAGAAAATATGAATAGAACATCACTCCGATTTATTGTCATGTGTTGAAAAATATACGAATATTTTTATTTAACCAATTTATTTTTTCATGAGTATTTATGTTCATGTACTTTATAATTAAATTATTATTACCAATATGAGCATTAGACCGAGGCTGAGTATAACATTTTACATCTTATTATTAAAGAGATAATACATCATCACTGAAAGCAAGAAATTTGGATCAAGTCTCCATCGATACAATAATCATATTTTTATAGCTTAGTTAAGTAGATCATATTGTTTGTTATTGTTTTGGTTCTTTGGAATTTTTCTTCTCAAAGACGGTGGAGATTGGTTACATTTTCTGTGACAATCGGAACACTCTGCTGCTGAGGATGATCTTTGACAATGGGGACGACAAATCACATTGCATTCCACGTCTGATTTTGCTTCACCGCTGATTACAATCACCGCTATTATCATCATCATTATCCACACAATGCTCAAATTTTTACCCATCTTTCTTGTTTATGTTTTATTTTTTACTTTTTTTTATGTGGGGGGAATGAATGAGTCAAGATGTGAACTTACATCTCTATTTATAACTTCAAAGTAGTGACAAAGGTGTCATTTCCAAAGGTATAATATCAAGGTGGAAATAACTTCAAATATAAGTTTATTATTTTATACTATTTTGGACACATAAATCTAAAGGTATAATGTCAAGGTGGAAATATTTCATATTATAAAAGTACATTTTTAATCATAGTTTGGACACATAGTTTGAAAAAAAATTAAGTTTATTATTTTATATTATTTTGGACACATAAATCTAAAGGTATAATAACATAGTTTGAAAACAAATTAAGTTTATGATTTTATATTATTCTGGACACATAAATCTAAAGGTATAATATCAAGGTGGAAATATTTTATATTATAAAAGTAAAGTTTTAATCATAGTTTTATTGATTTTCTATGCTTCTAATGAAAAAATAATCTATATTTCCTTTGTTTGAATTTTTAATGTATATTTATTTTTAAAATAAAATATCTTCTACCAATTCTAACATGAAATATGAAATTACTATAGAAAACTGTATGCTATTATTAGATTTGTTTATTACAAAGTATTATAGATATATCTTATTATTATAACATTCATTTTTTTAAAAAAACTCAAAAATAATTAATTTCTATTTTTTTATATTTGATAGGTTTCATATTTTAATATATTGTTTTACATTAGTTATCTTTAGTTTTAGTTTTTATCATTCTTTCAAGCATTGAAACTACTAATATAATTTTGTTATCATTTAACTTTTAAAATCTTATAATATTATGAAAATTTAATGTAATTTTTTAAAAATATTTTATTATTAAATATAATTATATTTCAAACCGTGTATAAGTCCGTATATATCTGTTAACGGAGATGTTATAAAATAAACACAAGGTTCATAGTTGGAGATTTAAAAGGGATAATCTCAAAAATACAACTTTGGAGACACCACAATTCAAAACTACCATTAGACGCTGTGTATTTTCAAAAATACACCCTATGATAAAGTGAAAGACAAACTTAACCATGAGTAACAAACACACGCTCTCGTCGATTTCTTTCTCATCTCTTCCGACGAAAAAAAAAATATTGTTCATCTCTGCGATTTTTTTCTGAAGATTCGATTCCGATCACCACGGCTTGAGGTTTCTCGTCAATTCAAGTCTCCTACAGTCTAATCAAGTAAATAAACTATCTATGTCTCTCAGTTTCTTCGATTAATTAGGTCAAGATGTAACCATTAATTTCTGGAACTATGGTTTCTTTCTTTCGGGACGCTTTCATCATCGATTTTTGTTCAGAGCATGTTCTTGAGCTCATTTTGTTTGGATTTTTGAATTTTCTGGTGATTTTCTTTT
Organism: Eutrema japonicum; assembly: GCA_030161315.1. Taxonomy (NCBI): domain Eukaryota; kingdom Viridiplantae; phylum Streptophyta; class Magnoliopsida; order Brassicales; family Brassicaceae; genus Eutrema; species Eutrema japonicum. Next base: position 47,985,967 of record BSQW01000011.1, read on the forward strand.
GTAGATTCAAAGTGTCAGCCATACTTTTTCATTATTAAATTCAAGATTTTGTGTTCAGAGCGTGAGATTTTTGATAGGCTAGTTTTGAGGAAAAAGGTTTATAAGTATATTTACAAGACCTTGTAAAGGTCTTAATTTCACTTGGTCTGGCTTAAATGGGTATTGCATCAAAAAAGGGAAATTCATATATTAGGTCGAGATTTTTAGTTGGGTATGAGGAAACATGAAGAGGGAAAATCATGATATTGTTATTTTGAATATGATTCTGGATAGACTGGTTGTGTTTTGATCAAGTGGTTTACAAACCTTTATAAAGAGCTTACTTTTTTCAGTTTTTACAGAGATATGGACAAAAATGATTTCTATGCAACATACAAATTACCCGGGAGGATCTATCAACCAGGAACCGAGCCTGATACTATATCAACGATCATGCAGCATTCCAATTTATCATTAGTAGATAAAGTCTCAAGTCTTTTGGGGTATGAGGCGTTTTCTATGATTGAAGCTTCCTTTCTCAACCCTATAGTTAGACTAGCAAGGAGAAAAGACATCTAATTCTCTGGGAAGCTGTTCCATGTCCTGATGCAGAGAAGGATTTTGACTAGCGGAGAAGATCTTTGGTTTGCATTTGCTGACCAGCCTATATGCGTTTTACTTTGAAAGAATATTTCCTCACAACATGATTACCTTGTAAGACAGAAGAAAAAAGAGAAATGACTCAAGTCACGAAAAAATACCCAACCAAACCCTATATGTGGATGTTGGGAAAAGAAGATAAGTACACAGTGAAGGACTTGCTGAGCCTTCTGTCAACGAAAAGGGGCAATATGTCACATTTTGAAAAAAAATATCTCTAGGAGCAGTTATCTTAGTTGAGGGGATAGTGATAGCAGACAATCCAACTATAAAAATCCCTCGAGATAGGTTAATATCTGCATTGAATTTTGATACTTACTCCTCTTATCCATTAGGAAAGAAAGGGTATGAAGTTCTCTCAGCTATTGTGCGTAGGATGAACACAACAACTTGGTCAAAAGGGCAGTATGAAGTAAAAGGATTTGCCATGGTAATCACCTTGTGGGCTCTGTCTGCAATACCACAGCTAGGTCACACATTTGCGCAACAATGTGACAACCTCCACTACTGATCCCTGGTGCCTGCAATGGAAGTTGACTCGGGCTCCACGAATAGCTGAAGTTGTTGGAGTTAAGGGGATGAAAAACGTGAGTGGTTTTTGGTTTTCTGATTTGTTTAAAAGCCCTTATAAATGAATGGTTTCCGGTTTTCTAATTTGTTTAAAAGGCCTTATAAATGAATAGTTTTTGGTGTTCTGATTTGTTTAAAAACCCTTATAAATGGTTTCTGGTTTATAAATGGCATCTGCCTTTGTTTTATCTTCGCAGGTTTTGTTCAAACCTATCGTTGGAGACCCAAATGAATACATACATTTGGTTCCACCCACAAATCCTGATGACAAAGACTTTGAAGGGGTTATTGAACTAGTAAAGCAAGGATATCGAATGAAGAGAAACGACTGGCTCTAGGAATGGGTACATGTATTTGTTGCATCATATAAAATTGGAAATCTTCATAACAGAAAAAATCAGCCAAACAATCCGCCTTCTCCTCCACCTCCTCTCTCTGACAGCCAAAAAATCGACATGCTACTAAAGATAGTTGGAGGTTTGAAGAAAGACGTGGAGATAATCAAGAAGGCTTTGGGTGTTAACACAGAAGGGGATGGAAAAGAAGAGGAAGTAAGTGAAAGAAAGCTATTAAGTACAAATATCTGAAATTTTGATTGATTCTTGGGATTATTATTGATAATATTATATCATTCATTCTTTTGCAGGCCGAGAAAGATCACTATCATAATGGCTTTAGTGATGGTCGAAAGACTAAAGATCTTGGAGATGGCGAAAAGACTGGAGATCCCGGAGATGGTGGAAAGACTGGAGATCTTGGAGATGGTGAAAAAACTAAATATCCTGGAGATAGTGCAAATATATATGTTGGTGATGATGATTCACATGATGGTGAAGAAACATACACATAAGAAATTCGTCCTAAAGGGCTTACGATTATAGCTACGGTGGAGATGATGAAAATACACAAAATAATGGTGATGCAGCTGATGTAACCGAGCTTGTAGAAGGTGAAGGAGGTAGCGGTGAAAAAGGAAAAGCACAGGTACATGCTAAAAGATTACTTTGTAAAAATCAATGTTATATGTTTTTGAGTATAATTGAAAAATAATATATGAACATATACTTTTATAGGAAACAACACCTAGTACACATTTTTCTACTCCTAATTTCGATCTTCTTTCACAGGAGAGTCGTGAAAACAAGATATATGAAGTCATGAGAGATGAGAGCAGTGGAAAAGGAAAAGAAGTGTGTGAGACAAACAATGAAAAGGTAATTTACAAGGTTTTATAAATAAAAAAAGATATGTAGTGTCTTATTTGTAAACTCATGCTAAGCGTCTTGTTTTAATCAGATTTTTGTTGAAGATGTAACAAATCCTCAAGTTTCTCAAGTGGGTGCATCAGGTTCTATGAAACCGAAGAAAAGAGCTGCACAAAAAAGCATGGAGGTTAACCTTTTTCTGGCTTATTATTTACAATGTTTTGTAAAGAAAACCAATGCTAGGCGTTTGATATGATCAAGTTATCGATGAAGAAGTGCCAAACCCTCAAATCTCTCAAGTGGTGCATCTCAAAGTTCAATGAAACGGAAAAAGATAGTCAATGAGGTTAACTGATTATAATAAGATCATCAACTTTTTGTATTTTCGAATCCTTTTTTGAAATGAATTTATCAGTTAGCATATTAAAAATGATATATATGGTTTTATATGGTTTTAAAACTAGCATATAAAACCATATAAATTCAATTATAACACCCAATATCTAATAATATAGCTTCTGCCTAGTATTTATCAAGCATTTATATGATGGAGTTAGTTGTTTGTTGTTCTTATCAGGTTTACAAGGTTTTATAAATTACAAACTAAATTGTTTTGAAAGAATTTATATGGTTTTATATAGTTTTAAAATGATTTATATGGTTTTATATGGTTTTAAAACTAGCATATAAAACCATATAGATTCAATTATAACACCCAATATCCAATAATGTAGTTTCGACCGAGTATTTATCAAGCATTTTAAAACCATATATTAGTGCTCAAGATAAACACGTATAAAGCATTTGATGGAGTTTGATGTTTGTTGTTCTTATCAGGTTTACAAACTAAATTGTTTTGAAAAGATTTATATGGTTTTATATAGTTTTAAAATGATTTATATGGTTTTGTATAGTTTTAAAACTAGCATATAAAACCATATAAATTCAATTATAACATCCAATATCCAAATAATGTAGCTTATGCTGAGTATTTATCAACCCTTGGCATGAGGGAATGGGTCGTCTCTTGGCATGATTTCCATCTTAGTCTTTGTGTCACTAAGTCTAGTAATTTATAAACCCTCTCGATGTTCAACCAAATCAAATTGTCGGAAGGGTTTATAAGGTCTTATAAATGGGTTTATAAATATGTATGGATTTACAAGGATTTATAAATGGGTTTACCCAATTAGCTTTTCATAGCCATATTATCAAACACCTTATGAGCAATGCCTTTCTTTCACCTACTCATCTCTCTTCTCGTCTGCGTTAACTTCACTTATGTCGTCCCTGACCCAACAACATAAGAGCTAATCAACGGAATCTGCAAACAAACAATCGATTTCAAATTCTCCAATCACTTATAGATCCTGCAATAGCTTTTCTCTTAATCAAATTCTTCAATCACGTATTTAAAATTCACCCCCTTACATTCCGTTCTTACTCTACAGTCAAGGAATTAAAAAAATCATGCAATAGCTTTGCTCTTAATCACACAGTTTCGTTCCCGTTTTTATTCATATACAATCCATAATCCAATCGATACAGGATGAAAGACACGAAGTAATTCCTTTTGAATTCCCAAAACTCAAGAGATATTCTGTATTTTTAGGCATCCAAACAATTTGAAGTAAACAACACAAAACGGAGGGGAGAAATACAAGAGAGAATGAGATGATGATCAGAGAGTACTCATTGACTTGCGGGCCAGCATCGAAGCCACTTATGGAACACCAAAAATCGATTTAGGGTCCATTCTTCCTCGCTCAATTGACGAGAGGGAGGATTAGGTGCCTAGTGATCGAAATCGATTGACGAGGGTGAACTAGGTGAAGATCATGGTGTGTGAGGTCGATGTTTTGGCAACGACGAGCGACGGTAAGAAACGGTGAGCAAAATCATACCGACGAGATTCTTGATCGCAAAAGAATCAATTGAAGGCAACAGATTCGCCGGAAGAGTAATCTTCAGATCTGAGTTCCAGCGAACTCAAAAAATTCCGACGACAACTGTAACGATGCACCGACCAAACTTTACAACAACAAAAACTGGCACCGATTTAGCAAGTTTAAGGGCATAATGGTTAACAATTTATTAAATGAGGGTAGTTTTAAATAAATTTTTAGTTGATTGTAGTTTTGTAAAGTGAGATCCAGATGGTGGTATTTTTTAAAATTTCCCTATTTAAAATGGGCAAAAAAATAATTTAGGTATTTTATTGTGTACAAAAATAATTCGGGTATTAAAACATTTATCGGAATAAAGTTAGGGTATTTTTATGGAATTTTTCCTTTTGATATGTCATCATTTTATTTTTTTTGTTAACTTATCAATTATCGTCATTTTTAATGTTTTGTATTAAGGTCAATAGAAAGTTATTGGCCGAGGCCCATAAGTCTCCCTTAGTAGCTAAATATCATAATTTTGCTTTGTAGTTTACCAATAAAATGACGTCAAAAAAAGAGTTTACCAATAAATTTTACAAAGGCGTGGACGTGTAAATGATTTATCTTTTACGAATTTCAGATTATTTTGGTAAAATTTATTTCATACCGGACATTGGATACGTAATCTAAATATTAGAATGAGAATTTGGAGAGTTAATTGAAAAAAAATTAATTTAAGCATTGACCAAAATAGCACATTTTAAAAATTTTGTTCCAAATTTAGTATCAAAATTGTAAAATGACAATAATAGCACAAATTTTAATAATAATAGCACAATTTTAATATTAAAATGACCTAAAATCGTTTTCTAATGGGGATAAACTAAACATTAAATTTGAAATAATGAACTGAAACATAATGTTGAATTTTATTTTAAATTTATTATGGGTAAACAAGTATTTTTACATAATTATTAGTGTTATTTTCAGAATTATAAATTTCGGGTGCTAGTTTTGGCACAAATATATAACTTTTGTGATATTTTAGGGTATTTCTCTTAATTTAAAATATAAATATTTATTTTATTTGTATCCTTATTTAAATTTTTTAATTTGTTAATATAAATTCATTATCATTTTCAAAACTTTGTGATATTCTGACATTTTTCACCTTTATATTTTAGATTTATAATTTTTTGAAGTATTGTTTTTAACAATTAATTGTCCTAAGTTTCAATAAATATCATATTTTGTTGAGGAGATTACTAATAAATTTTATGTAAGGGTTGACTATAAATAATTTATACTAGATTCTCATGCGGTATAATTTTTTAATAGATTTATAATTCAATCAAAGGGTTTCCTTTATCGTTCTTATTGAGTCATTCATATTTTACAATCTGGTACTTCTTTCGTTTGTTATAAATATTTTATCAACTAAAATAATAATTAATTTATCAGTTAGAAAGACCTTTTTCAAACATGTCTTAGAGATTTGTTAGTTTTCATACATATATATATATAATTTCATTAATTGTTAATTGCGATCGGACCGCATCGAATCGGATCAACCGATGGACCTGGTGACCCGAAGGACTCTCCGATTTTCTTTCCGGGTCGGATTTCAAAATATTGATTTAATGTATTAAAATAATTTTTTATAACATAATTTTTTTATGATTTAAGTTACAATAAGAAAATTTCAGATTATTTCGGCAAAATTGTTTTCATGTTAGACATTGTATATTTGGTCATAATATTTAGAATGAATATTTGAAGTCAAACTGTAAAAAATTAATTTAAAACATGAAAACAATAAAATTGAACCTAAAATAATATTGAATTTGCATAATTTTTCACTGTTAGTATTTTTTCAAATATTTCACTGTTAGGTTTCGAGGCTTGTCCTTCATAGACTTTGTTCTTCATAGGCTAGTGAATTGAGAGTCTCTTGTCTCATGGATGATGGCTTCCTCCTGTATGGTCTCCAAAACGCTGAAATGCATAGCTGTACAAGCCACTGTCTATTTTCTTTGGAAAGAGCTTAACAACCGTCTCCACTCGATCTCTCCCACCCCCGTGGAAGGTCTCTTCAAGCAAATCGATCGTACCACCAGAGATGTACTCCTTGCCCGACTTTCGAAAAAGGAGTTTCAAGGCTTGCTCTCTCAATGGATCACTAACACCTAGTCTATAAGCTGGCGCTTCAAATTTCCCATTTTAGTTTCTTTTTGGCTTTTTTTTTTGTTTGGGCCCATGAAGATTCTGGTTTTGAAAGCAATGTACCTAAACTCTTGTTCCTTTTTGGTAATAAATTCACATTTTATAAAATAAAATAAAAAACAGAGAGGATACCATACAAAACTTTGATATTAAGATATAACAAAAAAGACTTACAAAAATTTGTCCACGTATATTAATTTTACATAAATATTTTTCGATATATAGTAAAAAAAAAAGCATTTATGAAAAGTGTGTAAGAGGCAGAAGATGACTTTTACGTTGCAAATCTCGCTTTGATTATTTACAAATGATATGCATGGTGTTTTACTTTAGATTTTTTTGCAAGGTATAGTCATCATATATATGGTCAGGCCTTTATATGCATGGTTACACAAAGTCATTTTGTCTACGATCGTAAAAGAGTTATACATAATATCGACTACTAATAAAAGTTGATGCTATATGTTTCTAACGATGTCCACATAAAATTTTAAACAATCAATTTTATTGGTACATATCAACATTTAAAATTAAAAAAGTTTCCAAATCCTATATTATTATTAGTAAAAAATATAAACGATAAGGAAATTATGTAAAAAATTCTATTAATAACAAAAAACCAACATGATATTAAATAATTTTTTTTTTAGTTTAAAATAGTGGTCTCAATTATATAAATAACCAAGAATAAATATAATAATAAAATATTTTTACACAAGATTAGGCCCCGCGTGATATGCGGATAAAAGATAAAGTATATTAGACTCTAAAAATGATAACTCATGTAAATATGATCCGTATAATTAGATTCTAAATTAAGACTCATGTTTAGTTATTTAAAAATTATGTTCTGTAATTCACAAATAAGAAAATTCGAAATTGATTCATATCATCCATAAACATGGTAAACATTCCCTCTATATGAATGAGAGGGTTTCAAAAATAAATTTTAAATCTTATATATCATAAATCTGGAACAAATTGATAAAATTAATCTGTTTTTTTGAAAAATATTATCTTCTGAAACTTTAATTGTTCTCACATGTTAAATAAATTATTTTTAATGTAATCATTTATGTTTAAAGTTTATATTTCTGAAATTTTGTCATTTGATTCTTACAAAAAATAATCAAACATGATAACAAACTGTTCTTAATCTAATTTTATATATTATGAATCTTATATAAATTTTATAGTTTACATTTTTATTTTATTTTGTAGTTTATATTTGTTTCTTACTTTATTTTATTAGTTTTTATTTAAATAAAAAACAATTTATTTTTCTGTTTTTGTTATTTTGTGTTTTTAAAAAATAAATAACTAACAATAGGAAAGTTTATATTATTATATTGTTTTTTTTACAAATGTCACTATCTGGTGAGTTAGAATATTAATTTCTGTTTTTATTTTTTATTAAGAAGAGTTTTGGGACACTGCTCCTCACTATGGCGGTATGAAAGGTAATTGATACTTATCTCTTTTGCTTGCCTTGTTTCGTTTTTAGTGGTGGTTTCGTTTTATACCATTGATTACAAAAGAAATTAAGGGTTTGTAAAAAGGTAGTAGTGATTAGGGGGGAGGAAAAAAAGAACAAAGTTTTGTAAGGGCTCTACCGGGTTCGAACCGGTGACCTATTGATCTGCAGTCAATTGCTCTACCACTAAGCTAAGAATCCTTTAGTTGTTTAGAGATGAGTAACACAAAAAGAAGATGATGGAATAGGCATTGTTTCAATTGAAGTAAGGGATGAAATTAGATGTTGGAAAGGAGTGAACAAATAGAGTTTAAGGGCCCTACCGGATTTGAACCGGTGACCTATTGATCTGCAGTCAATTGCTCTACCACTGAGCTAAAGGACCCTTTTGTTATATAGTGATGAGTAGCACGTAAACAAGATTATGGAATAGGCATTGCTTTAATTGTAGGACTTGTTGAAAGGGATGAAATTAAATGATGAATAGGAGTGAAAAAGTAGAGTTTTAAAGGCTTTACCGGATTCGAACCGGTGACCTATTGATCTGCAATCAATTGCTGTACCATTGAGCTAAGGACCCTTTTGTTATATAGTGATGAGTAGCACATAAAGAAGATTATGGAATATGCATTGATTTAATTGTAGAACTTGTTGAAAGGGATGAAATTAAATGTTGAATAGGAGTAAAAAAATAGAGTTTTAATTAAGGGCCCTAATCTAGTGTCAAAAGATTTTACTATTATATTTATTCTTAGTTATTTATATAATTGAGATCACTATTTTAAATTAAGATTTTTTCTTAATTTAATATCATGTTGGTTTTTTGTTATTAATGTAAATTTTATACATAATTTCTTTATCTTTTATATTTTTTACTAACAATAATATATGTTTTGGAAACATTCTTAATTTTTAATGTTGATATGGACCAATAAAATTGATTATTTAAAATCCTTAGAATAATAGCATATTTTAAAATTGATTGTTTAAAATTAATTTAACCATCGACCAAAATAACACATTTTAAAACTTTTGTTCTAAATTTAGCATCACAAGTTGAAAATGACAATAATAGCACAAATTTTGATAATAATAGCACAATTTTAATATTAAAATGACCTAAAATCTTTTCCTAATAGGGATAAACTAAACCCTAAATTGGAAATAGTGAACTCAAACATAATGTTTAATTTATTTTGGGTAAACAACTTTTTTACATAATTATTTGTGTTATTTTTAGAATTATAAATTTAGGGTGCTAGTTTTGGCACAAATATATAAATTTTATGCTATTTTAGGGTATTTCGATTAATTTAAAATATAAATATTTATTTTATTTGTATCCTTCTTTAAATTGTTAAATGTGTTAATATAAATTCATTATCATTTTCAAAACTTTGTGATATTCTGACATTTTTCACCTTTATATTTTAGATTTATAATTCTTTGAAGTATTTTGTTTAACAATTAATTGTCCTAAGTTTCAATAAATATCATATTTTGTTGAGGAGATTACTAATAAGTTTTATTTAAGGGTTGAACTTTAAATAATTAATACTAGATTCTCACCCACGCTCTAGCGCAGTATAATTTTTAATAGATTTATAGTTCAATCAGAGTGTTTCCTTTATTGTTCTTATTGAGTCATTCATATTTTACAATCTGGTACTTCTTTCGTTTGGGAATAATACTTTATCAATTAAAATAATGATTAATTTATCAGTTAGACATACCTTTTTCAAACATGTCTTAGTATATATATATATATATATATATATATATATATATATATAATTTCATTAATTGTTAATTACGGTCGGACCACATCAGACCGAGTCAACCGATGGACCCGGTGACCCGAAGGACCCGGTGACCCGAAGGACTCTCCGATTTGCTTTTCGGGTCGGATTTCAAAACATTGATTTATTGTATTAAAATAATTTTTTATAACATAATGTTTTTATGATTTAAGTTACAATCAGAAAATTTCAGATTATTTCGGCAAAATTGTTGTCATATTAGACATTGTATATTTGGTCATAATATTTAGAATGAAAATTTGAAGTCAAACTGTAGAAAATTAATTTAAAACATAAAAAACAAAAATTAAACCTAAAATGATATTGAATTTGCATAATTTTTCACTGTTAGTATTTTCTCAAATCTTTCACTGTTAGGTTTGGAGGTTGTCCTTCATATACTTTGTTCTTCAAACTTCCCGCTGGTGAATTGGGAGTCTCTTGTCTCATGGATGATGGCTTCCTTTCGTGTGGTCTCCAAAACGCTGAAATGCATAGCTGTACAAGCCAATGTCTCCCTTCATTGGAAAGAGCGTAACAACTGCCTCCACTCGATCTCTCCCATCCCTGTGGAAGGTCTTTTCAAGAAAGTCGATCGTACCACCAAAGATGTACTCCTTGCCCGACTTTCGAAAAAAGGCTGTCAAGGCTTGCTCTCTTAATGGTTCACTAACGCCTAGTCTATAAATTCGCGCTTTAAATTTCCCGTTTTAGTTTTTTCTTGGCTTTTTTTTGGGCCCCTGAACCTTCTGGTTTTGAAAGCATTGTACCTAAACTCTTGTTCCTTTTTGGTAATAAATTCACATTTTATATATATAAAAAAATAGAGAGGATACCATACAAAACTTTGATATTAAGATATAACTAAAAAGACTTACAAAAATGTGTCCACGTATATTAATTTTAGATAAATTTGTCCACGTTTGCTTTAAGATCTTGTTGAAGTTCTGTCAAGGTTGTCTTGTCGGTAATTGAAGTTCAGGAAGTCTGATTTTGTAAGGTTTCATCACTATAGGAGAAAATAAAGGATATAAAGATTAAGCATAAATATGAGAAAATATGAATAGAACATCACTCCGATTTATTGTCATGTGTTGAAAAATATACGAATATTTTTATTTAACCAATTTAATTTTTCATGAGTATTTATGTTCATGTACTTTATAATTAAATTATTATTACCAATATGAGCATTAGACCGAGGCTGAGTATAACATTTTACATCTTATTATTAAAGAGATAATACATCATCACTGAAAGCAAGAAATTTGGATCAAGTCTCCATCGATACAATAATCATATTTTTATAGCTTAGTTAAGTAGATCATATTGTTTGTTATTGTTTTGGTTCTTTGGAATTTTTCTTCTCAAAGACGGTGGAGATTGGTTACATTTTCTGTGACAATCGGAACACTCTGCTGCTGAGGATGATCTTTGACAATGGGGACGACAAATCACATTGCATTCCACGTCTGATTTTGCTTCACCGCTGATTACAATCACCGCTATTATCATCATCATTATCCACACAATGCTCAAATTTTTACCCATCTTTCTTGTTTATGTTTTATTTTTTACTTTTTTTTATGTGGGGGGAATGAATGAGTCAAGATGTGAACTTACATCTCTATTTATAACTTCAAAGTAGTGAATAAGATGTCATTTCCAATTGAAAAAAATTTAAGTTTATAATCTTATATTATTTTGGACACATAAATCTAAGGGTATAATATCTTGGTGGAAATATTTCATATTATAAAAGTACATTTTTAATCATAGTTTGAAAAAAATTTAAGTTTATTATTTTATATTATTTTGGACACATAAATCTAAAGGTATAATAATATCAAGGTGGAAATATTTCATATTATAAAAGTACACTTTTAATAATAGTTTTATTGATTTTCTATATTTCATATAAAACAAATCTATATTTACTTTGTTTGGATTTTTCATGTAGATTTATTTTTAAAATAAAATATTTTCTACCAATTCTAACATGAAATATGAAATTACTATAGAAAACTGTATGATATTATTAGATTTGTTTATTACAAAGTATTATAGATATATCTTATTATTATAACATTCATTTTTAAAAAAAATCAAAAATAATTAATTTCTATTTTTTATATTTGATAGGTGTCATATTTTAATTTTAATTTTTTACATTAGTTATCTTTAGTTTTAGTTTTTATCATTCTTTCAAGCATTGAAACTACTAATAGAATTTTGTTATCATTTAACTTTTAAAATCTTATAATATTATGAAAATTTGCATGTTTTATATTTTTAATTTGTAATCATTTTAATTTTTTTTGTTAACACATCAATTATCGGCATTTTTAATGTTTTTGTATTAAGGTTAATAAAAAGTTATTGGCCGAGGCCCATACGTCTCCCTTAGTAGCTAAATATCATAATTTTGCTTTGTAGTTTACCAATAAAATGATAAAATTAAATGATAACAAAATTCTATTAGTAGTTTCAATGCTTGAAATCCGGTTTGATTTGATTTATCTTTTAATTTTTCAAGTGAAAATTGGTTTTGAAATCCGGTTTCAACAATTTTAATGAATATCATATTTTTCTTAGTAATTAACCAGTAAAATGACGTCAAAAAAAAGTTTACCAATAAAATTTACAAAAGCGTGGACGTGTAAATGATTAATCTTTTTTTTGAATTTCAGATTATTTTTGTGAAATTTATTTCATGCTGGAAATTGGATACGTAATCTAAATATTAGAATGAGAATTTGGAGACATAATTGAAAAAACATTAATTTAACCATCGACCAAAATAACTATGACTCTTTGTGTTGAAATATATGATTCTTTGTGTGATACAGAAGCTAACATCAATGTCATGTCATTGGTAATGGCGGAAGAGCTAGGTCTTTCGGAGTTCAAACGATCGCAAATCTCGATAGAGTATGCGGATTCGTCGTTCGATACGCCTTATGGATTTTTGCCTAATGTGATAGTTCGTGTAGGCAATGGTCTTATTCCTACTTACTTTCAAATCTTGGTGATGAAAGGGAATAAGTGGAGACCATTAATACTTGGATCTCAGTTCTTAGCGCTGGTGCAATCATTGATTTTCTGAACCGAAGGATCTCTTTCGCGAAAATCAACAAGAATGTCTTCTATCCGACAATGGATTTCTTGAAAATGACGAAGGTGGCTGAGATGATCAACAAAAAGAATCTGTTAGACTCTGGAGACACCAAGAAAGATCTCCAAAATATTAAGGAAGGAGATCCATATGTGAAACCGAAGCTAGATGCCAAACCGGCAAAATTAGACCGTAAATGTGTCTTTAAGGATATTCTTTCTGTCTTGACACCTACTGTGGTAATGAAGGACGTGGGGGAAACTAAAGTGAAGCTAAAGGTGTGACAAAGTCTTTTGCAAAGATACAGATCATGCTCCCCAAGGAGATGGATGCAAAAGACGAGGAAACCGTTAAGAAAAAGCTCGAAAACACTTTGGATCCTATCCGATCCCAGGTAAGTTTCTCTTCCCTCCTTGGTTTAACTTCTCCCAAACGGACACTAAACCGATTTAAACCGGATTTTTCCTTCCCCACTTCATAAAAACGATTTTTAAGTCTAAGGAAGGGGATTTTTGGATCAAAAACACAAACACTCATCTATTTGTTCTTGAGAGAGTGTTCTTGAGTCCAAAACCCAAAAACCTAAAAATTGGGGATCTTGTTTAATTTGTTTGGTTTGAAGTGAATTGACCAAGGATTTTCATCATCAAAATCCAAGGTATGTTCTCTCTAAACTCAATTTTCTCAACTTTTACAGTTTATGAACTTTTTGAGTTTCCCATGGATTTAGCTAATTCTTGCTAGATTATGAAGGAATTCACTTAGCTAGACTTGTTTATCCATAGATTTTACAATTTTGATTGATTTATGACTTGTATTCACCTTAAATCAATCTTACACAAAAACTAAAATTTGTGTTCTTCATTAAAAACGAATTTGGGTGATTTATGAGTTGTTTATGCATTCATTAATATTGTTTCATCATATGCACTTGGGATTTGCTTGATTTTTGGCACTCTAGAACTTAAGATTCAAGTTTTTGAGGAAAAATTTTGTTTCATGAACAGTAACTTCGAAAATGCAAATATTTTTGAGAAAATTGGTTTTTAATCTTGTCTTTCCATTCTTGTTGATTTATATTGTCTCATTATGCTCTTATGCTAAGCATTGAGAAAACTTCCTCGATTTTTAGTAAATTATTTACTAATGGTGTTCTTCAAGAATTTTTATTTTATAAGAAATTCCAATGACGGATGATGCCTCTCGACGACGTTCCACTAGGCTTACTCGGGTAACCGACAAACCCTTGGTGCTTCAAGAACCGGAAGAAATCATTCCTCAAGTCCAACGAACAAGGAAGACCCAAAATCAATAAGGAAGAAGCCATGGAAAAGATGTTGTGCAAGATAGTGAGGAGACATTGAGCTACCACTTGAGGGATGAGGATGACGAGTTGGAAGAAGCACAAACGTGATTCGTGACGGTCGAGCGAGTGGCTGCACCGCAGCAAGTTTTTAAACCGGTTCACAAACCGAGGAAGCCAAGAGCTAGTCGGGATAGAAGAAGGGAAAAGACGTTGAGTGCAGAAATGATACTCGTTGGACCAGCTCTAGACGAGGATACCGATTACATGGCTGGTCTGAACAGCATGAAGATCATCCCGATGCTTCGTCTCGATTGGGAAACAATTGATCATCTCTGCCTTCGCGATGATATCGAGTGGTATTTAGATGCGCTTGGACTCCGACGTTTCATGGAGCTTTCTCACCCGACTTATGAGAAGTTGACAAGGGAGTTTCTCTGTACTGTATCTCTCGCTTATCCCGTTGGACATAACTTCACGGCAAAAGACGAGACCATTTCGTTCTCTATTGGTGAGCAATCTTACTCCATAACCATCAGTGATCTTTGTGAACTATTTGGATTTGCTTGTGATGATAAGAAGACTTTCACGAGGAGCATCACTTCTTATGGCATTTGGAACCGGTTTGCTAACAAAGCGCTCGACCCCGACTCATCAAAAGAGTCACGAATCACGCACCCCGCTGTCCGCTACATGCATCGAATGATTGCGCAAACGATTTTCAGTCAGAATGAGCATAGTTCGGTCCTTCGAGATGAGTTCTTCATTCTTACCGCCCCTTTTGTGGACATGCACGAAATAGCAAATCTTGGCTCAATTATTGCTAGACGTTTCATCGCGATTAAGCATGACGCTTCAAAGGAACGTAAGGAAAGAAATGCTTACAACAACTTTGGAGGCATTATCACCGCGATCCTCCTACATTGTGGTGTTGATTTCGGAAATGAAGAACCGCTTCAATATGAGAACAAAGTAGACCTCGCCGGGCTTCAAAGGAAAGGTTATCTCGCTGGTTGGCTTGAAGAGTCCAATATTTTTGCTTACATATTCACGCCACCTTCTTCAAAGGAGGGAAAATGCATCCTTCTTCCATGCGAGACGCTTCCTCGTTTACGAGACGGTAACCCTTCTTTCAACCCTCCTGGAAATATGTGTTTCATACGTACACCGAGAGATCCTATTGTAGGGATTAGATTTTTCTACAAAAATCGAGCAAAAGCAGTGATACAAGATATTTTAGTATCTCTAGAGTCAATTCTCTAAATGCAATTGTAGCATAAGAGGTTATCGAACCTTATCGGGATTTATCCTAATCACTAAGAGTGCAAGGTGATTATGGTAAGTTAAGCTAAACAAGTGAGTTGTGATTAAGCGATCAAATTGAAACAAGTAAGCAAATAAGCAAGATAGTAAATCAATAAACAAAAGTGGAACTAGAGATGAAGTTATTGATACAAGGTGATCCAAATCCAATTAGTGATGTTCATTCACTCAAGAAGCTAATTCCTAGGCAAGAGATCTCTAAACTTGATTAGTTCTCTTTCAAGCAACTAATCACTATGCTAATTATCAGGACTATTAGCAAATCATCATTTGTGGGTTAACAACTATCAAGCATTAAGAATCATAACAAGATAAACCAAAGATAAGCCCTAAAAAACTAATGTCTTAGGTTAGGAGCATAAATCTCTTGCCTAGTTCATTAAGGCATTTCATCAAACACTTGGTGTTCATGAAATGCCCTATGATCTAGATCCACTCTTTCAAGCTGAATCTAGCATTATGGACACTAGACAAGAAGGAATACAAGATTATCTAACCCTAAACACCACTAATCAAACCTTGGATCACCCTAATCTACCATATCTCAAGATCCTAAAGATTACTCACTACTCATCATGAGTTCAACAAATCATAGAGAAGAAGAGTTAAAACTCATGATCAAGATGATTGAATGATTAGAAAGTAGAAGATAGATGGATTCAATCAAGAAAACAATACTCAAATTGCATAAATCAAAAGGATCAATCTCTTACAAATCACTCTTAGAGAGGGTTTTGCTTAAGAAAAAGACTTACCCCATCAAAATTAGGTTTTTGGGCATAAATAGTGAATAGTGACGAACCGGGTCGACCCGGTACCGACCCGGTTTAAATGGATAAAAAGTTCTGATTGGCCAATACCGAGGTCACTGGTCAGTACAACACCTCGGTATTGAGCCTGGATTTGTGTACCGACGAGGGGTACCGAGCAGTGACGTCGGTATTGAGGGAAAATGCTTGATGTTTCTTCGATGGATACCGAGGTCACTCCTCGGTACCGTTGCTCGGTATTAAGGGATTTTTCCCCCGGGTTTCTTCCTTCGGCAGCACCGATCAGTTGCACCGAGCAGTGACCTTGGTACAATCCCCTGAAGCTTCGATACCGACGTCACTCCTCGGTGTTGCACGTCGGTATTGGGGCTGTCTTCCTCCGTCCGGCTATACCGATTAGTTGCACCGAGCAGTGACATCGGTGCAACCCTTCTGCCTTCAATAACGAGGACCAGTACCGACCAGTGACGTCGGTACAGTCTCTGTCCTTTCTCCTTGGGTCTCGAATCTCCTCTTTAGCACCTGAAATACGATCCAAAACATGCAAGGACTCTCTAGGACTAAATGTGGACACATTAAACTCATAAAATGATTAAACTGCTAAAGAGATAACATGAACTATATGCAAATGACTCGAAACCTAAGTGAAACGGATGCTAGAATGATGCAAAATATGATGATATCAATTCCCTCAAACTTACTTCTTTGCTTGTCCTCAAGCAAAAGCATCACTAAAAGAGTTCAAGTCCAAGTGCAAACTCTAAGGTACGATCAAATATGTCTACTCAAAAGGGGATAGCCATGTCCATCCTTACATGAACCAAGCTTAAATCTCAACCTACACAAGCTTTCAAATCATCCAATCCTTTAACATTCATAAGACTTTTTTTTCAAGTGAATCATGCTTATGCATTTGGCTAGGGTTAAGATTTCGAGATAAAGGTGATCTCGATACAAGTGACGGTTTTCGAGCAAGGGGTTCTCTCAAAAGGAATCAACTAATGCAAAATGCTAAGAGTAAAGCCCAATAGATGCATACATGGTCGACTTCCATCTACCCAAATGCCCCTTTTCGAACTTGACCCCTAATCTCTAAACCCCAATGAAGATCCTTCCTAAGCTACCCTTTTCGCAAGGCATTTTGCCTTCACTACTCATATCTTTTCACCTTCCTTCTCCACTTAAACACTTAGGGGATTTTCTTCTTCACCAAATGGTTTGGCTCTCAACATTTTACTTTAATTAGCTCTTCTTTACTTTCTCTAGTCTCTCTTATTTCTTTTCTTTGCCTTAGCCTTTTTGGCTTTCCTTCTTTCTTTTGAAGACTAGAGACTATTTCTTTCCTTTTTTTCACTTAGAGCTTTTTCCCATAACCGATTATCGCCAACCATTTCAAGCTTTTTGCTTATCCCCTATTCTTCTTCATCCATTTTTCTCATTCCCACAATCTATTTTCTTTCCCTTGTCCCAAGTTCCCAACCTATCTAGCCTTATCTTATGTCTAGCTCATTGATGCCGAGCTAGTTCTACACGGAAATATTTCCTTGTCGTTCTAAACTCAACACCTTTTGCCTAGTTGATTCGAAAAATGCCTCACAAACACTCACAAGTAGAATTTGGCTTGAAAGGAGGTTGGGTTAAAGGAGTGGTTAACCATTCCAATTATGGGAATCGGCTATTCGGGCTAACAAGAGAGTAGCAAAGCGGATAATATAGCCCAAATATGTATGTGGTAACCATGCATTCACTATGCATTGCACAAACATGATAATTACAATGTAAAATTATGGTTATCACTTAAGTAGGAATGGACTCAAATCAACTTGCTTTGGCTAAGACCTAAGTAATGAGACATGAAATCCAAACATGGTTCGACCTTGATTTCGCACACAAGATCTAGAGCATAGGACTTAAACTCTTAAAGCGACACTTCACAAGGAGGAATCATTCTAGCTCCTAATGCACATGCAATGAATTATCTACGTGCTATGCATCTAGACTCAATCCTACATGAAGTGCAATACGTCCTAAATGACTTTTTTGTCTTTTCATTTTCAAATTTTTTCAAATTTGTTTGGTTTTTTCTATGCCTTAGATGTATGCATGAGACTCAAGATGCAAATTGAAAATAAGACAAAGCAAATGTTATTAGATACCGGTCCCTCCCCCAAACTTAAATCACACCGTCTCGGTGTGAAATAAGCCTAAGGAAAGGACCAAAAACAAGAGATAACTATACAATGCAAGACTTAAAAGAAAAAATATATACAAGAGTTTTGGATTCGTACCTAGAAGCTTGGAGATGGGGATGTAGACCCCATTGAGTAAGATGGATTACTTGAGACGGGAGACGGGGACCGCATCGCTCTCCTCTTTGGTGCCTTTTCCGGTTGGGTCGTGGGTCGGCTAGAGCTCATGGCCAATGCCCAATCATCTCCTCGAGGCGCGAGGTTAGTGTCCATGACGACGTCTCCTCCTTCACCGGCCCTTGATGAACTTGCTCCGCAACATCCGTCCTTGAGCTCATTGATGGTTCGACCCATGGCTTTAACCGTCTTCTTCAAAGACTTGATCGTCTTAACCATCTTCTTCATGTTTTTGTTTTGCCACTTACACATGCGTTGGAGAAGACGATTTTGGTGGTGAGCGTGTCTTGTAGCCGCGTTAGTGATAGCCCCATCATAAGGGTCAAAGTGGTAGCGCTCACTACCGTACACGATCTCGGGTGACGACTCATGTGGCACTTCCTCGTCGAGATCAATAGATTCCTCGGTAGCGGTTCTCCGTTGTGCTCTCTTGCGGAATGCTTGCATAGGTGGATTGACGGTGGAATTGTAGAGGTACTCTTGGGGAGGAATAAACATGACGTTCATCGGGTCATGGAAGTTGGTGAGTGCGGGATTAGGCAAAAGGACTTGTGCCACGGATGTCTCGGTGAGTTGGAGGTTGTAAGCCATCTTGCCTTCGATATATCCCTTGAAGAACTTAGTCTATGAAAGGTATGCCGCATCCAAAGACTTCCACTCATAGTGGCCAAGTGAAACCTTGATCCCCTTTGCCATGAGAATAGGCGTTATCATCCATCCAAGGCAAATCGTGGCCTTCTTCGAATTTGTCTTCCAAGCCCAATCCCGGTAAGCAAACAAGTGTTTCACCAAGAGTGTTACGAGACAAGGAAGTCTCTCCGGTCCCTTGAATGCTTTACCGTTTCCGAGAACGGGGAGAATGGGCTTTAGACCAAGCCCCAACAACTCCATCTCCTCTGTAGTAACCGTGTCAATCTCTACCTTGTGGTAGAAATTGTGGACCAACGCCTTGTGTGCGTACCGGAGAGACAGGTAGCGTATGCTTGCACTCTTAGAGTCACCGGCTCTAAACTCTCCGCTTGCAATCGTTGCCCAAAGATTTCGGAGCTCGAGTATCGGATAATCAAAGTATTCCCCGCCGTATGTACCTTCTTCTCCAAACCCGAATATCTCGCAAAGCTCGTGGAAAGTGACGGTGTAGGTGGTGCCCATGAGTCCGAACTTTAAAACTCCAAACCCATAATTTGCATCTTTCGTTTCGTAGAACTTAGCGTGAAGGGTGGCTAGGAACTTGCCGGTGAGTGCCTTTAAAGCTTCATGCTTCATGCTCATGAAATTCCTTAGTCCCATATTCTCAAAAAGAGTCCATGCTTCGTCACTTATCCCCATCCTATCCATCGTCTCCGCATCGACAAATTTGCCTTGCTCGAACTTCATTTGGCCAAATTTGTCGAAGTAATCTTGCTCGCTTGGTTTTGTCCGTTGCGGCACTGGGATTTCTCCACTTGAGCTCTCACTCTCGACCTCTTCTTCGACTATCTTGCCCTTTCCCTTTGCCGTTATCTTGGCTTTAGAGCTCGTAGCCATGGTTTTAGCCTTTGCCTTGGGACACTAGCCTTGGCAATCCCTTTTCCCTTTTCTGCGGCCGTAGCTTGGGCAATTCCTTTCCCTTTCCCAACTGTTGAAACCTTGGTCCGTGCCCGTGTCGATGGAGCGCCCTTGTCCGACATTGTACCTACAAATATCCTTGAGACAATTTGTGAGCATAGGTACAATTTCTTATCAAATCAACAAGGGATCACCAAAAGATGATCTAAGAGCAATGAACCAAGGTGACAATTGACACCTAACAAGCAAATTATCCCAATTCACAATCCCTAATTCTCAAAATCCCAATTTCTCTTTTTCATGAAACCATCAACAATTTACACATGATTCATCAAGTTTAAGTATAGATAAACCATCCCCAAGGTATTTGCACAAGTGAAAGACTATATCAAACCATATTCAAGCAATATTTCTTCAAGAACAAAACCATGGTTTTTGAAAGTTTAATTGAATAATACCTTGGGAAATTTGGATTAGATGCTTGAAATGATGATAAATCCAAAAAGAGCAGTGAAAATCGAGATTATGGTGCTTGGAATCACGGAATTTGGTTGAGAAAAGAGGGAGATGTGCAAAATTCTCTCTTGAATCGCGAAATTGGGGTTTAAAAAAAATGGCCTAAGGTCGCATGGAAGAGGAAGAAGAAGGATACTTACTTGGGCGGGTCGGATCTTACCTGGGTCGGGTCCGAAATGTTTTTAAAAAATTGGTCAATACCGAGGTCACTCGTCGGTACCACAGCTCGGTATTGAGTGATTTTTAAAAAAAATTTCAGTGAATACCGACGTCACTCCTCGGTATTGGACATCGGTATTGACATACCGATGTCACTCCTCGGTACCACATGTCGGTGCTAAGGGTTTTTTTCTTCTGTTTTCATACCGACGTGTTGCACCGATCTTTGACGTCGGTATTGGTTCCTCGGCATTGGACATCGGTATTGACATACCGACGTCACTACTCGGCATTGGTCATCGGTATCAACGTACCGAAGTCACTCATCGGTAGTACACGTCGGTGTTAAGGGTTTTTTCCTCCTGTTTCCATACCAACGTGTTGTATCAATCTGTGACATCGGTATTGTCCCTCGGTGAGTCCATACCGACGTCACTCGTCGGTACCACTGCTTGGTATTGACCCCTTTTCTTTGGAACCCCTATGCACACTTAACAAAAACATCAAAAAGATCTAGCAAAGATAGAAAAAGAGATAAACAAAAAGGAAATATATACAATGATAAGCTTGGGGTGTCTCCCAATAGCACTTTGTTTAACGTCACTAAGTTCGACGTTTGTTACGTTCTCAAGCTAGAGGGACATCATTGAGGGGGATCGAGCCTCCCTTTTCAACGATTTGATTCGCTCGGTAGAGTTTGAGCCTTTGGCCATTTGAAACGAAATCTTGGCCCTCCTAAAGTCTAAATCAGCTTTTAAATCAGGTTTGATTTGTTCACAAAACAACTAAACCAAATCTCTTTGCGAATAGTTATTTTGCTCACCTAAGGTTCTATCAGGTAATTAATCGCACTCTCGTGCCTAATCAATTATCCTAAGATCTAAATTCCAGATTCGTCAACCTAGAATTAGCTTTGAACACTACCTAAGGTGAAGAACTAATTCAGATGGTGAATCCTAACAACTAATCAACCTAGCATTCAGAGAAAACCCTTATGAGAAAGCCCTAAACCTAAAGTGGATCTACTTAAACATGGAGATTGAAACGATAAACATGTTTGAATGAATCATCAAATAAAATAGAAAGAGTACTAAGAGGGTTCGAAATCTTCTCTCGGACGAACAGAGTTTCAGAATTGTCTCCCTTCAAAAGCTCTCTCACAAAACCAGAATAAAACAAAGCATAGAACAAAGCATAGCCATGAAAGTGGTTGTAAAACCTAATTAAAAACCTAATTAAATAGTCTAAACGCGAATTGGGGTCTTCTTATAAATATTAAAGTCTTCTGGGCAAGTTATGCAATTCTTCAAACTTCATTAAAAGTCGCGACTTGTAACCTCCTTTATGGGTGTCGATCGATACCAAGGGGTATCGATCGATGCTTGACGCTTTGATCGGGTACTTAGTCACCAGACTTCAGTTTTGCTCCAGAATGCTCCATAAAACACCAATATCTCCAATAATGCTCCAAAAGTGCTAAAACCTGTAAAAAAACTCTAAAACACTACGAAATATTAGAAATACTCTATAAAACGAACTTATATCATGACCTAAAAGGGGTAAATATCATGATATATCAACTCCCCCAGACTTAGCATTTTGCTTGCCCTCAAGCAATACAGAAAACTAAACCAGAGAAAGAGGTTTGAAAACATAGAGACTCACATGTTCTTGAAACGTTGCAATGACCATTTTCCTTAGTGCTCCACATATTACCTAACCAGCTTTTTGATCTAACCACCATGTACTTCTCCTTAGACATTCGCAGCTTCCCAGACTACACACATTATCTCACAGCATTGTTCAATCAAGCCTTCCTCGCCAGTTTCATCGCTGAGAATTAATATCAAGAACCTTTTAGATTCTTTCCCATACAATATCATGACAAAGAACCACCCTTTTTCACACTTTTTAGTATTATTTCTCTCCCCCAGACTTATTTATTATTATGTTTTCTTCTTTTTCTTTTTAGATCATGCATATACATATCAAGGTATGAGACGCGAGTATTGATGGTGTTTGCCACCTATTCCCCGGTTCTTCCCTCTCAACGTATCAAAGGACGTAGGCGAATAATGGCATCATAGAAAAATCCTAACCTCGCTTCCAATCCTCCGTGTGATCATTCCCTCTCGAGTAGAATAATGGGATTGTTAGAAATTTTCCTAACCCTCTACTCAGAAGAAAATCATTTCATCTTTTAATGCACTTATTAATTAACTTGTAACAGGGAGAGAAATACCGTTATTTTAAAACACATGGGTTCCTTTGTCAGATACGAATGAGGAATCAAGCTCTATGGATACTAACCATATTGATGAAGTGCAAAAATTTGGCTCAGGCTTTAAAGAACTTTGCTGGAAACATGAGTGTCTTCTAGTTAACTGGTCAACCTTTGGATTTTTTATTAGTCGATCCAGAACTGATTCTGTAACAATTGTCACTTAGAAGCAAGGTCAGATCAAAAGATTCAAGGAAAAGATCACAGTCTCCAACAAAATTTTGACTCAATAAAACAATGAATGACTCAAAAACGGATTGACTCTAAGAAAAACAAAAACAAAATCAGCGACTTCCTCCCCTAGACTTGAACAACACTGTCCCCATTGTTATCTAGCCTAGAGTTGGTGAAAGAAAACAAATGGATCAAATGGAATTAGGAGAAACAAGAAGTTACCGTGCAGGAACATCGAGTATCGACCGACACACAGCTTGGTATCGAGCGATACGAAGCTTAAGTCGATGATGAACTCCTCATCGCGTAGGGTGTCGATCGATACCAATGGGTATCGATCGACACTAAGATCGATCGACACTAAGGCGATTTCATATTTGCTCATTGTTTATTCTGACACAGACACAAAAACAAAAAATAAAAAGAAAAAGACTCAAAGATAAACTCACCAGTGGGTTGCCTCCCACCAAGCGCTCGTTTAACGTCATTAGCTCGACTGTACCGCCGTTCAGGCAGTGGGTGCAACATCCAGAGGCATCATGTGTCCGTCTGGAATCTCGGCTTTCGCCCAATAGTGTTTCACTCTTTGCCCGTTAACAGTGAACTCTTCTCCTGCAGGATTTTTCAAGACAATCGCAGCATGTGGTCGAACTTCCTTGACTGTGAAAGGACCTGACCAACGAGAACGCAATTTACCAGGAAACAATTGCAAACGAGAGTTATACAGAAGTACCTGATCATTTGGTTCAAAGTGTCTGGAGATGATCTTCTTGTCATGGTAGGCCTTAGTCCTCTCCTTGTACAGCTTGGAGTTCTCATAGGCAAGATGCCTAATCTCATCGAGCTCATTCAGCTTGATCAATCGCTTCTCAGCAGCAGACTTGATGTCGAAATTCAACAACTTTGTAGCCCATGCTGCCTTGTGCTCGATTTCCACTGGAAGATGGCATGATTTTCCATACAACAAGTGAAACGGTGTAGTCCCAAGTGGTGTCTTGTAAGCAGTCATGTATGCCCAAAGTGCGTCATCCAACTTCACAGACCAATCCTTCCTTGTAACATTCACTGTTTTCTCCAGAATTTCTTTGATCTGCCTGTTGGAAACCTCAACTTGTCCACTTGTCTGAGGGTGATACGGAGTAGCAACGCGATGGTTCACACCAAACCTCCTCAGCAACCTTTCGAAAATTTTGTTGATAAAGTGAGAACCACCATCACTTATCACAATTCGAGGTACTCCAAATCGAGGGAAAATGATGGTCTTATATAGCTTAAGGACCACTGAAGAATCATTGGTTCTGCTAGCAATGGCTTCAACCCACTTAGACACATAATCCACAGCAACCAAGATGTATTTGTGTCCGTATGACGAGGGAAAAGGACCCATAAAATCAATGCCCCAATAATCGAAAATCTCAACCTCAAGGATGAAATTTTGTGGCATCTCATGTCTCTTACCGATCTTCCCTCTCCTCTGGCATGCATCGCACTGCGAAACAAAAGCATGTGCATCCTTAAACATAGTAGGCCACCAGAAACCTGCTTGAAGAACCTTGGACACTGTCTTGAAAGTGGCAAAATGTTCAGCATAGTCGGATCCATGGCAATGAAACAACACATTCAGTACTTCTGATTCAGCAATGCATCTTTTGTAGATACCATCAGAACAGTGCTTTTACAAGTAAGGTTCATCCCAGAAGTATCGCCTTATGTCCCACAAGAACTTCTTCTTGTGATAGCTCGTGAGGTGCTTTGGTTCTGCATCTGCAGCGAGGTAGTTGGCGATATCAGCATACCATGGTTGATCAGAATCGGCTGCAGCTACTAGATACTCCTCTGAAATACCAAGGTTTTCAACAGTCAGAACTGGTTCGGGAATCGCCTGGTATCGATCGATACCATAGGAGTGTCGATCGATACCGAGACCTGCAATTCGTGGGAATTGCTGAGTTTCTGCGAAACCCATCCGAAACTCGGTTTCAATGAAGTAAATGGATTCCTCTGGTAGTTGATCATCAATAGGGACGTCTGCATCAATCCGAATCCTCGAGAGATGGTCAGCGACCCGTTCTCTATTCCCTTATTGTCCTTAATTTCGATGTTGAAACCTTGTAGCAAGAGAACCTAACGACAGAGACGAGGCTTGAGGTCCTTGTTTTGCATCAGATATTTGAGAGCAGCATGATCAGTATGGACAATCACCTTGCTCCCAATCAAGTATGATCGAAATTTCTCAAAAGAGAAAACGACCGCAAGTAGTTCTTTCTATGTGGTGATGTAGTTTCTCTGAGCATCATCCAAAGTCCTGCTGGCATAATAGATGACGTGCAGCTTCTTATCCTTCATCTGACCCAGAACAGATCCAACCGCAAAATCACTAGCGTCGCACATGATCTCAAAAGGCAAGGCCCAATCAGGAGGTTGCACAATAGGAGCACTCACCAAAGCCTTTTTATCTCCTCAAAGGCTGCAAGACAGTCAGGTGTGAAATCGAATTTGATCTCCTTGCATAGTAAAGAAGTGAGTGGGCGTGCTACCTTGGAGAAATCCTTGATGAACCTCCTGTAAAACCCAGCATGACCAAGGAAACTTCGGATATCCTTCACAGAATTTGGTGGTTGGAGGCTCGTCCTAACCTGAATTTTTGCCTTGTCAACTTCGATCCCAGCCTCAGAAACCTTGTGCCCAAGCACAATGTCATCCTGAACCATAAAATGACACTTTTCCCAATTAAGGACCAAGTGTTTCTCTTCACACCTCTGTACCACTTTGCATAAGTTAGCCAAACAGTCCTTGAATGATGATCCATACACTGAAAAATCATCCATGAACACCTCCATGAAATCCTCAATCATGTCTGTGAAGATCGACATCATGCATCTCTGAAAAGTGGTTGGAGCGTTACACAATCCAAATGGCATTCTCCTGTATGCGAATGTGCCATATGGACATGTAAAAGTCGTCTTCCCTTGGTCATCTGGATGTATTGGAATCTGGAAGAAACCTGAATATCCATCGAGAAAACAGTAGTAAGGATGACTAGCCAACCTCTCCAACATCTGGTCAATGAATGGCAGTGGGAAATGATCCTTTCATGTAGCTGCATTCAACTTCCTGTAGTCGATGCACATTCGATGTCCAGAGATAGTTCTAGTAGGAATCATCTCATCCTTCTCATTCTTCACTACGGTTATTCCTCCTTTCTTAGGAACAACGTGCACTAGACTGACCCAAGAGCTATCCGAAATAGCATAGATAACACCAGCTTTCAAAAGTTTCATCACCTCTTTTTTGACCACTTCCATCAGATTCGGATTAAGCCTCCTCTAATGCTCAATCGAGGTCTTTGACTCGTCCTCAAGGTGGATCATATGCATGCACAAATCTGGTGATATACCTGAAATATCATCAAGAGAATAGCCAAGAGTTTTGCGATACTTGCGCAGCTTGCTCAAAAGTAAGGCAATCTCTGTGTTGTTCAAAGAAGCATTGACAGTTACTGGGTATGTAGAATTAGGACCAAGAAAACTATACCTCAGGTTTGGTGGGAGTGGCTTTAGTTCCACCTTAGGAGCGTTCTATGCACTCCAATCTCCAAGCTCAGCAGCTTGCTCAGAACTTTCGGCCAACTCTCCCTCGAGTCGCAGGGTATCGACCGATACCAACGGGGTATCGATCGATACCGGCGGTGCTGAATCGAGCGTCCTTGATTATCCAGCTGTATCATCACACGAATGCACCTCTAAAGTGGCTGAACAGACTAATGCTTTTTCTAGTGGGTCCTCAGGATGCATTTCCAGAAAGTACTCTTCAGCTATGTCGCTGAAGGTGTCGACAAAGAAAGTCTTCCCATCGATGGTTGGTCTCTTTATCATCTTATCCATGTGGAAAGTCATGACCAAGTCACCAATGTTGAGGGCGATCTTCCCATTCTTGCAATCAATCAAAGCACCAGCTGTTGCAAGGAAAGGCCTGCCTAGGATAAGAGGATCCTTAGGCTCAGCATCATACTCCAGAACGATGAAATCAGTTGGGATCAAGCAATTCCCAATCTTAATCGGGACGTCTTCGAGTAGTCCCTCTGGAATTCTAACTGAACGATCAGCAAGAACCAAGGATATCCTCGTGGTTGTGAAGTCTTTCATCCCCATCATTTTGGCAACTGAATACGGCATGAGGTTGACGCTTGAGCCAAGATCACAAAGAGAACGCTCAAACCTGTCTGTGAATATCGTAAAATCCAACACAAAACTCCCTGGGTCTGGCAGCTTCCTTGGGATTCTGTTGGTCAGGATTGCACTGAACTCATGAGTAATCATCAACCATCCCTCTTCATGGTTTACTTTGCTGGATACCATCCGCTTGACATATCTCCTAAAGGCTGGAGAAGTCTTGATGGCATCGATAAAAGGAAGTTCAACGATCAACTTATCCATAATTGCCTTGCATCTAGAGTCTTCTACCTCCTTCTTAGTCTTTCCAGCAGTTATGGGATAAGGTATCCTCGGCGTGTAAACTCTTTCTGCAGCTACATTAGGTATTTCTTTCGAAACCTTAGGAGTCGATTCGAATGCGGGATCAGTATCGACCGATACTGAAGTGGTATCGATCGATACACACGGTTTTGATTTATCCTGTGAAAGTATCCTGATAGGTATCGACCGATGCTGACTAGTGTCGATCGATGCTGGGGCGATTTTGGTATTCTCGTCGTCAAGAGCGGCGAGAATATCTGTAGTTTGGCCAATTTTTGCTCCCGACGTGACCTTTTTTCCACTTCTCAAGGTGATTGCATTGATGTGAGCCCTTGGGTTCTCTACTTTCCCTGGAAGAAAACCTTCCTGTCTTTTCACAGCCTCTGAAGTCTGAGCTATCTGAAGTTCCAGCTTCTTCTGCTGGATATTAATAGTATCGATCCTTCCGCTCAGATCATTGTATAGGACATCGATCTTCCCATTGAAATCCACTGTAAGCTTCTGCTGTCCCTGGAGAAGTTGCTCAAACATAGCCTCGATCTTGCTGTTCGGAAGCTTAGCAGGTACGGGTTGATAAGAAGAATTTCCATAGTTCCTGGTGTACCCACTGTTCTGAGATGGTTTCTGACCAAACTGATTCGAACCTTCTTGCTGATAGTTGTTGTTGAAGTTTCGGTTGTTGTTGAATTGATTCTTCTGTCCTTGAAAACCAGACCCACCAATGTAGTTAACATCTTCTACTTCATCCTCGTTAAATACCTCAACTTCTTCAGCACAGTGAACAGCCTTGGGTGTCTTGCCCATCAGAATACTGTGCATAGAATCCAACTTGGCTTGCACATCAGCTATCTGTGTACCATCCATGCTACCAGATAGCTTCTTCCTCTTAAAATCAGCATTCTTGGTGCTATTACTAGATGTCAAATTCTCAATCAACGCATAAGCATCCTCAGGATACCTGGTGTTGAAGTTCCCATTGCTCGCAGCATCCAAGGTCATCTGATACCTCCAATCGAGCCCTCTGAAAAAGAATCCCATCAACTGAACATCAGAGTACCTGTGATGTGGACAATCTCTCTGATACGATCTGAATCTTGTCAAAGCGGCCTTGAACGCCTCAGTAGGTCCTTGAGAAAACTGGGAGATCTTGTTCCTCAGATCCTCAGATTCTGCATCA
Source organism: Eutrema japonicum (assembly GCA_030161315.1). Taxonomy (NCBI): domain Eukaryota; kingdom Viridiplantae; phylum Streptophyta; class Magnoliopsida; order Brassicales; family Brassicaceae; genus Eutrema; species Eutrema japonicum. The sequence goes on from BSQW01000011.1 coordinate 48,014,970, forward strand.
TCATAGAAATTGTTCAGAAAAGCAGTCTTAGTTTGCTCCCAAGTAGTCAGCGATCCAGGAGTCAACTGCTTCAGCCAGTAAGTCACTTCTCCACCAAGTGAGTATGGGAAAAGTTTACAGAAGAGGTAGTCATAGGACACTCCATTGCTCTTGATGCTAGTGACCAAGTCCTTGAACCTCTCAATATGATCCATGGGATGTTCGCTGGAAAGACCATGGAAAGGATGCTGTCCCACAAGAGTGTAATATGCAGGCTTCAGCTCAAAGTCGTTCCTCTGGTAAGGTGGAGGACGAATCGCTGATCGATTTGCATAGAACTGATCAGGTCTGTTGCACTCACCAATCGTTCTACCACGATTAACCACATCATTCTCAGCGTTCGCGTTCCCAGCGACAATCCCAACAATAACAGGAGCAGCGGGAATAATGTTCCCCTCTCCATCCAGACGTTGTCCTTTCTCATTGCACAAACGACCCTCTTAGTCTCTGTAAGCACCAGCCTCATCTCGAACACACACTTCCTGATTGTTGTTCATCTCTGCTGGTTTCTTTGCTTTTCTGTTTGTGCGTTCCACAAGTGCTAGCTGCTCCAACGACAGTTCAACTAGCTGAGTGTTCTTGTTTCCTCTGGTTTTATGATTAGGCATACACCTGAAAACAGAAGTGAAGAACGTAAGTAATTGGTAACACGAAGAGTATCGACCGATACCAAGTGGTGTCGATCAATATCAACAAAAGAGAATGACGAGTATCAACCTATACTAGTGAGTATCGATCGATATCGACGAACTTAGTCGAAATTCTCAGACTAAAATCGAATGGCGAATTGAGTCCCCGGCAACGGCGCCAAATTTGATATGCTCAAATTAATACCTTAAAAGTACTAAGCAGTAGTTGCAGTATAGTAGAGGTCGAACACAAGGACTCACAGAAACACACAATAGATTATGTAGTAGAGAATTACGCTAAGCAATGAATAATATTAAAAACAAGACTTAAACTTAAAACGGTTGTAAATTCAGTTGGAGAAAGATAGGTTCACGGTTTTTCTCAGGAAATCAATGAATGCAGGTAAACTAACTAACAGGATTCAGATTTAGCGCGGTTTTTGAACTCAAATCACTAAGATATAATTAACCAACTCTCGTTGTGAAAACTATCTAAATCTAAATCCTAGGAATTCCAAATCTCTTTGCGAATCATAAAGTCTAAATCAGCTTTTAAATCAGGTTTGATTTGTTCACAAAACAACTAAACCAAATCTCTTTGCGAATAGTTATTTTGCTCACCTAAGGTTCTATTAGGTAATTAATGGCACTCTCGTGCCTAATCAATTATCCTAAGATCTAAATTCCAGTTTCGTCAACCTAGAATTAGCTTTGAACACTACCTAAGGTGAAGAACTAATTCAGATGTTGAATCCTAACAACTAATCAACCTAGCATTCAGAGAAAACCCTTATGAGAAAACCCTAAACCTAAAGTGGATCTACTCAGACATGGAGATTGAAACGATAAACATGTTTGAATGAATCATCAAATAAAATAGAAAGAGTAATAAGAGGGTTCGAAATCTTCTCTCGGACGAACAGAGTTTCAGACTTGTCTCCCTTCAAAAGCTCTCTCAGAAAACCAGAATAAAACAAAGCATAGAACAAAGCATAGCCATGAAAGTGGCTGTAAAACCTAATTAAATAGTCTAAACACGAATTGGAGTCTTCTTGTAAATATTAAAGTCTTCTGGGCAAGTTCTGTAATTCTTCAAAATTCATTAAAAGTCGCGACTTGTAACCTCCTCGATGGGTGTCGATCGATGTAACTTCATTAAAAGTCCCTTGGTATCGATCGATGCTTGACGCTTTGATCGGGTACTTAGTCACCAGACTTCAGTTTTGCTCCAGAATGCTCCATAAAACTCCAATATCTCCAATAATGCTCCAAAAGTGCTAAAACTTGTAAAAGACTCTAAAACACTACGAAATAGTAGAAAGACTCTATAAAACAGACTTATATCATGACCTAAAAGGGGTAAAAACCATGATATATCAATGTGGGGCGTTGTGGGCATGGCCTCCTTGTGCGTGGTGGTTTCCATTACCACCTTGTGCGGGATTGTTTCCCACATTGTCTTGAATGTCCCCAAGTGGAACATTTTCATAGTGATCCATGTCGTTCTCAACTTCTTGTTGTCTCACACGTGCTTCCCTTGTTCTAACCCCTCGGTATGAGCGATGTATGTCGTCTCTTGGTTCAACTAGATTGTCGTGGCCTCGAGATCTTGTATGCATGCACCTATAGGTTTAGAGAGATCAATGGAAAGCAAACAAGATTAGTAACTTTGTAGCAAATAAAGCTTAATCTCACAAAAAGCCTAAATCTCAATGTTAAAACAAATCCCAATATGGCAACGGCGCCAAATTGATACAAGATATTTTAGTATCTCTAGAGTCAATTCTCTAAATTCAATTGTAGCATAAGAGGTTATCGAACCTTATCGGGATTTATCCTAATCACTATGAGTGCAAGGTGATTATGGTAAGTTAAGCTAAACAAGTGAGTTGTGATTAAGTGATCAAATTGAAACAAGTAAGCAAATAAGCAAGATAGTAAATCAATAAAAAAAAGTGGAACTACAGATGAGGTTATTGATACAAGGTGATCCAAATCCAATTAGTGATGTTCATTCACTCAAGAAGCTAAATCAGGTTTGATTTGTTCACAAAACAACTAAACCAAATCTCTTTGCGAATAGTTATTTTGCTCACCTAAGGTTCATTAGGTAATTAATCGCACTCTCGTGCCTAATCAATTATCCTAAGATCTAAATTCCAGTTTCGTCAACCTAGAATTAGCTTTGAACACTACCTAAGGTGAAGAACTAATTCAGATGGTGAATCCTAACAACTAATCAACCTAGCATTTAGAGAAAACCCTTATGAGAAAACCCTAAATCTAAAGTGGATCTACTCAGACATGGAGGATTGAAACGATAAACATGTTTGAATGAATCATCAAATAAAATAGAAAGAGTAATAAGAGGGTTCGAAATCTTCTCTCGGACGAACAGAGTTTCAGACTTGTCTCCTTTCAAAAGCGCTCTCACAAAACCAGAATAAAACAAAGCATAGAACAAAGCATAGCCATGAAAGTGGCTGTAAAACCTAATTAAATAGTCTAAACACGAATTGGAGTCTTCTTGTAAATATTAAAGTCTTCTAGGCAAGTTCTGCAATTCTTCAAAATTCATTAAAAGTCGCGACTTGTAACCTCCTCGATGGGTGTCGATCGATGTAACTTCATTAAAAGTCCCTTGGTATCGATCGATGCTTGACGCTTTGATCGGGTACTTAGTCACCAGACTTCAGTTTTGCTCCAGAATGCTCCATAAAACTCCAATATCTCCAATAATGCTCCAAAAGTGCTAAAACTTGTAAAAGACTCTAAAACACTACGAAATAGTAGAAAGACTCTATAAAACAGACTTATATCATGACCTAAAAGGGGTAAAAACCATGATATATCAATGTGGGGCGTTGTGGACGTGGCCTCCTTGTGCGTGGTGGTTTCCATTACCACCTTGTGCGGGATTGTTTCCCACATTGTCTTGAATGTCCCCAAGTGGAACATTTTCATAGTGATCCATGTCGTTCTCAACTTCTTGTTGTCTCACACGTGCTTCCCTTGTTCTAACCCCTCGGTATGAGCGATGTATGTCGTCTCTTGGTTCAACTAGATTGTCGTGGCCTCGAGATCTTGTATGCATGCACCTATAGGTTTAGAGAGATCAATGGAAAGCAAACAAGATTAGTAACTTTGTAGCAAATAAAGCTTAATCTCACAAAAAACCTAAATCTCAATGTTAAAACAAATCCCAATATGGCAACGGCGATAAATTGATACAAGATATTTTAGTATCTCTAGAGTCAATTCTCTAAATTCAATTGTAGCATAAGAGGTTATCGAACCTTATCGGGATTTATCCTAATCACTAAGAGTGCAAGGTGATTATGGTAAGTTAAGCTAAGCAATTGAGTTGTGATTAAGTGATCAAATTGAAACAAGTAAGCAAATAAGCTAGATAGTAAATCAATAAAAAAAAGTGGAACTACAGATGAGGTTATTGATACAAGGTGATCCAAATCCAATTAGTGATGTTCATTCACTCAAGAAGCTAATTCCTAGACAAGATATCTCTAAACTTGATGAGTTCTATTTCAAGCAACTAATCACTATGCTAATTATCAAGATCATTAGCAAATAATCATTTGTGGGTTAACAACTAGCAAGCATTAAGAATCATAACAAGATCAACCAAAGATAAGCCCTAAACAACTAATGTCTTAGGTTAGGAGCATAAATCTCTTGCCTAGTTCATCAAGGCATTTCATCAAACACTTGGTGTTCATGAAATGCCATATGATCTAGATCCACTCTTTCAAGCTGAATCTAGCATTAGGGACACTAGACAAGAAGGAATACAAGATTATCTAACCCTAAACACCTCTAATCAAACCTTGGATCACCCTAATCTACCCTATCTCAAGATCCTAAAGACTACTCACTAATCATCATGAGTTCAACAAATCCTAGAGAAGAAGAGTTAAAACTCATGATCAAGATGATTGAATGATTAGAAAGTAGAAGATAGATGGATTCAATCAAGAAAACGATACTCAAATTACATAAATCAAAAGGATCAATCTCTTACAAATCACTCTTAGAGAGGGTTTTTGCTTAAGAAAAAGACTTAGCCCATCAAAATTAAGTTTTTGGGCATAAATAGTGAATAGTGACGAACCGGGTCGACCCGGGACAAATCGGGTACCGACCCGGTTTAAATGGATAAAAAGTTCTGATTGGCCAATACCGAGGTCACTAGTCGGTACAACACCTCGGTATTGAGCCTGTGTTTGTGCACCGACGAGGGATACCGAGCAGTGACGTCTGTATTGAGGGGAAATGCTTGATGTTTCTTCGATGGATACCGAGGTCACTCCTCGGTACCGTTGCTCGGTATTAAGGGATTTTTGCCCCGGGTTTCTTCCTTCGGCAGCACCGATCAGTTGCACCGAGCAGTGACCTCGGTACAATCCCCTGAAGCTTCGATACCGACATCACTCCTCGGTATTGCACGTCGGTATTGGGGCTGTCTTCCTCCGTCTGGCTATACCAATCAGTTGCACCGAGCAGTGACCTCGGTGCAACCCTTCTGCCTTCAATACCGAGGAACAGTACCGACCAGTGACGTTGGTACAGTCTCTGTCCTTTCTCATTGGGTCTCGAATCTCCTCTTTAGCACCTGAAATACGATCCAAAACATGCAAGGACTCTCTAGGACTAAATGTGGACACATTAGACTCCTAAAATGACTAAATGCTAAAGAGATAACATGAACTATATGCAAATGACTCGAAACAAAGATGCTTTCTCGCGAATCCGACGAGACAAAGATGCTTTCTCGCGAATCCGACGATAATGAGACTTCATCTTCCGTTTCCATAACGTTCTGATCCATGTCCCTTCGTCAAAATTTTCTTTTATTTATTTTCTCTTTATTATTATTTTTATTTTATCGAGTCTGTCTACTCGCTTCTATCGCTCACTTTCACACCGATATGGTGCGAGGTAAGTCGGGGGGGGGGGGGGGGGGGAGATTTATCATCTACTAATGCATTTTATTTTTCTTGAGTCATTTTAATGATTTTTCTTGAGTCGTTTTATTGAGTCAAAATTATTATGTTGGAAATTATGAACTTTTCTTGGAACTAACCGTGTGACACCAACTTTTACTGACCGTTTTAACAGAGATTGACCGCAGATTTTAAATGATGGAAAACCGGTGAGTGGACCGACCTACCATAAAAACGCTTATTTCTCTAAGGGAACCGAAGGATTTATTGCTGGCTCCAACCTAATGAACTTAATTTTTCTCATCTTGGGGCTTGGTATACATTGACTACGACACCTTTTTCAAGCCTGCCATAAAAAGTCTGTGTGAGTACGGTTTCCCTCTCTCTTTCCTTCAGTTAAGTACTTCAATGCAAAAAGGGTATGGATGGCGCGGAAGTGAACCGGAGATTGGGTGGTAAACACCATCAATACTCGTGTCTCATGGAAGTATGCCAAAAGAAGTGAACCGGGGATTCGGTGGCAAACACCATCAATACCCGCGTCTCATGGAAACTTATCCAAGGAGAAGAACTGGGGATTCGGTGACATGTTAGGTGTTTGAATACTCGCGTCTCGTATTCCTTAATCCCGTGAGAAAAAGAAAAAAAAAAGAGAAAAAGAAAAAATTCGATCTAAGGAAGAGAGAAAAAGGGAGAGGAAAGAAACCGGAATTAAGACTGTCAAAGTAAGCATGAAACTTGATTGAGGAAAGTCTACATGTTCTTTGATCGATACTCCCTCGATGAGACCACACGCTTTTAACTTTAAAGAAGTTAGCAATGGAGAACTCGGGTAACCTTATGAGAATGTGGGTCGGACTTGGGAAGTTGAGAAGCAAACGGCGAAGTATATGGTGGTTTCTATCTAATGTCAAATATGTTCCAATTGGTTTACGACAATGAAGGTTAGTATGACGTTTTAAAGAATTTGTGAATTTCCGCGTTTTCAAACCTCTTTTCTATTCTTAGTTTATTTGTTTGCTTGAGGACAAGCAAAAATCTAAGTTTGGGGGAGTTGGTATACTCTATATTTTACTATTTTTATTACGGATTTTAGTATTTTATCTAAGCATTTTCATTCGGTTTTGTGATTTTTGAGGTATTTTTCTCGTATTTTTAGTTTTAAAATCTATATAGGTCAAATCATCAAAACAATATGCAAAATAGAGCCAAAAAGAAGTTTACCACGTCCAAGACATGCTTCCAAGTCCAAAATATCAGCCAAGCACGTAAAGATCAAGAAAGGCGAATTTCTCCAATTGGACATCACAAATGCATCAGAAGTTTCACCTTCGTTAGATGACTTCCAGTTGATGGATTGACATGAAATTTGGTGAAAAGATAGAATTTTGAGTCCTCTTTCATATGGAATTGGTTTCAAGTATTTGGAGCATTGGTAAGGAAGATACACCGATTTTACTGAAGACGCATCCGAATTGGGCATGAGCTCGGCCCAGGAGCTCGGCCAAGAATCTTGGCCGACCCTGCGACCCAAAAACTTCCTTTTCGGCTTAATGAAACCCTAGGTCGACTTTAGGGCTATATATACTTGTTTTTAGCCTCACAAATCCGAGAGCCACCCTAGAATAAACACAGCCACGTTTTCTTCATCCCCTTTCATTGTTCTTACAAGTTCTTCATTGATTTTGGATTCTAAGAGGTTCAAGGAGAAGATCTCGAATTTGTAGTTCGATATAGAGAAATTTTCTCAACCTTACTCTTTTAATACAAGTATTCTCATCATGATTTCAATTCATACTTGCTTTATTTTGTGCATCATGAGTGAGTAGTTCGTTTGTTAGGTTGAAGGAGATCCATAGGTGCATAATTCGATATTAATATGATGTTGTTTAAAAGGGATGTTCATATGGTTCTTCATCTTTATTTTTTTTTAATGCATGATTACTTTACCGCGCAATTAGTAATCTGATATTAGGTTAATATACTCTCCAAAAGCTTGTTATATTGCTGGAACTAATATTTGATGAGTTAGGCGTCTTAACCTTCCAAAATTCGAGTTAAGGAATCTAGTGAACTTTATCATTACTCGCTCGATTTAATGCATGTTTTAATTCTGCAATAACCTTCCAAAATCTGAGTCTATTGATTTGTAAAACATAGTGGTCGGAGCCACGACAGTGGAAAGACTATAAATTCGTGTTTTGTGTTCAAGACGATTTTTACTTAAATCCCTATCGAATCATCTATCTTATCGTTGCATATTTTTCGTGAGATTTCCCTAAGACCTAACATTTTCTTTATTGTTTAATCTCTGCTTTTTATTTGCTTATTTACTTATTTAGTTCATCACCATCGAAAACCTCTCTTTTATTTTGTTTTAGCTTGTTTACTTTTCTAACGTTTTCGTCGTGCAGTTTATAAGTCCTTGTGGATTCGATCCCGTACTATACTTATTGTGATTGATGTGCATTTGCAGCTAGTATTTGTTGGGTGAAACCTTTACCCACATTACATCTCCGTAGTGGGAAATATCGTGTTCCGCTACGAAGTCTTCCTTTCCGAAAATGTGAGGAAAGCGATCCAATCTGGTATGAAAGTGGTACCAAACCATGGAGAGCGTATTGGTCGGCGAATATGGGATCCCGAAAAATTGAAACCAGTATGGAAGGAAAGATGTTTCGACGTCAAAGATGATAGTTGGCGGTTTTGGGATTTTAGTTCGATTTTCTTCGATGAATTTACTATGTTGGATATGGTGTTACCATGGAATCATCCATTATGGAAACCACCATGGAGGGGACGAGGTTTTGGAGCGAAAGATGCAATCTCCTTGTTGTATGGCGGAATTCGTACAGTCGTTGAAAATTGGCAATCTCAAGTCTTTTTTCTATCGAACAAATCAATACATTGGGTTCTTTTTCGAAAAATATTTTTAGCTCTTACTTGGCAATGTGTCAATGACATACAACAGGAGAAAAGATTGATCATAGCCAATGAAAATCGCATCAGATCAAATGCGATTATGAGGAAAGAAAGTGTGGACACTCCAGCGAGAAAAACTCAGAGAAAAGAATCGTTAAAACCCATTTTCATTGTTTTATTGCTTTTTATGTTTAATTTTATGTATTGTTGTTTTTATGTAACTTGATTTTCATATTAATAAAAATAGATGTTAAAAAAGCATGGTAAGCATTCACTCTATATGAATGAGAGGGTTCCAAAAACAAATTTTAAATCTTATATTATTATATTAAGCTGGATCTTTCGACGTGAGCGTGACACGTACGATAATTATCAATCACGAGATCATGACATTTGTCACAGATAATTTAGATTTTGACATGTGTCAATTTAATTAAAAAGTAAAAAATGAATTAAAGTAAATATTTAAAAAAGTTAAACTAAAAAAGGCAATCTTAAGAAAAGAAATAACAAGAATTGTAAAGCAAACATACGATAAAGGAAGTGACAAAAAAAAACTTATAAGTTTATATCACGACCAAACTTAAAAAAGGTTAAACTAAAAAAAGGCAATCTTAAGAAAAGAAAAAACAAGAATAACTAAGAAAAACTTACAATAAAGGAAAGTGACAAAAGAAAAATTAAAAATTTATACCACGACCAAACTTAAAAAAAAGGTAAATTATAAATATTCTCTAAACTTAAAAAGAAAATTACCAATATACAACCAAACTTAAAAATTTATAATCATTTTCATTATGACAAAAGGAAACTTAACAAAGGAAAATTATTAATATACAACCACAACCAAACTCTATATAATAATCTACACCTTTTTAATTTTAAAATGCGTACTTCCATCTTTTAGTTATCTTATTCAAATTCTAAACAAGCAAATCATGACTTCTACTAAAACTCAAAAAAATTAATCAAAACTATCTTATAAACTGCAAAAATAAAATATATTTTTTTGTTTAGCTAAAAGTTAAACCGTATAATATTTTATTCAATTTGAATATGTGTTCTTAAACATTTACAAAAGATAAATATATTTTGTTTAACAATGAATTGTCCTAAGTTTCAATAAATATCATATTTTGTTGAGGAGATTACTAATAAACTTTATTTAAGGGTTGAACTCTCACCCGCGCTCTCGCGCGGTATAATGTGTTAATATATTTATAGTTCAATCAAAGGGTTTCCTTTATTGTTCTTATTGAGTCATTCAGATTTTACAATTTGGTACATCTTTCGTTTGTGAATAATACTTTATCAACTAAAATAATAATTAATTTGTCAATTAGACATACATTTTTCAAACATATCTTAGAAATTTATTAGTTTTCATACTTATATATATATATATATATACAACACACACACACACACATATATATATATATATATATATATATAATTTCATTAATTGTTGATTGCGGTCGGACTGCATCGGACCGGGTTAACCGATGAATCTGGTGACCCGAAGGACTCTCTGATTTGTTTTTCGGGTCGGATTTTAAAATATTGATTTAATGTATTAAAATAAAAATTTATAACATATTTTTTTATGATTTAAGTTAAAATCAGAAAATTTCAGGTTATTTCAGCAAAATTGCTTTCATGTTAGACATTGTATTTAGAATGAAAATTTGAAGTCAAACTGTAGAAAATTAATTTAAAACATGAACAAATTAAAATTGAACCTAAAATGATATTGAATTTGCATAATTTTCACTGTTAGTATTTTCTCAAATCTTTCACCTAGCTGTTTAGTGACTTCAGTGCAAAGTTACCCCTCTTTTTTTTTTTTTTGCTTTCTTCATTTGTACATATCGTTTCTATTCACATGTATATGAAGATATAAAACTATTATAAATCAGATTTTTAATAAAATCAGATTATAAAGAGACATGATGAGATAAGTAGTGTCTCAAAGCCTGTAGAAAATAATAAATCGATGTACTGCCTAAGACGAAAGTAACAGTAAAAATATGGAATTTCTAGCGGGTAAATAAGTTGACAAATATATATCACTACCAGTTTTTTAATCACGCAACAGGTTTGGGGGCTTGTCCTTCATAGACTTAGTTTTTCAAACGTTCCGCTGGTGAATTGGGAGTCTCTTGTCTCATGGATGATGGCTTCCTCCCGTATGGTCTCCAAAAAACTGAAATTCATAGCTGTACAAGCCAATGTCTATTTTCTTTGGAAATAGCGTAACAACCGTCTCCACTCGACTTCTCCCACTCTTGTGGAAGGTCTCTTCAAGCAAATCGATCGTACCACCAGAGATGTACTCCTTGCCCGACTCGCGCTTCAAATTTCCCGTTCTAGTTTCTTCCTGACTTTTTAGGTTTTTGGGCCCCTGAAACTTCTGGTTTTAAGAGCAATATACATAAACTCTTGTTCTTTTTTTGTTAATAAATTCACATTTTATCAACAAAAAACAAATAGAGAGGATAGCATACAAAACTTTGACATTAAGATATAACAAAAAAGACTTAATTTTAGATAAATTATTTTCGATATATAGTAAAAAAAATAGGCATTTATGAAAAGTGTGTAAGAGGCAGAAGATGACTTTTACGTAGCAAATCTCGCTTTGATTATTTACAAATGATATGCATGGTGTTTTACTTTAGATTTTTTGCAAGGTATAGTCATCATATATGGTCGTATAGTCATCATATATGGTCAGGCATATGTATATGCATGGTTACACAAAATCATTTCGTCTACGATCGTAAAAGAGGTATACATATCATCTACTACTAATAAAAGTTGATGCTATATGCATCTAAGGATGTCCACATATAATTTTAAATAATCAATTTTATTAGTACATATCAACATTCAAAATTAAGAAAGTTTCCAAATCCTATATTATTATTAGTATAAAATATAAAAGATAAAGAAATTATGTATAAAATTTCTATTAACAACAAAAAACCAACATGATATTAAATTAAGAAAATTTCTTAATTCAAAATAGTGGTCTCAATTATATAAATAACCAAAAATAAATATAATAGATTAAATTTTTACACAAGATTAAATTTCGCGTAATACGCTGATAAAAGATAAAGTATATTAGACTCTAAAATTGATAACTCACGTAAATAAGACCCGTATAATTATATTCTAAATTAAGACTCATGTTTACTTATCTAGAAATTATGTTATGTAATTCACAAATAAGAAAATTCGAAATTGATTCATATTACCCATAAACATGGTAAACATTCCCTCTATATGAATGAGAGGGTTCTAAAAATAAAATTTAAATCTTATATAACATAAATCTTGAAAATATTAATCTCTTTTTTAAAAAAATATTATCTTCTGAAACTTTTAATTGTTCTCACATGTTAAATAAATTATTTTTAATGTAATCATTCATGTTTAAAGTTTATATTTCTGATTTTTTGTCATTTGATTCTTATAAAAGAATAATCAAACATGATAACAAAGTGTTCTTAATCTAATTTTATATATTATGAATCTTATATAATTTTTGATATAGTTTATATTTTTTTCTTACTTTATTTTTTGATTTTATTAGTTTTCATTTAAATATAAAAAATTTCTTTTTCCGTTTTTGTTATTTTGTGTTTTTAAGAAATAAATAACTAACAATAGAAAACTTCATATTATTACATTGTTTTTTTTTACACATGTCACAATCTCTTTTGCTTGCCTTGTTTATTTTTTTAGTGGTGGTTTCGTTTTATACCATTGAGTACAAAAGATTGTAAAAAGGTAGTAGTGATTAGTGTAGAGATACTATCATATCTCGTCATATCAACTTATAGTTAGAATATATTTTGTCAATATTATGTACAGCTATTATAGATTCTCTTCTACTAGCTTATATATACTGATGTACATGGTATCAGAGCTTTCCTTTCCAAATGACCTCTATTAATTTTTTTTTTCTCTCCTTCGATCTCTTCTCGCTATCTCGACTATTGAGTCCAACACCACCGATGTCCTCAATTCCGGTGCCTCGCAAACACCTCTTGTCTCGGTTAACATGGTTAACGTGACAAAGTTATCCTCGCTCAACTTCCTCACTTGGAGCGCCCATATCAGATCTCTCCTTCGTGGATACGATCTTCTCAAATACATCGAATCCGATAGTGCTATACCACCAAAGATAATCACCAATTCCGGCAACGAAGAATCAAATCCAGCGTACACTGTCTGGCAACGTCAAGACAATCTCCTCTTCAGCGCACTTATGGGATCCATTGAGATCGCTCACCAGCCTCTCATCGCCACTGCTACAACCTCGCTGGAAGCCTGGACAATGCTCTCCCAAACATATGCCAATCCGACACAAGGACATATGAAACAACTAACGCGCCAATTGAAGCAGTGTGTCAAAGGCACCAACACCATTGATGTCTATATGCAACTGATCAAGACAAAGGCTGATGTGATCAGCTCAAATTAATACCATAAAAGTACTAAAGTTTTGTCGATTGTAATACTTAGGGATCGAATCCACAGAGACTCAAGGAAACACACAATAGATTATATAGATGAAAATCAAGCTAAGTGATCAATGGAATGGAAAGTAAATACGTAAAATAAACTGTTGTAAGTTCGATGGGAGAAAGATAGGTTCATGGTATTTTTCAGAAAATAAATGAATGCAGATAAACTAACTAATCAGAGTTCAGGTTGCGCACGGTATTTGAACTCAAATCACTAAAGTATAATTAACCAACTCTCATTGCGAGAATTATCTAAGCCTAAATCTTAGAAGTCCAAATCTCTTTGCGAATCCTAAAGTCTAAACCATCTTTTAGTTCAAGTTTGATTTGTTCACAAAACAACTAAACCAAATCTCTTTGCGAATAGTTATTTTGCTCACCCTAAGTTCTATCAGGTTTCTCAATTGCACTCTCGCGCCTAATCGATTAACCTAAGATCTAACTTCTAGGTGATCAATCCAGAATTAGCTATGAGAACAACTTATGGTGAAGTATTAATTCATATTATGAACCCTAAAAAACTAATCAACCTAGCATTCAAAGAAATCCCTTATGAGAACCCTAAACCTAACAAGAGATCTACTCAGACATGGAAATTGAAGCAATAAACATATTTGAATAAATCACTGAATAAATAATAAGAAAGAGAGTAAAACAGGGGTTCGAAATCTTCTCTCGGACGAACAGAGTTTCAGACTTGTCACCCTTAAAAAGCTCTCTCATAAAACCAAAGTAAAATAAAGCATAGCTCACAAAAGTGGCTGTAAATCCTAATAAATAACCTAAATCACGTTTTGGGGCTTCTTGTAAATAATAAAGTCTTCTGGGGCAATTTGCAGTTCCTTAAATCTTCAAATAAGTCACGATTCTTCTGTTTCTTCGACGGGTATCGATCGATACCATAAGTGTATCGATCGATACTCAGGCATCAAATCGGTGTCTCAGCTACAGGATCTCTGCTTGACTCCAAAAAGCTCCAGAATGCTTCAATATCTCTAATAATACTACTCCAAACGTACCTAAAACCTGAAAAGACTCTAAAAGACTACAGAATACTAGAAAGACTCTATAAAAGGACTTATATCATGGCTTAAAACGGGTAAAAACATGATATATCAACTCCCCCCGACTTAGCATTTGCTTGCCCTCAAGCAAACAGAAAGCTAAACAAGAGAAAGCGGTTTGAAAACACGGAGACTCACCTGTTCTTGAAACATTGCAATGACCTTTTTCTTTAGTACTCCTCATATCACCTAACCAGTTCCAAGTCTAACCACCATGTACTTCTCCGTAGACATTCGCAGCTTCCCAGACTACACACATTATTTCACAGCATTACCCAATAAAGCCCTCATCGCCATTTTCATTGCTGCGATTAATACCAAGAACCTTCTAGATTCTTTCCCATACAATATCATCACAAGGAACCATCCAATTTCACACTTTCTGGTATTATTTTCTCTCCCCCAAACGTATTTCTTATTATGTTATCTCGCATATGCTTATTAAGGTTCGAGATGCGAGTATTGATGGTGTTTTCCACCGAATCCCCGGTTCTTCCCTTAAAAGTAATCAAAGGTGTAGGCGAATAATGGTATCACAGGAAATTTTCCTAATCTCGCTTCCACCTTTGTGTGATCATTCCTTCTGAAATAGAATAATGGGATCGCTGTAAATTTTCCTAACCCTCTACTCAGAAGAAAATCATTTCATCTTTTAATGCATCTTATTTATTAACTTGTAACAGGGAAGAGAAATACCATTACTTTAAACACATGGGTTCCTTTGTCAGATATGAACGAGGAATCAAGCTCTATGGGCGTCAATCACATCGATGAAGTGCAAAAATTTGGCTCAGGCTTTACAGAACTTTGCTGGAGACATGGGTGTCTTCTAGTTAACTGGTCAGCTTTTGAATATTTCACTAGTCCGATCTAGAACTGACTTAGTAACAATGGTCACTTAGAAGTAAAGTCAGAACAATAGATTCAAGAAAAAGATCATAGTCCCCAACCAATTTTGACTCAATAAAACAAAGTTTGACTCAAAAAACGGCTGACTCTAAAAAAAACAAGAACAATGTCAGCAACTACCTCCCCCAGACTTGAATAACATTGTCCCCAGTGTTATCTAGCCTAAGGTTGGTGAAAGCAACAAAAGAACATAGTAGGATTGTGAGGGAAAAGAAGGAGTTACCTATCTAGGACAGGTGTATCGACCGACACACGGCCTGGTATCGATCGATACCAGGCTTAAGTCGACACGATTAACTCTTCTCAACGACAAGTGACAAAATATTGCTCTCAATTTTTGACCAAGGATCCGAAAGTGGTATGGTTAGCACTGTTAGAACACTCAAACACAGGTTAGAAGCAACAAGATATCATAATGCATAATCCAACAAAGTTCAAAGTCAAAAGAAAATGAAAAAACAGACGTAAAAGTTCAAAAGAAAGGAAAAAAAAAGAAAAAGGAAAAGTGAACCAGATAGAACAGAGGGCTAATCCTCATCAGAATCATCGTCCCCAGCGGTATGAGACGGTCCTTCTCCTGAAGGTGAGCGTGGGCGAGACGGGACCATGCAACTGCATCGAGAGATGGCACTCCAAATGGTCTGCAGGCTATTGACGACGTACTTCTGAAACGGATCCATCTCCATCGCAGGTGGTGGAGGAAGAACAAGTGTAGGAGCAGGTGTACGTGCATGTCGCGAGCGTCGTGGTCAACCTCCAGCAAGGTCAGGTACCGGCTCATCCTCAGCAGCAGCAGGTGCTCTAGTAACTGGTGCACGACGTCGAGTGACAGGTGCAGCTATCAACAGATCCTCAGTAGGCTCAAAATGCAGCATGTGCGAAGTGTCACCAATGTCTGTCAGCTCTCTGTTTGGTAGCTGAACAAGAAAATCTTCAGCGGTGGTAGAGAAGTACCAACGCCGCGAATGCTTCAGCCACCTCAGGTTCTGCAAATCCTGCTCGTCCATGAGAACGCGTTTAGTGGAAATGGAGCAGCTCGCAGTGCTGATCCCAAAGTTCTGGAAGATAGGTGTGAGGAGACTCCCAACAGACTCGGTCTTCCTAGCGGTGCCCCTCGTACTCTTACCTACAAAAAGCTTAGTCTTCAAGGAGACCAAGTGATGCGCAAAAACGGCGCCCATGTTGACCTCTGTCAGCTCAGGCCACTCATAGTCCTCACATGGAATGATGTCTCGGATAGCAAGGGCAAGCACTAGAAGCTCAGACACTCTCATCTTGTTCGGCTCCATCTTGCACAGAAAGGTGTTGCTCAGAATCCTGACCAAGCAACGCAGGACTAAGTGGCGCACATCCATCTGAGTGGATGTCCTAGAGTAATAAGCACCAGTCCCAAAGTGCGCCCAGAAGCTCTGCATGTCAGGGTGTGAAACAGGAAGAGCGACTCTCCTAAAGGCTCTCTGAAAGCCATAGAGGTCACAAAGGTCAGGGAGTGGCAACCTATACCTCACTCCGCGAATCATGAAGGTCAAGGTACCCTCCTGCGCGTCCCTGAGAACTTCGTCTTGGTAGTAGATGCGGACCGTCGTCATGAACTGACAAACCAAGTCAGGGAATAGGTTGTACTGCTGTGTGGCAATAGTACCCAGAACAATCCTCCCAAGCAAACATTGGAGCTCACCGTCCAGGTCCAAACGACACATAGTGACTTCATCAATGAATCGAGTGGGTTGCACATCAATGCCTAGCCACCCGTTGTAGTGCAACGTGTCATAATCATCCTAGTCATCAGAGATGGGCCTATAGAGGCAGTTTGTACTCTCAGCGATCTCCCTATCTGTTCCCTCCCAAACTTTGTTGCAAGGAATCCTGGCTTTCTCGTTCCTCTTAGGTAAAGGAGCTCGACATGTGGCAGCAGGAGCAACGGGTGGTGACGATGGCTGTGCCACTGGTGGTGGTGGGATTTCGCGCAAGGAAGCATGCGGAACTGATACAAGACTTTTTAGTCTCTAAGGAGGTATCAATATCCCCAATACGATGTAGTAAGGAGGTTATCAATCCATAATTGGGATTTATCCTAATCACTAAGAATGCAAGGTGCTTATAGTAAGTTAAGCTAAACAAGTGTGGTTTGTTGTAAAGTATCCAATTCGAATTAAGAAAAAGCACTAAACAAGGTTGTAAATCAATAAGCAAAAGCGGAGCTAGAGATGAGGTTATTGATGTAAGGTGATCCAAATCCAATTAGTGGTGTTCATTCACTCAAAGAAACTAATTCCTAGGCATAAGATCCTTAATCTTGACTAATTGTTTTTCAAGCAACTAATCACTATGCTAATCACCTAATTCATTAACAAACTTTCATTTGTGAATCATTGATTAGCAAGCATTAAGAATACAAACAAGATCAACCAAAAATACACCCTAGACAACTATCATCATAGGCTAGGAGCATAAATCTCTTGTCTAGTTCATCAAGGCATTTCATCGAACACTTGGTGTGCATGAAATGCCTTATGATCTAGATCTACTCTTTCAAGCTAGATCTAGCATTAGGGACACTAGACAAGAAGGAATATAAGATTATCTAACCCTAAACACCACTAATCATACCTTAGATCACCCTAATCTACCTCATCTCAAGATCCTAAAAAAACTACTCAAGACCCATTAAGGACATCTCAAAATCGATAGAGATAGGAGATGAATCCATGGATGGGTGATGAATAATCAATAAGAAAAGAAGATAGATGGAAGATATTCAATGAGATAAACACTTAAATGCATAAACTTCAAAGATCTCTCTTACAAAATCCAAGTTCTCTCTCAAAGGGGAAAGGTTTTTTACTAACAAAAAGCATAGAATAAAAATTAGGTTTAGATGGGTTTTTATATGAAAAGTGGGTGACAAGGTTAACATCAACTCCACAGGTCGCTGCAACAGGTCGATGTTGGTTGCTGGGTTTTTGCATCGCCCAGTTGCATCACTCCGTGGTCGTTGGTTGTTGGTCGATGCTAAGGCTTTTTCCCCATGATCTAACATTGATCCGTTGCATCGCCCGGTGGTCGCGATGTAAACGTCCTGAAGCTTGAACATCGCCTAGTTGCATCACTCCGTGGTCATTGGTTGTTGGTAGATGCTAAGGCTTTTTCCCCCTGATATAACATCTCTCCGTTGCATCGCCCGGTGGTCGCGATGTAAACGTCCTGAAGCTTGAACATGTCTTTCGGCTTCTCGGCTAGGTAGATGCGACTTCAGTAAAACCACGGTATATCTCGAACCATATGTCCAAATCGCCAGATTCAACTTCCCCTGGACAGCTAACTCACCCTTTTACAACATTCATGAAGGTTGCCAAGGCTGATTCAGATCGGAGGGATGTCGTCTATACACATCTTTCCGGCGTCTCGGATGGACTTCGTACTCCTCTTAGGTCCAACTCTTCAAATATGTCCAACCGCCTCCAATTACCTAGGAAATACTCCAAAACATGCAAGAACACACTAAACCTAATGCAAATATCCTAATCTCTAATTGAGACATAAATGCAAGACAAGACCATGATTATGCATGCGAATTACACAAAACTCTAAATGAAATGCATGCTAAAACATGCAATATATGAGTATATCAGGAACCTCAATATGTTCTGACGCTCCATCAATCTGCAATCTGTAATGGTCGTTGCCTAGGCGACCGGTCACTGCACCTCTCCGCCAATGTAAACCATCCCAGATTTTGACACGTTGACATAAACGGAATTCCTTTAGTCGTGGGTTGGAGCTAGATGCCTCATCCGTTCATGTTCTCTTTCGAGTAAAAATCTGAAATCAAAGACAAAGAACACAGCAAACACATAATAAGCACCAAAGCCAACAACACAGCGAAAATCAGCAATAAAATCTCAAAGTGCCATCTCTGCACGCAGGGTATCGATCGATACCATCAGGGTATCGATCGATACCCTGGTGATTTTCGAACCAGAAACTCAAAATTCATCAAATCCGCAATTTCAAGCATACAAGCGTGAGGGTGGGTCCAAAATTCCTTAGGTAAGGCAGATATATCCAGTAAATCAAGTTCTAAGAGGCAAAAATTCAAAAATCCCAAACCTTGTGTCCATGAAGTGAAAAAGAGAAATTTGAGTGTCATACCTTGCAGATCGAGAGAATAGATGATAGAAATGGGAAGAGAACGAAAATCCAACAAGGTTAGACCTTGAAATCACTCAAATCCGTGAAGAAACGAAGATTTGGCGATTTTGGAGTAGGGTTTTTGGTAGGTATCGGTCGATGGAGACTATGGAGAAGAAGAGAAAACCCGAGGGTTTTAAAAAGAAACTTACCTGTGTATGGGGTATCGATCGATATCCAGGTGGTATCGATCGATACCATGGCGATTTGGTTGATGTAAGGTCTTTTTCTCCTCGTGTAACCTGATTCACTAAAGACACAAGACACAAAAACGAAAAATAAAAAGAAAAAGACTTATATACAGACTCACCAAGGGGTTGCCTCTCACCAAGCGCTCGTTTCACGTCACGAGCTTGACTTGACGGACGATCATTCAGGATAAGAATGAGAACTTGCTCCAAAACAAGCTCCACAACTTGACATTTCCAGCTTCAGAGTTCTGCTCAACATGCTCTCCACAACCTCCTGTCCTCTCTGTTTCAGCTCTGAAGTAAGAATAACTCTAGCCTTAGAGAATGGTTTTTAGTTTCCTTTCCATTTCACCTTATATTCAAGCGAATCTTCATCACACTTCTGAGGGATTAAGGTCACATGGGTAGCACTCTCGACTCTTTTGTTCTTCACCTTCTTCTCTGCCTTAGCCGTTTTGATGTCTTCCTTGGTTATGATAGAGGGATTATCTAAAACGTCTATGACAGTTGGCTCGTCCAAAAGATCAACCATCAACGTCTCTCTTGTGACAACTGTAACATCCCTAATTCAATTTTGAGGTTGAAATTGAATAATTAGAAGTTTGGGGTTATTTTCGCGAAAAATCAATTGTTCTGGGTGGGTTTAATTGATAATTTTGGGAGTTTGGGGTCAAAAAAAAGAAATAGATCCCACACACATATGTTTATATGTGCGTATGTATCTCCTTCTTCGATTAACCTAGCCGCTGCGTGGTGAGAGATCGATTGAGAAAGCTCGAGTGGATCGCCGTGAGCCAAGCCGGGACGCGACCTCCTCTCCTCCACGGTAAGAAACCCCTCTCTCTCTCCGTAGTTAGGTCCCGCGGTGCTTGGTGGTGTGTGTTGAAGGTCGGGGTTGTGGATCGGGTTGGGCGGAGGTGAGCTTCGGTGGTGAGCTCCGGTGTGGGCTTGGAGTCGGGACGGTGGATCGGGGCTGGACCGTGGTGAAGTCCGGTGGTGAGCTCCGGCGGGACGTCGCTGCTCCGGCGGTGGGAAGTCGACGAAGTCGATGACCGGTTTAGACCGGTTTACTAATGGATCGAATAATCGAACGTGTTTTGATTTCTTTTGATTATTTTATTATTTGTTATTTTAGGTGGTTTAATTGAAGGTTATTCATCCCGGGGAGTTCTAGAAAATTGCTGAATTTTCTCGTGAAACTTTCTGTGCGGGAATAAGGTGAGTGCAGGACCATAGGCGTAATTAAATAATTTTGATAATTGGTGTGATTTCGTGATTATAGGCCGTTTACGATCTCGGAGGGTCTAGATCGAGTGTTTCATGAAATGTTTGATTTATTCGGTATTTTTCGTGATAGTCTATATTAATTATCTTAATTATTTGTTAGCCTGTAGATGGGAGGATTGCCTCACTAAGTATTTGTCGAAATACTTATGCATCTCTTATATTTTAATTGATGCAGGAAATGAGAAAGTGTGACCGTGGAATCAGGGCGAGGAAGAGGGGGTGATCTAGACTTGTCGTTTATTTGATTATTTTATTTAGTAATTTATGATCTTGATTATTCGGATTTATAATCTTGAACCGGAAATTATTTGGTGAGGTTTAGTTATTATTATTTATGGGAATTTTAATAATTAATTGCAAAAAAAAAAAAAAAAAAAAAAAAAATGGGTGCGGTTGTTTCAATTTGGTATCAGAGAATTTACGGTTCTAGGACGGTTTTTAGAAAAAAAAAAAATTTCCGCTATTAGAACTGTCCATGGGAGTTAGTCAATTGTTGAGCTTGAAGTTCTAGATCATCCTCTTCGAGCCTTCAATGAGATTCCACGGTAAGACTCGTGTTTGTTTTACTATTGCTGTTGTCAATTAGTAACAAGTGGTTATTGCAGATGGTTGATTCTGATAGCGTTGGGCAAGGTCTCAGAGGTCGGGGTGGTCGCGGCGGCCGTGGTCGCGGCGGCAGAACAGGCCGTGGCGGCCGAGGTGGTAGAGGTGGTAGAGGTGGCAGAGCAGCTGCGAATGTGACGCAGAGTGTCACGGTGGAGCAGGGGGCGTATGATCACGCCGAGGGGGAAGGTCAGTCGGAGCCAGCGGCCGTGTATGGTGCGATGCCGGCGCCGGGGGGTGCTCAGGCGGGTGCGGACCCGAACCCGATGGCGGCTGTTTTGGGCATGTTGGCCCAGCTCTTGGAGAGGTTACCTGGTGTGGTACCGGCTCCAGCTCCAGTGGCGCCACAGGGGGTTGCCGCGGTGCCGGGTGTTGTTGCTCCGGGAGTTCCGGGAGTGGTTGCTGAGGCCGAGCCAGTGGTTCCGTCGTACCTGAGGGTGATGGAGCATATGCAGAGGTTGGGCACCAAGTTTTTCAGTGGTGGTGCTCGACCGATTGAGTCTGATGAGTGGAGGTCCAGGTTGGAGAGGAACTTCCAGTCGATCAGATGCCCTGAGGAGTATAGGGTTGACTTGGCGGTGCATTATCTGGAGGGAGATGCACATGAGTGGTGGCAGGGTGTTGCTGCGAGGAGGGCGGGATTAGTGTTGCCTTGGGATGAGTTCCGGAGGGAGTTCGATCTCAAGTATTTTCCGCGGGAGGCTCGCGACAGGTTACAGGCGGAGTTTCTGTACTTGTCACAGGGGATTCGTTCGGTCCGAGAGTACGAGGCCGAGTTTAACCGGCTGAAGCGGTTTGCTGGTCGGGGTGCAGATACCGAGTATGAGTTGATTGGTGCTTTCATGCGAGGTATGCGTATCGATCTCAGGAATCGGTGCATAGTCCGCAAGTTCGAGTCGGTATCCGAACTGGTGGAGTGTGCAGCGCAGCTTGAGGAGGGGATGAGGCAGGAGGCTAGTTTAAAGGCTGCAGTACCAGAGGCTCCGCGACGGCCTCAAAGTCAGAGTGTTGCTCCGAGCAAGGGCGGTAGGTCTGGTCAGCAGCAGGGACAGAAGAGGAAGTGGGAGGATACTTCCAGGGAAGCGGGTTCTGGGCCACGTTGTTTCGGGTGCGGAGCCCATGGACATCGCGTGGCGGATTGTTCTCGAGGGGGCCCGGTGTGCTTTCATTGCAAGGAACCCGGTCACCTCAGGAAGGATTGTCCGAAGTTGGCTCAGCCGTTTGTGAGGATCGAGGCACCGCCTCCGAAACGGGCCGCAGTGGTACCGAGGGTGTTCACCATAGGCGCGGAGTCAGGCGAGGCGAGCGGCAGCAGACCGATTACTGGTTAGTTACCTTAATTATGTAGTTTTATTGTAATTTCAGTTACTCGCTCTGTAATTGGTGTTTGCTATTTGCCGTGAATCCTTTTCGTGCTTAGGGACCCTTAATGTGGCTGGGGTAGAGTCACATGTGTTGTTTGATTCCGGAGCGTCCCACAGTTTTGCCACACCGGATTGGGTGTCGGGGAGCGGTATCCAAGAGTTGTGTGGGGACCACTCGGGTGTGGTGAGAGTTGCTGGGGGTCGCTTGTTGAGGACTCAGGGCTGTGTGGAGAATGTTGACATTCTTATCGCCGGAGAGCTGATGCCAGCGGATCTGATAGTGTGCCCAGTGGAACTCTATGACATCATTTTGGGTATGGACTGGCTGGGAAAGTTCAAGGCTCATTTGGATTGTCACCGGGGTCGTGTGGTTTTCGAGCATGCTAACAGAAGACTGGTTTATCAGGGAGTGAGACCGGTGCCGGGAGGCATCGTCGTTTCCGCGGTTCAAGCGGAGCGCTTGATCGAACAGGGTTGTGAGGCCTATTTGGCTACCATTTCGATACCTGGTGAGGTTGGGGAGTCAGCGGTGCGGGATATTGAGGTGGTCTGGGAGTTCGAGGATGTGTTCCAGCAGTTGAGCGGGTTACCACCATCCAGGTCGGATCCTTTTACCATTGAGTTAGAGCCGGGGACGACGCCGTTGTCTAAGGCTCCTTACAGGATGGCTCCAGCGGAGATGGCTGAGCTTAAGAAGCAGCTCGAGGAGTTGTTGGAAAAGGGTTTCATTAGACCGAGCAGTTCTCCGTGGGGTGCACCGGTACTGTTAGTCAAGAAGAAGGATGGGAGCTTCCGGTTGTGCATTGATTATCGGGGGCTGAACCGGGTTACTGTGAAGAACAAGTACCCATTACCGAGGATCGATGAGTTGTTAGATCAGTTGCAGGGTGCTTCGTGGTTCTCTAAGATTGATTTGGCATCGGGTTATCATCAGATCCCGATAGCGGAGACGGACATCAGGAAGACGGCTTTCAGGACGAGATACGGGCACTACGAGTTTGTGGTGATGCCGTTTGGGTTGACGAATGCACCGGCTGCGTTTATGAGGTTGATGAACGGCGTGTTCCAGGAGTATCTGGATGAGTTCGTCATCATTTTCATCGACGACATCCTAGTGTATTCGAAGAGTCCTGAGGAGCACATGGTTCACCTGAGGAAAGTTCTGGAGAAGCTACGGGAGCAGAAGTTGTTCGCTAAGCTGAGCAAGTGTAGTTTCTGGCAGCGGGAGATCGGATTTCTGGGGCACGTCGTATCTGATCGTGGTGTTTCAGTGGATCCGGAGAAGATTCGCTCGATTGAGGAGTGGCCGAGACCGAAGAATGCCTCGGAGATTCGCAGTTTTCTGGGTCTGGCGGGTTATTACAGGAAGTTCGTCAAGGGGTTTGCTAGTATGGCGCAGGCCATGACCAAGTTGACCGGGAAGGACGTTCCTTTCGTGTGGTCGGACCAGTGTGAGGAGAGCTTTGTGAAGCTCAAGGAGATGCTGGTGAGTACTCCGGTGTTGGCCTTGCCTAAGCAGGATGAGCCATATGTTGTGTTCACAGACGCGTCCAGGCTGGGGCTCGGTTGTGTATTGATGCAGCAGGGTAAGGTGATCGCATATGCTTCCAGGCAGCTGAGGAAACATGAATGCAACTATCCTACTCACGATCTTGAGATGGCTGCAGTGGTGTTTGCATTGAAGATCTGGAGGTCTTATCTGTATGGCGGTAAGGTTCAGGTGTTCACAGACCACAAAAGTCTGAAGTACATCTTTACCCAGCCGGAGCTGAATCTGCGACAGAGGCGATGGATGGAGCTTGTTGCGGATTATGATCTGGAGATAGCTTACCATCCCGGTAAAGCGAATCTTGTAGCCGATGCTTTGAGCAGGAAGCGGGTCATTTTAGACACTGAGCGAGATACCGAGGCGTTGGTAGGCATGGTGAGTGCCCTGAGACTGTGTGCTGTGTCTGAGGAACCTGAGCCGTTGGGTTTAGAGGCGGTGGATCAGGCGGACATTCTGACTAGGGTGCGGGTAGCACAGCAGTGGGATGCGGAATTAATGCAGGCTGGCAGGGCAGAGCGGTCTGAGTATGAGTTATCCAGCAATGGAACGATCCTTTTGAGAGGCAGGGTGTGTGTACCGAAGGACGAAGTGCTGAGGCAGGAAATCCTGAGGGAAGCACATCAGAGCCGTTTCTCTATTCATCCCGGAGCTACCAAGATGTACCGTGACCTCAAACGGTATTACCAGTGGGTAGGGATGAAGAAGGATGTTGCCAACTGGGTTGCGGGGTGTGATACCTGTCAGTTGGTGAAGGCTGAGCATCAGGTTCCGAGCGGGTTGTTGAGGAGTTTACCCATTCCGGAGTGGAAGTGGGACATGATCACCATGGATTTCGTGGTGGGTCTGCCGGTTTCGCGAACCAATGACGCCATTTGGGTCATCGTCGATAGGTTGACCAAGTCTGCGCACTTCTTGGCCATAAAAAAGACCGACGGTGCGGAAGTGTTGGCCAAGAGGTACGTCAGGGAGATTGTGAAGCTGCATGGGGTACCGGTGAGTATAGTGTCAGATCGAGATCCGAAGTTCTCCTCGCTGTTCTGGGGCGCTTTCCAGAAGGAGATGGGCACTAAGGTACACATGAGTACAGCTTATCATCCCCAGACCGATGGGCAGTCGGAGAGGACTATCCAGACGTTGGAGGATCTGTTGAGGATGTGTGTGTTAGATTGGGGTGGACATTGGGCGGATCATCTGAATCTAGTGGAGTTTGCGTACAATAACAGCTACCAGGCTAGTATCGGCATGGCACCATTTGAGGCATTGTATGGTAGGCCTTGCAGGACCCCGTTATGTTGGACACAAGTGGGGGAGAGGAGCCTGTTGGGAGCTGACTTTGTGCAGGAGACGACTGAGAAGGTCCGGATTGTGAAGTTGAACATGAAGGAAGCTCAAGATCGTCAGAAAAGCTACGCAGATCGGCGTAGGAAGGAGCTGGAGTTCGCAGTTGGCGATTTGGTCTACCTGAAAATGGCCATGTTGAGGGGTCCGAACAGGTCCATTTCCGAGACGAAGTTGAGTCCACGGTATATGGGTCCCGTCAGGGTGCTGGAGCGGGTCGGACCGGTGGCTTATCGGTTAGAGTTGCCGGAGTCTATGCAGGCATTTCACAAGGTGTTCCACGTGTCGATGCTGAAGAAATGTTTGCACAAGGATGATCAGGTGGTCACGGGGGTGCCATCAGATTTGACACCGAGCATGGTGGTGGAGGCGAGGCCTCTGAGAGTCCTAGATCGTCGGGTGAGAGTGATCAGGAGGAAGAAGGTTCCTGAGATGCAGGTGCTGTGGGACTGCAATGGAGCCGAGGAGGTGACTTGGGAGCCGGAAGCGAAGTTGAAGCGCAAATTTCCCAAGTGGTTCGGCAAACTGGAGGGTTAGCCGGGTGTTTCCATATCGTTGTAACCATGGTGTTGGGATTTTGAGAGTTATTGCGTTGTTGTACTCGTCTATTTTTATGGTGTTATAATTAATCGATGTACTTTGGAGTTTTTGACTATTCAATAAAAAGGTGTTTTCATTGAATATGTTGAGTGGTGGGTTTACTAGGGGATTAGTAGACAGGTTGGCGGGCTACTAGTGGTAGTGGTCCGATAGCGGGGTGCGGATACTAGGTGTTTGGTAGCCGCATAAGGCTGATAGTTCCGGATTGGTTTGGCACGGGGTGGTGGCCCCATATAGCGGCATCGGAGTGCACTGGTGAGTCACTGCCGAGTGTACCTGGCCGGTTGGGTTTCGATGTGATTCCTGATTGGTGAGACAGGTCACTAGAGAGATTGCCGTTGTCTGGCTCTCTATGCGTTAGACGGACCGATCCATGGTGTTGGGTCGTGAAGTCGTTGTACTCCCGGGTGTTGGAGTGGTTGGCCAAACCAAGTAGGGGACTATGGCACTATGGTGTTGAGCCGTGATACCGTTGTTGGTAGAGCTGGAAGAGCGGTCGTGCGACG
This sequence comes from Eutrema japonicum, assembly GCA_030161315.1. Lineage (NCBI taxonomy): Eukaryota > Viridiplantae > Streptophyta > Magnoliopsida > Brassicales > Brassicaceae > Eutrema > Eutrema japonicum. The sequence continues at coordinate 48,041,661 of BSQW01000011.1, forward strand.
TTGAGTTGGAATAGCGGTTGTGCTATGTTGTGGTTGTTAGCTGGATGTTAGATTCGAGGACGAATCTATGTTAGTGGGGGAGAATTGTAACATCCCTAATTCAATTTTGAGGTTGAAATTGAATAATTAGAAGTTTGGGGTTATTTTCGCGAAAAATCAATTGTTCTGGGTGGGTTTAATTGATAATTTTGGGAGTTTGGGGTCAAAAAAAAGAAATAGATCCCACACACATATGTTTATATGTGCGTATGTATCTCCTTCTTCGATTAACCTAGCCGCTGCGTGGTGAGAGATCGATTGAGAAAGCTCGAGTGGATCGCCGTGAGCCAAGCCGGGACGCGACCTCCTCTCCTCCACGGTAAGAAACCCCTCTCTCTCTCCGTAGTTAGGTCCCGCGGTGCTTGGTGGTGTGTGTTGAAGGTCGGGGTTGTGGATCGGGTTGGGCGGAGGTGAGCTTCGGTGGTGAGCTCCGGTGTGGGCTTGGAGTCGGGACGGTGGATCGGGGCTGGACCGTGGTGAAGTCCGGTGGTGAGCTCCGGCGGGACGTCGCTGCTCCGGCGGTGGGAAGTCGACGAAGTCGATGACCGGTTTAGACCGGTTTACTAATGGATCGAATAATCGAACGTGTTTTGATTTCTTTTGATTATTTTATTATTTGTTATTTTAGGTGGTTTAATTGAAGGTTATTCATCCCGGGGAGTTCTAGAAAATTGCTGAATTTTCTCGTGAAACTTTCTGTGCGGGAATAAGGTGAGTGCAGGACCATAGGCGTAATTAAATAATTTTGATAATTGGTGTGATTTCGTGATTATAGGCCGTTTACGATCTCGGAGGGTCTAGATCGAGTGTTTCATGAAATGTTTGATTTATTCGGTATTTTTCGTGATAGTCTATATTAATTATCTTAATTATTTGTTAGCCTGTAGATGGGAGGATTGCCTCACTAAGTATTTGTCGAAATACTTATGCATCTCTTATATTTTAATTGATGCAGGAAATGAGAAAGTGTGACCGTGGAATCAGGGCGAGGAAGAGGGGGTGATCTAGACTTGTCGTTTATTTGATTATTTTATTTAGTAATTTATGATCTTGATTATTCGGATTTATAATCTTGAACCGGAAATTATTTGGTGAGGTTTAGTTATTATTATTTATGGGAATTTTAATAATTAATTGCAAAAAAAAAAAAAAAAAAAAAAAAATGGGTGCGGTTGTTTCAACAACAGTGATGCAAGAGATATGTTTGGGAGCTCGTCTAGAAGGAATGGCTTTGTAGGAGATCTGTTCGTCAATGTATGAGAACAAAATCCTCTTACTGGGTGAGTCTATAAATGCACCAACCGTAGCCATGAACGGTCTTCCAATAATCAAAGGCATACTAGATCTTGCACTCATTTCCACAACCTAAAAATCAGCAAGAACCAGACAATCTCCTACATTAACCAGGAAATCAGGGATTGTACCGTATGTAACTGAGGTTGAAGAGTTCGCGAATGCGAGAGTCATCTGAGTAGATCTAATATCACCCTTTGACATGACATTGACGCCTGACCCTGAATCAACGAGAGATTCCTTGAATTCAATTCCAGAGATATAGCATGGAACTGAAAATTTTTATGGGTCTTCCCTCTTAGTTAATTGCTTCATCGGTGGTGATGGGCTTCTTGCCTTGATGAAGATTGCCTTGATCTCTTCATCAGTTTCTCTGCAATCTCGGAAGTAACATTCCAAAGGGCGAATTTCAAAAGCTTCTTCAAAAGATATAGTATGGGAAATTTTTCTCACCATCTTCTCAAAAGCGAGCAACTTCTCTGCAGTGATGGGATTCATGAGATGTCTAGGTGGTCTAGGATATGGCACCTTAGGTTTGTAAACTCGTTCCTCTGTTATCTCCGGTTTTTTCACAATTTTCGGCTTAGTCTGCAAGGGGTTTCGATCGACACAAGTAGTGGTATCGACCTCAGAGCGGGTATCGATCGACACAGGAAGGGTATCGATCGATACTCGAGCGATTTCAGAATCCTCGTCGTCATCTACTACAGGGTTTTCAAAATTTCATGCACTTCTTAAGGTGATTGCATTGACATATTCATTCTGTGAATGAACCATCTTTCCCTTAATAGCTGCTGCAGTTTGAGCTACTTGAGTTTCCAGCATCTTCTGATGAGTACTGAGAGCCTCGATCTTTCCACTCAGATCCTTGTACATAATATCCATATTTCCATTGAAATCCAATGTGATCTGCTGTTGTCCTTGAGTAAGATGTTCAAACATAGACTCAATCTTGCTCTCAGGAGTTTTAGCAGGTATAGGCTGATAAGATGAATTCACATAGTTCCTGGTATAACCACTGTTCTGGAAAGATTTCTGGCCAAACTGATTCGACCCTCCTTGCTGAGAATTGTTGTTGAAGTTTCGGTTGTTGTTGTATTGATTCCTCTGACCTTGAAAACCAGAACCACCAATATAGTTAACATCCTCTACTTCATCCTCATTGAACACCTCAACATCTTCAGCAAAGTGAACAACCTTCGTTGTCTTGCCCATCAGAAGATTGTGCATAGAATCTAACTTGGCTTGAACCTCAGCAATCTGCGAACCTTCCATGCTACTGGCTTGCTTCTTGTGCTCAAAGTCTGCATTCTTGGTGCTATTGTTAGACGCCAAGTTCTCAATCAGCACATAAGTATCATCAGGATACTTGGTGTTGAAGTTTCCATTGCTCGAAGCATCCAAAGCCATCTGATACCTCCAATCAATTCCTCTGAAGAAGAAACACATCACCTGAACATCAGAGTACCCGTGATGTGGACAATCTCTCTGATATGATATGAATCTCGTCCAAGAAGCCTTGAATGCCTCAGTAGGGCCTTGAGAAAACTGGGAGATCTTGTTCCTAAGATCCTCGGATCGTGCATCATCATAGAAGTTATTCAGGAAAGCAGTCTTAGTCTCTTCCCAGGTAGTCAGTGAACCAGGAGGCAACTGCATCAGCCAGTAAGTCGCATCTCCACCTAAAGAATATGGGAAGAGCTTGCAGAAAAGGTAATCGTAGTACACTCCATTGCTCTGGATGCTAGTTACCAAATCATCATGGGGTGTTCATTGGAAAGACAATGAAAGGGGTTGTGAGAGCAGAATCTCACAACTCAATCCTTAGCTTTTCAGGTTGTATTTTTTGAGTATTTATTACCAAGAATTTGAGAGAAGATTGAATATTATTACTTTTTCGCTAAGAATTCGGTGTCTTTACATTGTAGTCGACCTTCTCAACGTATACATCATTTTCAAAGAATGTAACCGCCTAGTCCTAAATATACGCATTCTGGGGTTTATTATCGAGCTTGATCATGGGGTTTTGGATTAATGTGTTTGACTTACTAGCCGCCAGCTCCTTCTCCCAACGACCTCCCCTTTTTCTGCGTACTCGGCTCCTTCCCAGTTCGCGGGCTTGCTCTGCGAGGCCTTTCAGTGAGTTGGGCTTGATTCTTGGCCTACTTAATCAGGTTGGGTTTTGAGTGTGGAATTTGGTCCCAACAGTTGCCCCCCAGTATCTTTAATGATTTATCGTTGAGGATGCGGTACGGCGATCTAGGGATTTAATTGATCTTCTGGTTGATACGATCGCAATCTCGGGCTTCTGATTGATTTCTCGCTTGCTCGCAGGGCGAGTTCGTAGGGATCCTGTAACGACTGCGCTACTTTTAAGGGATATGACAGGACGAGTGGGCGAGTGGGTATAAATGAGTGGTTCTCATTGTTTCAACTTCCCACGCCGCCTCAGCTCCCACTTACCGAGGTTATGATGTCTTTTCGCTTTTTCCTTTTTTATTATTATTTCTACTCCATTAATTGAACTGTCTTCACCTAATTCTTACTTTTACCCGAGATATTTTCCTCCGTGAAAGTTCACCCTCCATCGTTTCCGGTCGGATTTCTTCCTTTTTCAACCTCGATTTCTTTGCTTTTTTCTGCAATGGCCTCTACTTCTTAGTTCGATGCTCCTCTCCCCCTTTCCGAGCGGTTTGACTCTCACTCGAAGAGCACGATTTCGGCTGCTGAGTTCGCGAATATCTCTTCCTTGTGTGGACTTGATATCGGCGATCTGCTCATCCCGCCGGCTGATAGCTCTCCGGAGAATCTTCTGGAGGGTTATGCATGCGGTTATGCCGCGTTCTTCCTGAGATGCCGCCTCATTTTTACCATCCCGTCAGCTATTTCTAATATCATCAATGACCTCGGACTCGCCCTTCCCCAGCTTGCCCAGCGCGATGAGGTCCCTTGTCGCACTCTGGGTGCGTTCTAAGGAGTCTGAGATTGTGTTTGACACTAAGGTCTTTCGCCAGCTCTTTAACGTCAAGGGGAACTCTCATCTTCGCGGGACTTATTATTTTCTGGCGAAGGTTAATCGGTCCGTTTTTATATTTAATGCGAGGGATGATAAATGGTTGGAGCAATAGTTCTATTTCAGAGTCTCTAGCGAATCCGTTGAGGGTGAGTCGGTACTTCGACATTCCTGGGCTCAGATTACCGCTCAGCGTGATCCCTCGGATGCTAATTCGAGCATCTCTTCTAGGGATTTCCTTATTGTCGTTTTCTCTTGTACTAATATGATGACCCCTTTTCTTTTGTGCAGAGTCGATAGATTCTTCAAAGATAGTGACGGCTGAGGTTCAACAGCTTGTCGACATTGTCAAGGGTGAGAGTTCCGACTGGAAAGGTTTCTCCCTTGATAGAATTCAGCAAGCTCGTTAACGCCGAGATCTCGGGCTATCTGCTGCGTCTGCTTTCCGGCTCATAGGTTTTTGTGGATTTATGTCTTATTTTTTTTAGATTACAAATTGTTTCTTTATTTGGATCTCCTTTATTTGATTCTGCAGATTATCCGGCTCCGTCTCCCTTACTTCAAATTTAAGCTTCGACTCCTGCTCTATCCATTATCCTGAGGCTCGAGGCTATTGCTAAAGATCTAGCCCGTGTTGAGGTTGATCCTCCGGTTGGCTCCCAGGTGCCGGATACTGCTCTTGCTACCTCCCAGATCGATCTTACTCGCAGCGACTGCTCCACCAAGTCTAGCAAAATGGTTCCTCCTAAGAAACCGCAGCGCCTTTCTTACAGGGAGAGGATGCGATTGCGCCCTGCCCCGACGCCAGCCGGTGCTCTTGATAAGAGGGTCAAAGAGGCTATTGGTAAGTCCGCCCGTGTTGAGACCCTGCATCGTGAGGATATCGAGAGGGATGATCACTGCGAGCCCAAAGCTGATCATGGTGACGGTGGCAGTTTGCCAACGGGTGGTGAAACTGAGCTCGCCCAACATGATGTGCGAGCTAGAGGTCCTCAAAGATCAACTTCCAGGGTGTCTTCTAAGGAACCAAGCATCAGTCTCGCTCCAAGCGATCTCGTGGCGATGGGTTTGATGGCGAAGAAACATCAAGGAGGCACGTGGCACCTCGTTCTCAGGGGGGTGGAGGTATTTCTCCGAATGCCTTTAGGTTTGATTTCGATGGACCTGAGGCAATCGTTGAGAACAGCTCCCAGCTTGCGAATCTCTTTAGGCGTGTTAGGCCTTCCTCCTGCTTCTTGTCGTCCCTTAGGAACATGAAGAAGCCTGAGAGCTATATCCAGTTCGCAAGTGTAATGGGCCAGGTAGTTTTAGCTATCCTTACTTTGTTTTCTGTTTCTTTGGTTTTTCTCCGCTGAATTTTCACATTCCTTTCTCAGGCCATCTCTGCCGCCAACGAGCTGATTAACTCTTTTGAGCAAGATGTCCGTTCTGCTACCCAGCCCGAGGAGGTGTAGAGGGCAGCTAGGACCATTGCCGACCTCGTTTCTGAACGGGACGAGCTGGTGAGAAGAATTACTCGGAACGAGGAGAAGATGGCTGAGGTCACCCTTTTGAAAGGCTAGGTTAAGGACCAAGCTGTTTTGGCCAAGAGATGGGAGGATTCCGCTCGGAAGGCCCAAGCTCGGGTTTCTGTGCTAGAAAAATTAAGTGAGGATTTGAAGGTGGATCTCCGCGTTGCCGAGGGGCGAGTTGGAGCTGCTGAGGTTGGCTTACGCTCAGCCAGCGAAAATATAGTGGATTTAAGGGTCCAGATTGAGAAGGTTACGGAGGACTCGAAGAAGCTTGCCAAGAGGAAGAAAGAAATGGTGAAGAAAGCTGAAAAGGCCGTGAGGAGGGAGATATCCAAACAATATCGTGCCATTCTTCTGGGGATAAAGGATAAATGGGAGAAGAAAAAGATCGAGGTCGATACCGAGACTCAGGTTATGGAGTGTAAATCCAATATCCTTCTTCTTGTTGATATTATCAACCAGACCATTAATGATTTTGAGGCTGAAAAGAAGAGCATCCAGGTTGAGAAGCTGAGGTTGGACGCTGAACTTGCCATCGTCCAGGTATCAGATTTTTCCCTGGATAAAATTGACATTCATCAGGTATCCGATGATTCGGTTAAGCTGCCTGCTGGGCCAAGCGCACAATTGAGTGATCAGATGGACCTTGGTTCTCAAGAGCTTAGGAAGGAGTTCCCGCTGCCCTTGAGGTAACCTGTTCCGGAGGATAAACCAGCTGAACCTGCCTGCTAAAGCCTCTTTTACTATTTTCATCTTTTGTTGTTCTTCGAACTTGGTGCCTGGGGAGGCTTTTAAACCCATTTCTGTTTGTTGTCGAACTTAATATGTCCTGATTTTTTTTTTGAACTTATGCTCCTTCGAGGATGCTTTAAATTATTCTGATTTTTCTTTTAAAGATCTTTTTTTTTTTTTAATAGTAACTTTTGTCGTTTAGAGGCTGAGGTTTTTTAGATCGGAGGCAGTTTTTCAGCCAAGGATCCAGGTCGTTTGGAGACCCTGCTCCCAGGTCGTTTAGAGACCATGGGAGCTGACCAGACGGTTTTAAGATGCAAGGTCGAAGCTGTTTAGAGGCGGGCATGCAACCTGAACAGTTTAGACGTGGAGATTGTTGTCATTTAGAGACTAGGGAGGTTGTGACCTTGCAATTTAGACGCAAAGTCGAGTCATGCTAGCTGGTAGCATGCTCTAGCTCGTAGGGCTGTTCATTTATGGGTAAAGCTTTTAGCTTGTAAAGTAGGAGTTTTGGATCCCCAAGCTGCGTTTAACAGGCTTGATGGGAGAGAGAGATTTTTTTTATTTTAATAGTTGTACCCTTGTGAGGTTGCCTACGTACCCTGAGGAGGGATCAAACCTTTCGTAGTTCGATTTTTACAATTGTCTTTTTAATGATAGTACTTCTTTAAATTCATGGCATTCCATGAGTTCCTTTCGGGTATATTGTCGTGCACCCTAGGGAGCTTGTATACGCCGTTCTTTACTACCTCGGAGATTCGGTATGGGCCTTCCCAGTTTGTGCCCAATTTTCCAGCGTTCCTTTCCCTTATGTTTTCGTAGGACTAGCTCGCCAACTCGAAATCTTCGCTGTTTGACCTTTGAATTATAGTAGCGTGCTGCCGCGTGTTGATAGTTTTGAAGATTAATGAGTGCTCGATCTCGACGTTCATCGATAACATCGAGTTGGTCGAGAAGCATTTCGTTGTTTACTTCCTCGTTTACGGGGCACATGTCTACCCTCAGGCTGGGGACTGCGACCTCAGCGGGAACTACGGCATCAATCCCATAAGCCAAGGAGAATGGTGTTTCTGAGGTTACTTTGCGAGGTGAGGTTCGACGGGCCCATAGTACCCCAGGGAGCTCGTCAAACCATTTTTGCTTTTTAGCATCCAGTCGTTTTTTGAAATTGCTCAGTATTAGCTTATTTGTTGCCTCGGCCTGCCCATTGCCTTGAGGGTAACGTGGGGTCGAGGTTGTTAATCGGATTATGTGATCTCCGCATAACCCGAGGAACTGATCTGAGATAAACTGTGAACCGTTATCGGTTACAATCTCATATGGGACTCCGTGCCGGCAGACTACGTTTTGCCATAAAAATTCATGTACGTGGTTTGCTTTAATTTGCTGGAAAGCTCCTGCCTCCACCCATTTGGTGAAGTAGTCAGTGAGGACGAGTAGGAAGCGACACCTTCTTTTTCTCGAGGTTACCATGGGCCCTACTATATCCATTGACCATCTCATCAAGGGGTATGGAGATGAGATATAAGATAAGTTCTCAGTAGGTTGATGCAGAGCATGCCGTTGGCATTTGTCGTACGCTTTGGAATGTTCTTCGCAGTCAGCGACCTAGGTGGGCCAAAAGTATCTTTACTTTTTGATCCTGATGGCTAATGCCCTTCCTCCTTAATGGCTGCCACATGAGCCTCCGTGCACTTCTGATAATATCGTAAAAGCTTGGAGCCCGTGGACGCATACTAGGTAGGGGCCGTTTACACTTCACTTGTAAAGGCGGGGGTTGATTATACAATATCTTGAAGCTATGGTTTTGAGCTTGCGAGCTTCCCACTTGCTGGGGGAGCCTCTCCCCCCTCAATGTATTGTATAATTACTACTCGCCAGTCAGCTCTTTCAATCATTTTTCGACGGAGGGTAACATGCCTGGCGTCAAGCGGGGCTGGCTCCGGGTCTTCAGCTTCTCCTACTTCGGGAGGGAGGTCGTCCGTTATTGGGGCTACTATTATGTCCAACTCCATATCGTCATTGTCTATTTCCATTAAATCCTCAATGTCCTTATTAACTTTAATACTTGGTTTTTCAATTCCTTCCACTGGAATCACTCTTTTTACAAGTGGATTCGAAGTTGATGCCAGAGCTGCCAGTGCGTCTGCGATCGTGTTCTCACCCCGCGGAATTCGCGTCAGGCTGAAGGCTTCGAATTGTTTAACTATCTCATGGACTATGGCTAGATAGGATTCCATCCTGCTATCTCTAGCTTCGTATTCTCCATGAAACTGGCTTGTAATGAGCTGGGAATCGCTGAACGCATTCAAGTTGTGTATTCCTATTCCAGCTGCGAGTCGGAGACCTGCTATCAAGGCCTCGTACTCGGCTTCGTTGTTCGATGCTGAGAATCCGAGTCTAAAGGACTGTTCCACGACCTCATTAGTCGGGGACACTAAGTTGATTCCAGCACCTGCCCCCTGTTTCGAGGAGGCTCCATCGGCATAAAGCTGCTAGGTTTCGGTGCTTATTTTGGTCACCTGGCTATTGGTTGTGAGCTCGATGATGAAATCAGCTAGTACATGTGCTTTGGCGCTAGTCCGAGGTCGATATTCGATATCGTACTTGAAACGACCGCACTTTTTTTTTTTTTAAAACATAAATAAATAAACAGTCATAATTAACAACACGGAAAATAATACAAATACCAGAACAATCCAACAGTTCTAAAACAGCAAAAGCAAACAACACCAACAATAAAACCCCCGGGTCCTAACCATCCCCTCTTCACTGCCTCGATTCCACGATCACACCTTATCTTTACCTGCATCGACAAAAGTGATGCATCAACATTTGGCTAACCAAACGCTGAGTGAGAGATCATCCCAACAACAGGCTAAACAATAAGCACAAACTACAACAATTAACAATACGAAGAATTAATTAACACCAATTAAAACTTCCAACACAAATAGCAATTCATCACCATGAAAAACTATACCAACGCCTAGCAATTCCATCCCAAGAAAAGCTAGACACACAGCCTGAAAGATAAACACACAACACACTTCCCAGGCACAACCAACAACCGGTATCGATCGATACACCCCTGGTATCGATCGATGCCAAGCAACACATGCCCACAGGCAACAGCTGGTATCGATCGATACACCCCTGGTATCGATCGACGCCCACGCAAACACATGCCCACAGGCACACGGCTGGTATCGATCGATACACCCCTGGTATCGATCGATGCCACACACAACTCGAGTCCACCGACAAGAGCCTAGTATCGATCGACACCTACTTGGTATCGATCGATACCCACCTGCAACTCACAACCTTCCGCGAGATCTAAACCCAGAAATCGCCACAAATCACCAAGGCAACGCCCCAAACTCAACAATCAAGCTTAACTAAGCACCACACAAGCTTACTTGCTAACCTTTGGTCCCAACTCACCTTAAATCGGACGGATCGAGCTCTAGAAGACCTCCCACGCTTCCCTCTAGCTCACCACGACCAAACTCTTCCGATCTCTTCTTCAAGCTTCTCCCAAGCTCGAATCTCTCTCGATCTCGCAAGATCCAAGCTTCACCAAGCTTCACCTTCTCTCACGCTCTCCTTCTCTCTCTCTCTCTCTCTCTCTCGCGACCAAGACTTTACTCTCACAAAAGAAATGGTCTCACCCGCAGGAAGAGAAGAGGAAGAAGAATATAAAGAGAAATCCCGACCGGTATCGATCGATACAAGCCAGTATCGATCGATACTGCTCCGGAACAAACCCGAATTAATTATTTCCCCTAAATAATCAATTCTTCCGGAACGCGGGCGTTACAATTCTCCCCCACTAACTTAGATTCGTCCTCGAATCTTCGTTACCGTTCATCTCCCATGAACCGTTCATCTCCAATGAACATCAATCGTCGCAACGATTACACAAACTTTGGCCAACCCGGCCATCTCAACACTCATACGAGGTCCAAAACCAACCTCCGAGGTTTCCCACGCAGCCCCTATGCTTATGACACCGCGGCATCATATGTACTTATTGCTCAACACAAGCCAACCCCATCACTCAAGACACCGCAGCATCTCCGAGTTCCGAGCATCAGCCATATCCCGCAGGACATCCACCATACCCCGCAAGGTATCAACCATACCACATCACCCAAGACACCGCAGCATCTCCGAGTTCTGGGTATCTGCCGTACCACTCCACTCGGTAATATAACCTACAAGAGTCTCAATACCCCATACCACTCAATTCTAGGCAATATATCCCACGTCTGGGACATACTCCTTACGAATCCACGGTATCACGTATCACTCTAGGCTATAAACCTCCCGAGTCTGGGTACATCGCCACTCACACTCCCAAGACACACAGTCCTGCGAGCTATCGGCACCAGAGGAACCAGTCCTCTCAACGAGCAATAAATCACATATCTCTAAGCATCTCGACTGAACTACCTCCCGTGATCCGTGTAAATCCTCGCAAGGCAACACCGGCATCACCCATATTCCATACCCGGAATATCTGCCGTGCATGACCAATACCCCGGCCATCGCACCTCCCTTGCGCACCTTCCAGTGTCAGCTTGCTTTAGAAAGACTTGTCAAGACAACTATGACTAGGCTACCTTTAACACCCAACAACTCTCTGCAGTAGGTCCTCAATACAAACGTAATAAAACAAACAAGTACCATACGCCTGCAATCCAACCCACCACATAGAACCGCTAAGTGAAATAACCCGGTCTCGTCACTCGACTCATTTTCCCGAACAATCTTAACTAAAACACGCAACGCTCACTACAGCAATAAGAACATCTATCTTATTACTCTCTCGCATTAACGCTTCTTACCCCAAACGCAATGCGAAACCGTGACTCACAAGTCACCAATAAGAAATACTCATCTTATTACACATCATAATGTAACATCGTTCTACACAACGGCAATACAAAATGAAACACACATAGCACACAGCTACAACCGAAACTGGAACCTCTCGATGGAACTCAAGCCGCAGCTTGCTTCTGGAACCACTTCTGGAACCTCGCTTCCATCCTAGCCTCTGGCTCCCAAGTTTCCTCCTGTACCCCGACACAGTCCCACAGAACTCGCATCATCGGAATCCTCTTCCGACGAAGCTCCTTGACCCTCCGCTCGAGAACTCTCAAAGGTCTCGCCTCAACGGTCATATTGGGCTGGAGATCTGACGGAATCTCAGCCAATACCTCGTCACCCCTATGCAAACACTTCTTCAGCATCGACACATGGAAGACCTTATGAAATGCTTGCATAACCGCGGGTAACTCCAACCGATACGCTACCGGTCCAACACGCTCCACAATCCGGAACGGTCCCATATACCTCGGACTCAACTTAGTCGCAACAATGGACCTGTTCGGACCTCTCAGTAAAGCCATCTTGAGATACACACTATCTCCCACCTCAAACTCAAGCTCTTTCCGCCTCTTATCAGCATAACTCTTTTGCCGATCTTGGGCCTCTTTCATGTTCAGCTTCAAAACCCGGATCTTCTCCGTAGTTTCCTGAACAAAACTCGCACCCAAAGTGCTCCTCTCCCCCACTTGTGTCCAACACAACGGGGTACGACATGGCCTCCCATACAGAGCCTCATATGGAGCCATCCCAATACTCGCCTGGTAACTATTGTTATACGCAAACTCAACCAAGCTCAAGTGATCCACCCAATGACCACCCCAATCCAGCACACACATCCTCAACAGATCCTCCAAGGTCTGGATGGTTCGCTCGGACTGCCCATCTGTCTGAGGATGATACGCCGTGCTCAAGTGCACCTTCGTGCCCATCTCCGCCTGAAACGCATTCCAGAACTCCGATGTGAACTTAGGATCCCGGTCCGAAACAATACTCACCGGTACTCCATACAGTCTCACAATCTCCTGCACGTACTTCCTAGCCAAAACTGCCGCCCCATCGGTCTTCTTAATGGCCAGAAAACGCGCACACTTGGTCAATCGATCGACGATGACCCAAACAGCATCCTTGGTCCGAGAAACTGGTAAACCCACCACGAAATCCATCGTGATCATATCCCACTTCCACTCTGGAATGGGTAAACTCCGCAACAAACCACTCGGGACCTGGTGCTCCGCCTTCACTAACTGGCACACGTTGCACGACGCAACCCAGTTAGCCACATCCTTCTTCATCCCAACCCAATGATAATAGCGCTTAAGATCGCGGTACATCTTAGTCGCTCCGGGATGAATCGCAAACATACTCGAATGAGCCTCACTCAGGATCTCTCGCCGCAAATCCTCATCCAAAGGTACGCATACCCTCCCACTAACAAGGATAGTGCCGTTCGCAGATACCTGATACTCAGAACCCTCTGCTCTCGAAGCCTTAACCAAACCCTCATCTTTTTCCTGAGCCAACCGAACTCTGCTCAAAAGATCCGCCTGGTTAGCCGCCTCTAAGCCCAAAGGTTCCTGAGATACAACACATAAGCGCAATGTGCTAATCTCGCTCACCAAGGACTCTATCTCGAGCTCCCGAGCCAAAGCCACCCGCTTCCGACTCAACGCATCCGCAACCAGATTAGCCTTACCAGGATGGTAAGCTATCTCCAGATCATAATCGGCCACTAGCTCCATCCAGCGCCTCTGCCTCAAATTCAACTCAGGCTGAGTGAAAATGTACTTCAAGCTCTTATGATCTGTGAACACCTGCACCTTTCCGCCATAAAGATAAGATCTCCAAATCTTTAAAGCGAAAACTACTGCAGCCATCTCCAAGTCATGGGTAGGGTAGTTGCCCTCATGCTTCCGCAGCTGCCGCGAAGCATAGGCAATAACCTTCCCCCTCTGCATCAACACACAACCAAGACCCACTCCCGACGCATCGGTGTACACCACGTAAGGCTCACCCGACTCAGGTAACGCCAATACTGGAGTACTAGACAACATGGCCTTCAGCCCTGCGAAACTCTTCTCACACTCTGAGGACCACACGAAAGGAACATCCTTCCCTGATAGCTTCGTCATAGGCTTAGCCAAACTCGCAAAACCCTTGACGAACCGCCGATAATACCCTGCCAACCCAAGAAAACTCCGAATCTCAGTGGCATTCCTTGGCCTCGGCCAAGTACTAATGGCCTGGATTTTCTCCGGATCTACCGACACTCCCTCCGCAGAGACAATGTGACCCAGAAAACCGATCTCCCGCTGCCAGAAGCTACACTTGCTCAACTTAGCAAATAACTTCTGTTCCCGCAGCCTCGAAAGAACCACACGCAGATGCACCTCATGCTCCTCCCGGCTCCTCGAATACACCAAGATGTCATCGATAAAGATGATCACGAACTCATCTAGATACTCCTGGAAAACGCTGTTCATCAATCTCATAAATGCAGCCGGTGCATTAGTCAACCCAAATGGCATCACCACAAACTCGTAGTGACCATAACGAGATCTGAAAGCCGTCTTCCGGATATCTACCTCATCGATGGGAATCTGATGATATCCCGACGCCAGGTCAATCTTGGAGAACCAAGTAGCCCCTCGCAACTGATCCAACAACTTATCAATCCGCGGAAGAGGATACCTGTTCTTCACTGTGACTCGGTTAAGTCCCCGATAATCAATACATAACCGAAAACTCCCGTCCTTCTTCTTCACGAACAACACTGGCGCTCCCCATGGTGAAGAACTCGGACGAATAAACCCCTTGCCCAACAACTCCTCCAGCTGCTTCTTCAGCTCTGCCATCTCTGCAGGAGCCATCCTATAAGGAGCCCTGGATATCGGTGCCGTCCCCGGTTCCAACTCAATCGTGAAAGGATCCGACCTAGATGGTGGCAACCCCTGCAACGACTGAAACACATCCTGGAACTCACGAACCACCCGAATATCCTGAACCCTAGCCTTTCCGACAGCCTCCGGCAAAGAAATAGTAGCCAAATACGCCTCGCAACCTCTCTCGATCAGACGCTCCGCGTGCACAACCGAGATCACGAGGCTCCCGGAAGTCGGTCTCACACCCTGATACACCAACTTCCCTTTCCCCTGGTCGAACTCGACTCGCCCTCGGTGACAGTCCAGATGCGCCCTGAACTTCCCGAGCCAATCCATGCCCAAGATGACATCGTACAGCTCCACTGAGCAGATAATCAAATCGGCAGCCATGGACTCTCCTGCCACCTGAACATCCACGTCTCGCACCCGACCGTGAATCCTCAGGAGCTTCCCTCCGGCAACCTCCACGAAACCCAAACTCACACCGGGCTCGCTCCGCAAATTAGCCTTCTCGGCCAACTCCGGGGAAACGAAGCAATGCGATGCTCCCGTGTCAAACAACACATGACACTCTACACCTCCAACACACAAGGTCCCTGCACATATACATGTGCCGCGAACCTTAACACCCCGACAAGCCCGACATTCCCCAACACAGAATTAAACTTAGAGGAGTCTAAGAAAATACCTGTGATCGGCCTGGAACTCGGCTCGCCGGTCTCGGTGATGGAGTACACTCGAGGCGCTGATGCCACCTGCCTGAGAGGCTGCACTACCGCGGTCTCACTCTGTCGCAACTGGGGACACTGAGGCCTGATGTGCCCCGCCTCCTTGCAGTGATAGCACACTCGAGAATCCACTCGCGCTCCGCCCTTCTGAGGACAGCTCGCCACTCGGTGATCCATGCTCCCACAACCAAAGCAACCCGGACCACCCCGACTACTCCTCGAAGCGCTCTCCCGCTTCCGCTTCTGTCCTTGCATCGGCTTACTACTGCCTCTGCTCGGACCGGACTGCTGCTGCACGCTCGAACCGGACTGCTGCTGCACAGATCTCGCCTGAAAACGCGGTGTATCTACTACCACCTCGTCCTTCAGACCCTCCTCAAGCAAAGCTGCAGTCTCCACCAACTCATCAACCGTGCAAAAAGACCTCACCATGCAACGGTTCCTCAAGTCAACCCGAAGACCCATCAAGAATCTCTGCACACGGGCCGACTCACTCTCACCCGCTCGTCTAACATAAGACCCGAGCCGGACAAACTCCACCTCATACTCGCGTACCGACCGATCCCCCTGAGCCAAACTCGCAAGTCTCGACCCTAACCGGTTGAACGCCTCCTGAGGAAAGTACTTGGAGTTAAACTCCTCCACAAAATCCGCCCAAGCCATCGCGGCCTGAACTCTCCGTGCTGCCACACCCCTCCACCAGAGATGCGCATCACCTTCCAGATAATGGACCGCAATGTCCACCTGGTATCCCGCGGGACACCTACTCGAGAGGAAATTCCTCTCTATCCTCCTCAACCACGCATCAGCGTCCTCAGGATTAGCACCTCCAGAAAAGAACCCCGTGCCAATCCTCAGCATCTGCTCCATCATCCTAAGGTAGGATGGGAGCTCCTCAGCAACCGCAGCTGCCACCTGAGGCTGAGCCTCTACCACTACCGGAGCCACAGGAACCTGAGCCGGTACCCTCTCTGGTAACCGCTCCAACAACCTCGTCAACAGATCCGCTATGCGATCATCTCGGGCCCGAGCATCACCCGCTGCTACACCCGCAGCACCCGCTGGAACACCAGCCACACTGACGCTCACGCCAGCCCCAACGGCACTCACTCCGGCCGCACCCTCAGACCCAACCTGACTCGCACGCGAATCCTCGACCTGCTCCGCCGGCACACGGCCACGACCTCTACCACGCCCTCTAGCCATCTGCACACGTGCAGAAGCACAAGCTAAGAACTATGATCAATCATCACAATAAAGATAATCACCGTGGAATCTCACAAGGCTCGAAGAGGATGATTCTAAGACCCCACACAACACCCAATCTATTCTAGAACCACCTAGGCTCCTAGAACCGTATGGGCTCTGATACCAAATTGAAACGACCGCACTTTTTTTTTTTTTTAAAACATAAATAAATAAACAGTCATAATTAACAACACGGAAAATAATACAAATACCAGAACAATCCAACAGTTCTAAAACAGCAAAAGCAAACAACACCAACAATAAAACCCCCGGGTCCTAACCATCCCCTCTTCACTGCCTCGATTCCACGATCACACCTTATCTTTACCTGCATCGACAAAAGTGATGCATCAACATTTGGCTAACCAAACGCTGAGTGAGAGATCATCCCAACAACAGGCTAAACAATAAGCACAAACTACAACAATTAACAATACGAAGAATTAATTAACACCAATTAAAACTTCCAACACAAATAGCAATTCATCACCATGAAAAACTATACCAACGCCTAGCAATTCCATCCCAAGAAAAGCTAGACACACAGCCTGAAAGATAAACACACAACACACTTCCCAGGCACAACCAACAACCGGTATCGATCGATACACCCCTGGTATCGATCGATGCCAAGCAACACATGCCCACAGGCAACAGCTGGTATCGATCGATACACCCCTGGTATCGATCGACGCCCACGCAAACACATGCCCACAGGCACACGGCTGGTATCGATCGATACACCCCTGGTATCGATCGATGCCACACACAACTCGAGTCCACCGACAAGAGCCTAGTATCGATCGACACCTACTTGGTATCGATCGATACCCACCTGCAACTCACAACCTTCCGCGAGATCTAAACCCAGAAATCGCCACAAATCACCAAGGCAACGCCCCAAACTCAACAATCAAGCTTAACTAAGCACCACACAAGCTTACTTGCTAACCTTTGGTCCCAACTCACCTTAAATCGGACGGATCGAGCTCTAGAAGACCTCCCACGCTTCCCTCTAGCTCACCACGACCAAACTCTTCCGATCTCTTCTTCAAGCTTCTCCCAAGCTCGAATCTCTCTCGATCTCGCAAGATCCAAGCTTCACCAAGCTTCACCTTCTCTCACGCTCTCCTTCTCTCTCTCTCTCTCTCTCTCTCTCGCGACCAAGACTTTACTCTCACAAAAGAAATGGTCTCACCCGCAGGAAGAGAAGAGGAAGAAGAATATAAAGAGAAATCCCGACCGGTATCGATCGATACAAGCCAGTATCGATCGATACTGCTCCGGAACAAACCCGAATTAATTATTTCCCCTAAATAATCAATTCTTCCGGAACGCGGGCGTTACAGTACTCACTCAGCTCGATGGCACATTTGGCTAGCCTGTCAGACTGGTTGGGGCTGTGCAATACTGTGTATAATGGCTGTGTTGTCATTACTATGATAGGGTGTGACTGAAAATACGGCATGAACTTGCGAGATGAGACTATTACTGCCAGAGCCAGTTTTTCCATTCGTGGGTACCTGGTTTCAGCGTCTACTAGGGATTTGCTCACGTGGTAGATTGGTTTCTGCTCAGCTCGTTCTTCTCTTATGAGGACGCCACTTACTGCGGCCTCGGAGATCGCTACATATAGGTAAAGTGGCTCTCCCTCAATTGGTTTTGACAAAATGGGGGGCTCGGAGAGGTACGCCTTTAGTTGCTTAAAGGCCTCCCCGCACTTGTCATCCCATATGAACTTTTTGTTTCCCTTTAGTAATTGGTAAAAAGGGAGACATTTATCAGTCGACCTGGAAATAAATCGATTTAGTGCAGCAATGCAGCCTGTCAGCGTTTGCACCTCCTTTTCCGAACTCGGAGGTTGCATTTCCAAGAACGCACTGATTTGTTTGGGATTTGCTTCTATTCCTCTTTGAGTCACTATGTAACCTAGGAATTCTCCTGAAGCGACCCCAAAGGTGCACTTTGAGGGATTAAGTTTCATCCCATACTTGTTTAGTAAGGTGAAACATTCCCCCAGCTGGCTTATGTGATCTTCCTCTTTCAGAGATTTAACCAACATGTCGTCAATGTAGACTTCCATTGACTTACCCAAGAGGTTGGCAAACATCTTGTTCATAAGTCTTTGGTAGGTTGCTTCCGCGTTTTTAAGGTCAAATGGCATCACTTTATAGCAGTACATTCCTCGTTCTGTTATGAATGATGTTTTATCTTGGTCCTCAGGGTTCATTTGTATTTGATTATATCCTGAGAACGCATCCATAAAGCTGAGGAGCTGGTGCCCTGCGGTAGCTTCCACCAGATGGTCGATGTGAGGTAGCGGGAAGCTATCCTTAGGACACGCTTTGTTTAGATCTGTAAAATCCACGCAGACTCGCTAGGTGCCATTTTTTTCTTTACTATGACCGGATTTGCCAGCCAGTCAGGATATTTTACCTCCTTGATGAATCCGACGTTTAGCAACCTGGTGACCTCACTGTTAACAACCTCGGTCTTGTCAGGTCCAAATTTCTGACGCTTTTGACGTACTGGTTTGTGATTTGGATCCAAATTGAGGTCATGTGAAATGATGTTTAGATCGATTCCGGGCATATCAGTTGTTGTCCATGCGAATGAGCCGGAATTTTCTTTGAGGAATGTTATTAATTGGTCCTTTTGAGCTTTTGAGAGTTCGGACCCAATTCCTACTTTCTGGTCAGGATGAGACTCGCTGACCACAATTTTCTCGATAAAATCTTTGCGAGGTCCGATGAAACCTGGACCACTTTTCTTTTTGGCTAGGCGATATGCGAGCTCATCTTTACGTTGTAGTTGATATATGGTACTTTCTTTTGCGATCTGGAAACCTGCCATGTAGCACATTCTGGATTCCTTTTGAATCTCCTTGACTGTTGCGATTCCATGCTGGGTAGAGAATTTTATGCATTGATAGTAGGTTGAGGATACAGCCCTCATTGAATGTATCCAGGTTCTTCCCAGGATGGCATTGAATGGGGATGGCCTGTCTATCACCGTGAATTCGACCATCCTTCTTACTCCGGCTGCTATTATAGGGAGTTTTATTGTTCCGAAAGATAGCGTGGTTTCCTCGGAAAAGCCGGTTAATACCGTCTTATTATCCTCAATTTCGTGATCCGGTATATCCATTTTCCTAAGGACGCTTAGGAGGATGAATTCTACAGAGCTCCACGTGTCCACGAGCATCTTAGTGAGCTCATACTCACCCACTTCTAGCATGATTAAGAGAGCATCATCATGTGGGGAATCTAGCCCAATGGCCTCGCTTTCCCAGAACGAGATTTGTGTGCCAGGTCCCTTGAACGGGGTCTTATCGCGTGTGCCGGTATTTACCCTTCGTTGATGTTTCTTAATTGAGTTTACGGAATTGCGACATAGCTGGGATCCTCCATGAATAAATTTAATTCTTTTCTTCGTGCTGGGAGGAGGCAGATCTGTTTCCCTGTCTTTGGGGGGATCTCGCCTCGTCGTGTCCTCGGCTGAACGTTCTCGCTTACGATCATCCTCGGATGGGCGATCCCGCCTTTCATCGTCTCGAGCTGGGTAATAGTTCTTCCTCGGAGGAGGTTTTTCCAGTTCGATTTTACCCAGCTCTCCTGCTGTAAATTTGGCGGCGAGCTGCTTCTTCACCTTATGGCACTCCTCGGTCGAGTGGCCCTTGACTTTATGAAAATCACACCACTTGCTGGGATCGTAAGGCTTGAATCTATTACGAGGTGGGCTTCCCACCGAATATGAGTGTATCCCCTGACTTTGTCTATGATCTTGGGACTCTTTTTTCCCGGACTTTTTAGGTCCTTAGGAGTTGATTATCTGAGCTTGCTCAGTCGAGGTTGCGGGTGCATGCTGTTTTGGTTGAGCTGCACTCGCTTCTTCGAGAATAATCCAGCGCGAAGCGCGGTGTAATGCATCATCTAGTGATACGGGCTCCCGAACTGTGAGCTCCTCAAAAAAATTTGTGGTTTTTAACAGTCCGTTTTGGAGGGCTTTCAGGGCCGTTGGGTTATGTAGATCGACGATTTTTGCATTGACGTCTTTAAAGCTGTCAATATACTTTCGCAATGAGTCACCTGGTTTTTGAGTGAGTACCCACAGATCGGCCTCCGAGGTCTCGATCTGGATAAATACCGAATATTACTTCAAGAATGCCGCTTGAAGTTGGGTGAAGTTGTCAATCGAGTTTGGTTTTAAGGAGGTGAACCATTCTAAAGCCGAATCCGTTAGATTTTCGGCGAAGAAACAGCAGCGTGCTGACTCGAGGTCGCCCCCGAGTAGTCGCACCCTCGAAAAGGCAAATTTGAAACTTCTCATAAATGGCTTGGGGTCAGTTTCTCCGTTATACCGAAGAAATCGGATATTCCCGACATTGCCGAGCTAAGGGCTTGCGATTCGCGAGGTGAATGGGGTCTGATTAACTTCTTCAATCACTCTGTCTATCTCAGGTGCTGAGCTTAGAGCAGCGTCGACCTGCGATCTCATCCGCTATAGTTCGGCGTTCGTATCTTCGCTATATATCTTGATTGATTCAAACCCATGTGAGCTGCCAGATCCCAGGTTGTTTTCATTATTGCTTGGGAAGCGGAGCAAGGATTCTCCGGCAGGCTGGGAATGGTTACTGCCACCGTTCTCAGGTCGTGCTCCGACCTCGGGATTATCCCGAGGCTCGACCTCATTTGCGTCCCCAGAGCGATCCTGACCGATTAGTAGATTTGAGGTCGGGTCTACTCCTGGTAGGGTGGCGATTGGCGTAATTCCTCCTTCCGCGATCTGGATCGTGGAAGGAGTGAATATGGGGTCCGATATCATCAAGTTGAACCTTGAGGCGGTGGCTGAACCAACCATCCTACTGGTCGAAGCATTGATATCGGAAAAGTTTAGCCTTGTCACCGGTGGAGGTGGGAATGGCAATCCTCCCTGCCCAGGGGCAAAAAGGGATTGTGCCCCAGGTGGGAGGGCAAACCGCCCGATGGCGCCTGCCCGAGCCATTCTTTCGAGGTCATCCTGGCGTGCTGCTATTGAGCGATTTTGCTCTACGAGAAACGATATCAGGTTCCGGATCTCATCTATTTGATCCGGAGCCGGCTAGTTTAAAGCTGCAGGTCCCGAGGGATCAATAGTATCGTCGCTCCCAGTCGAGACATTCGCTCCCGAGGTGGTAATGGGAACGTTTATTGTTCCATCCAGGTCTGTTCGAGTGATGTCATCATACTGTGTTAGAGGGACGGAGGTGTTTATAACTCGGGATGAAGTAGTGGTTGTTGCACTTGTTGTTTCCGCCATTATCTTCTTTTGGGTGATTAGTTTCGTAGGTTACAAGGAGGAAGTTGTTTTTGCTTCTCCCCATAGACGGCGCCAATATGTGAGAGCAGAATCTCACAACTCAATCCTTAGCTTTTCAGGTTGTATTTTTGAGTATTTATTACCAAGAATTTGAGAGAAGATTGAATATTATTACTTTTTTTGCTAAGAATTCGGTGTCTTTACATTGTAGTCGACCTTCTCAACTTATACACGCTTTTCAAAGAATGTAACCACATAGTCCTAAATATATGCATTCAATTCAGACTTAATTTTACAATATATGCATTCAATACACGCTTTTCAAAGAATGTAACCGCATAGTCCTAAATATATGCATTCAATTCAGACTTAATTTTACAATCTAGGACTTTATTATCGAGCTTGATCATGGGGTTTTGGATTACTGTTTTTGACTTGCTAGCCGCCAGCTCCTTCTCCCAACGACCTCCCCCTTTTATGCGTACTCGGCTCCTTCCCAGTTCGCGGGCTTGCTCTGCGAGGCCTTTCAGTGAGTTGGGCTTGATTCTAGGCCTACTTAATCAGCCTGGGTTTTGAGTGTGGAATTTGGGCCCAACAGGGGTGCTGACCCACAAGAGTGTAGTATGCAGGTTTTAGCTCAAAGTCATTCCTCTAAAAAGCAGGAGGGTGAATCGATGATCGATTGGCATAAAACTGATCAGGCCTGTTGTACTCACCAATTGTTCTACCACGATTAGCCACAACATTCCCTGCATTCGCGTTCCCAGTGACATTCCCAGCGACAATCTCCTCGACAACAGGAGCAGGTAGGATGATGTTCCCCGCTCCATCCAATCGTTGCCCTCTCTCATTGCACAATTGACCCTCTTGGTCTCTGTAAGCACCAGCTCCATCTTGAACCAAAACCACTGGATTGCTGTTCATCTCTGCTGGCTTCTTTGCTCTTCTGTTTGTGCGTTCCAAAAGTGCTAGCTGCTCGTTTGACAGATCAACTAGCTGAGTGCTCTTGTTCCTTCTGGTTTCGCAAATAGGCATACACCTGAAAACAAAAGTCAAGAACGTAAGTAACACAGAAAGTCACGACAGGTATCGACCGATACCACTAGAGTATCGATCGATACTGTGGCGAACTTAGTCGAAATTCTCAAACTAAAATCTAATGGCGAATTGAGTCCCCGGAAACGGCGCCAAATTTGATAAGCTCAAATTAATACCCTAAAAGTACTAAAGCTTTGTCGATTGTAATACTTAGGGATCAAATCCACAGAGACTCAAGGAAACACACAATAGATTATATAGATGAAAATCAAGCTAAGTGATCAATGGAATTGAAAGCAAATACGTAAAATAAACTGTTGTAAGTTCGATGGGAGAAAGATAGGTTCAGGGTATTTCTCAGAAAATCAATGAATGCAGATAAACTAACTAATCAGGGTTCAGGTTGTGCACGGTTCTTAACTCAAATCACTAAAGTATAATTAACCAACTCTCGTTGCGATAATTATCTAAGCCTAAATCCTAGAAGTCCAAATCTCTTTGCGAATCCTAAAGTCTAAACCAGCTTTTAGTTCAAGTTTGATTTGTTCACAAAACAACTAAACCATATCTCTTTGCGAATAGTTATTTTGCTCACCCTAAGTTCTATTAGGTTTCTCAATTGCACTCTCGCGCCTAATCGATTAACCTAAGATCTAAGTTCTAGGTGATCAATCCAGAATTAGCTATGAGAACAACCTATGGTGAAGAATTAATTCAGATTATGAACTCTAAACAACTAATCAACCTAGCATTCAAAGAAATCCCTTATGAGAACCCTAAACCTAACAGGAGATCTACTCAGACATGGAAATTGAAGCAATAAACATGTTTTAATAAATCACTGAATAAATAATAAGAAAGAGAGTAAAACAGGGGTTCGAAATCTTCTCTCGGACGAACAGAGTTTCATACTTGTCTCCCTTCAAAAGCTCTCTCACAAAACCAAAGTAAAATAAAGCATAGCTCACAAAAGTGGCTGTAAATCCTAACAAATAACCTAAATCACGTTTTGGGGCTTCTTGTAAATAATAAAGTCTTCTGGGGCAATTTGCAGTTACTTAAATCTTCAAATAAGTCGCGATTCTTCTGTTTCTTCGACGGGTATCGATCGATACCATAAGTGTATCAATCGATACTCATGCATCAAATCGGTGTCTCAGCTACAGGATCTCTGCTTGACTCCAAAAAGCTCCAGAATGGTTCAATATCTCCAATAATGCTCCAAACGTACCTAAAACCTGAAAAGACTCTAAAAACTATAAAATACTAGAAAGACTGTATAAAAATGACTTATATCCTGACTTAAAACGGATAAAAATCATGATATATCATGATGCTCTAGCTCTTCTTAGCAGCCCGATGGGTCATGAAGACCTCACTAACATCATCCTTGAAGGCCTCGGCAATGACTACAAATCGCTCATCGAGTCGGTTCACAGTCGTGACACACCAATTTCATTTGATGAACTCCATGAAAAGCTCATCAATCGGGAACTTGCTATCACTGCACTCGCTCCACCATCACAGCCTTTCCCAATCACAGCGCACCATGCTCAACAACTCACACAACACTGGCGCAACAACAACAACAAAAACAACTCTGGTCATCAGTCATTCTCTCATCACCAGGGAAATGATCAGCGTGTCTCACAACCTTACCTTGGAAAATGTCAAGCTTGTGGGACTCAAGGGAATGGCGTCAAACGATGTCCTCTCTTTCGTCTTTTCTCCCAACAACCACAATCTCAACACAAGGCTTTCTCTCAAGCATCTCCTCAAGCGTACAACGCCACGATGCAACGGAGTGATACTCCCTCTTGGCTGATGGACTCGGGTGCCTCGCATCATCTCACATCTGGCCTTGCAAACCTCTCATTCCATCCTCCTTACACAGGTGGTGAAGATGTGAAAACTGGAAATGGAATGGGACTTCAAATTACAAATATTGGTTCCTCTCTTCGTCCTTCTCCTACATGTTCCTTTGCTTTGAATAACATACTACATGTTTCAAGCATTGCTAGGAATCTGGTCTCAGTTAAACAACTATGCACTGACAATCGGGTTTCTGTGGAATTTTTCCCGGAATTATTTCAGGTGAAGGATCTCAACACGGGGGCGCAAATGGTAACGGAGGGAACTAAAGACGGAGGATATGAGTGGTCGCATCAAGATTTATCAACTTCTTTTGCTTTTTCTGCATCCATAAAATGTATGATATCCATCTGGCATTCAAGATTAGGACACCCATCTATTTCAATTTTAAAATCTGCTATTCCTTCCGTGTTGCTCTCTGATTCTCAAAACATTTCTTCCTTTAATTTCACTGATTGTTCCATTAATAAAAGCCACAAAATGCCTTTTGATTCCTCCTCGTCTCTTTCATCAATGAAACCCCTTGAGCTAGTATATTCAAATGTTTGGACTTCACCAATTTCATCAGTCGATGGGTATAAATACTATGTTATTGTTGGAGGTGGGCTTAGCACCCCCAATTAGTTAGGCCCATCTTAGGAAAAACCCCTCTTCAGCCCGGTTGCCGGCCTGAAAGCACCCATCCGCAAGACCCCTCTTCAGCCCGGTAGCCGACCTGGAAGCGACGCACCTCGGACCCGCGCTAACACTCCGCCGGGACGGGGAGTGTCAGAAGAATAGGCGCGTGGGAGTCGATCAAGCAGCACCCTACTCGCGTAGGGACGCGTCTTCGACCCGACGTCCCACCAACCCTGCAGAGCTGACAAGGGCAGGAAGGAGCAGGTGGAGCAGAGTTGGTAGAACAGTGCATTGCCCTGCAACACGCCACGCCGAGCTCATCATGACCTCTCTCCTCAAAAGCCGGAACACGCCTCCTAGGCCACCTTACCCGCGAAAGAGGCCGCAGACGACACGTGGCCCGAGATCCCGGGGAGCAGGAAGCCGACCCCGACTATATATACCCCTCATATGTCATTAATGAGGGGGACTCTGATTTTTACTCTCACCTTCCACGAGTTATCCGACCTCTTTGTAACAAGACAACACTTTAGAACGCCGAACTGGACGTCCTTCGGAACCAGTTCGTAATTCAAAAGTGTTCACCTTTCTTTCATCAATAAAACGAAACGCGGCCCCCGGCCTACTCATATTTCTCCCGACCTGTCTTAATCGTGGTTAAATGGCTCTATTAACGAAAATCTCACCTCCCATCTCCTAATCATTCTTTAAACACACTTAGTGGTCCACGGGATCAACAATTGGCGCTAGAAGGAGGGGGCCGAGATTCTTCTACACGCAAGGAGCAGTTCAACCACCGACACGACCAAAGCAACGATGGCAATCCCGACCCCAAGAGTGTTGTCAGACCAGGACACTCCGGCCCAAACAACGGCCCAGGCCCCGACAACGGCCCCGCCAACGACTCGAACGACGGCGACCATTCCGTCATCAGCCCAAGCAGCTGCCGATCAGGCGATTCCTCGAGAGCAATTCTCCAGGGCCCCGCCCCCGGCGTCAGCACCCGCCCATTCCGACGGCTCCGCCGCCCACAACGCGCCACGAGCACCGGAAGACCAGCCCACGCCGTCCGTCATGATGCAGACCCTGCTCGCCCGGATCGATGAGCTAACGCGAGCCACCGACCAGCGGTTCGCCACGTTAGGGGCCTCCCGTGACCGGTCGGACAATGTCGGGTCCCCCGACGTCCATCCCAGAGAACCGGTCTCTCGGGAAGAAACCCCCCGCTTCCGGACAAGCCGACCGAGCGACTCGCCGTCTGGATCCGAAAGGCCGGACGGACGTTTCGTCCCGGCCATAGGAAGCCACCCGGGCGACGAAGCCCACCATCTCCGATCCAGCGCGGAGCGCTCAAGAGACGCGGAGTTCGAGGCTATGAAGGAGACCATCCGTGCGATGTCCTCCAAAATCCACCAAGCCACCAGCGCGGCCCCAGAAATCGATCGCGTCCTCAGAGAGACGCAGAACACGCCGTTCACCCGCCGGATCGCCTCCGTCCCACTCCAGCACCTCGGAAAGCTCAAGCTACAGCCCTACGCGGGCACCACCGACCCGGCCCAGTATCTCACGGCGTTCACCATCGCCATGGGTCGCGCCCACTTCTCACCAGACGAGCGCGAAGCCGCTCACTGCCAGCTTTTCGTGGAAAACCTCACCGGCCCGGCCCTCACGTGGTTCTCTCGGCTAAAGACGCACTCTATCGACAGCTTCAGGGACCTGTCGACCACCTTCCTCGAGCATTACTCCATCTACATCCGCCAGTCCGCATCCAGCGCGGACCTCTGGGCAATGAATCAGGGAGCAAAGGAGTCGCTCAGGTCTTTCATCGAGCGCTTCAAGGCCACGGCCTCCCAGAGCAACGTGACTGACGAGTCAGCGCTCCCCGCTCTGAGAAAAGGACTGCGGGCCGATTCGGCCTTCAAGGACGATATGAAGCTCAACAGGCCGCGCTCTCTGGAAGACGCCTTGCACCGCGCTGGACTCTTCGTTGAGCTCGAAGAAGAGAAGGCGGCTGAATCAAGAAACAGTGCCTCTCACAAGGCCCCGGCCCCAAAGGAGCGGCCCCAGGAAAGGTATCAGGAGCCCCGCCAACATTACGACGACGAGTACCATCGCAGCAAGGGAAAGCAGGCCGCTGCATTCCTTGTCAACGGACCGCCCTCCGGCCTCCGCCTACACGATCCCGTACTTCCCCCCACCCCCGCCCCAGGGTTGCCTTGGAACAAATACGTACGGGATCCCCGCCAGCAGGATCGGCGTCCCGACGAGCCGAGCGACAGGGAGTTCCGACCAGATGAGCCGTACGACAGGACGGCCTTCTGCGACTTCCACCGGCGAAAGGGGCATCCGACCTCTCACTGCCGCGCCCTTCAAAAGGTCCTGCTGAAGCAATTTCAGCGGGGAGAAATCAGCGTCCCAGAGCGGCTGCGACCGCATGCTCGGGACGGCGATCACGATCAACCCCACGACAACCAAGGTCGCGCGGATAACCGGACTAGGCCCTACCACCGCGCCCAGAACGACGACCGGCGGCGACGATCTCCCTCGCGAGACCGGGAAACAGGTAGATCGCCTCCCCCGGCCCGCACTCTGATTGGGATGATCATGGGAGGTCTCCTCTCGTGCAACGACTCAGTGCGGTCCATCAAGCGTCACGAGAGGAGGACCGACGCATCCCTGAAGTGGCACTCCGGGCCGGAGATCGACGCCCAGGACACGAGCAAGAGGGGGATATGTTTCACTGAGGCCGATGCGGCCGGGGTCCACCAGCCCCACAACGACCCCCTCGTCGTACAAGTCCGCGTAGCCGACTGCGACGTTAACCGAGTCCTCGTCGATACGGGCAGCTCGGTCGACCTCATCTTCAAGGATACCCTCGCCAGGATGAACCTGAACGGGGTCGAGATCAAGCCGCACTCCATCCCGCTAACCGGCTTCGCCGGGGACACCGTCAACGGAATCGGCACCATCGAATTACCGGTCTACGTAGGTCGGGTCACGAAAATCGTCAAGTTCGTGGTCTTCGACACCACCCCGATCTACAACATCATCCTCGGAACCCCCTGGCTGCACTCGATGAAGGCGGTCACGTCGACGTACCATCAGTGCCTCAAGTTCCCCAACCAGGCCGGCACATACACTCTTAGGAGTAACCAGAGGGTCTCCCGCGCCTGCTTCGCCATCGAGCACAAGCTGCGCCGCGCCGCGCCGGCCTGCTTGGCCATCAATGCGCTTCAGCCCGGCGAGCTCGGCGCCCAGGATCTTCCCGGGCGGGACCTTGTCACCCAGGTCAACATCGACCCACGCGACCCCGCCCGCTGCGTCGGCATCGGCACCGACCTCGACGAAAGCATCAAGCAAAAGCTGGTCGAGTTCCTAAGGCAGAACGTCTCCACCTTCGCCTGGTCAACTGGCGACCTGCCCGGCATTGACCCGAACACGTGCAGCCACGAGCTCAACGTGGATCCAACCTGCAGGCCGGTCAAGCAGAAGCGGCGGAAGCTTGGCCCGGAGCGCGCCCAAGCGGTCAATGATGAGGTAGAGAGGCTCACCGCGGCCGGCTCGATCACCGAGGTGAAATACCCGGACTGGTTAGCCAACCCAGTGGTAGTCAAGAAGAAGAACGGAAAATGGAGGGTCTGCGTGGATTTCACCGACCTCAATAAGGCATGCCCTAAGGACAGCTTCCCCCTCCCCCGAATCGACCAGGTCGTTGAAGCCACCGCGGGAAACGAGCTCCTCTCCTTCATGGATGCCTTCTCGGGGTATAACCAAATCCCCATGCACCCTGATGATCAGGAGAAGACCGCGTTCATCACGGACCGAGGCATTTACTGCTACAAAGTAATGCCCTTCGGACTAAAAAACGCCGGGGCCACCTACCAACGGCTCGTCAACCGGATGTTCGCCGACCAAATCGGCCGCACTATGGAGGTATACATAGATGACATGCTGGTAAAGTCTCTGGTGGCAACCGACCACGTCACACACCTCCGGTCCTGCTTCCGCACGCTGAACGAGTACAACATGAAGCTGAACCCGGCCAAGTGCTCCTTCGGCGTCACATCGGGCGAATTCCTCGGATACATCATCACCCAGCGCGGGATCGAGGCCGACCCCAAGCAGATCCGAGCTATCATTGAGCTCAAGTCCCCGGAGAGCACGCGTCAAGTACAACGACTCACCGGGAGAATCGCCGCACTAAATCGATTCATCTCCCGCTCTACCGACAAGTGTCTCCCGTTCTACCAACTACTCCGGGCTAACAAGCGGTTTGAGTGGGACGACAAATGCGAGGACGCCCTCCGACAGCTGAAGGAGTACATATCCACTCCCCCCGTCCTGTCCAAGCCAGAAGAAGGCGAACTCCTCTACCTCTACGTCGCCATCTCCACGTCAGCGGTCAGCGGCATACTAGTGCGGGAAGACCGGGGTGACCAAAAACCCATCTCCTACATCAGCAAGTCCTTAGACGACGCGGAGAGCAGGTACCCGACTCTGGAGAAGCTCGCCCTGGCAGTGGTCGTCGCAGCTAGGAAGCTCCGGCCTTACTTCCAATCCCATACGATAGCCGTCCTAAGTACGTACCCCCTCAGAACCATCCTCCACAGCCCGAGCCGGTCCGGCCGGATAATGAAGTGGGCTGTCGAGCTGAGCGAATACGACATCGAGTACCGGGGTCGGACCGCGATCAAATCTCAAGCGCTGGCCGACTTCCTAGTTGAGTTAGCACCCGAGCTGGCAGTCAGCGAGGTGTCCGAAGTGTGGACTCTGCACGTCGACGGATCGGCCTCCAAGCACGGGTCCGGCGTCGGCATACGCCTCGAATCCCCGACCAAGGAGATCCTCGAACAGTCCTTCCGCCTAGCCTTCCCGGCATTGAACAACGAGGCCGAGTACGAAGCTTTGATTGCCGGCCTGCGCCTGGCCAAAGAGGTCGGCGCAAAGAAAATCCGGGCTTACTGCGACTCCCAGCTCGTCGCCAATCAATTCAGCGGGGAGTACGAGGCCAAGAATGATCGCATGGACGCCTACCTCAAGGTGACTCAAGGCATGGCCGCAGACTTCTCCGAGTTCACCCTGACAAAAATCCCCCGAGGCGATAACAGTTCCGCAGACGCCCTCGCAGCACTAGCCTCCACCTCGGCTCCAGAGCAACGACGGGTGATCCCGGTGGAAAGTATCGACCTCCCCAGCATCGAGCTGCCAAAGGGAGCCTATCTGATCGGTCCCCAGGTCGCGGATCCTGACGAAGACGCCCAACCTCCCGAGAACCTACCACCGCCCCCGGCCGAGCCCGAACTGCCGGACTGGCGAATCGATCTGCTGCTATACATCGCAGACGGCATTCGCCCCCCAGACCGATGGGCCGCCCGGCGGCTAAGAAAGAAGTGTGCCCAATATACAATGCTGGACGGCAATCTGTTCCGATGGAGCGCCTCGGGAACCCTGCTCGCCTGCCTCCACGGGCAGGAAACCATCGACGTGATGAAGGAAATGCACGAGGGCGCCGACGGCAACCATTCCGGTGGCCGGGCTCTCGCCCTGAGAATACGAAACCAAGGCCACTACTGGCCGACAATGCTCCAAGACTGCGACAAATTCGCAGCCCGGTGCGAGAAGTGCCAGCGCCACGGTCCCCTCATTCATAGTCCAACCGAGCTCCTCACCACTGCGGTGGCACCCTACCCCTTCATGCGATGGGCCATGGACATAGTCGGGCCCCTTCCCCGATCTCGCCAAAAGCGCTTCCTCTTAGTCATGACCGATTACTTCACCAAGTGGGTCGAGGCCGAATCATACGCCAAGATCAGGGCAGAGGACGTCCGAAAGTTCGTCTGGAAGTTCATCATCTGCCGGCACGGGCTCCCGTACGAGATCGTCACCGACAACGGTCCCCAGTTCACATCGGCCCTCTTCGAAGATTTCTGCGCGAAGTGGAAAATCAGACTAAGTAAGTCCACTCCGAGGTACCCCCAGGGGAACGGACAAGCCGAGGCCACCAACAAGACCATCCTCGACGGCCTCAAAAAGCGACTAGACGACAAGAAAGGGTCCTGGGCCGACGAGCTCGATGGAGTCCTCTGGTCCCACCGCACAACACCAAAGACATCGACTGGCCGAACACCGTTCAACCTCTCCCACGGCATGGAAGCAATGGCCCCATCCGAAGTCGGGCTCCCCACTCCTCGCCGAGCTATGTTCACCCAGCAACCCGCACTGAACAACGCCGTCCTACTCAGCGAGCTGGATTTCCTTGAAGAGCAACGGGACCATTCCCTACTCCGAATCCAGAACTACCAGCAGCTCGCCTCCAAATATTACAACAAGAAGGTTCGAGGCCGGTTCTTCGCCGAGGGCGACCTGGTCCTCCGCAAGGTCTTCGAAAACACCGCCGAGCTAAACGCAGGCAAGCTGGGTGCCAATTGGGAGGGCCCCTACCTCATCTCCAAGGTCGTAAAACCAGGCGTCTACGAGCTAGTCACGATTAACGGCGACGCCATCCCGCGCTCATGGAACTCGATCAACCTCAAACGGTTCTACTATTAAGCCCCCGGGCTCCAATCCGCTCTCCGCTTTTGTAAACAAACGAACTACGATTGGCTTGATCCCTTCTACTAAAGGGTACGTAGGCAACCCCTAACCAGGGCTCAGCTATTAATCAAATAAAACCTTTTAGACAAAGGAAAACGGTCCCCGACCTGCGCACAAGAGCCGAGCTCCAAACGCTCAAACGCTCCCGAGCTCCAAGCGCTCGCACTGCAAAAAAAAAAAAAAAAAAAAAAAAAAAAAAAAAAAAAAAAAACCGAGCTCCAAACGCTCGCACTACAAAAAAAAAAAAAAAAAAAAAAAAAAAAAAAAAAACCGAGCTCCAAACGCTCGCACTACAAAAAAAAAAAAAAAAAAAAAAAAAAAAAAAAACCGAGCTCCAAACGCTCGCACTACAAAAAAAAAAAAAAAAAAAATATAATAAGCCGAGCTCCAAACGCTCGCACTACAAAAAAAAAAGGGGACCGAGCTCCGGTGCTCGCTCTCCCCGGCACACAAGTTATAAGTGCCAAAGCCGGGCCCCAGGGCTCGCACCTCTACTAGACACACAAGCATTAAGTGTCTCTAAGCCGGGCTCGCTACCCGCACCAAAAAAACAAGGTACACAAGCAATAAGTGCCTTAAGCCGAGATTACCTCGCACCCAATACAAGAGCACGGTCCACGACCTGCTTACTTGACAGAGTACGGTTTACGACCTACTCTACCGATCAAAAAAAAAAAAAAAAAGCCTCGAAATGGCATTTACACAAAAAGAAGAAAGGGCCAACGGCCTCG
Source organism: Eutrema japonicum (assembly GCA_030161315.1). NCBI lineage: Eukaryota > Viridiplantae > Streptophyta > Magnoliopsida > Brassicales > Brassicaceae > Eutrema > Eutrema japonicum. The sequence continues at coordinate 48,074,154 of BSQW01000011.1, forward strand.
ATTATCACAAAAGGGCCAACGGCCTCGTCTGTTATAAAAATGGCCCACGGCCTAGTCGTTACAAAAGCCTCGAAACGGCACTTACAAAAAGAGAGGGGCCAACGGCCTGCTCTTTGCATAAACGGCCTACGGCCCAGTCCTTACAAAAAGAAACGGCCTACGGCCCAGTCTACAAAAAGAAAACAAAAAGGAAAAAAGTTTTTACAAGGCCGCATCGGCCGGTCGGTCTTCACTCCCGTCAGCACGTTACCATCTAAATCTCCCGGGGCCACCATCCTCGCCTTGGTCCCGTACTCGCCAAGGAAGGGCTGCCCAGACCCCTCTTCCCCGACCGCGGCTACGCCGGACAGGACCGAAGGATCTGCTTGCTGATCCCCGGCGGCTGGCACGTCGGTACCGGTCTCACTAGCAGGCAGGGCCGAAGGATCTGCTTGCTGATCCCCGGCGGCTGGCACGTCGGTACCGGTCTCACCAGACGGCACTCCAGTACCGACCTCCTCCACGGGAATCAGCCACCAGATCCTCCGGTCCTGCCTCATGTGGTTTTCGCCCCTTGCATATCACTCTCTCCTACGCGCCGACCTGAGCACCGCAACAAGACCCGCGTACTCCGGTACCTTGGATCTAGAAAAACGAGGACCTGAAAGCGAAGCAAACAAAAACAGTCAGACGAAGCCTAAGAGGAGAAGTCAGCCCGACCTGCGAATCCCTACCCGGGGAAAAGTCCCAACCCCGGGTGTATCTCGCAGACGGGTTGAGCCCAGCCACGGCGGTAGCCCGGACGTAGAAGTAGCTGCGAGACCAGTCCTCGACCTTCGACAGCTTGCTCGCCCTAGACCCCGAGCTGGGTGCCTCCAGAACGTTCGCCGCGGGCTTGAAAGCGGCATAGAAGGTCCCAGGAATCCCGGGGTTTGCCTTCTGCTGGGTGAACGCCTCGAACATAGGCAACGTCACCTCCACGTCGCATTCGTACCCCAAGGTCAGCAGCACGATCATCCCCTGGATCGTCGAGGGGCAGACCTGCGAGAAGGCCAGGCCCCGTGCCCGGCAGTACTGGACGAACAGCTCGGGGAGAGGGAGGCGCAAGCCGCACTTCTGGAAGAACGACTCGTACAAGCAGACGAAACCCGGTCGAGGGGTCCACGGGCGTTCCTCCGCTGTGGGTACCCTGAGCGCGACGTCGGCGGGAAAACCGCACAGACCCCCCAGGAGAGTCACCGGATCCACTGTGCTCCAGGTCGGTGACCCTCCCGGCTCGTAGGGGACCAGGGGGGACCTCACCCTGGCCACTCGAGCTCCGCCTCCACGGCCGCCTTGACGGCCACCACGGTCGCCCAGATGCCCGGTTCGACCCTCAGCTTGGCCAACACCGCGACCACCAGAGGATCTAACCACCGTCTTCGGCCGGAGATGGGTCCCCGGGAGCAACTGGGTGGCCCCCGAAGTCGAGGGGGCCAACTATTCCCCACTATCTGCCCCTCGTCGCGGAGAAGAGGCATGTTCGGAATCGCCGGAGGAGGAACTCGGAGAATCGTCACCGCCACCACGGGACGCCGATTCTTCGCTCGACTCAACTCTGATACCGTCTAACATTGGCGCCATTGCACGGAGAAGAGGAAACCGGAAAATACAGAAGGCAAGAAAGGGAAAGAGGTAATCAGAGAGAAGAGGTTACCTTAGGGTTATGCGCAGAAGGTTTTCACAGGAGGAAGAGAAGGGTTTAAATAGAAGAAGGGGGACAGTGAAGCGACGCCTGGCCACGTGTCAAAAGAAGCACGGCCGCCCAGTGACCTAATGATGACATCTCTTCGCGAGAAAAGCAACAGACGCCTCGATAGGTGTGAAGCGTCCTTTACACGCCGCGCGTGGGCAAGAGCAAAGGACGCCTCGGTCGGCGCGAAACGTCTTTCCATCTTCCCACGTAAGGAGCACGCGCCCACCTCCTACGGATTTTTCGGAAAAGGCAAACACAGTTGAGCACGGAACTCCCCGTCCTAAGATGTGCCGAACTAACATCAGATCAACTTCGGCATGCTCGCTTCGCCTCGCGATACCGAACTGGGGGAGGGCCTATTGTTGGAGGTGGGCTTAGCACCCCCAATTAGTTAGGCCCATCTTAGGAAAAACCCCTCTTCAGCCCGGTTGCCGGCCTGAAAGCACCCATCCGCAAGACCCCTCTTCAGCCCGGTAGCCGACCTGGAAGCGACGCACCTCGGACCCGCGCTAACACTCCGCCGGGACGGGGAGTGTCAGAAGAATAGGCGCGTGGGAGTCGATCAAGCAGCACCCTACTCGCGTAGGGACGCGTCTTCGACCCGACGTCCCACCAACCCTGCAGAGCTGACAAGGGCAGGAAGGAGCAGGTGGAGCAGAGTTGGTAGAACAGTGCATTGCCCTGCAACACGCCACGCCGAGCTCATCATGACCTCTCTCCTCAAAAGCCGGAACACGCCTCCTAGGCCACCTTACCCGCGAAAGAGGCCGCAGACGACACGTGGCCCGAGATCCCGGGGAGCAGGAAGCCGACCCCGACTATATATACCCCTCATATGTCATTAATGAGGGGGACTCTGATTTTTACTCTCACCTTCCACGAGTTATCCGACCTCTTTGTAACAAGACAACACTTTAGAACGCCGAACTGGACGTCCTTCGGAACCAGTTCGTAATTCAAAAGTGTTCACCTTTCTTTCATCAATAAAACGAAACGCGGCCCCCGGCCTACTCATATTTCTCCCGACCTGTCTTAATCGTGGTTAAATGGCTCTATTAACGAAAATCTCACCTCCCATCTCCTAATCATTCTTTAAACACACTTAGTGGTCCACGGGATCAACAGTTATTTTCGTTGATCACTTCACACATTATGTTAGCTCTACCCGATTCGCAGAAAATCTGATGTTCGTGATACATTTATTCAGTGGAAAGCACTTGTGGAAAATCGGTTTCAACAAAAATTGATCACATTTTATTCTGACAATGGAGGCGAATATGTGGCATTGGCCAATTTCTTTGCAACAAATGGTGTCTCTCATCTCACCTCTTCGCCTCCACACACCTGAACACAATGGGTTCGCTGAACGTCGGCACAGTCATATCGGGGAGACATGACTTGCTCTTCTCTCACAGTCCTCTATGCCAACGAGTTTCTGGACTTATGCATTGGCGGCTGCAGTTTAGTTAATCAATCGATTACCCACGCAAACACTGTCTCTCTCTTCTCCGTATGAGAAGGTATTTGGAAACCCCCCCAAACTATACGAAGCTGCGAGTTTTCGGCTGCCTCTGTTTTCCATGGCTCAAGCCATATACCCACCACAAGCTTAAGTCACTATCTCAACCGTGCGTCTTCCTTGGTTATTCACTCATTCAAAGCGCTTTTCTTTGTTTAGAGCCAGCTTCTTCCCGTATTTATGTGTCGCGTCATGTCCATTTTGTCGAATCCAAATTTCCCTTCCAATCTCTCTCTTCTCCACTTCCAAAAGTTGTTCCCATATTCCCGTCGTGGTGCCCGCCAGTCACCCCAATCTCGATGGTGCCACTCGCATCTCCGTCGTCGACTATGCCCCCAGGTTCGGATTCTTTACGTACTGATGTTACGTTGCTTACTCCACCTGCTCTGATTGGGGATTCTGGAACTATGCAGGTTTTGACGACATATACATCAGATGTTTTCCTTCCTCCACCAGATGCTATCCTTGCTCATGTTCCTGATCCCGTACCGATTGTAGAGGCTCCCATCAGCAATACTCATCTGATGCAGACACGTCGAAAAAACAATATTCACAAGCCTCTACAAAAGTCTCTCTGGTTGCTATCACCTCACCGCAATCTGATAATGAACCGGCAACTGTTACGCAGGCTATGAAAGATGGACGATGGAGAAATTCAATGTCTGATGCGTTTAATTCCCAGATGGGATCTTGTGCAAAAATTCAATGTCTGATGCATCTAATTTAATTGGCAACAAATGGGTTTTTCGAACCAAAAGACGTCATGATGGTTCTATTGAGAGATTCAAATCTCGTCTTGTCGCAAAGGGCTTTCATCAGCATCATGGCATCGCTTTTTAGGAAACTTTCAGTCCAGTGGTCAAGCAAGCAACAGTTCTTATTGTTCTTAGAATTGTTGTTTCTCGGGATTGGCATCTACGACAACTATATGGCTTAAAACAAGCCCCTCGTGTGTGGTATTTAGAGCTCTGCAATTTTCTCATTTAGTGGGGTTTTGTAAACTCTCTTCCGGATGCCTCTTTGTTTGTGTTTCACTTAGGCTCTACTCTCATCTACACACTTGTTTACGTTGACGACATTATAGTCACAGGAATGACTCTACTCGAGTTCAGGAGTTCATTGAATTGTTGAGCAACATGTTCTCTCTCAAAGATATCGATGAACTCAGCTATTTCTTGGGTGTGAAAGCCTTCAGAACGAAGTTTGGGTTGTTGTTAAATCAACGGAAGTACATCACTATTCTTCTACATCGGACTAATATGTCTTCCGCCAAACCAGTTTCGTCTCCAATGCTGCCACCGATCGAGTGCAACTTACATCAGGTACGCCTCTTTCTGATGGTTTCGAGTATTATCAAGTTGTCGGGAGCCTGCTATATTTTCACTTCACACGACCTGACATAGCATATTTGCGGTCAACAAGTTGTCACAATTTATGCACTGTCCCACCGACATTCATTGGTTGGCTGTGCAGAGAGTTCTTCGCTATCTCGCTGGCACTTGGGATCGTGGCATTTTCCTGCGCCCTGACAATCAGATTGCCCTTCACGCCTTCTTGGATGCTGATTGGGCAGGGAATCGTGATGATTATACTTCAACAAGCGCATACATTATTTACATTGGCTCACATCATGTGGCTTGGTCATCCAAGAAACATAAAACTGTTGCGCGTTCGTCTACCGAGGCAGAGTATAGGGCAGTTGCGGACACAGCCTCTGATCTATGTTGGGTTGCATCTCTTCTTCAAGGATTGGGAATCAAATCAGCAACTCAACCTGTCATTTACTGTGACAATGTAGGCGCCACATACTTATCCGCCAACCCAGTTTTTCACTCGAGGATGAAGCACGTTGCCTTGGATTATCACTTCATTCGAGAACTGGTACAATCTGGGTTTCTTCGAGTCTCTCATGTCTCGTCAAAGGACCAATTGGCAGATGCATTAACAAAACCAGTTTCTCGTTCACTTCTTGAGGCAAACTCTTTCAAGATTGGACTTTCCTCCAGACGTTCATCTTGCGGGGGCGTGTAGAGATACTATCATATCTCCTCATAACAACTTATACTTAGAATATCTTTTGTCAATATTATGTACAACTATTAGAGATTCCCTTCTACTAGATTATATATACTGATGTACATTGTATCGTATAATCTATCAAACACAATTATCTTCCTCTACAATTAGGGGGGAGGATAAAAAAGAACAAAGTTTTGTAAGGGCTCTATCGGGTTCGAACCGGTGACCTATTGATCTGCAGTCAATTGCTCTACCACTGAGCTAAGAACCCTTTCATTGTTTAGAGATGAGTAACACAAAACGAAGATTATGGAATAGGAATTGTTTCAATTGAAGTAAGGGATGCAATTAGATGTTGGAAAGGAGTGAACAAATAGTGTTTTAAGGGCCCTACCGAATTCGAACCGGTGACCTATTGATCTACCACTGAGCTAAGGACCCTTTTGTTATATAGTGATGAGTAGCAAATAAAGAAGATTATGGAATAGGCATTGATTTAATTGTAGGACTTGTTGAAAGGGATGAAATTAAATGTTGAAAATATGTATTCTTATTTATGTAATTGAGACCACTATTTTAAATTAAAAAAAAAATTCTAATTTAATATCGTGTTAGTTTTTTTGTTGTTAATGGAAATTTTATACATAATTTTCTTATCTTCTACATTTTTAGTAACAATAAAATAGGATTTAGAAACTTTCATAATTTTGAATGTTGATATGGACCAATAAAATTGATTGTTTAAAATCATATGTGTACATTCTTAGATGCATATAACATCAACTTTTATTAATACTAGGTTTTGCACCCACGCTACGCATGGGTATTATTTTGATAAAAATCATATACGACCAATTATATTTATCGAGATATTACCCTGTGTATATTAGTGATTGTTATAATATATATAATGAAATTTTAATCTCATAAATTATATATAATTTGTGAGGTTTCAATGGTCTTTTTTAATCTATATACGAAAAAACGTATTATTTGATCGAATACTAATAAGTTAGTATACCAAATTCAACTAAAAGTGTAACAAATTAATGAAATGTTATTTAATAAACATAATATTGACACGGAGATAAAATATTATGCATCACTACTTAAAATCAAGAAAATAAGGGTTTTCATTATTTTCAGTTTCATCCTAGTTATATATGTTTTCTATGAAATCAAAAAAAATGTAATAAAGTTAAAAGTTATCCTCTTTCTTTATCTAATTTAACCAATACAAATTTATGGTTTAGTATACTAAATTGAAACACAAACTAATAAACACAAGTCTTGCTTTCAAATTCATGACAATTTTAATTTTGAAACCAAGACAATAGATGACTATGAAATGAATTTTGAAACTAATTTAAAATCACAAAAGATCAGCGAATTAAATATTTTTTTCAGTTTTATCTTAAAAATTAAGGTTGAGACCGGACTTTTGTCTGATAGCATATTGGTTGTGATAACTTTTCAATGATTATACATGACTTCTTCCAATTAGAGTGAATAAGTTTTTTTCATCATATTCAGTTTCATTCTCGTTATATTTGTTTCTTTGAAAACAAAAAAAGCAAGAAAGTCAAAAAGTATTATCTTTCCTTAGCTACTTTAATCAATACAAATTTTCAATTTAATTTACAAATCGAAAAGCAAACTAATAAGCACAACTCTTGCTCTCATATCTATGAAAACAATAATTTTGAAACCAAGACAATATATGAATATGGAATTAACTTTGAAACAAATTTATAATAACAAAAAAAACCCGACAAAGTAAATATATATTTTGTAAGGTTTACCTTGAAGAGATAGAAACCGGAATCTGTCTGGTGACATATTGGTTGTGGCAACTTTTCAATAGTTCTTTAATGAGATCATAAACATAAGCGATGAGGATTTAATTCTCATACTTATGAGTCATTGCAAATAATATTGAATTAACAAACATTATTTTATATATGAGAAAATTGGTTTACACATGGCCATTTTTCTTTTTATTGTACTCGTCTTTAGCAATCCATGTGTGAATTCTTTCTCATGCCGTTCTTTATTTTTTTTTATTCCATCAGAGCATAGTTTTGATCAAGAAGCCAATTAAGTAGGAAAAATCACCAACGTTGAGTTGGCCTAGTGGTTAAGAAATAGTGGGTATGTGCCTCTCCTACCGTCCCTGGGTTCGATTCCCGTTGGGAGGTGTCTCCTCCGAAGGAGTGACTTTAACATAGTTTGGGTCCCGCTCTGGGGATGTACGGGCCTACGGGCCCAGAACCTCGGTAATTCAAAAAAATAATAATAATAATAAGTAGGAAAAATCAATACAACTTACATAAAAATTCAGAAAATGAATACCAACTCAAAACAAAGAACTACATTTTATCTATGGCAATCCCAAGCAGAATATAAAAAATGTAATTTCTTCGATCCTTTTTGCACAATATATATCATGCGATCGTGTGAAATGTTTTAATGGACATATGACAAAAATTTAAATGCTAATGTAGATTATAATTATTGGTTAATTAAAATCCTACTTGGAAAGCTTCAGAATCAAGTAACTTCAATTTTTATAAGTAATATATATATATATATATATATATATATATATAATAAATCATTTTTGTAACAAAAATGGTGGTAAAATTATTCTATAATAATACACAAAGTGTTCTCTAAATGTGTGCGTATACACACATGTAAATAGATTTTACTATTATATTTATTTTTAGTTATTTATATAACCGAGACCATTATTTTGAATTAAAAAATTTTCCTACTTTAATATCATGTTGTTTTTTGTTGTTAATGGAAATTTTATACATAATTTCTTTACTTTTTATATTTTTATTTTCATTCTTTAATATCTTGTTGGTTTTTTTGTTATTAATGGAAATTTAATACATAATTTCCTTAGTTTTTATATTTTTTATTAATAATAATATTAAAAATTGGAAATTTTCTTAATTTTTTACAACTATCATGTTGTTTTTTTGTTTTTTATGAAAGATTTTTGCCTAATTTATTTTTTTAGCAATAATATATTAATATTAGAAATTAGAAACTTTCTTAATTTTGAATGTTCATGTGAACCAATAAAATTGATTGTTTAAATTTTTCCTAAATTAATATCATGCTGTTTTTTTCCTAATTTTCCTAATTTTCCTAATTTTGAATGTTCATGTTGACACCATTAGAAGCAATGAATCATAAAGAAATTTTCCTAAATTAATATCATGCTGTTTTTTTTATGGAAGTTTTATACATAATTTCCTTATATTTTATATTTTTATTAACAATAATATTAGAATTTTTAAACTTTCTTAATTTTGAATGTTGATGTGTACCAATAAAATTAATTGTTTAAATCTTATGTGGACACCTTTAGAGACCTATAACATCAACTTTTATTAGTAATAGATTAGATGTGTGTATACGCTTAGAGAACACTTTATTTATTATGATGGACTAATTTTACCACCATTTTTGTTAAAAAAAAGATTTATTATTTATTAAAAGTATACATGTTACTTATTAAAAAATATAGTTACTTGATTTTAAGGCTTTCCACATAAGATTTTTAACAAATAATTATAATATACACTAGCATCTACATTTTTGCACATATCCATAAAAAAATTCCACTCGATCGCATGGAATAGATAGTGCGGAAATGATCGAAGAAATTACCCTTTTATATTTGGCTTGGAATTGCCATAGATCAATGTATGAGTTCTTTGTTTTGAGTTGTTCTATTTGTTATTCATTTTCTGAATTTTTATGTAAGTTGTATTGATTTTGCCTACTTAATGTCTTCTTGATCAAAGCTATGCCCTCATAGAATATAAAAGAATAAAGAACATCACGAGAAAGAATTCACCCATTGATTGAGAAATATGACTACAAGGAAAGAAAAAAGTCCATTTGTACACCATTCTTTTATATATAAAATAATGTGTGTTATTTCAATATTCTTTGCAATGACTCCTAATGATGAGAATTAAATCTTCATCGCTTATGTTTATAACTTTTTATCAAAAAATCATTAAAAAGTTATCACAACCAATGTCACCAGACAAAATTTCGGCTTCTATCTATTCAAGGTAAAATGTACAAAACATATATTTACTTTGTCGGTTTTTTGTTATTATTAATTTGTTTCAAGTTCATTCCATATTCATATATTGTCTCATTTTCAAAAAACAAAAATTCATAAATACGAGAGCAATAGTTATGCTTATTAGTTTGCTTTTCGATTTGTAGATTAAATTAAAAAAATTGTATTGTTTTAAGTAGCTAAAGAATGATAATAGTTTTTGACTTTCTTGCTTTTTGTTGTTTTCATAGAAAACAGATATAACGAGAATGAAACTGAATATGATGAAAAAACTTATTCACTCTTATCGGAAGAAGTGAGGTATAATCATTGAGAAATCCTTTAAAAGTTACACAAACCAATATACTACCGGAAAAAAGTCCGCTCTTTACCTATTCAAGATAAAACTGACAAAAAATATATTTAATTCGTCGATCTTTTTGTGATTTTAAATTAGTTTCAAAATTCATTTCATAGTCATCTATTGTCTTGATTTCAAAATTAAAGTTGTCATGAATCTGAAAGCAAGATTTGTGTTTATTAGTTTGTTTTTCAATATGTAGATTAAATCAGAAATTTCTATTCGTTAAACTAGTAAAGAAAAGAGACTAACTTTTAACTTCATTATTTTTTTGTTGTTTTTTTATTTGAAACTGAAAATGGTGAAAAACTTATTTTTTATTTATTTGAAGAAGAGATGTATAATATTTTATATTCATGTCAATACTATGTTTAATAAATAGCATTTGATTACTTTGTTATATTTTTAGTTGGATTTGGTATATTCTAACTTATAAGTGTTCGACAAAATAATACATTTTTCAAACGGAATATATATATATATTCAAAACAAGACCGTTGAAACCTCACAAACTAAATATAATATATGAGATTAAAACTGCAATATTATATATATATATATATATATATATATATTATTACAATCACCAATATACACAAAGTAATATCTCAATAAATATAATTAGTCGCAAATAATTTTTATCAAAATAATATTAAAAAATACCCACGCATAGCGTGAGTGCAAAATCGAGTTGTAAATAAAGGATATAAAGATTCAGCATAAATATGAGAAAATATTAATAGAACATCACTCCGATTTATTGTCATGTGTTGAAAAATATACGAATAATTTTATTTAACCAATTTAAATTTTCATGAGTATTTATGTCCATGTACTTTATATTTAAATTATTATTACCAATATGACCGAGGCTGAGTATAACATTTCACATCTTATTATCAAACAGATAATACATCATCACTGAAAGCAAGAAATTTGGATAAAGTCTACATCGATACAATAATCATATTTTTATAGCTTAGTTAAGTAGATCAAATTGTTTGTTATTGTTTTGGTTCTTTGGAATTTTTGTTCTCAAAAACGGTGGAGATTGGTTACATTTTCTGTGACAATCGGAACACTCTCCTGCTGAGGATGATCTTTGACAATGGGGACGACAAATCACATTGCATTCCACTTCTGATTTTGCTTCACCGCTGATCACAATCACCGCTATTATCATCATCATTATCCACACAATGCTCAAATTTTTACCCATCTATCTTGTTTATGTTTTTTTTTTTACCTTTTTATGTGGACTTTTTGGAATGAATGAGTCAAGATGTGAACTTACATCTCTATTTATAACTTCAAAGTAGTGACAAAGATGTCATTTCCAATTGAAAAAAAATTAAGTTTATTATTTTATATTATTTTGGGCACATAAATCTAAAGGTATAATACAAGGTGGAAATATTTCATATTATAAAAGTACATTTTTAATCATAGTTTGGACACATGGTTTGAAAAAAAATTTAGTTTATTATTTTATATTATTTTGGACACATAAATCTAAAGGTATATAATATCAAGGTGGAAATATTTCATATTATAAAAGAACATTTTTAATCATAGTTTTATTGATTTTCTATGTTTCTAATGAAAAAATTATCTATATTTCCTTTGTTTGGATTATCATGTAGATTTATTTTTAAAATAAAATATTTTCTACCAATTCTAACATGAAATATGAAATTAGTATAGAAAACTGTATGATATTATTATATTTGTTTTGTTTACAAAGTATTATATATCTTCTTTTTTGTCAACAGTATTATAGATATATCTTATTATTATAACATTCTTTTTTTAAAAAACTCAAAAAATAATTAATTTATAGTTTTTATATTTGATAGGTATCATATTTTAATATATTTTTTTACATTAGTTATTTTTAGTTTTAGTTTTTATGATTCTTTCAAGCATTGAAACTACTAATCTAATTTTGTTATCATTTAACTTTTAAAATCTTATAATATTAAGAAAATTTGCATGTATTATATTTTTAATTTGTCATCATTTTAATATTTTTGTTAACACCTCAATTATCGTCATTTTAATGTTTTTTGTATTAAGGTTAATAGAAAGTTATTGGCCGAGGCCCATACGTCTCCCTTAGTAGCTAAATATCCCCCTCCCAAGCGAAAATTGGATTAGAAATCCGGTTTCAACCCTTAAATAAAATGACGTCAAAAAAAAGTTTACCAATAAAATTTACAAAAGCGTCGACGTGTAAATGATTTATATTTTACGAATATCAGATTATTTTGGTGAAATTTATTTCATACCGGACATTTATTTGGATACATAATCTAAATATTAGAATGAGAATTTGGAGAATTAATTGAAAGAAAATTAATTTAACCATTGACCAAAATAGCACATTTTAAAACTTGTGTTCCAAATTTAGTATCACAAGTCTAAAATAACAATAATAGCACAAATTTTGATAATAATATCATAATTTTAATATTAAAATGTCCTAAAATATTTTTTTAATGGGGTCAAACTAAACCCTAAATTAGAAATAGTGAACTCAAACATAATGTTTAATTTTATTTTAAATTTATTATGGATAAACAAGTTTTTTTACATAATTATTTGTGTTATTTTTGGAATTATAAATTTAGGGTGCTAGTTTTGGCACAAATATATAAATTTTGTGATATTTTAGGGTATTTCTCTTAATTTAAAATATAAATATTTATTTTATTTGTATCCTTCTTTAAATTTTTAAATTTGTTAATATAAATTCATTACCATTTTCAAAACTTTGTGATATTCTGACATTTTTCACCTTTATATTTTAGATTTATAATTTTTTGAAGTATTGTTTTTTACAATTAATCGTCATCGTATGGTTATATTGACGGCAATCGGAGAAATTTCTTCTTGGTTGTCCAACTAATCACAGACCAATGACATCATTTGTTGATTGTTGGTGGTTAGGAACGTGACATGCGGGAATGAGATGATAGAAGAGGCGGGTGTGACCCTAGAACTTAAAATTAAAATAATAAGATCTGGTTTGCACTCTCTCTTCTACAACGATTGACCCTTCTTAATGGGCCTATTATGTATATTTCAAAATTTTTGTTTTAAGTTTGGTTTTTTTTTTGATTATTTTGTTTTATGTGTGTGTGTGTTTTATTTTTGTTTTAATGTTTGTTGTTTAGGTGGATGGTGATGTGGCATCATGAAAAGAGAGAAAATTTAACTTTATATATATATATATATATATATATATATATTTCATTAATTGTTGATTGCGATAGGACCGCATCGGACCGGATCAACCGATGGACCTGGTGACCCGAAGGACTCTCCGATTTTCTTTCCGGGTCGGATTTCAAAATATTGATTTATTGTATTAAAATAATTTTTTATAACATAATGTTTTTATGATTTAAGTTACAATCAAAAAAATTCAGATTATTTCGGTAAAATTATTTTCATGTTAGAGATTGTATATTTGGTCATAATATTTAGAATGAAAATTTGAAGTCAAACTGTAGAAAATTAATTTAAAACATGAAAAAAATAAAATTAAACCTAAAATGATATTGAATTTGTATAATTTTTCACTGTTAGTATTTTTTCAAATTTTTCACTGTTAGGTTTGGAGGCTTGTCCTTCATAGACTTTGTTCTTCAAACATCCCGCTGGTGAATTGGGAGTCTCTTGTCTCATGGATGATGGCTTCCTTTTGTATGGTCTCCAAAAAGCTGAAAAACGTTGAAATACATAGCTGTACAAGCCAATGTCTATCTTCTTTGGAAAGAGCGTAACAATCGCCTCCACTCGATCTCTCCCACCCATGTGGAAGGTCTCTTCAAGCAAATCGATCGTACCACCAGAAATGTACTCCTTGCCCGACTTTCGAAAAAGGGCTGTCAAGGCTTGCTCTCTTAATGGTTCACTAACGCCTAGTCTATAAGCTCGCGTTTCAAATTTCCCGTTTTAGTTTTTTCTTGGCTTTTGTTTTTTTTTTGGGTCCCTAAACCTTTTGGTTTTGAAAGTAATGTACCTAAACTCTTGTTCCTTTTTGGTAATAAATTCACATTTTATATATAAAACAAAAAATAGAGAGGATACCATACAAAACTTTGATATTAAGATATAACTAAAAAGACTTACAAAAATTTGTCCACGTATATTAAGTTTAGATAAATTTGTCCACGTTTGCTTGAAGATCTTGTTGAAGTTCTGTCAAGGTTGTCTTGTCGGTAATTGAAGTTTAGGAATTCTGATTTTGTAAGGTTTCATCATAAGAGAACATAAAGGATATAAAGATTCAGCATAAATATGAGAGAACATCATTCCGATTTATTGTCATGTGTTGAAAAATATACGAATATTTTTATGTAACCAATTTAATATTTCATGAGTTATGTTCATGTACTTTATAATTAAATTATTATTACCAATATGAGCATTAGACCGAGGCTGAGTATAACATTTTACATCTTATTATTAAAGAGATAATACATCATCACTGAAAGCAAGAAATTTGGATCAAGTCTCCATCGATACAATAATCATATTTTTATAGCTTAGTTAAGTAGATCATATTGTTTGTTATTGTTGTGGTTCTTTGGAATTTTTGTTCTCAAACACTACAAGAAAACACTGTTTTAGCATCGATTTTTTGCGACGATTTAATTTCGTCACAAATTGAAATCGTTTTTACGACGATTTTACGATGATTTTTAAAGTCGTCGTAAAATCGTCGCAAAATTGGGACGAAACTTTTCGTTGTAAAATCGTTGCTAATTGGCGACGATTTACCGACGATTACCGACGAAGTTACGACGATTATCAAAATCGTCGTAAAATCGTTGTAACTTAGCGACGATTTACCGAGGTTTTTATAAAACGTTGTAATATCGTCGTAAAATTACCGACGAATTAGCAAGGATTATTATAAGTTGAACTTTACATCGATTTCCCAACGATTAATGAGTTAGGTGATCACGTTTAAATTCACGGTGTATGGTTAGGTAAACATGTTTAAAATCGTTGTAAAATCGATGTAAACATGTTTAGAATCGTTGTAAAATCGAAGTTAAATCGATGTAAAATCGTAGGTAAATCGATGGTAACGAAAATAAAAATCTATATATAGTGGCCAACTTCATAATAAAAATTTCATATTCAGAAACATTTACTTCTTTCTGACCAACAAAAAATGTCTATATACGAAATTATAAGATGGATGTATAATCGTCTTGATTCGGAGGGATCGCTAACAAATGAGTTCAGTGATGGGGTGGAGGGATTCATGCATCAGGCAGGAAGTATACATAATACGATTATCAGTGGTAAGATGTACTGTCCTTGTGCCAGATGCTTGAATAGGAAATTTATCATTATCTCGAAGGTGTGGTCGCATATATTAAATAGAGGGTTTATGCCACATTACTATATATGGTATTATCACGGAGAGGGTCATGGGGGAAATGCAGCTAGTAGTAGTAGCAATTATCAAGCATCGAATTTTGATGAGTCAAATAATTTTAATCAATTTGATGATCATGCGAAGCAGCATGGTGAAGATAATGATAGGATTCATGACATGGTTACGGATGCATTTCATGAAACCGTAAGTACATTTGCACATGATCATCATGATGAGGAACCCAATCTAGATGCAAATATTTTTTATGATATGTTATATGCTGCAAATCAGCCACTCTACGATGGATGTAGAGAAGGACATTCTAAATTGTCGTTGGCGGCTAGGATGATGACTATTAAAACTGATCATAACTTAGCTGAGCTTTGCATGGATGACTGAGGATTTGATTAAAGAGTATTTGCCAGAGGACAATTTAGCTGCTGAAACTTACTATGAGATACAGAAGCTAGTTTATAGTCTTGGGTTGCCTTCTGAGATGATAGATGTCTGTGTTGACAATTGCATGCTTTTTTGGAAAGATGATGATAAGTTGCAGCAATGTCGATTTTGCCATAAGCCAAGATATAAGCCGCAAGGTACTGGTCGGAGTAAGGTACCGTTCCAGCGGATGTGGTACCTTCCTATAACTGATAGATTAAAAAGAATGTATCAGTCTGAGAGGACAGCTGCATCGATGAGATGACATGCAGATCATTTGCAAACATATGGGGAGGTTACTCATCCTTCAGATGCAAAAGCGTGGAAACAGTACATCCAGACTTTGCTAGAGAGAAAGGTAATGTGTATCTTGGTCTTTGCACAGATGGATTTAGTCCGTTTGGTATGTCTGGTAGGCAATATTCTTTATGGCCAGTAATCCTAACGCCTTACAACCTTCCTCCAGATATGTGCATGCAAAGGGAATTTTTATTCTTGAGTATTTTAGTACCAGGTCCGAAGCATCCGAAACATTCCATTGATGTGTTTTTGCAGCCTCGGATAGAGGAATTGGAGCAGTTGTGGTATACCGGGGTTCAGACATATGATTTTGCAAGGAAAAAAAATTTTACAATGCGTGCGGTGCTTATGTGGACAATAAGCGACTTCCCTGCTTACGGGATGTTATCAGGTTGGACTACGCATGGGCGATTGTCTTGTCCATATTGTCTCAATCGGACAGATGCGTTTCAATTGAAACATGGTCGGAAAACAAGTTGGTTTGATTGTCACCGCCGATTTCTACCGATTCACCATGCATATCGAAGAAATAAGCGGTTGTTTAGAAAGAACAAATATGTTCGTGTTCCTCCTCCTGTTTATATTTCCGGGGAAGATCTAGAAGCAGAAATTGATCATTATGGTGCATTGGAAACAGTCAATCGTGGTGGAAATTGGCACACTCCAGCTAATATGCCGGATGGATATGGGGAGCATCACAATTGGCATAAGAAAAGCATATTCTGGAAGCTTCCGTATTGGAAGGATCATTTGCTTAGACACAATTTGGATGTCATGCACATAGAGAAAAACGTTTTTGATAACATCATGCATACAGTGTTAAACGTGCGTGGAATAACTAAAGACAGCGGTAAGTCAAGGTTAGACTTGCCTGATTTTTGTTGTCGGAATGAGTTACATATTACAAGAAATGGGAAAGCACATGTCCCCATATTTCGATTGGGTGCGAAAGAAAAGTCAGCTTTGTTCAAATGGGCGACATCTGATGTGAAGTTCCCAGACGGGTACCTATCTAATTTAGCTAAATGTGTTGAGAAAGGGCAAAAGTTTTCCGGGATGAAGAGTCATGAATGTCACGTCTTTATGCAACGACTACTTCCTTTTGCATTTGCTGAACTTCTACCAGGAAATGTACACGAAGCAATTGCAAGTATATAAATTTAAATTAATCACATATTGCGAATTTAAGATTTTTTATATATAATTAATATATATATATATATATGAAATGGAAAATTAACATTATTATCTTATATATCATGTGATTGTTATTGTAGGCATTGGAGCATTTTTTCGGGATCTTTGTACCCGTACTTTGTCAGAAGATGTTATTGCACAACTTGATTCTAGTATTCCTATTTTGTTGTGCAACATGGAGAAAATATTTCTCCCAGCCTTCTTTGATGGTATGGAACATCTACCTATTCATCTCCCTCACGAAGCAGAACTTGTGGGACCTGTGCAGTATCGATGTAAGTACCCATTCGAGCGATTCATGGGACATTTGAAGCGGAAGGCTAAAAATCTAGCCAAAGTTGAAGGCTCAATAGTAGTAGGAAGTTTAGCAGAAGAAACTTCTCACTTCACGGGGTACTATTTTGGCTCGAAGGTTCGCACACGGAAAAGGGCAGCACGGCGATATGATGATGGAGGTTTAGGCCGAACATATGCTAATGAAGGTGTCCCGGATATCTTTTCTTCAATCGGTCGATTATGTGGAAGAGTGAAATTAGTTTGGTTTGCCAATGAAAAAGACCATCATAGTGCACAAACGTATATCCTCTTAAATTGTGAAGAAGTTAGTCAATTTAAGACATAAGTGTATAAACATATATACATATATATGGCTAAATCATATGCTAGCTTTATACCAATTACGATATGTATCTTAATTACAATTTTAAATACTTTTGTATGCAATGAATTTGTTAGACAAGTCCGAGAAGTCATTGAAGGAATCTCAGACGATGAAATCAACAAGCCTAAAGATTAACATTTTGCCCCGTGGTTGAAGACGCAAGTACGTAAAAATTTAAAGTGATCTGATTAATTACTAACTTTGACAATTAACCTAATACATATTTTGATTACTTTTGTAATTAAATTAATTAATGATATAGGTCGAGTATGGGGATACCGCATATCCACTCTGGTTCCATGAGTTAATAAAAGGCCTCATATCGAAGATAACGAGTGCACCCATGTATTGCACACGCGGATATATATTTCATACATTCAAATACGGCAATCAAAGAACTACTGCCAACTACGGGGTATGTGTGCGGGGCGAAATATATTTTTATGGAGTGTTGCAAGACATAAGTGAAGTTGAGTACCCCGGTTGCTTAGGTTTGAAATGTGTTATGTTCAAATGTGACTGGTTCGATCCAACAGTTGATCGAGGCGTCCGTAAAAACAAATTTGGGGCAGTAGATGTCAACCAATCACGACGTTACAATAAGTATGAGTCATTTATCCTAGCATCACAAGCAGAACAAGTCAGCTTTGTTCCATATCCGCGAGTTCGCACCACCCGTATCTCATGGTTATCAGTTATAAAAGTTTCTCCGAGGGGTCGAATTGTGGGGGTTGAGGATCTACCAATGCAGCAAGATCATTGCTCTGATATGTCAGTACTAAATGAGAGCACTGATGACATCCTTTTGATAGATCCTCAAAACAGGCAAGTTGAATATCTCCCAGACGATACAGAGGAAGAAGATGAGGAAGATGAGTTCGAAGAAAGTGATGAACCGGATGATCAAGAAACGGATGTGTCTTCGTCCGAAATGAATCAGAGTGACCGCGCTAGCTAGTAATTATTGTGAATTTAATGTATTAATATAATATTATGATCGAGTAATTATTATGAAATTTAAGTGATATGATTTCTATGAAATGCCCTAAACCCCAAACTTGATCCCATCTCCGATCTCCACTCATTTTCCGTCGTAGGTGCGGCGATTAATAAATTACAAGACATATGTGTCTATGTGTCTTGTAATTTATTAATTGCCCCAACTACGGCGGGAAATGAGCGGTGATCGGAAATGGGATGAAGTTTGGGGTTTAGGGGATTTCAAAGGAATCGTCGCTAACTGTGATTGTCACAAAATCGTTGCACAATTAGCAACGATTTAGCCACGAATAATGATGAATCGTGGCCAAATCGTCGCTAATTGTGATTGTCACAAAATCGTTGCAAAATTAGCCACGATTTAGCCACGATTCATGAAATACCCTAAACCCTAAACCTTAAGCCCTAAACCCTAAACCTGAACCTATTAACATATTATTCTATTATGCATATCTCAATGAAATTCATCTTGACTTTATAGAATTGTTCGGAAATGAAAACTCGGTCAATCACAGTAATATCCACAAACTGAATCATTGTATTAATAATCTAACATGTACGCAAACTCTCTGTTTCACTCATTCTTCAATCTCTATGAACTTATAGATACTTTCATGATTTTGGGTTTACGGTAAACATGTAAAGTTGTTTCTGGAATGTGCAATCGACGTTACAGTTTTTGTACCTATACCCTAAACCCTAAAACATATTTTACAAATTTCCTCACTAATTCGTTGCAACATTTGCGACAATTTGGCGACGAATCGTCGCTAATTCGTCGCAAACTGTGAATGTCACAAAATCGATGAAAAATTTGCGACGATTTAGCCACGATTCGTCATAATGCCCTAAACCCTAAACCCTAAACCCTTTGCCCTAAACCCTAAACCCTAACATATTAACATATAATTGTATTATGCATCTCTCAATGAAATTGATCTTGACTTTAGAGAATTGTTCGGAAATGAAAACTTGGTCAATCACAGTAATATCCACAAACTGAATCATTGTATTAATAATCTAACATGTACGCAAACTCTCTGTTTTACTCATTCTTAAATCTTTATGAACTTATAGATACTTTCATGATTTTGGGTTTACGGTAAACATGTAAAGTTGTTCCTGGAATGTTGCAATCGACGTTACAGTTTTTGTACCTATACCCTAAACCCTAAAACATATTTTACAAATTTCCTCACTAATTCGTTGCAACATTTCGATTTGGCGACAAATCGTTGCTAATTCGTCGCAAACTGTGAATGTCACAAAATCGATGCAAAATTTGCGACGATTTAGCCACGATTCATCATAATGCCCTAAACCCTAAACCCTAAACCATTTGCCCTAAACCCTAAACCCTAACCTATTAACATATAATTGTATTATGCATCTCTTAATGAAATTGATCTTGACTTTAGAGAATTGTTCGGAAATGAAAACTCGGTCAATCACAGTAATATCCACAAACTGAATCATTCTATTAATAATCTAACATGTACGCAAACTCTCTGTTTTACTCATTCTTCAATCTCTATGAACTTATATATACTTTAATGATTTGGGGTTTACGGTAAACATGTAAAGTTGTTTCTGGAATGTTGCAATCGACGTTACAGTTTTTGTACCTATACCCTAAACCCTAAAACAGATTTTACAAATTTCCTCACTAATTCGTTGCAACATTTGCGACGATTTGGCGACGAATCGTCATAAATTATGAATTTAATTTACAGCGTGTCAGTAAATTAAACTCCCGCGTGTGGGAAATACAATAAATTAATATTCCTCACAAAATCGTTGCAAAATTAGCGACGATTTAGCCACGGTCTAATTGCGACGATTTAGGCACGACCATTAATTCTTTATAAACACACGCTCAGATCACATTCATTCTCTCACAATTTTCATTCTCTCTTCCTCTTGCTCTCCTCCTCCCGAATTCCTTGCGAAAAAAAGGTAATTTTTTTTTTTAATGTTTTTAATTTTAGTTAGTATAGATAGGAATGAAACAATTTAGGTCGGTAGAAACGTAATCAAATTAGGAAAAATCGCAGACTGCCCGGGTGTTTATAGATAGTAATTGTTTTTCATTTTTATGCAGATGGGCCATCGGCGTTCACATTACGCTCAGTTTTTGTGAGAGATTGGTGATACATCGGGTACCGGATTGCCCGTGTCTTCTGAGGCTACGGAGATGGATTTCGTCTCGGCGACACAAACACAGAGTGATCCGCCGCCACAACCACCTCAGATTCCGCAACCTGAAGGCCGTGCCCCGGCCCCATATGCACACATGACGGTTCATGATTTGCTTGCGCAGCCGGGCCGTCATAGGCTTAAGAGATTAGGTCCGGATCATACTGGCGGGTCGGAATGGTAATATATATATATATATATTTTTTACATTTATTATTACATATTTATATTTATTTCTAACAATTTATAATTTTACAATTTTTTGTTTCAGGTTTGGAGTTGAATCCAAAGTTGGACGCACCATTTCTGAAATCATCAAGTCATATTTTATCGAGCCTCATACCAATTTTACCCAGCTCCCGCCACACGTCAAGGAGACATGGTTCAAGATGTTTGCGGTACGTATGAAAAAATAATTTTTTTCCCCATAATTATTTTAATTATATTTAAATATATATTTAATTTAATTTTATAAAATATGTAATTATTTTTGTTTCTCATGCAGCAAAAATATGACTGGGATCTTTCGATTCATGGCGAGGTTGAAGCTTTGTTTCTCGAGAGGGTGAAGTTTCGTATCCAAGGGGTGGTTGGTGAATGGAAGAAAGCATGGAAGAATTCTGCCGATTTAGCAAAGCCTCTGCACATGTGTTAGAGGGGGGATTAGCACCCCCTGGTTTAACTCGGTTCGAACCGAGATCGGTTCAATCAAGACCGGTTTACGATGGTTCGGATCGAGGATAAGTCGGCCCGAAAACATTGGGCCGAGCTCGGGATCTCGCTGAAAGCCCACCTCGGCTACCGATCTAGGCCCATCACAAGCCCAGTCCGTTACAACAGATGAAACCGGAATATTTCCTCTTTCCCGCCGATCTCGGAAATGGAAATATTCCTTGCGAATAGACCGCCAAAGAATAAGGAATATATCCTTATCTCGGAGGGGAATCCAGAATATTTCCATTCCCTAATCGAGCAAGGAAAAGGGAATATTCACATTTAGAGCCGCCTCAAGACAATATAAATAGAGGAGAAGGTTCATTCATCAAGACATACACAACTTCCGCAGAGACAGAGAATACAAGAGAGCTCATTACCGATCTCAAGTCTTTTGTCTTTGCCTTCTTACTTAAAATCCGTTGTAACCGCCGACCTTGATCAATAAACGAGATTCCGACCAAAGTACTGTTTTACCCTTTTTGTGTGATTTACGGATAAACAATTGGCGCCGACTGTGGGGAGTAATAGAACAGTACTTTCGGATATCGTTTGATTGAAGTTCGGCAATGGTTCTTCCAGTCGATACCACCGCAGCCCTCGTCAACAGCTCAGAAAACGATGATCAAAACCCTCGGGCTGACGAACTCAATCCAACCGACACTGAGTTACCGACAACCGGAGGAGGACCCCCTCCTTCTAGCGCCATCACGCCGAACTTGCTCGCAGTCAGGCATGCGCCGAACTTGTTCGCAGTCAGGCATCACGCCGACCTTGCTCGCAGTCAGGCAATGCGCCGAACTTGTTCGCAGTCAGGCATCGCGCCGACCTTGTTCGCAGTCAGGCATCGCACCGACCTTGCTGGCAGTCAGGCATCACGCCGACCTTGCTCGCAGTCAGGCAATGCGCCGAACTTGTTCGCAGTCAGGCATCGCGCCGACCTTGTTCGCAGTCAGGCATCACGCCGACCTTGCTCGCAGTCAGGCAATGCGCCGAACTTGTTCGCAGTCAGGCATCGCGCCGACCTTGTTCGCAGTCAGGCATCGCGCCGACCTTGCTCGCAGTCAGGCAACGCGTCGAACTTGCTCGCAGTCAGGCATGCGCCGAACTTGTTCGCAGTCAGGCATCACGCCGACCTTGCTCGCAGTCAGGCAATGCGCCGAACTTGTTCGCAGTCAGGCATCGCGCCGACCTTGTTTGCAGTCAGGCATCGCGCCGACCTTGCTGGCAGTCAGGCATCGCGCCGACCTTGCTCGCAGTCAGGCATCACGCCGACCTTGCTCGCAGTCAGGCAACGCGCCGAACTTGCTCGCAGTCAGGCATGCGCCGAACTTGTTCGCAGTCAGGCATCACGCCGACCTTGCTCGCAGTCAGGCAATGCGCCGAACTTGTTCGCAGTCAGGCATCGCGCCGACCTTGTTGGCAGTCAGGCATCGCGCCGACCTTGCTCGCAGTCAGGCATCACGCCGACCTTGCTCGCAGTCAGGCAATGCGCCGAACTTGTTCGCAGTCAGGCATCGCGCCGACCTTGTTCGCAGTCAGGCATCGCGCCGACCTTGCTCGCAGTCAGGCATCGCGCCGACCTTGCTCGCGGTCAGGCATCACGCCGACCTTGCTCGCAGTCAGGCATCGCGCCGACCTTGCTCGCAGTCAGGCATCGCGCCGACCTTGTTCGCAGTCAGGCATCGCGCCGACTTTGCTCGCAGTCAGGCATCGCGCCGACCTTGCTCGCAGTCAGGCATCGCGCCCACCCCGCTCGCAGTCAGGCATCGCGCCGACCTTGCTCGCAGTCAGGCATCGCGCCCACCTTGCTCGCAGTCAGGCATCGCGCCGACCTTGTTCGCAGTCAGGCATCGCGCCGACCTTGTTCGTCGAACTCAAAAGCCGAACTCCAACAGTTCGCCGACCTTGTTCGTCGAACTCAAAAGCCGAACTCCAACAGTTCGCCGAACTCGAAAGTTCACCGAATTTGAAAGATCGCCGAACTCAAAAAGTTTGCATCTTCAAAAAAAAAAAAAAAAAAAAAAAAAAAAAAAAAAAAAAAAAAAAAAAAAAAAAAAAGACGCTGTTCTACCTAGCTACGCTCTTGCTATCAAGCTTTCTCCTCTATCAAGTGACAATACACTCGGATTCGATTTGCAAAATAGTAAGCCGAATTCTCAGCATTCGCAAATTATAAGCCGGATGACGCAATTCCCAGATTGTCTGAGCCAAATAAGTCGAGTCTGTCTCGCACACTCAGATCCAATATGGGAACTAAGCCGATCAATCGACGATCGCCGACCTAGAAGCAGGTCGTAAGATCGAGTTCATTCTCTACACCCCGGCTAAGACCGTATTATGTACGGCACCAATTGTGTGCACAATGAACTCGAGAGGATATGTAACACGACCTCGGAATTAACAGTCAAGAAACGACTAAGTAAGATGAAGCTTCCACAGCTCGCAAAGCCATCTTATGATTAACTGCGAATGGCTTGATCCTTCTTTCGAAGGTACGTAGGCAGCCCTCACAAGGCGCAGCTATAACATTAATAAAATTTTACCAAGGCATTCTACCGAACTCCAATAGTTCGAACCTTCAAAGCCAAACTTTATGTTTGCCGAACTCCAACAGTTCGTATTTTCTAAGCCAAACTTTATGTTTGCCGAACTCCAACAGTTCGTATTTTCCAAGCCAAACTTTTAGTTTGCCGAACTCCAACAGCTCGTATTTTCTAAAGTCAAACTTTTCGTTTGCCGAACTCCAACAGTTCGTATCCTCTAAGTCAAACTTTTAGTTTGCCGAACTCCAACAGTTCGTATTTTCTAAGTCAAACTTTTAGTTTGCCGAACTCCAACAGTTCGTATTTTCTAAGTCAAACTTTTTCGTTTGCCGAACTCCAACAGTTCGTATCTTTTAAGCCAAACTTTTAGTTTGCCGAACTCCAACAGTTCGTATTTTCTAAGTCAAACTTTTCGTTTGCCGAACTCCAACTGTTCGTATTCTCTAAGTCAAACTTTACGTTTGCCGAACTTCAACAGTTCGCATTTTCAACCACCAACGGTTACACATCAACGTCCTGGCCAGACGATCTGATAAAGCCGAGCTTAGCTCGCACGCATCCTCATGGTGCAATGGATAATACACTTTCCACATTCAAAGCCGAGATCAGTCTCGCACCAACTTCTCAGATTATCCGAGCCAAATAAGCCGAGCCCGTCTCGCACACTCGGATTCAATGTGAGAAACCTAGAGCATATTAAGATGAGCTGTTCACGTACTCTTAAACTAAACTCTAGGGTCAAGCCGAACGTC
Organism: Eutrema japonicum; assembly: GCA_030161315.1. NCBI lineage: Eukaryota > Viridiplantae > Streptophyta > Magnoliopsida > Brassicales > Brassicaceae > Eutrema > Eutrema japonicum. The sequence goes on from BSQW01000011.1 coordinate 48,099,061, forward strand.
CTTCCTCGCAAATCTAAGCCGACTTCTCAACAGTCGCAAAACTAGTAAGCCGATTTCTCAACAGTCGCAAAAACAAGTAAGCCGATTTCTCAACAATCGAAAAAGCAGTAAGCCGATCTACGATAGGGATTGCCGACCTCGAGCAGGTTCAGTCGAATTTATCCTCTTCACCCGGCTAAGACCGTACAGTTTACGGCACCACTGTGTACGATAAATTCGAGAGGTTCGTATTATGTACGACTTCAAATATATCAGAGCTCAACAACCCGAGAAAAATCAGCCGAATTCAAAATTCAATAGACTAGTCAAACCGCGAGAATTCCGATCTTCACTTTCGAAAGAAGTTCGCCGGACTCAAAATTCGCCGAACCTAAAAATCCGCCGCACTCGAAATAGAATCTGATCAGATCGTACCGATCTCAGTTTTAACCGAGCTAAAGAATACTCCCCAAAAATTCACCGAACTCATAAACTCCCTCGCCGAACTGAGGGGGGGACCAATTGTTAGAGGGGGGATTAGCACCCCCTGGTTTAACTCGGTTCGAACCGAGATCGGTTCAATCAAGACCGGTTTACGATGGTTCGGATCGAGGATAAGTCGGCCCGAAAACATTGGGCCGAGCTCGGGATCTCGCTGAAAGCCCACCTCGGCTACCGATCTAGGCCCATCACAAGCCCAGTCCGTTACAACAGATGAAACCGGAATATTTCCTCTTTCCCGCCGATCTCGGAAATGGAAATATTCCTTGCGAATAGACCGCCAAAGAATAAGGAATATATCCTTATCTCGGAGGGGAATCCAGAATATTTCCATTCCCTAATCGAGCAAGGAAAAGGGAATATTCACATTTAGAGCCGCCTCAAGACAATATAAATAGAGGAGAAGGTTCATTCATCAAGACATACACAACTTCCGCAGAGACAGAGAATACAAGAGAGCTCATTACCGATCTCAAGTCTTTTGTCTTTGCCTTCTTACTTAAAATCCGTTGTAACCGCCGACCTTGATCAATAAACGAGATTCCGACCAAAGTACTGTTTTACCCTTTTTGTGTGATTTACGGATCAACAACATGGATAAAGTCGTATGGGACGGCTTGGTGCGGTATTGGCTAGATCCAAAGTCCATCATAACTTCGGAGAAGTGTTCGGCTTTCCGCAACACCGTTGGTTCAGACGGAAAACTCAAGGCTTGCCTCATACAGCCGGGCAAACACCTTTTGCAGGTGTTCGTCTACAGATGGTAATTAAATTTATTTAAATTAATTTATTTATGTAATTTACTTCGTCAATAACATAGTTTTTTTCCTTAGGCTGCCGAAGACGGAGGTGTAATCCCTCCGATGACCAAGGTTTTTGAGCGGACGCACCGAAAGAAGGATGGTTCCATTGTTTCAGAGACGGCCGAGCAGATCTTCAATGAGGTGAATTCCAAGGTCACCGAACGAGAGACACAGCTCTCTCAACAGCTATCTCCAGGTGGTTCGTCGGTCATGTCTGGAGGGTTGACCACACCCGATATTGACCGGATCTTCGAGCAGGTAGTACTTATTAATTTTTAGTTTTTAATTTTTTTAAAAATTTCTAATTGTAAATTTAAATATAGGTTGCCCCTAAGAGAAAGGGGAAGGTTTTCGGGATGGGATCTATTCGAGATGTCTCTGCCGCCTCTTCATATGCTCCGCGACGACGATCGCCAGAAGATGATCCAGTCATCTTACGTGCCACGATTACGAGTCTTCGGAAGCGGGTTGAGACCGAGCCTACTCGGTATATGGCTTATCAGGCGAAGATTGCGAGTCTTCAGCAGCGGGTTGAAATGGATGCTACGCAGAATGACTCACTCTTCGACATCTTGGCAGAAGGAAACCCGACAATGCAAGCCATGTTGCGGGAAAAGCGAAGAAGCCGAGCAGAGGCAGAGGCAGCGGCAGCGGCAGCGGCAGAGGCAGCGACAGCGACAGCGGCAGCGGCACAAGCAGCAGGCACATCAGGTTCGTCGAGACGTCCCGAAGACGATTTGAATCTCGACGAATACGATATAGTTATTTAGATTTAAGATTTCGAACTCTAAATTTGTTTTTTTTTGTAAGAAAATATAATATATTTTCTAATAAAATATTATTATATATTTTTTTTAAAATTTCATTTTATAATTTTGAAATTAATATAATTTCAAAAATAATAATAAAAAGCATATATATATGAATCGTCGTTAATTCGATGATAAACAAAAGTCCTCGTTAATTCGTTGCTAATTTAATCGTCATAAAATCGTGGCTAATTTACAACGATTGTACGACGATTTATTAGCGACTATGTTACGACGATTAATTAGCAACGATTTTATGACAATTAATTAGCAACGAATTAACGACGACAATTGTTTGCCATCGAATTAACATTGAAATATTTACTTTCGAATTTCCATCGTTTTTAAGACGTATTTATATTCGTCGTAATTTCAATGTAAAATTTACGACGATTTTACAACGATAATTTACCGACGAATTAGCTACGAATTTTTGTCCCTCGTACTTTTCCGACGATTTTACGACGATTTGTGGTTTGCGACGATCAGTTAACAACGATCTATGTTTCGTCGCAAATTCGATTGAAACCCTCTTTTGCAACGATTTTACAATGATATCGTTCGTTGCAAAAAGAATGTTTTCTTGTAGTGAAAGACGGTGGAGATTGGTTACATTTTCTCTGACAATCGGAACACTCCCCTGCTGAGGATGAGCTTTGACAATGGGGACGACAAATCACATTGTATTCCACTTCTGATTTTGCTTCACCGCCGATCACAATGACCGCTATTATCATCATCATTATCCACACAATGCTCAAATTTTTACCCATCTTTCTTGTTTATGTTTTTTGGGGGGAATGAATGAGTCAAGATGTGAACTTACATCTCTATTTATAACTTCAAAGTAGTGGCAAATATGTCATTTCCAATTGAAAAAAAATTAAGTTTATTATTTTATATTATTTTGGACACATAAATCTGAGGGTATAATATCAAGGTGTGAATATTTCATATTATAAAAATACATTTTTAATCATAGTTTAGACACATAGTTTGAAAAAAATTTAAGTTTATTATTTTATATTATTTTGGACACATAAATCTAAAGGTATAATAATATCAAGGTGGAAATATTTTATATTATAAAAGTACAAGTACATTTTTAATAATAGTTTTATTGATTTTCTATATTTCATATGAAAAAAAAATCTATATTTCCTTTGTTTGGATTTTTCATGTAGATTTAGTTTTAAAATAAAATATTTTCTACCAATTCTAACATGAAATATGAAATTACTATAGAAAAATGTATGATATTATTAGATTTGTTTATTACAAAGTATTATAGATATATCTTATTATTATAACATCCATTTTTTAAAAAAACTCAAAAATAATTAATTTCTATTTTTTATATTTGATAGGTGTCATATTTTAATTTTTTTTTTTACATTAGTTATCTTTAGTTTTAGTTTTTATCATTCTTTCAAGCATTGAAACTACTAATAGAATTTTGTTATCATTTAACTTTTAAAATCTTATAATATTATGAAAATTTGCATGTTTTATATTTTTAATATGTAATCATTTTAATTTTTTGTTAACAAATCAATTATCGTTATTTTTAATGTTTTTATATTAAGGTTAATAGAAAGTTATTGGCCGAGGCCCATACGTCTCCCTTAGTAGCTAAATATCCCCCTCCCAAGCGAAAATTGGATTAGAAATTCGGTTTCAACAATTTTAATGAATATCATATTTTTGCTTTGTAGTTAACCAGTAAAATGACGTCAAAAAAAAGTTTACCAATAAAATTTACAAAAGCGTGTAAATGATTTATCTATTTTTGAATTTCAGATTATTTTGGTGAAATTTATTTCATACCGGACATTGGATACGTAATCTAAATATTAGAATGAGAATTTGGAGACATAATTGAAAGAACATTAATTTAACCATCGACCAAAATAACATATTTTAAAACTTTTGTTCTAAATTTAGCATCACAAGTTGAAAATGACGATAATAGAACAAATTTTGATAATAATAGCACAATTTTAATATTAAAATAACCTACAATATTTTTCTAATGGGGACAAACTAAACTCTAAATTAGAAATAGTGAACTCAAACATAATGTTTAATTTTATTTTAAATTTATTTTGGGTAAACAAGTTTTTTTACATAATTATTTGTGTTATTTTCGAAATTATAAATTTAGGGTGCTAGTTTTGGCACAAATATATAAATTTTGTGTTGTTTTAGGGTATTTCTATTGATTTAAAATATAATTATTTATTTTATGTGTATCCTTCTTTAAATTGTTAAATGTGTTAATATAAATTCATTATCATTCTGACATTTTTCACCTTTATATTTTAAATTTATAATTTTTTGAAGTATTTTGTTTAACAATTAAGTGTCCTAAGTTTCAATAAATATCATATTTTGTTGAGGAGATTACTAATAAATTTTATTTAAGAGTTGAACTATAAATAATTTATACTAGATTCACACTCGCGCTCTCGCGCGATATAATTTTTTAATAGATTTATAGTTCAATCAGAGGGTTTCTTTTATTGTTCTTATTGAGTCATTCATATTTTATAATTTGGTACTTCTTTGGTTTGTGAATAATATTTTATCAACTAAAATAATAATTAATTTATCAGTTAGACATACTTTTTCAAACTTATCTTAGAGATTTATTAGTTTTCATACTTTATATATATATATATATATATATATATATATATATATATAATTTGTTAATTGTTGATTGTGATCGGACCGCATCGGACCGGATCAACCAATGGACCCGGTGGTCCGAAGGACTCTCCAATTTGCTTTCCGGTTCGGATTTCAAAACATTGATTTAATGTATTAAAATAATTTTTTATAACATAATTTTTGTATGATTTAAGTTACAATCAAAAAAATTCAGATATATATAGCAAAACGGGTAAAAATGCGGTGTTATCATGTCGATAGCACATTATCGACATAACCGAAATGCAGAAATTTGGTCACCTTTATTTGTGACTTTGGAAGACCGCTCAAACCTTCGAATCTCATCGAAACGAGATCCTTTGCATCTTCCGGTCTCGTACAGACCACTATTCAAGATAACAATTCAGTTATGGGGTTGAAAAGTTTCCTCGGTTTTAAGGCCGGAGGAAAAGCACCTCTCAGGGAGAGTAAAAGTGATGGAAAGATTTTCTCCTTTGCGGAGGAGTATGATGAAAACTATCTCTCCCAATGGGAGGAAGTTGAAGGCTGAATCAGCTTCAGTACATCCAAGACGTTCTTGGAGAAATAGCCGAAGTTAATGGCAAGAAATTTGATCTTCGCTGAGGTGGAGGATGGGCCAACAAATAGTAAGGATAATGGGCTGAAAATCGTGAGAGGTATAGTGGGCCAAGCCCACTTTAAGCAATCGCCGGAAATGGAGGAAGGGAGGAGAGGCTTGGTCCTCTGAACTTTTGTAAATATGTAAATAAGAATAAATAGTCGGATATTTAGCAGATCGGCTACTTTACCGGGTATCCGTTATATGCAAAAAAGAAATGGTAATTTATTTCTCTATTTGTAAGGGTTAGATGGGGTAAAAAGTATTCCAAATTTTTAAAGTATATGAATCCGTGCCCATCCCTACTTTGCAGTGTCAAGGTGTAAATTTTCTTAATTACTTATTAGGCGTGCCACATAATAATTTTAGTAAATAGTAATTGTCCATTTATGCAAAAAGCAAACATAAGAAGAAGAAGAAAAACAACGGAAGAAAAGAGTCAAAAGGTTGACGTCAAGGTAAACAAAAACCAAAACAAAATAGTCAAAAGGTGAAATTCACAATGGTTTATATACTGACACCGAACCTTCGTTTAGGTCCAGAGTCTCTCCTACTTCACTCTCAGAACGAACTCGCCGTCGTATTCGAACTACTTGTCTCTTTCTCAGTCACCGGCGATAACGGCGGAGGAACGCCGTGCGTTAGCAATCTAGCATCATCTCCGCTGCTCACGTCAATCTCCACCACTGATAGCTGATTCAAACCAAGTAGATTCAAGCTCTTTTAGAACTTATTGAAATAGAAAACTAAGATATAAAATGGAGTAGCTCATGAGAGCTTTATTGTGCAAGAAAGTAAAAGAGAAGAAAGAAAATTTAGTTGTCACCAAGAACAAATAAACTTCAGATTGATATTCATAGAAAGATGAAAGAGAGGTTGCTGAGAGCAACCTTCGTTACAATGCTTAGATTCCTAACAATCATATTTATATAAAATCTCTTGCAAGAAAATCCTAAAAATATGGGCCTTTCTTTGACACTTCATTGCTTGTTGAATAATCATTGGGCTTGGGCTTGACTTCTTCTTACACTCCTCCGCAAACTTAGCGTCGAGTGAAAACCGAAATGCGAAGTTTGAAAGCGCAAATGAAGATGGCTTTGAAAGTAGCATTAGTAGTTGAAGATCCAGGTGAAGTAGGTAGATGACTTTATTCTGCTTGGAGAATAGTCATTAGTGTGAGAACTTTTGCAGGTTCTTTTGACCTATTTGTCTCACAACGAGTCCGGGTTTTTCCCGCTAACTCGACTAATCTATCTCACAGCCAAGAAGAAATTTCTTCCTACACCTTCCGAAACTCAACTAACTCTCTGTTTCCTAATCATATACCACCAAAAATCTGCACTTAAACAATCTGTCATTTTTACTGACATTCCCTTGAGCACCTTGTGTGCGCTCAACACAAATAAAAACTTGCATCCTTAAACACAGCCCAAACAAAAAAACCCAAGACAATCCATTCTAGCTTCATGAGTTCCATTCCTAGGAATCTAAACCATCCAGCATAACCACCAACGGACAATCACATGTTCATCCTACTCTATCACACGGCATTACTCTTTAATCTATGTCTCAGAAGAGGGTACAAACACGTTACCATTCTGTCTTCTTCCTCGACGGCACAGTTCTCCGACAGTGGCAGTTCCCGACCAAAATCTCGGCGTTTCTCGGTGCCATATCTGTTTCTCCTCCACCGGCTTCTGAGTCCGGTTTCTTCTCGTCGGGCTTCTTCTCTGCCTTCGACACCATGGATTCTCTCTCCCAGCCGTTATTGGACCTTGCCTGAGCCATAGACCTTGTAGAATTAGAGAACAACAAGCTTGAAGGGGCTGTGAAACAACAGTGGCAGCGTAAGCTAGGATTGTCTCCACAGGATGGAATCGATTAGACAGGAACACAAAACCCATGGATCGACTGGCTCTGATACCATGATAGCTGATTCAAACCAAGTAGATTCAAGCTCTTTTAGAGCTTATTGAAATAGAAAACTAAGATATAAAATGGAGTAGTTCATGAGAGCTTTATTGTGCAAGAAAGTAAAAGAGAAGAAAGAAAATTTAGTTGTCACCAAGAACAAATAAACTTCAGATTGATATTCATAGAAAGATGAAAGAGAGATTGCTGAGAACAACCTTCGTTACAATCCTTTAGATTCCTAACAATCATATTTATATAAAATCTCATGCAAGAAAACCCTAAACATATGGACCTTTCTTTGACACTTCATTGTTTGTAGAATAATCATTAGGCTTGGGCTTGACTTCTTCTTACAACCACCTCCGGCAAATCTCGTATCTCTTCCTTCTGAATCCCTCTCAAAACCTCGACGATCTCGTCCATCGACGGCCGGACTTCTCTCTCCTGTTGCAAACACCGAAACGCCAATTCAGCAACCGACATCATCATCCTCTTCACGGAAGGATCCCTCGCGAATCCGAGAGATAGATCCGCGAGCTCGTGAACGGCGTCGTTTTGGATCTTGGCGATCGCCATGTTCGCGAGGTTGATATCGTGGCAGTGTCTGGTTATATCGACGGCTTCTTTGGATGAGATTAGTTCGGAGAGGACGACTCCGAAGCTGTAAACGTCGCTCTTCTCGTTGAGACGGTAACATTGGTAATACTCAGGGTCAACATATCCCGGAGTTCCTTGCGGCGCGGTGGAGATATGAGTTTGATCAATCGGAAACAACCGCGAGAGACCGAAATCAGCTACTTTCACTTGGTAATTGCTATCTAGAAGAATGTTTGTAGTCTTGACATCTCTGTGTATGATCCCTAAAAACCAGACGATTTCATCACAAATCAATTTCAATTTTCAGGAATCTCTTTGTGTGTGTGTGTTTGTTCAGTTTGTGTTTACCTGAGGCATGGAGGAAAGACAATGCACTAGCGGTTTGAATAGCGATGTTGAGCCGTCCAGGCCAGCAAATAGGTCGAGATTCTGCTTGGTCTCCATGGAGATGATCAGCGAGTGTGCCATTAGAAGTGTATTCGTAGACTAGGAGTAGCTCTCGGCTATGTCTTGTTGTGCATCCGTATAGAATCACTAGGTTCGGGTGTTTTAAGGACTTCAAGATCTCGATCTCGTTCTTGAATTGCTCCACGCGTCTGAGCGACCTCCCGAAGAGTCGTTTTACAGCCACGGCTCGTCCGTCCTTTAGTATGCCTTCAGAATTGCATATGCGTTTAAAAGCCAAGTTTTGGAGCTTATTTGGTACATAATCGAGTTTTGTTCTTACCGTAGTAGACAGTACCGAAGCCTCCATCTCCAAGCTCTCTAGAGAAATTCTCAGTGGCTTCCTCTAGTTCTTCATAGCTGAAGACTTGAACTCCAAAGTAGACACTTCCGTTTCCGAGGTTAGAGATTGATGGCAAAAGAGAGTGGTTGCTTCCGGAGATTGTTGTGGAAGTTGGAGTGGTTGACATTGTATAATTGCTTGAGTAAGGCGTTGCTGTTGAAAGGCCTTTGCTTGTGTATTGAGCTGTCAGTTTCTTTCTTCTCCGGATGAAGAAAAAGAACAAACCTCCTGCTAAAAGAGTGGCACCCAAGAATCCGCAAGCGAATCCGATGCCTAGAGACAATAAAAAGACATGAGCTTCGTTAGATTATGCTGTTTCAAAGGTATGTTCTATTGAAATTAGTTTCCTTGAAAGGAAAAGTATAGACACCTACCTAATTTTGCTGGTTTGGAGAGACCTGCACGAACAAATACCATAAGAAAAATGTCAGTTCAAACTCAAGACATAACTTAGAATCGTGATTGAAACAAAGCTTGAAAGTCAAGAGAGTTTCTCTAGATGGTCATCAGAAAAGGAATGTAAATCATATTCATGTTAGATAAAAGGCCAGGTCGGTAGGTGGGTGAGCATGCAGTGGTTGAGGAAGTGAGAATCTGGTTCTTGTGGAAGACGATTAGCTAATTAGCTTCAGACCGAACTAAGATTCAGATTAACTGAAATTAGGTTCTTTGAAAGGAAAATAATAGACGCCTACCACTTTTTTCATTCTTGAGGGGACCTGCATGAACAAATACCATGAGAAAAAGGTCAGTTTAAACTCAAGACAGAACGTTAGAACCGTTCTTAAAACAAAGCTTGAATTCAAGAGATCTGGTTCATAAGGAAGGAGATTAGCAAATCAGATTCAGATTAACTTAGGTCAGCTAAAATATTCAGTGAAACAGAGAAAGATAAATCATTACTCGTCTTTGCTATCTCATAATCGCAAGTATGCTCTTGAGGCTTGTCCATACAATAGCAAACGAATGCTCTCGAGCTCTCATTATGACCACAAGCTCCCCCTGATTTTATGCATCGTGAACAGTTACTGTTAAATGTAAGCTCGAAACCCTTGTCAAGAGCCTTCTTTATAACCTCCAGAGTCAGATTTTCCTCTTCTATCCACAAGGCATATCCAGAGACTGGAATACTGACATTTCTTTCACACGATGCACTTGACTCATCTAAGATAGCTCTATCCCAAAAATGTGAACGGGACGAGACAAAGTAACTTTCCCCACCAACATCATCCTCACAGGAAAACTTACTAATGTAAAAGTTTGGAGGAACATGTACCGTTGGATCAGAGCACTTGTAATAAAGCATTGCCACCATGGTGTCCAGAGAAAATGGAAGGACATCTTGGTTGATTGCTACATTCTCAGGGTATTGGGGACAACGATTATTGTGGTTATCCTTTCTGACAAGTCTTATGATGTCATAGTTCATCTCAAGGATTCTGAACTTAACCGAGGAGATGTTAAGCTCTGCAAAACCGTCGCTGCAGATGACCTTGAAATCTGGGTGACCGCACTCTTCTCTGCCAGATGTCCAAAAGGGATAAGAGAGTTGTATCTGGTTTCCGCAGGTAAACAGAGGAGAGCAGTGTATGTGACGCTCATCAACCGAGAAAACACAAGAGGGGATTACAAAGAGCATCCATATGATTGTATAGGACAAAGATTTTGTCAGAGACAGAGAAAGGTTGATCATGGTGCTCTACTCTGTTTTTTTTTTCTTCTTGCCTTTAGAGATGAACAAAAGAGGATGAAGAAGAGGTAAAAGACAGATGAGGAATAGGTGAATGGTTTTTGTCTAAGTCTTGGTTTTTTCCATGAGTTGGAAGAAGGAAAAGAAAACTAAGGTTTCTTTTTATATATTGTTTATCTGGAAATTTATGTCCAAACGGAAATTTCTTTGAAGTTTCTTTGGGTTAGGTTGACTGAGTCTTCGAATAGACTGGTAGATAATCAGGATATTAAATTATTTAAATTTTTTTTTTTTTTTTGCTTCGTTATAAAAAGATAAAAAAATATATATTTAGTGTTTTTTTTATTGGTTTTGATTAGCCATATGTATTCGGGTATTCGCTTCGGTTCCGGATAGGAATCATTCGATTCCGAGTATTTCGGGTAGAGAGGTTAAGGATCCATATAGATACCGATATGATTTCGGTTCGGTACCGGGTATTTCGAGTAGAGAGGTTTAGGAACCGAAAAATACAATATCCGATTTTTTTTTATCTTAATCGGTTTAGGGTATTTATTACCCAAAATGCCTAAAATATACCCGAAAACCCAATACAGTTCAAAAAAAATATACCCGAAATACCAATAATATACCTGAAAACCTGAAATTATATTCAAAAACCCGAAAATATATCCGAAAACAAAAAAAAACTAAATAAAATATATCCATAATACCGAAAATATACCCAAAAACCTGATATATATTTAATATTTTGGATATATAATTATATTTCAGGTATCCGAAATATTTTCGGTTCGGTTCTGGTATTACCTGATATCCACGGGTATCAATGAGTAGGATCCAATGGGTATTTTGGTAATTTTGAATCGGTTCTGGTTCAGGTATTTCAGTTCGATTCTGGTTCGGGTATTTCGGTTCTGATTTTTATGCCCAGGCCTAGCTTTGATAAAATATTAAATTCTTCTGTTTTTGTAGGACGACTTAAATGGCAATTGCCGTTGCAAAAACTTCACTTGGAAAAGTAAGAAATGTGGAAATCTCTGAAAGGACATCAAAAGAAAGAAGAAAGACTTGGCCGTAACTGGCCCTTCCTTTACTCTCCACTTTCTTTGTCAGTTTCAGACAATTTCAAAGAAAGAAGAGTGGAACAAGATAAAGACTCTTCAGTATTTACCATGGAAATTGAATGATGTTGATGAAGAAATTGTGATAAAGAAAGGAGACAGTTTCATGGTAAGGAGGAAACCATGAAAATGACTAGATGGAAATTTTGTCTTGATATAAGTTCCTAGGAATATCAGATTCTCTTGAGCTCACTAGGAAGTAAGGTATGTCTTAACACTGCTAAAACCAACATAAGGAAGATTGAAAGGAAAAGATATATGTGACTTGGTTAGAGAGATTGCAGAAAGAATGAGCTCTGCGGTTCTTGGTGATTTACCAATTGCGCAACTTAGGGATTATAGTTGCGGTATATGTCATAGTGGAACTTAAGAGAGGCTGCAGATCGATTTATGAGCAAGCCGTTATTTTCTTTTTGAGTCTGGTTGCATCGTAGTAATACTGCATAAATTTGGCAAAAGGAAGAACTAATATGATATGCATAAGAAACTTGCTGATAGATCAGAAACTTACCATTAGATCCATATGGAATCATTGGATTGCATTTGATATCTGATGAAGAGTTTGTCTTGCAGCAAACCGGATTGCCAACTTCGTAGCCGCAGATTCCACCAGTGGATTGACATTCTTTACACGGTTTCTCATCGATCCTCAGCTTCACCTCAAATCCTTCTTTAAGAACACTTACAAAACGGGTCAAATTCAAAGCTCCCCCTTCTATGTCATAACTCGTGGGAACAGTGATGTTGAAACTCGCACCACAGTTTTCATGATTTTCATTGTTCCGATGCACTGAGGCAACACCAATCTTTGGACATGTGAAATTTGTGGGGTTGTGAAGATGAGGTTCGCAGAGATAGTAAACAAAGAGGGTCTTGTAATTCGGCGAAAGCTCAAATAGTTCAGGAGTCAACGTTGTGCCGGTGAATGTAGCATTGCAGAAGGGTTCACCAAGAAAGTCTTGCCTCGCAAGTCTAAGAGTGTTAGTTGAGTTGTCTATTTGGAGGACACTGTACATCTGATCTGAGGATATAAAAAAAGTCTTCTTTTTGTTGGAACTAATTTTTTGTCAAAGCCTGAGGGTTTGATAAAATTGTGTTAGTGTGAAAAGAAATGAGTTAAGCTCTTTCTAATGAAATGTTTTCATTAACCGAGAAATGTTTTCTCGTGTATATATGTTGGAATGGTTGTGTCTTAAATGAACAACATGAGAGAAGAAAAGCCATACGTGCGACGTTCGCATCTTGGGCCTTGATTGGGCCCGTGGACTTTTTGAGGTATCGATCGATACCCCTTGGTATCGATCGATACCCAGCGGGCCGACTTAAAAATCGCAGCCGCCTAGGTTATTCTAGAAATATTCCTTTTCTGTCATGGAAAAACCCTAGCCTCTCTCCTATATATACAACACGATTTTCACCTAAAAAATCATCCTCGGATACACAAAAAACACTTACTAAAAGTTCTAGCAATCGTTTCTTCAATTCCCTACTGATTAGAGTAAGTTTTAATTTCGAGAGTATCGTAGAATAATGGTCGATAGACATGAATCATGGTGTTGATGATTCAGTTAAACTTTGGTTGTATCCTGGGACTCATGGATCTATAAAACCCCGTCACACTACGGGAGATTCTTAGAGTTAAGGAAAGAGATTTATCTCGCCTCCTCAGATCTTGTATTGCTTTATCGTTTATAAATCGTCTGTTCCTTAAACTGTTTATTTACATATTACTGTGATTAAATCTTTCCTGTCTGTAGTGTAAATTTTGGTCCTACAATCTTAACTCTAAGAAGATCCAATTTCTGTTTTATTACTTCAATTGGATCTTTAATCACGAGTAAATAAACGTTTTCAAACGGTTTTTTAAAACGATTCTTCTACTGCTGATGATACTCAAACGTTGTCAAAAAGCTTTTAGCAAATTGAAACGTGTAGTAGAGGCAATCTTCATCTCTCTCTATTTTTTCAAGAAGATGTTCTTCTGCTAGTGATACTCAAACGTTAATCAAACAGCTGTTTAGCAACTTGAAACGTGTAGTAGAAGCAGATCTGCTTAAACATCTTCTAAAAAACCGTCTTTAATTGCGATTAAAGAACGGTATAATCAACGAACACACATCTGTTCTTGATAGGTTCGATTCAGATCGAGGCCTTGTGAGTATCGATCGACACCCTATGGTATCGGTCGATATTGGACTAAATTGTATCGGTCGACACTTAAGTGTATCGATCGATACCATGCAAACAGTGTATCGGTCGGCACCTCAGTGTATCGATCGATACTTTGCATCGACCAAGTTGGTCTATGTCGATCGATACTGTGTATAAGACACAGGTATCGATCGACACTGGTGCTATGATCGATCCTGTGAAATCCACTTGCATCGGTCGACACCCAGGGTATATCGATCGACACTGAGCGTGTATCGATCGATACAAGGTTGCTTCGAATGACACAGTATGTGCATCGAACATCAATCGGAACCCAGGGTGTATCGATCGACACTCAATGTGTATCGATCGACACCAAGATGCTTTGATTAACACAGTATGTGCATCGAGCATCGATCGACACCTACGGTGCATCGATCGACACCATACGGGTGCATCAATAGACATTGAGTGTGCATCGATCGATACCAAGGAGTATCGATCGACACCAATGCGATTTAGTTCGATATTAGAATTGCGATTCTTAAAGTTTATATATCGATACTAATTAAAAGTTGTTTCTTTTGTCTTAACAGAATGACAATTGATGTGGAAAACAACTCTGGATTGGTGGAGAAAACCAGTGAGAAGGTTGAATCGACTGCGAGTCAGATCGAGACGGTCAAAGTTCCATCTGGGAACCATGTCGCTCCTCCAACCAAGTTTGATGGGACAGCATTCAAGATGTGGAAAAGGAAGATGTTCTTCTATCTGACAACATTGAATCTGCAGAAATACACCAGTGAGGTGAAACCTGTTCTCCCAGAAGATAACACTGATCCACGTGCGCTTGCGAGTGTCCACGCCTGGGAACATGCTGACTTCTTGTGCAAAGGCTATATTCTGAATAGCCTTTCGGACTCTCTGTTTGGGGTGTACGAAAATGCTGAGACATCTAAGGATCTGTGGGATTCCTTAGACAAGAAGTACCGCATTGAAGATTCTGGTACTCAGAAATTCACTGTGGCGAAGTTCGAGCAGTACAAGATGGTGGATTCAAGACCACTAATGGAACAAGTCGATGAGGTGCAGAGGCTCCTACACGATATCTTTGCTGAGGGAATGCGGTTGTGTGAAACCTATCAAGGTTGCTGCATCATTGAGAAGCTACCTCCTGGTTGGACGGACTTCAAGAACTACCTCAGGCTGAAGAAAAAGAAGATGAGCCTTGAAGATCTGATTGTTAAGCTCCGCGTAGAGTCTACGAATCGGGAACAACAGATCAATGTAGGTGTGAAAATTCGCGAACACAATGCGAACATGGTTGAACACCAAAACCCCAATCAAGGCAAGTGGCAGAACAAAGGTCGCCTAAACAAAGGCAAAGGGAAGATGCCACCAAAGAACTTCCAAAAGTTCAAGAACAAGAGTGGTCAGAATGGTCAGACTTCTCAAAGGTTCTTAGGACTGTGTAACTTCTGTGGGAAGCAAGGACACAAATCCGTCGATTGTCGTAGCAAGAAGGCTCAAGCCAACTTGACAGAAGCTGACATGTGTGCTGTGGTCACTGAGGCCAATGTTGCTGAAAGCCATCCAAAGACTTGGTGGTTCGATACTGGTGCAACCAGACACATTTGTATGGATCGAGAGATGTTCTCCACATACACAAAGACCAAGAATGGTGAAAAACTCCTAATGGGTAATTCAGCCTCGTCGACAATTGATGGTCACGGGAAGGTTGTTCTGAAGCTCACCTCTGGACAGGAACTGGTACTCACGAACGTCGTCCATGTACCAGATATACGCAAGAATCTGATCTCTGGATCGCTCATAAGTAAGCATGGATTCTCTGTGAAGCTGGAAGGTGATAAGCTGATCCTAACGAAGAATGGGATGTATTTGGGTAAGGGTTTTGTTTGTGATAATCTTTTTAAGATGTCTGTTGAGACAGTAATCCGAAAGGATAATGTAACCGAGGCTTCCACCTCGAAGAACCCTAAGATTAATGATAAGAAACCAATTGCTTATCTCGCTGAGTCTTTTAATATTTGGCATGAACGACTAGGACATGTTAATTTCAAGTCTATGAGTAGATTAATGAACATGAACATGATTCCTAAATGCAAATTAAGCAAAGACAAATGTGAGGTTTGTGTCCAAGCCAAACTCACTAAAACGCCATCACCCAGCGTTCAAAGAACAACAGAACCTCTAGGTTTAATTCACACAGATTTATGTGATTTGAAATATATTCAAACCAGAGGAGGCAAGAAATATTTCGTGACTTTCATAGATGATTGCACGAGATATTGTTACATCTTCCTACTGCGAAGTAAAGATGAAGCCTTGGACAAATTTAAAGAATACAAGCTGGAAGTTGAAAACCAACTCGGCAAGACCATAAAAAAGGTCAGAAGTGATAGGGGTGGTGAATATAGTGAACCATTTGATGCATTCTGTAGAGCACATGGCATTATCCATCAAACAACTGCTCCCTACTCACCGGAATCCAATGGAGTTGCTGAAAGGAAAAACAGAACTCTCAAGGAAATGATGAATGCAATGTTGCAGGAATCTGGGTTAGCCCAGAACATGTGGGGGGAAGCTCTGCTTACCTCGAATTATATCCTGAACAAAATTCCACACAAAGTCACAGGAAAAACTCCTTATGAACTTTGGAAAGGTTATGTACCTTCGTATGTATACCTGAAAGTGTGGGGGTGCCTGGCAAAAGTTGCAGTACCACTTCCAAAAAAGGTCACCATCGGACCTAAAACGGTAGATTGCATTTTCATCGGATACGCGCACAATAGTAGTGCCTATCGATTTTTGGTACATAAATCAGATATACCAGACATTCATGTAAACACAATAATGGAGTCAAGGAATGCATACTTCTTCGAAAATGTGTTTCCATGTAAGGATAGAGGAAATCCTAAACGAACTCGTCACGAACGAGATGCTAGCAATGAGGCAAGCACTTCAGGCACTTCTACAGAAGTAGAAGAAGCTGAACCGAGACGAAGCAAGAGAGCTCGTAAGGAGAAGACATTTGGCTCTGAGTTCATAATGGCATTCCTAGCGGAAAGTGGTCCAAGAACTTTCATGGAAGCGATGTCTACACCTGATGCACCTTTTTGGAGGGAGGCATCTAACAGTGAAATCAACTCAATTATGCAAAATCATACTTATGAGTTGGTAGACCTACCTCAAGGTTGTAAACCTCTGGGCTGTAAATGGGTCTTCACCACTAAGCTAAAAGTCGATGGCTCTATAGACAAATATAAGGCCAGGCTTGTGGTACAAGGATTTCGTCAAAAGGAAGGATTGGACTTCTTTGACACTTATTCTCCAGTGACGAGAATTACTTCGATTCGCATGTTGATCGGAATCGCAGCTTTAAGAAACCTTGAAATACATCAGATGGATGTTAAGACTGCTTTTCTAAACAGAGATTTAGAGGAAGAGATCTATATGAATCAACCTGAGGGTTATGTTGCTCCCGGACAAGAGAAGAAAGTCTGTAGACTTGTCAAATCGCTATATGGACTCAAGCAAGCTCCGAAACAATGGCATGAAAAATTCGACAGTGTAATGATGTCAAATGGCTTTCACATCAATGAATGTGATAAGTGCATCTATATCAAAAGTACTTCACAAGGTTATGTGTTGTTGTGTTTGTACGTAGATGACATGCTAATCATGGGAAGCAACAAAGATATAATCATTCAAACAAAGAACATGCTAAGTGGAAAGTTTGATATGAAAGACATGGGATTAGCTGATGTAATTCTAGGGATTAAGATTATTCGAAATTCAAAAGGAATAATTATGTCTCAAGATCATTACGCTACAAAAATCCTAGAGAGGTTTAAGACCTACTCCAATGGGACTGCAAAAACTCCACTTGATCCTCATCTTCACTTGACAAAGAATTCAGGTGAAGCAGTGTTACAAGTGGAGTATGCAAGAGTCATCGGGAGTCTAATGTACTTAACGAATTGTACTAGACCAGATTTAGCACACTCGGTAAACGTACTAAGTCGTTACACGAGCAATCCAGGTCATACCCATTGGAGAGCCATAACTAGGGTATTAAATTATCTAAGATACACCAAAAGTTATGGGCTGCACTTTGGTAAAGAACCAGCAGTGCTGGAAGGGTACAGTGATGCCAATTGGATTTCAGATTCAAGAAACTCCAAATCCACGAGTGGATATGTCTTTACTCTTGCTGGTGCAGCAATATCCTGGAAATCTTCCAAACAAACACTCCTGGCCAGATCAACCATGGAGTCAGAGTTTGTCGCTTTAGACAAAGCTGCTGAGGAAGCAGAATGGCTTCGAAACTTTTTGGAAGATATCCCAATGTGGGAGAAACCAGTGCCAGCATTACGTGTACACTGTGATAGCCAGTCGGCTATCTCTCGGGCACTGAGTAATCTATATAATGGCAAGTCTCGTCATATAAGAAGACGACATAAGACCATTAGACAATTGATCTCAACTGGTGTAATAACGATAGATTACATCAAGTCGGCTGATAACCTAGCGGATCCGTTTACCAAAGGTTTGCCGCGAGATCAAATTGTAAAATCATCAAAAGGAATGGGTTTAAAGCCTATAGAAAAAGATGATGTTTGACAGATACCCTACCTATGTGACTGGAGATCCCAAGATCTAGGTTCAAAGGGAAACAAAATTAAACTGATTCGAATTGAGCACTGTGAGACTATGTCTCTGCCCAGTTCCTAGGATGATATAACAGTGCTACCTGTGGATAGTAAGGATAAGCGTTGGCTTTTAATGATTGCATAGCTATGTAGATAGTGGAGTGTGACAGGACACTTCTGAAAAACAAGCTAATAAAAGATCACCTAGTGAAGTGTGAAATGGGGCCGTTTCTAGGAGAATGAAAGAGAAGGCTATATTCTCCAAATTCACTCACGAATACCAGGAATGTTCAAGGCCAAAATGAACACAATAGAGAACAAAGTTCTACGAGAAGATGTCTCTGTGCGATACCTGTTGTCTAAGTTTACATAAAAATCCGGGCGGTTCAAGACATCATGTTCACCTCCTGGCCGAGTAAACTCGACAGATATTAAAAATGTTTGGTTCAAAGCTGGAAAATGCTACCTCTCAGATACAGTTACATTTTCGTATACTCTCGAAAGTCTGTCTACGTCTAGATGAGTCTAGTCAAGTATGTCTAGTAAAGTCTAGTCTGTACAATTTTCATATGTTCTAGAGTCATTTCTATTCATGTGGGGGATTGTTGGAACTAATTTTTTGTCAAAGCCTGAGGGTTTGATAAAATTGTGTTAGTGTGAAAAGAAATGAGTTAAGCTCTTTCTAATGAAATGTTTTCATTAACCGAGAAATGTTTTAATTTCGAGAGTATCGTAGAATAATGGTCGATAGACATGAATCATGGTGTTGATGATTCAGTTAAACTTTGGTTGTATCCTGGGACTCATGGATCTATAAAACCCCGTCACACTACGGGAGATTCTTAGAGTTAAGGAAAGAGATTTATCTCGCCTCCTCAGATCTTGTATTGCTTTATCGTTTATAAATCGTCTGTTCCTTAAACTGTTTATTTACATATTACTGTGATTAAATCTTTCCTGTCTGTAGTGTAAATTTTGGTCCTACATTTTTGATTACAGTGAAGCAACAAAGATGGATGACCACAAGGTTCTGGTCGGGACGCTCCCCATAAAGGGAAACCGACGGTGATATTCCCACAGTGAAACATAGTATTACAAAACCCAAGATCTGGTTGACTTAGAGCACAAGGGAGATGGTGAGAAGAGGACATGAAGAATAGAAAGATCAGACAAGAATTGGGTTTTGAGAAACTGAAGAGTACTGGAGAGAACATGATTGATTGATATCTGAATAAAGTTTTCTTTTTCTGGGGTTGGTTTGTGCTGTGGAGAGTAGTAGATAAATGAATAAACCAAAAAGAGTAAACCAGAAAATATCAAAGTGGAGACAAAAAGAAAGCAAGTGGGAATTGTCTAAAGGACTAAGTCAAGAATGAAATGGACAGATACATTAGACTTGGAGAATTTAATCACACGTCTTTGTTTTGTTGACTTTTCTTCTGTTAATTCCCAAAAAAAAAAAAAAAAAAAACTTTCACTGTGGAATTTTGTTTTTTATTGAACATTAACTGTGGAAAATCTTGTTAACGTGCACGAAAAAAAATTAAAACGGCGGAAGAAATATTGGAAAATATGTTATATATATATATTTTTAAATATGGAGGTAATCCAACGTCCATGGAAAGATTCAGACTAATTTCTCTTTGATCCAAGATTCTTTTCACGTAGTTGCAGCATGAAAGTCAAGAGTCGAACCCACGGACGGATAAGGCACATACCCATATCCAAACTACTGGGAAACTACTACTTGATTAAATATGTTATATTTCACTGGAAATTTTGAGATAAGTATTTTCCGGAAGAAATGTGATAAAAAAAGAAGTAGTGTTCTATTTTATTTGTAGTGTGTTACTAAGTAGCATCTCACAACTGTTTATACAAGAATATGTCAACAACTATAAAAAATAGTATTAAAATAAAAAAAATTTGGTTAAATGCACACCAATTAAAAAAAAATTGCAAGATTATTTTTTATACTCATATATTATAGTTAATAATCTACATAATATTAATAAATTATAAGGCTAAGTGAATAAAATAAATTAAATTTTCGCATTGGAAATACAAAACATAACTTATTTTTGAAAAAAAAAAACAATAATAGAGCATACTTACTTATTGTAAAACAGATTTTGGAAGTTCTAGACTTTGGTCTATAAGTTTTTCTAATGTTCGGAGTCAACCGTTGATAATATAACGTTTAAATGGAATTGAACTAGTGATCTTGGAAACTCTCAAGTACTATTAGACCACCATCTATTTGGTAAGTATTATATTAATGTTGACCCACACTAATTAAGGAGACATTATTAGCTAATTAAAGAAAACTAAAGTTATATATGTCCTTCTTTGATAAAAACCACAAGAAAATTATGTACGAGATTTCAATAAGATTAATCACCATACATGTTTTAAAAATTGGTTTAAGCAGCAAAGACCAACTTTTGGATGTCTCATGGAGACACATATAAAGAAAGCCAAGCAGAAGAAATTCATTAACAATATTCTCCTTGGCTGGAATTTTGAAGATGACTACGGCTTCTCAGAGTTAGGGAAGATTTGGATCATGTGTCACCCGAGTGTGCAAATGTCCATTCTTGCTAAATCCCTACAAATGGTAATTTGCGAGGTAAAACTGCCAGAATATCATAGCACTTTTGTTGTGTCTTTTATCTACGCTTCAAATGATGATGCAACTAGGAGACTCTTGTGGGATGAAATCACGTATCTGGCTTCTCATCAGTGTCTAGTGGGAAAGGCGTGGGCTGTTGTTGGCGATTTCAACCAGGTCCTTAACCCAAATAAGCACTCAAAAGCAGCCGACTTAAACGTTGATAGAAAAATAAGAGATTTCAGAGATGCTTATTGGAGGCATCACTCTTGGATCTAATTTTTAGAGCTTGTTCTTATACTTGGTGGAATAAGAGAAATGCAAACTCAATCGCAAAGAAGTTGGACCGGATTTTAGTGAATAATGAGTGGCATGCCCATTTTCCTTCTTCTCACGGTTTCTTCGGAGAACCATATTTCTCTGATCACGCTTTGGCATGAGTGTATCTGAATCAGGTTTCGCAAAGGCAAAAGAAGTCTTTCAAGTTCTACAACTTCCTTCTCCAACACAAAGACATCCTCTCATTGATTGCATACAAGTGGTTCTCTATCAATGTGGTAGGTTCTGAAATGTTTAGAGTGGCTCAAAAGCTAAAGGCTTTGAAGAACGTTATCAGAAGTTTTAGCAAGGAAAATTTCTCTGACCTAGAAAAAAGGACTAAAGAATCTCATGACGTTCTTCTCTTCCATCAAAGTCAAACATTGACAAATCCAACGCACACAAATGCTGAGAGAGAGGTAGAAGCTCATAGAATATGGCAGCTTTTGGCTAATGCAGAAGTAGCTTTTCTGCTCCAGAGATCAAGGATAACGTGGATGCGATCTGGTGACAGCAATTCAGCTTATTTCCACAAAATTATGGCTGCAATGCAATCAATGAACCATATTCACTATCTCGTTGGAGCAAATGGAGTCTTATATGACTCTCAGCCTGAAATCCAGAACCATTGTGTTGAGTATTTCAGTGATCTTTTGGGCGGAGAAGAGAGCAACAGTCTTTTCTTACAAGAGGACATCACCAACATGTTGGAGTTTAGTTGTTCCCATGAACAGCGACTTTTGCTAGATCGAGATTTCTCTTTTGAGAATATAAAGCATGCTTTCTTCTCGCTCCCCAGAAATAAGACCAGTGGGCCCGATGGTTTCTCCGCAGAATTCTTTATTGGGTGTTGGAGTGTTGTAGAAGCAGAAGTAGTTTCAGCGGTGAAGGAATTCTTTATCTCTGGAACCATTCTCAAGCAGTGGAATGCCCCCACCCTTGTTTTGATTCCCAAAATAACAAACGCCTCAAAAGCATCAGAGTTTAGGCCAACATTGTGTCTAAATACAGTGTATATGGTGATCTCTAAACTTCTGAGCTCAAGGTTATAGTAAATCATCTCCTCTGTGATCTTCCACTCGCATTCTGCTTTTATGCCGGGAAGGCTACTGGCTGAAAACGTACTCCTTGCTACAGAGATTGTGCACGAGTACAACAAGCAGAGTATTGGCAAGAGAGCAATGCTCAAGGTGGATCTGAGTCAGATGGGACTTTGTGCTTTCAACGTTTAGAGGGATCAACTGTCCGGAGAAATTTGTGAATTGGATCTCTCAATGTATTTCGACTGCTTCTTTCTCAGTCTCGGTTAATGGCAACACAAGTGGGTTCTTCAAAAGCACAAAGGGATTAAGGCAAGGCGACCCTTTGTCGCCCTATCTATTTGTGTTGGCCATGAAAGTTTTCTCAAGGCTATTGCACTCTCGTTTTGCCTCAGGTGACATCCAATACCACCCAAACACTTCTGAGTTGGAGATATCTCATTTGATATTCGCTGATGATGTGATGATTTTTTTCGATTGCAGTTCATCATCCTTGCATGGTATTAGTGAAACTTTGGATGATTTTACTTCTTGGTCTGGGCTGCAAATGAACCAGGACAAGACACATATATTCTATGCGGGCTTGAACCATTGTGAAACCACTGCTATTGCTAGCTATGGTTTCCCGACTGGTTCTTTCCCCATAAGATACTTTGGTTTGCCTTTGATGCATCACAAGCTAAAAATCTCTGAGTATGCACCACTTATTGATAAAGTTGCTGCAAGATTTAGAAGTTTGTCTGTCTGGTTCCTCTCTTTTGCGGGAAGACTGCAGTTGATCTCCTCCGTGATCGCAGGAACGGTAAATTTCTGGATATCGACTTTTATCCTCCCAAAAGGATGTATAAGGAAAATTGAATCGATGTGCTCTCGATTTCTTTGGGGTAAAGTTGAAGGACCAGCATTAGCAAAGGTCGCGTGGGCAACCGTTTGCTTGCCCAAAAGGGAAGGAGGTTTGGGGTTAAGGAGATTTGGGGACTGGAATAAGACACTTTGTTTGAGACTCATATGGTTGCTTTTCTCAAAAAGTGGATCACTATGGGTGGCATGGCAAAAGTATCATCATCTTCAAACTCAAAGTTTTTGGGCGATAGAAGAGAAATCACGAAACTCTTGGAAATGAAAATATTTGATGCATTTGAGATAGTTGGCAGAACAATTTGTTAAATGCTCAGTGGGAAATGGTGTTGAGGCAAGATTTTGGTATGACGCTTGGAAACCTTTTGGCCCTCTCATCAAGCTGCTAGGAGAAGAATGGCCGAAAAACTTGAGAATCCCTTTAAACGCTAAGGTGGCTGAAGCTTGTGATGGCCACCGTTGGAGATTGGCAAACCCGAGATCTGAGGAAGCGCTATCTCTTCACGCTCACTTGACCACCATTAACTTGCCTAGCTATTCCTTGTTGGAGGACTCTTTTAGTTGGAAAGTAAATGGTATTAAGTGTAAAGGCTTTTCTTCAAGGCTTACATGGGAAGAAATCAGACCAAGGTCTCAAGAGAAGGATTGGTTCAAGTCGGTTTGGTTTAAAAGAGCAATTCCAAAACTGTCTTTCACGATGTGGACTGCACACCTTGACCGCCTTCTTACAAAAACCAGATTGGCATCATGGTGAATGCAATTACCGATAGTATGCTGTCTTTGTTCTACCTTTGACGAAAGCAGGGATCATTTGTTTCTACTCTATAGTACAGTGCTCACCTATGGCAGCAAGTTTTTGTAGACTTGGTCTGACTCACAGCTTTTTCAGCACTTGGTCTGACCTTATGGCATGGGTTAAGCTCAAAACATTCAGCTCACCATCAACTCTAAGGAAATTGGTGGCGTAGACAATGATCTACAACATCTGGAAGGAAAGAAACATTAGGTATTTCAACCTTACCTTGACTTCATCGCTCATTGTTTTCAAAGATATCGACATGCAGGTTAGAAACACAATCACTGCAAGGAGACATAGAAAGCAGTTTGACAAACTATTGGCCAAGTGGTTATGTTAATTCATTCACAAATCTGTGTTATCATGTTTTTTCATTCTTTTTTGCCGTGATAACAAAATCTGGAATTTTTTCTCTTGTAAAATTTCATTTTTAATTTATATAATATTTATAGTTTGGCAAAAAAAACAAAAAAAAAGGCGGTGGAAATCAGGGTTAGAAATCAAGGTTCCATGGATGGATAGAAAATGGAGAGGAATGTCCCACGTAATGAAGAAAATAAGAGAAAATTAGTTATTTTCCGATTCATTGAAGCTAGAAATGAAAAAATTAACAAAATATGCATTCTGAGATAAAATACAAAATAAAATATCTGATTAAGCTTCATTTTAAGTCTGATTATTTGATTAGGCGTTAAGTCTTTTTCGAACGCTTGTTTAGCACATTTCAAAATTTTAAACACTAAATCTAATTATTGGGAGATCGATAAAATCGATCATATCGGAATTATGGAAATCATGAAAATCATGAAAGATCTAGAAAATTATTAATATACATCAATATTTTAATTTAGAAAATTTACTTAATATGATATAAGAATCTAATAATAAAATTTCATAAACATTTTTCTGTTTTTACTCTCATTAATTTGTTATGGTATCAAAAACTTATCTAATTCTTGTAAATTAAGATTTTGCTATTTTCCGCGATTAAAAAAAAGAAGAAGGTGATGTTCTCTTTTAATCGAGTCTTGGTTACATAGAAAAGTCAACCATGTGGTGTGATGCCATGTTTTTTTGTTTTTATTTTTGGACCAAATTTAGATTTTTTTTTTTTTTGTATTTTGTTTTTTTGGTACAAACATTAAACCAGCCATTAAACCTGAAATGGACATAATTAGGAAAACTAAACCAAATTATAAATTGGTAACTAAACCTGAACTGGACCGAAACGGAAACCCGGAACAAATCGGAGCAAACGAAACCCTAGCAAACAACGGAAGAGGAAAACCATCGCCGCACGGAAACGCCGCTGCTCAAATCCGATAGATCAGAAGGTCTCTGCCACGAGCTAACCACCAATAACCCAAGAATGGACCGGCACATGACCATCGTCGATGGTGGTGGCACACGACCACCACCGCCTTCTCTAATTTAAAACGGCAAAGAAACGAAGGCAAACGAGAGAGATTGCCGGGAAACACCATCACTAACTCCACGAAGAGCACGATGGAAAAGGGGAAATGACTTCTTAGAAGGGGATCACCATTGGGAAAACTCTGCCGTCCGTAGATTCGCCGTCCCCGAACATAACCACTTCATAGGCGGTGACATCCGGCAAGACCCTTCCGCGAGCCCACCCACCGCCAACACACCCCACGACAGCAGATCCGCTACCACCCTACTAGACAAACCCACCACTAAGAGAGCACCAGGAGGAGAATCACCGCTGCATCACATCATCCCATATTCAGAGCAGGAACCACCACCGGTGCTAATAACCGCCTTGTCTCACCGCCGCAGAAACAGGGAGCGCCACCAATTTTCCTTCGGAGAAGAGCTCCTACCACGGATGAAACGGTGTTGGTGACAAAAGTAGGAGATCCTCTCGTGACACCGGCGGGAGGCACCGGAAACCGGAGAGAATCTCCGAAAGCGCCGAATATCTGAGTCGCATGCGAATCACCTTTTTTGGGAGAGAATATCGGGCGCGTGAGATCCACGCGCACGACTTCGATATAAAGTTATGCCATGTTCAGCTACGTCAATGAAGACGAAGCCACATATGATATGTTTGAAGACTTTTTGAAGAAACTGATGAGTAAAAACGCATTTTAACTCTTGTTTTGAACGGTTTTTGAGTCTTCATCGAGTTTGGACTAAAGAGCGAAGAAAAGGCAGAAATTGCACAAAGAAGCTTGGATCGATCGATCCCATCACTGGATCGATCGATCCCCTGAAACGCCCCGTTTCCAGATCGAGCTGACAGGCCAGATCGACCGATCTTATAGCATGGATCGATCGATCCACCAAGCCGCCCAATTTATGGATCGATCGGACCACTCAGATCGATCGATCCAGCCTTGACGAGATGGGACAGATTGATCATTGCCCCATAGATCGATCGATCCCATCATTGGATCGATAGATCCACCCCCGATTTTCAAAGAAGATTTCAGGCTTTTCCTGCTTGGCCCAAATTTGCCTAAACTCGACCCTAGACGACTCCAGACCTATTCAGAACTTTTTCCGCCACTTTTAACATTGCGCTTTTATTTTTATTCATCAGAGAACTTGAACTTTGTTCTTGTAAGATTTGGGGAGACGAATATCTACTTCATACCGGAGAAGATTTCTGAACCCTATTTTGATTTCTATTTTATTTGATTATGAAGTTTTTCTTCTTTCTCTGTGTGGTCTCTACAATCATGTTTGAGTAATCCACTTGTTAGGTTTTTAGGGTTTCAAAGGATTTTCATGAATCACTGAAACGAATCTGTTAGATTAGGAAATTGCATAGAGTTTTTCATCTACTGTTGAGTTTAAAGCTTAGATTAGATTGATCACCTAGTTTCTGATTTTAGGATCAATTTAAACATCAAAAGTGATTTAGGTTTCCTGAAAGAACATAGATGAGCAAATCGTCCTTGGCCAACGAAAGCTGATGCTAAGACGATTTGTGAACTTATCAAACATGAACTTTAATGCTTGCCTAGAACTTTAAAATCAAACGATTGGTGCTATCGACACCCCTCATGCTTTCTACCAAGAGAGGGCTGCTATTCGCCCACCGCCTATTCAGAGGCAGAATTTTGAGATAAAATCTCAGATTATCTCTCTTGTCAAGCAGAACATGTTCTATGGAAAAGCTACTGAAAATCCCATGGACCACATTGAGACATTTGAGGAGATCTGCAGCACGACTAGTGCCAATGGAGTCCCTGCTGATTATATGAAATGCAAGCTCTTCTCATTCTATTTGAGTGACAGAGCTCTGAGGTGGCTTAAGTCTCTCGCTCCTGGTTCTCTGACCACTTGGGAAGCAACCAAATCAGCATTCATGGATCACTTCTACACCAAGGCCAAGACGGCCTCTCTCAGGGTCAAGATCACTCAGTTCCAGCAGAATGGAGGTGAATCTTTCAATGATGCTTGGAAACGATTCATGGAATATCTGCGTGAGTGCCCTCACCACAGCTATTCAGATGAGCAAGTGCTGAATATTTTCTATGATGGAGTCGATTGAGACTTTAAGAACTCTCTGAACGCTGCGAGTAATGGTGATTTCATGACCAAGACTAAAGAGGAAGCATACCAGCTGATTGAAAATCTTGCTTCGAGCTCGAGTCATCGTAATGCTGAGTACGATAGGACATGACGTGTCAACAGTGTTGAGACAGGTGCTATTGCTGATTTGACTGCCAAAGTTAACAACTTGACGTTGCTTCTCCAAAGCAATACGAAATGTGTTAACTACTGTAAAGATACTGGAGATGATGAGTACAATCAGCAAGCCTATGAGGTAGATCCAGAAAATGTGGATGAAGTGAACTACGTGCACAATCAGGGGTTTTTCAACAAAGGGTTCAACCAGAACTACATGAATCATCCAAACATGTCATACAAAAGCACTAATGTTAAAAATCCTCAGGATCAGGTTTATCCACAGCAAAATCCAGGCGTCCAAAATTTTCAGCAGAAACCATTCGTGCAAAATCAGGGCGTCAGTATTTTCTCCAAGGGATTTCAGCAGTCTGGCGTGGAAAATCAGGGACAGAAACCATTTGCACAGGGTTTCCAGCAGAAAACGTTGTTGCAAAATCAAGGGCAGAATAATTTTCAGAATCAGGATGGATTCTAGTAGAAACAGCAATTTCCTAACCCTCAACCCAACCAGAAGTCTAAACTTGAAGCAATGATGCAACAACTGATGATAAATCAGCAGAAGACAGCTAACGAGATGAATGTCAAGGTAGTAGAGATGTATCAGGATCTCAACAGCAAATTAGAGGCTATTCAGACTCATGCAAAGCAGCTTGACACTCAGGTAGCCCAGACAGTAGAGGAAATTAAGAGGCCTACTGGAGTTCTTCTAGGAAAAGGTGAACAGAATCCACGAAATGAGTTTGTCCAAGCAATAAAGCTGAGGAGTGGGAAGGAGAATGAAATTGTGGCTGATTCTGAAAAGAAGAGGAATACTCCTGAGATCATAGATGTCGAAGATGATAGTGCAGCAGAGGGGAAAAACACTTCGTCTACACCTCAGGTAGTCATGAATGAACATGTAACTCCGCCAGAACGTGTCTATGTGCCCAAGATTCCTTATCCTAAGCGTCCTAAAGAGATGCAGAGAGATCTTGAGCAAGCAAAATGCAAGTCTCTTGTGAATGAACTTTCTGTGAGACTATCTTTTGTTGACGCAGTACAGATGGTCCCTGCCTTGAATAAGTATATGAAAGACATGGTCACCAACAAGATCACGAGAGAGGAAGCTGTGATGATGATCACAGAAAAATGCATCGCCTTGTTGCAAGGTAGAATGCCTAAGAAACTGGGCGATCCTGGAAGATTTTTGCTCGCTGTACAGATTGGATCACTGACTTTTGAACGCTCTCTCTGCGATTTGGGTGCTAGTGTGAATCGTATGCCTTACTCTGTTGCTAAGCGCCTTGGTCTTATATCGTTCAAACCAACTAAAGTCTCTTTGGTGTTTGCTTATCGTTCTGTGAAACTCCCGCTGGGTATTCTTGAGGACTTGCCAGTGAAGATTGGTAATGGGTACATTCCTGCAGATTTTGTGGTCCTTAGCTAGACGCAGAGCCCAAAGATCCTCTCATCTTGGGAAGACCTTTCTTGGCTACATCTGGAG
This sequence comes from Eutrema japonicum, assembly GCA_030161315.1. Classification (NCBI taxonomy): domain Eukaryota; kingdom Viridiplantae; phylum Streptophyta; class Magnoliopsida; order Brassicales; family Brassicaceae; genus Eutrema; species Eutrema japonicum. Next base: position 48,128,150 of record BSQW01000011.1, read on the forward strand.
CCATTATTGATGTGCAGAAAGGCAAGATCGATTTCTATTTAGGTGACTTGGTAATGAAATTGATAGTGGATAAGTTGCTGAAGAAACCGACGATAGATGGACAGACATTTTGGGTTGACTGCGTTTCTAAGGCCACTGAAGGAGTGACAGAAGAGTTGCTGGTAGACGATCCTCTGGAGATCGCTTTGACACATTCTGAGAGTGAATTTGGGTACTTGAGCGAGGATACAGCTGGTTATGCCAAGATGCTTGATTCCAACGCTAGAGTGGAGAATATGGTAGTTTTCGTCGCACTTGATGGAGCTGCAGAGCAATCCTCCATTGCCGAGCCACCTGCGCAGACAAGCAATCCATGGAGCGAGCTGAAAGCTCCAAAAATCAAGCTCAAACCACTTCCCACTGGGCTAAGGTACGCATTTCTTGGTCATAACTCAACATATCATGTCATCATCAATGCTGAATTGAATAATGCTAAGACTGCCTTACTTTTGTGCGAACTGAGGAAATATCGTAGAGCATTAGGCTATTCTCTAGATGACATCACATGAATCTCACCAGATCTTTGCATGCATAGGATACATCTAGAAGATGAATCGAGGACTTCTATAGAACATCAGAGACGGTTAAAACCGAATCTAAAAGATGTTTTAAAGAAAGAGACACTGAAACTTCTAGAAGCTGGTAACATATACGCTATCTCTGATAGTGCATGGGTGAGTCCAGTGCATGTAGTACCTAAGAAGGGTGGTGTGACAGTAGTTAAGAACGATAAGAATGAGTTGATCCCAACTAGAACTGTCACTGGTCATAGGTGATCAACTGTGTTTTTACCGGTTTCTAACATTTGTTTTTGTGTCTTTTATTGAGTCAAAGTGTTTTTTTAGAGTCTTTTAGTCCTTTATCGAATCTTTTCAGGTTTTAGGTGACTTTGTGAGAAAAGGAGCCGTTTTGGATAAAAATGAGCATATGAAGATGCAGAATCAATAAGAGCCGTCAAAAATTTGGTATTCGTTGAAAGACTTACCACCGATGGATCGAGCTCACATTTTGATACAAGATATAGAAATGGATAAGCTTTCATTTGGAAGTGGTTTGAGGTCATTCCAATGGTGCGATCAAAAGTTACGCCAGTTTTCGTGAAGACGGTCCAACATAAACCGACCGGTTTAGTGACGCGAAAAATAAAAGAAAATCTCGGTTTTCACTTATTTTGACCCGGTTTTACCTAGGGATTCGTGGAGAATGACTCTAGACCTGTTTATACTTATTTTTTCAGCCATATTTTAGGCTAAGCTTTATTTGATTCATTAGAGAACTTCTGGACTCGTTCTTGGGAGATTTGAGGGAGACGAATCTCAACTTCATACCGGAGAAGATTTCTGAACCCTTTTGGATTTTATTTCTATTTGATTATGAATTCCTTTTCATCTCTCTGTGTTTTCTTTGTTTCTATGTCTGAGTAATCTCCCTGTTAGGTTTTTAGGGTTTCAAGGGATTCTCCATGAATAACTGAAACGAATTTGTTAGATTAGGGAATTACATAGAGTTTTTCATCTATTGTTGAATTTAAGGCTTAGACTAGATTGATCACCTAGTTTCTGATCTTAGGATTAACCTAAACATCAAAAGTGATTTAGGTTTCCTGATAGAACATAGATGAGCAAATCGTCCTTAGCTAACGAAAGCTGATGCTAAGGCGATTTGTGAACTAATCAAACCTGAACTTTAATGCTTGCCTAGAATTTTAAGGTCAAACGACAGTTTAGATTCTTAGGTTGTTAGGCATAGTAGTTAGTATCACGACAGTGGGCTAGCTAGACATTCATGTTTGAGTTCGAGAACGGTTCTTAATTCATTCCCTAATTGATAATATGTTTAGTGAATCTGGATTTCCTGCGAATTACCTAAAGGCCTAGCTCTTTCTTTTATTGACTTTATATATTTTCATTCTTTATTCTTACCTTAGAAGTTACAACCAACAAACATACATCATTCGTCTTAGATTTACTTTCCTTCTGCATTCTCGTAGCGTTACACTTGGTCTCCGTGGATTCGATCCTAAAGTACTACATCGATATACTGTTATGATTGCAGTAGTGTGCACTTTAGTTATTAATTGACTTGGTGAAACCACTTAAATCAATAGGATGTACATAGATTACAGGAAATTGAATGCTGCGACTCGCAAAGATCATTTTCCTCTGCCTGTTATTGATCAAATGCTTGAGAGATTGGCTAACCATTCGTACTACTGCTTTCTAGATGGTTATTCTGGTTTTTTTCAGATTCTGATTCATCCAGATGATCAGGAAAAGACCACATGCACATGTTCCAGGAAAAGACCTATGGCACTTTTGCTTATCACAGAATGCCATTTGGCTTGTGTAATGCGCCAGCCACGTTCCAGCGCTGCATGATGTCGATCTTCACAGACATGATCGAGGAGATAATGGAGGTTTTCATGGATGATTTTTCTGTCTATGGATCTTCCTTTTCTGTTTGTCTTTCTAATCTGTGCAGGGTACTCAGACGCTGCAAGGAGAAGCATTTGGTTCTGAACTGGGAGAAATGCCATTTTATGGTGAAAGATGGGATTTTTTTGGGACACAAGATCTAAGAGAAGGGGATCGAAGTTGACAGAGCCAAGATCGAGGTCATGACGAGCCTGCAGCCACCAAATTCTGTCAAAAGAATCAGAAAGTTTTCTTGGACATGCTGGTTTCTACAGGAGGTTCATCAAGGACTTCTCAAAGATTTCTAGACCTCTGACAAGGCTGCTGTGCAAAGATGTGAAGTTCGACTTCGTTAATGAATGTTTGGAAGCCTTCCTTACACTCAAGGGAGCACTTGTGAGCGCACCCATTGTGCAACCACCAGACTGGGAATTTCCTTTCGAGGTGATGTGTGATGCCAGTGACTATGCTGTAGGAGCTGTTTTGGGCCAACGAAAAGAGAAGAGGCTGCATGTCATTTACTATGCTAGCAGAACTCTTGATGATGCTCAATGCAAGTATGCCACTACGGAGAAGGAGCTTCTTGCAGTTGTCTACGCTTGTGAGAAATTCAGAACATATCTTGTGGGATCCAAAGTCATCGTTCACACAGACCATATTGCCTTGAGGTATATATTCTCTAAGAAAGATACCAAGCCTAGATTATTGCGATGGATGCTCTTGCTGCAGGATTTTGACATCGATGTTAAGGACAAGAAGGGGATCAAAAATGGAGTTGCATATCACCTGTCCAGACTGCGCATAGAAGAGGAAATTCCTATCAATGATTTTCTCCCTGTGGAGAACATTTATGCAATAGATGCCATGCCTGCTCAAGACACATAAATTTCTTGGTTTGGTGAAATTGCCAACTATTTGGCTGCAGAGGTGAAACCAGATGGTTTTACAGGATACAACAAGAAGAAGTTTATGCGCGACATCATACACTATTTCTGAGATGAGCCATACCTGTACAAGCAGTGCTCTGATGGTATCTTTAGACGATGTGTTTAAGAAGAAGAGATTCCTGGTATTCTTTTCCATTGCCATGGATCTAATTACGCAGGACATTTTGCTACCTTCAAAACGGTGTCTAAGGTGCTGCAGGCTGGTTTCTGATGGCCAACCATGTTTCAATATGCCCGTGCTTTTGTTTCTAAGTGTGATGCCTGTCATAGGCAAGGAAACATTAGCAAGAGAAATGAGATGCCTCAAAATTTCATACTGGAGGTTGAGGTGTTTGACTGCTGGGGAATCGACTTCATGGGTCCGTTTCCATCTTCCTATGGGAATAAGTACATCCTTGTTGTTATGGACTACGTGTCAAAGTGGGTCGAAGCAATGGCTAGTTCTACGAATGACTCCAAGGTAGTTCTTAAGATGTTCAAATATGTGATTTTCCCAAGGTTTGGACTGCCAAGAGTGGTAATAAGCGATGGTGGATCTCATTTCATCAACAAGGTCTTTGAGAATCTCTTGAAGAAGAATGGTGTAAAGCACAAGGTAGCCACTCCTTATCATCCTCAGACGAGTGGCCAGGTCGAGATTTCCAACAGAGAAATCAAGAGTATCCTCCAAAAGACTGTGAGCACTACACGGAAAGATTGGGCTGTGAAGCTTGATGATGCTCTTTTGGCATATAGGACTGCGTACAAGACACCCCTTGGTACCACCCCATTCCATCTTGTCTATGGGAAACCATGTCACCCAGTGGAGCTCAAGTACAAAGCAGCATGGGCAATGAAGTCGTTGAATTTCGACATCAAACCTGCATCTGAGAGGAAGATGATTCAGCTGAACGTATTGGATGAGATCTGTCACCAGGCGTATGAAAACTCCGAGGATCTACAAGTAACGAACAAAAGCCTATCATGACAAGAAGATCATTCCTAGGAACTTCTCTACCAATGATAAGGTTTTACTCTTCAACTCTAGGCTGAAACGTTTTTCTGGCAAACTGCGATCGCGATGGTCAGGACCATTCACCATCAAAGAAGTACGGCCATACGGAGCTTTTGTGTTGCTGGACACTACATGAGGTGAATTTGTGGTAAATGTTCAGCACCTAAAGCCATATCTTGCTAACACCGAACTCACTGAAGAAGACTTCATTCCTCTCAGTGAACCACCTCTAGCCTAAGGGGCTTCAAAGTCAAGCTCGCGATTTAAAACAAGCGCTTGGTGGGAGGCAACCCACCGGTAAGTGTACATACTTCCTTTTTCCTTTCTCTTCTGTTTTCACTAACATTTTTTCTAAGTGTGTCAGGTCTTTTTCTTTCAAAAAATAAAAAATAAAAGACGAAGGAGCCAGATCGATCGATCGATCCCCGAGAACGTGTCATTTCTGGATCGACCTGCGCTGCTGGATCGATCGATCCACAGGTCGATCCACAGGTCGATCCCCTGGGTCGCGTCATTTCTGGATCGACCTGCCTCCCCCCGGATCGATCGGCTCAGTCGATCCCGCAAGGAAAATGTTAGCTGGATCGATCGATCCAGTCCAGGTAGGATTTCTCGGTTCAATTTTCGGTCCAAACCGGTTTATTCCACTTGATTTAAACCGGTTTTACCCGATTTAACTCCCTTTCCCACGACCCCATCGATCCAAACCACCTTCTTCCCCAAAAAATTCTGCAAATTCGTTTTTGAGAGTTTTCAAAGATTTTGGAACTTCAAATCCCCACAACTCTCTCGATTCTCAACGGGTTTTTATGATTTTTGGGTCTATCCCACTCATTTTTTTGCCCTCTATCTATTTTTCATCTCATCGACCTCGATATGCATGGCACTTGATTTCTACTTCTTCAATCCTAAAATTCTAGGGTTCATACTTGTGGAAATCGACTTCGAGTTTCTAGCTTATTCTTGGGCTGTTCTAGACCCTCTACACATGCTTTATACCGATTTTGAGTTAGGTTTTATCTATGTGCCCCTTGAATTTGTGTGCTTGGATTGGATTTAGGGATTTAGAGAAATTTTTGAGATGTTTGTGAATTAACTCGATTTTTGGATTGAATGGTTCCTTACACGGATAAGACTGTGGATTTGATGAAACTGATGATGAAATTACTTAGTCTCGCGCTTGCATTTCAAAAATCATCACTTTCTCAAATTTTGGATTTTGGTGGTTTGTCTAAATTGTCTTCGTGCTTATTTTGCAGACAATGAGTACATCCCGTCCTAAGCAAAAAGCGGTGAAAAAAAAGAAAGCTCAGTCAAGAACTCGAGCTGGTACCGACGCAACAACCTCCTCGGGCACAGCTCCATCGATCGCTTCACAATGGCCTCATCCTGAACGCACCAGATTTGAGAGTGATATGCTTCACGACCTCGAAGGCATTAAAACTAGACGAGCTCTCCAAGAACAACCGGTACCAACACAGAAAGCTGGGAGAAGCCTGAGATAATTTGACTATCTCTTCTACAGCAGGTTTCTCACGGTTAAGATGGAACATACAAAGGTCCTTTGTCGCGACACTTTAGACAACATGGGCATATGCCAAGATGTGGACCACATTATGCGTTAGATTGGGTTGGGCAACACTACCACGATGGCTTATCCGATCTATCCTGATTTGGTATGCCAATTTCTCTCGTCGGTCAGGCTTACCTTCGTAGTCCCTAGGTACGAGAAAGTCTCTAGAGCTTCATTATCCTACTTCTCTAGCGGGATACTTTACGAGATTTCGATCGAGGATCTATGCAAGTTATACGAGTTCGACCATCAGAAGAATGGGTTGAAATTTCCCTCTGAATTCCCTCATCAGGACTTGCTTTGGGAGGTCATTGCTTCAGGACCTTCTCAGTCCAGGTATGCAAAGCAAACCTCGATCAGGAACCCTGCCATATGAGTAGTCGCTAAGATCCTCAGTGAGATCCTGTTTGCAAAGAACGAGGCTGGAGCGGTACGATCCGATGAGATGTTGTTACTTCACCATGGGATTTGCGAGCAGATGTCTGAGGCTTATCGCAGCAACTACACGGGAACGAACAGTGTGAACTTGGCTTTGCTATTTGCTCGTACTCTGGTTGCCAAAAAGATCCAGTTCTTATCGAACAAGATTCAAAAGGAGTCCATTGGGAGTGTGCTTATACCTCTCTTTATGTATCATGAGGTCCATTTTGGAGGTTACGAATGCATAGACACACCGGCCTACTTGGACTTGAAGTGTTTGAAGTCTTGCACCATCCTCAAAGCCAACTATATCTACGAGTTCTGTGATCTTCAGGGCCGTCTCCTACACTGCCAGCTAACACAGCCAGACATCACCGCAGTGACTGGTGCAGACAACATCGAGTTCTTTCCAGCACCCGAGCATCTGTGTCTAGACCCAGAACCTCGGTCCCGACGCAGAGGAAGGTCCTCCAGAGCTGCAGCTCCTCAGCTGGAGGATGAACCCATTCCCGACTTGTGTAACACCACTACAAGAAATGTGGATATTAACAGCGGTTGTTAAATGCTATGATTCAACTACCATAGCGTTTCCTAAAACGCTCTGAGAGCGCCCGTCATTGTAGGTCGGGCACTTTAGATAGCGGACTTGACGTACGCTATAGTTAATTAAAGAACGATAGCGTTCTTTTCTCTTCAATTGTTAATATTTATAATAACGTTTTATAATTGTTACTAAAACTCATTAATAATAGCGTTTGGTATTGTCTTTTCTATAGCATTGGATTTGTATTATAATTGGGTTGTATCTATAGCAGTTTGTTTTACATAGATAGCAAATTATTTGTGTTATTAATTTATTTTATAATTACCCAAAAATTAATAAATGAAATTTCTTTTTTTTAATTGTAATATATTATTGGAATATTTGTAATAATAATAATAAAAACAATTAATTCATAATATAAAAATCATAAAAATAATTAATCCATGTTTACAAAACCATAAACCAACCTATCAAACATTAGCTAGACTCTATCAATCTACCACTAATAACCCTTCACAATCATTCCTAACATAAACACTATCATCATCAGAAGCTTGACCATCCAGATCATCGACTTCTTGGACAGGCAAAGGTACACCACCTAAATCCTCCTCTGTTTCGAACTAATGATAGCCTCTAGGTGGTGCTCTCGAGCACTTGATCTACACATGCTAAATGTTTTATAAGTTACTCCGGGGAAATGGTCAAAACCAACCCGAACTAAATTTGGTGTGCAAAAAAAAACCCGAACTAAAATACGGTGTCGTTTACTACCTGAACTCAAAACAAATTCCAATTGCCTACCCGAACTACTAAAACTAACCTGAATACAACATTGACCATAAAAACATTAGTCAACCTTGACGGAATGCTGATGCGGTAGACACGTTATTGACACGGTGGATCTGGGTACAAAAACGATATTGTTTTAATCTATGTAAACTCAAAAAAAAAAAAAAAACGGTGTCGTTTTATATGGTTTGTATGTTTTTTTTTTTAATAACAAAAATCTGATTTTTTTTTAATTACAATACCCGTCCTCAGATCCGTCAACAATCCCACTCACAACCACCGTCCATGGCTTCCACAGCGTGTCCGTCTTCATATGCCGCTGTTTTAGTCGCCACTGTAGCTTCTGCCCAGCTATCAAAGGCTCCTACTTTTTCTCCTCTGCAAACTCCCAAGTCGGACTCCTCGGATTTTTCCGGTCGTCGATCCACCCGATTCGTCTCCAAGATGCATTTCGGGAGGCCTAAGACTACGATGGTCACGCGCCTTGAACTCGGCGCCGCTGATTTGGAGTCGAGTGAAGAGATCTCTGATGAAGAAGGCAATGTCGTCTTTATCGGAGGTCTGAGCAGGGAGGGATAAAACGATGGCGTTTTGATGGAGAACACCAGATCTGAGGAGAAGGTCGAGGTCACTGATGTGAGTTGAGAGAGAGGAAGAAGCGATGTCGAGGTCGCTTTGCATGAGGAGCTTTCCGCCGGAGAAAGAAGCGGAGGAGCATTGGTGAGAGAGAGAGTGAAATGGATCACGTCATTGATACCGAGACCGATCTCAAAGCAGCTTGCATTCTCAAGGACGCCATTAAACGATCTCCCACCGGTTTCCTCACTGCGAAATCCATCGCGGATTGGCAAAAACTCCTCGGACTCACCGTCCTTGTTCTCCGCTTCTTGCGCAGGTATCAATAAGCTTCTCCTTCAATCTCTTCTGGGTTTTCCAGTGAAGAAATTTTAAGTTATTGCTGGAAAAAATTGTATTAGAGAGTACGAATTTTGACGGAATTGATAGAAACTCGTGAGAATGCTGATGAAAAAATCAGATTATTGTTATTAAAAAAAAAACATACCAACCATATAAAACGACACCGTTTTTTTTTTTTTGAGTTTACATAGATTAAAACGACGTTGTTTTTGTACCCATATCCACTGTGTCAATGACGTGTTTACCGCATCAGCACTCTGTCAAGATTGACTAATGTTTTTATGGTCAATGTTGTATTCAGGTTAGTTTTAATAGTTCGGGTAGGAAATTGGAATTTGTTTTGAGTTCAGGTAGTAAACGACACCGTATTTTAGTTCGGGTTTTTTTGGCACACCAAATTTAGTTCGGGTTAATTTTGACCATTTTCCATTACTCCACTGTTTTGTGTCTTCCGCTTAACCGCATCTGTATAAAAAATGCCAAATTTTATTATATTATTTTCATATATGAAACAATGATACAAAAGACCAATATTACAAAGTAAAAGTACATAATTAACATATAAATTCATACAACACTTGTATTTAAACTTATGAATTCTCCCTTCACTCTTGGACCTCCAATCTTTGAAATGTATGTTGTAGTTCCAACAGTCGATTTAGGCCTAGAGTGTAGTATAGATGACTGCACAAAAAGAAATAAAACAGATTGAGGTTTGAGGATAAAAAGAAAACAGGATAAAAATATAAGAATTAAGAGACGGGTGAGTAGATAATGATAATCTGTTATGGATTGAGGATTGCGACCACTGAGAAAAGAAGAAAAGAGAAATGAATGAGTGCACACCTTAGAGTAACCAAAATCACATATTTTCAAAAGCGGAGTAGGGCTCCCATCAAGCAGTGTGTTCCCAAGCTTCAGATATGTGTGGCATATTTGCTGCACAGAAGAAAAAGAGAGAAGGTTACCCAAGAACAGAAGCTATTACGCAGTTCATGTTATGCAACAGAAGTAATTAAGATTCTAAATAATTCATTTGCTATTTTCCCACAAATAGCATCAACAGTGGCAGCTAAGATTCTATATGATTTACAATAGGATAAATATGTATCACAGAATCGAAACCCAGGTCAAAACATCTAAACAATAATATACATGTCCAAATCCCTTCTAATCAACTACTGAAGCACTAAATCCCAAATCTAAAACAAATAATCTAAGTCACGAAAACATGGATAGTTCTCCATGATCAACATAACAAACAATTAAAAGTAAAATCATCATCATTGTTTTGATATGTTGTTCTCAAAACCACCAAATTTCTCACGTTTTCCTGCAAAATGTCTAGCAAAAAGACTTCAACTCCTGATTTCGGTACTACAAATTTTCAGATGCGAAATCTAGGGTTAAACATCAGACAAACAGAAGAAGAAAAACCTAAAATCCTGGGTGGGTAAAATCGAAAGTAATTGGAAGAGAAAGTAGAGAGATGTAATACCAATTCGATTCCGATCTCGTGCCCTGGAAGCGAAAACAGTCATTCACGAATCTAAATCGCCGCCAAGGAAGACTAAGAGAGAAAGAAAAGAAAAAAAAGTTATGCCACATCACTGATCTATTTTCTATCGTAGGTAAACAAGAGAAGAGGGAATGAACGATCTGAGAGAAAACAGAGCAAAGGAAGGAAGATCATACGGTCTAAGATTGCGCCACGTAAGCTATCTTAGTGATCTCTTCCCATTGGTTATTGTCTTTTAAAGGCTTATTTATTTTCTCATACCCTAAATAAAAAAATTTGTAAACTTTTTTATTTACATTATTAATTTGGAAATATTTTAATAGCAATGTGTTTATGATAAGTTAATTATCTTCATAATAATATATAATTTTGTAGTTTACAAATAAAAAACTATATAACAAATGTTATGTGATACTAAACTATAGATAAAAGGATTAGTAACTTATCATTAGTTTGTAGGGTTTGTAAGTTTATAATCATTTTGCAATGATTTTGCAATAATTTGGATTTCTTTTCCAATTATTTTCATTTTTTAATTGGAAACATAACTTAAACCCTAAACCAACATAACCAAAACTATACAATGCCCTAAACCCTAAATCAAGATTTAACTCTAATTTTAATTATTTCTGTAAGACATTATATATTTTTAGTTATTTCTGTAAAACATTATATACAAAGAAATTATATCATATACCCTAAACCCTAAATCAAAACAAACCCTTAACCCTATACACTTAAATCAAACCGTATACCCTAAATCAAAGATTCACTAAGTTTTCTTTGTAATTTTGTATGTGTAATAATTTGTTGTATTTTTAATTAAGAAATAGAAAAAATATTTTACAAGTGTGAATCCCTATACCCTATATTTCTATTGTTAATAAATCTAGAAAAAATATTTCAAACCCTATACCCAAACTCTATACCATAAACTCTAAATCAAAATTCACTAACCTTTTCTTTTTTATTTTACGTTCTTAATATGAAACACTAATTACGTTCTTAGTATGAAACAATAAAACTAAAAAATATTTTAAATCCTATACCCTATACCCTATACTCTAAATCAAATTCACTAATTTTTTTTTGTATTTTGTAATAGTATTTTATACTTTGTTTTATGTTTTTAGTATTAAATAATAGTTTGTTGTATTTTCTTTTTTAATTGAGAAATAAAACAAACACTCGTTAATCCATAACAAATTATTATATTTTTTTTATTTTGTAAACTTAATTTTTGGTATCGATATATGCAATGATACAATCCTTCTCACAATATCCTTTAACATTTCCTATAAGATACAATCTTAGAATCAATCATCGGATGGTACAAAAGAAACACATTTATATTCAACTTTTTCGTTTCCAAAACTGATACTGTTAACAAAAACTCTCTTCGTGGATGAGGGCAATGCTGAAATGAGTTTCTTCACACCCTCGCAATATGCTTTTCAAAGCTGATAAAGTCCTACAAATAGTTTAAAAGTGGACTTTACAAATAGTTTAAAAACCACATAAGTTGTGATCAAATGTGGATGATACGACATATAAAAACATGGGAAAAGTCAATGCTTGTTAGCAACTTGTTGAATCACATAGAAGAAACACTAATAGCTTGATTGGGTGAGTATATGATCGAGAGGTTTCCAAGTTGCTCTTTTGTCAATACTTTCTGCAACTCCTATATCCCCTTGTGATGTAATGGGGTTTTTCATTTCAAAGAAGAGGTAAAGAGTCACCCTGTTTCACAATGAGAAACCAAAATCAGAGATTCAAAACAGAAACATGACCAAAAAGATACGTAAGACGTACTTTCTTTATCACAAAAACTTGAGAAGTTAATCACAATAAAATGCAAAACCAACACGGATTGAATAGCTAGGCACCAAGGTTAAGATCCTTCTACAGATGGAAAAACGAATTGGAAGTCATCAAAGTACTCGATCATACTTATAGAAGTAAAGATAGAACCTACAAACTAAACAAGAGAGGCACAATATTCTCTTCTAATAATATATAACAACAGATCATTAGCTAAAGTCTTAAACCATTAATCCTTTATGGATATGCTTCTCAATTAATGAAAATAATGCTAACTAATCACTTACTTCACGTATTTAATTAACCTTAGCTCATGTTAAAACAAAGTCACAAATCTAATCAAGAGCCAACAAGTTTTATTTCCATTTTTTGCCTACATAAACGACATAACCAGTACGAAATCTGGGCTAAGTTCTCTGAAACCCAAATAAATTACTCTCTTATTCACACTAAGTATTGATTAGAGCAAGAAGAATCATGGAGCTTACCTTCAGTGTAGTCTAGCTGGATAACTTACAGATTTATCAGGTTTGGAAGATCTGTGAGTGACTCCGGGATAGTCCCATTAAGTTTGTTCCTACTCAAGGTCCTGCTTGGCCAATAACCGGTGTATGAAAGACATAATCCCTTTCTCTGTCTTAAAATAGCTAAAATTAAGAGCTTCTAGTATACATAAATTAGATAATAAGGATAGATTCCACTATCGAAACGAAGAGACTTGGCAGAGAAAAAGAGTCAAAGGAGGATACTAGAACACGAACCTGCTCAGTTTCCTACAACGATTAGTGACCAATTTTCTCAAACCCCATGAACAAGTCAGATTTAGGAACCGGAACAGGAACGAGACTTGATCGGAGACGATGGCTTCGCATTTGAAAGACCTAGGAGAGCACCGGATCCCGATCTCATTCAATTTCGAGCTTTGGCTCCAGAAACTAACCCGATTTCTCGATTACCCGACTGAAACCCCATAAATTTCAACAATTTCTTAAGCACCCAACTGAAATTGAAACCCTATTCGAGTCAATAAGATTTCAAATCGAGAATAGAAGCTTACTCCTCCCTATGGGTTGTCGTTGTCTTGCCGGCGGTCGAGACTGGGAGAAGAGAGAAGAGCGATCGAGACAGAGAGATGAATAGATCGAGATTGAGAGAAGAGAGAAGAGAGATCGAGAGATGGATCGAGTGAAAGAAGAGCGAAGGGAGAGCAAAAAACGGATTTTTGTGAAACCCCTAATTTGTTGTGTTCATATCAATTTTTGGTTAAGAGATACGAGAAATGGCTAAGTGTTTTCCTCTAGAGTAAATTATGGAGCCAAAACAAAAACATTTAAGTGTCCCGCTTCCACCTAACATAGCACTAATATAATGACACATTCAATTAAAGAGGAGGACATGAGAAAAAAATTAAGAAGATGTAACACTCTTATACGCGACCACTCTTTCATAGCATTGGTAATGTACAAACGCTATGAAAGAGTAGCGTCTATAACATTTATTGCAAAGTTTATAAAAACGCTATGTTTTAGTGCTACCAATACTTCAATTTCCTGTAGTGCGTGTAAACACATGATCGCGTAGGTTTTGAGCCTCTCCTCGGGGACATGTCCGCTGTCTACACAGATACACCAATCCCTCTGGATCCGACCGAGCAGGAGTACCAACGTTGGATGATGGATACCGCAGCTAGAAACAACACGATGATGGGGAAGATCATATCTGCTCTCACACATCCAAGTTCCCACTCGACCGTCCTGTTGCAGAGCTTCCCCTACCACTGAGGAGCACGGTGTCGCGATGGATGCTTCACCAGCTGAGAGAGTTGCATCACCCTCTGGCGGAGATGCATCACCCACCACCACCACCCATGTATCTCGCCCTAGATGCAGGAGGCACGTTGGAGAGGGCGACAGCCACAGCTCCACCGACTCTCAGCTCTGAGCAGGAGTAACATTTTCTATCCATTGTACTATCCATTTTTCTTTTGCTTTATTTTATTTCTTTGCGTCTGTTTTGCCTTCCTCTTAATTTATTTTCACACCGAGATGGTGTGAGGTAAGTCTGGGGGAGGATACTTGTCGTTACTAACGCTATTTCTTTCTTTTGTTTTTCTTTGAGTCATAATTTGTTAGAAATTATGATTACTTTCTTGGATTTGCTGTTCTTATCTACATCTAAGTGAACATTGTTGCAGAATTAGTTTCAGATCAGACTAATGAAAAATCCAAGGGCTGACCAGTCTACCACATGCATCCATGTCTCCACAGAAATTCAATGGCCTGAGCTAGTTCTAAGCTCTTTCTTTTACCTCATCGTTGTTATTGGTGTCTTCAGGGCTTGAATCCTCTTTCGTATCTGACAAAGACAACATGTGTGAAAGTATGGTAATCCTCTCCCTTGTTTAACATAAATGCAGAAAAGATGAAATGATTTTCTTTTGAGTAATTAGGAAAATTTTCATTGATCCCATTATTTTACTTCGAAAGAAATGATCACATTAAGGTTGGAAGCGAGGTTGAGAAAAATTTCTAGGGACACCGCTATTCGCCTACACCTTAAAATAAAAGGGTGGCATTAAAATGAACCGGGGATTTGGTGGCAAAAACCATCAATACTCGAGTTCCATCAGCCATTGACCCTGCGAAAAGAAAAAAGAGAAAAGAATAAGTCTGGGGGAGGGAAAGATTACCAAAAGTTGTGTAGTTGTCTTGTCATGATATGGAAAGAAAAAGAGTCTAGAATATAAGTCATGGTTTTTACCCGTTTTAAGCCATGATACAAGTCCTTTTTATAGAGTCTTTCTAGTATTTTAGAGTCTTTTAGATTCTTTTCAGGTTTTAGGTACGTTTTGAGCACTATTGGAGATATTGAAGCATTTTGGAGCCAAGCAGAGATCCTGTAGCTGAGACACCGATTTGATGCCTGAGTATCGATCGATACCCGTCGAAGAAAAAGAAGGATCGCGACTTTTCTAAGATTTGAGAAACTGTAAATTTCCCCAGAAGACTTTATTATTTACAAGAAGCCCCAGAACGTGACTTAGGTGATTTATTAAGTTTTTCAGCCACTTTGATGGCTATGCTTTATTTTACTTTGGTTTTGTGAGAGTGCTTTTGGAGGGAGACAAGTCTGAAACTCTGTTCGTCCGAGAAAAGATTTTGAACCCTTGTTTTACTCTCTTCTTTATTATTTATTTGAGGATTTATTCAGTCATGTTTATTGTTGCAATCTCCATGTCTGTTAGGTATGGTTTTCTTGGTCCTAATTCCACATACCCAGTGATTATTAATGCTTCTTTGAACAACGAAAAGATTACCTTACTGCTGCGCAAGTATCGCAAAGCTCTTGGCTATTCTCTTGATGACATTTTAGGTATATCACCGTACCTGTGCATGCATATGATTCATCTTGAGGACTAGTCAAAGGCTTCAATTGAGCATCAGAGGAGGCTGAATCCAAACCTGAAAGAAGTGGTTAAGAAAGAGGTCATGAAACTCTTGGATACAAGGGTTATCTATGCCATCTCGGATAGTTCTTGGGTCAGTCCAGTGCACGTTGTTCCTAAGAAATGAGGGATAAATGTGGTGAAGAATGAGAAGGATGAGATGATTCCTACTAGGACTATCACTGGGCATCGAATGTGCATTGACTATAGGAAGTTGAATGCAGCCACAAGGAAAGATCACTTCCCATTGCCATTCATTGACCAGATGTTGGAGAGGTTGGCTAGTCATCCCTACTACTGTTTTCTCGATGGGTATTCAGGTTTCTTCCAGATTCCGATACATCCAGATGACCAAGGGAAGACGACTTTTACATGTCCTTATGGCACATTCGCATACAGGAGAATGCCATTTGGATTGTGTAATGCCCCAGCCACATTTCAGAGATGCATGATGTTTATCTTCACAGACATGATTGAGGATTTTATGGAGGTGTTCATGGATGATTTTTTGGTGTACGGATCATCATTCAAGGACTGTTTTGCTAATTTGTGTAAGGTACTACAGAGGTGTGAAGAGAAACACTTGGTCCTTAATTGGGAAAAGTGTCACTTTATGGTTCAGGATGGCATCGTGCTTGGGCACAAGGTTTCTGAAGCTGGGATCGAAGTTGACAAAGTCAAGATTCAGGTCATGACAAGCCTCCAACCACCGACTTCTGTGAAGGATATTCGAAGCTTCCTTGGTCATGCTGGGTTTTATAGAAGGTTCATCAAGGACTTCTCCAAGCTAGCACGCCCACTCACCGCCCTATTATGCAAGGAGATCAAATTTGATTTCACACCTGAGTGTCTTGCAGCCTTTGAAGAGGTTAAAAAGGCTTTGGTGAGTGCTCCTATTGTGCAACCTCCTGATTTGACTTTGCCTTTTGAGATCATGTGCGACGCTAGTGATTTTGCTGTTGGATCAGTTCTGGGTCAGAGGAAGGATAGGAAGCTGCACGTTATCTACTATGCCAGCAGGACATTGGATGATGCTCAGAGGAATTACAGCACCACAGAGAAATAACTAATTGCAGTTGTTTTCTCCTTTGAGAAATTTCGATCCTACCTGATTGGGAGCAAAGTGATTGTTCATACTGATCATGCTTCTCTCAAATATCTGACGCAGAATAAGGATCTCAAGCCTCGCCTATGTTGTTGGGTCCTTTTGCTCCAAGGTTTTGATATCGAGGTTAAGGACAAGAAAGGAATAGAGAACGGGGTTGCTGACCATCTTTCGAGGATTCGGATCGATGCAGACGTGCCTATTGATGATCAACTACCAGAAGAGTATATTTACTTCATTGAAACTGAGTTTCAAATGGGTTTTGCCGAAACTCTGCAATTCCCACGAATTGCAGGTTTTGGTATCGATCGACACTCCTCTGGTATTGGTCGATACCCTACCAGACCTGTTTTGACCGTTAAACACCTTGGTGCTTCTGAAGAGTATCTAGTTGCTGTAGCTGATTCTGATCAACCATGGTTCGTTGATATTGCCAACTACCTCGCTGCAGATGAAGAGCCAAAGCACCTCAAGAAATATGACAAGAATAAATTTATGCGTGACATAAGGCGATTCTTTTGGGATGACCCTTACCTGTACAAGCATTGTTCTGATGGTATCTACAGGAGATGCATTGCTGAATCAGAGGTACCTAATGTTTTGTTTCATTGTCATGGATCTGAGTATGCTGGACACTTTGCTACTTTCAAGACAGTGTCCAAGGTTCTTCAAGCAGGCTTCTGGTGGCCTACTATGTTTAAGGATGATCATGCCTTCGTTTCGCAATGCGATGCGTGTCAGAGGAGAGGGAAGATCAGTAAGAAACACAAGATGCCACATAATTTCATCCTTGAGGTTGAGATTTTTTATTGTTGGGGCATCGATTTTATGGGTCCTTTTCCTTCGTCATATAAAAACAAGTACATCTTGGTTGCTGTGGACTATGTATCTAAGTGGGTAGAAGCGATTGCTAGTCCCACCAATGATTCTTTAGTGGTCCTTAAGCTGTTCAAGAGTATCATTTTCCCTCGATTTGGAGTACCTCAGATTGTTATAAGTGATGGTGGCTCTCACTTTATTAACAAGGTCTTCGAGAAGATGCTGAAGAAGCATGGTGTGAATCATCGTGTAGCTACTCCTTATCATCCTCAGACTAGTTGGCAAGTTGAGGTTTCCAACAGGCAGATCAAGGAGATTCTGGAAAAGACTGTGGGTACTACTAGGAAGGATTTGTCTGCAAGGCTGGATTATGCACTATGGGCTTACAGGACCGCTTTCAAGACACCACTTGGGACTACACCGTTTCACTTGATATATGGGAAAGCGTGTCACCTTCCGGTGGAAATCGAGCATAAGGCAGCCTGGGCTACAAAGATGATAAATTTTGACATCAAGTCTGCTGCTGAGAAGCGATTGATTCAGCTGAATGAGCTGGATGAGATTAGGCATCATGCGTATGAAAACTCAAAGCTGTACAAGGAAGGACCAAGGCGTATCACGACAAAAAGATCCTCTCCAGACACTTTGAACCCAATGACCAGGTACTCCTGTATAACTCTCGTTTGCATTTGTTTCCTGATAAATTGCGTTCTCGTTGGTCAGGTCCTTTCACAGTCAAGGAAGTTAGACCACATGGTGCACATGTCCTGACGAATCATGTAGGCGAAGAGTTCACTGTCAATGGAAAAAGGGTGAAACACTATTGGAGGAGCACTGAGATTCCAGAAGGGCACATAACGCCTCTGGATGATGCACCTGCTGCCTGAACGGCGGTACAATCAAGCTAATGACGTTAAACGAGCGCTTGGTGGGAGGCAACCCACTGGTGAGTCTGTATATGAGTCTTTTATTTATTTTTTAATTTTTTTTTTTCGATTTTTCGTTTCTTGTGTGTTTCAAGTGAATCAGATGCAAAAGGGTTGTGTCGACCGATACCGTTCTGGGTATCGATCGACACCAGGGAAACGAATGTGGCATCGACCAATGGTTCTTGTATCGATCGATACCACTAACAGTATCGATCGATACTCAACGAGCAGGTAAGTTTTCTTTAAAACCCTCGGGATTTCCTTTCTTCCTCACTGCCTCCATCGTTCGATACATATCTCTAAACCCCTCCCCAAAAATCGCAACTCTTTCAATTCTCCATAGATTTGAGTGATTCAAGGGCTTAACCTTGTTAGATTTTTGAGCTTTCCCTGTTTCTATCATCTATTCATCTGATCTACAAGGTATGACACACTAATTCCTCTCTTTCCATGTCAAGAACACAAGATTTGGGTTTCATGATTTTTGGCTCTTTTCACTCGTTTTAGTGGGCAATGCTTGTTAGATAAGTGTTTAGAACAGATTTTCGAACCCCCCCCCCCCCCCCCCCATTGTGCTAGTTTGTTGGAATTTTGGAAATTTTGGAATTTGTAGATTCTGGTTCGAAATCGCCAGGGTATCGATCGACACCCTGCTGGTGTCGATCGATACCCTGCGGGCAGTGATAGAATTTTGAGTAATTTGTTGCTGGTTGTTGCTGTATTGTTGGATTTGGTGCTTATTATGTGTTTGATGTGTTCCTTGTCTTTGATTGCAGATGTCTACTCGAAAGAGAACACGAACGGATGATGCATCAAGCTCCAACCCGCACCCAAAGGAATTCCACTTATGTCAACATGTCAAGATCTGGGATGGTTTACATTGGCAGAGAGGTGTAGTGAACGGTCGCCTAGGCAACGACCACTACAGAGTGCGGATTGATGGGGCATCAAAAAATATTGAGCTTCCGCACACTTCCTTGCGCGACATCCCTCCACCACCACCCGCTGCTCCTGCTAATCATGTGGCTCCTACTGCCACAAGTCGAGCTCCTTGGCCTAAGAGGAACGAGAAAGCCAAGATTCCTTGCAACAGAGTTTGGGAGGGAACATATAGGGAGACTGCTGAGAGTGAGGACTGCGTCTACATGCCTATCTCTGAGTCTTGGGATGACTATGACACATTGTTCTACAACGCATGGCAGAACGTTGATGGACAGACCACTCGGTTTGTTGACCTTCACACCATGCGTCGCTTGGGTATCGACAGGGAACTCAGGCGTCTTATTGAAAAGATTGGCTTGGGTACTATGCCTCTGAGGTAGTATGTTTTGTTCCCTGACTTGGTGCGACAGTTCCTCGCGACAGTTCGCGTCTACTATCAGGACGAGGTTCTCAAGGACGCACAGGAAGGTACCATGACCTTCATGATTCGCGGAGTGAGATACAGATTGCCACTTCCAGATCTCTGCGACATCTATGGTTTCCGCAGGGACTTCAGGAAGGTTGCTCTGCCTACTCAGTTTCACGATGTGCAGATTTTCTGGAAGCATTTCGGGAACGGAGCCTATTACTATAAGACTTCCACTCAGATGGATGTGCGCCACCCGGTTCTGCGCTGCCTGGTTAGGATTCTGAGCAACACTATCTTGTGCAAGATGGAGCCTAACAAGATGCGACTGTCTGAGCTTATTATGTTTTCCATGGCTATTGGAGATATCATTGATGATGAGAACTATGAGTGGCATGAGCTTGATCTCGAGGTCAACCTAGGGGCAATCTTTGCACATCACCTGGTCTCTCTGAAGACCAAACCATTCTTGGGTGCCAGTCGCGGTGCAGCTTGGAAGACCGAGATAGTGGGTAGTCTTCTTACCACTATCTTCCAGCACTTCAGTATTAACACATCGAGCTGTTCGATAGTCACCACATGCACTGTCATGGATGAGAGACATCTGCAAAACCTTAGGTGGTTGAAGCCTGAGCAACGTTGGTGTTTCTCCAACACAGATGGGGACTTTCTGGTTAAGCTACCTAACACCGAGCTAATCGACATTGGTGACGATCCCGATCAGCTGCGTTTTGAGCCTGATCTGAGCCTGTTGATTGTTGCACCTCACACTCGCCGAGGCTGAGGTTCGTCTACTAGCGCACCTGCTGCTGCGGACGCACCTGTCCCTGACTTTGCTGGAGGTCAGGCACGATGAGATCGAGACCCATCCTCTTCTGCGACTGCTCTCCCTACACCACATGCGCTTCCTATGGATACAGACACCTTTCAGAGGTATGTGGTTGAGAGTTTCCAGAGTATCTGGAACGTCATCTCCACTTTTTCTCGGTGCGGTTGTATTGCTGGAGATGATGATTCTGATGAGGATTAGTTTCCCTTCGCCTGACTATCTGGTTCACTTTTATTTTTCTTTTCTTTTATTTTCTTTTGAACTTTTGAGTCTTTATGTCTGAATTTTCTTTTGATTTTGAACTTTGTTGGATTGGGCATTATGATATCTTGCTACTTTTAACCTGTGTTTGAGTGATCTAACAGTGCTAACTATACCACTTTCGGATCCTTGGTAAAAAATTAAGAGCAATATCTTGTCACTTGTCGTTGAGAGGAGTTCCCTGTATCGATTTAAGCCTGGTATCGATCGATACTAGGCCGTGTGTCGATCGATATCCATGTTCAGTTACGGTACCTTCTTGTTCTTCATGATTCCACTATGTTCTTTTGTTTTTTTCACCAACCTTAGGCTAGATAACATTGGGGACAATGTTGTTCAAGTCTGGGGGAGGTAGTTGCTGACATTGTTTTTGTTTTTCTTAGAGTCAGTCATTTTTGAGTCAAAATTTGTTTTATTGAGTCAAAACCTGTTGGAGACTGTGATCTGTTTCTTGACTCTATTGTTCTGACCTTGCTTTTAAGTGACCATTGTTACAAAATCAGTTTCAAATCGACTAATGAAAAATCCTAAGGCTGACCAGTTAACTAGAAGACACCCATGTTTCCAGCAAAGTTCTTTAAAGCATGAGCCAATTTTTTGCACTTCATCGATGTGATTGATGTCCATAGAGCTTGATTCCTCATTCGTATCCGACAAATGAACCCACGTGTTTAAAGTGATTGGTATTTCTCTCCCCGTTTACAAGTTAATAAATAAGATGCATTAAAAGATGAAATGATTTTCTTCTGAGTAGAGGGTTAGGAAAATTTCCAGCGATCCCATTATTCTACTTCAGAGGGAATGATCACACAAAGGTGGAAGTGGGGTTAGGAAAAATTCATGTGATACCATTATTCGCCTACACCTTTGATTACTTTTGAAGGAAGAACAGGGAATTCGGTGGCAAACACCATCAATACTCGCGTTACCTTTAATAAGCATATGCGAGAAAGAACATAATAAGAAATAAGTCTGGGGGAGAGAAAATAATACCAGGAAGTGTGAAAATAGATGGTTCCTTGTCATGATATTGTATGGGAAAGAATCTAGAAGGTTCTTGGTATTAATCACAGCAATGAAACTGGTGATGATGAGCTTGATTGAATGATGCTGTGAAATAATGTGTGTAGTTTGGAAAGCTGCGAATGTCTACGGAGAAGTACATGGTGGTTAGATTTGGAACTGGTTACGTGATATGTGGAGCACTAAGGAAAATGGTCAATGCAATGTTTCAAGAACATGTGAGTCTTCGTGTTTTCAAACCTCTTTCTCTGATTTAGTTTTCTGTTTTGCTTGAGGGAAAGCAAAGGTTAAGTCTGGGGGAGTTGATATATCATGGTTTTTACCCGTTGTAAGCCATGATATAAGTCCTTTTTATATAGTCTTTCTAGTATTTTAGAGTCTTTTAGTCTTTTCAGGTTTTAGGTACGTTTGGAGCATTATTGGAGATATTGAAGCATTTTGGAGCTTTTTGGAGCCAAGCAGAGATCATGTAGCTGAGACACCGATTTGATGCCTGAGTATCGATCGATACACTTATGGTATCGATCGATACCCATCGAAGAAACAGAAGGATCGCGACTTTTCTAAGATTTGAGAAACTGCAAATTGCCCCAGAAGACTTTATTATTTACAAGAAGCTCCAGAACGTGACTTAGGTTATTTATTAGGTTTTTCAGCCACTTTGATGGCTATGCTTTATTTTACTTTGTTTTTGTGGTAGAGCTTTTGGAGGGAGACAAGTCTGAAACTCTGTTCGTCCGAGAGAAGATTTCAAACCCTTGTTTTACTCTCTTCTTTATTATTTATTTAATGATTTATTCAGTCATGTTTATTGTTGCAATCTCCATGTCTGAGTAGACCTCTTGTTAGGTTTAGAGTTTTCATAAGGGATTTCTTTGAATGCTAAGTTAATTTGTTGATTAGGGTTCATAATCTGAATTAGTTCTTCGCCTTAGGTTGTTCTCAAAACTAATTCTTGATTGATCACCTGGAACTTAGATCTTAGGTTAATCGATTAAGCACGACAGTGCAATTGAGAAACCTGATAGAACTTAGGGTGAGCAAAATAACTATTCGCAAAGACATTTGGTTTAATTGTTTTGTGAACAAATCAAACTTGAACTAAAAGTTGGTTTAGACTTTAGGATTCCCAAAGAGATTTGGAATTCTAGGATTTAGACTTAGATAAGTCTCGCAACGAAAGTTGGTTAATTATACTTTAGTGATTTGAGTTCAAGAACCATGCGTAAACTAAACCCTGATTTGTTAGTTTATATGCATTCATTGATTTCCTGAGAAATACCCTGAACCTATCTTTCTCCCAATCGAATCACAACATGTTTAATTTACGTATTTGCTTTCAATTCCATTAATCACTTAGCTTAGTTTTCATCTATACAATCTATTGTGTGATTTCTTGAGTCTATGTGGATTCGATCCCTAAGTATTACAATCGACAAAGCTTTAGTACTTACAGGCTATTAATTTGAGCTTATCACCAGCAATGATGGCTTTTGAATCATCCTATGAGATAATGTGTTGAATCTGGAAAAGCTGCAATGTCCGCGTAGAATTACATGATGGTTCGATTTGAATCTGGTTCGGCAACATGTGGATTACTAAGTTAGATGGTAAAAACAGTGTTCTAAAGAAAAGGTGAATCTCTGTGTTTTCAAACCTCTTTCTTATTTTTGGTTTTCTGTTTGCTTGAGGGCAAGAAAAATACGAAGTCTGGGGGAGTTGATGTGTTGTATTTTTAACGCATTCTAACTCTTGTTTTGAACGATTTTTGAGTTAGAATTAGTCCAATTTCCGCCTTTTCATAGAGTATTTTTAGTCCCTTTCGAGTCATTTCAGGTCAAAAGACGTTCCAGGACGGAGTTTGGACTAAAGAGCGAGGAAAAGGCGGAAATTGCACAAAGAAGCTTGG
The DNA here is from genome assembly GCA_030161315.1 of Eutrema japonicum. NCBI lineage: Eukaryota > Viridiplantae > Streptophyta > Magnoliopsida > Brassicales > Brassicaceae > Eutrema > Eutrema japonicum. The sequence goes on from BSQW01000011.1 coordinate 48,151,802, forward strand.
ATTGATCGATCCCATCACTGGATCGATCGATCCCCTGAAATGCCCCATTTCCAGATCGAGCTGACAGGCCAGATCGAACGATCTTATAGCATGGATCGATCGATCCACCAAGCCGCCCAATTTCTGGATCGATCAGACCACCCATATCGATCGATCCAGCCTTGACGAGACGGGAAAGATCGATCATCACCCCTGGATCGATCGATCCCATCACTGGATCGATCGATCCACCCCCGATTTTCAAAGAAGATTTCGGGCTTTTCCCGTTTGGCCCAAATTTGCTAAACTCGACCCTAGACAACTCCAGTCCTATTTAGACATTTTTCTACCACTTTTACCATTACGCTTTTATTTTTATTCATAAGAGAACTTGAGCTTTGTTCTTGTAAGATTTGGGGAGACGAATCTCTACTTCATACTGGAGAAGATTTCTGAACCCTATTATGATTTCTATTTTATTTGATTATGATTTTTTTCTTCTTTCTCTGTGTGTTCTCTGCAATCATGTCTGAGTAATCCACTTGTTAGGTTTTTAGGGTTTCAAGGGATTTTCATGAATCACTGAAACAGATCTGTTAGATTAGGGAATTGCATAGAGTTCTTTATCTTCTGTTGAGTTTAAAGCTTAGATTAGATTGATCACCTAGTTTCTGATTTTAGGATCAATCTAAACATCAAAAGTGATTTAGGTTTCCTAAAAGAACATAGATGAGCAAATCGTCCTTGGCCAACGAAATCTGATGCTAAGGCGATTTGTGAACTTATCAAACCTAAACTTTAATGCTTGCCTAGAACTTTAAGATCAAACGACAGTTTAGATTCTTAGGTTATTAGGCATAGTAGTTAGCACCACGATAGTGGACTAGCTAGATATTCATGTTTGAGTATGAGAACGGTTCTTAATTCTCTCCATAATCGATAGTCTGTTTAGTGAATCTAAATTTTCTTCGAATTACCTAAGGACCTAGCGTTTTCTCTTATTGAATTTACATCGTTTCATTCATCATTTTTAGTTTTAGAAGTTACAATCCACATACAAACATCATTCGTCTTAGATTTACTTTCATCTTGTATTCTCGTAGTGTTGCATTTGGTCTATGTAGATTTGATTTCTACATTACTACTTCGTCAGCTGTGCTCTTGCGGTAGTTACTTTTAGGGTTAACCTCTGAGTGTATCAGAAACGATACTCATGGCGATGACATGTGGTTGTGCTTTCGTCGGAGTGTGATAGTAGATATTTTGGTATCTCTATAGTCAATTCTCTAAATGCAATTGTAGCATAAGAGGTTATCGAACCTTATCGGGATTTATCCTAATCACTAAGAATGTTACACCCCTTGTCCACGGGATCTTCTCAAAGGAGCGGTAATTACTTGGATAATCCTTGAACGGAGGTTCAAGGCGATGGAATCATAGCTTTGGAGATGTGGAACCGGCTCGAAGGCGTGAGACTCCTCTCAATATTCCTTCTAACTCGCAGCTCGCTTGCGGACACCTCTTTGACGACGATCGTTTGAATGGTTACCCACAAAGAGAGATGGAAATCTCTTTGATAAAACCGAATTCGAGATCCCTTAGAAATCCACTAAGAAAAATCGAAAAGAAAGAGAATGTTTTATTGCTTAATAGTTGATTGTTATTGAAATACAAAGATCTCAAAGAGATTAAATAGACCAAGAATACAAAGGGTCTAAACAATCTCGAAAATGACAAGTCAAAAATCGAGAATGACAAAAGAAATAAAAGGGAGTTTGACTTTGACTAAGAAGAATCGAAATGCCCCTTGGTATTCTTGAGAGATTTTTGTTGAGGGATTTGCTGAGGGATTTGGGCGTGGGGAAAGAGGTGCCAAGGCCTCGTTAAAAATCTTGTCACGTAAAACCCAATGGGTAAAAACCATGACTAAGGAAAAGAGCACACTTGGGCTTGAATCAAAACCAATGCGGTTTGAAACACCTCTTCCTTAGCACCCAAATATTTTGAACGGTCTTGTACTCGGTGAATGAGTCCTCCTAGTGCCTCCTTAAGCTTCTTCGCTTTAGCTCTCATCATAGGTCCTTCCGTAACATGAAAAGCTTCCTCGGGTTCAAGCTCCTTCTCGGCAAATGTCTCCTCGGCAAGTTCCTCCTCGGCAAGCTTCTCCTCGGCTAAGTGATTAACCTCCGTTGAGCCGTCTAGGATCATATCAAAGAATGCAAGGAACAATTGTAAGTTAAGTTAAACAAGTGTGTTGTGATTAAGTAACTAAATTAAAGTAAATAAACAACTAAGCAACATGTAAAGCAATAAGCAAAAGCGAATCTAGAGATAGGGTTATCGATATAAGAATTCTCAAGTTCAATTCATGATGTTCATTTACTCAAACAAGCTAATCCTTACGCATAAGATCCTAAACTTGACTAATTCTCTTTCAAGCAATTAATCACTATGCTAATCACCTAATCCATTAACAAACTCTCTTTGTGGATCATTGATTAGCAAGCATTAAGTTTAAATCAACAAGATCAACCAAAGATACACCCTAGACAACTATTATCATAGGCTATGAATGTAAAACTCTTATTTAGTTCATCAAGGCATTTCATCAAACAATTGGTATGCATGAAATACCTTATGATCTAAACCTACTTTTTCAAGCTAGATTTAACATTAAGAACACTAAACAAGAAATGATATAGGAAGATCTAACCCTAAACACCATGAATCAAGCCTAGGAACATCCTAATCTATCCCATCTCTAAACCCTAAAAGACTACTCAAGACCCATTAAGAACACCTCAAAATCGATTTGGATAAGAGATGAATTCATTGATGGGTGATGGATAATCAAGATAAAAAGAAGATAGATGGAAGTGATTGATGGAAACAAATACTAAATTGCATAAACAAAGAGATCTCTCTTACAAAATCAAAGTTCTCTCTCAAATGGGAAAGGTTTTTGACTAACAAAAAGCATAGCGATGACATGTGGTTGTGCTTTCGTCGGAGTGTGATAGTAGATATTTTGGTATCTCTATAGTCAATTCTCTAAATGCAATTGTAGCATAAGAGGTTATCGAACCTTATCGGGATTTATCCTAATCACTAAGAATGCAAGGAACAATTGTAATTTAAGCTAAACAAGTGTGTTGTGATTAAGTAACTAAATTAAGGCAAATAAACAACTAAGCAAGATGTAAATCAATAAGCAAAAGCGAATCTAGAGATAGGGTTATCGATATAAGAAGTCCCAAGTTCAATTCATGATGTTCATTTACTCAAACAAGCTAATCCCTAGGCATTAGATCCTAAACTTGACTAATTCTCTTTCAAGCAATTAATCACTATGCTAATCACCTAATCCATTAACAAACTCTCATTTGTGGATCATTGATTAGCAAGCATTAAGTTTAAATCAACAAGATCAACCAAAGATACACCCTAGACAACTATTATCATAGGCTAGGAATGTAAAACTCTTATTTAGTTCATCAAGGCATTTCATCAAACACTTGGTATGCATGAAATACCTTATGATCTAAACCTACTTTTCAAGCTAGATTTAGCATTAAGAACACTAAACAAGAAAGGATATAGGAATATCTAACCCTAAACACCATGAATCAAGCCTAGGAACATCCTAATCTATCCCATCTCTAAACCCTAAAAGACTACTCAAGACCCATTAAGAACACCTCAAAATCGATTTGGATAAGAGATGAATTCATTGATGGGTGATGGATAATCAAGATAAAAAGAAGATAGGTGGAAGTGATTGATGGAAACAAATACTAAATTGCATAAACAAAGAGATCTCTCTTACAAAATCAAAGTTCTCTCTCAAAGGGGAAATGTTTTTGACTAACAAAAAGCATAGCCAATAAAATTAGGTTTTTAGAGTATTTATAATAAAAATAGAAGGGAACCGGGTCAACCCAGAACAAACCGGGTTTTGACCCGGACATTTTGGGTCAGAATCGATCCCGGGTTGTTTCAAGTCGGGATGAGGGACCGGGATGAGAGGTTTTAGCCGAGAAATTTGATCCCTGGCTGATTTTAGCCGGGATAGGAGATCGGGACAAGAGGTTTTAGCCGAGACATTTGATCCCGGGTTGATTTTAGCCGGGATACGCAGCCGGCATATCTCCTGCCGAGGGAAAACTCTTGTGCCGGCTAAAATCAGAGCGGGACGATGCTGAGGGAAAACTCGCCGAGAGATTTGGTCCCGGGTTGATTCTAGCCGGGACACGCATCCGGCATATCTCCTGCCGAGGGAAAACTCTTGTGCAGGCTTGAGGGATTTCTTGTGCCGGCTAAAATCAGAGCGGGACGATGCTGAGGGAGAAATCACCGAGAGATTTGGTCCCGGGTTGATTCTAGCCGGGACACGCAGCCGGCATATCTCCTGCCGAGGGAAAACTCTTGTGCCGGCTAACTTCTGAGCGGGACGGTGCTGAGGGACTTCTTGTCGAGAGATTTCATACCGAGGGAAACGGAGACTCCTTAGATAATCGGCCATATCTCTTAAACCACATATCTGAGTGGCCTGAATCCAACTCTGTTAGACAGCTAACTCCTTACTCTACATCTTCTATGAAGACCATTGAGGCTGATTCAGATCGGAGGGCCTTCGTCCAGACACATATTTCCGGCATCTCGGATGGATTTTGCTCTCCTCTTAGGTCCAACTCTCCAAGTATGTCCAATTGCCTCCAATCACCTAGGGAATACTCCAAAATATGCAAGAATGCAATAAACCTAATACAAATACCTAATACTCTAAATGAGACCTAAATGCAAGACAATATCCTAGCCCAATGTCCAAGTTGCAAACTTCTTGATGCGATCAAACAACTTACTCAAAAGTGACTAGCCATACTTATCCTTGCATGACTTACATTTGAACCTCAACCTACACAAACTTTCATATCCTCCAGCCTCTTGAAATTGATTACGTGTAATAAGCGTGAATCATGTTTGTGCAAGATTAAATGAATTTGTTTGGCTAAGGGTGAGGTTATGAGATGAAGGTGATCTCATTATCATGTATGGGTAATTAGGTACAAGGATCTCTCATGAAATGAACAAACTTTAGCAAAATGCTAAAGGTAAAAAGCAACCTATGCATACAAGGTAGAATTCTCATCTACCCAAATGCCTAGAGTATCTCTAAACTAAAGCTTCTAACCCGTTATGCCCATATCCTAAGCTACCATTTTAATCATTAGGCATTTCGCCTTCTCAAACCCACATGCTTCTTGTCTTTTCATTTCACTTTCTTCTCATTCGGGGATCACTTCTTCTTCCTTGTTCTTTCATGGTTTGGTGCTCCTTTGTTGTGATCTAGCTCTTCTTTTCTTGTTTTTGGTTCACGCCTCTTCTCATTCTTTGATGCTTTGGCCTTTTTGGCCTTCTTCTTTCCTTTCTATATTTTGAGGCTATCTTATCTTTTAGAGCTAGTCTTATGATTTTTGCACCAACCAATCTACACAAATCTGATCCCCTATTTCCTTTCCCCTTTTCTTCTTTTCCATTCCACAATCCATTCTCAAACGTTCACCAAATCTAAAACCGTTCCCCCAAACTTGAACCAAGAACCGCCATCCTAACTAGACTATTCCTAGATTAACTGCGAGATGTTGGAGCTAAATCTACATGAGAATTCCCTCTTGTCGCCCTAAACCTAACACGTTTTTCCAAGTTTATCCGAAAAAGCCTCACAATTCACACATTAATAATATTGGCTTGAAAGAGGGCTAAGGTTAGGGTAGGGGAAACCATTCCAATTATGGGATATGACTACTTTGATAAGCAAGAGTGGTAAAAAGGAGGAAGAATATCCAAGTATGTATAGGTGATCCACGAATTCATTCTAGATTGCACAAACATAACAATTACAAGTCAAATTTATGGTTATCACTTAGATGAGGTTGAATTCAAGTCAAGGATTGTTTCAATCAAAGCAAGAACAATAAGACATGAGATCAAAGCATGGTTCGTTCTTAATTTCTACACGAGATCAAAGCATCAAGTAACTAGCAACAATGGCATTGGACTAGGCTCTTAATAAGGCACTTTACAAGGACAAATCTATCATTGCTCCTAATACTCATGCAAAGCTACCTTATATGCTATGCATCTAGACTCAATCCTATATGGAAATGCACAAAAAATTCAAATTTATTGAAAATGCATGATATGCATGAGACTCAAGGTGCAAAAGGCAAAATAAGAACACCAAAAACGATGTTAGATAACACACAAACACTCCCCCAAACTTAAATTACACAGTCCCTTGTGTAATAGAAGCTTAAGGAAGAGTTTAAACAATGCATGAAAGAAGGAAAAAAGATATGATTCTAGATGCTATGTACAAAGTTTGGAGTGTTACCTTGGAAAATGATGGATGGGGCATGAGGGATCAAGGGACACCATATTCCATCACCTCATCCTAAGTACTTTAGTCCATAAGTCCATGCCTATATGGTCATCGAAAACCTACTCACACTAAGAAAGACCCATCAAAAGGAACTAACAACGAAAGAAAAGCATAAAAGAATGTATGTACAAGGATAAGTTTGGGATGTCTCCCAAGAGCACTTTATTTAACGTCACTAAGTTCTACGTTTGTTACCGTCCTCAAGCTAGAGGGACATCATCGAGAGGGATCAAGCCTCCCTTTTCGACGATTTGATTTGCTCGGTAGAGTTTGAGCCTTTGGCCATTTGCAATGAAATCTTGGCCCTCCTTGTTAACAAGTACCACGGCACCATATGGCCTTACTTACTTAACCTCAAACGGACCCGACCACCTAGATTTGAGCTTCCCGGGAAAAAGCTTCAACCGGGAATTGAACACGAGTACTCGGTCTCCGGCTTTGAAGTCCTTGTGCACGATCCTCTTATCATGGAATTCCTTGGCCTTCTCCTTGTAGATTCTCGAGCTCTCATAGGCCTCAAGCCTAGTCTCCTCTAACTCTTGAAGTTGAATTAACCTCTTCTCTTGTGCGGTCTTGATGTCGAAGTTAAGAAGCTTCACCGCCCATAGGGCCTTGTATTCCAATTCAACCGGTAGTGGCATGACTTCCCATAAAGCAAGTTTAATGGTGTAGTCCCTATAGGCGTCTTAAAAGTGGTACGGTAAGCCCACAACGCATCATCTAACTTGTTGGCCCAATCCTTTCTCGAACTCCCAACCGTCTTCTCTAGTATGGCTTTGATTTGCCGGTTGGATACTTCTACTTGGCCACTTATTTGAGGATGGTAAGGTGTTGCTACCTTATGCTTCACACCATGCTTCTTAAGTAGACTTTCAAACACCTTATTGATGAAATGACTACCTCCATCACTAATGACCACTCTTGGAACTCCAAACCTTGGGAAAATGATGGACTTGAATAGTTTAAGGACAACTTTAGCATCGTTGGTCGGACTTGCAATGGCCTCCACCCATTTAGAGACGTAATCAACCGCCACCAATATGTATTGGTTACCATATGATGACGGGAAAGGTCCCATAAAATCGATGCCCCATACGTCAAACATCTCCACCACAAGGATTGGGTTTTGGGGCATTTCATCTCTCCTCCCAATATTCCCTTTCCTTTGGCACGCATCACATGTGTAGACAAAGAGGTGCGCATCCTTGAATAATGAAGGCCACCAAAAACCGGATTGAAAGACCTTTTTAGCTGTTTTGTAGGATGCATGATGACCACCATAGCTTGACCCGTGACAATGGAGTACGATCCCTTGGACTTCTTCTTCCGTCACGCATTTCCTATACAAACCATCCGAGCACAACTTGTATAAGTAGGGCTCGTCCCAATAGTATCTCGTCACGTCGTGGAAGAACTTCTTCTTCTTCTTATACTCATCCAAAGGCGGTTCCTTCCCACACACTAAGTAGTTCACTAGATCCGCAAACCATGGTAGTTTCTCGTCTTGTAACCCATTAGCACTCTCTAGTCCTTGCATGGCTTCAATCCCTTTCTTCAAGACACCAGAACCATGAGACTCTCCTCAGGGAGCTTATCATCAATTGGGACAAGGTATTCAATCCTTATTCTAGACAAGTGATCCGCGACCCCATTCTCTATCCCTTTCTTGTCAACTATCTCTAAGTCAAACTCTTGTAGAAGCAAGATCCAACGGAGTAGCCTTGGCTTTGTGTCTTTCTTCGCATGAATGTATCTCAAAGCCGCGTGATCAGTGTAGACAACCACCTTTGAACCCACAATATAAGATCTAAATTTCTCCATTGCAAACACCACGGCTAACAACTCTTTTTCCATTGTGGCATACCAGGCTTGAGTGTCATCTAAGGTCCTACTTGCATAGTAGATGACATTGGTCTTCTTTTCCTTCCTTTGACCCAAGACCGCACCAACTGCGTAGTCACTAGCATCACACATGATCTCAAAAGGAAGATCCCAATCCGGAGCTTGTACAATGGGAGCACTAACCAACGCCTTCTTGATCTCTAGAAACGCTACCATACACTCCTCATCAAACACGAACTCAACCTCCTTGCAAAGTAGCCTTGTGAGAGGCCTTGTGATTTTCGAGAAGTCTTTGATGAACCTTCGGTAGAACCCCACATGACCCAAGAAAGACCGGATGTCCTTGACCGACTTAGGCGGCTCCAAGCTAACCATCATCTCAATCTTGGCTTTGTCTACCTTTATGCCCTTCTTGGAGATCTTATGCCCAAGCACGATGCCCTCACATACAATGAAATGGCACTTCTCCCAATTAAGCACCAAGTTTGCTTCTTCGCATCGTTGCAAGATCCTACAAATATTAGACAAGCAAACACCAAACGAAGAGCCATATACGGAAAAATCACCCATAAAGACTTCTACCATGTCTTCAATAAGATCAGATAAAATGGACATCATGCAACGTTGGAATGTCGTGGGTGCATTACACAACCCAAACAACATCCTTCGATATGCGAAGGTGTCGTAAGGGCACGTGAAAGTCGTTTTTTCTTGGTCATTCGGGTGTATGGGAATTTGAAAGAAACCCGAATAACCGTCTAGAAATAAATAAAATGGATGATTAGCTAGATGTTCAACCACTTGATCTATGAAAGGTAACGGAAAATGATCCTTACGAGTAGATGAATTTAGCTTCCTATAGTCAATGCACATTCTATGCCCGGTTATTGTCCTAGTCGGTATCATTTCATCCTTCTCATTTTTAACTACCGTAATCCCCCCTTTCTTGGGCACAAAATGAACCGGTGAGACCCAAGTACTATCCGATATTGGGTAGATAATGCCCGCGTCTAAGAGCTTAAGAATCTCTCTCTTTACAATATCTTTCAAATTAGGATTCAACCTTCTTTGATGTTCAATAGAGGTCCTTGATTCATCATCTAGATGGATTCTATGAGTGCATAAAGTAGAAGAAACACCCTTGATATCATCCAAAGAGTAACCAATAGCCTTCCTATACTTTCTAAGTTCAACTAAAAGGGAGGATAGTTCATTCACATTCAAACTATCATTCACAATAACCGGGTATGACTCGTTTGGACCTAGGAAAGCGTACCTTAATCCCGTAGGAAGTTGCTTTAGGTCCACCTTTGGGGCTTTGAGTTCGCTCCAATCGCCATCCTCAAGACTAGGCTTACCCTTGCTAGTCTCTCCGACGGCTATAATAAACTCCTCTTGATCCGTGCCAACTCTTAACCCATCTTGAACCTCGGTATCGCGAATACCCAACTCAACAAGTGGCGTATCCTTTTCAAGCGGCTTGTGCAAGTCCATTAGTAGCTCATACTCTTGACTCTCTTTACTCAAGAACCCATGATCACCACTCTCCTTAGTCAAAACCACTTCCAAACCGTCTTGTACTCTCATTTCCTCAAGCAATTCGTCGGCTAGTTCATCCATGGTCTCTATGTAGAAACATTGGCCATCTATGGTGGGCTTTTTCATCACCTTGTTGATATCAAACTCAAGGACTTCTCCTTTACCCAAATGGAGATCTATTTTGCCTTTCCTCACATCGATTATTGCTCCCGCGGTTGCTAGGAATGGCTTACCAAAGATAAGAGGGTCTTTCGGTTCCTCATCCATTTCAAGTACCACGAAATCCGTGGGGAAAATGAAATCCTTCACCACGATAGGAAGATCCTCAAGCAAACCAATAGGAACCCTCACGCTCCTATCCGCCAATATTAGGGAGATGTTGCATGCCTTGTAGCGTGTGAAGCCTAGTCTCTTGGCTACCGAGAATGGCATGAGACTTACACTCGCTCCAAGATCACACAAACAATGGTTGAAAACTAGAGGACCAAGTGCACAAGGTAGAGTAAATGATCCAGGATCTCCTAGCTTCTTTAGAACCATCTTCTTTTGTATGATGGCACTACACTCGTTAGGTAGAATGACCATGGACTCCATTTCCATGGACTCCATTTCCTTAGCTCTCTCATTCACGGCATCTTTCAAGAATTTGGCGTATTGAGGGACAAGCAAGAAGGCATCAACCAAAGGCATTGTGAGTTCTACCTTCTACATTTGCCTATCAAAGATGGCTTTATACTTGTCCATAAGTTGCTTCTTGAACCGTCCAGGGAACGGTAGTTTAGGAACGTATTGCTTAGGGACAAACACATTCTTCTTCGGCTTCTCTTTAGTAACAACAACCCTAGGCTTGACCTTCTCAACTTCTTCAACCTTGTCTTGCTCTCTCACTACCTCGTCTTCAACCAATTCGTCATCTTCTTGAATTTCCACCCCCCCCCCCCCCACTTTGCTTCTCAATGTCCGCATTGAGAGTAGAAGGAGCTTCTCTTGGAGGCAAAACCGTACCACTTCTTAAGGTGATGGCTTTTACATACTCCTTAGGATTAGCTTCGGATTTGCCCGGGAGTTGACCTTGTGGTCGTGAAGAAGAAGCAACACCTTTGTTCTCCATGTGTTTTACCTTGGAGTTCAAAGCCTCAATCTTTGTGTTGAGGTCGTGGTAAGAGAAATCCACCCGCGTATTGATCTCCGCTTGTCCCTTGAGTAATTGTTGGAACATGGAACTCAAATCAAGCTCTTGTGGTTTAGACGTAGTTGCTTGACCTTGGGGCACAAACCCTTGTTGTTTCCCTTGAAAACCGGGTGGAGCTTTGGGTTGAAAGCCACCTTGGTTCCCTTGGAATTGGTTCCTTGGGAAAAAGCCTTGTTGGTTGGTATTAGAAGTTTGGCCTTGAGGTTGGAATTGCTTTTGTGGGGCTCCTTGAGCTTGATTAGGTTGCGGAGGGTAGACTTGGTCTTGTGGATTCTCCACATTTGTGTTCCGGTAAGAGAATTTGGGGTGGTTCCTATAGTTTTGGTTGAACCCTTGTCTTTGGTAGTTCTCTTGGTTTTGGTAGTTCCCTTGGTTCCCCACGTAGTTCACCTCCTCTTGGGTGTTCATGTCCACGTTCTCTTCTTTATAGTAACCTTGATTCTCATCATAAGCATCCACAAAATTAACCGTCTTTTGAGAAGACACTAGAAGTTTATCAATCAAATTGGCTTGCTTGTCCAATTTTTCATTAAGAGCTTTCATGTCTTTGGCCCGCTTGTTCTCATCAAAGTCGCTAGTGGTCCTTGTGGCACGGTCATAGTCGTCGCCATAGGTACCGTCACTTTGGGCCAAGTTCTCGACAAGCTCCATTGCTTCCTCAACGTCCTTAGCCAAGAAGTTTCCGTTAGATGTCGTGTCAAGTAGCATACGGATCTTAGGCAAAGCACCTCGGCAGAGGGTGCTAAGGAGAGAAGTGTTGCTAAAGCCGTGATGTGGGCATTGAGAAGTGTAGCTTCTAAATCTCTCCCAAGCCTCGTTGAAAGACTCATTGGACCGTTGTGTGAAGCTTGAGATCTCGTTGCGAAGCTTGGCGGTTCTAGCCGGTGAAAAGAATTTGGCAAGAAACGCACGTTTGCAATCATCCCACGAGGTTATAGATCCTTGGGGTAAGGTCTTTTCCCATTGGTGAGCCTTGTCACCTAAAGAGAACGGGAAGAGACGAAGCTTGAACCCATCTTCGGAGACCCCATTGATCTTCGTGAGACCACATATGCGGTCAAATTGGTCAATGTGGTCTAAGGGATCCTCCATGGACAAGCCATGAAATTTGTTTGCTTGAACCATGTTGATAACCCCCGGCTTCACTTCAAAGTTGTTGTTCTCCACTGGTGGAGCTTGAATGCCTTGGCGGTTTTGGTGAGCATTAGCGGCATCACCCTCTCCAAAAACGTTTCTAGCTCTTGCTGGATGGTTGGGACGGTGATGGTTTCCATTGCCACCACCTCCTTGATTGTTGCCGTGACCATTCCCATTCCCACCGTTCCTTTGGTGGGGATTGGGTTAGTTGATGTTCCCAAGTGGAACATTCTCAAAATTCTCCATGTCGTTACCAACCTCTACGTGAACTCTCACTCAGCTTCGTCTTGCTCTTGATACTCTATCAAGTTGATCAATATTGTCCCTCGGTTCTACTAGATTAGTATTGCCACGGGAATGGGTATGCATGCACCTATAGAGAGAAAGAGCAATAGGAAGCAAACAAGATTAGTAACTTGGTAGCAAATAAGGCTTAATCTCACAAAGAGCCTAAATCTTAATGTTAAAACAAATCCCAATATGGCAACGGCGCCAAATTGATAGTAGATATTTTGGTATCTCTAGAGTCAATTTTCTAAATGCAATTGTAGCATAAGAGGTTATCGAACCTTATCGGGATTTATCCTAATCAGTAAGAATACAAGGAACAATTGTAAGTTAAGCTAAACAAGTGTGTTGTGATTAAGTAACTAAATTAAGGCAAATAAACAACTAAGCAAGATGTAAATCAATAAGCAAAAGCGAATCTAGAGATAGGGTTATCGATATAAGAAGTCCCAAATTCAATTCATGATGTTCATTTACTCAAACAAGCTAATTCCTAAGCATAAGATCCTAAACTTGACTAATTCTCTTTCAAACAATTAATCACTATGCTAATCACCTAATCCAAAGATACACCCTAGACAACTATTATCATAGGCTAGGAATGTAAAACTCTTATTTAGTTCATCAACGCATTTCATCAAACACTTTGTGTGCATGAAATGCCTTATGATCTAAACCTACTTTTTTCAAGCTAGATTTAGCATTAAGAACACTAAACAAGAAATGATATAGGAAGATCTAACCCTAAACACCATGAATCAAGCCTAGGAACATTCTAATATATCCCATCTCTAAACCCTAAAAGACTACTCAATACCCATTAAGAACACCTCAAAATCGATTTGGATAAGAAATGAATTCATTGATGGGTGATGGATAATCAAGATAAAAAGAAGATAGATGGAAGAGATTGATGGAAACAAATACTAAATTGCATAAACAAAGAGATCTCTCTTACAAAATACAAAGTTCTCTCTCAAATGGGAAACGTTTTTGACTAACAAAAAGCATAGCCAATAAAATTAGGTTCTTAGAGTATTTATAATAAAAATAGAAGGGAACCGGGTCAACCCGGAACAAACTGGGTTTTGACCCGAATATTTTGGGTCGGAATCGATCCCGGGTTGTTTCAAGTCGGGATGAGGGACCGGGATGAGAGGTTTTAGCCGAGACATTTGATCCCGGACTGATTCTAGCCGGGACAGGAGTTCGGGACAAGAGGTTTTAGCCCAGACATTTGATCCCGAGTTGATTCTAGCCGGGATACGCAGCCGGCATATCTCCTGCCGAGGGAAAACTCTTGTGCCGACTGAGGGATTTCTTGTGCCGGCTAAAATCAGAGCGGGGCGATGCTGAGGGAAAAATCACCGAGAGATTTGGTCCCGGGTTGATTCTAGCCTGGACACCCAGCCGGCATATCTCCTGCCGAGGGAAAACTCTTGTGTCGGCTTGAGGGATTTCTTGTGCCGACAAAAATCAGAGCGGGACGATGCTGAGGGAGAAATCGCCGAGAGATTTGGTCCCGGGTTGATTCTAGCCGGGACACGCAGCGGGCATATCTCCTGCCGAGGGAAAACTCTTGTGCCGGCTGAGGGATTTCTTGTGCCGGCTAACTTCTGAGCAGGACGGTGCTGAGGGACTTCTTGCCGAGAGATTTCGTGTCGAAAGAAACGGAGACTCCTTAGAAAATCGGCTATATCTCTCAAACCACATATCGGAATGGCCTGAATCCAACTCTGGTAGACAGCTAACTCCTTCCTCTACATCTGCCATGTTGACCGTTGAGGCTGATTCAGATCGGAGGGCCTTCGTCCAGATACATCTTTCTGGAGTCTCGGATGGACTTTGCTCTCTTCTTAGGTCCAACTCTCCAAGTATGTCCAATTGCCTCCAATCACCTAGGGAATACTCCAAAATATGCAAGAATGCAATAAACCTAATGCAAATACCTAATACTCTAAATGAGACCTAAATGCAAGACAAGATCATGATTATGCATGCAAATTACACAAAACTTTTTAAATGAAATGCATGCTAAAACATGCAATATATGAGTATATCAGAGTGATATAAGATTGGAATCACAACGATGTCAATGTTGACAAGCTAGATGGATCGAGGATCGCCACACAAATGAGTGAAAGCCTTCGTGATGAGATCACAAGCCTACGTCTTAGTGATTCCACACAAAGACAGAGACTCACACGACTTCTAGAGTGAGGAATCACACACAATCCTTTATATATCGCACGAACACAAGAGAGGTAATTCCACACAACTCTAATGAACAAACACAAAAGACAATACTTTTATAAAGAAACTTTAAACGTTTTATTTTATTAATTCATTGGTGAGTTTTACAAGAGAAATGAATGAGCTTATATAGAGCTCATACACGTTTTTACAAAGAAAAGAAATCAAATAATTAACATAAATAAGAATCAATAAAGGGCTTGATTGATATGGTCTTTATTGCTTGATTTTTGTCCAAGTAAAAGAAATATGAAGTTCTTTGTATCTGGACAGCTTGGCATGAAATAGTGACGTCTTGGAAGTTTCTTTATGGTATGTAATGTCTCAAAACCAGTTGGATCGAATAAATCAAGAAGATATACCGTTTGACCAGATTTGACGTAATTGCTTCCGGATAAAGAAAGTTGAAGTGTGAAGAGATCCACTTGATCACATGTGTGCTGATGCACTTGAATGACTTCTCCATAGCCACTAGATGAATTATAAACTCTCATGGATGCCATACACGAATCCTCGATGTGTCAAATATGGAAAGTCCATCTTTTGATCAGTTTAATGTTTCTCGAGTTATCTGCTGTTAACACCGTATTTTTACCCATTTTGCTATATACTTTATAACACTTTAATAAGTGTTCTGCTTTTTTCTATGCTTTTATTACGCGTTTCGCATGTTTGTGGTTTTAAGACTTTTTCAGGTAACTCGGGATTAAAGAGTGCATTTCAGAACAAAAGTACGTTTTTGGATAAATTGGGACCGTCAAGAAGTCTTGCAGCTTATGAAGACCTTTTCACCGTCCGATCATCCCCAAATTTTGACATAACAAAGTAGAGACAACCAGCTTTCAACTACAATTGGATTGGGGGCAATCCAATGTTTGGATCCTAAAATATACCCGAAGCACCAAAGACCGACATAGCTACCGAGAAGCAGTTCGCCACTCCTGGAGAGCACTGACCCGCGGCCAGAGCCCAGTTCGCCACTCCTAGAGAGCATGGACCCGCGGCCAGAGCCTATTTCGCCACTCCTGGAGAGCACGGACCCGCGGCCAAGACAGATTCGCCTAATACCGTCTTTTCCCGTCAAACCCTAACTCGACCAAAACGAGTCGAAGACCTATAAATACTTGTTTTACAGCCACAATTTCGTGGCCATCTCTTGTTACACTTTTAGACTTGTTTTGCACCAAACTTTTTCTCTTGTTCTTTGTTCTTTGTTTAGGGAGATAGAGATTTCCCTTGAATCTTTTTGTTTGATTCCTTATCTATTGATTGTGCAATTCAGAAGCTTAATTTTGTCTTGCATGGTCGTGGCTGAGTAGTTCTCTCGTTGGGTATAGGGGTTTGAAGGGGAGCTTATGGTTCGATTCTTATTAGGTTTTTAGTCTAGGATACTGATTAGGGTTCTTCATTTTATCCTTGTTGTTAATGCGTTGCTTGACTAACCGTCTTAGCAACTGATATTAGGCGTTTTAGAGCCACAGAAGTGTTGTATCTAATCGCTTGACCTAGGGTAGACGAGCAAATCCGTTGTAAGATTTCGAAAGTATACTTACGGAGGAATTGTGGGCGTAAACGACCTTTGAGAGTATCATTCATTTCTTGCGCGGGCGGAGTCGGAAGCTACCGTCCGAGTACTGAGGTGAGTAGGTGTGTAGGATTACGGTAATAGACTACACGTAGCGTACGTGCTCCAAGTTCAAGAACCCAAAGACGACAAAAAGTCGCTTTAGAAATCCTAAGAATTTCCTCGTAAAAATCGGCCATAAACCCTAGAAAATTTCCGATTGCCCAACTCTTCGTTAATTGATTTACAACCTCAAAATAATTATTGCTTGCTACTGTTCACTTAGATTAGATTTATTTATTCTGTTAGTTTAGCTTAGTTTAGTCTCGTTAACTTTCTAATTTTCTTGCTTAGTTTAGTTTAGTCTAGTTTAGTATAGTTTAGATTCCTAATTTCGAGTTCGTGACAAAACCCTATAAACATATATTCGTCTTAGGTTTATTAACTATACAATGTTTAAGGTCTCGCAGAACAGAAATCGCTCCTTGTGGATCGATACCTTAAGTACTACAACGCACATTTGTGCACTTACAGGCTTTAAGGTTTTAAATTTAAAATCTGAAGTTTCGGAGACGAATCCGATTCGCATCAAGTTTTTGGTGCCGTTGCCGGGGAGGCAATCGTTACTCGTTCTGCCACACTTTAGAGGTTAGTAAATTGTCTCTAAGACAATTTGTTTTTCTCTTTGATTTTTGTTTTTGTTTTTCTTCGGTTCAGGCTTTGAAACATGAACTCGCCTCTAGAGGGAGATGATTACTACGAGCATTCTTGTTATCAAGATGATGAATTTGAAACCCCTTGGCTCAACTACCAACCTCGCTCACACCGCAGCCACAACAACTCAACTTGCAAAGCCCAAGGTGCCATCAACGAACCTCTCTATGTTGAAGAGAACACAAGACGAAAAAGGATTACATCCGCGCTAACGAAATATTCGGATGAATATGATGAGATGTGGATGGTTTCCAACGCCAAGATGAACAATATTCTTCAAGAACTCAACAAATTTATGCCCGAAGATGAAGGGTACTATGTAGTTTCTGAACTCGATGGAGAACCCGTAATCAAATTGGTTATGAAGGAGTCATCAAATGAAAGTCCCTTGGATTCTCAAACTCATGTCATCAAAGAAGAACATCAAGGAGAAGAAGGACATGTTTCTACTCCTACCCTCACCACATTGAGCATGAGGCAGACCTCGTGAAGGATGAGACGCTGACGGATGCATCCGGGCAACCATTGAAGACGCTTTCTAAGGAAGAGGATCCCAAAAAATTTGACGTTCCATGCTCGATCAAGGTAATAGAATTTCGTGATTCTCATTTTATGAACACATGAAGCGGTAATGAACCACTTTTAGACCATGAAGGAGCTACAAAGAACGTTGAAACCGCTCTAGAAGAAGTTGCACCCGTCACACTTGATGAAAACATCAAACCCAGAATCTCGACGTGCGAAATGATCTCTTTTGATGCACACTCTACACTTGCTCATATGGGACGTGATGTAGACTTAAATAAAGCCAAAGAGAATCCAAATACTCCCCTAGGATCAAAAGACATCATTGGAGACGAAGGTGACGACAAGCCGAGCAATTCTGCCCGAGACACCTCCACCGCAGCCGTGCCTTCTCCACCCGCGGCCAGACCTCCTTCCACCTCCTCCACACGCACTACAAGAAAACAATCGATTTGCAATGGAATTTGCGATGGATAATATCTGTCGCAAATTTGCGACGGATTTGCGAGAGATTTGCGAGTGATTAACTAGTCGTCGCAAATCCATCGCTATTTTGCGAGAGAAAGGGTCGTCGCAAAGTGCGACGATTTTGCAATATATTTGCGACGAATGTGCAATGGACCGTCTAGAGTCGCAAATCCATCGCAAATTTGCGACGGAACTGCGAGGGATTTGATAGAGCATCTCTATAGTCGCAAATCCCTCGCAAATTTGCGAGGGACAAAAGGTCGTCGCAAATTCGTTGCAAATTTGCGAGGAATCTGCGAGAAATCTGCGAGGGATTAGCGAGGACTATAATGGTCGTCGCAAATCCGTCGCAATTTTGCGACGGCAAGTTTCCCTCGCAAAATTGCGACGGATTTGCTATGGCAATTTGCAAGGGATTTGCAGCGCGTCTAGTTAGGTGGAGTTAGGTGAGGTAGGTGGACCACGTTTAAAAGGAAAATTAATTTCCATCGCAAATTTGTTGCAAATCCCTTGCAAATTTCTTTTCCGTAGCAAATCCGTTGCAAATTGCCGTAGCAAATCCGTCACAATATTTTTTGAAATCCTATAAATACAGATCACGTTGAGAGCTCTCATAACACAACAACTTCGAAAACAAAAACAAAAACAAAACAAAAAAAAATTGAGAAATAGATTTTGAGTGGTGGGTGTTTAAAAAATGTCTTCGGGGCACGAAATATACGCATTACGATCATGGATGTACAATCAAAGAGATCCAGAGACGGGTGAAGTGACGAAAGAGTATCGGGACGGGTTGCGAGCATTCATGTACC
Source organism: Eutrema japonicum (assembly GCA_030161315.1). Taxonomy (NCBI): domain Eukaryota; kingdom Viridiplantae; phylum Streptophyta; class Magnoliopsida; order Brassicales; family Brassicaceae; genus Eutrema; species Eutrema japonicum. The sequence goes on from BSQW01000011.1 coordinate 48,170,557, forward strand.
AGGCGACAAGCCAACCATGTGCGACTCATGACGGTAAAATTTTATGTCCATGTAGAAAGTGCAAGAACACCCAATATGTGGATATTGATACTGTGAAGAGGCATCTATATAATAGAGGATTTAAGCCAAACTATTATATCTGGTTTTCGCATGGGGAAGGTTGTAGTGTTGATGCTGGAAGTAGTAGTATGAGTCGTGGCGTTGATCAACCTAGTTATAATTATGGGCATGATCATTTGTTCGGAAATATTGATGAAGGGTATCAACAGGGAAATAGGTTTCATGATATGGTTACAGATGCATTTCATGAAAGTACAACTGCATTTGCTTATGATAATACTAGGGAAGAATCCAACATAGAAGCAAAGCGTTTTTATGATATGTTAGACGCTGCGAAGCAACCCATCTACGATGGATGTAGAGAAGGGCAGTCTAAACTATCATTGGCATCTAGGATGATGACAATTAAAAGTGATTATAACCTAAATGAGATTTGCATGGATTCATGGGCTGAGCTAATTAAAGAGTATTTGCCACAAGATAATAATTCCGTTGAGAGTTACTATGAAATACAGAGGTTGGTTGCAAGTCTTGGTTTACCATCAGAAATGATTGATGTATGCATTGACAATTTCATGATTTTCTGGAAAGATGATGATAAGTTGCAGGAATGTCGATTTTGTGGGAAGCCGAGATATCAACCAACTACTGGAAGGACCCGCGTTGCATACCAACGTATGTGGTACTTGCCAATCACCGATAGATTGAAACGGTTATACCAATCAGAAAGGACATCGGCGGCAATGAGATGGCATGCACAACATACCATGGAGGATGGGGAGGTTACGCATCCGTCAGATGCAAAGGCGTGGAAACACTTTCAGACTGTACATTCGGACTTTGCTAACGAGAGCAGGAATGTCTATCTTGGCTTATGCACCGATGGATTTAGTCCATTTGGCATGTCCGGGAGACAATATTCTCTATGGCCTGTCATATTGACGCCATACAATCTTCCTCCGGAATTTTTGTTCATGAGTATTCTAGTACCCGGTCCTAAGTATCCGAAGCGATCCCTTGATGTATTCCTCCAACCTTTGATTCATGAGTTGAAATAGTTGTGGTATACAGGTGTTCGCACATTCGATTATTCGCAGCAAAGGAACTTCAAGATGCGTGTTATGCTATTGTGGACCATTAGTGACTTCCCGGCATATGGAATGTTATCGGGGTGGACTACGCATGGAAGGTTATCTTGTCCTTATTGCCTTGATCGGTCAGAGGCCTTCCAGTTGAAGCATGGAAGGAAACCATGTTGGTTTGACTGTCATCGTCGGTTTCTTCCCATGCATCATCCGCATCGTAAGAACAAGAAGTTGTTTAGGAAGAACAAGGTCGTGCGTGTTCCCCCCCCCCCCCCCCCGTCTATCTTTCAGGGAATGATTTGTTTGAGCAGATTGATTATTACGGTGCTCAAGAAACATGTAAACGTGGGGGAATTGGCACACTAAGGCAAACATGCCTGACGGATATAACGTTTCTCACAATTGGCACAAACAAAGTATTTTTTGGGAACTGTCATATTGGAAGGATCTCCTATTACGGCATAACCTTGATGTGATGCACATCGAAAAAAAAAATTCGATAACATCATGAATACGATTTTGAATGTCAAGGGAAAGACTAAAGACAATATGAAATCAAGGTTGGACATGGCCGAAATATGTGTAAGAAGCGAGTTGCATATTACACAAAACGGAAAAATGCCGATTCCAACTTTTCGATTGTCTACGGATGCGAAACGAGCGTTGTTTGACTGGGTTGGTTCAGAAGTAAAGTTCCCTGATGGATATGTGTCCAAATTTTCAATTAGATGCATAGAGCAAGGCAATAAATTTTCCGGTATGAAGAGCCACGTTTGCCATGTATTCATGCAGCGATTACTACCATTTGCATTACTCGAGCTCTTACCGACAGCTGTTCACGAAGAAATTGCGGGTAAACAAGTATTTAAATATGTATTTATAATTTAAATTCCTTATTTAATTACTGATATATATTATTGATAGGCATTGGAGCATTTTTCAGGGATCTATGCACTCGAACACTGACTGAGGATGGTATAGCGCAATTACTCAATAATATACCTGTTTTCCTGTGTAATTTAGAAAAAATATTTCCACCTTCATTTTTTGACGTCATGGAACATCTCCCAATCCACCTACCACATGAAGCAGCTCTTGGGGGGGGGGGGGGGGGGGGGGGGGGCATTGCAATTCTGATGGATGTACCCGTTCGAGCGATTCATGGGACATTTGAAAGGAAAGGCCAAAAATCTTGCAAGAGTGGAGGGTTCCATCGTTGCAGGTAGTTTGACCGAGGAAACATCCCACTTCACGTCATACTACTTTAGCCCAACCGTCATAACGAAAAAAACCGCTCCTAGAAGATATGACGATGGTGGGGTTGCACCTACGTATAACGTTGATGTCCCGGATATCTTCGCCCAAATAGGGAGACTTGCTGGAAAGTTGAAAGAAGTTTGGTGGGAAGACCATGAACATTGTCGTGGAGCTCACAATTATATATTGTGAAATTGTGATTTTGTTCAACCGTTTGAGAGGTATTAATTAATTAGCTGCACTTAGATTACTTACATTTATATATCTCACTCGTTGTTTAAAAAATTATTGCAGCATTTTCGACATCCAGATCCGAGAAGCCTATCCCGGTTTACTTGAAAAAGATTATGAGAAGTACAAAGAACGTGACTTTGCTGGATGGTTAAAATACTATGTACGTAAGATATATATATACATACATATATATATATATAAGCTATCTATCATTTCACGAATATTTTTAATATAATTTGTTAAAATTAATTAATTGTTATTCAAATTATATATATGTAGGTAATGAATGGATGTGCAAACCAGCCCTTGCCACTATGGTTGCACGAGGTTGTTCAAGAACCAATTGCGAAGATCACTACTGCCCCAATGTACTTCACTCGCGGATACACATTTCATACATATAAGCATGGCTCTCGAAGGTCAACCGCAAATTATGGAATCCATGTGCCAGGTGAAAACGACTACTACGGCGTCTTTCAAAAAATTATAGAAGTCACATATCCTGGAATTATCGGTTTGAAATGCATTTTATTCAAATGTGATTGGTACGATCCAACAGTCGGTCGAGGGGTCCGCACAAACAACTTAGGGGCGATCGATGTCAATGAAAACCGACGCTTTTCCAAGTTCAAACCCTTCATCCTAGCATTGCAAGCAGAACAAGTGTGTTTCATTCCATATCCTCGGATTAAGAAAAGACGTGAGACATGGTTATCGGTGATAAAAGTGAACCCAAGAGGCCGTATAATTGGGTTAGGCATCGATGATGCTATGCAAAATGAAAGAGTCGGAGAAGTCTCCATCGCAGTCGAATCAACAGAAGATATCATACATATCGATCCACAAAACAGAGAAGTTGAAGACATCGTGGATGATTCAAGTGAAGATGCAGCCGCATCTGACGAGTTCGAGGAGAACGATAGCAGAGAAGACAATGATGAGCATAGTGAACACTCCAATATGTCTGAAAATGAATCTGAAAACGATTCTGAATAATGTGTTATATGTACTATAATGTAATTTTTAAAATAAAAATCTGTATATGTTGTAAATCCGTATATCTTGTAAATCCGTAAAAAAATAAAAACTTTATTATGATAATAAAACGTATACCATAAACCCTAAACCTTAAAAACTAAAACTCATGAATTTGCAACGGATTTGCGATGGATCCGTCGCAAATCCGTCGCAAATAAAGGATCCATCGCAAATCCGTTGCAAATCAAGGATCCATCGCAAATCCGTTGCAAATTTGCAATGGAATTGCTAGGGATTCATTCCTTATTTCCGGCGAGGATAAAATCGTGACAAGTGTCTAACGGTTTTAAAAGTGAATCTCAAAAAATCATATTTCTAAAGTTATTTAATGATGTGCATTCATAAACCGCGAATATTTGGAAATGTCTCCGTATGATAAAACGTCATATATCCGTATATGTTGTTTATGAATATATATAGAAGTTCAACTTTGCTCGTACCATCAAATTCATTATATTTTTGAAAAAAATATGCTTATGATCATGACTCTTATGAGATTATAAACCATGAGATTATAAACCGTAAACTTTATTATGATAATAAAACGTATACCCTAAACCCTAAACCTTAAAAAATAAAACTCATGAATTTGCGATGGATCCATCGCAAATCCATCGCAAATAAAGGATCCATCGCAAATCCGTTGCAAATTTGCGATGGATTTGCGATGGATCCGTCGCAAATCCGTTGCAAATCAAGGATCCATAGCAAATCCGTTGCAAATTTGCAATGGAATTGCTACGGATTCATTCCTTATTCCCGGCGAGGAAAAAATAGTGACACGTGTCTAACGGTTTTAAAAGTGAATCTAAAAAAATCAGATTTCTAAAGTTATTTAATGATGTGCATTCATCAACCGCGAATATTTGGAAATGTCTCCGTATGATATATAAAACGTCATATATCCGTATATGTTTTTTATGAATCAATATAGAAGTTTAACATTGCTCGTACCATCAAATTCATTATATTTTCGGAAAATATGCTTATGATCATGACTCTTATGAGATAATAAAAAACGTAAACTTTATTACTATAATAAAACGTATACCCTAAACCCTAAACCTTAAAAAATAAAACTCATGAAGTTGCAACGGATTTGCGATGGATCCATCGCAAATCCGTTGCAAATCAAGGATCCGTCGCAAATCCGTTGCAAATTTGCGATGGATCCGTCGCAAATCCGTTGCAAAATGAATTTTTTTTTGAAATTTGGTACGAACATTGAATTTTTCATCACATTTTGGGACTAATTAAACCACGAATTGGTAGTGGACCACACATTTTGCAATGGATTTGCGATGGATTTGCGACCGATCCGTCGCAAATCCGGTGCAAATTTTGGGTCCATCGCAAATCCATCGCTTATTAGTTTATAAACCGACTGTTTCTCTTCTTCTTCCTTTCTCCCTTCTCAATCTCAACCTCAAATCGATCCTTCTCCGGCCCACTGTGCATTTCCGGCGACCCCACTCCTCCTCCTCCTCCGGCAATCGGTTCCTCTTCCTCCGGCGAACGGTTCCTCTTCCCTTCCTCTCTCCTCTCCTCCGCGACCTCCTCCCTTCACCTCGCGACCTCCTTCCTTCTCCTCCTCCGCCGGCGAGCACTCCTCTCCCTCCGGCGACCTCCTCTCCCTCCGGCGACGTCCTCTCCCTCCGGCGAGCCCCCTCCTCTCCCGTCTCCCTCCGGCGACCCTCTTCCTCTCCTCTGTGAAGGTTGGTTTTTTTTTAAAAAATTTCATTTTTTCTTTCTAAAATATATGTTGTTATCTTAAAAAAAAAAAAAAAAATTGGATTTGTTAGATTTGTTAAATTTGTGAAATTTGTTAGATTTGTTAGATTTGTGAAAAAATAATTAGATTTGTTAGATTTGGATTTGTATTTAAATTAAATTTTTAGATTTTTAGAATTGTTAGATTTTGTTAGATTATTTAGTTTTTTAGATTTGTTAAAAAATTATATTTGTTAGATTTGTATTTAAATTAGGATGAATTTAGATTGTTAGATTTAGATTTGTGATTTATTAGGTTGTTAAATTTGTATTTCAATTAGGATGAATTTAGATTAGATAATTTTATAATTAGTATGATTTTATATAATACATTATATAAAATGATTAGTTTGATTGTAATTTTTTTGTATTTTCTAAATTATAATATAATTATATGAATTAATTATTAAAAAAAAAATTTTAGATGTCGGGATTTCGAGGTAACGACTACACTTGATTTCTTTCGATGGGTTCCACAAGTACTCCTCCTGTTATTCAGATGAATTTCGCGACTTCTGATGTTCCTGAGACCGTGGAGCCTGCCCCAGCACCGGCGGATCCTGCACCGGCGAACCCCGCGGCTGACTCCGTCCCCATTGATATTACGATACAGCAGATTCTCGAGAGTCCTGGTCATGATAGTCTACCACGACTCGATCCAAGCCGTCCTCCAGGAACGTTATGGTATAATTTATATTTTCTAAGTTATTTATGTTTTTGTTTACAATTATAATAATTTCATTTTTAATTTACTATATTTTCTAATTTCAGGTTTGATGATAACGGAGATGTGGCTGCTCAGATCCGTTCGATCTTTGAAACAGATTTCAAAGAACCGCATGCCAATTACTCGCAAACACCGGAATATATCATTGAACGTTGGTATAAAACGTTTGCTGTAAGTTTTCTAAATTTTATTAAATTTATTTTTATTATTATTTAATAATATTTTTTATGCATTTAACTTCTTATTTTTTTTGTTATAGCAATCGTTTCATTGGGATTTTGATATTAACGGCGAGGTCCGAAAAAAATTTGAAAAGAAGTTGAAGGCTCGCATGTGCGGTCAAGTTGGGCATTGGAAAGAAAAGTGGAAGATTAAAGGCAATGAGTCGAAGCCTAAGTGGATGGATCCGCTTGTTTGGAGCGGTCTTGTTCGATATTGGATGGATCCGAAGAGCGAGAAGAAGAGTGCCGATAGTCGCAAGGCTCGATACTCTGATCCTGATGGTTAAGGGCCTTCTAAGCAACGTTCTGGACAAACCTCGTTTAAAGCACGGGGCCGAAAAATAGTAAGTTTTTTTTTTTAAATCTTACATTCGTAATTTAATTTAATCTTATGAATTTATAAAAAAAAATTTAGGCCGCAAAGACCGGATCATCAGTTCCGGATTTGTTAGCGGTTCTCAAGGAGACAAAACGGAAACCGGATGGCTCTTTTATCGATGGACGCTCGGAGAAGATCTACCACGATGTCACTTCGTTGCTCGAACTATTATCTCAGATAGTCGATAGTGATGATCCCGAGAGCACAGCATCTGGCGGACTTACTCCTTTCGTGAAGAACCAAATTTTTACCGAGGTACGTATTTAAAAATTAAATTGTTGTATTGTATTTAAATATTTTTAGAAATATTTATAATGTTTGTTTTTGTCTTTCATAGGTTGCTCCCCGCAAAAAAGGAAGAATTTACGGAGTCGGTTAGCTTCAACCGCAAATTGAAGCTTCTTCAACATCGGCTTCACGTCCATCCCATGACGATTTACACCGGATCATCACGAGTCAGGCCGAGATGATATCGAGTCAGGCCGTGATGCTAACGAATCAGGCCGAGAAGATTAATTCCTATGATGCTTTCATGGACTACTTTGCTGAGAAGGATCCGGCTTTTGCAAGACTTCGCGCATCACAAAACCCTTCGGGATCGGGATCCAGAACCGAGACCGGAACCGGGACCGGAACCGGCCGAAACCGAAACTGGAACCAGTTCCGGAAACATAATTTTTTTTTAAACAATTATGCACTTTTTGTAATAAATAAATAAATTATATAATTATGTTTTATAATTTTAAAGGTTAATTATTTTAATTTTTATTTAATTTTTAAATTAAATTTTTAATTACAATATTGAACTTTCCTCGCAAATCCATTGCAATTTTGCGATGGCTTTGCGACGACACGAAATTTGCATCAACAAATTTACAATATTGAACTTTCCTCGCAGGTTTGTCCAGAACGAAATTTGCAGTCACAAATTTGCGATTACCAGAATCAATGTGCCATCGCAGCTCCATCGCAATTCCATCGCAAATTTGCGATGACTTTCGCGTTGGTATAAAGCCCTTGCAAATGTGCGACGATGCGTGCCCTCGCAAATTTGCGACTGCAAATATTCCCTCGCACATTTGCGACGGCTATTTTCCGTTGCAAATTTGCGAGGGAATATTTTTCGTCGCAAATTTGCGACGGATTTGCGAGGAAAATTTGCCGTTGCAAATCTGCGAGGGAATATTTTTCGTCGCAAATTTGCGACGGATTTGACAGGGAAATTTCCCGTTGCAAATTTGCGAGGGAATATTTCTCGTCGCAAATTTGCGACGGATTTGCGAGGGAAACTGTTTTGCGACGACTGATTTGCGACAGAAGAAGTGTCGTCGCAATTCCGTCGCAAAGCGTGATTTGCCACGGATTTGCTATGGATTTGTCCATCGCAAATCGGTTGTTTTCTTGTAGTGACGCGGCCAGCCCCTGTTCATCTCAACTTTGACGTTTTGCATTTTGATCCTACTTCCTCAAGCAAGACTTCTTCTCCATCAACACTCAAGCTCTAACCAAGGCCAGAACTGATCTAGAGCCTACCATCTATGCATCTTGAAACATGGCTCTACCATCCGAAACATCAAAGAAGAAGAAGCATACTCCAAGTAAGCTCCAAATCTGATTTTTCATTGTGATCCCGGAGGAGATCACCATCTCGGACTTTATGACAGAAATTCCGAGTGGGAATGGCGTGATATGTTATATACGAAAGATTACAAGGTTAAATCAAAGAATACTTGTAGTAAGATACTGTCCTTCTACGACTAGGCTCACCTAGTTACCAACGTCAAGCTAAACGACTTTAAACAAAAGCGCTCAATGGGAGGCAACCCATTTTAGGTACGTTTTTCTTTCTAATTTTTCTTTCTTTTTCTACTAACTTTTTTTTTCTTAGTTTTCGGTTTTCTATAAAACCAAAAAACCCAAAAAAAAATCAAAAAACCGAAAAGGCAAAAAGATGGAGACACGGTTTGAAGCTGCTCGGTCCAGCCCAAATCGCAAGGAAGGACTTGACCGCAAAAGAAGCTTGGCCGCGGCTGCCCAAGCCAGACCCGCGGAAAGCTAGCCCTTGGCCGTGGTCGCGATCAACAGACCCGCGGCCAGCTTTCCAATGACCGCGGCTGCAAGCCTTTGACCCGCGGCCAGCCCCCTGACGATCCTGAAAGATTTGTTTAGTTCCTCAATTGATTCAAAAACCATTCCCAATCATCCCCACATCCACTCCCATCACCATATCATCATCTACCATCCCTAAATCACCACCATTCCATTCGCAAATCCATTCCCCGGCCGCATCCAGGTAAGTTTTCTTTTTCCTTAAACTTTTTCAATTATTACATACATATATTATTCGTCCTTACTCGATTTATTTCACACTGAGAACAGTGTGATTTAAGTCTGGGGGAGGATTACATCCCTTACTAACCACCACTTCTTTCATTTGTGTTTGCATTTTGTATTTTTTGACGTTTTTCTTAAAACAAATCAAGTTTTTTGAAAAACGTAGGAATACGTTTTGAGAGAATGATGAAAGGAATCCATTACGATAACCGACCAATGTGCTTCTACGCTATCTCCTAGTAACATGCTCTTTCGTAATTTGGTTCTCGACTAGGCGGTAGCTAGAGTTTCTGTTAATGCGAAATCCCCAGAGGAATTTAGACCGTAGAGATTCTCTAGGATGGAATATACTAGCTCTATTTTATTTGGACTTAATCTTGACTTAATTTTCTCATCAAAGGTTTAGGCAAAGATAACGAATCATACATTCATGACGTTCTTTCACCTTTTACCACTCTTTGTCGTACATGAATAGTCAGCTCATCTTTAGTTGGTATCCCACCCGAAACTTAACCTTTGTTCAAACCTCATGCAACTCTCTTTGTGACTTATGTCCATATATGTGCATAAACGCCGGAGAGGGAGGAACGACACATCTTTCAGACACTAAAGACGAAAACTATACGCGATCGGTGGTGGTGAATTCAACAAAGATGTGAGCTTGGTTATGCCTTGGAAAATATCAAAATCATGGTAAATTTTTGTTCCCCTAAGACTCTACTTCAATAAAAGGCGTTTCCCCCTTTCAAACAAAAAAAAATCGAAAATAAGTGAAAGGGAAAGGAAACAAAAGCCTTAAAAGACTCTAGGTTGGTCGAAATACTTATGAGGCATCCATGGTTTGTTTGTGAGAAGTATGTCATTCCGAGCCCACATAAAATTCTAAGTCTGGGGGAATGACAGAAAACTTCTGCTTTCAAAAGAAGGAGGAAGTGCAACATTTTTACGCAAGAAGAAGTGACTAAAGGTTGTGGTGATCAATAGGTCCTTCTTCTCTTGCTGTTTTCCATAATATATCGCACCCTCCGGCGAAATTACGGTAACCCAAAACACTCTTAACCTCACCTCTAAATGCCTTTAATACCTCATCAATAGGTCCTTCTTCTCTTGTCTTGGTTTAATCATTTTGATGAGAAACTCACGCCTATACTTACTGAATTTAGAGTGCTAGTTGACCTGATTTTTGGATTTTGAAAGTTAATATTTCGTATGACGGATACCGTCCACTAGTGTTACCGGAACTTCTAGTGAGAATTTTATAGGCTAGATTGCGATTGATGTAGTTCGATGGTTATGGTTTAGGAGGACGGTCTCTGAGATTTCTAGTTTCCGATGATTTTCGTTTGATCATTTCCAAGCTTGAGTTTTGTCTTGTTTGAGGACAAATAAGGTTTAAGTCTGGGGTGCGATAACACCATTTTTTTACCCATTTTGCTATATATTTTAGAACATTTTAATAAGTGTTCCGTTTGGTTTTCTATGATTTTATTACGCGTTTCGCATGTTTGCGGTTTTAAGACTCTTTTCAGGTAACTCGGGATTAAAGAGTGCATTTCAGAACAAAAGTACGTTTTTGGATAAACTTGGACCATCAAGAAGTCTTGCCGCTTATGAAGACCTTTTCACCGTCCGATCATCCCCAAATTTTTACACAACAAATTAGAGACAACCAGATTTCAAATGCAATTGAATTGGGGGTAATCCAATGGTTGGATCCTAAACTATACATGAAGCACCGAAGACCGATGAAGCTGCCGAGAAGCACTTCGCCAGTCCTGGAGAGCACTGACCCGTGGCCAGAGCCCAGTTCGCCACTCCTAGAGAGCATGGACCCGCGATCAGAGCCCATTTCGCCACTTCTGGAGAGCACGGACCCGCAACCAAGCCAGATTCGCCTAATTCAATTTGTTTCTTCATCCGAGACCAAAACCGTCTTTTCCCGTCAAACCCTAACTCGAACAAAACAACGTGAAGACCTATAAATACTTGTTTTACAGCCACAATTTCGTGGCCACCTCTTGTTAAACTTTTGCTTTTAAGGCCACGGAAGTGTTGTATCTAATCGCTTGGCCTAGGGTAGATGAGCAAATCCGTCGTAAAATTTCGGAAGGATACTTACGGAGGAATTGTGGGCGTAAACGACATTTGAGAGTATCATTCACTTATTGCGCAAGCGGAGTCGGAAGCTACCGTCCGAGTACTGAAGTGAGTAGGTGTGTAGGATTACGGTAGTAGACTACACGCAGCGTACGTGTTCCAAGTTCAAGAATCCAAAGACGACAAAAAGTCGCTTTAGAAATCCTAGGAATTTCCTCGTAAAAATCGGCCATACACCCTAGAAAATTTCCGATTGCCCAACACTTCGTTAATTGATTTACAATCTCGAAATAATTATTGCTTGCTACTATTCACTTAGATTATATTTATTTATTCGGTTAGTTTAGCTTAGTTTAGTCTCGTTCGCTTTCTTATTTTCTCGATTAGTTTAGTTTAGTCTAGTTTAGTATAGTTTAGATTCCTAGTTTCAAGTTCGTGACAATACCTTATAAACATATATTCGTCTTAGGTTTATTTACTATATATACAGTGTCTAAGGTCTCGCAGAACAGCATTCCCTCCCTGTGGATCGATACCTTAAGTACTACAACGCATATATGTGCACTTGCAGGCTTTAAGGTTTACAAATTTAAAACCTGAAGTTTCAGAGACAAATCCAATTCGCATCAGCTGCCAGTTTGTGAATTGATCTGAACCGATCTGGTAGAGTCTTTGTTGTTCTTGGATCCTTGATGGATCAAGAATGTGGACCAAATCGGGTCTTGGCTTAGTTCTTTGTGGTTGGGCCGAAATCCTTCAAGAGATGTCCATATGTCTTTATCGGGCCATTTGAATTATTGTAGATTTGTGGGCTTGTTTGGGCTGGTACACCTTAAGTCTCCACTGTTCTGGGCTATTGAAAGGCTGGTCAAGATAGGCCACAATGGCTTGGGGTTGGGTTGCTTCATCTTGGGCTCATGGGCTGCGTCTTTTGGTTCGATGACCGCATCACAGAGAGAAGAAATCAGTCATTATTTAGCATGTATGGAGAGTTAATATTGCAACTTTGATACACAGAAAAGTAGTGGAGACAGATCTATGATCTTCACCGTTCTTTATATAACTGTGAGTTTTACAAACTTAATGCTAATGATGGTATATACTCACATGGTTATGTTTTTGTGGAAATACGATGAGGTATATTTTTCATCTGATTTGACCTAACGATCACGTATACATGCCGTTGAAGAACCCTACAATCGGGTATAAACGTCGATTACCCGACGGTCGGGTGTTGCGGCCGATTTGACTCTACGATCGGGTATAAAGGCCGTTGATGACCCAACAGCTGGGTGTTGTAGCCGATTGACCTGACAGCCGGATATAACGTCGTGATGATGACCCAATGGTCGGATATAACGTCGATATTTTGAAGATTTGTTCAATCTCACACGTGTTACCACGTATGAACTTGCGAAAAGATATTGGGAGATCGATGAGATCGACCATCAAAATTATGAAAATCATGAAGATCATAAAAAATCTAAGAGATTATTGATATACTTCAATATTTTAGTTTAGAAAATTTACTTAATAATAATGTGTAAAGCTAACGGATATCTGAGAAAATATTAGTGTACATATATATACTAGGTAAGTACCCGCATATATGCGGGTTTGTAATTTAATATTTTATGACATGTGATAAAAAAATTAAAGTAAAAAATGGAAAACAATATTAGATCATCCGTTAAAATATATAATACATAAATTTAGAAACAAAATTTACGATAAAATAGATATATACCTTAAAAGAAAAAGCTGGTGAAAAGATGCAGTAAAAAGAGTTGAATACGATTATTGGACTTTTAATTTTTTGGTGTCTAATTGACATACTACCAAATTGTGGTTTATGTAGAGTTGAAAATTTAGAATTCTTTTATTTTTATGATTAATTTCCTTAATCTAAATGGAAAAACTAAAGAATATTTTTTCTTTTTTATATTAGTTTCGCTTTTTATATTAATTTTTAACTTTTTTATTTTTTATTTTTAGTACTTTTATCTCAAGATTATGAATCGATTAATAAAATTTTCAGAATTTTTACGTTTTTTTATTAATCGATTTAATTTTTTTCCAACTTTGACTTGACACGTGTCGCGATCATGTTAATTAACAACTTCGAAACATTCAATTTTATATAATAATATTTACTTATTCTAAACTGAAATATGATTTTTCATTTTTTAATAAAATTTTGGCTTTTTTCCTTTTATTTTTATGATTGTTATCTATTGTTTAGTTTTCTTATTCTAATATGAAATATGGGTTTTCCTTTTTTAAAAACTTTCTTTTATTTATAGTTTTTGTTTAATTTCCTTAATCTAAACATAACTAATATTTTTTTCCTTTTACTTTTTAGGATTAAGAAATGATTATAAATTTTACTTTTATTGTTAATATTATGTGTCAAAATCTAATTGGAAGTTTTTTTACACGTATCAAAATCTAATCGATTAACTTGACACGTGTCGCGATCTTGTGAGTTAAAAACTTTGACCTATTATCTTAATCAAAATAGAAAATTTTGTATCTCTTTTTTTAAGATTTTATCCTCTTTTTTTAACTTTAGCTTTTAAAATATTTGTTGGTTTAATTTTTCTTTGTTTACTTTCCTTTTTATGATGTCAATCTATTTTTTAATTGCTTTATTATAAATATGAATATTTTTCATTTTTAATAAAACTTTAAGATAAATTTCCTTAATCTAAAAGCAACTTTTATTTTCTTTTCTTTGCTAACTTTTACTTTTAGGATTAAGTCTAGATTATATTTTTTCTTTTATTATTAAGTAAAAAAACTTTATGATAAATTTCTTTAATCTAAAAGCAAATTTTATTTTCTTTTTTTGTTAACTTTACTTTTAGGATTAAGTTTAGATTATATTTTTTTCTTTTATTGTTAATATTATGTGTCAAAATCTAATTGGTAAAAATTTTTACATGTGTCAAAATCTAATGGATTGACTCAACACGTGTCGCGATTTTGAGAGTTACTAACTTTGAATCATTTTTTTATATATATTGATAATAATAATAATAATAATAATAATAATATTAAATATTCCCTATTGTTTATTTAGAATTTCAGCATTCATTGTTTCTCTCTTGATATTTCTGTAAAAAAAGAAAAAAAATTGCATTAACGTACATCATAATTTCTTTTCTTTTTTTTGTTTTATACACCAATAACGTATCCGCATTAATTTTGTTTTATACACCACATCTATGTGTGGGTACGTTAAGATATAGACTACAAAAGATTGAGAAACTATAACGTACATCATATTTTTTAGCATAGTAATCTAAATAATAATAAATTTAATGTTACACACCACCTCTATATGCATTAACGTACAACATAACGTACATCATATTTTTCATAGGTAACAAAATGATAGTTCTGGAAACCCATCATAATAAACGTACATATTTCATAATTACACAAAAGATTACCTCTTAGTAATCTGTTTTGCGTTTGGTTTTTGTACCTCTCTTCTCAATATTTTTTGGGGTGTAAAATTGAGAAACTATCAAATTGGTTATATAGAAGTAAGGAATTATAAAAAAAATTTCTTATATGATTGTATTCCTTTTTTTAATTTCCTTAATCAAAATAGAAAAATGTTTATCTCCGTTTTTTTTAATTTAGTTTTTATAGATAAATTTTCTTAATCTAAAAGCAATTTTTATTTTCCTGATCTTGCAAGTTACTAACTTTGAATCATTCTCTTTGCTTTTTATTTTCCTTTTTATCTGCTAACTTTACATTTATGATTAAGTCTATATTCTATTTTTGTTCTTTTCCTCTCTTTTTTTGTGCTAATTTTACTTTTAGGATACTCCCCTTTTTTTATAAAGATACTCTTTTTTTGTTGCTAAATTTACTTTTAGGATTAAGTCTTTTTTTTTCCTTTTTCTTAATTTAAACTCTAGCTTTCAATTTTAAGTTAAAATTTCTTAATCTAAAAATAACTTTTATATTAACTCGACACGTGTCAAAATCTAATGGATTAGCTCGACACGTGTCACGATCTTGCGAGTTACTAACTTTGAATCATTCCCTTATATATATATATATATATATATCTTAGGAAAACCTTAAATGCAGCATGAGGTGAATTTGTGGAAAAATGAAGCTAAAAATATTGACACAACAAATTGAGGCTACTTTTAATCGATTGTTTCGCAACGGAAATCTGATTCAACTATTGTCTTAAGGTCTTATTCAAAGATGATGTGCCGATAGTTGAAGCTTGTCATAACAAGGATGGCCCATCTTAATGCCTCTGCCTCCGTTTCTAGAACCGATCTCTCGGTAATGTTTTGGCTCCTATCCCATCCATAAAACCCTTCCTTGTTGATCTCTAAGAACTAGGCCAGTCAAGCGGGTCGGATCCGCCCCGCTTGACACGACCCGCCGCGGGTGCGGTTTTTTCTTTTTTTTTACCCGCTTGACCCGTGGATTTTATATGGTAAACCCGCATCCGTCCCGCATTTTAAATCACTCGACCCGCATCCGCCCCGTTTAAAAAAAAAAAAATTCGACCCGCACTAGCCCCGCGGCGGGTCAAACGGGGCGGGGCCCGCGGATAATAATTCATATTGACAGGCCTACTAAGAAGGGTAATAGCAACAGATGACAATTAATAACTACAAAATTAAGTCTACTTTTTGACCTATCTCTGTTCACATTAAAAAGACTATCTAATCCCTATCTTGTACCATTAATTACCTGTGTTTTCTCTCTCCTCAAATTTGTTCACGGCGAAGAAAGAAGGAAGAAGAAGAAGAAGAGGAGTTTGTAAACGAGATCGGCGGTGACGACGGAGAAGACCGTGACGGTGGCGAAGGCGGTGACATCGGCATCGATCGTGACACCGGTGACGATACCGGTCGGTGGTGATGGTCGGTGAGAGTAACTGTGTCGGTGGACAGCAACCATGTCGATGACGGTGGTGGCGACGACCCCGGCGGCGGTCATGGTGGTTGTTTTCAATTTTTTTGTTTTTTTGTTTTTTGCTGATTTTTATGTGGTATTTACATTGTAGTATATGAATAACTAAGTTATACAATAGGTTATCAGCATACATTTGTGATGATAACAAAGTTAGATACACAATAACACATAGATGCTATGATATGATAATCGGATTATCATAATAATTTTTATATTTTGCATATTTTACATTGTCTCTGCGAAATGATAACTTGATTAACACGATAATTTATTATATGATAACTGGTTTAACATGTCAATTACATAAAAACGAACATTATAATTGGGTTAACATGACAATGTTAACGATACTAACTATATGTTAACGATGCTAAGATGATAACTGGGTTAACATTATAATGTTAACGATGTCAAAGATATGTTTTCCGATTATGAATAGTGACCGTCGACTTTTGATGAATAGTAACCGCCGCCGCTGATGAACAGTGTCACCGGAATCTTCTATCAGAAGATGATTTTTAGACTTATGGCATTCCAGTAATTATTGAAAAAGCAAAGGATATTTTGGATTTTTCTCTTCCCCCACCTAATTTCTAAATCAACACCTAATTAATTGATCAACCATTAATATTCACCTAAATCACCCTACTAAGAACCCATCTTATACCACTTTTGATAGCTTTGTTTTGAAAAGGTTCCATCAACATTACACTTGAGCCAGTTCTGTGGATGTACGCTTTTGATCTATTTGGTTTGAATTTTAGAAATATAACATAAAGATTTGATCTTCTTGTAGAAAAACTAGATTTATTGTTGTTAAACGATTTTTTTTTCAGTCACGTGACTCACTTCTATGATAGTTTTACCCTTTTAGGGATTTGGTTTCCTGTTTTCTGTTAAAGTAAAGTATTCATAGTCTTTAGACTATTTCAAAAAAACATTTGAAATAGAACAAATGATTTTCCTTTCTTAAAAGGAAAAAAAAAAAAGATCTCCAAAATTCTAAAACAAAATCATGATTATTCAATATGAGTAGAAAGAAGCACCAATTGTTAATAATGCGTGTAATTGAATCTATCGTATCCTTAATTTCATAATTCATAATAAATGGGGTAGTTTCACCACAGAACTTTTTAAATCAATGTTTGTATTTGCATTTGTAAAGTAAATTTACTAAAACCAAAGGGGTGTTATTGGTTTGTGTATTTTAATGGATTTAGAAATCCAAACCAAATCCAGTGTTATTGGTTCTATGATTTTGAAATCTATATTCAAATCTTGTGTTATTGGTTCTATGATTTTAAAATCCAAGTTAAAATCAAGTGTTATTCAATAGTAAAGACTTGCATAAGGATTTGATTTTAATTTGGATTTTAATTGATTTACAAGTGTTTTTAAGAATAAAATACAAAGGAGCAAATATCGAGTGAAACCTTGTTATTTGGTTGGATTTGTATTATTGAATTTTTAGAAGCAAAATTTGGATCCAAATCGAAGGGAGCTGTTCCGAAACGTATTTTTTTCTTTGCCTCTGCTTGTGTCAACGCCTCTTTAGTTGTTACACACTATTGTTGTAAGTAAAGATATTGAGATGTGAAGTGTGATTGCAACTTGCAAGATTAATAGTTTTCAGTGAAGTTATCGATGCATAATCTTTCATAGACTACCTCTAGTTAATTACAACGTTGAGCTAGATCTCTTACAGCCCTCGTGAGTCAGCCAACTTAAAGGCCATAGCTTTATCGTTTGAAGATGTTGTACCAGACATTAATCTCCAGCAAGCAAGAGGGTATTTTGTTGGAAACCAGAAAATTGAAGATGATTGTGTTTCATAATTTTTCTCGACATTCATGGAAAACTCTTCACCAGAATTTGTTTGCTCCTTTTCCGTTTCCATAAATCCACATGTTCGAGCATCAGTAGTATCGCCTAATCCAATCGCACTCCTACCCGACGCTACATTCTTTTCAAATATCACTTTGAGATCATCAAACTCTTCAAAAGTTTCGTCACAAATTTTTTTTTATTTCGGATGTGCCAAAAATACGATAAAAAACTAACATAATGAAAAATCTATACATATATCAAAAAAGCCGTAAATCATTTTTTTGAAATAAAATTTACCTTTATGTACTTACATGTGCTGGTTTACATAACTTTCTTCGAAAGTACTGTCGAACATATAGTTTTCATGAAAAAACAAATTCTGATGATGAAGAAAAAGAAAAAGAAGATATTGAAGAAGTTAATAACAATGACAAGAAATTCTTGGAACCCATGATTAAGAAAAAGAACATATCAATCAATTGAGAGCAATAATTGCAACAAATATGTTGACAGATTCTATACTTTAGGAGAATAATAGATGATCAGTGAAAGAAAAAGAATGAAAAGTTTTTTTGATTTTGATTTTATTATAAATCTAATTGGTTGATTTACAGAAACCCGTTTATTTGATTTTGAAATCCAACTTATTTAATTTTGAAATACACTTATCTGATTTTAAAATCGGTGAATTCATTCAGATTTCTAAATCTGAATAATCCATTAAAATGCAAGAACCAATAACCCCCACCAAATTTGTTGGCAAATCATCATGTAACCTATGGCTGTGGGGCAACATTAAATTGATCACACTCACATACACAATACCTTTTTCCATTTTTTGACCCCAAAAAATAAAAAAAAAGCAAATTCACAAAGTTGCCTTTTTCTTAAAGCATCATCCTCTTGCGTTTCATGTGAACTCACAGATCCTTGAAGCATCCATTGACATTTCCATGAAGCTTTCGCTCCAAAACTTCTCCACAGATATTTCCCATCAAATGATAAAATGCCATAAGCTCTGAAAGTTGCTCTATGTTCATCTTGTTCATCATGCTCCTTGCCATCCTCTGCTTCTCTTCATCTACTTTCAACTTTTTCATATATGATCCTCCGTTCCTCACCGTCGCTCCCATCTCCTTCAGCCTTGTCTCTTGCTCTGCGCTTAGCGCCGTGTTCGACTGCACAACCCACACCATACACCAAAGAATAACTAACTCAGCAAGGAGAGACAATAATATGGTAATATTATTTAATAATTATTGTATCAGATCTTATAATTGTTATAATTTCATGTTAGATATTTGATCTTTGATACAATGACAATGAAGAAAACAATGAAAAATAAGATGAAGCTTGGCAAGCCGCGAAACCATCCGTATGTATAAAGTTATCTACACGGTTCAAAAATCAACGTCTTCACAACTTTATATTATATACTAAATAAACGATTTAATTCTACTTCCTTTTTAATACTCCCTCCGTTTCACAAAGAGTGTCATTTTAGAGATAATTTTTTGTTTCAAAAAGATTGTCGTTTTACATTTTCAATACAATTTTTTCAACTAATTCTCTAAATTACCATTTACCCAAAGCTAATAACCTTGTAATTAAATCACTTTGAATTAATTATGGGTATATTAGTAAAATTACAAAGTTTTTTTAATATGTGTAAAATGTGTCAAAATGGCACTCTTTGTAAAACAGAGGGAGTACCAATTAAATCATGTCGCTTATTAGAAAAATATTATTTGTTTACAGATCGTTTTTGTTTTTGAAGATATCAAAAGATGGAACCCTCCAACGAAATTGTGTATTTAATAAACATCAGAATTTTTTAAAAAACTTACCCCCGTTCTATGTCGGATTAGAAAAAGATTATGTCAACACAATGAACTCCCGATCTATGGCGGATTATAAAAAACTAATTATATCTAAACGCCAAAATAATTTTGTATCTCATATGACAAAAATTAAATATACAAAAATTATATCTAAACACAAAAAAACACAAATTATATTACAAAAATTGATTAAAAAAAAAAATTCCCCTGCAGGTTTAGAATCTAGTTTCCTGTTAAAGTAAAATATTCATAGTCTTTAGACTATTTCAAAAAACATTTGCGAACAATGCTATAATAGAAGAATAAAGGATTTTCCTTTCTTAAAAGAAAAAAAAAACAGAGGATCTCCAAAATTCTAAAACAAAATCATGATTATTCAATATGAGTAGATAAAAGCAGCACCAATTGTTAATAATGCGTGTAATCGAATCCAAATAATTCACAGTTTAATTTCATAGCGTATTCTTAGAGCATCTCCAATGTATTCCCTCATTTTTATCTCCAAAATGGAGTAACTCCAAAATGGAGTTGGATTTCTCTCCAATGTATTCCTCCATTTTTACTCCAAAAAGAATATTCTTAGTATATTCTTCATTTTCTATTTTATTATTAATTGCTAAAATATACTTTATCTATAAAATTTACAAATTAACTCATTATTTTTTCTTTTCAAAACTTTCACAAATTATGATATTATTTGAATTTAACCATTACAATATCATAAAAATTAACAAAACAAAACACATTTTAATTTAAACATCACCATTTGAATATTTTCCCATACATGATCAATTAACGCATTTTGAAGTGAGAAATGAGCGTTTTTATCTTTGATTTCTCTGAATCGAGCAAGAAAATTTTGGAACCGAATATTTTCGTCCTCAGCTACTTCTACCTCTGGAGGTGGAGCTTCTCTTCCAACTTCAATTGGAGCATTGAGATCGCGTTCATCCTCAATTATCATGTTATGTAAAATTACACATGTAGTCTCGATCTCGATGGATGAAAGAACGCCCAAGAACTGAACCACCATAAATCACTTGATTAATTTTTTGATCGAGAAGATATTGCATGGTCGTGTTGTTATTAGCGATAGAAAGATTTCTTGTTTCTTCATGATCCATATTATCAATCATTTCAATATTATCATCATTATCAGAAGAGGATGATGAGGAATGAAAACATGATAGACTTTTGAAGTTAAAACTCATTTTGATAGAGAAAAAAAAAAGATGAACAAAATAATCCGTTGATAGAAGAAAAGAAACATAAACAAGATAATAGTTTTTTGGATTGTGATAACTAACATAGAAATATATCAAAAGATAATATATTGTATTTATCAAATAACCACAAGAGAATCACGTGTTTCGACATGCCATTATACCAGAAAATTTGTTGCTAAAATGATGATATTGTAAGTTTTATTACATATTTTTTAAATTTTCATTTATTTATATTTTGTTTAAATAATAATTTTTTTAATGATATGCAGCTCAATCAAACCAAAACAATGTTAACAGAAGATCCAAATTTTTAAAAAGTTTGGAAAGGTACCGTTTTAAAAAAAATATGATAAAATATGAAAGACTAAATTATAAATAAAAAAGTTCAACTCTATTTTGGAGTTGAAAATGGAGTTACTCCATATTTGAAGACAAAAATATCATTTCCCCATGAAAATAATTTTACTGCAAAATGGTATTTGAAAAAGAAAATATGGTAGGATTAGAGATGCCCTTAATCTCATAATTCATAATAAATGGGGGTAATTTCACAGAACGTTTTAAATCAATGTTTGTATTTGCATTTGTAAAGTAAATTTACTAAAACCAAATTTGTTGGCAAATCATCATGTAACCTATGACTGTTAGGTAACATTAAATTGATCACACTCACATACACAATACATTTTTCCATCTTTTGACCCCAAAAAATAAAATAAAACGCAAATTCACAAAGTCGCCTTTTTCTTAAAGCATCCTCCTCTTGCGTTTCATGTGAACTCAGAGATCCTTGAAGCATTCATTGACATTGCCATGAAGCTTTCGCTCCAAAACTTCTCCACATATATTTCCCATCAAATGATAAAATGCCATAAGCTCTGAAAGTTGCTCTATGTTCATCTTGTTCATCATGTTCCTTGCCATCCTCTGCTTCTCTTCATCTACTTTCAACTTTTTCATATATGATCCTCCGTTCCTCACCGTCGCTCCCATCTCCTTCAGTCTCGTCTCTTGCTCCGCGCTTAGCGCCGTGTTCGACTGCACAACCCACACCATACACAAAAGAATAACTAACTCAGAAAGGAGAGACAATAATCTGGTAATAAAACATGTCATGAAAGAGTAAAGACATATCCAAAAGCCTGTGCGCCGGGCTGGGCCTGAATATCGGCCCGCATGCAGGTCAGTTTTTAACAGGCCTAGACCGTCCCAGCCTGTTTAGGTCTAAGAACCCGCCACACGGGTAGGGACCCGCTATTTCACTTTGTTTATTCAGTTACCCGCATGCATGTTTGTGTCCCACAAGCTGAAATAAGAACCGGGCACATGTTCGAAATCAGGGCTAAAAATGTCTCGGTCGTAAAAACGGGCTGGTCCGGTTCGGGTTCTCTTTGGCCCAGCACAACAACCATAGACATCATCTAACCCCCACTGAAATGAATATTGAAATACATAGCTGTATTTCAAAGACCTCACTTTTACTATGTAGCCCTTATGGACTGCGAAAGGCCAAAGAAGTCTTCTAAACCATTTTGCCTCTTGCAATAATATGGAATCAAGATTTTGTAAAGTTAAGCAGAGAGAGATTAAGTGTTCTTTACCTCGAGAAACTCGGCTCCAACTTCGAGCTCTGATTCTTTTGATGGGTTCTTCCCAGGTGCTCCTCTAGTATACATATACCTCGCGAGCGAGAAGCTTCGAACAAGTATCTTTCTTTTATTCTCCATTTCTCTATCAAGCTCCAATGTCTTTGGAACAGACATTGAGCTATTCAGCTTCTTCTGATACGCAATCACGGCCTTTGCGAATTCCTAAATCCAAATCACAAAACACCTTTAAAAAATACTCTATTTCACAACTTTCTTTTATTAAAAATGTAACAACTAATCTTCAAGAACACAGACCTGATATGCAGCAGGACAACCAGGATAATCAAACTCATCAAGATCATGTGATCTCATTCTCTCTGGATGAAACTGCAAACCCATGATGAATTTCCCTTCTTCAGGATTATAGGCATCAGGATCGTAAAAACCTTCCATCAACCCATCAGAAGCAAACGCCATTGGCACAAACCTCTGTGCCAATCTCTTAACACCTTGATGGTGGTAACTATTAACCAAAATCTCCATCTTTTCTTCATCCAACGAGTCTTTAAACCAAGAATGAAGTGGACTGTTCTTAACAATCCTCACAACATGTCTATGTCCATCATAATCATCATAATCGATATGCTTCGTTCTACGTTCTTCCGGTAACTTATTCGTAAGCTCTTTCTCTAAATCAAGATAAAGAGTCCCACCACAAGCAACATTCAAAATCTGCCCACAAAAAAAGTTATCATTTAACATTTTAATCCAACAAAAAGCTACAAAAGACATAAAATTTCAAAAGAGAGACACATGTTTTTACTTGTGATCCTCTGCAGATTCCTAAGTAAGGAATGTTCTGTTCTAAACAGAGCTTAGCAAGTCCTAACTCAATGGAATCTTTCTCTTTGTCAATAGCTGTATCACTCGCATGTGTTTCCCTAATCTCTTGAAGCTCTTCCGGTGAGAGAGAAGAGATTTCAGATTCATAAAGAGAAGGATCAATATCTTCTCCTTCACAAAGAAGAACTCCATGGATTGGCTTGAAGCTCTCGAGCAACATGTGAACACCAGTGACTCGTGGAACAATCACTGGTACACATCCATAACGAACTATCAAATCAAGATGGTATTCACCTGAAAAAAAGATCATTTGAAATCCAAATTATATATTGTCCAATTTAGAAGATGATGAAACGTTTTACAGAGGAAAATAGAGAGAACCCGCATCACAAAATCAGAACCATGCAGGGGAAAAGCAAAAAAAAAAAGCAGAGGTTAAGAGAAGAACCAACGAAATCGACGAATTTGTTTTTACGAACGGTGCGTCTAGAGACGACGAGGACACGAGGGAGGATTTGAGAGAGATTCTCCATTTACCCAGAAAACAAAACAAAACAAAAATTGAGAAACTGAGGAGAAAAATAGTTTCTGTGTTAGATCCGATGTGACGTGAGAAGGAACGGAAAAGAGTTTTGTTGTTGAGAAAAGAAGCGAAAACGCGAATTTATAGTGAAGAGAAAGGCTGAAACCGACTTGGCTTTCTTCATATTATTTTTATTTTATTTTATTACTATTTTAAAGTTTTTAAAATAATAAATAAAATTTGTTTCACGGTTTTTTGGTTTTTTTGGGTTTAGTTGGAGCGTTGAATGAATATACAAAAGGAAACAGGGAATTAAAAGTTGCTGACTAGCTTGGAATTGGATAAAGATCCTCCAACTTTATACAAAAGGAAAATAAATATTTGAGTTATGTAATAAATATATTTTTTCTAGGTAAAATAAGGAAAGGATAAACAACATATTTCCTTCAATATCATAACAGATCCACACGAAATTTCACATTTATCCTATGTCTTTTTATTATAAAAATTCGAAACCAAATTATACATTAAACGAAAATTCAAAACTTATATCTCCACCGATTAAAAGTTCGAAACCAAATTACACGCATAGTACTATTAATTTCGGTTTACTATTTACCAATCTAATTTTAATCGGTTAAACACAAAATTAAACCGATTTTGACCCGATTACGATCCGATTTTAACTGAAACTAAAATTAAACCGATCATCACACTCTCTCTCTCTCCGATTTCTTTCTCTGGTACGTTTATTAATTTCTCTCTTCTTTTTCATTTTGTTCTTCTGCTTTTGTGATCTCATCTTTTTTTTTTTTTTGCTTTCTCGCTCTTTCCGATGAAAAACAAAATAAAGATTTGATTTTGTTTTTTCTCTTTAGGTGGGTTTAAACAGTTTTTTTTTTCTTTTCCCCTTTTATTGTTCTTGTCCTCCTCAACTCTCTTCGAATCTACTCACTACTTAGAAAGAAGAAACTCTTTTTTTCTTTTTTCTTTTTTCCCTGTTTACTGGAATTATGTTTGTCAAAATTACTTTCGACTTGTTCATTACTCAAAACTTGGAGTTGCAGTAGAAATTGGTATGTATTAATACACCGAATGAATGAGAATCTAAACCTTACAGATGTGAGGAATTCAAGCCCTAACTATAGATTTACATTCTCTTTTAGAAAATCGATTTCAGAACAATCGAATTTGGAAAATCGATTTTTAGGGTTTTTCAATTTTTAAAATTGATTTGGGGATTTTTTAAAAAAATTGGGTATTTTACGCGGATTACGAATCGGAGTTCAGATCGAGTTTTTAATTTGATCTGATATCCGATTTAAGTGGGTTCGTATTAGATTTATCTCACAAACCATTCAAACCAACTATTATAGAAATATGTTTTGAACTTTCACATTAGAGTACATATGTTTTTAACTTTGAAATCATTGGATCTAGGCCTAAATAATAAATCGTTTACCCAAAAGGAAATGAGCAGAATCCACATAAGTCGTGTCTGGTTAACAACTTCCTCAGATCAAATCTAAATTTTTTTGAGTGTCCCTATGCATTAATTTCGCGAGGTACCCCACTTCACTAGTATAATTCTCAGCGTAATTATGGGACTGTGTTCCTCAATTTTATACTATTACATAAAATTAAACATTGTTGGAATCTTTTATACTGCCTCGGTCTCATTTAATAATTTTTATATGTTAAAATTTAAAAGCACGCATATTAAAATATTTACTTTTCTTTATAAAAATTTATTTAATATTTTAATTTAAAATAATTCAACCAATCATAAAAATATTATATAATATAAATTAGTCACAAAATATTAAATGCATTTATATTTTGCATATAAACTGAAAAAAACATCTAATCAAATCAAACAAATTTTATATTTTCAAATGAGTATAAATCTATAATTTTTATTTTATATATAGTTCAATTATCAAAATAGATTTCTAAATTTCTAATTAGGGTGCTAGGTTAACCAAAAAAAATCTAATGGTGCTAGTAAATATATTGGTCATAAGACTTTAAATTGGAGGGATAAACTTATTTTTTGTTTTTATCTGGGAAAGATTCAGTTCTGTTGGTCCATGCCAGGGATCGAATCTCTCCGGATGCGGAATTATCAAACTAACTCTTGGTCAAATGAAACATTATAAGTGGGCTGTGTCACTCTTACTCGAAAAATTAGTCTAGGTCCGTTAAGGATCTAGGATTATTTCCGAGTTTAATAAAAAAAAAAACTTATTTTTTGTTTTTTTTTTCTATTTCGTGTACTTTAAATTTAAAAGCGGACAACTTAAAACAAAAATCATATAATATTTCTTATGTAAACTCTAACATTTACAATTTTGAAACTATTTAACTTTTATATAATTGTTGAACAAAAAAAAAGTTTTTTTGTTTTGTACAAACTTTATTTTTTATTCATTTAAACTTTATGGTTGCCGTTCCTGAAACCACCAATCGTTTTGCTCCATCAATGTGTTCGTTACAGAGACAAGTAAACGAACAAACAAAAAACAAAAAAATATATTTAATTGATATTTAATAGTTTTAGCGAAAATTGATACTTAATATTAGTTTGATTATTAGATTGTAAATTTTATCATGTGTAGAGATATTAAATTGGTTGAATTTTGTTTTTAAATAACTTTTTCCAAATTTTTTTTACTGATTCATTATTTATTCGATATAACTTCATATAAATGATAAAAATAAGTAAATACAAGTTACAGACTATTTATAAGTTCCCTAATTATAATGTGAGTCAGCTAAAGGTTAAGGACACGTGGAGTAAAGGTATATTTGATTGCTCCTTCTCAGGCCGCCCTCATTGCTGACGTAAGCACTATTAACTATCAAAGTCGCAACGAAATTGTTTTTTTGAACCCAAAAAAACATGTTTGTTCGATAGCCAAATTTTGACTCAAAAACTATCAAATTGCATATTATGTAAAGAAATAAACATGCAAATTTAAAGAAATAAACGTGCAAATTTGTAGGAATATCTCGTAAGCTGATCGACACTAATTATAGGTAACTTCGGGCTACTCTTCTTTTTGGTTGTATGAGCTGTTTGAAGATGTAAATGTTGATGTGTCAGATTTAAGTGTTGTTGTACTATTTGAGAAATAGTACAGGAAGTGCTACCAGCGATCAAATCGTGGACATTGGATGACTTGGAGCCAGCGTGGACTGGAGTAAACTTCTATAAGCTTTCAGAGACATGCCAATAGGGGTAAATGAGCTGGATAAAGAAGATATTATTGTTTTGGAGTGTTTCCATATTCTTAGGAGAAAATATTGGAAAAAGAGAATATTTCCTAAAATATTTGGAGATATCTTAAATAAAGGAAAAATGCTATATGGAAAAACTTGAAGTGCAAGTTGAAAAATATATATATCAAGGTCGTGGCCCTTTAGTAAGCAAGAGATCTTGAGAGAAAAAGAAAGACAAAATGTTTCTTTTGGGTGTGACATCGTCTGTGTCAGTGAGTGAATCAAAGTTTATGCTTGGGGGAGTTTAGCTAAGGGTTAGGTTATCCTGAAGAGTTCATGTTATAGAATAGAGCGGTATTTCAAGAGGTTGATATACGTGTTTGCAATTGTGTTGTAATTGCTTTCTTATTCTAGTGAATTCGAATACTGGACGTGGTCCTGGGGAGTAGGAAACAAACCTCGTTAAAAAAATTTGTGTCTCTTTATTTTCTACACTTTATTTGTGTCTCACCTACACTTACAATTGGTATTAGAGAGGGTTCTCGATAGAGATTTAGTCTTGTTTCGGGTAGATCTAAGGTGAGGATCGAAAGTAGTACAGAAAGTAGGACAGAGTTTGAAATTAGGTTTGATGGAGTCCTATCATGAGGGTACATCTATGACAAGACCACCACGACTTGATTCTTCTAATTATGGGTATTGGAAGGTTCGTATGCAAGCTTTCATTAGTGGTCTTGATGAAGATTGTTGGAATTCGATTGAGATTGGTTGAAATCCTCCTATGATGACTGATGATAAGGGAGTTGAAGTTCCTAAGCCGATGGATAAGTGGAATGCTACAGAGAAGAATGCATCAAGTTGTAATTCTAAAGCCAAGACTGCGATTTACAATGCAATTGATGCAAACTACTGCAAGCTGATTTCTCAATGTGCATCAGTTCAGATGGCATGGAATACATTGGAGAACATGTTTGAAGGCACTACAAGTGTCAAGAGAACTAAGCTGGATATGTTAGCATCTAAGTTTGAGAATCTAAGGATGGATGATGGAGAAACAATGGCTCAATTTAGTGCTAAGCTGTGTGACATATCTAATGAGTCATTCGCTCTTGGAAAGCAGTACAAGGACAAAAAGCTTGTGAAGAAACTGAAGAGATCGCTTCCATCAAAGTTTGAGTCAAAAATTTCTGCAGTTGAAGAAGCTCATAATCTGGATGAGATGGCTTTTGATGAATTTGTTGGGATACTTCAGGTGTTTGAGTTGAGTAAATCGTATGGGGACAAAGGTCAAAAGAAGGATGTTGATGTTGGAGTTGCTCTAAAGGTTTCATCTTCTGAAGATCATATGGCGATGCTGTCAAGATAATTTGCTAAGTATTTGAAGCAGAAGGGAAACATAACGGAGAAAGGAAAGGAGTTTGGCAAGTCATCGAAGATAAAATGCTATGAGTGCCAAGGCTTTGGACATGTTCTCTCTGAATGTGCAAACTTGCAAAAAAAAAAAAAAAATCAATGATTCTGGAACTGATTCAGATGATGGTGAAGAACTAAAGAATTTTGTGACATTTACAACCTTTGAGTCTGATTCTGCAACAAAACCTACATCAGGATCTGCGTCAGCGCCTGCAGCAGGATCTGCGTCAGCGCCTGCAGCAGGATCTGCGTCAGCGTCTGCAACAGGAAATGCGTCAGCGTCTGCAGCAGGGTCTGAAATTGGAAGTGACAATGATGAAAGTGATGACAATGCTGGAAATGTCGATGATAAAGAGTTTTCTGAGAGTTACAAAGCGTTGTATGAGCATTGGTGTAAACTGGTTGAGGAGAATTCGGCGTTGACTAAGGAGAAGGTCAAGTTAGAAGCTCATTGGTTGAGGTACAAAAGTATGCAACAGAGAAAGAAGAAGAAGCTCAGCAAGCTAGAGTTCAACTTGAAGAAACACAAAAAGGTTTGAGGATGTTGAATAATGGCACGAATCAGTTGGATCATCTTCTTAGCATTGGGAAAAGTGATCGATATGGTCTTCGATTTAAAGGAAAATCTTCAAAAGTTGATTGTATTTTTGTGTCTGGTGAAAAAATGAAGGTTGTAGCGACATCTGCTACAGAAGCTGCAAGTGGTACAGAAACTGTAACTGGTACAGAGAAGGCAGCTGGTACAAGAACTGTTACAGCACCTGCAAAAAGGAAAATTCCAGAAGTGCCGAGTGCACCTCGATGAATTTTTCGACCTGTGTGCCATCACTGTGGAGTTGTTGGGCATATTAGGCCAAGATGTTTCAGGTTATTGAGGGAGAATAATCGAATGGAGCAAGCTAATGGTGTGAGATTTCATGGTCCAACATGTTATCATTGTGGGGTTGTTGGACATGTTCAACGTAATTGTTCCAGGTTTGCTCAAGGATTTTTTTGGACTCGGAAAGATAATCATTACAGAGATGGTGCAGTAGGAGTTTATCCTCAATTTGGAGGGAGACGGTTCTTGCATTAGTTTTTGACCATGATGTGACTCAAGCAGGGGGAGAATGGTGTTGCTGGTTTTGGTTGTGTTACTGGTGACAAAGCCTTTGGAGCTAAGGTTGCTTGAATTCACATACATAGTCAAAAAGGGGAGAATAAAGATGCAAGTGTTGCTGTGTCAGATGCAAGTGTTGTTGTACCATTTGAGAAGTAGTACAGGAAGTGCTACAAACGATCAAATCGTGGACATTGGATGACTTAGAGCCAGCGTGGACTGGAGTAAACTTCTAGAAGATTCCAGAGACGTGCCAAGAGGAGTAGATGAGCTGGATGAAGAAGATATTATAATTTAGGAGTGTTTCCATATTCTTAGGAGAAGATATTGGAAAAAGAGAATATTTCCTAAAAGATTTGGAGATATCTTAAAAAAAAATGATATATGGAAAAACTTGAAGTACAAGTTAAAGAATATACATATCAAGGTCGTGGCCCTTTAGTAAGCAAGAGAGCTTGAGAGAAAAAGAAAGACAAAAGGTTTCTTTTGGGTGTGACATCGTCTGTGTCAGTGAGTGAATCAAAGTCTAGGCTTGAGGGTGTTTAGCTCAGGGTTAGGTTATCCTGAAGAGTTCATATTATAGAATAGAGCGGTATTTCAAAAGGTTGATCTACACGTTTGCAATTGTGTTGTAATTGTTTTTTTATTATAGTGAATTCGAATACTAGATATGGTCACGGAAAATAGGAAACGAACCTCGTTAAAAACTATGGGTCTCTTTATTTTCTACACTTTATTTATGTCTCACCTGCACTTACACTGTTTGTCTTGAAAAGCACCATCAATTCGGTGTAATGTCTTTGTTTTTATGATTGTATCGATCTTGTTTTTTCCCTGATTATGCTTTGTGTAAGCTACTCTTTTATTAATCATAAAGCAATTCAGAGGGGGAAAAAAGAAAAAAAAACGTGCAAAATTCGGTTATCATAGAGAGAAAATAAATAAATAATAAAGCCCATTCACAGGATTTTCTTGAAACCTTGACCATAAAACAATGATGTGAAGGACCCGCCTTTGTGTCTGCGTTTCCGTCAAAATTGATTTTTTAGAAATATATATTTTCTTCTCACGTGGTCAATTCATCGTAGCTTCTTTTTTTTCCACGGATAAATATATTTTGTAACTACCAATGGACCATCGTAGTAAAAACAAACATGAATTAACGATAAAAATTGTGTTTTTTTTTGTTCATGAGAGCAGAGACCGAACCACACGCGCACGCCACTGCTGCCGTGCCGGGCCAGGCCGGTCCTGGGTTTTGGTTCTTGGTTTTGGTGAAGTTGGGCTTTAGGACCGATTTGATTAAGGTCCAAAACAAACAGATTTTTGGTTTAAATGTTGATTGGATTTAAGGAAAGAGATCAAATCTAGCATATGCGTTTGTTTTCAAGATCTCGTCTTATACGATTTCTTTAATATTGTTTCATTACTGTCTTTTACCCTCATTTATACGACTTTTATATCGTATTTTCTTATCCGGTTTTTGCGGTCCTTACAGTTCATGCACCGACTCATGCTGTGAGGTTAGTAACAAGGTTTGGTACCAGTTTCTGTATAACCAGCGCCATATACCTCTTTTGCTTCCTGCTATATTTTCTTTTAACTTTTGATGGTGTCTCATCCATAATTTTGTAGATCAGACATCCGTTGAAGTAAAGTTTTGTTATGGTGGCCACTTGTTGATTCCGAAAATCACACAAGAGAAATTTGAACAACAACTTTGATCGAAATCTCGTTTTATTAGATTGAACTCGGCGGAGCTACAAGATTGTTCGATCGTAAGAAAGACTTAAGAATTTAGGAAGTCTCCTGAGTGATTGTGGATGATTCTGAATGAGGAAATGGTCTCCTTATTTATAAGGTTTCGAGTCGGACACAAACAAGATGATTTTATTTTCCTAGTTCAATCAAAAGAAGGAAATCCTTCTTTTCTCCCTCCGAGATCGAGAAACTCCCTGCGAATCTCGGAAGTCGACACGTTTGATAGCGAGTTGGGCTTTAGGCCGAATTCAGCGCACTAACTGCGATCGTGGGCCTCTCTTACCGAATTTGAACCGTCATAAACTGAGATCAATTGAGCCGGTTTCGGTTCAAACCGGACTAAATCGGGAAGTGTTAAGTTCATCTCCAACATCACTCTCTCTCTCGCACGTATTTGTCACCAGAAATAGGGTGTAGATTCTCGTGCCGGTTTGTGGATTGCTTATACTAGTGAGAATTTTTTCTGCTAAGTGTCTGTCTCCGTAGTGAAAGACGTGAGAGACATGCTACGATACACATAAATATGAAACGAAATCAAATTAATAACAACAAAAAATTCACCAATTAACATTTCGGTAGTATCACAAGAATCCTATCTAGAAACGAGAAAAATATTGGATTTTATCTTTATCGTCATCTCCCGCCCGAGAGCAAAACTTTGCTTCATTTTTTTTTGGAGAAAACAATTTATTTCTTTTTGAGAAATTTCATATAATAACATATCTCCAGAGTTTGAGCCTAGTTCTATTTCTCCAACATTTGAAAGATCGAATCATATTTGTTCACAAAATAAAAGAACCAAAATTGACCTAATTAAGATTATGGTCAAATCAATGGCGGCCGGTGTTTATCACGATCTGGGTGTTCACCAAGGTGACGTCGTTTCGTTCGTGCTGCCTAATTCCGTATACTTTCTGGTGATTTTCCTGAAAGTTACGATTTTGATTCGTTTCTAACCGAAAACCCGAAGTTCTACGCGATTGTCAAAGGAGATTTCGAATTTGTACCAAAACCTTTGATTTCGCGATCGATATTGAAAAGATTAAACTCTTCTTCTTCTTTATCTCCACACTCTCTCCGGAGGAGGAAATCAAAAGCAGTGAGGAATTACGAATCGAGGAGAATATGAGATCTTCACCACTTTCTCTACCACTGTCATATCCTCGCCGTCGATTTCGACTCTCTTCCGTTTCTTCTCGCCGTCGGCGTCGGAGCGTGGTTTCCACTTCCCAACCTCGAGCGGGAAATTCAGAATCGCCTTCTGAATCGAATTCTAATGGACCCGAATATAGAATCCATGAATCTAGGCGTGGAGATTTTGATGATTTCAAGTCTGTATCCACCGAAGATCTCTTAACCATCCATCGATCTGTAGCCACCAGAGATCTCTTAGGTGTCATCCGCCATCGTCTCTCTTCTCTCTCATTTAATCTCTTAGGTATCTTTGGCTCTTTTCTCTTCCACGATTTCACCGATACCGGATAATCGTCTTATACAAAACTACGAACCGTGTCTATTCACCAACACGAAATCAATAGCCTCAAATTTCACCTCTGGTTCCTCCTCGATAATCATCTACATGTTCTTTTTCTTTTTCTTCTTTAAAAACTAACTCAGTATATGGTACACATATAATTTAAATTACACCATATATAGGTTTAATTTTTTTTTTTTTTTTTATGTGTTGAAAGTCAATGTTCTAAAAACTTCTTCTTCTTCTTCTTGAAAATCAATGTTCCACTTTAATTCGCCAATTAAATTTATATAGATTCAAATCAAAATATTATCTAAGGTAACCATAAACCCGAAAGAAAGAAAAAGCAAATTTTATGATATCTTTTTTTCTTTTTACTCTTTTCCTTTTTCTTCCTCTTTTTCATTGTATTTGCTTAACTCGCCAATTAGATTTGTATGGATTCAAGTACAAACTATTATCTAAGATAGCCGTTAAACAAAAAAAAAGTAAAATTAAGCAAACGATCTGATTTCTTTTCTCTTTCCCATTATTTTCTCTTTTTTGTTCATCATCTTTGTCTGCTCCAGCTTATTCATTTTCTCCTTCAAATCATATCCCACTATGTGTAGTGTTAATTCTGATAAAGGTCGTAAATTATGTTTTCAAAGCAATTTAGTTCAAAATAGGTAAAAATTTAATTCAACTTTTTACTGTTGACTAATCTAATAACAAATTGAAGGAAATCTTCAACATCGAATTAGTGTCGTCCAAGACTTGGTGACTATCAAAGTACACAATACCACCACGTCCAAACCATCTCTCTTATCCATGAAATGTGCTCAGTGAAAATACTCCGTCGCGACTAAATCCAAACCACGCATCCAACTTATATGGGTGTAATTTACACTTGACGACTTGTGACCAAAGTTGCTAGATTTTATTATTTTTCTTGTTCTATTCTTTGGTTTATTCTTCTTCTTGCTCTTGGAATAGTTTAGTAATTCCAAATATATTAATACAAAAGAGGATTTTTCGTTGTGGTTTAGCTTTTATTCTATTTCGGTTTGAATTTGATTATACAATTTAAACCAGACAAAATAATTTATTAGTTTTTAAATCAGTTATTTGGTTTAACTTCGGTTAGATAGAAATCATGAGCCATTTAACTTCTTATTTTTCCCTCGTATTTTCCTTATTCTTTTTTTTCATGGTCTCCGACTTCTTCTACTTCTTTTTCTCCCGGTTTTTATTCGTCCTCTTCTTTCTCTCATTTCAACGCCTTTGTCTTTCTCCTACTCTTCTTTTGGTTTTTCTTCTTCAAATAATTCATCTTCTTCTTCTTATTATTCTTCAACATCTTTGTCTTGTCCTAATTTTTCTTATTCTGATTTTTTTTCTTCAGTCTTATTCCTCGTATTTTCCTTCTTCTTCATCAACTTCGTCTTCATCTTCTCCCACTTATTCATCTTCCGGATTTTCTTCTTCCTCGTCCTTTCTTTCGTATTTTTCATCGTCTTCGACTTATTTTTTTTCTTTGTCTTTTTCTTCCTCTTATTTATCTTTTGATTTTCTTATTCCTCATCTTTTATTTCCTCATCTTCATCGTCTTCGACTTTTTGTGATTGTAAATGAGGGGGTGGATACGTTTTATAGGGAAATTGTGCGCGATTTCCGACGGACATCCGACGTAATCGAAAATATTCAAACGGCTATGTAACAACTATGTAAGCGATTTCTGGCGGATTTCCGATGGCAGTCCGACAATATTCAAACGGCTATATTATTTCAAACGGCCACAACATCCGTTTAAAACACGTCGGAAATATACCGACAGACACATGTCACCGGAAAGCCGTCGGAAATTTCTGACGGATTACCATCGGGCACTATTTTCCAACGGATTTCTGACAAATGTTACATTCGTCCAAATCTAGTCGGAAATTACCGACGGATTTAAGTCCATCAGAAAGTGCCATGTTTTCTTGTAGTGTTATAATTTTAGTTTGTCTGCTTTGGGGGTTTTATAATGCTTTATGTGAATTGTTGATGTTTCAAAGCTTCTTATATATCGAAGGTCATAGATTCTCTTTACTTGTTTTGCCTTGAAAAATATGATTGCCTATGTTATTAATCGCATTGAAAAATACCATTCACTTGCTCAAATTTGGTTTAGAAGATATTATCTATATTGTTTTTGCAAGCATAATCGTCTAGTCAGATTTGAGCAAATGGTGTCTCTGTTCTTACGTTTGTTTGCACATGTTATTGTGTTTCAGCTGCAAAGTGATGGTCAAATTCAATTTATCTGGTCTTGTTTTTCTTCTTTAGTTTTACACGTCGCGTCTGGGATTTGCTTTGGCTACTAATAGTTTTTGATAGTTTTTTTTGTTCATGGAATATAGAGATCATTATCTTATTATCATTTACTATAATATGCATGAGCTTTAATATCGTTTCAAGTGAGATCTTTTCTTTTTAAGTTTCTTACTTCTTACCAATTGTAACAGGGACTTCAAGCTGATGCATTGTTCTTTCGGTGACAATTGTTGTCTCTTAAACTCTTACTTTTTATCTATTTGCAACTTTGCAGTTTGCACTTTGGATTTTGGTTATGTTTTTGTAACATATCCATCCCAGAAGCCCAACTACAGGCCTAAAAAGGAGAGACCCAGTTGCAGGAAACCCTAGGGCTAGACCCTTATATAAGAGAAAGAGGGGAGAGGGGAGAGAGTAGAGACTCATTTGTCTCCAAAAAGAAAATCGGGAGAGAGAGAGAGCCTCGCTGGAGAGAGGAGAGAGAGAGTCACCGGAGCTGCTGACCGCCGCCGCCACGCCGCCGCCGACCACCGCCGCCCCACCGCCGCGCCGCCGCCGACCACCGCCGTGCCACCGCCGCCGACCACCGCCGGGCCGCCACCGACCACCGCCGACCGCCGCCGTCCGCCTTCCACCACCGCCGCCGAGTCGCCGAGTCAGCCCGAGTCAGGACCGAGTCGACCGAGTCAGCCCGAGTCAGGACCGAGTCAACCGAGTCAGCCCGAGTCAGGACCGAGTCGGCCTAGTCAGCCCGAGTCAGGACCGAGTCAGACCGAGTTCGACCGAGTCACGGCCGAGTCGCCACCGAGTCAGCCTCCGTGAGCCACGCCGAAGCCGAGGAGAAGTCGCCGAGCACCACCGCCTTCACGTCTTCTTCTAGATTCGTTCTCCTTCGTCAGATCTGCAGAAAATCAAAGGTGAGGATTAGATCTAGGCTATTTACATGTTTAGTTGTCTCTTTTTAGTGTGTTGAGTCTGGATCTATTCACGTTAGAGCGTGTTACGGAGTACGGACACGTTTTCAATGTGCATATTGTTTGACTTGCAATTGTGGAGTGAACTGAATTAGGAAAGCATTAGATGAATAACCTGCATCCTTGTTTGATCACCCGGTTGTGTGAATAATGAATGTAACTTAGCTAGAAACGAGGTCATCGTCACTGCGAAGGAACCAGTGGTACGATTTGATTGATGGACCCGACTTCAGTGAGACTGATAGGTTTCCAACGAGGTTAAAAGGAGCTATCCCGCACTCTAGGCCAGTGAGCCAGGTTACGAGAAAAGGCCAGTGAGACAAATATGAGAAACGGCCAGTGAGCCTGAGGAGTTCCTTTGCTTGTAGATTGATTGTGCGCTGGTAGAGCGTTATGTTTGATACGTGTGTAGATTTAAACTTGGCATATTGAAATGAAACGGTTGAATGTGTTGAGAGTGTAGGTTTAGCTCTCACTGGGTAATCCAAATTACTCATCCCTCTCTCTTCTTTTCAGGTGAGTCCGATGAGGACGAGTATGTGGAGCTGGACGAGTAGTTCCAGTGTGGTGCGCCGTTTTCGGGAATCAGATTTTATTTATTTATTTAGAATTTCAGTCATTTACTTTTAAAAAGACAAGCGCTGGTTTTATTTCGGTTTTAATTAGTCATTTCGATTTATGAATTAATTGTTAGACTTTAATTATTTAATTGAATAAACGAGACTTTAGAAATGTGGTAAGAATAATGTCAAAGCCGACACGTCGCATTTAACCAGCGACGGGGTCGAAGGTGTCAGGCCGGTTCGTCAGGATCCTTGAATAGGAAGGCGGGATCGGGTGTTCACAAAGTGGTATCAGAGCATGGTTACGAGAAGTGAGAGATAAAATTCTACGATTAGTTGTTTAGAGAAAAGTTTTCCCAGATTTCGTTTAAATATATATATATATATATTTGGATTTAAATATTTTTGGGATGGGAAATGTTTCAAAATTTGTAAAACTACCACCTAGAATAGCTCTCTGGTTTGTGTTATTTTATTTGCAGGAATATCACTCTTTACAGGACCGGATTGATTTACCTTGCATGTTTCGTTCTTTCAGATGCCGCCAATGACGAGAAACGTTGTAGCCAGAGCTGGTACTTCCGCTGAAGGTGAGACAGGGGGTGAGTCCACTACCAGAAGTGTGAATGTTAACCACGTGAATCCAGTGGATGTGAACCAAGTTGAGGTCGGAGAACTGGAGATGCCACCAGCAGTCCAAGCTGCCTTGGAAGAGTTGAGGCGTTACCTGGAGAGGTATGGAAACCTCCAGAATGGACCAAATCCACCAGTGAATCCTCCAGTGCTTGCCCAAGGACAGCAGCACCAAGTGCCACCAGTGAATGGACAACCACAATAGCAGTTTGTGCAACCCCCAGAAAATGTTCAGCAGCCGTTGGTGCAACCTGTGTTACCTCCGCCACCGCCAGGGTTCGTTCAACCGCAGAATATGCCACCCCCGATGTATGTTCCACCTCAGTTTGTTCAACCGCCACCTGGGCCAGTGTATGCGCAAGGAATGGCCTACTATAAAGCCATGAGGCATATGAAGGACATGGGAGTATAGCTGTTTGGAGGAAGGTCTGACCCTATCAACGCTGATAATTGGAGGAAGAAGTTGGAAAGAAACTTTGAATCCATGAGGTGCACAGAAGGTTATCGCAAGGAGTTGGCCGTACAGTACCTTAAGGACGAGGCGCTGATATGGTGGTAAGGTGTGGAAGAAGAGGCCCGTGGACATTATGAGTTGACATGGGATGATTTTAGGACTGAGTTTGCCAAAGAGTATTTTCCGCCCGAGACTAGGGACCAGATGGAAAGCGCTTTTGAGGATCTCCAGCAGAAGGAT
The DNA here is from genome assembly GCA_030161315.1 of Eutrema japonicum. Lineage (NCBI taxonomy): Eukaryota > Viridiplantae > Streptophyta > Magnoliopsida > Brassicales > Brassicaceae > Eutrema > Eutrema japonicum. The sequence goes on from BSQW01000011.1 coordinate 48,208,698, forward strand.
CTTAGCGTGCGAGATTTCAAGGAGGAGTTCAACCGACTGAGAAGGTTTTCCAGGAAACATTTTACCCAGGCTGATCTAATCTGTCAGTTCATGAAAGGTCTGAGAATGGAGTTAAAGGAAAGATGTTCAATCAGAAGGTTTGACAGTTTGGGGGAGCTAGTGGAGACAACTGCTAATCAAGAATCTCTGATAGAAGAGCGGAGGAGGATCAGGGGTGCTAATGTTCAGAAATTCCGTACTCCAGAGGCACCAAAAAGGAGTTGGGATGACATGAATTCGGGGAGGACAGTTGTGAGTGTCCAGGCGTGCTACCGTTGTGGAAAGAAGCATTTGGGACGTTGTGCACCTCTCAAATGTACTGGTTGTGGGAGAGATGGTCATATCGTGAAGGACTGTCGTTCCACTGGAAATCAACTCCCCAAAAACACCGCATGCCACCGCTGCGGGAAGCAAGGACACTTTGCGAGGGAGTGCACGTGGAATCCGGGTCAGCCAGCAGTGCAGACACAAGGCGTGTTACCAGCACCAGCAGCTAGGAGAAAAGCTGTGGGACCTCAAGTGTATGCTCTGGAAGATGCCGAGGGAGCAGCACCGATCGCTGGTACGTAATTTTGTTTTGAGTAAATTTAGCCGTGACGCATGTGAAATTGTGTGTAAAAGGAAAATGCATACTTAGACATAAGCGTAAAAACAAAATCGTGTAGGATCGGTCTACGTAGGAGGAGTCGCAGCTTTTACTTTGTTTGACACTGGTGCTACATAGAGTTTCGTGAGCCCAAGGTTAACTAAGTACTGGACTTTTACTGGAAAGTTCATGCCGGAGTCGAAAACAATTGAGATTGCCGGGACTGAACATGTGAAGTATAGGGGTGTGTAAAGATGTATCAGTCGTCGTAGAAGAAGTGAATGTACCCTGGAGTCTAGTGGAGATGAAGTTGGGCCATTATGACGTAATCCTTGGAATGGACTGGTTGACACACTACCAAGTTGTCATGGATTGCAAAAGAACGCGAGCCTACATACCGCGACCAGAAGGAAGGATAAAGTTTCAAGGAGTGAAGTCGGATTCTGGAGTTCCGATTATTCCGATGATTCATGCCACAGACCTGATGGAGAAAGGATGTGAAGCATATCTATCGACTATTTCTATGGCTGGAGAAGGGGAAGCATCTAATTTGGAGGAGATTCCAGTAGCCTGCGAGTATGCAGATGTTTTTGAACCACTGACCGGACCGCCACCTTCCAGAGGAGATGATTTCACTATCGAGTTAGAACCAGGGACGGCCCCTGTTTCAAAAGCTCCATATCGGTTAGCGCCAGCGAAAATGGCAGAATTAAAGAAGCAGTTGTAGGATCTTACAGACAAAGGATTCATCCGACCAAGCAGTTCACCATGGGGAGCACCAGTGCTGTTCGTTAAGAAAAAAGATGGAAGTTTTCGTCTCTGTATCGACTACCGAGGACTGAACAAAGTGACCATCAAGAATAAGTACCCGATGCCGAGGATCGACGAGTTGTTGAACCAACTAGAAGGAGCGTCATGGTTCTCAAAGATCGATTTAGCATCAGGCTACCACCAGATTTGGATAGCTGAAGAGGACATAAAGAAAATGGCATTCCGAACCCGTTATGGACACTACGAGTTTGTCGTAATGCCGTTTGGTCTCACTAACGCACCTGCCGCGTTTATGAAGTTGATGAACGATCTTTTCCGGGCATACTTGGATAAGTGTGTGATTGTATTCATCGATGACATTCTGGTATACTCGAGGACTGAGAGGGAACATGCCCATCATTTGGGAAATGTACTTCATAACCTAAGGAACCATCAGCTTTTTGCGAAGTTAAGCAAGTACAGTTTCTGGCAGAAGGAAATAGGATTCCTCGGTCATGTTGTTTCCGGAGAAGGAGTGGCAGTGGATCCTGAAAAGACTAAAGTCGTGATGGAATGGCCTATCCCTAAGAATGTTACAGAGGTCCGTAACTTTTTGGGTTTAGCTGGCTATTACCAAAAATTCGTTCCGAGTTTTTCTAAGTTGTCTAAGTCGCTGACAAGTCTGATAGGAAAAGACATAAAGTTTGAATGGACAGAAGCCCGATCCAAAAGTTTTGAGGAGTTGAAGAAGAAGTTAACTGAGACGCCAATTTTGGTACTCCCAAGGTCAGGAATACCATTTGAAGTTTATACGGACGCATGTGGAACCGGACTAGGAGCAGTGCTTATGCAAGAAGGCAAGGTCATAGCCTATGTGTCAAGGGAGTTGATGAATCATGAGTTGAACTATCCGACCCAAGATTTGGAGCTAGTAGCAGTAGTTTTTGCTCTAAAGATTTGGCGTGCGTATCTGTACGGAGAGAAGGTGCAGTTGTACACTGACCATAAAAGCCTGAAGTATGTTTTCACCCAAAGTGATTTGAATCTAAGGCAGAGAAGATGGGTGGAGTTGTTGGCCGATTACGATCTGGATATTGCCTACCAACCGGGGAAGGTGAATCATGTTGCAGATGCCCTGAGCAGGCGCAGAAATGATGTAGCAGAAGTGAAGGAGGTCCACAAGTTGACTGCGACCTTGGCTAGTTTGACGTTGTGCGTAACAGAAGTGGGAGAAGGTTACGCGGGATTAGAGGCATTGGAAAATGCAGATCTCCTTTGGAGGATTTGTCAGGCTCAGAAATCAGACCACGCCTTGAAGGAATTAGTCGGGAAACAAGTGGTTGGATACCATACAGCTGATAATGGGACGTATCTGTATAGGAACCGGGTATGCGTTCCCAACGACGAAGGATTGAGGAGCGAAGTGTTAAGTCAGACTCACCATTCTCGATTTTCAGTGCACCCAGGAAATACCAAGATGTACTACGACTTGAAAAGATACTACCATTGGGGAGGAATGAAACGTGACATCACTAAATGGATATCGCAGTGTGAAACGTGTCTCCAGGTGAAAGCAGAACAGATGGCACCTAGCGGATTTTTACAAATTTTATCACTACCAGAATGGAAATGGGACATGGTAACTATGGATTTTGTAACGGGATTGCCAATGACTTTGGATAAGAAAAATGCGATTTGGGTAATCGTGGACCGCCTCACGAAGTCAGCCCATTTTGTGCCGATTAAAAAGACAGATCAGAACAGTTAGCGCAGAAGTATTTGGACCTAATTGTAAGATTGCACGGGGTTCTAGTTAGCATTGTGTCAGACAGAGATGCGAAGTTTACAGCAACGTTTTGTAAAGCGTTTCAGAAAGCATTGGGAACAGAAGTTCATTTGAGTACATCATATCATCCTCAAACGGATGGACAATCGGAAAGGACGATTAGAACCTTGGAGGATATTCTGAGAGCTTGTGTCTTAGACTGGGAAGGAAATTGGGGGAAGTATTTACCGCTGGCAGAGTTTTCATACAACAACAGCTATCACGTTAGCATCAAGATGGCTCCGTACGAAGCCCTGTATGGGAGACCATGTCGTACACCCCTCTGTTGGACCGAAGTAGGTGAAATGAGGGATATGGATCCAGAAATGGTAAAGGAAACTGCAGAGCAAGTGGAAATGCTTAAGGTCAGGCTGAAAGAAGCTCACGATCGTCAGAAAAGTTACGCAGATAGGCGCCGAAAAGAATTGTCATTTGAGGTTGGAGATGAAGTGTACCTAAAGTTGAGAACGTTTCGTGGAAATGACAGGCACCAGAAACTGAAAAAGCATAAGCCAAGATATATGGAACCGTATCCTATAGTCGAGAGAATTGGAGAAGTAGCGTACCGACTTAATTTGCCTCAGGAATTGTCAGAATGGCATGATGTGTTCCACGTATCGATTTTGAGGAAGGTAGTGAGAGAGCCTGAGCTAATTTTGTCTCAGATGCCAAGTACCCTGGACATAAATTTTTCAGTTCAGAGTAAACCAACCGAGATCTTGGAGTTTAAGGAAATAGATGTCAGCGGAAAGAGAGCTAGTGCAGTAAGAGTCATTTGGGAGATGAATGGTATCCGCGAAAAAATGTGGGAATCGGAACAGCAGATGAGAACAGATTACCCCGAGCTGTTTAAGGACGGGATGGAAACCGAAGGCGGAAGGGAGAATTTGGGGACGAATTCCTTTCAACCAGGGGATAATTGTAACATACCCATCCCAGAGACCCAGCTGCAGATCCAGGAAGGAGAGGTCCAGTTGCAGGAAACCCTAGGGCTAGACCCCTATATAAGAGAAGGAGGGGAGAGGGTAGAGACTCATTTGTCTCCACGAAGAAAATTGGGAGAGAGAGAGAGAGAGAGAGAGCCTCGCCGGAGAGAGGATAGAGATATTCGCCGGAGCTGCCGACCGCCGCGCCACCGCCGACTGCCGCCGACCACCGCCGGCCACCGCCGCCGAGTCGCCGAGTCGCCGAGTCACCGCCGCCGAGTCACCGAGTTGCCGCCGTCGAGTCGTCGAGTCAGCCTGAGTCAGCCTGAGTCAGCCTGAGTCAGGACCGAGTTGACCGAGTCAGCCCGAGTCAGGACCGAGTCGATTGAGTCAGCCCGAGTCAGGACCGAGTCAGCCCGAGTCAGGACCGAGTCAGGACCGAGTCAGACCGAGTTCGACCGAGTCACGGCCGAGTCGCCACCGAGTCAGCCTCCGTGAGCCACGCCGAAGCCGAGGAGAAGTCGCCGAGCACCACCGCCTTCACGTCTTCTTCTAGATTCGTTCTCCTTCGTCAGATCTGCAGAAAATCAAAGGTGAGGATTAGATCTAGGCTATTTACATGTTTAGTTGTCTCTTTTTAGTGTGTTGAGTCTGGATCTATTCACGTTAGAGCGTGTTACGGAGTACGGACACGTTTTCAGTGTGCATATTGTTTGACTTGCAATTGTGGAGTGAACTGAATTAGGAAAGCATTAGATGAATAACCTGCATCCTTGTTTGATCACCCGGTTGTGTGAATAATGAATGTAACTTAGCTAGAAACGAGGTCATCGTCACTGCGAAGGAACCAGTGGTACGATTTGATTGATGGACCCTACTTCAGTGAGACTGATAGGCTTCCAACGGGGTTAAAAGGAGCTATCCCGCGCTCTAGGCCAGTGAGCCAGGTTAAGAGAAAAGGCCAGTGAGCCAAATATGAGAAACGGCCAGTGAGCCTGAGGAGTTCCTTTGCTTGTAGATTGATTGTGCGCTGGTAGAGCGTTATGTTTGATACGTGTGTAGATTTAAACTTGGCATATTGGAATGAAACGGTTGAATGTGTTGAGAGTGTTGGTTTAGTTCTCACTAGGTAATCCAAATTACTCATCCCTCTCTCTTCTTTTCAGGTGAGTCCGATGAGGACGAGTATGTGGAGCTGGACGAGTAGTTCTAGTGTGGTGCGCCGTTTTCGGGAATCGGGTTTTATTTATTTATTTAGAATTTCAATCATTTACTTTTAAAAAGACAAGCGCTGGTTTTATTTCGGTTTTAATTAGTCATTTTGATTTATGAATTAATTGTTAGACTTTAATTATTTAATGGAATAAACGAGACTTTAGAAATGTGGTAAGAATAATGTCAAAGCCTACACGTCGCATTTAACCAGCGACGGGGTCGAAGGTGTCAGGCCGGTTCGTTAGGATCCTTGAATAGGAAGGCGGGATCGGGTGTTCACAGTTTTGGTCTTTTAGGATGCTTCTTCTTTATTTCTTTCTCTCTACCATCTTGTCTTTGGGATGTTGTCTCTTACACTCTTACTCTCTGCTTTTGTGTTTGGAATGTTGGAATCTTTGAATCTGTGTTTGAACTTGGAAATGTGTATAGTGTGTCCTTGTTTTTTTGTTTTTTTTAAAAATTTCAGTTATTATGGTTTAAATGGTTATTTTTGCGTAAAATAGGATAATATGATTACAAAATAACCAACCAAACTGAAATCAAAATATACCCAAAAAAATTCGGTTTTAAGTCGGTTCCAAAATCAAGTAACCATACGGAACCGAACCCGAAAAAACCCGGAATAATCTAACCCTGAATATTCCTAGTTCTTATATGATTATTAAAAGTCTATATCTGAAATACCCAAACCGAATCCAAACGGATAATCTGAATACCCATACCTAATTCATATATACAAATTTTGACTGTTGTCGATCGGATGTCGACGACTTTACTTTTTTTTGTTTCATTTGTTTCGTAAGTTTATAGGCGAAGGTAGTCTCCACATTTTCTCTAACTTATATAAATTAACATTCCGTTATTTTGTTTTTCTGTTGAAACTTAAAAGGTTAAAAAAAAAGTAAAACAGTAGAAACGTGTGTGTTTTTAAAATTTGAGTGGGACAAAAAAAAAAAAAACACTTCAATTTATAAGCTTGAATCACAACATGATAAACTCCCAAGTCCCTTCCATCATCATCATTGAATCATTGTTACATAAGATATAGTTTTAATATTTGTTATTATTAATAATAATTTTTCTTTAAATTATCTTAAAAGCTTCAACAACTAGGAAAAGGAACCTTACAAGAATCTAAAACTTTACGAGCGTTTGGAGAAGTAACATACGTACTATAGTTTGGATTTTTAATATAACCACATAGACATGGTTGCTGCTCTTTCAGTTTGTCACAACAATCTTTATTTGGTTCTCCTCCTGTGGTTATTGCCGGTAAGCACGGCAAGAGCTCCGTCGGAACACACGATTGCGCCATTTCTCCGAACCCTCCAACCGCGGTTGTTCTGATCGAAAACGGAGACGACATGGCAATTATCATGAATGTGATGGACACTAAGGTCGTGAACTTCATGTCTTGAAACCCTAGCAGCTTTTCTACGCTTTCAAATTATTTTTTTTTCTGCTTTTTAAAGTATTTTGAGATAGGTGTTGAGGTTTTTAGGATAGTAAACTTCTTATATATAGATGTGAGATTTACATGGTCGTAACGGATCATTCTTATAACGCCCCGACCGCCCCTACTTGTGGGCCCCATGCCATCTCTCGGCCCGTGGGCCCCACCCTCGTCCGACGGCCGGTGCGCTAGTCCGGGAGACTCGTAAGACTTGTTTACTGACCCTGCAATCACCACATGATATTTTCCCGTATTTTGTCCTCACTCACACGGTACCGCGAATCACTTCCCGGCAGGTCACCCATCCTTAAATTGCTCCAGCTCAAGCACGCTTAACTCTGGAGTTCTCTTTGGACAAGTGACCGAAAAGATAAGTGCACTTTGGTGACATAGGTAGCCAAATCAATTCTTATAAGCCTCTCCGCATATACAAGAAATCGGGATGTTACAATCACCCCCACTCATAGAGCGCAACGTCCTCGTTGCGCACCAGGATCGTCACCCTAGACGGTGTGGGCCCACCTGACTCCACACACGTGTTTGGGTTCGGCTCTGATACCACTTATAACGCCCCGACCGCCCCTACTTGTGGGCCCCATGCCATCTCTCGGCCCGTGGGCCCCACCCTCGTCCGACGGCCGGTGCGCTAGTCCGGGAGACTCGTAAGACTTGTTTACTGACCCTGCAATCACCACATGATATTTTCCCGTATTTTGTCCTCACTCACACGGTACCGCGAATCACTTCCCGGCAGGTCACCCATCCTTAAATTGCTCCAGCTCAAGCACGCTTAACTCTGGAGTTTTCTTTGGGCAAGTGACCGAAAAGATAAGTGCACTTTGGTGACATAGGTAGCCAAATCAATTCTTATAAGCCTCTCCGCATATACAAGAAATCAGGATATTACAATTCTGATTGGTCTTGTCTCAAAAAAAGTTTAATTAATAATTTTAGCATAAAATAAGTTACATTTAAGTGCATATCTTTTCTTCTTTGTTAAAGAATTTAACTACATTTCTATTTTAATAGATTTATTATAATATTTTTGATATAAAATCTATGTCCTATATCTCTTTTAAAATTATTAAATATATTTTTAATATAGAAAAATTTATTATTCAATTGAGAATCTTCAAACATGACATATGTCTCTATTATAACTATTAAATCTATAATATTAATTTGATTAATGTCTCAAAATCTACATTAAGAATCCATGTTTACATAAGCTTCAACTATACCATGATAAAGTCCCAGCCATCATCATCATTTGACTCATTGTTACATAAGGTTTATTTTTGATATATATATATTTATATATATATAAAGTTAGCTTTGCTCTCTTTTCATGATGTCACCTCACCCTCCACCTAAACAACAAACATTAAAAAAAAAACACACATAAAACAAAAAATCCAAAACAAAAACCCACACATAAAACAAAAATTTCAAAATATATATATAAATCGGTGCTGTCAATTTGAGTCATTATCCACGGGTCTCGCTTCGTTTAACCCGTCGCCAGTCAGATGCAGGTCAAGTGCGGGTCGAGAAATTTTAAGTTTTTATTATTATTTATTATTTAAATATTTGCGGATTACCCGCGGGTACCCGCGAATTCAAGCGGGGTGGGTGCGGGTTGAACAAAAAAATTAACCCGCGCGGGGTGGATCTAGCGAGGCAAGTTTGAACCGCTTGACATGCCTAATTAGAATCCAACATGAAACACGATTAAAAAGAATGATGTTAAAAAAACACGATTAAAAATAATATAAAAATGGAAAATAAAATAAAATAAGAAACCACCCAATATTAAATTGTTAGAAACAGTTTTATTAACTCCAAAACCAAGAAAATAAAATACAATTACACAATAAATTTTTTTTTTAAATGTGGACAACGCCCGCGCATTGTATCTTTACATCCAACATATTTTTTAAAAAACAAAAAATTATCTTATAACTAAAATGTTAAAAGTAGTCCAAATTCCTTCATTCCTTAATATTAAAGGGAAACATAATTTTACAAAGGATTCAACAAATAGGTTTTAAATCAAACAAAAGAAAAAACAAAAATTATGCAAAGAAAACTTTAAATTGTTAAGATCTTCCCTAAAAAAAACCAACTAATGGCATGAAATTGATCAACAGGGGAAAAAAATAAGTAAAAATATGTAATATCCACTAAACAAATACATATAAAATCATAAATTTAAGAAATTACGAAAATAAACCAAAAAATAAAAAATACACATATTTTAAGTTGATAGAGACAATTCAATTAACTACCAGATTCAAAAAATAAAATAATAAACAATAAAAACTGTTTAGAAAAATTGTTTACGACGTCCGCGCGTAGCGCGAATCACACCGTAATATTTTTATAATTAATAATAGTTTTTCTTAGAAATATCTTGAGAGCTTCAACAACTGGGAAAATAAAATTTACAAGCATCCAAGACTTTACGAGCGTTTGGAGAACTAAAGTTAATATAGCTACTATATTCTGGATTTTTAATATAACCACATAGACACGGTTGCTGCTCCTTCAGTTTGTCGCAACAACTTTTACTCGGTGCTCCTCCTAGGGTTGTTGCCGGTAAGCACGGCTAGAGCTCCGTCGGAATACACACGACTGTGCCACTTCTTTGAAACCTCCAACCGTAGATGCTCTGATAGGAAAAGGTGAGGACATGGCGATTATCACGAATGTGATGAGTATTAATGTTGTGAACTTCATATCGTGAAACTTTATTAGCTGCTTTTTTTTGCTTTCAAACGTTCTTCTTTTTAAAAGTATATTTGAGGTTTTGTTTTTGAGGTTATTATATATAGATGTGAGATTAACATAATCCATATTTGTAACGTATAATTATCATTGGTCTTTGTCTGGATAAGAAATCCTCATGCATTTTGGTTAGCCTACATTTGGCCATCATGCAAGAGAACGTGAAGGTCATGATCCAATAGTTCTCACACGCGTGTCGAAGGTGTAACTGTGCAATTATTTCCACAAATATACCCCTTAAAATACAATATCAAAATTGGCTTGTAAAAAAGGTACGAAAGGTTAAAAATGTCTGAGCCCAGATTCGAACCGGGGACTTCTAGTGTGTGAGACTAGCGTGGTGTACTACACCACCGAGACTGATGACTATGTAACACAGTTAACTAAAGATATTCTTTATTATGTATGTTAGCTTTGATTTGGACCACAAATGGTGAGTTAAAGAGCTTATAACAAAAGTTTTATTTATCTCTCACCTTCATCACTTGTATTTATTTATTTATGTATTTCAGTTTGGAACAGTTTTAATCTCATAATACTTTAGTGAAAAAAGAAGAAGAGAAAATCAATTTATTTGAGACTATTGGCATTTTTATTGGTAGAGTTGGATTTGATTGATACAATGGTTGGAGAGTCTCATTAAAAATCAAAAATAAAACAAAATCAATTTTAATTATTATTTAATTATATATTTTAATTATTATTTAATTATATATTTTAATTATTATTTAATTATATATTTTAATTAAAAATCCAAAAAATCAAAAATAAAAGAAAATTATGAAAAACAAAAAACAGTTTATTCCTCCTTCCGTTGTCTCAAAATCTACATTAAGAATGCATGTTTACATAAGCTTCAACCATAACATGATAAACTCCCAAGTCCCAATCATCATCATCATCATTTCACTCATTGTTACATAAGGTTTAGTTTTGATATTTTATTATTATTAATAATAGTTTTTCCAAGAAATATCTTGAGAGCTTCAACAACTGGGAAAAGGAATCTTACAAACATCCAAGACTTTATGAGCGTTTGGAGAAGTAACATACATACTATAGTCTGGATTTTTGATATAACCACAAAGACATGGTAGCTGCTCTTTCAGTTTGTCGCAACAACCTGTACTTGGTGCTCCTCCTATGGTTATTGCCGGTAAGCACGGTAAGAGCTCCGTCGGAACACACGACTGCGCCACTTCTCTGAAACCTCCAACTGCGGTTGCTTTGATCGGAACAGGAGACGACATGGCGATTATCACGAATGTGATGAGTATTAATGTCGTGAACTTCATATCATGAAACATTAGCTGCTTTTCAATTTTTCTTCTTTCTTAAAAGTATGTTTGAGGTTATTAGGATTAGAGAATTCTTATATATAGATGAGAGGTTTATACATAATCGTAACGTATAATTCTGATTGGTCTTTGTCTGGATAAGAAATCCTCATGCATTTCTGGTTAGCCTACATTTGGCCATCATGCAGCATAACGTGAAGGTCATGATCCTATAGTGCTCACACACGTGTCGAATGTGTAAAAGTGCAACTATTTCCACAATACATCGCCTAAAAGGCTAAAAGTATATATAATAAGTTGGGCTTATTATGCCGTTACGTAATATCATCAAATGGGCTTATAAAAGAGTATGAAAAGTAAAAAAATGTCTAAGCCCGGGTTCGAACCGGGGACTTATAGTGTGTGTAACTAGCGTGATAACCGATTACACCACGCAGACTGATTCTTTGTTACTAAATAACTGATTATATTATCTATATAGTTTGTTTGTTAGCTTTGATTTGGACCACAAATGGTGATTTAAAAAGCTTATACAATTTGTTTTTCTCTTACCTTCATCACTTGTATCTATCTATCCATTTCAATTTGGAATGGTTTTAATCTAATATTACTTTAGTTATTTCCAATCTAACAAAAAAAAAAGAAGAGAAAAACAATTTAACTAGAGTCTTGTTTCAGGTTTTAAGAGCATCTCCAATCATTTGCTTCATTTTTCTTTTCTAAAAATGAAGTTTTTCAAAATAGGGGAAAAAATAAATTAAAATTTTACTCAAATGTTTGCTTCATTTTTTTGTTAATTTTAACAAGAATATCCAAGGTGTATCACATTTCCATTTTGCTATTAACCGTTGGCAATACTTTTTATCTTTTAAATTTATAAATTTATCTATTGATTTTAAGTTTATAAGAGTTGACTTCGGTAGGTTCCTTCAACTCTTCTATTTTCCTCCAAATTTTTGGGCTCATAGTTATAATTCTCATATCTAAACAATCTATATTTTTTTATTCTAATTACTTTTCCATGAGTAATCAAATCTGCAATCTGTGTTTAATTAACAAATAATCTTGTTTAAAAATAAGTGTTTACCTACAGCCCGACCTGAAAAAAACAAACCCCGACTGAGTAAAAAAACCGTAAACCAATTTGGGGATTTATGGTTCCACGATTGTCTCCGACGTCGAGTTTCTCTCAGCTTCGTCGTCTTTCTGAAGTGAAAGAGGAAAGGAGGACCGGGTTGTGTTCCACCATTTAAGTTGAAAGTTATGGGAAAATAATTCAACTAGAGAAAAACATTCCTCTACTATTTTGTAGGAGAATTGGTGGAATAAATTAGAGGAATTAGTTTATCTATTTCACTTAATTATATTCTTTTTTTTAACACCGATTAAATTTTATTGAATCAACCACAAATATATTACAATAACCGGCAGAGAAAAGTAATTTCTCCGCAGTCAAAAGCCAGCAAATAACATATACATCTCTCGAGTCAAAAGCCCGAAAAAAGAGAAACTATTTCCCGAAGAAAAAAACGGGAAACACATGATGGATACAAAGGCCAAGAGTGAAGCTCTCGAGAATATCGGGTAAATCGGAGAAGATCTGCTGAAAGTAAATACAACCATAGACGGAGGAAAGTCGAGGATAGAGTTACATGTGATGAATTAAACCCCACTAAAATGATTAACACAAATATAATAAACAATGAACGAGAATCGAACTCCTACACACCTAATCTTTTTCTGAAAAAATCTAAATCTATGACTATATATGCATCCCCACAAGAGGTTAGCCTTACAAAAACATAATAAGGAAAAGAACACAGAAGAAAACCTATTATTCAACTAAATTAAATGACGATGGAATGATATTAACTTCAAATATTAAACGATCTAAAGAAGGAGGATAATCGAACACTATCATAAATCAAACAACACGACTTTACTGGCACTTCTCAAGATAAACGAGAGTAAATCCATGACCTTAAACCATCAACTAAGCCAAAATAGAAAAGTCTCCAACACTCACAAAAGCTCAAGAAGCTCCGTTGATACGAACGCCGACGATCCCTGAAAAGGTTGCTGCCGTTTATCCACCGAAGACCATCACCGATTCCAAATGCGAACGTCGAATAGTGTTAGCAAATATTATATTCTAAAAATGCACGATGACGTCAAATTTAATATCACGGTAAGTAAATGAATTACTATAATTAAGGTGTTGCAATAACAAATATGATCACACTTTGTCGACTTTTTGGAGTATGTTATTAATTATTACATTTGTGTCCATCTTACCAAGTGGTAATTACCCTTTTCCATTTACTTTATATATATATATATATATATTTTTTTTCATTTTACACACCCCACATATTTTTATTTTTCTTATTTTCTTCTCATAAAAAAATAATTTAACAATTATTTTTCACAATCAATTATATTTTTCCTCTATATTTTGATTCCAATTTCACAATTTTTTTGTTAGATTCAAAACTGGCAGGCATTATAGTTGGAATTTCTCCGTCGGATTTCCAACCGAACTAAATCCGTCAGTTATAGTTCGTCGAATATCAAATTTGGTCAGATTTCCGTCAGAACATTTTGACGGACACTGGTCGTAGGAAAATGGTCATAGGAAAATGGTCGTATCTTTCCGATAGATTTTCTACCGGATTTTCTGACGGATTTTCGACAAACAGTCCCCATCGGAGGGATTTTCGATGATTTTCCGGTAAAGTTTTAGTTGGAATGCCCCGTCGGAAAGTTGTCGGATATCCGTCGGAAATATTCTGATGTCTTTTTCGACAGACATTGTAGTCGGAATCCCCCGTCAGAAAATTGTTGGATATCCTTCGGAAAAAATTTCGACGTCGTATTTATGCCCCGTTGTGAATATATATCCCTTTGGCCAAGCCTCTCGATCTTGGATTTGAACTCCAAAGAAGAGTAACAATAACCCAAACAAGAAAATTCATGGCTCGGAAGTCGAACATTGTTGATAGGACGTGTGCGCATCCATGTAGTTGTGTATCCGTGTACAATATTCGAGTGGATACGCATGCATATCAATGTAGTTGCGTACACGTGGACAATATTTGAGTGGATACACATGCATATCCATGTAGGTGCGTACACGTGGACGATATGTGTGTGGATACGCATACACATCCATGTAATTGCGTCCACGTGGACCATCTGCGCGTGGATACGCATATGTCTATACATTTAAATGCGTCCACGTGGACGAAGCTATATGGATACGCATGTGTTCGTCAAACGTGTTCGAACCACAAGTAAAAAAAAATTGTGAAATGTGTATCAAAGTATAGAGAACAAATAAATATAGTTTACACTACAAGAAAACACCCGGATTTCCGACGGCGTTTTCGACGGGTTTGAAACCGTCGGCGGAATACCGAAGGCATAACAAGGGATTTCCGAGGGATTCATTTCCCTCGGAAATCGGTCGGAATATTTCGACGGATTAATAGCCGTCGGAAATCCCTTGGAATATTCCGATGGAATTCGAGGGAATATCGACGAGTCTGTATTCCGTCGGAATATTCGGAACGTCCGTCGGAAATTCGACGGAATATATATATTCTTACTTTGTAAATACTTCTTCTCTTGCATATATGTTTGCTTTGTTTGTAAACATATATATATATACCTTTCCTGGCTATGAAATTTTGAAGATTCGATATATGTGTATATAGTTGGAGAGAACATGCAAATTAAATATTTCTCTATAAATACTTTTCCCCTCATTCACAACAAATACGGCCATCTTTAATTTGTCACATTTGCAAGATTGTTTTCTTAAAACATTTTTCAAAACGATGGCTTTTACGTGGGAAACTGCTCGTAAGAGAGTCATTTGTCCATCTACGGTCAAGATTAAGTCCAACCCTTGGATTTGTGACGAGGTTGACGAGGGAAGGGCTCGCAAGTGTCAGCGAAGTTCCTCCGGCCCCAAAAAGCCAGACGTGACTTCAACCAGCAGAGGTAGCTGGGGGCTAGGCTTGGCAAGGCAAGGGAACCAGACTCTGCAAGAAGACCATGAGGAGTTCGTGCGGACTATGGGACTCTATGGGCTTCACCGATCTGCAGCAGAAGTGGCGATGATCTTTTTCCAAGAACTCCGACCTGACCTTCGACTGCAGCTTACCGAGATTGGACTACATGACCATGGAGAGCGCATCAACATTGTCCTACAGAATGCTCGCCTCGCGGAGACCGAGCTCAGCCGAGTGGTTATGGACGACTCGTCCGATATTGAAATGGAAGACGACCCATCCTTTTAGCCTATTTTCAAATAATATGTTCTAATTAAGCTACTCTGATCCTCCTTTTACATTAATAAAAAGAGCTTAATTTGGGTTTTTTAACTTGAACTTGTTTTGGGAAACCCGGGAATATATACTTGGAATTCTAAAAAACTTTTCCTCGGCTAAAATCCTAAAATCCCGGAAAGCCCTTGGAAATTTCCGAGGGATTTCCGACGGTTATTTATATCTATGAAGAAAATGTTATATATATATATATATATGTATTTTTAAAAAAGTTTTTACATAATTTATATTTATGAAAAACGTTTTTACAAAATTTATATATATAAAAATGATATGTAAAATTTATATATATGAATAAAAAACGTTTTTTTGGTATATATGTATTTTATAAAACATTTTTTTTTAAATTTATATATATGAAAAACATTTTTGTTATATATATGTATTTTTTAAAAATATATTTAAAAATAAAATTTTATAAAACATTTTTGTAAAATATTTTTAATAAATAAATTTTTGAAAAAAGTTTTCAATACCTATATATTGTAAAAACGTTTTTCTTAAATTTATTTTATAAAAACTTTTTTACAAATTTTTATATATGTATTTAGTTTTTTAAAACTTTTTTACAATTCTTTATATATGTATATAAGTATTTTATATGTGTTTTTAAATGTATTTATTTTATATATTTTTTTAAAATGTATTGATTTTTTTACAAAATATTTATGATTATTTTGATATTTTTTGAAATGATTTGGTTTTTATTGTTGTAGGTTTTACGGGCAATTTGCTAGTGACCGTGCCGGCGGTTCGAGGTAAGGAGGGCGGAGGCCCGCTACCTCAAATCCTAGCCCGGATATTGTCCCGCTTACGGCGCCTTCACCTACTCTCGATTGAGAGAGTGTAGGTCAACCGACGATCATGACCGTCGAGGAGCTCGTTCAACAGCCGGGACGAGAATTACTCAAAGTTCTCGACCCGAAACGCCACATCCAGAGATCTACTTGGTAATACTATGTCTTTTCTTAAATAATTTTTTTTTTATTATCGATTTTTAATTTGTTTTTTCATAGGTTTGGATTCTCCGGGAATGGTATTAGCAAGTCTGTTTTGAGGATGTTGCACAGCCTCCTCAAACACCCGTACCCGACATATGCCGATATGCCTTCGGACGAACAAGATATATGGTTTCATACATTTGCGGTAAGTGATAATTTAATTACTTGTTTGTATTATATTTTGAGATTTTGTTAACAAAGTTTATTTCTATTTCTTTTGTAGCAAGAGTTTAATTGGAAGCCTACGCTCACGAAGACGGTCGAGGTAGAATTTCACAAGGAGGCTTCAAAGCAATTCTCTCGCCACATCTGCGACTGGAAGAAGGCTTGGAAGAAGGGGAAAGATAAGCCGAAAGGCTTGAACGAGAAAGTATACAAGGGGTACGAGCCGTACTGGCAATTGTCGAAGACCATAGCTGTATCTGAGACTCACACCAAGAACCGGAGGAGTCAACGGAACGGGAAGGGAGAAGCCGTTCACAACAACGGGGCAAAGAGCTACTTGACAACGGCCGACGAAATGGTAAGTACTTTTTCAGTTTTTAGTTGTTTTTTAATAAAAAAACGGTTTTCTTTAACCGTTTTATTTATTTTGTAGACGGAGGAATTGGGCGAAGAGCCTGATCACCTTGCATTGATGGAGAGGACGCACACCAACAAGAAGACGGGCCAAATTCAAGATCCAGAAGTTAGGGAGGTCATCGAAACCGTGAAGAGGGCGAAAGATGATTTGCTCACCCAGAGATCGCAGGACGATTACACTGGATCCAACGAAGTCACTCGGGCCGAGCTTAACGAGCTAGTCCTCTCGGTAAGTAAAACTTATGATAATTTTAATTTAGATAATTATTTTTTAATTGAAAATCTAAATTTTTTGAATTGTTTTTGTAGGAGGTACCGGTTAGGAAAGGTCGTCGGCCGGGGTTGGGTAAGGTTGCGACCCAATCCGCTTCTTCTTCGACCGGTTTCTCGATAGATGAAAACCTTATCTGGCAAAACGAAGAGCTCACGGTGAAGGTCACGGTATTGGAAGACAAGCAAACGAAGTGGGCGGATTTCTTCAAGAAGAAGTTCCCGGACATGCCGCCGGATCTATTTTGATTATGTTTTTTTAATGTAAAACTTTTAAATATTTATGTTTTGTAAGATTTTATTTATATAATTAATTTTCGTTTTTAAAAATCATTTAATTTAATTTATTTAATTAATATATAATTTAATAAATATTAATTATATATATAATAAATATAAAAAAAAATTACAAAACATTACCGTCCGAAATCTGTCGGAAATTCACCGACGGAATATCCCTCGGATTATCGTCGGAATTATTCCCGACGGACAAGTCATCGAAAATTCGTTGGTGAATAGGCCGTCGGAAATCCCTCGGAAATTTCCGACGGAGTGGATTCTCAAGCCGTCGGAAATCCGTCGAAAATCCACCGACGGAATATCCCTTGGATTATCATCGGAATTATGCCCGACGGACAAGTCGTCGGAAATACGTCGGTAAATAGGCCATCAGAAATCCCTCAAAAAATTTCGAGGGATTTCCGACGGATTTTCGTTTCCGATGAGATAGAACCGACGGGCAAAATCCGTCGGAAACCCGTTGGAAATGGCCGTTTCCGACGGGATACCGACGGATTTCGCCGTCGTTTCTAGCGTGTTTTCTTGTAGTGTTATAGTGCAAAACAAATCGTAAAATTGTTTTTTTACGAGAAGAAATAAAAATACAAAATAATTGGGGTGTGAAAAATAAAAATAATAAAAAATAGAAAGTGATGGTGAAAGTGTAAATACATTTTGTTAAGATGGACATAAAAGTAAAAATACACCCCTATAAATAGACAAAATACGTCTAAACTCATAAATTAAGTGTATTTTTTGTAAATTGAAAGTGGAAAAGTACGCTTGATAAACCTTTAAGAGCTTATACAAGGAAGTAAAGGTATGCTAAGCTGGACGAGGAGGACTTATTGTATGATGACGTGGTTGAAAGAAGTTGAACAAGCAGTTGGAAGAGAGAGAGTTAATATACCTGTTTGTAGCTTTTGTTATAGCTTTTATAATCTGATCACTGGGTTGTTAGAGAAACTATTCTCTGCAATTGGCGATCCTTAGAGAGTCTCTTTGGAGTATCGAGAGTGTGATTTCTTTTGTTGAGTGAATAAACGAGTTATTAGCTTAACAAATTGGTGCGGTGAGCAGCGAACATGGCGACGGAAGTAATGGCGACGGAGGTAATGGAGGTTTCGAAATCGGAGTTAGCCGGCGATGATGCAGCGATTCGTGGTGGTGGGGATAGATTGACGGAGGCGACTTTGGAGCAAATCACAGCAGAGTTACAAGGAACAGTGACGGAATTGAATACGAATGTGGAGGTGAGTCGCGGTGGGTGGAAGACATTGATGGAGTCGAATACGGAGATTAACGGCCGGGTTATACGCATCGAAGGTCGATTGTCGTCGATGAACAAGAATATGCAGATAATTTCTCAGACCTTAGCGCGAATTGAAGCTAATCAGGTTTTCGATCAAGTTCATGGGAAAACAATCGTGTCAACCTCAGAGACATCGAATCTGGTATGCAACTCTGATTCTGATCTTGATCTAGGGAATCAACAGTTAGGTTATCGGGGAATTAGTAGTGTTTTGGAGAATCGGAATGGTCTGGTTAAGAAGATTGAGTTACCTGTGTTTGACGTATCTCGTCCGTATGGTTGGATTAAAAGAATGGAACATTTCTGTCGTATCAGCAAGTATAGTGCAGAAGCGAAATTACGTTTGGTCTCTTTGAGTCTCGAAGGAGATGCTCGAAAGTGGTACAGGGAGGAAATGTCCAGAGTTGATTTCACAGATTGGTGTGAGTTTAAGCGAAGATTAATTGCTCGATTTAGTACGGTGAAGACTCGTTCTCCATTAGAAGTGAATTTGACAAATGAATCGACTTCAACGAGGACTGATGTTCAGGAGACAGAACTGCTGCAGAAGATTGAATTGCCAATTGAGAAAGATATTCATGAACAACCTAAAACGGAAAAGGAATCAAGTCTCGGAGAGCTTCATGAGAAATCTGGTGATACTGTTTCACTTGTGATGGAGACATGTTGCTTTGATGACCTGACTTCATCAGACAAGAAGAATCTGATTCCATCAATGTCCCTTAATGTAATTGAAGTAGAAGATATGGTTGAGATATCTCAGAATGAAACTGGTATCTCGAAGCTTGATGGAACTCACCAAATGTTTGATATTATGTATCAACAACAAGCACGGATTAAGACTAAGAAGAACCAGAAGAAATGCTTCAAATCATGGAGATTCAAGTTTAAACAGAAGCCTTGTCTACAAGAGGGAATGGACAACTTGTCATTAAATCTTCTCTTGTTATACTCAGAAGTGACAAAATTGGGATGTGAAGTAGAATCAATGGTAACATTGGAGATGCCTAATTCTATTCAAGAAGTGGAATCTCAGAAGACAACAATTTTGAAATGGGCTATGAGTTGTGTTCCACAACCTCATAATATTGAGAAGTTCGTAATTGAGAAACTTCATGAAGCATCTTTGATTTGTCCCAAGGAATCAAGGAATGTATTTCAGCCATATTCTGATATTGTCTTTTATGTGTTACGATCTGATATTGGCGATGGTATGGGGATTAATTCAGTAATGGACAGAGTACATGTTTTACATGTCAAAGAAGTGTTGGAGCATCTTGTTTTACATTCAAGCTTGTTCTTTCACAAGAACTTTGCAGCAAAGCTTCAGATTTTTTGGTGTTGGTGATATAAATTTTGTTGGCCACCACGGATGTGATATAGTGCCTCACTTGGGAACAAAAATGAAGCAATTGTTGAAGAAACAGAAATTTCCCAAATCTTGGACTTTTAAGTTCAAAGACAAGACAGAAACAAAGCAAAATAAGCTCACAATATCCTTTGACCAGATGAAGAAGAAGATTCTGTTAGGGGATTTGAAAGGGCATAAAGTTAGCTTAACATGGCATGCTGAGTTAGAAACAACTTTGATGGACATAGATACGTTAGGGATGCAAGTGGAGGATTTTTACAGGCCATGTGTTCTTGCTACTTTGGGTTACAGGTTGATGGAACAGATCATGACAGTAGACATTCATGTTGTGCACCACGTTCCACGTACATGCTATAGTGTGGCACGATTTTGAATGAAATATTGAATGTTGTTGGAATGATATGTTTGGGGAAGTGCAAAATCAGGAACCATAACCATCATAGATTCATTCATACGGTTGGGTTCAATACTATGAATACAAGAGATAAATGCATCACTGATTCTTCGGAAACCAAGGTTCAACATCATTTCAAAAGGGACCAACACATGGTACAGCAGAAAACTGTTAAATCAAGCTCACATTGCATATACAGTGGGTACAGAAATAGAAAGAGACAACTTCTTGTGTCAGCTCATTGAAAAACTACTACACACTCCACTATACTTTGAGCAGTTGGCTCTTACAACAAAAGGGTACATAGTACAGCTTCTGACAATAGCAATTTATGGGAGAAGTCAAGGACATTTTTCTGTATGGCACAAATGGAAAAGCAAGATCTACAACGTTGGTGCTTTTGCTATAAAAAAGGGCTTTTACAATGAAAGCAAACTGATGTTGTTGCAAGTCGAGCATCTTCTACGAAGACTTGAACCAACTTTGATCTTGGATACACGTTGTAAGTACTACTTTGATCTGTCAATTTCTACATTTGAAGCTTGAGGGCAAGCTTCGTGTTAGCGAAAGGGGTATTGATAAACCCTTAAGAGCTTATACAAGGAAGCAAAGGTGTGCTGAGCTGGACGAGGAGGACTTATTGACTGATGACGTGGTTGAAAGAAGTTGAACAAGTCGTTGGAAGAGAGAGAGTTAATATACCTGTTTGTAGCTTTTGTTATAGCTTTTATCGATTGAATAATCTGATCACTGGGTTGTTAGAGAAACTATTCTCTGCAATTGGCGATTTTCAAGAGCCTGTTCTTGAGATTCGAAGGATCGATCTCCTTAGAGAGTATCTTTGAAGTATCGAGAGTGTGATTTCTTTTGTTGAGTGAATAAACGAGTTATTAGCTTAACAACCCCATAGTGTAAATCTCATATATATATAAGTGCATTGTGCAAATTACCTCTCGATCGTTTGAGCTTCTGCTCGAATGTTTTACTCGTGATTGGTTTGCGGAAAATTTCTTACCCAAAAATCAGATGAACAAAACGGAAAGAAACCGTATAAGAACGTATGTGTTTTTTTTTTTTTTTAACCGTATGGTTTAAAGCTTCATTATGACATGTTAAATTCTCAATCATCATCGACTAACTCAATGTTACATAATGATTTAGTTTTTATATTTGTTATTATTATTAATTATTATTTTTAGAAACATCTTGTGGGCTTCAACAACTAGGATAAGGAACATTACAAGCAGTAAAGACTTTGTGAGCGTTTGGAGAGGTAACATACATACTAAAAGCTGGATTTTTAATGTAACCACACAGACACGGCTTCTGTTCATTTAGTTTCCCGCAACAATCTACAGTTGGTTGTCCTCCTGAGGTCAGTGCTGGTAAGCATGGCTTGAGCTCTGTCGCAACACACTGTTGTGCCATGTCTCCTCCGGAACCTCCAACCGCGGTTGCTCTGATCGGAACTGGAGCCGACATGACACCTATCACGAATGCGATGAACAATAATGTCGTGAACTTCATGTCTTGAAACACAAGCGACTTTTCTCTACCTTCAGTTTTCTTTTTTTCTTTTCTTAAGCTATATTTGAGATTTTGGACCTGAAGTTTTCATGATGATAATACTGTTATATATAGATGGGAAGGTTTTAGATGTGGTCGTAACGGACATATTTGATTGGTCGTATCTCGTCAAAGAAACGCTAATGCATTTGGCTCCTACATTTGGCCGCCATGCAGAAGAACGTGAAGGTCATGATCCAAATAAAAGCAAAAAGTGCTCACACAAGTGTCGGGTGTGTGTAAGTTGCACAGTAACATGTCCAGATTTTGTTCCAAGTTTGTTTAAAACAATACCACCATTATATATAGTAGGTCTGCCACTTCGGATAGTCTAGGTAGTTCGGTTTGGGTAATCGGGTATTTTGATTCAGGTTTTTCGGGTAATTGGATAGTTCGGTTCGGGAGAAATCTATCTAACCTAAGTAACCGAACTAAACAATGGTTCATTTCGGTTTGGTTATCAAGTTTTCGGGTTTTAAATATCCAAAATTTTGTGCAAATTAGGTTAAATTCAGATAAATTCGATTCATTGGGCTCATTCCATTATTTCGGTTACACATGTTAAATGATTTTTGAGTTTTTAGGGTGAGTTAAATGGACCAATTTTTGTTTTTTAAAACCCAATAAAATATAAAGTTTTAAATCAAATGGGTCAACAAAATACACAAATTAATTGTAAAAACCCACTAAACATTTAAAACTCTATAAACTAAATCTAATTGTTGAAGCGGTGAGTGGTTAAAAAAAATTGTTGCAGCAGTGGCGCGTCGACGAAAAAAGTGGAAACGACGGTGGTTCATCATGACAAACACATAATATAAGACAAAATAGCTCCGTCGAGACGGTGGAGATGATGACGGAACGATGACGATGATGTCTTGACTGAAGAGATTGGAGGAGGAATGAGAAAAAAATAAGGGGTTTCACACAAACCAAATAATCAAACGGTTCGGAGATGGCGAACCGAACCGAACATTCATATATATGTCGATCGATTCACCACAACTAACATACCAAGACTAGAAAACCAAAAACCTTGGTTTGGTTCTATTCGGAAACGTCAGTTCAGGTTTTAATCGCATGCCTAATTTATAACAAACAAAAGGAAATATACTCGGAAATATACTTGAGTATTTTGTCTCATCAGGATCCCTCGACGTGAGCGCGACACGTAAGCAAAATTATAACTCACAAGATCATGACATTTGTCACGGTTATTAGTTTAGATCTTGACATGTGTCAATTTAATTAACAAAGTAAAAAAAAAAAGTAAATATTAAAAAATGTTTAACTTAAAAAAAGACAATCTTAGTAAAAATGAATTAAAGTAAATATTAAAAAATGTTAAACTAAAAAATGAAAAAAACAATCTATATAAAAAAGGAAACTTAAAATAATAATAATAAAAAATAAAAAATGTAAATTGATCCTAAAAGGTAAAGTTAATAAAAAGAGGAAAAATCAAATAATTATAATGGAAAATTTTAAAATCGATTAATAATTAATTAATTAAAAAACATAAAAATTTGGAAAGATTAATAGTTTATCCATAATCATAAATGGTAAAGTTACTTAATAATAAGAAAAATATAAAAAAAGGAAAACATAAAAAAAAAACATAAAATTTGAAAAAACTAATAACCGATTTATAATTTTAAAAGCTAAAGTTACTTAAAAAAAAAATACAAAATCTACATTTATCCTAAAAGGAAAAGTTAATAAAAATGGAAAAAAAAATCTTTGTTTTTCTATTTCGATTAAGGAAATAAAACCTTGTATTACTAATCTTAAAAGAAAAAAAACTAAAATTTTTCACCTCTACATAAATAATTTGGTAGTATATGTCATTTACATACCAAAAATAAAAATAAAAAGTCCAATAATCGTTTCCAAAGATATTTAACTGTATCTGCTCCACCAAATTCTTTTTTCATAGTATATATTTAATTCATCGGAAACTTTGATTCTAAATTTTTATGTTATTTATTTTTACGGGTGATTTAATTTTGTTTTTTATTTTTAGTTTTTTCAGAAGTTATAAAATATTGTATAATATAAAATAAAATGTTTCAAAGTTAGTAATATGCATGATCGCGACACATGTTAAGTTAATCGATTAGACTTCGATATGTATTTAATAATTTTTCAATTATATTTTAACACGTAAAATTAATAATAAAAGTAAAATGTATATCGATTTCTAATCTTAAAAGGTAAAATGAAAAAAAAATAGTAGTAATGTTTAGATTAATAAAATTAAACAAAAACTATAAATAAAAATCAAATTTTTTTTAAATAGGAAAAACCATATTTCAGGTTATAATAAGAAAATTAAAAGCAAAAAAAATAATAAAAAAAGGAAAACCATATTTCAGTTTAGAATAAGAAAATCTTCTTATTATATAAAACTGAATGTTTCAAAGGTGTTAATTCACCTGATCGCGGCACGTGTCAAGTCAAAGTTGGAAAATTTTAAAATTGATTAATAAAAAACACTTATAAATTCTGAAAATTTAATAACCGATTCATAATCTTAAAAGATAAAGTTACTAAAAAAATTAAATTTTAAAAAAATTAATAGAAAAAGAAAAAAAAACATTCCTTAGTTTTTCTATTTAGGTTAAGGAAATTAATCATAAAAGGAAAAGAATTTTAATGTCTAACTTTTATATTAACCATAATTTGGTAGTATGTCAATTATACACCCAAAAAATTAAAATTCCAATAATCGTATCCAAAGCTTTTTATTGCACTTTTTCACCAAATTTTTCTTTCAAGGTATATATTTATTTTATCTTAAATTTTTTTTCTAAATTTATGTATTTTATATTTTCACGGGTGATTTAATTTTGTTTTATATTTTTCGTGTTTAATTTTTGTTTCACGGGTTATAAAATATTAATTTACAAACCCGCATATATGCAGGTACTTATCTAGTATATAGTAAAAGCGAATTAAATTTTCGGAATGAAGCTCTCTCATTCACTCTAAACCGTAAAACTCGGTTAGTCATTTTTATATCGGTTTGATTTAATTTTTTTTTGTCGTACCGATTATCGATTTTGGGCTTTCAGTTTTAAAATTTTAGGGCCCGTTTACCAAAAACTCTACGTAATTTTGAGTTTGATATTCTGTGGCCGCTTTTGTGTTTTTTTGGATTGCGATTTTCGTCTTATCGAAACCCTAAGTTTTTGACTTGCTATAAATATATCCCACGTTTATAATTTTTTAAAAACTCATTGATTGTGTGTCGTTGGTAACGCTCATAGTCTTTGTGCCGTCTAATTTTTCTTTTGCTCTCTTTTGGCTTGATGTTTTTGTAACCTTTGTGCCAACTGATAGATGAATTATTTTTTTGTTTTTTGTTTGAAGTGTGCATGGTGGATAATCCTAATAATGTAGATTAATCTACCTATCGAGGTTTGTTTTCTTTGTTATTCTGTTTTGTTTATCCGATCGGAAATAAGTTTTTTTGTCTTTCTGTTTTGTTTTAACAACCGAACACATATATGTTGCAGAAAGCATAGAGCCATCACTGTAAAAATCTAAAAATAAAAAATAAACGAAACCATAACTTGACATGAAGGCTATAAATATAGCTCTTTTATGCCGCACTTAAGGCATTATGAGGTCGAGTTTTTTTAGGTTTCAAAGTGTTTAGGGTTTATTAAGTAATGTGTTGCTGTTTTGTGAGTTATATATCTTAATTTTTGCTCTTTGCTTTTGGGTATTGTTTTTCTTTCGAGTATCTCTTTGCTGATTGATTATGCATCTGTCTCTTTATGGTTGTTTCTTTCTTTAATTTTCGCTTGCTATTTTGTTTTACTCTTGTAGGTTGCTTTATCTCTTTTGGACATTCCTCCTGTTTAAATATCGGTGCTGCTTTGTCAAGGACTCAAGGTATGAGTTTCATGTGTAACATGTTTATGTGTTTGGTTTTTTTTTATGATGATGGGTTTGAATTTTGCGTTTAAACACACGAAATACACACCTTCTTTTGAACATTCCTCTTTGCGTTTGTTTTATTGATTTTGTAAGGCTGACCATCACCTCTTATCTTTAATTTTTGCAATTTTGTAGGTGTTCTTTAGTGCGCAGATGAGAAAAATAGAGGAAGAACATAAAAGATCAGCTTTTACCAGAAGACTATAGGTGAAGCCGTCGACGCAATATTGTATCTACTAGATCTCTCTCGCTCAACTCTGAAACAAAGTGGAGTGTCTTCATCAGTTTCCCTATCTCTCGACCAAGTGACAACTGACATCAAACGTCTCAAATGGCAGGAATGCTGTCTCACCACATTCCAAATCATCAATTCAGGTGAAGTTACTAGAGCAGTTTTTCTTCGTTATGAATCTCGACGTAACCAAACCAATTCTATTTTTAAGATACATAGCAATAAACAGTAAAATTTGTTTCTGCACACTCATATCACTGCCTCATCTTTGTTTTTGTAATTGCATATTGTTTCGTAACTTCTCATATCATTTGCGTCTTCTGCAATTCCATTGACCAACAGATCCAGAGACGGTCAAGATAACATATTCACAAATTCCACTGCATGTCTTTCATCACCTTCATATATTTAGCGTTGTATGCTCTCTTCTTCGGTTACAAGCTCCCTAATCATTCTTTTATCGTTTTTTTCTTAATCCTCTCTCTGCAATATGTGCTTCGATCGTTTATACCGTGGTGATTTCTGCAATACATGTA
This sequence comes from Eutrema japonicum, assembly GCA_030161315.1. Lineage (NCBI taxonomy): Eukaryota > Viridiplantae > Streptophyta > Magnoliopsida > Brassicales > Brassicaceae > Eutrema > Eutrema japonicum. Next base: position 48,235,418 of record BSQW01000011.1, read on the forward strand.
AATGTCATTCTTTTATGTGTGCATATAGCTGATATTGATTAGCACTATATTACTTCTGATATTTCGGTATGTGTGCGTTTTTATTTGATACATTCTATAAACTGAAAACATGTGAAATTGATTGGCTTTATTCTATTTTTCTAAACATGTGAAATCCAGTTTTTTCCCCTTATTGGTGACATGTTGTCCTCCTTCTCTTTTACAAACATAAGTCAATATTAACCTTTTCCATCTCGAAAATTTCTATTGTCATCTTGGGTTTTCTACAAATCTGATGAAAAAATGGAAGGTGGGTTTTATTGAGATTGGAATATTAATTCTTCATCGTTAGTCGGATCAGAGAATCTAGATGAAGAGTTGGAGGAGAGGGAATTGTGAGGGCTGAAGATCTTTTCTCTCAGATTCCTCTGCCTCATACACCAAAGGAGCCAATGAAGTTTCTGTCCAGATCATGGTGTCTAAACGCTTCTGAAACTCCGATCCAAAGCTTTAGCTCATAAACAGAGAGAACACCAAGATTTATTTTCAGGTGCCCATAACAGTCCTAGAGTCTTCTTCCAAGCTTCTGCTGCAGATACACTAATGGTATGATCTCTTCCTGGTGATACTTAATGTTCTAACAATTTTGACAGAATTTTAAAGAAGAGAACAACTTTAAAGTCAAAGAATTTCACTGTATGAGTCGTTTGACCAGATTTGAATTCTGATTTTGGCGATTCGTTGGAAATGCAGGCAGAGATGGTCATGAACTCAACTGGTACACGTAGATCAAAGAAATTATCAACGTGGTTTTACCATAAAGAATGCATAGAACTTTGCACTAGTTATCTATACGATCCAGTGGTAATTTATTTGAATCTTTATTACTAATCTTATTCTCATATATTGCAAAGCTTTACTCACTTAAAAAATCTTGGTTCGCTTGTGCGAATTTATGGTTATTATAGGTGAAACTGAATTTACGCTCTTATGATTGAAATGATTGCAGTTAAAAGCTTACACTGCAACAAACATTAAAGAGGAACTAGAAGTTTCGAAAAGAGAGTTTATTCAGTCAAATGTGGTTGTAAACATGCATAAGAGAGTGTTTTTACCTTCATAAGAGATCATAGAGAGGTTTACAAAGGAAGCTTCTTTGAACTCTGATGATTGGATGAGATAGTTAATGGATAATAACGCAGACGAAAAGCTTGGGGAATCGATACAGAAGAGTGTAGAAGGTAAACCAAATTACAAGAAAGCATCTCGAGTTATTGAATGGTTGCCATACAGTTCAAGGTTCCGTTATGTTTTCTCAAAGGACCTGATGGAACAAAAGCCTTGGTGGGTTTAAAAGGATATTGCTTGTGGTCTAAGAACCCTCTCGACCCTAATTCTCTCTGCTTTTCAATAGAGTCTTTGTATGTTTGTAATGAGATAATGGAAGAGAAAACCAAAAAAGCATTTCCTTTGTACATGTGTGAATAGTAACCAATATGGGGTCTCAAGTAATAATCTGACCTCGAGTCACTAATCTTTCTCTTTCTGCTGAAATCTTAAGAGACATTTTTTCGAAGTATCGACTTTGTTCGAAGAGGAGAGAAGAAAATGTTAGTATTTAGTAAGCACTTATTGTATGAACCCACATATGTTTTGAGTTCAGTTTTTTTAAATTCTTGGTTTATTAATTATATTTTTCTGAAATCGTTGTTAGTTGTCTTGATTTTCAAATTTTATATTTTCTTTACTCGCAAAGAACATCTTTACTCGCAAGGAACATGTACGATTTCGAATACATACGTCCTAGAGCTTTAATATTTTTTTTTTCTTTACTGGTCAGGTTTTGTCGAGATTTTCAGTACAAGACACAAACGAATTAGGTTGGCTTTTATTCGCTTGATTGGACAATGGTGTTTTGTGATATTCGTAATCAAACGCCCTTGCTTATGTCGGCTTATGAATGGTTTGGTATCGATCAAGTAGGTGATCGGCTTCCTCTTAAGACGTTGCGTACGTATGCTGTCCCTTACCTCTTCCCTGGCGGTATTGGTAATATGCATATATCTTTGGATTATACAATTTTATGTACCTTTAAAAATAAATTTATAGATATATAAAAACATAATAGTTCGATAGTAAGATTTAGCGTTATATGGTCATATTCGTTTAATTGATGATTGCCTTGCATGCGATGCAGAAATTGAAGGACATGACTATGGTGGTCTTGGAGGTAATGATCATGATTTCGTTGGTATTGGGCATTACCAGTCTGCTAATGGTAATCATGATCGTCTGAACTCCGGTGATCGCCATACTGGTGATCGATCTGGTCTCGATACTGGATCCGGAGGTGTTGGTGACAGTGGGGACGATGGTGATGATGGTTGTGAAGGATCTTATGGTGGGGAAGATCTTAGAGTTAAGACGAAGACGAATACAATAAAGAAAAAGAAGAAGTCAAAGACGAGACGAAGAAAAACCGAAATAATAATAAGCCAGAGAAGACGAAGATGATAAAGGAAGAAACCAGAAGAAAAAGACGACAAGAAAATGGCAACGACCCACGAAACATATTGATGTATGATCAAAGAACATTCATGGATATTGAATTTGACAATACTAAACTGGTTCCAAACCCTGCTTAAAATATTAGAGGAAATGTACGGAAGCTACGATGTAGATTTTTTTACGACGAAGAAATATGTGATTAATATGAAGAAGAAGAAGAAGAAGGAGGACAAAGGCAAAGACGAGATAAGTAAGAATAATAGAAAGAAGAAAGAAGACAGGAAAACCCGAAAGAAAAACAAGAAGAAGAAGTCGAAGAAGACAAGACGATAAAGAAGAAGAAGTAGAAGTCGAAGACCATGAAGAGGAAGAAGAAGAAGAAGGATATGACAAGATGTAAAAAGGATGATGGGGAAGAAGAAGAAGAAGAAGAAGCTGATGAAGAAGAATTCAGAAAATACGAGGACCCAGACGTTAAAGATGAGGAAGGAGACCGGAAGATGAAGATGACAAAGTCTGAGAAGGTGAAGATGCGGAAGGAAGCTAAGAAAAACCAGAAGAATAAGGAACCATAGAAGACAAAGAAGATAAATGCAATGAATTAGGAAAAGTCGAAGAACAAGAAGAAGAAGATCGACGAATAAAAACCGGAAGAAAAAAAAAAGAAAAAAAAGAGGAAGTCGAAGAAGACGAAGATTATGAAAAAGAAGAAGCCCAAGGCGATGAAAAAAATAAGGAAATTATGAAGAAGAAGAAAAACCAAAATATAAAGAAAAGGAAGAAGATAAAGCAGAATAAGTAAAAGACGATGAAAAACCTGAATAATATGATGTCGAGAAGGCGAAGATGATGAAAACGGATAAGAAAGAAGAAGAGGAAGAAGAAGACGAAGAAAAACTGAAAGAAAGAAAAAAGAAAAAGAAGTCGGAGAAGATGGAGACGATGAAATTAAAACAAGTCGGAGAAGATGAAGACGATGAAAAAGAGAACGAAGAATACTAAGACGTTGAAGAAGAATAAGGAAAAGATGAGGAAAACCGTATTTTTGGATTTTATTTTTTATAAATATTATTAATCGGAGGTAACACAGATAGGATAACATTTTATTTATATAAGATACTATAATGTAGTTGATATGATAATTATATCTTTGCTGTAATTTTGTTTTCAAATTTAGATATACAATTTAAATAAGTGGTTTCGTGCACGGAAGATACAAGAAAATAGTGGTTGAAATGATGAAGCTGTTTTAACGGCCAAAAATGTGTGGTTGATATGAAGAAGGAGAAGGAAGAGATGGCCAATATGCTTGAAGGTAAACTAAGAGAACAAAAGAGGAGATGAGAAGTTGAAAGAGACAAGACTACATATCTATTGTGGAATTTATCATTCATGAAGGAGAAAAAAAAGAAGAACATACTAGAGATTCTTAAGAAAGAAACAAGGGAGACCTAAGTGTGTGTGAGAGAGAGAGAGAGAGAGAGAGAGACTTAAAACCTTCAAGAACATGTAAGTGTAGTTTTTTTGGTAATGTTAGTTTTACTTATTTTTTATATATATTCTATTTTTTTAATACTTGAAATTACATAGTGTTTAGAGAAACAAGCATTGCTCAAGGAGAAAATGGCAACGACCCACGAACCATATTTATGTATGAACTAAGAAATTTTAGAGATATTGAATTCGACAATACTGAACCGACTCCAAACCCTGTTTGAAATGCTTGAGGAAAATTATAGAAGCTACAAAGAAACATTGGTTGAAATAATGAAGATATTTTGGCATCGAAAAAATGTGTGATTGTTATGAAGAAAGAGAAAGAAGAGATGGGGAAAATGTTTGAAGGTAAATTAAGAGAACAAAAGAGAGAAGGAGAAGTAGAAGGAGACAAGACTAAACCCATATATTGTGGAATTTATCTTTCATGGTGGAGAATAAGAGGAAGAAGAACATACTTGAGATTATCGAGGAAGAACCAAGGGAGATCTAAGTTAAGAATCTAGAGAGATAGAGAGAGAGAGAGAGAGAGTAATGGAAACCGAAAATGGAAGATTTTGATTCAATGTTGAATATGGCGAGGAAGAAGACGAAGATGAGACAAAAAAACACGGAATAATAAGAAGTCAGAGAATATGAAGATGATGAAGAAGAGGGCGAAGAAAAGCAGGACAAAGAAAAAGCCGGAACAAGAAGAGGACGAAGAAAAACCGGAAGAAGAAAATGAAGACAACCCTTAAGAAAAAAGAGGAAGAAGAAGCCATAGAAGTTAAAAAAACAATAAGGAAGAAGAAGAAGAAGTCGAAGACGATGAAGAAGAAAAATAGAAGAGAAAGAAGACGACGAAGAAGGAAAATGATGTAGAAGATGGAGAAGAAAATGACGAAGAAAAACCGGAAGAGTGAGAGAGTGAAAAAAATAGGAATTCATAGAAGCCAAAGATGATGAAAAAGAAGAGGAAGAAGACAAAGACGAAGACTAAGATGATGAAGAAAAAGTCGGAAAAGAAGAGGAAGATGACAAAGACAAAGAAAAAGAAAAAGAAAAAGAAAAACCATAAGTAGAATAAGAAGGCGGATGAGACCAAGACGTTGAAGAAGAAGAAGGAGGAGAAAGTTAAGGATTTGTAGAAGAAGAAGGGGAAGAAAGAGTAGAAGAAGACGAAGGTGATGAAGAAGAAGAAGAAGAAGAATAAGCCAAAGAAAATGAAAAAGAGAAAAAAAAAAATACTAGGGAGAAGATAAACTGAAATATAAAGAATAAGAAGAAGAAGACGAAGCACAAAAATTTGAGGATGAAGACAGGACGAAGAAAAACCAAAAGAATAATAAGCCAGAGAACTAAGACGATAAAGAATAAAAACCGGAAGAGATAGTTTATGAATCATATCTACCCGCGTAAGGCGCGGACTACCTACCTAGTTAAAAAGAATGAGGAAACAGAAGTTCTTTTCATAAACAATACAAATCTTGTTATATTTACAATTAAACAATGGATATTTTCAACTCATTCCAACAGATTATATTTTATCCAATACCACCATTTATAGTAAACAAAACTAAATAAATTTACATATTTTTTATTGACATAAGTGAATATACATAAGAGCATCCTCAACAATGAGATATTCTAAATGGTATCTCACAAATATAATATTAATAGTTTTAGTATAATTTAATTAGATAATTAAATTTTAAATTATAAACAATTGAACCAATTATATAGTGACAAGTATTACAAGGGTATCTCATGATTTGTTGTTGAGTTTTTCAAACCAGAACTGTTTCTGGCTCTCTCTCCTTCTTTTTCAATTTTCTTTTCTTTTTTTAATGACAAGATACCTTCTAAGTTGAAACTACCGTTGATGATGCTCTAACTCATATCCACAAACGATACAACTAATCCTTTTTTTTTTGGTCAAACGATACAACTAATCATGTTATCCTTACAACCAAACAATGAGCGATTGTTGGTTTTTCTTTTTGCTATGCTAATTTAAATTTTCTGAAGAATCAAATTGTTGGTTTGAGATTTTGTATTGGGGTTTCTCGAATCAAACCCACCAAATTTTTAGGGTTTTGATTTGCTAGATTTCAAAAATTCTGAAATAAAATCTGAGAATCTTTAATTTTGCTTCGATCTTCTTATATTTTTCCGCTAAAAAATGTTCTTCTCTCTCTCCCACAAGAACATCACAAAATACTACTCTATTTTACAGAAGTAATCTTTTTGTCTTTGCCATCCAACATAGCTTTTCTCGTTCTTCATATCTAGCTAAGGTTTTGATTATTTCAATTTTTCATATTTATCGCCCAAATTTAGAACAATATATTATTTTGATATATGGAACCGACAGTATAAGGATATTTTGTCCAAAATAGAAGGAAACACATTAATCTTCAAGATCCCAAATGCATTTACGAGTAGTCGTGGGATAACACTACAAAAAATGAGCTAATTTGTATTGGAATGTTCTGTTACAAATACAATAAGTTTTGTTGAAAAATTGCCTTTGAAACGGACTTGCCACAAATCAAAACCCATTGCAAAGTCATCGTTGCAAAAATATTTCATTGCAAATATGTTTTGGCAATTTTTGGAGTGGCCGAAAAGCAGCGGAGCAAAACCTAATCACTTTAAAAACGCCAGCTTCCTCAGTGATTGAGTGTGGACGACTATATGATAAGATAGATATGATCAGGCAATGTTGTAACTGTTTTGCAACGAAATGTTTGTAATAGATCTTTGCAACGTGATCATTGAAAAATATGTGAAAAGATGCTAAAATATAGGGAGCTTGCTGCCACTTTTACAAAGGCTGAAGTGTACATAATGGTGCTTTAACATCTTTTTGATACGATGATTGGATATAGCTGGGAAAATTACTTGATCACAAGGGTTTGACATGGGTATTGGCATCCACTCATCGGTGGAGAAGGTTCTCTTCTTCCATCGAAGGCGTCGACATCGTACATAGATTTTGAACCAGTTTTAAGAATCCATAGAAGCTCAACGACGATAAGATCGCTCTCAAGATCACGATGTGGTCTTATGGAGACGACAATGAGATAAATTCAAGTCAAAATTCAATTCAAAAATGATGTGGGAGAAACTTCGTATAGCGCAACCAGTATGTGAGTGGTACAAGGGCATATGGTTCCAGTTTTCAACGCCTAAGTATTCTTTCATCTCTTGGCTCGCAATGCATAACAGGTTGTCCACATGAGATAGAGTCATGAATTGGAATGTTGTAGCTACTGGTTTATGTATCTTACGCCAATGCATGGAAATCAGAAATTATATTTCTTTGAATGTAAATTATCGGAAGAGGTGTGGACGGGTCTGACTCAAAAGCTCTTAGGTGGAAGGTACACGGCGAAATGGGAGGAAATTGTTGACCTTCTCACAGCTTCGGACAAGGACATGATCAATTTATTTCTCTTACGATATGTATTTCAAACCACGATTCATTCCCTTTGGAGAGAAAGGAACGCAAGAAAGCATGGTGAGCCTCATATTCATCCTCCACGACTCATTCAACACATTGACAAGCATATGCCAAATCGACTAACATCTATATGAAGTTTGGGCGATAGAAAGTACGAAGGAGGAATGCAAGGTTGGTTGTCTTCTCGCTAAGAAATTTTCATTATAATTTCAGTCTACGGTCTTTTTGTCAGAATATTTTTCAAAACTTTTCAGATAAAATTGTATTAGTTGTAAGAAAAATTTTTGGTTGAATAAATTTTACATTCAATTAAAAAAAAAACGTGATCATTGCAAAAATAAATCAAAGACTTTTGGCAGGTTGATGATCAACATGCCCGGCTTAACTACAAGTGCGGGCAGTGCGACCGCTCCAGGGCCCACGGGTATAAGGGGTCCGTTAAAAAAAAAATTAGTTTTGATATATATATTTTTTTTTAAAAATAGACATATATATATAAAACAAGATCAACTTTAACCCAAATTTTTTTTAAAATATATATAAATTTTTTATTTCTATAACTAGATTTTTTAAAAATTTATGTTAAAAAAAACAGATTTTTTGTTTAAGTGCCCAATTTTTTTTAATTTTTTTTTAGAGCCCAAAAAAAAAATTTACCCAAAGGCCCCCAAAATCTATAACTAAATTTTTTAAAAAAATATAAACAATTTTTTAAAAAATGTAAAAAAAGAAAACTTAAGCCCAAATTTGTTTTTTTTTTTTTAAGAGCAAAAAAAAAAATTTATCCAAGGACCCCCAACAATCTTGAGCCGACCTGATGATCAACCAATGTCTATTTCGAAATGGCCATTGGTCAGGGACCCAAAGTTACTCTATCCCTCTACAGCTAACAATGCCATTTTGGAAATTGCAAAAGTCTTTACAATTATTGACCCGAGGAAAGCACTCCTTGAAGTAGTTAATCTCCAATTTGAATTAAGGAAAATCAAAAAGGTCAACGTTTCCGGCCGATGAATGCCTCCGGTTTGTGCCCATTGTAAAGAAAACGAGCACAACATAATCTTGTACGTCAACACCTACCGCTTAAACTGGCTGTAATTCAACTAGCCATGTCACAGACCAGTGCCTGTGAGCAAAGTCAAAAATTGCAAAAAAGAAGCCTCATCGTAAATATTCAAAAGCTCACATTCCCATTGAGGTTTATAAAGAAGCTGACTAGGTTACCCAATACGTTTAAGCTTTTAAGGATAGAGGCCCAAGGGCCATGTCTACTATGTCAAAGGCAGCTTCAGATTCTGGAAATACTAATGTATCATCAACCCCTCAATCTTCTCGGTTGGAGAAAAACAAGTGGAACTCTCTGTTTTGATATTGGGTTAGACAATTTCTAATATCATGCATTAGAGGAGAATAAGCAGATTTCACAGGCTGAAACAAATTCATCTGATATAGTCTCTAGTAAGTCCGATGAAGAAGTTAATCTGACAGAAGATGAATCTCAGTTCAAAGAAGTGTTGTCCAAGCGACACAACTTAGAGAAATCACACCCAATTCAATACTAGTTTTTTGTTGTTGTTTGATCAGACCCAATTAAATCTCTATAATATTATTTAAGAAGTCATTTAGTAAAATGAATTTTATTTTATAAATTATTATATACTATGCAATTACAACTAAGAAAATATAATTGAAATAGGAAATGATACAATTGTCTTTTAAATTATTGAACAGAATATAAAAAATATTTGTTTCCATTAAATATGGTATTTACTATTTAGTTTTTAATTATTACAATATTAAAATATTATATAATTTTAAATAATAATCAATCCACAAATATTCAAAAAACAAATCTATTCAAGATCTTGTAATATTTTTCACTATAATTTTTATTCTTTTTTATTTGAATATATATCCAAACAAAAGTTGAAAAATATTTTACTATTTTTATAACGAGTTAAACACGAGAAAATTAATTTTTTAAAGTGTTCGTGGACTGACCACAAAACCCATATCCATTAAACGGTGCAAATTAGAGTTGGTATTTCAATATTGTAGTTCTTTGCAGGTTATCCCGAATAATATTTTAGTGCACAACAAAATGGGTTAATTAAACGAGTAAGCCCACTATGGACGAGTTATGATTCTAATTTTTAAATGTTCACAAAACGGGTCTTGCAAATCAAAATATTAAATTTTAGTTTTAAATATAGATGATATACTCAATTTACTAAATAATATAAATTTTTTCTTTGAAAATTAACTATAGTTTGTTATATTTTTATTTGACTATGTGCAAATTTAAGTTTATATTTTAGTTCGCTGCAAAACGGGTTATGTAAACATGTTAGTCCGGTTTGATAGTTCTATCTATAATCATTAGTTAGACATATTATAAAATTCAGAAAAATCAAATTAATTTTTCTTAAATTTTAAAACACAATTTAAGAAAAAATTACTATGCGCTATAGCGCGGTTTAATGTCTAATACTATGTGTAAGAGAAATTATACCCAATTATATATTTAATAAATTAGAGAAATAATTATATATTAATAAAGTAGAAAAATTACACTCAACTTTTTTTTTTACGTCAATATCAAATGGGATTGTAAAAAAGTTAAGAAAATGAAAAATGTCTAAGCCCGGATTTGAACCAGAGACTTCTAGTGTGTGAGACTAGCGTGATAACCGACTATACCATCCAGATGGGAAGGTTTTAGATGTAGTCGTAACAGACAATTTTGATTGGTTTTATATCTCGTCAAAGAAACGCTAATGCATTTGGCTCCTACATTTGGCCACCATGCAGAAGAACGTGAAGGTCATGATCCAAATAAAACCAAAAAGTGCTCACACAAATGTCGGGTGTGTGTAAGTTGCACAGTAACATATCCAGATTTTGTTCCCATTTTTTTTTTAAACAATACCACCATTATATATAGTAGCTGGTCTGCCACTTCGGATAGTCTAGGTAGTTCGGTTTGGGTAATTGGATAGTTCGATTCATGTTTTTCAGGTAATCGGATATATAGTTTCGGTTCGGGAGAATTCTATCTAACCTAAATTAACCGAACTAAACAATGGTTCAACGGAAACAATAGTTCAGTTTGGTTTGGTTATCGAGTTTTTGGGTTTTAACTATCCAAATTTTTGTCCAAATTAGGTTAAATTCATATAACTTTGATTCATTTGGCTCATTCCATTATTTCGGTTACACATGTTAAATGATTTTTTGGGGGTTTTAGGGTGAATTAAATAGACCAATTTTTGTTTTTCAAAACCCAATAAAATATAAAGTTTTTAATCAAATGGATCAACAAAGTACACAAATTAATCGTAAAACCCACTAAACATTTAAAACTCTAAAAACTAATTAATCTAATTGTTGCAGCGGTGAGTGGTTAAAAAATTGTTGCAGCAGTGGCGCGGCGACGAAAAAAGTGGAAACGACGGTGGTTCAACATGCATGGCAACACATAATATAAGACAAAATAGCTATAAAGGATACATGTTATAAATTGTATAGTATTAGAGAGTTAAGCTTCAGCAAATGCAGCAGGTGCATGTGCAGCAAATACAACAAGTGCATGTGTAGCAAATGCAGTAAGTGCATGTGTAGCAAATGCAGCAAGTGCATGTGTAGCAAATGCAGCAGGTGCAGTAAATGCAGCAGGTGCAGCAAATGCAGCAGATGCAGCAAATGTAGCAGGTGCAGGTGCAGCAAATGCCGCAAGTGCATGTGCAGCAAATGCAGTAGGTGCAACAAATGCAGCGGGTGCAGGTGCAGCAAATGCAGCGGTTGCAGAAGCTTCATGAATTCGCAGTTCTAACAATATTAGGGAGTTGGGCTAAACAATTAGTATTGGACCTTGTTATGACGGTTTGTATAGCTTCTAGGGTTTGTGTCTTGTATATATACGTTGTGTACGTCTTTGATATCAATACATAATATTTTCTATCTATATGGTATCAGAGCAATTACGCTCCTAAAGATCTAAGACCCTATTTTCTTTTCTTTTCCCTGCCGCCACACAGCTCCATTGCTGCCATGTCGACCACCGACCATACCTCCTCCGCCAATGGTGCCGAAACCATCAGTGTCAACACCAACACTCTTCTCAATATCAACCTCTCCAATGTCTCAAAACTCACTTCCACAAATTATCTTATGTGGAGTTTGCAAGTTCATGCCTTACTTGATGGACACGCTCTCGCCAGCCATCTCGATGCAGCCTCGGATCCTCCTGCCACAATCACTACCAATGGTGTTACCTCTGTCAACCCAGAACTCGTTATGTGGACTCGTCAAGACAGGTTGCTCTATGGTGCTCTTCTTGGTGCAATCTCCACTCCTCTACAACCTCTTGTGTCACGAGCCAAGACTGCATCTCAAATTTGGAGTACGCTAGTCACCACATATGCTACACCGAGCCGTGGTCACTTCAAGCAAGTGAGAAACCAAATCAAGCATTGGACAAAAGGTAACAAAACCATTGATGAATATGTGCAAGGTCTCACCACTCGGTTTGATTAATTGGCCATCCTTGGAGAACCTATGGGTCACGAAGATCAACTTGAGCATGTCCTTGATGGACTCCCTGAGGAGTATAAGACAATTGTGGATCAGATCGAAGGAAGGGACACGTCTCCAACGATCAATGAAGTTCACGAACGCTTCCTCAATCATGAGGCCAAACTTCTGTCCTCTGCTGGTACTGTCTCGCCTCTGTTTCCAGTGACTGCCAACACTGCACAACATCGCAGCAACAACAGCCACTACAGTAACAATCACAACAACATCCACAACAATAGGTGCTCCACGACCACCAATGATTCCACCTGGAAATCGAACAACAGATATGACAATCGTAGTCCTATACCGTATTTGGGGAAGTGTCAGTTGTGCAATGTTCAGGGACACAGTGCTAAATGGTGTCCCCGCTTTCAGACGATGCAAGTGGCTGTCACACCGACACAGAACAGCCCTTTCCGTCCATGGCAGCCACGAGCGAACCTGGCTATTGGGTCTCCCTACGAGACAAGCCAGTGGCTTCTTGACAGCGGTGTTACACACCACATGACGTCAGATTTACAGAAATTGTCTCTCCATCAGCCATACACCGGTGGTGACGATGTTCTTGTCGCTGATGGGTCTAGCCTTGCCGTTACTCACACGGGTTCACAAATTCTTCCCTCTCAATCTCGTGGTCTTAAATTACACAAAATCTTATGTGTTCCTGACATCAACAGAAATCTCATCTATGTCTATCGTCTGTGTAATATTAATCATGTTTCGATTAAATTTTTTTCCGCTTCTTTTCAGGTGAAGGATCTCAGCACGGGGGTCCCATTACTCCAAGGCAACACTAGAAATGAACTCTACGAGTGGCCACTGTCATCGTCACAAGCTGTTGCACTGTCTACCTCCACTAATCCGAAAGCTTCTCTCACTGTGTGGCACTCTCGGCTAGGACATCCGTCTTCTTCTGTTTTAAGCAAAATTGTTTCTGCTTTTACTCTTCATGTTTCATCTTCTTCTACCAAACATTTATCTTGCTCCCATTGTCTCATTAATAAAAGCCACAAACTCCCATTTTCTCAAAATTCTATTGTCTCAAATCACCCACTTGAATACCTTTACTCGGATGTCTGGACATCTCCTGTTCTCTCCATTGACAATTACAAATACTACCTTGTTCTTGTTGACCACTACTCTCGCTACACTTGGCTCTACCCTCTAAAACGCAAATCTGATGTCAAAACTACCTTCCTCGCGTTCAAAGCTTTGGTGGAAAATAAGTTCAAACAGAAAATTGGAACGCTCTTCTCTGACAATGGTGGAGAGTTCGTGGCACTTCGTGACTTCTTAGTCACACATGGTGTCGCTCACTTGACTTCGCCACCACATACACCGGAGCACAATGGCATCTCTGAGCGCAAACATAGACATGTTGTAGAAACTGGACTCACTCTCCTCTCAACGGCATCGATCCCAACGGAGTATTGGCCGTATGCTTTCGCTACTGCGGTCTACCTAATCAACCGCCTCACTACTCATGTTCTCTCGCAGCAGTCACCATACTTCAAGCTATTCCAGACAACACCAAATTATGAGAAGTTGAAGATCTTTGGTTGTTTGTGCTTCCCGTGGTTGAAGCCGTATACTAGTCACAAACTTGACAGTCGTTCACAGCCGTGTGTCTTCCTTGGGTATTCCTTGACACAAAGTGCCTACTACTGCTTACACGTGCCCAACAAACGGGTATATACCTCGCGACATGTTCAATTCGAGGAAACTCGGTTTCCTTTTTGTGAAATGGTGAAATCGCAAACAATGGTGACTGATGATGTGTACTCCTTGTCTTCGCCGGTGGTCACTCCTGTCCGACTTCCCGTCTCCGCTCTGCTCCCAAGTAATGGACCCCTGGGCTCGGACCTTCACCAGCACCATCAACCTCCGTCATCGCTGTTGCAGGTATTGTCCCCCACCTCTCTCGACTCTTCTTCTTCTTCTCCTTCTTCTGAGCCCACTGCTCCATCTGAAAATGGGCCGCAACCCTCGGCTCAGTCAAACCTTGTTCCAATTGAGCTCACTGCTCTACACAAAAATGAATCGCAGCCCACGATTCAGCCCCAACCATCTCTGAATACCTCCGTAAACCCACAAACACAAGTTCCATTACTGCAAAACACCCCAATAGCTCAGCCACATGAACCAGAAAATCCTCAACATGTTGAACCACCACGAAATACCCACAAAATGCAAACTCGAGCCAAAAATAATATCACTAAACCGAAACATAAGTTTTCTCTCCATGTTGCAGCATCGCAAAAATCGATAGAACCGTCGACGGTAATACAAGATTTGAAAGATGAGCAATGGCGTCGCTCCATGCCTGATGAATATAATGCCCAAATTGTGAATCACTCGTGGGACTTAGTGCCTCCTCATCCTTCACAAAATATTGTTGGGTGCCGCTGGATCTTTACAAAGAAATATCATCCTGATGGTCGATTACATCGCTACAAGTCGCGGCTAGTCGCAAAGGGGTTTCATCAACAGTATGGAATTGATTACGCGGAGACTTTCAGCCCGGTAATTAAGTCTACAACCATTCGTCTTGTCCTTGGTATTGTTGTCACTCATTCGTGGCCTATCAAGAAGTTAGACGTCAATAATACATTTCTACAAGGTGAGCTTACGGAGGAAGTTTACATGTCGCAGCCACAAGGCTTTGTTGATAAAGATCGTCCCCACCATGTCTGTCTATTGAGGAAGCCAATATACGGGCTTAAACAAGCCCCGCGGGCCTGGTATATGGCTCTCAAGCAACATCTCCTAGACACAGGCTTCAGCAATTCTCTTACAGATGCGTCGCTCTTCATCAAAAGCAGTGGGTAGAATTTTACCTATGTCCTAGTATACGTTGATGACATTCTCGTCACAGGGAGTGATTCCATGCATATCAATGATGTTCTTATCTCCTTTGCTGACCGTTTTTCCATCAAAGATCCGACTGATCTTACTTATTTTCTAGGAATTGAGGCAACACGGTCCAAAACTGGTCTTCATCTCAGGCAGCGAAAATATATTGTTGACCTTCTGACCAAAAACAACATGATTGATGGGAAGCCTGTTACAACACCACTGCCGACATCACCAAAGCTCACTATTGCCGGCGGAACAAATCTTGCTGATCCTACTTAGTATCGTTCTGTAGTGGGAAGCCTTCAATACCTTGCTTTCACTAGACCCGACATCTCCTACGCAGTGAATCGTCTTTCTCAGTTCATGCACAAACCCACAATGGAACATTGGCAAGCGGGAAAACGAGTTCTCCGATATCTGGCTGGTACACTTGACCACGGCATTTTCCTCCAAGCTTCGTCACCTTTCATGCTTCATGCTTTCTCTGATGCGGATTGGGCAGGTGATGTTGACGACTTTGTTTCCACTCATGCTTACATCGTTTATCTAGGTCGGAACCCAATATCTTGGAGCTCCAAAAAGCAACGTGGTGTTGCACGCTCGTCCACCGAAGCCGAGTACTGATCGGTTGCCAACACGGCTTCTGAGATACGATGGCTCTGCTCGTTACTCACAGAGCTCGGTATCTATTTGCCTTCAGCTCCGGTCATATATTGTGATAACATTGGTGCTACATATTTGTGTGCTAATCTACCACTTCATACGAAATCAAATCCAAGCGGGCATACTACGGGTTTCACATGTTTCAACACGCGATCAACTAGCCGATGCTCTTACTAAACCACTGCCTCGGTCACAATTTCAGCAAGCTAGTTCCAAGATTAGAGTTACACGAGTCACTCCATCTTGAGGGGGCGTATAAAGGATACATGTTATAAATTGTATAGTATTAGTGTGTTGAGCTTCAGCAAATACAGCAGGTGCATGTGCAGCAAATGCAGCAAGTGCATGTGCAGCAAATGCAGCAAGTGCATGTGTAGCAAATGCAGCAGGTGCAGCAAATGCAACAAATGCAGCAGGTGCAACAAATGCAGTAGGTGCAGCAAATGCAGCGGTTGCATTTGCTACACATGCACCTGTTACATTTTTTACACATGCACTTGCTGCATTTGCTGCACATGCACCTGCTGCATTTGCTGCACATGCACCTGCTGCATTTGTTGAAGCTCAACTCCCTAATACTATATAATTTATAACATGTATCCTTTATAATAGCTCCATCGAGAGGGTGAAGATGATGGCGGAACGATGACAATGATGTCTTGACTAAAGAGATCAAAGGAGGAATGAGAAAAAAATAAGGGGTTTCACACAAACCAAAGAATCAAACAGTTCGAAGATGGTGAACCGAAACAAACATTCATATATTTGTCGATCGGTTCACCACAACTAACATACCCATAATAGAAAACCAAAAACCTTGGTTTGGTATATTCGGAAACGTCGGTTCATGTTTTAATCGCATACCTAATTTATAACAAACAAAAGGAAATATATTTATGTATTTTGTATTGAAAAGAATGAGCAAACATAAGTTATTTTCATAAACAATACAACTAATCTTGATATAACAATGAATATTTTAGACGGATTTCCAACTGATTCCAACGAATTATATTTTATCTAATACCACATTTATAGTAGAGTGAGTTACACTCTAATACACTTTTTCATTTTCAATTTACATTATAGAGACTTTGTGACTTTAGACACAATTTGGTCATCTTTTTGTGTGTGTTTTGATATATCATGGTTTTTACCTCGTTTAACCCATGATATAAGTCCGTTTTATATAGTTTTCTACTATTTTGTAGTGGTTTAGAGTTTTTTACAGGTTTTAGCACGTTTGGAACATAATTGGAGATATTGGAGCCTTTCTGGAGCATTTTGGATCAAAGCAGGCGTTCGTGTAGCGGAGTACCCGATTTGAATCATCGGTGTCGATCAATACTGACTAGTATCGGTCGATACTCACTACAGCAGACACGACCGCGACTTTAATGAAGAGTTGAAGAATCGCAAAATTGCCCAGAAGACTTTATTATTTACAAGAAGCCCCAAAACGTGATTTAGGTTATTTAATAGGATTTTACAGCCACTTTCATGGCTATGCTTTAATTTACTTTGGTTTTGTGAGAGAGCTTTTGAAGGGAGACAAGTCTGAAACTCTGTTCGTCCGAGAGAAGATTTCGAACCCTCTTGTTACTCTTTCTATTTTATTTGATGATTTATTCAAACTTGTTTATTGTTTTCATTCTCCATGTCTGAGTAGATCCACTTTAGGTTTAGGGTTCTCATAAGGGTTTTCTCTGAATGCTAGGTTGATTAGTTATTAGGATTCACTATCTGAAATTAGTTCTTCGCCATATGTTGTTTTCAAAGCTAATTCTAGATTGATCACCTAGAACTTAGATCTTAGAATAATTGATTAGGCACGAGAGTGCGATTAATTACCTGACAGAACCTAGGCTGAGCAAAATAACTATTCGTAAAGAGATTTGGTTTAGTTGTTTTGTGAACAAATCAAACTTGAACTAAAAGCTGGTTTAGACTTTAGGATTCGCAAAGAGATTTGGAATTCTAGGATTTAGACTTAGATAGTTTTCGCAACGAGAGTTGGTTAATTATATCTTAGTGATTTGAGTTCAAGAACCGCGCTAAATCTGAATCATGTTAGTTAGTTTATCTGCATTCATTGATTTTCTGAGAAATACCATTAACCTATCTTTCTCCAATCGAATTTACAACCGTTTTAATTTACGTTTCTGCTTTTAATATCATTGATCACTTAGCTTAATTCTCATATATATAATCTATTGTGTGTTTCCGTGAGTCCTTGTGTTCGACCCCTAATTTACTACAACTACTGCATTAGTACTTATAGGGTATTAATTTGAGCATATCATGTTTTTATATTTATGTCCCTCTTACCAGTAGCTAATTACTTTTCCACCATTTACTATCATTTTTTATTATTTTTCATTTCACACACCCACACATTTTTGTTTTGCTTATTTCTTCTCATAAAAAAACAGTTTCATATTTTTTTTTGCACTATAAACTATATTTCTTTTTTCTCTATACTTTGATACCCATTTCACAATATTTTACTAATATGTGGTTCGAACACATTGATCGAACGCATGCGTATCCACATAGTTATGTACACGTGTACGCATATAAATGGATAGACATGTGCGTATCCACGCAGTTAACGTCCATGTGTACACAACTACATAGATGTCTATGCGTATCCACGCGCATATCGTCCATGTGTACGTAACTACATGGATGTGTATGCGTATCAATGCGGATATCATCTACATGTACGCAATTACATGGATATGCATGCGTATTCACGTGAATTACGTACACGCATGCGTCATATCCACAATGTTCGACTTTCGAGCCATGAATCTTCTTGTTCAAGTCATCGTTACCCTTCTCCGACGAATATCCAACAACTTTCCGACGAGGGATTCCGACTACAATGACCGTCGAAAAATTTTCGATGGATATCCGACAACTTTCCGACGGGGTATTCCAACTATAACTTCAGCGGAAAATCATCAAAAATCCTTCCGACGGGAACTGTTCGTCGGAAATCCGTCAGAAAATCCTCTACGATAGTCTATCGGAAAATTCATGACCATTTTCCAACGACCAGTTTCCGTCTAAAGATATTTTGTGACTTTAGACACACTTTTCCTACTTTTGGATGTGTATTTTGACTTTTATGCCCCTCTTACCAAGAGGTAATTACCCTTCCCCCTTTTCTTTCTATTTATTTTTTTTCATCTCACACATCTCACACATTTTGTTTTGCTTATATTCTTCTCATAAAAAAATCATCTAACAATTAATTTTTCAGTATCAATTATATTTATATTTTGTCTATATTTTGATAACAATTATTTTTTCACTATCAATTATATTTATTTTGATACCCATTTCACAATATTTTTTTCTATATTTTGATACCCATTCCAGTCAGGAATTTATCCGTCGGATTTCAAACAGAACTAAATCCGTCAGTTACAGCTCGTCGAAAATTAAATTATATAAAAAATGAACCAATTATAAAGTGACAAGTGTTACAAAGGTATCTCATGATTTTTTGTTTAGTTTCTCAAACCAGAACCGTTTATGTCTCTCTCTCCTTCTTTTTCAATTTTTTTTTCCTTGTTGATGACAAGATACCATATAAGAAACTACCGTTGATGATGCTCTAAGTCATATCCACAAATGATACAACTAATCTTGTTATCCTTACAACCAAACAATGAGCGATTGTTGGTTCTAATTTAAATTTTATGAACAATCAAATTGTTGGTTTGGGATTTTGTATTGGGTTTCTCGAATCAAACCCACCAACTTTTTTAGGGTTTTGAATTGCTAGATTTCAAAAATTCTGAAATAAAATCTGAGAATCCTTAATTTTGTTTCGATCTTCTTATATTTTTCCGTTGAAAAACGCTATTCTCTCTCTCTCCCACAAGAACATCACAAAATACTACTATATTTTACAGAAGTAATCTCGTTTGTCCTTGCCATCCAACATAGCTTTTCTTGTTCTCGATACCTAAGGTTAGGATTATTTCAATTTTTTATTTTTATCGCCCAAATTTAGAACAAGATATTATTTTGGTATATGGAACTGGCAGTATAGGGATATTATTGTCCAAAATGGAAGATAACACATTAATCTTCAAGATTCCAAATACATTTACGAGTAGTCGTGTGATAACACTACAAGAAATGAGCAAATTTGTATTGGAACAAATACAATAAGTTCAATTGCAAAATTGCCTTTGAAACGGACTTGCCAAAAAACCAAAACCCATTGCATAGTCATTGTTGCAAAAATATTTCGTTGTAAATCTGTTTTAGCCATTTTTAGAGTGGCAAAAAAAGCGGCGGAGCAAAACTTAATCACTTTAAAAACGCCAACTTCCTTAGTGATTGAGTGTGGACGACTATATGATAAGATAGATATAATCGGGCAATGTTGTAACGGTTTTGCAACGAAATGTTTGCAATAGATCTTTGCAACGTGATAATTGCAAATATAAACCAGAGATTTTGGCATGTTGATGATCAACTAATGTTTATTTCGAAATGGCCATGTGCCCTATCGAATCTTCAACGAGGAGGGCCCTGAGCATATAGCAGGATTCGTCGGGGACCCAAAGTTACTCTATTCCTCTACAGCTAACAAGACCATTTTGGAAATTGCAAAGTTACTGTATCTCTCTTTTTTTCCTTGCAACATCCATGGTAGTAATCATGTTTGATGTCGCGATTGAAATTGGAATCGTAGTCCGCAACAACTGAAAACCAATCTGCTAAGCCCATGGCCCATTTTTCGTAGCCCGTTCTATAAATGAATAACCCTAGTTCCATTTTACTATTGGCTCGCTGCCGTCCAGTTGTTTGCTCACCACCATCACCATGCCTCTGCGACATGCTCCGAAAAATTCTAAAGATCTCCCAGTCAAGATTTTGTGGGACATCGACAATGTGGGTCTTCCCGTCCATTCGAAGCCAACGAAATCGCTGGCAGGATCCAAGTTAAGCTTGCCCAATTTGGGTATACGGGTAGGTATTTTTTTCGATTTTTTTTTGCCGTTTCATTTTTCCCCCGGTTCATCGTTTACATAGTTTTATCACATCACATGGGTAATATCCATCGAGATCATTGGTGGTGCATAGGATAAGTATCTCGGACATCGAAGGCTTGCCTTATTTTGAAATGACGCCGCCGCCCGTGGAATCAAAATGACGTTCATTTGGAAATTTCCTGTTGGGTCGGTTTATACCAAAGCCGAACTTAAGGATGTTGCGGATGAGATGCTTGTTGTTAACTTAACTACTTGGCTTGAGGAGCACCAAGCCCCTCAGGATGTGATAATCATCGGAGGTAATTTCTGGTGTCTGGTTTTTTTGTGTAATCTTTATCAGAGGTGGTGTTACACAAAACTGTTTAAAGCAAAATGATTTGTGTGTTAATAAATTATTTGTTTTCCTTATCGGGGTGATAATCATCAGAGATAACTGATTGTTTTTGTGTTGTTTGTTTAAAAAACAATGTTTGTTTGTTAAATGATTGTTATTTGTTGTTTGTTACCATGCCTCTGCGAAAAAATAAACAATGCAGAGGAAAAAAAACTGATTGTTTGTGTTGCTGATTTATTTTTGTGTTGTTTGTTGTTAACTGATTTATTTTTTGTGTTGTTTGTTAACTGATTATTAGAGAAATCACACCCAATTAAGTACTATTTTTTGTTTTGGTCATACCCAGTTAATATGTAAGAGAAATTATATCCAATTATAAATTTAATAAATTAGAGCAATTATACCCAATTATATATTTAATAAATTAGAGAAATTACACTGAACTTTTTTTTTTTGGTCGAAGAGAAATTACACTCAACTAAACATATATTTTGTTGCGACAAAGAAGAAATGACCCATTGGGGGCTGCGTCAATATCAAATGGGCTTGTAAAAAAAGTTAAGAAAATGAAAAAAATGTCTGAGCCCGGGTTCAAAACCAGGGACCTCTAGTGTGTGAGACTAGCGTGATAACCGACTACACCACCCAGACAATTACAAATACTATGAGAAATTATTAATTATATTAAACGTCTTTAAGTCGCAAGTTCTCTGCCTGCCTCTCTTCCATTTTTGCTGCTACTTGTTCTTTCCTCGTCCTCAGATTTGGTGTCTGGTGATCTCACAGAAGAAACAAATCGTCATAAATTTCTCCCACGAAAATCAAAATGATAACTAATCAAGCACAAACTTCATCTCTGCCAATCACTTGTCTTCTCTCTGGTTATTTTTTTTTTTTTGATGACTCTCTCTGGTTATTCCTTTGCAAGTTTTCTCCTCATCTATAATCTCCCTCACTGGTACGTTATAACTTTTAATCCTCTTTTGGTTTTGTGTGTATAATCTTTTTGGGTGATGAAAAGATTGAATTTTTATTGCCAGTTTACATTGTTGGAATTCGTGTGACTTGAATTGGAATTTTGTGGGAGTTTTTTTTTTTTAATTTGTAAGCTTTAACCCCATTCAAATTTTGGGTGCCAAGAAATTTCAAATTTTGTAGGAAAGGTTTATAAGTGTCTGTAATCGTTTGGGTGATGAAAAAATTGAATTTTTATTTTTTTTACTGCAATTTTTATATAGCCATGCTCTGTTTTCAGTGACAAGTCAAAAGGAAACGAGAACAAAGAGAGTGAAAGCAGAAAGAATCTCTTCTCAGTTTGATTTACCAATCGTTAAGGTGAAAACCAAAATCATTGAATTGGACTTTGTTTTACTTAGGATTTGATTCTCCTAGTGAGATATATGAGCTTAAAGCTCAGGTTTTGATGATGATTTATTTGCTCTGTTTTTGATAAACTTCTTTAAGCAGTCTTCTTCACTTGTGGAAGATCTGCGCAAGTCAAGAAGGAAACTTGATGTGTACGAAGAGAGCAGAAGAGATTCAGAGTCTACAAGAGCAAGAGCTGAAGTGGAACTGTCCAAGGCAAAGAAGTTTGTAAAGGAGCTCACATTACTGATAGAGAGGTCATATGGAAGCTTTGAAGATAGATACAAGGGTTGAGGAAAACGAAATGTATGCGGAAGTTTTGAGAGATTTGGAGGCTGTGAAAGAAGAATTGAGTAGGCTGAAGGTTGGTTTTGATTCTATTTTGGTAGAGAGAACTGCAGCAGAGAAAGAAGTTGAGGAATTGCGGATTAAAACGGAAGAGAATTTGAGATTGTTGGAGAGTCTTAAGAAGGAGATCGAAGTGGCTAACGAGGAACACTTTTTGGTTGAATTGGGAAAGATGGAGGCATTGACGGAATACAAAGATATAGAAAGGCAGAGAGAAGGAAAAGGGAAGGAGGTTCTGTGTTTGTTGGTGGAAAAAGATAAGAGAATCAAGGAAATGTTGGAAGAGGCGAAGAGATCGAAGGATGTTGAGGATGAGTTGTTTGAAACGACTTCGGATGTTGAGATGTTACAAACACAGCTAAATCTTGTCAAGAAAATGGAGAGGAGTGTGTAAGAATCAGAAAAACTCTCTGAAATTCTGTATATTTCTGATTAGGGTTTTACAAAGGAGACAATTCTCTATATATACAGAGGTAAAATAATCCTAACTATATAAGGCCCAATACACATATACCCAATAAGCCTATATCTCTTAATACCCCTCCTCAAGTTGGAGCATGGAGATCTCGAATGCCCAACTTGCACAAAATATCTTGAAAATGACGACCTCCAAGTGCTTTAGTGAAGACATCCGCCAATTGTTGAGTAGTAGAAACATGCTGTGTCTGAATGATTCCAGCTACGATATCATCTCTAATGAAGTGGCAATCAAGCTCCACATGTTTCGTCCTCTCATGAAACACAGGATTCGCTGCAATATGAAGCGCAGACTGACTATCACAATACAAATCCATTGGACCAGAATGTGCAATACCCATCGTGGTCAATACACTCTTGATCCACTTCAATTCTTTCACCGCCACAACCATAGCTCGGTACTCTGCTTCTGCCGAAGAGAGAGATACTACATCCTGCTTCTTTGACTTCCACGATACAGGTGAATTCCCCAACTGTATCAACCATCCACTTAAAGATATCCTCGTGATTGGACATCCCGCCCAATCCGAATCACACCAAGCTGTAAGATGAAAATTACAGTCCGCTTTCAACAAAATTCCCATTCCAGGACACCCCTTCAAGTAACGAACTACTCGTAAAGCAGCCCGCCAATGATCCTCTATTGGCTCACGCATAAACTGAGACAAGATGTGAACAGAATACGCAAGATCTGGTCTTGTCGCAGCCAAATAAATCAACCTTCCAACGATTTTGCGATACTTCTCCGGGTCAGTGAGTATCTCTGACGTCGACCTTCCCAACTGATGATTCTGCTCCATCGGAAACTCTACCGGCCTACCACCAAGCAAACCAACATCAGCAATAATATCCAGAGTGTACTTCCTCTGTGATAAATATATCCCCTCTGCGTTTCGCGCAACTTCCAATCCAAGAAAATACTTCAATTTTCCCAAATCCTTCATATGAAAGCAATTACTCATATATGTTTTGAACTTCTGTATCACTTCTGGAGAGCTCCCTGTTATCACAAGATCATCCACATATACGAGAACATGCAAGTGAACTTTACCACGAACTAACGAGAAAAGAGAGTAATCTGCCTTACTCTGTGTAAAACCATAGCTCAACAGTGCCGTCGAAAGTTTCGCGAACCAGCATCTCGGAGCTTGTTTCAAACCATACAATGACTTGCGCAATCGACATACCATTCCCTTCTTCGAGCTACCAAAACCCTGAGGTACTCTCATAAACACCTCTTCTTCCAAATCTCCATAAAGAAACGCATTGTGCACATCCATCTGATGCAACTCCCAATTTTTCCCAGCTGCAACTTGCAGAACCAATCGAACTGTGCTCATCTTTGCCACAGGAGCAAATGTATCAGAATAATCAATCCCTTCTTTCTGACGATTTCCACAAGCTACAAGCCTCGCTTTATACCTTTCAATCGAGCCATCAGCATTATACTTGATCGTGTAAACCCATTTACACTCAATGACATGCTTACCTGGTGGTAAGTGTTCAATCAACCAGGTTTGATTTCGTTCCTGAGCCTCAATCTCCAGTCTCATAGCTTTTCTCCATCGCGGATCTTCCATAGCCTCAGCAAATGTTTTCGGCACAACTCCTTCTGTTATACTACACATGAACGCTCTGTGTGACATAGAGAACCTCTCACAGCTCACAAAATTCTCAATCCCATAATCATTAATCAATTCCTGACTCACAGCAGACGCATTCATTGCAAATGTCGTATTGCACACAAAATCTTGTAACTTGGCTGGAGCTTGTTTCTGTCGCATTCCGCGTCCCAAAATTTCTGTTGCTGCAGGTTGATCCACCAGGTGTCGATCGATACTGGCTGGTATCGGTCGACACTCATCGACATTCTCAGACTGTGTAACTGATTCAGGGTCAGTCTGTGGCCCTGTAATTCCCAACATATCACGTATTCCTGCTGATATAGCTTGCATATCTTCTTCTCCAACCTTGTCTGACACAACTGGAGTCTGTGTCACTGTATCTCTTGTCAAAACATGACTTATATCATCAAATCCAACACTATCATCCACAAATAACGTCCTTAGATCAGAATTAGGTGGCTCATCCACCTGATCTTTTTACTCCAAATATGGGAATCGTTCCTCAATGAAGGTGACATCCCGTGAGACAAAGACTTCACGTGTCTCCAAATCAAAAAGATTCCACCCCTTCTTCGCATAAGGGTACCCCAGGAATACACATTTCCTGCTTCTACTCGCAAACTTATCTCCATGCCGTTTCTGATTATGAGCATATGCTAAACATCCAAACACTCGTATCTCACTATAAGCAGGGACTTTTCCAAATATAATCTCGTACGGGCTCTTACCATTGTGTAACATAGACGGCGTACGATTGATTAGATATGCAGCACTCGAAACACAATAACCCCAAAGTTCTATTGGTAGATTTGCCTGAAATCTCAACGCTCTTGCCACATTCAATATATGACGGTGTTTTCGCTCCACTCGCCCATTTTGTTGAGGAGTTCCTACACATGAAGTTTGATGAATTATCCCAGATGCGCGAAAATACTCCTTCATCACTATGAATTCACTCCCATTATCGCTTCGCACGATTTTCACCTGCTTCTCAAACTGTCGCTGGATAAGAGCAAAGAAATCGATCATTGTTTTCTGAACTTGTGTTTTATCACGAAGAAGAAAGACCCACACAGCTCTGGAATAATCATCCACAATAGTTAAGAAATACGAAGATCCACACAAACTCTGTGTTCGATATGGCCCCCAGAGATCGCAATGAACCATCTCGAAACACTCCTTACTCTTCTCCGTACTCTCAGGAAAGACATTACGACATTGCTTTGCTCGGAAGCAAACATCGCAATCAGAGACACCACCACTCTTTTGATCCACTTCTGGCAATTTCTTAATCACCTTTTCAGAAGCATGTCCCATTCTTCTATGCCAAAGTTCCAGAGACCCCACCTTACTAACCTTCGCCACATTCACACTTTTATGAGTACCTTGAAGAAAATACAACCCATCTTTCCTTTCACCCATTGCGATCGGAATCTGCAAAGCAATATCTTTCAACACACACAACTGCTTCGAGAACCACACAATGCAATTCATCTCATCAATAACTTGTGACACAGAGATGAGATTGCACTTAAGTTCCTTGACGAAGAGCACATGTGTCAAAGTACACTTCTCTGTCAATACCACACTTCCTACTCTATCAGCAGCAACCACATTTCCATTAGGCAGACCCACCCAACATGGTGAGATCGGATGCACATCGAACATGTCCCTCAATGTACCTGTCATATGGTGCGATGCACCACTATCAATAATCCACTCATCTATATATCTCGTACCAATAACACTGTTTGAAGATTCTGTATTTGGCTCTATCATACTCAATGGCCGATCCCACTGTTCTTTCTTCAGTCCTGTCATAGCATGAGTCGACACAACATGTGTGTGTGCAACCCTAGTATTGTGTCTACATGAAGCGCCTTCCGCAGCCTCGTCTTTCATCATATCCAAAGGGCCTTCCGCACCTACATTCTGCTCAAAACCAAACTTTTTCAAAGAAACGCATTCCGCAGATCCTGTTTTCTCAACTCCCATCTTCTCCATTATCACAAATAAACAACTCAATTGAATATTAATTTGTCACCAAACCCTAACCTCGACGACGACCGTGCAAAATTCGTGCAAAATCGCGTGTCTGATTTTCGTGCAAAAACCGTGCAGAAAATCGATCTCGTGCAAAAACTGTGAAGAAATCGATCCCGTGCAAAAACTGTGCAGAAATCGATCCCGTGCAAAAACCGTTCAAAAATCAATCTTGTGCAAAAATGTGCAGAAATCGATCCTGTGCAGAAATCGATCCCGTACAAAAATCGATCCCGTGCAAAATCCGTGCAGAATAACTTGTCTCTGATACCATGTAAGAATCAGAAGAACTCTCTGAAATTCTGTATATTTCTGATTAGGGTTTTACAAAGGAGACAATTCTCTATATATACAGAGGTAAAATAATCCTAACTATATAAGGCCCAATACACATATACCCAATAAGCCTATATCTCTTAATAGAGTGTTCACAGGAGAGACAATAGCATGTCGAGATCAAACCGTTCTTTTGAAAGAGGAATGTACAGTTTATCGGTTTTGAAAGAGGTAACAGAAGCGACTGAAGCGAAGAAGGAGGAGCTTGCTTCTGTTAAGGCAGAACTCTTCCGGCTCATGACTATAATGGATGCGTTGAGGAAAGAGATTCTCCTCAACAAAGTCTTACGGAAAGATGATGTTAAGATTAAGAAACTCAATTCGAAGATGATTATGGTAATATCGAGATTGGAAGTAGCATTATCGGCGAGAGAAAGAGTTAACTCTCTTGCTGACAATTTAGCTGGTTCACTTGAGAAGTTAAAGAAGAGTAGAGAAGCTGGAAAGAAAGAGGAGCGTCTTCTTAAAGAAGAGAAGACGGTTAAAAAGGCGGAAACACAGAAAACCCGATTTGAAATAGACGAAAAGGAAAGAGAACTGATTTCGAAGTTGGATGAGCTCGAGAAAGCGAAGCACGCAGAGGCTTTAGTGCTTGATAAGCTTGAAGCTCTCATAGAAGACACAATGGAGAGTCGGGATATGGAGTCTAAGCATTGTTCAACGATAACAATCTCGAGGTTTGAGTACGAGTATTTGAGTAGACATGCTTCTCAAGCAGAAGAAACCGCAGAGAAGAAAGTTGCAGCAGCAGAGGCATGGGTTGAAGCACTCAAGGCTAGCACAAAGGCGGTTTTGATGAAGACGGAAACTTTGATAAGAGAGAGTGGAATGACGAGAGGGAAGCGTTTAGGACGGAAAGGTCGCTGTCGACAAAGAAACTGGTGGAGGGTGAGATTCATAAGTTTAAGGGGAACCCTGAAGCCGAAAGCTATCTTTCTTCTAAACCGGTTGGAAAATCTGTGAGGTTAAGCGCGAAATTCACACCGGTACAAGGAGGGAAGCCAAGAAGTAGGCCTGGGCACGGGGCGGGTACCCGCTTATTTTGGCCGACTTGCTACTTGACCCGCTCCGTACGGGTAATGAAAATATTGACCCGTACTTGGACCCGCAAAAACGGGTACCCGCTGATTCAAGGTACCCGCCCAGATTTTTGATACTTGCGGGTACCTTGACCCGTACCCGTACTTGCAAGTACGGGTCCCCGCTCAACAAGTAATTACATTACTTGCCTTGTTTTTTTCATTACTTGCCTTGTTTTACATTACTTGCTTTATTTTTTCCATTACTTGTTTTGTTTTTTCCATTACTTGCCTTGCTTTTTCCATTAATTGTCTTGTTTTCTATTACTTGCTTTGCTTTTTCCATTACTTGTCTTATCTTGGGTACAAGTAGCAAACCGGGTAACGGGAAACAAGTCGGGTAACGGGAACAAGCCGGGTAACGGGACAAGTAGTCAAAAAAAAATTTCGCCTTGGACTTGTCCCGTTACTTGCAAGTAGTTGGTTAACTCGCCTTGATACTTGGCTTGGACGAGTCGGGTACCCGGTTTTACGGGTCGAGTACGGGACGGGTCGAGCGGGTCGGGCGGGTAACGAGTACGTATGCCCAGGGCTACCAAGAAGATACTCATCCGCGGGGACTCTGACATTCTTTGTAATCAAGAAGAAGAAGAAAGTTCCGACCTTGGTCAAGTTTTTTAGTCGGAATAGGTAAAAAAGCAAATCATTTTGGCTTTTGAGAACAATGAGAAATGTAGAAATATCTAAGAAATGATTCATATTCTTTTTACCTTCTCCAATTATGAGTTTTTATTTTTCTCTTTTCTTTTGTTGGCTGTAAAAACAGTAAAAGAATGCGATTTGGATGAAACGGGCAATTCAAAACGGTTAATTCTTGCTTCAACTCTTATAATCTAATGGATGCAAAATAGGATATGTACAATTTAGGTAGGTTAATCCATACATGAACCCTTGATTATTTGAATTTTTCTACCCGAACTAATTTTCTCCGTCCAAAACCCGCATTGATTCGAACCTCGTTAGTCATTGGCCGTTTTTCCTATAATTAGTTAAAGATTGATCTTTGTAAAAGAACATTTAAAACATTGCACCACAAGTCACTTAATTCAAGATTCTTAAGCTTTTTAGCACTTTATGATTTTGGCAAAAATAATTAGCAATTTCTGTTGTTAACAGACTTTTATAATCCTCTTGCATAATCAACTTTATACTGTACATGATAAGTTTTGTCAGCTGTTAAAATCTCTTGTGTCAGACTAATACCAGTTGATGTGATTTTTTTTTCGAATTTTAATTTATTTCCTATTGAATTGGTCAAAGCTTGACACACGGTCAAACATGCAAGAAGAATAACAAAATCAAATTGACTTCGTTGTTAATAGACAAACACAAAGTCAAATTATGTTTTTCAAAGATAGTATCTCGATAGAGAGAATAAAATCAGGAGAAAAATAAATGAAGATTTTGGAATTTTTTTTCCTTTTTTTTTAGAAATCCGGCTCTATACCAAGTTAAAGTGAGCGGAAGAATCTATATATAAGACATAAAAGAGATCTAAGAAAAATCAAATATGAAAAGTATTTACAGACTGAACACATCAAAGTTTATATCTTTCTTATTATATAAAGCTGAATCTTTTGACATGAGCGTGACACGTAGGATAATTATAACTCACGAGTTTGTAACATTTGTCACGGTTGTTAGTTTAGATCTTGACATGTGTCAATTTAATTAACAAAATAAAAAGAAATAAAATAAATATTAAAAAATATTTAACTTAAAAAGGTAATCTTATTAAAAATGAATTAGATAAAATATTAAAAACTGTTAAACTAAAAAAAAGAAAAAAAACAATCTATATAAAAAAAGGAAACTTAAAATAATAATAAAGGGAAAATAAAAAATGTAAATTGATCTTAAAAGTTAAAGTTAATAAAAAGAAGAAAAATCAAAAAATTATAATGGAAAATTTTAAAATCGATTAATAATTAATTAATTAAAAACATAAAAATTTGGAAAGATTAATAATTGATCCATAATCCTAAATGATAAAGTTACTTAATAATAAGAAAAATATAAAAAAGGAAAACATAAAATTTGAAAAAATTAATAATCGATTTATAATCTTAAAAGCTAAAGTTACTTAAAAAAAAAATACAAAATCTACATTTATCCTAAAAGGAAAAGTTAATAAAAAAGAGCAAAAAATCTTAGTTTTTCTATTTAGATTAAGGAAATAAAACAATGTATTACTAATCATAAAAGAAAAAAACTATAATTTCTCACCTCTATATAAATAATTTGGTAGTATATGTCAATTACATACCAAAAATTAAAATAAAAAGTTCAATAATCGTTTCCAAATGTATTTAACTGTATCTGCTCCACCAAATTCTTTTTTCATATTATATATTTAATTCATCGAAAACTTTGATTCTAAATTTTTATGTTATTTATTTTTACAGGTGATTTAATTTTGTTCTTTATTTTTAGTTTTTTCAGAGGTTATAAAATATCTTATAATATAAAAAAATGTTTCAAAGTTAGTAATATGCATGATCGCGACACGTGTTAAGTTAATCGATTAGACTTCGATATGTGTTTAAGAAATTTTCAATTATATTTTAACACATAAAATTAATAATAAAAGTAAAATGTATAATCGATTCCTAATCTTAAAAGGTAAAATGAAAAAAAAATAGTAGTGATGTTTAGATTAATAAAATTAAACAAAACTATAAATAAAAATCAAAGTTTTTTAAATAGGAAAAACCATATTTCAGGTTATAATAAAAAAATTAAAAGCCAAAAAAATAATAAAAAGGAAAAACCATATTTCAGTTTAGATTAAAGAAATCTTCTTATTATATAAAACTGAATGTTTCAAAAGTGTTAATTCACCTTATCGCGGCACGTGTCAAGTCAAAGTTGGAAAAATTTAAAATCGATTAATAAAAAAAACTTATAAACTCTGAAAATTTAATAACCGATTCATAATCTTAAAAGATAAAGTTACTAAAAAAAATTAAATTTTTAAAAATTAATAGAAAAAGAAGAAAAAAACATTCTTTAGTTTTTCTATTTAGGTTAAGGAAATTAATCATAAAAGGAAAAGAATTTTAGTTTCTCACTTCTATATAAACCATAATTTGGTAGTATGTCAATTATACACCAAAATATTAAAATTCCAATAATCGTATCCAAAGCTTTTTATTGCAGTTTTTCACCAAATTTTTCTTTCAAAGTATATATTTATTTTATCTTAAACTTTGTTTCTAAATTTTTGTATTATATATTTTCACGGGTGATCTAATTTTGTTTTATATTTTTCGTGTTTAATTTTTGTTTCACGGGTTATAAAATATTAATTTACAAACCCGCATATATGCGGGTACTTATCTAGTAAACATATAAAAGTTTATATAATTTTATAGAATTTTACGTTGTTCAATCTGGGTTCGTTATTTTTCATATTAGTTATTTTCTATTTAGAGTTTACATTTCTATAGTTAGATATATGTTATTTATGTTAGTATGTACTTTACGTTATTCAATTTGGGTTCGTTATTTTCCATATTCGCTATTTTCCAATAATGTTTAGATTTTTTCCGTTATATATTCTTAATTTATGGATGTCATACTTTACGTTTTTCAATTTGGGTTCGCTATTTCTCATTTAGGGTTTAGATTTTTTCCGTCATATGTTCTTAATTTATGGTTGTTATACTTTACGTTATTCAATTTGGATTTGCTATTTCTTATTTAGGGTTTAGATTTTTTCCGTTATTATGTTATTAATTTATGGTTGTCATACTTTACGTTTTTAAATTTATAATTGTCGTACTTTATGTTATTCAATGGCAATGTTTCGCTTCTTGGTTTGGGTTCTATCTCCGGTTTGCCTCTTGGTTTGGGTTCGTTGTTTCCTATATAGGGTTTTTTTTTTGTTAAATCCTGGAGTGATCCTAGGCCCTTTGGGCCCAGACTAATCTCCAGGAGGCCTCACATCCGGGTTCACGCAATTGTTTAAGAAATTGCGCGGCTAGGTGGCCAAGGCGACTCGATTTAGATTTAGGCCCTATAGGGTTTAGATTTCTATAATTATACGATTTAGTCAGAGCCGTGCCAACGTTGATGGTTGCCCTAAATCAATGTTCATTAAATTAATAGAAAATGTCCTAAAAATTGCACAAAAAAAATGCCCTTAATTTTTAAAAAAATATTTTACCGTAGGCGAACTAATAGAAAATGCCACTAATTTTTTTTAATTTTTTTTGTTGCCATAGGCCAATGTTTATTTATTTTTTTTGCTGTAAGCACGGCCTTGAGTTTAGTATCCCTTTAGTATATAGTATTTTTTAAGGTTTAGTATATGTGAAAGGTTTAGTATTTCCTTTTTCGTATTTAGGGTGTAATATTTATTATTTATCATTTTCTATTGTTTAAAGTTTAAAATTTATTTTGGCGAATTTTCTCATAATTGTGTGGATGTCTACGTTAGTTTTAATAATGGTTATGAATGTCCACACATCTAATATTTTTTAAAAAAAATATACGATATATTTTCATAATTATTTATAAGTTTTTAAAATTTATTAAAATTGATATCATATGATAGGAGAAAAATATTTATGATGAAATATATAATTAAATAAAATTTTCATTTGAAAATAAATCATAAAAACATTAAAAGGAATAAGACAATAAAATAATTAAAAACAATAATTATGAAAATATACAGAATTATATTAATTGTCTTTCACAAGTCTTATCACAAGGACTTTTTTACTTCATTTCCCAAACTTGACACAAATATGATCATATGTCTCGTACATCAAAGACAAAACGGTCCAAATTCAGGCAAAACAGTAACAAAAGTGTTATATTTTAAAGAAGTTTTCGAAAGTGTTAATATCCAAATGAAACTTAAAATAAGTAATATCCCATGCAAAAACCTCCTTAATAAACCATTTTTTTCAATATCCTTATTTGAATTGATTTTTGTTATTAAACATTAAACTTTTCTTTATTCTAAATTTCATTAAAATACGAAGGATAAATACAGGGTAGAATACATGGTGAAATACGGTTGAAATACAAAAACCCGACAAAGATTAAAATCTTTTCGGGAAACTAAGCCGGCGAGTTTAGAAAACTCCCGGAGACAAAAGCCCCAAACCGGGGAAACAAGCAAAGAGATGAAATCCCTAAACAAAAGCTAACAAAAAAACCACAGTTTCTTCAATCTTCAACTCACCGACACTTTTTCGAGAACCGAAAAAGGATAGACGGTGACGGAAAAACCTAACTTGGAAAAAGGAGCTCCGTCCGGTGATCAACCGATGTCCGGCGAACGATCCTAACCGGCGCTACGTGTCCCGTCGGACACTGTTTCCATTTACGCCATTCACTCATCGAACAAGAGAAAAAGCCAAAAAGGGTAAACAATTAGATTGAAATGGAATAAAGATCAATTAGAGGATAGGATTCTAGGAATTCTTGTGGCTCTCTTCTACTTTTTGTATTTTTAATTTTTAATAAAGTATAAAATTTCAGATTTTCGCAAAGGGATAAGATTTAACAAGACATAAAGTTTGTGACTTTTCAAAACCCATTTCATATAGTAATTACATGTTTGCAGTTAGTTTTTCAAGATTTTCATGTTATTTTTCAGAATAGAGTTCTTGATTGTTTCCATTTTACCGGGCTTATGTATTTTGCTGATCTTGATGAAGACACTAAGCCAATTAGAGGAGGATTTTTTTGTTTCTGGGTCTGTTATGTAATCAAATTATGAGTTTTTTTATATGTAATATTGATTTGTTGAGTTGGATCTAGATTCTGTCATTGTTATTGATTTTTACTGTTCAATTGATCTCTTACTACTATGGAAGGAACAAAAGTTTGGTATTACAAATTTTCCGATGACTGAGAGATAGATGTGAATTTTCAGATGATTAGCCGGGACGCTCCTGCTTTGTTTTCGAAAGCTTGTGAATTCTTTATTCTAGAGCTAACATTACGAGCTTGGATGCATACTCAATCATGCAGTCGTCAGACCATGCGGCGTTGTGATATTTTTCGGGCCGTAAAGAATTCAGAAACTTATGGTTTCCTGATCGATCTTGTTCCTTTTGGACAGCACTGTGCCATACATCAGGTTAGCTTTCAACTCCTTCGCAATCTTACCAGGTGAATTCACAATTTTTTCAACCAAAATTGTGTTTTTGTTTCACTAAACATGCATCATTCACATTAGTCAGACGATCATTTATGTGCTAAATTGTTCTGTTCAGGGTGTGCTAGAACATGCAGAACCTGAGAAAGTGCTGCCTCCTGCTGAAATGATTTTGCCGGACATGAATGTTCCAATCGATATGAACGAAGTTGAGCAGGTAAATCAGTTTACGTTTTAATTGGTATTACCTGAATGTGATACTAAGTTAGATGTCTTGTTCGTTCTTGCATGCAGGAGAATCTTATAGCCGAGCGCTCTATCATTCATAAAGGGTTTAACCTCAACTCTATCTCCAGGTAGTTTTCTTTGAACTTCTATTCACACAACAACTGCAGTAATTTATAAAATTCTGTTTTCGCAAACATAGTAGTTTCAGATGCACTTAAGATGATATCTAGGAACTAGTTAATATGAGGATATAGGGACAATATTGTTAGAGAACCCATTTATAAAAGAACTTCATGGTAGCTTCGATTTTACAGCAATCGTGCTGGCATCATGGTTGAGACTTATTGTGCATAGAGAGGGGCAAGAGATATTAAGGTGTATCCAAGTATCCAATAGCCATTTGCTGTATATTGTTCCTTAAAGGTTTTCAATTTGATACTTCAAGTTGTTGATTGATACTTATGGTTGGTTTGAGACTTCTCAATGAATGCGATACCGAGCTAATAAACTTTTGGATTACATATAGAAGAACTAAGGAAGCATTTGGTTGTTTGTAGCTTAACATTTGATGTCTATATGGTGTTGGATTGTGCAGTGAACATGATTCTGCTGGAAGCTACTCAGCAAGAGAAACTTAGTTGAAAGACTTAAAGAAATTTGAAGAGAAGTTATCCAAAACTATGTTCACCAAATAGCAACTTATGCCAAAAAAATATAACTATGATAGTTTAAAATAAACTGTTCACTAAACTATGTGTGTATCAACTGTTCTTAATAATAATATAATGTTTAATATGTTCGTTTCTTTGGGCTTGTTTATTAGGCTTAATCATGAATTGAAGAATTTTTTTGTGATAATTCAAGAACATGAATTAAAAAAAAAACTTACTGGGCTTCATTGAACTAATGATTGTTTATCGATGTGCAATAAAAGTTTGTAGTGAAAAAAAAAATTATAATTTAATATTTTATAACTTGTAGAAATAAAACTATAAACCGAAAAATGGAAAACAAAATTAGATCACGCCCACGTGTTCAATTTATTTTAAAAATAGTGTTTGTAAACAAATTTCAAAAATATTCTTGTTTTAATAGTATTGATGTCAACATGGTTATATTTACGAAAAGGCTCAACTTCATTTTCCCACAAGTGGCTGAGAAGGCCAGTTGTAATATACACATGGAATGTCACAGTTTCTTATTTATCGATCTATATATTTAAATCAAGTTTGACCGATAAAAAGTGGTTTCGTAGAACAATCTGTGACTTATATGGAAAAATAAAAAAAATTTGTACTCGAGCCTCTTTTGCAAAAGATACATTCAACGATCGAGAGATATAAGATAAACTAAGAACCTCAAAAACATCTATAAGAAGGTAAAAAGAATATAATTCTGACATAAGGACCGCAATCCACCAGGTTCTCGAACATTCCAACCAAGTATGAACAATATGTCTCGATTCGGATCGAGGATATCTATTTTTCTCTTAGAGATGACATAGGCAGAGTAATCCGTCCATCTCAACATGGAGAGCCGAGAGGCTTCTACGGCAACATTGCATTTCGAAAATCTTTTGTCCCATGTGATCCCTATGACACTATCCGTGGCCACTAACCGGTCCATGATCAATCCAAGAAGCATCGATTTGGCATGTCGGGATTTTGGTTTGCGATCTTCCAAATTTTCGCTTCAAAAAAAACAAGTTGGAGTGTGTCCTCCGAAAAATATATTTTCCGTTGAACACTTTGTCATTCTTTACCTAAACTAAAATGTATTAACATAATAGTTTTTTTTTAATTATTATTTTATAGCATGTACTATACGTTTGGAGCTATCTATCTAAATCTATTTGCGTAAACGAATTTCCGTCGTATAACTAACATCAAAGAGTTCTTCACATTTTTTACATGTTCAAATATATTATATATCTGTCCAGTGTCCTATTTCACATGTTCTAAACTCTAAAGTACAAATCTATGTGTCCAATGTCCCTATTTCATTTTTTATAAAATAAACATTTTTATATCATAACAGAAATCTTCACGTTATGCACATGTTCTCGAGAACAAATATGCAAATTTTTCAATGTCCATATTCTAACGAAACAAATATTTTTATATATGGCTTCGAGTTTTCTTATATGACTTACTTTGCATCTTCTTCCTTACATACGCAAAATGGTAGAAGTGACCATGATCTCTTCAAGCCTAGTCCGACCCAAAAACATAGACCAATCGGGTCGGGCTAAGATCCATCTAACTCCACATGATCTTGACCTTCTTTATCTTGTTTATCCTCAAAGAGGTCTTCTCTTCCCCAAACCCGACCCGAAAACCAGTATCATCCCTCGATTAAAGGCCGCTCTTTCGACTGCCTTAGAGGTTCATTTCCCATTCGCTGGCCGTCTCGTCAAAGTGGACAATCACGAAGACAATACGGTTTCGTTTTACGTCGACTGCGATGGCTCTGGCGCCAAATTCGTCCATGCCAAAGCCGAAACTGTTTCCGTGAATGATCTCCTACAACCTCATGGCTCTGTTCCCGATTTCATAAGGCTTTTCTTCCCCGCGAACGACGTCATAAGCCGTGACGCTCTATTCTCGGAGCCCTTGCTTGCGTTGCAAGTTTCCGAGATGAAAGATGGAGTTTTCATCAGTTTCGGTTACAATCACATGGTGGCCGATGGTTCTTCGTTTTGGAGTTTCTTCCGCACTTGGTCCAAGATTTGTCTAAAAGGTTCCGGTTCTAATTTTCAGCCTCTTGTTCTCAAAGATTGGTTCCTCGACAGGATCGATTACCCGATTCATATTCCGGTTTTAGAGACCGAGACGCCACCAAATCGTGAAACTTCAACTAAAGAGACAGTTTTTCACTTCACAAAGAAGAAAATTTCATATCTCAAAGCGAAAGCCAACGAGGAAATTGGCTCCATTGATCCGAAAATCTCTTCCCTTCAAGCAGTTGTAGCATATCTATGGCTATTAATTATCAGACACAGTGCTCTATACAGAGAAGAAGAAACGCAATGCAAAGTAGCCGCGGATATGAGGCGGAGGCTAAACCCTCCTATAGAGAAAGAGTGTTTTGGGAATGTGACCGATCTAGCTACAGCTACGTCCACCGTGGGAGACTTGTTGGATCACGGGCTAGGCTGGACTGCTTTGCAGATAAGTAAAACCGTGAGGTCACAAACGAATGAAAGTTACAAAACTTTTGCTGAGAATTGGGTTAGAAATGTCACGATCCCAAAAATAGGGGTTGGAAGTAGAATGGCTGATAAGTCTTTGATCGTTGCAAGCTCTCCACGGTTTGAAGTGTACGATCATGATTTCGGTTGGAGTAAACCGATTGCAGCTCGAGCTGGACCGGGTAATGGTATTGGTGGTTTACTTGTAATGTTTCGTGGAGTTGAAGAAGGGAGTATTGATGTCCATGCGGCCTTGACGTCATCGTTATGGTCTGATGTACTATTGAACCTGTTGGCCGAATGATTAATTGGTAAATAAAATAACCCTTTTGGTTAATGAGCATCGCCACAAAAGCTATATAACACTGTATAAAATTTAAACAAATGTGATTGTTTGTGCAAGATTTCTAATAGAGTCCCTCTCTAAAACGGTCGTCGTTCTTCTTCTTCTTCTCTTTACGTATTCATCTCATCTCTCTCCATCTTCATCTCATCTCTCTCCATCTTCATCTCTTTCTCACTTCTTATCTTATTGTTGTAGCTCTTACCAGCGTCATCTTCATCTTACTCGTTCTGAACCATTAAGTTGAAATTCTTCCTCTTTCCAGATCTTATCTTATTGTTTATATTTTTGTTCAATCGTTTTTCACATTTATTCCTCTCTTATTGTTGCAGATCTGAGTCACACCTCCTCTTTCCTTCGTCTCCCTTCTCTTTTTCATCTCGCGCTGCTCATTCCATGGCTGCTCCACTAGCTTTTCCTGGTTCATTTCTCATATTTGCTATCTCGTTTTTTTTTTCAAATTTATGACTTGTTTTGAAACAGATCTGTCAATAATTTATGACTGGATTTCAAATCTGTGTAAATCGAAGGTGTTGCAGAGCTCAAACCAATATAGAGTTAAGTTTCCATCCATTTCCATGGTCTAAAGACCCAAAAGGTATGTCCTTTACTCTTTTTCTTATTTATCTTCGAAGAGTAGACTTCATGTGAAGACTTCATGTGAAGTCTTCATGTGAAATCTGCGGAAAAACATATTTTGT
Source organism: Eutrema japonicum (assembly GCA_030161315.1). Lineage (NCBI taxonomy): Eukaryota > Viridiplantae > Streptophyta > Magnoliopsida > Brassicales > Brassicaceae > Eutrema > Eutrema japonicum. Next base: position 48,274,149 of record BSQW01000011.1, read on the forward strand.
TTTTGTGCATAATTTATTTAGTGTTGAAGTATTTGTGTGTGTTTTATCCAAAAAAGAGAGTAAAAATTACTTTTTTTCATAGGTTGCTGAAACAAAGTTTGAGATATCTTTTGTAATGAGAGTTTATGGTGAGTTTATAATTTTTATCCTTGATGTTATGCTTTTTTTTTTTAAGTCAGAGATTTGTGCATCCGTAAATTGCTTGAGATTGGATTGTTTGTGAAATTTGTCTTCTTTTTGGACTTGTGTTCTTCAACATATACTTCTACATGTATATATGTGGTTAATATGTGTTGTCTTTATTGTATTTTCTTGTTTCCATATTCAGATATGTGAACTCAACTCTATGGTGCTCCCCACTACGCCATGGCTCTACGATGATGCCTTCCACTCCTCAAGCTTGGCGGTTTGATTTAGATAAATTTACACTCAAAGCAGATTATGATGATAACCTCTTCTGAATTTTAATTTTCTTAATGTAGTAGTAGTAATGACTATCTTTTGTTTTGTATCCAGTTCTCATCACAAAACATTCATTTGTAAAGTTAATTTTTGATGCAATATATAAATCTTAATTTGTAATCTTAATTTTCGATGCAATTTTTGATATATATATATATATATATATATATATATATATATATATTTTGCTAGCTACTATTGTAATGGTCATGAAGTGTATGGTCGTAACTATTGTAATTGTCATAAAGTGTATGACCATCTAGTGTAGTGGTCATCAATTATAATGGTCAATGAAACTCGTTTTATGGAGAATGTCTTGCTTTTCTTGTTATACTCATTAAGTAGAATATTATTATGAAGGAAATGTAATGATTCCAAAAGAAATCTTTAAAATGAAACAAAACAAAAAAACAGTCACAATTCAAGCCAAGTAAAACAAACAAAATCACTTTAAACATTAAAAAAGTCAAACACAAATCAAAACAAACAATTCTAAGTACTTAATCGATCGCATAACAATTATTTATTTACCAAATTTCACTTGAAATCTGCATATATGTGCATGTATGTGTATTAATTATGAAGAAGACTTTTTCTGAAGTCTGCATAAATATGTTCAAAGTCTAATCAAACAAGAAAATTGAATATGTTCTAATTATAAACATATACAAATTCCATGATCTAATTATAAACATATACAAATTAAACTTATTCAGAAACAAAAATACAAATGTAGACTTCACTCTGAAGTTTGTCCTAGATAAATGAAGAAGACTTCCAAATGAAGTTTTCTATTACGAGCTAAACGCCTAACCAATCAATAAATTTGATTCACCCATAATTGTCTAGTTAAAACACATAAAATTCATACAACAACAAAAGCACTAGTAAAAATACATACTAGAACAAAAAAAACTCAAAGATTCGTTATAAATATGCTCTAAATGAGTTTTAAAAAAAACGTTATACAGTAGACTTCTATGAGAAGTTGACAAAGAAGACTTTCAAATGAAGTCTTCTATTACGAGCTAAATGCCTAACCAATCAATAAATTTGATTCACCCATAATTGTCTAGTTAAAACACATAAAATTCATACAACAGCAAAAACACTAGTAAAAATACATATTAGAACAAAAAAACTTAAAGATTCGTTATAAATATGCTCTAAATGAGTTTTAAAGAAACGTTATACAGTAGACTTCTATGAGAAGTTGACAAAGAAGACTTCATTTGAAGTCTACATAAATTCTTAGAAGTCTGCGTGTGAAATCTACTGTGGAACATGTTATTTTTGCATTTGACCAAACTGTTGACTTTATAAAAGTAGACTTCTTCATGAAGTCTGCTGAAAAATAGGTTAATTTTTAATTTGACCAGAATCTCATCAGTGTTTGACTTTTAAAGTAGACTTCATTTGAAGTCTACGCTGTTAAAGAAGACTTCTAATGAATTCTACGTCGTTAGAGAAGACTTCAGACTGAAGTCTACTGAAAATGGGTCACTTTGTAATTCAAATACTGAAAGTAGACTTCGTTTGAAGTCTACGAAAAATAAGGTTAGTTTTTAGTTTGACCAAAAATATTCATTGCAGACTTCGTTTGAAGTCTACTTCAGTTTTTGAAAAAATAGACTTCTTTTTTAAGTCTACTCTGAATTTGTAGACTTCATATGAAGTCTACTCAAAAAAAGTTTTTTTTTTAAGTTTGAAATTTTTGTCAAAAGCAAAACTAACTTTCATAAAAAGTCAAAATTTTGGTCAAATACCAAACTGACTTAAAAAAAGACTTCTCTTGAAGACTTCTCCAGAAGACTTCATATGAAGTCTGCCATATAAAAGTCAAAGTTTGGTCAACTACAAAAGTAGCCTCTCTTTTTCGGAGACTTCATATGAAGTCTACGGGTGATTTTTTTGTTTTCAAAGGATAACTCACAGACTTCACCTGAAGTCTCCAGACTTCACCTGAAATCTCCTTACAAAAACAAAAAAATAGTCAATTGCAAAACTAACCTATGGTTGACTAGGAGACTTCAAATGAAGTCTACGATGAAGAGTAGACTCAAATGAAGTCTACTATCGCAAAACAGATCTGAAAATTAACGAAAATGAAGTGAATAATTACCTAGATCCGGTTTGAGGCTGTTTTGAGCTTCGTCGAGTGCCCAAAACAATGTGATTAACCAATATCAAAGAAGTCCAGTCCTTCTTATGCAATAGCTACCGAAACAAGCAAGATTTAAGAATTTGTAAATTTTGAAAACGAAAATGAGAGAGTTTTTTGGATGAAAATGGAGAAGAAATGGAAGATTATGAGTTTATGAGCATAAAGATGAGGAGTTAGAGCCAAAGAAATTGGTTGGAGAAGCATTTAGAGGTCGAAATTGGTTGTTCATGGTGGTTGAGACAATTGAAGAAGATGGTATTTTTGTAAATAAGTGGATATCCAAAGGTGTTTTGTGTATTTTTCAGAATGTAGCAGACTTCAAAAGAAGTCTACTCATTTTCTCAGAATGGCATTTTCGTGAATATCGCAAGCTGGAAGGGTGTAATGGACACAAAATGGCATTTGTTGAGGAGAAGGAAAAAAGAGGTTATATTTGGGTTTGACCTCAAATTTTAGGTCATTTTTGCAAGTGCCCCAATTTAAAAATTCTACGAAGCCCAAATGGTTTTTTTTTGTTTTTGTTTTTTGGTCGGATAAAAAAAACCCTTTGCTAACATGTAAAAAACAATGTTATTCACTTGAACAATGTATTTTTTTGTGTGATCAGTTTTGTAACAAAAAAAAATAGGTGTATTAAGGGCCCTTTTTTCTCTACCGCTCTGGGTCTTGCCGATGATTGAGCCGACGCTGGATGTAAGCACCAAGTTAGATGCTCACAAGGGTCAAAACAATTCGGATAAACAAGATCCTTAGGGAGCGAAATGATTGGAATGATGCAATGAAAGGTGGATCGAAGATTGCCACTCAAAAATGTAAAAGCCTTTGTGACGAGATCATATCTCTTTAGTATTAGGAGACACACTCAGTAATACTTAGAGGACACACTCGACTAAGGACAAAGAGAAGACAAAGTTTCTTCAAAAGAAAACTTAGAATATTTCATTGATTTAAGAAGAAGCGTGAATACAAATGATAGAGAACATGAGTTTTTAATAGGCTCAGCTGAACAATGACCCAACGGTCTAAAATGCTATAATAAGAAAGCCTATACACGAAATAAAAGAGATATATGACCCATTGATAAACTAGCCATTGTAGCTTTATAAAGGCTTGGCCAAATAAGAAAACTTGGAGTGCCACCTTGTATCTTGAAAGCTGGATGATATATCCGTGTGAGGAGAGTCTCTTGATCATGTAGAGTCTCCATAAACTGGCTGGAAACAAAAAGAGCCGTTGTAGTTTAATGGTCCAAGGTGTGAATGCATCCAAAAAGGGAAATTCATATTTCCCTTTGAATGTTGGACCAATCTGAATCATGCTGTGTTTCTAGACTCGTTCAAGACTTTTTGGTGAAGATAGAGTATCTCCTAGACGCCACACTATATTTTATAGAAAATATAACTAGTCGGATATATGACTTGGCATAAATAGATCTAGATAGGGAAAGTGGAGGTATGGATGGATCTGCATGATCCAATGGTTAAAGATGCAGCTATAAGAGTTCTTAAGAGCCTCTGGTTGAACTAGAATATCTTGGACGCCAGACATAGCTTTTCAAGGATCCAAATACGGTAAGTTAAGTTTAAGGTCCTTCGGTTCGGATGCTCGGTTCTGATTGGGTCTGAACCCGTATAGGTCAGGTCTGAGCTGGTCTTGGATCCTTGATAGGTCAAGAATATGAGACGGGTCGGTTTTGGGCTGAAATCCTTCAATTTGGGAAAATGCTTCATAATCTCCGGCTCATATGCATTATCAGATGGTATGGTCGAGAGCATGGACTGTCACTACAATAAAATATACGTTTTTCGAAGAAAAAACGTCTGTCGGTTAGAACTCGTCGTAAATTGATTTCCGTCGGAAATCTCTCGGAAATCGTAGGAAATTTATGACGGATTTTAGTCTTCAAAAACTGGTCGGAATATTTCTAACGGATTATTGACGGTCGTATTTTTGACAGATGTTTTTATTGGAATTACGTGTAGGAAAGTTGCCGGAAAGCCGTCGGAAAGAAATATTTCCGACGGGCTTTGTTTCCGACGGATTTTTGTCGGAATATTATGTCGGTAATCCGTCGGATAGTTGTCAGAAAGTTTCCGACAACTTTTCGATGGATTTTTTCTGACGGATTTCCGGCAGCAGTCTATAATTTGTTTTTAAAAAGATTTTTTATAATAATTAATAAATTAAATCATAATTTTTAATTATATTCATTAAAATAATTTATAAATATTAAATATTCATAATTAAACATTCTTAAATAAAAGTGATAAAAAAAAGAAAATTTAGTTCGGCAAGATATCGGGGAATGCTACATTCATAGTCTTCTACAAATCGGTGAGCTCCTGACAAGTTGAGTTGTGAGCGGACTGCAACTCTTCGTGTGTGGACATGCAACTCACCGACCTTCGCGTCACGGTCTTTCACCGTTTGCGCGAGCCTCACGATTTCGTCTTTGTACTCCAAAGCATATCGAGGAACCGCCGAGGAAGAAGATTCATGGGTCGGAAGTCCGCCCAACCCAGAGAATCGACCTTTGACTTGTCGAGTTTCCTACGAAAGTTTATAAAAATTATTAATGAAATTACGAAAGAAAAAAAATTAATGAAAAGAAATCAAAACTTACACCGAGAACAATCTCGTTGATCTCTTCCCGGAATAACTCGTTCGAGGACGACGATTCGTCGAGAGTGAGCTGCGACATCGCAACTTCATGTTCCAGCTTCTTCTTCTTGCTATGCTCTACAACTTTCCGCATCCCCAAATCCTGGATCACACCAGTTTTTTTGTTGGTGTGCCTACTCTCGATGACTTTAAGGTAATCGGGAGCGGCTTCGCCTATGAAATTTTGTTAAATAAAATAATAATAAAAACGAAAATAGTAATTAAAAATTGAAATTATACTTACCATTTCTATCGCTTCGTGTTCGACGGTCTTTGCGCCCCCGTTGTGAATGTAGATCCTTTTCCCTCCTCGTTCGCTCTTCTGGTTCTTCGAGTTGTTTGCGGAGACCTTCTTCGTCAAATGCTTACTCCAGTACTCACAGAAACCCTTCTAGACGTCGTCCTCAAGGTCCTTCGGCTTGGCTTTGTTATGCACCACTTCTGCTTCCACTCGTACATGTGGTTTGAGTATTGAAGCGCGACGTACTTATCGAAAGTGGCAATTACATTCCGCGTATCCATATGGTTCCACGTGAATTCTTGCTACATAAAAAAAACACATATTGTTATTTTTCAAAATTAAAATTGACAAAATGAACTAAAAAAAGAAAAAAAATCTAAAAATTACTTACCGCGAAAGTATGGTGCCACAAGTCATTCTCGTCGGCAGGCATGTCCGAGTACTTCTCGTACGGTTTGTCCAACATGTTGTGGAGCATCCGCAATATCTCCTTTGAGGTCTCAGACAACAACTTAAACCTGAAAATATTAAAAAAGAAAGAAATAAGTAAGTTAAGATTGAAAATCTAAAAAAATGAAACAATAATCGAAATTTCACTTACCAACTTCCGTCCTCTAACTTCGGGCGAGACGGATGCAATGGTCCCGATTGGGCTGCTGGACAAGATCCTCGATCCTAATCCAGCTCCGAGCAGCGAATTGCTGGGACTCCAGGACTTGAGTTCCAGAGCTCAATCCGCCAGGAGGCCTAGCCCGAGAAACCCGAGAACAGCGTCCTTCGGAGCCCAAACGGAGAGAGTCCTCGTTATTCCTGCCGGAAAAACATAAAAACATTAGTACATTGGAATTTGAAAATTCCAAAAATTCCTAAAAATTCAAAAATTTCTAAAATTTCCGAAAATTCAAAAATTCCCGAAAATTCAAAAAAAAAAATCAAAAATTCCCAAAAATCTCACGTACGTTCCCGAAAATTCAAAAATTCCCCAAAATTCTCGAAAACTTACGAAAATTCCCAAAAATCGTATTTACTAAATTTTAGTAAAAACGTTTTTAATACAAATAAAAGTTTTCAAAAACGTTTTAAAATATATATTTTGGATTCTGAAAGTTTCGATTCTAATTTTCTAAATACTAAAAAACATTTTTAGTATTATAAAAATGTTTCTAATAATAATAGCAATTTTAAAAATTCAAGAAAATGTTTTCTAAATCTAAAATTCTCAATCTAACAATTCTAATATCCTAAACCCTAACAAAAATCAATCCACCAAAAAAACTCCACAACAAATCTCATTCCAACCTAAAAAACTAACCACCTAAACCTAAAAACTATCAAAACTAACAAGATTTACAAAAAAAAACCATAAACACTTACAAATTACCCATGATTGATCGTGATGAATGAAGGATTTAGAGAGATTGGGAGTTAAAACTTCTGATATCGACCGATTTTACAGAGAGAAGACGGAGAAAATCCATAAGAGAGAGAAAACGAAAAGGAGAAATGAAGAGAAGAAGTATGTCCGCGAATGTTAAATCTACGGATTTTCGACGGATATATCCATCGGAATTTTTTAAAAAATTGGTTTAGGCGGTTAATCTTCCCGCGATCACGAAAAAACCAAAGTCCGTCTCTTTATTTTATATTTGTAAAATAATTATAAAAAAAAAATCCGACGGATATGGGAATATATACCATATATTCTTTGCATGTGTTTCTATTGGGCCGTCAACCAACACATGTCGAAGGACCCTAAATCCGTCGAAAATCCATCGGAAATTTTCGACGGATTTAGGGTATATTTGGGGTTTAGGATTACATAATAAGGATTAACTATCCCTAACCTATATTTTTTATTCAAAAAAATTGTTAAACAATCAATGTTAAACACTTTCTATGAATTTATTAATTTTACAACATAAAATTTAAATATTTCACATAATATCTATATACCTTATACTATAACTTATACTAACACCTATAACTTATACTAACACCTCTATCAAATTTTATAAAAATCTATAACACATTTTTATTTTGAATTTTGACAAGTTGAAGCTATTGTATATACATCATACAATTGTTTGTCTACAATTTATACAAAAAACTAAACCCTATACCCTAAACCACAACTGTTTGTCGGATATGGAGATTGAAAGTGCAAAACATGATTTAAACGAGGTAAACGTGTTTAATAACATATGTATACTAATCCGTCAGACATCTGTCAGAAATTCCGACGGATGTTACTTAACATTTGTTTCCGGTATTCGACGATATGACGACGTAAAGAACAACCTAAAAAGACTAATTCTCTAAAGATTTAAGAATCTTTAAGATTTAAATTGATATCATTTTTAAGAATTTATGTGTATGGTTTAGAAAATCTCTACAATATATATTGGATTTTATTTAAAATTTTAATTGAATACATCAAACTTTTTTTTTTAAAAGAGCATGATTTACAAATATAAGTTTTAATAACTCCAAATTTTAAAACATCATTTATAATTGTGATTGGAATTAAATTCTCTAGTAGGATAATTTTATCTTCCAAATAACAAATATCTAGTACAAGTCAAACTTTATAAAACATCCACATAACTAATATCTTCCAAATAACAAATATCTAGTACAAGTACATATTTTACAATGTGAAACGCTTTATAAGATAAGTAATCAGATTATGCTGAATCAGATGTTTTCCCACATTCGTCAAATTCTTCTTCTGAATCCTCAAATACCCGATCATCGGCATGTACGGTTAAATCAACAACGAGGCCGACCTCAAGAAAATGTTCGATCGAACCTAAACCTACAAAGCTTTGCTGGAGGGGGTTCATGATCGTACATCCCATGAACCCTACCTCTCGGGTTTATCGATGTGACTGTAATCCACGGGTCTTGCTTGTTTGTCACTCGAGGATAGGGAATATAGCATACCTACATCATGTAATAAATTCATATAAAAATCTAACCACGAGAATGCAAAAATACTAACAAATAAACGTATAAGAATAAAATGAACCTGGTCTGCTTGTGAAGCAAGTACGAATGGCTCGTATTTCTAGAGTCGCCTTCTGCTATGTAATGATGTAACACCAAATTGGTCATCTTGCACACCGCTTCCTACTAATGGGTCGTACCAGTGGCATAAAAATGCAACGCATCGCAAGTCGAGCATTCCTGGATAGTGAACATCCAAAATCTCACGTACGACACCATAGTATACAAGATCACCAGACTGAGTAGATACACCGTAATCTGAAGTTGACCCACTCTTATCATACCGAAGAATCTTAAAAGCGTAGCCCCGTGTGCTATACATCACATGTGAATGCACGATTGCTAGTGGAAAGCGCACAATTTCTTCTAGGCACGTGAGAAATCTTTGTCCGTTAGCCGACTCTGTCGTGACCTACACGAATCAAATAAAAAAATTAATTAAATCATTCATTATATATGATAGTTAAAAACAAGACAATTAAAACACTTACATAATCTCTTAACCAACGTCCGAACTCTTCCTGTTTGAGCTCGATTAGCTGGTCCTCTGTTTTGTTCGGAAATGCAAAACGTTGATAAGCCATATATATCATGTGAGATTGAAGCGATCATCACGTTAACATATATATATATATAATCAAGGACCCAATAAGTAATTAATAATTTGGTTCAATATAATACATCTCATATTCTTCAACTCCCACTACAAGAAAACACCCTTTTTGCAACGAACGATATCGTTGTAAAATCGTTGCAAAAGAGGGTTTGCATCGAATTTGCGACGAAACAAAGATCGTTGTTAACTGATCGTCGCAAACCACAAATCGTCGTAAATTCGTCGGGAAAGTACGAGGGAAACAAATTCGTCGCTAAATCGTCGCTAAATTTCCGTTGTAAAATCGTCGTAAATATTACATTGAAATTACGACGAATATGAATACGTCGTAAAAACGATGGCAATTCGAAGGGAAATCTTTCATTGTAAAATCGATGGCAAAAAATTATCGTCGTTAATTCGTTGCAAATCAATCGTCGTAACATCGTTGCTAAATAATCGTCGCAACATCGTTGCTAACAAATCGTCCTAAAATCGTTGCTAAATAATCGTCGCAACATCGTTGCTAATAAATCGTCGTATAATCGTTGTAAATTAGCCACAATGTTATGACGATTAATTAGCAACGAATCAACGAGGATTATTGTTTACCATCGAATTAACGACGATTCTATATATGATTTTTATTATTATTTTTAAAATTTTATTAATTTCGAAATTATAAAATAAAAATTTAAAAATAATATATAAAAATATTTTATTAAAAAAAAAATATTATAATCTGTTACAAAAAAAAAACCAAAATTAGAATTCGAAATCCTAAATCTAAATAACTATATCGTAATCGTCGAGATTCACATCGTCTTCGGGACGTCTCGACGAACCGGATGTGCCTGCCGCTGCCGCTGCATCTGCCTCTGCTCGGAGTCTTCGCTTTTCCCGTAGCATGTCCTGCATTGTCGGGTTCCCTGTTGCCAAGATGTCGAAGAGTTCTTCATTCTGCGTAGCATCCAGTTCAACCCGCTGCTGAAGACTCGCAATCTTCGCCTGATATGCCTGAGACCGAGTAGCCTCGGTCTCAACCCGCTCCTGAAGACTCGTAATCGTGGCACGTAACACGACTGGATCATCTTCTGGCGATCGTCGTCGCGGAGCATATGAAGAAGCAGCCGAGACATCTCGAATAGATCCCATCCCGACAACCTTCCCCTTTCTCTTAGGGGCAACCTATATTTAAATTTACAATTAGAAATTTTTAAAAAATCAAAAACTAAAAATTAATAAGTACTAATTATTCTATATACCTGCTCGAAGATCCGGTCAATATCGGGTGTGGTCAACCCTCCAGACATGACCGACGAACCACCTGGAGATAGCTGTTGAGAGAGCTGTGTCTCTCGTTCGGTGACTTTGGAAGTCACCTCATTGAAGATGTGCTCGGCAGTCTCGGAAACAAAAGAATCATACTTCTTCCGGTGCGTCCGCTCAAAAACCCTGGTCATCGGAGGGAGTACACCTCCGTCTTCGGCGGCCTAAAGAAAAAAACTATGTTATTGACGAAGTAAATTAAATAAATAAATTAATTTAAATAAATTTAATTACCATCTGTAGACGAACACCCGCAAAAGGTGTTTGCCCAGCTGTATGAGGCAGAGCCTTGAGTCTCCCGTCCGAATCAACGGTGTTGCGGGAAGCCGAACACTTCTCAGCAGTGATGATGGATTTCGGATCCATCCAATACCGCACCAAGCCGTCCCAAACGGCTTTATCCATGTGCATGGGCTTTGCTTCATCGCCATCCTTCTTCCATGCTTTCTTCCACTCACCAACCACGCCTTGGATACGAAACTTCACCCTCTCAATAAATAAAGTTTCAACCTCGCCATGAAGCGAAAGATCCCAGTGATATTTTTGCTGCATGAGAAACAAAAATAATTACATATTTTATAAAATTAAATTAAATATATATTTAAATATAATTAAAATAATTATGGGAGAAAAAAATATTTTTTCCATACGTACCGCAAACATCTTGAACCATGTCTCCTTGACGTGTAGAGGAAGCTGGGTAAAATTGGTATGCGGCTCGATAAAATAAGACTTGATGATGTCGGAAACGGTGCGTCCAACTTTGGATTCAACTCCAAACCTGAAACAAAAAATTGTAAAATTTTGAATTGTTAGAAATAAATATAAATATGTAATAATAAATGTAAAAAAATATATATTTATATATATTACCATTCCGACCCGTCAGCATGATCCGGATCTAATCTTTTAAGCCTATGACGGCCCGGCTGCGCAAGCAAATCATGAACCGTCATGTGTGCATATGGGGCCGGGGCATGGCCTCCAGGTTGCGGAATCTGAGGTGGTAGTGGAGGCGGCGGAGCACTCTGTGGTTGCGTCACCGGGACGAAATCCGTCTCTGTAGCCTCAGAAGACACGGGCACCCCGGTACCCGAAGCATCACCAATCTCTCTCAAAAACTGAGCGTAATGTGCACGACGTTGGCCCATCTGCATAATAATGAAACAAAATTACTATCTATAAACATCAAGGCATTTTTATTATTATTTTCGCAAAAAATTACTATATAAAAAAAATTATCTATACTAATTAATTAAAAACATTTAAAAAAAAAATTTACCTTTTTTCGCAAAAATTTCGATTGGAAGTTATGAGTAGTATTTTTTTTGAGGAGTTTGTAAATGAAATCGAAAGGAACTCGCGTGTATATATAAGATTACTTGGCGTCGCTATATCGTCGCTATATCGAGGCAATCAAACCGTAGCTAATTCGTCGCTAAATTGCAACGATTTTGTGACATTCATACACGCGGAAGTTTAATTGACCGACACGCCGTATATTTTATGACAAATCGTTGCGAAATCGTCGCAAAGTTGCATCGATTTTGCGACATTCAGTGTTTGCGACGATTTAGCCACGATTTGTTCAATTCGTTGCTAAATCATCGCTAATTTGCATCGATTTAGTGAGGATATTTGTAAAATCGGTTTTAGGGTTTAGGTACAAAATTGTACCGTCGATTACAACGTTCCATAAACAACTTGACATGTTTACTGTAAATCCAAATTCATGAAATTATCAATAAGTTCATCGATATTGAAAAATAAGTAAATCATATAGTTTGCGTATATGTTAGAGATTATTAATACAATGATTCAGTTTGTGGATATTACTGTGATTGACCGAGTTTTCATTTTCGGACAATTCTATAAAGTCACGATCAATTTCATTGAAAGATGCATAATACAATGAGATGGTAATACGTTAGGGTTTAGGGTTTAGGGCAAAGGGTTTAGGGTTTAGGGTTTATGACAAATCGTTGCGAAATCGTCGCAAAGTTGCATCGATTTTGCGACATTCAGTGTTTGCGACGATTTAGCCACGATTTGTTTAATTCGTTGCTAAATCATCGCTAATTTGCATCGATTTAGTGAGGATATTTGTAAAATTGGTTTTAGGGTTTAGGGTATAGGTACAAAATTGTACCGTCGATTACAACGTTCCATAAACAACTTGACATGTTTACTGTAAATCCAAATTCATGAAATTATCAATAAGTTCATCGATATTAAAAAATAAGTAAATCATATAGTTTGCGTATATGTTAGAGATTATTAATACAATGATTCAGTTTGTGGATATTACTGTGATTGACCGAGTTTTCATTTTCGGACAATTCTATAAAGTCACGATCAATTTCATTGAAAGATGCATAATACAATGAGATGGTAATACGTTAGGGTTTAGGGTTTAGGGCAAAGGGTTTAGGGTTTATGACAAATCGTTGCGAAATCGTCGCAAAGTTGCATCGATTTGTTCAATTCGTTGCTAAATCGTCGCTAATTTGCATCGATTTAGTGACTATCACATTTAGCGACGATTTAGCGACGATTTCTTTGAAATCCCTTAAACCCCAAACTAAATCCCATTTCCGATCACCACTCATTTCCCACCGTTGTTGGGGCAATTAATAAATTACATGACACATAGACACATATGTCTCGTAATTTATTAATCAGCGCACCTACGGCGGAAAATGAGTGGAGATCGGAGATGGAATTTAGTTTGGGGTTTAAGGGATTTCATAGAAATCATATCACTTAAATTTCACAATAACTACTCGATCACAATATTATATTAATACATTAAATTCACAATAATTACTAGCTAGCGCGGTCACTCTGATTCATTTTCGGACGAAGAGTAGTACACATCCGTTTCTTGATCATCTGGTTCATCACTTTCTTCGAACTCATCTTCCTCATCTTCTTCCTCTGTATCGCTTGGGAGATATTCAACTTGCCTGTTTTGAGGATCTATCAAAAGGATGTCTTCATTGCTCTCATTTAGTTCTGGCATATCAGAGCAATGATCTTGCTGCATTGGTAGTTCCTCATCAACCCCCACAATTCGACCCCTCGGAGAAACTTTTATAACTGATAACCATGAGATACGGGTGGTGCGAACTCGCGGATATGGAACAAAGCTGACTTGTTCTGCTTGTGATGCTAGGATAAATGGCTCATACTTATTGTAACGTCGCGATTGGTTGACATCTACTGCCCCAAATTTGTTTTTACGGACGCCTCGATCAACTGTTGGATCGAACCAGTCGCATTTGAACAGAATGCATTTCAAACCTAAGCAACCAGGGTACTCAACTTCAATTATGTCTTGCAACACTCCATAAAAATCTATTTCGCCCCGCACACATACCCCGTAGTTGGCAGTAGCTCTTTGATTTCCGTATTTGAATGTATGAAATATATATCCGCGTGTGCAATACATGGGTGCACTCGTTATCTTCGATATGAGGCCTTTTATTAACTCATGGAACCAGAGTAGATATGCGGTGTCCCCATACTCGACCTATATCATTAATTAATTTAATTAAAAAAGTAATCAAAATATGTATTAGGTTAATTGTCCAAGTATTAGTAATTAATCAGATCACTTAAAATTTTACGTATTTGCGTCTTCAACCACGGGGCAAAATGTTGATCTTTACGCTTGTTGATTTCATCGTCTGAGATTACTTCAATGACTTCTCGGACTTGTCTAACAAATTCACTGCATACAAAAGTATTTGTAATTGGTATAAAGCTAGCATATATATAATTTAGCCATATATATAAGACGTATGTTTATACACTTACGTCTCAAATTGACTAACTTCTTCGCAATTTAAGAGGATATACGTTTGTGCACTATGATGGTCTTTTTCATTGGCAAACCAAACTGACTTCACTCTTCCATATAATCGACCGATTGAAGAAAAGATATCTGGGACACCTTCATTAGCATATGTTCGGCCTACACCTCCATCATCATATCGCCGTGCTGCCCTTTTCCGTGTGCGAACCTTCGAGCCAAAATAGTACCCCGTGAAGTGAGAAGTTTCTTCTGTTAAACTTCCTGCTACTATTGAGCCTTCAACTTTGGCTAGATTTTTAGCCTTCCGCTTCAAATGTCCCATGAATCGCTCGAATGGGTACATCCATCGATACTGCACAGGTCCCCCAAGTTCTGCTGCGTGAGGTAGATGAATAGGTAGATGTTCCATAACATCAAAAAAGGCTGGGGGAAATATTTTCTCCATGTTGCACAACAAAATAGGAATACTAGCATCAAGTTGTGCAATAACATCTTCTGACAAAGTACGGGTACAAAGATCCCGAAAAAACCCTCCAATGCATGCAATTGCTTCGTGTACATTTCCTGGTATAAGTTCAGCAAATGCAAAAGGAAGTAGTCGTTGCATAAAGACGTGACAGTCATGACTCTTCATCCCGGAAAACTTTTGGCCATTCTCAACACATTTAGCTAAATTAGATACGTACCCGTCCGGGAACTTCACATCAGATGTCGCCCATTTGAACAAAGCTGACTTTTCTTTTGCACCCACTCGAAATATGGGGACATGTGCTTTC
Organism: Eutrema japonicum; assembly: GCA_030161315.1. Classification (NCBI taxonomy): domain Eukaryota; kingdom Viridiplantae; phylum Streptophyta; class Magnoliopsida; order Brassicales; family Brassicaceae; genus Eutrema; species Eutrema japonicum. The sequence continues at coordinate 48,289,200 of BSQW01000011.1, forward strand.
CCATTGCTTGTAATATGTAACTCATTCCGACAACAAAGATCAGGCAAGTCTAACCTTGACTTACTGCTGTCTTTAGTCCTTCCACGCACGTTTAACAATGTATGCATGATGTTATCAAAAAAGTTTTTCTCAATGTGCATGACATCCAAATTGTGTCTAAGCAAATGATCCTTCCAATACGGAAGCTTCCAGAATATGCTTTTCTTATGCCAATTGTGATGCTCCCCATATCCATCCGGCATATTAGCTGGAGTGTGCCAATTTCCACCACGATTGACTGTTTTCAATGCACCATAATGATCAATTTCTGCTTCTAGATCTTCCCCGGAAATATAAACAGGAGGAGGAACACGAACAGTTTTGTTCTTTCTAAACAACCGCTTATTTCTTCGATATGCATGATGAATCGGTAGAAATCGGCGGTGACAATCAAACCAACTTGTTTTCCGACCATGTTTCAATTGAAACGCATCTGTCCGATTGCGACAATATGGACATGACAATCGCCCATGCGTAGTCCAACCTGATAACATCCCGTACGCAGGGAAGTCGCTTATTGTCCACATAAACACCGCACGCATTGTAAAATTTTTTTTCCTTGCAAAATCATATGTCCGAACTCCGGTATACCACAACTGCTCCAATTCCTGTATCAGAGGCTGCAAAAACACATCAAGGGAACGCTTCGGATGCTTCGGACCTGGTATTAAAATACTCATGAATAAAAATTCCCTTTGCATGCACATATCTGGGGGTAGGTTGTAAGGCGTTAGGATTATTGGCCATAAATAATATTGCCTACCAGACATACCAAATGGACTAAATCCATATGTGCAAAGACCAAGATACACATTACGTTTCTCTCTAGCAAAGTCTGGATGTACCGTCTTAAAGTGGTTCCACGCTTTTGCATCTGAAGGATGAGTAACCTCCTCATCTGTTTGCAAATGATCTGCATGCCATCTCATCGATGCAGCTGTCCTCTCAGACTGATACATTCTTTTTAATCTATCAGTTATAGGAAGGTACCACATCCGCTGGAACGGTACCTTACTCCGACCAGTACCTTGCGGCTTATATCTTGGCTTATGGCAAAATCGACATTCCAGCAAATTATCATCATCTTTCCAAAAAAGCATGCAATTGTCAACACAGACATCTATCATCTCAGAAGGCAACCCAAGACTATAAACCAGCTTCTGTATCTCATAGTAAGTTTCAGCAGCTAAATTGTCCTCTGGCAAATACTCTTTAATCAAATCAGCCCAATCATCCATGCAAACCTCAGCTAAGTTATGATCAGTTTTAATAGTCATCATCCTAGCCGCCAACGACAATTTAGAATGTCCTTCTCTACATCCATCGTAGAGTGGCTGATTTGCAGCATCTAGCATATCATAAAAAAAATTTGCATCTAGATTGGGTTCCTCATCATGATGATCATGTGCAAATGTACTTACGGTTTCATGAAATGCATCCGTAACCATGTCATGAATCCTATCATTATCTTCACCATGCTGCTCCGCATGATCATCAAATTGATTAAAATTATTTGACTCATCAAAATTCGATGCTTGATAATTGCTACTACTACTAGCTGCATTTCCCCCATGACCCTCTCCATGATAATACCATATATAGTAATGCGGCATAAACCCTCTATTTAATATATGCGACCACACCTTCGAGATAATGATAAATTTCCTATTCAAGCATCTGGCACAAGGACAGTACATCTTACCACTGTTAATCGTATTATGTATACTTCCTGCCTGATGCATGAATCCCTCCACCCCATCACTGAACTTCTTTGTTAGCGATCCCTCTGAATCAAGACGATTATACATCCATCTTCTAATTTCGTATATTGACATTTTTTGTTGGTCAGAAAGAAGTAAATGTTTTTGAATATGAAATTTTTATTATGAAGTTGGCCACTATATATAGATTTTTATTTTCATTACCATCGAATTACCTACGATTTTACATCGATTTCACATCGATTTTACAACGAATCTAAAAATGTTTACATCGACTTTACAACGATATTAAACATGTTTACCTAACCGAACACCGTGAGCTTAAAACATGCTCACCTAACTTATTAATCGTTGGGAAATCGATGTAAAGTTCAACTTATAATAATCATTGCTAATTCGTGAGTAATTTTACGACGATATTGCAACGTTTTATACAAACCTCGGTAAATCGTCGCTAAGTTACAACGATTTTACGACGATTTTGATTATCGTCGTAATGTCGTCGGTAATCGTTGTCTAATCGTCGCTAATTCGCGACGATTTTACAAAGAAACTTTTCGTCCCAAGTTTGCGACGATTTTACGACGTATTTTAAAATCGTCGTAAATTCGTCGCAAAAACGATGGCAATTTGCAACGAAATAAAATCGTCGCAAAAAATCGTTGCAAATTGCATGTTTTTTTATAGTGAGATCCGTCGCAGTTTGTGAGAATATACATATGCAATTGATCTCGCTCATGTGTTGAAAGTCTCCGTTTCTTGCTTATTCTACTAAATCTTCCAATCTCTAAGAATATATGAGGAACATAGACCGGATAGAAAGGTATTACGCCTCCGTCATCATCTTGAGCTGTTCTACGACTCTTCGAAAAGAACTTTATTAATCATGAAAAATAAACTGGATAATGCACTGGTTTTAACGAGAAGAACAAACTCATGAACATTCACTACCTTCTCCAGAAAAAAAATCAGGTACTATACTTCCATTGTCATCAACATCATCGCTGATTCCCACACCAATTGACCTAACTGCAGCATTTTGATCATCTTTTGCACGGATATCCTCCGGGTAGAATTTACCACAGTTATCCTCGACTTTTCCTTTGTTCAACAAAACTAGATCATTTTCATGGGTGACAAGTCCCTGCCACACAGGTTCAGTGCGCATCAAACTTAGCTCCACTGCATCCATCAATTCCCCGTCATATCGAGCAACCAAATCAGGTTCCTTGGTCCTGCTGTATGTTTCAGCCATTGAGAGACCCATCGGATCATCTGAAGCGGCAACAGGCTCAGTGCCTTTTGCTAGCACATATTGCTCACCAGAGAAAGAAGATTCCTCCTCGGCAAATGAATGATCATCATCATTCTTGGTTTGACTTTTATCCTGTGTATCAGGAACACTTCCGTGCTCTGTGCCTTTTTCATTTTCGCTAGGATAGTTACTCATGAACTTTATTAATCATGAAAAATAAATAATCTCCGTGAATGATATAATATTATTATTATTTTATATTCAATGTCTAAACTTTTCATTATTTAACAACGTTTACAAGGACGGATGCTTCTTTCCGACAAGCTTTACTAACTGTTATTTTCTTTCTTCGTAATTTTCTTCATGATAACAATACCATATGCTATATCACTTATTTGGTAATTTGTAATTTGGTACTTTCTGAACTCACAAATTTGATTGGATCATACCACTTATATTGAAAACATTCGTAGAAATCCCTCAACTTATGATAAGACATTATCTAAATCTTTTTGATGAAAGTGTCAACGAAATAATAAGGATAAAACATAATTTATGGGCGACTGTTCTTCAGATTTCTCTCTTCTTTCAAATTAGTATCTCTTCCATAACAGCTTCCACCAGGGCAATAGTATTCTAATTTTTGCATAAATTTTATAGCTCAATTCATGATTCGGTATAATTGAAATACCAAAATGATTGACATACCAAAGGAAATGAACATATGTAAGTTAGAGGAAGAAGAAAACTTGGAGAAGCTTTCGTTGGAGAGAATGATAAAGATGAAAAATTAGAGAGACTAAACCTTAACTTCACTCTTCTTACTAATTAACCTAACTTGACACCTAATATTCACTAACTTATGGAATCTACTACACACAATTCTTATCCATTTATCTCCATTCTACCTCTTAATCACATCCACTCAAATTCATTTAATTTATAATTTCCTTAAATTTAATAAATGACTACTTTTTAAAATTATTTTTTGGATAATAATTTCATTAAATAGTCTAATGGGCTTTAGCTGAATACATCCGATAAGATCGTCGGCAGATCGATCAACAGTTTGTGATAAAAAAAGATTAATTTTAATATAAAAGATACATGTTCCAAAATGTGAAGAAAACCAAAATTTCCTTCAATTGAATCTATGAATTGAAAGCTACAAAAGGGCTTGACGAGATCAGATCTGCAAAATTTTACTCATGATCTGAAAAGATGGAGAGGATAGAGAAAGGTAAGAGACGATCAGGCTGATCTAGCGGGTCCGATAAGAGAGAACCACCACACGCAGCGGAAACTGACCATGCATAAGCAACATAGACAGACGAATCTGGAGGGATCTTTTCCGAAATGCGAATGGGAGGAGAACTCAGGATAGGAACATCCAAGATGTTTTTCGATGATTTTGAGACAAATTTCAGTCTAGTAAAATGAATGTTTTTGTAGTGTTAGTATTAAGTCTACTAAACAAATCAAACATACAAATACATCTACCACCCCCAAACAAAGCTACCACATCTAAACAAAATAACCAAGAGGTTGTAGTGGGGTGGTTCCCATTCAGGATGAGTTTCGGCTATGTTGGTATAGGCCGGAGATCGAATCCCCCTGGATGCGGAATTATCACACTAACTCTTGGTCAAGTGGAACATCATAAGTGGGCTGTGTCACTCCCATTCGGAAAATTAGTCTGGACCCGTTAAGAACCTGGAATTACTTCCGAATTTAATCAAAAAAAAAAACATCTAAACAAAAATCTACCAAATAACTGTACGGTTCTCTAATCAATTCTATCGTTCAACAAACAAATTTACTGTTTGAAATAAGTTCATTATACTCAAACTAAGTCTATTATCCTCAGACTAAATCTGCCATCATTATCTGATAGACGTTTTTTGGCAAACTTATCTGTTTTCCCATGCTTTTTGGTAAATAAAACCAACTTCTGTCTCTACGTGAAAATGTAGTAATGACAGTTTTATAGTTACATTTTTATAATTGTAACAAATGATAAAAATGTATTATAGGTAGATATATGTCTTTATATTAATTTTGATAAGAAGGATTCCCGTTTTAAGAATTGTTATAGTAATCTCTCCCCTTTTAAAAATGTACGCACCATTTTAAATTACATATCTTTTACTTATGCGAACGGTTTTGAAATGTTTTATTGAGTGCACCATTTTAAATTACATATTTTATACCTTCTTCTATCATAATTATAATTTTCTTATTGAGTGCAACATTTCAAACCACATATTTTTCCTATTCTTCTAACAATAGGCATTTGAATTGTCTTTTTTTTTTTTTGTCAAGACTGAAAGTCAAATAAAATAACCGGCTTGGAAGAACTTTCTTACCGAATGGTTTGAAAAAACAAGAAAAAATGTCTTATTGAATGCAGACATGTTCTAACTTCTAGGTGATACATGCAGGATGCAGGTATTAATGGCGTTGGAGAAAAGACAAGTCAATGCATGTTAGAAAAACTCGATCTCCTTCTAAATTCCCATCTTATAGTACTTTTAGAATTGCGGATTTTTGTTGTTCTACTGGACTTAACACGTTTCATGTTGTTCAAAGTATCATTGATACTGTGACATTCAAACAATTGAAGGACAACAACGAAAGTTGAAAACAGCCTCATGCCTCTCGAGTTCTAAGTGTGCTTCAACGATCAACCCCATCATGACTTCAATACAATCTTTCGAACCCAGCCTCCTTCATCCAATCGAGAATATTTCTCGGTCGGAGTCCCATTCTCATTCCATGGCCTAGTGTTACCAAGGAACATGTAGAAGCATAAATTCGAATACATAAATTACGAATAAGAATACAAAGAACAACGCTTAAACAATTAAGAAAAGAATTTTAAAATGGAGGCGAAATGATCTCTTTCCTTAATTCTAAATATCTTCTGCAGTGTGGCGGTTTTATAAGATAAAGAATCCCAAAATACAACCATTTGGAGACTACGATCGCATCACTCGATCGTAGAATCTACAAACTGAGTATTTTACGCTATACTCTCGGACTTACTCTTAAAGAAGAAGAAGAAAGACGAGAGGGATTGAAGGATTCTCAGGTTTGTTCTCAGTGAGAAGTGTGTTGTGAGTGTGTCTTGTGAATAAGACTGGACGCTTCTTTATACAGCCAAAGAAAAGAGGTGTCATTCTCATTTGTTTCCAATGTGGGACAAAACATATTTTACTTTCACCACTTAAACACAAAAACTTAGGGTTTTCTCATGACCCAAAGGCCAATTTCCCATTCACTTACATTCAATTTTAATAAACCATGGGCTTATTAAAAATTGATCCAACAGAACACCATCTACATTGGACACACTTCTTACACGACTCACTGGCTTTCCATTCCCAAGCACGTATGTGACAAGAAATCTCCAGCTTGGAACAAACATTACATTGAGTGTAATAATTTAATAGAAGAAGTGACAAAAGGTTACAAGGTCCAGTTCATAAAAGACATGAAGGTTTTTCTTGAAGCTAGAGCAGAAGAGATAGTTCCACGAGGATTGAAGATCACTTTAAGAACAGAGCTCAAACCTTCCAAACTAACTAAACCGTAATTGCTTACTTAACAACTAATGAGAGTTTTTTTGTACCGAGTTAGACAAGCAACGTTGCATGTCCACATATTTATTGGTTTTCCTAAAAGCAACGTTACCGAGTTAGACAACCAACGTTAGCATGTTTAATTTTCAAATTCCCGCCTAGTTTTAACCAAATGTATCATTTATGCTTCATTTAATGTTACCAACTCTTCTATTTATTCGACCTAAAATCAACAATATTAATCAAATCTTCCATTAATTGCTCAACCGGATAACAGTTAAGTCAAGCTTCACTTACATTTTTCTCCCACGCGTTTGCCTTCTTTTGTTTTCGCCAACATCTACGCCACCCCACAAAAACCGGTATGTTCATGTGTCGGTTTGCTAATTACTCTCTCGATTTTGTCAAAAACCAAATCGACCCATCCCCCCCCCCCCCGAGTTATATGAGATTAAGTCCCAACATACATTAGCCAGACATCACTCAATGTGTACATATATACTACAAAACAAATTGGCCGACAAAAAAAACCTACATTTGGATATAATCTTTCTTTTTTCGGTCGTGTGGGATTTTTTTTATTTCTTTTATGTTTTATGTTTTTTTTTAAATATCAACATAATATTTAAATATCAATTAAAATTTATAATTGAATTAACATTAAAAAAAATTTAGTTTACCAAATTTACAAAAATGTAGTCAAATTTGTTTTTTCTTCTAGTTTTCCGAAATCATAATATGGGTACATTTAGTTAAACGAATCAAAGCAGATCCGTTCCCTAAACCAACAAAACAGACCCAATACTCAATTTCTTCGTAAAACCCCCTTTTTATTTCTTCATTCTCTCTCCCATCATCACCACTCACTTATCTTCTTCTCCATATCTCTCTCTCTGTCTCTCCCTTGATCTTAGCCGGATCTCGTTGGGGACAAACAGATAAAGAGAGATATTTAAAGATAATTACAAACCCTATATTTTAATATCGATCGATGAGGGTTCTTGAAAAGGAAGGGGCTTTCTCTTTTGAGGGGAATGCTGTCTGGATCGAGGACTCTGGCTCCCTCTCTATTCATGTTGGTTTGAGATCTAATCGAATCGAACCTCCATGTTTGAAATCTGATTAGGGTTTTAGCGTCGTCGGACCAGGCTTCATTCCCCCCAATTATTGCTCCTTGATTACTCCAAAATTCTTCTTCTTTCTTATCTCTTAATTTAGGGTTTCAGTTCTTGGGATTGAACCCTTGCTAAAGGTTTGTTCTTTTACCTTGATTTCTCGGATTCAATTATTTGCATTCTTTTTTTTTTATGGGTCTTTGGTGTATTTGCAGATTGGTGTAATGATAAAAGAATCTGACTTTCTTACTGCTCTTGGAATCTGAAAAGTTTCATCATTACAACCTTTTTACCACATGTTTATACTTTTGAAATTTTCTGCACTGCTATGATTCAGCTATGATTGCTTTTTTTTTGTCACGAAGAATTAAGTTATAAGATTAGATCTTCATGGTCATGCATGATGAATTGATGATGATAGCTTAGTTTGAGATCTGTCGTCTGTATCTTATTAACACACCAGATCTACTAGATTCGAATCTTAATTCCTAAGTAACTATTGTGACACAGTTATCTTTTATTGAAAAAAATAAAAACTATTGGGACACAACTAGGGTTTTCTGAATTATCTTCTGAAATTAATTTTATAATTTTCTTCCTTCGTCACTAATACATTTAAATCTAAGGATAACTTATGCAGATGTTTTTGCATGGGACGATCAAGAGCTTGAATTTGGAAGTCTTTTTCTCCTTCTAAATTACAAGCATTATAAATTGTAATCATCTTTACGTATCACTCAAATGTAAAATGACTTCATTTAGTCTCGGCAATAACTTAATTTTGTATGATCTATTGTTATTACTTATATAATTCTCCTTCGAATATTGTATCATCTGCTCGTGGAGAGTTGTTTTACTATATGCCTTATATCTTTCACTTGTGTCGTGAAGAATCTTCAATCCAGACTTATTCTTGAAATCTTATCCTCTTAATGTACGATGATAAGCCAGACATCAGTCTGTGTAAATATATACTACAAAGAAAATTGACCGACAAAAAAAAAACCTACATTTGGATATAATTTTTTCTTTTTTTTGGTCGTATCACTACAAGAAAACAGGGGTATTTCCGACGGCCAAATCTGTCGGAAATCCGTCGGAAAATGCCTATTCCGACGGATTTCCGACGGATTTAAGCTGTCGGTTACAGTTCGTCGGAAATATGGTATCCGTCGGAATCCGTCGGAAAGCCGTCAGTCATTTCCGACGGATTTCCGACCGCGTCCGTTCCGACGGATATTCGACGGACTTCCGACGGATACTCCGACGGGTATTCAGTCGTAAATGCCGTCGGAAATCCGTCGGAAATTTCCGACGGATTTCCGACGGATATATTACCGACAGAATTTCCGACGGATATATTACCGACAGAATTTCCGACGGATGATTATCGAATGAATTTGTCGGAAGTCCGTCGTAAATCCGTCGGAAGATATTTCTGACGGATTTCCGACGGTAACTATTTTCGACGGAGTTACGACGGATAATTTGATCGGAAGTTGTCTCGGAAGTCCGTCGGTTCTTCGTCGGAAATAGGTTCCGAAGGATTTACGACGGTAACTATAACGCCCCGACCACCCATACCTGTGGGCCCCATGCCTTCTCTCGGCCCGTGGGCCCCATGCCTTCTCTCGGCCCGTGGGCCCCATGCCTTATCTCGGCCCGTGGGCCCCACCCTTGTCCGACGGCCGGTACGTTAATCCGTGAGGCTTGTAATACTTGTTTACTGACCCTGCAATCACCACGTGATCTTTCCCCGTGTTTTGTCCTCACTCACACGATACCGCGAATAACTTCCCGGAATGTCACCCATCCTTAAACTACTCCAGCTCAAGCACGCTTAACTCTGGAGTTCTTTCGGGCAAGTGATCGGAAAAGCTAAGTGCACTTTGGTGTCATAGGTAGCCAAATCAATTCTTATAAGCCTCTCCGCATATACAAGAAATCGGGATATTACAGGAACTTATTCCGACGGTTTTCCGACGGAATTGGTATTTTGAATTTTATTTAATTATTTATTTTTTGGAAATTTATATATTAAAATTATAGAAATTTGAAATATAAATTAAAAATAGAAATAATAAATATATAAATTCATTAAACAAAATTAAAAAAAAGTCATTACACATTAAAATAAATTGTTCAAAAAAAAAGCATTAAAAACAAATATTTAGACGGTTGGAGAATCTCCGTCGTCGGGATTATTATCCCGAAACATATGCGGGAAGCATTTTTCCATCATCTTCTCCAAGCAGGAGAGCTTCTTGGTGGTAGTCTGTTGCTCCGTCCGTAGCTCTTCAACCTGCTGGTCATGGTCTTTCACCGTTTGGGTGAGCCTCTCGATTTCTACCCGGTACTCCGAAGGATAACGAGGAAACGAGGAAGAAGATTCCTGGGTCGGAAGGGTGCCTAACCCAGCGAATCGACCTTCACTTGCCGGGTTTGCTGCGAATAATTAAAACCGATAATAAATAAATAACGAAAAAAAAAAAACGAAATGAAATTAAAACTTACCTCAAGTACAATCTGGTTTATCTCTTCCCGGGACAAAGAGTTCGAGGACGACGATCCTTCGATAGTGAGCTGCGATGATAGTTCACGGTCCAGCTTCGTCTTCTTGCTCTTCTCGACAACATCCCGCATCCCCAAGTCCTGTATCTGACCGGTTTTCTTGTTGGTGTGTCTATTCTCGATGAGTTGAAGATAATCGGGTTCGGAACCAGATGCTCTCGCCTGCGAAAATTTGTTAAGTTAAATAAATATAAAAAACAGAATTAACAATAAAAAATTTAAATTAAACTTACCATTTCCATCGCTTCCCGTTCGATGGTCTTTGCGCCCGCGTTGTGGATGTAGACCCCTTTCCCGCCTCGTTGGCTATTTCGGTTCTTCGACTGTTGGTCGGAGGTCTTTTTCGTCGCAGGCCTACTCCAGTACTCACAGAAGCCTTTCCAGACGTCGTCGTCAAGGTCCTTCGGCTTGTCTTTGTTATGCTTCCACTTCTGTTTCCACTCGTACATGTGCTTCGAGTACGAGTTTGCGGCATACTTGTCGAATGTGTCAATGACTTTGCGCGTATGATGAGAGTCCCACGTGAACTCTTGCTACAATTTTAAAAAAAAATTTGTTACATATCAAAAAGAAAAATTGACAAAATGAAATTCAAAATAAATAATATATCAATAAAGAACGTACCGCGAAAGTCCGGTGCCACACGTCTTTCTCCTCGGCAGGCATGTCCGAATACTTCTCGTACGGTTTGTCCAACATGTTGTGGAGCATCCGTAATATCGACTTGGTGATCTGAGTCGACAGCTTAAACCTGAAAACATTATGAAAATATATAAATATGTTAAGTTTAAAAATCTAAATAAATTGAAATAATGTACACAAATTTTCTTACCAAGTGCCGTCCTCAAACTTCGGGTCGAGTCGAATGCAATGGCCCCGGTTAGGCTGCCGGACTAGCTCCTCGATCTCAAGGTGGCTCCGAGCAGCGGATTGCTGGGAATCAGGGATGTGAGTTCCCGAGCTCGTTGGTCCCGGAGGAGGCGTACACCGAGAACCCCGAGAACGGCGTCCTTGGTTGCCGCCTCCCAACTGAAGAACATCGTCGTGATCCCTGCGGAAAACGGTAAAATTGTTAGTAAATTAACAATAAATTCAAAAGTTACAAATTTTTTTGAAATTTCCGGAAAAAAATTTAGGAAAAATTCAAATTTTCTGGAAATTCAAATTTTCCGAAAAATTCAAAGTTTACTAAAAATTCAAATATTTCAAAAATTTTCAAAATTTGCTAAAATATTTTAAAATCAGTTTTAATATATAAAAATATTTAGAAAACGTTTTATTACTATAAAAAATATTTAAAACAATTTTATTTCTAAAATAATATTTGAAAAAGGTTTTTATTATTAAAAAAATATTTTAACATCCACTTAAATATATAGAAATATTTTAAAAACGTTTTTATTAGTTATAAAATATTAGAAAAGATTTTAATATATACACATATTATAAAAACATTTTTCAAATTAAAAAAATATTTTAACATCAACTTAAATATTATAAATGATTTTAATATATACACATATTATAAAAACGTTTTTATTACTAAAACAAATTTTATAAACAATTTTAATATATACAAATATTATGAAAACGTTTTTATTACTTAACAAATATATTAAAAACGTTTTTAATATATAAAAATATTTTAAAAACGATTTTTATTACTTAAACAATATTCTAAACGTTTTTATTACTTCAACAATATTTTAAAAACGATTTTAATATATACAAATATTTTTAAAAATTCAAACAATATCTAGATCTAACAATTCTAAATCAACAATCTAAACACATAAACCATAACACTAATATTATTCTAAATAACAAATTCTATTATAACCACTTAACAATTCACATAAATAAAATTCTAACAACCTAACTAATATATTCCCTAAAACTAAAATGATATAAAACAAAATTAAAGGAATTAATTAAACTTACATGGTTTTGTTGGAGAAGAATTGAGGAATTGAAGATGAGGAGTTGAAGAATTGAAGATAAAAACTGAAATTGTGAAGAAGAAGAAGATAAGAGGGAGAAGAAGAGATTTTAGTTTAGGGAAATTTTGAGAGAAGAGGAAGAAGAAGCGACGGAAGAGAGAGAGGAAGATGAGAGAAATAAGGAAAAAAACTTACGTTTCGTCGATATAATTCGATGGCCGTCGGAAATCCGTCGGATTTTGAAAAATAATTTCATTTACGCGGTTGATATTCCCGCGGTCTCATGGAAAATATCAATGTCCGTTGGAAATCCGTCGGAAATTTCCGACGGATTTCCGACGGATTGGAGAAGATAAGGATTCTCGATTAGTCAGTCAACAAGCACGTGTCTAATTTTTCATATCCGTCGGAAATTTCCGACGGAGTTCCGACGGATAAGGTATATTCCTTGCATGTTTGTCGATTGGTCAGTCAACAAGCACGTGTCTATTTTTTATATCCGTCGGAAATCCGTCGGAAATCCGTCGGAAATTTCCGACGGATTTCCGACGGATTTAGGGTATATTTGGGGTTTAGGGTTTAGGGTTTCTTTATATGATTTAGGGACATGTTATTTACATGTTTCATTCAATAAATATATTAAGTTCATCAATATTATAGGGTTTGCATTAGTTTAAAAATTATACAACATCAAAACATATCGTTTCACATAAATCAACTATATCTTATACTATAACTTATACAAACACTTCCATCAAAATTTTTAAAATCTATATAACACATTTTCTTGATGTATATACAAGGTTAACCTATTTTATATACATCATATTAGTGTTTGTAAACTTTTGCCACAAAAAAAACCTATACCCTATACCCTAAACAAGATTTTTAAATATCCGTCGGAAATCCGTCGGAAATTTCCGACGGATTTCCGACGGATTGAGTTGAATCTGGGTTATATCCGAGGGATTGATTTTTCAGCCGATGCAACTGAATCCGTCGGAAATCCGTCGGAAATATTTCCGACGGATTTCCGACGGATTCAACTCAATCCGTCGGAAATCCGTTGGAAATTTCCGACGGATTTCCGACGGATTGAGTTGAATCTGGGTTATATCCGAGGGATTGATTTTTCAGCCGATGCAACTGAATCCGTCGGAAATTTCGATTATATAGAATTTATATAGAAGTTATAATATTTTTTTTGTTGCAAAATTCCGATTTTGTTACACTTAATCAAATGTCTAACTTTATAAAACTTCGACATAACTGATATATTACACATTACAATTCTAGTTCAAATATATGTACATATTGTACGGTGCAAATTTTATAATTAAAACTACTGTCAATCCGATGATGAGTAATATGATTCTCCTGAATCGAAAGGTTCCCCAAATTCGTCAAATTCTTCTTCTGAATCCTCAAATACTCGATCGTCTGACTGTATGGTGAAATCAACGACAAGGTCGACCTCAAGGGAATGCTCGATTGAACCCAAACCTACGGAGCTTTGTTGGAGGGGTTCATGATCAGACATCCCATGAACTCTACCTCTCGGGTTTATCGATGTGACTGTAACCCACGGGACTTGCTTGTTTGTCACCCGCGGATAGGGAATGTAGCATACCTACACCATGTACAAATTTAACCACGGGAATGCAACAAAACTTAATTAAAAATTAACGTAAAAGAAATACAAACCTGGTCTGCTTGTGATGCAAGTACAAATGGCTCGTATCTCTGGAGTTTTCTTCTGCTATGTAATGATGTAACACCAAATTGGTCGTGTCGCACACCGCTTCCTACTAATGGGTCGTTCCAGTCGCATAAAAATGCAACACATCTTAGACCGAGCATTCCCGGGTACTGAACATCGAAAATCTCACGTACGACACCATAGTATACAAGATCACCTGACTGAGTTGATACACCGTAATCTGAAGTTGTCGCACTCCTATCATCCCGAAGAATCTTAAAAGCGTACCCCCGTGTGCTATACATCACATGTGACTGCACGGTTGCTAGTGGAAATCTCACAATTTCTTCTAACCACGTGGGAAATGTTTGTCCGTTAGCCTTCTCTGTCGTCACCTGCACAATTAAAATAAAAATACTTCAAATAATTAAATCTTTCATTACATATGATGATTGCTAAAAATAAGGCAATTAAAAGACTTATATAATCTCTTAACCAACGTCCGAACTCTTCCTGTTTGAGCTCGATTAGCTCGTCCTCTGTTTTGTCAGGAAATGCAAAACGTTGATAAGCCATATACATCCTGTGAGATTGAAACAATTATCACGTTAGTACATATATATATATAATCAAAAACCCAATACGTAATTAATAATTATGTTCAATATATAATACCTCTCATATTCATCAACTCCGTCGCAGTTTGTGAGAATATACATATGCAAATGCTCTCGCTCTTGTGGTGAAAGTCTCATCTTCTTGCCTTTTCCACTAAGTCGTCCAATCTGTAAAAATATATGAGGTACATCGACCGGATAGAAAGGTAGGACGCCTCCGTCATCATGTCGAGCTGCTCTACGACTCTTTGTTTTGACTTGTGATGGAAAGTAGGACTCGGCAAAATGTGAGGTTTCTTCATTGATGGTCTGTGCGACGATAGAACCCTCCACTCTACTCAAATTTTTCACCTTCTTCTTTAGATGTAACATATACCGTTCGAAAGGATACATCCAACGGTACTGAACCGGGCCCCCAAGCTCTGCTTCTCGAGGGAGATGAATTGTTAAATGTTCCATAACATCAAAGAATGAAGGAGGAAATATCTTCTCCAAATTGCAAAGGATTACAGGTATATTAGCCCCAAGATTTCGGATACCGTCTGATGTAAGAGAGCGAGAACATATATCTCGGAAAAAGGCACCAATCCCTGCAATATATGGATAACAAATGAATAATTAAATAATGAAGTATATATTGTATAAAGTAGTAAATAAATAATTTCATGATTGTACCTGCAATTGCTTCGTGGACATTACGTGGTAGAAGACATGCAAAGGCAAATGGAAGGAGGCGCTGCATCACCACATGACAATCATGACTCTTCATCCCAGTAAACTTCCCTTCTCCATGATCAACGCAGTTCCGAAGGTTAGATGCGTATCCGTCCGGGAATCTAACACTTTCGGTAATCCAGTCAAAAAACTCGGCCTTTGAAGGTTCATCGAAACGAAAAGCCGGGACCGGAGGCTTCCCGTTCTCTGTCACATGTAGTGCTCTACGAGAACAAATGTCTGGCAAGTCCAATCTAGACTTCAGATTGTCCTTCGTCTTCCCTTTGACATTGAGAACGGTGTTCATAATATTGTCGAAAAAATTCTTCTCAATGTGCATGACATCCAGATTATGCCTCAAAAGATGGTTCTTCCAATAAGGCAAATCCCAGAAAATGCTCCTCTTGTGCCAATTATGAACGTTGCCACAACCATCAACAGGATGATGTCCGTTACCACCACAATCAACGGTCCTCTCTGCACCAAAATCTCTAAACTGAGTCAACAAATACTCACCATCTAACTCAGGAGGAGGACCGTCAAATACTTTCCGGTTCTTCCTAAACAATGTGGTGCTCCGACGATAAGGATGATCGCTAGGTAGGTATCGCCTATGACAATCAAACCAAGACGTTTTCCGTCCGTGCTTTAATTGGAACGCATCAGTGTTATCTTGACAGTACGGGCACGATAACCTTCTGTGCGTTGTCCATCCTGATAACATGCCATATGCTGGAAAATCGCTAATAGTCCACAAAAGTACCGACCGCATGATGAAATTTTGGTGACAAGAAACATCAAACGCTTCAATACCTTGGTCCCATAACATTCGCAGCTCATAAATCAATGGTTGCAAAAACACATCAAGTGATCTCTTCGGATGCTCTGGTCCAGGAACGAGAATGCTAAGGAACAAGAACTCCCTTCGCATGCACAAAGATGGCGGCAAATTGTAAGGTGTTACAATTACTGGCCACAAAGAATATTTTCTGCCGTGCTTCCCAAAAGGGCTGAAACCATCGGTACATAATCCAAGGTATACGTTCCTTGCCTCAAACGCAAAGCTGGGATAAATGGATTGAAAATGTTTCCATGCTCCTGCATCTGACGGATGGGCGATTTGTCCATCTGTTGTATGCTCTGCATGCCATCTCATTGCTCCTGCTGTGCGCTCTGACTGATATAACCTCTTCAATCTCTCTATTAACGGTAAATACCACATCCGTTTATATGGCACTGGCACTCTTCCACCTGTTTCCTTATACCGAGGTTTGCAACAAAAACGACATGTCGTACGATCTGCGTCCTCTCTCCAGTAGAGCATACAGTTGTCTATGCATACATCTATCATCTGATACGACAATCCTAGACCTTGAACAAGTTTCTGTATCTCATAGTATGATGCCGGTGCAAGATTATCTTCTGGCAAAATTTCTTTCACAAAATCAGCGATTGCATCCACGCACTCCTCACTCAAATCGAAATCCGTCTTTATACCCATCATCCTTGTTGCAGTTGATAAAGGGGAATGTTCACCTCTACACCCATCATATAACGGATGTTTAGCAGCGTCTAACATATCAAAGAATCTCCGAGCTTCTAAATTAGGTTCTTCTCCCCTATCTCCATACTCAGCAACCGATGGTATATTTTCACGAAATGCATCGTTCACCATCTGAACATGACCTACAATACTTTGTTCTTCCATTGCGGGTTCTTCTAAGCTAGTGTTATCCCCAATATAATGTTCACTAGTACTAGCATAATTATCCACCATTGTATCATTTTCTCCATGATAATACCAAATCTTGTAACCCGACATAAACCCATGACAATACAAATGTGACCATACTTCATCTATCACGATAAATCTACGATTCCCACAATTGGTACAAGGGCAATAGATTTTACCGGTTTTTTTTGCTTTCTTCTGCATACCCGCAAATGCCATGAATTCCTGTAGACCTTTTTTGAATTCCTCCGTAACTAGGCTCGTGTCCGGAATTTGATGAGGCTTGTCCATCCATGATCGAAAATAATTATAAGGATTTGAAGAAGACATTTTCGTAAGGAATTAGATAACATAGATTTTTTTTTGTTGTGATTATAAATGAAGGGTGGAAACATTTTTATAAGGAAAATTTTGTCCATTTTCCGACGGATATAAAGTAGATATTATCGATGTCGGCAACCATGTCGGCATCTGTCGGCATCTGTCGGATATCCGTCGGAAATCCGTCGGAAGTTTCCGACGGATGAACGTCGTCGGAAATCCGTCGGCAGTATGTCGGCAACATCAGAATGCGCCAAAAAGTCGTCGGAAATCTGTCGAAAAGTGTCCGACGGATTATTGTCGTCGGAAATCCGTCGGAATTTCCGACGGGTTAATATTTCCGACGGAATTCCGACGGATTTCCGACGGATGAGAAGTTAGTCGGAAATCCGTCGGAAAGTCGTCGGAAATTTCCGACGGAATTATTGCCGTCGGAATTTCCGTCGGATTTCCACCTGTTTTCTTGTAGTGTATGGGATTTTTTTTTCTTTGATGTATTATGTTTTTTTTTGTTTTTTTTAAATATCAACATAATATTTAAATATAAATTAAAATTTATAATTGAATTAACATTAATACAAAATTTAGTTTACCAAATTTACAAAGATGTGGTCAAATTTGATTTTTCTTCTAGTTTTCCCAAATTATAATATGGGTACACTTAGTTCAACGAATCAAAGCAGATTCGTTTCCTGGGGGAATTGCTGCAAATAACCTAAAATTTGGTTTTTTCAGCAAAACTAGATCCCTTATTTGAGTTAAAGCAAAAGTAACCTGTAGGGGTAGTGAAATTACAGTTAACTCCTCAATGACTAAACAAAAATCCAGTACGTGTTTTTACGATTATAACCCTGAGACGCAGGTAGACTTCATATAGAAGTCTACATGAAGTCTGCTCTATAATTAAATTTTATATTTAAATAATAAAAAGAAATAATATTATGTTATAAAATTATGAAATTTTAAAAATTTATTATTCTCAATTATGATGTTTTAAAAATCAAAAATTTATAAAATTTGATCATATTAACTAAGAAATAATTTATAGATTATAATTGAATTATGGGTAGACTTCATGTCTGCTTTAGAGTTTAGGTTATATGAGACTTCATATGAAGTATGCTAATAAATAATTAACCTAACCAGAAATTTTTACCCCCTAAACTTAGAACTTGTAACCCTTTATATAAACGAAGTAACCTAATTTTGTAAAAAAAAAAAAACTCGCCTCTCTCTAACACCGTCGATGGCGACTTCAGCCTGCTCCTCGAGGGAACAGAAGACGTTGTTTCCGTTCGCTAAAGCTCCACCGGCGACTTCTCTCCGACCATCCATCTTCTTGAACGGCGAGTTTTCTTCCTGCTCTGCTCTCACCATCCGGCGAGCCAGATCTGACTCTTTTCTCACCGTCGGAAGTCGCTCTCTCCGACTCTGCCAGATCCGTTGATGATGACAAGATCTCTAAGCGTGAATTCCACAACTTTCAGGTATCAACTCAGTTCCAATTTCTTCCCCATATATGTTTCCTTTTTCGAGTTTCTTCTTGATCTTGATTTGTTCTCTGCAAAGTTTGTGAATTTTACAGATATTATGAAGAGATTCACCGAAGTCTGCCAAAGAAACTGCCTTTTCTCTTGCTGCTCTGATGGAGATTCCTTTTCAGTATCAAGCAGCAATCGAACTCACCGTACTCGGGTACTTCCATAAATTCTCTTCGATATCCTACAAGAGACAAAACAGAGTTGCTATTGTCTTTCCGTTTTTCTGTGGTTTTTTTTTCTGCAAATGTGATTTATGTAGTGACTAAATTTATAATCTCTGGGTTTGACTTCAATCGTAAATTTATTTGGGGAAATGTAGGTATAGAGGCTAGATTCTCTCTTCTTTGTTTGTCTCGTTAATTGAAGATCAATAGTTGTTATAGTACTTACTGTTTTCTGTTTCTAGCTTTTTTCCTCTTATTTTTCTTGTTTCTCTCTTCCCTTGTCTGTAACATCTTCAAAATTTGCTTCTATTGGCTTCTCCTGATTCTGATATCTTCATGTCTGCAGGTTGAAAATATTGACCTCTGCCATTTCTCTAAAGATGGAGATGGTGACGTAACTCAGTGTACCAAAGGAGTGGAAAGGTTCGTATCTGTGAAGGACAGTGACTATATATCCACATTCATATCATGATATTGTTCTGCTTTCCTTATCCCATTTTTTGGTAAGAACGTTAAGCTTAGGAAAATTAAAAACTCGCCTGTCTTCTTTATTCGGTTTGCTGCCTAATGGTCTCAAGACTAATTATTGCTTTGTTGCAAACTGGCTATTTTCCGCAGGTCTTGTGATGGCTCTAATTGGATCTCTTCTCAGTATACTTGTGGTTAGTTTCCATCATCTCTCCTATCCCTATTTCCTTAATATCCCAAGAACAGTATTCTTATCAAGACGCGACACACTGACACATTCTTGGATCAAAACTCAAAAAAGTATTTTACATAAACTGTATTTGTGGTAACGCAATAGTAATGCCAGCTTTATGCTTCATAAAGATAATGGGGAACAAAGCTACAAGAACACATGTATATATAACGAGCCTTTTTAGTCTCCTATTCTCAATTTCTTGAAAGTAATTTGGGGATGATGAGTTTCTGTATTTGGATTCTTAGATAAACACTGACTTGTATTGTGTTGTGTGATACAGATGATTCTGAGTTCGATAATAGTGGCGATTGGGTTGGTAAGTGGTACCTTGGGGACATCTTCTTCGGTTGCAAAGATCATTAGAAGAAGAATCTCCATGACAAAGCCCCCAAAGTCTCTCCCTTTTTTTCTGAGTTGAATGTTTTTGTTAAAGCTAGTAAAATCTTGATCAATATCAATTTGGACTTTATAGTTAAAAAAATTAGTGAAGTGTTTGCTTTGTCAAAGTTCACGTTTGCTTCTGTATTTTTTTTGTGTGGATTCTTCATTTTTCTGAGCATCTTTCTCTTTTGGTTTTTGACTTCATAATTACTGTAATAACTTGTCTATAAATAGACGAAAAGTTGTATTCTTAGGGGTGATTTGGCTGAGTTTCAACTACAAAACACAGAGAGCTGAACTTTCTATATTCAGTGATCGTTTGTTCCTCAAGTCCGTGGTCGATTTGATCGTTGTACTAGATCATCAAGTGTAATGGTCTGTAATGGTCATCAAGTGTAGTGGAGGCAACACATATTATATCTAAAACTCAAAAAATGAAAAGAAATAAAATAACTTATCTCGTGTTTATAATACAACTCCATCACTTAAGGCAAAACATATTATATCTAAAGCCATAATGCCGACACACTCAAGTCTTTGTGGAGGCAAATGAAATAAATGCATACTTCGACTTATGTGTTAAAAACCTAATCAAGCAAAAAAAATTGAGTTTCCCATAATTATAACACAAACGAAGTAGACTTCCAAACAAAGTCTTCTATTACGAGCTAAATGCCTAACCAATCAACAAATTTGATTTACCCATAATTATCTAGTTAAAACACATCAAACTCATACAACGGCAAAAACAATAGTAAAAATAAATATTAGAACAAAAAAAACTCAAAGATTCGTTATAAATATACTCTAAATGAGTTTTAAAAAAAACGTTATATAGTAGACTTCTATGAGAAGTTGACAAAGAAGACTTCCAAATGAAGTCTTCTATTACGAGCTAAATGCATAACCAATCAATAAATTTAATTTACCCATAATTGTCTAGTTAAAACACATAAAATTCATACAACAGCAAAAGCACTAGTAAAAATACATATTAGAACAAAAAAAACTCAAAGATTCGTTATAAATATGCTCTAAATGAGTTTTAAAAAAACGTTATATAGTAGACTTCTATGAAAAGTTGACAAAGAAGACTTCATTTGAAGTCTACATAAATTCTTAGAAGTCTGCGTGTGAAGTCTACTGTGGAACAGGTTATTTTTGCATTTGACCAAACTGTTGACTTTATAAAAGTAGACTTCTTCATGAAGTCTGCTGAAAAATAGGTTAATTTTTCATTTGACCAGAATCTTATCAGTGTTTGACTTTTAAAGTAGACTTCAAATGAAGTCTACGCTGTTAAAGAAGACTTCTAATGAAGTCTACGTCGTTAGAGAAGACTTCAGACTGAAGTCTACTGAAAATGGGTCACTTTTGCAATTCAAATACTGAAAGTAGACTTCGTTTGAAGTCTACGAAAAATAAGGTTAGTTTTGAGTTTGACCAAAAATATTCATTGCAGACTTCGTTTGAAGTCTACTTCAGTTTTTGAAAAAATAGACTTCTTTTTTAAGTTTACTCTAAATTTGTAGACTTCATATGAAGTTTACTCAAAAAAAGTTTTTTTTTTTAAGTTTGAAATTTTTGTCAAATGCAAAACTAACTTTCATAAAAAGTCAAAATTTTGGTCAAATACCAAACTGACTTAAAAGAAGACTTCTCTTGAAGACTTCAGATGAAGTCTGCATATAAAAGTCAAAGTTTGGTCAACTACAAAAGTAGCCTCTCTTTTTCGGAGACTTCATATGAAGTCTACGGGTGATTTTTTGTTTTCAAAGGATAACTCACAGACTTCACCTGAAGTCTCCTTACAAAAACGAAAAAAATAGTCAATTGCAAAACTAACCTATGGTTGACTAGGAGACTTCAAATGAAATCTACGATGAAGAGTAAACTTCAAATGAAGTCTACTATCGCAAAACAGATCTGGAAATTAACGAAAATGAAGTGAATAATTACCTAGATCCGGTTTGAGGCTGTTTTGAGCTTCGTCGAGTGCCCAGAACACTGTGATTAACCAATATCAAAGAAGTCCAGCCCTTCTTATGCAATAGCTACCGAAACAAGCAAGATCTAAGAATTTGTAAATTTTGAAAACGAAAATGAGAGAATTTTTTGGATGAAAATGGAGAACAAATGGAATATTATGAGGTTATGAGCATAAAGATGAGGAGTTAGAGCCAAAGAAATTGGTTGGAGAAGCATTTAGAGCTCGAAATTGGTTGTTCATGGTGGTTGAGAAAATTGAAGAAGATGGTATTTTCGTAAATAGGTGGATATCCAAAGGTGTTTTGTGTATTTTTCAGAATGTAGCAGACTTCAAAAGACTTCAAAAGAAGTCTACTCATTTTCTCAGAATGACATTTTCGTGAATATCGCAAGCTGGAAGGGTGTAATGGACACAAATTGACATTTGTTGAGGAGAAGGAAAAAAGAGGTTATGTTTGGGTTTGACCTCAAATTTTAGGTCATTTTTGCAAGTGCCCCTCGTTTCCTAAACCAACAAAGCAGACCCACTACAAAATTTGGATCTCCGTCGGTGATCTGCAGGATGATCGTTACCGGCAGCAAGTGCCATGCGTCCACTTTTTTTTCGTTTCCGACAGTCCTTCACCGAACCAGAGAGGATCATCCCACATAAATAGCCAAAAAGGGTAAACCATTAGTGTTTTTTTCATATTGATGCACTAGATATCGTAATTTCTGGTCTTGATTTGGATCCAAATGGAACAAAATATACAAAGATGTTCAATAATTGATATGAATATAGGGATAATTAGGGCTAGAGATAAATGAAGAAAGAAAAACAATTGTGGATTCTTATATTGCAAACTGGATAAGATATATCACACCATAAAAATTGTAATTTTGAAAGTTATATCTTGTCAAAATCCATTCAAATTATGTTATTGAATGCTCTTCCTCAACTTGTGTTAAAATGGGTACCTGGATTAATTAATATTAATTGTTGTTTACTGTTAGATTTTAAAAAACTCCATGTTCGATTTTATTTGTTTTGAGAATTTAATTCTCCAAAAATTTATGTATGTTGGATTTTGTCTTCTAAGCTTTGTATGTTGGCAGTAAAACATATAGAGGAGGATATCAGTTCCTTGGTTTTTCCTTTATGTGATATTGGTTTTAGTTTTCTAATAATTTTAAACTCTGGAAACCATTTAGTAAGATGATTCCAGTTTCTCTGCATGGGTACAATGAAAAATGTTGTCTAACAAGAAGTGTGAACATTGAGAGTGTATGAGTATGTGTGAGCATTGAGTGTGTATGTGGTTTATGTGATCTAGAAGAATTTTTTTTTAAGAAGATTCAAAAGGAACCTAATAGAGTCGTAAACGATGAAATTTGTTTTGCTACCTGTGGCTGAAAGATAAATTAAACCTTACAATGTGGAATTTTGTAATTATACAATGGTGTATAATTGATACCACAATATTCTTTTGACTAATCCAGTCTGATTGTGAAATTGAATTTTCTTTTCTTAGATGAGTATTTCCTCTTAAAACAAGAATTTGTATATCCACATAGGTGACACGTATACCATCGCTGACATTTAGAAAAGCTATATATATAGGCTTAGCTACTGCATCAATGTACTGTGGTCTCGTAAATATAGATTTAAAAGATGGTAAGAGTGATACGGACTATGTTTAAGGTGTTTCGAATTAAAGAGTTTTGGTGTTTTCTTTTATGAATTAGGTTTTGGATGTTTTTTCCTTTTTGCATTAGGTTTAAAGTGCTTTTTCTTTTCGGTTTGAGATTATGATTAAGTTGTACCATGGTATATCTATGGGTTTATTATGATCAATGAGAGGATCAACTTCTAAAAACTAACTTTATCCTCTAAGAGACACTAGGGTTAAATGAAAGTTTTGCCTAAATCTTTTATCTCTTTCTAGCTTTCACTACGGTTCTTGGTACGAGAGCGAAACTGAAACTGCAAGCTCGTATCAACCGTATCAAAGAGTAACTGTGTAGATTCAAATGGAAGTTGGAAAACATAATCTTAGGAGCACTTTGCTGTTTGAATTAAGGATGTGAACAAATTAATTTTTGTTTGAATTAAGGATGTGAACAAATTATTTTTTGAGGTTTTTTGGGTATTACGGTCTTGGCCTAGTGCTAAGCACTATCGGTTATTTCTTTAAAGATTCTAGTATATCATATACTTGTGTTTGTTACTGCAAAATGGTAAGAGTGATACGGACTATGGTTAAGGTGTTTCAAATTAAAGAGTTTTGGTGTTTTCCTTTATGAATTAGGTTTTGGGTGTTTTTCCTTTTTTGCATTAGGTTTAAAGTGCTTTTCATTTTCTGTGTAGGATTATGGTTAAGTTATGTCATGGCCTAAATATGGGTTTATTATATATGATCAATGAGAATCAACTTCCAACAAGTAACTTTATTCTTTAAGAGAGACTAGGGTCAAGTAGAAACTTTGCCTCAATATTTTCTCTTTCTAGCTTTCACAACGGTTCTTGTTACGAGAGTGCAAGCTCGTATCAACCGTATCAAAAACTTTATGTGTAGATTCAAATGGAAGTTAAAAAACAGAATCATATGAGCACTTTGCTGCTTTAATCAAGGATATGACAAATTAGTTTTTCCCTATACGGGTAGTGTGATTCTAGCATGTTAACATTCATTAAATTGATGTCGAAGATGTAGGCTATTGAAAGTAAAAGGAATAGCACATATATATTTTGAGGTAGAACTATAATGAGCAAATAATTGTCATTCAAGAAACTAGTGAACATTGATTTCTTAGTAAAATCACTAACTAGATTCTCAACTTGACTAGTTATACAATCACGCATATGATATAATTGGCTAACATAATGCTTTTGCCATATTGAGTACCAAATATTTGGTCTTCGTATGAGGATGAGTTAGAGGATATGATATCTTTGAATTGATGAAGTTGCATATCGTGACATATGTGCTTTGTTGAAACTGAAAGAAAAGTTACACAAGCATTATGTTAACATATTATAATCTTTTCATGATTAACGCAAATCATGAACACAATTTTGGTTGAATTTCTGCGATTTCACTGGGTGAAAATGCAAACGAGAAGAAATATAACCTAAGGCTGACAGAGCGCAGTTCAAAATTAACAAAACCATCCAGGAAATCATGAAGTACTGAATTCCTTACAGCCTCATCGATATCACAAGCCCGGATGGTATGACGAGAGCACATTTGAGTAAGTATCCAAGCATAGAGCGCTAACTCCATGATGAATACCTCACAAGATTTAGCGAAAATGACAGGAGTGTCCGAGCTAACCATCTAAAAAACATTCCTATATCGTTCGATAAAAAATTCTCAGTATGAGATCACTTGAATAGTAAAATCAATAACAGGTTCTAAATCCAAGCAAACAATAGTTTTATTATAACGAAAATGTGAGAAACTCCAAGTCTAGCCAACATAAATCGAAGGATTATTGCAAGAGACAATTTCCGTTATTTCCAATACCTTGACTCGAGGATCAGATTTCATAACTCTTTTGATCCTAACCAATGATAACCTATCACTACGGACATGGAACCCTATGATTCACCGAAACAAGCCAAAGAGTTATAGTAAGCATAAGCGGAAGAAAATATTTGAAACATTAAATTTCTTTTTTTAAACAATCACGCATTATATTAAGATATGATTCTTTCATTGGTTACTCGATCTAGAGGATAAGAGTCACCTGTTAAATTTTATGTCTCATCCCTTTGCCAAGACCAAAAAATCTTCATATTTTGTTTTAGTGTATTCCTCTGTCCATAACAAAGTTGTCACATTTTTAGTCTTGATAGATCATCATACCAAAAGGTTAAAGACACGAGACACAACAAAACTTCAATAAAAGACGGAGATATATGACTGAATGAATTGCTTGATTAGGCACAAGCATCACATGATCCATCCAGGTCAGAGTTGCTTCGACAAATGAATCACGAACGAGGGATGATCTCTTCATGCTAGTCATCACAATATATAATGAAAAATCGCCGATACCAAAGAAGATGAAGAAAGCAGTGGTGAAAAACACCTCTATTTATCGAGTTGAGATTCATAATGAGCAATAATGGTCATTTGTGAGAATACCAATGTGTCTAGAATCACTAATACTGAGAATCCTAAAGAGGAAAAACACTTAAACGTAAAATTTAATATTATAACTTTGGCAAACGCATTCATACCTTTTGGAGCTCGCAAGGCTTAAATAAGGCATAACCATTCGCAGACGTTTTCCGGGAAAGCCATGAGCCATGTAAAAAGAACATGATAGATTATAGTATATTAAAAAATTGCTCGTTATGACTCATGCTCAATAAATAGACATGCTTTTCACCAGTTTTCTCTTCGTCCACTGCATCATCGGCGATTTTGCATTGTCTCTTGTGATGTATAACATGAAGAGACCAATAGCGGTAAACTCATCCCTTATTTTGGATCCATCTATCGAAGCATATTTTTTATCAATCGCAATCCTAATCAAAGATCCATCGATAGATAGATCTAGAATGAGGGATGAATTTGCCGCTATTGGTCTCTTCGTGTTATACATCACAACAGATAATGCAAAATCGCAGATGATGAAATGGATGAAGAGAAAGGTTGTGAAAAGCACGTCTATTTATCGAGTTGGAGTCATAACGAGCAATTTTTTAATCTACTACAACCTATCATGTTCTTTTTACATGGCGGGTAACTTTCACGGAAAAGGTTTGTGAATGGTTATGCCTTATTCAAGCCTTACGAGCTCCAAAAGGTATGAATGCATATAATATTAAATTTCACATTTAAGTGTTTTTCCACTTTAGGATTCTCAGTATTTGTGATTCTAGACACATTGGTATTCTAAAAAATGACCATTATTGCTCATTATGAATCTCAACTCGATAAATAGAGGTGTTTTTCACCACTTCTTTCTTCAACTTCTTCGGTATCGGCGATTTTTCATTATATATTGTGATGACTAGCATCAAGAGATCATACCTCGTTCATGATTCATCTGTCGAAGCAACTCTGACCCGAATGGATAAAGTGTTGCTGATATACTCAGCTTTTTACTGATTTATAACCCTTGTTTTTGTGTCTTTTATCGAGTCAAAGCTTGAGGATTCTCAGTATTAGTGATTCTAGACACATTGGTATTCTCATAAATGACCATTATTGCTCATTATGAATCTCAACTCGATAAATAGAGGTGTTTTTCACCACCGCTTTCTTCATCTTCTTCGTTATCAGTAATTTTGCATTATATATTGTGATGCCTAGCATGAAGGGACCAATATCTGCTATCTTATATCTTGTTTGTGATTCATCTACCGAAGCAACTCTGACCATGATGGATCACGTGATGCATGTGCCTAATCAAGCGTGGCGCTTTTGTCTAGCGAACGGACATGTAAATTCATTCAGTTCTATATCTTCGTCTTTGCTTGAAGTCGTTTTGTATCTTGTGTCTTTAGCCTTTCGGTATGATCATCTGGACTGAAATTGTGACACCTTATTTATGGACAGAGGAACACACTAAAGTAAAATCTTGAGACTTTTTGGGCTTGGCAAAGGGATGAGATAGAGAATTTCATATGATTATGATTTATATTATATGTGATATAATTATGATCCATATAATTAGATTTTAAATTAAAATTCCGTTAAGTTATCTATAAATTATCCTATTATATAAAGCTGAATCTTTCGACGTGAGCGTGGCACGTATGATAATTATAACTCACGAGATTGTGACATTTGTCACAGTTGTTAGTTTAGATATTGACATGTCTCCATTTAATTAATAAAGTAAAAAATAAAATAAAGTAAATATTAAAATATGTTTAACTTTTAAAAAAGCAATCTTAGTAAAAATGAATTAGAGTAAATATTAAAAAAATGTTAAACTAAAAAAAGAAAAAAAAACAATCTATATAAAAAAAGAAAACTTAAAATAATAATAAAGGAAAAATAAAAAATATAAATTGATCCTAAAAGCTAAAGTTAATAAAAAGAGGAAAAATCAAAAAATTATAATGAAATTTTTTAAAATCGATTAATAATCAATTAATTAAAAAATATAAAAAATTGGAAAGATTAATAATTGATCCATAATCCTAAATGGTAAAGTTACTTAATAATAAGGAAAACATAAAAAAAGAAAAACATAAAATTTGAAAAAATTAATAATCGATTTATAATCTTAAAAGCTAAACTTACTTAAAAAAGAAAAAAAAAATACAAAATCTACATTTATCCTAAAAGGAAAAGTTAATAAAAAAGAAAAAAAAATCTTAGTTTTTCTATTTAGATTAAGGAAATAAAAAAATGTATTACTAATCCTAAAAGAAAAAAAAACTATAATTTCTCACCTCTACATAAATAATTTGGTAGTATATGCCAATTACATACCAAAAATTAAAATAAAAAGTCCAATAATCGTTTCCAAAGGTATTTAAATGTATCTGCTCCACCAAATTCTTTTTTCATAGTATATATTTAATTCATCGGAAATTTTGATTCTAAATTTTTATGTTATTTATTTTTACGGGTGAGTTAATTTTGTTTTTTATTTTTAATTTTTTCAGAGGTTATAAAATATCTTATAATATAAAATAAAATGTTTCAAAGTTAATAATATGCATGATCGCGACACGTGTTAAGTTAATCGATTAGACTTTGATATGTGTTTAATAAATTTTCAACTATATTTTAACACGTAAAATTAATAATAAAAGTAAAATGTATAATCGATTCTTAATCTTAAAATGTAAAATGAAAAAAAAAGATTAGTAATGTTTAGATTAATGAAATTAAACAAAAACTATAAATAAAAATCAATATTTTTTTTAATAGGAAAAACCATATTTCAGGTTATAATAAGAAAATTAAAAGCCAAAAAAAAAGAAGGAAAAACCATATTTCAGTTTAGAATAAGGAAATCTTCTTATTATATAAATCTGAATGTTTCAAAGGTGTTAATTCATCTGATCGCGGCACGTGTCAAGTCAAAGTTGGAAAAATTTTAAATCGATTAATAAAAAAAAACTTATAAATTCTGAAAATTTAATAACCGATTCATAATCTTAAAAGATAAAGTTACTAAAAAAAATTATATTTTTTAAAAATTAATAGAAAAATAAGAAATTAAACATTCCTTAGTTTTTTTATTTAGGTTAAGGAAATTAATCATAAAAAGAAAAGAATTTTAATTTATCACTTCTATATAAACCATAATTTAGTAGTATGTCAATTATACACCAAAAAATTAAAATTCCAATAATCGTATCCAAAACTTTTTATTGCAGCTTTTCACCAAATTTTTCTTTCAAGATATATATTTATTTTATCGTAAACTTAATTTGTTTCTAAATTTATGTAATATATATTTTCACGGGTGATATAATTTTGTTTTATATTTTTCGTGTTTAATTTTTGTTTTACGGGTTATAAAATATTAATTTATAAACGCGCATATATGCGAGTACTTATCTAGTGTTTTATGATTCATAATTAAGAAATTATAAGTTTAATATAGTTTACTTTAATTCACATATTATATAAAGTTGGATCTCTCAACGTGAGCGTGACACGTAAGATAATTTTCACTCACGAGATTCTGATATTTGCCACGGTTAATTTAGATTTTGACATGTGTCAATTTAATTAAAAAAGTAAAAATGAATTAAAGTAAATATTAAAAAAGGTTAAACTAAAAAAGGTAATTTAAAAAAAAAAAAAACAAGAATAAGTAAGGAAAACTTATAATAAAGAAAAGTGACAAAAGGAAACTTAAAAATTTATAATCTACAACCACGGCCAAACTTAAAAAAAATAAAATTATAAATATACTCTAAAGTTAAAAAAAAAATCTTATTATATAAAGCTGGATCTCTCAACGTGAACATGACACGTAGGATAATTTTCAGTCACGAGATCGTGACATTTATCACGGTTAATTTAGATTTTGACATGTGTCTTATATAATGGAAACTAATAACATTGAACAAGTAACGTAAGAGAAAAAAAATAAAAACTACCAAATAAAATTAACAAAAAAAGAAAAAAAAATTGTGTTTTATATAATGGAAACTAATAACATTGAAAAACTGAAGTAAGAGAAAAAAATAAAAACTACCAAATAAAAATTGTTAAATAAAAAAAAATATATATATATATATATATACGATCCATAATATATAAAATGTGAAGAAATTTTTTTTGTTATTGCGTGTTTGATAATTATGGAAACCTCTCATTTATTTAAAGGGATTGTTTATCAGATTTATGCGTAATATGAAACAATTTTGAATTTTTTTAAATACGAATTACTAAACGTAATTCATAGATAACTAAACGAGATTTTAATTTAGAATCTAACTATACGGGTCATAATTAAATATAATATAAAATTTAGAATCAAAATCTTTTAGTTTTTACCCGTATCAAGCGAGACCTAATTTTGAACTTCTATCTTAACAACAACCGCATTATTATAGCATTGTGTTACGGCGTATACATGCATGATACCAGGTCGACCATTAGGCATTTTCCAACTATATTTTGGTTCTTTGGAGGTTAAATACTTTTGTTAGGCTTGAGACTTATTGATTAAAGCGTTTACCAGATAATAATCATTCAGATTTTGAAAACACAAAAAAAAAAAGAAAGCATTTGGTTGTTTGTAGCTTAACATTTGATGTCTCTACCATCGATTCTACTTGTGGCTTTGATTGTGCAGTGAATATTGTCCTTGTGGAAGCTGTTCTGGAAGAGTAACTAAGTTGAAAGAGGAAAAAAAATATGAAGAACAGTTACTCATGAGCTTTATTAATCATGAAAAATAAACTGGATAATGCACCAATCTCCGTGAATGATCTAATATTATTATTATTTTATTTTCAATGTCTAAACTTTTCATTATTTAACAACTTTTACAAGGATGTATGCTTCTTTCCGGCAAGCTTTACTAACCGTTATTTTCTTTCTTCGTAATTTTCTTCATGATAACAATACCATATGCTATATAACTTATTTGGTAATTTGTAATTTGGTACTTTCTGAACTCACAAATTTGATTGGATCATACCACTTATATTGAAAACATTCTTAGAAATCCCCCAACTTATGATAAGACATTATCCAAAACTTTTTGATGAAAGTGTCACATAATAATAATCATTCTGATTTTCAAAAAACACGAAAACAAATAAAACATTTGATTTTTAATTTGTAGCTTAACATGGATTGTAGTTTATGCTTTTATTGTGCAGTGAATATTTTCATTGTAGAAGATGTTCTAGAAGAGAAACTAAGTTGAAAGAGTAGAAGAGATCTGAAATACAGTGACCCATAAAGTAGAGTTTACCATTATTAATTGTGCAAAAATAAACCGGATCACTAATTTCTATGTAGAACCATTCATCCTGAATTAATGATATTTTTATTTGATTTTTCTTAAGTCTAAACTTTTCATTAAATCAACATATTAACAATGCTTACAAGGAACTATAGGGAATCCAAATTATTTTGGGTAATTTATAAGAATAAAACATAGTTTATGGGTGATTGTTCTTCAAATTTCTCTATTCTTTCAACTTAGTATCTCTTCCATAACAGCTTCCATCAGGGCAATAATGTAACATCCTTAAACCGGCCCATATGGAAAAAGCCCAACAAGAAAATGCCCAACTAGAAAACCCTCACTTAAAACCCTATATAAGTGAGTTTTTAGAAAAAATGGAGACTATTTTGTAAACAGAAAACCCTAGCCACCAAACGCGACCAGAGCCGCCGAGAAGCCTTCACCCACCGACCTCCAACGTCGCCGCCGACCACAGCCCCCAGGAAGAGGAGCCGCTGCGCGCCTGCCCCTAGCCGTCGCCTTCTCGATTCCTTCGCTGCTAGTCACGTTAGTGCAGATCTGATCTGTGTCATCCTTTTCTAGAATGCTAACAACATCCAGATCTCTAAGGTGATGATTAGATCTAGGCTTCTATCTATGTCTCTTGTCTTCTTCTAATATGTTGAGTCTAAATATACTCAGGTATGCTGCTTGCTACGAAGTACATGCACATTTTGTTTGATCAAATATATATTTTTTTTTTAAAGATTCAAAAGGAACCTAATAGAGTTGTAAACGATGAAATTTGTTTTGATACTCTGTCTCTGAAAGATAAATTAAACCTTTTTTGTCGTTGATAAATTGAACCTTACATTTCGACCAAATAAAAACAAAAAAATTAAACCTTACAATGTGGAATTTCGTAATTATACAATGGTGTATAATTGATACCACAATATTCTTTTGACTAATCTAGTCTGATTGTGAAATTGAATTTTATTTTTTTAGATGAGTATTTCCTCTGAAAACAAGAATTTGTATGTCCACATAGGTGACACGTAGACCATCGCTGACCTTTAGAAAAGCTATATATATGCTTAGCTACTGCATCGATGTACTGTGGTCAATGCGTGAGCATGATTATAGAAAATGGTAAGAGTGATACGAACTATGGTGTTTCAAATTAAAGAGTTTTGGTGTTTTCTTTTATGATTTAGGTGTTGGGTGTTTTTCCTTTTTGCATTAGATTTAAAGTGCTTTTTCTTTTCGATTTAGGATTATGATTAAGTTGTACCATGGTCTATCTATGGGTTTATTATGATCAATGAGAGGATCAACTTCTAAAAACTAACTTTATCCTCTAAGAGACACTAGGGTTAAATGAAAGTTTTGCCTAAATCATTTCTCTCTTTCTAGCTTTCACTACGGTTCCTGGTACGAGAGCGAAACCGAAACTGCAAGCTCGTATCAACCGTATCAAAGAGTAACTATGTAGATTCAAATGGAAGTTGAAAAACTGAATCTTAGGAGCACTTTGCTGTTTGAATTAAGGATGTGAATAAATTAATTTTTCAGGTTTCTCGGATATTATGGTCCTGGGCTAGTGCTAAGCACTATCAGTGATTTCTTTAAAGATTCTAGTAGATCATACACTTGTTTTTGTTACTGGTTAATGGTAAAAGTGATACAGACTATAGCTAAGGTGTTTTAAATTAAAGCGTTTTGGTGTTTTCCTTTATGAATTAGGTTTGGGGTGTTTTTCCTTTTTTGCATTAGGTTTAAAGTGCTTTCCTTTTCGATTTTGGGTTATGATTAAGTTGTACCATGGCCTATATATATGGGTTTATTATGATCAATGAGAACCAACTTCCAACAATTAACCTTATTCTCTAGGAGAGATTAGGGTTAAATGGAAGTTTTGCCAAAATATTTTCTCTCTTTCTAGCTTTCACAACGGTTCCTGTTACGAGAGTGCAAGCTCGTATCAACCGTATCAAAAAGTTTATGAGTAGATTCAAATGGAAGTTAAAAAAAAACAGAATCTTGTGAGCACTTTGCTGCTTTAATCAAGGATGTGACAAATTAGTTTTTCCCTATACGGGTAGTGTGATTATAGCATGTTAACATTCATTAAATTGTTGTCGAAGATGTAGGCTAAAGAAAGTAAAGGGAAGAGCACATATATATTTTGAGGTAGAACAATAATGAGCAAATAAATGTCATTCAAGGAACTAGTGAACATTGCTTTTTTAGTAAGCACTAACTAGATTCTCAACTTGACTAGTTATACAATCACACATATGCTATAATTGACTAGTTATACAATCACACATATGATATAATTAACACAAATCATGAACATAATTTTGGTTGAACTTCTGTGATTTCACTGGGTAAGAATGCAAAGGAGAAGAAATATAACCTAAAGCTGACAGAGCACAATTCAAAATTAACAAGACCATCCAAGTAATCATGAAGTTCTGAATTCCCTACAGCCTCAACAATATCACAGTCACGGATGGTCTGACGAGAGCACATTTGAGTATGTATCCAAGCACGGAGCGCTAACTCCATGATGAATATCTCGCAAACTTTAGCAAAAACGACAAGAGCGTCCGAACTAACCATCTAAAAAATATTTTTATATCACTCGATAAAAAATTCTCAGTATGAGATCAATTGAACACTAAAATCAATAGCATATTCTAAATCCAAGCAAAAAATAGTTTTATTATAACGAAAAATGTGAGAAACTCCAGGTCTAGCCAACAGAAATAGAAGGATTATCGCAAGAGACAATTTCCGTTATTTCCAATACCTTGACTAGCATTGTGCTTGAAGAAAGTGATATCTCCATGTATATGACCGATGCATTCTCATAAGAATCAACCTTAAATTCAAGCAAACCATCTTCAAGATTCTTGACAAAGTCATGGAAGTAGTTACCAGTTTCTGTTCTGGTGGCTTCCAATTTGTGCTTGAAGAAAGTGATATCTCCACCTGAGATGGCTGGATTCATCACCTCATCTAGAGTCCTTTTGTGCTTGAGAAGATTTGTGGTAGCTTCTTTTCGCCGATAATCCACATACTGCTTCTTCGGGCTATGGTAATCGGTTATGAAATAGTCAAACACACCGCTCCATTTCAAGACGAGCCTACATTAAATGATTAGCACCAATACTTCTCGTAGAGCCCTAATGTCTCCATCGGTTAAACCGAAGTAATCTGTTACTACACGAGAAGCATTGGTGCTAATCATTCAACGCATGCTCGTCCTGAAATGGAGATGTGTGTTTGACTATTTCATAACAGATTACCATAGCCCGAAGAAGCAGTATGTGGATTACCTGCGAAAAAAAAGTACCACAAATCTTCTCAAACACAAAGGGACTCTAGAGGAGGTGATGAATGCATCAATCTTAGGTGTAGATATCACTTTCTTCAAACACAAATTGGAAACCACCACAACATAAACTGGTAACTACTTCCATGACTTTTTCAAAAAATTTAAAGATGGTTTGCCTGAAGTTAAGGTTGATTCTTATGAGAATGCATCGGTCATATACTGGTTATGTGATCGCCACATGTTTCAGAACCGCTGGTCCGATAAACAGTGTAAGATGTGCTTTGTCCCTCTTGATTCTCTTCTTCCTCCTCCTCGTCCTAATGTGGCTTTTGATTACAACAACATTGAAAGTGTCTCAAGTGCTCATCAACAAGTCCTAAACAATCCATTTGAGCATCAAGAAGAAACTATTCCATGGAAATTTGAGAATGATGAGTAAGAGGGACATGTGTCATAAGTGATTGATATGTTTTCTGGTTTTATGTAGCTTCTCTTTTTTTTGTTTTTCTTTGGTTTTTTTATGATTCTCTTTTGTTTTTTTCTTTTCGATTTGTAAGGTGTTGAAACATCATCCATCAATATCATAAGTGATTTGTTAGTTTTCTTGCACAAGAGACTAAGAAACACATTTGCTTGTTTGCCTTTACATTTGCGTCTAACTCATTCACTCCCCGGCTCTTCCTCGGAGATGCAAATGTAAAGGCAAACAAGCAAATGTGTTTCTTAGTCTCTTATGCAAGAAAACTAGCAAAGCACTTATGATACTGACGGATGATGTTCCAACACCTAACAAACCGAAAAGAAAAAACAAAAGAGAATCATAAAACAACCAAAGCAAAACAAGAAAAGAGAAGCTACATAAAACCAGAAAGCAGATCAATCACTTATGACACATATCCCTCTTATTCATCATTATCAAATTTTCATGTATTAGTTTCTTCTTGATGCGCAAATGGATTGTTTGGGACTTGTTGATGAGCACTTGAGACACTTTCAGTGTTGTTGTTGTTATCAAAAGCCACATTAGGATGAGGAGGACGAAGAAAAGAATCAAGAGGGAAAATGCACATCTTACACTGTTTATCAAACCAACGGTTCTGAAACATGCAACGATCACATAGCCAGTATCTGAAAAATGCATTCTCATAAGAATTAACCTTAACTTCAGACAAAACATCTTCAAGATTCTTGACAAAGTCATGGAAGTAGTTACCAGTTTTTGTTGTTGTGGTTTCCAATTGGTGCTCGAAGAAAGTGATATCTCCATCCGAGATGGCTAGATTCATCATCTCTTCTAGAGTCCGTTTGTGATTGAGAAGCTTTGTGGTAGCTTATTTCCGCATGTAATCCACGTACTGCTTCTTCGCGCTATGGTAATCGGTTATGAAATAGTCAAACACACAACTCCATTTCAGGACGAGCCTACATTGAATGATTAGCACCAATGCTTCTCGTAGAGCCCTAAACCAAAGTCATTTGTTACTCTACGAGAAGCATTGGTGCTAATCATTCAATGCAGGCTCGTCCTGAAATAGAGATGTGTGTTTGACTATTTCATAACCGATTACCAAAGCCCGAATAAGCAGTATGTGGATTACATGCGAAAAGAGGCTACCACAAATCTTCTCAAGCACAAAGGGACTCTCGAGGAGGGGATGAATCCAGCCATTTCAGGTGGAGATATCACTTTCTTTAAGCACAAATTGGAAACCACCATAACAAAAACTGGTAACTACTTCCATGACTTTGTCAAGAATCTTGAAGATTGTTTGCCTGAAGTCAAGGTTGATTCTTATGAGAATACATAGGTCATATACTGGTTATGTGATCGCTTCATGTTTCAGAACCGCTGGTCTGATAAACAGTGTAAGGTGTGCTTTGTCCCTCTTGATTCTCTTCTTCCTCCTCCTCGTCCTAATGTGGCTTTTGATTACAACAACATTGAAAGTGTCTCAAGTGCTCATCAACAGGTCCTAAACAATCCATTTGAGCATCAAGAAGAAACTATTCCATGGAAATTTGAGAATGATGAGTAAGAGGGACATGTGTCATAAGTGATTGATATGTTTTCTGGTTTTATGTAGCTTCTCTTTTTTTGTTTTTCTTTGGTTTTTTTATGATTCTCTTTTGTTTTTTTCTTTTCGATTTGTAAGGTGTTGAAACATCATCCATCAATATCATAAGTGATTTGTTAGTTTTCTTGCACAAGAGACTAAGAAACACATTTGCTTGTTTGCCTTTACATTTGCGTCTAACTCATTCACTCCCCGGCTCTTCCTCGGAGATGCAAATGTAAAGGCAAACAAGCAAATGTGTTTCTTAGTCTCTTCTGCAAGAAAACTAGCAAAGCACTTATGATACTGATGGATGATGTTCCAACACCTAACAAACCGAAAAGAAAAAACAAAAGAGAATCATAAAACAACCAAAGCAAAACAAGAAAAGAGAAGCTACATAAAACTAGAAACCAGATCAATCACTTATGACACATGTCCCTCTTATTCATCATTCTCAAATTTCCATGTATTAGTTTCTCCTTGACGCGCAAATAGATTGTTTGGGACTTATTGATGAGCACTTGAGACACTTGCAGTGTTGTTGTTGTTATCAAAAGCCACATTAGGATGAGGAGGAGGAAGAAGAGAATCAAGAGGGACAAAGCACATCTTACACTGTTTATCAGACCAACGGTTCTGAAACATGCAGCGATCACATAACCAGTATTGACAAATGCATTCTCATAAGAATCAACCTTAACTTCAGACAAACCATCTTCAAGATTCTTGGCAAAGTCATGGAAGTAGTTACCAGTTTTTGTTGTGGTTGTTTCAAATTGGTGTATCTCCACCTGAGATGGCTATATTCATC
Source organism: Eutrema japonicum (assembly GCA_030161315.1). Classification (NCBI taxonomy): domain Eukaryota; kingdom Viridiplantae; phylum Streptophyta; class Magnoliopsida; order Brassicales; family Brassicaceae; genus Eutrema; species Eutrema japonicum. The sequence continues at coordinate 48,326,866 of BSQW01000011.1, forward strand.
ACCTCTTCTAGAGTCCCTTTGTGATTGAGACGATTTGTGGTAGCTTATTTCCGCACTCACGCTATGGTAATCGGGTGTGAAATAGTCAAACACACATCTCCATTTCAGGACGAACCTACATTGAATGATTAGCACCAATGCTTCTCGTAGAGCCCTAATGTCTTCGTCAGTTAAACCGAAGTCATTTGTTACTCTACGAGAAGCATTGGTGCTAATCATTCAATGCATGCTCGTCTTGAAATGGAGATGTGTGTTTGACTATTTCATAACCGAATACCCTAGCCCGAAGAAGCTGTATGTGGATTACCTGCGAAAAGAAGCTACCACAAATATTATCAAGCACAAAGGGACTATAGAGGAGGTGATGAATGCATCCATCTCAGGTGGATATATCACTTTCTTCAAGCCCAAATTGGAAACGACCACAACGGAAACTGGTAACTACTTCCATGAATTTGTCAAGAATCTTGTAGATGGTTTGCCTGAAGTTAAGGTTGATTCTTATGAGAATGCATCGGTCATATATTGGTTATGTGATCGCTGCATGTATCAGAACCGCTGGTCTGATAAACAGTGTAAGATTTGCTTTGTCCCTCTTGATTCTCTTCTTCCTCCTCCTCGCCCTAATGTGGCTTTTGATTACAACAACATTGAAATTGTCTCAAGTGATCATCAACAAGTCCCAAACAATCCATTTGTGCGTCAAGGAGAAACTAATACATGGAAATTTGAGAATGATGAGTAAGAGGGACATGTGTCATAAGTGATTGATATGTTTTCAAATTTTATGTAGCTTCTCTTTTCTTATTTTGCTTTGGTTGTTTTATGATTCTCTTTTGTTTTATAGCTTCTTCGGGCTATTGTAATCGGTTATGAAATAGTCAAACACACAGCTCCATTTCAGGACGAGCCTGCATTGAATGATTTTCACCAATGCTCTTCGTAGAGCCCTAATGTCTCCGTTGGTTAAACTAAAGTCATCTTTTACTCTTGGAATGCCATTCTCCTCAATGGCTTTTAGATCAGACTTGGATTTCTCCAAGTCTTCTTGAGCTGACTCCCACATACTTAAGTAATGAGTTTGATTGAACGTATGCGAAGAATCTGCCTTTTCATGGTTTTTTTGATGGTGCAACAGCGACTTCAACACACTTCCATTTCATGGTGTGCTCTTCTTCTGATGGAAAGCAGCGCCAACAAAAGCTACAACTGCTTGCATAACAGTGAAACATAAATGAGTCTTGATTTAGAAAAAAACTGATTTTAATAGAGAGAGAGAGAGTGTGTGTGTGTGTGAGAGAGAGAGAGAGAGAGAGAGGCGAATCGGCATATACAAGTTATAAGTCTGAAATCAGGGTCACCATTTAGCTGCACATGACTGTTGCAGCGAGGACAACAATTGGTATTTTTAGCGACCCAAGCAACGCTCTTTAGTTCATCCAAGACCTCATTCAACCAAAAAGAATCTTTGTTGCAAGTCACGAGTCGGTGTGACTGGAGCTATGATATATCATGGTTTTTATCCCTTTTAAGCCATGATATAAGTCCGTTTTATAGAGTCTTTCTACTATTTCGTAGTGTTTTAGAGTCTTTTACAGGTTTTAGCACTTTTGGAGCATAATTGGAGATATTAGAGCTTTCTGGAGCTTTCTGGAGCGAAGCTGAAGTTCGTGTTGCTGAGTACCTGATTTTACGTCAAGTATCGATCGATACCCCTTGGTATCGATCGATACCCATCGCAGCAGACATGACCCGCGACTTTTAATGATGTTTGAAGAATTGCAGAACTTGCCCAGAAGACTTTAATATTTACAAGAAGGCCCCAATTCGTGTTTAGACTATTTAACTAGGTTTTACAGCCACTTTGTTGGCTATGCTTTGTTCTATGCTTTGTTCTATACTTTCATTTATTCTTGATTCTACTTTGGTTTTTGGAGAGACAACTCTGAACTCCTGTTTTTATTGATTTCTTAGATGATCTATTCAATCATGTTGTTTTCATTCTCCATGTCTGAGTAGATCCACTTTAGGTTCAGGGTTCTCATAAGGGTTTTCTCTGAATGCTAGGTTGATTAGTTATTAGGATTCACCATCTGAATTAGTTTTTCACCATAGGTTGTGTTCAAAGCTAATTCTAGGTTGACAAATCTGGAACTTAGATATTAGGATAATTGATTAGGCACGACAGTGCGATTAATTACCTGATAGAACCTTAAGTGAGCAAAATAACCATTCGCAAAGAGATTTGGTTTAGTTGTTTTGTGAACAAATCAAACCTGATCTAAAAGCTGATTTAGACATTAGGATTCGCAAAGAGATTTGGAATTCCTAGAATTTAGATTTAGATAATTCTCGCAACGACAGTTGGTTAATTATAGCTTAGTAATTTGAGTTCAAGAACCACGCTAAATCTGAATCATGTTAGTTAGTTTACCTGTATTCATTAATCTCCTGAGAAATACCCTGAGCCTATATTTCTCCCATCGAATTTACAACTCTTTACTGCTTATCGCTTTTACTTTCATCTGAACTGCTTAGCTTGATTCGATACTATACAATATATTATGTGATTTCTCTGAGTCTTTGTGTTCGACCCCTACTATACTGCAGCAACTGCTTTAGTACTTTTTAGGGTATTAATTTGAGCATATCAAGCTCGCAACTCCAACAGAATGTGTGACCACACAAACACACCACACCAAAATCAAGACAAGACTCACCATCTTCTAATACATCCGCATAAAGCTCGATGGCGAAGTCCTAGTCCGGCCCAGGACACCTCTAAATCCATAAAATATCATACAAATGCTTATATAATATATTAAAAATCATATAAAAATCATGTAAAATATAGGTATATCAACTCCCCTAGACTTAGCTTTTGCTTTTCCTCAAGCAAACAAGGAAACTAAGAAGAGAAAAGAGGTTTGAGAAACAAGATCTCTCAAATTATGAGTGTTGAGTTCTAAATCCAAAAGAGCTTAAGATAAAGCATAAAAAAATAATTGAATCTTAATGATGTTAAAACAATCCAATCTAAGTAAAAACAAATGAAAAAAAATAAGTATTTGTTTCTAAGTTGTGCCATTCATTCATTAAAAACAAATTTGATGAGCTAAAACCACCAAATTCAAAGTACAAAGTTCTTATCGACAAAAAATTTTCATAAAGAAGTTATCGAAAAATACAAAAAAAATCATAAGAATGCACTGAAAATATTGTGTTTGGTTTATGTCAATTGTGAATTTTCGTTTAAATAAGGTTTTTTTAATGAAACCAAGAAGGAGTCGAACTTACCTTCAAAAAGTTTGTTACGGATCTCGACCAAAGAGATTGGCGTGTTTATGATGCCCTTAGCTTGTTATGTGCAGGTGCTCCAGCCTTGGGTGCATCATAACATGGCCTAAAAGTTCTTCCACCGATCAGTTTTGGTGTAAAATGAGGTAGAAAAAACATTGTGGCGAAGCTCAGGGCGAAGACATTGCGTGAAAATCTCGCCCAATGGAATACCAGTTAATGCGCCTCAAAATTGCCCCAGGACCGGGTGGGAGAATTTTGCCGGGATTTTGGTCGGGGTTGCGCCCCTAAGTGGGAAGTGAGATGTGCCCAGGATTGGTCGCGTGAAGGAAAAGCTCCATGCCGATCCTCCATGACCCGAGCTTGTTCCATCGGTCCATGGCTCCTTCTCTAGGCAGATGTTGGCTCCCCATGTCGCGCCTCTGTTTTGGTCCTTCCTTATTATTCATCTAAAAATGATTTTTATCTATTTTTATAAAATTTTAAAAATTCTGAAAAAATTGGGTGAATAAAAATTTAAAAAATTTAAAAATTTAAGTAAATAATAAATTGTGGGTTGCCTCCCACACATCGCTTGTTTTAAGTCTTATAACTCAAATCCTTGTGTGTTCTAGTTTGATGATGGATCTAAGAGGCTCGTATCACCCTTAGCACGTTTTGATCTCCTCCTAAAGACCTTTCTGTCTTCATCGATGCTCAAAGAATCGTCAAAATCATCCTTTACCGCCTCTCCTTTCTTGTTTGTGATAGTGTACCGAATGCGTCTTTAGGGAAAGCCGGGAGATGCTGCTAGGTAGAAGGTCTCTTTGTCGATGTTTGAAAGACACATCCTCCTATTTGGCCAATCCATAATATCTCCCACTGTTTCTTAGAAAGGTATTCCGAGAAGCAAAGGCTCATCTTGCAAACCATGCATCTTCGCTACTTGAAAATCGACCTGAACGATGCAATTCCCAAACTTGAGAAGAAGATTCTCAATCATGCCAACTGTGGTGGTAGTTGAACCATCTGCATGTCCATTTCTCATACTTGAAGGCTCCATGGTGTTGATTCTCAAACGCCTTGCAATTGGTTCCGACATAAGGTTCACACCGGCTCCCGAATCGCATAGAGAATTGTTGAAGTAGGAACCCAAAATCTCACACGATATGATGAAGCAACATCGTTCTTCGAGCTTGTGCAAGGTCCTAGTCTTCGACAATGTTTCCCTAGCTTTTTCAAACAAGTCTTTGATCTCATACTTCTCCTCTTTGCTATACCAAAAGAGTTCCCTCATTTCGGGGTATTTCTTCCAAGCTTGAGCAAACGAGATATGAGCTCGAATTTTCTTCACCATTAAGTGGAAATCATCTAGCGTCTCCTTGCTTATTGAGCAAGTTTCCCAATCCTCATGTTCAAAAGGTTGTCTCCGACCAGAAATTAGAGTTCCCTCGCGTAGTCTTTTGTCACATGTCTTTCTCGTCGGCAGACATGTCAGAGTACTTCTCGTGCGGTTTGTACAACATGTTGTGGAGCATCCGAAAAATCGCATTTGTGATCTCATGCGGCAAATTAAACCTAAAAATATTTTTTTAAACAATTACGTTAAGATTTTGAATCCAAAAACTTTGGATTGATCGATAGTCGGTCTAGAAAGTGTGCGCGGTAGGGGATCATTCGATCCGAAGTTTTTGGATTGATCAATCTGATCTTGTACAATAATCTGTCGGAAATCCGTCAGAAATTTCCGACAGATTTCTGACATATGTTACTTAGCATTTTTTTTTTTGGTTTTCAGAATGGATTACACTTAAGTACATCAAATGTATAAGTTTATAAAACTTCCACATAACAAATATCTAATACAAGAACAAGTACATATTTTACAATGCAAAGTTTATAAAACTACTATGAATACGATGATGAGTAATATGATTCTCCTGAATCGGAAATTTTCCCAAACTCGTCAATTTCTTCCTCTGAATCCTCAAATTCCCGATCGTCTACATGTATGGTGAAATCAACAACAAGGTCGACCTCAAGGGAATGCTCGATTGAACCCAAACCTACAGAGCTTTGTTGGAGGGGTTCATGATCGGAAATCCCATGAACCCTACCTCTCGGGTTTATCGATGTGATTGTAATCCCTGGGTCTTGCTTGTTTGTCACTCGAGGCTAGGGAATATAGCATACCTATACCATGTAATAAAGTCATATACAAATTTAACCACAGAATTCAAAAATACTAACAAATAAACGTAAAAGAAAAAACAAACATGGTCTGCTTGTGAAGCAAGTACGAATGACTCGTATTTCTGGAGTCGCCTTTGCTATATAATGATGTAACACCAAATTGGTCGTGTCGCACACCGCTTCCTACTAATGGGTCGTTCCAGTTGTATTAAAATGCAAGGCATCTCAAACCGAGCATTCCCGGGTACTGAACATCGAAAAAATCATGTACGACACCATAGTATACAAGATCACCGGACTGAGTAGATACACCATAATTTGAAGTTGTCGCACTTCTATCATCCCGAAGAATCTTAAAAGCGTACCCCAGTGTGCTATACATCACATGTGACTGCATGGTTGCTAGTGAAAAGCGCACAATTTCTTCTAACCACGTGGAAAATATTTGTCTGTTAGCCTTCTCTGTCGTGACCTTCACAAATAAAATCAAAAAGTGTCAAATAAATCATTCATTATATATGATAGTTAAAAACAAGGCAATTAAAACACTTACATAATCTCTTAACCAACGTCTGAACTCTTCCTGTTTGAGCTCGAATAGCTCGTCCTCTGTTTTGTTCGGAAATGCAAAATGTTGGTATGCCATATACATCCTGTGAGATTGAAGTGATCATCACGTAAACATATATATGATCAAGGACCCAATAAATAATTAATAATTTGGTTCAATATGATACCTCTCATATTCATCAACTCCACCGCAGTTTGTGAGAATATACATATGCAATTGCTCTCGCTCGCTCCTGTGTTGAAAGTCTCCGCTTCTTGCCTTTTCTACTAAGTCGTCCAATCTCTAAGAATATATGAGGAACATCGACCAGATAGAAAGGTATTACGCATCCATCATCATGTTGAGCTGGTCTACGACTCTTCGTTTTGACTTATGGTGGAAAGTAGAACTCGGTAAAATGTGAGGTTTCTCCATTGATGCTCTGTGCGACAATAAAACCCTCCACTTTGTTCAAAATTTTCACCTTTTTCTTTAGATGAAATATATACCGTTCGAAATGATACATCCAACGGTACTGAATCGGGCCCCCAAGCTCTGCTTCTCGAGGGAGATGAATTGTTAGATGTTCCATAACATCAAAGAAGGAAGGCAGAAATATATTCTCCAAATTGCAAAGGATTACAGGTATATTATTCGCAAGGTTGCGAATACCGTCTAATCTAAGAGAACGCGAACATATATCTCAAAAAATGCACAAATCCCTGCATAATATGCATAACAAATGAATAAATAAATACTAAAGTGTTGTGTAAAGTATTTAAAAATTAATTTAATGATTGTACCTGCAATTGTTTCGTGGACATTACGTGGTAGAAAACAGGCAAAGGCAAATGGAAGGAGGCGCTGCTTCACAACATGGCAATCATGACTTTTCATCTCAGTAAACTTCACTTCTCCATTATCAACGCGGTTCCAAAGGTTAGATGCGTATCCGTCCGGGACTCTAAAACTATTGGAAATCCAGTTAAAAACTCGGCCTTTGAAGGTTCATCCAACCAAAAATTCGGGACCAGAGGCTTCTCGTTCCCTGTCACATGTAGTGTTATATGAGAACAAATGTGTGGAAAGTCCAATCTAGACTTCAGATTGTCCTTTGTCTTCCCTTGGACATTGAGAACGGTGTTCATAATGTTGTCAAAAGAGTCTTCGCAATGTGCATGACATCCATATTATGCCTCATAAGATGATATTTCCAATTAGGCAAATCACAGAAAATACTCATCTTGTGCCAATTATATACGTTGCCACAACCATCAACAGGATGATGCCCTTTACCACCACAATCAACGGTCCTCTCTGCACAAAAATCTCTGAACTGAGTCAACAAATAGTGTCCATCTAACTCAGGAGGTGGATCATCAAATACTTTTCGGTTCTTCGTAAACAATGTGGTGCTCCGACGATAAGGATGATCGCGTGGTAGGAATCGCCTATGAAAATTAAACCAAGACGTTTTGCTTTCGTGCATCAATTGGAACACATATGTGTTATCTTGACAGTACGTGCACTATAACTTTCCGTGCATTGTCCATCATGATAACATGTCATATGTTGGAAAATTGCTAATGGTCCACATAAGTACCGACCGCATGACGAAATTATGCTGACAATAAACATCAAACGCCTCAACACCTTGGTCCCATAACATTCGCAGCTCATAAATCAATGGCTGCAAAAACACATTAAGTGATCTCTTCGGATGCTCTGGTTTAGGAACGAGAATGCAAAGGAACAAGAACTCCCGTCTCATGCACAAAGATGTCGGCAAATTGTAAGGTGTTACAATTACTGGCCACAAAGAATATTGCATGATGTGCTTCCCAAACGGGTCGAAACCATCTGTACATAATCCAAGGTATACGTTCCTCGCCTCATACGCAAAATTGGGATACATTGATTTAAAATGTTTCCATGCTCCTGCGTCTGACGGATGAGCGATTTCTCCATCCGTTGTATGCTCTTCATGCCATCTCATTGCTCCCGCTGTGCGCTCTGACTGATATAACCGCTTCAATATCTCTGTTAACGGTAAATACTATATCCGTTTATATGGCACTTACACTCGTCCACATGTTTCCTTATACCGAGGTTTCCGATAAAAACGGCATGTCGAACGGTATGCGTCCTCTCTCCAGTAGAGCATACAATTGTCGATGCATACATCTATCTTCTGATACGGCAATCCTAGACCAGCAACAAATTTCTGTATCTCATAGTATGATGCCGGTGCAAGATTATCTTCTGGCAAAATGTCTTTCACAAAATCAGTGATTGCATCCACGCACTCCTCACTCAAATTGAAATCCGTATTTATACCCATAATCCTAGTTGCAGTTGATAAAGGGGAATGTCCACCTCTACACCCATCATATAACGAATGTTTAGCAGCGTCTAACATATCAAAGAAACACTGAGCTTCTAAGTTAGGTTCTTCTCCTCTATCTCCATACTCAGCAACCGATGGTATACTTTCATGAAATGCATCGTTCACCATCTGAACATGACCTACAATACTTTCTACTTCCATTGCAGGTTCTTCAAAGCTAGTGTTATCCTCAATATAATGTTCACTAGTACTAGCATAATTATCCACCATGTTATCATTTTCTCCATGATAATACCAAATCTTGTAACCCGGAACAAACCCATGACAATACAGGTGTGACCATACTTCATCTATCTATGATTCTGACATTTCGTACAAAGGCAGTAGATTTTACCGGTTTTTATCTCTTTCTTCTGCATACCCACAAATACCATGAATTCATGCATACCTTCTTTGAATTCCTCTATAACTAGGCCCGTCTCCGGAATTTGATGAGGATTGTCCATCCATGATCGAAAAATAATTATAAAGATCTGAAGAAGACATTTTGATAAGAGAGAATAAGAGAGTTTTTTTGTAATTGAAATGAATGAGAGAAGGGGTGGAAACATTTTTATAGAGAAATTTTGCGCGATTTCCGACGGATTTAACGGCTATATTCAAACGGCTACCGGAAATTTTCAAACGGCTAAGTAACATCTATATTCTTTCAAACGGCTACAGTATCCGTCAAACTATTCTGACGGACACATTTCGTCGGAAATTTCTGACGGATTATCGACAGGCACAGATTTCCGACGGAGTTTAATTTCGTCAGAATTTCGTCAGAAAACCGTCGAAATTTACCTATGAAATTATTGCCGTCGAAAATGTCCATGTTTTCTTATAGTGGATTAGGTATCCAAGCACAGAACGCTAACTCTATGATGAATACCTCACAAGCTTTAGCATAAACAATATGAGTGTCCGAGCTCTAACCATCTAAAAAACATTCCTATATCACTCGATAAAAAATTCTCAGTATGAGATCATTTGAACAATAAAATCAATAACATGTTCTAAATCGAAGCAAACAATAGTTTTATTATAACGAAAATGTGAGAAACTCCAGGTCTAGCCAACAGAAATTGAAGGATTTTATCGCAAGAGACAATTTCCGTCATTTCCAATACCTTGACTCGAGGATCAGATTTCTTTACTCTTTTGATCCTATCCAATGGTAACCTATCACTGCGGACATGGAACCCTATGATTCACCAAAACAAGCCAAAGAGTTAAAGTAAGCATAAGCGAAATAAAATAATAAAAATATATATTTTTTAAGTTAACAATCACGCATTCTATTAAGATATGAGTCTTTGATTGGTTACTCGATCTAGAGGATAAGAGTCACATGTTAAATTTTATATCTCATCCCTTTGCCAAGCCCAAAAAAATCTCCAGATTTTGCTTTAGTGTATTCATCTGTCCATAACAAAGTTGTCACAATTTCAATTTTGATCATCATACCAAAAGGTTAAAGACACGAGACACAAAACGACTTCAAGCAAAGACAGAGATATAGGATTGAATGAATTTATTTGTTTGTTCGCGGGAGAAAAACACCACGCTTGATTAGGCACATGCAACTGATTTAGGTGTTTTACCACGTAGTCAATTAACTAAAGTGTACATTAATGCAATCATAACAGTATGTCAATGTAGTACTTTAGGATCGAATCCACAGAGACCAAGGTTACACTACAATTCTCACAATTATGAAACTAAGGGAAGACAAGAATATGGTTGATTTTGGAAAAGTAACGAAAGCAATTAAGACGATGTAAATTCAATAAAGAAAAAGCGTTAGGTCAAGAGTTTATTCTCAGGAATCCAGAGATCACGAATCAAACAACTATTCAAGGAATGACTAAACATAAGTTTCAAACTCAAACATAAATATCTAACCAATCCACTTCCGTGACATTTATTACTAAACCTAGCAACCTAAAATCCTAACTTCCGTTGGCATAAAATTCTAGATCAGCATTAATGTGCATGTTTAATATGTTCACGAATCGCCTTAACATCAATTTCCGCATGCTAAGGACAATTCGCCCGCTTATGTTCTTTCTATCAACCTACGACACTTCCGTGGTATAGATTAAACCCTAGTTCAGAGACTAAACGGTCAACTTAAGCCTAAGCAATAAACACAACAATAAGCGAAAACCACAAAAGATAAATCCCTATTTGTGTCTAATTCAATAATTCAAGGATCCCGTTGAAACCCTAAACCTAACTATGTAACTACTCCGACATGGAATCAGAGAAATCACAAAGAGATGAGAAGAAAGACATAATTAAATTGATAAAAGTAATAATAGGGCTTCTCCAAGTTTGTCAGAAGTGGTTCAGAGATCTTCTCCCAAGCATACAATTGAAAGAGATGAAAGGTGTCTAAGAAAAATAAAGCTTAGCCTCAAAAGAGGCTGAAAAATAAGTATATATAGGTCATGAGTCGAATTAGGTAAAGTTTGAATGTTTGTGGGGCAAAATAGGAAGTTTAGAAACTGCCTTTTTCGCCTCTGGGAAGTGCATCGATCGATGAAAGTGTGCATCGGTCGATTTTGAAGTTTTTGGACATGTGCATCGATCGATTCTAACCTCCCTATTCCGCACATGCTTCTTCTTCGAGGCAGATTGACATGTCTTCAGTAAATCGGGGATAACTCTTGATCGTACCGTTGGATTTTCTTCAAACCACTTGAAAATGAAAGCTAATTCACAGATTTATCTTATGTCAAAATTTCAGCTCAATCCATCGGTGGAAAGTCCTCCAAAGAATGCCATACTTCTGACGTCTCTGCATGATTCTGCACCTCCATATGCTCATTTTCACCCTTTTGCAATCAAAATGCCTTGTTTTCCTCCAAATCAACCTAAAATACCTTTTTTACCTGAAATGACTCAATAAATGACTTAAAGACTCTAAAAGCAAGCTTTGACTCAATAAAAGACACAAAAACAAGGGTTATAAATCAGTAAAAAACCGAGTATATCAGCAACACTTTATCCATTCGGGTCAGAGTTGCTTCGACAGATGAATCATGAACGAGGTATGATCTCTTGATGCTAGTCATCACAATATATAATGAAAAATCGCCGATACCGAAGAAGATGAAGAAAGAAGTGGTGAAAAACACCTCTATTTATCGAGTTGAGATTCATAATGAGCAATAATGGTCATTTTTTAGAATACCAATGTGTCTAGAATCACAAATACTGAGAATCCTAAAGTGGAAAAACACTTAAATGTGAAATTTAATATTATATGCATTCATACCTTTTGGAGCTCGCAAGGCTTGAATAAGGCATAACCATTCACAAACCTTTTCCGTGAAAGTTACCCGCCATGTAAAAAGAACATGATAGGTTGTAGTAGATTAAAAAATTGCTCGTTATGACTCCAACTCGATAAATAGACGTGCTTTTCACAACCTTTCTCTTCATCCATTTCATCATCTGCGATTTTGCATTATTTGTTGTGATGTATAACACGAAGAGACCAATAGCGGCAAATTCATCCCTCATTCTAGATCTATCTATCGATGGATCTTTGATTAGGATTGCGATTGATAAAAAATATGCTTCGATAGATGGATCCAAAATAAGGGATGAGTTTACCGCTATTGGTCTCTTCATGTTATACATCACAAGAGACAATGCAAAATCGCCGATGATGCAGTGGACGAAGAGAAAACTGGTGAAAAGCATGTCTATTTATTGAGCATGAGTCATAACGAGCAATTTTTTAATATACTATAATCTATCATGTTCTTTTTACATGGCTCATGGCTTTCCCGGAAAACGTCTGCGAATGGTTATGCCTTATTTAAGCCTTGCGAGCTCCAAAAGGTATGAATGCATTTGGCAAAGTTATAATATTAAATTTCACATTTAAGTGTTTTCCCTCTTTAGGATTCTTAGTATTAGTGAATCTAGACACATTGGTATTCTCATAAATGACCATTATTTCTCATTGTCAATCCTAGCTCGGTAATTAATGGTTTTTTTCACCACCGCTTTCTTCATCCTCTTCTATATTGGCGATTTTGCATTTTATACTGTGATGCCTAACATGAAGATACCAATATCGGCTACCTCATCCCTCGTATGTGATCCATCTACCGAAGCAACTCTGACAAGGATGGATCATGTGATGCATGTGCGTAATCAAGCATGGCGTTTTTGTCTAGAAAACGAACATGTAAATTCATTCAGTCTTATATCTCTGTCTTTGCTTGAACTCGTTTTGTGTCTCGTGTCTTCAGCCTTTTGGTATGATGATCCAGACTGAAATCGTGACAACTTTGTTATGGACAAGGGAATACACTAAAGCAAAAGAGACTTTTTGGGCTTGGCAAAGAGATGAGATAGAAAATTTCTCAGGTGATTCTTATCCTCCGGATTGGGTAACTAGTCTAAGAGTCATATCTTATGTGTGGTTGTTAAAAGAGAAAAACTTAATATTTCAAATATTATTTTCCCGTTTATGCTTACTTTAACTATTTGACTTGTTTTGGTGAATCATAGGGTTCATGTAGGTCTGTAGTGATAGGTTATCATTGACTAGGATCAAAAGAGTTATGAAATCCGATCCTCAAGTCAAGGTATGGGAAATAACAAATCCGATCCTTCGATTTTTGTTGACTAGGTCTTGAGTTTCTGACATTTTCATTTTGATCAAACTATTGTGTTCTTGGATTTAGAACCTGCTATTGATCTCATACTGAGAATTTTTTATTGAGTGATATAAAAGTGTCAATTTTCAGATAGTTAGCTCGGACGCTCCTGCCATTTTCGCTAAAGCTTGTGAGATATTTATCATGGAGTTAATGCTCCGTGTGGATACATACTCAATTATCCTCTCGTCAGACCATGCAGACTTAAGATATCGCTAAGCTAGTAAGGAATTTAGAACTTCATGATCACCTGGATGATCTTGTTAAGTGAACTGCGCTTTGTCAGGCATCAATTTATATTTATTCTCCATTGAATTCTTGATGTAAGACTCGGATTCCATCAAGTATTAGCCACGAGAATCAAGCCTCAAAACTGAGATGATGGAAGTGATGAGATGGTGAGTAACCGGTTTGTTGATTAATTCCACAATCAACGAGGCAAGAGACTTATTCCCAAGGGCTATTCCTCGCGAGGGAAGTAAGACTCTACAAGAAACTAGAAAGATTGAATCTCACAATCTACCTAGAACTCGCATGAACACAAGAGAACAAGGATTCCACCTATGAACTCTAATGAACACAAACACAAAGACAAGCTTTGCAAAGAGAAAACTTCTCGTTTTATATTTTTCTAAGATTGGGTGATTTTTACATTGACACAAATGAGCTTTTTATAGCTCTTACATGATGATCTCTACATTAAATACATTGAAAGAAATTCAAATTCAAATTTAAAACAAAAGAGATAAATTAGGTGGTCAAAAGAGCTAATCGTATGGGATGTGATTGAGCTGATTATGGGAAGTTGTTGACCACATTTTGAAGAGTTAATCTGGATGGAAACTGGGTGAGATACTTGGTGGGGAAATGATAAACGGCTTCAATGCCCCCTTTGACCAATGTGAAGGTGTGAACGCGACCAAATATGGAAACTCTTGTCTCCCTTATACTTTGAGACATTCTGGTTAGCTTGGTATGTCTTGAGTCTTCTAAAAGTTTCTCTTGGAGCTAATAATGTTGATAAACCAATGTGGGTCGAGCTGAATCGATCGAATGGATAGTTTTCCATAAACGGATTCTAATATGACCATTTGAATGTGATGGAGGCTCCAAGCGGATCCGGGTTAATCTTGTTCGGTTCTCCACTGGTATGGGCTTCTAAGGGGCCCATAAAGTCAAGTCAAATAAGTTCTAGGCTGGGCTACACCATCCATGGTCTTGAGGATTCAATCTTGGGCTTATTCGGTTTGTCGGGTGGAATAGGATCCGGTGAGATCTCCTTGATTAGGCTTGCCTCGGGTGGATTTCTTGAGTCTCCAAAAGTCTTGGCATTACTTCTTCTTCATGTGGATATGCTGATTTGATGTCCGTATTAATCCTTATCGGTGAAATCGCGGAAGTTCAACCAAAATTGTGTTCATGTTTTGCGTAACATGTGTTATTCATGAAAAGTGTAATATATGTGCTTAAATTGTTGTGTTCTGTTTAGGCTGTGCCAGAACATGCACTGCATCAGCAAGTATTTCCTCATGCTGACCTGAATGTGCCGGGCACGGAAGCTCCAATAGATATGGACCAGATTCAGCAGGTATAAGTTGTTTATGTTTTAGTTAGTATTACTTGAGAGCAAACAGTTTTGCGATGGTAAGTTAGATGTCATGTTCGTTTCTTTCTAATGGAGTTTCTTGCATTTTCATTCTCATAAAACTATTGTTTTCTTAGATTTAGATTATGTTATTGATTTTACTGCTCAACTGATCTTATACTGACAATTTTTTATTGACTGATATAAGAGTGTCAATTTTCGGGTAATCGTTTCCTATGTCCCTCAGAGGACTTTTCAAATCACTATTGTCTCCGACTAATCCCTATAGCCCCTCACTTTTAGGAAACGACGAAAATACCCTTGAAACTTTTTAAATTAAATATCACCTTCTTAAATATTTTTTTTAATGAAATATAAACGCCATAGTTATAACATCAGTTGTACCAGTATTACTGACATCCCCTAGTATTACCCTAGTTGTACTGGTATTGCTGGTATTACAGTATCCCCTAGTATTACCCTAGGTGTACCAGTATTATTAGTATTACCCCAGTATTACTAGATATTGCTGGTATTACTGGTATTACCAGTATCCCCTAATATTCTCCTAGTATCACCCTAGTTGTACCAGTAATACTGGTACTGGTATTACCAGTATTACTGGTATTACCCTAGTATTACCTGGTTATACCACGCAGAGGGGATTCGAATCCTGGTCGCGCGCGCCCGCATGTGACGCGCGTGGAGCTCAAAACCACTGAACTACCGTGGTTTTCGTTGTCCTCTTACCGATTTAATTATATTTAACCCTTACAACCTTTCATTAAGAAAAGGATAAAGTTGTCATTTTACTACCCTGGGGACATCTGAGCCCTTTTTCTAATCAATAACACTACAAGAAAACATGTGGAAATCCGACGGAAATTCCGACGGCAATAATTCCGTCGAAAATTTCCGACGACTTTCCGACGGATTTCCGACTAACTTCTCATCCGTCGGGAATCCGTCGGAAAGTCGTCGGAAATATTAACCCGTCGGAAATTCCGACGGATTTCCGACGACAATAATCCGTCGGACACTTTTCGACAGATTTCCGACGACTCTTTGACGCATTCTGATGTTGCCGACATACTGCCGACGGATTTCCGACGACGTTCATCCGTCGGAAATTTCCGACGGATTTCCGACGGCTTGCCGACGGATTTCCGACGGATTTTCGACGGATATCCGACATGGTTGCCGACATTGATAATATCTACTTTATATCCGTCGGAAATCCGTCGGAAATCCGTCGGAAAATGGACAAAATTTTCCTTATAAAAACGTTTCCACCCTTCATTTATAATCACAAAAAAAAAAATCTATGTTATCTAATTCCTTACGAAAATGTCTTCTTCAAATCCTTATAATTATTTTCGATCATGGATGGACAAGCCTCATCAAATTCCGGACACGGGCCTAGTTACGGAGGAATTCAAAAAAGGTCTACAGGAATTCATGGCATTTGCGGGTATGCAGAAGAAAGCAAAAAAAACCGGTAAAATCTATTGCCCTTGTACCAATTGTGGGAATCGTAGATTTATCGTGATAGATGAAGTATGGTCACATTTGTATTGGCATGGGTTTATGTCGGGTTACAAGATTTGGTATTATCATGGAGAAAATGATACAATGGTGGATAATTATGCTAGTACTAGTGAACATTATATTGGGGATAACACTAGCTTAGAAGAACCCGCAATGGAAGAACAAAGTACTGTAGGTCATGTTCAGATGGTGAACGATGCATTTCGTGAAAATATACCATCGGTTGCTGAGTATGGAGATAGGGGAGAAGAACCTAATTTAGAAGCTCGGAGATTCTTTGATATGTTAGACGCTGCTAAACATCCGTTATATGATGGGTGTAGAGGTGAACATTCCCCTTTATCAACTGCAACAAGGATGATGGGTATAAAGACGGATTTCAATTTGAGTGAGGAGTGCGTGGATGCAATCGCTGATTTTGTGAAAGAAATTTTGCCAGAAGATAATCTTGCACCGGCATCATACTATGAGATACAGAAACTTGTTCAAGGTCTAGGATTGTCGTATCAGATGATAGATGTATGCATAGACAACTGTATGCTCTACTGGAGAGAGGACGCAGATCGTACGACATGTCGTTTTTGTTGCAAACCTCGGTATAAGGAAACAGGTGGAAGAGTGCCAGTGCCATATAAACGGATGTGGTATTTACCGTTAATAGAGAGATTGAAGAGGTTATATCAGTCAGAGCGCACAGCAGGAGCAATGAGATGGCATGCAGAGCATACAACAGATGGACAAATCGCCCATCCGTCAGATGCAGGAGCATGGAAACATTTTCAATCCATTTATCCCAGCTTTGCGTTTGAGGCAAGGAACGTATACCTTGGATTATGTACCGATGGTTTCAGCCCTTTTGGGAAGCACGGCAGAAAATATTCTTTGTGGCCAGTAATTGTAACACCTTACAATTTGCCGCCATCTTTGTGCATGCGAAGGGAGTTCTTGTTCCTTAGCATTCTCGTTCCTGGACCAGAGCATCCGAAGAGATCACTTGATGTGTTTTTGCAACCATTGATTTATGAGCTGCAAATGTTATGGGACCAAGGTATTGAAGCGTTTGATGTTTCTTGTCACCAAAATTTCATCATGCGGTCAGTACTTTTGTGGACTATTAGCGATTTTCCAGCATATGGCATGTTATCAGGATGGACAACGCACGGAAGGTTATCGTGCCCGTACTGTCAAGATAACACTGATGCGTTCCAATTGAAGCACAGACGGAAAACGTCTTGGTTTGATTGTCATAGGCGATACCTACCTAGCGATCATCCTTATCGTCGGAGCACCACATTGTTTAGGAAGAACCGGAAAGTATTTGACGGTCCTCCTCCTGAGTTAGATGGTGAGTATTTGTTGACTCAGTTTAGAGATTTTGGTGCAGAGAGGACCGTTGATTGTGGTGGTAACGGACATCATCCTGTTGATGGTTGTGGCAACGTTCATAATTGGCACAAGAGGAGCATTTTCTGGGATTTGCCTTATTGGAAGAACCATCTTTTGAGGCATAATCTGGATGTCATGCACACTGAGAAGAATTTTTTCGACAACATTATGAGCACCGTTCTCAATGTCAAAGGGAAGACGAAGGACAATCTGAAGTCTAGATTGGACTTGCCAGACATTTGTTCTCGTAGAGCACTACATGTGACAGAGAACGGGAAGCCTCCGGTCCCGGCTTTTCGTTTCGATGAACCTTCAAAGGCCGAGTTTTTTTACTGGATTACCGAAAGTGTTAGATTCCCGGACGGATACACATCTAACCTTCGGAACTGCGTTAATCATGGAGAAGGGAAGTTTACTGGGATGAAGAGTCATGATTGTCATGTGGTGATGCAGCGCCTCCTTCCATTTGCCTTTGCATGTCTTCTACCACGTAATGTCCACGAAGCAATTGCAGGTACAATCATGAAATTATTTATTTACTACTTTATACAATATATACTTCATTATTTAATTATTCATTTGTTATCCATATATTGCAGGGATTGGTGCCTTTTTCCGAGATATATGTTCTCGCTCTCTTACATCAGACGGTATCCGAAATCTTGGGGCTAATATACCTGTAATCCTTTGCAATTTGGAGAAGATATTTCCTCCTTCATTCTTTGATGTTATGGAACATTTAACAATTCATCTCCATTCTTTAATTAAGTTTTGCTGCATTCCCGTGGTTAAATTTGTACATGGTGTAGGTATGCTACATTCCCTATCTGCGGGTGACAAACAAGCAAGACCCGTGGGTTACAGTCACATCGATAAACCCGAGAGGTAGAGTTCATGGGATGTCTGATCATGAACCCCTCCAACAAAGCTCCGTAGGTTTGGGTTCAATCGAGCATTCCCTTGAGGTCGACCTTGTCGTTGATTTCACCATACAGTCAGACGATCGAGTATTTGAGGATTCAGAAGAAGAATTTGACGAATTTGGGGAACCTTCCGATTCAGGAGAATCAGATTACTCATCATCGGATTGACAGTAGTTTTAATTATAAAATTTGCACCGTAAAATATGTACATATATTTGAACTAGAATTGTAATGTGTAATATATCAGTTATGTCGAAGTTTTATAAAGTTAGACATTTGATTAAGTGTAACAAAATCGGAATTTTGCAACAAAAAAAATATTATAACTTCTATATAAATTCTATATAACGGATTAAGCTGCCTCGGATAAAACCTGGGTTATATCCGAGGGATTGATTTTTTAGCCGATGCAACTTAATCCGTCGGAAAACCGTCGGAAATTTCCGACGGATTTCCGACGGATTGAGTTGAATCTGGGTTATATCCGAGGGATTGATTTTTCAGCCGATGCAACTGAATCCGTCAGAAATTTCCGACGGATTTCCGACGGATTTAGTTGCATCGGCTGAAAAATCAATCCCTCGGATATAACCCAGATTCAACTCAATCCGTCGGAAATCCGTCGGAAATTTCCGACGGATTTCCGACGGATATTTAAAAATCTTGTTTAGGGTATAGGGTATAGGTTTTTTTTTGTGGCAAAAGTTTACAAACACTTGTATGATGTATATAAAATAGGTTAACCTTGTATATACATCAAGAAAATGTGTTATATAGATTTTTCAAATTTTGATGGAAGTGTTTGTATAAGTTATAGTATAAGATATAGTTGATTTATGTGAAACGATATGTTTTGATGTTGTATAATTTTTAAACTAATGCAAACCCTATAATATTGATGAACTTAATATATTTATTGAATGAAACATGTAAATAACATGTCCCTAAATCATATAAAGAAACCCTAAACTCTAAACCCCAAATATACCCTAAATCCGTCGGAAATCCGTCGGAAATTTCCGACGGATTTCCGACGGATATGAAAAAATAGACACGTGCTTGTTGACTGACCAATCGACAAACATGCAAGGAATATACCTTATCCGTCGGAAATCCGTCGGATACCTTATTTAATTAGGGTTTTTTTTTGTGGCAAAAGTTTACAAACACTTGTATGATGTATATAAAATAGGTTAACCTTGTATATACATCAAGAAAATGTGTTATATAGATTTTTCAAATTTTGATGGAAGTGTTTGTATAAGTTATAGTATAAGATATAGTTGATTTATGTGAAACGATATGTTTTGATGTTGTATAATTTTTAAACTAATGCAAACCCTATAATATTGATGAACTTAATATATTTATTGAATGAAACATGTAAATAACATGTCCCTAAATCATATAAAGAAACCCTAAACTCTAAACCCCAAATATACCCTAAATCCGTCGGAAATCCGTCGGAAATTTCCGACGGATTTCCGACGGATATGAAAAAATAGACACGTGCTTGTTGACTGACCAATCGACAAACATGCAAGGAATATACCTTATCCGTCGGAAATCCGTCGGATACCTTATTTAATTAGGGTTTTTTTTTGTGGCAAAAGTTTACAAACACTTGTATGATGTATATAAAATAGGTTAACCTTGTATATACATCAAGAAAATGTGTTATATAGATTTTTCAAATTTTGATGGAAGTGTTTGTATAAGTTATAGTATAAGATATAGTTGATTTATGTGAAACGATATGTTTTGATGTTGTATAATTTTTAAACTAATGCAAACCCTATAATATTGATGAACTTAATATATTTATTGAATGAAACATGTAAATAACATGTCCCTAAATCATATAAAGAAACCCTAAACTCTAAACCCCAAATATACCCTAAATCCGTCGGAAATCCGTCGGAAATTTCCGACGGATTTCCGACGGATATGAAAAAATAGACACGTGCTTGTTGACTGACCAATCGACAAACATGCAAGGAATATACCTTATCCGTCGGAAATCCGTCGGAAATTTCCGACGGATTTCCGACGGATATGAAAAATTAGACACGTGCTTGTTGACTGACTAATCGAGAATCCTTATCTTCTCCAATCCGTCGGAAATCCGTCGGAAATTTCCGACGGATTTCCGACGGACATTGATATTTTCGAGGAGACCGCGGGAATATCAACCGCGTAAATGAAATTATTTTTCAAAATCCGACGGATTTCCGACGGCCATCGAATTATATCGACGAAACGTAAGTTTTTTTCCTTATTTCTCTCATCTTCCTCTCTCTCTTCCGTCGCTTCTTCTTCCTCTTCTCTCAAAATTTCTCTAAACGAAAATCTCTTCTTCTCCCTCTTATCTTCTTCTTCTTCACAATTTCAGTTTTTATCTTCAATTCATCAACTCCTCATCTTCAATTCCTCAATTCTTCTCCAACAAAACCATGTAAGTTTAATTAATTCCTTTAATTTTGTTTTATATCATTTTAGTTTTAGGGAATATATTAGTTAGGTTGTTAGAATTTTATTTATGTGAATTGTTAAGTGGTTATAATAGAATTTGTTATTTAGAATAATATTAGTGTTATGGTTTATGTGTTTAGATTGTTGATTTAGAATTGTTAGATGTAGATATTGTTTGAATTTTTAAAAATATTTGTATATATTAAAATCATTTTTAAAATATTGTTGAAGTAATAAAAACGTTTAGAATATTGTTTAAGTAATAAAAATCGTTTTTAAAATATTTTTATATATTAAAAACGATTTTAATATATTTGTTAAGTAATAAAAACGTTTTCATAATATTTGTATATATTAAAATTGTTTATAAAATTTTTTTTAGTAATAAAAACGTTTTTATAATATGTGTATATATTAAAATCATTTATAATATTTAAGTTGATGTTAAAATATTTTTTTAATTTGAAAAACGTTTTTATAATATGTGTATATATTAAAATCTTTTATAATATTTTATAACTAATAAAAACGTTTTTAAAATATTTCTATATATTTAAGTTGATGTTAAAATATTTTTTTAATAATAAAAACCTTTTTCAAATATTATTTTAGAAATAAAATTGTTTTAAATATTTTTTATAGTAATAAAACGTTTTCTAAATATTTTTATATATTAAAACTGATTTTAAAATATTTTAGCAAATTTTGAAAATTTTTGAAATATTTGAATTTTTAGTAAACTTTGAATTTTTCGGAAAATTTGAATTTCCAGAAAATTTGAATTTTTCCTAAATTTTTTTCCGGAAATTTCAAAAAATTTTGTAACTTTTGAATTTAATGTTAATTTACTAACAATTTTACCGTTTTCCGCAGGGATCACGACGAAGTTCTTCAGTTGGGAGGCGGCAACCAAGGACGCCGTTCTCGGGGTTCTCGGTGTACGCCTCCTCCGGGACCAACGAGCTCGGGAACTCACATCCCTGATTCCCAGCAATCCGCTGCTCGGAGCCACCTTGAGATCGAGGAGCTAGTCCGGCAGCCTAACCGGGGCCATTGCATTCGACTCGACCCGAAGTTTGAGGACGGCACTTGGTAAGAAAATTTGTGTACATTATTTCAATTTATTTAGATTTTTAAACTTAACATATTTATATATTTTCATAATGTTTTCAGGTTTAAGCTGTCGACTCAGATCACCAAGTCGATATTACGGATGCTCCACAACATGTTGGACAAACCGTACGAGAAGTATTCGGACATGCCTGCCGAGGAGAAAGACGTGTGGCACCGGACTTTCGCGGTACGTTCTTTATTGATATATTATTTATTTTGAATTTTATTTTGTCAATTTTTCTTTTTGATATGTAACAAAATTTTTTTAAAAATTGTAGCAAGAGTTCACGTGGGACTCTCATCATACGCGCAAAGTCATTGACACATTCGAAAAGTATGCCGCAAACTCGTACTCGAAGCACATGTACGAGTGGAAACAGAAGTGGAAGCAGAACAAAGACAAGCCGAAGGACCTTGACGACGACATCTGGAAAGGCTTCTGTGAGTACTGGAGTAGGCCTGCGACGAAAAAGACCTCCGAGCAACAGTCGAAGAACCGAAATAGCCAACGAGGCGGGAAAGGGGTCTACATCCACAACGCGGGCGCAAAGACCATCGAACGGAAAGCGATGGAAATGGTAAGTTTAATTTAAATTTTTTATTGTTAATTCTGTTTTTTATATTTATTTAACTTAACAAATTTTCGCAGGCGAGAGCATCTGGTTCCGAACCCGATTATCTTCAACTCATCGAGAATAGACACACCAACAAGAAAACCGGTCAGATACAGGACTTGGGGATGCGGGATGTTGTCGAGAAGAGCAAGAAGACGAAGCTGGACCGTGAACTATCATCGCAGCTCAGTATCGAAGGATCGTCGTCCTCGAACTCTTTGTCCCGGGAAGAGATAAACCAGATTGTACTTGAGGTAAGTTTTAATTTCATTTCGTTTTTTTTTTCGTTATTTATTTATTATCGGTTTTAATTATTCGCAGCAAACCCGGCAAGTGAAAGGTCGATTCGCTGGGTTAGGCACCCTTCCGACCCAGGAATCTTCTTCCTCGTTTCCTCGTTATCCTTCGGAGTACCGGGTAGAAATCGAGAGGCTCACCCAAACGGTGAAAGACCGTGACCAGCAGGTTGAAGAGCTACGGACGGAGCAACAGACTACCACCAAGAAGCTCTCCTGCTTGGAGAAGATGATGGAAAAATGCTTCCCGCATATGTTTCGGGATAATAATCCCGACGACGGAGATTCTCCAACCGTCTAAATATTTGCTTTTAATGCTTTTTTTTTGAACAATTTATTTTAATGTGTAATGACTTTTTTTAATTTTGTTTAATGAATTTATATATTTATTATTTCTATTTTTAATTTATATTTCAAATTTCTATAATTTTAATATATAAATTTCCAAAAAATAAATAATTAAATAAAATTCAAAATACCAATTCCGTCGGAAAACCGTCGGAATAAGTTCCTGTAACATCCCGATTTCTTGTATATGCGGAGAGGCTTATAAGAATTGATTTGGCTACCTATGACACCAAAGTGCACTTAGCTTTTCCGATCACTTGCCCGAAAGAACTCCAGAGTTAAGCGTGCTTGAGCTGGAGTAGTTTAAGGATGGGTGACATTCCGGGAAGTTATTCGCGGTATCGTGTGAGTGAGGACAAAACACGGGGAAAGATCACGTGGTGATTGCAGGGTCAGTAAACAAGTATTACAGTCCTCACGGACTAACGCACCGGCCGTCGGACAAGGGTGGGGCCCACGGGCCGAGATAAGGCATGGGGCCCACGGGCCGAGAGAAGGCATGGGGCCCACGGGCCGAGAGAAGGCATGGGGCCCACAGGTATGGGTGGTCGGGGCGTTATAGTTACCGTCGTAAATCCTTCGGAACCTATTTCCGACGAAGAACCGACGGACTTCCGAGACAACTTCCGATCAAATTATCCGTCGTAACTCCGTCGAAAATAGTTACCGTCGGAAATCCGTCAGAAATAACTTCCGACGGATTTACGACGGACTTCCGACAAATTCATTCGATAATCATCCGTCGGAAATTCTGTCGGTAATATGTCCGTCGGAAATGCTGTCGGTAATATATCCGTCGGAAATCCGTCGGAAATTTCCGACGGATTTCCGACGGCATTTACGAATAAATATCCGTCGGAGTATCCGTCGGAAGTCCGTCGAATATCCGTCGGAACGGACGCGGTCGGAAATCCGTCGGAAATGTCTGACGGCTTTCCGACGGCAAGTTTCCGACGGATTCCGACGGATACCATATTTCCGACGAACTGTAACCGACAACTTAAATCCGTCGGAAAAGGCATTTTCCGACGGATTTCCGACGGTTTTAGCCGTCGGAAATACCCCTGTTTTCTTGTAGTGTAAGGGCATACTAGCCCTTGACCCGTCAATTTTCAGATGGTTAGCTCGGACGCTCCTGTCATTTTCGCTAAAGCTTGTGAGATATTCATCATGGAGTTAACGCTCCGTGCGTGGATACATACTCAATTATCCTCTCGTCAGACTATCTAGACTTGTGATATTGCTGAGGCCGTAAGGAATTCAGGACTTCATGATTACCTGGATGGTCTTGTTAATTTTTAATTGCGCTCTGTGAGCCATCATGTTATATTAATTCTCCTTTGCATTCTTACCCAGTGAAATCGCAGAAGTTAAACCAAAATTGCGTTCATGTTTTGCGTAACATGCATTATTCATGAAAATATTGTAATTATGTGCTTAAATTGTTGTGTTCTGATTAGGTTGTGCCATAATGTACACTGCATCAGAAAGTATTTCCTCCTGCTAATGTGAATGTGTTGGGCACAGGCACGGAAGCTCCAATTGATATGGACCAGATTCAGCATGTATAGTTTGGTGCGATGCTAAGTTAGATGTCATGTTTGTTTCTTGCTTTTCCACCAAAACCAGGACAATCTAATGGCTGATCGCTTTATCAACACCGAAGAGTTTGAGCTCAACCATAATCCCCAGGTAGTTTTCTTTGAACCTCTATCTGCACAACAATCAAAGTATTATAAGCAATGTGTTACGGTGTATACAAGCATGAATCCTTGTCGACTATTAGGCCTTTTCCAACTATATTTTGGTTCCTTGGAAGTTTTTAAATACTTTTGTTAGGCTTGAGACTTATTGATGAAAGCGTTACCCAGGTAAAATCATTCGGATTTTCAAAAACACGAAAACTAAGAAAGCATTTGGTTGTTAATTTGTAGCTTAACATTTGATGTCTCTTCCAGGATTATTCTTGTGACTTTGATTGTGCAGTGAACATTATTGCCCTGGTGAAAGTTGTTGTCGAAGAGAAACTCAGTTGAAGGAGGAGAATAAATCTCAAGAACAGTTTCTATTAAATGAGTAATACCAATAGATAGCAACAGATAATTCAAAAATTAGTTTGACTAATTTTGTACTATTCAACCCTTAGTTATCATTTTTCTTTCTCTTCACCATCTTCACATTATTCTTCATCTCTTATTCTTCTTTCTCCTTCTTCTTCTTCTTCTTCTTCTTCTTTTTTCATATTCACGGTAGTTGAAAATTGCGAAAGGTGTAGGGTGCAAAAAGGCGGTGTTCGTGACGGGGATGATATCGTAAATAGTAGTGCTAATGGTGATGGTGGCGACAATGATGATAGTGGTGACAATGACGGTAGTGAAGAGTGCTGATGGTGTTTGTAACAATGACAGTGTCGGTAAAGGCGATAGTGGTGGTGACGATGACGGTGTCAACGACCGTGGTGGTGACGATGACAGTGTCGGCGACGGTGGTGGAGAGTGGGCTATCATTGTTATCATGTTAACATAACCATTATTATTGGCCAATATTTTATATAAACTACACGTTAATATAAATATTATCGTATAATTTTATTATTTTGCCGCGTAAAACAAATGTTATCCGTATAACACGTTATAAATATCGGATATTATTGTTATCACGTTACAAGTATCGGATATTATTGTTAGCACGTTAACCTACTATATGATAATTGGGTTAATACGATAAACATAAACTTATGATGATAACATATTAATTAACATGTTAACCAAATAGTTATCTATTAAAAATTACAAACAGATTTATGTTATCCACATGTCCGTCTCTACTTTTATATGAGTCTTAGACAAAAAAAAAAAAAATTGGGCCTTTTTCAAATAATTTTATTTTTGGGGCCCTTTTTCTTGAAGAATATTTTTTAAAAAAAAATTGGATCCATTGCAAATGCCCATATTGTCATGGGTCTGAGCCGGCCCTGTTATCCACACATATTATCCGGATATTTACGATGTTAACACGTTATAAATATCGGATATTATTGTTAACATGTTAACATACTACATGATGATTGTGATGCATATAGAAGTATTTCAGTCAGAATTTTTAAACGTTGTTGAAAGAGAACTAATTATGAATTATTGGTTGTTAGTTTGCTAATAAAATGGTCAACCATTGAATTATGTAAGAGTAGGCGCATCGCAGGGGTCTCAAACATGATGATTGTGATGCATATAGAAGTATTTCAGTCAGAATTTTTGAACATTGTTGAAAGAGAATTAATTATGAATTATTGGTTGTTAGTTTGCTAATAAAATGGTCAACCATTGAATTATGTAAGAGTAGGCGCATCGCAGGGGTCTCAAAAGGTGTCTTACGATTAAACAAATAAAAAAATTGTAAGAGCATGAGAGAGAGAAAAGAAACGCATGGGGTGTCTCCTTTGAGACCCTCTACAACAAAATGTTTAGACATTTTTTGCATATGTGTAGAGCTGTCAAAATGGGCGGATGGTCCATTGTCCGTCCATGTCCAACAAATTATGGACGGTTTTAGACAAATCCAAAATAGAAATGGGTTTAAATGGACAATGTCCAATTTCGCCAATGGACAAAACAGACCGGACAAGTTGGACATTGGGCCGCCCGCAATACATAACAAGTTAGGTCAAAATCAATTTGATGATTTTCTTAGAAATCAGAAACACGATTTTTTCTGTTTGTGTTTAGGTGTTTGTGTTTACGCCGAGTGTCCTAAACCTAGCTCTCTCCGAAGACAGCAGCTCATTCGGGAATGCCTGATTCTCTGCAACATCGAGCCTCGACAGATCAAAGTTTGGTTCCAAAACCGCAGGTGAAAGCAACAATCTTTCATAAATTGTTCATTGTTTGTTGTTTCTGTCTGGGTTTTGCATGCGATTCCTGTGTGAAATTGATGGGTTTGGTTCCATTTCGTGTAATGTGGTCGATTTCGCGCTGGTTAAATATTGAAATCGGGTGTAGTGGATGTTTTAGAAATCGAAGAAGAATCATAGATCTAGGAAGATCTTATATGGGTTTCTTGAAATGAAGCTTTGAAGTTGGTTTACATATTTAGAAACACGATTTTGAGTAGTTGAACGAGAATTGTAGTCTCAATTTGATGTAGGAGCAAAATAAGCAATTTTTGAGAGATGTCTTTGCGCTTGAAATTTTGATCCATGAGATTCAATTTCATCAAGAGTCTTCATTTTCTGAACTAAGATGATTCTCAATTTAGAGTTACCATTTAAGTACCTTTTTTTCCTAGACAAGATGGTACTTAAATGTCTGCTTCTCTTCTCTTGTTTCATAGCCTCAAAAGGAAACAATCTGATTTTGTTTCTTGATGTTGTGTTGTTTTTTTTTAGCTCAGATGGATAATAATGAGGATACTATGAACCTCGATGATGATGACTATATGAGTGGGGATGATATGGTGGATCCGGTGGAAACTGATTCATTAGTGAGTACGGCTGACAAGAGAGGTAATAATAAACGTAAGCGTTCTAGGTGTTGGAAGAATTTTAAGATCATTGGAGATAAGTTGCCTGATGGTAAGAATGATGTTAGATGCAATTATTGCAACCATATCTATTGCATAGATCTAAAGAGAAGTGGCACCACTACTTTGCTGCGTCATATGAGAGTATGTTCAAAGACTCCTGGAAGTACTCCTGTTTGTGGAAATAGGAAGCTAGATATGATGGTATTTAGGGAAATGATTGCCGCTGCAATCATTGAGCATAATTTGCCTTATTCATTTGTACCTCATCCATAATTTGCCTTGTCCATAATTTGCCTAACATGAAGATACCAATATCGGCTACCTCATCCCTCGTATGTGATCCATCTACCGAAGCAACTCTGACAAGGATGGATCATGTGATGCATGTGCGTAATCAAGCATGGCGTTTTTGTCTAGAAAACGAACATGTAAATTCATTCAGTCTTATATCTCTGTCTTTGCTTGAACTCGTTTTGTGTCTCGTGTCTTCAGCCTTTTGGTATGATGATCCAGACTGAAATCGTGACAACTTTGTTATGGACAAGGGAATACACTAAAGCAAAAGAGACTTTTTGGGCTTGGCAAAGAGATGAGATAGAAAATTTCTCAGGTGATTCTTATCCTCCGGATTGGGTAACTAGTCTAAGAGTCATATCTTATGTGTGGTTGTTAAAAGAGAAAAACTTAATATTTCAAATATTATTTTCCCGTTTATGCTTACTTTAACTATTTGACTTGTTTTGGTGAATCATAGGGTTCATGTAGGTCTGTAGTGATAGGTTATCATTGACTAGGATCAAAAGAGTTATGAAATCCGATCCTCAAGTCAAGGTATGGGAAATAACAAATCCGATCCTTCGGTTTTTGTTGACTAGGTCTTGAGTTTCTGACATTTTCATTTTGATCAAACTATTGTGTTCTTGGATTTAGAACCTGCTATTGATCTCATACTGAGAATTTTTTATTGAGTGATATAAAAGTGTCAATTTTCAGATAGTTAGCTCGGACGCTCCTGCCATTTTCGCTAAAGCTTGTGAGATATTTATCATGGAGTTAATGCTCCGTGTGGATACATACTCAATTATCCTCTCGTCAGACCATGCAGACTTAAGATATCGCTAAGCTAGTAAGGAATTTAGAACTTCATGATCACCTGGATGATCTTGTTAAGTGAACTGCGCTTTGTCAGGCATCAATTTATATTTATTCTCCATTGAATTCTTGATGTAAGACTCGGATTCCATCAAGTATTAGCCACGAGAATCAAGCCTCAAAACTGAGATGATGGAAGTGATGAGATGGTGAGTAACCGGTTTGTTGATTAATTCCACAATCAACGAGGCAAGAGACTTATTCCCAAGGGCTATTCCTCGCGAGGGAAGTAAGACTCTACACGAAACTAGAAAGATTGAATCTCACAATCTACCTAGAACTCGCATGAACACAAGAGAACAAGGATTCCACCTATGAACTCTAATGAACACAAACACAAAGACAAGCTTTGCAAAGAGAAAACTTCTCGTTTTATATTTTTCTAAGATTGGGTGATTTTTACATTGACACAAATGAGCTTTTTATAGCTCTTACATGATGATCTCTACATTAAATACATTGAAAGAAATTCAAATTCAAATTTAAAACAAAAGAGATAAATTAGGTGGTCAAAAGAGCTAATCGTATGGGATGTGATTGAGCTGATTATGGGAAGTTGTTGACCACATTTTGAAGAGTTAATCTGGATGGAAACTGGGTGAGATACTTGGTGGGGAAATGATAAACGGCTTCAATGCCCCCTTTGACCAATGTGAAGGTGTGAACGCGACCAAATATGGAAACTCTTGTCTCCCTTATACTTTGAGACATTCTGGTTAGCTTGGTATGTCTTGAGTCTTCTAAAAGTTTCTCTTGGAGCTAATAATGTTGATAAACCAATGTGGGTCGAGCTGAATCGATCGAATGGATAGTTTTCCATAAACGGATTCTAATATGACCATTTGAATGTGATGGAGGCTCCAAGCGGATCCGGGTTAATCTTGTTCGGTTCTCCACTGGTATGGGCTTCTAAGGGGCCCATAAAGTCAAGTCAAATAAGTTCTAGGCTGGGCTACACCATCCATGGTCTTGAGGATTCAATCTTGGGCTTATTCGGTTTGTCGGGTGGAATAGGATCCGGTGAGATCTCCTTGATTAGGCTTGCCTCGGGTGGATTTCTTGAGTCTCCACAAGTCTTGGCATTACTTCTTCTTCATGTGGATATGCTGATTTGATGTCCGTATTAATCCTTATCGGTGAAATCGCGGAAGTTCAACCAAAATTGTGTTCATGTTTTGCGTAACATGTGTTATTCATGAAAAGTGTAATATATGTGCTTAAATTGTTGTGTTCTGTTTAGGCTGTGCCAGAACATGCACTGCATCAGCAAGTATTTCCTCATGCTGACGTGAATGTGCCGGGCACGGAAGCTCCAATAGATATGGACCAGATTCAGCAGGTATAAGTTGTTTCTGTTTTAGTTAGTATTACTTGAGAGCAAACAGTTTTGCGATGGTAAGTTAGATGTCATGTTCGTTTCTTTCTAATGGAGTTTCTTGCATTTTCATTCTCATAAAACTATTGTTTTCTTAGATTTAGATTCTGTTATTGATTTTACTGCTCAACTGATCTTATACTGACAATTTTTTATTGACTGATATAAGAGTGTCAATTTTCGGGTAATCGTTTCCTATGTCCCTCAGAGGACTTTTTAAATCACTATTGTCTCCGACTAATCCCTATAGCCCCTCACTTTTAGGAAACGACGAAAATACCCTTGAAACTTTTTAAATTAAATATCACCTTCTTAATTATTTTTTTTAATGAAATATAAACGCCATAGTTATAACATCAGTTGTACCAGTATTACTGACATCCCCTAGTATTACCCTAGTTGTACTGGTATTGCTGGTATTACAGTATCCCCTAGTATTAGGGGTGTACCAGTATTATTAGTATTACCCCAGTATTACTAGATATTGCTGGTATTACTGGTATTACCAGTATCCCCTATTATTCTCCTAGTATCACCCTAGTTGTACCAGTAATACTGGTACTGGTATTACCAGTATTACTGGTATTACCTAGTATTTCCTGGTATTACCCTAGTATTACCTGGTTATGCCACGCAGAGGGGATTCGAATCCTGGTCGCGCGCGCCCGCGGGTGACGCGCGTGGAGCTCAAAACCACTGAACTACCGTGGTTTTCGTTGTCCTCTTACCGATTTAATTATATTTAACCCTTACAACCTTTCATTAAGAAAAGGATAAAGTTGTCATTTTACTACCCAGGGGACATCTGAGCCCTTTTTCTAATCAATAAGGGCATACTAGCCCTTGACCCGTCAATTTTCAGATGGTTAGCTCGGACGCTCCTGTCATTTTCGCTAAAGCTTGTGAGATATTCATCATGGAGTTAACGCTCCGTGCGTGGATACATACTCAATTATCCTCTCGTCAGACTATCTAGACTTGTGATATTGCTGAGGCCGTAAGGAATTCAGGACTTCATGATTACCTGGATGGTCTTGTTAATTTTTAATTGCGCTCTGTGAGCCATCATGTTATATTAATTCTCCTTTGCATTCTTACCCAGTGAAATCGCAGAAGTTAAACCAAAATTGCGTTCATGTTTTGCGTAACATGCATTATTCATGAAAATATTGTAATTATGTGCTTAAATTGTTGTGTTCTGATTAGGTTGTGCCATAATGTACACTGCATCAGAAAGTATTTCCTCCTGCTAATGTGAATGTGTTGGGCACAGGCACGGAAGCTCCAATTGATATGGACCAGATTCAGCATGTATAGTTTGGTGCGATGCTAAGTTAGATGTCATGTTTGTTTCTTGCTTTTCCACCAAAACCAGGACAATCTAATGGCTGATCGCTTTATCAACACCGAAGAGTTTGAGCTCAACCATAATCCCCAGGTAGTTTTCTTTGAACCTCTATCTGCACAACAATCAAAGTATTATAAGCAATGTGTTACGGTGTATACAAGCATGAATCCTTGTCGACTATTAGGCCTTTTCCAACTATATTTTGGTTCCTTGGAAGTTTTTAAATACTTTTGTTAGGCTTGAGACTTATTGATGAAAGCGTTACCCAGGTAAAATCATTCGGATTTTCAAAAACACGAAAACTAAGAAAGCATTTGGTTGTTAATTTGTAGCTTAACATTTGATGTCTCTTCCAGGATTATTCTTGTGACTTTGATTGTGCAGTGAACATTATTGCCCTGGTGAAAGTTGTTGTCGAAGAGAAACTCAGTTGAAGGAGGAGAATAAATCTCAAGAACAGTTTCTATTAAATGAGTAATACCAATAGATAGCAACAGATAATTCAAAAATTAGTTTGACTAATTTTGTACTATTCAACCCTTAGTTATCATTTTTCTCTCTCTTCACCATCTTCACATTATTCTTCATCTCTTATTCTTCTTTCTCCTTCTTCTTCTTCTTCTTCTTCTTCTTCTTTTTTCATATTCACGGTAGTTGAAAATTGCGAAAGGTGTAGGGTGCAAAAAGGCGGTGTTCGTGACGGGGATGATATCGTAAATAGTAGTGCTAATGGTGATGGTGGCGACAATGATGATAGTGGTGACAATGACGGTAGTGAAGAGTGCTGATGGTGTTTGTAACAATGACAGTGTCGGTAAAGGCGATAGTGGTGGTGACGATGACGGTGTCAACGACCGTGGTGGTGACGATGACAGTGTCGGCGACGGTGGTGGAGAGTGGGCTATCATTGTTATCATGTTAACATAACCATTATTATTGGCCAATATTTTATATAAACTACACGTTAATATAAATATTATCGTATAATTTTATTATTTTGCCGCGTAAAACAAATGTTATCCGTATAACACGTTATAAATATCGGATATTATTGTTATCACGTTACAAGTATCGGATATTATTGTTAGCACGTTAACCTATTATATGATAATTGGGTTAACACGATAAACATAAACTTATGATGATAACATATTAATTAACATGTTAACCAAATAGTTATCTATTAAAAATTACAAACAGATTTATGTTATCCACAGGTCCGTCTCTACTTTTATATGAGTCTTAGACAAAAAAAAAAAAAATTGGGCCTTTTTCAAATAATTTTATTTTTGGGGCCCTTTTTCTTGAAGAATATTTTTTAAAAAAAAATTGGATCCATTGCAAATGCCCATATTGTCATGGGTCTGAGCCGGCCCTGTTATCCACACATATTATCCGGATATTTACGATGTTAACACGTTATAAATATCAGATATTATTGTTAACATGTTAACATACTACATGATGATTGTGATGCATATAGAAGTATTTCAGTCAGAATTTTTAAACGTTGTTGAAAGAGAACTAATTATGAATTATTGGTTGTTAGTTTGCTAATAAAATGGTCAACCATTGAATTATGTAAGAGTAGGCGCATCGCAGGGGTCTCAAACATGATGATTGTGATGCATATAGAAGTATTTCAGTCAGAATTTTTGAACATTGTTGAAAGAGAATTAATTATGAATTATTGGTTGTTAGTTTGCTAATAAAATGGTCAACCATTGAATTATGTAAGAGTAGGCGCATCGCAGGGGTCTCAAAAGGTGTCTTACGATTAAACAAATAAAAAAAATTGTAAGAGCATGAGAGAGAGAAAAGAAACACATGGGGTGTCTCCTTTGAGACTCTCTACAACAAAATGTTTAGACATTTTTTGCATATGTGTAGAGCTGTCAAAATGGGCGGATGGTCCATTGTCCGTCCATGTCCAACAAATTATGGACGGTTTTGGACAAATCCAAAATAGAAATGGGTTTAAATGGACAATGTCCAATTTCGCCAATGGACAAAACAGACCGGACAAGTTGGACATTGGGCCGCCCGCAATACATAACAAGTTAGGTCAAAATCAATTTGATGATTTTCTTAGAAATCAGAAACACGATTTTTTCTGTTTGTGTTTAGGTGTTTGTGTTTACGCCGAGTGTCCTAAACCTAGCTCTCTCCGAAGACAGCAGCTCATTCGGGAATGCCTGATTCTCTGCAACATCGAGCCTCGACAGATCAAAGTTTGGTTCCAAAACCGCAGGTGAAAGCAACAATCTTTCATAAATTGTTCATTGTTTGTTGTTTCTGTCTGGGTTTTGCATGCGATTCCTGTGTGAAATTGATGGGTTTGGTTCCATTTCGTGTAATGTGGTCGATTTCGCGCTGGTTAAATATTGAAATCGGGTGTAGTGGATGTTTTAGAAATCGAAGAAGAATCATAGATCTAGGAAGATCTTATATGGGTTTCTTGAAATGAAGCTTTGAAGTTGGTTTACATATTTAGAAACACGATTTTGAGTAGTTGAACGAGAATTGTAGTCTCAATTTGATGTAGGAGCAAAATAAGCAATTTTTGAGAGATGTCTTTGCGCTTGAAATTTTGATCCATGAGATTCAATTTCATCAAGAGTCTTCATTTTCTGAACTAAGATGATTCTCAATTTAGAGTTACCATTTAAGTACCTTTTTTTCCTAGACAAGATGGTACTTAAATGTCTGCTTCTCTTCTCTTGTTTCATAGCCTCAAAAGGAAACAATCTGATTTTGTTTCTTGATGTTGTGTTGTTTTTTTTTAGCTCAGATGGATAATAATGAGGATACTATGAACCTCGATGATGATGACTATATGAGTGGGGATGATATGGTGGATCCGGTGGAAACTGATTCATTAGTGAGTACGGCTGACAAGAGAGGTAATAATAAACGTAAGCGTTCTAGGTGTTGGAAGAATTTTAAGATCATTGGAGATAAGTTGCCTGATGGTAAGAATGATGTTAGATGCAGTTATTGCAACCATATCTATTGCATAGATCTAAATAGAAGTGGCACCACTACTTTGCTGCGTCATATGAGAGTATGTTC
Organism: Eutrema japonicum; assembly: GCA_030161315.1. Taxonomy (NCBI): domain Eukaryota; kingdom Viridiplantae; phylum Streptophyta; class Magnoliopsida; order Brassicales; family Brassicaceae; genus Eutrema; species Eutrema japonicum. Next base: position 48,361,709 of record BSQW01000011.1, read on the forward strand.
AAAGACTCCTGGAAGTACTCCTGTTTGTGGAAATAGGAAGCTAGATATGATTGTATTTAGGGAAATGATTGCCGCTGCAATCATTGAGCATAATTTGCCTTATTCATTTGTGGAGTATAGAAGGATTAGAGAGGCTTTTCAGTATGCTAATTCTAGTATTGAGGAATGGAGTAGGAATACTGCAGTAGCTGATTGTTTGAAGATCTTTGAAAAAGAAAAGAAGAAACTTAGAGAGATCTTGAATGAAGTTCCTGGCAGATTTTGCTTTACAACTGATTTGTGGAGAGCACTCACAATAGAGGGTTACATGTGTTTGACTGCACATTATATTGATAGTGACTGGAATTTGCAAACTAAGATTTTGTCATTCTGTGCGTTTCCTCATCCACATACTGGTGCTGCTATAGCCGTGAAGGTTATGGAATTGTTGAAGGAATGAGGCTTAGAAAAGAAAGTTTTTACAATTACAGTGGATAATGCTTCATCAAATGACAAGATGCAAGAAATTCTCAAGAGACAACTTCGAAAAGACTTGGTGTGCAATGGTGAGTACTTTCATGTAAGATGTGCATCTCATATTCTGAATCTGATTGTGCAAGATGGGCTGAATGTGATTGATGAAGCTGTGGAAAAAATCAGAGAGAGTGTAAAGTTTGTGAAGGTGAATGAGTCTAGAGAACAATCATTCCAAACCTGTTTGGAAACACTGGGAATTGATGATAAGGCAGGACTTGTTTTAGATGTATCAACCAGGTGGAACTCTACTCATCTGATGCTCTCTAGAGCCATTGAGTATAAAGAAGCACTTCGCCATCTTGCAGAGGTTGATACAAGTTATCATACTTATCCTTCTGATTTAGAGTGGGCAAGAGCGGAGGTAATTCATGAGTTATTAATCCCATTCTCAGAAATGACTAACTTAATCTCTGGGGCATCTTATCCTACTGCAAGTTTGGAATATTGAAATGTGGTTGAAAGCTCATGAAGAAACTGATGATGGAGTTATTTGTGAGATGGTGGAGAGGATGCAGGAAAAGTTTTACAAGTATTGGGAGGAGTATAGTGATATACTTGCTATAGATGCGGTTTTAGATCCTAGGATGAAACTTGCTGCTATAGAGTATTGCTTCACTGCCTTAGATGCATCCACTGGTAAATTGAGGGCAAATCATGTGCGTAAGAAGCTGAAGAAGCTTTTTGAGGTTTATAAGAAAAACCCAAAGAAAACCACAGCAGGAACTTCAGAATCAAACACACGGAATCAGAACATTCTTCCTGGATATGATGTAAGTTTTTCTCCTCTTTTCTATGCTTTTATCATGTTAGATTTGGAGATTTACTTTGGAGAGTGTTATGGTATAGTTATGTTGCTATGTATGTTTCCGTTGCAAGGTTCATTACCATATCTTAAGATTCTATTATCATAATATCAACATTGTTATATCTTTTTCAGAGGTTTTATGCCTTCTTTTCCCAAACGGCTGGTGCAAATGGAAAATCAGAGTTAGACAAGTATTTAGAAGAGCCAATTATGGATATGATTGCATTTAGAGACTTCAGTGTTTTGGGATATTGGAGAGACAATGCAAATCGATTTGGAGAATTGTCTACTATGGCTTGTGATATCTTTAGCATTCCCATTACAACAGTGGCTTCGGAATCTTCGTTTATCATTGGAAGCCGTGTCTTGAACAAGTATAGGAGTTCTCTTCTTCCTTCAAATGTGCAAACTTTGATTTGTGCAAGGAATTGGTTACTCAGTTTTAAAAAGATTGGTAAGTTTTGTTCTTAAGTTCTTTTGTCATTTTTGAATCAATTGAAATTGGATTTCAAGAGATAACTAAAAATTGTGTTATTTTGTTGTGATTAGGTGATCCATTTGAGTTCATTGAGGAAGACAATGAAGGAGAAGAAGAAGTTTAAGACATTTGTGTCTTTTCTTGACTTTATTGTTTTTCTAGACATTTTAGACGGTTGTTTTTCTACTTTGTTGTTTTTGCTTCATTGTGTGTACCACTTTCATATGCATTACAGAGCAAAATATTTTGTTATGGATCCTCTGGCTGTCATAGGAAATTTGGAGGCTACTATGTTTTTTCACATGTTGTGTCAGTTTGTGTTTTATGTATCGCATTTGGATTGCAACTTTTGTTGTTTTATTTCACGTGTGGTGTGTTAATAAGACAAATCTGAATGTGCTTCCTTCCATTAACAGGTTATACCTTTTTCAAAAGGAAGTGCACACGAACAACCTCCTCCCGATTTGGCATCATATTTGTTCAAAAACAGAATTGTATACTTGGGAATGTCTCTTGTACCTTCAGTCACTGAGTTGATACTTGCCGAGTTTCTTTACCTTCAGTATGAAGACGAGGAAAAGCCTATTTACCTCTACATAAACTCGACAGGGACAACCAAAGTAGGCATCCATTGGAATGTCTGCTATCTTTGAGAAAAAACAAAGAAAAAAACAATCTTCTATTCTATTTGGACATGGTCGTTAATGGTCTTGATCGTTAATGGACATGGACATTTTTTGTCTACAATCAAAATGGTCAATCTTGGACGGGTCAAAATGGACGTGGACAGTCCATTTTGATAGTTCTACATATGTGTCCATTTCTTATTTGTCCATTTTAGTTTTTTAATTTAAAATTTAATCATTTAATTAAATTATATTAAAAGAATTAATAGTTTATTTTTGAGACATCCTAAGTGGATTCTTAGCCATGCTGATGCTCTAATGTCATTTTGTGTCAGTAACAAGTTTTCTTCTTTATCGTTGTAACTTTCAACTTATAAACAACAAAAAATCTTATTGTCTAGGGCAATGAGTAATGAAAATTTTATTATCTTTTATTTTCATGTAAAACGTTAAATTGTTTCGCATGCTCGAATCCATATACATAACAGCTAGAAGAAAAAAACCGAACATTGTAAACTTGTGCTTCAACCACAACACATACCTCATTGTTCACGTTTTAGCTATTTATCCACTCCAAAGTAACTAACCTCAACTTTTCCCTTGTACCTAACTGACCCCACACGTTATGATCTTCTTTATTTAATAACACAATGTGTCCACAATTTGGAGCAACACAACATTATTTCAAATTTCGATTAAGAGAATCCATAAACCATGCCTCGCTGGCCGCCTTTCGGACCACCAGGATGCGGACCACCACCACCTGGCTCTATGCCACCGGGCTGGCCACCTGGTCCACCACCGGGATGCCCACCTGGTCCACCACCGGGATGCCCACCGGGCTTTATGGGCTGGCCACCTGGTCCGCCACCACCTGGTTCCATGCCACCGGGCTGGCCACCTGGCAGCATGCCACCAGGCTGGCCACCTGGCTGCATGCCACCGGGCTGGCCACAGCAACCAGGTGGAACGCCACCAGCCAATCAAAATCCTCCAACAACAAACCCAAATGACGAAACAAAACCTGCCACTAAACCTGATGTAGTCAAACCTCCCACTGGACCTGACGGTTCTGATGAAGTGAAACCTCCGACCGGGCCGAATCCTAGTGGCTATGATGAAGTGAAACCTCCCACTGGTCCTAATCCTGGCGTAGATTATGATCCACCAGTCTACTAGAGAAAAGAGTCATATATGTGATCAGAAATCGGAAATGTCATTACAAATAGTGCTTGTTGATGATCGGCCTTGTACGAATACACTAGTATTCAAAACTGTACTTCAACCATAACCTTTCTTTACTCGAATAAAAAATACCGTATGGGAACTGGCTTTGCACCAAACTTTAACTGATTTGCATCTATGAAATTATACTAAATCAGAATGTCAAAAGAGACCAGTGTTAAAATTACATTGGCCAAAAACATGTTTCTAAATTAACCAAAATCTCACATTGTGGCTAAGACCACAAGCTTTCTTTCCTCTAAAAGGAACACCGTTTGGGAACTGGTTTGCACCGAACATTAACTGAATTGCATCTATGAAATTATACTAAATCATCAGAACGTCAACAAAAGAGACCAGTGCTAAGACTTCATTGGCCAAAAACATGTGTCTAAATTAACCAAAATCTCACATTGTATATATAACTTAAATAGCCAGAGAGATACATGATGGGTAAATCTTTGAACATGACTCCCAACAACTGTGTTAACCCAAAACAGAGCTAGTTTTAGCAGAGAATTCTATCCAATATGTAAACTACTAGGCTAAATTCATAAGCCGCAAAAGGAATCTCACCGAACAGGATCCAAAGCTATGAAAATGTAATATAGCCAAAAACATAGGAGCAGACAACAAGAATTCTGACCTATGCACTACCCATTTCTCGCGACAATAAGCTAGACACTTCAACTTCATTAACATATGGGACTTAGGAGATAGAGAGATATCGAGATGCAAACTTGCCTTGTGCAGAGGATGCATTGATGACTGATGAGTGCCCATTTCAGCTCCTGTAATAAATGATTTGGATTTGGACATAAGTGCCCAGAGAATCTGCACTTCTTGAATTATAAGAGTATGATCCATTGAAGAAGAGGCAAATTCACTATGGACTAAGATACCAGAATGGGAACCAAGAACTCTGAACATTGTACGGATTTGGCGACAAGAACATAAATTTCTGCAAACAAGAACACAAATTGCAGTGCAGTTTAAGTTCTAGATAAAAGAGACAAAAATACAAAATGCCAGTATATTTCGATTAGTATTGAGATGATAATTCTTATCCACTTTCCAATAAGTCTTGAGTCAAAACCAGTATATTTCGATTAGTATTGTGGCTGCTCAGGCAACACTGGAGCTTCTCCATTTACATCAGTATCATCGAATGGTTCAGCAGGAGGAGGCCCATCACCACCGGTCTGCTCGTCTTCAGGATGAAAGTTGATAGGGAACTTGGTTACTCTAGGTTTGTCTGTGAGTATGTTCCTTTGGACCTTATCAATCAAAACCTTAGTAGGAGGCTCTTCCCTAAGTTGTTCATCTTCATAGTCATTGTTCACATAATAGCCAACTCTTATAAACTCTTGATCCATGTAGGAGCAAGTCAACAATAGCACAGTTACACCAATAATATCTTCCTCACGGATCTTTGACGGATCTGGAGAGTCAGCCTGTCATTTAAAAAAAAAAAATTCAACAAAACACATTTGATTGAACAAAAGTCAGACAAAGATTTTGTAACTAAACCAACACAAACGGAGAGATGAGAGTAGAACAGATCATATGCTACCTGTAATACAAATCGGTAGTTGCCAACATTAACAGGCCCAACGAGAACACTTTCCAGAAGCTGATCAGAGGTTTCATCTTCAGCTGACCCAACGTAGATAAGCTTCCATTCTAAATCTGTACCAAAAGAAAAGAGGCTAGAAAGTTGACATATTGCTTACAAGAATGTGACCATTAAACAAGAACCTTTGCAGATATGGATCCAAGTCATCCAAAGAGAATAGTAAAATCGAGATCCACGCTATAATGGCTTCTATTCTAGCGCAAATCTCTTAGTTTGAAACTCATGGATCCAATTCATCCGAAGAGAATACTAAACTCGCTATAATGGAGCTTCTAGTCTAGCACAAATCTCTTCGTTTGAAAAACCAAAATTTGACATCTTGCTTACAAGAATGTGACAATGACCTATCAAAGACTAACATTAACTACAATATTAAACAAGAACCTTTGCAGATATGGATCCAATTCATCCAAAGGGAATACTAAACTCGCTTCAATGGCTTCTATTCTAACGCAAATCTGACATTAACTACAATCTCAAACAAGAACCTTTGCAGATATGGATCCAATTCATCGAAAGAGAATACTAAACTCGCTTCAATGGCTTCTATTCTAGAAGCAAATCTGACATTAACTACAATCTCAAACAAGAACCTTTGCAGATATGGATCCAATTCATCCGAAGAGAATACTAAACTCGCTATAATGGAGATTCTAGTCTAGCGCAAATCTCTTCGTTTGAAAAACCAAAATTTGACAATGACCTATCAAAGACTAACATTAACTACAATCTTAAACAAGAACCTTTGCAGATATGGATCCAATTCATCAAAAGAGAATACTAAACTAGCTTCAATGGCTTCTATTCTAGCGCAAATCTCTTCGTTTGAAACCCCAAAAACTGAAATTTGTAGCACCATGTAGAATCAATCAACATAGAAGTAGAACTAAACAACCCCGAATTAAAAGAAGAAATCACCCAATAGACAACGAGGATCAATCAAATCGAGCGCAGGAGGATTGGGGGAAAGTAAAAGTACCGTCTTTGAGAGAGGTCAAGCACTCGTACGAAATCTCGAACTGGAAAGGGTTAACAAACGGCGCTGGATTGTCCAAGACGGTGACGTTAGTGATATTGATGGAGCTCATGATTTGATCGGGAGGTCTCAGGGGCTCGATCAAAACCCTAGATTCTAGAAACTTGATCGGAATCTGGAGAGACCAAGAGCGAGAATCTAGGGTTTTGGATTTTTGTTTCTCCGAGATGAATTCGCCGGTGGGCAAATGTTTCAATTTGGGACGTTGGTTTAAACCGGTCGCCGTAGGGCCCAGTGACCGGCAATTACCATTTCAGCTAATTTGGCGGGAAGAATGTTAAACCCCAATTTAGAGGAGGGAAAATTAAGGAAAACAATCGTTGGGCATCATAAATTCGCCAGATATCATAGAATGATTCATGCATGACAAATTAATTATAAGGAAAATCGATTAAATACGTTCTAGAACTCAAATCATTGAATTTATAATTGACCTACTCTCGCAGTGTCAACTATTTATATATGAACAACCTAATTTCTAAACTCTACAGTCAATCATGCAGTTAAGCATACTCTAAGATCATGTTTGATATGTTTACAAAAGCTTCATAACTCAATTTTCGCAGGTAATGAAGCCAAGCTCATCTAAACTAGTTCAGACAATAAAGCAGTTAAACATTCTCGTGGGTTTATCAACCTAAGATCAATTACTAAGTGGTTAGGAAAGCAACATGCAATAAAAATAAGAAAAGAACAAAAAACTTCTAAAATATATAAATCCCAAATCATACAACCTAAACAATAAATCCATGAATCCCCTTAAGCCCTACAAAAAAACTACTCATGCATGATTAGAGAAGACATATGAGTAGATAAAATATCTACATAATCATAAATCAAAACAGAAACAACAAGGATTCATTGATCGAATAAAATTGTCTTTCTAAAACTAAGAACAAAAAGCTATATTATATGGTGGTTATAGAAACGAGGGCTCTCTGGGTAAGAGGCATAAAAAACATGTATATATAGATCTTGAGAGTTTTCAAAGTAGTCTAGAGATTTTTCTCTTTGAATCAAGATGAATTTGGAAGAAACTGGAAAATATCCATAATTTGCGGGCTATGGATCGATCGATCTCTAGGTGACTTCTTGTTACGGTTGCTCGCCAGATTGACATATCTTCAGTATAATTGGTATAATTTTTGATTGTACCATTGGATTGACTTCAAACCACCTCTAAATGAATTGTGATTCATTTCATCCTATATCCAAATTTGAGCTTGATCCAATGGTGAGAACCTCTTAATCAAAAGTCAAACTTCTTATACTTTGAAACTATCAAACGCTGAAATTGCCAATTCGTGTATTTGGTGTCTTTTTGTCCAAATAACCTAAAAAGACTCTAGACTACAAAAACACTACAAACATCTTAAAAAAAATACTAAAACCAAATTAAATACTTATTAAATACTTAGAACTTTGTTTGTCCTCAAAAAAAAAAAAATCCAAGAATAGAATAGAGATTTTAAAATCACGGGAACTCACATATCCTTAAAAACCTCGTCTTAGATCATAACCTGCACTCTGCAGACCACATAAAATAAACTTGATTAGACGCATTTTTATTATACTCCCCATGACATTCACAAGCATGGTCCATCAGTTAGCCTTGGCAGGTTTAATTTTGCAATGTTCAAGCAAACTTGTCTTTTTTCAGCATTGTAATAGACTTAATTTCCCTACGATGATATTTATTTTCTGGAACATTTTTTTCCATGACATACACGTTTCACTTTTGTTTTAGGGTTCTCCATACATCTTTTCGTCTCCATGTCGCCGCTTCCTTTACCATTCTTTTTCGAGCACACCACTTTACCATTTTTCTCTATTTTCTTCGAATTCAATTGTTGTTGAGATAATAGTGATCATGGAGAATGGAGAAGGGATACCAAGTAAGTTTCCATGAGGAACGGTAACAATTGGCTTCACTACAAGAAAACTGCGTTTTGGTGACTGCAAAGGGCGACTACATATTTAGTCGCTAAATGTTGCGACGAATTACCGACTATTTTACGACTATTTAGCGACGAATAAAATATAATCGTCACGGAGTCGCTTATTGACGACTACGGTAGATCGTCGGTACAATAGTCGCTATTTTACGACTAATGTCCGACAACATTTTAAAGGGGATATAACAGTCGCCTAATAGTTTCAGAGTTAGCGACTATTAGGTGACTATTTTGGCGGGTCGCACTGTAATCGGTAAACAGTCGTTAAATACCAGTGGAAAAACACGTGTAAATCGTTTGCGGGTTGGTGCACCTGTTTTCTGCGACTACATGTAGTAGTCGCTATTCAGACGCTTTATAGTCGCTTAGTAGTCGCCATAAATGTTTATATACGTAAAATTCACCTCATTTCTTCTCTTCATCCGATCTCAAAAACCAAAAAAAAAAATCAAAAAAAAAAAATTCAGTTTTTATTAGTTAAATAATGTCGGGAAATTACAGTTATAGTAATTTCCGGGAGTGGATGTATAAGAGGTTCGATGAGGCGACGGGAAATTTCTCGGCAGAGTTCACAACGGGGGTGGAGCAATTCATGACATTTGCAAATAGCCAGCCTTTAACACAAAGTAATGGCGGTAAGTTTTTCTGCCCTTGTAGTGTTTGCAAGAACGAGAAATTTATCCCGGGAACAAGAATTTGGAATCATCTTTATAGCAGAGGATTTATGCCAGATTATTATGTTTGGTATAAGTATGAGGAAGAAATCAATATGGATTTAGGATCGAGTAGTTATGTTGATACGACGTATGTAAGTGGGAGTGAAGAAGTGGGTAATGTAGTAGAAGATAGATATGGTGAATGATGCATTTCGTGAAAACGCGAGTTTTGATAACTACCATCATGATGGTAGTTATCAGAATGTAGAAGAACCGGTACGTAACCATTCAAAGAAATTCTACGACTTGTTAGAAGGTGCAAATAATCCATTATATGATGGTTGTCGTGAAGGTCACTCGCAGTTATCCTTAGCTGCTCGAGTCATGCAAAATAAGGCAGAATATAATATGAGTAAAAAGTTAGTGGATTCGGTTTGCGGAATCTTGACAGACTATTTACCAGAAAGAAACAAGTCAACCGGTTCACATTACGAGACAGAAAAATTGATGCGCAATTTAGGTCTCCCATATCATACAATTGATGTTTGTATTAACAATTGTATGATCTTCTGGAAAGAGGACGAGAAGGAGGATAAATGTAGGTTTTGTGGTGCAAAAAGATGGAAGTCTATCAACGACCGGCGTAGAACCAAAGTACCATACAGTCGTATGTGGTATCTACCTATTGCTGACAGATTAAAGAGAATGTATCAGACCGAGAAGACTGCAGCCGCAATGAGATGGCATGCCGAGCACCAAGCAAAGGAGGGAGAAATGGGTCATCAGATGCGGCGGAGTGGAGATATTTTCAAGATCAATATCCCCGGTTTGCTGAAGAACCCCGTAACATTTATCTTGGATTATGTACAGATGGGTTCAATCCATTTGGCATGTCTCGTAATCATTCGTTGTGGCCTGTGATCTTGACGCCATATAATTTACCCCCGGGGATGTGCATGAATACAGAGTATTTATTTCTTACAATTCTGAATTCTGGGCCAAATCATCCGCGAGCTAGTCTAGATATCTTCCTCCGACCTCTTATTGAGGAGTTAAACGAGTTATGGTCTAATGGCGTCGATGCATATGATGTGTCTTTGAATCAAAATTTTAATCTAAAAGCAGTGCTGATGTGGACGATAAGCGACTTTCCGGCGTATAGCATGTTATCTGGATGGACAACCCATGGTAAATTATCTTGTCCAGTTTGCATGGAAGATACTAAGTCTTTTTATCTACCTAATGGAAGGAAGACGTGTTGGTTTGATTGTCACCGAAGATTTCTTCCTCATGGTCATCCATTGAGGAGGAATAAAAAAGACTTCCTAAAGGGAAAAGATGCTTCGAGAGAGCATCCACCTCCGTCTTTGACGGGTGAGCAAGTTTATTTCGAGCGGTTGGTTGGTGTAAAACCATCAAAAACAATGGATGTTGGTGGAAACGGTCACGAAAAGAAGAAGTCGGGGTATGGGAAGCAACATAACTGGCACAAGGAAAGCATATTCTGGGAGCTGCCGTACTGGAGGGACCTTAATCTTCGTCATTGTCTTGATGTGATGCATATAGAGAAGAATTTTTTGACAACATCATGAATACTCTTATGAGTGTGAAAGGTAAATCGAAAGACAATATCATGTCAAGATTGGATATAGAACGATTTTGTTCTCGACCACACTTACATATTGATAGTGCGGGTAAAGCTCCTTTCCCATCCTTCACATTGACAGAAGAAGCCAGAAAAAGTTTATTGGAATGTGTGAAGAATGCGGTTAAGTTCCCAGATGGTTATTCGTCAGACTTAGCTACTTGTGCTGATATGGACAACCAAAAGTTTTCAGGCATGAAGAGTCATGACTGTCATGTTTTTATGGAGCGGTTACTTCCATTTATCTTTGCAGAACTCCTAGATCGAAATGTCCACCTTGCGTTATCAGGTACTAATTACGACAATTTATTTAAATAAAATTATAGTAACTTATCTAGTAACCTAAAGCAATTTCCGCGTATATTGTAGGGGTTGGAGCATTTTTCCGGGACTTATGTTCGAGAACTTTGCGTTCAAATTCTAAAACAGCACATAGTTTTAATACTATGCAATTTAGAAATGATCTTTCCACCTTCATTTTTCGATGTGATGGAGCACCTGCCTATACATCTCCCCTATGAAGTTGAATTAGGAGGCCCTGTCCAGTATAGGTGGATGTATCCTTTTGAAAGATTTTTCAAAAAGTTGAAAGGGAAAGCAAAGAACAAAAGATATGCGGTAGGATCGATTGTTGAATCATATATCAATGACGAGATTGCTTATTTCTCAGAGCAATACTTTGCCGCGAATATACAAACGAAATCAAGATAAATGCTAAAATCAATCACATCATGTCCACTTTGCCATTTAATTTGTATACACATGCTACTCATTCGTCAGGTTAACAAGATTCGATGAAGGTGAAGTCCCCGTGTATCATGTCCCTGGAGTACCTTCTATATTTACTCACGTAGGCCGTCGAAGTGGAGAAATGCATGAAATATGGCTCTCAGAGAGAGACTATCAATGCGCACATGCATATGTTTTACGAAATTGTGACTATTTTCAACCAATTGAGAGGTATATAAGTTGGCATCGCTCTCAGATTGCGTTTTAATATATTTTGTTTAATTTCTCATATTTGTGTTGGTCTTGTGTAGTATGTTCGAGGAATTTATTTCTGCAAAATATCCACGACTTTCCGAAAAAGAACTCGCCGCAAAAAGAGCTGACGAATATCATTTATGGGTGAAAGAATATGTATGTCTCAAAAATTTCATAACTATTCATATTTGTATACTTATATATATTTACGCTATTTTTTATATATATGCAGGTTTCTTACTGGAACGCCACGAATCCATTTCCTACTTGGGTTCAAGAGATAGTGCATGGACCTTTGAATAAGGCCAAAACCTGGCCAATGTATTTTACAAGAGGCTATTTGTTTCATACGCAGAATCGAGGCGCTGGACGAAAGACATGTAACTATGGGGTCAGTGTTAAAGGTGAAAATTACACTGATGCATCCGATGCAGCTGATTTCTACGGGACCTTAACTGATATCATAGAACTCGAGTACGAGGGGATGATCAATCTGAGAATCACACTTTTTAAGTGTAATTGGTATGACCCTATTATCGGTAGAGGCACTCGGAGGAGCAATGGTGGCGTTGTAGACGTTCTTTCATCGAGAAAATATAATAAATATGAACCATTTATTCTAGGTACGTACTTATGACAATATTTATATATAGCATTTTATTAATGTCAATATACATATGTATAACTTATATATACATTTATATTACAACAGCCTCGCAAGCGGATCAAGTTTGTTATATTCCGTACCCATATACAAAGAAACCGAAGCAGTTGTGGCTCAATGTTCTAAAAGTGAATCCGAGGGGAAATATTTCAGGGGATTATGAAAAGAAAGAACCGACTCTTTTGCAAACACAAAATGATGATGCTGTATTGATAACAACAATTGAAGATCTCGTACTCGACAATTTCGTACAAGGAGACCCAGTAAACTTCGATTACGATGTCGGAGATGCAGACCCAGAAGACGAATTTCTATGTAATTTGTCGTCTTCTGATGAAGAATCAGATGACGAAGAACCCTACTAATTAACTATGTTACTTATGTCTGAATTTCAGTGTAATTTGTCGTTTACATTATATGTCGTTATGAGTAAAAAAAAAATACATCTCCGTATTAATAAGTAATTAGAAAAGATTTAAAAAAAAATAATTTTCGTACTCAGTAGGATTCGAACCGTGGGTGGATCACAGTTAAATATTAATAAGTAGAAAAGATTACAAAAAAAAATTATTTCCGTCTTCACGGAGACTCGAACTGTGGTTTGATGGATCAAGAGAGGAAGAATTACCAATATGCTAAAGTATTTAATTGGTATTATTCAAACATAAATATTAATAACTAGATCGAAAAGGTAAAAAAAAAAGAACTTCTCCGTATTCACGGAGAATCGAAACCGGGGCTGATGGAGTTGGGAGTTGGTGAATTACCAACATGCTAGAGTCATTTCAATGGTTATGAACACACAAAACGTTTAATAAGTTTTTTTTTCTGATTAAAAAAAAAAACTTTACCTTTCGCGAAAACCCTAAGTCCAATATGCTCTCATCACCTTTGCGACTCTGATCGCCTCCGATCTTCTTCTTCTTCTTCGATCTTCGCCTCCGATCTTCTTCTTCTTCTTCGATCTTCGCCTTCGAATCCACAGAACGATGCCGGGAGATAAGAGCAAACGAGCAGGGAAGAAAAGATTGACTCCCAATGTTTCTCAGAGAGTCGGAGTGTCGCCTTCTTCGTCGCGAACCCCAACCTCTCTACCGCCGCAGTACAACTTTACGCCGCCGCCCCAACTTCCGAATCAGTCGACAACACCTCAAGTCCCCGTGAACGCTCAATCGGCATCGCCAGCACCAACTTTCCGAAGCTTTCCACCGCCACAAGAACTATTCCCGGACTCGATGCCTCAACACCGGGAAGAAGAATTACCTGCGGCGGCTTCGGCTCCACTACAGAACACTCCGGCGTCTGGAGAACACAGCCATCAATCTTCTGGAGGGCACAACTACCATGACGAATCTGCACCCGGTTTGCCGGATCTCCAAGAAGACACAGTAAGGGCGCTGAATGCCTTGCTTATGGTGCCAGACCGGGATAGATTCACCACCGTCCTCTCTCCCACACCGACGCCGAACTCAACCTGGTAAGTGTATCGCAAGGTAAATCGGATTTCTTAATGTCTTCTAGCTGTGTTTTGAAGTTGTTAGATTCTCAATGTTGGCTACTCATTGTCGGATTTCTTAATGTCTGATTCTCAATGTTAGATTCTCAATGTTGGATACTCATTGTCAATGTGTGTTCTGTTTTGTATGTGTGTATGTGTGTCATCCAATATAGATAGTTATGTGTGTGTGTGTCAATGTGTGTTTTGTTTCTAGGATTGCAACGTTGATTGTCTAGGATTGTTGTGTACTTGTTTTATTTTCTGATTGTCTAGGATTGTTGTCGTCTAGGATTGTATGCTTGTGTTTGATCTATAAACTGCATTTGCTTCTGTTTGAATTTGAAACCTGACATTGTATGCTTGTGTTTGACAGAAGAAACCCACATTGTATGCTTGATCGAGAAAGTATCTTTCTTGTATTTCTGTACTTGTACTTCTCTGTTCATATACGTGTACTTCTCTGTTCATATACTTGTACTTCTATGTAGGATTGATGTCTACTTGATTTTGCAGGTTTACACGTGACAGAGGATCTAAACTGGTTAGATCAATTACTAAAGTCTTTACAAACAAATTTGATGCTCCCTACTATAGCTGGACAGTTGTGCCTCGGGAGAGACAAGAAAGATACTTTCTCGAGTTCGCGGTAAGTTTTCTGTTCTTTCGCATTTACATATAGCTTTGCTTGTGATGTTTTTACTAACATCAAATTCTCTTTGTAATGTAGAAAACCTAGACATGGGATCCATTGATAACAGGGACGGTTCAAGGCTATTTCAAGGAGATTTGTCAACACAGGTTGAAAGACATGGTTAGCACCGCGAGGACTAGTCGAGAGAGACCTAATTGGATCAGCGACACTCTCTGGGCAACGATGACAGCATACTGGGACACAGAAGAAGCAAAGCAAAGGAGTGTCACCTATTCAGCTGCTCGTCTGTCTGACCGTAAAGGTCTAGGTTATCACATTCACTTATCAGGGCCTAAGTCTTATCAACAAATCCAATCCGAAATGGTTAGTAACTTTTCAATTTTTTTTTTTTGGTCAGTCCTAATCCTTGTATTTTTTTGGTCACATTGCAGGAAGAGGAATTAGGAAGACCGGTAAGTCTTGGTGAGGTTTTCAAAAAGACACATACAAAGGCTGACGGTACATATGTCGATAGGAAGGCGGAGAAATTTTTTGAAGAATATGATAAGAAGGTGGAACAGAAGTTATCTGAGCTCGGGGCAGAGACTTCAGAAGTTTCTGACGGTGCGTCGCGACCTGGAGACCTAACACCAGATGAGTATACGTCAATCTTTCTTGAGGTAACATTTCATATACTTCATACTTCATCTTTCTTTCATATTTCATCTTTCTTTCTTGAGGTAACATTGTCATACACCAGATGGTTTTTTTCTGTTCCTTTTCACAGGCAACCGAGAAGGATTCAAGAAGAAATCTTTATGGGCTTGGAAGCCTGAAGGAGAGTCTTCTCAATGGCAAACGCAAGCAACCAGGAGACTCTTCATCGTTTGTCGCACTGCAAGAGCAACTGAAGGAAGCTCAGAAGAAAATCGAAGAGCAGGCTGCTTACAATGCACAACGTGATGCTGAGGTTGCTGCCCGTGAAGCAGAGCACAAAAGAGATGTGGCTGAGCAAAAGGACAAGCTCGAGCACTTCTCATTGGTGGAAAAGTACCTGAGACAAACCGATCCGCGGTTTCTAGACTTCGTGGCATCACATTCAACACCAGCAACAACCGCAATGCTTCCATCAGCCTCTCTACCAGATCCAAGGAACATACCTTAGGTCACTAATCTCTTTTTTTTGTGAACTTGAACTTGTTTTTATTTATGTTTTGGCTTTTGTAAACTCATGTTTGAAACAATAATATTGGTAATGAAATGGTCTTTTCTGTATAATGTCTTTATTTTACTTTGTATCTTTTTATTTGTAACACAGGTTTCAAAGAATTTGAAAAACAAAACAAACGTGTACCATATTCTTGTTTTGTTAACAAATATAGTCACTAAAAAGTCGCCTATTAGTCGCCAAATAGTCACATAAGAGTAGCTGAGTAGTCGCAACATATTCAAATACGCAAAGTCTGATGACCATAATAGTCGGCAAATAGTCGTTTAATAGACATAGAATAGTCGCTGATTAGTCACTACGATTACGACTACGTTACGTCTACAATATCCAGTCGTAAAGTAGTCGTTAATTGGCGACTACATGTACGACTACTAACTTAACAAAAGTTGCGACTACTTTACGACTACGTACCGTCTACACTGTCCAGTCGTTACGTAGTCGCCAATTGGCGACTATATTTACGACTACTTCATTTAGCGACTAAGGATTAACGACTACAGGATATAGTCGCTATGTAGTCGTATTACAACTTTTAGCGACTATTATGCGACTCCTTATGCAGTCGCCAAATCGTTGTTTTCTTGTAGTGCTTGACAGCTAAGACAAAAGATAATTGGGGCCGTAAATTTTACAGATGCACTTTATCATCTGGACAGAACCACGTCTTCAAGTGCTTCGACGAAGCGCACAGCGAAGAACTGGAGATTATCAAACGCCAACAAGCAAAAATTGTTACTGATCTAGCAAAGATCAAAAACGAAATTCATGATATTAAAAACAACATCAAGAAAATAGTTTCATTGATCGAAGCTTTCAGATCTAACGTTTGACATTCCTTGTTTCTGACTGCTTTGAGAAAATCTATTCTTGATAAATTTTTGTAACGTTGGCGGCAAAATTTGTCTCTTCAATGGTATGACTTACTTGTGTTATTTGACGGTAATCTTTTGTTATTTGATGGTAGTTTTAATTTCTCTGATGTTATGTTATGGTAGATTTATGGCATTCAATGGCATACATATTTTCCATTCTCGAGGTTACAAAACAGATATAGTGAAAACGTGTCGAACCAGTTTTAACCAATACACTTTTTTAAATCATCCAACAACGAAGAAACGAGAACAACTTCTAAATTAAATGAGTGCAACACATGTCTTGCAATTGTGACCAGATTGATTACATATATAACACTTGTGATCTTTTCTTGGTCGTTTCTTATCTAGAGCTTTCTCAAAAGCTGATTTTATCATAGTCGACTTAGGTCTTCCCAGCGGTTGACGAATTTTCAAATCGACATGTTTTGGAGCAGGTAAAGCTGAATCTCACGGCATCACAGCGCCACTGTATGCGTTATACATATAGTACTTTGTATAATAAGGATAACAAAGTGATATGCGACACATGTTTCTCGACTCTGCTGCTGCAAGTACGTAAACGCACGATAATTTTCTCCAGGTCAAATCTACAGCAAAAATATTTTTTCTCCATCAAATTCACAACATGGAGAGAGGAACCACATGTCACATGCGATTGATGTGCATCAATCGCTTGTACCGTAAGTTTTTTTTTCATAATTCACACGAGACTGGAAAGAGAGTTACAATTGTTTGATGCGCTCAGATTCGTCTCCGAAACTTTAGGTTTTAAATTTGTAAACAAAAATGTTCTGCAAGTGCACAGACGTGTGTTGTAGTACTTTAGGTATCGATCCACATGGAGGGAATGCTGTTCTGCGAGACCTTAGAAAGAGAGTTAGTAAGGAAGTCTAAAGCGATAATAAAGTTTATGGTTTGTCACGAAACGAATGCTATGAATTTAAACTAAACTAAGCGACAAAATAAGAAAGCAAGTAAATAAACTAGTAAGCAAAAAGCAATGTTGGAATTTAAACTAATCTACGCAAGTAAATAAGAAAGCAAATAAGCTAAGAGAATAATCAAAAGAGAGGATGTAAATAAATAAACTAAACGTTGGGCAATCGGGAACTCTCTAGGGATCGTGGCCAAAAATCATAAGAATTTTGCTAGGGTTTTTAAAGCGACTTTTTATCGTCTTTGGATTCTTGAACTTGGAACACGGAAACTATGTGTAGTTTATTTTCGTACACCCTACACACCTACATCTTTAGTACTCGACCGGTAGTTTTCGTCTCCAGCCGCGCAAAAAGTTAGTGATTATACTCAAAAGTTATTAACGCTCACAACCTCTCCACAAGTATACTTTCGAAATTTTGTGACGTTTTTGCTTGTCTCCCCTAGGTCAAACATATGGATCCAGCACTTTCGTAACTCTAAAAATATTTTAGATCAGTTGCAAGGTAACTAATCAAGCAAACATGCATTAAAAATAAAGATAGAACGAAAAATCATAATCGATATCCTAATCTAAAATCTAATGAGAAATCGATCCATGAGAGCCTTTTGAGAACCCTTTACCCAACGGGAAAACTACTCAGTCACGACAATGCAAGACAAAATCGAGTTTCTGAATTGCATAATCAATAGATAAAAAATCAAACAAAAGAGTTCAAGGGAAATCCCTATCTCCCTAAACAAAGAACAAAGAACAAAAATTTGGTGCAAAAACTAATCTAAAAGTGACTCTAAAAAGGTGGCTGCGAAATTGTGTATGTAGAAAAAGTATTTATAGGTGTTCAACTCTTGATTTTGTTGTCATTAGGGTTTATCACAAGAGAAAACGAAGTGGGCTTGAAGATGGGCTTCGAAGAGCTGTTTTTGGGCCGAACTGGTTCACCGTGTGTGTGTGGCTTGGACCTGCGGCCAAGAGGTGTTTCGCCATGGCTGGAGAGCCTAGACCCGCGGCCAAGAGTATCTTCGCTACGGACAGGAGTGTTGGACCCATGGTGGTTGTCATATGAGGTTGAAACTTCCATTCTTCTCTTGCTTCTTTCGCAAGACTGCAAAACATGACTTCAGTCAATTGGATATATCCCGAGATCTAACCGTTGGATTATCTTGAATTTAACTGGGTATGAAAGGTGGTTCTCCCTGCTATCTTGTATCTAAATTTAGGCGTGATCGGACGGTGAGAAGGTCTCCATTGTATGTCTAACTTCTAACGGTACGAAATTGTCCAAAATCTGGTTTTTCTTCAATTTGCGTCGTTTTGCCTAAGGAAACTGAAAAGAGTCTTGAAACTACAAATATGCGAAAACTACGATAAACACATGTAAATGCAAATGAAACACTTATTAAATTGTTCTAAAATAAACGGTAAAACGGGTAAAAATACGGTGTTATCACACCCCTAGACTTAAACCTTGTTTGTTCTCAAACAAGACAAAACTTAAGCTTGAAACTGATCTAACAAAGATCATAGGAAACTAGAAATCTCGGAGACCGTCCTTCTAAACCATAACCATCGAAATACATCAAACGCAACCTAGCCTAGAAAATTCTCACTAGAAACTTCTGTAACACTAGTCCACGGTATCCGTCATACGAAATATAAACTTTCAAAATCCAAAAATCAGGTAAACTAGCTCTCTAAATTCATATAGTGCAAACGTGAACTTCTTATCAAAAGGATTAAACCAAGACAACCGAGTATAGGTACTAAATGCATTTAGAGGTGAGGTTGAAAGTATTTCGGGTTACCGTAATTTCATCGGAGGGTGCAAGATATTATGCAAAACAGCAAGGGATGGTGGAGCTGTTGACGTCCATAGTTTCTAGTCACTTCTTCTTGCGTAAAAATGTTGCACTTCCTCCTTTTTCCAAAAACAGAAGTTTTCTGTCATTCCCCAGACTTAGATTTTTCTATGGGCTCGGAATGACAGACTTCTCACAAACGAACCATGGAAGCCTCATAAGTATTTCGACCAACCTAGACTCTTTTTAGGCTTTTATTTTCTTTCTGTTTCGATTATTTTATTTTATTTTTTGAAAGGAGGAAACACCTTTTATTGAGATAGAGTCTTAGGAGCACAAAAATTTACCATGATTTTGAGTTTTTCCAAGGCATAACCAAGCTCTTATCTTTGTTGAGTTCACCTCCACCAATCGTGTATAATCTCCATCTTTAGTGACTAGAAACTGTGTCCTTCCTCCCTCTCTGGCGTTTTTGTACATATTTGCACATAAGACACAAAGAGAGTTGCATGAGGTTTAAACAATGGTTAAGTTTCGGGTGGGGTACCAACTAAAGATGAGTTGGCCATTCATGTATGACAAAGAGTGGTAAAAAAGTAAAAGAACGTCATGAATGTATGATTCGTTATCTTTGCCTAAACCTATGATGAGAAAATTAAGTCAAATTAAAATCCAAGTATAATAGAGGTAGTATATTCCATCCTAAAGAATCTCTACGATCTAAATTTCTCTAGGGATTTTGCATTAACGAAAACTCTAACTAACGCCTAGTCTAGAACCAAATTACGAAAGAGCATGTTACTAAGAAATAGCGTAGAAGCACATTGGTCGGTTATCGTCATGGAGTTTTTTCATCATTCCCTCAAAGCGTATTCCTACTTTATTGAAAAACTTGGAAACATTTTAAAGAAAAGCTTGAAAAATGCAAAATGCAAATACTCATGAAAGAAAAGGTGATTAGTAATGGATGAAATCCTCCTCCATACTTAAATCACACTGTCCTCAGTGTAAAATAAATCGAGTAAGGACGAATAATAGATTTATGTAATAATTGAAAAAGTTTCGAGAAAAATAAAACTTACCTGGAAGTGGTTGGGGAATGGATTTGGGAATGGAATGGTGGTGAATGGGGATGGAAAATGGTTTTATGGTGATGGGAATGGATGTGGGGATGGTTGGAAATGGATGGGAATCCATCGGGGATCGAAGCGAATCGATCGGGATCGACAGGGAGTTGGTCGCGGGTTGAAAGGCTGCACCCACGGTCACATGAAGCTTCGCCGCGGGTCGGTTGATCGCGATCGCGACGAATGGAGAGCTAGCCGCGGCTCGGATCTTTGCACCAGCAGTCGACGGCTTCTTTTGCGGTCATGTCTTTCTTCGCGGTTCGTGCAAGACCGAACAGTTCCGAACAGTGTCTCCATCTTTTTGTCTTTCCATTTTTTTTTTGATTTTTATGTTTTTTTTGATTTTTTTTTGAAAACGGAAACTAAGAAAAAGATAATGTCAATAGAAAAATAAAGAAAAGCTTAAAATAAAAACGTACCGAAATGGGTTGCCTCCCATTGAGCGCTTTTGTTTAAAGTCGTTTAGCTCGACGTTGGTAGCTAGGTGAGCTCATTCGAAAAAAGGTCTTGTCCAAAAACAAATTTCCTTTGATTTAACCTTGTAATCCTTCGTATAAAATATATCACGCCATTTCCACTCGGGATTTTTCTCATCAAGTCCGAGATGGTGATCTCCTCCGGGATCACAATGGAAAATCAGACTTGGAGCTTCCTTGGAGTATGATTCTTCTGCTTTGTCCGTGCTTGGCGACCGCTGGTCGGTGATGCGCGCCCGCGGTGGAAGAGGGCTTGGCCGCTGATTTAAGTGTTTTCACTAAGTCAATTATTAACTAAAGTGCACACTACTGCAATCATAACAGTATATCGATGTAGTACTTTAGGATCGAATCCACATAGACCAAGTGTAACGCTACGAGAATGCAGAAGGAAAGTAAATCTAAGACGAACGATGGTTGTTTGTGGTTTTATGAGTCAACTAAAACTAAAACTAAGAATGCGAATAAAACGATGTAAGTTTGATGGAGGGAAACGCTAGGTCTTTGGGTAACTCGCAGGAAATCAATAATCATAAATCAGAGAATTAAACAGGGAAATCATTAAGCACGTTCTAGAACTCAAATCACTGTTTTATAATCAACCTACTGTCATAGTATTAATTACTATGCCTAATAACCTAAGATTCTAAACTGTCGTTTGAATTCAGGAAACTAAACATGCTTTAAGATCGAGTTTGATATGTTCACAAAACGCCTTAACATCAACTTTCATTGGTTAAGGACGTTTTGCTCATCTATGTTCTTTCAGGCTATTAAACAAACACTTTTGATGCGTTAAACAACCTAATATCAGAAACTAGGTAGCTAATCAAGTTTCAGCACTAAGAACAACAATAGATGAAGAACTAGAAGATATATCCCTATTCTATCCAATCTGATTCAACGATTCATGAAGTTCACTTGAAACCCTAAAACCTAACTATGAGATTACTCAAACATAGAATCAGAGAACCCACAAAGAGATGAAGAAGAAATCATAATCCAATAAAAATAATAAATTAGGGTTCAAAAATCTTCTCAAAAGCCTATAGAGTCAGAGATTCGTCTCTCCAAAGAAAGAGATGTAAAAGTCTATAGAAAATAAAGCTTCGCCTTAGAAAGTGTCTACAAAAATAAGTATAAATAGGTCTAGAGTCGTTCTCCACGAAACCCTAGGTAAAATCGGGTCAAAATAAGTGAAAACCGAAATTTTCTTTTATTTTTCGCGTCACTAAACCGGTCGGTTTATGTTGGACCGTCTTCACGAAAACTTGCGTACCGTTTGATCGCACCGTTGGAATGACCTCAAACCACTTCCAAATGAAAGCTGATCCATTTTTCTATCTTATATCAAAAGTTGAGCTCGATCCACCGTTGGGAAGTCTTTCAACGGCTCTGTATGATTCTGCATCTTCATATGCTCATTTTCACCCAAAACGGCTTCTTTTCTCACAAAGTCACCTAAAACCCGAAAAGACTCGATAAAGGACTAAAAGGAGTAATCGTCTCTTATATCCTTATGAGGGATTTTTAAATCAATAAGATCCCCTAATAATCTCTATCACCCTCGTTTTAATGAAAGTACGAAACTACCCCTGAACTTTTTTAAATGAAAATTTACCGCCCTAGTTGTACCATCCGTAATACCAGTAATACTAGTAGTACCAGTAATACCTCTAGTTATACAAGTAATACAAGTAATACAAGTAATACCAGTAATACCAGTAATACCAGTAATACCTCCAGTTATACCAGTTGTACCACGCATAGGGGATTCGAACCCTGGACGCGCGTCGCACATGGGGGACGCACGTGGAGCTCGCAACCACTGAGCTACCGTGTTTTTCAACGAACCCTTACCGATTTAATGCTATTTAACCCTTACAACCCTTCATTAAAGGTAAAATTGTCATTTTACCCTTGAGGGACATCTGAGCTCTTTTTTTTTATAGAAAATGATATATTAGAGGATGACTCGACTAAAAAACTCTAAAAAGACACTTTGACTCAATAAAAGACACAAAAAAAAATGTTGGAAACCGGTAAAAACACAGTTTATCAACTCCCCCAGACTTAATCTTTTTCTTGCCCTCAAGCAAACAGAAAACCAAGAACAAGGAAGAGGTTTGAAAACACGGAGACTCACATTTTCTTTAGAACACTGCAATGACCATCCAACTTAGTAATCCACATGTTGCCAAAACCAACTCCAGATCGAACCACCATGTACTTCTCCGCGGGCATTGCTGCTTTTCCAGATTCACCACATTATCTCACATAATGATTCAAAAGCCATCATTGTTGGGTCTCACCGAAAGATAATAGTGCCAAAGACCTTCTAGACTATTTCCCCTTCGATATCATGACAAAACAACTACACAACCTTGGTACTCTTTCTCTCCCCCAGACTTATTCTTTTCCTCTTTTTCGCAGGATTAATGGTTGATGGAACGCGAGTATTGATGGTTTTTGCCACTGAATCCCCGGTTCATTTTAGTGCCACCATTTTATTCTAAGGTGTAGGCGAATAGTGGTATCACTGGAAATTTTCCTCAACCTCGCTTCCAACCTTAGTGTGATCATCTCTTTCGAAGTAAAATATTGGGATCAATGGAAATTTTCCTAACCCTTTACTCAAAAGAAAATCATTTCATATTTTCTGCACTTACGTCAAAATGAGGGAGAGGATTACCATACTTTCAAACATGTTATCCTTGTCAGATACGAAAGAGGAGTCAAGCCCTGAAGACACTAATCACAACGATGAGGTAGAAGGAAAAGCTCAGAAACTAGCTCAGGCCATTGAATTTCTGTAGAGACATGGATGCCTCTGATGAACTGTTCAGCCCTTGGATTTTTCATTAGTATGATATGGAGCTAATTCTGCAACAATGTTCACTTAGATGTAGATAAGAACAGAAAATCCAAGAAAACGATCATAATTTCCAACAAGTTTTGACTCAATAAAACCATAGACTGACTCAAGAAAACATCAAAATGACTCAACAGAAAAACAAAAGAAAGAAAACAACGTTAATAACGACAGAGATCCTCCCCCAGACTTACTTCACACCGCCTTGATGTGAAAATAAACCAGAGAGAATGCAAAAACGAGTTGGACTTTTTTTTTCTTTCGAAAACTCACCTGGGATCGATCGGTCCAGCTGGCAGGTCGATCCAGAAAATGCACGTTCTCGGTGATCGATCGATCCAAGGGAAGGATCGATCGATCTGGTCCCTTTTTTTTTTTTTTGAATGCCTGAAACAAAATGAACCAAAACCAAAAATCAACTTCAAAAGAAAAAGAAAAGGGTATTATGTACACGTACCGGTGGGTTGCCTCCCACCAAGCGCTTGTTTAAAGTCGTTAGCTTGACTTCTGTCTCAGATGTTAATCATGAGAATCAAATGGCTGGGCCAATACACCTTTGGTCCTTCTCCTGTTAGGACAATAAACAAAATGTGCAACATGGCACGCAACTATCCAGAGCAAAGAGAGAAAACTCACATCAAGGGATGTTACTACGAATGTAGCATATATCTTGAAATTTTCCTTTATGGTGAGATGCATTTGATGGAAAAAAAGTCAACTTCTGGTTTAAACGAGTTAATCACAAAATAGTCAACTTCATCTCCATCAATCATGTAAAACACAGTATCCTCTTTCCTAGAATCCATCTCAACCTTAGGGTTCTCTATCTCATTCAAGATCTTATCTACATCAAGAACATCCCCTAGGTAATATTTTTCAAGAAGAGATCTAGATTCCTTAGGCATTGAAAACTTAAACTCGAGATCATGAACATTCAAAGCACATAGATAATTAATATCAAAACATACTTCATGGTAATCTCTAGCAATCTTTTCTACTCTTAAGGTATCTAGTCTTTGAGACTCACATATTAAATCATAGCATTCATCAATGAGCATATGAGTATGCAAACTAGAAGCTACATCTTCAAATGAAGGCAAGTGACTATCCTCATAATCATAGATATTAAAGGTTGAGTCAAAAATACCTTCTACCTGGCATGGTGGAACCCAATAAACTACCTCTTCAAGTGCATGAGCTACCATTATCTCAGATATTGTGAGTTCTCTTCCTTCAAGTGTTGCCCGATGTGACATGAGATTCAACCGGATCATAGCTGCTAGGTCACTCCTTTTCATCGTTGGCTTCTCTTCATGATGCTTATCCAACTCCACTTTTTGTTCTGGTATTGATATACTCATACATTACACGTTTAGCATGCATTTCACTTAGAGTTATGTATCATTTACGTTGCATAATCATGGTTTTATCTTGCATTAAGGTCTCATTTATAGATTAAGATATTTGCATTAGGTATAGTGAGTTCTTGCATGTTTTGGAGTATTTTCTAGGCAATTGGAAGCAATTGGGCATATTTGGAGAGTTGGACCTAAATGATGTGCAAAGTCAATCTTAGACGCCGGAAAGACGTGGCCGGATGGAGGCCCTCCGATCTGAATCAGCCTTGAGGACCTTCATGGAAGTTCCAGAGGAGTGAGTAACCTATCCAAGAAAGTTTAAATCAAGTCATTCGGACATCTGGTTAGGAAGTTACCGCGGATTTACTGAAGATGTCTCTGCCTGGCCGAGAAGCTCCAACACACCCGGTACTAAAGACCCTCAGACTCAGCCTTACCTCCTCATGCACCGGCCAGGGACAAGACCACACACACGCCCGGTGCTACTTGAAGACTCGGGCAGGAACATTCCCGGACACATACACCAGCCATGATCCAACCAGTGTTGCACCTATCATCGAAGACTGTAGCACCGTCCAAAGACACCACGCATGCACCGGCCAGGTGCAAGCATACAGAACACTACCACACCGGCCAAGACACAGCCGGTGCAAAGACCCGGTGCCAGACCTTCACTTTACCAGGGGAAATATCGGCCTCCCACACCGGCCCAACTTCCCCCGGTGTGGAAGCTCTTGCGGAAGCCAGCCAAAGTGTCTGAAAGATCAGGCTGGACTTAGGACCTACGCTCTGATTTAACTTCTCTCAAGAACAAAAATCTCTCTTTTTAGGGTTTTTGGGATTTTTTCCAAGGATCTTTTGATTTACAAAAGTTTGAGTTTAGTTCTTGTGTTCTTTCTCTAATCTTTCATCTTCCTAATCTCTAATCATCATTAACATCACCTCTTTCACAAGATTTGGTGTGTTCTTCATGATTAGTGAGTAGTCTTTTAGGATTTGGTAGATTTAGGGTGATTTGATGGATGATTAATGATGTCTAGGATTAGATGATTTGATTTTCCTTCTTAATTAGTGGTTTTAAAAGCTAGATCTAGCTTGAGAAATTGGATCTAGATCATAAGGTATTTCATGCACACAAGGTGTTCGATGAAATGCCTTGATGAACTAATCAAGAGATATTCATTTCTAGCCTAAGAGATTAGTGTCTAGAGTGATTATTTGGTTGATCTTGAATGTTTAGACTTAAGACTTGCTAATTAGTGATTCACAAATGAGTATTGATCTTGAATTAGTGATTAGCAAAGTAATTAATGCCTTGAGAAAGGATTAGTTAAGATTAGTGATCCTTGCCTAGGGATTAGTCTTCATTAAGCATTGGACATCATTAATTAGTCATTGGATTGCCTTATCTCAATTACCTTATCCTTGAATTCACCTTCTATCATTATTTTATTCACCGTTTAATGTCTTTAGCTATTGTCACTTGTCTTTTAATTAATATTTCAGTAGCTTAATAACCAAAACCACTTTGTTTGCTTGAATTAAAGAGTGTCTTGTATTCTTGTTGCATTGAACTAGACCCTAGATTGGATTGACACCTAAAACAATACAATGGCATGTGTATTTATGATTGATTCTTGAGTAGGATAAAATTCTATTTATCAGGTATGAGTACACTTTCATCAAATGGTGGCTCCATGTATGGCTCATCTTGAATGTTTTCATTAAATGTGGCATCCTCTTCTTGTGGCCAATCATTGTAGTCCATGACCATCAACTATAAGAAACAAAAAAGAATAAAATAAAAAGTTAGTAAAATCTAGTGTCTTAGTCTGAACTTTCGTCCAAGACTCGTAGGTAACGCAATTGATCCCCGACAACGGCACCAAATTGATTTACGTGTTTTCACTAAGTCAATTAATAACTAAAGTGCACACTACTGCAATCATAACAGTATATCGATATAGTACTTTAGGATCGAATCCACATAGACCAAGTGTAACGCTACGAGAATGCAGAAGGAAAGTAAATCTAAGACGAACGATGGTTGTTTGTGGTTTTATGAGTCAACTAAAACTAAAACTAAAACTAAGAATGCGAATAAAACGATGTAAGTTTTATGGAGGGAAATGCTAGGTCTTTGGGTAATTCGCAAGAAATCAAACAGGGAAATCATTAAGCACGTTCTAGAACTCAAATCACTGTTTTATAATCAACCTACTGTCGTAGTATTAATTACTATGCCTAATAACCTAAGATTCTAAACTGTCGTTTGAATTCAGGAAACTAAACATGCTTTAAGATCGAGTTTGATATGTTCACATAACGCCTTAACATCAGCTTTCGTTGGTTAATGACGTTTAAACAACCTAATATCAGAAACTAGGTAGCTAATCAAGTTTCAGCACTAAGAACAACAATAGATGAAGAACTAGAAGATAGATCCCTATTCTAACCAATCTGATTCAACGATTCATGAAGTTCTCTTGAAACCCTAAAACCTAACTATGAGATTACTCAGACATAGAATCAGAGAAACCAAAAAGAGATGAAGAAGAAATCATAATCCAATAGAAATAATAAATTAGGGTTCATAAATCTTCTCAAAAGCATGTAGAGTCAGAGATTCGTCTCCCCAAAGAAAGAGATGTAAAAGTCTGTAGAAAATAAAGCTTCGCCTTAGAAAGTGGCTAAAAAAATAAGTATAAATAGGTCTAGAGTCGTTCTCCACGAAACCCTAGGTAAAACCGGGTCAAAATAAGTGAAAACCAAAATTTTCTTTTATTTTTGCGTCACTAAACCGATCGGTTTATGTTGGACCGTCTTCACGAATACTGGCGTAACGTTTGATCTCACCGTTGGAATGACCTCAAACCACTTCCAAATGAAAGATGATCCATATCTCTACCTTATATCAAAATTTGAGCTCGATCTACCGGTGAGAAGTCTTTCAACGAATGCCAAACTTCTGACGGCTCTGTATGATTCTGCATCTTCATATGCTCATTTTCACCCAAAATGGCTCATTTTCTCACAAAGTCACATTAAACCTGAAAAGACTCGATAAAACACTAAAAGACTCTAAAAAGACACTTTGACTCAATAAAAGACATAAAAAATGTTAGAAACCGGTAAAAACACAATTTATCAACTCCCCCATACTTAATCTTTTGCTTGCCCTCAAGCAAACAGAAAACCAAGAACAAGGAAGAGGTTTGAAAACACGGAGACTCACAATGTCTTTAGAACACTGCAATGACCATCCAACTTAGTAATCCACATGTTGCCAAAACCAACTCCAGATCGAACCACCATGTACTTCTCCGCGGGCATTGCAGCTTTCCCATATTCACCATCATTATGCTCATTTTCACCCAAAACGGCTCATTTTCTCACAAAGTCACCTAAAACCCGAAAAGACTCGATAAAGGACTAAAAGACTCTAAAAATACACTTTTACTCAATAAAAGACACAAAAACAAATGTTAAAAACCGGTAAAACACAGTTTATCAGCCGCGGGTCGAGTAGGTGCGACCGCGGCGGAGTTGTCTCGGGCAGATTTGCTCGGTTCGTCATGTCTCTCGTCTCCCTTTCGTCTTTCCTGTGAAGAGTCTTGAGGGATGAGTCTTGAGGGCCATTTAAGCTTTACCTTAGCTTCAATTGAGTCTCCACCACGTATCATATGAGCAAGGGTCGAGTGTGCATCAAAGGGGATCCTTTTGTACGTCGATCTCGTCGGTTTGATGTTTTCTTCAAGTGTGACGGGTGCACCTTTTTCTAGAACATTTTCAACGTCCTTTGTAGCTCCTCCAGGGTCTAAGAGTGATTCATCTCCGCTGCATGTGTTCATAAAATGAGAGTTACTTGCGGGAATCGCCGGATAGAAGGTATTTTTGTTGATGCTCGAGAAAAACATATGTTGATTTTGATAATCGACTAGCGCTCCAACATGTGCAAGGAATGAAGCACCAGGGATAAATGGTCTTTTGTATCCTTTATCATCTCCACAACGTGGAAATCATTAGGAATAAGATGATCCCCCACTCGAAGTAGCACACCGGGTATGAAACCGAGTGAAGTTGCATTAGAATAATCACCATTGTGAACGGATATCTTGGAGGGACGAAAGTTCCAAGTATATACCTACGCTCCTTGCTGTGTCCTTTGGCATGATATTCACATTAGATATGCTATCATAAAGAGAATCACGAAATTCCATTCCCTCGATCGAGCATGGAACAACGAATTTTTGGGAATCCTTCACCTTCATCTTAGAAAACGTCATCAATGGTTGCTCGGATACATCCGTTAACGTTTCATCCTTCACGAGATTTGTCTCACACTCGAGGGGGTGAGGAGCTGAATTTGAAGAGAACTTTGGTTTGTCGAGTGTGGAGGTGACTTGTGATACTGTTCGTCGTCTCCAAGACTCTCGAATGAGTTGATAAAGATAATATTTTCACTAGGAATAGAATCATGTCCTTCTTTTCCTTGATGTTTTGCTTCGTTGAAACCATCATTTTTGTGCATAGATTCATTGAGTTCTTGGAGAATATCCTCCATTTGTGCTTTGTAGACCATCAGCTTCTCATAATCTCCATCGGTTTGTCGAGGTTGGTGGTTGAGCAACAGGGTTTTAAGATCATAATCTTTGGAAGCAAGGGATATGATCATTGCATCGATTCGCTCCAAACGAAGGCAAATTTTCAAGATATCATCGTGCTGGTCCGAGATTTGATGAGGAAGACCGTAAGGACTTTGTCGTGAGTTGACATACGGAGACGCAAAAGGCTCGTCTCAGTAGTAAGGAGGCTCGTAGCGTCCTTGAGATTAATTGGTCGGTGCCGGTTTTCGATCCATGTAGTACGAATCACGGTAGTGGTGTGAATCGTGAGAGTAATGAGCATAAGATGGGTCGTAGAAACCCTACTCGTAGTAGCAATCTCGCTCCAGAGGCGAGTTCATGTTTCAAAGCCTGAAACGAAGAAAACAAAAACGAAAATTTAAAAGAAAAAGTTTATCTTAGAGTCGATTTAATAACCTCTAAAGTGTGGCAGAACATGTAGCAGTTGCCTCCCCGGCAACGGCGCCAAAAACTTGATGCGCTCGGATTCGTCTCCGAAACTTCAGGTTTTAAATTTGTAAACCTAAAAGTTCTGCAAGTGCACAGACGTGCATTGTAATACTTTAGGTGCGACACCTTAGAAAGAGAATTAGTAAGGAAGTCTAAAATGATAATAAAGTTTATGGTTTGTCACGAAACGAATGTTATGAATTTAAAATAAACTAAGCGAGAAAATAAGAAAGCAAGTAAATAACCTAGTAAGCAAAGCAATATTGGAATTTAAACTAATCTAAGCAAGTAAATAAGAAAGCAAATAAGCTAAGAGAATAATCAAAAGCGAGGCTGTAAATGAATAAACTAAACGTTGGACAATCGGGAACTCTCTAGGGATCATGGCCAAAAATCATAAGAATTTTGTTAGGATTTTTAAAGCGACTTTTTGTCGCCTTTGGATTCTTGAACTTGGAACACAGACACTATGTGTAGTCTATTTTCGTACACCTTACACACCTACAACTTTAGTACTCGACCGGTAACTTTCGTCTCTAGCCGCACAAAAAATTAGTGATTATACTCAAAAGTCATTAACGCTCACAACCCCTCCACAAGTATACTTTCAAAATCTTGTGACGGTTTTGCTCGTCTACCCTAGGTCAAACATATGGATCCAGTACTTTCGTACTTCTAAAAAAATTTTAGATCAGTTGCAAGGTAGCTAATTAAACATGCATTAAGAATAATGATAGAACAAAGAATCATAATCGATACCCTAATCTAAAACCTAATGAGAAATCGATCCATGAGAGCCCCTTTACCCAACGGGAAAACTACTCAGTCACGACCATGCAAGAAAAAATCGAGTTTCTGAATTTCATAATCAATAGATGAGAAATCAAACAAAAGGGTTCAAGGAAAATCCCTATCTCCCTAAACAAAGAACAAAGAACAAAAGTTTGGTGCAAAAACTAATCTAAAAGTGACTCCAAAAAGGGGGCTACAAAATTGTGTCTGTAAAATAAGTATTTATAATTCGTCAAATATTGCTTTTTCGTCCTTATGGTTGGTTTATCACAAGAGAAAATGAAGTGGGCTTGAAGATGGGCTTTGAATAGCTGTTTTTGGGCCGAAACTGGTTCACCGGGTGTGCGTAGCTTAGACCCGTGGCCAAGAGGTGTTTCACCGCGGCTGGAGAGCCTAGACCCGTGGACAAGAGTGTCTTTGCCACGGCCAGGAGTGTCGGGCCTGCGGTGGTTGGCCTATGAGGTTGAAACTTCAATTCTTATCTTTCTTCTTCCGCGAGACTGCCTTCAGTCAAGTGGATGTATCATGAGATCTAACAGTTGGATTGTCTTGAAACTAACTGGGTATGAAAGGTGGTTCTTTCGTCTATCTTTTATCCAAATTTGGACGTGATCGGACAGTGAAAAGATCTCCATTGGATGTCTAACTTCTGACGGTACGAAATTGTCCAAAATCTGGGTTTTCTCCAATTTGCGTCGTTTTGCCTAAGAAACCTTAAAAGAGTCTTGAAAATACAAATATGCGAAAAATACGATAAAAACATGTAAAATCAAATAAAAAACTTATTAAAGTGTTCTAAAATAAATGGTAAAACGGGTAAAAATACGGTGTTATCATTGTTTTACAAGATAGATATGTTGATCGATTAGACACAAGTCGTATAAACGTTAGGATTTTTACCTCTAGCAGCTTCTTGATGATAGAATTTTTGGAGTGTTAGTCAATTACTCAAGTCTACTCGTATCATTGTAGTACAAGAGGATCGAACCAAAGAGGTTAAGATTGAAGCACTAAGAATACATGAAACTTCCTAATCTATAGCAAATGTTTTGGTTTTGGTTTTTATGTTTATGGGAAAAAAAACAAATGCAAAAAAGAAAACAAAACACAAGACTAAAATGTTGGATCATGAACTAAGCTATCAATGAGATGGGTAATAATCAAACAATGAATCATTTGGAAGCATTAATCACTATCTTAGAACATGGAATTCACAAATATGACTAATCCATTTCCATGGCATTAATCACTTTGTTAATTACTTAATCAAGAAAAAACTTCCATTTGTGATTAAGTAATCAACAAGCATTAAAGAAACAATTCCAATTGTTCACTAAACACCCTAAACATCAACTTCCGTTGGCTAGGATATGCATAGCTCACAAAAGGTTCGAGTCAAGCAATTCATTTAAACTCGGGTCATGAGTGAAATGCCTAAGATCTAGAAACGAATGAACTAACCTAATCTAGTACTAACACCGCTTACTCGAATCTATCCCTAATGCATGGGATGAGACCAAAATTCTAACTAATCTAAGGTGTAGTACTAGGTTTCGGTTTATCATGTCAAATCTAGCATTAAGAACCAACCTAAGTAAAAGACTCATCCAAGATCATCCTAAATCATCATCATCTAACCATCAATCAACCATTGACTGAAGATGCCTAAACATTCAATGCACATTCATTCTTATGACATGGATCACACAAGCAGGTTAGTTCACTTCCATGATACTAATACATTTACAAATCATCTAGTTATCAAGAACTTTCGTTCGCAACTAAATGATCCATAATCATTAAGCATTAGTCCATACAAGTCAACAATTCACCTTAATCATCAATTTCCATTGGCTAAGAATTGAATTGCATGCTTGGAAATTTTCTAGACATTTTATCAAACACCTTGTGTGCATGAAATGTCTAAGTTCTAGAAATGAGTTTTCAATTCAATCATGGCATTAAGATCATTCCTAACATGAGAACAAATGTTTATCTAGTTCTCAGCATCAACAATCAACCATCAAACCATCCAAATCAAACAAAATCCAAAATCCCACAAAAAGTCTAAAATCTAAAGAACATGAAAAACAAAAGAGAAAAAGACATAAAGATAAAGAAATTGCATAAATAAATTATAGAGTTGAAGAAATCTTCTCTAGAGTGGCATTTGTGATGAAGATCCATCCAAAATCATAAGAAGAGTTTGGGATAAAACCCAATGATATGCTTGGTTTTTACCGCTTTCTAACGTATGTTTTAATGTTTCTTTCAAATGTTTTATTGAGTCAAGGTCCGTTTTAGAGTCTTTTAGTCTTCTATTTAGATATCTCAGGTAAAAAGATGTTCAAAGATGAAATTGGAGTCACGAGGGCAAAAACGCACAAAACCGTGAAGAAAGAGCCAGTATCGGTCGATACCAGTGGGACAGGTCGATACCACCCCTACCCGAGAGGTCGACATCGACCGATGCTGAAGAAGACGGGTCGATGCTACCCCTACCCGAGAGGTCAGCATCGATCGATACTGAAGAAGACGGGTCGATGCTACCCCCACCCGAGAGGTCAGCATCGACCGATGCTGAAGGAGACGGATCGATGCTACCCCTACCCGAGAGGTCAGCATAGACCGATACTGAAGAAGATGGGTCGATGCTACCCTTACCCGAGAGGTCAGCATCGACCGATGCCGAAGGAGATGGGTCGATGCTACCCCTACCCGAGAGGTCAGCATCGACCGATACTAAGCTGGTATCGACCGATACCAGCCGACGAGAAGAAGAAAGAAAACTTCTGTTTTCCTTATTTTGCCCGGGGAACTTCCTGTTTCGACCTAATTCGACCTAGACCTATATATACTCTATTTTTAGCCTCTTGGAGGCAGCAACTTTTTGTTCTATTCAGACTTTTTGCTATTGAATCATTGTAAGCTTTGGAGAAGAATCTCTGCATCTATTGAGAAGAATTCTAAACCCTTTCTCTCTTTATTTATATTATGATTTCTTTATCTCCTTGCTTGTTCTTCGTTACTATGTCTAAGTAGTTCCATAGTTAGGTTAGGGTTTTCAAGGGGATCCATGAGACATTGAATTAGACACATATAGGGATTTATCTTTTGTGGTTTTTGCTTCTTGTTGTGCTTATTGCTTAGACTTGAGCTAACCGCTAGGTCTATGAACTAGGGCTTAATCTAATAGCGCGAGAGTGTGAAGATTGCTAGAAAGAACATAAGCGAGCGAATCACCTAGTAGCGCGAGAGTGTATTGGGTTGATTCGTGAACATATTGAACTTGCTCGTTAAGGCTGATCTAGAATTCTATGAGCACGGGAGTGGATTAGGATGCTAGGTTTAGTAACCATGAGCACGAGAGTGGATTGGTTAGATATTTATGTTTGAGTTTGAAACTTGCTTTTAATTATTCCCTGAATAGTTGTCTGATTTATGATCTCTGGATTCCTGCGAATAAACCCTCGACCTAACGTTTTTCCTTTATTGAATTTACATCGTTTAAATCGCTCTCGTTACCTTTTTAAAACAAATCATATTTCTGTCTTAGCTTTATTTCATAATTGTGAGAATAGTAGTGTAACCTTGGTCTCTGTGGATTCGATCCTAAAGTACTACAGTGACAACCGTTATGATTGCGGTAGTGTGAACTTTAGTTTTAACTGACTGAGTGAAAACGCTTAAATCAATTTGGCGCCGTTGCCGGGGACCAATAGCGTTACCTTCAATTATGAATTTGAGATTTAGTCTAAGATTTGCTAACGTACTCCACTTTGTTCTTTTGTTCAGGTAACCAGCAGAAAAACTGAATAGAGTTACCAGAAGCAGGGGATCCGAAAGCCTTCGCGAGCTCATCAACGAAGAGCTAGCAAGGCTAGAACGAACGAACAGATGAGCAAGATCAATTCCCGTCATCATGGACGAATATAACAACGAACAACATGATACTGCAGCAGCTGAGCTCGCGATGCTGTAACAACAAGTGCAGCAGTTGCAACAGCAGCAACAACAGCAACAACAACAGCAACAACAGCAACAACAGCAACAACAGCATCCTGCCATTGGGGACTTGGACACACCTCACGCTTTCTACCAGAAAAGAGTTGCCATCCGCCCACCAGCTATTACGAGGCAAGACTATGAGATCAAACCTCAGATGATTGCATTGGTGAAGCAGTGCATGTTCCACGGTCTCCCTGCAAAGCATCCCATGGACCACATTGAGAACTTCGAAGAAATCTGTAGCACATGTTCCACGGTCTACTGACGATGGTCTCATGTTGGTTTCCAAGGACTGCAGTGCGGTCCACCAAAACAAAGATGCCAAGGAAGCTAGGCGATCCGGGGAAGTTCGTTCTCTCAGTACAGATTGGGGAAATGACTTTTGCTTGCTCTTTTTGTGATCTCGGTTCTAGCGTTAACTTGATGCCATATTCCGTGGCGAAGCGACTCGGGTTCACAAAGTTCAAGCAAACTAAGATATCCCTGGTATTTGCCGATCGTTCTGTGCAACTCCCTGTTGGTGTACTAGAGGATCTGCATGTATGGATTGGAGACGCCTTCAGTTCCTGCGGATTTCGTGGTCCTAGAGCTTGATGAAGAACCGAGGAATCCAATCCACTCATATTGGCGAGACCCTTCTTATGCACAGCGGGAGCCATAATAAATGTGAAAAATGGGCGAATAGATCTCCACCTGGGAGACATTGTGATGAAGTTTGAAATGGACAAGATGCTGAAGAAACCTATGTTAGACGGGCAGACGTTCTCGATTGATGACTCACTAGAAGTCGACAACGAGGTCGTCAAAGAAATTTTGACAGATGACCTGTTGGAAACAGTTTTGACAAGGGCTGAGAATGAACACGGGGTTATGAGTGATGATGCAACAAGGTACGCTAAGATGCTGGATTCGAACCAGACAATAGAGATGATGGTACAACACATCGTCCTGGATGGAGCCGCTAAGACGCCTCCAACGGCAAGTCATCCTGCACCTCTTGCTGGCATGTGGAGCGAGTATAAAGCCCCAAAAATCGAACTCAAACCGCTTCCAATAGGGCTAAGGTACGCCTTTCTTGGTCCTAATTCTACCTATCATGTGATCATCAATTCTGAGTTGAACAATGTTGAGACTGCTTTGCTTCTATGTGAACTTAGAAAGTATCGTAAGGCCTTAGGCTACTCACTAGACAATCTCTCAGGGATATCACCGGATCTTTGCATGCATAGGATACATCTAGAGGACGAATGAATGACTTCGATAGAACATCAGAGACAGTTAAACCTGAATCTCAAGGATGTTGTAAAGAAAGAGATAATGAAACTTCTAGAGGCGGGCATTATATACGCTATCTCCGATAGTACTTGGGTGAGCCCGGTCCATGTTGTGCCAAAGAAGGGTGGTGTAACAGTTGTTAATAATGAGAAAAATGAGTTGATCCCAACTAGAACTGTTACGGGGCATAGGATGTGTATTGATTACCGGAAGTTAAATGATGCTACTCACAAGGATCATTTTCCTTTGCCTTTTATCGATCAAATGCTTGAAAGATTGGCTAACCACCCTTACTACTGTTTTCTAGACGGCTATTCTGGTTCTTCCAGATTCCCATCCACCCGGACGACCAGGACAAGACCACGTTCATGTGTCCTTATGGAACTTTTGCCTATCACAGAATGCCGTTTGGCTTGTGTAACGCCCCGGCAACTTTCCAGCGATGCATGATGTCGATCTTTACCGATTTGATTGAGGACATAATGGAGGTTTTCATGGACGACTTCTCTGTCTATGGATCCTCGTTCTCTGTTTGTCTTTATAATTTATGCAGGGTATTGCAACGCTGCGAGGAAAAGCACCTGGTGTTGAATTGGGAGAAGTGCCACTTCATGGTCAGAAATGGGATTATCTTGGGCCATCGGATTTCAAAGCAAGGAATCAAGGTGGACAAGGCAAAGATAGAAGTGATGAATAGCCTACAACCTCCTGAGTCTGTCAAGGGGATTAGAAGTTTCCTAGGACATGCGGGGTTCTACAGAAGATTCATAAAGGATTTCTCCAAGATCACAAGACCTTTAACCCGACCGCTTTGCAAGGAGGTCAAATTTGATTTTGACAATGATTGCCTTGAGGCCTCTCACACAATCGAAGGAGCGCTCGTTAGCGCACCAATAGTCCAGCCGCCGGATTGGGAGCTCCCTTTCGAAGTAATGACTGATGCCAGCGATTTCGCGGTAGGAGCTGTTTTGGGACAGCGAAAGGACAAGAAGCTTCACGTTATCTACTACGCTAGCAGGACTCTGGATGACGCATAGTGCAAGTACGCCACAACCGAGAAGGAACTTCTTGCCATAGTGTTTGCTTTTGAGAAGTTCTGGTCTTATCTTGTGGGATCTAAGGTCATAGTACACACATATCACACGGCTCTGAGGTATCTACTCACCAAAAAGGATGCCAAACCTCGACTCTTGCGTTGGATCCTTTTGTTACAAGAATTTGACCTTGAGATCAAGGACAAGAAGGGGATCGAGAATGGCGTTGCAGACCACCTATCGAGATTGCGTGTGGACAAAGAATCCCTTTGGACGATCACCTACCTGAGGAGAACATTTACGCAATTAGCATCGGGAGCAGTGACCACTATACACCCCCACACCGCACAGAGCTCCCTAAAATACCTTGGTTCGGTGAGAGAGCAAATTACTTGGCCACGGAGAAGGAACCAATTGGCTTTACAGGAAACAAGAAAACTAAGTTTTTGAGAGACATTCGACGGTATTTTTGGGGCCAGCCATACCTCTACAAGCAATGCTCGGATGGCGCCTTTCGAAGATGCGTATCGGAGGAGGAGATTCCTGGCATCTTATTCCACTGTCATGGCTCGAGCTATGCGGGACACTTTGCCACGTTCAAAACGGTGTCCAAAGCTTTGCAAGCCGGGTTTTGGTGGCCGACTATGTTTCGCGATGCACATGCTTTCATCTCCAAGTGCGACTCATGTCAAAGGCAAGGGAATATCAGCAAACGGAATGAAATGCCTTAGAACTTCATCTTGGAGGTTGAGGTGTTCGACGTGTGGGGGATTGATTTCATGGGACATTTCATGTCTTTATATGGAAATCAATACATCCTCGTCGCCGTAGACTATGTGTCTAAATGGGTTGAAGCGCTAGCTAGCCCAACTAACGACGCCAAGGTAGTTTTGAAGATGTTCACGACAGTGATATTCCCAAGGTTCGGTGTACCTCGAGTAGTGATCAGCGATGGCGGGTCTCATTTCATTAACAGGATCTACGAGATTCTTTTAAGGAAGCACGGAGTCAAGCACACGGTGGCCACTCCTTATCAACCCCAGACGAGTGGACAGGTTGAGGTTTCCAACAGAGAGATCAAGGGCATCCTGCAAAAGACACAACGAGAAAGGACTGGGCTACGAAGCTGGATGATGCTCTTTGGGCATACCGAACCGCCTACAAAACACCCCTCGGGACAACACCGTTCCACCTAGTTTACGGAAAATCATGTCACCTCCCGGTAGAGCTTGAATACAAGGGGGCATGGGCTGTCAAGTTACTTAACTTCGAAATGAAATCTGCTTCTGAGCAAAGAACGATGCAACTCCACGAATTGGAGGAAATTCATCACATGGCTTACGAGAGCTCGAAAATCTATAAGGAGAAAACCAAGACTTATGATAAATCATGGTTTTTACCCCTTTTAAGCCATGATATAAGTCCATTTTATAGAGTCTTTCTACTATTTTGTAGTGGTTTAGAGTCTTTTACAGGTTTTAGCACGTTTGGAGCATAATTGGAAATATTGGAGCTTTCTGGAGCATTTTGGATCAAAGCTGAAGTTTGTGTAGCTGAGCACCCGATTCGAAGCCTCAGTGTCGATCGATACTGACTAGTATCGGTCGATACTCACTGCAGCAAGACACGAGTCGCGACTTAAATAAAGAATTGAGGAATTGCAAAATTGCCCAGAACACTTTATTATTTACAAGAAGCCCCAAAACGTGATTTAGGTTATTTAATAGGATTTTACAGCCACTTTGATGGCTATACTTTATTTTACTTTGGTTTTGTGAGAGAGTTTTGGAAGGGAGACAAGTCTGAAACTCTGTTCGTCCGAGAGAAGATTTCGAACCCTCTTGTTACTCTTTCTTATTTATTCAAGTATTTATTCAGTCATGTTTATTGCTTCAATTTCCATGTCTGAGTAGATCTCCTGTTAGGTTTAGGGATTCTCATTAGGGATTTCTTTGAATGCTAGGTTGATTAGTTGTTTAGGGTCCATAATCCGAATTAGTTCTTCACCATAGGTTGTTCTCATAGCTAATTATGGATTGATAACCTAGAACTTAGATCTTAGGATAATTGATTAAGCACGAGAGTGCGATTAATTACCTGATAGAACTTAGGGTGAGCAAAATAACTATTCGCAAAGAGATTTGGTTTAGTTGTTTTGTGAACAAATTAAACTTGAACTAAAAGTTGGTTTAGACTTTAGGATTCGCAAAGAGATTTGGAATTCTAGGATTTAGACTTAGATAATTCTCGCAACGAGAGTTGGTTAATTATACTTTAATGATTTGAGTTCAAGAACCGTGCATAATCTGAACCCTGATTAGTTAGTTTATCTGCATTCATTGATTTCCTGAGAAATTTTCTGAACCTATCTTTCTCTAATTGGATTTACAACAGTTTAATTTACGTATTGTTTCAATTATATTGATCACTTAGCTTAATTTTCATCTATATAATCTATTGTGTGTTTCCTTGAGTCTCTGTGGATTCGATTCCTAAGTATTACAATCGACAAAGCTTTAGTACTTTTAGGGTATTAATTTGAGCTTATCAAATTTGGCGCCGTTCCCGGGGATTCAATTTCGCCATTAGATTTTAGATTGAGAATTTCGACTAAGTTCGTCGGTATCGATCGATACTACTCAGTGTCGGTCGATACTCGTCGTTTTCTTTTGTTGATATCGATCGACACCACCCAGTGTTGGTCGATACTCATCGTATTTTCGTTACTTACGTGCTTGACTTTTGATTTCAGGTGTATGCCCACTCGCGAAACCAGGAGGAACAAGAGCACTCAGCTAGTTGATCTTTCCAACAAGGAGCTAGCAAATTTGGAACGTGCAAACAGGAAAGCAAAGAAGCCAGCAGAGATGAACAATCCAGTGGTATTGATTCGCGATGATGCTGGAACTTTGAGAGACCAAGAGGGTCAATTGTGCAATGAGAGAGGGCAGAGACTTGATGAAGCTGGGAACATCATTGTCCCTGCAGTTGCTGTGAATGCAGGGAATGTTGTGGTTAATCGTGGTAGAACGATTGGTGAGTACAACAGGCCTGATCAGTTTTATGCAAATCGATCAGCAATTCGCCCTCCTGCTTTTCAGAGGAATGACTTTGAGCTGAAACCTGCATACTACACTCTTGTGGGTCAGCACCTTTTTCATGGTCTTTGCAATGAACATCCCATGGATCATATTGAGAGGTTCGAGGATTTGGTCACTAGCATCAAGAGCAATGGAGTGTCCTACGATTACCTCTTCTGCAAGCTTTTCCCATATTCTTTAGGTGGAGATGCGACTTACTGGCTGAAGCAATTTCCTCCTGGATCACTGACTACCTGGGAAGAGACTAAGACTGCTTTCCTGAATAACTTCTATGATGATGCACGATCCGAAGATCTTAGGAACAAGATCTCCCAGTTTTCTCAAGGCCCTACTGAGGCGTTCAAGGCTGCTTGGACGAGATTCAGATCATATCAGAGAGATTGTCCACACCACGGGTACTCTGATGTTCAGCTGATGGGGTTTTTCTTCAGAGGACTTGATTGGAGGTATCATATGACTTTGGATGCTTCGAGCAATGGAAACTTCAACACCAGGTATCTTGAAGATGCTTATGTGCTGATTGAGAAATTGGTGTCTAGCAATAGCACCAAGAATGCAGACTTTGAGTGCAAGAAGCAGGCTGGTAGCATGGACGGTTCACAGATTACTGAGGTTCAAGCCAAGTTAGATTCTATGCACAGTCTTCTGATGGGCAAGACAACAAAGGTCGTTCATTTTGCTGAAGATGTTGAGATGTTCAATGAGGATGAAGTAGAGGATGTTAACTACATTGGTGGTTCTGGTTTTCAAGGTCAGAGGAATCAATTCAACAACAACCGAAACTTCAACAACAATTCTCAGCAAGGAGGGTCGAATCAGTTTGTCCAGAAACCATCTCAGAACAGTGGGTATACCAGGAACTATGGAAATTCATTTTATCAACTTGTACCTGCTAAGCTCCCATATAGCAAGATCGAGTCTATGTTTGAACAGCTGGTTCAAGGACAGCAGCATATCACAGTGGATCTCAATGGAAAGATAGATGCTTTGTACAAGGATCTGAGTGGAAGGATCGAGGCCCTCAATACTCATCAGAAGATGCTGGAAACGCAAGTAGCTCAAACTGCAGTAGCTGTCAAGGGAAAGATGGCTCATTCACAGAACGAATACGTCAATGCAATCACCTTACGAAGTACAGGAAATTTTGAAAACCTTGTCGAAGGTGATTCCGAACCTGATTCGTCTGTATCGACCGACACCACTGTGAGTATCGATCGATACCGACCTGAAGAAACGACACATGAGCCTTGTGTCGATCGACACCAACCTTGTATCGGTCGACACCCCTCGCAGGTTGAACCAGAGATTGAGAAGAAACCGGAGATGATTGAGGAACGTGTTTACAAGCCTAAGGTGCCATATCCTAGACCACCTAGACATCTCATGAATCCCATCACTGCAGAGAAGCTGCTCTCTTTTGAGAAGATGGTTAGGAAAATTTCCCATACTATATCTTTTGAAGAAGCTTTTGACAATCGCCCTTTGGAATGTTACTTCCAAAATTGCCGAGAAACTGAGGAAGAGATCAAGACAATTTTCATCAAGGCAAGAAACACACCACCACTGATGAAGCAGCTGACTAAGAGGGGAGACCCAGGAATATTCTCAGTTCCATGCTATATCTATGGAGTTGAATTCAAAGTCTCTCGTTGACTCGGGGGCTAGCGTCAATGTCATGTCAAGGGAAATTGCAGAGAGATTAGGAGCTGATATTCGATCTCCCAAGACATCTATCACATTCGCGAACTCTTCCACATCGGTTCCATACGGTACAATCCCTGATTTGATGGTTAAAGTAGGAGACTGTCTGGTTCCTACCGATTTTGAGGTTGTGGAGATGCATGCAAGGTCTAGTACACCTTTGATTCTTGGAAGACCGTTCATGGCTACGGCTGGTGCAATTATGGACATGCCCAGTAAGAGAATCTCGTTCTCATACATTGACAAACAGGTCTCCTACAAAGCCATTCCTACTAGAGGAACTCCCACACATATCTCTTGCATCACCATTGTTACATGAGAGACATTGGTAGTTGATCTTTTGGAAGAGCCTCCTGACGAGCCAACTGTCATAGACC
This sequence comes from Eutrema japonicum, assembly GCA_030161315.1. Taxonomy (NCBI): domain Eukaryota; kingdom Viridiplantae; phylum Streptophyta; class Magnoliopsida; order Brassicales; family Brassicaceae; genus Eutrema; species Eutrema japonicum. The sequence continues at coordinate 48,404,101 of BSQW01000011.1, forward strand.
TTCTAGATAGTCCTTCTGTCATCACCAAGAAAGACGTCAAAATATCTAAGGCAAAGAAGAAGGTGAAGAGCAAAGGAGTGAAAGGTGTTGCTTCTATGACTTTAATCCCTCAGAAGTGTGATGGGGATTCGATTGAATACAAGGTGAAGTGCAAAGGAACCTCAAAACCATTCTCTAAGGCTAGAGTCATTCTTACTTAGGAGCTGAAAGAGAAAAGAAAAGAGGTTATGGAGAGCATGTTGAGCAGAACTCTGAAGCTGGAAGTGTCTAGTTGTAGAACTTGCCTGGGAGTAAGTTCTCAATCTTCTCCTGACTGATCACTTGAGCCAGAGTCAAGCTACTGACTTAAAACAAGCGCTTGGTGGGAGGCAACCCACTGGTGAGTCTGTACATACGTTTTTATTTTCATTTTTATTTTTAGTTTCGTGTCTTGTGTCTTAACGTGAAGCAGATTAAGAGGAAGAGTATCGATCGACACCAGTCTGTGTCGATCGATACCACAGTGGCGGAGAAAGAGCAGAAATTAGTCACGAATGTCGATCGATACACTTATAGTATCGATCGACACCGCGTGGGTAGGTAAGTTTTCTTTTACAAACCCTCGGGTTTGTCTTTCTCTTCTTTCTTCTCCATCGACCGATACCGCCTCCTTATTCCTCTCAAATCGCATCTCTCTCGTTTCTTCACCGATTTTGGTGATTCAAGTGCATAGATTCATTAGATTTTCATCATCTATCTCCTTCTAGCATTTGTTTCTCCAATCAGCAAAGGTATGTATTCGAAATTCCACCTTTTCAGACCGATTTTAGGTTTAAGGTTTGTGAGATTTTACTCCTTAGCACTTGTTTTTCTTGTCGACTGTCATTTGTTGAGATGCTCTAGAGTAGTTTCGCACCTTTTCTTGCATTTAATTGCCTTTAGTTTCGACTCTTGGATAATTGGGATTGTGGAAATTCGATGAACTAGCAATGGCTAGGGTATCGATCGATACCCTCTAGTATCGATCGATACCATTCGTGTCTAATGATACGACTTTGATGTGATTGCTGAGAGGTGTTTGATTTATGATGTGTATTTCTGTCTTTGTTTGCATATGACATCTAGGCCAAAGAGAGTAAGAACTTCAGACGCATCGAGCTCCAACCCATCACCTCCTACAGCTCCTTCACCTATTGCCGTTTCTGCAACTGCCGCTCCATTTGCTCCTGATGTTCCTGTAACCCCACGCAGAGGTCCTTGGCCAAAGGTGAACGAGAAGGCCATGATCCCTTGTCATCGAGATTGGAACGGGACAGAGAAGGAGATATGCTCAAATTAATACCCTAAAAGTACTAAGCAGTAGTTGCAGTAAAGTAGGGGTCGAACACAAGGACTCACAGAGACACACAATAGATTATAAAGATGAGAATTAAGCTAAGGGATCAATGATATTGAAACAGAACTTAACTTAAAACGGTTGTAAGTTCAATTGGAGAAAGATAGGTTTAGGGTATTTCTCTGGAAATCAATGAATGCAGATAAACTAACTAACATGATTCAGATTTAGCGCGGTTCTTGAACTCAAATCACTAAGGTATAATTAATCAACTCTCGTTGCGAAAACTATCTAAGTCTAAATCCTAGAATTCCAAATCTCTTTGCGAATCCTAAAGTCTAAACCAGCTTTTAGTTCAAGTTTGATTTGTTCACAAAACAACTAAACCAAATCTCTTTGCGAATAGTTATTTTCCTCACCCTAGGTTCTGCCAGGTAATTAATCACACTCTCGTGCCTAATCAATTATCCTAAGATCTAAGTTCTAGGTGATCAATCTATAATTAGCTTTGGAAACAACCTATGGCGAAGAACTAATTCAGATAGTGAATCCTAATAAATAGTTAACCTAGAATTCAGAGAAAACCTTTATGAGAACCCTAAACCTAACAAGAGATCTACTCAGACATGGAAATTGAAGCACTAAACATGTTTGAATAAATCATCAAATAAAATAGAAAGAGTAACAAGAGGGTTCGAAATTTTCTCTCGGACGAACAGAGTTTCAGACTTGTCTCCCTTCAAAAGCTCTCTCACAAAACCAGAATAAAATAAAGCATAGCCATGAAAGTGGCTGTAAAATCCTATTAAATAACCTAAATCACGTTTTGGGGCTTCTTGTAAATAATAAAGACTTCTGGGCAATTTTGCAATTCTTCAACTCTTCATTAAAGTCGCGGTCCGTGTCTGCTTCGATGAGTATCGACTGATACTAGGCAGTATCGATCGACACTGATGTTTCAAATCGGGTACTCAGCTACACGAACTTCTGCTTTGATCCAAAATGCTCCAGAAATCTCCAATATCTCTAATTATGCTCCAAACGTGCTAAAACATGTAAAAGACTCTATGCGGAGATGAAGTGAAGACGGAAACAATGACTTGAGATTGAATCTTTGACATATTTGATAGAGAAGGAAGAAGAAGCATTGCGCTTGAACTATGCGGTTGGACGGATTTACCGTGATGGGAACAGCTCAAAGAACTTGTATGTGGAGTATGTGGAGGCTGAATGAAGCATAGCTTAGGAGAAATTATTATCGACTTAAACAAATTATCAACTTGGCTTTTAAAAAAAAATTACAAAAACGGAGCCGATCATTAGATCATTGTAGCTCAGATTCAGAGGTCCATGATAGACTTGAATAATGGAAGCACGTTGGTTTAAAAGAAAAATAAAAAACGAGAAACGAAACTCTATAGCTTAGAAACTGAAAAAAAAAGAAGTGCACAAAGCTCTAAAAAATGAGGAAAACGTGTTTTGAGAAAACAATAGGATCATGGATTGAGTTTGATCGGTGAATCAAAATTCATACAAATAACCTGATCTGATACCATATTGAATATAAAAATATTGTATTGTGTTCACTACAAGAAAACAGTGACATTTCCGACGGCCATAATTCCGTCGTAAGTTTTCGACGGTTTTCCAACGGATGGTACGTTCGTCGGAAATCCGTCGGAAAATCTTATACGTCGGAAATCCATCGGAAATTTCTGACGGATATCCGACGACAACATTCCGTCGGACCAATTGCGACGGATTTCCGACGGATTTCCGACGGATAAAGTTTTAGTCGGGGAGATGTCGATACAAATCCAGTTTTAGCCGGGGTTTTAAAATCCGTCGGATTTCCGTCAAAAATTCTTAGCATTTTTTTTGGGTTTTGTAAACGAGGTAAACGTGTATAAAACCCTATGGTCAACAATCCGTCGGAACTCCGTCGGAAATTTCCGACGGATTTTCGATGGCGTTCCAAAAAAATGCGGTTTAGGGTAAAGGGGTTAGGTTTTTTTGTAGAAATTGTAGACAAAGACTTATATGATGTATATAAAATAGCTTGAACTTTTCAAATTTTAAATGTAATTACAAGATAAAAAATAGTAGATTTTATAAAATTTGATAGAGGTGTTAGTATAAGTTTTAGTATAAGGTATAGAGATGTTATGAGAAATGTATAGGTTTTGATCTTGTAAAAGTTATAAAGTGATAGATAGTATTTATAAGAGACAATTACTCAAATAGCACAAAAACGTTGTGATATGACTAGAGTAATATATACCTTTTTGATATTACTTAAATGTTACAACTTTTAAAGGAAATATCCATTAAGGGCTGCGTGCAAACTGTAATTAACGATAATGCCATTTAGATTTTTTAAGTGAGATATATAGAAGAAAAAACAACATTAATCTATCATTTCTTTCTGTTTCTCTTGTCGTTTTCTCTTCTAACTAAAACCCTAGCCGCATCTCTCACTCTCCGAATCACCTCCGCTCTGGCTCCGGCTCCGGCGAAGACGCAATTTTGTTCCCGGATTCCCTCCTCGTCTCAGATTCCGACGTCGTTGATACCGGTAAGTCTTATTTTCTCCTTCTTTCTCTTCGTCTCCTTCTACTCTTCGTCTCCTTCATCCTCTACCGCCAAGTCGACCCACGGTAAGTCTTCTTTTCTCCTCTTTGTCTCCTTCTTTCTCTTCTTCTCATCTTCTTATTCTCCATCTTCATATTCTTCATATCTAATCTTTTTGTGTTGGTAACCTCATCTAATAAGAATATCCGAATCTAGTTTCGTCAAATATTTGTGTTGGTTCATCGTTATTATAGATCTAGGTTATGTCGTATTTATCTAAATTGTTCCTCATATCCGAATTTTTTGATCTGTGTTCTTAATTTCGTTGACGCTTTTGAGATATCTGATATTACTATCTCAATTTGACTCTTCATAGGTTGTTTATGGCTTTGTGGTGGTTCAATCGCCTATAACTGGTCAAAACCTGCCATGAAAACCAGTGCCAGAATCATCCACGCTACATTGATGGATGATTTATGTATATTTGATGGCTGGTTTATGTAAACTTGATGGCCGATTTATGGATACTTGATGGCTGATTTATGTACACTTGATGGCTGATTTATACATATTTGACTTATTTATATTTGAAACCAAATCGATTATAGATCTAGGTTATGTCGTATTTATCTGAATTGTTCTTCATATACGATTTTTTATCTGTGTTTTTAATTTCATTGACGCTTTTGAGTTTGTCTGATATTACTTTCTCAATTTGACTCTTCATAGGTTTTTTATGGCTTTGTGGTATCTCTGGTTCAATCGCCTATAACTGGTCAAAACCTGCCATGAAAACCAGTGCCAGAATCATCCACGCTACATTGATGGCTGATTTATTTATATTTGATGGCTGATTTATGTAAACTTGATGGCCGATTTATGGATACTTGATGGCTGAATTATGTACACTTGATGGCTGATTTATATATACTTGACTTATTTATATTTGATGGCTGATTTATGTAAACTTGATGGCTGATTTATGTTTATATGATGGCTGATTTATGTAAACTTGATGGCTGATTTGTGTTTATATGATGGCTGATTTATGTCTTTATGTCTTTAAACGATAATGCCATTTAGGAGTTACTGTTTTAAGTGAGATTTATTGTTAATTAAAAAATTTAACGATTCAGTTTCTTCTCGTTACTATCAATTGTAACGTTTCAGATTCTTAATAAGAGAAATAAATTTCCCGAAGCGAAAAAAGAAACGAAAAAAATCTATATGGGCGATTCCCGAAGCGAAACCTTAACCACCGAGAAACCTTAACCAAACTAGTGATGGCCGATTTATCTATTTTGTCCAAACTAGTGATGGCCGATTTATCTATTTTGTCCAAACTAGTGATGGTCGATTTATCTATTTTGTCCAAACTAGTGTGCTCACTTCTCAAAAAAAGCTAACCTGGGACGAAAGTTTTATCGTTGTGCCATGGGATATGGGCCAATTCACGTGTTTAAGTGGGTGGACGAAACTCACGATGAAGAAAAAGAAAAGAAAAAGGAAAGCACTAATCGATGTTCATGTTTCTCTTTTCTTCTCAAATATACAATATAAATACATGGTAAGGATTATATTGTATATTGTACGGGGTTTAGGGTTTGAGATGAACATATTAAGGGTAAACCTACAAAATGTGTAAAGCTTACAAATATAACTCATTGTTGATGTAAGACTTAAAATTACTTAATATTGAAATAAAATTATTACCAATTATTAATTAAACCTTGAAACATATATTTGAGGTATGGATGATTTACAACTGACCGATTTGAGGTATTGCTGATTTACGAACCATACCAAACTAGTTATGGCCGATTTGTCATCTATTATGGCCGATTTGTCATCTATTATGGCCGACTTATCACACAAGTATTTTTGAAACACAGATTCGTGTATCCAACCCATAATCCTCCATTACAATTTGTACAAGCTCGTTGTAGGTTGTTTGTTCGTTAGCTTCTAGAACTCTACACTCTCTCTTGACGGCGTTGAATACATATCTATTTGTATGAACCCATTTACCGCAAACAATAATCACCGGATCCATTAATATTCCACTCAAAAGTTTAGATCTGGTATAGGATGAAGAAGGATGAAGAAGGGAGATAAAGAACAATGATGAAGAAGAAGAAGGATAAAGACGACGACTAAACCTATTAATGTGTTTAGAGCTGATGTAATCTTTATTTTGCTGACATGGAAACATGCCATCAAACGAACGCATAAATCAACCGTATAAAATCAGCCATCAAACAAAACTATAAGTCAGTCGCCACTAAAATACTATTTAAGTAATTAATAAAGTTTCCTGTAATCAGCCATTAAAACACATAAATCAGGTGGAAAACATAAGTCAGCCGCTACATCATATAAGTCAGTCGTCACTAGCATACTATTACAGTAATTAATCTTACGCTAATTAGTCAGCCGTAATTAGGCCTACTTTTAAGTAAATCGGTCTTATTACAGCTGATTTAATATAAGTCAGCCACAATTAACCCGCATAAGTATGCCGTTGCAAAATAAATCAGCCAAATAAGTCAGCCAGATTAACGATAAATCAGGCGGGCAACAATAAGTTGTCCATGTCATAGCAATAAGTCAGCCAAAGTTTTCATAAATCGGTCGTTAGAATATAAATCAGCCATGTCGTGTACTCCTAAGTCAGCCAAAAATTCATAAGTCGGTCGAGGTTCATATAAGTTTGCCGTGACAGTTGGCTGACTTATATATATAAATCAGCCGATCAACTAATAAGTCGGCCGTTCTTTTAAATCAGCCGCTCGTCCTGTAAGTTTGCCGTCACTACAGCGAGAAATTTCTGCGGCAGATTTTCATAATACATGTAGGCAGTTTTGTGCCACGTAGGCGCCGCGCCTGTTTTTTCGCTGATGTGGAAAAAAAAGTAATGGCATTCCTGTAATTACGTTTTTGTTATCAAATTCTTAGAAGGGCATCTTGGGTATGAAAAACATTTCAGTAATAAAAAATAGTGTTTACTAGTCTATTCATTTTACCTAATTTATATGCTATTTAAGTAACTCTCCCTATTTATAATTGATAAATTTACTATTTTTTCAATGAAACGTGTACATTTAGGATTATTAAAACCAATGCCCAAACCCTAAACTCCAAATTTACCCTAAATCCGTCGGAAATCCGTCAGAAATTTCCGACGGATCTGGACATTTGGACACGTGTATGTTGACTGGCCAATCGAAACACATGCAGGGAATATACCGTATCCGTCGGAAATTTCCGACGGATTTAGGGTTTTTCGAGACCGCGGTAATTTTGACCGCCTAAACGAAAAAAATTCTGGATCTGTCGGAAATCGATTGATTTATCTAACGAACCGTTTTCTTCTTCTTATCTCTCTCTCTCTCTCTATCTCTCTCTCTCTCTCCGCCGGAAGCTCTCGCCGCGACCGGTATCTAATTTCCGCCGCCGGTCTCTTCTCGCCGCCGTGAGTCGTCGCCGGTAAGTTTCACCTTCCTCAATCTCTTCTCTTCTTCTCTTAATCTTTCTCTTCCTCAATCTCTAACTTCAATCTTCTTTTTTTTCCAGGTACCGCTGCCGTTCGTCCGACACCGCCGCTCGTCCACCGCCACCGCTCGTCCGCCGCCGCCGCTCGTCCATTTAGTATTTTTAGATTTAGATTAGTATTTTAGATTAGTATTTAGAAAATCGTTTTTGTGTGATTAGTATCCTAATTTTATAAATAGTTTTTCGTATTTATAAAATAAAAACCGTTTTTGTGTGAATATAAAAATTATATAAAAATGTTTTTGAAAAATATGAAATCAAAATTATAAATACTAATCTAACAATTATAAATACTAATCTAACAAATTATTAATCTAAATCACTAATCTATATAACAATTATAAAAATTATAAATACTAATCAAAATATGAAATCAAAATTATAATTTTATAAAATAAAAACTCTAAAAACGTAAGTGTACGTCGAACGATCTAAAAATTCTAAAAACGTAAACGTATTAACAATCCCGAGAAGTTCAAATTTCCCAACACTTGTGGCACCGGACTTTCGCGGTAAGTCGTTTTTAATATATCTTTATTTTTTTAGTTCATTTTGTTATTTTGAAAACTAACATTATGTTTTTTTTTATTGTAGCAAGAGTTCACGTGGGCCTCTAATCATACGACGAATGTTCGACAAGTATGCCGCAATTTCGTAATCGAAGTAAATGCACGAGTGGAAGCAGAAGTGGAAGTATGGAAAATCCAAGCCTAAGGACCTCGAGGACGACGTGTGGAAGGACTTCTGCGAGTACTGGAGTGAGGCGAAAACGGAAACACTCGCCGATAAAAACTAGCAAAACCGGAAAAATTAGTTTGAAATTAATGTTTTTTTATTTTGAACATTAAATTAGTTTTGTAATGAATTATTTTTTTTAATGATAATGAATTTTTATTAATTAATTTGTTAAAAAAAAAATTTCATTTCATTTTATTTAATAATTATAAAATTTGATATCCGCCGGAAATATATCCGACGGATTTCCGACGGATTTTCGACGGAATTCCGACGGGTTTCCAACGTTTAGTTCCGACCTAAGATCTGTCAAAATATCCGTCGGAAAGATTGCCGTCGGTAATCCGTCGGAATATTCCGACCCTTTTCCGACGACCTAATTCCGTCGGAATAATCCGACGGATATTAATTTCCGACGGATATTAATTTCCGACGAGCTAGAACCGATAGACAATATCCGTCGGAAATGGCGGTTTTCAGACGAATTTCCGACGGAAACGGCCGTCGGAAATCGCATGTATTCTTGTAGTGGTTGTGTTATTTCATATGATGAGAATTACATAGCTATATATAGTAGAGCTAGAGAATCATATAATAAATGAGAAAATCATAGGGAATCATTGTAAGGAGTAATCATAGAGATCTTGATAGATAATTATCCTTAATACACATTCCTCTTCATTCCTCAAAAAATACATCATTTATAAGTAACTTTTTTACACATAATTTCTTTTCATTCCTTATTTTTTAGAGAACAGTAAAACAAAAATATTCTTTATCAAATTTGAGAAAGAACAATAAGGAAAATATATTCCTATTATTTTAGTCCTTTCATTCTTTTCCTGTCATTCCTATTGTTTTTCTGTGACTTGTCAAACTACCACATTTAGTATCCGTTTTGGTCTTCAATATACAATTCCACACGTGGGCGACATAATCTTTTTGTTTTTCTGTTAACTTGTCTAATTATCAATTTTTGCTAGCACATCTGAAATAAACTATTGAGTATTGAGTGATTGAAATCTATATAATCTACGAGCTGCTTTCATCTCTTTGGAACTAAAGATTGCGAACATTTGGAGAGTTTAAGCTCATCGACGTCCAAAAACATAGAGAGCAATGACAATATCTTCTCAATCCTATCCGATGAGTGGTGGTGACGGCCAACACAGTTACATCCATAATTCCTCATACCAAGTATGCATTATGTCATGCAAATATTCTACTTTTTGTTTTGTTTTTGTTTGTTTTTAAGTTATATTCTATTATACTTTATATGAATACATGATCGGAATGATGATTATATGCTACATACATTATAATTTTGTTATTTCTAGAGTTTAACAATATTTTGCTATTTTTGTGAGCGAAAAATAATTGGGAAGCCAAATAGATATATTAATGGGAGAAATATGAAAATAAATTAGATTCTATAAATTCACAAACTGTCACCCTAAACTATAAACTCTAAATTTTGAACCTGAACTATTCATATTTTTGGAAAAAAAAAAAATTGGACCCCAAAAACTAAAATTTAAACCTTAAATCCTAAATCCTAACCATTAGACATAAACAAAATGGTGTATTTTTTAATTTCATAATTTTCAACTTTTTCCCAGTTACCCTTATATTAATTAACTAAACACTTGTGATACAGAAAGCATCTATAGATGACGCCGAAGAAAAGACAAGACAAAGCATCTTAGAGAAACTCGATCTCCAAATAAATTCAGATCTTGGTACTTATAGAATTGCGGATATTGGTTGTTCTAGTGGACCTAACACGTTTCATGCTGTCCAAACTATCATTGATAGTGTGAAATTCAAACAACTGAAGGACAACAACGAGGTTAGCCAAGCGCCTCTGGAGTTCCAAGTATTCTTCAACGATCAACCCAACAACGACTTCAACACACTCTTTAGAAGTCAGTCTCGTTCCTCCAAACACGAATATTTCTCCGTCGGCGTTCCTGGCTCCTTTTATGGCAGGGTGTTACCACGAAACAGCATCCACATCGGACATACTTCCTACACGACTCACTGGCTTTCCAAAGTTCCCGAACAAGTATGTGTCAAGAATTCCCGAGCTTGGAACAAAGATTAGATTCAATGTAATAATTCAGTAGAAGAAGTGACCAAAGCTTACAAAGCCCAGTTCATAAAAGACATGAGGATTTTTCTTGAAGCTAGAGCAGAAGAGATTGTTCATGGGGGATTGATGATTATTTTAGGAGAATGTTTGCCTGATGGTGTTCCCATGTATGAGACATGGCAGGGTATTGTGCTGGATATGATCGGTGATTGTCTAATTGATATGGCCATAGCGGTATGACATATATATAATTCTAAAACCTTTTTTATAATATATTTTCTCTTTTTATTCAAAGCTTCATAGATTTTTTCTTTAAACATCATATAGTTTTTGAAGCCTAGATAATATATTTATGATCTTTTAAAAAATGTTAAAGCAATCTAGTATTTTTTAAGTCGTGAAAAATTGCTAATAACCATATGTTGTTTTTCTTTATAGGGGGTAACAAGCAAGGAAAAGATCGAGTTTTTCAGCTTGCCCGTGTATTTTCCGCAGTTTAGTGAACTGGAGAGAGAGGTGAAGCAAAATAAAAGCTTTACAGTTGAGATGATGGAGACTAAATGTCATCCAATGGAGGATATTCAGTTAACCAACAGTTTCATTACTTCCACGTTTAGAGCTATTCTCTATACGGTCATAAAAGAACATTTCGGAGAAGGCATGGTCGATGAGCTATTTGATCGTTTTGCTAAGAAACTCGCCAAGCAACCGATTGATTTTAAGCAGTGTGAGAAACATATGGACTATTTTATATTGCTTAAGCGAAAATGAACAATGAGATATATACTGACGCGAGTGATGATCAAGTAAACCGGAGGAAATGAAACCAAACCAGCGTTATTTGAATTAATCATTTGAGTCCCTGTTTTTACGAATTCTTTTATATTTCTGTAATTGCTATGTCAATAAGCGAGACTTGGTCTTCCTGAGATGTAGGAACCATATCTCCCAATTTCCCATTTCCCTAAGTTGTACGATCATGATGATCCCACGGCATTCTGTTGCTTTGTAATTGCTTCTATATAAATAAAAAAACAAAAAAAGAGGTAGTTTTAACTACCCAAAAATCAAATGTTCTTATGTTCTGTTTTTCTAAATTTTAATCGGGTTCAAAACTGTGTTCTTAGTTATTCTTTAGTTAATTACATTCAAACACATATTTTGCACTTTTTCTTACAAAAAGTCTCTTTCAACTATTTGATCATTTTTTCACTGTATACAATTTGTAAATCCGAAATTGCTCCCATGGTCATGAAAATGATGGATGCAAAATCGTGGATAAATTAGAAAATCACCTCATATGTTTTCTATTTTTTTTATAATGTGAAATACATAAAAAAAAAAATTTTGTAACAATAAATGATAATTCTATTTTTCTAATATTTTAAAATCTATTTTTCTATAGTTTTGATGTGAAACAAGAAAACTAACAAAAAAAAATAAGAAATATAAACATATGAAATTCAGATCGATGTGGACATGAAAACGTAGATAATTACGTGTGGACAGATGAGAACCTCGTATTATTTGAAGTTAACACGATACTAGAAATTTCGAATTGATTTAAGTTAACGCATATAGAGTTGTTTGGGAGAGTTTCAACCACCCAGATGATACATTTTTGTCTCAGATGTTTGTGGACAATTACATGTGGACATATGTGTGGACAATTATGTGTGGATTAGTTGTAACAGAAGAAGACAAAATAAGAACACGTCCATGATATCGTATCCATCAAAATCCATCCACAATATCTTTGCCCACCGAAAACAATTTTACCTTTTACATTTCTTTGCTTTGCTAGATTTTCTCATCGTTTTGTTTGCATTACAATTTAACATTATGAAAAGTTTACAAATACCATGAAAGTTTCTAAAGTCATATACCACTCATAATTAATTTATTTGCAAATATCAAGAACTATATTCACACATGACCATCCACATATGACCATCCACATTACACATCAAAGCAAAATATGATAAAATGTGAACACTATAAATTTTTTGAATTCCAAAATGGTTATCCACACAATTCTCATCCACGCCTTTTCGGCCACACACGCCCATCCACAAAACGTGGAGAAGGAATTGTGTGCAGCATATCGTGGATACGATCAATTTTTCATTATTATTGAATCACCTGGGAAGGGATAACTGAAATGCAAAGATTGGGATACAAAATGATGCAAATTTATCTCAATTTTACATACATATTCATTACACAAATCCTCACATCCATAGATGACCATTCATACATTCATAATACACAGATCCAACTAAAATTCCTTGTCCACGAACTCTAGTCCATTAATACCGTCAATATGGATAAAAGTCCCGTGGACAATTACCATCTACATTACCTCCAAATGATTGTAGGCAATGAGTTTCTGCTTTCAACAAACAAAGAACAAATAAAATTTACAGAATTAACTGGAGATACTTTATATAAGTACAGAATTACAGGAATCTTAAAACAAATTGCAGACAAAAGCCTTAATTAAAGACTTGTTTAAAATTCAGTGATTGTTAGATAGCAACATCAAGGGAACGTCCTTTATCTATGAGACGTTCAAGCAGAATCATGAACAACCAACCTTCTGGGTTATGAGAAAGAAACCGACTTAATGCTATTTTTTATTCTAGTCATTGTACCACTCTGCAATCTTTAGTTTCACATGAATTAGAATTAGCATTTTTTTTAGGTCTAATCTCTTGAATTGTACCAAACTTTATTCAATATGAAGTTTTTTGTTCGGGTTGGCGATCTATTTTTCCCTGAAAACTTCTATACAATAACAGATCTACACAAAGTTTAACCGTAGTTCTATTTCCCCATCATTTAAAAGTTCGAATCATATTTCTCCACGAAATCAAAGTTCCAAACTTATTTGCCCACAAAATCAAAGTTTCAAATCTATTTACACACGAACAACGGTTTAATTCGGTTTATTATATATCAATTAAAGGTTAACCAACTAAATACCAATTACAATCCAATTAAACCAAAAAACCAAGATTAATCCAATTAAATCCGTAAACCCGATTACATAACCCCCACCCGAAACTAAAAGTTTAAATCCCCAAAACCAAAAATTAGAACCCTAAAATTTCGAACCCATAAATTGAAATCCTCAAATCTAAGAAATCTCTTCTCAGCTTTTTTCCACATCTGAACTGCAATCCCTTCCGTTTATCCCTCACAGTCATGATCGGCGTCTCGGCCGCCTGTCGTTCGATATCTCTCTCGCCGGCGATACAAGAAGTCGTTGTTCTCGCCGAATCCGACCTCAATAGCCTCTCCAGTTTCTGTCGGATCCTCGATCCACCGATCTCGGCCGCTACGTCCACCGATCTCGGCCGAAAAATCAGCAGACGCCGCCTCCGACATCCCGAGGACGACAATGGAGTCGTCGCCAACGAGCTCCAGAGTCACCTCCACTCACCTCCACGAGCTCCCTCTCCCCTACTTCCGCTTCCGGAGTCTCCGTTACGACTCAAATCGTTGAGAAAAACCGGCAGCATTGCGCCGCCGGCAACTGGAGATGGCCTTAACTCCACGCCGTCGTTGATTCCATCGGCGTGACTGAAACTCGATCGGGTTGGGTGAAGAAGAAGAAGCCGGGTGAAGAAGAAGAAGAAGTCGGGTGAGAGGAGAGAGAAAAATTGGCCGGGTGAAGAAGAAGAAGAATTTGGGTCTGTTTGTTAATCACCATATGAATTTATCTAATTTTCTTTGAATTTATCATATGAACTCGAACTATGAATACATCAAATTTTTACTTCCAAAACCAGTGTACATGTGATTCCATCAGTTTGTGAGAATAAAGTTTTCAATTTTTGAAAAAATAAAATCAGTAAAAAATTTCAAAAATTCCAAAAAAAAAAAAAAATCGGGTGAAGATGGAGACTTTTGGCTTTTGGGTCGTTTACGGCTTGGTTTTTTGGGTTAGGTTTAGTTGAAATCAATTTTAGTTCGGTTTAGGATCTGTTTGATCAGTTATGTTTGGTTTGTGAACAGTAACCGACATCAAACCGATAAAACCGACATTCGTGGGGAAATAGATTTGAAACTTTGATTTCGTAGGGAAATAGGATTCGAAGATGGAGAAATAGAACTACGGTTAAACTTTGTATAGATGTGTTATTATATGGAAGTTCTCAGGGGAAATAGATCGTAAACCCTTTTTTTTTTGTCAATCACAATCGTAGAATGTGGAAGAACCAAAGTATCAAACCTGAATCAGAAAACCATCACCAACCTTTCTATGAGAAAGAGACAGACCTGCTACAACTTTTCATTTCAGTCATTGCACTACTCTGCAATTTTGAGCATTTGAATTCTAATCTCTTGATATGTACCAAACTTGATTCAATCGAAAGTTTGTTTCTTTGCATCCATCTCTTTCATTCTCAAAACAATCTTGGAAGAACAAAAGCATCAAACTTTTTATCTTGTTTTTACATATGAAAAAAACCAAGTAAACAACGATCAAATCCATAAGCCAAAAGAAACAAAGAACACAAGAACTCAATCTCTCCAGTTTTCTCCGTCAGAACGGCCGCCATCGTAACCGCCACCGCCATAACCACCCACACGACGCCCACCTCCATAACCACCACCACCGTATCCGCCTCCTCCTCCGCCACAGCTGTATCCACCTTGATCACGTCTACCTTCGTAACCACCTCCCTAACTTCCACCACCACCTCGACTATACCCGCCACCGTTACCACCGCGACTACCACGAGCTTGAGCCTCATTGACGGTGATATTACGACTATCAAGATCTTGACCATTCATCCTCTCAATCGCAGTTCTCATCGATTCCTCATTCTTAAAGGTTACGAGCCCAAACCCTTTGGACCTCCCTCTCTCACGATCAATGATGATCTAATCCGTTCACCGAATCTGTGGATTTTACAGCTACATCGCATCGTGTTGGGCTTTGGTGATGGAAAATCATGAGAATTAACTAGGCCCGCGACTTGGGTTAGTCAATTAGGAATGGGTTTTACCTATTGGGTTTTGGTTTAGGTTTAAACTGTGTTACGAATCGACTAAGGACCGGCTTGCTCGTCTAAAGGTGATGATCGGATAATCCTTGACTTCGAAGGATCCAAGTCGAAAGATGCTAAGGCGTGGATTTGACTCCGAAATTCCTTAGGCCCAATCGATCGAGAATGCTAGGAAACGAGGCGGTGGCTACGCCGATGGGAGAATTCTGGAAAACGGATGATAAGGCGTGACGGTTAAGTCGAAGATCCTTATGCCCCAGCTTTGCGCGAAGAACACTCTCAATCAACGGATCGAAGATCACGTCGTAAAGTCGCGGAACACTTCACGGTTTGATCGATTTTGTTTCGAAGAATACACCTTCTAAGAAACGAAAATAAAGAACAAATTCTCGACAATAAGAAGAGAGAAAAGACAGAATTTTTGATAAAATGATTGATGTGTTTTGCGATTACATAGGGGGGTTTATATAGAAAAGAAGAGAAGGGGAAGGGGTGAGTCAAAGTGTAGTAAACACTTGACTCGAAAATTACAAAAACAAATTACAAGGAAAGACCGAAATAAATGAAGGTTGACTCGCCGAGAATGTCCCTTAGAATTCCCACCGAGATTTTCCACCAAGTATTTCCACCGAGAATTTCCGCGGAGAATTTTCCGGGAAAAATTTCCGCGGAGTTTTCTTGCGGAAACGAACCGTTAGCGGAGTAAGCCGGTTGCCTCGTTAAAACCTCTTACGGAAAACCCATTGGGATAAAACCGTAACAGGAAAAAGAGTACAACGCAACTTACTCAACGGGACGAACCTCAAGAAGAACTCGTTGATACGGAGTTGAGGATCGGGTGCGTAAGTTGATCCGACTTGATCCGGATTTCGTTGAGTAAGCCCCGAACTGCTTCCGCCAATTTCCGTGCCTTTGCGCGGGTGATTGTTCCTTCCGGTACATGCAACGCCTCGGGTTGAACCTCCGTGTCCGGAATCATATCATCCTCCCTCTCTTGAAAAGGATTTGACCCCAAATCTATTTCATCTGCAAAATAAGGAATAATATCAGCAATATTGAAGCTTGAACTAACGGCGTACTTACCTTGGAGATCAAGTTTGTAGGAGTTGTCGTTGATCTTTTCCAAAACGGTGAACGGTCCATCAACTCGCGGTTTGAGTTTGGAATTTCTTTCGTTCGGGAACCGTTCTTTTCGAAGATAAATCCACACAAGATCGCCGGGTTCGAACGTCTTTTTATTCCGTCCTTTGTTGGCGTGTTTGCGGTATTGTTCCGTCTTGTGTTCGATGTTCGCCTTTGCCTTTTCGTGCATCTGCTTAACTTTTTCAGCTCTTTTCTTTCCGTCCAAACTCACAAATTCACTCAAAGGAAGAGGAGTTAAATCAAGTGGAGTAAGCGGATTAAAGCCGTAAACAATTTCAAATGGCGAAAACAAAGTAGTAGCATGTTGCGCATGATTGTATGCAAATTCTAAATGCGGCAAACATTCTTCCCATGCTCTAAGATTCTTTTTAACAACAGTTCGCAAGAGAGTGCCTAAAGTCCTATTGACTACTTCAGTTTGACCATCGGTTTCAGGATGACAAGTTGTGGAAAAACAAAGTTTTGTACATAATTTCGACCATAAGGTCTTCCAAAAATAACTTAGAAACTTTGTGTCCCTATCCGAAACAATGGTTCTAGGCATGCCATGCAATCGAATTATTTCCCTAAAGAACAAATCAGCTATGTTCGATGCATCGTCAGTTTTATGACATGGTATAAAATGTGCCATTTTTGAGAACCTATCAACAACCACGAAAATAGAATCACTACCTTTCCTAGTCTTAGGCAAACCCAAAACGAAATCCATAGAGATATCAGTCCACGGTGCACTAGGAATGGGTAAGGGAGTATACAGACCTTGGTTTTGGCGTTTGGACTTAGCGTACTTACAAGTCGTGCATCGGCTACAAATGCGTTCCACATCACGTTTGATATGCGGCCAATAGAAATGGTCTTGTACGATGTGAAGTGTTTTAGCAATACCGAAGTGACCCATGAGTCCACCGCCGTGAGCTTCCCTAACAAGTAAATCTCGCAAAGAGGAATTAGGAATACAAAGACGGTTCTCGTAAAACAAGAAACCGTCGCTTTGAAAGTATTTTCCAAAAGCGAATTTAGAAGAGGAAAGAAAGACTTCCTGAAAGTCGGAGTCGGTTGCGTAAGCATCTTTAATCATTTCAAACCCGAGAACCTTAGCGTCGAGCGTAGAGATTAGCGTGTATCTCCGGGACAAGGCATCGGCGACCACATTTTCTTTTCCTTGTTTGTATTGAATAACGTATGGAAACGTTTCAATAAACTCAACCCAACGTGCGTGCCTTTTGTTAAGCTTTTGCTGGCTCTTCAAGTGTTTGAGGGATTGATGATCGGTGTGAATGATGAACTCCTTCGGCCATAGGTAATGCTGCCACGTTTGGAGTGCGCGGACTAAGGCGTAAAGTTCCTTGTCGTAAGTCGGATAATTGAGCGTTGCACCTCCAAGTTTCTCGCTGAAGAACGCCACGGGTTTCTTATCCTGCATTAGAACAGCACCTACACCAACACCGGATGCGTCACATTCAATTTCAAATGCCTTAGTAAAATCGGGTAAAACAAGTAAAGGGGCGTGAGTAAGTCGGTTTTTGAGTAGTTGGAAGGCGTCCTCTTGAGCTTGCTCCCAACGGAATCCCACGTCTTTCTTGATGACCTCGGTTAAAGGCGCGGCAATAGTACTGAAGTCACGGACGAATCGTCGATAAAATCCGGCTAAGCCGTGAAAGCTTCGCACATCGCCAACGGTTTTTGGAGTCGGCCAATCGCGGATGGCCTTGATCTTGTTCTCATCAACCTGTATGCCCTGAGAACTCACAACAAAACCTAAAAAGACCACGTTATCTGAACAAAAAGAGCATTTCTTAAGATTGCCAAATAAACGTTCTTTCCTAAGCACTTCTAGAACTAATCGCAAATGTTCGATATGTTCGTCTAGGTTCTTGCTATAAATTAAAATATCGTCAAAGTAAACGACCACAAAGAGACCTATATACGACCTAAGAACATGGTTCATTAAACGCATAAAAGTACTAGGAGCATCAGTTAGACCAAACGGCATTACAAGCCATTCATACAAGCTGTGTTTAGTTTTAAAAGCAGTTTTCCATTCATCACCTTCATTCATGCGAATTTGGTGGTAACCACTTTTTAGATCAATTTTAGTGAACACGCTTGAACCATAAAGCTCGTCTAACATGTCGTCTAACCTGGGAATCGGATGGCGGTACTTTACCGTAATGTTATTGATTGCTCGGCAATCCACGCACATTCGCCACGTTCCGTCCTTCTTTGGTACGAGTAAAACGGGTACGGCACACGGGCTCATACTTTCCCGTATATGTCCCTTGGCCATCAGCTCGTCAACTTGACGCTGAAGTTCTTTTGTCTCAACAGGATTGGTTCGGTAGGCCGGACGGTTTGGAAGTGTCGCGCCGGGTACGAAATCTATTTGGTGTTCGATTCCGCGAATCGGGGGTAAACCGATCGGACCGTCTTCCGGAAAAACGTCGGAAAAATCAACCAAAAGAGAAGATATGCTGCTCGGGATTTCCGGCTCAGGGTTAGACATACTCGAAAGAGCATCCCTAAAGACTAATAAAATAAACGGTTGCCGAGAAATAAGAGCATGCTTAAGTTCACTTGGTTTGATAAGTAAAGATTCATTTACGAGTGGTTTATCATTTTTATGGGATCCATCACTTCTGATTTTAAGAGAAGAAGTGGGTGAGGAATCACTTACAATGCTTTTGCCCTGATTTTGTTCGAGCTTGAGTTGGTCGAGAAATACCTCACGTGGAGATAATGGTGCCAAAACGATTTTTCGTCCCATATGCTCAAACGAATGCTTGTTGGTGAAACCGTCATGAACGGCTTTGCGGTCATACTGCCACGGACGTCCAATTAAGATATGGCCAGCCTCCATAGGCAAAACGTCGCACACGACCTCGTCCTCGTATCTTCCTATCGCCAACGGAACCGAAACTTGCCGGGTAACTTTGAGTTGACGTTGGTTGTTCAACCACCGACGATTATAAGGTCGGGGATGTTTCCTTGTCTCCATACCTAACTTTTCTACCAAGGTAGTATTCGCCACATTAGTGCAACTACCACCACCAATAATAAGAGAACAAACCTTGCTTTTAATCATGCATCGGGTGTGAAATAGGTTCTCTCGTTGCTCGTTCTCAACGACCGGTTCTTGGGCAAGGAGGACTCGCCTTGCTACCAATAACTCACCATCAACCGCATGCTCCTCGTAATCATCATAGATTGGGGCGATTTCGGTTTCGGTTTCTTCCTCGTCGTCGGTAACGATGTCGCCATTGGCAAGGATCATCATTGCTCGCGGGTTTGGGCATTTGTTCGCGAAGTGTCCTTTGCCTCTGCATTTAAAACATTCGATGTCACGGTTACGAACAACATTTGATTCACTCTTACCTCGATAGTCGTTTCCGGATGAGCTCGGCTTAAGATCGGCCTTTGGCTTCGAATCGATCCGGGGAGGGTAAGTCGACTTTTCTCCTTTCGGGTAACTCGGTTTAGAGTTGAATGCTGGGCGTGTGATGCCTTTGCGCTTGAGTTGTTGTTCGAACAAGACTGCTTTGTGTAACATCTCCTCGATGTTCCCGTAAGTTTCTATTTCGACACGGTCTTGTAGGTCGCGATTCATGCCGGCGAGGAACCTTGCCATCGTAGCGTCTCTTTGCTCCTCGATGTCCGCCTTTAGCATTAATTTTTCCATCTCCTGGAAATAGTCTTCAACGCTCCTACTACCTTGTGTCAAACGTCTCAACCTTTGATGAAGATCGCGGAAGTAATGACTCGGTACAAATCGTTTGTGCATTAAGTGCTTCATTTCGTTCCACGTTTCCACCGGGTTTTCTCTATTTCTCCGACGGTTGGTCACGATTTGGTCCCACCAATCTATGGCGTAGTCGTGAAACTCCGTTGCGGCCAAACTTACCTTCTTTCTCTCGGAGAAATGTTGACAATCGAAAACGAGTTCGATCTTCTTTTCCCATTCTAGGAAGGCGCCTGGGTCGTTCTTTCCATGAAACGCCGGGATCCGAAGTTTCATTCCACCTAAGTCATCGTTTCGCCTTCGGTTTGGCAAACGTCGCTGCTGGTTTTCATCGGACGATCCGCTATAATCGTAGTACGGATTATCCACGGGCTCGTGACGTTGGGGTCGATCTCGCCGATTTCTTGCCGGTTCGCGGCCAATGCTACGATCGGACCGATTTCCTCCGCCATGATTTCCGGGATTTTGTGCGGGGGTATGCACTTCTAAAGCGGCCATGCGATCACGCATCTCTCGGAGTAGCTGGGCGATGCCGTCGACCTTATGGTCCATTCCTTCGACCTTTCGGTCCATACCTTTGACCTTTCGGTTTATGGCTTCCTCTCGTGTTCTTCTCGACCGTGATGTCGCGGATACGCTTTCCTCGTCCATGGTACCTCGTAAGAAAATAAATGAAGGAGTGAATGACAGTTTTCAAGAGAAATCAAAGAATAAAAAGATGACCTTTAAAATTCTGAAATTCTCGAAAAAGATGAAAACTTAATTAATTATATATTTTTTTTTTTGAATTTAATTTTAAAAATTGCGGAAATTTAAATGAACTAGGATCTAATATATATATTTTTTTTGAATATGGTTTAATTAAATAAAAACGAAATTGCAGAAATTAAAAAAAAAAGAAGATGAAGAGATAAAAGAAGATGAAGGGATAGAATTGATATCACCGATTTTGAAGCAAGTGGTTCTGATACCACTTGTTACGAATCGACTAAGGACCGGCTTGCTCGTCTAAAGGTGATGATCGGATAATCCTTGACTTCGAAGGATCCAAGTCGAAAGATGCTAAGGCGTGGATTTGACTCCGAAATTCCTTAGGCCCAATCGATCGAGAATGCTAGGAAACGAGGCGGTGGCTACGCCGATGGGAGAATTCTGGAAAACGGATGATAAGGCGTGACGGTTAAGTCGAAGATCCTTATGCCCCAGCTTTGCGCGAAGAACACTCTCAATCAACGGATCGAAGATCACGTCGTAAAGTCACGGAACACTTCACGGTTTGATCGATTTTGTTTCGAAGAATACACCTTCTAAGAAACGAAAATAAAGAACAAATTCTCGACAATGAGAAGAGAGAAAAGACAGAATTTTTGATAAAATGATTGATGTGTTTTGCGATTACATAGGGGGGGTTTATATAGAAAAGAAGAGAAGGGGAAGGGGTGAGTCAAAGTGTAGTAAACACTTGACTCGAAAATTACAAAAACAAATTACAAGGAAAGACCGAAATAAATGAAGGTTGACTCGCCGAGAATGTCCCTTAGAATTCTCACCGAGATTTTCCACCAAGTATTTCCACCGAGAATTTCCGCGGAGAATTTTCCGGGAAAAAGTTCCGCGGAGTTTTCTTGCGGAAACGAACCGTTAGCGGAGTAAGCCGGTTGCCTCGTTAAAACCTCTTACAGAAAAGCCATTGGGATAAAACCGTAACAGGAAAAAGAGTACAACGCAACTTACTCAACGGGACGAACCTCAAAAAGAACTCGTTGATACGGAGTTGAGGATCGGGTGCGTAAGTTGATCCGACTTGATCCGGATTTCGCCGAGTAAGCCCCGAACTGCTTCCGCCAATTTCCGTGCCTTTGCGCGGGTGATTGTTCCTTCCGGTACATGTAACGCCTCGGGTTGAACCTCCGTTTCCGGAATCATATCAAACCGTCTTAACTTTGAAATTGCCCTAGTATATATAAAGACAGGCATGTGTGAGGGTTTTCTGTATCTTGGAAACTCTAGAGAAAAACTAGAGAGATCTTTCTTGTTCTTAGAGAGATTGTGAGGAACCCTAATGCTTTGTAATCTGTGGTGATAGTGGATTACTGGAAAACTCCAGGCCGAGACGTACGATCACACACCGTGATCTGAACTCGTTAAATCTCTGTGTCTTTTACTTATTGCTCAATTCCGTGATCATAGAGATAGGGATCAAATCTCAACAAAGTGGTATCAGAGCAGTGGTATCAACAAAAAGGTATCAACAAAGTGGTATCAGAGCCTAGGTTTTAGGTTTGTGAGCAATTGGACAGAGAAGTTCTGCAGAGATCTAGGTTTTAGATCTGGATTGATAGCTGGAATCAAAGCATCAATCGGTTTAGGGTTTCAATCTGACATCCCGGAAGAAAAAAACTGTCTGAGGCGCGAAGAAGAAGATCGCGCAGATCGCTCAGGTATCGACCGACACCCCTTCCTGGTATCGATCAATACGTATGTTACGGGTTCGCAGAAAGACGAAGAAAAGTTTGGTATCGATCGACACTCCATCTTGTATCGATCGATACGGTAGCAGAAGCGTGTTAAGAAGTTTGTTTGATCAAGATGTCTTCAGAGAAGAAGCCGAAGGTGAAGATAGCCATCTTCGACGGACAAGGTGATTTCTCTTTGTGGAAGAGAAGGATGTTAGCTCACATGAATCTTCAGGGATTGAAGGGAGAGCTAATAACACCAACCACTGAGCCGGATAAGCTGGTTATCAAGAAGGATGAATAAGCAGAGGATTTCGAACAAAGACTTAAAGCAGAACAAGTCAAGAAAGGGGAGCGAGCAGAGAATGCCATGGATATTTTGACACTCCATCTAGGAGATCATGTCCTCAGGAAAACAGAGGAGTGCACAACAGCACGTGATTTTTGGGCAGCACTAGAGAGGTTATACAACACCAAGACTCTACCGAGTCGGATTCATCTTTTGTATAAGTTCTATACATTTAAGATGGATGGGTCTAAGTCAATCGATAAGAACGTTGATGATTACTTGAAGACTGTTTCGGAGTTGGCTAGTGATTAGGTTACAGTTTCGGATGAAGTGCAGGCAATTCTACTACTCAGTTCCTTGCCACCTCAATATGACTCTATGAAGGATGTTGGAGGTGGGCCTAGCACCCCCAATTAGTTAGGCCCATCTTAGGAAAGGTCGTTCTTCAGTACGGTCACCGGACTCAATGCCACCGATCTGCAAGACCGCTCTTCAGCTCGGTAGCCGACCTGAAAGCAACGTACCCCGGGCCCGCGCTGATGCCCCGCCAGAACAGGGAGTGTCAGAAGAATAGGCGAGTGGGAGTTGGTAAGGCAGTACCCTACCCGCGTAGGGATGTGCCTTCGACCCGACGTCCCACCAACTCTACAGAGCTGACAAGGGCAGGAAGGAGCAGGTGGAGCAGAGTTGGTAAAACAGTGCACTGCTCTGCAAACACGCCACGCCGAGCTCATCATGACCTCTCTCCTCGAAAGCCGGGACACGCCTCCTAGGCCACCTTACCCGCAAAAGAGGCCGCAGGCGACACGTGGCCCGAGATCCCGGGGAGCAGGAAGCCGACCCCGACTATATATACCCCTCATATGTCATTAATAAAGGGGATCTCTGATTTTCACTCTCACCTTCCACGAGTTATCCGACCTCTTTGTAACAAGACAACACTTTAGAACGCCGAACTGGACGTCCTTCGGAACCAGTTCGTAATTCAAAAGTGTTCACCTTTCTTTCATCAATAAAACGAAACGCGGCCCCCGGCCTACTCATATTTCTCCCGACCTATCTTAATCGTGGTTAAATTGCTCTATTAACGAAAATCTCACCTCCCGTCCCCTAATCATCCTTTAAACATACTTAGTGATCCACGGGATCAACAATTGGCGCTAGAAGGAGGGGCAGAGATTCTTCTACACGCAAGGAGCAGTTCAACCACCGACACGACCGAAGCAACGATGGCAATCCCGACCCCAAGAGTGTTGTCAGACCAAGACACTCCGGCCCAAACAACGGCCCAGGCCCCGACAACGGCCCCGCCAACGACTCGAACGACGGCGACCATTCCGTCATCAGCCCAAGCGGCTGCCGATCAAGCGATTCCTCGAGAGCAATTCTCCAGGGCCCCGCCCCCGGCGTCAGCACCCGCCCATTCCGACGGCTCCGCCGCCCACAACGCGCCACGAGCACCGGAAGACCAGCCCACGCCGTCCGTCATGATGCAGACCCTGCTCGCCCGGATCGATGAGCTAACGCGAACCACCGACCAGCGGTTCGCCACGTTAGGGGCCTCCCACGACCGGTCGGACAATGTCGGGTCCCCCGACGTCCATCCCAGAGAACCGGTCTCTCGGGAAGAAACCCCCCGCTTCCGGACAAGCCGACCGAGCGATTCGCCGTCTGGATCCGAAAGGCCGGACGGACGTTTCGTCCCGGCCATAGGAAGCCACCCGGGCGACGAAGCCCACCATCTCCGATCCAGCGCGGAGCGCTCAAGAGACGCGGAGTTCGAGGCTATGAAGGAGACCATCCGTGCGATGTCCTCCAAAATCCACCAAGCCACCAGCGCGGCCCCAGAAATCGATCGCGTCCTCAGAGAGACGCAGAACACGCCGTTCACCCGCCGGATCGCCTCCGTCCCACTCCAGCACCTCGGAAAGCTCAAGCTACAGCCCTACGCGGGCACCACCGACCCGGCCCAGTATCTCACGGCGTTCACCATCGCCATGGGTCGCGCCCACTTCTCACCAGACGAGCGCGAAGCCGCTCACTGCCAGCTTTTCGTGGAAAACCTCACCGGCCCGGCCCTCACGTGGTTCTCTCGGCTAAAGACGCACTCCATCGACAGCTTCAGGGACCTGTCGACCACCTTCCTCGAGCATTACTCCATCTACATCCGCCAGTCCGCATCCAGCGCGGACCTCTGGGCAATGAATCAGGGAGCAAAGGAGTCGCTCAGGTCTTTCATCGAGCGCTTCAAGGCCACGGCCTCCCAGAGCAACGTGACTGACGAGTCAGCGCTCCCCGCTCTGAGAAAAGGACTGCGGGCCGATTCGGCCTTCAAGGACGATATGAAGCTCAACAGGCCGCGCTCTCTGGAAGACGCCTTGCACCGCGCTGGACTCTTCGTTGAGCTCGAAGAAGAGAAGGCGGCTGAATCAAGAAACAGTGCCTCTCACAAGGCCCCGGCCCCAAAGGAGCGGCCCCAGGAAAGGTATCAGGAGCCCCGCCAACATTACGACGACGAGTACCATCGCAGCAAGGGAAAGCAGGCCGCTGCATTCCTTGTCAACGGACCGCCCTCCGGCCTCCGCCTACACGATCCCGTACTTCCCCACACCCCCGCCCCAGGGTTGCCTTGGAACAAGTACGTACGGGATCCCCGCCAGCAGGATCGGCGTCCCGACGAGCCGAGCGATAGGGAGTTCCGACCAGATGAGCCATACGACAGGACGGCCTTCTGCGACTTCCACCGGCGAAAGGGGCATCCGACCTCTCACTGCCGCGCCCTTCAAGAGGTCCTGCTGAAGCAATTTCAGCGGGGAGAAATCAGCGTCCCAGAGCGGCTGCGACCGAATGCTCGGGACGGCGATCACGACCAACCCCGCGACAACCAAGGTCGCGCGGATAACCGGACTAGGCCCTACCACCGCGCCCAGAACGACGACCGGCGGCGACGATCTCCCTCGCGAGACCGGGAAACAGGTAGATCGCCTCCCCCGGCCCGCACTCTGATTGGGATGATCATGGGAGGTCTCCTCTCGTGCAACGACTCAGTGCGGTCCATCAAGCGTCACGAGAGGAGGACCGACGCATCCCTGAAGTGGCACTCCGGGCCGGAGATCGACGCCCAGGACACGAGCAAGAGGGGGATATGTTTCACTGAGGCCGATGCGGCCGGGGTCCACCAGCCCCACAACGACCCCCTCGTCGTACAAGTCCGCGTAGCCGACTGCGACGTTAACCGAGTCCTCGTCGATACGGGCAGCTCGGTCGACCTCATCTTCAAGGATACCCTCGCCAGGATGAACCTGAACGGGGTCGAGATCAAGCCGCACTCCATCCCGCTAACCGGCTTCGCCGGGGACACCGTCAACGGAATCGGCACCATCGAATTACCGGTCTACGTAGGTCGGGTCACCAAAATCGTCAAGTTCGTGGTCTTCGACACCACCCCGATCTACAACATCATCCTCGGAACCCCCTGGCTGCACTCGATGAAGGCGGTCACGTCGACGTACCATCAGTGCCTCAAGTTCCCCAACCAGGCCGGCACATACACTCTTAGGAGTAACCAGAGGGTCTCCCGCGCCTGCTTCGCCATCGAGCACAAGCTGCGCCGCGCCGCGCCGGCCTGCTTGGCCATCAATGCGCTTCAGCCCGGCGAGCTCGGCGCCCAGGATCTTCCCGGGCGGGACCTTGTCACCCAGGTCAGCATCGACCCACGCGACCCCGCCCGCTGCGTCGGCATCGGCACCGACCTCGACGAAAGCATCAAGCGAAAGCTGGTCGAGTTCCTAGGGCAGAACGTCTCCACCTTCGCCTGGTCAACTGGCGACCTGCCCGGCATTGACCCGAACACGTGCAGCCACGAGCTCAACGTGGATCCAACCTGCAGGCCGGTCAAGCAGAAGCGGCGGAAGCTTGGCCCGGAGCGCGCCCAAGCGGTCAATGATGAGGTAGAGAGGCTCACCGCGGCCGGCTCGATCACCGAGGTGAAATACCCGGACTGGTTAGCCAACCCAGTGGTAGTCAAGAAGAAGAACGGAAAATGGAGGGTCTGCGTGGATTTCACCGACCTCAATAAGGCATGCCCTAAGGACAGCTTCCCCCTCCCCCGAATCGACCAGGTCGTTGAAGCCACCGCGGGAAACGAGCTCCTCTCCTTCATGGATGCCTTCTCGGGGTATAACCAAATCCCCATGCACCCTGATGATCAGGAGAAGACCGCGTTCATCACGGACCGAGGCATTTACTGCTACAAAGTAATGCCCTTCGGACTAAAAAACGCCGGGGCCACCTACCAACGGCTCGTCAACCGGATGTTCGCCGACCAAATCGGCCGCACTATGGAGGTATACATAGATGACATGCTGGTAAAGTCTCTGTTGGCAACCGACCACGTCACACACCTCCGGTCCTGCTTCCGCACGCTGAACGAGTACAACATGAAGCTGAACCCGGCCAAGTGCTCCTTCGGCGTCACATCAGGCGAATTCCTCGGGTACATCATCACCCAGCGCGGGATCGAGGCCGACCCCAAGCAGATCCGAGCTATCATTGAGCTCAAGTCCCCGGAGAGCACGCGTCAAGTACAACGACTCACCGGGAGAATCGCCGCACTAAATCGATTCATCTCCCGCTCTACCGACAAGTGTCTCCCGTTCTACCAACTACTCCGGGCTAACAAGCGGTTTGAGTGGGACGACAAATGCGAGGACGCCCTCCGACAGCTGAAGGAGTACATATCCACTCCCCCCGTCCTGTCTAAGCCAGAAGAAGGCGAAATCCTCTACCTCTACGTCGCCATCTCCACGTCAGCAGTCAGCGGCGTGCTAGTACGGGAGGACCGGGGTGACCAAAAACCCATCTCCTACATCAGCAAGTCGCTCGACGACGCGGAGAGCAGGTACCCGACTCTGGAGAAGCTCGCCCTGGCAGTGGTCGTCGCAGCTAGGAAGCTCCGGCCTTATTTTCAATCCCACGCGATTGCCGTCCTAAGCACCTACCCCCTCAGGAACATCCTCCACAGCCCGAGCCGATCAGGCCGGATAATGAAGTGGGCTGTCGAGCTGAGCGAATACGACATCGAGTACCGGGGTCGGACCGCGATCAAATCTCAAGCGCTGGCCGACTTCCTAGTTGAGTTAGCACCCGAGCTGGCAGTCAGCGAGGTGTCCGAAGTGTGGACTCTGCACGTCGACGGATCGGCCTCCAAGCACGGGTCCGGCGTCGGCATACGCCTCGAATCCCCGACCAAGGAGATCCTCGAACAGTCCTTCCGCCTAGCCTTCCCGGCATCGAACAACGAGGCCGAGTACGAAGCTTTGATTGCCGGCCTGCGCCTGGCCAAAGAGGTCGGCGCAAAGAAAATCCGGGCTTACTGCGACTCCCAGCTCGTCGCCAATCAATTCAGCGGGGAGTACGAGGCCAAGAATGATCGCATGGACGCCTACCTCAAGGTGACTCAAGGCATGGCCGCAGACTTCTCCGAGTTCACCCTGACAAAAATCCCCCGAGGCGATAACACTTCCGCAGACGCCCTCGCAGCACTAGCCTCCACCTCGGCTCCAGAGCAACGACGGGTGATCCCGGTGGAAAGTATCGACCTCCCCAGCATCGAGCTGCCAAAGGGAGCCTATCTGATCGGTCCCCAGGTCGCGGATCCTGACGAAGACGCTCAACCTCCCGAGAACCTACCACCGCCCCCGGCCGAGCCCGAACTGCCGGACTGGCGAATCGATCTGCTGCTATACATCGCAGACGGCATTCGCCCCCCAGACCGATGGGCCGCCCGGCGGCTAAGAAAGAAGTGTGCCCAATATACAATGCTGGACGGCAATCTGTTCCGATGGAGCGCCTCGGGAACCCTGCTCGCCTGCCTCCACGGGCAGGAAACCATCGACGTGATGAAGGAAATGCACGAGGGCGCCGACGGCAACCATTCCGGTGGCCGGGCTCTCGCCCTGAGAATACGAAACCAAGGCCACTACTGGCCGACAATGCTCCAAGACTGCGACAAATTCGCAGCCCGGTGCGAGAAGTGCCAGCGCCACGGTCCCCTCATTCATAGTCCAACCGAGCTCCTCACCACTGCGGTGGCACCCTACCCCTTCATGCGATGGGCCATGGACATAGTCGGGCCCCTTCCCCGATCTCGCCAAAAGCGCTTCCTCTTAGTCATGACCGATTACTTCACCAAGTGGGTCGAGGCCGAATCATACGCCAAGATCAAGGCAGAGGACGTCCGAAAGTTCGTCTGGAAGTTCATCATCTGCCGGCACGGGCTCCCGTACGAGATCGTCACCGACAACGGTGCCCAGTTCACATCGGCCCTCTTCGAAGATTTCTGCGCGAAGTGGAAAATCAGACTAAGTAAGTCCACTCCGAGGTACCCCCAGGGGAACGGACAAGCCGAGGCCACCAACAAGACCATCCTCGACGGCCTCAAAAAGCGACTAGACGACAAGAAAGGGTCCTGGGCCGACGAGCTCGATGGAGTCCTCTGGTCCCACCGCACAACACCAAAGACATCGACAGGCCGAACACCATTCAACCTCTCCCACGGCATGGAAGCAATGGCCCCATCCGAAGTCGGGCTCCCCACTCCTCGCCGCGCTATGCTCACCCAGCAACCCGCACTGAACAACGCCGTCCTACTCAGCGAGCTGGATTTCCTTGAAGAGCAACGGGACCATTCCCTGCTCCGAATCCAGAACTACCAGCAGCTCGCCTCCAAATATTACAACAAGAAGGTTCGAGGCCGGTTCTTCGCCGAGGGCGACCTGGTCCTCCGCAAGGTCTTCGAAAACACCGCCGAACCAAACGCAGGCAAGCTGGGTGCCAATTGGGAGGGCCCCTACCTCATCTCCAAGGTCGTAAAACCAGGCGTCTACGAGCTAGTCACGATGAACGGCGACGCCATCCCGCGCTCATGGAACTCGATCAACCTCAAACGGTTCTACTATTAAGCCCCCGGGCTCCAATCCGCTCTCCGCTTTTGTACACAAACGAACTACGATTGGCTTGATCCCTTCTACTAAAGGGTACGTAGGCAACCCCTAACCAGGGCTCAGCTATTAATCTAATAAAACCTTTTAGACAAAGGAAAACGGTCCCCGACCTGCGCACAGGAGCCGAGCTCCAAACGCTCAAACGCTCCCGAGCTCCAAACGCTCGCACCGCCAAAAAAAAAAAAAAAAAAAAAAAAAAAAAAAAAAAAGCCGAGCTCCAAACGCTCGCACTACAAAAAAAAAAAAAAAAAAAAAAACCGAGCTCCAAACCCCCCCACAAAAAAAAAAAAAAAAAAAAAAAAAAAAAAACCGAGCTCCAAACGCTCGCACTACACCAAAAAAAAAAAAAAAGCCGAGCTCCAAACGCTCGCACTACAAAAAAAAAAAAAAAAAAAAAAAAAAAACCGAGCTCCAAACGCTCGCACTACAAAAAAAAAAAAAAAAAAAAAAAAAAAAAAAAAAAAAACCGAGCTCCAAACGCTCGCACTACAAAAAAAAAAAATAATAAGCCGAGCTCCAAACGCTCGCACTACAAAAAAAAGGGGACCGAGCTCCGGTGCTCGCTCTCCCCGGCACACAAGTTATAAGTGCCAAAGCCGGGCCCCAGGGCTCGCACCTCTACTAGACACACAAGCATTAAGTGTCTCTAAGCCGGGCTCGCTACCCGCACCAAAAAAACAAGGTACACAAGCAATAAGTGCCTTAAGCCGAGATTACCTCGCACCCAATACAAGAGCACGGTCCACGACCTGCTTACTTGACAGAGTACGGTTTACGACCTACTCTACCGATCAAAAAAGCCTCGAAATGGCATTTACACAAAAAAAAAAAAAAAGAGAAGAAAGGGCCAACGGCCTCGATTATCACAAAAGGGCCAACGGCCCCGTCTGTTATAAAAATGGCCCACGGCCTAGTCGTTACAAAAGCCTCGAAACGGCACTTACAAAAAGAGAGGGGCCAACGGCCTGCTCTTTGCATAAACGGCCTACGGCCCAGTCCTTACAAAAAGAAACGGCCTACGGCCCAGTCTACAAAAAGAAAACAAAAAGGAAAAAAGTTTTTACAAGGCCGCATCGGCCGGTCGGTTTTCCCTCCCGTCAGCACGGGTACCATCTAAATCAGCCGGGGCCACCATCCTCGCGTTGGTCCCGTACTCACCAAGGAAGGGCTGCCCAGACCCTTCTTCAACCACGACTCCACCGGGTGGCACGTCGGTTCCGGTCTCACCGGACGGCGCATCCGTGTCGGCCTCAGCGGCGGACAGGACCGAGGGATCTGCTTGCACAATCCCAGCAGCTTCGGGGACTCCCTCGTCAGCAGACGGGATCGAGGGATCTGCTTGGACGGTCTCAGCGACCGCAAGAGCGTCCTCAGCAGCCAGCGGAGCCTCCAAGGTCAGATCCACCACGGGGGTGCTAGAAGAAGCGGCAGGTATAATGTGCTCAAGCAGAACGCCGTGAGCACGGTCCAGAGGGATTTCCAGATCCTCCGGGGTCAAATCCGGAAAGACCATCCCGTCCAGTACGGCACCGAATGCCGCCTCGTCCTCGTCCAGCTTCTGATACCGGTAGAACGGTACCGACACCCCGTCCTCTGCTTCCATCCTCTTGAGGCAGGCCTTTACGCCAGTCACCTGGCTGTACAGAAGGTGAGGCTCTAAGGCCCGGCGGCGCCCGTCCAGGTGGGCGCGGATCTTCTCCATCTTCGCGGACCACTTCCGGTTCCGCGCTTCCCACCGGGCTGACACCCGATCACTCTCCGCAGCCACGGCCACCTTGGCCCGGCCTATGGCGGATTCCAGCCCCTTCACCCTGGAGCGGAGTGTCTCCCGCTCCCCCTTCAGGAGCCCGTTCTCCTCCTCGAGCCCCGACGCCCGATCCCACCCAGCTGCAGCACGGTCCCTCTCGGCCTCTAGTGCAGACTGCAGACTGGCCACCTCGACCTCCCGGGCTCTTAACCGCACCGCCTCCTCTTCCAGCACCGCAGATCGGGCCTTCTCATCTCTCAGCTCCTTCTCGAACCCGTGGAGACGGGTAGACTGGATCTGCGAGCTGGACTCCCGGCACTCCCGGAGGAAGTTAATCGAGGCGGCCTGCTCGGCGAGCCTCTTCTCGTAGGCCTCCGCCAGAAAGGCACTAAGGGCCATCGTCTGCATTAAACAAATTGTTAACAAAGACGCGCAACGAGTCTAGCTAAAAACAGTTAGACCAGAGCAGGAGCTTACCCGAGCTGCGGATCGCGCCACCTGACGGAAGGTGTCGAACTCCGCCATCTCCAGCGGAACGAAGTGCGGGTACCTCTGCCCGAACATCATGGCCTGCGCCAGCTCGGCGCACTCGTCCGGATCAACGATTACCTGGTTGCTTCCATCCTCGTGGGTAAAGGAGAAGCTGTAGTCCCGAGGCCCACCGTCGGAACCTCCCGAGGCGCCGCCCACTTCGGCGCTGCGATCCTCGGCCTCCTGCACAGCAGCAGGATCCTCCGCGCCGACGATCGTCTCGCCGACCCCATCGCCCCCTTGGGCCCGGGTCTCATCAACCCCCCCTGCTGGCCCAACGGCCAAAGGCACCTCGGGCCCCGGCCCGGTCAATGTAGGCCGGGTGACCTCCCGACCTCCGGAAGAGAGCTCTCCCGTCCTCCTCTTCTTTTTGCCGGTCTCGCCGGCGGCAGCCCGGTCTTCCCTCCTCTTCGAGGGAGTCGCCGCGGAGGAATCCCCCGCAACCCGTGGTGCCGGGTCTCGCCTGACCGGCACCTCGGGTATCGGCGGCGGCAGGGCAACAAACGAATCCGCGTACTGCGGATTGACAAACCTTACTCTACCTGCGAAGGAAGAGCCGTCAGTTCGACAAAAAAAAAAAAAAAAAAAAAAAAAAAAAAAAAAAAAAAAATATATATATATATATATATATATAATAAACCTCCGGTCATGGCAGCTTCGATTCTCGCAGCGGTGAAGGACTTCCACTCTCTCCGGCGCACTGTCCTGAGCACGGCAAGCAGACCTTCGTAGTCCGGTAGCTTGAATCTAGAGGAGTGAGGGCCTGCAGAGCAAGACAAAAAAAAATCATCAGTCAGACAACCAAAGAAGAGAAGTCAGCTCGACCTGCAAATTCCTACCCGGGGAAAAATTCCAATCCCGGGTATATCTCGCCAACGGATCGAGCCCAGCCACGGCGGTAGCCCGGACGTAGAAGTAGCTGCGAGACCAGTCCTCGACCTTCGACAGCTTGCTCGCCCTAGACCCCGAGCTGGGTGCCTCCAGAACGTTCGCCGCGGGCTTGAAAGCGGCATAGAAGGTCCCAGGAATCCCGGGGTTTGCCTTCTGCTGGGTGAACGCCTCGAACATAGGCAACGTCACCTCCATGTCGCATTCATGCCCCAAGGTCAGCAGCACGATCATCCCCTGGACCGTGGACGGGCAGACCTGCGAGAAGGCCAAGCCCCGCGCCCGACAGTACTGGACGAACAGCTCGGGGAGAGGAAGGCGCAAGCCGCACTTCTGAAAGAACGACTCGTACAAGCAGACGAAGCCCGGCCGAGGAGTCCACGGGCGCTCCTCCGCCCTGGGTATCCTGAGCTCAACGCCGGCGGAAAAACCACACAGATTCCCCAGGAGGGTCACCGATTCCGCCGTGCTCCAGGTCGGTGACCCTCCCTGCTCGTAGGAGACCAGGGGGGACCTCACCCTGGCCACTCGAGCTCCGCCTCCACGGACGCCCTGACGACCACCGCGGCCGCCCAGATGCCCGGTTCTGCCCCCAGCTTGGCCAGCACCGCGACCGCCAGAGGATCTAACCACCGTTTTCGGCCGGAGACGGGTCCCCGGAAGCGACGGGGCGGCCCCCGAAGTCGAGGGGGCCAACTCTTCCCCACTGTCTGCCCCTCGTCGCGGAGAAGAGGCATGCTCGGAATCACCGGAGGAGGAACTCGGAGAGTCGTTGCCGCCACCGCGGGACGCCGATTCTTCGCTCGACTCAGCTCGGATACCGTCTAACATCGGAGCCATCGCACGGAGAGGAGGAGATCGAAAAGACAGGAAGAAAGTAGGAAGAGAAGAAGGAAATCGGAGAAAGGAGGTTACCTTAGGAGTATGCGCAGAAGGTTTTAACAGTAGGAGGAAGAAGGTTTAAATAGAGGAAGGGGGACAGTGAAGCGACGCCTGGACACGTGTCAAAAGAAGCACGGCTGCCCAAAAACCTAATGATGACGTCTCTCCGTTTCCCCACGCCAAAAAGCAAAGGACGCCTCGATAAACGCGAAGCGTCTTTTACACGCCGCGCGTGGGCAGTCCACGCGAAAAACGAAGCGTCCTTTGTCGTCCCACGTGGTGAGCACGCGCCAACCTCCTACGGGTTTTTCGGAAAAGGTAAACACAGTTGAGCCCGGAAGGACCGTCCTAAGATGCGCCGAACTAACATCAGATCAACTTCGGCACCCTCACTTCGCCTCGCGATACCGAACTGGGGGAGGGCCTATTGTTGGAGGTGGGCCTAGCACCCCCAATTAGTTAGGCCCATCTTAGGAAAGGTCGTTCTTCAGTACGGTCACCGGACTCAATGCCACCGATCTGCAAGACCGCTCTTCAGCTCGGTAGCCGACCTGAAAGCAACGTACCCCGGGCCCGCGCTGATGCCCCGCCAGAACAGGGAGTGTCAGAAGAATAGGCGAGTGGGAGTTGGTAAGGCAGTACCCTACCCGCGTAGGGATGTGCCTTCGACCCGACGTCCCACCAACTCTACAGAGCTGACAAGGGCAGGAAGGAGCAGGTGGAGCAGAGTTGGTAAAACAGTGCACTGCTCTGCAAACACGCCACGCCGAGCTCATCATGACCTCTCTCCTCGAAAGCCGGGACACGCCTCCTAGGCCACCTTACCCGCAAAAGAGGCCGCAGGCGACACGTGGCCCGAGATCCCGGGGAGCAGGAAGCCGACCCCGACTATATATACCCCTCATATGTCATTAATAAAGGGGATCTCTGATTTTCACTCTCACCTTCCACGAGTTATCCGACCTCTTTGTAACAAGACAACACTTTAGAACGCCGAACTGGACGTCCTTCGGAACCAGTTCGTAATTCAAAAGTGTTCACCTTTCTTTCATCAATAAAACGAAACGCGGCCCCCGGCCTACTCATATTTCTCCCGACCTATCTTAATCGTGGTTAAATTGCTCTATTAACGAAAATCTCACCTCCCGTCCCCTAATCATCCTTTAAACATACTTAGTGATCCACGGGATCAACAAAGGAGACATTGAAGTATGGTAGAGAGTCCATCTCTATTGAAGATGTGGTGAATGCGACGAAATCAAAGGAGACTGAGCTTAAAGCTAAGGGTATATCGACTTCACAAAGCACTGGTGAAGCGTATGTGGCTCGTGGGAGACAGCAATACAGGGATCAACGAAATTCTGGGAATCGAGGCAGAAGCAGGTCGAAATCGGGAACAAAAGTCACATGCTGGTTCTGCAAGAAGGAAGGACATGTGAAGGCTGATTGCTATGCTTGGAAGAAGCGGAAAGGCGGCAATGATGAAGATGCTACAGCAGCGGTTGTCATCGAAAAATCAGCAGGAGTTGATGCGTTATCAGTCTCAGAAATTTGGCATCTAGAGAGGTGGGTGATTGATTCAGGTTGTTCATATCACATGACCTCAAGGAGAGATTGGTTTAGGACACAAGAGAAGGATTGGGGAGATGGATTTATGTGAGAGTTGTGTAATGGGGAAGACCAAAAGACTGAGCTTCAACATTGGGAAACACAATTCAGGTGAAGCGCTGAGATATGTTCACTCAGATCTTTGGGGATCTCCATCGGTTACTCCAAGTATCTCTGGTAAGCAGTATTTCCTGTCTATCATTGATGATTACACTAGAAAGGTGTGGGTTTTCTTCTTGTCTGTTAAGAGTGAAGCTTTCACAAAGTTCTGTGAATGGAAGAAACTGGTTAAGAATCAGATAAACAAGAAAGTGAAATGTCTGAGAACAGACAATGGATTGGAGTTTGTGAACAAAGACTTCGACGGGTTTTGCAAGCAGCATGGGATTGAGAGGCACATGACTTGTGCATATACTCCACAGCAAAATGGAGTTGCAGAACGCATGAACCGAACAATAATGGAGAAGGTGCATTGTATACTGGATGAAAGTGGCTTAGGTGAAGAATTCTGGGCTGAGGCGGTTAGCACAGCTGTGTACCAAACTAATTGAAGTCCATCATCATCCTTAGATGGCGGTATTCCTGAGGAACTTTGGCTGGGAAGAAAGCCGGGTTATGGACACATGAGAAGATTTGGGTCATTGGTCTATGTTCATGTAGATCAAGGGAAGTTAAGACCAAGAGCTATGAAGGGAATTTTCATAAGCTATCCGGAAGGAGTCAAAGGGTACAAGGTATGGCTCCTGGATGAATCAAGATGTGTGATTAGCAGGAATGTAGTCTTTGTAGAAGATACAGTATTCAAAGACTTGAGGAATAAAGTCTCTGTGGAAGAGACTGCGCAGAGGAGCCCGACCTCTGAGAGAGTATCGATCGATACCATCCTGAGTATCGATCGACACGGACAAGTATCGATCGATGCCATCCCTAGTATCAATCGACATGGACAAGTATCGATCGATACCATCCCAAGTATCGATCGACACCGAGGAGGAGCAGATGCGACAACTCCTGTTACTGAAGACAATGGGAAAGTTGGATCTTCAGGTGGAGCTGCAAGAAGGATTCTTGGGATGGATATTGAGAGGAATCGTGAAGGTGGAGTTCTCACCTTGTATCAATCTGGTTACATCAAGAAGATTCTGCAGGTATTCAATATGGATGAAGCTAGATCAGTTTCTACACCTATTGGTTCGCACTTCAAGTTAGCTGCTGTAAAAGATGATGAAGCAGAGATAATTTTGGATGATATTCCATACTCTAATGCTATTGGGAGTATCATGTATGCGATGTTAGGAACTAGGTATGATCTCGTGTATGCTGTTGGCTTGGTTAGTAGGTTCATGAGTAAGCCAAGCATGATACATTGGACTGCTGTGAAGTGGGTGCTAAGGTATTTGAAAGGTACCCAGGATCGAAAGATTGTGTACAGGTTGACAAAGGTACTTCCTGTGGAGAAGTTTGATAAACACTTCTTGATAGTCAATACCTTCTTTTTGAGAATAACCTGTTGGAACAAAATTTATAAGAGCTTGAGGGCTTTATAAATATGTGTATGTGTGAATTGAAATGA
The DNA here is from genome assembly GCA_030161315.1 of Eutrema japonicum. Classification (NCBI taxonomy): domain Eukaryota; kingdom Viridiplantae; phylum Streptophyta; class Magnoliopsida; order Brassicales; family Brassicaceae; genus Eutrema; species Eutrema japonicum. The sequence goes on from BSQW01000011.1 coordinate 48,441,241, forward strand.
GACATTTGGGCTATGTAAAAAAGCCTTGTGAATGTAAAAAGGAAAAACCTTAAAAAAAGGAAAAGCCTTAAAAAAGGAAAAGCCTACAAAAAAAGGAAAAGCCTTAAGAAAAGGAAAAACCTTATAAAAAAGGAAAAACCTTAAAAAGGAAAAGCGTACAAAAAAGGAAAAGCCTTAAGAAAAGGAAAAACCTAAAAAAAAGAAAAACCTAAAAAAAGGAAAAGTGAGGGACATGTAAAAAGTTCCACATCGCTAGTTGGAAATAATTTCCTCTATGATCTTCTCCTATATATAGGATCGCCTCTCTTGAGAGAAATGTATCCAATCACACACAGAAAACACACTTACAAAAGAAAAAGTTCCTTCAATCCTCTACAGCTTAGAGTAAGTCTTTATTCGAGAGTATCGTAGTATAATGTTCGATAGATCTGATATCAAGTGTAGATGATACAGATTACTTTGGTTGTATCCTGGGACTCATGGATCTATTAAAACCCGTCGCACTACGGGAGATTCTTAGAGTTAAGGAAAGAGATTCATCTCGCCTCCTTAGATTTATTTTATTGCTTTATCGTTTTATGAATCGTCTGTTCCTTACTGTTTATTTATATAAATCGTGATTAAATCTCTCCTGTCTATTGTGCGATAATTTTGGTCCTACAATCTTAACTCTAAGAAGATCCAATTTTTGTTACTTCAATTGGATCTTTAATCACAAGTAAATAAACGTTTTCAAACGGTTTTCTAAAACGATTCTTCTACTGCTGATGATACTCAAACGTTATCAAAAAGCTTCTTAGCAACTTGAAACGTGTAGTAGAGGCAATCTCCATCTATTCTATTTTTAAGAAGATGTTAATCTGCTAGTGATACTCAAACGTTATCAAAAAGCTGTTTAGCAACTTGAAACATGTAGTAGAAGCAGTACTGCTTTAAACATCTTCTAAATACCGTCTTTAATTACGATTAATGAACGGTAGAATCAACGAACACAAATCATGTTCTTGATAGGTTCGATTGCGATCGAAACCTTGTGAGTATCGATCGACACCTTATGGTATCGATCGATACTAGACAAAATTGTATCGGTCGACACTGAGGTGCATCGATCGATACCATGCAAACAGTTGTATCATATGACACTAAGGTGCATCTATTGATACTTTGCATCGAGTTGTATCGATCGACACTGAGGTGTATCGATCAATACTGTGCATCGACCTAGTTGGGTCTATGTTGATCGATACTGTGTAATATTAACATGTATCGATCGACACTGTGGTTTATCGATCGATCCTGTGTAAAAATTCACTTGCATCGATCGACACACAGGGTGCATCGATCGACACTATATGTGTATCGATCGACACAAGCTGAGCATCGATCGACACCGAGGTGTATCGATCGATACAAGCTGATCATCGATCGACACCATATGGGTGTATCGATAGACATTGTGTGTGTATCGATCGATACCAAGGAGTATCGTTCGACACCAATGCGATTTAGTTCGATATTAGAATTGCGATTCTTAAAGTTTATATATCGATACTAATTGAAAGTTGTTTCTTTTGTCTTAACAGAATGACAATTGATGTGGAAAACAACTCTGGATTGGTGGAGAAAACCAGTGAGAAGGTTGAAATGACTGCGAGTCAGATCGAGACGGTCAAAGTTCCATCTGGGAACCATGTCGCTCCTCCAACCAAGTTTGATGGGACAACATTCAAGATGTGGAAAAGGAAGATGTTATTCTATCTGACAACATTGAATCTGCAGAAATACACCAGTGAGGTGAAACTTGTTCTCCCAGAAGATAACATTGATCCACGTGCGCTTGCGAGTGTCCACGCCTGGGAACATGCTGACTTCTTGTGCAAGGGCTATATTCAGAATAGCCTTTCGGACTCTCTGTTTGGGGTGTACGAAAATGCTGAGACATCTAAGGATCTGTGGGATTCCTTAGACAAGAAGTACCGCATTGAAGATTCTGGTACTCAGAAATTCACTGTGTCGAAGTTCGAGCAGTACAAGATGGTGGATTCAAGACCACTAATGGAACAAGTCGATGAGGTGCATAGGCTCCTATACGATATCTTTGTTGAGGGAATGCGGCTGTGTGAAACCTATCAAGGTTGCTGCATCATTGAGAAGCTACCTCCTGGTTGGACGGATTTCAAGAACTACCTCAGGCTGAAGAAAAAGAAGATGAGCCTTGAAGATCTGATTGTTAAGATCCGTGTAGAGTCTACGAATCGGGAACAACAGATCAATGTAGGTGTGAAAATTCGCGAACACAATGCGAACATGGTTGAACACCAAAACCCCAATCAAAGCAAGTGGCAGAACAAAGGTCGCCTTAACAAAGGCAAAGGGAAGATACCACCAAAGAACTTCCAAAAGTTCAAGAACAATAGTGGTCAGAATGGTCAGACTTCTCAAAGGTTCTTAGGATTGTGTAACTTCTGTGGGAAGCAAGGACACAAATTCGTCGATTGTCGCAGCAAGAAGGCTCAAACCAACTTGACAAAAGCTGACATGTGTGCTGTGGTCACTAAGGCCAATGTTGCTGAAAGCCATCCAAAGACTTGGTGGTTCGATACTGGTGCAACCAGACACATCTGTATGGATCGATAGATGTTCTCTACATACACAAAGACCAAGAATGGTGAAAAACTCTTAATGGGTAATTCAGCCTCGTCGACAATTGATGGTCACGGGAAGGTTGTTCTGAAGCTCACCTCTGGACAGGAACTGGTTCTCACGAACGTCGTCCATGTACCAGATATGCGCAAGAATCTGATCTCTGGATCGCTCATAAGTAAGCATGGATTCTCTGTGAAGCTGGAAGGTGATAAGCTGATCCTAACGAAGAATGGGATGTATTTGGGTAAGGGTTTTGTTTGTGATAATCTGTTTAAGATGTCTGTTGAGGCAGTAATCCGAAAGGATAATGTAACCGAGGCTTCCACCTCGAAGAACCCTAAGATTAATGATAAGAAACCAATTGCTTATCTCGCTGAGTCTTTTAATATTTGGCATGAACGATTAGGACATGTTAATTTCAAGTCTATGAGTAGATTAATGAACATGAACATGATTCGTAAATGCAAATTAAGCAAAGAAAAATGTGAGGTTTGTGTCCAAGCCAAACTCACTAAAACGCCATCACCCAGCGTTCAAAGAACAACATAACCTCTAGGTTTAATTCACACAGATTTATGTGATTTGAAATATATTCAAACCAGAGGAGGCAAGAAATATTTCGTGACTTTCATAGATGATTGCACGAGATATTGTTACATCTTTCTACTGCGAAGTAAAGATGAAGCCTTGGACAAATTTAAAGAATATAAGCTGGAAGTTGAAAACCAACTCGGCAAGACCATAAAAAAGGTCAGAAGTGATAGGGGTGGCGAATATAGTGAACCATTTGATGCATTATGTAGAGCACATGGCATTATTCATCAAAAAACTGCTCCCTACTCACCGAAATCCAATGGAGTTGCTGAAAGAAAAAACAGAACTCTCAAGGAAATGATGAATGCAATGTTGCAGGAATCTGGGTTAGCCCAGAACATGTGGGGGGAAGCTCTGCTTACCTCTAATTATATCCTGAACAAAATTCCACACAAAGTCACAGGAAAAACTCCTTATGAACTTTGGAAAGGTAATGTACCTTCGTATGTATACCTGAAAGTGTGGGGGTGCCTGGCAAAAGTTGCAGTACCACTTCCGAAAAAGGTCACCATCGGACCTAAAACGGTAGATTGCATTTTCATCGGATACGCGCACAATAGTAGTGCCTATCGATTTTTGGTACATAAATCAGATATACCAGACATTCATGTAAACACAATAATGGAGTCAAGGAATGCATACTTTTTCGAAAATGTGTTTCCATGTAAGGATAGAGGAAATCCTAAACGAACTCGTGACGAACGAGATGCTAGCAATGAGGCAAGCACTTCAGGCACTTCTACAGAAGTAGAAGAAGCTGAACCGAGACGAAGCAAGAGAGCTCGTAAGGAGAAGACATTTGGCTCTGAGTTCATAATGGCATTCCTAGCGGAAAGTGGTCCAATAACTTTCATGGAAGCGATGTCTACACCTGATGCACCTTTCTAGAGGGAGGCATCTAACAGTGAAATCAACTCAATTATGCAAAATCATACTTATGAGTTGGTAGACCTACCTCAAGGTTGTAAACCTCTGGGCTGTAAATGGGTCTTTACCACTAAGCTAAAAATCGATGGCTCTATAGACAAATATAAGGCCAGGCTTGTGGTACAAGGATTTCGTCAAAAGGAAGGATTGGACTTCTTTGACACTTATTCTCCAGTGACGAGAATTACTTCGATTCGCATGTTGATTGGAATCGCAGCTTTAAGAAACCTTGAAATACATCAGATGGATGTTAAGACTGCTTTTCTAAACGGAGATTTAGAGGAAGAGATCTATATGAATCAACCTGAGGGTTATGTTGCTCCCGGACAAGAGAAGAAAGTCTGTAGACTTGTCAAATCGCTATATGGACTCAAGCAAGCTCCGAAGCAATGGCATGAAAAATTTGACAGTGTAATGATGTCAAATGGCTTTCACATCAATGAATGTGATAAGTGCATCTATATCAAAAGTACTTCACAAGGTTATGTGTTGTTGTGTTTGTACGTAGATGACATGCTAATCATGGGAAGCAACAAAGATATAATCATTCAAAAAAAGAACATGCTAAGTGGAAAGTTTGATATGAAAGACATGGGATTAACTGATGTAATTCTAGGGATTAAGATTATTCGAAATTCAAAAGGAATAATTATGTCTCAAGATCATTACGCCACAAAAATCCTAGAGAGGTTTAAGACCTACTCCAATGGGACAGCAAAAACTCCACTTGATCCTCATCTTCACTTGACAAAGAATTCAGGTGAAGCAGTGTTACAAGTGGAGTATGCAAGAGTCATCGGGAGTCTAATGTATTTAACGAATTGTACTAGACCCGATTTAGCACACTCGTTAACGTACTAAGTCGTTACACGAGCAATCCAGGTCATACCCATTGGAGAGCCATAATTAGGGTATTAAATTATCTAAGATACACCAAAAGTTATGGGCTACACTTCGGTAAAGAACCAGCAGTGCTGGAAGGGTACAGTGATGCCAATTGGATTTCAGATTCAAGAAACTCCAAATCCACGAGTGGATATGTCTTTACTCTTGCTGGTGCAGCAATATCCTGGAAATCTTCCAAACAAACACTCCTGGCCAGATCAACCATGGAGTCAGAGTTTGTAGCTTTAGACAAAGCTGCTGAGGAAGCAGAATGGCTTCGAAACTTTTTGGAAGATATCCCGATGTGGGAGAAACCAGTGCCAGCATTACGTGTACACTGTAATAGTCAGTCGGCTATCTCTCGGGCACTGAGTAATCTATATAATGGCAAGTCTCGTCATATAAGAAGACGACATAAGACCATTAGACAATTGATCTCAACTGGTGTAATAACAATAGATTACATCAAGTCGGCTGATAACCTAGCGGATCCGTTTACCAAAGGTTTGCCGCGAGATCAAATTGTAAAATCATCAAAAGGAATGGGTTTAAAGCCTATAGAAAAAGATGATGTTTGACAGATACCCCACCTATGTGACTGGAGATCCCAAGATCTAGGTTCAAAGGGAAACAAAATTAAACTGATTCGAATTGAGCACTGTGAGACTATGTCTCTGTCCAGTTCCTAGGATGATATAACAGTGCTACCTGTGGATAGTAAGGATAAGCGTTGGCTTTTAATGATTGCATAGCTATGTAGATAGTGGAGTGTGACAGGACACTTCTGAAAAACAAGCTAATAAAAGATCACCTAGTGAAGTGTGAAATGGGGCCGTTTCTAGGAGAATGAAAGAGAAGGCTATATTCTCCAAATTCACTTACGAATACCAGGAATGTTCAAGGCCAAAATGAACACAATAGAGAACAAAGTTCTACGAGAAGATGTCTCTGTGCGATACCTGTTGTCTAAGTTTACATAAAAATCTGGGCGGTTCAAGACATCATGTTCACCTCCTGGCCGAGTAAATTCGATAGATATTAAAAATGTTTGGTTCAAAGCTGGAAAATGCTACCTCTCAGATACAGTTACATTTTCGTATACTCTCGAAAGTCTGTCTACGTCTAGATGAGTCTAGTCAAGTATGTCTAGTAAAGTCTAGTCTGTTCAATTTTCATATGTTTAGAGTCATTTCTATTCATGTGGGGGATTGTTGGAACAAAATTTATAAGAACTTGAGGGCTTTATAAATATGTGTATGTGTGAATTGAAATGAGACATTTGGGCTATGTAAAAAAGTCTTGTGAATGTAAAAAGGAAAAACCTTAAAAAAAGGAAAAGCCTTAAAAAAGGAAAAGCCTACAAAAAAAAAAGCCTTAAGAAAAGGAAAAACCTTAAAAAAAGGAAAAACCTTAAAAAAGGAAAAGCCTACAAAAAAGGAAAAGCCTTAAGAAAAAGAAAAACCTAAAAAAAGGAAAAGTGAGGGACATGTAAAAAGTCCCACATCGCTAGTTGGAAATAATTTCCTCTATGATCTTCTCATATATATAGGATCGCCTCTCTTGAGAGAAAGGTATCCAATCACACACAGAAAACACACCTACAAAAGAAAAAGTTCCTTCAATCCTCTACAGCTTAGAGTAAGTCTTTATTCGAGAGTATCGTAATATAATGTTCGATAGATCTGATATCAAGTGTAGATGATACAAATTACTTTGGTTGTATCCTGGGACTCATGGATCTATTAAAACCCGTCGCACTACGGGAGATTCTTAGAGTTAAGGAAAGAGATTCATCTCGCCTCCTTAGATTTATTTTATTGCTTTATCGTTTTATGAATCGTCTGTTCCTTACTTATTATTTATATAAATCGTGATTAAATCTCTCATGTCTATTGTGCGATAATTTTGGTTCTACATAACCCTTGGCTACCAATCTAGCTTTATATCTCGGTTCTTCTACCCCTGGGATACCCGGCTTCAACCTGTAAACTCATTTGCAACCAATCACTTTTCTACCTTTTGGTCTTTTAACCAACCTTCAGGTCTTGTTCTTATCCAGAGAACTCATCTCTTCATCCATACCCCTAGAAGTGGGTGCTAAGGTATTTGAAAGGTACCCAGGATCGAAAGATTGTGTACAGGTTGACAAAGGTACTTTTTGTGGAGAAGTTTGAGAAGGCTTTGAGTTTTCTCAACTTAGAAGAGCACTAAGGTGATGGACTGTCTGGAGTGGCACATGAATGCAAAGATGAAGAAGTTATACTCGGAAATAATTGTCATCAAGGTGGAGTTTGTTGGGCTTTGGTGATGGAAAATCATGAGTATTAACTAGGCCCGCGACTTGGGTTAGTCAATTAGGAATGGGTTTTTCCTATTGGGCTTTGGTTTAGGTTTAAACCGTCTTAACTTTGTAATTGCCCTAGTCTATATAAAGACAGACATGTGTGAGGGTTTTCTGTATCCTGGAAACTCTAGAAAGAAACTAGAGAGATCTTTCTTGTTCTTAGAGAGATTGTGAGGATTTTGAAGAAGATCGACACAAATAGATTCTCCATTTGGATGGAGAAGAAGGATAAAGTTGATCACAAAAACCACACCATTCAGGTTTCTTAATTTTTTGAATCGATAAAGTTCTAGACTATTTTTTATAGTTTATCATTATTTTCTTTCAAAAACCACACAATTTATATAGTAACTCTGAAAAGCACTAGACTCAAACTCGGATTAGAAAGGCTAAAACAACCCGTTCTAAATTGTTGAATTCACTACATTTGGGTTTATCATTTCTCATATTCACTCCATTTTTATTGTTCAAACAATCTTGTGGTGTAGATGAGACCAAGTTCTTACCCAGAAGGATGGAACAATGAATTATCAGACACCGAGAAACATAGTATGGTGACTCAACTCTGGACAATCAATGGAAAATGTCCAAAAACTAGTATTCCGATCAGAAGAACGAGAAGAGAAGATGTTTTAAGAGCAAAATCAATCGAAAAATATGGAAAAAAGGATCCCAACAGCATTCCTCACCTTAAACAAACAAATCCATCTAGTAGCAAACATAGGTTGGCAGGTCTTAGTTTGCTCTTGTAGTTGCATTTTTATAGACGTATGTTTATATTTTTATATCTTCTTTTTTTTGTTCTTCCATTTTTATTAATTAGGTGTACCGCAATTTTTATGGTGATGACAACCCTCATTTTTGTGGCATTGTTATTAATATTATATTTTGTTTTTGCTATTTTTCTCTCAAAATATGTATTTAGAGAAGCAACTGTTTTTTTTTTTTTTTTTGCTGCCACTAAAAAAAGAAGCAATATTTTTTGTTATTTGTGTTGTTTGCTAACACGAATACAGGCTGATGGATACAACAACACAGGCTGCTATAATCTTAATTGCCCAGGCTTTGTTCCCGTTAACCAAGAATTTGCCTTAGGTGCGGCTATTCCTCGAGTTTCCATTTTGGATGGTCAACAAGAAGCAATTCCCACAACTATATGGAAGGTAAATATGATCCAAACACCAACGATGAGGCCTAATGGTTAAGCTCCTGGGTTACCGAAAACGTAGGGACCTTGGAGGTCACGGGTTCGATTCACGTTGGGAAATGTCTGTTCTCCAAAGAAAAGTTAAATTACATGGTTTGGGCCTTGTCCTGGGGATGTACGGGCCTACATGCCCTGAACCTCTTAATACTCTCTTATGATATTTACAAACTGAGAATGACTGTGTTATATTATTGTAGGACTCTCACTCAGGAAACTGGTGGTTAAAATTTAGTACAAATCTGATTGTTGGATATTGGCCTTCCTCATTGTTCAATCGTCTACAAAATGGTGCGACTGAAATTCAATGGGGAGGAGAAATAACAAATTCTAAAGAGGGTTCACAACCAAAATGGGGATTGGCCATTTTGCTGAACAGGGATGGAAAAAGGCTAGTTATTTCAGAAATCTTGAGATAGTTGATGAGAATAATATAACGAAACCACCTATGAATCCTTATTCTGTTGTGACCAGAGCGAATTGCTACAATATCAAGCAGGGTATTCATGATCGCGGCGGGGTTTTCTTTTTTTATGGTGGTCCTGGTCGAAACCCAAATTGTAACTGATTATATACATGAAGTAGATGTAAGAATCTCATATATGCACCAATATATATTATTTACCACCAACATATAATATACATGTGATGGTGTAAATAAGTTTTAAAATATAATTTTAATCTTGGGACCATATATAGTGCAAGCTAAAATTATGAAGAGGGTTTAGAAAAGTTTAATGGATTGCATGTTTTAGATAATTGATTTCAAATCCAAACAACATAAATATGTAAATGAAATCCATGTATATGTATTTATTGACACCTATTTTAAGATATATCAAACAATTATTCTCAAAAAACAAAAAAAAACAATTGTAGTATAATTTAATGAAATTAATTTTGTTGATGATTATTTCTCTAATGAAATGTATCTTCTCTTTTTGTTTGTGTTTATGTTGATTGATTTTACACTTATTCTTATAAATACATTTAATATCTAGGTGGACATTATCATAGTCAGAAATTATTAATCTTGTTGGTGATCATGTATATTAGTACATTCCACCTTGTATTCATGTTAATACCAATAATTTATAATAGCCTACATCAAAGCATATAATTATGAATACAAACATGGCTTCATTTTTATTAATTTATTTCTCATAATCTAATTTACTTTGATTTCTTTGAATTTTCCAATTCAGTCAATTTTTCCATTCGACATTGAAGTTGTTCAAAAGGATGGTAGATTGGATGCTTTGGTCTCTCTTCTGCAAACGATGGCTGTCTATGAACAGAATATTTTACTTCTCATACACTTCTTCTTGTTCCAACAACAACTCTTATCCTTCTTGTTTAGATCCAGTATTTCACTTGATGTGTTCATATATATCAATATGTTTGCAACAACAAGCTTGTTGTCCTCCTTATTCTACGGCTCGCATGCCTAAGAAAACATAAATTCAACGTTCATATATATCAATATGTTTCACTTGATGTGTTCTTACTCTAATCAATTCATCAGAGGATGTCTCAAAATTTGAAGACTACTTCTGTATTTTCCTCAAACTCATCTTCAATTTGTCCTCATTTGGCTCTCTACACTTCGGTCTACATTATTTGCTATGGTTCGTAGCCGCCATGATTGCACCTTATTGTCCGTATCTATGGAGAGGTCTATGCCAAGGAATGCAAGAACTACGAGATTGGTAGAAGTTTGTGAATCAACCACAAACGAGAGATGGTATTGTTAAACGGGTTTTCTAAAAACTACTTTCATGATTTTTTTCTAGGACTTTCCTTTTTCAGATGCGAATTTCAGGATGTTTTCTTTCACAAATTCTTCTTTTTAGACCATTAATTGTACTCGAAATTATTTGATCCTTGCATCACATACTTTCGTTACATCTTCTATCAAATCAATCTGGAATGTACCATAGCGAAGCAACATTTAATTTTGTGGGTATAGTTGTACATAACGTGTGTTGATGATACACATACGTACAAATCAAACCACACAAGGAGAAGTTATATATTGAGTGCCTTAGTTTACGGGAACATGAAGTTCGGGTCCTTGGGGCAATGCCATTAATATCCGAGGCGGCGCAGTTTCTTCGTCAGAAGAAAAACCAGAGAGTCTTGTATCCTAATTTATAACAGGAAGAAGTAAACCCAAAAACCATGTTGTAGGTTTCAATATCCGTGCAAGAATCATATTTTGGAAGTCAAAAGAATGTTTCTTACCCTCTCTTGCCTGCAACGTTGTATAACAATGAATGACTTGACAAAGAAATACGCAACCAACAAGATTCCCAATGTTTTCAATAATGGTAACTGCAAAAACACAGTAGAATATTTATCTAACTTGAGAAAAATAAGAGCAAATATGTATGATCGAGCAGTTGCTTATCGAGCTTTACCATAAGCAAAGTTAACGAGAAATTATCTATTACACCTAAAAAAACCGGAAGAGAATGGCGCAAGAACAGCAGAAGGATGAACTGCACAAGACAATGAGGATATTTATATCATTGTGTTAATTCAGATTTTTTTTATTCTTCTCAAGAGTCTAGACAGAGAGAAGAAACATACTAGCAAGGCAATTACGCGACAACAAATCAAGCTTGTGGGGCTATGAAATGAATAAAGCTCATGTTCATAGGCTGCATCCCAGGTTAGAAAATAAGGATTACGAAGATCTAGTCCCTCAATTCCCCAATCGTTCCTAGAACATTTCCATCAAAGAATTTAACTCTCAGTAGAATAATTACAATGTGCAGAGGAACAAAGGAAGATATCAAAGCAACAAGAACAAAACCTGAAGTTCATAGAGATGCCTGTGTAGTGAAACAATTGACGGGGAGCTGTGTAACCAGGTTTATATTGCTGCGGTTTGAACAAGGTTTCATGACATTATTTCATAAAAGCGGGAAAAAAAACTATATGATTAGGTTATGACTGTTGGAATATAGAATTTATACCTGACGGCAAATTTCGCATACTGTGTCACCTTTTTCGTTGCACCATCTCTGGACGCAATTATGATGTGCAAACTGCGACGGTTGATGACAGAATTCTTGATGTTAAGAATAAAATTTCAGACAGGATTCTGTTTATGGAAACAATTGAAAACAAAGATAGAACCTTTAATGTTCCAGAACAAGAACAAGGTGTATCCATGTTGGAATCTTTGTCTTCGTCATGACAAATCCTACATTGTACGAATTCGCTCTCGCAAATATCAGTTCCTGCAAATACAGATTCAAATGTACCATCTTCATTAACCGAGTCCGCCTTTGGCTCTGCTCGCTTTACCGGCCCAAGACCAGAATTGTTTGATAACCGATCAACCACCAACACTAGATGATCTCCCATCCTAAGTCTTACCACCAGATAAAACTCAAATGATATATAGAATTCAAATGCCAGAAAGATCAGTCTGCAACAAGAACATCAGAAGAAATCAAATCAAAGACTAAAGCTAACGTCTTTAATTATCACACAACATGAACACGACACATTAAGCAAAACCAAGATCAAAGGGGAAGAATCAATGGATGACAAGACAAACTAACAGAAACTCGAGAAGCAAATTGAGAGATAATGTGATTAAGGAGACTTTAACCAGAGGATGAAAAGAACAAAAGATTCTGATTCTCTGCAAGAAAACTAAATGTCCTTTTTCTTTGCCCTGAATCCGTAACCTTTTACAGCATATTCTTTTCCTATCTTCTTCTTCTTGTTCATCTCAATATCATTATATTCCATTAACATAAAGAAAGTTGCATCAATCGTCATAAGTAGAATGTGGAGACGCAGTACATCCAGAATCAAACGGATCTTCAGATCCACAACAATGCCAATACTGTAAAACTTCCCCAGAATTTGGTGTATCCATCGTTCCACCAGAGTATACACTCTCGAATTTCCTCTTCGTCTCACCTAAAAACCCAGAAATTCAAAACCTTTTTCTTCAAAACCCTAATTCACTAGAAACTAAACCCAATTCCCAAAAAGAACGCAAATTTACCTCCGAAATGAGCAGTGTGGAATCTGCAAGCGCGAGGGTGATTGAGGAGAGGATCGAATTGGGTTTTGCAGTTCTTGCAGGTTCTTAAGGTATTGCCGCCGTCGGAAGAAGCTGAGCATCGTGTCCGTTCGATTAATAGGCACCGTCGCGAGTTTAAGATCGGATTCTTCAATCTCTGAAGGGGGTGACAGTGAATTAGGGTTTTTGGGATTGTGAAAGAAGAAGAAACCTGAAAATTGAGTAGAGCTTGAGCCATTCGTGCTTCCGTACAAACGGAGAATATGAACTAGAAAAAATTATGAAATATGCGTGTTCGTTTTGCAATCGCCGATTAGCATAACGATTAGTGATATGTTTTGTAGGTAACGATAGCGATCAATAACTAATTAGTGACTAAAAACTTTAGTTGCTCTAAAATTTAAAGTTTTAAAATTTCGATTTTGCGATCGGTCGATGAAATATGTAGCTATCGCATCAATTGCAAAACGAACAAGAATTAATCGCTGAACTTTATTGCTATCGCTTAAATTTATAGTTTAGCTATTGCCAACGATTACAAAACAAACATGATTTAATTGTTAGAATTATCGCCAGCAACTACGAAACGAACAAATAATAACAATCTGAAAATTGAGTAAACCTTGAGCCATTCGTGCTTCCATACAAATGGAGATAAAGAACGTGAAAAAATATGAAATGGGCATAAAGGTAGCCCTGGGCATAAAATCTGACCCGAGCGGACCCGAACCAATCCGATTCGAAAAACAAGGTTTGGTTCGGATTCGGTTTTTCAAAATAACCCAAACAGTTCCTCTTCAAATTTGATTCGGGTTTCGGTTTGGGCTGGGTTTTACCCGAGGTCCGTTTAAGTACCCGATAAACCCAAAAATTCTTTATCGAACTTTTATCTCTCTCTCTGTAACTCTGCATCAATCTCCTCTCTTCTTCATCTCCAATTTCCCTCGTCCGTTTAGAAAGGAATAAAACCAAGAGATATCTCTCTACCGAATCCTCATGAAATCAAAATCGTTATTACTGCATCATGGTTGAAGAGAGCGCCGGCATGAAAATTTCCCTAATCTTAGATCGGACCGTCAATACTTTGCGGTGAGAAGACGCCGGAAGGAGCGGAAAACGACGCAACGGAGGGAAGGGACAAGCGTAGGGGAGACGGAGGAAGCGAATGAAATGGTGGATTTGGAATTGGAGAGAGAAGTCGTAGATAGAAACAAAGAACAAGAAACCGCCATTGCTGTTTCTCGATGAATCACAGAGAGAGAGATCTGAGAGATTTAGAGGAGTTACGTGGACGGAGAAGACGAGGTCGATTTCAATCTCGTACCAGTTGATATTTAATAAACGGATGATTAAACCAGGTTGATTTCAATTTTTTATTTCCGGTTCAGATTTTGGGTAATATAAAAAATGTTGATTAAAACGGCTGCGTTTTAACACCAAAGTGAAGAGACTCCAGAAACAAGCCTGATCCTCAAGGTTAGGGTTTTTGGTTTGGTCTGGTTTTGAATTACTCCCTCTGTTCTAATATTGACTCAATTTAATTAACAAAGTGAAAAAGAAATAAAGTAATTATTAAAAAATGTTTAACTTAAAAAAGATAATCTTAGTAAAAAATGAATTAAAGTAAATATTAAATTAAAAAAAGAAAAAAAAACAATTTATATAAAAAGGAAAACTTAAAATAATAATAAAAAAAATAATATGTAAATTGACCTTAAAAGGTAAAGTTAATAAAAAGAAGAAAACTCAAAAAATTATAATGGAAAATTTTAAAATCGATTAATAATCAATTAATTAAAAAACATAAAAATTTATAAAGATTAATAATTGATCCATAATCCTAAATGGTAAAAGTTACTTAATAATAAGAAAAATATAAAAAAGGAAAACATAAAATTTGAAAAAATTAATAATCGATTTATAATCTTAAAAGATAAAGTTACTTAAAAAAGGAAAAAAATACAAAATCTACATTTATCTTAAAAGGAAAAGTTAATAAAAAGGAAAAAAAAATCTGTTTTTCTATTTAGATTAAGAAAAAAAAACTATAATTTCTCACCTCTACATATTGATCCTAAAAAAATCGATTATTAATTTTTTCAAATTTTATGTTTTCCTTTTTTATATTTTTCTTATTATTAAGTAACTTTACCATTTAGGATTATGGATCAATTATTAATCTTTCCAAATTTTTATATTTTTTAATTAATTGATTATTAATCGATTTTAAAATTTTCCATTATAATTTTATGATTTTTTCTCTTTTTATTAACTTTAGCTTTTATGATCAATTTGGAAAGATTAATAATTGATCCATAATCCTAAATGGTAAAGTTACTTAATAATAAGAAAAATATAAAAAAGGAAAACATAAAATTTGAAAAATTAATAATCGATTTATAATCTTAAAAGCTAAAGTTACTTAAAAAAGAAAAAAAAATTCAAAATCTACATTTATCCTAAAAGGAAAAGTTAATAAAAAAGGTTAAAAAAATCTTAGTTTTTCTATTTAGATTAAGAAGAAAAAAACTATAATTTCTCACCTCTACATATTGATCCTAAAAAAAGATTGAAATATGATCTTCATCTTTTTATGTTTGGCTGTTCATATATTTCGATCTTCATCTTCATAACCCGGTTAATGTGTTCATCAAATTTAATACCTACAATAAAACATCAAATAGTAAACCAAACCGGTTCGTTAAGTGATTGTATTAACTAAATCTTTGCAAACAAAAGTTTCGAGAACCAAATCTTTCCAAAATTTTAACGAACTACCTAGATTTTCGAGAACCAAATATTACTGTAAATAAAACTTCTAATCAAAGCTAAACTAAATATTTCGTCTCTTTAATGATTGTTTTTTTAAAAAAATGTTTCTCATAATGACGTAAGAAATTTTTTGGACTTAAAAATATTTAGTTAATGCAGGAAATCCAACACTTCCGCTTCTCACGGCAGAAAAATATAATAACCATCTTAACAACATTTATTCAAAACTTCCCGCAAACAAAAAAAAACTTCCTGCAAACTAAATTTTCAAACAAAATTGTAATCGAACCAAATCTTAGCAAATCATTAACGAACTAACTATATTTTCTATCACCAAATCTTATTTTAAATAAAAAATCTAATCAAATCTAAACTAAATATTTCGTCTCTTTAATGATTGCATTTTTAGAAAAATGTTTCTCATAATAACCTAAGGAGAATATTACCTCTAGATTATTCAATATTTTAATATTTTTTACTTCAATATTTTTTCACTTCTTTTTACGCAATCTAGCGTACTTAAGAAGACCAAAACCTTTCAACTTCTTCATTGGTTTGCGTCATAAATATATTACACTCATAACTTTTTCTCTCTAACATTTTAAACCATTTCTCCTTCATATCTTTCTCTTTCTCTTTTTCTAAACCATACACTTTGTTGATTTGATAATGGCAAACGAAACTGTCTATATGATCTCAGAAATCAATACCCGCAAAAAAGATTGGAACCTAAGAGTGAAGATCTTGCATGTTTGGATTAGAGAGTTTGATTTGTCTGGCCCAAACATGCATCTTATTTTGTGTGATGAAGAGGTAATATCTCAACAATTCTTATATATTGATGATTCTAATTAGTATAGGAATTCAGTTTCGTTTCTAACGTGTTTGTTATTTTAAACTTATCTTCATTATCCTGAAATACACATCAAACTCCATTTGTTTTCAGGGAAACATAATAGAAGCAAGTGTTTCCGGAGAACCCTTAAATGTTTATGCATGGATTAAGCATTTCAAACGTTATTGGTTCTCCCTTAAAGAATTTACTGTGATGTTTGGTCCTTTTCTTAGCCATACCAATCCCCACTTTTATGAGATCTACTTCAACTCAAACACAGAAATGAGACTACTCACTGACTTTCCAAACCACCATCATTTCTTGGTTTTCACTCCAATCGTTGATATCCTAAGTCAAACTGTCTCAGAACGTTACCATATAGGTAAAACATAATATATCTTTTTAGATCATACTATTTTTAACTATTTATTTTTTGAATTTTGTGTTCTTTATAGATGTACTAGGAGTGATTACTTGGGTTGGAAAGATTAACAAGAGATGGTGGGATGGACATTCTTATGAGAAGTCTAGGATGAGGTCAATGGTTCAATTTACGATTAGAAACCAAGAGTAAGTGGCTTTTTGTGATCATCAAAATTTACTCTTTCTACATATCTTAGAGATGTTTGTAAATTGTTTTCAATCTTTCAGGTTTAAAGGGTTGGAGTGTCTAGCTTACGGAGAGTTGGCTGAGGAATTGTCAAGACGATTTTGTAGTGAGCATGAATGACACATTTTTGGAATCCTAAGGTTTTTCCGTATCAAAACATTAGCCCGTGAGTTTAACAGCTTTTGAGGTTTACATTGCATGCAAATATTCATACCTAACAAATTTATACCTAACAATGTACTAACAACCAATTTTTTTTTAAAAGATAACTCATGGCTTACAGCAGAAGAAGGTCTCTCAAATATAGAGTTTGAAGATTATACATTTCCTGAACTCTACCAATTTCTGAATAGGTAATATCGTTTTTAATATATGTTAGTATAAAATATGAGTTCATAATAGTATTTCCTTATTACTAATTTTCATCAATCACTTTTGCCAGGTACCCATTTCCTCTACCACAAAGTTACAACAATGATCACAGGCAAGGCTTTACTCCTTTCTAAGACTCAAACCCATGATTCATTGTTGTTTTGATTTTGTTATTCGGATATTTTGTTTAAGGATGTAGTTGGTATAGATGTTATTAGCAACTTATTTGATAACTTGAAGTTTTTAATCATGTTTTATAAGACCTGTCTATAAACCTTATGTTATGAATCTTATTTATATGCAATGTTTAAATCACAAACCTTACACTCTATTTATTATCAGTGCAATTTTAATAGCATATATGACTTGATGTAAATGTACAATGTTTAAGAATATACCTTAATTTGAAGAGGGCACGATATTGTAGAATAGGGCAAGATCGGTCTCACACTTTTGATCCACATTATCATTCTAACAATATCTACAAAAGTATTGAAAACTAACAAGATCGGTTGTATTTTCACATTCGGGTATTGAAAAGATATGAATAGAACACATCACTCATTTCCCTCTACTAACCTTCAACTCTTTGAGAAAATCTTTCCATTTATTCTTGGAAATATCAATCTGAAAAAGAATTAAACAAGTTAAGAAATTGAATAATATATAATTTTAGTCTTGGCAGGAGTATAAATTAAAAACTTAATTAATTTACTCAGCCACCAATATAGTTTGAATAAGTATTGCTCTTGATTATACAGAACTTATAGCGTTTGTCAAGAACTAATTTGCCCATTTGAAGTGCTTCATATCATCTTCAAGTAACTGAACCTCCAATATACTTTGAAACTGCAATAACAAGTTAAACAAATTTAATTACCCAACAAATATTAATTCGTAAAAGATATTACTGTGGAAGATTTAGTTTTGACTAATTCATTTACAATACTCCTATATCTGCGTTAAATATTTTATATATTTAGATCTAGATAGTACAGAAAGAAACTATTCCATCATAAACGTACAAAATCTTAAATTTAACTTGCAAAATACTCAAAATAGCTTAAAAATCAAACCTATTCCTATATCTGCGAAAAAATCTCAAATCTTATAAATCTTTACTTCATTCGCAATTATGTTTAAGATGTCACTATATGCATGAGATAAGAAAAAAATAGGAAATTTTCCAAAAGCTGTATAAAATTTAAAAGATTTGTTAGCAAATCCCAATGTATCTTGCAAAATATTCACAAAACACCAAAATCTCCGTTAACATCTATATAAATAATAGAATGATCAAAGATTTGCAGAACAACTCTAAAACAATTGATCTCACAACTCTAAAAGAGAAAACAGAAAATGGGTTCCAACGCTGGATTCACACTTCTTAATAATGTGAAACCATACAAAAAAAGCTGGTGAATCCAGGTTAAAGTGGTGCATTGTTGGAAACAATACACATCAGTGGTTGGTGAAACCTTGGAGCTAATATTAGCAGATGAAACAGTAATTTAAATCAATACATATTCCTTTTAGTATTTTGTTTTATCTTTGTTTTGATTCTGAATTTATCATAACTTTTATGTTCTACTTTCACTTCTGTAGAGTGTTAAAATACATGCCTCATGTAAAAAACCATGGTTTTACGTGTTCAAAAAGAGCTTCCTGTTGGAGAATGGAAAGTAATAGAGAACTTCTCTTTAACTCCTGCAACTGGCAATTACCGACTAACAAACCATGTTTACAAGATGAATTTTGTGAGCACTACTTCTATATATCGGTCTTTGGTCAAATCAGGTGACAACTTTTTGTCATTGACCAGTTTTGAACAGATTACAAGTGGTAATCTCAAAACTCAGTTCTTGATTGGTAAATTATATCAACACAAATTATATTTTTTTTTTTGTAAACATCTATAGACTGAAATTTACTTTGTTTGTTTGATAATAGTAAGACTATTCTGTTAATATATATACCAAGTAGTTTATATTTTAAAATCTTTTCACAGTATTATGTTAGTATATTATGTCACCCTTAACTCTTCCGTCCGTTATGATACAGATGTTATTGGTCAAATGGTTGATATGGGTGAACTTGAAACCGTTCAAGTTGGTGGTAAAGACAGGAACAAGGTTCAGTTTTACCTACGAGACACTGAGTAAGTTCCTTATTTACAAATATTCTTGAAATGTGTAAATAATGTTTTTATAATATACTGTTATTATGGTGGTTTAGGGACCAGCGTTTGCCTGTATGTCTATGGGGAAAATTTGCTGATCAAATTACTACTTATTGCGAAAAAGGAGGTTCAGATCAGGTTATTTGTCTACTCAGATTTGCAAAAATCAACTTCTATCGAGGTCAGTAAACTAACAGTTGCTTAACAGAGAATTTTAAATGTATGGTTTCAAGCTAAAACCTGATTTATTTGTCGTTGCGGGAGAACTTCAAATAACCAATGCATTTGATTCATCTGCTCTGCTTATCAACCCTCACATTCCTGAAGTAGATGAGTTTAAGAATAAGTAAGTTAATAAAATATGTATAGAAACGTACATAGTATAGAACCTTTATGATAAATCATTGTTTGTCATATATTCTATTATTTGGTATTTCAACACTAACTAAGATTTTGTTTACATTAAAACATAAGGTTACCCCAAGATGGTCTTGCTCTAGCCATAATTGAAACCAAGAATGAAAAACAACAACTTACGATATCCAAAGAGAGATAAAAGTGGTCTCAACTACCCATCAAATCAGTAGAAGAATTGCTAAATGCCACTGAGGTATGTAGCTTGCAGTTTTTTTGAGTAATTTTTAATTTACTTAAAGTGATTTGTGTACTTTTCAGATTAAAAAATGCAAAGTGATGTGTACCATCTATGCTATTGATACCGACTTTGGTTGGTATTATTTTGGACATAACAAGTGTAATAAAATGGTCCAAAGAATAAAAACCAACGCATCAGTTAAATCAAAACTCGTGAAAACCAATAAACCCATCTTCAAATGTGAAGTTTGTGATGATTTGGTCACTGATGTCTCACCAAGGTATATATTTAACTGTGAAAATTTATTTTAGAAAATATCAGAGTGGTTTATAAGTTTTATCTTTTCGGATTTGTTATTGAAGGTTTAAGTTGCATCTGATGGTCAAAGACGACATAGCAGAAACAAAGTTTATGATACTTGACAAACCTGCAGAGTGAATTGTAACAAAATCTGCTACTTAGCTCCTTAATGGTTCATTTGATGAGGTATGAATGATTACCGTGTAAGCTAATCGCAAATGTGAAAGGAAATATATTAAAACTTTTTTCCAAATAAATACAGATTGAAGATCCTGAGGCATTACCCAAGCATTGAAGGATTTGGTTGGTGCTAATCATCAGTTTTTAGTTTGTATTGAAAAGGAAAATGTTTTCTATGGAGCTGAAACATTCAAGTGTTCAAAAGTTTGGAATGGTCAGGATCTGATAATGTTTGAATCTCATAATGATACAGATAGTCAATTGGACATTGTGGCCTCAATGGTTTCTGGTGACGAGGTAACTGGTCCAGATTAACTTATCAATGTCCCTTATGATAATATTCTAAATCATCTTCCATTGATACCTAGGTTTCACTAATTGGAACTATAAGTCAACCAAGCTCTGGATCATATTTAACACTTTCTTCTAAGCGCTCATTAGAAGATAAAGATGATTTGGATGACCTAAATTCTACATCTAAGAAGCAATGCACAAAGATTATCAAGATCGAGAAAATTGCAGAAGATGAGAAAATGAAAGAAGATACGGCAAGAAAAGATGCTGTGGAGAATAAGAAAGTATGGAAGAAGAGCTCTAGATCTCAGTTCTGTTTTAGCCGAATAATCTATTTGGTCTGTTTTTCGTAGGCATTATTGCAAATCCATATTTCCTGTGTGCCCGCACAATAGACCAATAATCGATTAGAGAGAGTCTTGGGTTGTTGAACTTTTTAATACAAACACAGGAACAGAAGAAGATCTCAAAAAATGAAGGATCGATTACGGAGCTGCACATTTCTTATTACATGAGCGTTTACCTATAGATCTTCATCTGAGATCTATATCCCCACACATAATCAGGCGTAGCATCTGTTTGATCTCGATTTCTTGAATGCGTGATTGCAAATCCAGATTTTCCGACAACAACCAAATATCGATTATTACCCGTTAAAAAAATCATAATCTAGGAATCACACTTTTGAAGAACACTAACCTCTAAGAGCTGGACTTATGCGGTGAGAGATATCGATTGAGTTTCTTCACAAGGGCAATTGTAGATTGATCCAGAGCAATCACGATTCCGATCACATTTCATCTCCGTGTCTTTTTTTTTTTTTGGAAGGAAGATAAACAATTTTCTCCGCGTGAGACAACAAATTTTAAGATGAATTTTTTTTTTGTTGTCTTTATCTATCTCATTTTTTAAGAAACTAAAAATCAAATTGAAAGTTTGGGTAATCTATTTTGTTTTTTCAAGTCCAGGCCCAAAAAACAAAAAACAATTTTTTGAAATAATAACATATCATATTAATAAATTACAATACATAACATATGGGAACATCTAATTTTATAACATAACATATTAAAAATGTTACCTACAAAAAAAATTAGATATCTAAACACTAATATTACCCGTAACCTCTAAACCCATTGCAATAAGTAAACAACTTACGAAAACTAAATCCACAAAGGATTTTTTATGTCTAATTAGGAATTGTTGTGTTTTATATTACGAAAATTATATATACAAAAACAAAGTATTGTTAAACCCAAAATAAATATGTCTCATATTATAATCCGTTCGTCCGCAACACCAATTATACTAAACACAATAAAAACAATATATATTACAAAATTTCATAAACCAAATAAATAAATAATTTCCGTGCGGATTATAATCTAGTATAAATTAAATAAGGAGGGACCTTAGACGTAAGTTCAAAAGGTTAAACCATGATATATGCAAGAGAGGAGAGACCAAACCACATGCATGCACCGCCTAAGCTCTTGGTTGAAGTTTGGGTTTTGAAATTTGATTGGTTTTCGATTCTCAAATGTCAACCCCTTTGTATTGTGAGGCCTAAGCAAAAAAAAAAAAAAAACGAACGGAAAAACCTGTGGGCCTAAGCTGCTTTTGAAACTACTTTTTCCTACCCTAGTTATAGTCGTTAGGGTCTAAGGAAAAAAAACTCTTGGGAAATCTCCACCAAATATACGAAGAGCTTCCTAGAAAGATTTAAATGACATTATCAACTACATGGTTAGATAGAGCCGGTTTTGGGGGCAAGCAAGTTGATGTGTTGCGTTTTTAATTAATTCTAACCCAAGTTTTCAATGGTTTTTCGAGTTTTTTCTGTGTTTTTCAAATCTTTTCGGTGTTTTTCAAATCTTTTCATGTTGAAACACGTTTGGATGAGGTCTTAGGCATCGAGAGCAAGAAATAGACTTAAAACGAGCTAGAAGTGACCATTTGAAGGTTAAATTGATCGATCCCAGCTATGGATGGATCGATCTTCGATCGATCTCATAAAGGATCGATCAATCCTTTTCTTGAGGATTTTCAGGAAGATTTTTGATCGATCGATCCTTACGCAGACCGACCGGTTTGACGACGCAAAAAAAAAGGAAATTTTTATTTTTATTTATTTTGACCCGATTTTATCTAAGATTTTGACCAGAACGTGATTAGATCTATTTATTCTAGTTTTTAACCATTGTGATAGCTGCACTTTCCATTCTAATTCAGACTTTTGGCTTTTTTCACTTTGTACGCTTAGGAGAGACGAATCTCTGACTCAACATCTCTTGAGAAGATTTCGGAACTCCTTTGGATTTCTATTTATTTGATCATGAGTTTCTTTTCATCTCCTTGTTTGTTCTCTGCTTCCATGTTTGTGTAGTTCCATAATTAAGTTTTAGGGTTTTCAAAAGATTTTCCTGAATCACTGAAACGGATCTGCTATAATAGGAAATTACATAGAGTTCTTCATCTATATATTGTTGATATTAAGACTTTGACTAGATTTATCACCAAGTTTATGATCTTAGGATTAATCTATTCATCAAAGGTACTATAGATTTCTTGAAAGAACTTAGATGAGCAAATCATCCTTAGCCAACAAAAGTTGATGCTAAGGCGATTTGTGAACTTATCAAATTTGAACTTTAATGTGTGTCTAGCATTCTAAGGTCAAACGACAATTTAGATACTTAGGTTGAATGGCATAGTATTTAGTGTCATGACAGTGGATTAGCTATGAATTCATGTTTGAGTTCGAGAACGGTTCTTAATATATTCTTTGTTCGATAATTTGTTTAGTGAATTTGATTTCATGCGAATTACCTGAAGACCTAGTGCTTTTCTCATTTGAATTTACATTGTTTTACTTGTCATTCTTAGTTTTTAGAAATTACAAAACCACAAACAATTGTCATTCGTCGTAGATTTATTTTTCTCTTGAATTCTTATAGTGTTATACATTTTGATCCTTGTGGTTTCGAGCTCTATATTACTACAACTTTTGTTCTGCATGCACTTGCAGTAGTTTGAATATGGTTAAACCTGTGTTGCACAAGTTAAGCAGCTACTTGTAGTCTGCATATAATAAATAAAATTTTGGTCACTTTATAGTTGAATATCTTTGAGGTGAGTTAGTTCCGTACATTAATTTGAGGAAAAAAGATGGGAATATTGTCAAAAAAGCATGAACTTACAAATTCTGGCCATTAAAAGCATCAACTATCGAGTCGGCCATTTAAATCATCGTAATTTGTTGACTTCAAAATTAAATCATGAACTTTTGTTGACTCGGCCAAAAAGAGCATAACGTTAAATTCGTTAACGGAACTCATAAACGGTGTTACAACTCCGTTCTAATCTACGGTTTAATAAAATGACTTCTTTCATCTATAATCTAAAATGGGAAATATTGTCAAAAAACATGAATTTACAAATTTTGGCCATTAAAAGCATCAACTATCGAGACGGTCATTTAAATCATCGTAATTTGTTGATTTCAAAATTAAATCATGAATTTTTGTTGACTCGGCCAAAAAGAGCATGAAACTGTTTATGAGTTCTGTTAACGAATTTAACGTTATGCTCTTTTTGGCCGAGTCAACAAAAGTTCATGATTTAATTTTGAAATCAACAAATTACGATGATTTAAATGCCCGACTCAATAATTGATACTTTTAATGCCATAACTTGTAAGTTCATGCTTTTTTGACAATATTCCCGAAAAAGATGCATGGTTGAGTCCAGAGATTTGTACATTAATTCTTTTAGATGTATCTCACGTCTTTAAATTTTTTTTATTTTTTTCAATTTATCAATTCATAGGCCCAAAATTTATGTTTTTCCTTGCGGCCCATTTATTTTCAGGGCTTGAGATAAAAAAAACTCCTGGGAAATCGGAGACCTAACACGTTAGGGTTTTTCCATCTCTCTTACTTATATATCTCTAAATCTCGAATCTCATGGAAATTTCAAAATTGACATGGCAGAGCAACAAAGTAGCAGTTCACCCGTTTCTGTGACGCTTCTGGATCCAGATGTTCTTGAATGTCCCATTTGTTGCGAGCCCCTGAAGATTCCTATATTTCAGGTTTGGTCCTTCTTCCTCATTCAAGAACTGTGATTCACAAATCTATATATATAGTCGTTAAGTTACTAGACTCTCTCTGTCTTTCTCTTATGGCATGTTGATATTTATTTCTCATTGAGGGTTTGTATCACCATAAAAGTAGAGAATGCTTACCACTTTTTTTTCAAGTGACCACACTACTTTTTGTGATTCTGTCTTGCAGTGTGAAAATGGTCATCTAGCTTGTTCGCCGTGCTGCGAAAAAGTTAAGAACATATGCCCGTCCTGTAAATCACCGATTGGGTACAGTCGTTGCAGAGCCATGGAGAGAGTCATTGAAGCAACTAGAGTGTCATGTTCATATGCCAAATACGGGTGTAAAACGATTGTCTCATACCAAAATCTCTCGAGCCATGAGAAGCTGTGTCTTTTCGCACCGTGTTCCTGCCCTGTGAGTGGCTGCAAATATACCACCGGCTCACACAAGGATCTCAAGAACCACGTCAATGTTAAACACAAGGAAGACCTGATTCCTTTTAAGTGGGGCATTCCTTTACGCATTGATCCTAGCCTCCGTGAGAAGATAATCATTCTTAAAGAAGAGAAAGATGGGGAACTTATTCAAGTTCAATGTTGTAAAGGATCGGACGGTGTGTTTGTAAGTATGAGCTGCATTCCACCTTTGGCAACTGAAATGAGATTGTCCTGCTGTCTGAAATTGAGAAGTGACCTACCTTGACAAACACACTGAAGCAGGGATTGACGGTGAAGATAATTCAGAAAATGAGTGAGGAAAAGCCCGAAAGAGGTTTCATGTTGATTCCTTCCTATATATATGCTTTGGTGGATATACCACATGGATATTTTAATCTACCGTAGTCGGTTACAATCTTTGTTCACCTAGCTCAAGAAATGCATAAATAATCCATCAAAACCATGTTTAATCCTCATGATGTTCTGTGAATCGCATAAAATTATCAGTTGAGAACTTGAGATCTTATTTCGCTATGGCATGTTGATTTTTTTTTAATTCTCAACCATTTTATTTAATTCTCGAGAGGTTTTTGGATCAATGAGTTATTGAGTTTCACTACAAAAGTATATAATGATTACCACTTCTTTTTCTCAAGTGAGTGTATCTATGTAATTCAATGAGACTATACAACGATTTGTGTCTGCAGTGTGATAATGGTAAGAACATATGCCCATCCAGTAAATTACCGATTGGGTACAGTGGTTGCAGAACCATAGAGAGAGTCATTGAAGCATCTAGAATGTCATGTCTAAATGACAAATATGGGTGTAAAGAGATAACCTCGTACGGGTATGGGTCTAGTCATGAGAAGCAATCTCTTTACGCATCCTGCCACATGGGTGACTGCAAGTCTTCCGGGTCAGACAAGAATCTCTACAACCACGTCGTGCTAACGCACAATGATGACCTGATCTGTGGGACTTTACTTTTATCATTGATTGGGACCAAAGTAAGAAGATTACCATAATCAGGAAGAGAAAGACAGGGAACTGATTGTAGTTCAAGCTTTTAGCAGACCGCATGTCAGTGTGAGCTGCATTGCACCTTTGGCATCGAGACTGGGAACATTCTCCAGGAGAATTTCTCCTGCACTCTTCAATTTGCACCTTCGAGTGATGAACCACCCGAAGACGGTTTCATGTTTATTTCCCTCGTATATGTTGCCTACAGATGGAAACTTGAATATCGGGATATGTATCAGCCGCGGTCAGATCCATCTCATTCATGCTTGAGAGGTATTCAGCAATGTTGTTTTGTGATTCTATAACGTTGTGCATAAGAAATTTGATTGCAAGAACCACGTCAATGTTAAACACAAGAAAGGCCTGATTCTTTTTAAGTGGGACACTCCTTTAGGCATTGAGTCGCCCTCAGTGAGAAGATAACCATTCTTGGAGAAGAGAAAGATGGGGAACTGATTGTAATTCAACGTTTTAAAGGATCGGACGGTATCTTTGTAAGTGTGAGATGCATTGCACCTTTGGCAACTGAAAAGAGCAGATTCTCCTGGACCTTGAGAAACACACTGAAGCAGATATTGATAGTGATCGAAGGCAATTCAGAAAACGGGTAAGGAACAGCCCGAAGACGATTTTGTGTAGATTCCTTCCTATATGCTGCGTTGGGGATTCACCATCAAGATTTGCATCTGGTGTCGTTGAGTGATAGAGCAAAACCGTAGTTGAGTAACGAATAACAAATGTATATCCGTAGATTCCAATGTTCATTAAACAAAGAAACCTCAAGTTCAATCTTACAAAAATCAGAGAGAAGAATGATTCTTCGTAGAGGAAAGAACAGTATCGGAACAATTACAGAGAGAATTGAGATTGAAGAAGCTAACAAACTTTTAACCACTTTCTGAATGAATCTATTTTCCTTTCTGTTTACTCTTAAACGCTTCCTCTACTCTCCGATGATTCCGAATGAATCTCCTTCGTCGATTCTATCTTCCATCTTGCACCGTACACGTGTCACTTATTCACTATATTGTATTTCCTATATCATTGAGGCCCATATTATTTAAGCTTGAGATATTCAACGACTAATATGCACAATTGGTTCAGGTACATTCATCAAAAATCTGCATAGTTTTGTGGTTCTATAACATTTTGTTTAAGAGATTTTATTTCAAGAACTAATTAATGTGTACATGAAGATAGTTTGATCCTTAAAAAGAGAACTGAACAATTTCATATTTACAACACATGAAACTGGTGTAGTTTTCTAAAATAATATTCTCTTTATAAAAATACTAGGGTGTGATCCGCGCTACACGCGGACGTTGTAAACAATTTTTCTAAACAGTTTTTATTCTCTATTATTTTATTTTTTGAATCTGGTAGTTAATTGAATTGTCTCTATCAACTTAAAAGATGTGTATTTTTTATTTTTTGGTTTATTTTATTAATTTCTTAAATTTATGATTTTATATGTATGTGTTTAGTGGGATAGTACACATTTTTACTTATTTTTTTTCCTTTGTTGGTCAATTTCATGCAATTAGTAGGTTTTTTTAGGGAAAAACTTAACAATTTAAAATTTTATTTGCATAATTTTTGTTTTTTCTTTGGTTTCATTTAAAACCTATTTGTTGAAGCCCTTGTAGAATATGTTTTCCTTTAATATTAAGGAATGAAAGAATTTGGGCTATTTTTAAAATTTTAGTTTTAAGATAATTTTCTGTTTTTTTTATAAATATGTTGGATGTATAGATACAATGCGCGGGCGTGGTCCACATTTTTTTTAATTTTGTTTTGATTGTGTAATAGTATTTTATTTTCTTGGTTTTTGAGTTAATAGAACTGTTTCTAACAGTTTAATATTGGGTGGTTCCTTATTTTATTTTATTTTCTATTTTTATATTATTTTTAATCGTGTTTTTTTAACATCATTCTTTTTAATCGTGTTTCATATTGGATTCTAATTAGGCATGTCAAGCATTTCAAACTTGCCCCGCTAGATCCGCCCAGCGCGGGTTAATTTTTTTGTTCAACCCGCACCCGCCCCGCTTGAATTCGCGGATACCCGCGGATAACCCGCAAATATTTAAATAATATATAATAAAAAACTTAAAATTTCTCGATCCGCACCTGACCCGTACCCGACCGGCGGCGGGTTACACGGGGCGGGACCCGCGGATAATGACTTAAATTAACAACACCGATTTAAGTATATTTTGGATTTTTTGTTTTATGCTTGGGTTTTTTTTTGATTTTTTGGTTTATGTGTGTGTATTTTTTTTTGTTTTTAATGTTTGTTGCTTAGGTTGAAGATGAGGTGGCATCATGAAAAGAGAGCAAAACTAACTTTATATATATAAATTATATAGAGTAAAAGTACAAAGATTAAGGGCCTGTTCTTTTGTTCATCCAATAACTGTGTCCAGATGCATATATGAGATGCAATTCGTTTTTGTCAAATTAAGAACTCCATCTGGATGTAAAATAAAATGCATCCAAAATAATTGGATATTTTGGATGCACTTGAAACTAAAGTTTGGATACACCAAAGTGCATCCAAAATTACAAAAGTCTAAAATACCCTTATTTACAATCAAAACTTAAAATAATTATCCTACAAAAAAATAAAATTTAAATTATTTATATTTTATTATTTTCAACAAAAAAAAATAATGCCATTATAACGAAATCACAAAATTTCAGTAAAACTAAAAAATAGTGTTTCCCATCAAAACCGTAAACTAGAGTTTTCCCGTTAAAACTCCATGATAGCAGTTTCCCACCAAAATCGCAAAATAGCAATTTCCCGCAAAAACCGCAAAATAACAGTTTCCCGCTAAAATCACAAAATAGCGATTTCCCACCAAAACCGCAAAATAGAGTTTTCCTGTAAAAACTTCAAAATAGCTATTTACCGTAAAAATCATAAAATAGCGGTTTTCTGCCAAAACCACAAAATAGCGGTTTCCCACCAAAACCAAGAAATACCGATTTCCCGCCAAAAAGTCAAAATAGTTTTTTCCCGTAAAAACCGCAAAATAAAAGTTTCCCGGAAAAACCACAAACTATCGATTTCCTGCAAAAACCGCAAAATAAAAGTTTCCCGGCAAAACCACAAACCGTCAAAATAAAAGTTTTCCGCTAAAATCGCAAAATAATGATTTCCCGCCAAACCACAAACTATCGATTTTCTGCCAAAACCGCAAAATAGCGATTTTCCGCCAAACCGCGAGATAGCAGTTTCCCGTCAGAACCGCAAAATAGCGATTTCCCGCCAAAACTGCGAAATAGTAGTTTCCCGCCAAAACCGCAAAATAGTGGTTTCTCGTCAAAACTGCGAAATAGCAGTTTCACACCAAAACCGCAAAATAGCGGTTTCCCGCCAAAACCGCAAAAAAGCGATTTCCCGCCAAAACCGCAAAATAGTAATTTTCCGCCAAAACCGCTAAATAGCGGTTTCTCGTCAAAACTGCAAAATAGCTTTCACGCCAAAACCGCAAAATAGCGATTTCCCGCCAAAACCGCAAAATAGCGATTTCTCGCCAAAACCGCGAAATGGCAGGTTCCCGTCAAAACCGCAAAATAGCGGTTTCCCGCCAAACCGCAAAATAGCGGTTTCACGCCAAACCGCAAAATAGCGGTTTCCCGCCAAACCGCAAAATAGCGGTTTCTCGTCAAAACCGAAAAATAGCGGTTTTCCTCCAAAACCGCAAAATATTGATTTCCTGCCAAAACCGCGAAATAGCAGTTTCCCGTCAAAACCGCAAAATAGTGATTTCCCGATAAAACTTCAAAATAGCGATTTTTCTTAAAAACTTGGTTTCTCGTAAAAATGGAGAAATATTGGTTTTCGCCAAAACCATAAAATAACGGTTTTCTGTCAAAATTTGTGAAATAGAGGTTATCGCCAAAACCACAAAAACTAGATTTTTTTATGTATTACTTTTAAAGATTTTTTTATGTTTAACAACAGTTTTAGACTTATTTTGTTTTTTACTACATTAAAACGTTTATTTATTTATTGTTATTTAAAGATTTATACAAAAAATATTTTCTTAAATAAAATTATTTCATTAAAATCAAATTTTATAAGTTATTTAAATATTAATTTAATAATTATTTAGTTGTAAATATATTATAGATTAAATAAATTGTTATAAACATATAATATGTCCTTTTTAGTCATTTGGTTTTAAAATGCATCCAAATAAAATATGCAAACACACAAACAAACATAACTGCATCCAGATATAATTTCTAGATGAAAAAACTAAACACATAAACGAACTGCGTCTAGATGATGCGTCCAGATGCTGCGTCCAGATGCAGTTTCTAGACGCGGCACCTAGATATACAAACGAACAGGGCCTAAGAAATTTATTGTTTTAAAACAATTTAACCAATCATAAAAGAAACAGTATAATACAAAAGTCATAAAACAACAAATATATTTAAATTTTGCATTAAAATGTGATTCTATATTTTTAAACAAAAATATGTTTTTAAAAAAAATATATATTATGAAACAGAGGGAATGATTATACCAAATTTCGATTTAAACATCATGAGGATTAAACAAAAAAGAACTATCTTTGATTGGTTTGATTACCATTTTTTTTGGTCACCCTCTTTGTATTGTAAGGCCTAAGCAAAAAAGAACTCTTAGCCTAAGCTATTTTTTGTCCATCCTACTTTTAGCTGTTTAGGGCCCAAGGACAAAAAAAAAAAAACTCTTTGGAAATCTTCACTTAATTTATTTAGAGCTATTTCCGAGAAAGGTTTAAATGAGCATTATCAACTGCATCTCTAGATTCAGATAAAAACTCTTGGGAAATTGGAGCTTTAAAGCGTTAGGGTTTAGCCATCTCTCTTACTTATATCTCTAAATCTCGAGTCACATGGAAACTTCAAAATTGACATGGCTGAGCAACAAAGTAACAATGCACCCCTTTCCCTGACGCTGCTGGATCCAGATGTTCTTGAATGTCCCATTTGTTGCGAGCCCCTGAAGATTCCTATATTTCAGGTTTGGTCTTTCTTTCTGATTCAAGAATATGATTCACAAATCTTTATAGGGTCGTTGAGTTACTAGACTCTCTCTGTCTTTCTCTTATGGCATGTTGATATTTATTTCTCGTTGAGGTTGTGTATCACTATAAAAGTAGAGAATTAATGCTTACCACTTTTTTTTTCCAATACGTACTGTTAATCCAGAGGATCATTGGAGTTGTTTAAAGGTTGATTAGGGAAGAGAGGTGAGATTTCCGTTAAATAGAACGAGTTAACCACAACTTATAGCAGGCCGGGTATTATGATGAACAGGTCGGGGACTGTATTCTTTTTATTAATGGTGAAAAGAGACGAACGATTTAGATTTACGAACTACTTCCGACGGGAATCCAGTTCGGCGTTCTAAATGGCGCTGCCTTGTTACAAATGAGAGAGACCGGGCCTATTTTTTGTAGAGAATGAGATCCCCTCCTTAATGCACACCAAGGGGTATATATAGTGGGGTTGACTTCCTACTTCCCAGGATTCCGGGACCACGTGGCACCCTCAGCCTATTTCGCGGGTAAGGTGCTCCAGGAGGCGTGTCCCGGTTTTCAAGGTGAGAGGTCATGATGAGCTCGGCGCCATACTTTTGTAGGATATCATACTGTTCGGCCAACTTCCCTCCACGTGTCTTTTTCTCCTTCGCTTACTCTGCAGGGTTGGTGAGACGTCAAGTTGAAACCGTACCTCTATTCGGATAGTGTACTGTTTGACCAACTTCCACGTGTTTTCTTTCCTTTCGACGTCCCTGTTTTGGCGAAGTGTCAGTGCGGACCCGGGGTGCGCCTCTTAAGAGCTCGGGAGTTTCGGATGGAAGAGAGCGCGGGGTTCCAGTTCGGTGATCCCCGGTCAAAGGTTGACGCTATGCTGACCGAATCGAGGAGAGTTTTTTACTAAGATGGGCCTAACTAAATGGGGGTGCTAGGCCCACCTCCAACAATAGTCCCCCCCCAGTTCGGTGGCATGAGGTGAGGCGAATGCATCGAAGTTGATCTGATGCTAGTTCGGTGCATCTTAGGACGGTCCTTTGAGATTTGAGTGGATGAGGGCGGAGTGTTATAGCTTATATTTGAGCCCTTGCTCATACGTGTCGGGTTTCCCGAAGATCCGGAGATTGCCGGCGCGTGCCCATCACGCGGGAGAAAACGAAACTGCGCTTCTTTTTCTGCGTGTACTGCTCACGCGCGGCGTACGAAAGACGCTTCGTGTTTATCGAGGCGTCTCCTGCTTTTGGCGCGGGAAAAACGAAGAGACATCATCATTAGGTTTTTGGGAGGCCGTGTTCCTTTCGACACGTGTCCAGGCGTCGCTTTGTTGTCCCGTTCCTCTATTTAACTCCTCATTCTTCCTTCGGTTAAACCTTTCTGCGCATACTCTCAAGGTAACTCCCTTTCTTCTCTCTGAATTTTTCGATTTCTTTCTGATTTCCTTTCGACTTCGCTTCCGGCTTCGGTTATCGGGATTTCTTCTTCCTCTCTGTGCGATGTCGCCGATACTAGATGAAATTAGGGTTGAGTCTAGCGATGAGTCGGCGTCCTGCGATAACCGCGACGATTCTCCGGGGGAAAGCTCTTCCCCCGATGGTTCCGAACACGCTTCTTCTCAGAATCGAGGCGAGGAGGGCGAAGAACAGCCTGTTCATTCTACTTCGGGGGCCGCTCCGCTGCTTCCCGGGACCCATCATAGGAAAAAGGCGGTGATAAGGTCCTCTTCTGGCATTCATGGTGCTAACCAGGACGGAAGAGGAACCGGGCGTGCGGACGATCGAGGTGGACGTCGAGGTGGTCGCGGTGGAGGAGCACGAGCTGCCAGGGCGAGGAAGTCTCCTTTGGTTCTTTATGAGCGGGGCGGGTCGCCGACCTGGAGCACACCGGAGTCGGTTACCCTGTTGAGGGAGTTATGCGACTTCCCTGCTGCTGCCGAACTCCGACTGCCCAGGCCGGACGAGCGTCCGTGGAATCCTCCGGCGGGCTTCGTCTGCTTGTACGAGGGGTTCTTCCTGAAGTGCGGGCTGCGCCTTCCTCTCCCCGAGCTGCTCGTCCAATACTGTCGGGCGCGGGGTTTGGCTTTCTCGCAGATCTGCCCGTCCACGATTCAAGGGATGATCGTGCTGCTGACCCTGGGGCAGGAGTGTGATGTGGAGGTGACAGTTCCCATGTTCGAGGCTCTCACTCAGCAGAAGGCGAATCCTGGGATCCCGGGGACCTACTATGCTGCTTTTAAACCTGCGGCGAATATCATCGAGGTTAGCAGCTCGGGGTCTAAGGCTAGCAAGCTGTCCAAGGTCGAGGACTGGTCCCGTAGCTACTTCTATATCCGGGCTACCGAAGTGGTTGGACTCGACCCGTCGGCGAGATACACCCGGGATTAGAATTTTTCCCCGGTTAGGGGTTTGTAGATCGAACTGCTTTTCTTTTCTTCGGTTTTGTTCTGACTAATGCTGTTTGTTTTGCTTTCAGGTCCTCACTCTTCTAGGTTCAAGTTGCCGGACTACGCGGGTATTCTTGCTGTGTTTAGGACGGTGGGCGATAGAGATTGGAAATCGTTTACCTCGGGAAGAGTAGCAGCTGCCATGGCCGGAGGTCGGGAATTTTTTATTTATTTATTTTTTTTTTTTGAACCAATCTGACGGCTGGCGTTATTGCAGGTCGATCGCGGTTTGCTAGTCCGCTGTACGTGGATTCGTTTGTTGCGCCGCCTCCGCCCATTGTCGAGATGCCGGTCCGGCGAGAGCCGTCACTGCGGGCCGAGGGAGAGGGGTCCGAGGCTGCTCCTTCGAAGAAGAGGGCGGCCATAACTGCGGGCGGGAGGGTTGGCAAGATGAAGAAGACCGAGGTGGGAGGGTTCTCAGCTCCAGGTCGGGAGGATGTCCGGCCTGAACAGTCAGGTCGCTTGGCCGAGGTCCCTCGCGTCCCGCTTGCTGAGGAGTCCGAGGTTCCTGCTGCCGAGGTATCAGCCGGTGGTGGGGTGGAGGCAGCCCGGACCCTGGTGGACGAAGAGGTCGTAGTTCAGGCGACGGAGGATCGCGACACGATCGTCGTCGTGGAGGATGCCCGGGATCCTGCTGCCGTGCAGGGCGCTGAGCATCGAAGTGATGATGGATGCGGTGCTTCGGAGGGTTCTGATGCTGAGCCTAGGGACTACAGCTTCTACTTCTGTCATGAGGACAGCAACAGTCAGATCATCGTGGATAGGGATGAGTGCGCCGAGCTGGCGCAGGCGATGATGTTCGGGCAAAATCACCTGCACTTCCGGCCATTGGAGATGGCGGAATCCGACGCCTTTCGCGCAGCGGCGCGTTCTGCAGCTCGGGTGAGGTTTTCTTATAGATATAGCTGTTAGTCTATCGGAATTCGTGTATGTCTTTGCTAACAGCTGGTTTGATGCAGACGATGGCTCTTACTGCCTTTCTTGGGGAGGCCTATGAGAAGCAACTTGCCGAGAAGGACGCGTCGCTTAATTATCTGAAGATGCGCCAGGAGGCCAGCGCGCCCAGTCGGTTCTCCTCCGCGGGCTTGAGAAGGAGCTGAGGGACGAGAAGGCCCGATCAGCGGCTATGGAGAAAGAGGTGGCGCGGGTACGAGCCCGGGCTTTAGAAGCGGACCACGTTCAGAACGAACAGGAGGCGGAGAGGGCTCGATCGACTGCTTTGGAAGAGAAGCTCGGGCTTTTGAAGGGGGAAAGGGAAACACTCCGCTCTAGGGTTAAAGGGCTGGAGGGTGCCATTGACCGGGCGAAGGCGGCCGTGGCTGCAGAGAGTGAACGGGTTACGGCAAGGTGGGAGGGGAGGAACCAGAAGTGGACCGCGAAGATGGAGAAGATCTTGGCCCATCTTGCTGGTCGTGACCGGGCTTTAGAGCCTCATTTGCTGTTCAATCAGGTGGTTTGCATAAAGGCGTGCCTCAAGAGAATGGAGGCTGAAGATGGGATGTCGGTGCCGTGGTACCGGTATAAGAAGCTGGACGAGGATGAAAGGATCTACGGAGCCCAACTGGACGAGATCGATTTTCCGTACTTGACCCCGGAAGATTTGGATATCCCTCTAGATCGCACATCTGGCGTTCAGCTCGAGCGACTTATGCCTATCGAGGCCCCTTCGGCTCCGAATCCCCCCTGGGGTCCTTCTGAACCGCCCGTCGCGGACCCGGCCTCAGACGTTCAATCACCAGCTGCTGAAGGTGGTGCTACTGCGCCGGGGGTGACAGTTGAGGGTCGGGTTCCGGGTGCTACCGTGGAGGCTGCCCAAGCAGATCTGCCAGCGCATGACCCGGTCTCGGGTGCTGTCGAAGCTGATCCCGTCGCGCTGCCCGTTGAGACCGTGGTTGGGGAAGAGCGGGTCGAGCAACCTTTTCTTGGTGAACACGGAACCAATATGAGGATGGTGGGCTCGGATGATCTGGATGGTACCCGTGCTGACGGGGGTGAAGATTTACCGGCCGAAGTGCCTCTGTAAAAGCTTGTTTTTGTTTTCTGTTGTTTTTCATCTTTTTTTTTTTTTTTTGGTATCAGAGATTATGCCGTTGGCCATTTATGTAAAATGCCGTACGAGGCCTCCTTTATCTGATAAATGAATTTGGCGTTTGGAATTCCCTTGTTTCTCTTGCAAATGTTTGGTAAAATAGGCCGCAGACCGTATTCTCTTGTTAACACCGTGCGTGCAGGTCATAGACCCTGCCCTTGTGTCTTTGTATCAGGTGCGAGGTATGGCTCAGCTTGAGATACTTAACGCTTGTGTATCTTTATATATTTTCTGTTATTGCGAGGTGTAGCTCGGATTAAGGCACTTAAGGCTTGTGTACCTTCTTTTTTTGGTACGAGTGGCGAGCTCGGCTTTAAGACACTTAGTGCTTGTGTGTCTGGTAGAGGTGCAAGCCTTGAGCTCGGCTTTAGTACTTATAGCTTGTGTACTGTGTGAGTGCGAGTATTGGAGCTTGGCTTTAGCACTTATAGTTTGTGTGCTGGGGAGTGCGAGCATTGGAGCTCGGTCCCCGTTTCTTCTTTCTTGGCTTTGGTCCCCTTTTTTTTTTTTGGGATCTTGAAAAGATTTTATTATATTTATAGCTGAGCCCTGGTTAGGGGTTGCCTACGTACCCTTTAGTGGAAGGGATCAAGCCAATCGTAGTTCGTTTGTTTACAAAGATAGACATCGGAGCGGAGCCCGGGGGCCTAATAGTAGAAGCGTTTTAGGTTTATCGAGTTCCAAAAGCGCGGGATTGCGTCGCCGTTCATCGTGACTAGCTCGTAGACGCCGAGCTTCACGATCTTGGAGATGAGGTAGGGACCTTCCCAATTGGCACCGAGCTTGCCTGCGTTTAGCTCGGCGGTGTTTTTGAAGACCTTGCGCAGAACCAGGTCGCCCTCGGCAAAGAACCTGCCTCGGACCTTCTTGTTGTAATACTTGGAGGCTAGCTGTTGATAGTTCTGGATCCGGAGGAGGGACTGGTCCCGTTGTTCCTCGAGAAAATCCAGCTCGCTCAACTGCACGGCGTCGTTCAGGTCGGCCTGCTGGGTGAGCATAGCGCGGCGAGGAGTGGGGAGCCCGACTTCGGATGGGGCCATCGCTTCCATACCATGAGAGAGACTGAATGGTGTGCGACATGTCGCTGTCCTCGGCGTTGTGCGATGGGACCAGAGAACTCCATCTAGCTCGTCGGCCCAGGAGCCTTTCTTGTCGTTTAGTTGTTTTTTAAGGCCGTCGAAAATGGTCTTGTTGGTGGCTTCGGTTTGTCCGTTTCCTTGTGGATATCTCGGGGTGGACTTACTCAATCTGATCTTCCACTTTGCGCAGAAGTCTTCCAAGAGGACCGACGTGAACTGGGCACCGTTGTCGGTCACGATCTCGTAAGGCAGACCGTACCGGCAGATGATGAACCTCCAGAGGAATTTTCGGACGTCCTCCGCCGTGATCTTGGCGTAAGCTTCGGCTTCAACCCATTTGGTGAAGAAGTCGGTCATCACTAGGATGAAACGCTTTTGATGAGATCGGGGAAGGGGCCCGACTATATTCATGGCCCATCGCATGAATGGGTAGGGTGCCACCGCAGTGGTAAGGAGCTTGGTAGGGCAGTGAATGAGTGGGCCGTGGCGTTGACATTACTCGCACCGGGCCGCGAACTTTTCATAATCCTGAAGCATTGTTGGCCAGTAGTGTCCTTGGTTTCGTATTCTCAGGGCGAGAGCTCGGCCGCTGGAGTGGTTTCCGTCGGCGCCTTCGTGCATCTCTTTCATTACGTCAATGGTTTCTTGCCCGTGGAGGCAGCTGAGCTGGGTCCCCGAGGCGCTCCATCGGAACAGATTGCCGTCCAACATCGTGTATCGGGCGCATTTCTTCCTTAGCCGGCGGGTGGCCCATCGATCTGGGGGGTGGACGCCGTCTGCTATGTACAGTAGTATGTCGACTCGCCAGTATGGTAGTTCGGGCTCGGCTGGAGGTGGTGGTAGATCTTCGGGAGGTGGGACGTCCTCGTCGAGGTCTGCGATCTGGGGATTGATCAGGTAGGCCCCTTTTGGTAGCTCGATGCTAGGGAAGTCGATACTTTCAACCGGGATCACCCGTCGGTGAGCTGGGGCCGAAGTGGAGGCCAATGCTGCGAGGGCGTCTGCGGAAGTGTTATCACCTTGGGGGATTTTCGTCAGGGTGAACTCGGAAAAATCTGCGGCCAAGCCTTGGGTCACCTTGAGGTAAGAATCCATGCGATCATTCTTGGCCTCGTATTCCCCGCTGAATTGATTGGCGACGAGCTGGGAGTCGCAGTAGGCTCGGATTTTCTTCGCGCCGACCACCTTTGCCAGGCGCAGGCCGGCAATCAGAGCTTCGTATTCGGCGTCGTTGTTTGACGCTGGGAAGGCCAGACGGAAAGACTGCTCGAGGATCTCCTTGGTCGGGGACTCGAGGCGTATGCCGATGCCGGAGCCGTGTTTGGAAGCCGACTCGTCGACATGCAGGCTCCAAACTTCGGGGACTTCGTCGATCGTTAGCTCGGGTACCAATTCAACTAGGAAATCGGCCAGAACTTGAGATTTGACCGCGGTCCGCCCTCGATACTCGATCTCATACTCGCTCAGCTCAACTGCCCACTTCATTATTCGGCCAGATTGGTTTGGGCTGTGGAGGATGGTTCTGAGGGGGTAGGTGCTTAGGACGGCGATCGTGTGGGATTGAAAATTAGGCCAGAGTTTTCTGGCTGCGACGACTACCGCCAGGGCGAGTTTCTCCAAAGTTGGGTACCTGCTCTCCGCGTCGTCTAGAGATTTACTGATGTAAGAAATGGGCTTTTGGTCACCCCGGTCTTCTCGTACTAGTGCCCCGCTGACCGCCGATGCAGACACGGCGATATAGAGGTAGAGGGTTTCGCCTTCTTCGGGTTTGGACAGGACGGGAGGAGTGGATATGTACTCCTTTAGATGCTGGAAGGCTCTCTCGCACTTGTCGTCCCACTCGAATCGTTTGTTAGCTCGGAGCAATTGATAGAATGGTAGACATCTGTCGGTTGAGCGGGAAATAAACCGGTTAAGCGCGGCGATTCTCCCGGTGAATCGCTGTACTTGGCGCGTGCTTTCTGGGGATTTGAGGTCGGCGATGGCTCGGATCTGCTTGGGGTTAGCTTCGATCCCGCGCTGGGTGATGATATATCCGAGGAATTCGCCCGACGTGACGCCGAAAGAACACTTGGCTGGGTTCAGCTTCATATTGTATTCGTTCAACGTCCGGAAGCAGGATCGGAGGTGAGTGACGTGGTCGGTCACTACTAGGGACTTTACCAGCATGTCGTCTATGTATACTTCCATAGTGCGGCCGATTTGATCGGCGAACATCTGGTTGACGAGCCGTTGGTAGGTGGCTCCGGCATTTTTGAGTCTGAAGGGCATCACCTTGTAGCAGTAGATCCCTCGGTCCGTGATGAACGCGGTTTTCTCCTGGTCGTCAGGATGCATAGGGATCTGGTTGTACCGCGAGAAGGCATCCATAAAAGAGAGCAACTCGTTCCCGGCGGTCGCTTCGACGACTTGGTCGATTCGGGGGAGGGGAAAGCTGTCTTTTGGGCACGCCTTGTTGAGGTCGGTGAAATCTACGCAGACCCTCCATTTCCCGCTCTTTTTCCGGACTACTACCAGCCAGTCCGGGTATTTGACCTCGGCGATTGAGCCGGCTGCGGTTAGCCTTTCTACCTCGTCATTGACGGCCTGTGCTCGCTCGGGGCCTAGCTTTCGCCGCTTCTACTTGATCGGTCTGAAGGTCGGGTCCACGTTGAGCTCATGGCTGCACGTCGTCGGGTCGATGCCGGGCATATCGCCGGTTGACCAGGCGAAGGTGGAGACGTTCTGCCCCAGGAACTCGACCAGTTCTTTCTTGATGCTCTCTTCAAGGTCGGTTCCGATGCCAACGCAACGGGTGGGGTCGCGCAGATCGATGTTGATCTGGGCGATGAGGTCCCGACCTGGGAGATCCTGGGTATTTGGCTCACCGGGCTGATGCGCGTTGATGGTCAAGCAGGCCGGCGCGGCGTGACACAGTTTATGCTCAATGGCGAAACAGGCGCCAGAGACCCTCTGGTTGCTCCTAAGAGTATACGTCCCGGCCTGGTTGGGGAACTTGAGGCATTGATGGTACGTCGAAGTGACCGCCTTCATCGAGTGCAGCCAAGGGGTTCCGAGAATGATGTTGTAGATCGGGGTGGTATCGAAGACCACAAACTTGACGATTTTTGTGACCCGGCCTACGTAGACCGGTAATTCGATGGTGCCGATTCCGTTGACGGTGTCTCCGGCGAAGCCGGTTAACGGGATGGAGTGCGGTTTGATTGCGGCTCCGTTTAGATTCATCCTAGCGAGGGTATCTTTGAAGATGAGATCGACCGAGCTGCCCGTATCGACGAGGACCCGGTTAACGTCGCAGTCGGCTACACGGACTTGTACGACAAGGGGGTCATTGTGGGGTTGGTGGACCCCGGCCGCGTCGGTCTCGGTGAAACATATCCCCTTTTTACTTGTGTCCTGCGCATCGATCTCCGGGCCAGAGTGCCATTTCAGGGAGGCGTCGGTCTTCCTCTCATGACGTTTGATGGACCGTACTGAATCGTTACACGAGAGGAGGCCTCCCATGATCATCCCTATCAAAGTCCGCGCCGGGGGAGGCGACCTGCCCCTTTCCTGGTCTCGCGAGGGGGATCGCCGGCGACGATCGTCGTTCTGAGCGCGGTTATCAGACCTAGCCCGGCTGTCCTCGTGGCCTCGATTATCGCGCGGTTGGATTCGATCGCTGTCCCGGGCTCGCGGACGCAGCCGCTCTGGTACGTGGATTTCCCCCCCTTTGGAATTGATTCAGCAGGACTTCGTGGAGTGCGCGACATTGTGAGGTCGAATGCCCCTTTCTCTGGTGAAAGTCGCAGAAGGTCGTCCTGTCGTACTGCTCATATGGTCGGGGCTTTTGTCTTTTGGCTCGTCGGGACGCCGATCCTGCTGGTTGGGGTCTCGCACATACTTGTTCCAGGGCAATTTTGACGCGGGGTTGGGGAGAATAGCGGGGTCGCGCATATGGAGGACGGCGGGCGATTCGTTAACGAGGAATGCGGCGGCCTGCTTTCCTTTGCTGCGTTGATATTCGTTATCGTAGTGTTGACGAGGCTCTTGATACCTTTCTTGGGGTCACTCTTTTGGGACTGGGGCCTTGTGCGAGGCGCTGTTCTTTGACTCGGCTGCCTTTTCCTCCTCGAGCTCAACGAAGAGCCCGGCGCGGTGTAAAGCGTCTTCCAACGAGCACGGTTTGTTGAGCTTCATGTCGTCCTTGATGGCCTAATCTGCCCGCAGGCCCTTCCTCAGAGCGGGGAGCGCTGACTCGTCCGTCACGTTGCTTTGTGAGTCCGTGACTTTGAAGCGCTGTATGAAAGATCTGAGCGACTCCTTTGCTCCTTGGTTCAATGCCCAGAGGTCTGCGCTGGATGCGGACTGTCTGATGTAGATGGAGTAGTGCTCGAGGAAGGTGGTCGAAAGGTCTCTGAAGCTGTCTATGGAGTGTGTCTTTAGCCGAGAGAACCATGTGAGGGCCGGGCCGGTGAGGTTCTCTACGAAGAGCTGGCAGTGGGCGGCTTCACGCTCGTCCGGGGAGAAGTGGACGCGGCCCATGGCGATGGTGAACGCCGTTAGATACTGGGCCGGGTCGGTGTTGCCCGCGTAGGGCTGGAGTTTGAGCTTTCCGAGATGCTGGAGCGGGACGGAGGAGATCCGGCGAGTGAACGGCGTGTTTTGCGTCTCTCTGAGGACGCGATCTATTTCTGGGACCGCGCTGGTGGCCTGATAGATTTTGGAGGACATCGCACGGATTGTTTCCTTCATGGCCTCAAATTCGGCGTCCCTGACGCGCTCCGAGCTAGATCGTTGAAGATGAGCTTCGCCACCCGGGGAGCTGCCTGTTGCCGGGACGAAACGTCCGCCCGGACCTTTGGACCCTGACGGCGAGTCACCGAATAGGTTTCTCCGGGTGCGCGGGGTATCTCCCCGAGAAGCTGGTTCTCTGAGGTGGACGCCGGGGGATCCGGTGTTGTCTGATCGGTCACGGGAGGCTTCTAGTGTGGCAAACCGTTGATCGGTAACTCGCGTAAGCTCGTATGTTCTGGCGAGCAGGGTCTGCATTATGGCGGACAGAGTGGGCTGGTCTTCCGGCTGCCCGACCGGCGTTCGGGGCGTGTTTTGGGTGGCGGAGCCGTCAAGAGGAGTGGGCGCCGGAGCCGGGGGTGGAGTTCCGGGGGACTGCTCATGAGGGGTTGGTTGGTCGGTCGTCGCCTGAGCTGATGGTGGGGCGGCCGCTGTTGCTTGAGTCGACGGCGAGGCCGTTGTTTGGGCCGGGAACTCCTGCTCTGATAATACTCTTGGAGGCGGGATCGCCATTGCTGTTGCGGCTGATATCGTGGTTGAACTGCTCCTTGCGTATAGAAAAATCTCCAAACCCCCTCCTTCTAGCGCCAATTGTTAATCCAGAGGATCATTGGAGTTGTTTAAAGGTTGATTAGGGGAGAGAGGTGAGATTTCTGTTAAATAGAACGAGTTAACCACAACTTATAGCAGGCCGGGTATTATAATGAACAGGTCGGGGACCGTATTCTTTTTATTAATGGTGAAAAGAGACGAACGATTTAGATTTACGAACTACTTCCGACGGGAATCCAGTTCGGCGTTCTAAATGGCGCTGCCTTGTTACAAATGAGAGAGACCGTGCCTATTTTTTGTAGAGAATGAGATCCCCTCCTTAATGCACACCAAGGGGTATATATAGTGGGGGTTGACTTCCTACTTCCCAGGATTCCGGGACCACGTGGCACCTTCAGCCTGTTTCGCGGGTAAGGTGCTCCAAGAGGCGTGTCCCGGTTTTCAAGGTGAGAGGTCATGATGAGCTCGGCGCCATACTTTTGTAGGATAGCATACTGTTCGGCTAACTTCCCTCCACGTGTCTTTTTCTCCTTCGCTTACTCTGCAGGGTTGGTGAGACGTCAAGTTAAAACCGTACCTCTATTCGGATAGTATACTGTTTGACCAACTTCCACGTGTCTTCTTTCCTTTCGACGTCCCTGTTTTGGCGAAGTGTCAGTGCGGACCCGGGGTGCGCCTCTTAAGAGCTCGAGAGTTTCGGATGGAAGCGAGCGCGGGGTTCCAGTTCGGTGATCCCCGGTCAAAGGTTGACGCTATGCTGACCGAATCGAGGAGGGCTTTTTACTAAGATGGGCCTAACTAAATGGGGGTGATAGGCCCACCTCCAACACGTACAACTGTTTGTGATTCTGTCTTGCAGTGTGAAAATGGTCATCTTGCTTGTTCTCCGTGCTGCAAAAAAGTTCAGAAATTATGCCCGTCCTGTAAATTACCAATTGGGTACAGTCGTTGCAGAGCCATGGAGAGAATCATTGAAGCATCTAGAGTGTCATGTCTAAATGCCAAATACGGGTGTAAAGAGATGCCATCATACCAAAATCGCTCGAGCCATGAGAAGAAGTGTTTTTTCACACCGTGTTCCTGCCCCGTGCGTGACTGCAACTATACAAGCTCACACAAGGATCTCAAGAACCACGTCAATGTTGAACACAAGGAAGGCCTGATTCTTTTTAATTGGGACATTCCTTTAGACATTGAGCCTAGCCTCCTCAGTGAGAAGATAACCATTCTTAGGGAAGAGAAATATGGGGAACTGATTGCAATTCAAGGTTTTAAAGGAACGGACGGTTTGTTTATAAGTGTGAGCTGCATTGCACCTATGGCAACTGAAATGGGCAGATTGTCCTGCAGTCTGGAATTGAGATCCTTGACAAACACACTGAAGCAGATATTGATCTTGAAGGGAATTCAGAAAATGAGCGAGGAACAGCCCAAAGACGATTTCATGTTGATTCCTTCCTATATGCTTAGGATGACATACTCCCTGGAGATTTGCATCAGCCGTATAGTTGGCTCCAATCTTTTTTAGCTTGATATTTATCAAGGACTAATATGCACAATTGGTTGAGGTAGTTAATGTACATTAATTGAAACGTTCATAGTTTTTTATTCTATAACATTGTGCTTAAGATATTTTAATTTTCAAGAACTAATTGACGTAGTTGAAAAAAGAGAACTGAAACAATTTCATATTTACAACACAACAAAAGACCATATAAGTTTTTGTTTTGGGATTACGACTTTCATAGTCAAGAATATAGCAAGAGCAAACTATATATGTCGTGTAAATTGCAGAGCCATGTATGGGATTGCACCTTTGACACTAGGCGATACACTCTGAAATTTGCAGCCTTCGG
This sequence comes from Eutrema japonicum, assembly GCA_030161315.1. Taxonomy (NCBI): domain Eukaryota; kingdom Viridiplantae; phylum Streptophyta; class Magnoliopsida; order Brassicales; family Brassicaceae; genus Eutrema; species Eutrema japonicum. The sequence goes on from BSQW01000011.1 coordinate 48,485,426, forward strand.
AATGTGAGGGATGAACAACGTTTTCATGTATGCACAAGAGGAGTAGCCTCCAAGTACATCTTTTTACATTATCTTGAATAAATATTCTATATTTTATATATTTTAACACTATAGTAGTCCTTTTGCTCAGTCAATTACGTTAACACATGTCGTGGGTTTAGTTGGGAGGTTGTAAGGAATACTAGTTGAATTAGTTCTCAACTCTGCCCTTTTAAGTACACCAAAACACAGCATAGAATTAGAAAGTACCTCTCTGGTCTAAAAGTTCCAAATCTTTTTAAACTTTTAAGTGACTGATTGATAACTCCAACATTGTTCATGTCAGAAATCCAAAAGAGCCTGAGTCTGTTGCAGAGTATGTATCTTGATTTTGTTGAACATAATCCTGATTTTTCATGTTCATCTTTCTTGTTATTTTCTGTTTCCGTTTTGTTTAATAATCAATTAATCTTGCCGGTTTTGATGAAAAAGAACGTAGAGCATTGTTGATAAAGAGTTTGGTGAGGTCCAAGCTACCATCGGCCCCGGAAGAGGCAACGGTTTCCCTTCATTCTGAAGATGGAAAAAAAGCTGTCAAAGAAGACTCGACCAGAGATTATCGTGTCTCTGTGACGCTGCTGGATCAAGATGTTCTTGAATGCCCCATTTGCTGCGAACCCTTGAAGATTCCTATATTTCAGGTTTGAAGCATTGTGATTTACAATTATTGTATTACATAATCCGTTGATTGCAACTGTTGGCGGCTGATGTAGTTTGGTAAGATTGAAGACATTAGCAGAAGAAAACAAAGAATCTGAAGATAGCACCAAGAGATGTGGCTTTTGTATAGTCAAAATTTCTTTGCTAGTTTTTTTTTTCAATCAATGCAACTAAAGTAGTAATACAACTAGTGTGGTTCTGATTGCAGTGTGATAATGGTCATCTAGCTTGTTCTTTGTGCTGCAACAAAGTTAAGAACATATGCCCTTCCTGTACACTACCGATTGGGTACAGTCGTTGCAGAGCCATGGAGAAAGTTATAGAAGCATCTAGAGTGTCATGCTCAAACGCCAAATATGGATGTAAAGAGAATATCTCATATGGAAATCAATCAATCCATGAAAAGTTGTGTGTTTTCAACCCATTTTCTTGCCCCATGCGTGACTGCAACTATACCAGCTCATACAATGATCTCAAGAACCACGTCAATGTTGAACACAAGGGAGACCTGGTTCTTTTTGCGTGGGACACTCCTTTAATCATTAAGTTTAATCTCGGTAAGAAGCTTACCATTCTTAAAGAAAAGAAAGACGGGAAACTGATTGTAGTTCAAGGTTTTGACGGATCGCACGGTATGTTTGTAAGTGTGAGCTGCATTGCACCTTTGGTACCTGAAAGTGAAATGGTCAGATTGTCCTGCAGTCTGACTTTGAGAGGATTAAATTACAGACTAAAGCATAAATTGATGATGGTGGATATAATTCAGAAAATGAGTGATGAACAACCTGAATACGGTTTCATGTTGATTCCCTCGTATATGTTGCCTAGTGATGGGAACTTGAAGATGGGGATTTGTATCAGCCGCGGCAAGGTCCATCTTGTTCATAAGTGAGAAGTATTCAAAAAAATGTGCATTGTTTTGTGATTCTATAACGTTGTGCATAAGAAATATGATTTCAAGAACCAATTAGTGTACCTGAACACAGTGTGATCCTCAAAAGATAACTGAACATTCACATATTTACAACAAACTATCTATTTATATGCCCTGAAGGCAAATTGCTAAACTCTTAAAGCTAAGATACTGAATCCAACTTCGCTTTTTGGTTCACAAGACTTACTTTAAAAGGCAAAAACACTTGAAGATACATATACATACATAGATGATCTAGTGGCTAGCAGTTCCGCTTTCGCTACCACTGTTTCTGCTTTTGCTGCTGCTACTTCCGCTACCACTACTCTCAGCTCCGCTTTCACTGCTCTCGCTTTCTCTACCGCTGCTTGAACTTGAACTCTTTCGCTCCTCCTCTCTCGCTTCTGCAATTACTTGCGCCCTGAGCGCTTCTGCTGCGTTAAGACCCTTGAAGGATTCATCATCATTGATATCAACATCAGCAATCTCATCATCTTCCATTTCAGCAGGATGCGGAAGATTAATGTCAATGTCAAGGCCACCAGTACGAAATTCCTTTGTCGATGTAATTTCTTTTCTTGCTGATTGTTGGCCATCATTGTCATTATCATCATCATCGATGTTGACATCCTCCTCGGATTCATAGACAATAGGGTTAGGAGCAGACAAATATGGATCCTCTTCGTTTTCATGTTCTGTGACAGGTACACAAAATGTAATTAACTTCCAAACATACCAACATAATATATGCACATACACTAAAACACCACACATACATACATACACAATAATGTAAATGAAACATGCCAAAGTAGAAATCTGTATACCTAAGCTAACAGGATTGTTGATGTCAATCTCTGCCACCTTAACCTGCAACATTGAAGGAAAAAAAAAACACAAAAGCTCGGTGTTACTTCTCGAAAACCGTTTCGTTAACAAGCGAAACATCGAGCAGCAATGAGATAGACTTCTCTTATACCGGTTTAACCATGTTTGCAACAGGAGGAACAACATTTGCTGCTCTACTAAAAGGTTGTGAATACAATTCTGTAATCGAAGCTGCAGCAGATTCGCCGGGAACACGTTGGTATTTTAAACATTTAACTGCTCGGTGAAGCTTCTCTAATCGAACTGTTTCGCCATCAAAGAAGAAAATTGCATCTTTGTCTTTATCATTGTATTCCTCACTAACACCATCAAAGCTAACTTTTGGTTTACCAATTTGATTGTTCTGAAACTCCAAAGTAACCTTATTATCATTGCTCTTTCGAAACGATCCTGGTTTGGTATTATCAATCGACGCCGGTTTAAACTCATCTTCAAAAATTCAACAAGAGAAATGAAGAGCGTAAACACACAAAAAATCCAGAAATCTCTACAAAATATCATAAAATTTAGTAGAAATTTCTTGGAAACACAACAAATTCGACAAATTTAAACTATTTTTTTTACTTACATCGTAAAGTGCAGAATCTGGGAGAATTATATGAGTGACCATCGCTGAGTAGAGATGGCCCTAACGTGATATTGTACCAGCGATTTGGCTCTGGTGCGATGCTTGGCTCTTCATTGAGATTGTTCATTTCTTCATACAAAAATTAAAAACAACTAAAAATCCTGAATCTTGATGAAATTGAGAAAACCCCCAAATTCTAGGGTTCATGTTTGATTTTCGAATTCGAAGAAACTACATTCTTTCACGTTAAATGGGCTTTGAGGATATATGCTCGAAACGGCCCATTTGAGCTCAATAAGATATAATTGGCCCGTTCGTTTTTGAACTTGCGTTTGAGTTTCCGTTCGATTCGGTTATTTTGGGTTAGGACATCGGTTAACGATTTTTTATTTTTAAACGCCGATTGGAACATTAATTTAATGAGTTTTAAATCTTGACAGAGTCTTGATGAAGTAATCACTGAGTTGTGTGAAGAACCTTCAGCTAAAACAGAGACTTTGAGTTTCTCTTTCAAACTAAGAGCTCTTCTCTTCATCTCATGCCCTTCATCATCAACCATTAACCTCTTCACGGCTCATTCGACCGTTTTTCTCTCGAGTTCACCCTCAACTTGAATCCCTACTTTCCACACACATTCCAAGTACCTTGCATTTCCCTTCTGATCAGTGATAAAAAGCCTACATATCATTGGAACTCCTTCACCGAGGTTTTCTAGAGTCGAGTTCCATCCACAATGGCTCCAAAACGCTCCAACCGCAGGATGTGCAAGCACTTGTGTTGGTCTTATATGTCTTGAGATTTCACCATGTGGGATAAACACATGGCTTTGGGCTTTGGTTTCTCACCAAGCTCATGTTGTGTAAAAAGCAAAGAAATGCTTTTGCCTTTATGCCAAATGTGTGGTTGTACGTAGTTACAACCTTATCTACTCACACCTTATCTTCTTCAAGACAAGAGATAGAAACAAGAGATCTAAGATCTAAGAACAGAGAGCAAGAAGTTTAGATCTAAAGAGGAGAGAAATAGAGAAGAGCTTTGGTGATAGAGGGAAGGGTGGAGTCTTTTGGCTCCTTCCCTAAAAGCTCACCTCCTTTTGGTTGGTTGAGTTTGGTTGTGGAGAGACAAGGTGTGTCTCAGGATATACAACCAAACCGTGGCTCTTGGATAGTAGTGCAAAGGAGAGGAAGACGCCATAAAGCTCTTTCTTGGTGAGCATCATTGGGTTTCTTGGGTGTTGAAGAAGCTGTTGAGACATGAGAGTCTCTGTTGGAACAGAAGCCATATCCCTTTGGTGAGTGACACGAATCTGAGAAGGAAAGGGGTTGTAAGACCCATTCCGGTCCTACTATGAAGTCTCTCTCACAGCAACTCAAAGAACAAGAAGAACCAGTTCTGAAGCACCTTCAAAGGGAGTATTTGAGGCGGTTTTCTAAGGTTAGAGTTGGTAAGGGCTTGTTAGTGACTAAGTGTAGATCGGTTAGATCCTTACTGTCACTAAAAGCATGTTCTTGAGCTAGTTAAGTAGTGTGAACCACTTGTATAGCTCGGAGTTATGTCATGTAACTGAGCGAGAGAGTGAGAGAGACGTGCTGGAACATGTATTATGATGATGGAACATAATGGATGCAGTTGAGGGACATAACTTTCCCTCCCCTGAGACGTAGCCAATTTGGTGAACTCAGGGTGAACAAATGCTTTGTGTCATTCTGTTACTTGCTTATATCGTTTGTTAAATTCGAGAATCACATGGTCGCGGGTGAGTTCGGGTATGCGAATCTCAACAGATTGGTATCAGAGCGAAGGTTCAGGGATTCACGGATTTAATGGCGAAGGAATGAGCTAAAGGAAAGAGATGGTAGTGGTTGTTTGTGGCTGGAGTTGTACAAGTTGAAGGAGGAATGATTCACAGCAGAAAGTTGAATCGGAGGAGACGATTTCAAGGCTATGAAATCAGGTTGTCTCTAAGTCCTTCAAGGGTACTAGAATCTGTCACAAGTGGAAGTGTTCCAAGCACAAGATAGTAAAAGTCAGAGATAGAAGCATGAGGCATATGATCAAAGATGGGTGTTCTTGATTAATGTTGAAGAAACCGGTTAGAGTTGGTGTAAGTTGAAGGTCTTTCACAAGTATCAGCTGGTTTATGATTCTGAAAAGCATGAGTACAAGTTCTGTGTCTCAAGGTTAAAAATCAGAATCAAAGCATCAACTTCAAGACTCAAATTATGTGAGACATCATGTCTGATTCCGCTGCAATCACAAGGTTTTGTGATGTTATCTATTGAAGTTTCAGGTTTGCCCAAGTTCTGCATGTTTTGATGGAATTGGAAGCTTGTTGGAACACAAAGGTCATGTGCTGGTTTTGCAAGAGATTGGCCAAGATTCAGTGATGGTTTTTTCAGGTTGTGTTTTGGTTAAATCAGCTTGGTAAGTTCAGTTGTAGGTGGTGTTCAAGCTTGGTTATTATTCCAGCCTCGGTTACTCATAAAATTCATGGAACTAAGGGACGCCTTAGAACCTTGAATCTTATTTGTTTTATGGTTGGTTGAATATCAATTGGGTATTCTGGGTTCAGCCTAAGAGGAGTTGCAGAATGGTTTGATGCAAGGTTATGGAATCTTCATTGGTTTGGCTGAGTTTTGAAAAAGGTTTATGATGCGGGTTTGTCTCTGTGTGTAGCTGTTAGTTCTTGGGAATATGATGACTCTGCAGTTGTTGGATCATCAAAGAACGTGATGCTACATGGCTGCTATTTTCAGAGGGAATGCAGCAAAGTTTGCAAGTATGTTGTTTGGCATAAGCTAGACAGTGTACCAGCTCTTGTTTCAAGAAGTGTAAGCTCTTGACAAGGTGGCAGTAGCCAAGGTTCGGGTTTTGTGTAGATTTGTGTTAAGTTTAACACATGGTAAAGTCTGTTGGAACAAATCTGGGAGAACGAAAGGTTCTTATCTCGGGTGGGGTAATATGGTTTTCTCAGAGATTATCTTGTATTGAGTCAGAACTTCAAACAAAGAAGAAGAATCTGATGGTCTTAAAGCTAAAGGAATTGAAGGTGTCATGTTTTCATGAGGAATATCTCTCAATGTTATATGCAACAAGATATACTATGATGTTGTATCAAAAGTCTTCCAAGCAAGGAGTGTTAGGCGGCGTGTTCTGTTTAGTTTAACGGCGGTACAAGATAAGTATGAGTTGTATGATTGGCTGCAAGAGTACAAGGTTTGTTATCTATGAGATTGAGGTAATGTTTGATGGCGTATCAGTCTAATTTGAAGCATCATCATAACATGAAGAATGCTCCATATAGAGTGAGGACAAGGTTGCTGGAAAAGGAGAAGTTTCTTGGTGGTTCTTCGGATACAAATGGATCAGTTGTAGTGGCTGCAGGAAGAAAGAAGATGTGTCATAAGGTCTGGCATACTTTCTCAAGCAAGAAGCCACGATAATTCATTCTGATACATGGGAATGGGTAAGTAGATCAAAGATACAGGGAAGAGTGCACTACAAGAAAACAAGCAATTTGCAACGAACGATATCGTTGTAAAATCGTTGCAAAAGAGGGTTTGCATCGAATTTGCGACGAAAATGATATCGTTGTTAACTGATCGTCGCAAACAACAAATCGTCGTAAATTCGTCGCAAAAGTACGAGGGAAAACACTTCGTCGCTAAATCGTCGCTAAATGTTCGTCGTAAAATCGTCGTAAATGTTACATTGAAATTACGACGAATATGAATACGTCGTAAAATCGTTGCTAATTCGAAGGAAAATCTGGCATTGTAAAATCGATGGAAAAAATTATCGTCGTTAATTCGTTGCAAAGAAATCGTCGTAAAATCGTGGCTAAATAATCGTCGCAACATCGTTGCTAATAAATCGTCCTAAAATCGTGGCTAAATAATCGTCGCAATATCGTTGCTAATAAATCGTCGTATAATCGTTGTAAATAGCCACGATTTTATAACGATTATTTAGCAACGAATTACCATCGAATCACCGACTATTCTATATATGATTTTTATTATTATTAAGTTTAAAATTTTATTAATTTCGAAATTATAAAATAAAAATTTTAAAAATATTATATAATATAATTTTATTAAAAAGAAAATATAATAATCTGTTACAAAAAAAAAAACCAAAATTAGAATTCGAAATCCTAAATCTAAATAACTATATCGTAATCGTCGAGATTGACATCGTCTTCGGGACGTCTCGACGAACCGGATGTGCCTGCCGCTGCCTCTGCCTCTGCCGCTGCCGCTGCATCTGCCTCTGCTCGGAGTCTTCGCTTTTCCCGTAGCATAGCCTGCATTGTCGGGTTCCCTGTTGCCAAGATGTCGAAGAGTTCGTCATTCTGCGTAGCATCCAGTTCAACCCGCTGCTGAAGACTCGCAATCTTCGCCTGATATGCCTGAGACCGAGTAGCCTCGGTCTCAACCCGCTCCTGAAGACTCGTAATCGTGGCACGTAACACGACTGGATCATCTTCTGGCAATCGGCGTCGCGGAGCATATGAAGAAGCAGCCGAGACATCTCGAATAGATCCCATCCCGACAACCTTCCCCTTTCTCTTAGGGGCAACCTATATTTAAATTTTTCATTTAGAAATTTTTAAAAAATCAAAAACTAAAAATTAATAAAGAGTAACTATTCTATATATATACCTGCTCGAAGATCCGGTCAATATCGGGTGTGGTCAACCCTCCAGACATGACCGACGAACCACCGGAAGAGAGCTGTTGAGAGAGTTGTGTCTCTCGATCGGTGACTCTGGAAGTCACCTCATTGAAGATGTGCTCGGCAGTCTCGGAAACAAAGGAACCATCCTTCTTCCGGTGCGTCCGCTCAAAAACCCTGGTCAACGGAGGGAGTACACCTCCTTCTTCGGCGGCCTAAAGAAAAAAACTATGTTATTGGCAACGTAAATTAAATAAATTAATTTAAATAAATTTAATTACCATCTGTAGACGAACACCCGCAAAAGGTGTTTGCCCAGCTGTATGAGGCAGAGCCTTGAGTCGCCCGTCCGAATCAACGGTGTTGCGGGAAGCCGAACACTTCTCAGCAATGATGATGGACTTCGGTTCCAGCCAATACCGCACCAAGCCGTCCCAAACAGCTTTATCCATGTGGAGGGGCTTTGCTTCATCGCCATCCTTCTTCCATGCTTTCTTCCACTCCCCAACCACGCCTTGGATACGAAACTTTACCCTCTCGAGAAATAAAGTTTTAACCTCCTCATGAATAGAAATATCCCAATGATATTTTTGCTGCACGAGAAACAAAAATAATTACACATTTTATAAAATTAAATTAAATATATATTTAAATATAATTAAAATAATTAAGAGAAAAAAAAATATTTTTTCCATACGTACCGCAAACATCTTGAACCATGTGTCCTTGACGTGTTGAGGAAGCTGGGAAAAATTGGTATGCGGCTCGACAAAATAAGACTTGATGATGTCGGAAACGGTGCGTCCAACTTTGGATTCAACTCCAAACCTGAAACAAAAAATTGTAAAATTTTGAATTGTTAGAAATAAATATAAATATGTAATAATAAATGTAAAAAATAAATATTTATATATATTACCATTCCGACCCGTCCGTATGATCCGGATCTAATCTTTTAAGCCTATGACGCCCCGGCTGTGCAAGCAAATCATGAACCGTCATGTGTGCATACGGGGCCGGGGCATGTCCTCCAGATTGCGGAATCTGAGGTGGTTGTGGAGGCGGCGGAGGTTGCGCCACAGGGACGAAATCCGTCTCTGTAGCCTCAGAAGACGGAGGCAACCCGGGACCCGTAGAATCACCAATATCTCTCAAAAACTGAGCGTAATGTGCACGACGCTGGCCCATCTGCATAAAAATGAAAAAACATTACTATCTATAAACATCCGGGCAGTCTGCTATTTTTCCTAATTTGATTCCGTTTCTACCGACCTAAATTATTTCATTTTTATCTATACTAATTAATTAAAAACATAAAAAAAAAAAATTTACCTTTTTTCGCAAAGAATTCGGAAGGAAATTATGATCAGTTTTTGTTTTGATTTGTTGGTAAGTGAACTGGCAAGGAATTCACGTGTATATATAAGATTACTTGTCGTCGCGAAATCGTCGCTAATCAGCGACGATTTCGCGACGAATAGTGGCTATATCGAGACAAATTAACCGTAGCTAATTCGTCGCTAATTTTGCAACGATTTTGTGACATTCAAACACGCGGGAGTTTAATTGACCGACACGCGGTATATTGACCGACACTCGGTATATTTTTTGCCAGATCGTCGCCAAATCGTCGCAAAGTAGCATCGAATTTGCAACATTCGGAGTTAGCGACGATTTAGCCATGATTCTTCAATATTCGTTGCCAAATCGTCGCAAATTTGGATCGAATTAGTGAGGATAGTTGTAAAATCGGTTTTAGGGTTTAGGGTTTAGGGTATAGGTACGAAATTGTAACGTCGATTGCAACGTTCCAAAAACAACTTGACATGTTTACCGTAAATCCAAATACATGAAATTATCAATAAGTTCATCGATATTGAAAAATAAGTAAAACATATAGATTAGATACAATGATTCAGTTTGTGGAAATTATTGTGATTCGCCGAGTTTTCATTTCCGGACAATTCTCTAAAGTCACGATCAATTTCTTTGAAAGATGCATAATACAATGAGATGGTAATACGTTAGGGTTTAGGGTTTAGGGCAAAGGGTTTAGGGTTTAGGGTTTATGACAGATCGTCGCCAAATCGTCGCAAAGTAGCATCGAATTTGCAACCTTCAGAGTTAGCGACGATTTAGCCACGATTCTTCAATATTCGTTGCCAAATCGTCGCAAATTTGGATCGAATTAGTGAGGATAGTTGTAAAATCGGTTTTAGGGTTTTGGGTATAGGTACGAAATTGTAACGTCGATTGCAACGTTCCAAAAACAACTTGACATGTTTACCGTAAATCCAAATTCATGAAATTATCAATAAGTTCATCGATATTGAAAAATAAGTAAAACATATAGATTAGATACAATGATTCAGTTTGTGGAAATTATTGTGATTCGCCGAGTTTTCATTTCCGGACAATTCTCTAAAGTCACGATCAATTTCTTTGAAAGATGCATAATACAATGAGATGGTAATACGTTAGGGTTTAGGGTTTAGGGCAAAGGGTTTAGGGTTTAGGGTTTATGACAGATCGTCGCCAAATCGTCGCAAAGTAGCATCGAATTTGCAACCTTCGGAGTTAGCGACGATTTAGCCACGATTCTTCAATATTCGTTGCCAAATCGTCGCAAATTTGGATCGAATTAGTGAGGATAGTTGTAAAATCGGTTTTAGGGTTTAGGGTATAGGTACGAAATTGTAACGTCGATTGCAACGTTCCAAAAACAACTTGACATGTTTACCGTAAATCCAAATTCATGAAATTATCAATAAGTTCATCGATATTGAAAAATAAGTAAAACATATAGATTAGATACAATGATTCAGTTTGTGGAAATTATTGTGATTCGCCGAGTTTTCATTTCCGGACAATTCTCTAAAGTCACGATCAATTTCTTTGAAAGATGCATAATACAATGAGATGGTAATACGTTAGGGTTTAGGGTTTAGGGCAAAGGGTTTAGGGTTTAGGGTTTATGACAGATCGTCGCCAAATCGTCGCAAAGTAGCATCGAATTTGCAACCTTCGGAGTTAGCGACGATTTAGCCACGATTCTTCAATATTCGTTGCCAAATCGTCGCAAATTTGGATCGAATTAGTGAGGATAGTTGTAAAATCGGTTTTAGGGTTTAGGGTATAGGTACGAAATTGTAACGTCGATTGCAACGTTCCAAAAACAACTTGACATGTTTACCGTAAATCCAAATTCATGAAATTATCAATAAGTTCATCGATATTGAAAAATAAGTAAAACATATAGATTAGATACAATGATTCAGTTTGTGGAAATTATTGTGATTCGCCGAGTTTTCATTTCCGGACAATTCTCTAAAGTCACGATCAATTTCTTTGAAAGATGCATAATACAATGAGATGGTAATACGTTAGGGTTTAGGGTTTAGGGCAAAGGGTTTAGGGTTTAGGGTTTATGACAGATCGTCGCCAAATCGTCGCAAAGTAGCATCGAATTTGCAACCTTCGGAGTTAGCGACGATTTAGCCACGATTCTTCAATATTCGTTGCCAAATCGTCGCAAATTTGGATCGAATTAGTGACTATCACAATTAGCGACGAATTAGCGACGATTTCTTTGAAATCCCTTAAACCCCAAACTAAATCCCATTTCCGATCTCCACTCATTTCCCACCGTTGTTGGGGCAATTAATAAATTACATGACACATAGACACATATGTCTCGTAATTTATTAATCCCCGCACCGGCGGAAAATGAGTGGAGATCGGAGATGAAATCTAGTTTGGGGTTTAAGGGATTTCATAGAAATAATATGACTTAAATTTCACAATAACAACTCGATCACAATATTATATTAATACATTAAATTCACAATAATTTCTAGCCAGCGCGGTCACTCTGATTCATTTTCGGACGAAGAGTAGTACACATCCGTTTCTTGATCATCTGGTTCATCACTTTCTTCGAACTCATCTTCCTCATCTTCCTCATCTTCTTCCTCTGTATCGTCTGGGAGATATTCAACTTGCCTGTTTTGAGGATCTATCAAAAGGATGTCTTCATTGCTCTCATTTAGTTCTGGCATATCAGAGCAATGATCTTGCTGCATTGGTAGTTCCTCATCAACCCCCACAATTCGACCCCTCGGAGAAACTTTTATAACTGATAACCATGAGATACGGGTGGTGCGAACTCGCGGATATGGAACAAAGCTGACTTGTTCTGCTTGTGATGCTAGGATAAATGGCTCATACTTATTGTAACGTCGTGATTGGTTGACATCTACTGCCCCAAATTTGTTTTTACGGACGCCTCGATCAACTGTTGGATCGAACCAGTCGCATTTGAACAGAACGCATTTCAAACCTAAGCAACCAGGGTACTCAACTTCAATTATGTCTTGCAACACTCCATAAAAATCTATTTCGCCCCGCACACATACCCCGTAGTTGGCAGTAGCTCTTTGATTTCCGTATTTGAATGTATGAAATATATATCCGCGTGTGCAATACATGGGTGCACTCGTTATCTTCGATATGGGGCCTTTTATTAACTCATGGAACCATAGTGGATATGCGGTATCCCCATACTCGACCTATATCATTAATTAATTTAGTTACAAAATAATCAAAATATGTATTAGGTTAATTGTCCAAGTTAGTAATTAATCAGATCACTTAAATTTTTACGTACTTGCGTCTTCAACCACGGGGCAAAATGTTGATCTTTACGCTTGTTGATTTCATCGTCTGAGATTACTTCAATGACTTCTCGGACTTGTCTAACAAATTCACTGCATACATAAGTATTTGTAATTGGTATAAAGCTAGCATATATATAATTTAGCCATATATATAAGACGTATGTTTATACACTTACGTCTCAAATTGACTAACTTCTTCGCAATTTAAGAGGATATACGTTTGTGCACTATGATGGTCTTTTTCATTGGCAAACCAAACTGACTTCACTCTTCCACATAATCGACCGATTGAAGAAAAGATATCTGGGACACCTTCATTAGCATATGTTCGGCCTACACCTCCATCATCATATCGCCGTGCTGCCCTTTTCCGTGTGCGAACCTTCGAGCCAAAATAGTACCCGGTGAAGTGAGAAGTTTCTTCTGTTAAACTTCCTGCTATTATTGAGCCTTCAACTTTGGCTAGATTTTTAGCCTTCCGCTTCAAATGTCCCATGAATCGCTCGAATGGGTACATCCATCGATACTGCACAGGTCCCCCAAGTTCTGCTTCGTGAGGTAGATGAATAGGTAGATGTTCCATAACATCAAAAAAGGCTGGGGGAAATATTTTCTCCATGTTGCACAACAAAATAGGAATACTAGCATCAAGTTGTGCAATAACATCTTCTGACAAAGTACGGGTACAAAGATCCCGAAAAAACCCTCCAATGCCTGCAATTGCTTCGTGTACATTTCCTGGTAGAAGTTCAGCAAATGCAAAAGGAAGTAGTCGTTGCATAAAGACGTGACAGTCATGACTCTTCATCCCAGAAAACTTTTGGCCATTCTCAACACATTTAGATAAATTAGATACGTACCCGTCCGGGAACTTCACATCAGATGTCGCCCATTTGAATAAAGCTGACTTTTCTTCCGCACCAACTCGAAATATGGGGACAGGTGCTTTCCCATTGCTTGTAATATGTAACTCATTCCGACAACAAAGATCAGGCAAGTCTAACCTTGACTTACCGCTGTCTTTAGTCCTTCCACGCACGTTTAACAATGTATGCATGATGTTATCAAAAAAGTTTTTCTCAATGTGCATGACATCCAAATTGTGTCTAAGCAAATGATCCTTCCAATACGGAAGCTTCCAGAATATGCTTTTCTTATGCCAATTGTGATGCTCCCCATATCCATCCGGCATATTAGCTGGAGTGTGCCAATTTCCACCACGATTGACTGTTTCCAATGCACCATAATGATCAATTTCTGCTTCTAGATCTTCCCCAGAAATATAAACAGGAGGAGGAACACGAACATTTTTGTTCTTTCTAAACAACCGCTTATTTCTTCGATATGCATGATGAATCGGTAGAAATCGGCGGTCACAATCAAACCAACTTGTTTTCCGACCATGTTTCAATTGAAACGCATCTGTCCGATTGAGACAATATGGACAAGACAATCGCCCATGCGTAGTCCAACCTGACAACATCCCGTAAGCAGGGAAGTCGCTTATTGTCCACATAAGCACCGCACGCATTGTAAAATTTTTTTTCCTTGCAAAATCATATGTCCGAACCCCGGTATACCACAACTGCTCCAATTCCTGTATCAGAGGCTGCAAAAACACATCAAGGGAACGCTTCGGATGCTTCGGACCTGGTATTAAAATACTCATGAATAAAAATTCCCTTTGCATGCACATATCTGGGGGTAGGTTGTAAGGCGTTAGGATTATTGGCCATAAAGAATATTGCCTACCAGACATACCAAACGGACTAAATCCATCTGTGCAAAGACCAAGATACACATTACGTTTCTCTCTAGCAAAGTCTGGATGTACCGTCTTAAAGTGTTTCCACGCTTTTGCATCTGAAGGATGAGTAACCTCCTCATCTGTTTGCAAATGATCTGCATGCCATCTCATCGATGCAGCTGTCCTCTCGGACTGATACATTCTTTTTAATCTATCAGTTATAGGAAGGTACCACATCCGCTGGAACGGTACCTTACTACGACCAGAACCTTGCGGCTTATATCTTGGCTTATGGCAAAATCGACATTCCAGCAACTTATCATCATCTTTCCAAAAAAGCATGCAATTGTCAACACAGACATCTATCATCTCAGAAGGCAACCCAAGACTATAAACCAGCTTCTGTATCTCATAGTAAGTTTCAGCTGCTAAATTGTCCTCTGGCAAATACTCTTTAATCAAATCAGCCCAATCATCCATGCAAATCTCAGCTAAGTTATGATCAGTTTTAATAGTCATCATCCTAGCCGCCAACGACAATTTAGAATGTCCTTCTCTACATCCATCGTAGAGTGGCTGATTTGCAGCATCTAGCATATCATAAATTTTTTTTGCATCTAGATTGGGTTCCTCATCATCATGATGATCATGTGCAAATGTACTTACGGTTTCATGAAATGCATCCGTAACCATGTCATGAATCCTATCATTATCTTCACCATGCTGCTCCGCATGCTCATTAAATTGATTAAAATTATTTGATTCATCAAAATTCGATGCTTGATAATTGCTACTACTACTAGCTGCATTTCCCCCATGACCCTCTCCATGATAATACCATATATAGTAATGCGGCATAAACTCTCTATTTAATATATGCGACCACACCTTCGAGATAATGATAAATTTCCTATTCAAGCATCTGGCACAAGGACAGTACATCTTACCACTGATAATCGTATTATGTATACTTCCTGCCTGATGCATGAATCCCTCCACCCCATCACTGAACTCCTTTGTTAGCGATCCCTCTGAATCAAGACGATTATACATCCATCTTTTAATTTCGTATATTGACATTTTTTTTTGGTCAGAAAGAAGTAAATATTGTTTTTGAATATGAAATTTTAATTATGAAGTTGGCCACTATATATAGATTTTTATTTTCACTACCATCGAATTACCTACGATTTTACATCGATTTCGCATCGATTTTACAACGAATCTAAAAATGTTTACATCGACTTTACAACGATATTAAACATGTTTACCTAACTAAACACCGTGAATTTAAAACGTGCTCACCTAACTGATTAATCGTTGGGAAATCGATGTAAAGTTCAAATTATACAAATCATTGCTAATTCGTGGGTAATTTTACGACGATATTACAACGTTTTATATAAACGTCGTAAAATCGTCGCTAAGTTACAACGATTTTACGACGATTTTGATAATCGTCGTAATGTCGTCGGTAATCGTTGTATAATCGTCGCTAATTAGCGACGATTTGACAACGAAAATTATCGTCCCAATTTTGCGACGACTTTACGACGTTTTCAAGAATCGTCGTAAAGTCGTCGCGAAAACGATGGAAATTTGCAACGAATTAAAATCGTCGCAAAAATTCGTTGCAAATTGCCTGTTTTCTTGTAGTGGTGGTTTTAATACTGAATGGTGAAGCTGAGCTTAAAGAGACAGAGTGCATCCAGGTGGTTGTGGTTCCAGGTGGAGTATTGTTGCTCAGAAGGGTATTCTTATATCCAAGGCGGAACTACGTTTATGGAGGTTGTCTCGGGTATTTCAGATCTTACAAATGATCTGATTGGAGTTTGCTCACACGAGAAGGGTTAAAAGGTCATACACTCGATGTAGAACATGATTCATGGAAGTTCAGTGTGCAAAGAAGACAAGTTGTTATCAACGGGTATTCAGCTGAAACGGGTGGTAATTTGTGGGTAAACGGCAGTCTACAAATTCGGGTTTTTGAAGCTGGTTGTTGGTAACTACAATTAGAGGAAGTTGCGGGTTTTCTTGAACGTTTCAGAGAAAACACATGTGGTAGTTGAGGTGAAGTTCATTGAAGTGGTTGAGTGGGTTCTCTAAAGGAGAAGCAGAGAGAGATAAGTGCATGTATTGCAGGATTTGTTTTTCAAGGCTGCTCACTTCAAGAAGGTGGAGATGTTGTGTATCTAGCATGATAAACAACTCATCTCAAAGCTGGTGTTAGAAACGGAAATGATTCCTAGAAAGGATGCAAATGCAAAGAATTAAAGTGCATTTGGAAGACAATAACTCATGAGTTTGAGTTGTCTTGGTTGCATCATGAGGAGAATATGTAAGTATTTTCTCAAGAAAATTCACTTGCAGGTTAGTCAAGTGAATGATCTTCAGATATCAAGAGTTGATAAAGAAGATGGAGGCTTTTTGTTTAGAGTCTGTCAGTGATGCAGGTTGTTGTAGAAAACGTGTTGCAACAGGAAACGCATCAGGAGTTCAAAAAGGAATTGATGCGAAAGGGTTGTACAGAAGTGTCTCAGGTGTATCACAAGGTTTTGTCCATGTGAGACATGTTGGAAATGTGTGAACCAAATGTGGAATTCATGGATTAAGGATTGTAATTTCGGTTTAGTCCAAATAAGGTGTGATCGGTTTTGGTTAAACGATTGGACTTCGGTATTAGATTATGAATTATGAACATGGAGGTTATATGCATATAGACTAATTTGTATGTCATTTATATTCTATGATGGGCTGAATTAAATGACAATAATACATGACTGGTTAAGTGACGGTTTTCTGGTTTGGTCATGGTCCCTAGCTCATGTATGATTAAAGGTGTATATATTTGGTTTAATATATACCATGAAGTGGGGAAGTATATAAGTTGGAGAGAAGAGAAATAAAGAGAGATTTTTTTGACTTTTGGTCACTTACGTTAACAAAAGATAAGGACTCTCTCTCTCTCTTAAAGTTACTTCTCTCTATTCTCTACACAAGCTCCCATCTCTTGGTAGAAGAATAATTTGGATACAAAGAGCTAGAAGACCATCTACCAATCATCTTCTTGTAAGATAAGTTCAAGTAAGTTTTCATAACTTCCTAAAGATTTTGTGCAAGTATATTCACATAGTAATTCTTGGGCCAAAGAAATTATGAGGATCAATTCCTATTCAAGTTCCATCAAGACAAGGTTAAGATGTTGCTAGTAGTGGTTGAAATCTGCTGGTGATGTTCTGTATAGCAAGATGGTTGGACAAGACAATTGTTCAAGATTGGTTTGTTTTTGAACAAGCTGCTGTAACAGGTAATCTTAAGTTTCTACAGTGGTGTAAGCTGTTGATGAGATTGATTACAGGTTGAATCAAAGGGTTTCAGGTTTTTTTGAAGCAAATGTGGTTCTGTTTTCTGCAAGTGATTCAAGCAATGGTTGGTTCTTATCTCAGTGCACATGGGTTTGAACTCAAAGGTTAGCAAGGGAATCTGGTTTTGCAGGGGTTTAAATATTCATCAGTCACTGGAACATGTGTTATGGCATCGTCAAGGCCGTGACAGGATATGTGTGATTGAAAAAAAGTTCATGAGTTGAACTATACTAGTCAAATGTGAAAGCTTATGAGTTTTTTCGGTGGTGTTTGACGGGTCCAAGACTATTAAGTCATCAAGATGGTTATTAGGAGTTGAGTTGAAGCACAAGACTGAGTCTAAGCTTACTGGAACTCAAGTGGACATGAAGTGGATTACAGAGATGAAGTGTCAAGGTTAGAGCCAAGTGTTCAAAGGCTCTAGACAACTCACAAGGAAGGTATCAAGCTTGTATCTTCGTTTCTGTTTTGGGAAGCAAGGGAAGGTGTTTAGATGGTGCATGGATCTCAAGCCAAGGTGGAGATTGTTAGTCTTATATGTCTTGAGATTTCACCATGTGGGATAAACACATGGCTTTGGGCTTTGGTTTCTCACCAAGCCCATGTTGTGTAAAAAGCAAAGAAATGCTTTTGCCTTTATGCCAAATGTGTGGTTGTAGTTACAACCTTATCTACTCACACCTTATCTTCTTCAAGACAAGAGATAGAAACAAGAGATCTACGATCTAAGAACAGAGAGCAAGAAGTTTAGATATAAAGAGGAGAGAAATAGAGAAGAGCTTTGGTGATAGAGGGAAGGGTGGAGCCTTTTGGCTCCTTCCCTAAAAGCTCACCTTCTTTTGGTTGGTTGAGTTTGGTTGTGGAGAGACAAGGCGTGTCTCAGGAGATACAACCAAACTGTGGCTCTTGGATAATAGTGCAAAGGAGAGGAAGACGCCATTAAGCTCTTTCTTGGTGAGCATCATTGGGTTTCTTAGGTGTTGAAGAAGCTGTTGAAACAGGAGAGTCTCTGTTGGAACAAAAGCCATATCTCTTTGGTGAGTGACACGAATCTGAGAAGGAAAATGGTTGTAAGACTCATTCCGGTCCTGATATGAAGCATCTCTCTCACATCAACTCAAAGAACAAGAAGAACCAGTTCTGAAGCAGCTTCAAAGGGAGTCTTTGAGGCGGTTTTCTAAGGTTAGAGTTGGTAAGGGCTTGTTAGTGACTAAATGTAGATCGGTTAGATCTTTAGTGTCACTAAAAGCATGTTCTTGAGTTAGTTAAGTAGTGTGAACCACTTGTATAGCTCGGAGTTATGTCATGTAACTGAGCGGGAGAGTGAGAGAGACGTGTTGGAACATGTATTATGATGATGGAACATAATGGATGCAGTTGAGGGACAGAAGTTTCCCTCCCCTGAGACGTAGCCAATTTGGTGAACTCAGGGTGAATAGATGCTTTGTGTTATTCTGTTACTTGCTTATATCGTTTGTTAAATTCGAGAATCACATGGTCGCGGGTGAGTTCGGGTATGCGAATCTCAACAACTTGTTTCTGCGGCGCCCATTTCACAATGTAACCTCGATCCGACCTTTCCATCTTTGCAAACAACTCTTCATCAGACAATTCAGAACCACATATTTATCCTGGTCGGATCACCCACAAAAAGTGTTGGTTGCTACTAACCAACCCAAAAGCCATTTCGAAAACTTCTTTGGTTTCCATCAAACTCATACTTCCCAAGCTTATGTATATCACTGAGCTCGGCTTTTGTTTGTCCAGCCATTCTATGCTGCTCTCGTTCTCTTCTAGAAGACTCGTAGGAGGAGTTGAAGTCGCCATGTGAAGAGGACCTATAGGATAAACCGGAATATCGAGTTCTCGTTGAAGCCATTCCAAGGATGAGATCTCTAGACAATTCGCCATGTTGACTATCAAAGATGAAGCTGTCCCTTTATAACATGTATTATACTATTGCAAATGCTGAAGTTGGTAGGTCTTTGTACCTTCTGGGATATAACTCTGGCACTAGCTCCCTTCTCGCTCGCCGCCTTCTGTAAAACCATTGTTGAATTGGCGTTTCGAAAACAATACATACACATAAAACCAGAACTCTGATGAAAGTATATACCTTTAAGAAGAGCCAAGCCATCTTTTGCATAGAGTTTGCACATGACATAAACAAAAGCCGTCGCACTTGTGGTACTTAGAATAACATTGGGAAGCTTAAACTCTTTAACCGCTGCTTCGACGAAGTACATAAACTCGTCGTAAATGACACATGCGATGTCTTGATTAATAATTTTTCGCTGAAGCAAAAACTGACCCAACCTTTCCTTAAAGCTAACACAACACTCTTTAGCTAGCATAATCAGAAACCGTCCTGGTCCTAGTTAAAAGTGCAAGAGTTATACTGATACAGGAATTGGAACACAATATAAGACAAGATTTCTCTATAAGAACGTATTACTATCTGTTAAGTAACCATACAAGTTCAACCTAACACGATTTTAGACCAAGCTCAAGACACACATTGACTTGTCTAACTAGCTTTACACGTTCAAAGATCTATACACGATCCATGAATCTCATAGACGAACCTCTTAGCACCTTAGCTTTGATCTCTTACAAGACAACCAAAAACCCTATTACTAAAAACTCTCTCTCATATTGTGTTAGCCTCATACAAAGGTTAAACACACCTATTTATACATAATAGGTCGTGGCCAATACTAGCTTAAATCATCCCTTGGAGATAAAGTCAAATCTCCAAGAATATTCACTTTTCCTTTTTCTTCTCCTAAGAACAAGGAAACTTCTCCAATCTTCAATATCTTCTCCAAGATACTTGTCCAGTTCAGGTACCCCTCTAGACACGTCTTTGGAAGCTTCTAGAAGTCCAAGCCAGCCCACGCTTTGGCTCCACATTGACAGTTACCTTGAATTGCTCGCCTGTATCACTTCCTGTAGCACTTCTCGACTGGTACAGGAGATGCATCAACCGCTGCCTCTTCACTCTCCCCCTTGATTAATGAGTTGTAGAGATCAAGGCCACAACTAATACCACATCACTATCAGTTTTTTAAACCCAGTTAAACATTACATCAACAATAGTTTCTCAAGATCCGACTCTGGTAAGTTCTTTGGGATGGTGACGAACTGAAAATCAGCCAAATCATCCGAAGGGCTCAAGTAGTTGAACTTGGTTTGACTAATTGTAATGGAGAAACCGTTTAAGTGAAGGATTCTTGCTAGTTGCATCATTGGAGTTATATGTCCTTGAGCTGGAGCTGGAACCGGAACCTATAGTACCATTCTCTTCCTTCGAAAGCTTCTCCTCCATTTCCTAACTAATCCTTTCTCTCCCTCTCTGTATAATCCCAAAATTAGCCTAAAGATCATTGAGATTTGTCGAATTTCCCATTTCACTCTCGCTTTTTTCTGGGAATCACAAAAACCCATAAAGAGAATCGAAACAATGAGTGACTGTTATTAAGTAGTGATCAGATTGGAAAGAAAGAAAAAAAAACCCCAAATTTTAGGGTTGGTGTGAGATTCAATGGGCTGAGAGGGTCTCTGTGCTCGAAACGGCCCATATAAGCTCAACAAAGACATAATTGGCCCATTAGTATTTGAATTGCCATCTGCGTGATATCTCAAGCAGTCAAGCTTAGTTGATATAATCCTGACACATGTCAGTCAACTGAAAAGATTTCGACATGTATAATTTTTGTTTTCTTCCAATCTAAAGTATATTAATGAGAACTAGATGAGTATCCGCGCGTGTAACGCATTTCTTCTTCCCGTGAATCATTTTGACAATTTTTTTTTGTACAATCTCACATGTTTAATCTATAATTATATTATCTTAAAACTGATATCATCATTACAATGTTTGTAAAGTACATGTTTTTCATATTTCGAAAACCAAAATCTGGAGTGCTCTACCATTTGTTTCATTTGTTATGTTAGCCATTTGGTTGGACATAAATACTCTTTTAAATCAAGCTTAGTAATAGCATAGGCATTAGAATAACCATTTCTTATTCGGTGTAATAGATAACCTATTTTCTCAAGCTCCAAATAAGCTTGTGTGTTTACTATGTCATGATAACATATTTGCATATTTTGATGTTCAAAATGTTTCTGAACATGTAAACACATGTATCCAATTAGTGACGAGAAAGTTGATTGCTAGTTGATATGTATACAAATTATAGAAATAGGTATTTACATGGACAATAACATCTTGTTTAGTTATCTTCTTCATGGGTTATTTTTTCGAGAAGCTAACACCCGAAAGAAAAGAAAAAACTCCAATGATAAAGTCATATATAAGCACAGCATAACTACTAACTCAAATAAAAAAATTGAGATCTCAGCTAGTAAGAATTAAAAGAGCTCACCCAGCAAAGCATTAAAAAAATCAAAAATTATGCATGCAAATCTTTTCGTGAGGTTCTTGCGTGAAGTTCGTTTGCTCTATTTTATGTCTTTCAAAATTTTCCTTTAGCCTCTTAATCTCATTGTTAGATTATTCGAGAAACTATATTCACAACACAGTTTTACATATAACTACGAAAAATCCGTAGCTATGTCCAGTGTTTCTGGTGGTATTAAGCCTCTTTAATGTCTCTCTCATTGTTATATCCACCCAAACACAGAGTTGAGAGCATGTTTTTCTTTTTTGGATAAGAGGGATTATATATTAATTTACACAAAATCAGAGCGTTTCGTATAAAAGAAGTCTCTAAGAAACCAACATTACAGATAACCAATATATAGGGTAGCAAGAAGAAATAATCTTAAACTTGAAATCAGCCTTTTGAATGTCTCAAGACAGCCTTCATGCCAAGGATCAGCTATGAGAAGGTAGGGGATATATCCCCTGAGGATAGGGCCTAGCAAACTATATTTGAAGAAGGGAGTTGGACATGGAATCATTGTTTTGACGAACTGATGTTGCCCGTCTAAGGTACATTCTCATCTCTCGCCATATTTTATAGATGAGAATGTACTAAGCTAATATAGTTGGGTGCCACTGTTCATACGTTTTCAGACGAAGCCAGTCAACAATTTGAAGCCAAGATGAAGGAAAGCTAGAGTGACCAATATGTGTCATTACTGCTCGCCAAATCACGTTGAATAGTCGCACTCGAAGAGCAGATTGTCTCTGGATGCAATTGCAGATGAGTATAGTAGACAAGGAGGATCTGAGAGAATTCTCCACGATGCAAGCCTATCTTGACTCTCGAGTTGGATTCCTATTAAGGATAAAGAGCAAAGTGCTAAAGCTATGCTTAGCCAAATCAAATCAATGGCAGACTATAATTGAGAGCATGTTACTACATATATATTAAAGGGAAAATTCCATAAAAATACCCCAACTTTATTCCGATAAGATTTTTAATACCTGAACTATTTTTGTACCCAATAAAATACTTAAATTATTATTTTTGTCCATTTTAAATCTCCAACTGTGAACCGTGTGTTCATTTTACAACATCTCCGATAAATGAACACACGGTTCACAGTTGGAGATTTAAAATGGGCAAAAAATAATTTGGGTATTTTATTGGGTACAAAAATAGTTCAGGTATTAAAAAACTTATCGGAATAAAATTGGAGTATTTTTATGAAATTTTCCCTATATTAAACGTAAAAGGAAGAACGGTGTAATCCTAATTGACAAATGGTTTGCTCAAAGGTAATCGAGTAAAATAGTATTCAAGGAACAATCTAAAGCATGGCATGCGATATATTGGCACAACAAGACTATTGTTTCTAGATTACAAAACGTGTTTAAAAACTAAAACAAAATTCATGAAAAAACAAATTAACATTAGAGGACCTTGTGAAAACTCAAATATATATATGCATAACCGAAAATGTGTGCACAATACATAATATATTGAAAAAGACAAAACCAGAACCTAAAAAGAATAACAACAATTTGTAAGAGTTTAGTTAATTGTCATCACATCTCCATAACCTAAATCACAACACAACTATGTTATTAGAACATAGAGTTTCACTATAAGAGTTATGAAGCTTACCAGTGTCCATTCAACAAAGAGTATCCTAGTGTCCGCAACATATGGGCTGTGATTTTCTGCACTTTTGCTCCAGTCGTTGCCGATCACTACAAAAAAAAGTCCACATTGATAGCACATTGTAATAACTCGGTTTGCAAAACTGCTATTAAAGATGAGTTTGTAATTTTGGTTACTCTATAATAGCATTTAATAAACGCTAAGGTAGAATATCACTAAGCGGGAAACTAAAATCACTTATTCCACCAACTCTTAGCCACAAAAATTCACTGATGCGCCATTACTTAGTTATTTTCCCCCTTTTCCCATTACTTATCGAAAAACTTCTCAGACCTAAACATCTCGATCTAACCATCTCAGACCCACGAATCTCGTCCCAGCCACCGCCGTTCCCGTTGAATCTAGCCGTAACCACTGTCGTCGACCCTAATTTCGTCCATCTTTGTCGGCATTGAGCTGAAATCGAAGGCATGTCCTTCTTCCTCTTATCTCTTTCTTCCTTACTCTCATTTCTTTCATTCAAGCTTAGATAACTTTCGACCAATTTCTGTGTGATTGCAGTTTTAGAAAGTTTCGATTTTAGGGTATCGATTCAATTTTTGTCTATTTGAATCGAGATACATCTGTTTTCTGAAAGTTGTTCTCTTTTTGCATGCCTTTGTTCTTTGGGATTGTGTAACAATTTTTTCGTATTAGGGTTTGTGGGATTTGATTTAGATGTAGCTGGAGATATATAATGAACAATTTTGGTTTCGAAAGTTTGGATTTTTTGGATTCTAGATCCATCTGTTCTCTTAATCTTTATAAAGCATCGAATTGGACACTTTACTCTTAATTTTATTGTCTTCAAATCTCTATTTCTATTAATTTATTTTGTTTTGTCAAATACATCGAATTGGATACATTTCTTTCAATGCTTAACGTTCTCCTTAAACTTATACTGATTCTGTTATTGTTTTGCAAGTGTTGCTGATTGCAATATTGGGGAATTGAAGCTTTTCTTTTGTTGTAATCATACGATAGGTTAGTCACATCTATCCAAATTTACTGTCGCGGTTTTATTTTTTGTTTTGTGCTTGAATAATGATTGGTTTCAAACATGCCTAATATGTGTTTGACATAGTCTATTGATCTGGTCTGAGATTGAGTTATTGAAATGGAGATTGAGTTATTGTCTGAGATTGAGTTATTGGTTAATTTGTCTAAGATTGAGTGCTTATGGGTTTTAATTGTTGCACTAAAGATTTTAATTAAAGTTAGAACATATAATGGTGGACAAGGCATGTGAGCATCTTTGGAGGTATGAAATTTAATTATATAGGTTAGGTTTCAGTGGAGATTTTTAGAATTTTAAAGTTTTTGTTTCCTTTAATTACGCACTGAAGAGCTGATCCTGCTTATGAGAGAGGGGCTTTTAATTTTGTACGGGCTGTGGCAATAGCGTTAGGAGACATTGATATGATTATATGTCCCTGCATTGACTGTCGTAATATAGATCGTCACTCAGGCAGTGTTGTAGTTGATCATCTTGTAACAAGGGGAATGGATGAGACTTATAAGATGCGGAGGGATTGGTATCATCATGGAGAAGTGAACACATGGGCTGAAGGTGAAAGCAAAGTAACTCAATGGAATGATGATATTTTTGGGTTATATAAAGCTGTTGAATATTTGGATGAAGAATTTGTTAGTAAGGTGACTTTGGTGAGATTGCAGAGGCTGAGGACAAGAATGAAGATGAGTTCCTTACAAAGCTAGTAGATGCTGAGACACCATTATATCCAAGTTGTGAAAACCATAGCAAGCTATCGGCTATTGTCTCAATGTTTAGACTTAAGACACATAATGGCTGGTCTGCCAAGAGCTTCAATGATCTGCTAAAGACATTGCCGGACATGTTACCAGAGGATAATGTGCTTCACACATCATTGTACGAAGTGAAGAAATTTTTGAAATCTTTTGATATGGGTTATCAAAAGATTCATGCTTGTGTAAATGATTGCTGCCTATTCAGAAAGAAGTACAAAAAGCTTGATAATTGTCCAAAATGCAAGGTTTCACAATAGAAGATTAACATGCACACTGGTGAAGTAAAGATAGGTGTCCCACATAAAGTATTACGGTACTTTCCGATAATCTCAAGGCTGAAGAGAATGTTTAGGTCTGAAGAAATGGCCAAGGACCTAAGGTGGCATTTTAGTAACAGGAGCAGCGATGGAAAACTTCGTCACCCTGCAGATTCTGTGACATGGGATCAAATGAATGTCAAATACCCTTCCTTTGCAGCTGAAGAAAGGAACATACAGCTTGGACTTTCCACATAGATTTAATCCTTTCAACATGAAGAATACTAGGTATAGTTGCTGGCCTGTTTTGTTAGTAAACTATAATTTGCTTCCTCACCTATGCATGAAGAAGGAGAACATCATGCTTACATTGTTGATTCCTGGTCCACAACAACCTGTAATAGTATTGATGTCTACTTAGAACCCCTGATAGAGGATCTAAACCAGGTGAAGTAAAGATAGGTGTCCCACATAAAGTATTACGGTACTTTCCGATAATCTCAAGGCTGAAGAGAATGTTCAGGTCTGAAGAAATGGCCAATGACCTAAGGTGGCATTTTAGTAACAAGAGCAGCGATGGAAAACTTCGTCACCCTGCAGATTCTGTGACATGAGATCAAATGAATGTCAAATACCCTTCCTTTGCAGCTGAAGAAAGGAACATACGGCTTGGACTTTCCACATATAGATTTAATCCTTTCAACATGAAGAATACTAGGTATAGTTGCTGGCCTGTTTTGTTAGTAAACTATAATTTGCTTCTTCACCTATGCATGAAGAAGGAGAACATCATGCTTACATTGTTGATTCCTGGTCCACAACAACCTGTAATAGTATTGATGTCTACTTAGAACCCCTGATAGAGGATCTAAACCATATGTGGAACAAGGGAGAGTTAACATATGACGCCTTTAGTAAAACTACTTTTACTCTTAAGGCAATGATGCTTTGGACTATTAGTGATTTTTTTGCGTATGGAAATCTTGCAGGCTGCAAAGTAAAGGGTAAAATGAGTTGTTCTTTATGTGGGAAACACACAAATAGTATGTGGTTAAAGTTTAGTAGAAAACATGTGTATATGTGCCATAGAAAGGGGCTGCCACCAACACATAGTTATCGGGGAAAGAAATCATGGTTTGATGGAAAAGCTGAACATGGGAGAAAGGGAAGAATATTAACTGGTCATGATATTTCCCAAAACCTGAAAAATTTCAAAAATGATTTTGGAAATTTGAAAGAATCTGCGAGGAAGAGAAAAAGGACTGATTGTATTGGAGTAGGCTTTGATAGTGATGATGTATCCAGTGAATCAGAGGAAGAGGAAGAGGAAGAGGAAGAGGAAGAGGAAGAGGAAGAGGAAGAGGAAGAGGAAGATGAAGAAATAGAAGTAGATGAGGAGGAGTTATCAAGATGGAAGAAAAAGTCAATATTTTTTAAGCTGCCTTACTGGGAGGTATGTTCTACTTTGTTTTTTTTCTTCCAGATTTGATCAATTTCACTTTGTTTAACTTTGTTTTTGTTTACTGTATTTGTATTGGTTATGAACTCCCGGTAAGGCATAACTTAGATGTAATGCATGTGGAGAGAAATGCAACCTGTGGCTGCAAGCCTTGTCTCAACTTTGTTGCATTGTGGGAAATCAAAAGATGGTCTTCAAGCTCGCAAAGATCTGCATGATCTCGGTATTAGGAAGGATTTGCACCCTAACACTCAAGGAAAAAGAATATACCTTCCAGCAGCACCTTGGTCTTTGTCCAAGACTGAGAAGAAAGTCTTTTGTAAGCGACTTTTTGACTTTAAAGGTCCGGATGGATACTGTTCAAATATATCCAGGGGCGTATCGTTAGAGGACTGTGAGATGCATTTTGTAGCATGGCCTGCCAATAAAGTTGTTTTTGAAAAACCCATAGATGCAACAGGTCAGAAATATTCTCTTCAGAATTCTCAAGCAACTGATCAAGCATCATGTGGAAAATCTGCAACATCAGGTCCAAAATCTGCAGCAACATGTACTAAATCTCCTATTGAGAAATCTCTAGGAACATGTCCAAATTCTGCAGCAACAGATTGTAAGTCTCTTGTGAAGCTGTCTCCAAAATCTCATGTAAAGAAAACTAAACTTGCTTCACAATCCCCTCTTCGAAGATCTCCGGTAAAATTTTGGGATATGTGTTGAAGTTGATTTTGGTTATTATTCTCACTTTATTAACTGGTTTATATTGTAAACGTGGCAGCGTAAAAATGGAGCTCAAGTTATCAAGCAATATCAGAAGATAAAGCTGATGGATATTAGCGGAAGGAAGTGGATTGTCGCTGAAAGACGATGGCATTCAAACGACACAGACCAAAAGATCCACTTTGTTCGCTTGGGGCCTAATGCAACTAGAGTCTAGGTAGATATAGTGCATGTAGATGATGCAGCAGTTTGGAGGTCATCTAATAAAATCGAGTGTATGAGAGATGCACATGGTTCATCTATTGCATGGCCAGAAGATAAATTGGTCATCTGTTGAATTTAAGAAACTGAGGTAAGTGTTGTAATTAGTGTGATGCTTACTTTGGTTTTAGTTTTCTGCTACTGTTATAGCTAAACTAATGTAAGATATGTTTGATTGTTGCAGGGAATGAAGAAACTTTGGTCCAGGTTAGCTAGTTTTATTTAGTTTAAGACTAGGCTAATGTTCTTATGAAATTTCTTATGTATTTTGGATTCAGACTTGTGTTATGTTCGATTGAGATTTAGACTTGTGTTATGTATGTTGTATTGGGATTCAGAGTTATGTTATGAATGATATTGTTTCTATATAAAACATGGTTCATGTTTATATTATGCAAAACATGGTTGGTGTCAAACTTTTAATATAACAATAAATCAATGTCATGAAAAGACATATAATAGCAAAACAAAACGTGACAATTTTATATCACATCGAGAAACTTTAGCTCTCGAATACACTACAAGAAAAACAGTTTTTGTGATTACAATTTGCGACTACTTTTTTAGTCGCAAAAAAGAGGGACAGTATTGTGACTGATTTGCGACTAATAAGCGACTACCCATAAAGCAGATGCACAATAGTCCCAAATTACCGACTAATAAAATTAGTCAGACAAGATTCGCTTATTTGCAACTGTTTAAGGATTTGCAAAAGTAGTACCAAATTTGTGACTGGTTTGCTTCGGTTTTACAACTCCACTCGATTGTTTTTAAATAAACATCAAATAATATACAAAAAAATTCAACGTTTACAATTTTTTTAAATATTATAATTTTATAAACAAAATTTATAAACCCTAAACCTCTAACCCTTAAACATAAACTCTAAATCTTAAATTATAAAATCTATTATATTATTTGTGAAGTGATTCGGGCTGTGGTTCAATGCTCATATTTTGGTGTCGTTTTGTTAAATGAAAATGAAAGAATCTGATTGGTTGGTGAAAATAACTTAATCTGATTGGTTGGTTCATAATTAGATTAGGTATTAGGTGATTAATTTCGTAGTTGAAAAAAAACAAAAGATATGGATCAGTAGTCGGGCCTGAAAAAAAAAGCGGCCCAAACCAATTTTGACCGGTCTACAATATAATATATTCGTGATGGTCGATTGTTTTACAAAAAATATACGGCGGCTGTGTTGGTTTGAGTTCTAAATTTGTTTCTCGCATGTGGCAGGTTCGAATCCCCCAAATTCTTTTATTTTTTTGGTTAGCCCGTTATTGAATTAATTATTTTTGCTAAAAATATTTTATCCGAAATGGAAGTTTTCTTGATATCAAATAACTGAATCTTTGGGAAATGGAATGATAAATCCGAATCTATGTTTATCGTGTTATATGTTATATAAAGGATTATACGATTGTGTTCATGATTATCGTAAGAAAAAAAGAAGGGAATTTCGTATATTAAAATGTAAAAACGCGTTTATGATAATAATAATAAATGAATATTAGATCGTGTTCATGATTATCGTAAAAGAGAAAAAGAAAAAGAAAAATACCTAAACCCTAAATCGTTTTCGTATATTCGATCGTGTAATTCGATAGTTATTTCTAAGTTGTCTTTTGCTATAGTTTATTTTGACGCTAGCGGTATCAGATCTCCTCTTTTTGGCTCAAACTAATAGTTTAAGCCATCCTTTCGTGACTCCGTACGTTTTTATCGACGTTTCTAAGAAAAAAGGTTTGTGTTTCAGATGTTTGTCTTTTCTGTTCTATATTGATTTTTCTAATTGATATTTTGTTTTAGTGTTATCGTGTCGTTTTATCTGGGATTCGGAGCTTTGGTCTTGGATTGTGTGTCAGCGCATCCCGGCGATTGAAGGTGGTTCAAATTTCGATGGGGTCTTCTTTGTAATTCTTTCGGTTTCTTATTTATTCTGTTATTTTTTAAAGATGTAGATCGGGATTCTGCCTTCAATATATGAGTTATCAACCAACGTTGTTTAGGTTTTAGACCTGTAGAGCCGAGTCCACTTTTTCCTAGCACCTTCGTTTGGGACTTTGAGAGCAAGACTTGGTTTGTACGCAAAGACTATTTAGAACCCGAATGTGTTTTTTTTTTTTTTTTTTGTGTGCTCGCGCTATTTCTTTGTCGTTGTTTGTTTTGTGTCTGAAGGTTGGTCATTGTGTTTGTCCTTTTAGTTTTGTTAGTGTTTGGTTTTATAGTTTTTTTTTTTTTTAAAATTTTTTTTTGTTCTTTTTGTTTCTGTCTTGGTTTTTATTTTGTCTGTATTAATGATTATTTTAATTTTGTAGATGATAGTGTCTCGGAAAATAGTGAAACATTGTCTGGACGTGGCACGAATGATGAGGATGGATTTGCTGATTATATTGGGCCAGGTCATGCTTCGGGATGTGAATCTGAGAGTTGTGATGACTCGGATATCGATGACATCGGCGATGGTTCTACCGATGGAGATGATGCTTCCGATGGATCAGAAGATGTCTCTGTGGATGATTGTGGTGATGAGGATGACGATTCTGATGATGATTCTGATGGATCAGAAGATGTATTTGTTGATGATTGTGATGATGAGGATGACGATTCTGATTCGTGTGATGTGGGCGAGGATTCAGGGAGTGATGAAGATTTAGATATCGATCTTGATGTTGTTACCTCTGGAGATGATGGAGATACGGAATACGAAGAAGATTTGGATGATGGTACTGATGCTTCTTCGTTGTCTGGTAAGGACGACTTGGATAGTGGGGTGTATTTGGTTGATCAACGCGATGTTAATCATGAAGATGTTTGTTTGAAAAAAGAAGTAGCTCATCTCGATGGTCGACTGCGTACCTGATCCTATACAGTTCCGGCTAATGTAGATTGTCATGGGGGAGGTGTTGCGCGTTTGAGGCCTTCTAAGATTCGAAGTCGTGTGTTTGTTAAGGTTTTACAAAAGTGATCGCAGACGTCGACTTTGAATTGTTGTTCGTTGGAGTTCATATTGGCGGACGAACAGGCTGTTATATTTTCACCCTATTTTTGACCTTTTATTTTGTAATTTAAATTATCTTTTTTTACTAAGTGTATGCTATTTGTTTTTAGGGTTTGAAAATTCAGGCTTCTGTTAGAGGTGAACAAATTATTGTTTTTGGTGGGCGATTATCTCTGGGAATTTGGTATGATATTGGTAGCTTTGCTGTAATCAATCAGGTTGGTTGTTGTCGAGCTACTTCGCATCGCTACAAGATAGTGATTCTCCCGTCGTCTACGGTCGATAAGTGTTCGCGACGGTGTGAAAACAAAATTTTCAGGTTTGTTGATTTTTGGAGGATTTTGGATCGTGTTCACGACGATGATTATTTAGTTGGTTCGTTCTGCGTTTGTTATTTTCTTTTTTGTTACTTTGATTTTGGTCGTTCTGTATAATTATTCTGATGCTTTATTTTCAGATCTAATAGGTCAGGTTGTTGAGCTTAGATGTTCTAAATCTTGGGGTGGTTTTTTCGTGGGACAAAAGTCCATGTCTCAGTATCGGTGTGCTGGCGTTGCCCATGAGGAGCCTGAAACATGGGGTGAATATTCAATCGTATCTTTTTGTTTGAGAGATTCATGGTATTAAATGTTTTTTATAAATATTTTATAGTTATTGTTTTTTATTTGTCGGTGTTAATTTTTTGTGTGGTTTGTATTTGTTAAACTTGTGTTGACTTGAGTTGTGAACTATCTGGCTCGATGGCTAAAGATTTTTGGATGTCTTGGAATAGATGCTGTGGCGGTGTAGTTGTATGTGTGTTTAGATGGGCGATTATCGATTATTTTGCAGGTCGGTTTATTTGAAATGTTTATTTTCTATAAAGGTCTAAATATTTTGTATTATAATTTAATTCGTTTATGTTTCTTATTCAGGGAAGATAACTATCTCATCTACTCATCCTACTCGGTTTGAGTTGAATTCTTCCATTCCCGAGATCGATGATTTTTTAGAGATGTAAATTATCTCTGACTCTTATTGTTTTGATTTTGTATATTTCGTATGAAAACGTTAACAATATTTGGTTTGTTCTTTGTGTGTTTCGGCAGGCTTCCGCGCAAGAAGATATGTCTAGGCGTCGACGTCAATAGGGGTGGAGATTGAATTGTTGTTCGGGCGGCGGTCTTCTATTCTTTCGATATTAGTTGATTTAGAGAAAGTAATTTTTTTAATGTGATGTAATAGTGGTTATGGATATGGATTCTTAGAAGAAAGATTTATGTTTTGTTTATGTCTCATCATTTCTCTCAATATAATTATTATTTTTTTTTTTCAATATTATATGCAGATTGTTGCTCTTTTGTTTATTTATAATGATCGATGGTGCGATCTTTAAATAATTATTCTGGGTTTTAATGGTGTTTGCAAATATAATTACCGTAAAACAAAGTTGTGTAATATAATTATTGCTTGAGTATTTGAGGGTTTTGGTAATTATATGGGTTCTTTTAGTAACGACCGATGATAACGAATCAGTCGGTTATTAGTTTATCATTGTTATTGGGTTCTGACATATTAGTGATTTGGTTGTTTATAACGGTTTAAATTTATTTGATGTTCATGAAATTCGAGCTTTGCGTTTATGGTATACATTGTCGTTTCTTTTTTTAATGTAAAATTAAATATATATGGATAATTTCCTCTTTTTTTATGTTTATCGAGGCGAAAAAAGAAAAAAATAAAACTTAGTTACTCATGTAAGTCACGGTATATAATATCGCTCTTTTTGTTAGTTGTGCTCATGTAATTGGTTGACTTTCACTACAAGAATACATGCGATTTCCGACGGCCGTTTCCGTCGGAAATTCGTCGGAAAACGCCCTTTCCGACGGATATTGTCCGTCGGTTCTACCTCGTCGAAAATTAATATCCGTTCGGAAATTAAAATGGTCGGACCATTCCGACGGATTACCGACGGCTATTTTTCCGACGGATATTTCGACAGATGTAGGTCGGAACAAAATGTCGGGAACCCGTCAGAAATACTTCCGACGGTATTTCGACGGATCCTATTGCCGACGGATATTAGATAGGAAATACACGTCAGAATTCCGTCAAAAATCCGTCGGATATATTTCCGACGGGATTTTGACGGATTACTTTCCGATGGATATTGAATTTGAAGTTTTTATGATTTTATTCAAATTTTATAATTATTAAATAAAATGAAATGAAATAAAAAAGAAATTAATTAATAAAAATTCATTATCATTAATAAATACAATTCATTACAAAAACTAATTTAATGTTAAAAAAAAACATTAATTTCAAACTAATTCTTCCGGTTTTGCGAGTTTGTATTGGCGAGTGTCTTCGTCTTCGCCTCACTCCAGTACTCGAGAAGCCCTTTCACACATCGTCCTCGAGGTTCTTCGGCTTGGATTTTCCGTACTTCCACTTCTGCTTCCACTCGTGCATTTGTTTCGAGTACGAAATTACGGAATACTTGTCGAAATGGCCAAAAACATTCGTCGTATGATTAGGGGCCCACGTGAACTCTTACTACAATAAAAAAACATAATGTTAGTTTTCAAAATAAAAAATAACAAAATGAATTAGGGAAAATAAAGATATATTTAAAAATGACTTACCGCGAAAGTCCGGTGCCACAAGTGTTGGGAAATTTGAATTTCTCGGGATTTTTGAACTTCTCAGGAATTTTGAACTTCTCGGGATTGCTATTACCAACTCCAGAAACATGTTGAAGGAGATCTTCTTATTGAAAACTCCAGAAACATGTTTTCAATAAAAAGATCTCCTTCAATATGCTTCTGGAGTTGGTAATAGCAACCCCGAGAAGTTCAAATTTCCCGAGAAGTTCAAATATGTTTATAATTAGTAAAAATTCTAAAAACGTAAACCCTAAGTCTACGTCGAACGATGATTCAATTATATACTTATTTCACCACTTTCTTCTTCGTCATCGTCGCGTCTACCAAACCTTTGCGTATTAGATCCCACGGCAACTGCGTCCTAAAGCAGTTGCTGCTTTCGGACCAAGTTGCTATGAGATCCAATACGCATCGTCTGGTAGCCGCGAGGATTACGGAGAAGAGAGTAGTGAAATAGGTATATAATTGAATCATCGTTCAACGTACACTTACGTTTACGTTTTTAGAATTTTTATTTTATAAAATTATAATTTTTATTAGTATTTATAATTTTTATAATTGTTATATAATTGTTAGATTAGTGATTTAGATTAATAATTTGTTAGATTAGTATTTATAATTTTGATTTCATATTTTCCAAAAATTTGACAAGTTCAAGCTATTTTATATACATCATATAAGTATTTGTCTACAATTTCTACAAAAAAACCTAACCCCTATACCCTAAACCACATTTTTTTGGAACGCCGTCGGAAATCCGTCGAAAATTTCCGACGGAATTCCGACGGATTGTTTACCATAGGGTGTTATACACGTTTACCTCATTTACAAAACCGAAAATTCAAAAAAATAAAAAATGCTAAGTATACTTCCGTCGGATTTCCGTCGGAACTTTCCGTTGGAACTTTCCGACGGATGTTAAAACCCTGGCTAAAACTGGATTCGTATCGACATCTCCCCGGCTAAAACTTTATCCGTCAGAAATCCGTCGCAATTGGTCCGACGGGTACGATTTTCCGACGGATTTCCGACGAACGTACCATCTATCAGAAATCTGTCAGAAACTTCCGACGGAATTATGGCCGTCGGAATTTCCGTCAGAAATGCCCATGTTTTCTTGTAGTGTTTAGGTTTTGTGCTGTCCTCGGTCAGATATATGTTCTCATAAAGTTTCTGACTTGGCGCCTTTGAAGCATGTATGGAGGATCCGAGTTAAAATACTCCGAAAATACAAGCAGTTAGATAGTTGTGATGTGTCTCTTGGTCTCATATTGTCTGACGACGAGGTATATTTCTATTTATTTTTGCTCGGATCTTTGTTTGATCGGTTTCATGGGTGTTTTCTTGATTAATTTGGTTCTGTGTGTTTATTGGTAGGGTAATAAGATTCAGGCCACAATGAATATTGAATTTGCGCATATCTTTGCTCTGTTATTCGCTGAGGGTGATTGGGTTATTTTGGAGAATTTTGATTTGGTACCCATGATTCCATCGTCTTTTAGAGTTGTTTTGCATCCTTTTAAAATCGTGTGGAAGCCAGAAACATATTTCATCAAATTATCGCGGGTATCCCTAATAACTATTTCTCTTTTGTTGAGTTCGAAAGTATCGTGACTGGATCTTACCATCCTGAGTATTGTGTGGGTGAGTGTCTTTTGTCGTTTTTTTATTTTGGTACAAAATTGATGGTTTGATGTGACTAACGATTTGTTTTATTTTTCATTAATTGATTATAGATTTAATTGGTCGCGTTATGAGCATTGAAAATTGTGTTGATCTGAAAAAACCTTTTGAAAGTTACATAATCGGTGAAATTTATTTGGAGTTGGAGAATCCAAGGTTATTTTCTGACTATTTTTATGATATACACTTAATTGTACATAACTTTAACGTGTTTATATATATTCTTTAAATTTGTAGAGGATGTCGCTTACTGTGTCGATTGTCCAAGTGTTATGGTCGTGGGTTCCTTGATTCTCTAGCACATTGTGATGATAGTATTATCATATGCATCATAAGATTTGCAAAAATTGAGTTTTATCCAGGTAAATTTTTGTAAACAATTTATCATTGTTATTTCTCATTTGGATGTTTTGTTTATTGGTCTGATACATGTATATGTCTTTTTTGCTTTGTTGCTTTATAAATAGATGTTGCTTTGATGGCTACAACGGTCTCTAATTGTACACATGTTATGTTGGAGCCACAACTTCCTGAAGTTAGCGAATTATGGGATGTGTTGACGGCGAATGGCCATGCATGAAGATTTCATGATATATTTATTTTATTTTTAACGCGATTATTGGTATCGTGTTTCATTTTTTCTTTGATTATGAAATACTTTTGTCGTTTTAATATTTTTTTCCTCGATTTTTAGTTGGATCTTTGGTTTTGAATTATGTCTTTGTTTAATATAGAATCTGGGTATTCTTAATATCCGATTAAATAACACGTTTCTTTTACGATGATCCTGTTAATTATTCAAACTTTACCCGACTACGTATATATGTCACCAATTTTGATACATCAGTAATCAGAAAAATTATCCCACTACATGTATTTTTCTCTCCTTTAACCGATATCAATTATGGAATTCAATAACTACGAAGTTGATTTGTTAGACTTTGATATTTACCAAATTTTAGAATAGTTTTATTTTGTTTTACAAATAAACGGATAATTATAATATTTCTTTGATGAATTTATTTATGTATGTGT
This sequence comes from Eutrema japonicum, assembly GCA_030161315.1. Lineage (NCBI taxonomy): Eukaryota > Viridiplantae > Streptophyta > Magnoliopsida > Brassicales > Brassicaceae > Eutrema > Eutrema japonicum. Next base: position 48,521,873 of record BSQW01000011.1, read on the forward strand.
ATATTTTTGAATTAGACTTCCTTTAAATTAATGTGTAGAATTTATCTCTTTGAATTAATTGTTAGATATTTTCTTTAGAATTATTATTGTTTCCTTTTATTAGAAAAGTGATATTACTAAATATTGTTAAATATAGCGGTCGATCCCTTCGTTGGAATTAGCAAATTAGAAGTTTTTTTATATAAAAAGGGATAATTACTGTATTTCTGCGATTGATCTTTGTCGCGTATTTTTAATTCAGGTATAGTTCCTTATGATTTATGGTTAGATTCCTTATTCGGAATTATTTGGGGTTATCATAACCTATTATTTTAGTTTTTTTGGTTTATTCCATTTTTTTGTTTATCTCTATATTAAAAAAGGTAAAATCGTGATACCTAATTTACGTGGTGATTCTTATATCGTGTGTATATATATTCATGTGTGTTTAACCATCTAGGTCATTCCTCTACTTCTTCGTAGTTTTCGCAATGTAGATTTTTAAAAGAAAATCGTCCTCTTCGGTTCTCATTCGTGATCTTCGCCCAGGCTCCGATAGTTACGTGATTAAAGTTTGTGTCGTTAAAGTTTGGGATGGGTACAAAGCGAAAGGAGGATGTTCGCTTGAGATGGTCTTGGTTGATCATGAGGTTTGTATGATATGTTTTTAATAACGAAGTATTAAAATTGTTTGGTATTGTCATCTTTTGTTTTGTTAAATTACGTTGATTATCATATTAACTATTTCGTTGTTGTTTTTTTGGTTTCAGGGTGACAGGATACAAGCTACTGTTGAAATAGAGTTTGCCAAATCCTTTCGAAAGGACTTAGTTGAAGGAAAACCGGTGATAATAAACACTTTTAAGGTTGTCGATTATAAGAGTGACTACCGAACCAATCGATCTCCTTTTAAGGTAGTTTTTTACGCGACGAAAACAGTAAATAAGTGTTTGGATTTCCCATCGGAAGTTCCCGAGAAATTTTTTAAGACTTTTTCAGAAATATTATCGACGGATTTGGACAAAGGCTATTTGATCGGTAAGCTCTCATTATTATTTTCCTATATTACTTTAAAAATTAGTATTTGATAATATGTTGCGTATTTTTAGATGCAATTGGTCTGATCATACGTGTTGGTCACGTTGAGGATGTCATGGCACAGGGAAAACGTCGTTCCAGACTTAAAATTTACCTCAGGGATACAACGTTGGTCGCTTATATTCTTATAAATTATTTTTATTGATCATTTGCTAGAACAATTCTTTTCGTTAAAATTGTTTTTCGTTTTTGTTGCAGAGATTTGTAGTTATCATGCACACTTTGGGGAGATTATGCCACACAAGTATCAGAGTATGTAAAGCGTCATTGTGCATCTGTTGTTGTGTTTGTCGTTAGGCTTGCGTGTATCAAAGAATACCGTGGTATGTTTTTAAATTTTATATTTAGTTGGAATTTATTGTTTGTTTTATGTTATTGTATATTTGAACATGATTTTATCTGTGTGATAGGTGAGCTGAGTATTTCGAATGCATACAATACAACACAGATTTTACTGGATCCAGTTATTCCATCGGTTGACAAGTTCAAATCCATGTATGTATCGGTTGTATAGGTATTTAAAAAAAAATTAATTTGTTCGTTCGTTTGATGTTTCAAAAATTTTCTTTTAATTTTGCAGGTTACCAAAAGATACATATGTTCTCACACCTACTGATGACGAGGCAGTTAAGGATTCTGAAGAGTCGTTATATGAAGAATGTTTTGGGAACAATCCTAGGAGGACTCTTAGTGGGATACAATATGCTAGAATGGTACGTTATTCTTTGTCTCATTATATATATATTATTTGTCTATCTCGCTAATTACCTCCGTGCATCTGCTTTATGCAGTCGGGGAAATACGTGACCATTGCCACTGTTGTTTCGATTGCGAATAGCAAAAGTTGGTATTACATAGCATGCAAAAAGTGCGACAGAAAAGTTTTTCCGTATCCTGAAAAAAATGGTGATCCTAATCCACCGCTTTGGAAATGTCTTGCCTGCTTTAGAGATGTTTCTGAAGTTGTAGCTTGGTAGTCAAGTTTCCTTTTCTCATATTTACTTTTTTTTTTTTTGGTGTTCTGATCGTTTTTCTTCTGCAGTTTTTTTCTTATGTTGGATGTTACTGATGCATCTAGAGTATTTGCGGTGTTTCTTATGTTCGATAAGATTTCTCAGAAATTATTCAACAAAACTGCTGAGGAAGTATACGAAGAATTTGATGATGTAAATTTATTGTTTTTGTTATGATAATGTAATTTTGCGATTGTAGTGTTTATTTATTAATTTTTTATTTTTTGTGCTGTTGTGATTTGAAGAATAATCCCTCGGGGTTGCCTCCTTCTTTGCAAGATCTTAAAGGCAAGGATATGCTTTTCAAGGTTACGGTTTCGGATGATAATGTTAAGAGGGTTAAGACATCGTATTCTGTTGACAAGTTTACAACAGATGATCGTATGATTGAGCTGTTCCAGGATCAGGTCTATATTCACAGGTCTGGGTTCAAATGTTTGTTTGTTTTGGTTGTTCCTTTGCAAGTTTATATCGTGTTTTGACAGTTTTCGGTTTTCTTTGCAGCCCCCGATCACAGTGTCAAGCTCTGATGAAAATATTGACATTTCGCCGATCTCGACACCTACTCCTACCTCTAAAAGACAAAGTGATGATCTTGGTTCGAGTTCTACTCCACCACAAGACTCGGTCACAAAGAAGAAAAGGAGTTAGGCATAGTAAGCTATCAATTCGTAGAATCTCTTTTGATAACGATTTTCTTTTTATTTTTTGTGCTTTTATGAGACTTATCTTTCTATTTTTTGGGTTTTTTGTTTTTTTTTTATCATTTAAAACCTCTGGTGGTTTATTGTCTACTTTATATTTTTGTTTCATATTTTCGTTATCGATATTTGGTTTTTATTATTATCGAGCAACTTTTATATTTGTTTTTTGTTGATTCGTATGTTTCGTGAGCTTTATAAATATCTTCGACAATTGTCCGTATATAATTTACAGATATGTTGTTGCATTGTTTTGTGTAATGTTGAGCTGTCTTTCATGATGTGTGTATCGTGTCAACTTTTTGCCGAATCAGAGCAGTGTTTCCTGATGACTGCTGTCGACTTTTTTTTTTTTTTTTGACATACGTGTGGCTTATCGATGTGTTGTCTGCGTTGGGGAAGTAAATGATATGCCATAAATATATTTTTTGGTTGAGTTGTCTTATCGTTGTTCATTTTTTTTATATGTTAAAATAAGTATATTGGTTGCATGGCATGGTGTGAATATTTATATATTTTTATGAATTCGATATGATAGTGTTTGATTTGATGATTCGAAATTAGATGAACTTCTTTTTAGACGTTTTAGATAAAACCAGCCTTTGATGTATTGTCGAGTTATGTCAAACCAATAGAATGTATGTCGAGATTAGTGTTTGTCACGTTGCGTATATGTCTTATCTTTGGGTGTGCATGTATATAAATATGCAAGGTTCTTGGTTATGCTTTTATGTACAAGCTACTTAATGGACAAAACCTTTCGTTATTATATTTAGTTCTATTTACCGAACCGATGAGCATACCACGTTGTATATCTCTCTCTGATATTCAGCCATCGAATTTGGATAGTCGAGTTCAGGTGAAAGTATTGAGGAAGTGGCGACAGAGGGATGGTGGGCGTCGGGAAAAATTGAAGATGGTAATGGTGGATAGAGACGTACGTTCAAATCTTATACTTATTTATATTTATTCATTGAAGTCGTTTAGCTTGCGTATTGTCCAGGTGTCTATAATATGTTTATGTTTTTTTGTAGGGTAATAAAGTTCAGGCTTCTGTTGGAAATTTATATCTTGGTCTTTTTGATGATGAGTTCGAAGAAGGCGGGTGGAATTTAATTTATAACTTCAAAGTCAAGATTGCCAATGGTTCTATCCGAACAACCGATCATTTGTTCAAAATTAAATTTGATGGTTCAACTATTTCTATATGCCTGCGTAACCTTAGCGATGATCTTTTTTGCAAATTTACTAAATTTGGTGATATTCTCTATGGAAATCTTAATCCCGTTTTTTGTGTTGGTGAGTTATAATTTATCGGATTATTTGTCATGATTTTTAAGTAACTTAATGCATAGGCCATATCGGATGGGTAACACTATTGGTAATGATTAACTTTCATGACGTATAGATGTGATTGGCGTCATTGACGTATCAGAGCCGAACCCAAACACGTGTGTGAAGTCAGGTGGGCTCACACCGTCTAGGGTGACGATCCTGGTGCGCAACGAGGACGTTGCGCTCTATGAGTGGGGGTGATTGTAACATCCCGATTTCTTGTATATGCGGAGAGGCTTATAAGAATTGATTTGGCTACCTATGTCACCAAAGTGCACTTATCTTTTCGGGAACTTGTCCAGAGAGAACTCCAGAGTTAAGCGTGCTTGAGCTGGAGCAATTTAAGGATGGGTGACCTACCGGGAAGTGATTCGCGGTATCGTGTGAGTGAGGACAAAACACGGGGAAAGATCACGTGGTGATTGCAGGGTCAGTAAACAAGTATTACAAGCCTCCCGGACTAACGCACCGGCCGTCGGACAAGGGTGGGGCCCACGGGCCGAGAGAGGGCATGGGGCCCACAGGTAGGGGCGGTCGGGGCGTTACAAGTGGTATCAGAGCCGAACCCAAACACGTGTGTGAAGTCAGGTGGGCTCACACCGTCTAGGGTGACGATCCTGGTGCGCAACGAGGACGTTGCGCTCTGTGAGTGGGGGTGATTGTAACATCCCGGTTTCTTGTATATGCGGAGAGGCTTATAAGAATTGATTTGGCTACCTATGTCACCAAAGTGCATTTACCTTTTCCGATCACTTGCCCGAAAGAACTCCAGAGTTAAGGGTGCTTGGGCTGGAGTAGTCTAAGGATGGGTGACCTTCCGGGAAGTGATTCGCGGTAGCGTGTGAGTGAGGACAAAACACGGGGAAAGGTCACGTGGTGATTGCAGGGTCAGTAAACAAGTCATACAAGCCTCCCGGACTAACGCACCGGCCGTCGGACCAGGGTGGGGCCCACGTGCCGAGAGAGGGCATGGGGCCCAGGTAGGGGCGGTCGGGGCGTTACAGTAAGAGTCGGTGAATTACAGATCCATGACGAAGACAAAAAAATGATGATTATGCCATTATGGATTTTGATTTGCAAGATGAACAGTAAGTTTACATATTTTGTCGATGTGAAGCTGATTTCGTTTCTTTTTTTTTAAAACTGGCTAACAGTGATTTAATATTTGTTATTTTTATTAGTAAACATGTGATAGAGTGTTTTGTGTTTGGAGAATTCGCCGAAGAATTCAATCTAAAATGGAAACAAACGCATTCTCGACCTGTTGTGTGTATCTTGAGGTGGTGGCGTATTGACAACGCCGGAGGTCATTATTTCGTTGCATAAATATATTTTCTTGTCTGATGCTATGATGTGTTTTGTTTTTAAATTTAATGACATTGGTATTTTTTTTTTTTGAAGTTATAAATAACCTTATTGCTGCGAAGAAATGTTGTCAGGTTTTGGTTAATCCTAATGTGCCTCCTGCGAATTCATTTAGAGCAATGTAAGTCATTGTTGACTGATATATTATCAGTGATTACTTTATTGGTCTCTGAAACGAAATTCTGACTAAAACAAACATGTTGTTCCGTTTTATATTTCCAGGTTAGTCAGTTCGAGAGATAGTTCCACGTTTCGTTATAGCTAATATGTTCGGAGGGTCGTTCGGTTGTGTTTGGTTTATTTACCTTTTATAGTAATTTGTAATGTTTTAATAAGTGTTTTGTTTGTTCTAATGACACTTCAACGTTTTATTTCAAACGATTGCTTTTATCTTGATAATGAACGTGCCGGATCAGAAAAAAATATATTGTTTTTCGACGCGATTGTCTAATCGGTTTGATTTTATAAATTTTTTAAAATATATCCCTTGGATGTATATTTTGTATAATTGAGATAATCTATTATATTATTTGAAATGTCAAAATTGAAAGTGTATCTTTTGGTTCGGTTTGGGTCAAGGTCAGCTTTCTTTGTGTCTTATATTTATTTATATTCATTTTCAAATTATTGCCAATAAACCCTTGCGAATATTTCGTACGCCGAATGTATATTTATGTAGCTATCCGTATAGCTGAAAAAGGAATAATTTGCGGAAACCCTAAATTTATCGGGGGTATATATATATATCTATATTAAGTATAATATTTAGTTCATAATACAATTGAGTTTATTGCGGCTTGCGTGGATCCTTTTCTACTGTGTTCTACAATGGGATCGATAGGTAATTGTTTTGCATATATCTGATTTCTTATTATTCTGTGTTTAGTTTGTTTAGCTTATTTTTATTTCATAGTATTAGTATATTTTGTTCTTCGTAGAACTTGATTTGCTGTTAGTATGTAAGTTTCTCTTATTTTTATCTTAATTGTTATGTTTTAGGTAGCGACGGTCGCACAACTAGATTGCAAATTTTGCCGTTTCATCTCCCTTCGTCGCAAATTTCGAATTCTTTAGGCGATAGTCCACCTGTTAGTGCTAGAAAAGTTAAATTTCTTGCTTGGATGAGATGTAATCAGATCTTTCCCGAGGCCAGAATGCTTTCCTATACGGAGGTTCCTTCTAAGTTTGTTTGGGATAATAAGAAGAAAGAATGGAGACGTCGTATGAGAGGTTTACCGCCTCCGTGTGCTATCGAGGATTGTCCAGTTCTTGATGACGAGTCTTATTATCTTTGGGTTTTGTTGGGTGTCGTAAGGGGACCGTGCTGTTATGAGGATATTAGGTCTGGTAACGGTGTCTTATACCCTACTTTCAAAAGTGCATGTTACGCCTACGCGTTTGACCTACCTACAATCCAACAATGAATTTCGTTGATTTATTCTTATTTAATTTTCTTATCATATTTATCTTTTCATTAATAAGGACTCGAGAGTTGTAATGGTTTAAATTTTTGGAATAAAGTGGGTTTTTGTTTTAATTTTATAGTTTTGGTGTTCTACGACGGTTATTATTCCAATCATGTTCTATATAAAATATTTTTTTCTGCCTGTTTATTTGTTTTATTGGTTGTTTACAGTATTTATTATACTTTTTATAATATTATCTACGATCAGATAATGTGTAACATCCCGATTTCTTTTATATGCGGAGAGGCTTATAAGAATTGATTTGGCTACCTATGTCACCAAAGTGCACTTATCTTTTCGGGAACTTGTCCACAGAGAACTCCAGAGTTAAGCGTGCTTGAGCTGGAGCAATTTAAGGATGGGTGACCTGCCGGGAAGTGATTCGCGGTATCGTGTGAGTGAGGACAAAACACGGGGAAGGATCACGTGGTGATTGCAGGGTCAGTAAACAAGTATTACAAGCCTCCCGGACTAACGCACCGGCCGTCGGACAAGGGTGGGGCCCACGGGCCGAGAGAGGGCATGGGGCCCACAGGTAGGGGCGGTCGGGGCGTTATAAGTGGTATCAGAGACGAACCCAAACACGTGTGTGGAGTCAGGTGGGCTCACACCGTCTAGGGTGACGATCCTGGTGCGCAACGAGGACGTTGCGCTCTATGAGCGGGGGTGATTGTAACATCCCGATTTCTTGTATATGCGGAGAGGCTTATAAGAATTGATTTGGCTACCTATGTCACCAAAGTGCACTTATCTTTTCGGTCAATTGTCCAAAGAGAACTCCAGAGTTAAGCGTGCTTGAGCTAGAGCAATTTAAGGATGGGTGACCTACCGGGAAGTGATTCGCGGTATCGTGTGAGTGAGGACAAAACACGGGGAAAGATCACGTGGTGATTGCAGGGTCAGTAAACAAGTATTACAAGCCTCCCGGACTAACGCACCGACCGTCAGACAAGGGTGGGGCCCACGGGCCGAGAGAGGGCATGGGGCCCACAGGTAGGGGCGGTCGGGGCGTTATAAGTGGTATCAGAGCCGAACCCAAACACGTGTGTGGAGTCAGGTGGGCTCACACCGTCTAGGGTGACGATCCTGGTGCGCAACGAGGACGTTGCGCTCTATGAGTGGGGGTGATTGTAACATCCCGATTTCTTGTATATGCGGAGAGGCTTATAAGAATTGATTTGGCTACCTATGTCACCAAAGTGCACTTATCTTTTCGGTCAATTGTCCAAAGAGAACTCCAGAGTTAAGCGTGCTTGAGCTGGAGCAATTTAAGGATGGGTGACCTACCGGGAAGTGATTCGCGGTATCGTGTGAGTGAGGACAAAACACGGGGAAAGATCACGTGGTGATTGCAGGGTCAGTAAACAAGTATTACAAGCCTCCCGGACTAACGCACCGGCCGTCGGAAAAGGGTGGGGCCCACGGGCCGAGAGAGGGCATGGGGCCCACAGGTAGGGGCGGTCGGGGCGTTATATAATGTCTCCGTAATCTAATTACTTTCGATTATATTATTTAATATTACACTGTTAAATAGAAATATACCTGTTTAGAATGTCAAAAAGGAATATTGCCTTTAATATAATTACTTATGGGAATGGAAAAAATATAATAATTATTGTATGTGTATTATGCGATATATAAAAGACAACGAATAAGGTTTATTCTCTAGAGTTTTTTCTTGCAATCGTTGCTGTGTTTTGATATCGAGAATTACCTCATGGCTAATCTTCTTTCTTATGCCATACATAGGTCATATGATATATATATGTTTGGTATTTCTGAGCTTGATCCTTTGGCTTATGTGTGGAGAATTAGAGCGAAGGTTTTACGAATATTCACGCTAACATCTGCAGCTGGTGGATCCTTAGATTTTATATTGGCTGATGAAAAGGTGTGTGCTTAGTTTTTTTTTGTATTGTTATTCGTTTGGAATTGGATGAATCTTTTGGTTTCTATCTTTCTGTCTCATAGGGCGATAAAATTCATGCGACTGTTCCAGCTGAATACGTTGAAAAATACTCTTCATGTTTCGTCGAGGGTGAGTGGATGAGTTTAGTAGGTTTTGACCTTTTAGCTGTTAGCGGAGAAATCAGGCCAACTGCACATCCTTATATGATACAGGTTACGTGTACCACTCGGTGTACGAAATTTTTTTCAAGAGGACCCAGTAATTACTTTTTTTTGTCGATATAGAGAATGTTTTGAATGGGTCTCTTGATACAATCTGTTGTGTTGGTGAGTGACTTCTATCAAATAATTTACATGCGTTGAAACTAAATATCGTTGACTAATTTTGAAACTTTTGTCTGCGATGTATTAGATTTGATTGGTAAAGTGGTCAATGTTGGTAATTCACCTGACAGAATAAATTCTTTGGGTTGTTCCCAACGGAGGGTTATACGATTTGAACTCGAGAATGAGAGGTAATGTACAATTTTTATTTATTTTTAATTGGATTTAGTTTAACGGTGATCATATTATATTGTAGGAACTACCGTTTATCGTGATGTTTGACGGGTGATTACGCGGAATCTTTCCTTAATGACTTGGGATGTTTTCGAGGAAACATTATTGTGTGTGTCATGAGATTTGCTAGAATATTGGTTCGGCGAGGTATTGCATGCACTATCAAACTCTATTTTGTACTATTAGGCATGGTTATTATTTGGTAAGTTATAATCCAATCAAATTAAATTGTTTTTTTAAAAATTGTATTTGCTAGGTTATTTGGTTGCCACAACATCTTATGATTGCACACAAATTTTGTTGGATTCTCCGTGCTACGAAGTAGCTCGATTCAGAGATTTGGGGTCCAATCTTGCGATAACTTGATTGTTTATCTGACTACCAGATGTATTTTTTTATTTTGCGAATCTATTATCGATTTATATCATCGTGTTTATCATCATATTTTGTTAATTAATATTTAGAGAAGTTGTATTGGGTACTATTCTATGTTATCTTCGAATCGTTTTATTGTGTATATATAATATTTTGGTTTGGTTAATGTCGAGATTACGATGGAACGCATATGTGATAATCAAGCAGTGTGTTTGTGATTATCTATGTGTCTATTGCATCATTTTTAAAAAATAATATTGATAATCATTGGACAACCAACCAAAACCATATTCGTGTGATAAAGAAAAATGTATATTCCGCGTGAAAAGGTTATATAACATATTACCAATCAAATATTATCAAATAAATATTATGAACAATGGCCCAGAATAAGCTATATATTAATGATGGAAACTTATTAATAATATTTGTAAATTTTACATTTTATTTTGGGTATTTCTCTGGTTAGTTTATATTGCCATTATAATAACATGAACATTTATTTAATGGTTAGCGCGAATATCTATTGGGTTATTTAAGATTGGTTCGTATCTTATTTTAAAGTATTGATATATCTTGCTTTTATATATAAAAAAAAGTTTAGGTATATCTTGCCATTGGAAAAATAGAAAAGTTCATTTGTTAATGTTAACTTTGTTTTTTTATTATATGAAACTAATACACCATGGTATATTCTGCATTTGTTTGGGATATATATGGATGCGAATTAGCAAATCTGGTTTCGGGGTGGTGTTATCAAACGGTTACAATGAAACACAAACTTCTTACTAGAGAAAGTATATCTTCTGCTTCGTCTTTTGATTATGCAATTCGTATGTTGTCCTTAGTCAAATCTAAAGTCGAATCTATTAAAAATCGCAGGTGTCAATAGAAGGAATGAACGATATGCTCCTCGCAACGTTGTTGATAATTACCTAACTGGTAGTGTGATCCATCCTCCATACTTATATGAACGAGACTTATCTCAAGAAGGTTGTCGGGTTGCACGACAGAGAAGAATGCAAATTATTAGAGCCAAACGAGCTGTAAAACAATATATTGGTTTGTTTGTTTTTTTAATTGTCTTGAATATATGTCTTAATATAATACATGTTTAGTGGTTATTGACAAACTTTTCATAATTGTGATATCGGAACTAGACCTTTTGACCGATTCTATCAACGCCGAAGAATTTGTTTATTTTATCGCAACCGATTCTGACTCCGAAAAAGAGGATGATGAAGATTTGATGTATCAACAAGAACGTGTGGAGAGTCGTTCAGGTGGTCGAAGAAAGTCAAGATCGAAAAAAGGAAAAAGGTGTCTGAGAATTCCGTAGAAACCACGGACACTGTCGTTGTTAGAACGGACTTGGTTGCCAGTATTAAACCCCGATTAATGGATGGAGGTGAATATTAATAGATAAATATCGATATTATACTGTTTGATTTTTTTTTATTTTTTTTTATTGATAAACATTTAAAACCATATATCTTAACCAGGATACTATGATGATGGTGATCCTATTTATGTATGCGGATATTGTAAAGCTTATATGTGGTACGGAGAAAGGTTGGGTAAACAAGTCGAACGTGTTAAGCCCATATTCTCGCTGTGTTGCATGCAGGGTAAAGTAGTCCTTCCACTGCTTAAATCTCCACCAAAATCGTTATTAGCGATGTTTTACAACGACGGTGACACAAGAACACATTTTCGTGAGTTTATCCGAGCGTATAACATGATGTTTTCTTTCACGTCACTCGGAGGAAAGATAAACTCTTCAATCAACGATGGCAAAGGACCTTATTTGTTTCAGTTGTGTGGTGATAATTATCACAATATAGGTGATATTCTACCAGCTCCTGGTGAAAATCCATCCTTTTTGCAACTTTACATATATGATACCGCAAATGAAACAGCTAACAGGATAACTGCTTATGGGTATGATTTTTTTGTATAACTTATTACCTCTTTTTTTTTTCAAATAAATTTTTGTTGTCGTTGTAACATGTTATATCAATGTAAATTGTAAATATAGGAAAGCAGGGCGAACTGTTAAGCTTAGGGAGTCAATAGTTCGGAGATTACAAAAAATGTTGGATAAGCATAACCGGCATGTAAAAGCTTTCCGAACTGTGCGAGATATGTTTGGTCCGAACGATGATACCAGTGGTCTACGGTTTTTTTTGTCGTATGATAGGAAGTCTGATGGAAGGACTAACAATCTCGCTACCGCTGACGAAGTTGCCGGTTTGATACCGGACGATTTCAATATCCGGATGGATACACGCTACATTATTATTGAGAGTAAAACTGGAAAGATGAAAAGGAACAGTGAATTTCATCCAGCTTATTTGCCTTTACAATATCCATTGTTGTTTCCTTACGGTGAAGATGGTTTTAGGCTTGGTATTGACATTGGATTTGTAGACACTGGCGGAAGGAAAAGATTGCAGATTTCTATGCGAGAGTTCTATGCATTCCGCATACAAGAGAGATTGGGAGAATCAACGATTATCCCGATGTCAGGGAGATTATACCAGTAGTTTTTAGTGGATTCGTTCAGGATGATCGAGACTAATAGACTACGTTACGTTTCGCTGAATCAGAATAAACTTCGTTCTGAAAATTTTGATAAAATACAGAAAACGGTTGATAAAGGTGATACTAATATTTCCGAAACGGGTAGGAGAATTTTTATACCTTCTTCTTACACAGGGGGTACAAGGTATATGTTGCAACATTATCTAGATGCGATGACCACGTGCAAGCACTTTGGTTTCCCTGATCTATTTATAACGTTTACGTACAATCCAAAATGACCTGAAATTACTAGGCATCTACAAAAACACAATTTGAAGCAAGAGGACAGACCAGATATATGTTGTCGAGTGTTCAAGATCTCATCTATCACTTGACGAAAAAGGATGAGTTGGAGGTCGTAAGTGCTGGTATGTTATTTTAACCTAAAACTATATTTTTGTTTGTAGTATTTGAGAAGCATGGTTTAACGTGACTTTTTGTATTTTTATTGTGTGGCAGCTAAATACACAATCGAATTTCAGAAAAGAGGTCTTCCTCATGCTCACATAGTTCTTTTCTTGCGGCCGGACTATAAGCTACCCACTGGTGATGATATTGACAAGATAATTTGTGCTGAGATTCCTGATAAAGTCCTCGACCCATATTTATACGAAATTGTTGGTGATGTGATGATGCACGGACCGTGTGGCCCTCTCAATAGGGAGAGTGTGTGTATGGTTGAAGGAAAGTGTTCAAAATATTTTCAAAAACAAATTCAGTCCAATCACCAAAATTGATGATATAGGGTATCCTATATACAAGAGGCGGGATGATAATAGATTTGTTACTAGAAAAGGGTTTAACTGTGAAAACGGTTACGTTGTCCCGTATAATAGAAATCTCACTCTTCGTTATCGCGCTCATATCAACGTGGAGTGGTGTATACATTCACGTTCAGTCAAGTATCTTTTCAAGTATATTCACAAAGGTTCATATTATGTTCGGGCAACGGTTGCAACTGATAATAAGGAAGACGAAGTTAAAAAATATTTCAGTTGTAGGTATGTATTTCGCAAACACATTGTTGTTTAACGGTGTAGTTTACTGCGATTGACTTATTTATTCACGATCTTTTATACAGGTATATATCTGCCTGCGAATCTACGTGGAGGATTCTATCTTTTTCTACTCACTATCGTACAATATTAGTAATGAAACTCCCGTTTCATTTGTCGAATCAACAATTGGTTATATATAATGAAGATGATCCTGCTGATGAGGTGATAAATCATGTTTCCGTTGGTACATCCAAGTTCATTGCCTGGATGGATTGTAATAGGACATATGCGGATGCTAGGCTTTTAACTTATGCCGAGATTCCTTCGAAATTTGTTTGGGATGGTCCAAAAAGAATATGGAAACCAAGGTCTAGAGGGATCGTTATTGGCAGGATCACGTACGTACCCATGTCTGTAGGTGAGGCATATTATTTGAGGCTTCTACTCAATATAGTAAAAGGTCCAATGAGCTTTGAGGATATAAAAATAGTTAAAGACCATCTATATTCTTCTTTCAAAGAAGCTTGCTATGCATATGGCTTATTAGATGATGTTAAAGAATATATTGACGCTATCAAAGAATCGGGTTTGTGGCTTCCCGCGAGATACATTCGTAGGTTATTGGTGATCATGCTGACTACAAATAGCATAGCGATTCCTTTTAGAGTTTGGGATGCTACCTGGGATATTCTATCCGATGACGTGTTATACAATCAGATGAAGATCACCAGATATCGAAGTAAGACATATATTTTCCTGGCTTTCGTATATTAGGATTTGTATTGTTTGTGATATTGATTCTTTTATCTAAATTTGCATAGGTCTGAGACTATCTGTAGATCAGGTTAAAGATTTTGCTCTTTCTGAGCTAGAGCTACTTTTACGTACCGGTGGGAGATCTTTGAAAGATTTCTCTCCTATGCCTTTTGTAGAAGATCTCACTATGGATACATGTGGTAATCCTCTTATCCGGGATGAAAAAAGTTATGACCACGAATCATTGCGTATTAGGCATGATGAGATGATGGTCACCATAACGGATGAGTAAAGGCGTGTGTACGATGAGATATTACACGCTGTGAATGCTGATGTCGGAGGTTTGTTTTTTGTTTATGGTTCTGGAGGTACTGGGAAAACTTATTTGTGGAGTTTATTGGGAGCTACTCTACGATCGAAAGGTCAGATCGTTCTAAATGTTGCATCGAGTGGAATTGCTGCTTTTCTATTGCAAGGAGGTTGGACTGCCCATTCGAGATTTGCGATTCCTATTGTGGTGAATAAATTTACGACATGCAATATCAAATCTGAATCAAAACTTGAGGATTTAATTCGAGACACTAAACTCATTATATGGGACGAGGCACTGATGATGAGCAAAGATTGTTTTGAGACGCTGGATAGAACGATGCGTGACATATTAAAATGTAGTGAACCTTTCGGTGGTAAAGTTATAGTCTTTGGAGGAGACTTCAGACAGATCTTGCCGGTGATCCCTAATGCTGGCAAGACGGAGATCTTAATGGATACTTTAAATTCTTCGCCTCTTTGGTATAGTGTCAAAGTGCTGCGACTTACACAGAACATGCAACTTATTGCTGGAGATAATAGTCGTGAGATGCTTGAACTCGCAGTTTTTTCCAAATGGATATTGGATATTGGTTATGGAACGATAAATGGGAATGATACCGGGGAATCTGAGATTGACATTCCCGAGGATTTGTTAGTCACGGACTGCAAAGAACCTATCAAAGCAATCGTTGCTGAAATTTATGGGGGTTCTTTTTTCAAAGAAACTGATCCTAAATTCTTTCAAGAGAGGGCGATATTGAGCCCAATGAACGATGATGTAGAAATAATAAATGACTACATGCTCTCTCAGTTGCCGGGTAAGTTTGAAATTATTAGTGTTATACTTCATTTGATTAATAGTTATCATTTTTTTGGTTCGATGTTCAAAATGCTAATTATTGTTATGCACGTGTTAGGTGAGTCGAGGAGCTATCTAAGTTGTGACAGCATTGATTCATTTGATTGAGTACTCGATGTTAAAGATGCATCTGAAGTACCGTCTGAGAGCGTCGAGTCAACCGATAATCTTGGTTATGGAAATATGATCTATACCGAGGAGTTTCTTAATAGTGTTAAGGTAGCTGGATTACCTAATCACAATTTGCGTTTGAAGATTGGTACCCCTATCATGTTGTTAAGGAATATCGATCCCAAGAATGGTCTTCGTAATGGGACAAGGCTACTTATTACTAAGATGGCTAATTATGTTATCGAAGCTAAGGTAATAACTGGTGATAAAGTTGGCCAAAAGGTTCTTATTCCTAGGATATTTCTCTCTCCCGCAGAGATGAAGTTTCCTTTCAGGATGAGACGCAAACAGTTTCCAATCACTTTAGCTTTTGCTATGAAGATTAACAAGAGCCACAGACAGACACTTGCAAAGGTTGGTTTGTATATACCAAAACCAGTTTTTACTTATGGCCAGCTGTATGTTGCTGTTTCAAGGGTTACATCCAGAGCGGGGCTGAAGATTTTGATCACGGACAAAGATGATAAGCCACAAAGAAAAACACTAAATGTAGTGTATAAGGAGGTTTTCGGAAATATATAGAATTTTCTGTGTTTTACACCATAACATTTTATTTGTTTTTGTCTTTCATATATCATTGCAACACATTGTTCTTTATGATAAGTTATTTAAATGTGACAAAAGGGTATGATGTTTATGGATAAATACCTTTTCGTGAATATCTTGACATGGAAAATATATGGATAATTTCTACAGTTTAAATTTGTGAATATCCCAAATACAATGATATATTTTAATAAATAAAATGTGTTTGATTTGAAAAGGAAAATGTGTTTGATTTGAAAAGGAATTATAAAATCTATATAATACCACGCTACTTGATAAGGTTGTCCATCGATTCTAGATGGCTTTGGGATATTCTGGTGTAATGAATCTCGATAAGCTAGATTTTACATATGTTCATGATTTGAAGCCTCAAGGTTCTTTCTCACGTATTCGAGTTAAAGTACGATGGACCTTTGGAATTAATTTTGGTTGATACAATGGTTGTTTATATATTTCTTGCTTTGCTCTTTTATCTGTATATATTGTTATTTTTTTATAAACTGTTATTTTCCTTTTCTGTAGGGGGATAGAATACAAGCATCAATATCAACTGACTATGTGCATGACTTTTCATCTGAAATATCCGAGGGAGACTCTATTTTCGTTTATCGATTTGGTCTTGTGGCTGAGAGCGGTGATTTGAAATTGACTTTGCATGATTATCGACTCTTATGGAATACTTAAACTTTTTTTTGTCAAAGTTGCTAACATTGAAGATAATTATTTCGCTTTTTCTGGATTTGAGTATATACACTCTGGACTCCGAGATATTCACTTTTGTATAGGTGGGTTCGTCTCTCATTTGTTTTTATTTAGGAAATATGTTGTAACATTCTAACCTTAGATTTTTAATAAAACCTAATGTATTTTTGTTAGATTTAATTGGGCATGTTGCGCAGATTTGGACTTTTACTTCTCTAAATCGTTCGTTTGATCATCAAAACTATGGGGGGGGGGGGGGGGGGGGGAATGTCTATGTGGAGCTTAGGAACGCACAGTATGTTCCTTGCTTTAATTGTTATTTATTGACGCTGTTATTTTCGTGTTTGTCTGATTTTTTTTTTTTAGCGACGCAAGTTTACAAGTCGTCATGCGTAAGGATTATGCATCGAGATTGAAGGATTATTTGTCTCGGAGTGGGCATGAAATCAATATTTGTGTTATTAGATTTGCTAGGATCGCACACTTTGGGAGTTATTGGGCAGTTATGACAGCGTACGATTTTACACGAATATTATTGAATCCTTCAATTCCTGAAGTTCATCTTCGTACGGATCATCTATAAACGTTATGAGCCTACCAACATCACAAACTTCTCCAATGACATCTACGTAGGCAAAGAAACAACAATGAAACAAAACTATAAATTATAATTAAAAGATAATATAATTATACAACAATAACAACTAAAATTACCTATAGGAGAGTTATCATCGATTTCTGCGTTTACAATTTGTGCGAGTGGACAAAAAACAATCATATGATCATCACTTAGTACATCATATACTGATACAGTTGTATCATCATTAAACTTTATTTTCCAACTGCTAACTGTGTTCCTGTTCGAACCAAAATCAGGAACAACATCAACATTATGTATTGTATTCCATTGCCCTTCGTTAAGAATCGAATAAAAACGATCAATCAAGACTGTATCCACAGTTGCTTGGATCTTGAAACCCTTAAATCAAAGAATAAAATAAAATACAATTAGTAAATAATAACCAACATATGTACGAAAATATGATATATTGGCTTGACTTACATGTTCGTTAGCCAATATTAGTTCCAATCGTTTGGCGTCAATCGAAAACATCGTAAGCCATTTTCGTAGAATTTTTATTCTCATAATCCAATAGTTTCTCGAAGAATTTAAATTCGATATTAGTGTAAACTGCGACATGATTTTGGCTACGAATAAGAATCAAAAATAAAACGATTGGTATATTTCAAAATGTTAAACACGGATCTATTATCCTGTGTTGGAGAACCGAAACGGTTCATCGGGCAATGCGAAGAGTCATGTTACTCAAATATGTATCTATAAATATCGAGTCGTTATTTAAAAAAAACATATTTAATAGATTTAAACTCGAGAATCTGATGTAATGTTGTTGTTATATTTTTATGTTTGGTTTAGTTTAAAATAATATTTTGTTTCCTGTTTACTGTCTTAATAGTTTCGTAAAAATGAATTATCTATATTAAAGACGTCGAAAATGTAGTATTTGTATTCTTTGTAAGACATACCACTTATTTTGTGTAGAAGCATATCTATAAACGTATGTGGGCTTTTTTCATCATTTAGAATATTTTACACATTGATGCTCAGTAACATGTTTTGGCTCAATTAGCGACGTTCATATTTTTGGGCATTATATATCATATTTTATTATCTAATCGAATCTTAATGAATATTCTATTTAGATTAAATAGATTATATTTTTATTGTTTTGTCATTTCAAACTGTTATAAGTTACTTTTGTCATGGTAAATATCATTTCCTTTTTAAAAAGTTAGCTGAAAAACTGAATTTTTTTAATTTATCAATGCATTGAGTATCTGGACTGGTCTTGCTTTTCGTATTCGGGCAGTTATTGTAGATACCATTGTCTCTCTGTTATAAACTCGGTGGTATTATATAGGAGATAGTTTCTTTTTATATAAATGAAAATCATCTTGAGTTCGAGATTTTTTTGGTTTTTGCCCTTATTTTGTTCAAAAACATCTACAAGCTTCGTTGGCTGCGTACGACATGATTATGGATTTGAACGAAAGGAGAACTAATTGCAGTATTATAGTGAATCTTCGATGATACAACTACTCTGCTTTTAATCTTCAGGGTGACACGATACAGGCCTCGGTCAATCACCCATATTTAATGAAAAAATTTGGCAGAAGAATTGAAGAAGGTGAATGGAAAAGTATTAGAGATTTCGTTGTCTGTGAGGATCCGTTAGAAGAACCCAACCCATTACTTGGTTGGACTATCAAATTATGTGAAAACACTCGCATCTGTTATACTGATCCAAGACCCGTTGATAGTGAGACAGTGTTGTCAACTTTTACAGAAGTTCTTAGTGGGAAAACGGATCATGGTCTTCCTATTGGTACTCATATATATATATATATATATATATTTTATAATATTATTTATTTAACTATTTATATGAGAATTTCCTGTATAATGATATGAATTATGTTTGGGATTCCATAATCAATGATGGGAATCAGATGGTTGATGAGGCGAGTTCCTCGCATAAGAAGAACGATCAGTAATGAAATTTGTAATATTCAATACTACCTTAATGTTATCGTATATCGATGTTATATATGTCTTATCTTTTATTTATGCTAACGTTAAGTTTTTATGACTTTTAAGACTATCATCGAACTATCCTAAATTTTTATGTTTGTCTAAACTTATTGTGTTTTGAATTGGTTATCCTTTTTTTGTTACTCTGTAATTTTCGTTGGTTAGTTATCTTGATTTATAAATATTTATTTGTATGATTTTAATTTTGGCGTAACCGTGATTCTGTTTTTGTATTTGAGAAGTCAACACTTCCTACTGACATGTTTCACAGATACCTATGTAGTTAAGATTTGATATAAACCAACATACCTCTTTTCATTTATTATTATTTCGATAACCACCAGAAATTGCATTAATATATTTGTCGCATGTATATATCTACAAAAAAAATAATTAATGATTGTTATTTTGTAAATAAAATAACATTCGATAAAACGATATATTCTGAATTAAATTTCAGATAAAATCACAACTTTATCCATTGTCGACACAATTTAAATAATAGATTAAAATAAATATGATGTGTATTGTTTTGGATTTGGTACATTGGTTTCTTTGCCTTGCGTATAATTTTGGGAAACCCAGTCTAATAAGATTTTATTCCCTCTGTCCGCATGATACGAAAAAATCGGAAAATATTGCCTGATTTGTTTGGGAAGTGGTTTACTGTCAGTTCGTGGGTTTGGTTTTAAATGTGACAATAAGTAGCATTTAATGATAAATATTAATTGTGACTTCTCGCAATTGTTCGATATAATTAAAACTGCCAATAATATTATTTATGTGTACATATTTTATCTAATCTTATTGTTTTAGGTCTTCTCTTTTTTTTCTTCTTTGGAGGCAAAAACGAATCGGTTTCTACAATGTCAGAGGTCGTTGAAGTTCCGTGCCTGGACACTTACAAAATCAATTGACAGATTTGCGTTCAAGTGGTAAGGCTTTGGAAGGATGTAACGTTCTTCGGTGACACAACTGAGATGGTTCTCTCCGATGAAAACGTACGTGTTCGGTCGAATTTAAATTTATTTAAGTATTTTTGTAATTTTTCTATCGTGAAATTATTGATCGATTTTTATTTCTGATTGTTTTTTTTTTGTTTTAGTGCAACCGTATCTCGGCAACCAGTATGCCGAACGAATTTCCTAAACATGCAGGTTCTCTGAAACAAGGATCGTGGTTTAAAATTTCTGGGTTTGTTGTTAAGGAGGCCTCTGGATCGGTTCTCACAACAATCAATAAGCATCATCTCGAGTTCCTCTCTTTGACCATGGTCACACCTATCCGTCCAAAGACATACAATTTGTTTCTCCATTGCTTTTGGTTTTATGATATCATGACCCGAGCATTGAACTTCGAATATCTGATTGGTAAACCTACCCCTTTTTTAGATGATATTTTACTTTTTTGGTTTTCCTTTTTATATGATTGGTTATGGAGAATATTAACATTAGTATTTTACCCGACTTATATTAGATGTTATGGGAACTGTGTTGAAGATGGGTGAACTCTGTGATGCTAGCAATGATGCCTACGAAGAGAATATGTCCTATGTGAGGTTCGAACTTACGGATGCAGTGTAGGTTTCATCTTTTCTATATCTCTATATTTTTTTTATAAATTAGGGACTTTTGTGGATTTGATTTGTTGTTCTTAGAATTTTGTCGATTTGATTTGCTGGTCTTATTATCGGCGTGTGTTAGGAGGGAATGTGCCTTGCCATGTATTGCCCGTGGTGCCTTGGCCAAGACTTTCTATGAGGTCTATCAACGAAACACAAGTGAATATGTCGTTTGTGTGTTGAGGTTTTGGAAGATGTCCAATGGCAAGGTAGAGTTTTAGTTCCGAATGTATGTCATGTTATATGTTTATACTCTAATTTCGTTGTTTTTTATTAGGTGTTGACAAGGACTCGGTTGTCTTGCGCTCTCATCCTCGATGCTCTGATTTTCTCTTTAATCCTATCGATAAAGAGGTTGATGAGTTTAGGGCTACATAAATATTGTTTTTTTTTAAATAACAAATTTTTAATTTGTCTTTTTGTTTAGTTTTACATTTTTAATGTATTAAATATTTGTGTGTATAGGCGACACCGTCTTCGGCACTACCGATCAACGACCACCGGCAATCCATCCTCCTTATGATTCTTTCTATTCTCTCAATGCATGTTGTAATTCGAACCAAACCACTTTAATTTATGTTTAATTATCTATGTTTTTTTATTGAACATGAATATTGGTTCCTCTTATTATTTATCCATCCAGTCCTTATATATTATGTGCATTGTGTTTCGTAATTATTCTGTTACTTTCTTTTAAGTATACTAAAAAAGAAATTGTAACATTGTATCTATGATTTTTAGATTATAGAAAAATTAAAATTTAGAGTGATCGAACAAGACTATTTTCCGTTTATTTATTTTTTTAAAAATATAAACGAATCAAAAGTAGTTGTTGATTGTGTCATAGAAGAGTTATAAATATATACATTTATGTAAAAAAAGTTACTATTTACACTCTTAAATTTTATAGACGGATATCTATCATTCTTTTTTCCAATGTGACATTGAAACTTTCATATAATTGACTTTGGTAATATATCTTTCTTACAAAAATTATATATAAGATTTTATATTCAAGTCTACGACTAAAATTCGTGCTTACAAAAAAATAAGTTTAGAATTGGTTCTTGCGATCAAAACAGATATGGATATGATTAACAGGCTTCATAGAGATAATTTGGAAGATCTCCATTATATTGGAGAGGTTTGGGCAATCGATGTCAAGATCCTGCGTTTATGGAACAAACAAACTGCTGATGAGCCAAGTATCGAGATGGTTTTAATGGATGAGAAGGTACTATTACTTTTATTGATGTTTTGATATTGCTATTTTATTTTGTGTTAATCTTGATACAAACATTCGATTGTATATCGTTTTTCTATTTGATTATGTATTTACGATATCAGTTAGTGTCACATATTTATTAGTTTTTGTGAATATTCATGATTCATTTTACAACTTGTTCGAGTGTAAATGGATCTTCTGTAATGTGTTTGATAAGCTCAAATTAATACCCTAAAAGTACTATAGCTTTGTCGATTGTAATACTTAGGGATCGAATCCACAGAGACTCAAGGAAACACACAATAGATTATATAGATGAAAATCAAGCTAAGTGATTAATGCAATTGAAAGCAAATACGTAAATTAAACTGTTGTAAGTTCGATGGGAGAAATATAGGTTCAGGGTATTTCTCAGGAAATCAATGAATGCAGACAAACTAATTAATTAGGGTTCATGTTGCGCACGGTTCTTGAACTCAAATCACTAAGGTATAATTAACCAACTCTCGTTGCGAGAATTATTTAAGCCTAAATCCTAGAATTCCAAATCTCTTTGCGAATCCTAAAGTCTAAACAAGCTTTTAGTTCAAGTTTGATTTGTTCACAAAACAACTAAACCAAATCTCTTTGCGAATAGTTATTTTGCTCACCCTAAGTTTTATCAGGTTTCTCAATTGCACTCTCATGCCTAATCGATTAACCTAAGATCTAAGTTATAAGTGATCAATCCAGAATTAGCTATGAGAACAACTTATGGTGAAGAACTAATTCAGATTGTGAACCCTTAGTCAACTAATCAATCTAGCATTCAAAGAAATCTCTTATGAGAACCCTAAACCTAACAAAAGATCTACTCAGACATGGAAATTGAAGCAATAAACATGACTGAATAAATACTTGAATAAATAATAAAGAATAGAGTAAAACAAGGGTTCGAAATCTTCTCTCGGACGAACAAAGTTTCAGACTTGTCTCCCTACCAAAGCTCTCTCACAAAACCCAAGTAAAATAAAGCATAGCCATCAAAAGTGGTTGTAATCCTAGTAAATAACCTAAGTCACGTTTTGGGGTTTCTTGTAAATAATAAAATCTTCTGGGTAATTTTGCAATTCTTCAATTCTTCATTTAAAGCCGCGACTTGTGTCTGCTTCAGTGAGTATCGACCAATACTAGTCAGTATCAATCGATACTGAGGCTTCAAATCGGGTACTCAGCTACACGAACTTCTGCTTTGCTCCAAAATGCTCCAGAAAGCTCCAATATCTCCAATTATGCTCCAAACGTGTTAAAACCTGTAAAAGACTCTAAAACACTACAAAATAGTAGAAAGACTCTATAAAATGGACTTATATCATGGCTAAAATGGGGTAAAAACCATGATATATCAACTCCCCCAGACTTAGCCTTTGCTTGCCCTCAAGCAAAACAGAAAACTAAACCAGAGAAAGAGGTTTGAAAACATAGAAACTCACATGTTCTTGAAACATTGCAATGACCCTTTTCCTTAGTGCTCCACATATTACATAGCCAGTTCCAAGTCTAACCACTATCTACTTCTCCGTAGACATTCGCAGCTTCCCAGACTACACACATTATTTCACAGCTTTATCCAATAAAGCCCTCATCGCCAGTTTCATTGCTGTGACCAATGTTCAAGAACCTTCTAGATTCTTTCCCATACAATATCATGACAAAAGAACCACCCAATTTTCACACTTTCTTGTATCATTTCCTCTCCCCCAGACTTATTTTTTATTATGTTCTTTCTTACTTTTTTTTTAGATTTGCATATACACATTAAGGTCTGAAACCTCAGTATTGATGGTGTTTGCCACCGAATCCCCGGTTCTTCCCTCTCTATGTATCAAATGCGTAGGCGAATAGTGGTATCACGGGAAATTTTTCTAACCTCGCTTCCAACCTTTGTGTGATCATTCCTTTACAAGTAGAATAATGGGATAGCTGGAAATTTTCCTAGCCCTCTACTCAGAAGAAAATCATTTCATCTTTTAATGCTCTTATTTATTAACTTGTAACAGGGGAGAGAAATACCATTACTTTAAACACATGGGTTCCTTTGTCAGATATGAATGAGGAATCAAGCTCTTATGGACATCAATCACATCAATGAAGTGCAAAAATTTGGCTCAGGCTTTAAAGAAATTTGCTGGAAACATGAGTGTCTTCTAGTTAACTGACCAGCCTTTGGATTTTTCATTAGTCGATCTAAAACTGATTCTGTAACAATGGTCACTTAAAAGCAAAGTCAGAACAATAGATTCAAGAAAAAGATCACAGTCCCCAACCAATTTTGACTCAAAAACGACTGACTCTAAGAAAAACAAAAACAATGTCAGCGACTACCTCCCCCAGACTTGAATAACACTGTCCCCAGTGTTATCTAGCCTAAGGTTGGTGAAAGAAACAAAAGAACAGAATGGAATTTTGAGGAAAAAAAGGTACCGAATTGTGGTCAATGGTGTCGACACACAGTCTGGTATCGATTGATACCAGGCTTAAGTCAACACGATGAACTCTCCTCAATGTTGAATTGGCATATGAGGTGTCGATGGCAAGTCATGTTTCTCCTTGTTTATCCTGACACAAAACACAAAACGAAAAATAAAAAGAAAAAGACTTATATACAAACTCACCAGTGGGTTGCCTCCCACCAAGCGCTTGTTTTATGTCACGAGCTTGACCTTACGGATGACCAGTCAGGATAAGAATGAGAGCTTGCAGCAAAACAGGCTCCACAACTTGACATCTCCAGCTTCAGAGTTCTGCTCAACATGTTCTCCACAACCTCTTGTCCTTTCTCTTTCAGCTCCGGAGTAAGAAGAACTCTAGCCCTAGAGAATGGTTTCGAAGTTTCTTTGCACTTCACCTTATATTCGATCGAATCTCCATCACACTTCTGAGGGATTAAGGTCACATGGGTAGCACTCCTGACTCTTCTGTTCTTCACCTTCTTCTTTACCTTAGCCGTTTTGATGTCTTTCTTGGTGATGATAGAAGGACCATCTAAAACGTCTATGACAGTTGGATCATCACAAGGTTCGTCCAAAAGATCAACCATCACTGTTTCTCCTATGACAACAGTGATGCAAGAGATATGCTTGGGAGCTCTTCTAGAAGGAATGGCTTTGTACGAGATCTGTTCGTCAATGTATGAGAACGAAATCCTCTTACTGGGCGTGTCTATAACTGCACCAACCGTAGCCATGAATGGTCTTCCAAGAATCAGAGGCATACTAGATCTTGCACTCATCTCTACAACCTGAAAATCGGCAGGAACCAGACAATCGCCTACTTCAACCAGCAAATCAGTGATTGTACTGTATGGAACTGAGGTGGAAGAGTTCGCGAATGCGAGAGTCATCTGAGTAGATCTAATATCACCAATTTTCAACTTCTCTGCAAGTGCCTTTGATATGACATTGACGCTAGACCCTGAATCAACCAGAGATTCCTTGAATTCAACTCCAGAGATAGAGGATGGAACTGAAAATTTTCCTGGGTCTTCCCTCTTAGTTAAATGCTTCATTGATGGTGGTGTACTTCTTGCCTTGATGAATATTGCCTTGATCTCTTCCTCAGTTTCTCTGTAATCTCGGAAGTAACATTCCAAAGGGCGATTTTCAAAAGCTTCTTCAAAAGATATAGTATGGGGAATTCTCCTCAGCATCTTCTCAAAAGCGAGCAACTTCTCTGCAGTGATGGGATTCATGAGATGTCTAGGTGGTCTAGGATATGGCACTTTAGGCTTATAAACACGTTCCTTAGTCATCTCCGGCTTCTTCACAATCTCTGGTTCAGCCTGCGAGGGGTGTCGACCGATACAAGGTTGGTGTTGATCGACACAAGGCTCATGTGTCGTTTCTTCAGGTCGGTATCGATCGATATCAGCAGTGGTGTCAGTTGATACAGACGAATCAGGTTCGGAATCACCTTCGATAGGTTTTTCGAAATTTCCTACGCTTCTTAAGGTGATTGCATTGACGTATTCATTCTGTGAATGAGCCATCTTTCCCTTGACAACTGCTGCAGTCTGAGCTACTTGCGTTTCCAGCATCTTCTGATGAGTACTGAGAGTCTCGATCCTTCCACTCAGATCTTTGTATATAGCATCTATCTTTCCATTGAGATCCACTGTGATATGGTGCTGTCCTTGAACCAGCTGTTCAAACATAGATTTAATCTTGCTATCAGCCATCTTAGCAGGTACAGGTTGATAAAATGAATTTCACTAGTTCCTGGTATACCCACTATTCTGAGATGGTTTCTGGACAAACTGATTCGAACCTCCTTGCTGAGAATTGTTGTTGAAGTTTCAGTTGTTGCTGTATTGGTTCCTCTGACCCTGAAAACCAGAACCACCAATATAGTTAACATCCTCTACTTCATCCTCATTGAACATCTCAACATCTTCAGCAAAGTGAACAGCCTTCGTTGTCTTGCCCATCAGAAGATTGTGCATAGAATCTAACTTGGCTTGAACTTCAGCAATATGTGAACCTTCCATGCTATTAGCTTGCTTCTTGTGCTCAAAGTCTGCATTCTTGGTGCTATTATTAGACGCCAAGTTTTCAATAAACACATAAGCATCCTCAGGATACCTGGTGTTGAAGTTTCCATTGCTCGAAGCATTCAAAGCCATCTGATACCTCCAATCAATTCCTCTGAAGAAGAAACCCATCTGCTGAACATCAGAGTGCCCGTGATGTGGACAATCTCTCTGATATGATCTGAATCTCGTCAAAACAGCCTTGAACACCTCAGTAGGGCCTTGAGAAAACTGGGAGATCTTGTTCCTAAGATCCTCGGATCGTGCATTATCATAGAAGTTATTCAGGAAAGCAGTCTTAGTCTCTTCCCAGGTAGTCAGTGATCCAGGAGGTAACTGATTCAGCCAGTAAGTCGCATCTCCACCCAAAGAATATGGGAAGAGCTTGCAGAAAAGGTAATCATAGGACACTCCATTGCTATTGATGCTAGTGACCAAATCTTCGAACCTCTCAATGTGATCCATGGAATGTTCATTGGAAAGACCATGAAAAGGGTGGTGACCCACAAGAGTGTAGTATGCAGGTTTCAGCTCAAAGTCATTCCTCTGAAAAGCAGGAGGGCGAATCGCTGTTCGATTTGCATAAAACTGATCAGGCATGTTGTACTCACCAATTGTTCTACCACGATTAGACACAATATTCTCTGCATTTGCGTTCCCAGCGACATTCTCAGCGACAACAGGAGCAGGTAGGATGATGTTCCCCTCTCCATCCAATCGTTGCCCTCTCTCATTGCACAACTGACCCTCTTGGTCTCTGTAAGCACCAGCTCCATCTTGAACCAAACCCACTGGATTGTTGTTCATCTCTGCTGGCTTCTTTGCTCTTCTGTTTGTGCGTTCCAAAAGTGCTAGCTGCTCGTTTGACATATCACCTAGCTGAGTGCTCTTGTTCCTTCTGGTTTCACGATTAGGCATAACCTGAAAACAAAAGTCAAGAACGTAAGTAACAAAAAATACGATGAGTATCGACCGACACTGGGTGGTGTCGATCAATATCAACCAAAGAAAATGACGAGTATCGACCGACACTGGGTAGTATCGGTCGATACCGACGAACTTAGTCGAAATTCTCAAACTAAAATCTAATGGCGAATTGAGCCCCCGGCAACGGCGCCAAATTTGATAAGCTCAAATTAATACCCTAAGAGTACTAAAGCTTTGTCGATTGTAATACTTAGGGATCGAATCCACATAGACTCAAGGAAACACACAATAGATTATATATATGAAAATCAAGCTAAGTGATTAATGGATTTGAAAGCAAATACGTAAATTAAACTGTTGTAAGTTCGATGGGAGAAAGATAGGTTCATGGTATTTCTCAGGAAATCAATGAATGCAGACAAACTAATTAATTAGGGTTCAGGTTGCGAACGGTTCTTGAACTCAAATCACTAAGGTATAATTAACCAACTCTCGTTGCGAGAATTATCTAAGCCTAAATCCTAGAATTCCAAATCTCTTTGCGAATCCTAAAGTCTAAACCCGGTTTTAGTTCAAGTTTGATTTGTTCACAAAACAACTAAACCAAATATCTCTCAGATGAACATAGTTTCAGACTTGTATCCCTACCAAAGCTCTCTCACAAAACCCAAGTAAAATAAATCATAGCCATCAAAAGTGGCTGTAAATCCTAATAAATAACCTAAGTCACGTTTTGGGGTTTCTTGTAAATAATAAAGTCTTCTGGGTAATTTTGCAATTCTTCAATTCTTCATTTAAAGTCGTGACTCGTGTCTGCTTCAGTGAGTATCGACCGATACTAGTCAGTATCGATCGATACCGAGGCTTCAAATCGGGTACTCAGCTACACGAACTTCAGATTAAAGAATCTCTTGATTTCCAAAAGAAGTAAGTCCTTTTTTAAAATTTTTTGTTTAGTTCTCCCTCCGTTAAATTGAAATGGAAGTTTTGAGTTTTTTGTTCGTTTCACAAAAATGGAAGTCCTTTTTAACATCAATTATGTTTCTTTTATAGATTTTTGTTGAAGCCAGATCGTGGATCGGTGATTGATTAATAATTATAAAAAGTTTTATTTTTCAATTAATCATCGATTATATTACCCTATGTTTTTTTTTGTATTATTCTTATTTAGTTTGTGTTTGATTATATGAACTATTTGTAATTATATTTTTTGACTAAACATTTAGATAGGTTAAGTAAAAAATTTAATACGAAATGCGCGGGCAGCCACCTAGTATAAATCTTAAATCATAAACCTATAACATAGTCCCAGAATAGTAGTCACAAAAATCCAGTTTTTGTGACTAATTTGAGACTAATTTGCGACTAATTTTTAATAGTAGTCACAAAATAGTCCCAAATTTGGGAATAATTTGCAACTCCACTTATTATTTTTAGAAATCAATAAATTCTAAACTCAAACCACAAACCCTTAACCCTAAACCCTAAAACTCTAACCCTTAATCATTAACTTGATCTAAATCTTAAATTGTAAACTAGATCTTACAAATAAACATCAACTAATATACAAAAAAAATTCAACACTTACATTTTTTTAAATACAATCATTTTATAAACCCTAAATTCTAAACTCTAAACCTCTAACCCTTAATCATAAACTCTAAATATTAAATTTTACAATATAAATCTTAAATCATAAACCTCTAACCCTTAATCATAAACTCTAAATCTTAAATCATAAACCTCTAACCCTTAATCATAAATTCTAAATCTAAAACCCAGCTTTTGTGATTAATTTGGGACTAACTTGCGACTAATTTTTAATAGTAGTCACAAAATAGTCCCAAATTTGGGACTAATTTGCCACTCCACTCGATTTTTATTTAGAAAACAATAAATTCTAAACCCAAACCACAAACCCTTAACCCTAAACCTTAAACCCTAAACCTCTAACCCTTAGTCATAAACTTGATCTAAATCTTAAATTGTAAACTAGATCTTACACATAAACATCAAATAATATACAAAAAATTCAACACTTACAAATCTTTTAAATATAATCATTTCATAAACCCTAAATTCTAAACCCTAAACCTCTAACTCTTAATCATAAACTCTAAATCTTAAATTGTAAACTATCTTACATGTAAACATCAAATAATAAACAAAAATATAAAACTTACAAAAATTTCAATCTAATCATAACATGTACTAAGTGTTACATGTGTTTTATAATGAATGATTTTGAAAAATATAAATTTTCTCAAAATTTATTTATTTTTAAGTTTTAACATATTTTTGAACATCTATATACACATAATTATTGTAAAGTGATATTCAAACATTATAGGATCTTAAAGTTTAAGGTTTAGGGTAAATAGTTTTGATTATACTAATAACATGTATAAGTAGTCACAAACTTGAGACTAATTTGCAACTCCAGTCGATTTTTCTAATAGTAGTCACAAAATAGTCTCAAATTTGTGACTAATTTGCGACAAAATGTCAAAATAATGAAAGCTTCTCATTGGCTACTTCATTGAGACGATGATTGAGATATGCACCGTTTATTGGTTTAATCCAACGGACCAAATTTTTTATTTTTTTTTAAATCAGTTTATCTCTCTCTTTCTCTCTCTCTCTCCTTCTGCGATTCTTCTTCTTCCTTCTTCCTTCTCTTCGACAAATCAATTGCTCTCTCCTTTCTCACTCTCTTTTTTCCAAGTTAATCGAACGAGCCCAGTTTTCAACCACACATCCTCCAATCACATAAATCTTCCCGTCGATTACACCAGCTGCTGCGAATTCGCGGCCGACCCTCATGTTGGAGACTCGTCGCCATGTATGAAACCGGAAATCGAGAACCCACACGCTCGAGGAAGGCACGTCTCTAATAGATCCACCGATTACGTAAATCTCCGAATCCACCACGGCGTAAGAAGATCCGACAAGAGACGGTGAAGGATAAGACGTGATAGGAACAAGGAGATTCGAGTTCATTTAGCTCGATGCGGTTCGATTGGGTTTCTGGAGGAGAGTGAACCAACACGCACCAGATTCAGGAGGTAAGCGGATTGCGACATAGAGGATATTCTCTGTGGCGCCGACGAGAGATCATGTGGTATAGAGCAAATGCGATTTGGAGACGAGGGTGAAGGTCGGATGGTGACATCTAGAGACGCGGGCAAGGCAATTCAGAGAAACGTCATATGATAGTAACATAATCAATATCAGGCTCACCGGCGGCGAGGAGGAGACCGACGGGGCTCACCGGCGGCCAGGGCTCATCCTTTTATGTTTTTCTTCATTTTTTCATTTTTTGTAATTATTTAATTAATAAAAATATTTTGTTTTTGTATTTTGTATTTTTTAATTTTTTTTTTTTTTACAATTAGTCGCAAAATCAGTCTTTAAATTATGACCGATATGTTAGTCACATTTTAGTCGCAAAAGAGTAACTGTTTTGCGATCATTCAATTTAACGACCAAATATTAGCGACTATTTTTTTAGTCTCAAAATAGTCGCAAATGAGTCATATGCGACTATTTTGGTAGTCGCAAAAACTGTGTTTTTTTGTAGTGATAGTGTATTATAGCATATTACAACGCTATAACAAAATTAATTATAGCAAGTCCATAAAGCTATTGTATAAGCATCTATCATAGCAAGCAAAATGGCTTCTTAAATAATTTAATTTAGATATAAAATAGTTTATTACGTCATAATAAATCGCTATAACAAAATAAATTAGAGCAAAATTGTATGCTATTGTAAAAGCATCTATTATAGCAAGAAACACGAGTTATTAAATAATTTTTACAAAATAACGAAGTGTTGTGACAAAATAGAATAAAGCATTTAAATATTGTTATGGTATAATAACCTATCATAATATATGGAAATAGTGCTATCATATGGGTGGTACCTACCATAGCTCGCGATATCCTAGCGTTTGTTAATTCACTATTAAAACCCTATTATAGAAATTTGTCCGCGCTAACAATGTTCATATTTCTTGTTGTGGATCTGTTTTAAGCTTAACAGAGCAAATACATAAATTAAGCTGGAAAAAACATCAACAGGGTTTGACCTAAAATAGAAAATGAAAACCCCTAATTTTGATCTGGGACAAATTGGAAACCCAAAAAAACAAAAGACTAACTCACAACTGTGAGGGATTTAAGATTGTCAAGAATATGATCGACTATTTCAGATTGATGAGCATATTTAACACGAAATTCTCAAACTTTAATTAACCATAACTCAATAAGACGCTCACCTTCTCGACTAATTGGTACAACAACAGTAAGAGTTCATCGCCGGCTATGGAGGAGGCTTCCACGGCTTTTTATTTATTTGGTTCCTTTTCGGTGGAGGAGAAGCCTTACTCATTAGACCATGGAAAGTTGGGAGATGAAGATCTGGCGAGACTGCAACTGTCAGGTTTTCGTTGGAATATGCGTTGGAGATTCACAAGCTTACATGCTTTTGTGATTACTGAAACCCTAAAGAGATCAGAAATTGCCCAGAGAATCTAGCTGTCTCATGATGCTTTCAATTTCTCGACCAAAGGACAACCGATTAGATTTATGCAAAATCAAAAATTTAGAAGGTCAGAAGGAGACGCAGCGGCGGCGGCGGAAGGTGTGACGGGAGGGGAATGGTCTACGTGTTTTAACTTGAGCACATGGATTGTTTTTATTGGTTTTGTAGAAACAAAGTTTAGATACCACGTGACACTCTCTCTAGTGATGACGTGGCGCTCAACTGGAGAGAGTTAGCCAACTTTTATATAGTAAATGCTCCTTTTGATACATGATAGCACCAAAATTAAAGTTGGCATTTACATGTTGTATAAATTCATTTGTTCTCTCCTACTATCTCTATTGCCAAACACTATTTAAAATGACAACTAATTAATTTGTACACGTATCATCACCTTATTAAGTCGAGATTTTTTTTTTTTTTTGGATTTTTGTTTTTGACTTTGCTAATCTTGTTTCCAAACAGTTGTTGGTGTTGACTTTTATTATTTCGTATATAATTTTTATTGTGGTGAATAAATTTACGACATGCAATATCAAATCTGAATCAAATCTTGCGGATTTAATTCGAGACACTAAACTCATTATATGGGACGAGGCACTGATGATGAGCAAAGATTGTTTTGAGACGCTGGATAGAACGATGCGTGACATATTAAAATGTAGTGA
Source organism: Eutrema japonicum (assembly GCA_030161315.1). Classification (NCBI taxonomy): domain Eukaryota; kingdom Viridiplantae; phylum Streptophyta; class Magnoliopsida; order Brassicales; family Brassicaceae; genus Eutrema; species Eutrema japonicum. Next base: position 48,554,766 of record BSQW01000011.1, read on the forward strand.
ACCTTTCGGTGGTAAAGTTATAGTCTGTGGAGGAGACTTCAGACAGATCTTGCCGGTGATCCCTAATGCTGGCAAGACGGAGATTTTAATGGATACTTTAAATTCGTCGCCTCTTTGGTATAGTGTCAAAGTGCTGCGACTTACACAGAACATGCAACTTATTGCTGGAGGTAATAGTCGTGAGATGCTTGAACTCGCAGTTTTTTCCAAATGGATATTGGATATTGGTTATGGAACGATAAATGGGAATGATACCGGGGAATCTGAGATTGACATTCCCGAGGATTTGTTAGTCACGGACTGCAAAGAACCTATCAAAGCAATCGTTGCTGAAATTTATGGGGGTTCTTTTTTCAAAGAAACTGATCCTAAATTCTTTCAAGAGAGGGCGATATTGTGCCCAAGGAACGACGATGTAGAAATAATAAATGACTACATGCTCTCTCAGTTGCCGGGTAAGTTTGAAATTATTAGTGTTATACTTCATTTGATTAATAGTTATCGTTTTTTTTGGTTCGATGTTCAAAATGCTAATTATTGTTATGCACGTGTTAGGTGAGTCGAGGAGCTATCTAAGTTGTGACAACATTGATTTATCTGATTGAGTACTCGATGTTAAAGATGCATCTGAAGTACCGTCTGAGAGCGTCGAGTCAACCGATAATCCTGGTTATGGTAAAATGATCTATACCGAGGAGTTTCTTAATAGTGTTAAGGTAGCTGGATTACCTAATCACAATTTGCGTTTGAAGATTGGTACCCCTATCATGTTGTTAAGGAATATTGATCCCAAAAATGGTCTTTGTAATGGGACAAGACTACTTATTACTCAGATGGCTAATTATGTTATCGAAGCTAAGGTAATAACTGGTGATAAAGTTGGCCAAAAAGTTCTTATTCCTAGGATATTTCTCTCTCCCGCAGAGATGAAGTTTCCTTTCAGGATGAGACGCAAACAGTTTCCAATCACTTTAGCTTTTGCTATGACGATTAACAAGAGCCACAGATAGACACTTGCAAAGGTTGGTTTGTATCTAACAAAACCAGTTTTTACTTATGGCCAGCTGTATGTTGCTGTTTCAAGGGTTACATCCAGAGCGGGGCTGAAGATTTTGATCACGGACAAAGATGATAAGCCACAAAGAAAAACACTAAATGTAGTGTACAAGGAGGTTTTCGGAAATATATAGAAATTTCTGTGTTTTACACCATAACATTTTATTTGTTTTTGTCTTTCATATATCATTGCAACACATTGGTTTTGTTTTTATTTTTTTAATTTTATTGGTTTGAATTCGTTTATCTAATGTTAGTATCATTCTACTAATAAACATACATTTTAAGGACAAGAGAAATAATAATTTGAGGATTTTGATTCTTCCTTCGGTCGGCATTTTAATCGTTACAATTTTGTCTGTTAGTAATATTTAAACATTTCCTGATTCATTAGGGATTTCGTCTTTCTGGTATCTTTGAGCGTATGAAAAAATATACTAAATTGTTCTTTGTGATAAGTTATTTAAATGTGACAAAAGGGTATGATGTTTATGGATAAATACCTTTTCGTGAATATCTTGACATGGAAAATATATGGATAATTTCTACAGTTTAGATTTGTGAATATCCCAAATACAATGATATATTTTAATAAATAAAATGTGTTTGATTTGAAAAGGAAAATGTGTTTGATTTGAAAAGGAATTATAAAATCTATATAATACCACGCGACTTGATAAGGTTGTCCATCGATTATAGATGGTTTGGGATATTCTGGTGTAATGAATCTCGATAAGCTAGATTTTACATATGTTCATGATTTGAAGCCTCCAGGTTCTTTCTCACGTATTCGAGTTAAAGTACTTCAGATTATTGAGCGATGCACTTGCACTGGATGCGATGGACGTTTGGAATTAATTTTGGTTGATACAATGGTTGTTTATATATTTCTTGCTTTGCTCTTTTATCTATATATATTGTTATTTTTTTATAAACTGTTATTTTCCTTTTCTGTAGGGGGATAAAAAACAAGCATCAATATCAACTGACTATGTACATGACTTTTCATCTGAAATATCCGAGGGAGACTCTATTTTCGTTTATCGATTTGGTCTTGTGGCTGAGAGCGGTGATTTGAGATTGACTTTGCATGATTATCGACTCTTATTGAATACTTAAACGTTTTTTTGTCAAAGTTGCTAACATTGAAGATAATTATTTCGCTTTTTTTGGATTTGAGGATATACACTCTGGACTCCGAGATATTCACTTTTGTATAGGTGGGTTCGTCTCTCATTTGTTTTTATTTAGGAAATATGTTGTAACATTCTAACCTTAGATTTTTAATAAAACCTAATGTATTTTTGTTAGATTTAATTGGTCATGTTGCGCAGATTTGGACTTTTACTTCTCTAAATCGTTCGTTTGATCATCAAAACTATTGGGGGGGGGGGGGGGGGGGAATGTCTATGTGGAGCTTAGGAACGCGCAGTATGTTCCTTGCTTTAATTGTTATTTATTGACGCTGTTATTTTCGTGTTTGTCTGATTGTTTTTTTTGTTTTAGAGACGTAAGTTTACAAGTCGTCATGCGTAAGGATTATGCATCGAGATTGAAGGATTCTTTGTCTCGGAGTGGGCATGAAATCAATATTTGTGTTATTAGATTTGCTAGGATCGCACACTTTGGGAGTTATTGGGCAGTTATGACAGCGTACGATTTTACACAAATATTATTGAATCCTTCAATTCCTGAAGTTCATCATACGCGTGACTCAATTCTTCATTACGGGAATTTTAGTCCATGATGCGTGTTTTATTACAAATATTTTTGTTTATTTATTGTCTTTTATGATTTGTCACAACAAGGTTTTGTTTGATTTGTCTTTTTTAAATAATATCCCGGAAGATGTTAATTCCTCTTTTGCTATAAAGTCGCAGAGGAAAACACTGAATGTTGTGAGCAATGAGGTTTTCGAAAATATTTAGACTTTTCGATGTTTTACACCATAACATTTTATTTGTTTTTGTCTTTCGTATCTCATTGCAGCACATTGTTTTATTTTTTGTTAACAAGTTTTTTGATTGGTTTGGATTCGTTTATCTAATATAATTATCATTTGACTTCATTTCTTTGGGACAAGAGAACACTAATCTCACTTATCTGATAAAAACGAAAGAAAAAAATGAAAAAGATATGATAAACCACCAATCTCAGTTTAGTAACTATTACATAGGTGAAAAAATAGTATGGCTTAAGCAGTCCCTGTTTTGATTCACTGGTGAATTTCATCATAAAACTGCATCCTGTAACAGAACAAAATCATTCAAAATGTTTGAATTATATATTGAATAAGACAATAAGATATATAAAAAAGGTGTTTACAAACAATATCTTATATTTTGATACTTCTTCTATTTCAGGATCGAATAAAAACTGAGAACAACCTCCTCCATCTGTTACGATCACTTCACCTATCAATTGGTAGTTAAAGTTTTAATTTATCTAAAAACCAATATACTCGAATCAAACCATGGTTATTATAATTCTTACCTTCTGATAGATACTTCGCATGCCAGAACCTCAAAACCAGTACGGTTTTATAATTGCCATGTAATGCCCATTTTTCTGAGAATCTGGTTGCAACTTTACCGTATGCTACACATTTGACTATAGTATAGCTAAGAATAATACAAACAATCATAAGATAGTTAATTGATAAAATAAGAACATATATAAAAATTAAAATCTAATGATCTGATTAGAATATAGTCTGACTTACTCCATGTCTCTTATCCAGAATTCAATTTTGCGTGCAACTGACCCGAATATATCTTCGTACGGATCATCTATAAACGTTATGAGCCTACCAACATCACAAACTTCTCCAATGATATCTACGTAGGCAAAGAAACAACAATGAAACAAAACGATAAATTATAATTAAAAGATAATATAATTATACAACAATAACAACCAAAATTACCTATAGGAGAGTTATCATCGATTTCTGCGTTTACAATTTTTGCGAGTGGACAAAAAACAATCATATGATCATCACTTAGTACATCATATACTGATACAATTGTATCATCATTAAACTTTATTTTCCAACTGCTAACTGTGTTCCTGTTCGAACCAAAATCAGGAACAACATCAACATTATGTATTGTATTCCATTGCCCTTCGTTAAGAATTGAGTAAAAATGATCAATCAAGATTGTATCCACAGTTGCTTGGATCTTGAAACCCTTAAATCAAAGAATAAAATAAAATAAAATAAAATTAGTAAATAATAACCAACATATGTACAAAAATATGATATATTGGCTTGACTTATATGTTCGTTGGCCAATATTAGTTCCAATCGTTTGGCGTCAATCGAAAACATCGTAAGCCATTTTCGTAGAATTTTTACTCTCATAATCACCCCGTTTCTCGAAGAATTTAAATTCGATATTAGTGTAAACTACGACATGATTTTGGCTACGAATAAGAATCGAAAATAAAACGATTGGTATATTTCGAAATGTTTAACACGGATCTATTATCCTGTGTTGGAGAACCGAAACGGTTCATCGGGCAATGCGAATAGTCATGTTACTCAAATATGTATCTATAAATATCGATTCGTTATTTTAAAAAAAAACATATTTAATAGATTTAAACTCGAGAATCTGATGTAATGTTGTTGTTATATTTTTATGTTTGGTTTAGTTTAAAATAATATTTTGTTCCCTGTTTACTGTCTTAATAGTTTCGTAAAATGAATTATCTATATTAAAGACGTCGAAAATGTAGTATTTGTATTCTTTGTAAGACATACCACTTATTTTGTGTAGAAGCATATCTATAAACGTATGTGGGCTTTTTCATCATTTAAATTATTTTACACATTGATGCTCAGTAACATGTTTTGGCTCAATTAGCGACGTTCATATTTTTGGGCATTATATATCATATTTTATTATCTAATCGAATCTTAATGAATATTCTATTTAGATTAAATAGATTAGATTTTTATTGTTTTGTCATTTCAAACTGTTATAAGTTACTTTTGACATGGTAAATATCATTTTCTTTTTAAAAAGTTAGCTGAAAAGCTGAAATTTTTTAATTTATCAATGCATTGAGCATCTGGACTGGTCTTGCTTTTCGTATTCGGGCAGTTATTGTAGATACCAGTGTCTCTCTGTTATAAATTCGGTGGTATTATATAGGAGATAGTTTCTTTTTATATAAACGAAAATCATCTTGAGTTCGAGATTTTTTTGGTTTTTGCCCTGATTTTGTTCAAAACCATCTACAAGCTTCGATGGCTGCGTACGACATGATTATGGATTTGAACGAAAGGAGAACTAATTGCAGTATTAGAGTGAATCTTCGATGATACAACTACTCTGCTTTCAATCTTCAGGGTGACACGATACATGCCTCGGTCAATCACCCAGATTTAATGAAAAAATTTGGCAGAAGAATTGAAGAAGGTGAATGGAAAAGTATTAGAGATTTCGTTGTCTGTGAGGATCCGTTAGAAGAACCCAACCCATTACTTGGTTGAACTATCAAATTATGTGAAAACAATCGCATTTGTTATACTGATCCAAGACCGGTTGATAGTGAGACAGTGTTGTCAACTTTTACAGAAGTTCTTAGTGGGAAAACGGATCTTGGTCTTCCTATTGGTACTCATATATATATATATATATATATATATATATATATTATAATATTATTTATTTAACTATTTATATGAGAATGTCTTGTATAATGATATGAATTATGTTTGGGATTTCTCTTTATCAGACTTAATGGGTATGGTTATTGCTGTTGAGGAGCTCCAAACTGTGAATGATGATTCCTACAGTCAAACAAGAGAAAAAAAGACAATCTCTATCAATTTCGTTATGAAAAACCATAGGTTGATATTCCATATAGTTGATTTGTGGGTGTTAGAGGTTGAAACATAAAAATTAGTAACATTTAGTTACGGCTTTGTATTATCTTAAAAGGGGTCTAGAGCTTAGATGTTCTGCGTTTGGCAAACTGGCCCTTGATTTCAATGACGAATTCTGGAAAGCTAATCAAGTACATGTCCCTTGTTAACGGATTGTCGTGTTGTAAACGAAGAATGTAACATATTCATTTTGATTGGAGTAATTTACATCTACCAACATTTGTTTTTAGTTCGATATATTATTTGAATACTTTGTAGCATGCATCTATGTTAAGAGCAAGGGAGGAATTTCCAGATTTAAGTTTCATCCTCATATTCCCCAAGCTCGGAACTTTATGCAAATGTGATATATATATATACATCTTATAAATAAGCACACGTTTATGTGTATAAAAAATTGACCATTATTTTTGTTATTTAGGTTTGTGAAAAACGAAAACAGTAATTCCATAGTCAATGATGGGAATCAGATGGTTGATGAGGCGAGTTCCTCGCATAAGAAGAACGATCAGTAATGAAATTTGTAATATTCAATACTACCTTAATGTTATCGGATATCGATGTTATATATGTCTTATCTTTTATTTATGCTAACGTTAAGTTGTTATGACTTTTAAGACTATCATCGAACTATCCTAAATTTTTATGTTTGTCTAAAATTATTGTGTTTTGAATTGGTTATCCTTTTTTGTTACTCGGTAATTTTCGTTGGTTAGGTATCTTGATTTATAAATATTTATTTGTATGATTTTAATTTTGGCGTAACAGTGATTCTGTTTTTGTATTTGAGAAGTCAACACTTCCTACTGACATGTTTCACCGATACCTATGTAGTTAATATTTGATATAAACCAACATACCTCTTTTCATTTATTATTATTCCGATAACCACCAGAAATTGCATTAATGTATTTGTCACATGTATATATCTACAAATAAAAAATAATTAATGATTGTTATTTTGTAAATAAAATAACATTCGATAAAATGATATATTCTGAATTAAATTTTAGATAAAATATTTCACAACTTTATCCATTGTCGACACAATTTAAATAATAGATTAAAATAAATATGATGTATATTGTTTTGGATTTGGTACATTGGTTTCTTGGCCTTGCGTATAATTTTGGCAAACCCAGTCTAATAAGATTTTATTCCCTCTATCCGCATGATACGAAAAAATCAGAGAATATTGCCTGATTTGTTTGGGAAGTGGTTTACTGTCAGTTTGTGGGTTTGGTTTTAAATGTGACAATAAGTAGCATTTAATGATAAATATTAATTGTGACTTCTCGCAATTGTTCGATATAATTAAAACTGTCAATAATATTATTTATGTGTACATATTTTATCTAATCTTATTGTTTTAGGTCTTCTCTTTTTTTTATTCTTTGGAGGCAAAAACGAATCGGTTTCTACAATGTCAGAGGTCGTTGAAGTTCCGTGCCTGGACACTTACAAAATCAATTGACAGATTTGCGTTCAAGTGGTAAGGCTTTGGAAGGATGTAACGTTCTTCGGTGACACAACTGAGATGGTTCTCTCCGATGAAAACATACGTGTTCGGTCGAATTTAAATTTATTTAAGTATTTTTGTAATTTTTCTATCGTGAAATTATTGATCGATTTTTATTTCTGATTGTTTTTTTTTGTTTTAGTGCAACCGTATCTCGGCAACCATTATGCCGAACGAATTTCCTAAACATGCAGGTTCTCTGAAACAAGGATTGTGGTTTAAAATTTCTGGGTTTGTTGTTAAGGAGGCCTCTGGATCGGTTCTCACAACAATCAATAAGCATCATCTCGAGTTCCTCTCTTTGACCACGGTCACACCTATCCGTCCAAAGACATACAGTTTGTTTCTCCATTGCTTTTGGTTTTATGATATCATGACCCGAGCATTGAACTTCGAATATCTGATTGGTAAACCTACCCCTTTTTTTTAGATGATATTTTACTTTTTTGGTTTTCCTTTTTATCTGATTGGTTATGGAGAATATTAACATTAGTATTTTACCCGACTTATATTAGATGTTATGGGAACTGTGTTGAAGATGGGTGAACTCTGTGATGCTAGCAATGATGCCTACGAAGAGAATATGTCCTATGTGAGGTTCGAACTTACGGATGCAGTGTAGGTTTCATCTTTTCTATATCTTTATATTTTTTTTATAAATTAGGGACTTTTGTGGATTTTATTTGTTGTTCTTAGAATTTTGTCGATTTGATTTGTTGGTCTTATTATCGGCGTGTGTTAGGAGGGAATGTGCCTTGCCATGTATTGCCCGTGGTGCCTTGGCCAAGACTTTCTATGAGGTCTATCAACGAAACACAAGTGAATCTGTCGTTTGTGTGTTGAGGTTTTGGAAGATGTCCAATGGCAAGGTAGAGTTTTAGTTCCGAATGTATGTCATGTTATATGTTTATACTCTAATTTCGTTGTTTTTTTATTAGGTGTTGACAAGGACTCGGTTGTCTTGCGCTCTCATCCTCGATGCTCTGATTTTCTCTTTAATCCTATCGATAAAGAGGTTGATGAGTTTAGGGCTACATAAATATTGTTTTTTTTAAATAACAAATTTTTAATTTGTCATTTTGTTTAGTTTTACATTGTTAATGTATTGAATATTTGTGTGTATAGGCGACATCGTCTTCGGCACTACCGATCAACGACCACCGGCAATCCATCCTCCTTGTGATTCTCTCTATTCTCTCAATGCATGTTGTAATTCGAACCAAACCACTTTAATTTATGTTTAATTATCTATGTTTTTTTATTGAACATGAATATTGGTTCCTCTTATTATTTATCCATCCAGTCCTTATATATTATGTGCATTGTGTTTCGTAATTATTCTGTTACTTTCTTTTAAGTATACTAAAAAAGAAATTGTAACATTGTATCTATGATTTTTAGATTATAGAAAATTTAAAATTTAGAGTGATCGAACAAGACTATTTTCCGTTTATTTAAAAAAAAAAATATAAACGAATCAAAAGTAGTTGTTGATTGTGTCATAGAAGAGTTATAAATATTTACATTTATGTAAAAAAAGTTACTGTTTACACTCTTAAATTTTACAGACGGATATCTATCATTCTTTTTTCCAATGTGACATTGAAACTTTCATATAATTGACTTTGGTAATATATCTTTCTTACAAAAATTATATATAAGATTTTATATTCAAGTCTACGACTAAAATTCGTGCTTACAAAAAAATAAGTTTAAAATTGGTTCTTGCGATCAAAACAGATATGGATATGATTAACAAGCTTCATAGAGATAATTTGGAAGATCTCCATCATATTGGAGAGGTTTGGGCAATCGATGTCAAGATCTTGCGTTTATGGAACAAACAAACTGCTGATGAGCCAAGTATCGAGATGGTTTTATTGATGTTTTGATATTGCTATTTTATTTTGTGTTAATCTTGATACAAACATTCGATTGTATATCGTTTTTCTATTTGATTATGTATTTACGATATCAGTTAGTGTCACATATTTATTAGTTTTTGTGAATATTCATGATTCATTTTACAATTTTGTTCGAGTGTAAATGGATCTTCTGTAATGTGTTTGATATGCTCAAATTAATACCCTAAAAGTACTAAAGCTTTGTCGATTGTAATACTTAGGGATCGAATCCACAGAGATTCAAGGAAACACACAATAGATTATATAGATGAAAATCAAGCTAAGTGATTAATGGAATTGAAAGCAAATACGTAAATTAAATTGTTGTAAGTTCGATGGGAGAAATATAGGTTCAGTGTATTTCTCAGAAAATTAATGAATGCAGACAAACTAATTAATTAGGGTTCAGGTTGCGCACAGTTCTTGAACTCAAATCACTAAGGTATAATTAACCAACTCTCGTTGCGAGAATTATCTAAGCCTAAATCCTAGAATTCCAAATCTCTTTGCGAATAATAAAGTCTAAACCAGCTTTTAGTTCAAGTTTGATTTGTTCACAAAACAACTAAACCAAATCTCTTTGCGAATAGTTATTTTGCTCACCCTAAGTTTTATCAGGTTTCTCAATTGCACTCTCATGCCTAATCGATTAACCTAAGATCTAAGTTATAAGTGATCAATCCAGAATTAGCTATGAGAACAACTTATGGTGAAGAACTAATTCAGATTGTGAACCCTTAGTCAACTAATCAATCTAGTATTCAAAGAAATCCCTTATGATAATCCTAAACCTAACAAAAGATCTACTCAGACATGGAAATTGAAGCAATAAACATGACTGAATAAATACTTGAATAAATAATAAAGAAGAGAGTAAAACAAGGGTTCGAAATCTTCTCTCGGACGAACAGAGTTTCAGACTTGTCTCCCTACCAAAGCTCTCTCACAAAACCCAAGTAAAATAAAGCATAGCCATCAAAAGTGGCTGTAAATTCTAGTAAATAACCTAAGTCATGTTTTGGGGTTTCTTGTAAATAATAAATTCTTCTGGATAATTTTGCAATTCTTCAATTATTCATTTAAAGTCGTGACTCGTGTCTGCTTCAGTGAGTATCGACCGATACTAGTCAGTATCAATCGATACTGAGGCTTCAAATCGGGCGCCAAATTTGACAAGCTCAAATTAATACCCTAAAAGTACTAAAGCTTTGTCAATTGTAATACTTAGGGATCGAATCCACAAAGACTCAAGGAAACACACAATAGATTATATAGATGAAAATCAAGCTAAGTGATTAATGGAATTGAAAACAAATACGTAAATTAAACTATTGTAAGTTCGATGGGAGAAAGATTGGTTCGTAGTATTTCTCAGGAAATCAATGAATGCAGACAAACTAATGAATTAGGGTTCAGGTTGCGCACGGTTCTTGAACTCAAATCACTAAGGTATAATTAACCGACTATCGTTGCGAGAATTATCTAAGCCTAAATCCTAGAATTCCAAATCTCTTTGCGAATCATAAAGTCTAAACCAGGTTTTAGTTCAAGTTTGATTTGTTCACAAAACAACTAAACCAAATATCTCTCAGACAAACAGAGTTTCAGACTTGTCTCCCTACCAAAGCTCTCTCACAAAACCCAAGTAAAATAAAGCATAGCCATCAAAAGTGGCTGTAAATCCTAATAAATAACCTAAGTCACGTTTTGGGGTTTCTTGTAAATAATAAAGTCTTCTGGGCAATTTTGCAATTCTTCAATTCTTCATTTAAAGTCGTGACTCGTGTCTGCTTCAGTGAGTATCGACCGATACTAGTCAGTATCGATCGATACTGAGGCTTCAAATTGGGTACTCAGCTACACGAACTTCAGATTAAAGAATCTCTTTATTTCCAAAAGAAGTAAGTCCTTTTTTAAAATTTTTGTTTAGTTCTCCCTCCGTTAAATTGAAATGGAAGTTTTGAGTTTTTTATTCGTTTCACAAAAATGGAAGTCCTTTTTAACATCAATTATGTTTCTTTTATAGATTTTTGTTGAAGATAGATCGTGGATCGGTGATTGATTAATAATTATAAAAAGTTTTATTTTTCAATTAATCATCGATTATATTACCCTATGTTTTTTTGTATTATTCTTATTTAGTTTGTGTTTGATTATATGAACTATTTGTAATTATATTTTTTGACTAAACATTTAGATAGGTTAAGTAAAAATTTTAATACGAAATGCACGGGCAGCCACCTAGTATAAATCTTAAATCATAAACCTATAACCCTTAATCATAAACCTCTAACCATTAATCATAAACTCTAAATATTAAATCATAAACCTATAACCCTTAATCATAAATTTTAAATCTAAAACCCAGTTTTTGTGACTAATTTGAGACTAATTTACGACTAATTTTTAATAGTCGTCACAAAATAATCCCAAATTTGGGACTAATTTGCAACTCCACTTGATTTTTTTTAGAAATCAATAAATTCTAAACTCAAACCACAAACCCTTAACCCTAAACCCTAAAACTCTAACCCTTAATCATTAACTTGATCTAAATCTTAAATTGTAAACTAGATCTTACAAATAAACATCAACTAATATACAAAAAAAATTCAACACTTACATTTTTTTAAATACAATAATTTTATAAACCCTAAATTCTAAACTCTAAACCTCTAACCCTTAATCATAAACTCTAAATATTAAATTTTACAATATAAATCTTAAATCATAAACCTCTAACCCTTAATCATAAACTCTAAATCTTAAATCATAAACCTCTAACCCTTAATCATAAATTCTAAATCTAAAACCCAGCTTTTGTGATTAATTTGGGACTAACTTGCGACTAATTTTTAATAGTAGTCACAAAATAGTCCCAAATTTGGGACTAATTTGCCACTCCACTCGATTTTTATTTAGAAAACAATAAATTCTAAACCCAAACCACAAACCCTTAACCCTAAACCCTAAACCCTAAACCTCTAACCCTTAGTCATAAACTTGTTCTAAATCTTAAATTGTAAACTAGATCTTACACATAAACATCAAATAATATACAAAAAATTCAACACTTACAAATCTTTTCAATATAATCATTTCATAAACCTTAAATTCTAAACCCTAAACCTCTAACTCTTAATCATATACTCTAAATCTTAAATTGTAAACTATCTTACATGTAAACATCAAATAATATACAAAAATATAAAACTTACAAAAATTTCAATCTAATCATAACATGTGCTAAGTGTTACATGTGTTTTATAATGAATGATTTTGAAAAATAGAAATTTTCTCAAAATTTATTTATTTTTAAGTTTTAACATATTTTTGAACATCTATATACACATAACTATTGTAAAGTGATATTCAAACATTATAGGATTTTAAAGTTTAGGGTTTAGGGTAAATATTTTTGATTATACTCAAAACATGTATAAGTAGTCACAAACTTGAGACTAATTTGCAACTCCAGTCGATTTTTTTAATAGTAGTCACAAAATAGTCTCAAATGTGTGACTAATTTGCGACAAAATGTCAAAAATAATGAAAGCTTCTCATTGGCTACTTCATTGAGACGAGGATTGAGATATGCACCGTTTATTGGTTTAATCCAACAGACCAAATTTTTTTTTTTTTAAATCAGTTTATCTCTCTCTTTCTCTCTCTCTCTCTCCTTCTGCGATTCTTCTTCTTCCTTCTTCCTTCTCTTCGACAAATCAATTGCTCTCTCCTTTCTCACTCTCTTTTTTTCCAGTTAATCGAACGAGCCCAGTTATCAACCACACATCCTCCAATCACATAAATCTTCCCGTCGATTACACCAGCTGCTGCGAATTCGCGGCCGACCCTCATGTTAGAGACTCGTCGCCATGTATGAAACCGGAAATCGAGAACCACACGCTCGAGGAAGGCACGTCTCTAATAGATCCACCGATTACGTAAATCTCCGAATCCACCACGGCGTAAGCAGATCCGACAACAGACGGTGAAGGACAAGACGTGATAGGAACAAGGAGATTCGAGTTCATTGAGCTCGATGCGGTTCGATTGGGTTTCTGGAGGATAGTGAACCAACACGCACCAGATTCAGGAGGTAAGCGGATTGCGACATAGAGGATATTCTCGGTGGCGCCGACGAGAGATCGTGTGGCATAGAGAAAATGCGATTTGGGGAGAGATTAGAAAGCCGTGGAGACGAGGGTGAAGGTCGGATGGTGACATCTAGAGACGCGGGCAAGGCAATTCAGAGAAACGTCATATGATAGTGACATAATCAATATCAGGCTCACCGGCGGCGAGGAGGAGACCGACGGGGCTCACCGGCGGCCAGGGCTCATCCTTTTATGTTTTGTTTACTTTTTTTTTTATTTTTTGTAATTATTTAATTAATAAAAAAAAATTTCTTTTTTTCATTTTTTGTAAAAATTAATTTAATTAATAAAAATATTTTGTTTTTGTATTTTGTATTTTTAAAAATTTTTTTTTACAATTAGTTGCAAAATCAGTTTTTAAATTATGACTGATATGTTAGTCACATTTTAGTCGCAAAAGAGCAACTTTTTTGCGATCATTCAATTTAGCGACCAAATATTAGCGACTATTTTTTTTAGTCTCAAAATAGTCGCAAATGAGTCATATGCGACTATTTTGGTAGTCGCAAAAACTGTGTTTTCTTGTAGTGATAGTGTATTATAGCATATTACAACGCTATAACAAAATTAATTATAGCAAGTCCACAAAGCTATTGTATAAACATCTATCATAGCAAGCAAAATGGCTTGTTAAATAATTTAATTTAGATATAAAATAGTTTATTACGTCATAATAAATCGCTATAACAAAATAAATTAGAGCAAAATTGCTATGCTATTGTAAAAGCATCTATTATAGCAAGAAACAAGAGTTATTAAATAATTTTTACAAAATAACGAAGTGCTGTGACAAAATAGAATAAAGCATTTAATATTGTTATGGTATAATAACCTATCATAATATATGGAAATAGTGCTATCATATGGGGGTATCTACCATAGCTCACGATGTTCTAACGTTTGTTAATTCGCTATTAAAACCCTATTATAGCACTTTTTCCGCGCTAACAATGTTCATATTTTTTGTAGTGGATCTGTTTTAAGCTTAACAGAGCAAATACATAAATTAAGCTGGAAAAAACATCAACAGGGTTTGACCTAAAATAGAAAATGAAAACCCCTAATTTTGATCTGGGACAAATTGGAAACCCAAAAAAACAAAAGAGTAACTCACAACTGTGAGGAATTTAAGATTGTCAAGAATATGATCGACTATTTCAGATTGATGAGCATATTTAACACGAAATTCTCAAACTTTAATTAACCATAACTCAATAAGACTCTCACCTTCTCGACTAATTGGTACAACAACAGTAAGAGTTCATCGCCGGCTATGGAGGAGGCTTCCACGGCTTTTTATTTATTTGGTTCCTTTTCGGTGGAGGAGAAGCCTTACTCATTAGACCATGGACGGTTGGGAGATGAAGATCTGGCGAGACTGCAACTGTCAGGTTTTCGTTGGAATATGCGTTGGAGATTCACAAGCTTACATGCTTTTGTGATTACTGAAACCCTAAAGAGATCAGAAATTGCCCAGAGAATCTAGCTGTCTCATGATGCTTTCAATTTCTCGACCAGATCAAAAATTTATGCAAAATCAAAAATTTAGAAGGTCAGAAGGAGACGCAGCGGCGGCGGCGGAAGGTGTGACGGGAGGGGAATGGTCTATGTGTTTTAACTTGAACACATGGATTGTTTTGATTGGTTTTGTAGAAACAAAGTTTAGATACCACGTGACACTCTCTCCAGTGATGACGTGGCGCTCAACTGGAGAGAGTTAGCCAATTTTTATATAGTAAATGCTCTTTTTGATATATGATAGCACCACAATTAAAGTTGGCATTTACATGTTGTATTAATTCATTTTTTCTCTCCTACTATCTCTATTGCCAAACACTATTTAAAATGACAACTAATTAATTTGTACACGTATCATCACCTTATTAAGTCGATATATATATATATATATATATATATATATATTTTTGGATTTTTGTTTTTGACTTTGCTAATCTTGTTTCCAAACAGTTGTTGGTGTTGACTTTTATTATTTCGTATATAATTTTTATGCACTTAAACATTTAAATATTATAAAAACAATTGCAACATTGTTTAACAAATTTTGAATAACTATACATCAAATCAAATCAAATTGTTTAAAATTCGTTTAGATCAATTGTTCATATAAAAACATTTTACAAATGGCAAACAGTGTAAAAAATATTACAAAAACTTATTTGATGTTTAGAAATATTCAAACTACTAGATATAGATACATGAAAAGTTGAATATTTAATAATTTTGTAGCAATTGCATATAGAATTTTAAGATACGACGAATAGGGAGGGAAAAACAATTTGAAAACGATTGTTATTATTTCTAAATAAACACTGGAGGGAAATAAATTTTAAAAATCTTGGAATGTACTATATATTTGAAAAACAATATCAATTATCAAATATTTTGATTTCGTATATTAGATATTGTTAAGTAATTAATACTCATCCATATCTGAATGAAAAGTATTCAAACCCCAATGGATATTCCATTTTAGTTAGTACCATTTATTATGATTTATATAGATGTATATTTGCCTCGAATATAAAAATCTTAACCAAAATCTTAACCTATTATATGTTTTGTTACAACTTATTTATTTCATTCTAACAATTCCGTGAAATCTGAGAATCCTACCTAATCATCATTATCGTTATAAACAACTAATGAAAATATATTAGTATTTCCTAAACTATATTTCCGGATAAAGGATATTCTTATTCAGTTTATTAAAATCTTATTACAATTAACTCCATTAAATATTGCACAAGATCTACCCTAAATAAACAACACTCTTTCTATTTTACTATAAATAGTTTCTCCCTATCTCTTCATTTTCACACATTCAAAAATCAACTCCTTTCTAAAACATTTCAGAGCTCAATGGCGGCTATCACCAACCTCTTCTCTCTAAAACCTTTCAAAACTCAGTAGATAGTTCATGTTAAGATTTTGAAGGTGTGGAAGCAATACCTGAAAATTGAAATCAAATGTGAAGTTCAGAACCGGATTTTGCAAATTTAAAATTGTTGTAATCGATAGAAAGTACCTTTAAAATATGAAGATTATGAAATATGAAGAACAACTAAGATATTTCTCTTAGCGACACCGTAGGTAAACAAACACAGTAACCAGGATCAGAAGATTATGAAATATGAATCGCACAATCTCACAATTAGATACTCTCACTATCGATTTCGAAATATAAATTATGATCATCTGAATCATACTCTTTAAACGAAATCGATATGTATAACTATCTTCACCAGCTCATTTAACTCTGCACTAGATTATAATATGTGCGCCCGCACGGGAATATTTTTATTTTTTTATATGAAACTTTGTAATATAGTTTGTATTTATTCCTTTTGTTTAGATATACTTTGTTTTTTGTAGATTTAATTTTCGTAATATGTATTCACAAATTTATCTTGTGTTTAGATATAATTTTTTTTGTAGATTTAATTTTAGTAATATGAGATACATATTTATTTTGTGTTGAGATAAAATTTGTTTTTGTAGGTTACATTTTCGTAACATAAGACGCTTATTTATTTTGTGGTTATAAATTAATTTATTTTTGTAGATTTCCATCATTCTGTAAATATGTTTAATTATTGTAATATCTTTATAGATTTAAGGTGATTTTTGTGTTTAGATATTATTTTTTTAATGATAGTTATGAAAACAAACCAATGCTATTAATATGAATATTTTCTACATTGGTAGTTTTGTATAATTAAAATTAAATTACTAATTAAGATCCTACGAAACAAACTATCATATTCTCTTGAGTAGAATTTTTAAATTAAAACAAACAACATGTAATTAAATTTGATAATAACAATATAACACTTGTTTTTGACAAACAAATATAATAACATTTGTTTACAGCTTAGAATATCCGTATATTGAATTTGAACCGAACATTGAGTTATTATCATTCTATTGTTTGTTATCATTCCAACTCATCTTTACTGTTTCAAAGTTCTTCAAGTTTCTTGCATCCTAAGCAAACCTACTCAATCTCGTTGGATTCTCCGGCAGCTTAAACCTTAACATGGAGTTGCTGCTCAACACTCTCCTTAGATTTCCCTCGGATCCAACAATATGAGGATTCTCGTCTAAAGATCATTCAGGCCAGTCTATGTCCGGATTCTCTATTGGTTTGAGACTCGATAAAATGGTTACAGCATCGACGAACTCGTCTGTAGCTAGTGGTCCGCAGCGAGATTCTCGACCATGAGATCAACGATAATGGAGTTTCTTTACAGTGCTAAGACGGGAGAGGACGGCGTGCAGTGACACCTATGAAGAACGTTATTGTTGTTGGGAGATCGATCATAGATTGATTCTTTCTTGGATTTTTTCAGCGTTCTATGGATTATCGATTCTCATTTCGGAATTGGACCCTTATTTTCTGCTCCGAAAACGTTTCCAGTGTTTAGTGGAACAACTTAAAAAAACGTGTAACAAATTTAAAAAAAAAAAAAATTAGATTCATTAAAAACAGAGGATATGTTTCTATTTAAAAAGTGATTTTTTTAGGAAAATAGTAGAATTTTTGATGTGATTTTTTTACTTACCTGATGATGTAATATTTGAAGGGTTATAAGTAAAAAGCCAATCACGAGATCATCGGAGGGATTTTCCCGCAACATTCCATGTAGCCAACGTCACTTTATAATCAATTTCGTCGAAACCAAAAACGTGTCTGAGAGATACTACACCCTTAGAGAATCAACTTCCATGAGACACCCTCAAGGGTGTCTCAAAATAAAAATATTGATTTTTTACCTTAACGTTAAATAATTAAATTTAAAAAAAAATAGTTGGATCTATCAAAACGTGGCACGTAAGCAAGAGGTGGGTGTCTTATTGAGACACCCCAATGCACATGCTCTTACAGAAAATATAGATGGAATTCCATAAATATTCTTAATTGATATCCTTTGTGTTAATGTATTGGACTATTACATCTCCGATTTGCCTCACATGTGTTTCCTATGGTAAACTCTCACGCCACCGTCTGATTTTTTTTTAAAAATAAAACAATAATAAAATTTTGATTTTAATTACTCTATATAAATCTTTTTAAAACAAATCAGAATTTTTGCCTGATATTTTGTTGCCGTGATCAGTTTCGCTTCCTCGCCGACCGCCATGGCAGTCTTCAGCAGTTACGCATCAAGCATAATTAGCGACGTCTTTGACTAAACATACTGTAAAGGGAGTAAGGGACCCATAATATCAGATTAATAAAGATAAAACTATATACGAAATTTGACGGAATCTAAGATGAATAAAAAGAGGACAATATTGGGAATAATTATACTCAATGTCGTCTTCGCTCTCGGTTTTTGTATCGATTTCGTCTCCGCTGAGTCGTCATGTCCTTACAAACACAAACAAAAACCACATCAAATTATACACGACATATGTATGAGGTAAACAAAAATGTTAAAGAAAAACCAAAATATACATATAAAAACTGGAAGGAAAAAATGGATATCTCGTTTGATGGAATGACATGATCTTAAATATATGAAGAAAGAGTGATGATTTACGATTTTTAAAAGTGATATTTTGTGTTTAGCTTGCTGTGAAATTTTCGATATTATTTAGTTTGTTGCTAAATTTTTGGAATCAAATTGATTACATTAGAAATATATATATTTATAGAATATTCTCTAAATTAAATATTATAGATGTCGATCTTTTGTTGCTGATGAATTTAATTAACATGGTTTATAAATTAATATTTATGTTAAAAATTAATTAATTAAATATTTATTGTACTTCGCAAGAGTTATGTGTATAATGTATTTATGGTTTGAATACATAACTTTTGGGCAAATGTTAATTTTGAAATTATGTAAATATTTGATAAATATGCCAATTTTTAGGTGATGCATAAAAAAAATTAAGGTACTTTTGAATTTTTTTTTGGGAAGATGCTAAATAAATATTTTCCAAATTATATGATACTAATTGATGCTATTAACTACTTTCCAAAACAAAATGATTGTGTGAATTAATAATTTTCTTTTATATTTTTCATATCGTTTATGCAAGTGGTGGTAAGTGCTACGTATACGGGATTTATATTCAGAATAAGAAATAATTATGATTTTTAATAGTTTAATAGGAATTTAAAATATTTGATATAATTAGTATAGAGATGTCGTTTTTTGTTGCTAATGAATTTAATTACCTTGTGTTGATAATATTTACATTGAAAAATTAAATAATTAGTTCTTCTCAAAAAATTTTATGTGTGTAATGTATTTATAGTATGAATGTATAACTGATTCACTTTTTTTGTATCCATGTTTCTCGATTTTGGGGAAGAGAATATGAGAAGATTTCCGAGTATTGTGTGACCAATCAGCTTAAGAGAATTTAATATTAAATACGGTTTATTTAATGATAAAGAAATATTATATGTCATTAATTACAATAAAAATTAAAATGGTAAAGATGGCATCAGGGATCACCCGGACGTAATTAATATAATTGAGCATTTTACCTACAAAATCAATAATTTATAAATTTTATTATATTTATTTGTTATTATAAAATTTAGATGATTGTAATCGATTATAATCTTTATAAGTTTTAAAATATTGATAGTGTAATAAATTTTTTTTTTTGAATACATGTATTCCACTACATTCGATTGAAATTTTCCAAAACCAGAATTTATTTAATCTAGAATATACTATTATACGTGTGATTTAGTTGTTAATAATTAATGCCAAAACTTGATTTTCTATTTTATATTTGGTGGACATCAATATCTGAATATATATATATATGGTTAGTTAATATATTGGCACCTAATATATTTGAGTATCCATATTTTTGAAATATATGATTAAATCATCGATTCAGGTATATTTATATTTTACCCAAAATTAATGGCAGCGAAATTAATGTCAATACATTTAATGACTTAATTTATTTATAAACATTATTATTTAAGATAATATACAATTAAGGGAAGATGTTCTTATAAAATTCATTTTTTAATTGGGTCAAATACCATATATTCTGTTTGGTAATATAAATAAAATAAAGGGAATAATATTTATTCAAAATAGAAATAGATTAAATTGTATTTTTCCATGTTTGGACACAAATGTTACCCTGATAAATTACATCATTTTTTAAATTATTATATTTTTAATAATAATGAAAAGTAGGAAAAAATGATTGTTTATATATTTCTAATGTTTTGAAATTTCAATTCAAAATCATATTTAATTTTGGAAAAAATAAAATGTGAAATTATTTTTGCACTTATTATTATCTAAAGTATTAAGTAAAAAAAATTAGTATGTAATTTTATGAATACAAAATTAAAAGTGATTTTTAATTTAGCTAGCTATTGTTTTCGCCTAAGGGAAGTCATTGTTAAGAAAACAAAATTATATTTATTTGGTAACGTGAATAAAAATGGAGATTAGGAAAAAAAGCAAAAATAGATATGGGAAAATCAATTAAAGAAAAAGTTGTCATGTATGCATAATGTTTAAATTACCTCAGAAATTCATGTTTGGATATAAGGATAGTAGGAGAAAAAAGGAATTTAACAAGTAGATTACATTGTAAAGATTTTTTCAGATTTTTTAAAAATAAAATATTTTTGTTTGGAAACAGGGATAAAAAGAAAGGAATAGTAGATATCCGGAATATGAATAAATAAACTTAACAAATTCATTGTTTGCACACAAATGTTACTCTATTTTAATAGAATAGATATCGACAATTCCAATTTTTACCTCTTTTCCCTTTTTACTGAGTGAGGTAAAATTTAATAAAAAATAAAAAATTGACAAAAGCTAAAAAATATCAACTAATCATTACTTAAATGAATCTAAAATGTACTTAATTTCTTAATTATAGCTTTAGAATATACTTTTAAAATAATAATTATATAAGATAGTAATATATAAAATTGTTGTTTCAAAAATTGGGATCCATGTATTACTATATAAAATTATATGAATCAACACCAAATGAATTTCTGAAATATTTCAATATCAATGTATGTTTCCCTATATAAAAAATCCATAATTAAACAACAATAAAAAAAATCATCTACTACTATTATGAGAGAGAGTAATTATACTTTTCATTCACAAATTATTCAATCTTCTAACGTATAAATTGAAAGTTAAAACTCATCCCGTGAACAAAAACAGATCAAAATCTAGTTTTTTTTTTTTTTTGACATCGATCAAAATCTAGTTCTCACTGGAACATATGATAAAATTTAACTAGAAACCAAAGAATAAAAAGAAAAAAAATCAAAATAAGTAAATAGTTGTTACTTTCTTAGCATTCTCTATAGATGGGTGATTTTATAGTTTTTTTTTAATTGAATGTAAAATTTGTACAATCAAAAACATGTTTTACAATGAATGCTACTTTTTTTTGAGTTTTTGAAAAAGTTCTAAAGAAAATCAAGGTAAAAGAATAAAAAATAATTTGTCTAGACCCAAACCAAATTTGCATCCCTTCTTCATATCTTGCATCGCCTAATCGTCGAATTGAAGTTAGTCGATTTCGAACTTGCTTGTCGAGGTAAAGGAGTATACATTTGCGAACGTGTGAGGTTCACCGTGGCATCTTCCATTTCTCTCCCTCCAAAGCGAATGTATTGCGACTTGAAAGGCATATCTGAGGAGAAAGAGTTTGATATGTGCTAAGTCTGTATCCGTGAGGAGCACAATGAGTTATTGCCAATATGCTGTGTACTTCCCTTCAAGAAGTTTTCGGGTGAGGCCTCTCCAAATTTCCTCCGAAAACTTGCAGCTGAAGAATAGATGATTTTTGGTTTCCATATTGTTACAAAAAATACAAGATCCATATGCTCCAATATTCCAAGATAGAACTCTGTCACCGGTGGAGAGTCTATTATGCATTCCAAGCCAAGTAATGAAAGAGTACTTGGGTGTTGCATAAGAAAACCAAACGCTCGTGTACCATTCACAAACCGGTTGTGCCACGTGAATTTGATTCCAAGTTTGTTTAGAGCTGAATTTGGGCTTGAATTTGTCCCCTTGGTGTCGCCAAAGAACCACATCGGCTACTTCCGAGCTACCATGTTGTTTTTGAGTGTGAATTGTTCTTCAATTGCATTCAATATCTCCAATCTATGTCGATGCTTTCTATGAGTTTTGAGGACCCTTTCTACGGATGAGTGTGATATTCTCATAGTTTACCCATTTTAGCATGCATTTAACTTAACATTTTGAGTCTCATGCATGTGTTTTCATAGCTTTCTTAAGTATTTTGGTCCAAATAAGAGCCTAGATAGTTTGCATCAGGTCCTAATGAGTCTTGTATCATTTGGAGTGTTTTCTAGATATTTGGAGACGTTTTGGAGATGATTGGAGTTATGGAGCAAAGACAAATGCAGAGTTCACTCGAGGTGTCTGAAAGATTGGGTCGGACGAAGAGTCTCCATTCGGATTCAGCTTCTGAAGTCTATATAACAATTACAGAAATTTGAGTTAGCTATCGTCTGAAAGTGGGTTTAAGGCATTCCGATAGATGTTTCAGGAGATATGGCGATTTTACCAAGAATATGTCTGTCTGGCCGCGAGATCGGTGTTGGTCGGTATGAAGAAGAACCAACACCGCCTAGTCCTTGGCCGGTGAACTTGGCCGGTGTGGAGGCAGGAGATGAGCACCGGCCCAAGACACTCTCAACACCGGCCAAATTCCATCCGGTGTCATAAGTCCAAAATGATTGAAAGATCAGGCCAGATAAAGAACTTATATTCGGATTTAGCTTCGGAGGTCTTCATAGAAGTTTTAGACAATTGAAGTAGTTGTCGTCCGGAGGTGGCTTCAAGTCGTTAGGATAGGTGGTTCATGATATATGGCGAATTTACCAAGTACGTGTCTCTCTGGCGCGCGAGACTATAAACCTACACCGACCAGCCTTTGCTCCATGTCACCAACCGGTGTGAAGACAAACCAACACCAACCTGATATCATCATATTTTGCATCATTCCAGCATCCATTTCACTTAGGTTTCGAGTCATTTGCATATAGTTCATGTTATCTCTTTAACGTTTTAATAATTTTAGGAGTCTAATGTGTCCACATTAAGTCCTAGAGAGTCCTTGCATGTTTTGGATCGTATTTTAGGTGCTTCGGAGGAGATTAGAGACCCGAGGAGAGAAGACAGAGGCTATACCGACGTCACTGGTCGGTATCTCTCATCGGTATTGAAGGAAGAAGGATTGCACCGAGGTCACTGCTCGGTGCAACAGATCGGTATAGAAGACGGAGGAAGACAGCCCCAATACCGACGTACAACACCAAAGAGTGACGTCGGTATCGAAGCTTCAGGGGATTGTACCAAGGCCACTGCTCGGTGCAACTGATCGGTATTGCTCTCTGAGGAAATCCGGGGGAAAAATCTCTTAACACCGAGCAACAACACCGATGTGTGACCTCGGTATTCATCGAAGGAATCCCCTCAATACCGATGTCATTGCTCGGTACCCCTCGTCGGTACACAAACCCAGGTTCAATATCGAGCTGTGGTACCGACGAGTGACCTCGGTATTAGCCGCCATAACACTTTAATCCATCTAAATCGGGTCGGTACCCGGTTTGTCCTGGGTCGACTCCATTCGACACTGTTCACTATTTATGCCCAAAAACCTAATTTTGATGGGCTAAGTCTTTTCTTAAGCAAAAACCTCTCTAAGGGTGATTTGTAAGCGATTGATCTTTTTGATTTATGCAATTTGGTATTTGTTTTCTTGATTTAATCCATCTATCTTCTACTTTCTAATCATCCAATCATCTTGATCATGAATTTTAACTCTTCTTTTATTAGATTTGTTGAACCCATGATGATTAGTGAGTAGTATTTTAGGACCTTGAGATAGGGTAGATTAGGGTGATCCAAAGTTTGATTAGTGGTGTTTAGGGTTAGATAATCTTATATTCCTTCTTGTCCTAATGCTAGATTCAGCTTGAAAGAGTGGATCTAGATCATAGGGCATTTCATGAACACCAAGTGTTTGATAAAATGCCTTGATGAACTAGACAAGAGATTTATGCTACTAGCCTATGATGATAGTTGTCTAGGGTGTACTTTTGGTTGATCTTGTTTGTATTCTTAATTCTTGCTAATCAATGATTCACAAATGAAAGTTTGTTAATGAATTAGGTGGTTAGCATAATGATTAGTTGCTTGAAAGAGAATTAGTCAAGATTAAAGATCTTATGCCTAAGAATTAACTTCTTTGAGTGAATGAACACTACTAATTCGATTTGGATCACCTTACATCAATAACCCCATCTCTTGCTCCGCTTTTGTTTTTTGATTTACAATATTGTTTAGTGCTTTTGCTTTGCTTAATTCGAATTCGATTCTTAACAACAAACCACACTTGTTTAGCTTAACTTGCATGAGTTCTTTGCATTCTTAGTGATTAGAATGATCCCAATTATGGATTGATAATCTCTTTACTACATCGTATTGAGGATATTGATACCTCCTAGAGACTAAAAAGTCTTGTATCAATTTGGCGCCGTTGCCATATTGGGATTTGTTTTAACTTTGGGATTTAGGTTCTTAGTGAGCTTAAGTTTTATTTTCTACCAAAGTTACTAATGTCTTTCACTCTCCATTGCTCTCTCTAAACCTATAGATGCATGCATACGCGATCTCGAGGCAACGACAATCTATTTGAACCAAGAGACGACATCCATCGCTCATACCGAGAATTTCAAACAAGGGAAGCACGTCTGAGACAACAAGAAGTTGAGAACGACATGGATCATTATGACAATGTTCCACTTGGGGAAATTCATGACAATGTGGACAACCTCCCACATCATCAACAAGGTGGTAATGGAAACCACCCCGCACAAGGTGGTAATGGAAACCACCCCGCACAAGGTGGTAATGGAAACTATCACGCACAAGGAGGCCACGCTCAAAATGCCCCACATCCACCCGGCCGGCCAATGAGAGGCCCTAACCATCCCCCAAGGGCTCAAAACGTGGTAGGTGCGGGTGATGCCGCCAATGCCCATCAAAACCGTCAAGGGATCCAAGCTTCACCAGTTGAGAACAACAACTTTGAGGTGAAGCCGGGATTGATCAACATGGTTCAAAGTAACAAATTCCACGGTCTATCTATGGAGGATCCGTTGGATCATATCGATCAATTTGATAGGATATGTTGGTTAACCAAGATGAACGGTGTTTCGGAAGACAGTTTCAAGCTAAGACTTTCCCATTCTCCCTTGGAGAAAAAGCTCATCAATGGGAAAAGAGCCTTCCTCAAGGTTCAATCACGTCTTGGGACGATTGCAAGCGAGCTTTCCTTGCAAAGTTCTTTTCTCCTTCAAGGACCGCCAAGTTGAGGAACAAAATCTCGGGGTTAACACAACGCGGAAACGAATCCTTCAATGAAGCTTGGGAACAGTTTAGAAGCTACACCTCTCAATGCCCGCATCATGGCTTCTCCAATGCCTCTCTTTTGAGTACCCTCTATCGTGGTGCTCTACCCAAGATAAGGATGCTCTTAGACACGGCCTCTAATGGGAACTTCTTAGCCAAAGATGTAGACGAAGCCATGGAACTAGTGGAGAACTTGGCCAAAAGTGACGGGACCTATGGCGATGATATATCATGGTTTTACCCCTTTTAGGCCATGATATAAGTCCGTTTTATAGAGTCTTTCTACTATTTTATAGTGTTTTAGAGTCTTTTACATGTTTTAGCACGTTCAGAGCATAATTGGGGATATTGGAGCTTTCTGGAGCATTTTGGAGCAAAGTAGACGCTCGTGTAGCTGAGTACTCGATTTGAAGCCTCAGTATCGATCGATACTGACTAATCGGTCGATACTCACTGCAGCAGACACAAGTTGCGACTTTTCCAAGAGTTGAAGAATTGCAATTTGGTGCATAAGACTTTAATAATTACAAAAGCCCCAGAACGTGTTTTATCATTATAATTAGGTTTTTCAGCCACTTTTGTGGCTATGCTTTATTCTACTCTTGATTTTATTTTGGTTTTTGGAGAGAAAACTCTGAACTCATGTTTTTATTGATTTCTTTGATGATATATTCAATCATGTTGTTTTCATTCTCCATGTCTGAGTAGATCCACTTTCGGTTCAGGGTTCTCATAAGAGTTTTCTCTGAATGCTAGGTTGATTAGTTAATTATGATTCACCATCTAAATTAGTTCTTCGCCTTAGGTTGTGTTCAAAACTTGTTCTAGATTAGCTACCTAGAATTTAGATATTAGGATAGTTGATTAGGCACGACAGTGCGATTAATTACCTGATAGAACTTAGGGTGAGCAAAATAACTATTCCCAAAGAGATTTGGTTTAGTTGTTTTGTAAACAAATCAAACTTTAACTAAAAGCTGGTTTAGACTTTAGGATTCGCAAAGAGATTTGGAATTCTAGGATTTAGATTTAGATAATTCTCGCAACGACAGTTGGTTAATTATACCTTAGTGATTTGAGTTCAAGAACCGCGCTAAATCTGAATCCTGACTAGTTAGTTTATCTGCATTCATTGATTTCCTGAGAAATACCCTGAACCTATCTTTCTCCCATCGATTTACAACTCTTTTACCGTCTATTGCTTTTTGTTTCAACTGAACTGCTTAGCTTGATTCTCATCTATATAATCTATTGTGTGTTTCTCTGAGTCCTTGTGTTCGACCTCTACATATACTACAACAACTGCTTTAGTACTTATAGGGTATTAATTTGAGCATATAAAATTTGGTGCCGTTGCCAAGGATTCAATTCGCCATTAGATTTTAGTTTGAGAATTTCGGCTACGTTCGTCGGTATCGATCGATACTACCTAGTATCGGTCGATACTCGTCGTCTTATTTTTGTTGATATCGATCGACACCACCCAGTGTCGGTCGATACTCATCGTATTTTTTATTTTTTATTTTAGTTACTTACGTGCCTTGCCTAGTGTTTTTCAGGTATATGCATATTCGTGAAACCAGAAGGAACAAGAGCACTCAGCTAGTTGAACTGTCATTGGAGCAGCTAGCACTTGTGGAATGCACAAACATAAGAGCAAAAAAGCCAGCAGAGATGAACAACCCAGTGGTTTTGGTTCGAGATGAAGCTGGTGCTTACAGAGACCAAGAGGGTCAGTTGTGCAATGCGAGAGGGCAACGTCTGGATGGAGAGGGGAACATCATTCCACCTGCTCATGTTGTCGAGGAGATTGTCGCTGGGAACGTCGCTGGTAACGTTGTGGTTAATCGTGGTAGAAAGATTGGTGAGTACAACAGGCCTGATCAGTTTTATGCCAATCGATCAGCGATTCGTCCTTCTGCTTTTCAGAGGAATGACTTTGAGCTGAAACCTGCATACTACACTCTTGTGGGTTAGCACCCTTTTCATGGTCTTTCCAATGAACATCCCATGGACCATATTGAGAGGTTTAAAGATTTGGTCACTAGCATCAAGGTCAATGGAGTATCCTATGATTACCTCTTATGCAAGCTCTTCCCATACTCTCTTGGTGGAGATGCGACTTACTGGCTGAAGCAGTTACCTCCTGGATCACTGACTACTTGGGAAGAGACTAAGATTGCCTTCATGAACAATTTCTATGATGATGCACGATCCGAGGATCTGAGGAACAAGATCTCCTAGTTTTCTCAAGGACCTACTAAGGCGTTCAAAGCTGCTTGGACGAGAGTCAGATCATACCAGAGAGATTGTCCACATCACGGGTACTCTGATGTTCAGCTGATAGGTTTCTTCTTCAGAGGACTTGATTGGAGGTATCAGATGACTTTGGATGCTTCGAGCGATGGAAACTTCAACACTAGCTATCCTGAAGATGCTTATGTGCTGATTGAGAACTTGGCGTCTAGCAATAGCACCAAGAATGCAGATTTTGAGCTCAAGAAGCTAGCTAGTAGCATGGATGGTTCACAGATTTCTGAAGTTCAAATCAAGCTAGATTTTCTGATTGGAAAGTCGAAGAAGACTGTACACTTTGCTGATGGAGTCGATAATATTGATGAAGATGAAGTGGAGGATGTTAACTACGTTGGTGGTTCTGGTTTTCAGGGTCATCGATTTGGGTACAACAACAACCGAAACTTCAACAACAACACTCAGCAGGGTGAGTACAAGTTTGAGGGCAACCAATCTGGCTTTGGAGCAAAACAATTTGCTCAGAAACCACTCCAGAGCAGCGATTTCACTCGCAATTATGGGAACTCTTCGTACCAACCCATCTCTCCAAAGTCCACAGAGAGTAAGATGGAATCCATGTTTGAACAGATTCTTCAGGGACAGCAAAAGCTGCAAGTAGATTTCAATGGGAAGATTGACCATCTGTACACTGATTTGGATGGGAAAATTGAAGCTCTCAATGTCTCTCAGAAGAAGTTGGAAACTCAGGTTGCTCAGACAGCAGCAGCTATGAAGAGGCATGAAGGTTTTCTTCCAGGGAAAACTGAGAATCCAAGAGCATACATCAATGCCGTCACCTTGACGAGTGGAAAAGAGGTGATTACAGAAGTGAAGAACAACCCAATTGCAGAGACTTTCATCGATCTTGCTGAAGATGACAACTGGGATTCTGAAAACCCCCATGTATCGATCGATACCAGCCAGTGTCGATCGATACTAGTCTAGACACCTGCACGAGGAGATCCAAAATCCCGTGTATTGATCGATACTCCTTCTGTGTCGGTCAATACTGAGGCGCGGGTCGAGAAGGAACCAGAGATTGTCAAGGAGAGGGTGTACAAACCCATAATACCTTATCCTATGCCCCCTAAAATGACAAAGAAGGAATGGGAGGACGCCAGATGCAAAACTATGCTGGATAAGTTGGTTGTGGAGCTTCCTTTTGTTGATGATATATCTGACGGTGAGAATTCGAACACCACCCCTGTGTCGATCGATACTCCCTTGTATCGATCGACACACATCCAAAGTTCTGCCAGGGACAATTCCAGAGCAAAAGCATCGATCGACACCACTCCTGTGTCGGTCGATACCAGTTCAGTTGTTGAAACAAAACCGTAGTTGAGTGCAGAAAGGGTTTACAAACCTAAGGAGCCATACCCCATGCCACCCAGACACCTCAGAGACCCCATTTCTCCAAAGCAGCTGC
Organism: Eutrema japonicum; assembly: GCA_030161315.1. Lineage (NCBI taxonomy): Eukaryota > Viridiplantae > Streptophyta > Magnoliopsida > Brassicales > Brassicaceae > Eutrema > Eutrema japonicum. The sequence goes on from BSQW01000011.1 coordinate 48,584,463, forward strand.
TTGGCTTTGAGAAGATGGTACGAAAGATTCTCCACACATTGACTTTTGAAGAAGCTCTAGAATACCGCCCTCTGCTGAGTCACTTCCGAGATTGCAGAGAAACTCTGGAAGAGATCGAAGTACTCTTTATCAAGGCAAGAAGCAAGTCACTACCGCTGAGACAGTTGACTAAGAGGGAAGACCCATGAATATTCTCAGTTCCATGCTCTATCTCTGGAGTTGATTTCAAAGAGTCTCTCGTTGACTCGGGGGCTAGCGTCAATGTCATGGGAAATTGCAGAGAGATTGAGAGCTGATATTCGATCTCCTAAGACATCTATCACATTCGCGAACTCTTCCACATCGGTTCCATACGGTACAATCCCTGATTTGATGGTTAAAGTAGGAGACTGTCTGGTTCCTACCGATTTTGAGGTTGTGGAGATGAGTGCAAGATCTAGTACGCAGTTGATTCTTGGAAGACCGTTCATGGCTACAGATGGTGCAATTATGGATACACCCAATAAGAGAATCTCGTTCTCGTACATTGACAAGGAGGTGTACTACAAAGCCATCCCTACTAGAGGAACTCCCACACATATCTCTTGCATCACCATTGTTACAAGAGAGACGTTGGTAGTTGATCTTTTGGAAGAGCCTCCTTACAAGCCAACTGTCATAGACCTTCTAGATAGTCCTTCTGTCATCACCAAGAAAGACGTCAAAATATCTAAGGCAAAGAAGAAGGTGAAGAGCAAAGGAGTGAAGGGTGCTGCTTCTATAACTTTAATCCCTCAGAAGTATGATGGGGTTTCGATTGAATACAAGGTGAAGTGCAAAGGAACTTCGAAACCATTCTCTAAGGCTAGAGTTCTTCTTACTTCGGAGCTGAAAGAGAAAGGAAAGGAGTTTGTGGAGAGCATGTTGAGCAGAACTCTGAAACGGGCAATGTTAAGTTGTGGAGCTTGTTTTGGAGTAAGTTCTCAATCTTCTCCTGACTGATCGTCCGCCAATTCAAGCTACTAACTTAAAACGAGCGCTTGGTCGGTGGCAACCCACTGGTGAGTTTGTTTTTGAGTATTTTTCTTTTTATTTTTCGTTTTGTGTTTGTGTTAGGATAAACAAGGAGCAAAACACGAAATCGTCTGAGTGTCGATCGATACCCTGTTGGTATCGGTCGACACCCTACGCGAATGAGAAATGTTCATCATGTCGACTTAAGCCTGGTATCGATCGATACCAGGCCGTGTGTCGGTCGACCCTCGTACCCCAGTACGGTAACTTCTTGTTTTTCACAATTTTATTATGTTCTTTTGTTTTCTCTCATCAACTCTAGGCTAGATAACAATGGGACAGTGTTTTTCAAGTCTGGGCGAGGTAGTCGCTGACATTGTTTTTGGTTTTCTTAGAGTCAGTCGTTTTCGAGTCAAAATCTGTTTTATTGAGTCAAAACTTTGTCGGAGACTGTGATCTTTTTCTTGAATATATTCATCTGACCTTGCTTCTAAGTAACCATTGTTACAGAATCAGTTCTAGATCGACTAATAAAAAATCCAAAGGCTGACCAGTTAACTAGAAGACACTCATGTTTCCAGCAAAGCTCTTTAAAGCATGAGCCAAAATTTTGCACTTCATTGATGTGACTGATGTCCATAGAGCTTGATTCCTCATTCGTATCTGACAAAGGAACCCACGTGTTTAAAGTAATGGTATTTCTCTCCCTGTTACAAGTTAATTAATACGATGCATTAAAAGATGAGATGATTTTCTTCTGAGTAGAGGGTTAGGAAAATGTCCAGCGATCCCACTATTCTACTTTAGAGGAGATGATCACACAAAGGTGGAAGCGAGGTTAGGAAAATTTCCTGTGATACCATTATTCGCCTACACCTTTGATTACTTTTAAGGGATTGATTAAACTTGAACAAATCAAACTTGAACTAAAAGCTGGTTTAGACTTTAGGATTCGCAAAGAGATTTGGAATTCTAGGATTTAGATTTAGATAATTGTCGCAACGATAGTTGGTTAATTATACCTTAGTGATTTGAGTTCAAGAACCGCGCTAAATATGAATCATGACTAGTTAGTTTATCTGCATTCATTGATTTCCTGAGAAATACCCTGAACCTATCTTTCTCCCATCGATTTACAACTCTTTTACCGTCTATTGCTTTTTGTTCCAACTGAACTGCTTAGCTTGATTCTCATCTATATAATCTATTGTGTGTTTCCGTGAGTCCTTGTGTTCGACCCCTACATATACTACAACAACTGTTTTAGTAATTACATGGTTTTAATTTGATCATATCAGGCGACGATTATGACCGCGCCACAAGGACGACAAGCGACTTTGATGCGAACAAGCAGGCCAAGGACATGAAAGTGCTTAATGAAAAATTGGACAAGCAAGCCAATTTGATTGATAAACTCCTAGTGTCTTCTCAAAAGACGGTCAACTTTGTGGATGCTTATGATGAGAACCAAGGTTGTTATCAAGAGGAGAATGTGGACATGAACACTCAAGAGGAGGTGAACTACGTGGGGAACCAAGGGAACTACCAAAGACAATGGTTCAACCAAAACTATAGGAACCACCCCAACTTCTCTTACCGGAACACAAATGTGGAGAACCCACAAGACCAAGTCTACCCTCCGCAACCTAATCAAGCTCAAGGAGTCCCACAAAAGCAATTCCAACCTCAAGGCCAAGCTTTTAATACCAACCAACAAGGTTTTGTCCCAAGGAACCAATTCCAAGGGAACCAAAGTGGATTCCAACCCAAAGCTCAACCCGATTTTCAAGGCCAACAACAAGGATTTGTGTCTCAAGGTCAAGCAACTACGTCTAAACCGCAAGAGCTTGATATGAGCTCCATATTCCAACAATTACTCAAGGGACAAGCGGAGATCAATATGCGGGTGGATTGCTCTTACAACGACCTCAACAAAAAGATTGAGGCTTTGAACTCCAAGGTAAAACAAATGGAGAACAAAGATGTTGCTTCTTCTTCACGACCACAAGGTCAACTCCCGGGAAAATCCGTAGCTAATACTAAGGAGTATGTAAACGCCATCACCTTGAGAAGTGGGATGGTTTTGCCTCCAAGAGAAGCTCATTCTACTCTCAATGAGGACATTGAGAAGCAAAGTGGGGGGGGGGGGGGTGGAACTTCAAGAAGATGACGAATTGGTTGAAGATGAGGTAGTGAGAGAGCAAGACAAGGTTGAAGAAGTAGAGAAGGTCAAGCCTAGGGTTGTTGTTGCTCAAGAAAAACCAAAGAAGAATGTGTTTGTCCCTAAGCCATACGTTCCTAAGCTACCTTTTCCCGGGCGGTTCAAGAAACAACTTATGGACAAGTATAAAGCCATCTTTGATAGGCAAATGGAGAAGGTAGAACTCACAATGCCTTTGGTTGATGCCTTCTTACTTGTCCCTCAATATGCCAAATTATTGAAAGATGCCGTGAATGAGAGGGCTAAGGAAATGGCGTATATGGTCATTTTAACTCACGAGTGTAGTGCCATCATACAAAAACGATGGTGCCAAAGAAGCTAGGAGATCCGGGATCATTTACTCTACCTTGTGCACTTGGTTCTCTAGCTTTCAACCATTGTTTGTGTGATCTTGGAGCGAGTGTAAGCCTCATGCTGTTCTCGGTAGCCAAGAGACTATGCTTCACACGCTACAAGGCATGCAACATCTCCCTAATATTGGCGGATAGGAACGTGAGGGTTCCTATTGGTTTGCTTGAGGATCTTACTATCGTGGTGAAGGATTTCATTGTCCCCACGGATTTTGTGGTACTTGAGATGGATGAAGAACCAAAAGACCTTCTTATCTTTGGTAGGCCATTCCTAGCAACCGCGGGGGCGATAATCGATGTGAGAAAATGCAAAATAGACCTTCACTTGGGTAAAGGAGAAGTCCTTGAGTTCGATATCAACAAGGTAATGAAGAAACCCACCATAAATGGCCAATATTTCTACATAGAGCCATGGATGAACTAGCCGACAAATTGCTTGAGGAAATGAGAGTAGAAGACGGTTTGGAAGTTGTTTTGACTAAGGAGCGTGGTAATCATGGGTTCTTGAGTAAAGAGAGTCAAGGGTATGAGCTACTAATGGACTTGCACAAGCCGATTGAAAGGGATACGCCATTTGTTGAGTTGGGTATTCGCGGTACCGAGGTTCAAGATGGGTTAAGAGTTGGCACGGTTCAAGAGGGGTTTGTTCTAGCCGTTGAAGAGACTAGCAAGGGTAAGTCTAGTCTTGAGGAGGATGATTGGAGCGAACTCAAAGCCCCAAAGGTGGACCTAAAGCAACTTCCTGCGGGACTAAGGTACGCTTTCCTAGGTCCAAGCGAGTCATACCCGGTTATTGTGAATGATAGTTTGAATGAGAATGAACTATCCTCCCTTTTAGTTGAACTTAGGAAGTATAGGAAGGCTATTGGGTACTCTTTGGATGATATAAAGGGTATTTCCCCTACCTTATGCACTCATAGAATCCATCTAGAGGATGAATCAAGGACCTCTATTGAACATCAAAGAAGGTTGAATCCTAATATGAAAGATGTTGTAAAGAGAGAGATTCTTAAGCTCTTAGACGCGGGCATTATCTACCCAATATCGGATAGTACTTGGGTCTCACCGGTTCATTGTGTACCTAAGAAAGGGGGGATAACGGTTATTAAAAATGAAAAGGATGAAATGATACCTACTAGGACAATAACCGGGCATAGAATGTGCATTGACTATAGGAAGCTAAATTCATCTACTCGTAAGGATCACTCTCCGTTACCTTTCATAGATCAAATTCTTGAACGTCTAGCTAATCATCCATTTTATTGCTTTCTAGACGGTTATTCGAGTTTCTTTCAAATTCCCATACACCCGAATGACAAAGAGAAAACGACTTTCACGTGACCTTACGACACCTTCGCATATCGAAGGATGCCGTTTAGGTTATGTAATGCTCCCGCGACATTCCAACATTGCATGATTTCCATTTTCTCTGATCTTATTGAAGACATGGTAGAAGTCTTTATGGACGACTTCTCCGTGTACAAGTCTTCTTTTGGTGTTTGCTTGGCTAATCTTTGTAGGGTCTTGCAACGGTGCGTAGAAGCAAACTTGGTGCTAAATTGGGAGAAATGCCACTTCATGGTACGAGAAGGCATAGTGCTTGGGCACAAGATCTCCGAGAAAGGGATTGAGGTAGACAAGGCCAAGATCGAGGTGATGGTTAGCTTGGAGCCGCCTAAGTCGGTCAAGGACATCCGGTCTTTCTTGGGTCATGCGGGGTTCTACCGAAGATTCATCAAAGACTTCTCGAAGATCACGAGGCCTCTCACAAGGCTACTTTGCAAGGAGGTCGAGTTCGTGTTTGATGAGGAATGTATGGTAGCGTTTCTAGAAATCAAGAAGGCGTTGGTTAGTGCTCCCATTGTCCAAGCACCGGATTTGGATCTTCTTTTAGAGATCATCTGTGATGCTAGTGACTACGCGGTTGGAGCGGTCTTGGGCCAAAGGAAGGACAAGAGAACCAATGTCATCTACTATGCTAGTAGGACATTAGATGACACTCAAGCCCGGTATGCCACAACGGAAAAGGAGTTGCTAGCCGTGGTCTTTGCAATGGAGAAATTTAGGTCTTATGTTGTGGGATCAAATGTGATTGTCTACACCGATCACGCGGCCCTAAGATACATTCATGCAAAGAAAGACACAAAGCCAGGGCTACTCCGTTGGATCTTGCTTCTACAAGAGTTTGACTTGGAGATAGTTGACAAGAAAGGGATAGAGAATGGAGTCGCGGATCACTTGTCTAGAATGAGGATTGAAGACCTTGTCCCGATTGATGATAAGATCCCCGAGGAGAGTCTCATGGTTGTTGGTGTCTTGAAGAAAGGGGTTGAAGCCGTGCGAGGACTACAGAGTGTCAATGGGTTACAAGATGAGAAACTACCGTGGTTTGCGGACCTAGTGAACTACTTAGTGTGTGGGAAGGAACCGCTTTTGGATGGGTATAAGAAGAAGAAGTTCTTCCACGACGTGACGAGATACTATTGGGATGAGCCCTACTTATACAAGTTGTGCTCGGATGGTTTGTATAGGAAATGTGTGGCGAAAGAAGAAGTCCAAGGGATCCTACTCCATTGTCACGGATCAAGCTATGGTGGGCATCATGCATCCTACAAAACCACTACAAAGGTCTTGCAATCCAGTTTTTGGTGGCCTTCATTATTCAAGGATGCGCACCTCTTTGTCTCCACATGTGATGCGTGCCAAAGGAAGGGGAACATTGGGAGGAGAGATGAAATGCCCCAAAACCAAATCCTTGTGGTGGAGATGTTTGACGTATGGGGCATCGATTTTATGGGACCTTTCCCGTCATCATATGTTAACCAATACATATTGGTGGCGGTTCATTACGTCTCTAAATGGGTGGAAGCCATTGCAAGCCCGAGCAACGATGCTAAGGTCGTCCTAAAACTGTTCAAGTCTGTTATCTTCCCAAGGTTCGGAATTCCAAGGGTGGTCATTAGTGATGGGGGTAGTCATTTCATCAATAGAGTGTTTGAGAGTCTACTTAAGAAGCATGGTGTGAGGCATAAGGTAGAATCACCCTACCATCCTCAAACGAGTGGCCAAGTAGAAGTATCCAACCAGCAAATCAAAGCCATACTAGAAAGGACGGTTGGGAGTTCAAGAAAGGATTGGGCCAACAAGTTAGATGATGCTTTATGGGCATACCAGACCACTTTTAAGACTCCTATAGGGACTACACCATTCAACTTGCTCTATGGGAAGCCATGCCATCTACCGGTTGAGTTGCAGTACAAGGCCTTGTGGGCGGTGAAGCTTCTTAATTTCGACATCAAGACCGCACAAGAGAGGAGGTTAATTCAACTTCAAGAGTTAGAGGAGACTAGGCTTGAAGCCTATGAGAGCTCGAGGATCTACAAGGAACGGACCAAAGCCTTCCATGACAAGAAGATCTTGCGTAAGGACTTTAAGGTTGGAGACATGGTGCTATTGTTCAACTCCCGGTTGAAGATTTTTCCCGGGAAGCTCAAGTCGAGGTGGTCGGGTCCGTTTGAGGTGAAGGAAGTAAGGCCATATGGAGCCGTGGTACTTGTTAACAAGGAGGGCCAAGATTTCATTTCAAATGGCCAAAGGCTCAAACTCTACCGAGTCATCGAAAAGGGAGGCTCGATTCCTCTCGATGATGTCCCTCTAGCTTGAGAACGGTAACAAACGTCGAACTTAGTGACGTTAAACAAAGTGCTCTTGGGAGACACCCCAAGCTTATCATTGTATATATTTCCTTTTTGTTTATCTCTTTTTCTATCTTTGCTAGATCTTTTTGATGTTTTTGTTAAGTGTGCATAGGGGTTCCAAGGTCAAGGGCGAATACCGAGGAAAGATACCGACGAGTGACGTCGGTATGGACTTGCCGAGGGACCAATACCGACGTCACTGATCGGTACAACACATCGGTATGGAAACATGAGGAAAATCCCTTAGCACCGACGTGTGGTACCGAGGAGTGACCTTGATATGTCCATACCGATGACCAGCACCGAGGAGTGACCTCGGTGTGGTAGTACCGATGACCAGCACCTAGGAGTGACTTCGGTATGGTAGTACCGATGCCTAACACCGATCAGTTACTTCGGTGTAGACGTGCCAAACGAGGGGCCAGTACCGACGTCACATATCGGTACAACACGTCGGTATAGAAACAGGAGGAAAATTTCCTTAACACCGATTTGTTGCACCGAGGAGTGACCTCGGTATGTCCACACCGATGACGAATACCGAGGAGTGACATCGGTATTCAACGAAGAGTTTTTAAAAATCAGTCAATACTGAAGTACAATACCGATGAGTGACCTCGGTATTGACCATTTTTTAAAAAAAAATCTCGGTACCCACCCAGGTAAGATCCGACCAGACCTGACCCAGGTAAGTTGATACACGTGTTTTCATCACATCAATTACCCTAATGTGAACACTACCGCAATCATAACGGTATGTCGTTGTTGTACTTAGGGATCGAATCCACAGGGAAATAAGAACAGCACAATAAGAATACAAGAAACTAATCAAGCTAAGCTAAACGTTTTTGTTGGTTTTTGTCTAACGAACTAATTACGGTAAAACTAAAAGTAAAGAGAAGAAATAGATAATGAGAAAAATACAGAACACTTGTAATGATCAAAGCTAAATTTAGAGACACAAATTCAAGGACGACAAGATACTAAACACGATTTAACTCAAGAAGACGAAGATATGGATCGTAGGATATGGCATGCGATTTCGAGTATTCGATGATTTTCTAATGATGTTTCTAATCACTCATTGAGCTTATTCTATGGCAAGGAACACTTTCAAATAGCTTAACTCACTCTCATGATGCTAAACCCTTCATCGACAATTCAAATTAGCTAATCTCTCAATTGCAACCGATTTATCGACAAGCATAAAACTCAAGTCCTTTTAAGCCAATTAATGATTCTTAGTCATGACTCTCGCCTTGCTAAGCATCAAAAACATAAATAGAAATCTTCTAGACAGTTACTAAACCTCTCTCAAGTGTAATCTGTCCATGTTCTAGAAATTGAGTAGCTAGTTCAATCCTAGCTTTAAGACCACTTCTAGTCATGAGAACCTTTGTAGTTTCATCCTAAACATCAAAAGATCATCATCTATTCCTCTAAATCAACCAATCCCACAATCCATAAATGAACTACTCACACATGGTCAAAACAGAAAACGAAACCGAACAAAAGCAAGACATAGCAAAAATAAGAAGATTGATGGAAAGAGTTTAAGAAAATCTTCACTAGATTGTTGTAGATCTTGAATCTTTCATACAAAAACAAGAGAGAAGAGAAGAGAAGTAGGTGGCTTAGAACACTCCAAAGAAGCAGAGAGAGTTGATATTTTCGTGCCCAGCCTCCCCCAAAAAAAAGGAGAAATGTTGACAATTATATTACATAAGTGGTTGGTTCCCAAAATCATGCTGAAAATCCGGATGCACTGTCGATCGGTTATGGCGATCGGTTATAACCGATCGCCTGAAGCAATCTTGATCGGTTTTAGCGATCGGTTTGTAACCGATCGCCTGTGTATTTTTCCGGTTCTCACGTTCCTTCTTCAATCTTTGCGGTTTCCTTCCGTCCGCGCTCATCCAAATCAGTCCCGAACACCTGAGAAAGGCTATAACAAGCCAAAAAGAACACAAAACAACCTAGGACATCCTAAATGCAATGCGACTCGATTTGGACCTAAATGCGACGTAAATGTTATGAAAACAACATGAAACACAAAGAAAACATAGGAAAATACGGGACTCAAGATGGTAAAATACAGGGTTATCAACTCCCCCGGACTTGCCTTTTGCTTGTCCTCAAGCGAATAAAGCAAAGTAAGCCAAGAAGAGAGGTTTGAAGGTGGGGACTCATATCCAAAAGGAAACACATCAAACTTTCAACTCAATGCCCTTAGGTAAAAATGCTATAATGCAAAAATCGCTTCTACTCTAACGAACTTCTCCATACTTATCGCAACTTGAATCTTTTACTTTAGTGCCTAAGACTTTAGAATCCACAAGCATTCATATCAACCAACTCTTTAACATTCAATTAAATCTTTTCAAGTGCGGTCTCACATAAGGGAATCTAATACATTCTCAATCGGTTTTGGTGAGAAAGGCTAGAAAGCAATATACGAGGAGGTTCAAATTTTACGGGTGATTTTCTCTCACAAAAACGTAATGCATGGCAATTCGAAAAAGCAAGGAAGGAATAGAACAATGATGTATCAAAGATTATCTTCCATCCTATCCTAGCTTTCTAATCTCTCGTCTTAAGCTCATTGCCTCACAATCTCTTATCCCGTAAATAAAACTCGTAGCCCCTTTTTTGGCTAAATATACACATTGCTCACAACCTCGTTTCTTTTATTTTTCTTAACACTCTAGGAGAGTTTCTCTTCTTAGTCTAAACTCTTATTCTGTTTTTTTTTTTTTTTTTTTTTTTTTTTATATATATCGAGAGTTTAGATAACTTTAGATATACGGTTTCTCCTAGAGTTTCTCGCTTTCTTTTCTTTTTCTTTTTACACCTTAGGCTCTTTCTTTAGCCTACACCCGATTTTCTCTCACCATATCCCTTTTTTCACTCACCATTCATTCCAACTTATCTTAACCATTCTATCTATCAAATCCCAAGTCATTTATCTAAGGAAGATAAGCCTTGTCGTTCCTTTCTCTTACAAGATTTTTCAATTGTATGCACTTTCAAGAAAAAGGCCTCACTCACAAATAACATGGGTTTGAAACAATTGGCTTAGGTGATGAGGTGGGGAACTATCCTAAAGATGAAGATAGCTACTCGAATTAGCACAAGAGTGGTAAAGTGGATAAGAAAATTCGAGTATATAGATTAAGACCATGAGAATGCATTTCGAACCCCTAGGCGAGACAATTAATGTTCAAATTAGGTTCAAATAATTAGAGTTGGAATCAAATCACAACGAGCTTCATCCTAATCAAGAGCATTCAAGCCAAGAGATCAAAGCATGGATTTTCCAAATTTTCGAGGCGGTTCAAGCATCATAACATGATTAACGAGGGCAATGTTTTCAAAGTTCAAGTGCTTAATCATTGTCCCCTATGCATATGAATGCATCCTATATGCTTCTAGACTCAATCATTTTTTCTTCTTTTTTTTTTTTTTTTATGCAAATGCAAACTGCAAAAACGAAAATAAAAAAGAAACAAATAAAACTCAAAAACAAATAAACTCAAATTAGTACTCCCCCCGGACTTGATTTACACCGTCTCGGTGTATCACAAGTCGAGAGGTAACAAAAGTTCATAAATAGAAAAAGCAAGAATAAAAATGTTCAAAAGTTGGAAAGACTCACTAAATTTGATCTTGTTTGTGCTTTCTCTTCAGGGCATGCTCGGGCCTGCGTCATAATCCGTGGCGCGGTTGGTAGGGTCATCGTCCATCTCTTCATCGTCGTCATCGTCGTCATCGTCCGAGGAGACGTAGTTAGGCGGTTGAAGTTTCAATTTGGTCTGGCGTCGCGATCGGTTATAACCGATCGGTGAAACCGATCGTTGGGAGCAGATTTTTCTTCGTAACAGGTCGCTGTTTCGCAACCGATCGGCATAACCGATCGAGGCAAATTTCGATCGGTTATAACCGATCGGTGAAACCGATCGACCTTGTTCTTTTTGCCAAATTTCTGTTTTGATCCCGGACGTTTCTCCTGCTAATCCCGACGCCATGTAACACTGAAAACACACAAAACAATGATAAATTCAAACCTAAATCACACATATGAACATATTTACAAAGGATAACATGGGATTGCCTCCCAAGTGCGCTTGTTTTAAGTCGCTAAGCTTGACTTTGTTAACGCCTTATGCGTTTTGGGGTTCGGAAAGAGGAACCGTGGCTTGTTCCTCGATTTTGATGTCTGCCAGGTACGGCTTGCAGCGCTGTCCGTTCACTGTGAAATCTTCTCCGGAATCGTTGCACAGTTCCATTGTTCCGTAGGGATAGACTTCCTTGATCGTAAACGGTCCCGACCATCTTGATTTCAGCTTCCCGGGAAACAACCTCAACCTGGAGTTGAACAGCAGGACTTGGTCCCCGGTTTTGAATTCTCTCTTCAAAATCTTCTTGTCGTGGAAGGCCTTTGTCCGTTCCTTATAAATCCTCGAGCTCTCATAAGCTCCTTGCCGGATTTCCTCAAGCTCCTCTAACTGCACCAAACGCTTCTCGGAGGCAGATTTGACGTCAAAGTTGAGTAATTTAGTTGCCCACAACGCCTTGTACTCCATTTCCATAGGTAGGTGGCAAGATTTTCCATAAATCAGATTGAACGGAGTTGTCCCAATCGGAGTTTTGTAAGCTGTTCGGTATGCCCATAGAGCATCGTCTAGCTTGGTGGACCAATCCTTCCTTGTTTTCCCAACCGTCTTCTCCAGAATTTCTTTGATTTGACGGTTTGACACTTCAACCTGACCAGATGTTTGAGGATGATAAGGTGTAGCCACCTTATGCTTAACGCCATGTCTCTTCAAGAGTCCCTCAAACACTTTGTTGATGAAATGGCTTCCGCCATCGCTTATCACCACACGTGGTACTCCAAACCTTGGAAATATGATGCTCTTAAACAGCTTCACCACGATCTTAGCATCATTTGTTGGACTTGCTATGGCTTCCACCCATTTCGACACATAGTCAACCGCTACAAGGATGTATTGGTTGCCATACGAGGACGGGAATGGTCCCATGAAATCTATGCCCCACACGTCAAATACTTCCACTTCAAGGATCGGGTTTTGAGGCATCTCGTTCCTCTTGCTTATATTGCCCTTCCTTTGGCATGCATCGCATTTAGATACGAAATCATAAGCATCTTTAAACATTGTAGGCCACCAAAATCCAGCTTGTAGAGCCTTTTGGACCGTCTTGAACGTTGCAAAATGTCCTCCATAATCCGATCCGTGACAACTAAACAGAATCCCGGGAGTCTCCTCTTCCGAAATGCATCTCCTATATAGCCCATCGTTGCAACGCCTATAGAGATAAGGCTCGTCCCAAAAGTAATGGCGGACATCTTTGTAAAACTTCTTCTTCGAGTACCCTTGGAGATTCGGTGGTTCTTTCTCAATTGTCAAGAAGTTGACAAAATCTGCATACCAAGGCGAGCTATCCTCCATGGTGTTTGTTGACAGCATTTCTTTCATCATAGAATCTGCCACGTGCAAGACTCGAATCAGGTTCACTTGTTCTTCGGGTAATGAGTCATTGATGGGGATTGCTTCCTCGTTTCTCATCCTCGACAAATGATCAGCTACTCCATTTTCAATCCCCTTTTTGTCTTTGATTTCAAGGTCGAACTCTTGTAGAAGAAGAATCCACCTTAACAATCTCGGTTTGGCATCTTTCTTAGCCAACAAGTATTTCAACGCAGCATGGTCGGTGTGTACAATGACTTTCGAACCCACCAAGTAAGATCGGAACTTCTCAAAGGAATAGACAACCGCCAATAGCTCTTTCTCCGTTGTTGCATATTTCATTTGAGCATCGTCCAGAGTCCGACTCGCGTAATAGATCACATGGAGCTTTTTATCCTTCTTCTGTCCCAAAACAGCTCCGACAGCATAGTCACTTGCATCGCACATCACTTCAAACGGGAAGTTCCAATCCGGTGGCTGTACAATCGGTGCACTCACCAAGGCACTTTTCAGCGTCACAAAAGCTTCGTGGCATTCTTCATTGAAGACAAAGTCAGCATCCTTGCATAAAAGCCTCGTGAGTGGTCTTGCGATTTTTGAAAAATCCTTTATGAACCTCCTGTAAAATCCAGCATGTCCCAAGAAGCTTCGGATTCCCTTGACCGTCGATGGAGGTTCTAAAGTCATCATAACCTCAATCTTTGCCTTGTCGACTTCGATCCCACTTTCAGAAATGCGGTGCCCGAGAACAATTCCGTTCTTCACCATGAAATGGCACTTCTCCCAATTCAGAACGAGATTTGTGTCTTCACATCTTTTGAGCACCCTGCACAAATTAGAAAGACAACCACCAAACGAAGAACCATATACAGAGAAGTCATCCATGAATACTTCCATTATATCCTCAATATAGTCCGAGAAGATAGACATCATACACCTTTGAAAAGTCGCGGGTGCATTACACAAACCAAAAGGCATCCTTCGATAAGCAAAGGTACCATATGGGCAAGTGAAGGTCGTCTTCTCTTGGTCACTCGGGTGAATCGGTATTTGAAAGAAACCCGAGTAACCGTCGAGGAAGCAATAATATGAATGATTTGCAAGTCTTTCAAGCATTTGATCAATGAATGGCAAAGGAAAATGATCTTTCCTAGTTGAAGAATTCAATTTCCTATAGTCAATGCAAACTCTATGGCCTGTGATGGTTCTAGTTGGAATCAATTGGTCTTTTTCGTTTTTGATTACGGTCATTCCTCCTTTCTTTGGAACTACGTGAATCGGGGAGATCCAAGTACTATCCGAGATTGGATATATCACCCCCGCTTCAAGTAGTTTCAAAACTTCCTTTTTCACTACTTCTTTCAAGTTTGGGTTCAACCGTCTTTGATGTTCAATTGAAGCTTTAGATTCATCCTCTAAATGAATTCTATGCATGCACAATGACGGAGAGATTCCCTTTATATCCTTCAGAGAATATCCTATAGCCTTTCTATACTTTTTCAATTCAGTCAAAAGCATAGATGTTTCCTCATCATTCAATGCATCACTTATGATCACAGGATATGAAGAGTTCGGTCCAAGAAACGCGTACCTTAGACCGTTGGGTAGTGGTTTGAGCTGAAGTTGCGGAGCATCGAGTTCACTCCAATCATCCTCCACACTAGACTTACCATTGCTAGTGTCTACTTTTTCCCTGGTTCTCACGCTTTCGCCTATCTCAGAGAAGTATGCTTCTTTATTCCACGGCAGATGAGAGTCCAGAATTCTCTCATATTCGGTCGCTTCCTCGTTCACAAGCTTACACTCCTCGCTGTTTTGTGTAAGAGCAACTTCTAGGGCGTCTTTCATGCTCAATTCCGTCAAGTACTCGTCAACCATCTCATCCAAGGTCTCTATGTAGAAAACCCTTCCTTCTATGGTTGGTTTCTTCATCACCTCCATTACGTTGAATTTCAGAACGAGATCTCCCAAGTGCAGATCGATCATGCCCTTCCTCACGTCAATGATGGCACCCGCAGTTGCTAAGAAAGGTCTCCCCAAGATTATAGGGTCCGATGGTTCTTCATCCATCTCCAGCACCACGAAATCCGTAGGGATAATGCTGTCCCCAACTTTCAACGGCAAATCTTCAAGAATCCCGATTGGAAAACGGATTGTTCTATCCGCTAAGACTAGCGAAATTCTGGTCTTCTTGAAGTTTGTGTATCCCAGCCTCTTAGAAACCGTCAATGGCATGAGGCTCACGCTCGCACCAAGATCAACCAAACATTTTCCAAAGGACATAGGTCCTAATGCGCAAGGTAGAGTGAAACTGCCCGGATCTTTAAGCTTCTTAGGCAAATTATTTTGGATTATCGCGCTACATTCATGGTTAATCTCCACCATGGCCTCTTCAAGCTGCCTCCTTTTGGTCATAACATCCTTGAGTAGCTTGTTGTATGTTGGGCATTCGAGCATAAGATCAGCAAAAGGTATAGTGACTTGAACCGTCTTCATGATCTTCTTGAATTTCTCGAATTGTTTGTCCATGATTTGCCTCTTGAACCTTCCGGGAAATGGGATCTTTGGTTCGTACGGTGGAAGGATGAAATCTACTTTCTTCTTGATGACCTCAGATGATTCATCTTCATTCTTCTTCTTCGAATCCTCAAAGATTGGATCATTCGAAATATCATCCCCGTCATTTTGGTCTGCGATCGGTTTTCGCGATCAGTTACTAACCGATCGGGGGCTGGCGATCGGTTTGTAACCGATCGGAGTAACCGATCCGGACTGGTCGATTTCGTCTCGTAACAGGTCGCTGTTTCGCAACCGATCGGAGGAACCGATTTCATCAAATTCCGATCGGTTATAACCGATCGGCAAGACCGATCCAAGGCTCTGATTTTGCGGATTTTCAACTACTTCTTCGAATCCATCCTGACTTGGTTCCTTTGGTCCTACCACAACCTGTTCCCTTGTTGGTAGCTCAGTACCACTCCTCAAGGTGATCGCTTGGCAGTATTCTTTCGGATTCATCTCCGGTTTTCCGGGCAAAACTCCGTTCGGTCCTTTAGATGTCGAGGCTACTTGAGCGATCTGGTTATCTAGGCCCTTAACGTGTTTCGACAGGTTCTCAAACTTGGCATTCAGATCCATGTAGACACCGTCGACCTTGTTGTTGATGTCTATCATCTTCTTTGTAAGTTCAACTTGCCCCTTAGCTTGCCCTTCCAAAATCTGTTTGAGCATGCTTTGCACATCACCTTGTGTTTCCTTGGTCGGTGCGTTCTCCTGGTTTGGGAAGTTGCTTGGCTTCGGTTGATACCCTTGCTGGTAGTTCGAAGTGTAGGCTCTTTGGCTTCCTTGATTTCCTTGAAAACCGCCTTGGTTAGATTTGAAACCTCCTTGGTTGAATGTCTTGGGCTGAAACCCCTGCTGGTTTTGTGTAGGGTAGATCTGATCTTGAGGGTTCTCCACGTTGTTGCTTCGATAGGACAAGTTAGGATGATTCCGATAATTCTGGTTGAACCCTCCTCGGTTCCCTTGGTAACCTCCTTGGTTCCCAATGTAGTTCACTTCGTTTTGAAGCTCTTCATTCCCTTCTTGTCCTACGTCTTGGTATCCTCCTTGGGCTCCATACTCTCCCACGTAGTTGACTGATCTTTGGCTCACAAGCAGAACCTTGTCCAGCTTATCACTCAAGTCCTTGAACCTCTGATCGTCATACCGTGCATCTCTCACCGCTCGATCATAGTCACCTCCATAGCCTTGGTCGCTTTGAGCTAGATTCTCAACAAGTATTTCTCCATTAATAACGTCTTGGCTAGCAAAACTCCCATTGCTTGCCGTGTTCAAGGCCAGTTGGTATTTTTCAAGAACACCTCGGTGTAAGATTCCGAGAAGTGCTTCTTTCGATACTCCGTGGTGAGGGCAGGCTCTTGTGTATCCCTTCAGTCTCTCCCACGCTTCATAAAACGATTCATTTGCTCCTTGTTTGAAGCTTGTGATGTCGTTTCTCAGCTTCGCGGTCTTTTGTCTTGAGAAAAACTTTGCCAAGAATTGCTTCTTGCATTCCTCCCAAGTTGGTATGGTGGTAGTAATCACTCCTTTCTCCCATTGAGCAGCCTTGTCTCCCAAAGAGAATGGGAAGAGAGTCAGCTTAACCACGTCCTCCGGGATTCCGTTCATCTTGACAGTCCCACACAAGCGGTCGAATTGATCGATGTGATCGATCGGATTCTCCATTGGCAGGCCATGGAACTTGGCGTTTTGCACCATGTTGATAAGGCTCGACTTTATTTCGAAGTTGTTGTTGACAAACGGTGGTGGCCTTATCCCAGTTAGAACCCCTTGTGTAGTAGGTTCATCGAATGCTCCGATCCTTTGTGGCTGTCTAGGAGCATGGACAGGCTGTCTCGGGTTTACGCCTACTCCTTGGGCTTCGTCCTGCTGTGGGTTCTCTCCTTGGGGAGGAGGATCAATTTGCTGACCGTCCATACCTAATCGTCTAACGTGCTCGGCACGTTCTCTGGTTGCTCTTTGATTATCTCTTTCGAATCTCCGAATGTCTTGCACAAGTGGTTGTAAGTTCTCTTGCCCTTGACTCCTCGTGTGCATAAACCTTCAAAAAGCAGAGCAAACAAAACAGGGTAGTTTGGTAACAAGGTAAAGAAAAATACTTAGACTTAGATAGAATCCAAATCCTAATGGCTATTGCTTCATTCCCCGGCAGCGGCGCCAAATTGATACACGTGTTTTCATCACATCAATTACCCTAATGTGAACACTACCGCAATCATAACGGTATGTCGTTGTTGTACTTAGGGATCGAATCCACAGGGAAATAAGAACAGCACAATAAGAATACAAGAAACTAATCAAGCTAAGCTAAACGTTTTTGTTGGTTTTTGTCTAACGAACTAATTACGGTAAAACTAAAAGTAAAGAGAAGAAATAGATAATGAGAAAAATACAGAACACTTGTAATGATCAAAGCTAAATTTAGAGACACAAATTCAAGGACGACAAGATACTAAACACGATTTAACTCAAGAAGACGAAGATATGGATCGTAGGATATGGCATGCGATTTCGAGTATTCGATGATTTTCTAATGATGTTTCTAATCACTCATTGAGCTTATTCTATGGCAAGGAACACTTTCAAATAGCTTAACTCACTCTCATGATGCTAAACCCTTCATCGACAATTCAAATTAGCTAATCTCTCAATTGCAACCGATTTATCGACAAGCATAAAACTCAAGTCCTTTTAAGCCAATTAATGATTCTTAGTCATGACTCTCGCCTTGCTAAGCATCAAAAACATAAATAGAAATCTTCTAGACAGTTACTAAACCTCTCTCAAGTGTAATCTGTCCATGTTCTAGAAATTGAGTAGCTAGTTCAATCCTAGCTTTAAGACCACTTCTAGTCATGAGAACCTTTGTAGTTTCATCCTAAACATCAAAAGATCATCATCTATTCCTCTAAATCAACCAATCCCACAATCCATAAATGAACTACTCACACATGGTCAAAACAGAAAACGAAACCGAACAAAAGCAAGACATAGCAAAAATAAGAAGATTGATGGAAAGAGTTTAAGAAAATCTTCACTAGATTGTTGTAGATCTTGAATCTTTCATACAAAAACAAGAGAGAAGAGAAGAGAAGTAGGTGGCTTAGAACACTCCAAAGAAGCAGAGAGAGTTGATATTTTCGTGCCCAGCCTCCCCCAAAAAAAAGGAGAAATGTTGACAATTATATTACATAAGTGGTTGGTTCCCAAAATCATGCTGAAAATCCGGATGCACTGTCGATCGGTTATGGCGATCGGTTATAACCGATCGCCTGAAGCAATCTTGATCGGTTTTAGCGATCGGTTTGTAACCGATCGCCTGTGTATTTTTCCGGTTCTCACGTTCCTTCTTCAATCTTTGCGGTTTCCTTCCGTCCGCGCTCATCCAAATCAGTCCCGAACACCTGAGAAAGGCTATAACAAGCCAAAAAGAACACAAAACAACCTAGGACATCCTAAATGCAATGCGACTCGATTTGGACCTAAATGCGACGTAAATGTTATGAAAACAACATGAAACACAAAGAAAACATAGGAAAATACGGGACTCAAGATGGTAAAATACAGGGTTATCATAAGTCTTCTTCCTCTTCTTCTTCCACGCGACATTAGCCTCCTTTCTCAACCTAGTTTCACGATTTCAAGAGAAAGGTTTTCCCCATCTCCCTCTTTTCTCAACCAAATTTCGTGATTCCAAGCCCCATAGTCTCGATTTTCACTGCTCTTTTTGGATTTATCATCATTCCAAGCATTTAATCCCAATCCCCCAAGGTATTATTCAACTAAATTTTTGAAAACCATAGTTTTGTTCTTAAAGAAATATTGCTTGAATATGGTTTGATATTGCTTGAATATGGTTTGATATTGCTTTTCACTTGTACAAATACCTTGGGGATGGTTTCTCTAAGTTTGAACTTGATGATTTATGTGCAAATTGTTGATGGTTTGATGAAAATATGAGAAATTGGAATTTTGAGAATTAGGGATTGTGAATTGGGATAATTTGCTTGTTAAGTGTGAATTGTCACATTGGTTCATTGCTCTTAGCTCATCTTTTGGTGAACCTTTGTTGATTTGATAAGAAATTATACCTATCCTCACAAATTGTCTCAAGGATATTTGTAGGTACAATGTCTGACAAAGGCCCTCCCTCGACACGGGCACGAACCAAGGTTCCGCGGAAAAGGGGAAAGGAATTGCCAAAGGTAGTACCAAGGTAAAGGCTAAAACCGCGGTTACGAGCTCCAAAGCCAAGAAAATGGCCAAGGGAAAGGGCAAGAGAGTTGAAGAAGTCGAAGAAGAGGTTGAGAGTGAGAACTCAAGTGGGGAAGTCCCGGAAGTGCCACGGGCAAAGCCAACCGAGCAAGATTACTTCGACAAATTTTGCCAAATGAAGTTCGAGCAAGGCAAATTTGTCGATGCGGAGATGATGGATAAGATGAGGATAAGTGACGAAGTGTGGACTCTTTTTGAGAATATGGGGCTAAGGAAGTTCATGAGCATGAAGCATGAATCTTTCAAGGCGCTCTCCAACAAGTTCCTAGCCACCCTTCGAGCTAAGTTCTATGACACGGAAGATGCAAATTCCGGGTTTGGAATTTTAAAGTTCGGGCTCATGGGCACCACCTACACCGTCACTTTCCATGAGCTTTGAGAGATATTCGGGTTTAGGGAGGAAGGTACCTACAGCGGGCAATACTTTGATTATCCGAGACTCGAGCTCCGAAACCTTTGGGCAAAGATTGCCTCCGGGGAATTTTAAGCCGGCGCCTCTAAGAATGCAAGCATACGACACCTGGCTATCCGGTACGCGCACAAGGCATTGGTCCACAATTTCTACCACAAGGTGGAGATTGACACGGTTACTACGGAGGAGATGGAGTTGTTGGGGCTCGGTCTAAAGCCCATTCTCCCCATTCTCCACAATGGTAGAGCGTTCTAGGGGCTGGAGAGACTTCCTTGTCTCGCAACACTCTTGGTGATATGCTCAAATTAATACCTTATAAGTACTAAAGCAGTTGTTGTAGTATATGTAGGGGTCGAACACAAGGACTCACGGAAGCACACAATAGATTATATAGATGAGAATCAAGCTAAGCAGTTCAGTTGAAACAAAAAGCAATAGACGGTAAAAGAGTTGTAAATCGATGGGAGAAAGATAGGTTCAGGGTATTTCTCAGGAAATCAATGAATGCAGATAAACTAACTAGTCAGGATTCATATTTAGCGCGGTTCTTGAACTCAAATCACTAAGGTATAATTAACCAAATGTCGTTGCGAGAATTATCTAAATCTAAATCCTAGAATTCCAAATCTCTTTGCGAACCCTAAAGTCTAAACCAGCTTTTAGTTCAAGTTTGATTTGTTCACAAAACAACTAAACCAAATCTCTTTGCGAATAGTTATTTTGCTCACCCTAATTTCTATCAGGTAATTAATCGCACTGTCGTGCCTAATCAACCATCCTAAGATCTAAGTTCTAGGTAGCTAATCTAGAACAAGATTTGAACACAACCTAAGGCGAAGAACTAATTTAGATGGTGAATCCTAATCAACTAATCAACCTAGCATTCAGAGAAAACCCGTATGAGAACCTTGAACCTAAAGTGGATCTACTCAGACATGGAGAATGAAAACAACATGATTGAACAGATCATCAAAGAAAATCAATAAAAATAGGAGTTCAGAGTTGTCTCTCTAAAAACCAAAGTAAAATCAAGAGTAGAATAAAGCATCGCCACAAAAGTGGCTGAAAAACCTAATTATAATGCTAAAACACGTTCTAGGGCTTTTTGTAATTATTAAAGTCTTCTGGACCAAATTGCAATTCTTCAACTCTTGGAAAAGTCGCGACTCGTGTCTGCTGCAGTGAGTATCGACCGATATTCGTCAATATCGATCAATACTGATGCTTCAAATCGGGTACTCAGCTACACGAACGTCTGCTTTGCTCCAAAATGCTCCAGAAAGCTCCAATATCTTCAATTATGCTCCAAACGTACTAAAACCTGTAAAAGACTCTAAAACACTTCAAAATAGTAGAAATACTCTATAAAACGGACTTATATCATGGCCTAAAAGGGATAAAAACCATGATATATCAACTCCCGCAGACTTAGCCTTTGCTTGCCCTCAATCAAAACAGAAAACTAAACCAGAGAAAGAGGTTTGAAAACACAGAGACTCACCTGTTCATGAACATTGTAATGACCCTTTTCCTTAGTGCTCCACATATCACCTAACCAGTTTCAGATCTAACCACCATGTACTTGTCCGTAGACATTCGCAGCTTCCAAGACTACACACATTATATCACAACATCGCTCAATCAAGCCTTCCTCGCCAGTTTCATCGCTGTGATTAATACCAAGAACCTTCTAGATTCTTTCCCATACAATATCATGACAAGGAACCATCCAATTTCACACTTTCTGGTATTAGTTTCTCTCCCCAAGACTTATTTCTCATAATATTCTCGCATATGCTTATTAAGGTTCGAGACGCGAGTATTGATGGTGTTTGCCACCGAATCCCCCGTTCTTCCCTTAAAAGTAATCAAATGTGTAGGCGAATAATGGTATCACAGGAAATTTTCCTAACCTCGCTTCCACCTTTGTGTGATCATCTCCTCTGAAGTAGAATAGTGGGATCGCTGGAAATTTTCCTAACCCTCTACTTAGAAGAAAATCATCTCATCTTTTAATGCATCGTATTAATTAACTTGTAACAGGGAGAGAAATACCATTACTTTAAACACGTGGGTTCCTTTGTCAGATACGAATGAGGAATCAAGCTCTATGGACATCAGTCACATCGATGAAGTGCAAAAATTTGGCTCAGGCTTTAAAGAACTTTGCTGGAAACATGAGTGTCTTCTAGTTAACTGGTCAGCCTTTGGGTTTTTCATTAGTCGATCTAGAACTGATTCTGTAACAATGGTCACTTAGAAGCAAGGTTAGATGAATAGATTCAAGAAAAAGATCACAGTCACCGACAAAGTTTTGACTCAATAAAACAGATTTTGACTCGAAAACGACTGACTCTAAGAAAAACAAAAACAATGTCAACGACTACCTCGCCCAGACTTGAACAACACTGTCCTCAGTGTTATCTAGCCTAGAGTTGGTGAAAGAAAGCAAAAGAACAGAATATAATTGTGAAAAACAAGAAGTTATAGTGCTGGAACATCGAGTATCAACCGACATACGGCCTGGTATCGATCGATACCAGGCTTAAGTCGACATGATAAACTTTTCTCATTCGCGTAGGGTGTCGACCGATACCAATAGGGTATCGATCGACACACTAGCGATTTCTTGTTTTGCTCCTTGTTCATCCTGACACATACATAAAATGAAAAATAAAAAGAAAAATACTCAAAAACAAACTCACCAGTGGGTTGCCTCCCACCAAGCGCTCGTTTAACGTCATTAGCTTGACTGTACCGCGGTTCAGGCGATCAGTCAGGAGAAGATGTAGAACTTACTCCAAAACAAGCTCCACAACTGGACATCGCTAGTTTCAGAGTTCTGCTCAACATGCTTTCCACAAACTCCTTTCCTTTCTCTTTCAGCTCCAAAGTAAGAAGAACTCTAACCTTAGAGAATGGTTTCGAAGTTCCTTTGCACTTCACCTTGTATTCAATCGAAACCCCATCATACTTCTGAGGGATTAAAGTCATAGAAGCAGCACCCTTCACTCCTTTACTCTTCACCTTCTTCTTTGCCTTAGATGTTTTGACGTCTTTCTTGGTGATGATAGAAGGACTATCTAGAAGGTCCATGATAGTTGGCTTGTCAGGAGGCTCTTCCAAAAGATCAAGTACCAACTTCTCTCCTGTAACAATGGTGATGCAAGAGATATGTGTGGGAGTTCCTCTAGTAGGGATGGCTTTGTAGTACACCTCCTTGTCAATGTACGAGAATGAGATTCTCTTACTGGGTGTATCCATAATTGCACCAGCTGTAGTCATGAACGGTCTTCCAAGAATCAACTGCGTACTAGATCTTGAACTCATCTCCACAACCTCAAAATCGGTAGGAACCAGACAGTCTCCTACTTTAACCATCAAATCAGGGATTGTACCGTATGGAACCGATGTGGAAGAGTTCGCGAATGTGATAGATGTCTTGGGAGATCGAATATCAGCTCCCAATCTCTCTGCAATTTCCCTTGACATGACATTGATGCTAGCCCCCGAGTCAACGAGAGACTTTTTGAAATCAACTCCAGAGATAGAGTATGGAACTGAGAATATTCATGGGTCTTCCCTTTTGGCCAACTGCCTCAGCGGTAGTGACTTGCTTCTTGCCTTGATAAAGAGTACTTCGATCTATTCCAGAGTTTTTCTGCAATCTCGGAAGTGACTCAGCAGAGGGCGGTATTCTAGAGCTTCTTCAAAAGTCAGTGTGTGGGAAACCTTCGTACCATCTTCTAAAAGCCAAGCAGCTTCTTTGGAGAAACGGGATCTCTGAGGTGTCTAGGTGGCATGGGGTATGGCTCCTTAGGTTTGAAAACCCTTTATGCACTCAACTCGGGTTTCGTTTCAGCAACTGAACTGGTATTGACCGACAGAGGAGTGGTGTCGATCGATGCTTTTGCTCTGGAATCATCCCTGGCAGAACTTTGGACGTGTGTCAATCGATACAAGGGAGTATCGGTCGACACAGGGGTGGTGTTCGAATTCTCACCGTCAGATATATCATCAACAAAAGGAAGCTCCACAACCAACTTATCCAACATAGTTTTACATATGGCGTCCTCCCATTCCTTCGTTGTCCTCTTAAGGGGCATAGGATAAGGTATTATGGGTTTGTACACCCTCTCCTTGACAATCTCTGGTTCCTTCTCGATCTGCGCCTCAGTATCGACAGACACAGAAGGAGTATCGATCGATACACGGGATTTTGGATCTCCTCGTGCAGGTGTCTGGACTAGTATCGATCGATACAAGGGAGTATCGGTCGACACACGGGGATTTTCAGAATCCCAGTCGTCATCTTCAGCAAGATCGACGAAAGTCTCTGCAATTGGGCTGTTCTTCACTCCTGTAATCACCTCTTTTCCACTCGTCAAGGTGATGGCATTGATGTATGCTCTTGGATTCTTAGTTTTCCCTGGGAGAAAACCTTCCTACCTCTTCACAGCTGATGCTGTCTGAGCAACCTGAGTTTCCAACTTCTTCTGAGAGACATTGAGAGCTTCAATTTTCCCATTCAGATCAGTGTACAGAGAGTCAATCTTCCCATTGAAATCCACTTGCAGCATTTGCTGTCCCTGAAGAATTTGTTCAAACATGGATTCCATCTTACTATCTGTGGACTTTGGAGAGATGGGTTGGTACGAAGAGTTCCCATAATTGCGAGTGAAATTGCTGCTCTGGAGTGGTTTCTGAGCAAATTGATTTGCTCTAAAGCCAGATTGGTTCCCCTCAAACTTGTACCCACCTTGCTGAGTGTTGTTGTTGAAGTTTCGGTTGTTGTTGTACCCAAATCGCTGACCCTGAAAACTAGGACCACCAACATAGTTAACATACTCCACTTCATCTTCATCAATATTATCGACTTCATCAGCAAAGTGTATAGTCTTCTTCGACTTCCCGATCAGAAAATCTAGCTTGGCTTGAACTGCGAACCATCCATGCTACTAGCTAGCTTCTTGCGCTCAAAATCTTCATTCTTGGTGCTATTTCTAGACGCCAAGTTCTCAATCAGCACATAAGCATCTTCAAGATACCTAGTGTTGAAGTTTCCATTGTTCGAAGCATCCAAAGTCATCTGATACCTCCAATCAAGTCCTCTGAAGAAGAAACCCATCCGATGAACATCAGAGTACCCGTGATGTGGACAATCTCTCTGGTATGATCTGAATCTCGTCCAAGCAGCTTTGAACGCCTTAGTAGGTCCTTGAGAAAACTGGGAGATCTTGTTCCTCAGATCCTCGGATCGTGCATCATCATAGAAATTGTTCAGGAAGGCAGTCTTAGTCTCTTCCCAAGTAGTCAGTGATCCAGGAGGTAACTGCTTCAGCCAGTAAGTCGCATCTCCACCAAGAGAGTATGGGAAGAGCTTGCATAAGAGGTAATCATAGAGTACTCCATTGACCTTGATACTAGTGACCAAATCCTCAAACCTCTCAATATGGTCCATGGGATGTTCATTGGAAATACCATGAAAAGGGTGCTGACCCAGAAGAGTGTAGTATGCAGGTTTCAGCTCAAAGTCATTCCTCTGAAAAGGAGGAGGACGAATCGCTGATCGATTGGTATAAAACTGATCAGATCTGTTGTACTCACCAATCGTTCTACCACGATTAACCACAACGTTCCCAGCGACGTTCCCAACGACAATCTCCTCGACAATAGGAGCAGGTGGAATGATGTTCCCCTCTCCATCCAGACGTTGCCCTCTTGCATTGCACAACTGACCCTCTTGGTCTCTGTAAGCACCAGCTTCATCGCGAAGCAAAACCACTGGGTTGTTCATCTCTGCTGGCTTTTTTGCTCTTATGTTTGTGCGTTCCACAAGTTCTAGCTGCTCCAATGACAGTTCAACTAGCTGAGTGCTCTTGTTCCTTCTAGTTTCACGAATAGGCATACACCTGAAAAACACTAGGCAAGGCACGTAAGTAACTAAAAACAAAAAATACGATGAGTATCGACCGACACTGGGTGGTGTCGAACGATATCAACAAAAAGAGGACGACGAGTATCGACCGATACTAGGTAGTATCGATCGATACCGACGAACTTAGTCAAAATTCTCAAACTAAAATCTAATGGCGAATTGAATCCCCGGCAACGGCGCCAAATTTGATATGCTCAAATTAATATCCTATAAGTACTAAAGCAGTTGTTGTAGTATATGTAGGGGTCGAACACAAGGACTCACGGAAACACACAATAGATTATATAGATGAGAATCAAGCTAAGCAGTTCAGTTGAAACAAAAAGCAATAGACGGTAAAAGAGTTGTAAATCGATGGGAGAAAGATAGGTTCAGAGTATTTCTCAGGAAATCAATGAATGCAGATAAACTAACTAGTTAGGATTCAGATTTAGCACGGTTCTTGAACTCAAATCACTAAGGTATAATTAACCAATTGTCGTTGCGAGAATTATCTAAATCTAAATCCTAGAATTCCAAATCTCTTTGCGAACCCTAAAGTCTAAACATGCTTTTAGTTCAAGTTTGATTTGTTCACAAAACAACTAAACCAAATCTCTTTGCGGATAGTTATTTTACTCACCCTAAGTTCTATCAGGTAATTAATCGCACTGTCGTGCCTAATCAACTATCCTAAGATCTAAGTTCTAGGTAGCTAATCTAGAACAAGCTTTGAACACAACCTAAGGCGAAGAATTAATTTAGATGATGAATCCTAATCAACTAATCAACCTAGCATTCAGAGAAAACCCTTATGAGAACCCTGAACCTAAAGTGGATCTACTCAGATATGGAGTATGAAAACAACATGATTGAATATATCATCAAAGAAAATCAATAAAAACAGGAGTTCAGAGTTGTCTCTCCAAAAACCAAAGTAAAATCAAGAGTAGAATAAAGCATCGCCACAAAAGTGGCTGAAAAACCTAATTATAATGTTAAAACACGTTATGGGGCTTTTTGTAATTATTAAAGTCTTCTGGACCAAATTGCAATTCTTCAACTCTTGGAAACGTCGCAACTCGTGTCTGCTGCAGTGAGTATCGACCGATACTGGTCAGTATCGATCGACACTGATGCTTCAAATCGGGTACTCAGCTACACGAATGTCTGCTTTGCTCCAAAATGCTCCAGAAAGCTCTAATATCTCCAATTATGCTCCAAACGTGCTAAAACCTGTAAAAGACTCTAAAACACTACAAAATAGTAGAAAGACTCTATAAAACCGACTTATATCATGGCCTAAAAAGGGTAAAAATCATGATATATCACTTGGTGAGACACTTGTTTGCTTACCGGAATTGGGCTTGGAAGACAAAGTCAAAGAACGCCGCGATTTGCATCGGATGGATCATAACGCCTATTCTCTTGGCAAAGGGCATCAAGGTTTAGGTTAGCACCAATGAGTCGAAATCTGTGGATGCGGCCTATCTTTCAAAGACTAGGTTCTTCAAGGGATATATCGAAGGCAAGATGGCTTACAACCTCCAACTCCCCGAGACATCTATGGCACAAGTCCTCTTGCCTAATCACGCGCTCACCAACTTCCATGATCCGAGGAACGTCATGTTTACTCCTCCCCAAGAGTACCTCTACAACTCCACTGTCGATCCGCCTATGCAAGCGTTCTGCAAGAGAGCACAACAGAGAACCGCTACCGACGAATCTCTTGATCTCGACGAGGAGGTTCCAAATGAGTCGTCACCCGAAACCGTGTACGGTAGTGAGCGCTACCACTTTGACCCTTATGATGGGGCTATCACTAAAGCAGCTACAAGACACGCTCACCACCAAACTCGTCTCCTCCAACGCTTGTGCAAGTGGTAAAACAAAAACATGAATAAGATGGTCAAGACGATCAAGTCTTTGAAGAAGACGGTTAAAGCCATGGGTCGAACCATCAATGAGCTCAAGGACGGAGGTTGCGAAGCAAGTTCATCAAGGGCCGGTGAAGGAGGGGATGTTGTCATGGGCACAAACCTCGCACCTCGACGAGAGGATTGGGCATTGGTCATGAGTACTAGTCGACCCACGCCCCGACCGGATAAAGCAACAAAGAGGAGAGCGATGCGGTCCCCGTCTCCCGTCTCAAGTAATCCATCTTACTCGATGGGGTCTTCATCCCCATCTCAAAGCTTCTAGGTACGAATCCAAAACTCTTGTATATATTTTTCTTTTAAGTCTTGCATTGTCTAGTTTTCTCTTGTTTTGGTCCTTTTCTTAGGCTTATTTCACACCGAGATGGTGTGATTTAAGTTTGGGGGAGGGACCGGTATCTAATGACATTTGCTTTGTCTTATTTTGAATTTGCATCTTGAGTCTCATGCATACATCTAAGTCATAGAAAAAACCAAACAAATTTGAAATTTGTTTTTGAAAATGAAAAGAAAAAAGAAGTCATTTAGGACGCATTTACACTTCATGTAGGATTGAGTCTAGATGCATAACACATAGACAATGCATACCATGTGCATTAGGAACTAGAATGATTCCTCCTTGTGAAGTGTCGCTTTAAAAGTTTAAGTCCTATGCTCTAGATCTTGTGTGTGAAATCAAGGTCGATTCATGTTTGGATCTCATGTCTCATTACTTAGGTCTTAGCCGAAGCAAGTTTCGATTTGAATCCAATCCTATCTAAGTGAGAACCTTAATTTTGACACATTCAAATATCGTGTTCATGCATTGCATAATGGACTCATGGATTCTGCATACATACTTGGGTCATCTTATCCCTTTTACCACTCTTGTTGGCTCAAGTAGCCAATTCCCACCTTTGGAATGGTTCACCCCACCTAAAACTCAACCTTCTTTCAAGCCTACATGTTTAGTGAGCGTTGTGAGGCCTTATTTTTGAATGGAGTGTTGGGTCTAGAGCGACAAGGAAAGGCTTTCATGTAGAGCTAGCTCGCGCATCATGAGCTAGATTAGGCTAAGTTAGATAGGATGGTATTTGGGACGAGGGGAATGGATGAAAAAGAAGGAAAAGAAAGGTTTTGGGATTGGAAAAGTGGAAAGAAAGAAAGAGATTTGGGAGAATGACTAGGGGAAGCAATAAGTTTGTAATGGTTGGCAAAAATATATGTGGTTTAGCTCTAAAGTGTTGAAAAGATAGTCTCTAGTTTTGAAAAGAAAGAAAGTAAGCCAAAATGGCCAAGAAGCAAGTTATGAAGAAAAATGAGAGAGACTAAAAATCCAAAAGAGGAGCTAAGCCAAGGAAAGTACAGGAAGTCAAGCCATTGGTTGAAGAACAAACCCCCTAAATACTTATGGAAAAGGAAGATGATGAAGAGATGTGGGATATGAAGGCAAAAACGCCTTGTGAAGGGTAGCTAGGATTGGCTCTTTGTTGGTTTAGAATAAGGGTCGAATTTGTATTGGGGCATTGGGTAGATGGAAGTCTAGCCTTGTAACTTAGCATTTTGCCAAATTCCATTCCTTCAATGAGAGATCCCTTGTTCGGAAACCGCCTCATGCATTGAGATCATCTTTGTCTTAAAATCGTATCCTTAGCCAAAAGAGTTTATTTGCATCGCATGAACATGATCCACTAGAAACCGCTAATTGAATGTCAAAGGATTGGATGATAGGAAGGCTTGTGTAGGTTGAGGCTTAAGCTTGATTCATGTAAGGATGGACATGGCTAACCCCTTTTGAGTAGACATGTTTGATCGTACCTTAGAGTTTGCACATGGACTTGAACTCTTTTAGTGATGTTTTTGCTTGAGGACAAGCAAAGAAGTAAGTTTGGGGGAATTGATATCATCATATTTTGCATCATTCTAGCATCTGTTTCACTTAGGTTTCGAGTCATTTGCATATAGTTCATGTTATCTCTTTAACGTTTTAATCATTTTAGGAGTCTAATGTGTCCACATTAAGTCCTAGAGAGTCCTTGCATGTTTTGGATCGTATTTTAGGTGCTTCGGAGGAGATTAGAGACCGAGGAGAGAAGACAGAGGCTATACCGACGTCACTGGTCGGTATCTCTCATCGGTATTGAAGGCAGAAGGATTGCACCGAGGACACTGCTCGGTGCAACAGATCGGTATAGAAGACGGAGGAAGACAGCCCCAATACCGACGTATAACACCAAGGAGTGACGTCGGTATCAAAGCTTCAGGGGATTGTACCGAGGTCACTGCTCGGTGCAACTGATCGGTATTGCTCTCGGAGGAAACCCGGGGGAAAAATCTCTTTACACCGAGCAACAACACCGACGTGTGACCTCGGTATTCATCGAAGGAATCCCCTCAATACCGATGTCATTGCTCGGTACCCCTCGTCGGTACACAAACCCAGGTTCAATACCGAGTTGTGGTACCGATGAGTGACCTCGGTATTAGCCGCCATAACACTTTTATCCATCTAAACCGGGTCGGTACCCGGTTTGTCCCAGGTCGGTACCCGGTTTGTCCCGGGTCGACCCGGTTCGACACTGTTCACTATTTATACCCAAAAACCTAATTTTGATGGGCTAAGTCTTTTCTTAAACAAAAACCCTCTCTAAGAGTGATTTGTAAGAGATTGATCATTTTGATTTATGCAATTTGGTATTTGTTTTCTTGATTGAATCCATCTATCTTCTACTTTCTAATCATCCAATCATCTTGATCATGAATTTTAACTCTTCTTTTATTAGATTTGTTGAACCCATGATGATTAGTAAGTAGTCTTTTAGGACCTTGAGATAGGGTAGATTAGGGTGATCCAAGGTTTGATTAGTGGTGTTTAGGGTTAGATAATCTTATATTCCTTCTTGTCTAGTGTCCCTAATGCTAGATTTAGCTTGAAATAGTGGATCTAGATCATAGGGCATTTCATGAACACCAAGTGTTTGATGAAATGCCTTGATGAACTAGACAAGAGATTTATGCTACTAGCCTATGATAATAGTTGTCTAGGGTGTACTTTTGGTTGATCTTGTTTGTATTCTTAATGCTTGCTAATCAATGATTCACAAATGAAAGTTTGTTAATTAATTAGGTGATTAATATAGTGATTAGTTCCTTGAAAGAGAATTAGTCAATATTAAAGATCTTATGCCTAGGAATTAACTTCTTTGAGGGAATGAACACTACTAATTGGATTTGGATCACCTTACATCAATAACCCCATCTCTTGCTCCGCTTTTGTTTATTGATTTACAATCTTGTTTAGTGCTTTTGCTTTGCTTAATTCGAATTCGATTCTTAACAACAAACCACACTTGTTTAGCTTAACTCGCATGAGTTCCTTGCATTCTTAGTGATTAGAATGATCCCAATTATGGATTGATTACCTCTTTACTACATCGTATTGGGGATATTGATACCTCCTAGAGACTAAAAAGTCTTGTATCACAACCCAGCAACACCGACCAACATCTGGTCAGTGTGAAGCCACAAAAACCAGATCCGACCGGGTCAATATCCATTTTTTCCCAGGTTGACCCGGTTCACCCCCTCCTTCTATAAATACTCTTGAAACCTAATTTTTTAAGTAAGGTTTCTTCTTGTGAGAGTGGGGCTCGACCCAAACTCTCTTTTCTTGAGGTTCTTGGATTGTTCTTCATACAAATACCACTCTAGAGACGATTTCTTCACTCTATCTTTATATTATTTTTATTTAATTTTTGTTCTTCATTTTTATGTCTTTTTCTCTTGTGTTCTTCATGTTCTTTGTGAGTTGACGTTTTGTTGGATTTTGGATTAAGCTTTATTTTGATGGTTTGATGATTGATTTGTGATGCTCAAGTTCTAAATCCTTGCTTTCCTTTCTTATTTAGTATTCTTAATGCTAGATTAGGCTTGAGAAAGTTAATCTAGATCATAGAGAATTTCATGCACACAAGGTATTCGATGAAATTCCCCAATGAACTAAATAAGAGATTTTCATATCTTAATTACTCATGAGAATGAATGTTTAAGATGAATCTTGGCTAATAGAACTTGTGTTTAATGCTTGCTAATCATATAATCACAAATGAGAATTTGATATTGATTAAGTGATTAACAAAGAAATTAGTGTCATGAGAATGAATTAATCTTATTCAAGTGTTCTAGGACAAAGAAATAACATAGATTATGTGCATTAGCATCATTAGTCAATTGTCTTGATGGTTAGATGATGATGATTTAGGCTGATCTTTGTTATATCTTTCACATAGGTTAATTCTTAATGCTAGATTAGGATTGAGAAATCAAATCTAGAACTTAAGCATTTCATGCCCGAGAGGTGTTCGATGAAATGCTTGAACCAAACCTATTGTGAGCTTTTCACATCCTAGCCAATGAGAGTTGATGTTTTGGGTGATTAGTGAAATAATTGAAATTGTTTATTAATGCTCATTGATTATCTAATTGCAAACAAGAGTTTATGTCAATTAGGTGATTAGTGAAGTGATTAGTACAATGAGATTGGATTAGTCATATTTGTGAATTCCATGTTCTAGGATAGTGTTTAATGCTTCCAAATGAATCATTGTTTGATTGTTAATCATTTCTTTGATAGTTTAATACAATATAATCTAACAACAATAAAAACGACAAATTTGGGACTTACATTTGTGGGTTTGAGAGAGAAGAAGGTCGGGACCATGAAGAGGTTTGAGAGAGAAGAAGACTAGGAAGAAGAGAGATTTCCGACTGGGAAGAAGAAAACTCGATCGGAAGAAGAAGAGAAGAAGAAGAAGAAAAGAAGAAAAGAAGATGCGGAAGAAGAAGAGAAGAAGCAAAGAAGAAGAGTCGTAAGAAGAAGAGAAGAAGAAGAGAAGAAGGAAAGAAGAAGGAAAGAGAGAAGAAGACAATAGAGTAAGGAAGAGAGAAGGACTCGGCGGAGATTGAGAGAAGATATTTATAAATATTTCCGACAGACGAAATCCCTCGGGAATCCATCGGAAATCAAATTTAATTAACCGCTTCGATTTTTATTATTTTTTGTTTGGCGGTTTAACTTCCTGGGTAAATTTCAGCATCCCTCGGAAATCCTTCGGAAATTTCCGATGGATTTCCGACGGGTTTAGGGTTTAGGGTTTTAATTTTGAATATTTCAGAAATTTTAGTGTTTAATAACCATTATTGTTACATACTAATAAGAAAAACCTTTGTAAACAATGAAAACAAGTTATTTGGGATTTTGTAAAAATCGATCGATGAACGAGTTCAAGTATTCATAAAAACACATAGAACATCTAAGGACATTTATGGGTTTGCTCCGGGTTTTAATTAAAAAGTTTAAAACGTTTGATTCTTAAAAACATTTCAAAGAAACTAGTTTATATTTGTTACGTCTACATCTATCAAGACCAAACAAGTTCAAAATCCGGCAAATTTGAGGTTTATTATCCTAAACCGTCGGAAATCCCTCGGAAATTTTCGAAAGATTTCCGACGGATTCAGTCAGCTTCAGGGTTTAGCCAAGAAAATTTTGAATCCTCGGCTAAAACCAAAAATCCCCCGGCTAAAACCTTACCATCTGTCGGCTAAAACCAAAAATCCCCCGTGGGTATACCAAATCTTGCACCATTGAATCGGTTTCTCCGTGGGTATACCAAATCTTGTAATTAAGCATAAATCCATTCATATATAAGTGCTTCCTTACATCCCTAACTGAGACTAATCTATGATTCCGACATTTAGTACAAGGACAATACATTTTACCGTATTATGATGTCATGCTATTGTTTGACGCAAAGTTCATGAACTCATCCACACCTTGTGCGAAATCATCCGTCAATTCCCCCGTAGCGGAATCACGCGGAGGTTTGTCCATCCACGATCTAAAATAAGATATTATATTGTGTTATTTTGTATTTATTTGTCTTTGTTGTGAATGTTGTGAATGAGAGGAGGAGTATTTATAGAAAAATGTTTGTTTGTTCTCTACAACTATACACATGAATCTTCAAAATACCAGGGACATGAAACACACGAATTAAAAATTGGAACAACCTAGGAACAAGGACAAGTGAATAAGAAGCAAGGAATGTTTACAAAGCGCACTCTATGTAAAAAAATTGTAATCCAGTGGAAACGTATATATCCGTTTATAAACAAAGCAAGAAACTTATATACAAGGGGAGAAATATTTACAAAAGCAAGTATATATATATATATATATATATATATATATATATATATATATATATATATCCCTCAAAAATCGGTCGGAAATTATCCACCGATTTTCGACGGCTATAAATCCGTCAGAATATTCCGACAGAATTCCGAGGGAATATATGTTTGTCGAAATTCCCTCGGAAATCCGTCGGAATATTCTGACCGATTTCCGACGAAACTAAATCCCTCGGAATTCCCTCGATCTGCCTTCGGTATTCCGTCGGAAATGCGGGTATTTTTTTGTAGTGGTCTTACTCTCGGATCCTCTGTTTTAATCTATATACGACCACACATATGATCCGAACAACCTCCCGGTTCAAACACACAGTAAGACTATTGATAAGTAGTATACCAAGCATCTGAAACTAAAGCTCGATCCAGTTTTTTGCATAATAATCCTCCTCTCTTTTTTGTTACACCAAGTGTACAATGGACGATGCGCCGTCATGTCTATGACGGAGCAGTATCGAGCTACTTCTTGAAAGTCTCGCATACCTGTTGGAATTGTAGGCGATGTATCAAAGTTTGAATGATCATCGCCTTGCAAGATTTCATTAAAATCCCCCATAAGCACCCATGTCTTATTTCTCAGCATTGGAGAATTCTGATGGTTTTTTATATCCTCCCATAAAATATTTCTCTCCTCTACGAAATTTGAAGCATATATAAACGAGCATAAGAATTCTTCCTCTGCATCCTCCAACATTATCGAGCAAGTGATCATTTGCCCACTAGTAAAGCATGGGGTTACTCTTACCTTCGGACTCCAGACAACCCAAATTCTTCCTAGATGAAAATCATAGTTTGACATAAAAGACCAATCTTGAAAACTGATGAGACAATCCTGCCAGTCTTTCTTTCCTTGGCCCTAGTTTCTAATATACAACCAAATTGAAAAGAATATTTTTTATCCATTTGCGGACAACGGTGTGCTTTATATCCTTGTTAAATCTGCGTATATTCCAGAAAAAATCCGGCATTAAGAATTTTTTCAATTAGAACTTCTTGGTTGAATGTTGAGAATCGAATCCTTTGCTTTTTGAGCATTTAGATCTATAGGTGGATTTCAGTTATCTTTTGAATTTCAGTTTGGAGATTGATTTTGTAGTTCTTAATATTATTTTATTTGCGTGATCTGATTTTATTTTTCACTTTTTCGTTTTGGTTATAAAGTTATCCTTAGATATCATTAAAATTTGTCAAATTTTCTATTCACTCTCGCAATTTATCGGAAACTAAACAACCCATAAAGTGCAGAATCTTGATCAAATTGGAAAGCCTCCAATATTTAGGGTTTGTGTTCAATTTCATTCTTTTCTTCGCGTCAATGGGCTGAGAGGGTATATGCTCGGAACAGCCCATTTGAGCTAAACGTGATGGAATTGGCCCATATGGTATTTGCATATGCTTTATTTTGCCATACTAATGAAAACATCAAAACACCAATACACCGGACTCGGACACCCTGATTATCTAGATTACTGCTGATCAGAATGGACTTTGTTGGATTTGCTTTTCAATAAAAGCTAGGTCAGGGCATTCAAATCTTCGGATCGGTTCGGGTTGATTCTTTCGGGTAATTCGGGTAGAGAGGTTTTGGACCCATAAAAGAATCGAACAAAATTCAGTTCGGTTCGGTCCAGATAGGTCTCTGGTCTGGATCGGTTCGGTTTACCCAAACTATCTGAAATATCCGAAAAACAACCGATCTATCTAATATTTCTATCCAATCTATCTGAAATACCCCAAAAAAAAAAAAATTGGTTCAATTTCTATTTTTTATTTTTATTTTGACATATATAACTAAGGACAATTGGATATTTTAATTATTTCTGGTATTTCGGTTATTTTAATATTTCTGGATTTATAATTATAATTTTGGGTATTTCGGTTATTTCAAGTCTAAATGTACATACTATTTTTGGGTATGTAATTGTATTTCAGATATTTCGGATACCCAATCGGATTTTGGTTCTGTTCGGATATCCGAAATATTTTAAAAGAGAAATCATTCGAGTATTTCTAACTATCCGGTTTGGTTTATGTGGTTCCGGGTAATTTGTTGAGGCCTATTAAACAAATATAGCTATGAAAAAAAGAAATAACTTAACTTAACTTAAAACAAAAACAAAATTATATCAAACATTGATAAAGAATTAAGATAAATTTCTAACCTTTTGTAATTCATGTTATAAAATAATATATGGTTTATAGTGTTATAAGGTTGCTTTTTAATAAATTTTCACAAAATCGATTATAAAATGGTGTTTCTGATTTCTTTTTTTCTAGGTATTTTTTAAAAAGTTCACAAAAGTGGTATGTCTCAAAATTAGGGATGTCAAAATAGGTCATGTGATACGATCATGGACACGCATGCTTTGAATGAGGTTCCGGAGGAAGCTTTGATCGTTTTCGAAGGACCCATTACGCGGTCCAAGGAAAGGAAGCTACCCGGAGCTGTTTGGAAACTACTTAATGAAGTTCAGATCGAGGAAGAAGATCAGCTTACACACTTCGCCCTAATCTCTTTATCGTTCAAGGATTCTTCTTGAGGTTGGCCGCAACTGTAAGTTGTTGTACTCTTTTTCCTGTGCTGGGTTTTGTCCCAATGAGTTTTCCAAGTAAAGGTTTTAACGAGGCAACGGCTTGCACTTACGTTTACGGTCCAATCGCAAGTTGAATTCCGAGGGACTTTTCCGAGGGATTATTTCCGAGGGACTTTTCCGAGGGATTATTCCGAGGGATTACTTCCAAGGGATTACTTCCGAGGGAGACTAGTCAAGGCAGCCCAAGGGTTTTTCAACCTTGTTTTTATTCTTAGTCAAACTCTTTTATTTCTAGTCTTTGGTCTTTGGTCTTTGTTTTCTTTTTCGAGAAGTCTTGTTGACTTATCTCTTCTCATTCTTCTACTTCTATATAAACTCATGTAATCTTTCATTTCAAATCATCCAATTTTATAAACTTTTTTGAGAAGTCTCTCTTGTTCCTTTGGAGCTTTTCGATCTCTTTGGTGGTTAACCAACGAAATCAAATTGATCATTGGGTGGTTAGCCTCTTGATCACAAATCGATCACTAGGTGGTTAGCCTTGTGTTCACTCCGATTCCGAGGTGGTTAGCCGACGAGTCACAACGTTCATTAGGTGGTTAGCCTTCGGTTCAGGTTTACCGAGTGCCGTTCATAGCTCTCGACGCAGCCGTTCACTTCTCCCGCCTTGCTCGTTCAAGGATTATCTCGTTTCAATTCCGCTTCAATACCGACAAGAGTGTGCCGTTTTTGGGAGGATCGTATCAAGTGGTATCAGAGCCACGCTCTTGATTACCCGGTATTTTCTAATCTTTTTCTCTCTTTTCATATTCTTCTTCTTTCTATCTTTTGTATCAAAACCGATTTAAAAAAAAATCGTAAATCAAAAAAAAAAAAAACGAAAAGACAAATAAAAAAAAAATATATATATATATATATATATATATATATATTGGTTCATAATTCTTCACTTTCTATCTATCTTAGTTTGGCGATTTGGTTTTTAAAGCTACCATCGATTTGTTTCGATTTAGTTCCTTAAGAACAGAGGAGAACTTCTAGTGTGTTGTGAGGATATTACGAGTGTTGAGTGAACAAATTTGAGGGAAACACTTGTGAGAATTTTTACTAACGTGTTTGTTCTTATTGCGAGGAAAAATGTCGGAAAGTGAATCCAATACTTCGTGGACAAGAAAGGAAAGAGATGTCGCGATGAATCGCAAGGTGGACGCCATAACTCTCATGATGAACAAAATGAAAAATCAATTGGCCGTCCTTAATGTTAGGACGCCGGCTAGACAAGAAGGAAACAATGGAGGCAACGTTGCCGAGAGTCACGGTTCCGATCATAGTGTTGGTTAAATAAATCCCCGTGTACCGCCAAGGCATAGGCAAAACCAAAACCAAAACCGGTAACACCACCAACAAGGCGAAAACGTCGAGAATCCATTTCACGATCTAGCTGATGGATCCGATGGGAATCAAAGTAGGCAACAACCGGCCAGAAGGAGAAACGATAACGATCTCGGTGGTTTGAAGCTATGCATTCCACCATTCTACGGGACGAACGATCCCGATGCGTTTCTTGAGTGGGAAAAAAAGATTGACCTAGTCTTTGGTTGTCAAGTCTTTTCCGAACAAAAGAAGGTTAGGTTGGCCGCTACGAAATTTCATAATTATGCTATTGATTGGTGGGATAGTGTTGTAACTAGCAGGAGACGCCAAGGAGAAAATCCCATTGAGACATGGGACGAGATGGCGAGATTGATGCGGATGCGGTTCGTGCCGATCCACTACCACCACGATCTACACCAAAAGTTGCGTATGCTATCACAAGGTAGTATGGGAGTTGAGGATTACTACCAAGAGATGGAGAAGCTCATGCTCAAAGCCGATGTTGATGAGCCCCGTAATGCGACTATGGCCCGATTCCTAACCGGAATGAATCGCGATTGGAAGACCATGGCAATACGATCGGAGAGCCGTTCACGACGGATCTACTAACAAGCACTCCTTTGAGCATAAAGGACGGAAGATCACTCTTGCACCATTATCTCCACACGAGGTGTATCATGCTTGAGCAAAACCGCAAAGGTAAAATCATTGTGAGTGATCCCCCAAACACTTGATCTTCTAAAAATGAGAGTGAGAGTTCGAGAAAAGCCAAGCTAAATGCCGTTGAGAGTAAACCCGTGAGGCAAGAAACTCTTTTTGAGGCAGAGTGAGATTAAACACGCTCTCGTCACTAAGCAACCTTTCGTTTTGCTTATCTTTAAGGATGCTCTCGTTAGCATGACTAATCCCGAGCCGGATCTCACGAGCAATGTGTTGTCTCTTTTGCAGGAATATAGTGATGTATTTTCGGAAGATAACCCAGGCGGTTTACCACCCATTCGTGGGATAGAACATCAAATAAACTTCGTTCCCGGAGCAACACTTCTGAACCGGCCCGCTTACCGAACAATTTCGGTCGAGACCAAGGAGTTCCAACGAAAAGTCGGTGAACTTATGGAGAAGGGTCATATCCGGGAAAGTATGAGAATGTGTGCCGTTCCGGTACTACTTGTGCCTAAGAAGGATGGTTCGTGGAGGATGTGCGTTGATTGCTGAGCCATCAATAATATTACGGTAAGGTATCGCCATCCGATCCCTAGGTTAGATGATATACTAGATGAACTTCATGGATCTAGTATCTTTTCTAAGACTGACTTGAATAGTGGTTATCACCAATTCCGGATGAAGGAAGGTGATGAGTGAAAAACCGATTTCAAAACTAAGCACGGTTTATATGAGTGGCTTGTTATGCCGTTTGGTCTTACGAACGCCCCAAGTACTTTTATGCGTCTCATGAATCATGTCCTTAGGTCTTCCATAGGTGTCTTCATTGTTGTTTACTTCGATGATATTTTGGTTTATAGTAAGACCTTAGACGATCATGTAGATCATTTGCGAAAGGTGTTAGACGTGCTTAGGAAAGAGCTTCTTTTTGGAAACTTTAAGAAATGTTCTTTTTGTTCGGATAACGTCGTGTTTCTAGGTTTTGTGGTGAGTTCTCAGGGCATACAGGTTGACGAGGACAAGATCAAGGCGATCCAAGATTGGTCGAGTTCTAAGACGGTTGGTGAGGTCCGAAACTTTCACGGCTTAGCCGGTTTCTATAGACGGTTCATTCGGGATTTCAGCACCATTGCCGCACCACTAACCGAAGTGATCAAGAAGGATGTGGGCTTCAAATGGGAACAAGCTCAAGTGGACGCTTTTCAGCTCCTAAACCACAAGCTTACTCACGCCCCTCTTCTCGTTTTACCCGACTTTTTGAAAACGTTTGAAATTGAATGCGATGCTTCTGGTGTAGGTATAGGTGCCATGCTTATGCAAGAGAAGAAGTCAATCACCTTCTTTAGTGAGAAACTCGGTGGAGCAACTCTCAACTACCCGACGTACGACAAGGAATTCTATGCCTTAGTCCGTGCACTCCAAACGTGGCAACACTATCTCTGGCCGAAGGAGTTCGTGATCCACACCGATCACCAATCACTTAGACATTTGAAGAGCCAACAGAAGTTGAACAAAAGACATGCCCGTTGGATGGAGTTCGTGGAGACTTTTCCGTACGTGATCCAATATAAGCAAGGCAAGGAGAACGTCGTGGCTGATGCCTTATCTCGGAGGTATACTTTGCTTTCGACTTTAGATGCCAAGGTGCTTGGATTCGAGATGATCAAGGGAGCTTATGCATCCGACCCCGATTTCCAGAAAGTATTTCTAACTTGTGATAAATTTGCTTCGGGAAAATATTTCAAGAGTGACGGTTTCTTATTTTATGAGAACCGATTGTGTATTCCTAACTCTTCTTTGCGAGACCTTCTTGTTAGGGAAGCACATGGCGGTGGCTTGATGGGACATTTTGGCGTGGCCAAGACTCTTTTGGTG
Source organism: Eutrema japonicum (assembly GCA_030161315.1). Taxonomy (NCBI): domain Eukaryota; kingdom Viridiplantae; phylum Streptophyta; class Magnoliopsida; order Brassicales; family Brassicaceae; genus Eutrema; species Eutrema japonicum. Next base: position 48,624,991 of record BSQW01000011.1, read on the forward strand.
GTGCAAGACCACTTCTTTTGGCCGCACATGAAGCGAGACATTGAACGAATTTGTAGCCGATGCATAACATGTAAGTTAGTTAAGTCCAAAAGCCAAAACCAAGGTATGTACACTCCTTTGCCGATTCCTAGTGCACCATGGACCGACATTTCGATGGACTTCGTGTTGGGTTTGCCTAAGACTAGGAGAGGTAGTGACTCGGTTTTTGTTGTTGTGGATAGGTTTTCTATGATGGCTCATTTTATTCCATGCCATAAAACCGATGATGCATCTAACATTGCCGATTTGTTCTTTAAGGAGATTGTCCGTTTGAATGGAATGTCTAGGAAGATAGTTTCAGATAGAGATACCAAGTTCCTTATCTATTTTTGGAAGACCCTTTGGTCTAAACTAGGAACTAAGCTTTGTTTCTCTACGACTTGTCACCCGCAAACCGATGGTCAAACCGAGGTGGTCAATAGGACCTTAGGTACGCTTTTACGGACGGTGACAAAGAAAAATCTTAGGTCGTGGGAAGATTTTTTGCCTCATGTCGAGTTTGCTTATAACCATGTCGTGCATTACACTACTTCTTTTTCTCCATTTCAACTTGTTTACGGTTTTAATCCACTTACACCTTTGGATCTAACTCCTTTGCCGTTGAGTGAACGTGTAAGCATGGATGGGAAGAAGAAGGCCGAGTTGGTGAAGCAAATGCATGAAAAGGCCAAGCAAAACATCGAGCATAAAACCGAGCTTTATCGCAAACATGCCAACAAAGGACGGAACAAGAAGACGTTTGAACCCGGCGATCTCGTTTGGATCTATTTGCGAAAGGAGCGGTTCCCGGAAGAACGGAAGTCTAAACTCTTGCCAAGAGTTGATGGACCATTAACGGTCTTGGAGAAAATCAACGACAACGCCTACAAAATCGATCTTCAAGGTAAATACCCCGTTAGCTCTAGCTTCAACGTTTCTGATATCATTCCCTTTATTGCAGATTTGAGGACAAATCCTTTTCAAGTGGAGGGGGGTGATATGATCATGGACACGCATGCTTTGGATGAGGTTCTGGAGGAAGCTTTGATCGTTCCCAAAGGACCCATTACGCGGTCCAAGGCAAGGAAGCTAGCCGGAGCTGTTCGGAAACTAGTTAATGAAGTTCGGATCGAGGAAGAAGATCAGCTTACACACTTCGCCCTATTCTCTTTATCGTTCAAGGATTCTTCTTGAGGTTGGCCGCAAGTGTAAGTTGTTGTACTCTTTTTCCTGTGCTCGGTTTTGTCCCAATGGATTTTCTGAGTAGAGGTTTTAACGAGGCAACAGCTTGCACTTACGTTTACAGTCCAATCCCAAGTTGAATTACAAGGGACTTTTCCGAGGGATTATTTCCGATGGACTTTTTCGAGGGTTTATTTCCGAGGGACTATTTCCGAGGGATTACTTCCGAGGGATTACTTCCGATGGAGACTAGTCAAGGCAACCCAAGGGTTTTTCAACCTTGTTTTTATTCTTAATCAAACTCTTTTATTTCTAGTCTTTGGTCTTTGGTCTTTGGTCTTTGTTTTCTTTTTCGAGAAGTCTTGTTGACTTATCTCTTCTCATTCTTCTACTTCTATATAAACTCATGTAATCCTTCATTTCAAATAATCCAATTTTATAAACCTTTTTGAGAAGTCTCTCTCTTGTTCCTTTGGAACTTTTCGATCTCTTTGGTTGTTAGCTAACGAAATCAAATCGATCATTTGGTGGTTAGCCTCTTGATCACAAATCGATCACTAGGTAGTTAGCCTTGTGTTCACTCCGATTCCGAGGTGGTTAGCCGACCAGTCACAACATTCATTAGGTGGTTAGCCTTCGATTCAGGTTTACCGAGTGCCGTTCATAGCTCTCGACGCATCCGTTCACTTCCCCCGCCTTGCTCGTTCAAGGATTATCCCGTTTCAATTCCGCTTCAATACCGACAAGAATTAAGATATATTTCTAACCTTTTGTAAATCGTGTTATAAAATGATATATGGTTTATAGTGTTATAAGGTTGAATTTTAAAAAAATTTCACAAAATCGATTATAAAATGGTGTTGGTGATTTTTTTTTTTCTAGGTATTTTTTAAAAAGAAGTTCACAAAAGTGGTATGTCTCAAAATTAGGGGTGTCAAAATAGGTCATGGGTGATGGGTCGATCCAATTTGACTAATGACCCTAATGGATTAATTTTTTTGATTTTAATGGGTTGATGGGTCAAATGGGTCATGGGTCAAATAGATCAATTTGTAATGGGTCATAGGTCAAATGAGTGATCCGTTGGATCCATAATCATGACATCATAGTAATATTACCTATCATACCATCATTTTTTCTCAAAAAAGCAACAATCTATCATTTTTCCGCCAAAAACGTGATTTCACATTTTTCCTCCAAAAACATGATTCCGTGTTTTCCCGCCAAAAACACGATTAAAAACGCGATTCCGCATTTTCCCGCCAAAAACGTGATTTTACATTTTTCCGTCAAAAACGTGATTCCGCGTTTTCCCGCCAAAAACGCAGAATCGCGATATCCCGCCAAAAACGTGATTCCGCGTTTTTCCGCCAAAAACGTGATTTCACATTTTTTCTCCAAAAACGCAATTTCGCATTTCCCACCAAAAACGCGATTCCGCATTTTCCCCCCAAAAACGCGATTTCACATTTTCCCGCCAAAAACGTGATTCCGCGTTTTCTCGCCAAAAACGTGATTTCGCATTTTCCCGCCAAAAATGTGATTTCGCGTTTTCCCACCAAAAACGTGATTCCGCATTTTCTCGCCAAAAACGTGATTCCGCGTTTTCTCGCAAAAAATGTTATTCCGTGTTTTCCTGCCAAAAACTTGATTTCGTGTTTTCGCGCCAAAAACGTAATTACACATTTTCCGCCAAAAATATGATTCTGCGTTTTCCCGCAAAAAACGTGATTTCACATTTGTCGATTCATAATATAAATATATTATAATATTATTTAGTATTTTTAATTTTCTCAATTTTCAAAATTATTAATATATTTAATTAAATATTTTTTTGTGATTCATGGATCACATATTTGACCTATGACCCATGTAATTAAATGGGTTATGGGTTATGCATCACCCATGACCTATTACTAATGGGTAATCCATGACCCATTTACATATGACTCATTAGAATCATGGATCATGGGTCATGGGTCATGGGTCATGGGTCATGGGTCATGGGTCACCTATTTTGACACCCTTATCTCTTTCTTCCACAAATTATTATTATTACTTTGTGTTAGGTAATCGTTCATTTTTCACGTGTTTTTTCTTTAAAAGTTTGGGACCGCATTAATCAATGAAACAATTACACTGAGAGTCATTCAGTTTGGGACCGCTTTTGTTTTTTTTTTTTTTTAATTTTTTTTTTTTTCATTTTCTCTTTCTTCTTCAAAATCATATATATATAGGAAAAAATTCATAAAAATACTACAACTTTATTCCAATAAACTTTTTAATACCCGAACTATTTTTGTATCCAATAAAATACCTAAAGTATTTTTTTGCCCATTTTAAATATCCAACTGTGAACCGTGTGTTCATTTTAAAAAATCTCCGTTAACAGATATATACGGATCTATACACGGTTTGAAATATAATTATATTTAATAATAAAATATTAAAAAATAAATTACAATAAATTACAATAAATTTTCAAAAAAATTGAAAAATCAAAAAGAATTCCGAAAACTCGAAACAAATTCCAAACAAATCTAAATTTAAGAAACAATAACTTTAAATTTTAAATAAAAATATATTATATTTTAACTTTGGAATTTTTGAACTAAAAATTTCTAAAAACTCAAAAATACAAAAATTCTAACAAATTCTCAAAAATTTATAAAAATTCAAAAATTCATGAATAACACATTACAATTAAAAAAATCATAATTAATATTATTGGTCTTCGTTAGTTTCTACAAATAAATATTATTGGTTATTATTATTTTTGGTTCATCATATGTTACATTGTTGTTATATTTGTGTTCGGATTATTAGAGATAACAAATTTAATAATCTAACTAATATGATTATTTGATGAAATCTCTTGTGTGGACTTAACACCTAGTATATATATATAAGAAAATGTTAGACTCTCCACTTTGGTGTTTTGTGATATATGTTTTTAACCATGATGTGTTATTCATGGATTTTTAAATTTTAATAAGTTTTTGAGAATTTTTTGGATTTTTGTATTTTTGAGTTTTTAAAAATTTTCAGTTCAAAAATTCAAAAGCTAAAATATAATATATTTTTATTTAAAATTTAATATTATTGTTTCTTAACTTTATATTTTTTTGGAATTTTGTTTCGATTTTTTGGAATCTTTTTTGATTTTTTCAATTTTTTGAAAATTAAATATAAATTATTTATTTTTTAATATTTTATTATTAAATATAATTATATTTCAAAACGTGTATAGGTCTGTATATATCTGTTAACGGAGATGTTGTCAAATGAACACACGGTTCACAGTTGGAGATTTAAAATGGGCAAACAAAAATAATTTGGGTATTTAATTGGGTACAAAAATAGTTATAGAATTTATAGAAAAGGTTCACAGGTATTAAAAAGGTTATCGGAATAAAGTTGGGGTATTTTATAGAATTTCTCCATATATATATATATATATATATATATATATATATATATATATATATATATATATATATTTCGCCCGTGCGGGTGTGGGCTAGTGGTAAGAAGGAAAGGGGAAAGAGACTAAAGGCTTATCCACCTGAGTTCGAACCCTGTCAACTACAACACAAACGCGCGGGTGTCACCGGTTTTCACATGGCTCCCAGTGGCCCCGGGATTAGTCGGCGCTCATGGCCCGTTGACCCGAGAATCAGCTAGGGAGAAAAGTCCCCACAAGCTGACTCGGAGCTCATGGAATTCCGTTGACCCGGATTACCCGAGTTATCAAAATATATATATATATATATATATATATATATATATATATATATATAGATATGTGTATTTGCTTTGTCTCCAGATATATCTTAGCTTTCTGCCAGCTTATGTATTTCAAATTTTTACCAAAATATATTCCACTTTTGTATTATATAATGGAAATATTCAGTTTTAAATAAATATATATGCATTAACCTTTTCAAAAATATAACAATAGATGTTGAAAACAAAAATTATGGCAATAAAAATTTCTATTTTTCTAGTTTACTGTGCAATATCAAAATGGTTTTAAAAACGGTTTTCATATTAAAGTTTTGACAAAAATAAATCAACTAACAACATTTTTTTTTTATAAAAAGAACAATGTTTATTTAATTTATTAACTAGTAGGATCACTCTAAAGAAAATCGATCAAATCTTGAAATCCATTTTACTATTTTACTATTATAGACCAAATAAAATCTTGATAAAAAAAAAAAAAATTTCACATATTTTGAAATCCATTTTACTATTTTTTGGGTTTACATGTGGATTAAATCTTCTAGATATGAAAAAAATAGGATGTAGATGATACATGTGGACGAGTTTATGTGGATGATAGGTTAGATGGTACATGTCGACGGATTGATGTGGATGATAGGTTATGGATGATGTGGATGGTACATGTGGACGGGGTTATGTGGATGATAGGTTAGATGGTACATGTGGATGAGTTTATGTGGATGATAGGTTATTGATGGTGTGGTATATATGATGTGGACAAGTTTATGTGGATGATGTGGTATGGATATAGTACATTTGTTCACGGCTAAATAGATACGTATGTCTTTCTCGCGCATATGGACCATGTGTTTGTTACTAAATGGATAGACACATCTTTCTCGCGCATATGGAATATGTGTTCAGTGGTAAATGAAGACGCATATTTCTCTCACGTATTTCGTCGAATACTAGTATACTAGTCGTTTACCATATCGATTTACAAATACATATCACGATATACAAAAAAACAAAAAAAGAAAAAAAAGATACATAAGCTCCATTTGTTAGGGTTTCTCTTGAAAGAAGTTTTTGTACTTTCAAAGTTGTTGAATATTTTGGGGTTGAAGAAAATAAAGTGAGAAAGGGGAAAGAGAAAATGAGAAATAATATAAAGAAAAAGAAAAGAAGAAAGATGAAAGATAAAATGAGAAATAAACAAAAACAAGAAAGAGAGAAATCTTTATTTTACTAAAGTTACCTCTAACTACACATTCTCTCTCCTTTTTACTAAAGTCACATGTAATGGTATCTAGGTATTTAAAAAACTTGAACAGTAGAAAATTGTGTGTACGTATAATTATAAAGTGGAAACTGTCTATATTGTAAGTCAATGTTGAAAAACTGTATTAGAGTGTAAATCACTCTTAATCACAAGTTTGCGACTTATTGCTAAAATTCTCTTAATGATCAAAGTCTATTCTACAATACTCTCTTCTATTCTCTCTACTCCTCCTTTCCTCTTTCTTTATGTAAACCTCATTTTACATTTAATAAAATATTATTTAATATTAAAATTTTGAATTAGAAAAAAAAATACAATTAATTAATTAAAAGAAAACAAACTAGACAACATGACAGACCCCACATGATGGTTGCAATGATATTAATAACATAATTCATGATTTTTTCACACAGTTGTCCCTAAGAGCATCTCTAATGTATTTTTCCATTTTCATCTTCACACAGTTGTCCCTAAGAGCATCTCTAATGGAATTCGGTTTCTCTCAAATGTATTTCTCCATTTTCTACTCCATAAAGAATATACTAAGTATATTCTTTTCTTTTAATTTATTTGTTAATTGCTAATAATACACTATATTTATAAAATTTACAAATAGACCTGTTAATTTTTTTTCTTTTAAAATTTCCATCAATTTTGATATTATTTAAATTTAATCATTATAATACAAAGAAAAACACATTACATCACCAAAAAATAACAAAGTAGAGTTTAATTTAAACGTCACCATTTGAATATTTTTCCCATAAATGATCAATTAAAGCATTTTGAAGTGAGAAATGAACGCATTTATCTTTGATTCCTCCAAAACGAGCAAGAAAATTTTGGAACCGACTATTTTCGTCCTCCGCTAATTCTACCTTTGGAGGTGGAGCTTCTCTTCCAACTTCAATCGGAGCATCGAGTCTCCAAATGTCCCATCACGCTCATCCTCGATTATCATGTTATGTAAAATTACACATGTAGTCATTATGTCATGTAACACATTCTTTTGCCAAAAACGAACCGGTCCTTTCACAATAGCAAACTTCGATTGGAGAACTCCGAATGCACGTTCTACATCTTTCCTACATGCTTCTTGTCGCATAGCAAAATATTTTTTCTTTGCACTGATTGGCTCGTGAATAGTTTGCACTATGGTAGACCATTTCGGATATATGCCATCCGCCAAATAATAACCCATATTATATTCGTTTCCTTAAATTGTATAATGAACAGGAGGAGCGATACCTTGAGCAAGATTGGAGAAAAGATGGGAAGATTCCAACTGATCACTGGTTCATTTGGATAGTATTTTAATGATCTTGGTGGATCCGGAAGTGGTTTACCAGATTATTATTAGTCATTGTTGCATCAAATTTATTTTATGTTGTTTCTAATTTCAGTACTTTCATGTATTTTTTAAATTTATTATGAGTTTATGCTATTTTATTTTATGTTTTAAATTTTTAAATTTACTTATCCTTTCTTTTAAATTAAATATATATCATTATTTTATATTATATTTGTCAAAACAAAAAGTAAATGGGGGTAAAAATCAAAAGTATAAAATTTTGAAATATTATATTATAAATAAAAAAGTTCAACCCCAAAATGGGGTAGAAAATAGAGTTACTCCATATTTCGAGGAAAAATGGCATTTCTCCATTTTGGAATTGAAAATGGAGTTGGGTTGGAAAAGAAAATGGCATTTGGAGTAGGGTTGGAGATGCTCTAATAATGCATTTGTTCCGACTCTCTCTAGTTTTTTTGTTTGATGGAAGAAATGGAAAAAAACTATTATACCCCTTTTTAGACCGTTTTTAAACCCCTTTTAGAGGGAAAACGAAAATTTAAATATTTTAAAAATGGAAGGAAAAAAGGAAAATTTTAAAAAGTTCGCAAAATTTAACATAATTATACTTTCTAGTTGTATAGGTGTTCTCACTTCCAAACAGTTATACTTTATGGATATTTTACTTATATTAGTATACAATGAATTAAAGTTAAATTTGTTGGTTGTACCGATAACATTTGGTACTTTAAATACATTTTCAAAATCTGTATGAAATAAAATTTGTTATATCACATTTCTTGACGATATCAACTCATAACGTGGGTAACAGTCACAAAGTCTTCTAAAAAGTATAAGGTATTGTATAACAAAAGTATATGTATGGTAAACATGAATTTGAATAAATTGATATAACATTTATTAGTTACACAAATTTTTTTTATATAATGGCTTTTATTATATTCTTGTTTTTCCATCAAACACCTTATACTTTTATGATAATTTTGTTAATTTTAACCACCTTATAATGCAAAAGATACGGAAAATATTCTTTAAAACATATTATTGCATGAAAACATTGGAAATGTACTTAAGGTACCAAATGTTATTGGTACAACCAACAAATTAAAATTTAATTCACGGTAATACTAATATAAGTGAAATATCCCCAAAGTACAATTGTTTGGAAGCGATAATAACTATAAAACTAGGAAGTATAACTATGTTAAATATTTCAAATTTTTTAATGTTTACCACTAGCAAATTCTTATGATTGAGACCATTTTTAGTATTATTTGGTACAACTAGATTTCGGTATTACATATGATTGGATCTCTTAAGAAAAAATAAGATTCAAAAACAAATTCCAAAAAACAATAAAAATTAAAAAAACATGTGACATAGTCAAAATGGACACGTGACAGAGTCATATATCGGTAAATTAAAGGATGATTTAAAAAAATAAGAAATAAAAAAAAATTCCAAAAAACATTAAAAAACACATGGGGTGAAAAACATTAAAATGTGGGGAAAAAACATGTTATAACTAAGAATTTTGCTCGTTCCTAATATCAATCCGATGATATCACTAATTTCAACAACCGTTGCTAATTTGTTTTTGTGTGCAGATGATGAAGTTTATAACTTATACGAGGTTACAATCCATAGAGGAGGAATTGTTCCAAGCCGACAAGGTTGAATCCGAAAGGGAAGCCACAAAAACAATGGTAAAACAGAAAATTGATAACAACGAGATAGAAGCAAAGGATTTGAATCATTTGTTCAAAGCTGAAGACAAATCCATTCCAACCGCCAAGGCTTCAACATCCAACTATGAATGCACGAAACTTGGAATTGATAATTTTGAAGGGAGGCAGATTTGAAAGCATCCTTTTTGAAACCCAAGACCATGGCGTGGTCAACTGTTGCTAATTTGTTTTTTAAAACAAATTATATGGTTGAAAACTTATATATTAAGAATATGCAATTGTGGTCTTGGGACAGAGAGAGATCGCGAATTGTTGAATAAATATGACTTTAATGGCGCAGCTCAAATTCCCACACAATATATGTAATTTCGAGTCACTCTTTTGGTCACTGAACAATATGTGTTATATAACAAAATTTATGAACAATTATTATGTTGTACCTACTAAGCTATTACCTACTATATTAAATCGGATACCAAATATGGAAGAGCTGGTCATTCTTACCATTTAAGGCATATGTTGGAACTTGTTTTTGACAATTGGCTCCAACCAATTTTTTTGGTGGCTTTTTTGATGAAATCATTCGTCGGAATGATCCGATTATAAAAGCGATGGATTTCCGCCGTGAGTACTATAAGGTGGTGTACACACATGTCTATAGGTTTCTTCATCTATTATTGATCATAATTCTGAAACTTGACTCACCGAAAGTGATTGATTGACATCTGTACACCCAGAGGCGGATCTAGGTGAGGGGGAGTGGGGGCAGTTGCCACTACTCAAAAAAAAAAAATTTATTACTTGTTTAAGAAAAATAAATTATGCCACTACTAAAAACCCAAAAATGCCCCCACACAACATTTTTTCTGGTATAAGCCCAAAAGTCCACCTTGCAAATTTTTTTTAATATGTTATATTTTTGCTCCCACTGGTTATATTTTCTAGATCTCCACTTGTACACCACCTAATCTTAGGTACACACACATAATCTTAGGTTATTTGACGCACCGATAGTGATTGATTAAATGCATGATAGAACATAGATGAACAAAATATCCTTATTCAACGAAAGTTGATGTTATTGGTTTTGTGAACTTATCAAACACACGTATAAAGCATGTTTAGGTTGTTGAATTCAACATGAGTGAGGAGATTGATCTAATTTAGTGATTTGAGTTGAAAAACGATGCTTAATGATTTCATGACTGATTATATGTTCTGTAATTTATGTTTCTTTCGAATGTTGACACCTTTAACTTATAGTTTGTACATCGATTTACTTATTTACTTTCTTTGCAACAAAAAAAACAAACCATATTTTGTCTTAGATCTATTCTACTATGGCATATTTGTTGTATAACTTTGGTATTTGTTGATTCGATCTCATAATTACTACTGTGATTTGGCGTGTAATTGTAGTATCTTTTATTGGGTTAAAACCTGAGTACATCAACCAATCTTTCTGAATTGGCCCTTATCAAGAACCATTGTTAGCCCGAGCCACCCGAAACCCGAGAGGACACATTGAGCTCTTCTCATGATGCTTCTCAATCTTAAAAATGTTTAATGGCAATTTGATTTTTTTTTTTCTTTCTCAAAAGTGATATTTCTCAAAATTCTCCAAATTGTAATGTTGTATTACTTATTTTAATATATTTTTGGTTACTTGGAGAAGAAAATCACTTAATACTTCTTAACTTCCACAATTTTTCTTGGGATGTCTTGCAAATACTCTCACGTAAAATTTATATTCGATTTCCTAGTGACCATTCATAAATTATGATGGTGACATATATATATATATATATATATATATATATGTATATTAGGTAGTAATCCGCGCCTTACGCGGAATGAGAAATCTATGAAATTTTGTAATATCGGAGTTTAAAATGATAATATAGAACATAAAAATAAAAAGTTATGAGTTTAATATATATGTCTTTTGTAACTCATTTGAGTCACGATGATATAATATATTTTGTTTAAATTTGATGGAGTTTGTGTGTTAATGTTGTTGTGTAATTGATGAATGAAATGGTTATGCAATATAGTGTTATATAGTGCTCAAATTGAGGGTTTTCCACTTATTAAGAAGATATGAATGACATTTCAAAATAAAATATCTCTTTAATTATATAACGTGATTTTGTATTTAGTTTTTAATTATCAATAGCAAAACTATATATTTTCACGAAAATTACTAATAGCGAAAATCAATTTTGCCACAAAAATCTCTCTTTCCATGAAAATCTCATTTTTATTGCAATTTAATTTGTAAATAATAATTATTTAGGAATAGATATGAAAATGTAATTTAATTTGATTTAAATATGCAATTTTATATGATTAAATTTTAATATGAAATTTTAATATGATTTGAATTTAAATATGCAAAATAAATGGTAATCTCAAAACAATTTAATCCATTTTGAATTCAAATTTCAAATTCGTCACGTGATTATCCATTAATATGTGTGTTTGATGAGACAATTAACATCAAACTATATTAACATCACACTATATCAAATTAAAATATAGTTTGATGAGACCATTAACATCAAACTATATTATACAATTTATATCTCAACAATCATTAGTATGTGTGTGTGAACTACAATATACGCTTTATATCTAAATATTCATAACAATAATATGAAGGCTAGATTTATATTATGATTTGAATTTGAATATGCAAATATTTATATGAAATAAAATATAACTAAGATATTTTGCATCAAAAAAAAATTTTAAATTGAGCAAATAAACATGAAACTTGTAAGAATAATATTTGTCACAATAAAAAAAGAAATCTCGAAAATAATATTTATAAACCTATGAAACGAAACAATATAATTCAAATATAAAAAAACTCGAAGATAAAATTTTTATTTTAGAAAATGAAATAACTTGAAAACTAATATTGATTTAACAGTGTATATAAAATCTCATAATAAAATTAAATGATTATACATAAGTTTAATGTGAATGACATGAATATAATCTACCTTATAAAGAGAGAAGGGATGCTCTCCAGTTTTGACACTTGTTCCCCTCTCATTGGTCAAATTTATTTTTTCTCAATAAATTCAAGATTAAAAAACCATAATAACTTTAAAAACCTTCCAACTTCTATTTAATTTACAAATATATAAAAACTTTTTCAACTTACTAACAATAATTTTTTGTTAAAGAACTTATTTACAATAATTACGTCTTTAACACAATCCTTGCCAAATTCATTGTATTTTAAAGTAAAAACAAATAACTAAAACAAGTCTAAATTCATGCTATTCATATATCTAAAATATATATACGAAAAACGAGAAGACAAAATTAACTTAAAATATTTAATATATATAAAGAAAACAAATATAAATAGCCACTCAATGGTTGATATTCTATACATATAACAAATTATATCTAAATTCAAAGTTGTGTTAAATTGTTCTTTTAAATAAGTGCCGATTCTTTTAATTATTTTATTTATAGATTTTATCTTATGGCTGCACAAGAAGGAAATTTGGCTACTTTTTGGCATGCAAACAGTCTAACATATAAAATATTTTTTTATGATAAAAAACCATGACTAAGAGGAAAGAGCACCGATAAGACATTTAACATTCATTCATCAGCATGTGAGCTAAATTATCTACGAATGATGATAAATCACAAAAGAAATTATATGAGCTATGAAGTTATTCGAACCGTTAAAAGTGTTACACATAAAATTTTCAAAGAAGTTGTTATGCCAAAAGACTCTTTGATGGTGATAAAGAATTATATGAATCAATGGCCGCACCAGAACATGGTGGTAATACATAGTGAATGATTTCGAAGTTTGGGAGAGATGGATGCAAACCCTAGAAAAGAAGACAAATAGATTACAAGAAGATGAAAGTCAAACTGTTTTCTTTGTAAACACGCATGGGCTCATCACAATATTATAAACTCATTGTTTTATTTTATATTTATTTTAGTTTAATAATAAAGAAAATTGGAGAACACAAATTAATTATTTAGTAATAAAACAAATACATCAAATGGCATCTATCTCGAATGAGGTTGTATTCATTAATTTAAAAACATTTTAATCATATTTTACTAAACAAAAATTAGAAAATATATATAAAATATAAACAAGGCTCTTCCAACGATGATTCGTTTTGAAATAGTAATAATCGCGGATTCAATCTCCTGAATTACAAGGGGCAAGATTAAAGGTTTCAGACGAGGAAAGGAGCAAGAGAGGTGCTTAAGGAGCCGAAGAAGAGGATTCTTAATCGAACGACGACATGCCAGCTTGCTTCAATGGGGGCATGCATCCTCGGGAAATGGGCATTACCAAGCGGGTCTGGTGAAGATGAGTTTAGGTTTGATGGCTAATCAGGGTCAGCCCCAGCAACATCAAGCGCAAGGGCAACATGTATTTACCAGTGGTTGAATGGCTGCATCGCCGTTCATGCTAGGGAACCAATACCATCCGGTTTATGTAACCGGAATGTTGGAGAATCCAGCTTTAGCAACATCAGTCGGAGGAGGTTACATGTATCCGATGTTGGCAAGTACTCTAACCCATGGTGGGTTGAGCCATGATTTGTTGCAGTCGAGCCAGATGGGTGGTATTGGTGATCCAAGCGTTGATGATGGTCTATCAGTTCTGGGAATGGTAAATATTCAGATGTTGGCGGCTCGTTTCATGGCTACTCAAACTATTCATGGTACGCTCTCTCTAGATATGCATTTGTTACGAATAATTTTTGTTTTTTTAAGTACCAAAAATCTTTTACATAAAAATACCCGCGTTAGCGCGGGGACTAACCTAGTTATTCTAATAAGTCAAACCATTTTTCATAAATGTCTTGAGAAACTCTAATGGTAATAACTTGTTAGCATGACACAATTGTAAATCACATGTCATGCCAAAGTTATTTTTTAACAATTCTTCTTAATTAATATATAGGAGATATATATATATATATTATTTGTTTGCAATATATAATATGATTAGATCTATGATAGTCAGTTGATCAAAAAAATTAAAATATATATATATATATATATATATATATATATATATATATATATATATGATAGTCTATATATATGGTTCCAGACTATCATAATCTAATCATACTTCATCTTGCAAATATATAATTCAAAGATTTGTCCATTAAACATGTCTCCCACAAGGTTTTACTTTGCATCCCTTTTGTGTTTAATTTCGAATTTCATCTAATCAAATCAAAATTTGTTGTATATTAGGGACTCTGTCATGGGTGTTCTTAGCATGAAAGGGGGGGATGGTGAACACAGTTATGCTAATAATTCCGAGGGACAGGTACGTTTTTGTTTCTCTCTTTTTTTTGTCTTTTATTTGGCATCATATGCTTTTTCTTTTTCTGGCAAATTTTATTTTTTGGTTCATGGTATTTCATATTGTATAATTATTATTTGATCTTTTGGCTTCTTAGAAACGTATTGCTTCTGATGCAAAACCGGTGGTGCTAGAAACCGTATAAGAAATGATAGTGAAAATGGGTTTTCCTGGGTGTATCAAAGTGGCCGACTTGGGATGTTCGTCCGGTGAAAACACGTTATTGGTCATGTCTGAAATCGTCAACACGATCATAACATCATACCAACAAAAATGCAAAAACCCACCAGAGATTAATTGTTGTCTAAACGATCTCCCAGACAACGACTTCAACACTACTTTCAAGCTGGTTCCTTCCTTCCATGAGTTGCTGAGGATGGATGTTAAAGGAAAGTGTTTCATTTCAGGAGTCCCAGGCTCATTCTACACAAGACTATTCCCAAGCAAGTCTCTCCATTTTGTTCATTCATCGCTTTGTCTCCATTGGCTTTCCAAAGTTCCTGATGGGCTTGAAGAAAACAAAAAGAACGTGTATCTTAGAAGTCCGTGCCCTCCAAATGTGTACAAGAGTTATTTGACTCAGTTCAAGAATGATTTCTCATTGTTTTTAAGAATGCGTGCCGATGAGACGGTGCCAAATGGACGTATGGCTCTTACTTTCGTGGGCAGAAAACCATTGGATCCTTTATCTAAAGATTGTTTCCAAAATTGGTCGTTGATATCTGATTCCCTCCTCGATTTGGTTTCTGAGGTATTCATCTTGATAACTCTTCTTTGATTTCTATGTCTTTTTAGTAATAATAACTAGTGTTTCTAGATCCGGATCCGAATTTGTGATGCCCACATATATGGGGATTCAAATATTTGGAAAAACCTGGATATTTTGTCCCTAAAATAAAATAAAACACACACACACACACACATATATATATATATATTTAAAATTTTAAAAATATTTTTCAAAATCAACTATAATATATTATAAACGATTTCAATTTAATTAGTATATATGTTATATATATTATCACTTTCGAGAAAAAAAATGTTATATATATATTATCACATACTATATCTAAAAAACTATAGTTTTCACAAATCTGGATCATCTTGCTATATGAACCTCTCGAATATCTGAATTTTCGAAGAGGTTCAGAGCGGATATCGAATCAGATCTTGGATCCCGGATAATCATTCTACCTCTGACCATCTCTATTTGCAAGTTATGTGGAAATTTTAAAATAAAACAAAATTTAACTAATGTTGCAAATATAATCATAGATCTGATTGAATACTGCATGCTTAAGATTTTGAAAAAATGTTTTGAGTGCAGGGGATTGTGAAGGAATCAAATGTAGATTCTTTCAACTTGCCGTTCTACAATCCTGACGAAAGTGAGGTGAGGGATGTTATCGAAAGCGAGGGATCTTTCGAGATCGGCAATTTTGAGACAATATTTGGTCTTCTCTTTTCATACAAAACTGGTCGTACTGAAGTGAAAGATGATGATGTTGTGGACCAATCATGTCGATCTGAAGTCATTAGAAAGAGGGCAAGCATCATAAGATCCATCACTGAACCGATGCTTGCTGCTCATTTTGGAGACGCCATTATCGATCGTTTGTTCGACAAGTATACATGCCATCTAGCCCAGCGTTACGATACTTTGCGCAACAAACCAACTGTTCAGTTCTTCGTCTCGTTGACAAGGAAGTAACAAATATTTGATTTGATGCTGCATATGGCTGAAATTAAAAATAAAATCGAGTATAATGATCCTTCGATCAAATTGGCCAACAAAGTCAATTTAAAATGTTATGTATTCCGCTGAGTGCAATTGTGTGATTTTATATTTCTTTTATGAGTGTTTTTATGCAATTCTAAATATGTACGTAATTTGTGATTTTCAAATCATTCCAATAAAAAAAGCACTAATCTCTTACCCTTCGTTTCTTAACCAGATCCTTAACAAGACATTTCTGTTGGTGTACGAATCTCGGCCCACTTAACACAAAGAATTTGGGCCTGAGGAGAAAGGGTCAAGTAAAGGAGAAGGATGAACGCATGACGAACTCGTTTGTAAAAAAAAAAAAACATAAATGAAACCGCCAAATCATGTTAGCTTCTAATAGGAATCAACACAATCAATAACAAATCAAGACCGACTAAATGAGAGCAAGAAACGGAAACTATGAGTATAAAAGAAAGGAGGATGAGTACGAGGAAGGGGACTCCAACACGAAAACAGCACTTGCACTTTTTTTGTTTTGTTTTTCGGGCTGAAATCTTGTACTTGTTTACTCATCGTATTTCATCCAAATTCTGTTATTATTTAGTACATATCCAATTTCGTCTTTTATAGTGCTTAATCCTTTGTCTCAAACCGGATCCCTAAACCAATCTCAATGGAAATCTTTCATTGCTAATCTTTTTTCCATCAAGAATTATGCGTCCTCTGTGGGGAGAAGGCTAGTCTAATTCCAGCTGCAAAAGATCGAGATGAAAGAAAAGGTGAATCTACGAATGGAAGAAACCATCCAAAAGATCTCTGATGGTCAAGACAAAACAGCCAAAGACTTATCTGACAAGTTGTATGGGGATGTGGCTGCGGTGACGGAAAAGGTTGACCAAGTGGTCGCAGTTCAAGTGGCTACTCAGATTCCGATGTCTCTGAATCCTATGACGAAGAAGAATGCTGCTTCAAGATCACTCAAATACTTCGTCAGGAAAAAATACAAACACCGCATTTACCAGTAACAATCTGTGATCCTTGGCTTAAACTGTTACTAAGCTTCACTCAAGCGTTACACAAGGGCCCGGGCAAACCGGTTTTAATCTCAGGCAGACACCTAATGAGGTTCCCACCTCGAGCAGAGTGACTATGGTAGCAGTAACATTCGGGGGCTGACTTCGGATGGTATAACCCTTGGAGCAAATCCACACCTAATTCAACCAGGAGAAGCGAGTCGAAACTGATTTAGGTGTTTTTACTAAGTCAATTAATAACTAAAGTTCACACTACCGCAATCATAACGGTTGTCAATGCAGTATTTTAGGATCGAATCCACAGCGACCAATGTTACACTACAATTCTCACAATTATGAAACTAAGCTAAGACAAGAATATAGTTGGTATTGGAAAAGTAGCGAAAGCAATTAAAACGATGTAAATTCAATAAAGTAAAAACGTTAGGTCAAGGGTTTATTCTCAGGAATCCAGAGATCACGAAGCAGACAACTATTCAGGGAATGACTAAACACAAGAGTTTCGAACTCAAACATAAATATCTAACCAATCCACTTTCGTGGCATTGATTACTAAACCTAGAAACCTAAAATCCTAACTTCCGTTAGCATAGAATTCTAGATCATCATTAATGAGCAGGTTCAATATGTTTACGAATCGCCTTAACATCAACGTCCGCAGGCTAAGGACAATTCGCTCGCTTATGTTCTTTCTAGCAACCTACGACACTTCCTTATGATAGATTAAGCCCTAGTTCAAAGACTAAGCGGTCAACTTAAGCCCAGGCAATAAACACAACAATAAGTGAAAACCACAAAAGCTAAATCCCTATCTATGTCTAATTCAATGGTTCATGGATCCCTTTGAAACCCTAAACCTAACTATGAGACTACTCAGACATGGCAATGGAGAACAAGCAAGGATATAGAGAGAAACTCATAATAATAATGAAAGAGATAAAATGGTTTAGAATTCTTCTCAATAGTTCCAAAGATTCTTCTTCTTACTTACAAAATCAATAGCCAAAATATGAGTAGAACAAAGAGCCGTCAAAAGATAGATAGCCTAAAAAGTGGCTGAGAATAAAGTATAAATAGGGTTCTGGGCGAATTATGTCAGAATAGACAGTTTCCGGGGTAAAACAGGAAAATCAGAAATTTCTTTTTCCTTCTCACCGGCTTGCATCGATCGATGCACATGTTGCATCGATCGATTTTGGTTATTCTGGGCATGCTCCATCGATTGATGCACTACTTGCATCGATCGATTATGACTCTTCGGAGGGTGTTGCATCGATCGATTCCAATTGTGCATCGATTGATTTTGGTTCTACGGGGCATGCTCCGTCTATCGATGCACTCCTTGCATCGATCGATTATGGCTCTTCGGAGGGTGTTGCGTCGATCGATGCCAATTGTACATCGATCAATTTTGGCTCCTAGGGGCATGCCCCATCGATCGATGCACTCCTTTCATCGATCGATTATGCTCTTTTTGTACCGTTCCATGCGTTTTTGCCCACGTAACTCCAATTTCTTCCGTAAACGCCTTTTTACATGAGATAACTAAATAAAAGACTAAAAGACTCTAAAACGAACTTTGACTCGATAAAATACTCAAAAAAACACCAAAATATGTGTTATAAAACGGTAAAAACCAAGCATATCGGAAATATTACGAGAAAGTTACCAAAAAGACTTGGAGTTCATCATATATCATCTTCACTTCCAACCTACGCCAAATTTTCCTTACGATCATCATGAGCCTCGTCCGGAAGTTCGCTAGGCTCAGGAAGAGGGAGCATAGACAATCAATTTGAAACTCACACAATGAAGCCTAAACCAAATCAATGGTGGTCAGGGCCGGTCCTGAAATTATGGGGGCTTGAAAAAAAAAAATTGGGGGCCAATAATCATATCATAAAATGGTTTTTATTTTTGGCCGGAATAACTCGATATATATATATATATATATATATATATATATATATATATATATATATATATATATATATATATATATATATATTAATTTTTATCTTATATATGGGCCTGCTAAAATTTGGACCCAAAACCGGCCCTGATAGTGGATCAGACCAGGTAATTCACCCTTGTAGTCTCGAATTCATCCTAAGGGTGATGAGCTCAAGAGTTTATCAAGAGGTAAGTGCTGCCCCGATATAGACCATGTGGTCTAAGAAACTAAACGAACTCAATTCACGGAGAAAATTTAAAACATGTAAGTGAAAGATGGTGGTAAGCTCCAACTTCCAATATATGAAATGAAATCAGATCCTAGGTCGCATATGTCTGCGTTTAGAATCGCTGCTAGATGAGCTTACTTTAGCGAGCACAATAAGAGGGAGACTGGGTGCAGCGTCAAGCTGGATAAACTCGAAGACCGTTGATTCACGAAGAATGGCCGTTCGACGAGGACTCGATGACCGTTGATTCTGAAGTATGACCTTTCAAACGAGGGTTCTTGATGATCGTTGATTCGAGGAGG
The DNA here is from genome assembly GCA_030161315.1 of Eutrema japonicum. Taxonomy (NCBI): domain Eukaryota; kingdom Viridiplantae; phylum Streptophyta; class Magnoliopsida; order Brassicales; family Brassicaceae; genus Eutrema; species Eutrema japonicum. Next base: position 48,644,824 of record BSQW01000011.1, read on the forward strand.
ACCTCACAGGTCCGGCTCTAGATTGGTTATCGAAAATCAAGGAATGATCGATTAATAGCTTTATCCAGTTATCAACTATTTTCTTGAAATAATATTCCATGTTTATGGAGAAAATCACTTCGGATGCATATCTATGGGCAATATCTCAAGGACCCAAGGATTCACGATCTGGTCATACCTAAAAAACAATAAAAGAGACGATGGCCAAAATGTCATATGTGCACAACCATACCGCACTCGCAGCACTATAGTACGCGTTGTGGCGTTAATCACGTTTCCGGGAGGATCTCACCATTGTTCCTCCAGTCACTATTCATGATGCATTACATCGGGAATCAAACAGGGCTATACCCGAAGAAGAAAGATTGATGTTAGCTGAACGATACAAAGTTACCAAACCAACATGAGGCAATAGTTGAAATTCGCACAAAAGGTAAATCCGGAGGATTGCACACATACAATGTAGGATTCTCCAAAAAAGGATGTTGAGAGCACACGAAAGAAATTCGAGGAATGCCGAAAATTGATGGGTGGAGACAAAGATGCGTATTGCGAATATCACAGGCTTTACGTACACACAGTTGCAAGGTGTTATAAATTGAAGGTCTGGTTGGTCAAGAGGTATATGGCCGGAGACTTAAAAGTTATATTCAAATCCGGCGCGGGCTTGGAACAAGACGAAGAGAGTCCGTATAAGCCGAAACAATCAGATGAGGAACAAACCCCTAAGAAGAAAAGGATAAATGTGATCATTGACGGGCCAAACTCTTATAACAAAATTAAATTATATATTTTGTTATGTTCGTTGATCGACTTTACTGATCTTTTAGTAGTGAAATTCATAACTTTTATTTAAAATTTAAAAATAATTAGTATTTGCACAAAAAGAAGTGAACTTATTAGAGAGTTGTGCTTCAGCAAATGCAGCAGGTGCATGTGCAGCAAATGCAGCAGGTGCATGTGCAGCAAATGCAGCAAATGCAGCAGGTGCATGTGCAGCAAATGCAGCTGGTGCAGGTGCAGCAAATGCAGCAGGTTCAGGTGCAGGTGCAGCAAATGCAGCGGATGCAGGTGCATAAGTATCATGAATTCGCAGTTCTAACAATATTAGGGAGTTGGGCTAAACAATTAGTATTAGGCCTTATTATGACGGTTTGTATAGCTTGGCCGTCAAGTGCCACTAGGGTTTGTGTCTTGTATATATACGTTGTGTACGCCGTTGATAACAATAACATAATATTCACAAGTCTTACTTATCTTTACATGGTATCAGAGCAAAATCATTCTGAGACCTAAACACCGCTCTCTTCTTTTGATATCTCGAAGTTCGACATATCTCCCCTGTTTGTGTTCGAAGTTCGAACCAAGTTTAAGTCATGGTTGATGGTGATGAGCTTTCCGATACCAAGAGCGGAACTACGGAAAATCGCAACACTGAAGCTGTCACGTCTTACTCCTTGTATGGCTCAGACAACCCTGGTGCTCTAATTACATCGGTGATGTTAACTGGAGAAAACTATAATGAGTGGTCGGGAGAGATGACCAATGCTCTTCGTGCAAAACGGAAAGTAGATTTCGTTGAAGGAACCATACCGAAGCCCCTAGCACACGATCCTAATCTCGATCTTTGGCTTTCGATAAACTCCATGATTGTTGGTGGATTCGCACATCAATTGAGCCGTGAGTCCGATCAACGGTGACTTTTATCACAGATTCTCACAAGTTGTGGGAAAACCTTAAGAATAGTTTCTCTATGGGAAACAAGGTGCGTGTACACCACTTGAAAGAGAAGTTAGCAGTGTGGTGACAGAATGGTGATGAGGTGATTGATTACTACGCACGGTTGTCAAAGATTTGGGAGGAACTCGACATGTACAAGCCACTTCCTACTTGTACGTGTAGTGCTGCTCTTGAGTATGAGAAGGAACGCGAAGAAGAAAAGATGCATCAGTTCGTGATGGGGTTAGATGAAGCTCGATTCGGTGGTATGTGTCAAGCTATCATTGCATCAGATGCATCTACATACATTCGTGAGATTTATGCAAAGGGGGTTCGTGAGGAGCAACGTTTGAACTACGCCAAGGAACGTGAATCGCAACAAAATGCAGTAGGTTTCGTTGCCAAACGAGACTTGTCTTTTCAACAGACAGTCTCACATTCGTCTTCTAGTTCCAGAGGACAAGATCATCGTGGCTCTCAATGTGCTTATTATGGCAGGAGTGGTCATACTAAAGAGAATTGTTGGCAGTTGGTGGGTTTCCCGCCATGGTGGGAGGAGAGATCACAAAACATAGGTGGTGGTAGAGGAAACAGAGGCACTAGTCGAGGAGGTGGTCAAGGAGGAAGTGGTTCTTATACTTCATATCGCACCAAAAATTCTAGGGTACAAGCAACGAACGCTCACGCAACCACATCCAATTCATCATCGTTTCCAGAGTTTACTTAGGAACAGTGGCGTGCTCTGTCCCAAATGATCAGTGAGAAATCAAATCCTTCATCTGATCGTCTTAATGGTAAGCCTCATAATGGTGATTTGATCCTAGACACAAGAGCTTCTCACCATATGACGGGAGATTTCTCTTTACTCTGAAATACATCGAGTATACCTCCATGACCTATTGGTTTTGTGGATGGGAATATAATATTTGCTACTCATATGGGTGTCTTCCCGTTATCCGATCAGATTACCCTTGAGAACGTATAGTTTGTGCCTAATCTAAATTGCTCATCAATCTCGGTTTCGAAGCTATTACGGCACACAAACTGTTTTGCAGTTCTAAGTGATACGTTGTGTGTTTTACAGGATCGTTTCACGAGGACCCTGATTAGAGCCGGTGAAGAGCGAGATGGAGTTTACTATTTTAAGGATGTTATGGCTGTAAGGGTTCATCGTGTGTCTAGTTTCAGTTGCTAGCTCGGTTGCTCAGTACTGTTGACACCAGAGGCTTGGACATCCATCGTTTTCAGTTTTATCGTCCTTACCTATGTTTTCCTCTTCAAATAAACATGTTGTCCCTAGTCCGTGTGACACTTGTTTTAGGGCAAAGCAGACTAGAGAAGTTTTCTTCGGAAGTTTGCATAAATTAAAAGAGTGTTTTACTTTGATTCATTGTGATCTTTGGGGTCCATACCGAACCCGTGCTTCGTGTGGAGCAGTTTATTTCTTAACAATCGTTGACGACTATTCACGCGCTGTATGGACTTACCTACTTCTTGAGAAGTCCGAAGTTCGAACTGTCTTCACGAAAATTTTTGTGCAATGACAACAAAACAATTCGGTAAAGACATAAAAGTACTTCGAAGCGATAATGGTACAGAGTTTATGTGCCTTTCGTATTTCTTTCGTGAACATGGCATTATTCATCAAACCTCCTGCGTTGATACTCCACAGCGTAACGGCCGTGTCGAAACAAAACAAAGACACATCCTCAACGTATCGCGGGCTTTGTTGTTTCAAGGAGGCTTACCTATTAAGTTTTGGGGAGAAGCTGTGATGACTGCAGCTCATCTCATCAATCGTACTCCGACTTATGTTCTTCACGGTCGGTCCCCATATGAAGTCCTTTATGGCGAAAAGCCACAGTATGATCAGTTGCATGTATTCGGAAGTCTGTTTTACACACATCTTCGTGCTCGGGACAAGGACAAATTTGGTCTCAGAAGTAGACGTTGTGTCTTCGTTGGGTACCCTTTTGGTCAAAAGGGAAGGAAGGTGTACGATTTAGATACTAAAAAGTTAAGTATTTCCCGAGATGTTGTGTTTCACGAGAATGAGTTCCCTTTCTCGTCAAAGTCGGATTCGACGCCTCTGGTTAAGTCACGATTCACCTCTTCGTCTCAGGTTAACGATGACGAATGGTTAATTGAACCAGATACAGTGCGAAACGACAGGGGAAGCTCGGATCTCCTTCTCTTTATCGACGATGCCAACGAAACTTCCGATATTGATGTTTCTGATACATTGGTTTCGCTTGCATCAGACCCGACACGTACATCGATGGAGGCTATAGCTACAATTCGTCCTGCAATATCGGAATCTCCAGTCGAGGTTCGACCTGCAACATTGCCATCTCCAGTTGAGGATATTCAGGTCGCAACATTGACATCTCTAGTTGCGGATACTCAGATCGCGACTCCACCTGCTGAGATTGAAGAGTTGGGACAAGGTCAGAGAGCACGCATTCCCTCAGTTAAACTCAAGGGTTTCGTTTCCTATAATGCAGTCTGCACTCAAGACCCCCATCTCGCTCCCATCTGCTCTATATCATCGTCCTCCGAAATAATCCAAGATAAGATACCGTATCCACTTGATGGTTATATCTCTGATCTAATTTTCTCACAGTCGCATCAAGTTTTCCTCGCAGCTGTGACCGCCGGTGTTGAGCCAAAGCACTATAATGAAGCTGTGAAGTATGAATTATGGTGTGGTGCCATGAAACACGAAATTGTTGCCCACGAATACAGCGTTACTTGGGATATTGAGTCGCTTCCTGATATATCATGGTTTTTACCCTTTTAGGCCATGATATAAGTCCGTTTTATAGAGTCTTTCTACTATTTCGTAGTGTTTTAGAGTCTTTTACAGGTTTTAGCACTTTTGGAGCATTATTGGAGATATTGGAGTTTTATGGAGCATTCTGGAGCAAAACTGAAGTCTGGTGACTAAGTACCCGATCAAAGCGTCAAGCATCGATCGATACCAAGGGGTATCGATCGACACCCATCGAGGAGGTTACAAGTCACGACTTTTAATGAAGTTTGAAGAACTGCAGAACTTGCCCAGAAGACTTTAATAGTTACAAGAAGATCCCAATTCGAGTTTAGACTATTTAATTAGGTTTTACAGCCACTTTCATGGCTATGCTTTGTTCTATGCTTTGTTCTATTCTGGTTTTGTGAGAGAGCTTTTGAAGGGAGACAAGTCTGAAACTCTGTTCGTCCGAGAGAAGATTTCGAACCCTCTTATTACTCTTTCTATTTTATTTGATGATTCATTCAAACATGTTTATTGTTTTAATCTCCATGTCTGAGTAGATCCACTTTAGGTTTAGGGTTTTCTCATAAGGGTTTTCTTTGAATGTTAGGTTGATTAGTTGTTAGGATTCACCATCTGAATTAGTTCTTCACGTTAGGTTGTGTTCAAAGCTAATTCTAGGTTGACGAATCTGGAATTTAGATCTTAGGATAATTGATTAGGCACGAGAGTGCGATTAATTACCTGATAGAACCTTAGATGAGCAAAATAACTATTCGCAAAGAGATTTGGTTTAGTTTTTTTGTGAACAAATCAAACATGATTTAAAAGCTGATTTAGACTTTAGGATTCGCAAAGAGATTTGGAATTGCTAGGATTTAGATTTAGATAGTTTTCACAACGAGAGTTGATTAATTATATCTTAGTGATTTGAGTTAAAGAACCGCGCTAAATCTAAATCCTGTTAGTTAGTTTACCTGCATTCATTGATTTCATGAGAAAAACCCTGAACATATCTTTCCCCAATTGAATTTACAACAGTTTTAATTAAAGTATTGTCTTCAATATTATTGATTGCTTAGCGTAATTCTCTACTTCATAATCTATTGTGTGTTTCTGTGAGTCATTGTGTTTGACCCCTACTATACTGCAACTACTGCTTAGTACTTTTAGGGCATTAATTTGAGGATATCAAATTTGGCGCTGTTGCCGGGGACTCAATTCGCCATTAGATTTTAGTCTGAGAATTTCGACTAAGTTCGTCGGTATCGATCGATACTACCTAGTATCGGTCGATACTCGTCGTCTTCTTTTGTTGATATCGATCGACACCTCCCAGTGTCGGTCGATACTCAACGTGTTTTTGGTTACTTACGTTCCTTGCCTAGTGTGGTTCAGGTGTGAATTCGGAACGTGCAAACATGAAAGCAAAGAAGCCAGCAGGGATGAACAATACAATGATTCTGATTCAGGATGCTGCTGGAGCTTTGAGAGACCAAGAGGGTCAGTTGTGCAACGAGAGAGGACAACTTCTGGATGGAGAGGGGGACATCATTCCACATGCTCCTGTTGTCGCTGGGAATATCGCTGGGAACGCTAATGCAGGGAATGCTATGGCTGCTCGCGGTAGAACGATTGGTGAGTACAACAGGCCTGATCACTTTTATGCCAATCGATCAGCGATTCGTCCTCCACCTTTTCAGAGGAATGACTTTGAGCTAAAACCTGCATACTTCACTCTTGTGGGTCAGCATCTTTTTCATGGTTTTCCTCATGAACACCCTATGGATCACATTGAGAGGTTTGAGGATCTGGTTACAAGCATCAAGAGCAATGGAGTATCCTATGATTACCTCTTCTGCAAGCTCTTCCCATACTCTCTTGGTGGAGATGCGACCTACTGGCTGAAGCAGTTATCTCCTGGATCACTGACTACTTGGGAAGAAACTAAGACTGCCTTCCTGAACAACTTCTATGATGATGCACGATCAGAGGATCTCAGGAACAAGATTTCTCAGCTTTCTCAAGGACCGACTGATATGCTCAATTTAATACCCTAAAGTACTAAAGCAGTTGTAATAGTATAGCTAGGGGTCGAACCACAGAAGACTCACAGAAACGCACAATAGATTCTATAGTGTCGAATTACGCTAAGCCAAACAGTTGTAATTAAAAGCAGTGCAGAAATTAAAGGAGTTGTAAATCAATTGAGAAATATAGGCTCAGGGTTTTTCTCAGGAAATCAGTGAATGCAGACTAACTAACTAACAGGATTCAGATTTAGCGCAGTTCTTGAACTCAAATCACTAAAATATAGCTAACCAACTCTCGTTGCGAAAACTATCTAAATCTAAATCTTAGGAATTCCAAATCTCTTTGCGAATCCTAAAGTCTAAATCAGCTTTAACAACAGGTTTGATATGTTCACAAATCAATTAAACCAAATCTCTTTGCGAATAATCAATTTGCTCACCTAGGTTCTATCAGGTAATTAATTGCACTCTCGTACCTAATCAATTATCCTAAGATTTATATTCTAGGTAGCTAATCTAGAACAAGATATGAACACAACCTAAGCGAAGAACTATAATTCAGATGGTGAATCCTAAAAGATATTTAACCTAGCATTCAAAGAAAACCCTTATGAGAAAACCCTAAACCTAAGGTGGATCTACTCAGACATGGAGAATGAAACAATCAACATGTTTGAATAAATCATCAATAGAATAGAAAGAAGGGTTTAGAGATCTGATCTCGGACGAAGGGAAACCAGACTTGTCTCTCTAAAACCCAAGTAAAATCAAACTATAAAATAAAGCATAAAAAAGGCATGAAAAGGCATAGCCTCAACAGGTGGCTGAAAACTCCTATTTATAACCTAAAACACGATCTGGGGTCTTCTTGTAATTATTAAAGACTTCTGGGCGCTTTTGCAATTCCTCAAGTCTTGGAAAACTCGCGGGTCGTGTCTTGCTGCGCTGAGTGTCGATCGATACCAAGGGGTATCGATCGATGCTCGACGTGAATTCAGGTTCTCAGCGACACGATCTTTAGCTCTGCTACAAACTGCTCCAGAAAGCTCCAATACTTCCAATAATCCTCCAAGCGTGCTATGACCTGTAAAAGACTCTAAAAAGACTCCAAAATACTATAAAGACTCTATAAAAAGGACTTATATCATGGCCTAAATGGGGTAAAAACCATGATATATCAACTCCCCCAGACTTAGCCTTTTGCTTGCCCTCAAGCAAATAGAAGACTAAACCAGAAAAAGAGGTTTGAAAACGTAGAGACTCACCTGTTCCTGAACCATCGAAAAGACCCTTTTCCCAAGTACCCAATTGTCACCAAATCAGCTTTCGATCTAACCACCATGTACTTCTCCGTAGACATTCGTAGCTTTTCCAGACTCCACCCATTATCCCACAGCATTGTTCAAGTAAAACCTTCATCGCCAGTTTCATCGCTGCAACTAATATTCAAGAACCTTCTAGACTCTTTACCAGACAATATCATGACAAAGGAACCACCCTTTTTCACACTTTTTGTATCAATTTCTCTCCCCCAGACTTATTTCTTATTATCTTCTTATTATTTTTTTTCTTTTCTTTTCAGCTTTGCATATACATATCAAGGTATGAGACGCGAGTACTGATGGTGTTTGCCACCAAATCCCCGGTTCTTCCCTCTCAATGTATCAAAGGATGTAGGCGAATAATGGCATCATAGGAAAATCCTAGCCTCGCTTCCAATCCTTTGTGTGATCATCCCCTCTTAAGTAGAATAATGGGATCGCTGGAAATTTTCCTAACCCTCTACTCAGAAGAAAATCATTTCAATCTTTTATGCTCTTAATCTATCAACTTATTTCAGGGGAGAGAGATACCATAATTCTAAACACACGGGTTCCTTTATCAGATATGAATGATGAATCAAGCTCTATGAACACTAACCACATTGATGAAGTGCAAAAATTTGGCTCAGGCTTCAGAAGAACTCTGCTGGAGACATGGATGTTTTCTAGTCAACTGGTCAGCCTTTGGATTTTTCATTAGTCGATCTAGAACTGATCCTGTAACACTGTGCACTCAAAAACAAAATCAAATCAATAGGTTCAAGCACAGGATCATCATCTCCAACAAATTTTGACTCAATAAAACAGTTTTGACTCGATAAAACGACTGACTCTAAGAAAAACGAAAACAATGTCAGCAGACACCTCCCCCAGACTTGAACAACACTGTCCTCAGTGTTATCTAGCCTAGAGTCAGTGAAAGAAACAAAGAAAAAGGATAGAACGAAGAGAAACAAGAAATTACCATTCTGGAACAGTCGGTGTCGATCGACACACGGCATGGTATCGATCGATACCATGCTTAGATCGACTTTGTGAATTTTCATCCGCGATTGGTGTCGATCGATACCATAGTGGTATCGATCGATGCTTAGGCGATTTCGAGTTGCTCCTTGTTCATCCTGACACAGACTCAAAACAAACGAAAATAAAAATAAAAACGAATCAAAAACAGACTCACCAGTGGGTTGCCTCCCACCAAGCGCTCGTTTAACGTCAATAGCTTGACTGTAACGCCCTTCAGGCTGGATAAGAGTGAGAGCTTGCACCAAAACAGGCTCCATCACTTGACATTACTAGCTTCAAAGTTCTGCTTAGCATGCTGTCCACAAACTCCTGCCCTTTCTCTTTCAGCTCAGAAGTAAGAAGGACTCTTGCCTTAGAGAATGGCTTCAAGGCTCCTTTGCATTTGACCTTGTACTCAATCGAATCTCCATTACACTTCTGAGGTATCAAAGTGACATGGGGATTCTCAACTTTGTTGCTCTTGGCCTTCTTCTTTGTTGCCTTAGTTTTCTTGGCAACTTCTTTGGGGGTGCTGGGCGGTTCACCTGGAACATCTGCGACAGTAGGCTCATCAGGAGGCTCTTCCAAAATATCAATCGCTAGCGACTCTCCTGTGACAACCTCGATGCTAGACACATGTGTGGGAGCACTCCTAGGGGGAATGACACCATAATAGACCCCTCTGTCAATGTAAGAGAAAGAGATTCTCTTATTAGGTGTGTCTATGATCGCGCCTGCAGTAGCCATGAACGGTCGTCCCAAAAGGATAGGCATACGAGATATTGCACCCATCTCTACAACCTGAAAATTAGTAGGAACTAGACAGTCTCCTACTTTGACCAGCAAACCATGGATAGTACCGTGTGGAAGCGAGGTGGAGTTGTTCGCGAATGTGATAGATGCCTCTGGTGATCGAATATCAGCTCCTAACCGCTCTGCAATTGCCCTTGAGATGACGTTGACACTAGCCCCTGAGTCGACAAGAGACTCTTTGAAATTAACTCCTGAGATGGAGCATGGAACAGCGAATTTCCCTGGGTCTTCCCTCTGTGTCAATTTCCGCGGTTGTAGTGAATTGCGAACTCTTTCTCCGATCACCTCAGGTGTTTTCATAACTTCTGGTCCGTTCTGAGAGGGGTATCGATCGACACCAGGTAGGGTATCGATCGATGCCATGCGATTTGAATCGTTCCTGACAAGTACATCTTCATCAGAAAGAAGCTCCACGTTCGGGTTATCCAGCATATACTGTAGTTTAGCAATCTCCCATTCCTCCCTTGTCAGCTTAGGAATCATAGGATAAGGTATCCTGGTTACATACACTCGTTCTGCAACGACCTTAGGCACCACAGTAGAACTCTCTGTTGTCTCCTCAGAAATCACCTTAGTATCGACCGATACCAATGGGGTATCGATCGATACACGGGTGATTGAATCCATTCTAGCAGACGTCTGGGCTGGTATCGATCGATACTGGGGAGTATCGATCGATGCTTGTGCGATTTCAGGAATGGCTTCGAGATTTTCTGCATGTAAGCTGATGGCATTGACGTGTGCATTGTGTGATTGAACCGCCTTTCCCTTGGAATTTGCTGCAGTCTGAGCTACTTGCGTCTCCAGCATCCTGTGGCTCGTATTTAGTGCCTCGATCCTTCCACTCAAATCGGTGTACATGGTGTCCATCTTACCATTGAAGGTGGCTGTCATCTTCTCCTGCCCTTGAACCAGGTGTTCAAGCATAGCCTCAATCTTACTCTCAGGAGCTTTGGGTGGTGGGGATTGGTACCCTCCTTGCTGAGCATTGTTGGTGAAGTTTCGATTGGAGTTGTATCCGAATCGCTGACCCTGAAAACCAGAACCACCAACGTAGTTAACATCTTCCACTTCATTCACAGCAGCGAAGTGGACGGCCTTTGTTGTCTTTCCCAGCAGAAGACTGTGCATAGAATCCAGCTGAGCCTTCACTTCAGCGATCTGCGACCCATCCTGATTACCAGCCAGCCTCTTGCGCTCGAAATCTGCGCTCTTGGTGCTACTACTAGAGGCAAAGTTCTCAATCAACACAATAGCATCCTCAGGATATCTGGTGTTGAAATTACCATTGCTCGAAGAGTCCAGACCCATCTGATATCTCCAATCTACTCCTCTGAAGAAGATACCCAGCAGCTGCACATCAGAGTATCCATGATGTGGACAATCTCTCTGATACGATCTGAATCTTGTCCAAGCAGCCTTGAACGCCTCAGTAGGTCCTTGAGAAAAAGTGGATATCTTATTTCTCAGATCTTCAGATCGCCCGTCATCATAGAAGTTAATCAGGAAGGCTCTCTTGGTGTCCTCCCAATTAGTTAGCGATCCAGGAGATAGCTGCCTCAGCCAGTAAGTAGCTTCTCCACCCAGAGAGTAGGGGAAGAGCTTGCAGAAGAGATAGTCGTAGGACACTCCATTGCTCTTGATGCTAGTGACCAAGTCCTCGAACTTCTCTACATGGTCCATTGGATGTTCATGAGGAAGACCATGGAAGAGATGTTGTCCTACTAGAGTGTAGTAAGCAGGTTTCAGCTCGAAGTCATTCCTCTCATAAGCAGGAGGACGAATCGCTGACCGATTGGCGAAAAACTGCTCTGGCCTGTTGTACTCACCAATCGTTCTTCCACGATTAACCACAGCATTCCCTGCGTTGGCGCGCCCAGCTGGCGCGATAATCTCAACAACCGCAGCAGGGACAACGATGTTACCAGCTTCATCAAGTCGCTGCCCTCTCTCATTACACACGTGACCCTCTTGGTCTCTCAGAATTCCAGCTTCATCAGCTCTTAAAACCACTGGGTTGTTCATCCCTGATGTTTGCTTGGTCTTTCTGTTTGTGCGTTCCACAAACGCTAGCTGTTCCAATGACAGTTCAACTAGCTGTGTGCTCTTGTTGCTTCTGGTTTCACGAACAGGCATACACCTGCAAACAAAACACTAGGCAAAGCACGTAAGTAACCAGAAAAATACGTTGAGTATCGATCGATACCAAGTGGTGTCGATCGATACCAAAAAGAAGTCGCCGGAGTATCGACCGATACTAGTGAGTATCGATCGATACCGACGAACTTAGTCGAAATTCTAAACTAAAATCTAATGGCAAATTGAGTCCCCGGCAACGGCGCCAAAATTGATATGCTCAATTTAATACCCTAAAGTACTAAAGCAGTTGTAATAGTATAGCTAGGGGTCGAACCACAGAAGACTCACAGAAACGCACAATAGATTCTATAGTGTCGAATTACGCTAAGCCAAACAGTTGTAATTAAAAGCAGTGCAGAAATTAAAGGAGTTGTAAATCAATTGAGAAATATAGGCTCAGGGTTTTTCTCAGGAAATCAGTGAATGCAGACTAACTAACTAACATGATTCAGATTTAGCGCAGTTCTTGAACTCAAATCACTAAAATATAGCTAACCAACTCTCGTTGCGAAAACTATCTAAATCTAAATCCTAGGAATTCCAAATCTCTTTGCGAATCCTAAAGTCTAAATCAGCTTTAACAACAGGTTTGATATGTTCACAAATCAATTAAACCAAATCTCTTTGCGAATAATCAATTTGCTCACCTAGGTTCTATCAGGTAATTAATTGCACTCTCGTACCTAATCAATTATCCTAAGATTTATATTCTAGGTAGCTAATCTAGAACAAGATATGAACACAACCTAAGCGAAGAACTATAATTCAGATGGTGAATCCTAAAAGATATTTAACCTAGCATTCAAAGAAAACCCTTATGAGAAAACCCTAAACCTAAGGTGGATCTACTCAGACATGGAGAATGAAACAATCAACATGTTTGAATAAATCATCAATAGAATAGAAAGAAGGGTTTAGAGATCTGATCTCGGACGAAGGGAAACCAGACTTGTCTCTCTAAAACCCAAGTAAAATCAAACTATAAAATAAAGCATAAAAAAGGCATGAAAAGGCATAGCCTCAACAGGTGGCTGAAAACTCCTATTTATAACCTAAAACACGATCTGGGGTCTTCTTGTAATTATTAAAGACTTCTGGGCGCTTTTGCAATTCCTCAAGTCTTGGAAAACTCGCGGGTCGTGTCTTGCTGCGCTGAGTGTCGATCGATACCAAGGGGTATCGATCGATGCTCGACGTGAATTCAGGTTCTCAGCGACACGATCTTTAGCTCTGCTACAAACTGCTCCAGAAAGCTCCAATACTTCCAATAATCCTCCAAACGTGCTATGACCTGTAAAAGACTCTAAAAAGACTCCAAAATACTATAAAGACTCTATAAAAAGGACTTATATCATGGCCTAAATGGGGTAAAAACCATGATATATCACCGACTGAGGCACTAAAGGCTGCTTGGATTCGTTTCAAGTCATATCGAGAGATTTTCCGCACCATGGTTTCACTCAGGTCCAGCTGTTGGGTACTTTCTACAGAGGAATCGATTGGAGGTATCAGATGGCTCTAGATGCTGCGAGCAATGGAAATTTCTACACAAGATATCCTGACGATGCGTATGTGCTTATTGAGAACTTGGTTTCTAGCAATAGTACCAAGAATGCACACATGGAGCGCAAGAAGCAAGCTGGTAACTTGGATTGCAGTCAGATTGCAGAGGTGAATGCTAAGTTAGATTTGTTGATGGACAAGCAGCAGAAGGCTGTTCGTTTTGCTAAAAAAGATGGAGTGGAATTTGTTAACCACATTGATGGAGATGGATTTCAAGATCAAAGGTATCAATGCCCACCCACACCACCCAGAACTTCTGAGAGTAAGATAGAATCCATGCTTGAACAACTTCTTCAGGGACAGCAGAAGATGACACTAAACCTCAATGGGAAGATGGACGCTATGTACACAGATCTGAATGGGAAAATTGAGTCTCTCAGTATTCATCAGAAGATGCTGGAAACTCAAATAGCAGAAAATTTCGCGTTGACAGAAAATCTCCGTGTATCGAACAATACCAACCAGTGTCGATCGATACCAGCCCATACACCTGCACGTGATCCAAAATCCCGTGTATCGATCGATAATACTTATGTGTCGGTCGATACTGAGGCGCAAGTCGAGCAAGAACCAGAGATTATCAAGGAGAGGGTGTACAAACCCAAATTACCTTATCCAATGCCTCTTAAGATGACAAAGAAGGAATGGGAGGACGCCAGATGCAAATCTATGTTGGATAAGTTAGTTGTGGAGCTTCCTTTTGTTGATGATATATCTGATGATGAGAATTCAAACACCACTCTTGTGTCGACCGATACTCTCTTGTATCGATCGACACCTGTCCAAGAATCTGTCAAGGACATCTCGAAGGAGCAAGAATCGATCGATGCCCTTCATACATCGATCGACACCCTCCCAGATACTGCAAAGGAGCTGCGTATGAGTGTTGACAGACTTCGCAAGCCCAAGAAGCCGAATCCTATTCCCCAACACCTCTGAGCCCCCATCACTCCAAAGCAGCTGCGTGGCTTTGAGAAGATGGTACGAAAGATACCCCACTCGTCCACTTTTGAAGAAGCTCTAGAGGGCTGGCCTCTGCTAAGTCACTTCAAAGATTGCAGAGAAACCCTTGAAGAGATCGAAGTACTCTTCATCAAGGCAAGAAGCAAGTCACTACCGCTGAGGCAGTTGACCAAGAGGGAAAACCCAGGCATATTCTCCGTTCCATGCTCCATCTCTGAAGTTGCATTCAAAGAGTCTCTCGTTGACTCAGGGGCTAGCGTCAATGTCGTATCAAGGGAAATTGTAGAGAGATTGGGAGCTGATATTCGACCGCCTATGTCATCTATCACATTCGCAAATTGTTCCACCTCACTTCCATATGGTACAATCCCTGATTTGCTGGTTAAAGTAGGAGACTGTCTGGTTCCTGCTGATTTTCATGTTGTGGAGATGAGTGCACAATCTCGTACGCAGTTGATTCTTGGAAGACCTTTCATGGCTACGGTTGGTGCCATTATGGACACACCCAGCAAGCAAATCTCGTTCTCATACATTGACAAGGAGGTATATTACAAAGCTATCCCTAGAGGAACTCCCACACGTGTCTTTTGGATCGATGTTGTTACAGATGAAACATTGGTAGTTGATCTTTTGGAAGAGTCTCCTGACAAGCCAATTGTCGTAGACCTTCTAGATAGTCCTTTCTGTCATCAACAAGAAAGACGTCAAAACATCTAAGGCAGAAAATAAGATGAAGAGCGAAGGATGCTGCTTCTATGACTTTAATCGCTCAGAACTTTGATGGAGATTCGATTGAATACAAGGTGAAGTGCAAAGGTGCCTCGAAACCATTCTCTAAGGCTAGAGTTCTTCTTACTTCGGAGCTGAAAGAGAAAGGAAGGGAGTTTGTGGAGGGCATGATGAGCAGACCTCTGAAGCTGGCGATGTCAAACTGTGGAGCTTGTTTTGGAGTCAGCTCTCAAGTTTCTCTTGACTAATCGTCCGTACAGTCAAGCTCGTGACGTAAAACAAGCGCTTTGTGGGAGGCAACCCACTGGTGAGTCTGTTTTTGAGTCTTTTTCTTTTTATTTTTCGTTTTGTGTTTCTGTCAGGATGAACAAGGATCAAAACACGAAATCGCCTGAGTGTCGATCGATACCCTCTGGGTATCGGTCGACAACCTACGCAAAATGAGGAGTTCATCATGTCGACTTAAGCCTGGTATCGCTCGATACCAGGTCGTGTGTCGGTCGACACTCAATGTTCCAGCACGATAACTTCTTGTTTCTCTTTATTCTATTTTGTTCTTTTGTTTTCTTTTACCTACCTTAGGCTAGATAACACTGGGGACAGTGTTGTTTAAGTCTGGGGGAGAAAGTCACTGACTTTGTTTTTGTTTTTCTTAGAGTCAGTCGTTTTTGAGTCATTCGTTGTTTTATTGAGTCAAAACTTTGTATAAGACTGTGATATTTTTCTTGAATCTTTTGATCTGACCTTGCTTCTAAGTGACCATTGTTACAGAATCAGCTCTAGATCGACTAATGAAAAATACAAAGGCTGACCAGTTAACTAGAAGACACTCATGTTTCCAGCAAAGTTCCTTAAAGTCTGAGCCAAATTTTTGCACTTCATCGATGTGGTTAGTATTCATAGAGCTTGATTCCTCATTCGTATCTGACAAAGGAACCCATGTGTTTTAAAATAACGGTATTTTTCTCCCTGTTACAAGTTAATTAATAAGTGCATTAAAAGATGAAATGATTTTCTTCTGAGTAGAGGGTTAGGAAAATTTCCAACGATCCCATTATTCTACTCGAGAGGGAATGATCAGACAGAGGATTGGAAGCGAGGCTAGGATTTTCCTATGATGCCATTATTCGTCTACATCCTTTGATACGTTGAGAGGGAAGAACCGGGGATTAGGTGGCAAACACCATCAATACTCGCGTCTCATACCTTGATATGTATATGCATGATCTAAAAAGAAAAAGAAGAAAACATAATAATAAATAAGTCTGGGGGAGAGAAATAATACTAAAAAGTGTGAAAAATGGTGGTTCCTTGTCATGATATTGTGTGGGAAAGAATCTAGAAGGTTCTTGATATTAATTCACAGCGATGAAACTGGCGAGGAAGGCTTGATTGAACAATGTTGTGAGATAATGTATGTAGTCTAGGAAGCTGCGAATGTCTAAGGAGAAGTACATGGTGGTTAGATCAAAAAGCTGGTTAGGTAATATGTGGAGCACTAAGGAAAATGGTCATTGCAACGTTTCAAGAACGGGTGAGTTTCTATGTTTTCAAACCTCTTTCTCTGGTTTAGTTTTCTGTTTTTCTTGAGGGCAAGCAAAATGCTAAGTCTGGGAGAGTTGATATATCATGGTTTTTACCCTTTTTAGGCCATAATATAAGTCCGTTTTATATAGTCTTTCTACTATTTCGTAATGTTTTAGAGTCTTTTATAGGTTTTAGCACTTTTGGAGCATTATTGGAGACATTGGAGTTTTATGGAGCATTCTAGAGCAAAACTGAAGTCTGGTGACTAAGTACCCGATCAAAGCGTCAAGCATCGATCGATACCCCTAGGTATCGATCGACACCCATCGAGGAGGTTACAAGTCGCGACTTTTAATGAAGTTTGAAGAATTGCAGAACTTACCCATAAGACTTTAATATTTACAAGAAGATCCCAATTCGTGTTTAGACTATTTAATTAGGTTTTACAGCCACTTTCATGGCTATGCTTTGTTCAATGCTTTGTTTTATTCTGGTTTTGTGAGAGAGCTTTTGAAGGGAGACAAGTCTGAAACTCTGTTCGTCCGAGAGAAGATTTCAAACCCTCTTATTACTCTTTCTATTTTATTTGATGATTCATTCAAACATGTTTATTATTTTAATCTCCATGTCTGAGTAGATCCACTTTAGGTTTAGGGTTTTCTCATAAGGGTTTTCTCTGAATGATAGGTTGATTAGTTGTTAGGATTCACCATCTGAATTAGTTCTTCACCTTAGGTTGTGTTCAAAGCTAATTCTAGGTTGACGATTCTGGAATTTAGATCTTAGGATAATTGATTAGGCACGAGAGTGCGATTAATTACCTGATAGAACCTTAGGTGAGCAAAATAACTATTCGCAAAGAGATTTGGTTTAGTTGTTTTGTGAACAAATCAAACCTGATTTAAAAGCTGATTTAGACTTTAGGATTCGCAAAGAGATTTGGAATTCCTATGATTTAGATTTAGATAGTTTTCACAACGAGAGTTGGTTAATTATATCTTAGTGATTTGAGTTCAAGAACCGCGCTAAATCTGAATCCTGTTAGTTAGTTTACCTGCATTCATTGATTTCCTGAGAAAAACCCTGAACCTATATTTCCCCAATTGAATTTACAACAGTTTTAATTAAAGTATTGTCTTCAATATTATTGATTGCTTAGCGTAATTCTCTACTTCATAATCTATTGTGTGTTTCTGTGAGTCCTTGTGTTCGACCCCTACTATACTGCAACTACTGGTTAGTACTTTTAGGGTATTAATTTGAGCATATCACTTCCTCCTGGCAAAAATTTGATTGGTTCTAAATGGGTGTACAAGATTAAGTACAACGCCGATGGTACAGTTGAACGCCATAAGGCACGTCTTGTCGTAATGGGAAACAATCAAGTCAAAGGAGAAGACTTTGATGAAACATTTGCTCATGTTGTTAAGATGGCTACAGTACGTGGTCTTCTGGGTATTGTTGACGAAAAGGAATGGGAAGTGCATCAGATGGACGTCCACAATGCATTTCTTCATGGTGATCTTGAGGAGGAAGTCTACATGAAATTACCCCCCGTATTCACTCAATCTGATCCTACTAAGGTCTGTCGTTTGCGTAAATCTTTGTATGGGCTTCGTCAAGCTCCTCGCTGCTGGTTCGCTAAGCTCTCTAAAGCACTTTTGGAATTTGGTTTTGAGCAATCGTATTCTGACTACTCGCTCTTCACTTACTCACGAGGTAAAACAGAGGTTCGATTATTTGTTTATGTAGATGATTTGGTGATCGCTAGCAATGACCTTGACAAGTTGACAAAATTTAAAGCATATTTGGGAGAATGCTTTCATATGAAGGACTTGGGAAAACTTAAATATTTATTTGGAATTGAAGTAGCACTCTCAAATGAAGGTATATTCCTGTCTCAGCGCAAGTACATTCTTGACATTGTCGCTGATACAGGCCTCCTCGGTGCCAAACCAGCTTTCACACCGATTGAACAAAACCATAAGCTTGCCTTGGATGATGGTCCCCACCTCGCGGATCCTCTTCCGTATCGTAGGCTTGTGGGTCGCTTGGTTTACCTTTCTATAACTCTTCATGAGTTGTTCTACGCCATTCATTTGCTTTCTCAGTTTATGAAGGAGCCGCGGGAAGCTCACTGGGAGGCTGCTACACGGGTGGTACAGTTTCTCAAAGGCTGCCCTGGACAAGGAATCCTTCTTCGTGCTGACAGTGATCTTCAGATGTCCGTATATTGTGATGCGGATTGGGCATCATGTCATTTGACTCGTCGCTCCATCAGTGCCTATGTTGTATTGCTTGGTGGTTGTCCGATTTCCTGGAAAACGAAGAAACAAACTACGGTTAGTTATTCGTCTGCTGAAGCAGAATATAGGGCCATGGCTTTTGCTACTAAGAATATAGGGCCATGGCTTTCTATAACTGATGGAAGATCTTGGCATTCCCATCACTAAGCCTGCTCCGTTTTATTGTGACAGTCAAGCCGCTATCCACATTGCAGCTAATCTAGTATTTCATGAATGGACTAAACATATTGAACGAGATTGTCATTGCGTTCGTGATGCTGTGAATGATGGACTTATTTCTACCGTTCACGTTCGTACCAAAGATAAGACTGCTGACATTCTTACCAAGGCTCTTGGACGGCCTCAATTCGATGTATTGTTGCCCAAGTTAGGTGTCGGGATCTCCACACTCCAACTTGAGGGGGAGTATCAGGGAGTTGTGCTTCAGCAAATGCAGTCGGTGCATGTACAACAAATGCAGCAGGTGCATGTGCAGCAAATGCAGTAGGTGCATGTGCAGCAAATGCAGCGGATACAGGTGCAGAAGCATCATGAATTCGCAGTTCTAACAATATTATGAAGTTGGGCTAAACAATTAGTATTATACCTTATTATGACGGTTTGTATAGCTTGGCCGTCAAGTGCTTCTAGGGTTTGTGTCTTGTATATATCAATAACACAATATTCACAAGTCTTACTTATCTTTACAGAACTTGTGCAAACGGAAACCATAGATACGTCTAGTAGTGAAATGAGTAGATACAAATTTTATTTGTACATGAAGTTCATAGAGTCCGGATGAAGTCATCTAGTGAATTATGAGAAGAACCTTCAGGCAGAACAGAGGCTTTGAGTTTCTCTTTCAAACTGAGAGCTCTCATCTTTATCTCTTCTCCTTCTTCATCCACCATTAACCTCTTCACAGCTCTCTCGACTGCTCCTTTCTCTATCTTACCCTCCACTTGAACCCCAACTCTCCAGACACACTCCAAGTACCTTGCATTCACTTTTTGATCAGTAGTAAAAGGCCTACAGATCATCGGAACTCCTTCCCCCATGCTCTCCAGGGTAGAGTTCCATCCACAATGACTCCAAAACGCTCCAACCGCAGAATGTGCAAGCACTTGCTTCTGTGGGGCCCATTTCACAATGTAGCCTCGATCCGATATTTCCATCTTATCAAATAACTCCTCATTAGATAATTCAGAACCAAGTATGGACCCAGGTCGGATCACCCACAAGAAATGTTGGTTACTACTAACCAACCCCGAAGCCATTTCCAACACTTCTTTATTTTCCATCAAAGTAAAACTTCCCAAGCTTATGTATATCACTGAGCATGGCTTTTGTTTGTTCAGCCAATCTATGCAGCTCTCATTCTCTTCAAGTAAACTCGTAGGAGGAGCTGAATCCACCATGTGAAGAGGGCCTATTGGATATACCGGAATTTCGAGCTCTTGATGAAGCCACTCCAACGATAAAATCTCTAGACACCTCACTGTGTTGATTATCATAGAGGAAGCTGTCCCTTTATCACATGAAATCTTGAACACTTCCACTGAGATTTCTGCTGGTGCAAATGCTGAAGTTGGTAGGTCTTTGAATCTCAAGGGATGCAACTCTGGCACCAGCTCCTCGTCTCGCCCACATCCTTCTGTGTGGAAAACCAATAGTCAAAGGAAAATTATGGTCGCAATCATTTCAAACATATAATTTATGTGTTGGCATTCATCTACATGTTTAAATTTCAAATTTTTAAAAACTATTTTTTAGGCACAATTTTAAATAAAAACTATTTGTAAATTATAAACGCAAACTCATGTTTCTATTTGTGAATCTTGATGGTATTCATATCATACACATATACAATACTAGTAACGAAAAAGGATTCACATTTTATATAAAAAAAAATCAGTTTTTAATAGAATATGTTTTAAATGGTATATACAATAGCCAAAAAGTAGACAAAGTTTCTCTTTTAGTATGTGCAATTAGAGCAATCGAAAAAAATATTAAGAAAATTTCAACTAAACATATGACTTAAGGCCTAAATATTTTTAAATTTTTTTGATCATATTGAATATGTCCTTAATAATTTTATTAAAATGTCCTGCCTACCAGATATAGACAGATACCTTTGAGAGGAGCCAAGCCATCTTTTTCATAGAGCTTGCACATGGCAGTGCGACAAGCAACAGCCGTTGCATTTTGGGTACTGAAAATAACTTTGGGAAGGTTAAAATCTTTGGCTGCAGCTTCAACAAAGTACATGAACTCGTCATAGATGACACATGCGATCTCTTCTTCATAGATACCTTGTTGTTGCAGCAATAACTGCCCCAAACACTCTTTGAAGCTAACCTCACACTCTTTGTTGAGTTTAAGAAGAAACCAAACAGGCCCAAGATTCTTCAGATCCGAGGCTGGTAAACTCTCTGGGATGGTGATAAACTGAAAATCAGCAAAGTCTTTCGAAGGCTTCAAGTAATTGAACTTGGTCTGAGCAAGTGTAATGGAGAAACCCTTTAAGTGAAGGGCTCTCGCAAGTTGCATCATCGGAGATATGTGTCCTTGTGCTGGAGCTGGAATCAACACGACCCTCCTCCTCCTCTCTGGCTTTTCCTCCATTTCCGGATCTCTCTCTCTCTCTGTTTTTTTGTTTTGCTTTTTTGTTTTTTTTTCCCCTTTTGGTTTCCTTGCAGCCACAATAAAAAGACTTAAAATAAGTGACAAAATAAGTGACAATTGGCCAAATAACCAATTTTTAATAATTCATTAAAAAATAACCATAGATAAACATAAATTAAACAAGTAACAAATGAGTTGCTTTTCGGACGATTTTACCCTCCTCAGCACACGATATAGACAGTCTATAATATTTTGATATTGTTCTATTGACAACACACATTGTTACCCCATACATTTTGGTTTGTTCATTACTCACATCTTATCAATTGATTCAATTTTGTATAACCATAAAAAACACTGATTTGCTTTTATGGCGAACATGATTTGAAATTTTTAAAATTAACAAGATTTTTTTTGCATCCGTGAATAGTGTCACAAATAATGTAGCAAGTCTATTTTTATCGATAACATAACAAGTATAATTTTTTAATCAAAAACGTAGCAAATTTATCAATACCATGTGAGTCTATTTTTTATATATTAGTATGACATATTTTATTTTATTTTGCCGATGTGAATAGTGTCGCCATATCAAATCTAGTTTTGCCGATACTTTCTCGGAGGAATGGTCTTGACGCCCCAAAACCAGTTGCTCTGCTTCTCTGTATTTTATATCACTACAAAAAAGCATGTATTATACATCACTTAAATTGTATTACAAAAGTAAATGATATTGTTTTTGAATCATTTATTAGCAATTAATATAAAAAATGTAGTTTAACATCAGTTGATAACTGATTTTACAATTAGTTAATTTAACATCGATTCAATCCTAAATGATACAAATTTTTATTAATTTGGATCACTTTATGAGAAGTGAAAAAAAAATATGAATGCACATTATTTAGATAATCGATGCATATACAATTTTTTGTTAACATCATTTAAAAAATGATACAAATATTACATCAGTAAAAAAATGATGCTAATAATTTTTTAATTAATTAAAAATTTTTAATTACCTTTGATGTTTGTCCCACATCGAGAACTAAGGAAGGAAGTGAGAAGTTTTGTTTCTTATAAATAAGTATAATTTATCTACAGATTCTAAAAACCTATATTGACGTGTTATCCTAGTTAAAAATAAATAAATTATTTATGAAATAATTTATAATATAATATTAAAATAATTTATAAAAGTTAGTACTAATTTTAAATTACTATACATATTTTAAAGTTGATAATTATAATATAATATTACCATCATTTATATTAATTGATTCAAATCGTTAACATCATTTTTTGCAACCGACACAAATTAACATTGATTACAATAATCGATGCAAATATTTACATCAATTGCTTACATTGATGCAAATATTTATATCAATTGCTTAAACTGATGTAATTTATTTTCACAACTGATGTAAATATTTGCATCACCATTTTCAGAGTCACTTATTTAAGTGATGTAATTTTTTTTACATCATTTATAACTAATGCAAATCTGTAAAATAAATGATGTCAAACATATTTTTTTTTTGTAGTGTATTACTCCTTTCGCTCTCTCTCATCATCTTTAATGTTCTACGAAGAAATCGAAGGAGAGATCGTAGGTAAAACATGCGCAAGTCAGTACAGACAGTCTATGTGTTCTATATAGACTGATGTTTTTTTACTACATAACAAATCAGGGTTTGAATAATTTTTACATTGAAAATTACAAATATTTACATTGATTATAATAACAAGTTTGTAAAATAGTATAGAATTGATAAGTATATTAGACTGAGGGAGAGGAATACAATATATGGAGGAAAATGAATAGATGAGATATTTTACTAATTGCCAACAACTTTAAGCAAAACAGGCTTATGAATTACAAAATTTATCAACAGTTTTAAGCAAAACAGACTTATGAATTGCAAAATAGTTGATTTGATCTCAAATCACAAATGGAACATCATTTGATATAGACTTTTATACGGGTTGTCAAAATTTTTTTATAAGAATGCATTTTCTTTTTATGTGGCTTTGCAATTGAAACAAGAGAAATAGACAACCCCCATCGATGTACGGAAAAATCCACCTGATACAAAATTTGGATCTGATGCACTGAAACTAATCAGTAAATGGTTTTCGTTACAAAAATAGACGTTCTATACACATATAGAAATTAGCAGATAGAATAAAGCAAAATTGCATTTGAAACAAGAGAAACGAAAAACCTTTGTAAACGATGTTCATCCATATATATAGACTTTCCATACAAAGTAAAAAAAATAGTATAAAAACATTTGTACACTTTGTTCATCCATATATTAAACCATCATTTACAACGTGTCAATAAATTCTTATCCAACTACGAAATAGATTTTCTATACACAAAATCCTCAAAATCCACAAAATTAGGTTCAGTGGCGTGACAGCCCAAAGGCTTATCACCGCCGGCGTTCTATACACGAAAATAGACTTTCTATATACAAAATCCCCAAAATTCAAAAAATCCCAAAAATCACAAAATTCAGTAAATGGTTTTCCTTAAAAAAAATAGACGTTCTATACACATATAAAAATTAGCAAATAGAAAATAACAAAATTGCATTTGAGACAAGAAAAAATGACAAATCTTTGTGCACTTTGCTTATCCATATATATTAACCTTCCATACCAGGTCAGAAAAAATAGTACAAAAACCTTTGTACACTTTCCTCATCTAGATATTAAACCATCATTTAAAACGTATCCATACATTCTTCTCCAACTACGATATAGACTTTCTATACACAAAACCCCCATAAATCAAAGAATCCACAAAATTTGGTTCACAAAATACAAAATAGACGTTCTATATACAAAAATAGACTTTCTATACGCAAAATTTACAAAATCCCCAAAATTGACATGTTCGAGTTTTGCGGTGAAGCGTAGTTGGATTGGATGTTGGCAACGGTGATATATCATTGTTTTTACCCATTTTTAGCCATGATATAAGTCCTTATTATAGAGTCTTTCTAGTATTTTGGAGTCTTTTGGAGTCTTTACAAGGTTTAGGTGACTTTGGGAGAAAATGAGCCGTTTTGGGTGAAAATGAGCATATGGAGATGCAGAGTCATGCAGAGCCGTTTTGGCATTTGTTGAAGAACTTCCCACCGATGGATTGAGCTCAACTTTGGAAACAAGACATATCGATGGATTAGCTTTCATTTGGAAGTGGTTTGAGGTCATTTCAACGGTGCGATCAAACGTTATACCAGTTTTCGTGAAGACATCCCAGTCTGGCGAGCAGAAGAGTCGACACAGAGAATGTGTATCGATCGATACCATATTGATCGATACTGCTCGGGAGAAGAAGGAAACATGACTTTTTACAAGTTTTAAGTTTGCATTTTGGTCCAGAAGACTTTAATAACTACTAGAAGCCCTAAAAACGTGTTTTAGTTTTATAACTAGGTTTTTCAGCCACTTTGTTGGCTATGCTTTAGTTTACTTTGTTCTGATTTGTGTGGAATTGGTGAAGGAGACAAGTCAGAACTCTGTTCGCCTGAGAGAAGATTTCGAACCCTCTTGTTACCCTTTTCTTATTGTTTAAATTAATGATCTATTCAGTTATGTTGATTTTTTCATTCTCCATGTCTGAGTAGATCCATCTTAGGTTTAAGGTTTTCTCATAGGGATTTCTCTGATTGCTGGTAATTGATTAGTTAGGATTCACCATCTGAATTAGTTCTTCACCATATGTTGTTCCCAAAGCTAATTCTAGGTTGACGAATCTGGAACTTAGATCTTAGGTTAATCGATTAGGCACGACAGTGCAATTGAGAAACCTGATAGAACTTAGGGTGAGCAAAATAACTATTCGCAAAGAGATTTAGTTTAGTTGTTTTGTGAACAAATCAAACTTGAACTAAAACCTGGTTTAGACTTTAGGATTCGCAAAGAGATTTGGAATTCTAGGATTTAGACTTAGATAATTCTCGCAACGAGAGTTGGTTAATTATATTTTAGTGATTTGAGTTTAAGAACCGTGCATAACTTGAACCCTGATTAGTTAGTTTATCTGCATTCATTGATTTCATGAGAAATACCCTGAACCTATCTTTCTTCCATCGAATTACAACTTGTTTAATTTACGTATTTGCTTTCAATTCAATTGATCACTTTGCTTAATTGTCACCTATACAATCTATTGTGTGTTTCATTGAGTCTCTTTGGATTCGATTTCTAAGTATTACAATCGACAAAGCTTTAGTACTTTTAGGGTATGAATTTGAGCTTATCAAATTTGGCTCCATTGCCGGGGACTCAATTCGCTATTAGATTTTAGTTTGAGAATTTCGACTAAGTTCGAGCAGTATCGATCGACACCCTAGTGGTATCAGTCAATACCTGTCGTGAAATTTTGTTTTTTTTTGTTATGTACGTGCCTTGTCTAGTGTGTTTATGGTGTATGCCCACTCGCGAAACCAGGAGAAACAAGAGCACTCAGCTAGTTGATCTTTCCAATAAGGAACTAGCAAATTTGGAACGTGTAAACAGGAAAGCAAAGAAGCCAGCAGAGATGAACAATCTAGTGGTATTGATTCGTGATGATGATGGAGCTTTGAGAGACCAAGAGGGTCAATTGTGCAATGAGAGAGGGCAGCGACTTGATGAAGCTGGAAACATCATTGTCCCTGCAGTTGTTATTAATGTTGAGAATGTTGTAGTTGATCGTGGGAGGACACTTGGTGAGTACAACAGACCTGATCAGTTCTATTCCAATCAAGCTGCGATTCACATTCTAACTTTTCAGAGGAATGACTTTGAGCTGACACATGCGTACTACGCTCTTGTGAGTCAGCATCCTTTCCATGGTCTATCTCATGAACACCCCATGGATCATATCGAGAGGTTCGAGGATTTGGTCACTGGTATGAAGTACAATGGAATGCCCAATGAGTTCCTCTTCTGCAAGCTTTTCCCATACTTTCTTAGCTTATTGGATGAAGCAGTTGTCTCCTGATGCAGCTTATTGGCTGAATCAGTTGTCTCCTGGTTCGCTGACTACATGGGAGGAGACGAAGAATGCGTTCCTGAATAATTTATATGATGATGCGAGATCCGAAGAGCTCAGGAACAAGATTTCTCAGTTTTCTCAGGGTCCGACAGAGGCACTCAAGGCTGGTTGGATTCGTTTCAGGTCATATCAGAGAGATTTTCCGCACCATGGGTTCACTCAGGTTCAGTTGTTGGGTACTTTCTACAGAGGGATTGGTTGGAGGTACCAGATGTCCTTAGATGCTGTGAGTAATAGGAACTTGAACACCAGGTATCCTGACGATACTTATGTGCTTATTGAGAACTTGGCATCTAGTAATAGTACCAAGAATGCAGACGTTGAGCGAATGAAGCAGTATGGAGGTATGGATGGATCACAGATTGCTGAGGTGAACGCTAAGTTAGATTCGGTGCACAATCTGTTGATGGGAAAGACCCAAAAAGCGGTCTATTTTGCTGCTGAAGATGAAGTGGAGGATGTTAACTATATTGGTGGAGCTGGTTTTGGGTCGAATCAGTTTGCCCATAAACCATTCCAGAGCAATGGCTATACCAGGAACTATGGGAGTTCGTCTTATCAACCTCTGCCTGCTAAAACTCCAGAGAGCAAGATTGAGTCTATGCTTGAACAGCTGGTTCAAGGACAGCAACAGATAACAATGGATTTCAATGGTAAGATGGATGCTATGTACACAGATCTGAGTGGAAAGATCGAGGCTCTCAGTATTCATCAGAAGATGCTAGAAACTCTGATAGCTCAGACTGCAACAACTGTCAAGGGGAAGTGATATGCTCAAATTAATACCCTAAAAAGTAGTAAAGCAGTTGCTGCAGTATATATATGGGTCGAACACAATGACTCCAGAAATCACACAATAGATTAATTAGATTCGAATTAAGCTAAATCAAAAGATGTAATTGAAAACAGTGCGTAAATTAAACAAGTTGTAATTCAATTGGAGAAAGATAGATTCAGAGTTTTTCTTAGGAAATTAATGAATGCAAGTAAACTAACTAACATGATTAAGATTTAGCGCGGTTCTTGAACTCAAATCACTAAAGTATAGCTAACCAACTCTCGTTGCGAAAACTATCTAAATCTAAATCCCAGGAATTCCAAATCTCTTTGCGAATCCTAAGGTCTAAATCAGCTTTTAGATCATGTTTGATTTGTTCACAAAAAAACTAAACCAAATCTCTTTGCGAATGGTTATTTTGCTCACCTTAGGTTATATCAGGTAATTAATCGCACTCTCGCGCCAAATAAATTATCCTAAGATCTAAATTCTATGTAGCTAATCTAGAACAATCTTTGAACACAACCTAAAGCGAAGAAATAATTCAGATAGTAAATCCTAATTTACTAATCAACCTAGCATTCAGAGAAAACCCTTATGAGAACCATGAACCTAAAGTGGATCTACTCAGACATGGAGAATAAAAAAAACATGATTGAATAGATCATTATAGAAATCAATAAAACACATGAGTTCAGAGTTGTCTCTCCAAAAACCAAAGTAGAATCAAGAATAATGAAAAGCCCCCCCCCCCCCCCATCAAAGTCGCTGAAAAACCTAATTATAATGCTAAAACACGTTCTGGGGCTTATTGTAATTAATAAAGTCTTCTGGACCAAATTGCAATTCCTCAATTCTTCATTTAAGTCGTGACTCGTGTCTGCTGCAGTGGGTATCGATCGATACTAGGCAGTATCGATCGATAACCGAAGCTTCAAATCGGGTATTCAGCTACACGAACGTCTGCTTTGCTCCAAAATGCTCCAGAAAGCTCCATTATCTCCAATTATGCTCCAAACGTGCTAAAACATGTAAAAGACTCTAAAACATACATAATAGTATAACGACTCGATAAAACGGACTTATATCATGGCTTAAACGGGGTAAAAACCATGATATATCAGGAAGATGGTTCATTCACAGAATGAATACGTCAATGTAATCACCTTAAGAAGTGCTTAAGAGGTCATTGCAGTGGTAGAAAAGGGTTTGAATGCAGAAAAATTCGCAGAGATTGAAGGTGATTTGGAGCCTGATTCGGCTGTCTCGATCGATACCCACCCTATATCGACCGACACCACTTAGTGTATCGATAGTGTATCGATCGATACCCACCCTGTATCGATCGACACCAATCTGCAGAAGCTACACAGAAACCCAGTATCGATCGATACTCTCCTGGTGTCGGTCGACACCCCTCGCAGACTGAGCCATAAATTGAGAAGAAGCCGGAGATGACTGAGGAACGTGTTTACAAGCCTAAAGTGCCATATCCTAGACCACCTAGACATCTCATGAATCCCATCACTGCAGAGAAATTGCTCCATTTTGAGAAGATGGTGAGGAGAATTCCCCATACTATGTCTTTTGAAGAAGCTTTTGAGAATCGCCCTTTGGATTGTTACTTCTGAGATTGCAGAGAATCTCCAGAAGAGATCGAGGCACTCTTCATCAAAGCAAGAAGCACAACACCACCAATTAAGCAATTAACCAAGAGGGAAGATCCATGAAAATTTTCAGTTCCATGCTCTATCTCTGGAGTTGAATTCAAGGAATCTCTCATTGATACATGGTCTAGCGTCAATGTCATATCAAAGGCACTTGCAGAGAAGTTAAAAATTGGTGATATTAGATCTACTCAGATGACTCTCGCTTTCGCGAAATCTTCGACCTGAGTTCCATACGGTACAATCCCTGATTTGCTGGTTAAAGTAGGAGGTTGTCTGGTTCCTGCTGATTTTCAGGTAGTGGAGATGAGTGCTAGATCTAGTACGCATTTGATTCTTGGAAGACCATTCATGGCTACGGTTGGTGCAGTTATAGACACGCCCAATAAGAGGATCTCGTTCTCATACATTGACGAACGGGTCTCCTACAAAGCCATTCCTTCTAGAAGAGCCCCCAAACATATCTCATGCATCACTATTGTCACATGAGAGACGTTGATGGTTGATCTTTTGGACGAGCCTTATGAAGAGCCAACTGTCATGGACGTTTTAGATTGTCCTTCTATCATCACCAAGAGAGGCATCAAGACGGCTAAGACAAAGAAGGAAGTGAAAAACAAAAGAGTAGAGAGTGCTACCCATGTGACATTAATCACTCAGAAGTGTGATGGAGATTCGATTGAATATAAGGTGAAGTGCAAAGGAACCTCAAAACCATTCTCTAAGGCTAGAATTATTCTTACTCCGGAGCTGAAAGAGAAAGGAAAAGAGGCTGTGGAGAGCATGTTGAGCAGAACTCTGAAGCTGATGTCAAGTTGTGGAGCTTGTTTTGGTGCAAGCTCTCATTCTTATCTTGACTGATCGTCCGTAAAGTCAAGCTCGTGACGTAAAATAAGCGCTTGGTGGGAGGCAACCCACTGGTAAGTCTGTATATAAGTCTTTTTCTTTTTATTTTTCGTTTTTGTGTCTTGTGTCTTTAGTGAATCAGGTTCGACGAGGAGAAACAGAACTTCCATCGCCAAATCGCCTTGGTATCGATTGATACCCTGATAGTATCGGTCGATACCCAACGCGCAGGTAACTTCTCTGATTTTCACGACTACACTCAGTTCTTTTGGTTTTTTTTACCGACTCTAGACTAGATAACACTGGGGACAGTGTTATTTAAGTCTGTGGGAGGTAGTTGCTGACATTGTTTTTGTTTTTCTTATAGTCAATCGTTTTTGAGTCAAAAGTCATTTTATCGAGTAAAAATTTGTTGGAGATGATCATCTTTTTCTTGAATCTATTGTTCTGACTCTACTTCTAAGTGAACATTGTTACAGAATCAGTTATAGATCGGACTAATGAAAATCAAAAGGTTGACCAGTTAACTAGAAAACACCCATATTTCCAGCAGAGTCCATTGAAGCCTGAGCCAAATTTTTGCACTTCATCGATGTGGTTGATGTCCATAGAGCTTGATTCCTCATTCATATCTGACAAAGGAACCCATGTGTTTAGAGTAATGGTATCTCTCTCCCCTGTTACAAGTTAATAAATAAGAGCATAAAAATATGAAATGATTTTCTTCTGAGTAGAGGGTTAGAAAAAGTTCCAGCGATCCCATTATTCTACTTGTGAAGGAATGATCACGCAAAGGTTGAAAGCGAGGTTAGAAAAATTTCTCGTGATACCACTATTCGCCTACACCTTTGATACATAGAGATGGAAGAACCGGGGATTCGGTGGCAAACACCATCAATGCTCGTGTTTCAGACCTTAATGTGTATATGCAGATCTAAAAAAAGAAAGAAAGAACATGATGAGAAACAAGTCTGTGGGAGAGAAAACAATACCAAAAAATGTGAAAAATGGATGGTTCCTTGTCATGATATTGTATGGGAAAGAATCTAGAAGGTTCTTGGCATTGATCACAACGATTAAACTGGCGATGAGGGCTTTATTGGACGATGCTGTGAAATAATGTGTGTATTCTGGGAAGCTGCGAATGTCTATGGAGAAGTACATGGTGGTTAGATTTGGAACTGGTCACTTGATATGTGAAGCACTAAGGAAAAGGGTCATTGCAGTGTTTTAAGAACAGGTGAGTCTCCGTGTTTTTCAAACCTTTTCTCTTGTTTAGCTTTCTGTTTGCTTGAGGGCAAGCAAAGGCTAAGTCTGGGGGAGTTGATATATCATGGTATTTACCCCTTTTTAGCCATGATATAAGTCCTTTTTATAGAGTCTTTCTAGTATTTTGGAGTCTTTTGGAGTCTTTACAAGTTTTAAGTTTGCACTTTGGTCCAGAAGACTTTAATAACTACTAGAAGCCCCAAAAACGTGTTTTAGCTTTATAACTAGTTTTTTCAGCCACTTTGTTGGCTATGCTTTAATTTACTTTGGTTTGGAGAGAGAGCTTGGTGAGGAAGACAAGTCAGAACTCTGTTCGCCTGGGAGAAGATTTTGAACCCTCTTGTTACCCTTTTCTTATTGTTTAAATTAATGATCTATTCAGTTGTTGATTGTTTCATTCTCCATGTCTGAGTAGATCCATCTTAGGTTTAGGGTTTTCTCATAGGGATTTCTCTGATTGCTGGTAATTGATTAGTTAGGATTCACCATCTGAATTAGTTCTTCATCATAGGTTGTTCCCAAAGCTAATTCTAGGTTGACGAATCTGGAACTTAGATCTTAGGTTAATCGATTAGGCACGACAGTGCAATTTAGAAACCTGATAGAACTTAGGGTGAGCAAAATAACTATTCGCAAAGAGATTTGGTTTAGTTGTTTTGTGAACAAATCAAACTTTAACTAAAAGCTGGTTTAGACTTTAGGATTCGCAAAGAGATTTAGAATTCTAGGATTTAGACTTAGATAATTCTCGCAACGAGAGTTGGTTAATTATACTTTAGTGATTTGAGTTCAAGAACCATGCATAACCTGAACCCTGATTAGTTAGTTTATCTGCATTCATTGATTTCCTGAGAAATACCCTGAACCTATCTTTCTTCCATCGAATTACAACTTGTTTAATTTACGTATTTGCTTTCAATTCCATTGATCACTTAGCTTAATTTTCACCTATATAATCCATTGTGTGTTTCCTTGAGTCTCTCTGGATTCGATCCCTAAGTATTACAATCGACAAAGCTTTAGTACTTTTAGGGTATTAATTTGAGCTTATCAAACGGCGAACGGGCTTTTGATGTGGGCAACAGCGATCAGGCTTCTGATTGCAAGGGATGACTTACGTTCAGTGGCGAGGCGGTGGTTGAGGGACTTGGCGATGGCGGAACCAATACTCGATTATCCAACCACGGGACTGCAATTACTGTGTTCTGCTTCTTCTTCTTCTTCGTCTTCGCTTGCGAGGATGGTGATACTTGCAGTCTGGGAAACCGGAATCTCGATGCTTCCGTTCCATATTCTAACACCTCTTTGTGCTCTGTATAACTTATGAGTCTCTACTATCACTGCAACATCAAGGCCGAAACAGACAAGCTTCTCAACTAGTTTTAACACACAAAAACCCAATGTTTAAATACCATTTAGTTACTTCAACAAAGCCATGGAATTAATAAAAAACTAAAATCGAATTAACAAAAACCTAAAACCTACAATCCAATTAACGAAAGCCAAATAGACAGTCTATGTGAAGCTAACAAAACCAATTTCACAATTATTGAGCAGACCTTCTCTAAGTTTATCCCAATCAATAACAAAAAACTAAAACATACAATCGAATTCACGAAAGGCAAATAGAGAACCTCCACCATGAAAGCCAAATAGACAATCTATGTTAAGAGGATGATCGAAGCTGATGCCACTTTGGACCGTGTTTCTATAAAATACATATCAGCTAATAGAGAAGAGATAAGATCACAAGGGATTGCTCATCAATCAAATGGTGAAAGTGAACAAAAAATATGATTGGCTCGCCATAAATGAAAAACAAATTTATCTAAAGTAGCGGGAATATGTTTCTAAAAAAACATTTATCTAAAATACATATCAGCTATTAACCTTTCAGAATCGCCATCCAAAACAAGAAGCTTTTTCACCAGGACCTCCACCTTCTCATGGTAAAGCAACATCAACTTCTTCTTCTAAGAAGACAGTACATCAAACTAGAATGAGTTCACCATGGTCATCTTCCAAATTCCTGGTTTAATAAATGAAAAGAGAAAATGTGGCAGCTATCTTTTGGTTCATATGATAAAGAACATAGTATGGGAACAAAAGTCCAAGATTTACTTGTAATTCGGTTGCGTGATACAAGTTTGTCCCTTTCAGCTCAAGGATCTCATCATCGAAAAACCAAAGAGGATTGCCAAATCGAGTGGGAAGCATATCAAGATACCTATCACATCATGAACTTACGCTTATTTTATAATGGATTGAGCTAAATCTCTTATAAGAGATACAAACTTATGGCTTCCAAGAAGAATTTTTACGAAGACGCTCCAAAGAGAGGAACAAAATCATCAGAAACCGGTCATCTATGTTGGGGTTGGAAAAGATTAACGACCGAAAACGACTAAGTATGGAGATTACGATCATGAGCCAAGCCGATCCAAGAAGAGAAGTTGCATCGGCAGACCCGAGCAAAGTCAAGAAGAGAAGACAGTACATCTATACTAATTCCCTTTCAACTAGTGCGGTGAGCGTGGACTCATACCCCGTATGCCTAAGGCATGCGGCGTATGCCCGCTTGGGGCGCGGGTGGGGATAGGAGCCAGAGGATTTGCGAACCGCCTAAGTCCGTATGGTCGCCAGCGTTGGGGCGTCGCTGCCTCGGCTTCCTTTATTTCACCACCTCAATGAAATAAAGGAAGCCGAGGACACGCTTGGCGCCAAGCATATTTTCCTCCGCGAAAAAATGGTTGCGAGAATTGATTGGCGAGCAGAGATTATACAATACATTGAGGGGGGTGAGGCTCCTTCCAGCAAGTGGGAAGACCGTAAACTCATAACCATAGCTTCAATATATTGTATAATCAGTTCTCGCCTCTATAAACGAAGCGTGAATTGCCCCTACCTGGTGTGTGTCCACGGACTCGAAGCTTTCACGATTATGCTAGAAGTTCACGGGGGCTCGTGTGGCAGTCATTCAGGGGAAAGGGCATTAGCCATCAGAATCAAGAGGCAAGAGTAATTTTGGCCCACCTTCGTCGCTGATTGCGAAGAACACTCTAAAGCATGCGACAAATACCAACGGCATGCTCCCACTTTACATCAGCCTACTCAAAATTTGTCTTCCATCTCATCTCCATACCCCTTTATGAGATGGTATATGGACATAATAGGACCTATGGTAACCTCAGGAAAAAGGAGGTGTCGCTTCCTGCTCGTCCTTACTGACTACTTCACCAAATGGATATAAGCAGGGGCCTTCCAACAGGTTAAGGCAAAACACGTGGAAGAATTCGTATGGCAAAATGTAGTTTGCCGGCATGGAATCCCGTATGAAATTGTAACCGATAACGGTTCACAGTTCATTTCAAATCGGTTCCTCGAATTCTGTGATGATCACAGAATCATGTTGACAACTTCGACTCCGCGTTACCCTCATGGCAACGGGCAGGCCGAGGCAGCAAACAAACTGATATTGACTAATCTAAAAAAATGATTGGACGCAAAAAAGGAAAAATGGTCTGACGAACTCCCAGGAGTGTTATGGGCCTGTCAGACCTCACCTCGTAAAGCAACCTTAGAAACACCATTCTCCTTGGCTTATGGGATTGATGCCATATTCCCTGCCGAGTTCGCAATCCCCCAGCTTGAGGGTAGATGTGTGTCCCATAAATGAGGACCTAATTAACGAAATGCTTCTCGACCAGCTCGATGTTATCGACGAGCGTCGAGATTGAGCACACGTTAATCTTCAAAATTATCAACACGCAGCAGCGCTTTATTATAATTACGAGGTCAAACAACGAAGATTTTAAGTTGGCGAGCTCGTCCTACGAAAAGTATATGAAAATACTACGAAAAGGAATGCTGGAAAACTGGGCACCAACTGGGAAGGTCCATACCGGATCTCCGAAGTAGTAAAAAATGGCGTGTACAAGCTCGTCAGGGTGCACAACAACACACCTGAAAGGAACTCATGGAATGCCACGAACTTGAAGAAATACTACCATTAAAACGAAAGACACTTGTAAAATCGAACTACGAAAGGCTTGATCCCTCCTCAGGGTACGTAGGCAACCTCACAAGGGTACATCTATTAAAATAAATAAAAAATCTTCTCTTAAGCCTGCTAAAAGCAGCCCAAAGTTTCTCAACTTCTATCTACAAGCTAAAGCTTTACTCCATAAACGAACATCCTTACGAGCTAGAGCATGCCACCATGACTCGACTTTGCGTCTAAATTGCAAGGTCGCAACCTTTCTAGTCTCTGAATGACAACAACCTTTACGTCTAAACTGTTTAGGTTATATGCCCGCCTCTAAACGGCTTTGACCCTGTGTCTTAAAATTGTCTGGTCAACTCCCGAGGTCTCTAAACGACATGGGAACAAGGTCTCTGAACGGCCTGGAACTTTGGTTGAAAGACTGCCTTTGATCCATTGAAAAGTGTCAGCCTCTAAATGGTGGAAATGATAAATAATTCTAAAGACGAAAGATTTTTAAAGATAAAAGTGAATAAAATTAAGCCTCCATGAAAGGAGCATGAGTTCAACCTAAAACTAAGGGGCCCCATCGGGCATAGTAAGTTCAACAACAATCGGAAATGGGTTTAAAGGCCTCCCCAGGCACTGAGTTCAAAACATAATCCAAAATGAGATAAAGAGAAGGGAAATATCACTAGCTGGTAGGCTCAGCCGGCTTGCTCGCTGAGACAGGCTGGTGCGGGGGCAACGGGAAGTCCCTCCTAAGCTCATGATAACCAAGGTCCAGTCGGTCACTTAGTGTTTGCACGCTCGACCCAGCAGGTAAAGTAACCGAATCCTCGGATACCTGTGGAAGATCGAGTTTGCCCAAGGAAAGATCGGATACCAAGACAATGGCGAGTTTCGCATCCAATCTCAGCTTCCCAGCCTCGATATTCTTCTTCTCAGCCTCGAAGTCGTTGATGGTCTGATTAATAATGTCGTCAAGAAGAATGATGTTGTACTTGCACTCCATGATCTGGGTCTCGGTGTCAACCTCAACCTTCTTCTTCTTGAATTTCTCCTTTATCCTCATCAGGATGGCTTGGTATTGCTTGGACATCTCCTTCCTCGCAGCCTTCTCTGCCTTCTTCACCATCTCCTTTTGCTTCTTGACAAGCTTCCTCGAGTCCTCCTTGACTTTCTCAACCTGGACCCTGAGGCCGACGATACTCTCGCTGGCAGAGCGTAGGCCATACTCAGCAGTTCCAGAACGACCCTCGGCAACTCGGAGGTTCACCCTCAAATTTTCATTGGATTTTTCCAGTAGGGAAATCTGACCTTGGAGGGTGTCTGAGCGAGCCTGAGCTTCCCGAGCAGAGCCTTCCCATTTCTTGGCCAAATCGGCTTGGTCTATGACTTGGCTCTCCACGAGGGCGATGTTAGCCATCTTCTCCTCACTCCGAGCAAGCCTCGCCACTAGCTCGTCGCGTTCAGTGACTAGGTCGGTAATAGTCTTAGCCACCCTCTCGACCTCCTCAGGATGGGTGATGGAGCGGAGATTCTGTTCGAACGAGTTAACCAGCTCATTCGCAGCAGAAATAGCCTAAAAAGAAATTCAAAAACTCAGCAAGGAAATCAAAAAGAAAAAAAGTAAAAAAAAGGGCCCATCGCGCTCGCAAACTTGGTGTAACTCTCAGGTTTCTTCATATTTCTAAGGGATGGCAAGAAGCAGGAAGAAGGCCTAACGCGTCTGAAGAGATTTTCAAGCTGAGAGATGTTCTCGATAATCGCGTCATGTCCATCAAAGTCGAACCTGAAAGCGTTCGGAGAGCTGCTTCCACCACCCTGCGAGCGAGGTGCCACCTGCCTCCTCGCTATTTCCTCACCCTCAAATCCATCACCGCGAGATCGCTTAAGGCGAGATTGGTGCTCGGCAGAATGGCTAGGCTCCTTTGAGGACATCCTGGAGATTGACCTTTGGGATCTCCCAGCTCGCGCATCATGCTGAGCGACCTCAGTCTCATAATCCATAGGAAGGTTGCCACCATCACCGCGGTCAGCATCAGATTCACGATGGTCATCTTTTTTGGATTCCTCGCGACGTGAGGTATCAGCATGGGCAGATTTACCAAGGGACTACTTGACCTTCTTTTTAAGGGCACCAACTGGCGTCGGAACGGGACGCAGTCGCATCCTCTCGCTGTACGAAAGACTCTCTGGTTTCCTAGGAGGGACCATCTTGTTGGATTTGGTGGATCTGTCTTCAGGAACCAGGTTATCCAGAGAAACGGCAAGAGCAGTATCTTGCACTTGGGATTTGACCGGAGGACCAACCACAACGAGAGCTAAGTTCTTGGCAACAACTTTAAGTTTCGGAATGAGGGATGGAACTGGAATCGAAGCTTGAGCTTGAGTTGTGGGAGACGGAGGACCTGCAAAACCAGGTGATGTCAATTAAAAAGGGAAAAAGCCTATAATCCCTCAAAAAATATAATAAAAGAAAAATATAAGAAAAAGGGGATACGAACTTGCGAGTCGGAGAGCAGCCGCAACGGACAGCCTGGGAGTTGGACGATCGCGAGCCTGCATAATCCTGGAAAGAGTAAACTGCTTCTCTAATAAGGTTGATGAGCTGTTGAACCTCAGCCGTCACAATCCTCGAGGAACCAGTAGACTCTGCAAAAGGAAAGCTAAATCAGAACAAAAGAAAAAGCGATTAAGGAATTCCTAAAACAACACACGAGCCGGCTTCCTAGGGTTAATGCTAACCGGTAATTTGAGCCCAGGAACGCCGAAGTATCGACTCGCCTTCAATAGACTTCCTGAAGATTCTGAAATAAAACCATTGCTCCCACCATTTGTCTTCCCTTGCATTAAATCTGAAAACAGACCGATTAACCTTCGCCGGAAAAAATAATAGGTCCCGCGAAGATTCGAGTTTGCTTTGACATTGAAGAGCTGGCGGAAGTCCTCGGTGTTAAACAAAACCCCGGTTTCCTTAGAGCGCACCCAGAGTGCGACTAGGTTTCCCATCTCGCTGGGCATGAACTGGGGAAGGGCGAGCCCGAGGTCACCGAAAATGTCAGAGATGGCCGCCAGGATAGAAAAGGTGAGGCGGCACTTCAAGAAAAACACGGCATAGCCACAGGCGTAATCCTTCCAAGGATTTTCCGAAGAATCATCATACGGTGGAATGAGGAAATCACATAAATCGAGTCCGCACAAGGAGGAAATATTCTTGAGCTCCACAGGCGAGATCGTGCTCCCCGAGTGAGGCCCAAACCGATCAGCGAGGGCGAGTGAAGCACTCGGTTGAGAAGGGGAGGCCATAGTAGAAAAGCAAAAGAAATCGAGGATGAAAGGAGTGAGTTTGTTGGAAATAATGGGGGAAGAACTTTTCGCAGAGGAAAACAAGCGGTGAAGGATAAAACGTAAATATTACTTGAATAAAGACAACTCGATTAAAAATAAAAAAGAGTAAAGAGGACATCATTACCTTGGGGAGTGGGAAGTTGAGACGACGTGGGAAGCTGAAGCAGCGTGAACCGTTCATTTATACAAACCGCCCATTCGCCCACTCGCCCTGTCACTTCCCTTAGATATCGCACATTTAATACAAGATCCCTGCAATCTCGGCATTGAGCAAACGAAGGACCAATCAAGGACCGAGATTGCATTAACTAAGAGACCAATCCGGACCCGAGATTGCAGCATCGCATCCTCAATGATAAGTCAATAAGGCAGCTGGGGGGAAACTATTGGGCCAAGATTCCGCACTCAAGGCCCAGCCCGAGTAAACAGGCTCGACAAGGAAGGCTCTGCCCACGATGAGGTCTCATGAGACTGTTTACAAGCTTTTGTAGGCGAGGTCGTAAGGTTGAGCAAGTCAACGAACTAAAAAGAGCCGAGCACGAAGGAAAGGAGTGAGGTCGTTGGGGTCGTTGGGAGCAGGAGCGTGCATTTTACCAAGTCAAACGTGCTAACTTGAGATCCTAGAATCAATCTCAGCTTTAAAGATATAGATTATAGATTTAATTCTGTATTTAATGTAAATAATTAAGACTAGGCAATTACGTTTTCAGCTAGTATAAGTTTGAAACACTAGCCATACTGTAAAAGGACCGAATTCTTGGCGAACAGAATAATATACAAATTTTCTCTCAAATTCCTCTAAGTTTTTCTAAGTACATTCAACCTAACGCAAGCTGAGAATTGAGGTTTTCAGATTCAGCTCTCACAGATACCGATTAGGGTTCTTCGTTATATCCTTGTTGTTAATGCGTTGCTTGACTAACCATCTTAGCAATTGATATTAGGCATTTTAGAGCCACAAGAGTGCTGAATCTAATCTTTTGACCTAAGGTAGACGAGCAAAACCATCACAAGATTTCGGAAGTATACTTGTGGAGGAGTTGTGGGCGTAAATGACCTTTGAAAGTATCATTCACTTCTTGCTCGGGCGGAGACGAAAGCTACCGTCCGAGTACTGAAGTGAGTAGGTCTGTAGGATTATGGGAGTAGACTACACACAGCGTACGTGTTCTAAGTTCAAGAAACCAAAGACGATAAAAAGTTTCTTTAGAAATCCTAGCGAATTCTCGGTGAAAATCGGCCATGAACCCTAAAGAATTTCCGATTGCCCAACTCTTCGTCAATTGATTTACAACCTCGAAATAATTATTTGTTGCTACTGTTCAATTAGATTAGATTTATTTTTTGGTTAGTTTAGCTTAGTTTAGTCTCGTTGGCTTTCTTATTTTCTCGCTTAGTTTAGTTTAGTCTAGGTTAGTATAGTTTAGAGTCCTAGTTTCGAGTTCGTGAAAAAACCATAAAACTTATTCTCGTCTTAGGTTTCCTTACTAACTCTTTTTCTAAGGTCTCGCAGAACAGGATTCCCTCCCTGTAGATCGATACCTTAAGTACTACAACGCACATATGTGCACTTGCAGACTTTAAGGTTTACAAATATAAAACCTGAAGTTTCGGAGACGAATCCGATTCGCATCACTTTACTTCGCCTACTCCAAATGACTCGGAAACTAGTCCCTACGAAATCAGTTAAAACTCGCTCCTATTACTAAACACTTAAAACTTTAGCAAAAATAAATCTAAAAACTCCATAGCATAGGATAAAGCCGTCCAGGCATAAAATACGTTCGAAACAAAGAAAAACACGTCCTTTAGGACCTTACAACAAAAGTAACTATATAATTTGATCCGCCTTGAAATCCTAAACACTTTCCATAGCATCAACGGGATCGATCGCAAGAGCTCGAGTTACGGCAGAATCAGCCGGCTCTCAGTTATGCAGAGAATCCCCCGAACCCTCCGAGACTGACAAAACTTTAAACTCGTTTCTCAAGCAAGTTTCAATCCTACCAACTTCCTCGTTAGCGCCAGTCAGATCAGTTTTCCAAGACTTCAGCTTCTCGGCCTCGTCATCAAGAGACTTGACCTTTCCCGACTCAATGTCCTCGATGAGCGATAGGTTACAATTAACCTCCGCCAACTCAAGCTCTCTGCCTTAAGCATCTTTCAGCTTATCGACTTCCTCCCTCACCTTAGAAGGTCGATCCTCAAATTTACGGGCCGACTCACGCTTGTCATCCTTCAGGGCCTTTTCAATCTCGGCAGCGCGCAAGGCATCCTTCTCCTCGATTTGTTTTTTCAATGAAGCTATCTCGTTTTCCAGTTTCCCTCTTGGGACCTCGCATCGGTTGGCAAGGCCCGCGGATTTTGCAGCCTCCTCTCTCAGAGTAGTCTTCTCCCGCTCAAGGTCCGTAACTTGAGTCGAAAGAGAAATCAACCTCTTTTCCACCTCGACCAATCTTTTCTTCACTGAGGAGGCATCTTTCCTTGCCAACTCGGCGCTTATTACGACAAGCTTCAGATTCATAAGTGGTCATCATCTCGTTGATAGAGTCAATGAACTGCAAGAAAAGAAAAATCACCGAAATCTAAAAACGCTTACCATCATCACAAAGAATCGAAATCCTACCTTGGTACAATGCATCGCCATATTCGCCTACGTCTTCTCCTCGATAAACTTTTCGAGAGGAGAAAGTTTAGCCACTGATATTCCCATATTTTACCTCTTTTTAGCATGCATTCTTGTTATTGTTTTGTGTCTCATGCATGTGTTTTGCATAGTTTTTATAGCATTTTGGTATTTATTAGAGTATTAGGTGTTTGCATTAGGTCCTAGTGAGTCTTTGCATGCATTTGGAGTGTTTTTAGGTGGTTTGGAGACATCTGAGTCTTTGCGTCCATCCAAGACGCCGGAAAGACGTGGCTGGACGTAGATCTTCCGATCCGAATTGGCTTGGAGGACCTTTATCAATGTTGTATAGGGGTGAGTGAGCTCTCCAGGAGAGGTCGAATTAGGCCATTCCGATGTCACGTTCAGGAGTTATGGCTGATTCACTGAAGACGTATCCGCCTGGCCGATACAACAGCACCTTGCACCATCGGCACGGTCTAATCGGGTCGGTCCTTGCACAGGGAAATCGACCGACCAAATCACACCGCCCAGAACATTCTCGGTTAAGGACAAGACCAATCTCAACCTACCAAGATCCACTCGGTTAGCTCTGGTCTGTCCAAACATCCAAGATACAGCACCAGCCGAAGTGACTCAAAGAACAGTCCAAATGAAGACCTTTCCATGTCCAGCTTAATCTGAGGTCTTCATGAAAGTCATAGAAAATGGAGCTGACGTTCGTTGAGTGGTAGTTTCATGTCATTCAGATCGGCCGTTCAAGAGATATGGCAAATATAGTAAGGACGTGTCTGTCTACCATCCAAACGAGTTATGCTCCAAATACGATGTCTGAAAGATCAACCAAGACGAAGGGTTTCACTCCGATTCAGATTCTGCGTTCTTCATAGAGGTTGTAGATAATTGAGTTGGCTGTCTTCTGGAGGTAGTTTGAGGTCATTCAGATGTCAGGTTCATGAGTTATGGCTGATTCACTGCAGGCGTTCTTGACCACGACCCAGATTCGGCCGGGTCAATACCCGGTTTGTCCCGGGTTGACCCGGTCCGACCCAAGCTTCTTTAAATAGTGAAAAACCTAATTTTTAGATCTAAGTTTTCTTCTTTCTAGAGTTGGGTTTTATCCAAAACTCTTCTTATGATTTTGAGAGGGATTTTGATTGTTCTTCATACAAATGCCACTCTAGAGAAGATTTCTTCACCCTTATCTTTATATTAATGCATTTAATCTATCTTTATGTCTTTTTCTCTTGTGTTCTTCATATTTAGGCCTTAGGCCCCTTTTTTGTTGGATCTTAGATTTAGCTTGATTTAGATGATTTGATAATTGATTCTTGATGCTTATGTTCTTAATCCTTGCATTCCTTTCTTGTTTAGTGTTCCTAATGCTAGATCTAGCTTGAGAAAGTGGATCTAGATCATAATGCATTTCATGCACACCAAGTGTTTGATGAAATGCCTTGATGAACTATTCAAGAGATTTATGTTCCTAGCCTAAGGGATTAGTTGTCTAGGGCGTATTTTGGTTGATCTTGTTATTATTCTTAATGCTTGCTAATTGATAATCCACAAATGTGAATTTGCTAACGGATTTGATAATTAACATAATGATTAGTTGCTTGAAAGAGAATTAATCAAGATTAGTTATCTTAACCTAAGGATTAGCATTGATTGTGTGTATTAGCATCATTAGTTAATTGTCTTGATGATTAGATGATGATGATTTAGGTTGATTCTTGTTAGATCCTTCACTTATGTTGGTTCTTAATGTTAGATTTGATAAGATAAACCAAAGTTTAGAACTACACCTAGATTAAGTAGCTCTAGTTGGTGTGACAAATCAATCTAGAGCTACACCTTAGAATTTTTGGTCTCATCCCATGCATTAGGGAGAGATTCGAGTAAACGGTGTTAGTGCTAGATTAGATTTATCGATTCGAGTCTCGAATTTAGGCATTTCACTCCTAACCCGAGTTTTAATGAATTGCTTGAACAAAACCTTTGTGAGCTTTTCTTGCCTAGCCAACGAGAGTTGATGTCTAGGGTGATTAGTGAACTAATTGGGATTGGAGATTAATGCTTGTTAATCATCTTATCACAAACTATGGTTTTTTCTTGATTTGGTGATTAACAAAGTAATTAGTGCCACGACGGTGGATTAGTCATAATTGTGAATTCCATGTTCTATGATAGTGTTTAATGCCTCCAAATGATTCATTGTTTGAGTGTTATCCATCTCATTGATAGTTTAGTTCATGATCCATATTTCTATCTTTGTTTTCTTCCTTGCATTTGTTTTTCTTGATTTAAAAATATAAAAACCCAAAACATTTGCTTTAGCTTAGGAATATTCATGTATTCTTAGTGCTTCAATCCTAACCTCCTTGGTTCGATATCTCAAATACTGCAATGACATGAGTGGGATTTGAGTAATTGATTAGTAAAAATCCTACTATCAGCCATATGTCCATTAATTCCCGAGAGAAGAGTGGCTAACATAGCATAATCGCCAGTTATCGCCCTAGAAGACAGAGGGTCGGCAGTAGTACGATCGGTACGCTGCTTCTTCTCGGTGGCTTTCCCCTGCTCTTTTAGCAATAAGGGACGCTTTCGACTCGGCTCGTTCTCTTTCCTCGATGAAGCAGGAGGGAGCTCGGAAATCTAGGGAAGGGTCAGTACCATATTCTCCGCACTAGCGGAAGCAAGAGGATCAGAAGGATTAGCTACGTCACTCCCGATATTATCTGTGTTTACCTCGGGAGCAGCAACGCCCGTGATCACCGCTTCACAAGCAATCAAGCCTTGGGTCGTCGCCTTGGTGGCAAGAGGATTCAGATCTGCCTCGGCAACCCGCCCCGCCTCTTCCTCCACCTCGGCAGCTTTCCTTTCGGCCTCCTTCGCTCCGAGCTCCTTTTTGGCACGAATCAACAATCTCGCCATACTCGTCAAAATAACTTTGGACGTTAGAAGTTGTGGGCTCGTCGGAACAAAGTTGCGAATAGTCTGAGCCCTCTTCACTCTCTCAAATGAGAAATCTTTTCTATAATCGACTTTTTCGCCCGACAGAATCGTCCACACCTCGGGCATATCGCTTGGACGTGGAGGAGGTGAACTGTGAACTACAAAGTCAAAAAACACGAAGTTAATTAACGAGGTTAGATTATACGCTGAACCACAAATATACGGAGTAACTACCAAGCGATCTCCACATCATCATGACTACGTGGAGCTAAGTCTGATCAATGGAGGCATCAGAAATTCGAACGAAGAAAAAACGGCTCTCCCAGACATCCTTGCTCGGGAAACCGCCGATAATTCGGAAATCAGCCTTGTTGGAGATATACAATTTTCCAGAATAAGGAACCTTCGGATTTCCAAAAGATTTAGGAGGTACTTGAGGTTGATCTCGACGTCACATTCCGCACATCTGGTCAAGATCTGGCTCCGCGAGGAGACGAAGTCCCCGAGGCATGATTTGGCTCAGCGCGATCCCGTTTTTCCAAAGCTACCGCATAACAAGCCTCGGCACGGAGAACCATAGAAAACATAAGGAAAAGAAGGCCTCGTAGACAGTGAAGCAATCTGAAGGAGGCTTATTGGGTCGGTCAGACGGGCCATGAATGACAAACTCAACTCCTTCAGGAATTTCGAAACGTCGCCTCAGCTCGGCAAGGGATTTCTCGTCGGATAGGGTTGATCCAGGAATAACCTTTTCTTTTCTCCTCTAACGTTTGGAGTCAGGCTTGCTCGAAATACCCCGCCTCTTGACCCGACATTGTTAGCTCCAAGCCCTCGACGAATTCAAGCAGCTCGAACGATAAACCCACTGCGGGGGACTTATTCGCCCCATCATCA
Source organism: Eutrema japonicum (assembly GCA_030161315.1). NCBI lineage: Eukaryota > Viridiplantae > Streptophyta > Magnoliopsida > Brassicales > Brassicaceae > Eutrema > Eutrema japonicum. Next base: position 48,689,738 of record BSQW01000011.1, read on the forward strand.
TTACCAGGATCGAGGCCGAGCCTCGCAGAAGAATTTCTCGAACATGCCAAATCAGTTGGACCAGACATCACGCTTCGGTAAGATTGATCAAGTATGGATCGACAAAGACAAATCGGAGAATACGATGATGAATCAGAAAATTCAAAGGCTCGCCATGCTTCGGACCGAATAAACTAAACAGCGTGGTGGCAAATAAGAAAATCCTAACCGGAAAAATAAACGGAAGAAGGGAGAAGAGAGAGAGGGGAGAGCTACCTGTTTTTCGAAAGATTGGCAAATGAGGAGAATAAAAGAATGAGGAAGACATCTCGCTACTTATAGACAACTCGGTGCGTGGAAGCGCATGACCTCGGGAATAAACCGAAACGCTTACGATTCCCAAGATATCTAAGGCAAATGCATGAACATGTGTATAAACATCAACCGGCAGAAGAAACTCTACAGAAAATATGTATAGCCCGAGATACACCGAGGCAAACAGATTATTCAACGTCTTATTTTTTCCTCACTACAAACAGAATTCCCGTCAATTTAAAACCCTAAAGACCGACGAAAGTAGAGCTCAAGACCTATAAATATGTGTTTTAGAGACCAAATTTTGTGTGCTTGATTTTACACCATTTGTAGGTTAGTTTTGTTCTTAGTTGTTGCTCTTAAACTCTTGTTCTTTACTTTTCGAGATTGATGAAGAGGTTTTCTTTAGACATCGTCCGTAAAATCGAGAACCCTCTTTCATGATCAATCTCCTGCATTTTATTTAATTATGTATTTTAATTCCATTATGTGAGAGTAGTTTAATTGTTGGGTTAAAGGGGATTATCGAAGGAAATTCTATGTTCGATAAGAATTTCACAAGGTAAAACCCTAGCCGAATTCTAGAGCTGTTTCTTATAGACCGTTTTTAATGCATGAATCTAGCGTCATGAACTAGAGGCTAATTCATAGGTGTTAAAGAACCACCATAAGTGTTGAATCTAAATGTCTGAATCGTTCATCTATAAGAGCGTGTCGCGTCGTAAGATACGAAGTACAAAGCCACACATAGAGTCGGATAAATCCATCTAGGCATATATTCAAAGTACAACAAAAAACGAAGCAAAGCCCGAAGGCAGTTCACATAGATTTAGCCAAAAACAAAAAAACTACCCGGGTGGTTGATTTCCCCATTCTCGATAGTAAGATCGCCAAAACCAGGGACGCACTCGTTGGACCCAGCAGGATCGACGCCCCCAAGGCTAGCCACTCTATTCTCGACAGGCTCAGTACCAAGGAGAGAACCCACATAATATGTCAAAACAGGGGAGAGCTTCAGGTCATCCCTTAGGCACGTGGCAAGTCTTTCGAATTCCTCGTCTGCACCTATCAGCTCGTCCCTCCAACCATTCAGTTTCGCCTCCTCGGCTTCGAGAGTAGTGGCGTTATTGATAACACCGGTTTTTGACCAATTTTATGGATCACTTTCATATTCTTTTGCAGGTGTTTAACTCCATTTTAAAGGTTTTCAAGTGATTTTCATATTTTACAGATTTGAAAGACGTTTCATGTAACTCGGAATAAAAGAGTGCATTTCGGAGCAAAATTACGTTTTTGGATAAACTTAGACTGTCAAGAAGTCTTGCAGCTAATGGAGACATTTTCACCGTCTGATCATCCCCAAATTTGGACACAACAAAGAAGAAACAACCAGATTTCAAATGCAATTGGATTGGAGGCAATCCAATGGTTGGCTCTTTAAATACACTTGAAGCACTGAAGGCAAATGAAGCTGCTCCGAAGATGAAGCCACCGCGCCTGGAGAAGCTGGACCCACTGCCAGGAGGCATTTTGCCACTCCTGGAGAGTCTCCACCCGCGGCCAAGAGGCGTTTCGCCACTCCCAGAGAGCCCGTACCCGCGGCCAGGACCATGCGCGACCAAATCGACTCGTTTCCTCACCGAGGCCAAAACCGTCATTTCTCATCACACCCTAAACGAAGATTAGTTCTATAAATACTTATTTTATGCCTCTTAGATAGACATGTTAGAATATTTTCACGCTTTTTGGCAGAGGCAAACCCCTAGCAACTTGTGTTCTTGGATTTTCAAGGATTGGACGAAGAATTCTTCATCGGTATTCTTCGATAGAGAAGCTTTCTCCATCCCTTTTAATGCATTGTTTTCTTTTGAATATATTGAATATGTTTACCTCAGCTATGGCTGAGTATTTCTCTTGTTGGGTGAAATGGGTTTGAAGGGGAGCTTATGGTTCGATTCTTATTTGGATTTTAGTCTAGGATACCGATTAGGGTTCTTTGTTCTATCCTATTTGTTAATGCGTTGCTTGACTAACCGTCTTAGCAACTGATATTAGGCGTTTTAGAGCCACGGGAGTGTTGTATCTAATCGCTTGACCTAGGATAGACGAGCAAATCCGTTGTAAGATTTTGAAAGTATACTTACAGAGGAATTGTGGGTGTAAACGACCTTTGAGAGTATCATTCACTTCTTGCGCGGGCGGAGTTGAAAGCTACCGTCTGAGTACTGAAGTGAGTATCAGTGTAGGAATACGGGAGTAGACTACACGCAGCGTACGTGTTCCAAGTTCAAGAACCCAAAGACGAGAAAAAGTCGCTTTAGAGGAAGTAGAAGAAGAAAGAGTTAAAAATAGAAAAGCACACGTCAGCAGGGGTGATTTTTTAGGCGATTAGGGTTTTTCCTAAGATAGCAGCCGCACGCAAGGTCTCCGGCACCGCCGCCGCCACCAGTATGGCGTCGGAGGGGGAAGATCCTCCTTCGGTCACCGGGATTTCGTCTCCGGAGGTCACAAAAAGTCAACATGGGTTAATGTGGTAAAAACACAAGTCAACGCTTATGAAGTTCGAGTTTCAAACATCAGAAAGAGAAGGATCGACAGTGGTGGTAGTACCGACAGAGGTGATTGAGGATGCTCCGCTCTGGGAAGATCTGGTGGTTGGAAGGTTCTTATCGACTGCTCCTCACGTGGCAAAGGTCCACGTTATTGTTAACAAAATCTGGCCATTGGGGGACAAAGCAGTGAAAGTCGATGTTTTCGAAGTAAATTCAGTAACAATGAAGTTCCGAATTCGCGATCCAGTAGTTCGAGCAAGAGCACTTAGAAGAGGCATGTGGAATATTGCCGATATCCCCATGATAATATCGAAGTGGTCACCTATCATCGAGAAAACACAACCAGAAATCAAAACTATCCCCATGTGGGTGATGGTGAAGAAAGTTCCGCACTCGATGTTCTCGTTGAAGAGGCTGGGTTTTCTTACTAGTGCAGTGGGTGAACCGAAGAGACTCCACCCTGAAACAGAGCTGTGCACTAATTTTGAAGTAGCAAAAGTGTTCGTCGAAGTAGACATGTCAAAGGATCTTCCAAAAACGTTTCGATTCCAACTGAAGGAGGATGAGGAGAGTGAGGTTGAATTCTCTTATCCATGGTTACCTCCAAGGTGCTCAATGTGTGACAAATGGTCATCTTGCCGGTGTGTGTCTAGCTAAGACAGGGGGAAGCAGATTCTACAGCGTCCAGCAACAGAGTCAAACAAAAGCTCTAAACGCATTGAAGCAATTGTTCCAAAAACAAGACAGGTAATGTTGGGAAAAGACATTAGCATTTCCAAGGAAGTGGACAATCAGGCTGATGCAGGAACTCTGCAACTGGATTTAATTGAGAAACTCCCCTTTGCGAATGACGGTGACATCTCTGTTCCGAATTCAGATTCTGCAAATGACAAAAAATAGAATGACAACACTTCAGAGGTCGTGGTAGATAACATTACTAAAATGCCTGAAGCAGGTGGATTAGTTGATGAAGGGAAGTGGTGCTCAGTATCTCCAGCAAAAATCCGGAAACATATGGGTTCCGGAGGGGAGAACTCATAAGTGTCAGTTTCCCCATCACGCTTCTCTATATTGGATGAAGAAGAGGAACTTACAGAAAGCAAAGAGGATGACGTAGAAGAAGGAGAGATTCAAAGCAATGGTGAGATATTGCAAGTTCAAGTTGTGATGCTGGAGAAGCAAGAGGAAAAAAGGACTCGGCCTCATATCCCTTGTGCTACAAAAGCTGGAAAAAATAATCAGGGTGACTCAACTTCTTTGACTATAAAGGAAAAGCTTCCTTCTACTTCGGTTCTCATGGAATGTGCGCGGTTTCAACAAATTTTCAAAGCATTCCGTGGTTCGAAGTTGGATAAATAACAGTTCTCTACAATTCGGATGTCTGGTTGAGACGAAGGTCAAGGAGACAAAAGCACTAAGTATTGTTGATTCGGTTTTTCAAGGCTGGTCGTTTCTGTCTACCTATGAGCATCACAGGTTGGGTCGCATTTGGGTGGTTTGGAAGGACAATTTGAGGAGTTCTTTTGCTCCTTCGTTTATGCTTCTAATTTTGTCGAAGAAAGGAAGCTGCTTTGGGAAGATTTACGGAATCTTCAGGATTCACCCCTCTTTAGAAATAAACCGTGGTTAATCTGTGGAGACTTTAATGAAATTTTAGATGGTGAAGAGCACTCAGGATTTACTATTTCCCCCTCGATCCCTGTCGGAATGCAAGATTTCCAAGAACTAGTACGCTATTGTTCCTTTACGTATCTTGGCTCTCACGGGCCTCTGTTCACTTGGTGTAATAAGCTGGAGGAAGGGCTGGTTTGTAAGAAGTTGGACAGAGTAATGGTGACTGGAAAATGGCTGAATATGGGGTGAAAGGCTAATTGGTGCCTCATCCTAGACCAATGGTACCGATTAGTGCCTTAACAATATTGCTAATTGGTGTACTCAAACATACCCAAACTATTGAAAATTTGAATATCCATACCCGAACTCACATTTTTTTGGCCGAAACATGCATTGACTCGTTTCCCATTAGTCAACCCCGTCAAATTGTTAACGGAATCGAACCGTGGGCACCCCAACAAAGTGAACAAGGATACCACTAAGCCAACTTCATTTATTGTGATATATCGCACCATCAAATATTAAGTTGAGTTGAGAAGCAAAAAAAATACAAAAAAAAAAATAGAGACGAGAGTCTTCTTCATCGACAATGGCTCGAGCGACAGACTGAAATGCCTTATTGCCGAAAAAACTGATCATATATGCCATCTTTATAAAAATCAATTTCATTTTGATTTTTTTTAATACCGAAAACCTTGGAAATATCATGATTATCCTCATTTGTTACTAAAATTACAACCCAACCGCTCTGTACCGACCCGTGGAAGCTCCCCACCCGTCTAATCTAAACCGATTAGATTTTGCAAAACCTAATTTTCACAATTTCAATTTACAGTTTTTACAAAAGAGCGTGAGTGAAAAAAAAAGAAGACAAGTCTCAATCCTCCTCTGATTGTGTTTTTTTATTGTGTTCCTGTTCTTCGGCGGAGAATTTGATATTCTCTGTCTCCTCTCCTTCGCAATCTTCTTCGCCTCCCTTCGTCTCCTTTTCCTCTCCGTCGTTTTGTCTTCCTTCCTCCTCCGTAATCTCGATTCGTTTATCCGTTTATGGCTCGGGTTAGAGATTCTGGTGTTGAGTATGAGTCGGCACCCAATATCACAGTAGAAGTGACGATCCCAGAAGAAGCACCCAACACCACAGAAGAAGCACCCAATTCCAATACCACAGAAGAAGCAGATGATGGTGATGGTGACGAAGAGATTCCCGAAGAGAGACACTCAAATGATGGTGATGGGGATGGCTCTGGGGACAAAGTAGAGAAGGTATGTATATTTGATATTGAGAATGCGAATTACCTGATATTGAGAATGCGATGGGGCTTTCCAATGCATGCGATGAGAATGCGATGGGGCTTTCCAATGAATGCGATAAGTAAATACTGTGTTTGAATTTTAGGATACTCATGATGATGAATTCGATGATGATAGCCTACCAATGCAACATGAGAAGCTTTTCTTCGGTCCAACCGAATATAGCAAGGCTTGTAAGATAGTGACAAGGTGTTCTGTGAACAATGTTGTTGTATTGATAGAGAAGCTTCCATCCGAAGTGACATGGTTCAGATCGCATCCTCAATTTAAGCATGTATTTCACATGGCTAAGGATTCAAGCCACATGACTCAAGGATTGTGGATGCCGCTCCTTCACACAGCTTATACGGATAAGCAAACTGAGTGTTGGTTTATGGTTAATGGAGTCCCTATTAGGTATTCATTGAGAGAGCATGCGATGTTATGTGGTTTTTACAGCCATGATTACCCGAAGGACTATAAGGAATTGGGAGATTTAAAGTTTGTGAAGAGGCAGTTTGGAAGGATAAATCAAATAACAATCGCAGATGTGGAAGAGAAGCTATCGTCAATGCGGAGCTGTATAGACAAGCGGAAGATGACAGTCTTGTATTTCTTAAGCAAAGTAGTGAAAGCTAAGTCTAAGGCTGATGGAAACATAGATTCCTTCTTGCTTAGAGTTGTTGATGATTTGGAGGTGTGTAAAACATTTCCTTGGGGGCGTTACACATTTGATGAATCTATGAAGGAGATCCAAAGAGTTATGAAGAAGTTCAAAGTCTACGTTAAACCAAATCAAAAATCATGTAGCTTTTCTGGTTTCATTCTTCCTCTAGAGGTAAGTCTTAATTGTTAGTATTAAAGTTTTAGTTTTATGAAATGAAGTTTGTGATATTGTGACTATTTGTGTAGATTATGGCATTTGAATGTATTCCAAATCTTCGAAGCAAATTTCTAGAAGCTGTAGCCGCAGAGAAGGACTGTCCAAGGATGTGCAAACACAAGTTCTCTGAAATTTCCATGAAAGGTTATCCATTGGATGATATAAATGAAGCGATTGGAAGTAGTACTAAGGTTAGTGTTACTAGCATCTTGTTATGAGTATGATTTAGGTTGGAAATACTAAGTATGATTTTTTTTGTTATGAATTTGATCTTAAGTTATATTGATAAATATTGACAGGATATTACTAGCATATTGGAACCTGACTCAGATGAGGAAACTCTTATGGCGTGCATCATTGACGATGATGATGGGTTAGGGTATGTTGATCCAATTGTTGAAGGTTGGACAGATTATCTAACCGTGCAGAAGAGGAAGATATGTTGGAAAGACCTGTACGAGTTGGACATTGGTTCTCGAGTTGAAGTTGAAGTCCCTGAAGAGGAAATGGGTGGAGTGTTGGATCTGCAGAAAGTGCTGGAGAAGGGGTTTAAAGAAATAATGGAGAATCTTGATGGAATGGATAAGAGAATAGATGGAATAGAAGGGAGATTGAAAGAATTTGAAGAGTTAGTACTTCCACCAACAGTCGATTCACCAATACCAGACTCCTCCTCACCACCACCACCACCAACAGTCCCGTCTCCAATACCAACAGTCCCGTCACCAATACCAACAGTCTCGTCACCAATACCAGAAGTCATAGCTGAGAAGGAGTCAGAAGTCTTAGTTGAGAAGGATTCAGATGTCGAAACTGCTGCACCTAAGAGGAAGCGAAAAACTGCTGCATCAAACCACATTTCAGAACTGTATTCAGCAGTTAAAGAAGAGAAGAAAAAAGAGGGGAAAAGAGGGGCCAAAAAAAGAGGTGCCAGAAGAGACAAAAGAATTAGAGTTTATGGTTTTCAGAACTTTATTTAGTATGTTTTTGTGGATTTTCTGGTTTGAGAACTTTATTTATTATGTTTTTGTTGAACTGGTTTTCGTATGTTTTTTGTTGAACTGGTTTGATATTAATCGTATGTGGAACTTGTTTCAAGTATTGGGTACATATACAACTGGGCTAGTAGGTTCAAATGTGACAAATTGGCATTTCATCTTATTCTTCTATTTACCAAAATGGGACAAATGGGACAACTGGCATTTCATCTTATTATTCTAAATTACAAAATGGGAAAAATGGGACAACTGGCATTTCATCTTATTCTTCTGTTTACCAAAATGGGACAAATAACTTACCATTAATTCACATTACATTACACTCTTCTCTATTTAAAGAGGTACAAAAGCGAGGTTCAACTGAGTACCATTACACAAATAACTTAAAGAGGTTCAACTGATATTACACAAACCGATATTACACAAACTGATATTACACAAAGCGAGCAAGGGCTACGAGAACAAGAAAAAGAACAACCAAATTCTTCAAAAGCATGCAAGGGCTTACATTCTCCATTTCATCAAGTGACTTCTTCAATCCCCCGATCTCTGCCTTGAGCTCAACAATCTCTGCCTTGAGCTCAACAATCTCTGCCTTGAGCTCAGCCTTGAGCTTAACAATCTCATCAGGAATGCAATGGAGAGGCTCGTCAATGTAGAGAATCTTCTCAGTGTAATCTTTCAGCCTTTGCAGTTCTTCCATCATAATCTCATCCCACCATTTAAAGATATGGCATTCTCCATCCTACACAAATCGGAAATTAGATAATAGAACTTAACAATGTAAAAGGCAAGTTGATTACTTACGTTGATGTTCGAGGAGTATGTGTAAAACAGTGGTCCGAGGTTCAATGGTACGCGAAATGATTCTACTATTGCTCTCTCACCACATTAGCATTGTGTGGGAAATCCAGCGTCGGCTTCGTGGTATTTGGTTACGCTTACCTCTGATACATAGTCAGCGTCGGCTTCGAAGTAAAGCCGATCAATTAGCCTCTTGTTACGCTTAGCGTCACTATAGCTCGGGTCCATATCTGTACCATGGAAACAACCCAGAAATACATAAGCAAACAAACACCAAAATCAGACAACAACTCAGATTGTTGATGTATCTGTCCTCAACAAACCCAAAAATCGATTTAACTCGGAATAAACCCAGAAATTGCATCCAATTGCATCTCTACTAAACCCTAAAATTTTTTCGCAAATCGATTTTGACCTTAATTGAGCTTGAATGAATCGATCTTACCTTTCCTGACCTTGACTCGGAATCGTAGATCTGCCCTCCCTCTATCTCCGGCTACGCTCTCTCGAATTCCGATTCTCTCTCTCCCTAGAATGTTCCTCCTCTCTCACTCTACTTTTCTCGAAAATGAAGAAAGTGAGAAATGCTCATGTTGAAGAGGGAAATGAAATTATTAAGGTGGGAAATATTCAATATTTTTGGGGACATTTTGTCTATTTTGGTGGGAAATTATTAAGGTGGGAATAAAGTGACAAATGGAAGCAATTGCCGATTTGGGAAATTATTAAGGTGGGAAATTATTTTTGGGGACATTTTGTCGATTTGGGAAATTATTAGAAATGTAAAATCATTAAAATATTCATGTTTTATACATATAGTTGTCCCTACGTTTCTAGTTGTCCAACTTTCCTAATAGTTGTCCTTTTACGAAATTAGAGTTTTTATAGTTGTCATGTACTATCAGATATTACGTTGTAGTTGTCCACATTCTTTTAGAGAAGCAATTGACCGGTAGGAAGTTTTCATAGAATAGATTGTGGAAAATAATATATTTTGTTTCTTTTCAATCATAAGATAGTCAATATTGCTAATGTGTTCCTTATAGTATAAGGGGTGTTTCATGTGAAACATGATATCAATAAGGAAAATAAAAATTTGATAGTATTAGGGATCCCTTTGTGTTATGAAACACTACTAATGTGTTACTTATTGTCGAACTTATGTTTGCTTTCTTTATATGTTTATTTTAATTTTATTACCATCTTTTAAATAAGTAGTTCCATATAATTGTCTTTACGGTTCACCTGGTCGTCCAAACAAAGAAATAGTTCTCCTCACAAAACAAAACAAAGAAATACAAGTACATAATAGTTCTCCTCACAATTACGTTTCCCTCCTGCTTTGAGGCTCCAACCACCTCCCCAAGTTTACGGCTGCCATAGACTTGTTTCTTCTTTTCCGACGAGGTTCTCCGGTGGAGGGATACCGTATTTCCTGGTTTCTTCCTGGTTTTTTTTTTGGGTGAAATATGGCGGTAAGACAACTAATTGTCGTATGTCATCAGGAATACTCCAAGTAGACTCATGCGGCACCAGATATATCGTCCTGTGATATGCCAAAGCCCAAGTCTCAATCAAATAATATCTTGAGCATAGATCATGGATTTCAATATCCTTTATTCTCCCTTCCTTCTCCATCAAAGCCATGTTCGCGACTATTGCATGAACACACGGAATACTTATCTACATCAAAATGTATGCAACAACAACTTTTCTCTAACAATTTCACCACATAAGTCTTCCCATCAAGTCCAATAACCTTGTATTCAAGCATGAAGCTGTTTAGCTCAGTAACCATTAGGTGCGTTGCAATTGCACATCGTGTGTGCATTTCGTTCTCCACAAAGGGCACCAGTTTCTTTGTGTACGATGCACCAGCAGAATCTTTCCTATGCTCGTTGAACCACTCAGACACTTTTTCAAGATAGGCATCAATCTGAGATAATAGGGGATACTTCCTCACATTTTTGAACACACTGTTCAAGGACTCGCATGAATTGCTAGTGTCTACGCTGTACTTGTCTCCTTTAAAATAGCACCTTGCCCATTTCTCGGTCGCTACCGTTTCATCCACATACTCGGAGGCTTTTGGAAACATTCCCCTAAAATCAAGGTATGCTCTGTTGAACTCTTCCTCGGTATATATATGAGCACAATCAATGAATTTCATAGAAACTAGATCTTTACTGCCTTTACAAGCTTTACCTCTCACGTTTCGAGACAGATGCCAAACACAATATCTATGATGAGACCTCACATACACCTCATTGACTGCCTTGATGATGCTTGGTTGTCTGTCACTCATAAAAACAAGTTCATGATCATCTGGTATTGCGGTTTTCAGCGTTTCAAACAACCACCTCCAACTAGCATCATTCTCTCTATCCATTATACCCATAGCAATGGGGGTAATGGTGATGATTAGGATCTTGAGCTGTCGCAAATACTAGCATACCACCATACAAATTCTTAATAAAAGTTGCGTCCACAACTATTACTTTTCTCATCGCTCTAAATCCTTCCATGTTAGCCCCCAAGGCGATGAAAAGATACTTGAACTTATTTTCAGCATCCAATTTCACACTTGTCACTGTCCCAGGAATGACATGCTCTAATATGTGGAGATAAGAATACAATATCGAAAAGCTTCTTTCAGGACAGCCCCTCACTTCACTTACAGCTAAGTTTTTGCCTCTCAAGGTAGTAGAGTAGGACACACTCACACCAGCTTCTATTTGAACAAGCTTACTTACACTTTTAGGAGCGGGAGTGTCCACTTGACCTGGAAATTTATCATGCAAAACAGATGCTACTATGTGTGGTGTGCCTTTCCTTTTACTACGATTTGTACTCGCAACGACCCTAGAACATGTATGCATATTCATGTATACTCTAACACAGAAATAACTTGAATTCCTTACTTTCGTAGCATATAGATACCATTTACAACCTACTTCTGCTTGATGACATTGTAAGATGAGACAGCCCGGATCCGACTTATATGTTTTAACCACAAAACAGTTCTTATGTGTAGCTCTGTCAACCAAATTTCTTAATGCCTCCTTCGAATAAAACTCTTGCCCTTCTTCAAGCCCCACACCATCTTCCCATTCTACAACAAACTGATTTTCTACATATTCAACTTCATGCATCCCATCCAAACCGTCGCCCCCATGGTTATCTTCAGCCGCAAATTCCTCCTCCATTGGCTCGTTATATTTTCCAGATTCCTCCCCTCTGTACATAGTCAGGGTACCAGCATTAACTACATCATCACCTATGGAACCTGAACCCATCATCTCATAATTCACCCCAAATGACGATGCTTGCCCAACTCTTGACACTTGTGCTCCCCTCTGATTTATTTCTAAATCTTTGATTATCTCCACATGTAAACAAAAACTTCCTCAGCATCCATAATATATGACTCTCTATGCGGATTAGCTACCAACGGAATGTAACTCAATTTCACCTTCCTCGTAGTTTCTTCTACATCAATCTTCTTGCATATCTTATCTACTAAGGCAGAGTAAATTATCTCTTCCATAGATGCGCTCTTAAACGATATAGCAGACATGGAATCTCCTGAAATCCATTTAAACTCTTCTCCGTTCTCTAAATAGTTTCCTCCATAGTTAAAATGTATGTTCATATGGCTAATGCTCATTGTATCCTGGAAATAAAATAAAAATTACTCATTTAGCACAATTTGTCACAACTATTTGGTGAGCTGTGGTTCAAATCTTGCTCACCTAAATTTCTCTTAAATTAACAAACGCAACTTCTGAGCTTCAAAATCTAGCTATGATAACAAACAGACCAATCACGTTTGATATCTACAACTACAAAGCATCATTTTTTCAATAGAGCAACACCTTACAGGTATGAAGAGAACTAGTAAAAAACCAAATCAGTTTCGGCTCAAAACAACGATCGATCTTACATGTATTTCTAAGTAGCAATATTACCAATGCATGACCTAAGCGTTCCCTAAAACTTGGTTACCAACACAATGCACAAACCGAAACAGGATCGAGCACCAAAACAAGAAATTTTGAAATTGAATCGGAATTGAATCGAATCCCTAAACCCAAATAATGAGAAACCATTCATAACAAGAACTCACCCAGGAGATGCGTACAAGACCGATTGCAGATCGGAAGGTCCGCCGGCGATATGGGGAGAGCTGGTTATCTCGATGTGGATTTCAGCCGAGATGTGGATTTCTGGATTTCAGCCGAACTGTTTTAATCGATCCGTTTTAATCCGTTTTTCAATTTTTTTTTTAATTTTAACATTATTTCAAACTGATCATCACTCCCATTATGGCATCCAGATCACATGCTGGCACGGTAGATAATTTTTTATAGAAATTTGGCATTCCAACAATGGTTCGTAAGAAGCAAAGTCCACTTCTTCTTTTTTAATCTTCTGCTTCTTCTTCAGGTTTGTCTCACACCTGAGCGATCTTTGCTTTGTTAGTCTCTGTTGTTCTCCATCTGGATTGAATCGGTCTGAGTCATGGCGGAATTGACTCAGGCCGATCTGGTTTACTCGCCATGGTCGCTTCAATTGTGGACTGTTTTGCTGAACTGCCTCGTTTTTTTACCAGTCCTTTCTTAAGATCCTCCGTACCATCGCTCGCCATCCTCTTCTCTCAATCTCTGCGAAGGCCATCGCCGATGTTTTAAACCCTTGCCAGTCATCGAGTTACCGGAGATGGCGGCCGAATCACCCGTCACCGTGGGAATATCTTTCGCGAGAACCTTCAGCAAAGGCGAAGTCGCTAGCATCCAGAGACTCACGGTATTCTTCTTCTTCTCGATTTTCCCAAGCTTTTGTTTTTAACTTTGTATTCTTCTTCTTCTCGATTCGTCGACAATGTCTCCAATTTCTTTTTTAATCTTTGCTTCTCAAGTAAACTTAATATTTGATGGTGTGATAGATCCCAATGAATGAAGCTGGCTTAGTGGTATCCTTGTTCACTTGGTCCGGATTCCCCACGGTTCGATTCCTAGGATTGACCAATTGTTTTTTTTTTTACTCAAAACGACCTCGTATAACACTATTGTTCCAACGGGATTCCACCATGGCAGTTGACTCAGCTCCGTTAACAATTTGACGGGGTTGACTAACGGGAAACGAGTCAATGCATGTTTCGGCCAAAAAATGTGAGTTCGGGTATGAATATTCAAATGTTCAATAGTTCGGGTATGTTTGAGCACAACAAGATTGTTCATGTACTAATCGGTACCATTGGTCTGGGTTGAGGCACCAATTAGCCTTTCTGCCGGCTGAATATGTATCCTCAAGCTTATTGTGCTTTTGAAGCTGGTGGTTGCTCGGATCATCTGAGAAGTGATATGCTCAAATTAATACCCAAAAAGTACTAAAGCAGTAGTTGTAGTAAAGTAGGGGTCGAACACAAGGACTCAAGAAAATCGCTCAATAAACTAATTAGTGTCGAATCAAGCTAAGCAATGCAGTTGAAACAAAAAGCAATAAACAGTAAAAGAGTTGTAAAATCGATGGAAGAATATAGGCCCATGGTATTTATCAGGAGATCAATGAATGTAGATAACCAATCAGTCAGGATTCAGAATTAGCGCGGTTCTTGAACTCAAATCACTAAGCTATAATTAACTAATTGTCGTTGCGAGAATTATCTAAATCTAAACTTCAGAATCCCAAATCTCTTTGCAAATTCCTAAGAATATATCAGCCTTAATACCGAGTTTGATATGTTCACAATTCAATTAAACCAAATCTCTTTGCGAATAATCAATTTGCTCACCCCTAGGTTCTGTCAAATTACTCAATTCACTGTCGTGCCTAATCGATTAACTTAAGATCTAAGTTCTAGATTCGTCAACCTAGAATTAGCTTTGAGAACAACCTATGGTGAAGAACTAATTCAGATGGTGAATCCTAACTAATCAATTACCAGCAATCAGAGAAAACCCTATGAGAAAACCCTAAACCTAAGATGGATCTACTCAGACATGAAGAATGAAACAATCAACATAACTAAATAGATCATTAAATTTAACAATAACAAAAGAGTAACAAGAGGTTTCGAAATCTTCTCTCAGATGAACATAGTTCTGACTTGTCTCCCTCACCAAGCTCTCTCTCCAAAACCAAAGTAAAATAAAGCATAGCCATCAAAGTGGCTGTAAAATCCTAATAAATAACCTAAATCACGTTTTGGGGCTTCTTGTAAATAATAAAGACTTCTGGGTAATTTTGTAATTCTTCAACTCTTCTAAAGTCGCGACTCGTGTCTTGCTACAGTGAGTATCGACCGATACTAGTCTGTATCGATCAATACTAAAGCTTCAAGTCGGGTACTCAGCTACACGAACTTCTGCTTTGCTCCAAAAAGCTCCAGAAAGCTCCAATGTCTCCAATTATGCTCCAAACATGCTAAAACATGTAAAAGACTCTAAAACACTACAAAATACTAGAAAGACTCCATAAATAGGACATATATTATGGTCTAAAAGAGGTAAAAACCATGATATATCAACTCCCCCAGACTTAGCCTTTGCTTGCCCTCAAGCAAATAGAAGACACAACCAGAGAAAGAGGTTTGAAAACACGGAGACTCACCTGTTCATGAAACATTGCAATGGCCCTTTTCCCAAGCACCCAAATGTCACCTAGTCAGTTCCAAAACCAACCACCAAAACCAACCACCATGTACTTCTCCTCAGACATTCGCAGCTTCCCCAGACTACACACATTATCTCACAACATCGTTCAATTAAACCCATCATCACCAGTTTCATCGCTGTGACTAATACCAAGAAACTTCTAGATTCTTTCCTATACAATATCATGATAAGGAACCACCCTTTTCACACTTTTGGTATCATTTTTTCTCCCCCAGACTTATTTCTTATTATGTTCTCTTCTCTTTTTTTTAGATCTGCATATACACATCAAGGTATGAGACGCAAGTATTGATGGTGTTTGCCACCTAATCTCCGGTTCTTCCCTCTCAATGTATCAAACGGTGTAGGCGAATAATGGCATCATAGGAAAATCCTAACCTCGCTTCCAATCCTTTGTGTGATCATTCCTCACCAAGTAGAATAATTTGATCGTTGAAAATATTCTTAACCCTCTATTCAGGAGAAATCATCTCATATTTTCATGCACTTATTTTTTTTTTAACTTATAACAGGGGAGAGAGATACTATTACTTTAAACACATGGGTTCCTTTGTCAGAAATGAATGAAGAATCAAGATCTATGAATACTAACCACATCGATGAAGTGCAAAAATTTGGCTCAGGCTTTAAAGAACTCTGCAGGAAACATGTGTGTCTTCTAGTTAACCGGTCAGCCTTTGGATTTTTCATTAGTAGATATGTAACTGATTCTGTAACAATGGTCACTTAGAAGCAAAGTCAGAACAATAGAGTCAAGAAAAAGATCACAGTCTCCAACAGATTTTGACTCAATAAAACAAAGAATGACTCAAAAACGACTGATTCTAAGAAAAACAAAAACAATGTCAGCGATTACCTCCCCAGACTTAAACAACACTGTCCCCAGTGTTATCTAGCCTAGAGTTAGTAAAAGAAATCAAATGGAAGAAGTTGGAATTATGGAAAAAGAAAAATCTACCTTGATGGAACAGGGAGTGTTGACCGACACACAGCCTAGTATCGAGCGATACCAGGCTTAGGTCGACACATAAACTTCTTCTCATCGTCATTGATGCATGTGGTGTCGATCGATACCAGGTGATATCGGTCAATACCGATCCTTTGTAACTGATTCACGTAAAACACAAGACACAAAACAAAAAACCAAAACCAAAAACAAAAACAATAGACTTATATACAGACTTACTAGTGGGTTGCCTCCCACCAAGCGCTTGTTTTAAGTCAGTAGATTGACTCTAGCTCAGTTGATCAGTCAGGAGAAGATTGATAACTTACTCCTAGGCAAGTTCTACAACTAGACACTTCCAGCTTCAGAGTTATGCTCAACATGCTCTCCACAACCTCCTTTCCTTTCTCTTTCAGCTCCGAAGTAAGAATGACTCTAGCCTTAGAGAATGGTTTTGAGGTTCCTTTGCACTTCACCTTGTATTCAATCGAATCCCCATCACACTTCTGAGGGATTAAAGTCATAGATGCAACACCCTTCACTCCTTTGCTCTCCACCTTCTTCTCTGCCTTAGATGTTTTGATGTCTTTCTTGGTGATGACAGAAGGACTATCGAGAAGTTCTATGACTGTTGGCTCGTCAGGAGGCTCTTCCAAAAGATCAACTACCAACGTCTCTCCTGTAACAATGGTGATGCAAGAGATATGTGTGAGAGTTCCTCTAGTAGGAATGGCTTTGTAGTACACCTCCTTATCAATGTAAGAGAACGAGATTCTCTTGCTTGGTGTATCTATAATGGCACCAACCGTAGCCATGAACGGTCTTCCATGAATCAAATGCGTACTAGATCTTACACTCATCTCCACAACCTGAAAATCACTAGGAACCAGGCAATCTCCTACGTTAACCAGCAAATCAGGGATTGTACCATATGGAAGTGAGGTGGAAGAGTTCGCGAATGTGATAGATGTCTTGGGAGATCGAATATCAGCTCCCAATCTCTCTGCAATTGCCCTTGACATGACATTGACGCTAGCCCCCGCGTCAACGAGAGACTCTTTGAATTCAACTCCAGAGATAGAGCATGGAACTGAGAATATTCATGGGTCTTCCCTCTTAGTCAGTTGCTTCAGTGGAGGCGGTGTAATTCTGGCCTTGATGAAGAGTGCCTTAATCTCTTCCTTAGTTTCTCTACAATTTTGGAAGTAACACTCCAAAGGACGGTTTTCAAAAGCTTCTTCAAAAGATACAGTGTGGGGAATCCTCCTGACCATCTTCTCAAAAGCTAGCAACTTCTCCGCGGTAATAGGGTTCATGAGATGTTTAGGTGGTCGAGGGTATGGTATCTTAGGCTTGTAAACATGTTCCTCAGTCATCCTTGGTGTTTTTGCAATTTCTGGGTCAGTCTGCGAGAAGTATCGATCGATACTAGGTTGGTGTCGGTCGATACTGGGTATTTTTGGCGCTTCTGCAGACTGGTATCGATCGATACAGGGTGATTTTTGGTCGATACTAGTGGAGGATACGAACACAGCCATCTCAGGCTCAAAATCATCTTCAATCTCTGCGAATTTTTCCTCATTTAGACCCTTTTTCACCACTGGAATGACCTCTTCATCACTTCTTACAGTGATTACAATGACGTATTCATTTTGTGGATGAACCATCTTTCCCTTGACAGCTGCTGCAGTCTGAGCTATTTGAGTTTCTAGCATCTTCTGATGAATACTGAGAGCCTCGATCTTTTCACTCAGATCTGTGTACATAGCATCCATCTTCCCATTGAAGTCCACTGTTATCTTCTGCTGTCCTTGAACAAGTTGTTCAAACATAGACTCAATCTTGCTCTCTGGGTTTTAGCAGGCAGATGTTGATAAGACTAACTCCCATAGTTCCTGGTATAGCTACTGCTCTGAAATAGTTTCTGGACAAACTGATTCGACCCAAAACCAGCTCCACCAATATAGTTAACATCCTCCACTTCATCTTCCGTAGCAACGTGGACCGCTTTTTTGGGTCCTTCCCATCAACAGATTATGCACTGAATCTAACTTAGCATTCACCTCAGCAATCTGACTGCCATCCAAGTTACCAGCTTGCTTCTTGCGCTCCATATCTGCATTCTTGGTGCTATTGCTATATGACAAATTCTCAATAAGCACATAAGCATCGTCGGGATACCTGGTGTTGAAATTCCCATTACTCGCAGCATCCAAAGCCATCTAGTACCTCCAATCAATCCCTCTGTAGAAAGTACCCAGCAACCGAACCTAAGTAAACCCATGGTGCGGATAATCCCTCTGATATGACCTGCAACGAATCCAAGCAGCCTTGAGTGCCTCTGTCGGGCCCTGAGAAAACTGAGAAATCTTGTTCCTGAGCTCTTCGGATCTCGCATCATCATAGAAATTATTCAGGAACGTGTTCTTCATCTCATCCCATGTAGTCAGCGATCCAGGCGGCAACTGCTTCAACCAATAAGCTGCATCCCCACCAAGAGAGTATGGGAAGAGCTTACAGAAGAGGTAATCATAGGATACTCCAGTGCACTTGATGCTAGTAACCAAGTCCTCAAACCTCTCAATGTGATCCATAGGGTGTTCATGAGAAAGACCATGAAAAGGGTGCTGACCCACAAGAGTGAAGTATGCAGGTTTCAGCTCAAAGTCATTCCTCTGAAAACAAGGAGGGTGAATCGCAGAACGATTGGCATAGAACTGATCAGGCTTGTTGTACTCACCAATCGTTCTTCCACATCATTCCCAACATTCACAGCAACTGTTAGGACAATGATGTTCCTAACTTCATCAAGTCGCTGCCCTCTCTCATTGCACAATTGACCATCTTGGTCTCTCAAAGCTCCAGCATCATCACAAATCAATACCACTGGATTGTTCATCTCTGCTGGCTTCTTTGCTTTCCTAATTGCACGTTCCAAATTTGCTAGCTCCTTGTTAGAAAGATCAACTAGCTGAGTGCTCTTGTTTCTCCTGGTTTCGCGAGTGGGCATACACCTGAAACACACTAGACAAGGCACGTAAGTAACGAAAATACGATGAGTATCGACCGACACTGGGTGGTGTCGATCGATATCAACAAAAAAAAATGACGAGTATCGACCGACACTGAGTAGTATCGATCGATACCGACGAACTTAGTCAAAATTCTCAAACTAAAATCTAATGGCGAATTGAGTCCCCGGCAACGGCGCCAAATTGGATATGCTCAAATTAATACCCTAAAAGTACTAAAGCAATAGTTGTAGTAAAGTAGGGGTTGAACACAAGGACTCAATAAACTACTTAGTGTCGAATCAAGCTAAGCAATTCAGTTGAAACAAAAAGCAATAAACAGTAAAAGAGTTGTAAAATCGATGGAAGAATATAGGCTCAGGGTATTTCTCAGGAGATCAATGAATGTAGATAACCAATCAGTCAGGATTCAGAATTAGCGCGGTTCTTGAACTCAAATCACTAAGCTATAGTTAACTAATTATCATTGCGAGAATTATCTAAATCTAAAATTCAGAATCCCAAATCTCTTTGGAAATTCCTAAGAATAAATCAACCTTAATACCGAGTTTGATATGTTCACAATTCAATTAAACCAAATCTCTTTGCGAATAATCAATTTGCTCACCCTAGGTTTTGTCAGATTACTCAATTGCATTGTCGTGCCTAATCGATTAACCTAAGATCTAAGTTCCAGATTCGTCAACCTAGAATTAGCTTTGAGAACAACCTATGGTAAAGAACTAATTCAGATGGTGAATCCTAACTAATCAATTACCAGAAATCAGAGAAACCCTATGAGAAAACCCTAAAACTAAGATGGATCTTGGTGTAAGCCTCGGTGGTGAGGTCTTAACCGGGATAGTCGTGGGACGAAAGGTAGGCGGTCGCCTTGCCCTTTGGCCGAAAGATGGTCGATGGTGAAGTGACTTGACACGATGGCGATCGCTTCTCTCGTGTGGAGTCGGTGAGCGGGCTGTTGGTGGAGTGAGTACACGACACAGAGGGGAGATGAGTCTCTGATACGGTGCAGGGCTTGAGCTTGGTCGAATCCACGAACAAGAACAAGAACAAGAGAAATCGCTTCTCTAGGGAAAATGCGGCGTTTTTTATTAATATCAAAGGTAACCAAAAATACAAGCTGCATGGGAACCTTATAAAGGGGCTCGTCAGCTGGGTGACACTTAGGTCAAACGAAAAGTAAAAAGACATAAAAACCACAAAGCAAAGAAATACAAATAAGGAAAACCGCATCCCTAGCTAAAATACAAAATGCATCGTTTCATTAAAACAAAATAAGGAAAGTTTTGACCGCGGCACCTAAACTACTTGTTTGGTGTCGTTTTGGCTTGGTCTTGAGAGCTTGAAGTACCTGCAAAGACAGTATATAATGTAAACAGCTTACATTGAGGTGAAGTCTTCTAGGAGGTCTTCTTGATCATAGAAGTCATCCTCTTCAAGTCCCGACAGCTCCTTGGCTTCAACGCTTTCTTTGGCCCGTTGTTGGTCCTTACCGGCTAGGTGGCTTGTGTGTGAAGCAGCTGATTGTTCTGCATTGCTAATAGAGAAACTACTCGACCTGTTAGCTTTAGAATATCCACTTTGTCGAGGGAACTTACCTCCCTCAGTGCTGATTGGATCGTTTGGATGGTCGCATGAGCTTGTCTCCTTTGCTTCGGCTAAAACCGTTTCCGGGTAAGGTCCTTCGGCTAAAATTGATTCCGGGCCTGTATGACTAAAACCACTCGACCGGTTAGCCTTAACATAGTCACTTGGGTGTGAGAACTTACATCCCTCAGTGGAGATCACGTCGTTCGGTCGGTCATTCTGCGAGTGATTTCTTCTCTCGGCTAAACCTCCAAACGGGTCGCCTGGTCCGGGCGAGTTGACGAACGCTTGTATGGCCGTTCCGAATCTTCTTCTGAGCTGTTTGGCCTTGGAACGGGTCATGGGACCTTCTGGTACGATGGGCATCACAGTTGGGTCGGTTCTAGAGCCGATGTCCTCATCATTCCCTCCCTCTTCAAGAGGTTTTGTCCACAAAACTGGATCTCCTGTATCAAAAGAAGATAAATCAGCAACATTGAACGTATGTGAGATGTTTAACTCACCTGGTAGCTCTAGTTGGTAAGCATTGTCGTTGATTTTGGCTAGAATTTTGAATGGGCCGTCGCCTCTTGGAGCGAGCTTGGATGCGCGCTTGTCCGCGAATCTTTCTTTGGTCATGTGTAGCCAGACCCAATCTCCTGGTTCGAATGTGATCTCCTTCCTGCCTTTGTCATGGCTCTTCTTGTACCCTTCGGTTTTCTTCTCAATATTGGCTTTGGCTTTTTCATGCAATTCCTTGATGAGCTCGGCACGTCTAAGCCCGTCTTGGTTAACCTGTTCTACTTGGGGAATTGGCACAAGATCTACTGGAGATAGAGGATTAATTCCATAAACGACTTCAGAAGGAGATAGCTTAGTGGCCGAGTGAACAGCCCTATTATATGCAAATTCTATGAACGGAATGCAATCAAGCCATGTTTTCATGTTGTTTCCAAGAGTGGCTCTAAGTAAAGAGCCAAGTGTACGGTTTACCACTTCCGTTTGTCCATCTGTTTGTGGGTGACATGTAGTGGAGAATACGAGCTTGGTCCCTAGCTTCTTCCACAAAGTTCTCCAAAAATGACTCAAAAATTTTGTGTCTCGGTCGGACACTATAGTCCTAGGAATTCCATGTAGGCGCACCACCTCCTTGAAGAACAAATTAGCAATGTTGGTCGCGTCATTTGTCTTGTCACACGGGATGAAGTGTGCCATCTTAGAGAACCGGTCCACAACAACAAAGATGCAATCTTGATGTCGTATCTTGGGAAGTCCTAAAACAAAATCCATAGAAAGATCTACCCATGGGGCGTTAGGAATAGGTAAAGGGAGATAAAGACCGTGAGGATGTGACCTGGATTTGGCTTTGAGGCATCGGACGCATCTAGCACAATATTTCTTCACGTCTTTCTTGAGGTGCGGCCAATAGAAATGGTCTTTGACTATGGCCAAGGTCTTGTCTATACCGAAGTGTCCCATCAATCCTCCTCCGTGTGCTTCACTAAGCACTAACTCCCTCATTGAGCCCTGTGGAATACACAAACGTTTACCTCTAAAAAGAAAATCATTTTGGAGATAGAATCGACCGTATATTCCTTTGCCGTGATTAGCGTAGCTCTCTTTGAAATCAGGGTCGTCTTTGTATAGATCCTTGATGTGCTCGAACCCTATCACTTTGGCCTCCATTGTTGAAATGAGAGCATGCCTTCTTGACAAGGCATCGGCCACTACATTTTCTTTGCCCTTCTTGTATTTGATGACGTAGGGAAACGTCTCCACAAATTCAAGCCACTTGGCATGTCTTCTTTTGAGTGCGGTCTGACCTCGCAAGTGCTTAAGAGTCTCATGGTCCGTATGAATGATGAACTCCTTGGACAGCAAGTAGTGTTGCCAAGTCTCCAATGCCCGGACAAGAGCGTAGAGATCCTTGTCATAAGTCGGATAATTCAGCGTGGCTCCACTTAGTTTCTCACTAAAGAAGGCCACGGGTCTTTTCCTTTGATGCAGCACAGCTCCAATTCCTAAGCCGGATGCATCACATTCCACTTCGAACATTTCATCGAAATCGGGCAAAGCAAGAACCGGTGCTTGGGTAAGCCGGTCCTTGAGCTCGTTGAAGGCAGCTTCTTGAGCTGCTTCCCATGTGAATGGCACGTTCTTTTTGATCACAGCTGTGAGTGGGGCAGCAACAGTACTGAAGTCCCTCACAAACCGTCGGTAAAAGCTTGCTAAGCCATGGAAGCTCCGAACATGTCCGATAGACGTCGGTGTGGGCCAATCTCTTATGGCCTTGATCTTCTCCTCGTCCACTCGTAGGCCCTGTTCACTCACTACAAAGCCTAAGAAAACAAGTTCATTAGTACAAAATGTGCACTTCTTAAGGTTAGCATAGAGGCCTTCCTTGCGAAGTGATTTAAGCACTAGTTCTAGATGTTTGAGATGATCTTGTAGGTTCTTACTATATATAAGTATGTCATCAAAATAGACCACTACAAATTTACTTATATAGGAACGAAGAACCTGGTTCATTAGTCGCATGAATGTGCTCGGTGCATTGGTCAAGCCGAAAGGCATGACTAGCCACTCGTATAGGCCTTGCTTGGTCTTTAAGGCCGTTTTCCATTCATCTCCTTCACGCATCCTGACTTGGTGGTATCCACTTTTCAAATCTACCTTTGAGAAGATAGTAGAACCACTTAGCTCGTCAAGCATGTCGTCTAGACGTGGTATAGGATGCCGGTACTTGATAGTGATATTGTTGATAGCTCGGCAATCTACACACATCCTCCAAGTGCCATATTTCTTTGGCACTAGCAACACAGGAACAACACATGGGCTTAGACTTTCTCTTATGTAGCCCTTGTCTAACAAGTCCCGGACTTGTTTCTCCAACTCCTTAGTCTCCTCGGGATTCATTCGGTAGGCAGCTTTATTTGGTAATGCCGCGCCGGGAACAAGGTCTATTTGGTGTTCTATTCCACGTAGAGGGGGCAGGCCTGGTGGGTTCTCTTCGGGAAAGAGATCTCTGAATTTGTCTAACAAGGCGTATACTTCCGGCGGCCAGACTAGTTCCCTGTTTTCTGTACTTAGACACTCTTTAAACAACATTAGTAATATAGTGCCTTCGGCACTCATAGCACGGTTTAAACCACCAGCATTGATGTATAAGTTAGAAACACTTACCTTGGTCTCCTTGCTCATTCTGGCTTGAAGTTCTTGCACTTCTGTCGGACTTAGAGGGGCCAAATTGTATTTGCGCTCCTTGTGTACGAATGAGTAGTAGTTGGTCCGGCCGTTGTGAAGTGTTGCACGGTCAAATTGCCACGGTCTCCCCAGCAGGAGATGGCCAGCTTGCATCGGCACTACGTCGCAAAGTACTTGGTCTTGGTATTTGCCGACGCTAAAGGGTACACTCACTTGCTCGGTCACCTTGAGCTCCGTGGTGTCATTAAGCCATTGTAGCTTGTATGGCCTAGGATGCTTAGTCTTTTCCAAGCCTAACCTGTCTACCATAAACTTGCTTGCCACATTAGCACAAGATCCTCCGTCTATTACGAGATTACATACCTTGTTGTTAATAGTGCATCGTGTGTGGAACAAGTTTTCCCGTTGAATCTTCTCCTCGGGTTGAACCAGCACGCTAAGTACTCGCCTAGTGACTAGTAGGTCACCGGTGTCTGGATACTCAACGTCGTCATCATCCCCATCTACTTCTTCGTCCACTTCGTCTTGAGATTCATATCCACCACTCGCCGTAATGATCATGACTCTTTGATTCGGACAGTCCCGAGCATAGTGTCCTCTTCCCTGACATTTAAAACAGGTAATATCACGAGTTCTAGCTTGACTAGTATTAGGAAACTTACCTTGGTCGGGCCGAGAAGCCTTCGGGAAATCATTGGTTCGGCCTTTGAACCGAGAATCGATCTCGCCGGCTTTGCCTTTGTCGACCGGCTTGCTGCTAGTTGCTTGCCAAGGCGTGTTGGTCCTGGTCCGGTTGGTGAGTGAAGTCTTCCTTTTGATTTGTTGCTCAATTTGCACCGAGAGGTGTAGTAGCTCATGGAGCCCACTATACCTTGTTCTCTCCACCTTTCTAGCTATACGTTCTTGAAGGCCGTCAATGAATTGGGCCATCAAAGCTTCTTCGGACTCATCTAACTCCAATGAGTTCATCAATTTTTCGAATTCCTCGAAATATTCCTCCACCGTCCGGTTGCCTTGTGCTAGTTTCCTGAAACGTTTTTGAAGATCACGGTGATAATGATCAGGCACATACCTTAGTCGTAGGAGGTATTTCATGTCATGCCATGTTTGGATCGGCCCAAAAAGTTGCCTTCTCCTCTCGGCCACAGTCCTGTCCCACCATGCGAGTGCATTTTCGGTGAGTTGTGCGGCTGCCAAGGCTATCTTCTTGCCTTCTCCATAGCCATAGCACTCATATATGTACTCCATACGTCTTTCCGAATCCAAGTATACTTCCGGATTTGACTTTCCTGCAAAAGTAGGAGGTGACAATTTCATGTCATGATTGGGCTCATGTTCTCTTGGCCGATGGCCTCTAATGGGATCACGCCTCCTTTGGTTCAGGTGACGTCTAGGGTCAGGGGGAAATTCGTCTTCCATCTCCGGCATGCTGTCACGATCTTCAGGCATCGCATCGTGTTGTTGCTGAGCTACTCCGGCTCCTCCGGCTACTCCGGCTACTCTCGGCTGCTCGAGCTGGCCGAGTCTTTGACCGAAACCTCTCAGCTCGTCTCTCATGAGAGTGAGCATCTGCATAATGTCATCTTGTGGAACGTGGTCGGCTTCGTCTTCCATGCCGAATCCTGTAGACCTCGTTAACACTCAAAAACAGATTCGTCAAATACCGAGTGGTATGCAAGAGAAATTCAGAAAAATTTATTTAAACGATTTTAAAAGCTTTGCCAAATTTTCTAGAGGTCCTAGCAAGGATACTAATCAGTCGGTAATGATTAAAAATCGCGGAAAAATTTTCCTAAAAATTCCCCGGGAATTTCCTAAATTCCCCAAATCGATACGGTAAATTTCCTAATTAATCGGCAAGTATTAATACGCGGGGAAAATTTCCTAAACGATCGAGCAAATATTCTGGACAGTCGGTAACTCTTAACACGCGGGGAAAACTTCCTAAAATTCCCCCGGGGAAATTTCCTAAACTCCCCAAATCCGATACGGTAAGTAAAAAAAAAAAAAAATTTTTTTTTTTTTTTTTTTTTTTTGAAAAATCGCGGAAACAAAAGATACAACTAAATAAACTAGACTCTATATTTTTTTTTTTTTGCTTTTTCTTGGATCTACGAACAGATCTAATAAACCCTAACAATATATGTATTATTTTTTTTTGAAATCACGAAACAAAAACAAAAACCTAGCGATAGAACTATGAAAAATAAATCGAAACAAAGAGATAGAAAACCAAAGGTGGAACCTTTGGCTCTGATACCAGATGGTGTAAGCCTCGGTGGTGAGGTCTTAACCGGGATAGTCGTGGGACGAAAGGTAGGCGGTCGCCTTGCCCTTTGGCCGAAAGATGGTCGATGGTGAAGTGACTTGACACGATGGCGATCGCTTCTCTCGTGTGGAGTCGGTGAGCGGGCTGTTGGTGGAGTGAGTACACGACACAGAGGGGAGATGAGTCTCTGATACGGTGCAGGGCTTGAGCTTGGTCGAATCCACGAACAAGAACAAGAACAAGAGAAATCGCTTCTCTAGGGAAAATGCGGCGTTTTTTATTAATATCAAAGGTAACCAAAAATACAAGCTGCAGGGGAACCTTATAAAGGGGCTCGTCAGCTGGGTGACACTTAGGTCAAACGAAAAGTAAAAAGACATAAAAACCACAAAGCAAAGAAATACAAATAAGGAAAACCGCATCCCTAGCTAAAATACAAAATGCATCGTTTCATTAAAACAAAATAAGGAAAGTTTTGACCGCGGCACCTAAACTACTTGTTTGGTGTCGTTTTGGCTTGGTCTTGAGAGCTTGAAGTACCTGCAAAGATAGTATATAATGTAAACAGCTTACATTGAGGTGAAGTCTTCTAGGAGGTCTTCTTGATCATAGAAGTCATCCTCTTCAAGTCCCGACAGCTCCTTGGCTTCAACGCTTTCTTTGGCCCGTTGTTGGTCCTTACCGGCTAGGTGGCTTGTGTGTGAAGCAGCTGATTGTTCTGCATTGCTAATAGAGAAACTACTCGACCTGTTAACTTTAGAATATCCACTTTGTCGAGGGAACTTACCTCCCTCAGTGCTGATTGGATCGTTTGGATGGTCGCATGAGCTTGTCTCCTTTGCTTCGGCTAAAACCGTTTTCGGGTAAGGTCCTTCGGCTAAAATTGATTCCGGGCCTGTATGACTAAAACCACTCGACCGGTTAGCCTTAACATAGTCACTTGGGTGTGAGAACTTACATCCCTCAGTGGAGATCACGTCGTTCGGTCGGTCATTCTGCGAGTGATTTCTTCTCTCGGCTAAACCTCCAAACGGGTCGCCTGGTCCGGGCGAGTTGACGAACGCTTGTATGGCCGTTCCGAATCTTCTTCTGAGCTGTTTGGCCTTGGAACGGGTCATGGGACCTTCTGGTACGATGGGCATCACAGTTGGGTCGGTTCTAGAGCCGATGTCCTCATCAGATCTACTCAGACATGGAGAATGAAACAATCAACATAACTGAATATATCATTAAATTTAACAATAAGAAAAGAGTAACAAGAGGGTTCGAAATCTTCTCTTAGATGAACAGAGTTCTGATTTGTCTCCCTCACCAAGCTCTCTCTCCAAAACCAAAGTAATATAAAGCATAGCTATCAAAGTGGCTGTAAAATCCTAATAAATAACCTAAATCACGTTTTGGGGCTTCTTGTAAATAATAAAGTCTTCTGGGCAATTTTGCAATTCTTCAACTCTTCTAAAGTCGCGACTTGTGTCTTGCTACAGTGAGTTGATATGCTCAACTTAATACCCTAAAAAGTACTAAAGCAGTTGCTGCAGTAAAGTAGGGGTCGAACACAAAGACTCAGAGAAATCACACAATAGATTGTATAGTATCAAATCAAGCTAAGCAGTTAAGATGAAAGTAAAAGCAATAACCAGTAAACGAGTTGTAATTCGATAGGAGAAATATAGGTTCAGGGTTTTTCTCAGGAAATCAATGAATGCAGGTAAACTAACTAACATGATTCAGATTTAGCGCGGTTCTTGAACTCAAATCACTAAGCTATAATTAACCAACTGTCGTTGCGAGAATTATCTAAATCTAAATCTAAGGAATTCCATATCTCTTTGCGAATCCTAAAATCTAAATCAGCTTTTAGATCAGGTTTGATTTGTTCACAAAACAACTAAACCAAATCTCTTTGCGAATAGTTATTTTACTCACTAAGGTTCTATCAGGTAATTAATCGCACTGTCGTGCCTAATCAATTATCCTAAGATCTAAGTTCCAGATTCGTCAACCTAAAATTAGCTTTGAACACAACCTATGGTGAAGAACTAATTCATATGGTGAATCCTAATAACTAATCAATCTAGCATTCAGAGAAAACCCTTATGAGAACCCTGAACATAAAGTGGATCTACTCAGATATGGAGAACGAAAACAACATGATTGAATAGATCATCAAAGAAATCAATAAAAACAGGAGTTCAGAGTTGTTGTCTCTCCAAAAACCAAAGTATAGTCAAGAATAATGAAAACCTAGAACAAAACCTAGAACAAAAGCATAGCCAAAAAAGTGGCTGTAAAACCTAATTAAACAGTCTAAACACGAATTGGGGTCTTCTTGTAAATATTAAAGTCTTCTAGGCAAGTTCTGCAATTCTTCAAACTTCATTAAAAGCCGCGGGTCGTGTCTTCTGCGATGGGTATCGATCGATACTAAGGGGTATCGATCAATGCTGGACGTAAAATCGGGTACTCAGCAACACGAACTTCAGCTTCGCTCTAGAATGCTTCAATATCTCCAATTATGCTCCAAACGTGCTACAACCTGTAAAGGACTCTAAAACATTATGAAATAATAGAAAGACTCTATAAAACGGACTTATATCATGGCCTAAAAGTGGTAAAAATTATGATATATAAACTCCCCCATACTTAGCCTTTGCTTGCCCTCAAGCAAATAGAAGACTAAACCAGAGAAAGAGGTTTGAAAACGTAGAGACTCACATGTTCATGAAACGTTGCAATGACCTTTTTCCTAAGCACACAAATGTCACCTAACCAGCTTTTTGATGTAACCACCATGTACTTCTCTGTAGACATTCGCAGCTTCCCAGACTACACACATTATCTCACAGCATCGTTCAATCAAACCATCCTCGCTAGTTTCATCGATGTGAATTAATATCAAGAACCTTCTAGATTCTTTCTCATACAATATCATGACAAGGAACCACCCTTTTTCACACTTTTTGGTATTATTTCTCCCCCCCCCAGACTTATTTCTTATTGTATCTCTTGCATGTACAAATTAAGGTTCGAGACGCGAGTATTGATGGTGTTTGCCACCGAATCCCCGATTCTTCCCTCAAAAGTAATCAAAGGTGTAGGCGAATAATGGTATCACAGGAAATTTTCCTAACCTCGCTTCCACCTTTGTGTGATCATTTCCTCTGAAGTAGAATAATGGGATCACAGGAAAGTTTCCTAACCCTCTACTCAGAAGAAAATCATTTCATCTTTTAATGCATCTTATTTTTAACTTGTAACAGGGAGAGAAATACCATTATTTTAAAACACATGGGTTCCTTTATCAGATACGAATGAGGAATCAAGCTCTATAGATACTAACCACATCGATGAAGTGCAAAAATTTGGCTCAGGCTTTAAGGAACTTTGCTGGAAACATGAGTGTCTTCTAGTTAATTGGTCAGCTTTTGGATTTTTTATTAGTCGATCTAGAACTGATTGTGTAACAATGGTCACTTAGAAGCAAGGTCAGCTCAATAGATTCAAGAAAAAGATCACAGTCTCAGACAAAGTTTTGACTCAATAAAACAACGAATTACTCAAAAACGGACTGACTCTAAGAAAAACAAAAACAAAGTCAGCGACTACCTCCCCTAGATTTAAACAACACTGTCCCTAGTGTTATCTAGCCTAGAGTTGGTGAAAGAAAACAAATGAACTTAGTGGATTATGAGAAAGTGTAAACCGTACCTTTACAGGGTATCGATCGATACTGGAGGGTATCGATCGACACCAACCGTATGTCGACACACTGATTTCAAATCAATGTTATCGAGTTGCTTAACCTAGGGAAGGTGATCCAAAGTGTTAAAGGTTAGCACTGTTAGGAACACCCAAAAACAGGTTAAAAACAACATGGTAGATCAAACATAAATCCAAAGAAGTTCAAATGCAAAAACAAATACTGACATAAGTTCAACAGAAAAGAAAAATAAAAGAAAAAGAAAGAAAAATACAAACGTGAAGATAGAGAAGACTAATCCTGCGTCTCCTCAGAATCACCATCAGAAGCAGAAGTGGCAGCGGTGTGTGAAGGTCCAGGCTGGGACGATGGATCAGCATCCGTGTTAGTCGTGCAACATCAGCGAACAGCAGCCCAGATGCTCTTCATGCTCACTATCATCAGTCTTTGGAAAGCAGCTGGCTCCATCGGGACGTCCGTATCCTCAGGCCTTGTGGCTCAGGAATAGGTGGGCACGATGCAGCTTGTGTACGTCCTCCCTGACGTGAAGTAGATGGGATGTCAACAGCAGGTGGACGAACTTGTCATCTAGGCGCAGCAACCGGAGTCAACAGCTCTACAAGAGGTTCAAAACGAAGCTGAGCAGGATCCTCAGATATGTTTGTCAGATCCCTGTCAGGTAGCTGCACCAGAAAGCTCCCATCAAATCTATTAAGGATCCACTTCCTCCCGGTCTTCAACCACTTAAGGTTCCTCAGATGTGCCTCATCCATGTACCGACGCGCAGTGACTATCGAGCAGCTCGTAGTACTGATTCCGAGGTTCTGGAAGATAGGCGTCAGAAGACTACCAACTGACTCCTTCTTCGTGCTCTTCCCTGTAAATGGTTTGGTCTTCAGAGACACAGATGATGCGCACAAACAGCCCCAAGGTTAACATCTTCAAGCTCAGGCCAATCTAAATCATGCTCAGGGATAATGTTCCTGACACCCAGAAACAAAAGCAGAAGCTCAGATACTCTCATCTTGTTAGGCTCCATCTTGCACATGAGAGTAGTGCTCAGGACCCGAACAAAACAATGCGGGACCGGATGTCGTATGTCCATCTGAGTGGACATCTTAGACTCGTAGACACCGTTCCCAAACCATGCCCAAAATCCACGCATGTCAGGATGGGCAGCTAGAAGAGAAATCCTGCTGCGATCCCTCTGAAACCCATAGAGATCACAGAGATCAGGGAATGAAATCCTGTACCTCACTCCGCGAGCCATGAAGGACAGGCTACCACCCTGTGCGTCTCGCAGAACCTCATCTGAATAGCTAATGCGAGCTGTCGCCATAAACTGACGAACCAAGTCTGGGTAGAGGTCATGCTGCTGTGTAGCCATGTGACCAAAACCAAACTGCCCAAGCAGACGTGCCAAATCTGTGTCGAGACCCAACTGATGCAAAGAAAGTCCATCCACAAACCTGGTAGGCTCGATGGTAACACCCAACTACGCGTTATAGAACAACGTGTCGAAGTCGTCCCACTACTCCGAAATGGGTCTAAATGCGGTGTCATCACTCAAGGCATACGCCTTCTCCTGTCCATTCCAATCGCGGTGACAAGGGATCCTGGCCTTTTCATTCAGCTTAGGCCAAGGACCTCAGCGTGTGGCTCCAGGAATATCCGTAGCAGATGGGTTAGAGCTCGATGCATCTACGGTTCTTGCTCGCTTTGGCCTAGATGTCATCTACAAACAAAGACAGAAGGACACAACATAAATCCAACATCTCGCAGCGAGTCAAGCAAATATGGATCAGCATACACGGATAGTGTCGATCGATACCAGAGGGTATCGATCAACACCCTACCCAATTTCCAGTTCATCCGATTCCCAGATTCCAAATTACCCAAAAGTCCAAATTAAAGGTAAGTGAATGTAAGGCAAGGTTCGAAACTACTCTAGAGCATCTCAGCAAATGACCATTGTCAAGAAAAACAAGTGCTAAAGAGTAAAAACTTACAAACCACAAACCTAAAAAATCGGATGGTAAAGACGGAATTTCGAGTACATACATTTGCTGATCTGAGAAACAAATGCTACAAGGAGATAGAGAGTGAAAATCTAATGAATCTAGGCACTTGAATCACCAAAATCGGTGAAGAAATGGGAAAAATGTGAATTGAGAGGAATATTGTGTCGGTATCGAACGATGAGGGGTTGTGAGGAAGAAGACAAAACCGTAGGGTTTTAAGGAAACTTACCTGGCCGTGGAGCGTCGATCGATACCCAGGGGTATCGATCGATACTTGTCATTTTTAGTCGACACTGGATGGTGTCGATTGACACATATGAGAGATTATGCTCTTCTTTTACGACACTTGGTATCGATCGACACTGACTGGTGTCGATCGATACTCCTCGTCAAATCTGCTTCACGTTTGACACAAGACACAAGACACAAAACCAAAAATCAAAAACAAAAGGAAAAAAAACGTATGTACAGACTCACCAGTGGGTTGCCTCCCACTCAGCGCTTGTTTAACGTCATGAGCTTGACTTCACGGACTATCAGTCCGTATGAGAGTGAGAACTTGCAGCGAAACAGGTTCCACAATTAGACATTGCCAACTTCAGAGTTCTGCTCATCATGCGCTCCACAACCTCCTTTCCTTTCTCTTTCAGCTCCAAAGTAAGAAGAACTCTAGCCTTAGATAATGGTTTCGAGGCTCCTTTGCATTTCACCTTATATTCAAGTGAATTTCCATCGCATTTCTGAGGGGTTAAAGTCACATGGGGAACATCTTTTGCTCTTTTGCTCTTCGCCTTCTTCTTTGTTGCCTTAGTCTTCTTGACAACGTTCTTGGGGATGCTAGGCGGTTCGACCGAAACGTCTATGACAGTTGGCTCGTCAAGAGGCTCTTCAAAAAGATCAACTGCTAATGTCTCTCCTGTGACAACAGTGAAGCAAGAGACATGTGTGGGAGCTCCTCTAGAGGGAATGACATCATAGTAGACCTCTCCGTCAATGTAAGAGAAAGAGATTTTCTTATTAGGCGTGTCTATGATCGCGCCAGCAGTAGCCATAAACGGTCGTCCAAGGAGCAAATACACCTCAGATCCTTCGCTCATCTCCACAACCTGAAAATTAGTGGGCACCAGACAATCTCCCACTTTAACAAGCAAACCAATGATAGTACCGTATGGAGGTGAGGTGGAGGAGTTCGCAAATGTGAGAAGCATCGTAGGTGATCTGATATCAGCCCTTAATCGTTCAGCGATGTCCCGTGATATGACATTGACGCTAGACCCTGAGTCAACGAGAGACTCGTTGAATTCAACTCCAGAGATGGAGCATGGAACCGCGAATTTCCCTGGGTCTTCCCTCTGGATCAACTGCCTCAGCGGTAGTGACTTGCGTCTTGCCTCGATAAAGAGTACTTCGACCTCTTCCAGAGTTTCTCTGCAATCTTTGAAGTGACTTAGCAGAGGCCAGCTCTCTAGAGCTTCTTCAAAAGTGAACGAGTGGGGTATCCTTCGTACCCTCTTCTCAAAGCCACGCAGCTTCTTTGGAGTGATGGGGGCTCGGAGGTGTTGAGGAATAGGATTTAGCTTCTTGGGCTTGCGAAGTCTTTCTTCAATCAAATCAGGTGTCTTCTCAATTTATGGCTTAGTCTGCAAGTGGTATCGATCGACACCAGGTAGGGTATCGATCGATTCTCAGGGTTCTGACATGTCTCGAGAAAGGATTTTTACTGGTGTCGATCGATACTCTGTGGTGTCGGTCGATACCCTGGCGATTCCTGAAGTCTCATCAAAATTTCCTGCACCTAAGGTGATTGCATTGACATGTTCTCTTGGATTTTCAGTTCTCCCTGGAAGAAAACCCTCTTTCCTTTTCACAGCTTCCGAAGTTTGAGCAACCTGAACTTCCAACTTGTTATGACTCATGATGAGAGCTTCGATTCTTCCATTCAAGGTAGTGTAAAGATTCTCTAGCTTCCCATTGAAAGTTACTGTCATTTTCTCCTGTCCTTGAACCAGCTGTTCAAGAATAGCTTCAATCTTGCTCTCAGGAGTTTTAGTAGGTACAACAGGCTCATAAGAAGAATTCCCACAGTTCCTGGTGTAGCCACTGTTCTGGGAAGGTTTCTGGTTGAATCCTCCTTGCTGGAAATTGTTGTTAAAATTTCGGTTGTTGTTGAATTGGTTCCTCTTGACCCTGAAAACCAGAACCACCAATGGAGTTAACATCCTCCACTTCACTCTCATTGAACACTTCAACATCTTCAGCAAAATGAATGGCCTTCGTTGTCTTGCCCATCAGAAGACTGTGCATAGAATCCGGCTTGACTTTAACTTTAGCAATCTGCGATCCATCCATGTTCCCATTCTGTTCTTTCGCTCAAGGTCTGCATTTTTGAGGCTATTGCTAGACGCAAAATTCTCAATAAGCACACAAGCATCATCTGGATAACTGGTTTTGAAATTCCCATTGCTCGAAGCATTAAAAGCCATCTGATACCTTCAATCAATCCCTCTGAAGAAGATACCCAGCAGCTAAACATTAGAGTATCCATCATGTGGACAATCTCTCTGATACGATCTGTATCTCGTACAGGCAGCCTTGAACACCTCAGTAGGTCCTTGAGAATATTGGGAGATCTTATTCCTCAGATCCTCGGATCTTGCATTAGAAGTTGTTCAGGAAAGCAGTCTTAGTCTCTTCCAAAGAATTCAGTGATCCAGGAGGTAATTGCTTCAGCCAATAAGTCGCTTCTCCACTAAGAGAGTATGGGAAGAGCTTGCAGAAAAGGTAATCATAAGACACCCCATTACTCTTGATGCTAGTGACCAAGTCCTCGAACTTCTCAATATGATCCATGGGATGTTCCTTAGGAAGAACATGAAAAGGGTGCTGACCCACAAGAGTGTAGTATGCAGGTTTCAGCTCAAAGTCATTCCTCTGATATGGTGGAGGACGAATCGCTGATCGATTAGCGTAAAACTGATGAAGCATGTTGTACACTCCAATTGTTCTACCACGATCAGCCACAACGTTCCCATCGGCATTCCCAGCGACAACAGAAGCATGGGGAATGATGTTCCCCTCTCCATCCAAACGTTGTCCTCTCTCATTGCACAAACGACCCTCTTGGTCTCTCAAAGTTCCAGCAGCATCCTGAATCAGAATCATCGTGTTGTTCATCTCTGCTGGCTTCTTTTCTTTCCTGTTTGCACGTTCCAAATTCACACCTGAAACACACGAAGCAAAGCACGTAAGTAACAAGAAAAAAATACGTTGAGTATCGATCGACACTGGGTGGTGTCGATCGATATCAACAAAAGAAAACGATGAGTATCGACCGATACTAGGTAGTATCGATCGATACCAACGAGTTTAGTCGAAATTCAACAGCTAAAATCTAATGGCGAAATTGAGTCCCCGGCAACGGCGCCAAATTTGATATGCTCAAATTAATACCCTAAAAAGTACTAAAGCAGTTGCTGCAGTAAAGTAGGGGTCGAACACAAGGACTCAGAGAAATCACACAATAGATTGTATAGTATCAAAACAAGCTAAGCAGTTCAAATGAAAGTAAAAGCAATAAGCAGTAAACGAGTTGTAATTCGATAGGAGAAATATAGGTTCAGGGTTTTTCTCAGGAAATCAATGAATGCAGGTAAACTAACTAACAAGATTCATATTTAGCGCGGTTCTTGAACTCAAATCACTAAGCTATAATTAACCAACTGTCGTTGCGAGAATTATGTAAATCTAAATCCTAGGAATTCCAAATCTCTTTGCGAATCCTAAAGTCTAAATCAGTTTTTAGATCAGGTTTGATTTGTTCACAAAACAACTAAACCAAATCTCTTTCCGAATAGTTATTTTGCTCACCTAAGGTTCTATCAGGTAATTAATCGCACTGTTAGAATTAGCTTTGAACACAACCTATGGTGAAGAACTAATTCATATGGTGAATTCTAATAACTAATCAACCTAGCATTCAGAGAAAACCCTTATGAGAACCCTGAACCTAAAGTGGATCTACTCAGACATGGAGAATGAAAACAACATGATTGAATAGATCATCAAAAAAATCAATAAAAACAGGAGTTCAGAGTTGTCTCTCCAAAAGCCAAAGTAGAGTCAAGAATAATGAAAACCTAGAACAAAACCTAGAACAAAAGCATAGCCAACAAAGTGGCTGTAAAACCTAATTAAATACTCTAAACACGAATTGGGGTCTTCTTGTAAATATTAAAGTATTCTGGGCAAGTTCTGCAATTTTTCAAACTTCATTAAAAGTTGCGGATCGTGTTTGCTGCGATGGGTATCGATCGATACTAAGGGGTATCGATCGATGCTTGACGTAAAATCGGGTACTCAGCAACATGAACTTCAGCTTCCCTCCAGAATGCTCCAATATCTCCAATTATGCTCCAAACATGATACAACTTTTAAAGGACTCTAAAACACTACGAAATAATAGAAATACTCTATAAAACGGACTTATATCATGGCCTAAATGTGGTAAAAACCATGATATATCATGAGTATCGACCTTGTAAGTCACTATCGATCGATACTGAAGCTTCAAGTCGGGTACTCAGCTATGCAAACTTCTGTTTTGCTCCAAAATGCTCCAGAAAGCTCCAATATCTCCAATTATGCTCCAAACGTGCTAAAACCTATAAAAACCTCTATAACACTACAAAATACTAGAAACCATGATATATCAAGAAGCAGGATTAGGTTGGAAGCTGAAATTGCGAGAGGTCGGCGTCCGTTTAAATTCGTGAACGTATTAACTATGTTGCCTAGTTCGTGGATGTGGTGCGAGATTTTTGGGACTCTACTGATCCATTATTTCTTTCTACATCAACCATGTACCGTTTCTCAAAAAAACTAAAGGCTTTGAAACTGATATTAAGGGTTTTGGGGAAGGAAAAGCTGGGGGGTCTACCAAAGCGGGCTAAGGAAGCTCACAAGGTACTCTGTATGCGGCAAGCTGCAAATTTACTAGACCCGTCTTCAGCCACGTTACGTGCAGAAACAGAGGTGTATAATAAATGGCACAGGTTGGCGGAGTTAGAGGAAGATTTTCTTAAACAGACGTATAAGATCCATTGGTTAAATGTTGGGGATCAGAATAATGTTTTTTCCATAAATCATCTCAAGTGAGAAAAATGAGGAATTCGATTCAAGAAGTGACGGACATCTTGCCTTTGTGCAAGAGTGACTGCTAATGGAGAACGTCCTCCTTGCAACAGAATTGGTTAAGGATTATCACAAGGAATCTATATCATCGCGATGTGCGATGAAAATATATATTTCAAAAGCTTTTGATTCGGTGCAATGGAGCTTCTTATTGAGCACACTAGCACCTCTCAATTTTCCGGAGGAATTCATTCACTAGATACAGTTATGTGTCTCGACGGCTTCTTTAATGTCCAAGTAAACGGGGAATTGGCTGGTTTTTTCAAGAGTGAGCGAGGGCTGCGGCAAGGATGTGCTTTATCCCCTACCTTTTCATCATTTGTATGAATGTTCTGTCTAAACTTATCGACAAAGCAGCGATGGAGAGACGAATTGGCTATCACTCAATATGAAAAATCCTCAGTTTGACGCATCTCTGCTTTGCTGATGACTTGATGATTTTTGTTGATGAGCAGAAACGTTCTATAGAGGGGATCATAAAAAATTTCAACGACTTTGCATTGATCTCTGGTCGTAAGATCAGTTTGGAAAAAGCAACTCTATATGTAGCGGAAATTTCAGATCAACATCGTGAGGATATTGTTGCATCGTTTCCCCTAGCAGTGGGTCAATTGCCGATTCGTTATCTGGGTTTACCTCTCCTCATGAAAAGAATGACGTCTACTGATTATCTGCCTCTCCTGGAAAAAATCCGAGGCCGAGTTAACTCATGGACCGCACGACATCTATCGTATGCAGGAAGATTGCAGTTATTGAAATCAGTTATAGCAAGCACAACAAATTTCTGGATACAGGCTTTCCGACTCCCAAACCAGTGTATTGAGGAGATCGAGAGACTATGCGCGGCTTTCCTTTGTTCCGGGCCAGAGCTTAATGCTAGGAAAGTAAATGTTAATTTGACCGTAGTTTGTACTTCAAAAGCGGGAGGAGGATTGGGTATTAGATCGCTAAAAATTGTAAATAAAGTGAGCTGCCTGAAGTTAGTATGGAATTCCTCGCAACCATCACTATGGGTAAATTGGCTTAAACTGACCTTGATGTGTAATAATATTTTCTGGGAAGTTCCAAATCACCAACCGGGCTCTTGGATGTGGAGAAAACTTCTTAAATATCGTGACTTTGCCAAATGCTTCCATAAGGTGGATATTCGGAGTGGGAGTTCAACATCGTTTTGGTACGATAACTGGTCCAAATGGGGAAGGCTTCGAGACATCACTGGAGCCCGATGTAGTATCGATTTGGGCATATCTAGAGGTGCTACAGTGGAATCAGTGCTGGTATCTCATCGTCGAAGACATCACAGAGTTGAAATCCTCAACAATATCGAAGAAGAGATTCATCTCGCAAGACAATGAAGACGATGGGAGGCGGATTTATCGTTATGGCTCTATTCAGAGGACAAATTCAGGAAAACATTCACGACTCATGGTACTTGGAATCTAATTCGAGAGGTCCAACCGGCTGGGGGGTCTACCAAAGCGGGCTAAGGAAGCTCACAAGGTACTCTGTATGCGGCAAGTTGCAAATTTACTAAACCCATCTTCAGCCATGTTACGTGCAGAAACAGAGGTGTATAATAAATGGCACATGTTGGCGGAGTTAGAGGAAGATTTTCTTAAACAGACATGTAAGATCCATTGGTTGAATGTTGGGGATCAGAATAATGTTTTTTCCATAAATCATCTCAAGTGAGAAAAATGAGGAATTCGATTCAAGAAGTGACGGACATCTTGCGTTTGTGCAAGAGTGACTGCTAATGGAGAACGTCCTCCTTGCAACAGAATTGGTTAAGGATTATCACAAGAAATCTATATCATCGCGATGTGCGATGAAAATAAATATTTCAAAAGCTTTTGATTCGGTGCAATGGAGCTTCTTATTGAACACACTAGCAGCTCTCAATTTTCCGGAGGAATTCATTCACTGGATACGGTTATGTGTCTCGACGGCTTCTTTAATGTCCAAGTGAACGGGGAATTGGCTGGTTTTTTCAAGAGTGAGCGAGGGCTGCGGCAAGGATGTGCTTTATCCCCTACCTTTTCATCATTTGTATGAATGTTCTGTCTAAACTTATCGACAAAGCAGCGATGGAGAGACGAATTGGCTATCACTCAATATGAAAAATCCTCAGTTTGACGCATCTCTGCTTTGCTGATGACTTGATGATTTTTGTTGATGGGCAGAAACGTTCTATAGAGGGGATCATAAAAAATTTCGACGAGTTTGCATTGATCTCTGGTCTTAAGATCAGTTTGGAAAAAGCAACTCTATATCTAGCGGAAATTTCAGATCATCATCGTGAGGATATTGTTGCATTGTTTCCCCTAGCAGTGGGTCAATTGCCGATTCATTATCTGGGTTTACCTCTCCTCATGAAAAGAATGACGTCTACTGATTATCTGCCTCTCCTGGAAAAAATCCGAGGCCGAGTTAACTCATGGACCGCACGACATCTATCGTATGCAGGAAGATTGCAGTTATTGAAATCGGTTATAGCAAGCACAACAAATTTCTGGATACAGGCCTTCCGACTCCCAAACCATTGTATTGAGGAGATCGAGAGACTATGCGCGGCTTTCCTTTGGTCCGGGCCAGAGCTTAATGCTAGGAAAGTAAATGTTAATTTGACCGTTGTTTGTACTTCAAAAGCGGGAGGAGGATTGTGTATTAGATCGCTAAAAATTGCAAATAAAGTGAGCTGCCTGTAGTTAGTATGGAATTCCTCGCAACCATCACTATGGGTAAATTGGCTTAAACAGACCTTGATGTGTAATAATATTTTCTGGGAAGTTCCAAATCACCAACCGGGCTCTTGGATGTGGAGAAAACTTCTTAAATATCATGACTTTGCCAAATGCTTCCATAAGGTGGATATTCGGAGTGGGAGTTCAACATCGTTTTGGTACGATAACTGGTCCAAATGGGGAAGGCTTCGAGACATCACTGGAGCCCGATGTAGTATCGATTTGGGCATATCTAGAGGTGCTACAGTGGAATCAGTGCTGGTATCTCATCGTCGAAGACATCACAGAGTTGAAATCCTCAACAATATCGAAGAAGAGATTCATCTCGCAAGACAATGAAGACGATGGGAGGCGGATTTATCGCTATGGCTCTATGCAGATGACAAATTCAGGAAAACATTCACGACTCATGGTACTTGGAATCTAATTCGAGAGGTCCAACCGGCTGGGGGGTCTACCAAAGCGGGCTAAGGAAGCTCACAAGGTACTCTGTATGCGGCAAGCTGCAAATTTACTAGACCCATCTTCAGCCACGTTACGTGCATAAACAGAGGTGTATAATAAATGGCACATGTTGGCGGAGTTAGAGGAAAATTTTCTTAAACAGACATCTAAGATCCATTGGTTGAATGTTGGGGATCAGAATAATGTTTTTTCCATAAATCATCTCAAGTGAGAAAAATGAGGAATTCAATTCAAGAAGTGACGGACATCTTGCGTTTGTGCAAGAGTGCCTGCTAATGGAGAACGTCCTCCTTGCAACAGAATTGGTTAAGGATTATCACAAGGAATCTATATCATCGCGATGTGCGATGAAAATAAATATTTCAAAAGCTTTTGATTCGGTGCAATGGAGCTTCTTATTGAACACACTAGCAGCTCTCAATTTTCCGGAGGAATTCATTCACTGGATACGGTTATGTGTCTCGACGGCTTCTTTAATGTCCAAGTGAACGGGGAATTGGCTGGTTTTTTCAAGGGTGAGCGAGGGCTGCGGCAAGGATGTGCTTTATCCCCTACCATTTCGTCATTTGTATGAATGTTCTGTCTAAACTTATCGACAAAGCAGCGATGGAGAGACGAATTGGCTATCACTCAATGTGAAAAATCCTCAGTTTGACGCATCTCTGCTTTGCTGATGACTTGATGATTTTTGTTGATGGGCAGAAACGTTCTATAGAGGGGATCATAAAAAATTTCGACGAGTTTGCATTGATCTCTGGTCTTAAGATCAGTTTGGAAAAAGCAACTCTATATCTAGCGGAAATTTCAGATCATCATCGTGAGGATATTGTTGCATCGTTTCCCCTAGCAGTGGGTCAATTGCCGATTCATTATCTGGGTTTACCTCTCCTCATGAAAAGAATGACGTCTACTGATTATCTTGTCTCCTGGAAAAAATCCGAGGCCGAGTTAACTCATGGACCGCACGACATCTATCCTATGCAGGAAGATTGCAGTTATTGAAATCGGTTATAGCAAGCACAACAAATTTCTGGATACAGGCCTTCCGACTCCCAAACCATTGTATTGAGGAGATCGAGAGACTATGCGCGGCTTTCCTTTGGTCCGGGCCAGAGCTTAATGCTAGGAAAGTAAATGTTAATTTGACCGTATTTTGTACTTCAAAAGCGGGAGGGGGATTGGGTATTAGATCGCTAAAAATTGCAAATAAAGTGAGCTGCCTGAAGTTAGTATGGAATTCCTCGCAACCATCACTATGGGTAAATTGTCTTAAACAGACCTTGATGTGTAATAATATTTTCTGGGAAGTTCCAAATCGCCAACCGGGCTCTTGGATGTGGAGAAAACTTCTTAAATATCGTGACTTTTCCAAATGCTTCCATAAGGTGGATATTCGGAGTGGGAGTTCAACATCGTTTTGGTACGATAACCGGTCCAAATGGGGAAGGCTTCGAGACATCACTGGAGCCCGATGTAGTATCGATTTGGGCATATCTAGAGGTGCTACAGTGGAATCAGTGCTGGTATCTCATCGTCGAAGACATCACAGAGTTTAATTCCTCAACAATATCGAAGAAGAGATTCATCTCGCAAGACAACGAAGACGATGGGAGGCGGATTTATCGCTATGGCCCTATGCAGAGGACAAATTCAGGAAAAAATTCACTACTTATGGTACTTTGAATCTAATTCGAGAGGTCCAACCGGCGAAGGAGTGGGCTACGGGCATTTGGTTCGCAAAGCCACACCCAAATATTATTTTCTCTCTTGGCTATCTGTTCAAAACAGACTTACAACGGGCGACATAATGAAGTCTTGGAACGCTGGTCACAACTCGGACTGTGTGTTATGTAGCACCATGGAGGAAAACAGAAACAATCTCTTTTTCGAGTGTTCACACTCAATAGAAATCTGGAATCATCTAATGCGTCGGATACTCGGGCAAGGCTACACTATCCAATGGGACAACATTGTCGACATACTTCATAATGGTACCTTTGCTAAAACAACTCTGTTCTTAATAAGGTATGCGTTTCAAGCCTCCATCTATCACATTTGGCGTACGAAAAACGGTCGACGACATGGGGAACCTCCTCTTCCAAATTCTCGGCTACATCAACTCATCCACAAGAATGTCCGTAATCGAATTATTGCGATACGATGAACAGGAGACAACCCCTATGACGACGGTTTGATAATCTGGTTCTCTACCAGACTTTGAAACTTCCAGAACAAGCTGAAGATTAGCTCTCTTTTTATTTGTTTTTTACTATCAAAATTTCAAAACACAGTACACATCCTTTGTAAAAATACGATTTTGATTGAATAAATTTTACATTTATTTTTTAAAAAAATTGCTTTAGATATCCTAGAGATTTCTACGTAAAACTCGGCCATAAACCATAGAAAATTTCCAATTGCCCAACGCTTCGTTTAATTGATTCAAAACCTCGATAAATTAATTAGTTAGCTACTGCCCTTCTTAGTTTAGTTTAGATTCCATAGATACGACCTTAACAAAACCCAAAACATATTTTACGTCTAGACATAAGTTAGAACTTGTTAGAAATTGGACAACGTCTATCCCTGTGGATCTGATCCCTAAATACTACTTTGTGTGCTGTGCACTTGCGGCTTAGATATAAAAGGTAAAACCCCACGCCGGTGTTAATTCCCAGTGTGTCAGTTATCTGTGAGAAAAGTCCCGATGAGCTCCAGATTACAGTTAACCTTTGCCAATTCAAGCTCCTTGTCTTTGGCTGCCTTCAGCTCCTCGATCCTTGTCTTCACTTTAGAAAGACATCTTTGGAAATTTTCCGTAAGCTCACGTCTCACCTCCTTCCGAGCCATTCTGACATTAGCCTCGTGAAGAGCGTCTTTCGCCGCGATCTGCCTCTTTAGAGAGGCCACCTCATACCCAATCTAGGCTTAGCATCTGTCAATTAAAGACATGCATCAGTAGTCTTGGAAGACTCTTCTCTCAGAACCCTCATCTCTTCGGTCAAAACCTTCTTCTCCTCGACAAAGTTTTTCCTCTCACCCTCGAAGGCGGTGACCTTGGTCGACGCAACGGCCAAATTCTTTTCTGTCACCGCAAGCTTGCTCTACAACGTCGCGGCATCCTTCCTCGCGTCTCCGACTAGACGAAAATCCCTTCGGGCATCCGACTCATAAGCAGCCACCATCTCTTTGATGGAAGCCACACACTGCAAAGGAAATAAAGATGAGATGCGTGCAGATGCTTGAAACTTATGCGTGTTTTGATTTCTTACCTTTGTGGCGTGCAGAGACATGATGGCATACATTTTGCTCGTCGCAAGTATATCT
This sequence comes from Eutrema japonicum, assembly GCA_030161315.1. Taxonomy (NCBI): domain Eukaryota; kingdom Viridiplantae; phylum Streptophyta; class Magnoliopsida; order Brassicales; family Brassicaceae; genus Eutrema; species Eutrema japonicum. Next base: position 48,733,314 of record BSQW01000011.1, read on the forward strand.
GTTGGAGGAAGAACAACGCCAGGACCGTTGATCTTCGAAAAGAGGGTGGCAGAAGCAGACGGGTCATTAACCACCAAGTCAGAGTGTTCGGCTTCGACCAAAGGAGGATCTTCATGTTTCTTCTTAGAAACGATTTTTCCACTAACAACTGCTTTATCTCGGTCACTCTCTGAGGCAGACCGTTTACGCCTTGTCACCTCGGCATGCTTTGTCAGATCAGACTTTTGAGGCCTCGAGACTAGAGGATTAGTCAACTTGGCATCTTTATCTCCGACATTCGGAGCAGGATGGTTGGCAGTTTTGTTTTCAACGTCCTTGTTAGTAACTAGTTCAATAACGATCGTGTCAGGAATCACCCCTTCAAGCGCGGTTATAACAAAGGGATCCAGAGTCGCCTCAATAGCGAGAGGATTGGAGGCTTTGGCAGCTCATATCTCCGCTTCATGCTTCTCTCTCCTTTTCCTTTCCCGGATCGACATTCTCTTGATCATGGTCGCTTTGAGGTCCTCGGAAGATGATGGATCTGAACTAACGAAAAGTCAGGCACGAAGAGCTCGGGTTTTCTCAACTCGCTCTTGGAAAAAATGTTTCCTCCAATGAACTTTCCTAGCAGACAACGCCTCGACCGCCGTGGAGAAACCGTCCGGAATCGGTGGAAGGAAATCACAATTGCAAAGAAAAGGTAACCAAGTTAACAACCAATACCACCAAAATTGGAGAAGTGAATGAAAACAAAGGTTGGGCTCGCTATTTATAAGCAGTTGGCGCGTGGATGCGCGTGACCTCGGGAAGACAATGGCGCGTGACCTCGGGCTGAGATAATGCGTAAACACAGAAGAAAACGATGACCGAATCGCCGAGCTGAACCAAGAATCTCGAATCACACCCACGACAATGAACGGTTTGAAAACCTCATGCACAATCTTCTAGCTCGGCAGAACGATTCAACATCTTAAGGATTTTTCGTCATCCCGGTAATGAAGCACCTCGGAGCAACGCTAATACATCTTTCACCTCGGCACAAAACACAATCGCACCTCTAACCTCGGCGGCAAAGACATGTAGACAATTTGTCGTCATCTCGGTTCGGCAGTTAATCTCGATCCAGAAACTTTCACCTCATCACCATCACCCATGAGTCTGATGAGCTGGAGGGAAAACTGTTGGGGTCGGATTTCACCCTTTCAAGTATGGAGATTATGATCATGAGTCGATCCGATCCAAGAAGAAAAGTTTCATCAGCAGACCCGAGCCAATTCAAGAAGAGAAGCTACCTCGGTGGACCCAAGCCGATGAGAGAAGCACTACCGAGCCAAGGAGAGAAGCACGACCGAGCCGAGAAGAGAGTTCACCTCGGCCTCGTCATCGCTGCAAGGTCACCTCGGTCAATTTCACCTCGAGCAGAACGGGACCGAGCCGAGGTTGGATCATCATTACTTCTCGACAAAACCATGCTTCGACTAAACAAAGTCAGGCCAACGACCGAACCGACCCAAGCTATCTCAACAGCCAATCTATGACCGGAAGCCAAGGCCGATCTCATCAACCCAAAACAGGACGAGCCCAATGTTTTGTGGGATGAGTTTGAGCACAATGCAATGTGGGCCGAGGTCAAGTCTTCCACAATGGGCCAAGATCAAGACCCTCGATTATTGGCCGAGCTGAAGGCCAATCAAGGCGATCCAATTCTTCGATTACACTAGACGAAGACTTAAGACGGTGGCCGCACGAAGAGAAAATGAAATATTCTAAAAATATCTTCCGAGATCCTCGCGGACAAACCTATATAAATAGTTAGTATCACCATTCATAAAGGAGACACTTTTTTACCCTTGCAAAAACCCTGAACAAAATCATTGTACTCAAAAGTTTCACACAACAGCAATAAAAACTATCTTTGGATTTCTTCTCGTATTTACGTTCATAGAAACTTTTGTTCCCTTTAAATCATTGACAAGAATTTGATTGTGAGAGTTTCGACTCCCACAACTTACTTGTCCTTGTTCGAGCAAATGCCAAATCCTTTTCGGGAATCGGAATAGTTGATGTTGCAGCCTCGTAATTCAGCTCCATTCACCTGAAATTAAAATCGAAAAATCCATCAAAATAGAGATCGAAACCCATTAGACATAAAGGTTGGATCCAACCTGAAGCCAATCTAGGAACGTTTTGAGATTAGCTTCTTCTTCCGAAATTGCCATATCAAAAGATCAATCCTCTGATGAAGATCAAAAACGCCGGAGACGGGGTTTAAGCCGGGAACGATGAAACGGAGTTGTGGGTTTTCAATCTTATAGCTAGGGACCATCTCAAAAGGATGTCGGTGACAAAAGAAAAAAAAAGAAGAGAGATATTAAGATGAAAAAATGAGGAAAAAAAAAACAAAATTCTCAATGTTGGAAACTGCCTACGTAACCTGAAAAGAGTTTTAAAATTACAAATATGCGAAAACCGTAATAAAAACATATAAAAACGAACGAAACACTTATTAAAATGTTCTAAAATAAGCGGTAAAATAGATTAAAAAAATACAGTGTTATCAATCAAATTGGGCCGATCTTGGTTCAAATTAGGTTAAACCGGTGGTACGGAGCTTACCACTAACATTGGATGATAAACATTCAGGAACAGAATCATGCTGGTCCTTGTACTTGACAGTGTTTCAATTTGAGCTTGATAATTCTATAAGCTTTTATAAAATTTATACAAGGTTTTTATAAAACTGGTTACAAAATAGTATACATTTTACAAAATCTATTTGATTTTATAAAATTAATTTTAAATCTTATAGTAAATTTTTATAAATCTTATAGTAAATTAATTTTAAATCTTTATCAAATTTAAAACAAAATATTATATCAAACATTGATAAAAATTTAAAATTAATTTCCAAACTTTTGTAAGGCATTTTATGAAATGATATATATAGTTGATAAAGTCTTATTAGGTATTTATAAAAATGCAAGATTTTTATAAATTTTTACCCAAAAAAAAATCAATTATAAATAAGTATTTCTGAAAGAAAAAAAATTGTAGAGGTATTTTTTTTTAAACTCCAATAATTTTATTTCTCAAAATTGAGGTTAACTTTTTCTTCCACAAATTATTGTTATTACTTTGTGTTAGGTATCGTCATTGTCAACAATTTTGTTCACGTGTTTGATCTTTAAAGGTTGTGGACCACATCAATCCATTAACTCCTGTCCCGCCCAAAATAATTGGAAGTAAAAGCATTTCCTTTTCAAGAAAAAACTATAAAAAAAGAGTAAAAGATATTTTGTGTTATCTACGTCGGTTGTTTATATCGACCAAGCAGTCGATATGACGAGTATCTCCCCTTACACCGAGTCCACTTGCTTCCTGAGATCAAAGACACTCAAACAATAAACATAAAATGAAAAATGATTGCAAAAATATATACAACGGATACCATGGGATTTGTTTGATCCGGTTCAAACATGATATATTTAAAGACAATTGGGATCGGGAAATCTCGTTTTATTAGCAATCTCGGTGAAGTACAAAAGTTTTTGTGATCAAAAGAGAAAGAAATAAAAACCAAGCCGAAATTCTCAGAGCTAAGTCTTTGAGGTCTTTTGCAGAGAGGTGGGTGTGTTTTGCGAATGAGGTGAACATTGGTTTTTATAAGGCTTTAAAACGGTCTTTTTTCCATATTTTTCGTAGGTCGGGATTTGGAGAGATCTATTTTTCTTTGGAATGGATCTGAAAATCTTCTTATTCTCCGTGATTCTTTCCTTTTCTTTTGGAGATCTGCACCGACTTAGGTCAATCAAATCTGACGAGCCTGGAGCCGGGTTGATGGGCCGAGGTGGGCCTTAGCCAAATATGGGGGCCTAAGCCGAGATGGGCCGAGGTGAATTTGTGCAGGTTAACATGAGTCAAAGCAGAGTTGACTGGTTTAGATTCGGTTTCTAACGGGTTTAAGGGGGTGCTAAGCTCACTTCCAACAATTAGCCCTCCCCCAGTTCGGCGAAGTGTAATTGCTTAGATGAGTTCAGCGGACTTCATGAGAAGAAATAAATTCGGAGTAAATTGAATCGAAATTGGTGCGAGCTGCCTTAAATTCCGAGTTGTCAAGGTAGAACAGTGAATCCTTGGGGAATTCATACTGTTAGATCGGTATAGCAAATTGCCTAAAAGATTTTGAATTACCGAATTTGGAAGGCGAGTCGCTAGGGATTTTGAACCATCAAATCGGGAAGTTGAATTGTATTGACCTATTAAATCGGGAAGGCGAACCACTGACGATTCTGGATTGTTAAATCTGCGCGATGGATTTCTCATGGGTCGTTGGATTAGTGCGGAAGTCGAAGGGTCCGTTTTAGCGTACTAGCGACGCTTCGGGATCGATCTCTCTCTATAAATAATCCCTTCCTCTCTTCATTTCTCATCTTCGCCCTTAGAAAAAAAAGGTAGCTCTCCTTTGTTCTCTCTCTTCTCTCTCTCTCTAAGTTATTTTGTTCGTGATTCTGTTTAGTTTTATCCAGTCCTTCGTTATTCGACTTCATTGAATGGCTATGAGGATTAGAGCTGAGTCGAGCTGAGAAGAGGATGTATGAGCTCGTTGTTGGGGCCAGCAACATACGAGAGTGATGAGTGCAAGTGCAATGTATTGATAAAAAATCACGTTTACAAAAGATGGGAGTATGTGTATATGTACCCACTCCCCCCTCCCTGTTTGAAAGGGAGGGGGGGGGGGGGGGGGACAGCTGAACCTTTCTGAAGATTGGTTGCCTATGTACCCTTTGCAGGGATCAAGCCGTCTCGTAGTTCAAGTTTTGGGACGTTGTTGTTTTAGTGATAGTACTTCTTGAGGTGAATTGCGTTCCATGATCTTGGGATTGGAACATCAGACATGTTAGTGAGCTCGTACACTCCTGGTCGAACCACCTTAGTGATTGTGTAAGATCTTTCCCAGTTCGCTCCGAGCTTACCAGAGTTGCGTTCGGCTGTGTTCTGAAAAACTTTGCGCAGGACTATGTCTCCTTCGTTGAATCTTCTTCTCCGAACATTGGAGTTGTAGTATTTGGCCGTTGCTTTTTGGAAGTTTTGTAAACGGACAAGGGCTTGGTCACGAAGTTCGTTCAGTAAGTCTAGTCCATCGAGGAGCATCAAGTGATTGAGTCCCTCTTTCCCGGGTAGGAGTCTACGACGTATGTCGGGAATTTTGACCTCGGGAGGAATCTTGCACTTTGTTCTGTAAATGAGGGCGAAAGGTATCTCGCCTATGGCGCGGCACGGGGAAGTTTGATAGGACGAGAGTACGCCTTCTAGTTCGTTGGCCCATCGGCCCTTTTTCTCATCGAGATGTTTTTTCAGGCCATCGAGGACGGTTTTGTTGGCTGCTTCTTCATGTCCATTCCCTTGTGGGTGACGTGGTGTTGGCTTTTTTAGTCGTATCTTCCATTTTTTGCAGAACGCCTCGAACCTCGTTGAGATAAATTGAGAGTCGTTGTCTGTGACGATTTTGTATGGGACTCTGTGTTGGTATATGATCTTCTTCCATACGAAGTGTTTTACCTGGACATCCTTGATGTTAGCGTAAGAGTCTGCTTCGATCCATTTGGAGAAGTAATCTGTTAGGACTAAAAGGAATCTCTTTTGCTTTGATCGGTGAAGTGGGCCTACGATGTCCATAGACCATCTCATGAATGGGTAGGGCGAGGAGATTGATGACAACAACTCTGTGGGTTGGTGAATCGTTGGGGCATGTCGTTGACACTTCTCGTATTTCATAGAGAATTTCTCATAATCTTTCACCATAGTTGGTCAATAATAGTCGTGTCGTTTGATTTTGATTGCGAGGGCTCTTCCACCGGAATGGTTGCCACATGAGCCGTTATGGACTTCCTCCATTACCTTTCTTGCTTGCGAGCCTTCGAGGCATGTCATTAGTGGTCCTGAGAATCTCCATTTGAAAATGTCTCCGTCTCTCAGAATATATCAGGCTGCAAGCGCCTTGAGTTTTTGGGTAGCCCACTTGTCTGGTTGATATGCTCAAATTAATACCCTATAAGTACTAAAGCAGTAGTTGTAGTAAAGTAGGGGTCGAACACAAGGACTCACAGAAACACACAATAGATTATATAGATGAGAATTAAGCTAAGTGATCAATGATATTGAAAGCAGAAACGTAAATTAAAACGGTTGTAAATTCGATTGGAGAGAGATAGGTTCAAGGTATTTCTCAGAAAATCAATGAATGCAGATAAACTAACTAACATGATTCAGATTTCGCACGATTCTTGAACTCAAATCACCAAGGTATAATTAACCAACTCTCGTTGCGAAAACTATCTAAGTCTAAATCCTAGAATTCCAAATCTATTTGCGAATCCTAAAGTCTAAACCAGATTTTTAGTTCAAGTTTGATTTGTTCACAAAACAACTAAACCAAATCTCTTTGCGAATAGTTATTTTGCTCACCCTAGGTTCTGTCAGGTAATTAATCGCACTCTCGTGCCTAATCAATTATCCTAGGATCTAAGTTCTAGGTGATCAATCCAGAATTAGCTATGGAAACAACCTATGGCAAAGAACTAATTCAGATAGTGAATCTTAATAACTAATCAACCTAGCATTCAAAGAAAACTCTTATGAGAACCCTAAACCTAACAAGAGATCTACTCAGACATGAAAATTGAAGCAATAAACATGTTTGAATAAATCATCAAATAAAATAGAAAGAGTAACAAGAGGGTTCGAAATCTTCTCTCAGACGAACAGAGTTTCAGACTTGTCTCCCTTCAAAAGTTCTCTCACAAAACCCAAGTAAAATAAAGTATAGCCAACAAAGTGGCTGTAAAATCATATTAAATAACATAAATCACGTTTTAGAGTTTCTTGTAAATAATAAATTCTTCTGGGCAATTTTACAATTCTCCAACTCTTATAAAGTTGCGACTCGTGTCTTGCTGTAATGAGTGTCGACCGATACTAGTCAGTATCGATCGATACTGAGGCTTCAAATCGGGTACTCAGCTACACGGACTTCAGCTTTGCTCTAAAATGCTCTAGAAAGCTCCAATATCTCCAATTATGCTCCAAAAGTGCTAAACCTGTACAAGACTCTAAACCACTACAAAATAGTAGAAAGACTCTATAAAACGGACTTATATCATGGTTTAAAAGGGGTAAAAACCATGATATATCACTGGTGGCACCCCTCCGTCCATGACGTAAGTGCGGATGGGTCCCATCCATTCTATATCGCAGCTATACTCCCCTTCGTGTTGAACGTCGACATCCATATTCACTGCCTCGTTCTCGACAGGTAGTTCATCTGGTGCGTCGATTGCGTTAACGATTCCAGGTGAACCGATGCTCGGATTCTCGATGATTTCGACGAGATCACTTTTTTAGACCAGGGTCCGGGGTTGACGCTAGAACGGCTAGGGCGTCGGCTTGGGTATTCTCGCCATGAGGGATTTGAGGGAGTGTGAACTCATTGAATCGCTTTGCCAATTCCTGGACAATCTTTAGATAGGCTTCCATCATCTTGTCTCTTGCTTCATATTCTCCATTGAACTGATTTGCTACCAGCTGGGAATCACAGAATGCGCTTAAGTTTGGTACTTTTATTCCGTGAGCGTGTTTTAAAGCTGCAATCAATGCTTCGTATTCTGCTTAGTTATTTGAAGATAGGAAGGTCAGCCGGAATGACTGCTCTAAGATTTCGCTGGTCGGGGATTTCAGGCAAACTCATACTCCGGATCCTTGCTTTGAAGATGAGTCATAGACGTGAAGTGTCCAGGTTGAGTCGGGCATTGGTTCTTCAATTCCTTCGGTTGGGAGCTCTGCTATGAAGTTTACGAGTACTTGGGACTTCGCACAGGTTATGTTCTGATAATCGGTGTCATATTCACTAAGTTCGAAGGCCCACTTTGCTAGTCTCCCTGATTGGCTCGGACTATGTAGGATGGTTCGTAAAGGGAAAGTGGCCAGAACCACGATGGAATGCGACTAGAAGTAAGATTGTAATTTCATGGCTGACATAACCACTGCGAGTGCCAGGTTTTCCATTTGCGGATATCTGGTCTCCACGTCGGTCAGAGTCTGGCTGATATAGAAGATCGGCCTTTGCTCTCCTCGTTCCTCCCTGACGAGCTTTCCACTTACTGCTGTTGATGACACGGCAATGTACAGGAATAAGGGCTCACCTTCGACGAGCTTGGCAAGGATTGGCGGGCTGGCCAAGTACCGCTTCAGCTCCTGAAAGGCATCTTCACATCTTTCTGTCCACTCTAATTTTTTATTGCCTCGTAAGGTGTCGTAGAACGGCAGGCATTTGTCGGTGGACCGTGAAATGAAGCGGTTGAAGGCGGAGACGCGTCCCGTCAGATGTTGAACCTTACATTTTGTCTTTGGTGATGCCATTTCAATCAGCCCACTCATCTGCTTCGGATTCGCCTCTATACCTCGTTGGGTAACGAGGTACCCGAGGAACTCACCCGAAGGCACGGCGAATGTGCATTTTGTCGTATTTAACTTCATGTTGTGCAGATTCAGTTGTTAGAAGCAATCTCGCAAATGTTCGACGTGGTTCGTCTCGTCAAGTGACTTGACTAGTATGTCATCGATGTAGACCTCCATTAATTTGCCGAGCTGTTTCGCAAACATCTTGTTAACCAGCCGTTGGTACGTCGCCCCTGCGTTCTTGAGCCCGAACGGCATCATTTTGTAGCAATATATTATGCGGTATGTGATGAATGCGGTCTTTTCTATGTCGTCGGGATGCATCAGGATTGTATTGTAACCAGAGAAAGCATCAATGAAAGATAAGAATTTATTGCCGGCGGTTGCTTCGACAAGTCTGTCGATGTGAGGAAATGGAAAACTGTCTTTGGGGTAGGCCTTGTTTAGGTCGGTCAAGTCTACGCACACTCGCTATTTGCCGTTCTTTTTCTTCACTACGACTAGATTGGTGAGCCAATCAGGGTACTTTGCTTCGGCACTTGAACCGAACTTCAGCAGTTTTTTGACCTCGTCATTTACGGCTTTAGCTCGTTCTGGTCCCAACTTTCTTCTCTTCTGCTTGACTGGTTTGAAAATGGGATCCATGTTGAGCTCATGGCAGGCGATATCGATGCTAATCCTTGGCATGTCCTCAACGGACCGGGTAATGTCTGCACGTTCACTTTCAAAAATGAGATCAATTCATTACGGATTACTCGTCTAGTGTGGCTCCGATTTCGACGCATCGTTCTGAGTGGTCATGGTCGATGCTCACCAAGGTCACGGGCTCGCAGGTCAGCTCGGCCTCTTCCTGGCGAGCTTTCGTGATCTGTAATTGCTATAAGAGCTTGGATATGTACTTCTCGGTCTCTTGGTCTATCTTTGGCTTTTTTGGGTTTGCGTTCGCATTTGTTACCGGGTTACGAAGCTTTTGCTCGGCGAGGAAACAAACCCGAGATTCTTTCTGGTTGGCCCAGATAGTTTTAATGCCATCGGGGGTTGGGAACTTGATGCAAAGGTGATAAGTGGAGGGAATAGCTCGAATGGAGTGTATCATGGGGTGCCCATGATAACATTGTATATTGTTGGGCGATCTGCAACGGAGAATTCCACGATCTTTGTTACGCCTTTGGCATGTACGTGGAGCATGATCGTTCCTAGGGTCATCGTTGTATCGCCGTTGAATCCGATTAGGGGTCTCGAGTCGGCTATTATTAACGTCAACTTGATGTCAATCTGTCTTAGAGTATCTCAGAAAATAACGTCGACCAAGCTTCCTGTATCGATCAGTATTCTTGCCACGTCGTGATCTCGAATGGCCAGCTCGATAACGAGAGGGTCGTTATGCGGTTTGTCGATGCCGACGATTTCTTCTTTGGCGAAAGAGATGGTGACGTTCAGAAAAATAGTCGGTTCGGACCAATTGATGTTGGTTTTGGCCTGGCGCTGAAAAGCTTTGATTGACGACATTGTGTCTGCGCAATATTGTGGTCCTCCTATTATCATGTTTATCCTTCTCTGGGGCGCCAGTGGTGCTTCTTTCTCGTTTCTTCGACCTCGCTTCTAGATGTCTCCTTGATTTTGTTCCACCAGGGTGCCTCGTTTCGGCTTGTTTTGGTTATCATCATCTCGTTCGAAATCCTTGAGGGTCACCGTATTCCCGAGCTGTCCCGCCATGAACTTAGCTGCCAACTTTACCCTGATGATGTTCGTAATAGGCATTCTCGTCAAAACTGTTAGAATTCCTCGTCCATGTATTCCATGTTGCCTTGCCTCGCCCCGCTCCCACTTGGTAGTTGTGGGCATCCTGGAGCTTCAGTCCTTCGTGATGTATGAATCCTCCACTATGGGTATTTATCCAAGGGTTTGATGGAAATGGGGTCGAGGCGGCGTTTCGGTTTGTTGGCCTTGCTGGTTCGAACCTCTCCTCGAGGATCTTCATCTCTTCTTCATCAATGATAAAATTTGAGGCCTGATGTAATGCATCTTGCATTGTATGAGGCGAATTCAAGGTGATTTTCTTTCAGATTTGTACCATAGTGCCTTTTTAGCGCGATGAGCGCGGCTCGGTCACTCACACCTTCCAGCTTTGATACCACCGCCTTCAATCTTCCCATGAAACTCCGTAGAGATTCAGTTGGTGCTTGTACCATGGTTCACAGGTCTGCATCAGACATTTCTCGTTTCATGAATACAGAGTATTGCTTCAGGAACTCGGAAGATTGTTGCTGAAAATTGTCGATTGAATTTCTTTCTAGCCATGAAAACCAGTCAAGGGGGGCTCCCTTTAGATGTTCCACGAACAAAAGACAGAATCTGGCATCCTTCTTTGTGTCTTTGAGCTTAGATCGCCCCATTGCTATTCGGAAAGCGGTGATATGGGCCTTTGGGTCGGTTGTTCAGATATAGAAAGGGATCCTAATTTTTCCGCGATTGGACACGATTGCCTCGGTGATTCGAGCAGTGAAGGGAGTCCTTTGTGTTTCTTCAAGCGTCTGATTGATCTCGGGTGCCGCGCTGATTGCGTGATATACCTTTGAATGGATAGTCCGCATCTCAGCGTTGTTATGGGCCAAGGAAGCTTTGATCTCATTTAGTTCCATTATATGGGCTCGGCTCGATTCCATCGATTCGTGATGGTTCTGATTTGATCTCCTTGTCTCTTCGGCACGTCACATTTGTTCTACCCAGAGTAAGTTTTCTTTCTCCGTGGAGTTGTTGCCGAGTTGGTTCGAGCTAGGGGCGTCTCCCTCCAGTCTTGCTCCTTCCAATGTCGAGGTGAGTTCGTCACTTGTGATATGGCTCGAGGTGTTGTTCCCTTCACTTCGGACTGCTCCATCGCTGGTTGTTTCGATTGTTCTGAGGTGTGATCCTACATGTTATGCGGTTCGTTGCTCCATCCTCTGATCCGGTTGAAACGGGTTGGGTAGGAGTGGCAATCTTTCACTTACCGAGTTTTTTTTGGGGGGGGGGGGGGGGGGTGGGTGTCGAGAAGTCGAGTTCTGTCGGGTTGAGGTCGAGCCTCCTTGAAAGCATTCTTGGTGGAAGTCCCGAACTTAGGTATCCTGAATGTAGATCTCTGATCCGACCTTCCGATGCCAATGTCTCGACCCTCTCCGATAGGGTTTTGTTTGTCTTGTCCTGCTCGTCCACCTTCTTCAGCAACGAGGTGAGCATGCTATTAAATTCGTCTAAAGGCGCCGAGGTTATCTCTGTTGTTGCAAGAGGAGTGTCGATGGGATCGACTCTTTCGTTTCCATTACCGCTGCCTCCAGATCCGCCACCGATGTTGTTACTCACGTCATCACCGGTTCTCTTCTGGTCTCCGGACATCTGTGTAGATCTCGTTCCTGGTATTTTGAGGGTTAGAAAACTTCAAAGACTTCCCCACAGACGGCGCCAAACTGTGAGAGTCAAAACTCACACAATTAATCTTTTGTCGAGACTTTTAGAGGGAACCGAAGTTTCTTGCGAAAAAACACAGGAAGAGATCCAAAGATGGTTGTTTTATTGATGTTGGAAAGTGTATGAGTACAAGTTGTTGAGAGCTATTGTTAGGGTTTCCAGATGTCTAGTTACAAGTGATTACGAATACTATTTATACAAGCGCATATCTGAGATTCTCGGACGTAAAAAGGAATATTTACTTCTTCCTTTGCGCGGCTAACTGAACCTGATTAGGGTAGACGATGACTTGGGCCCTTAATCCAGCCCAAAAAGTTTGACGGGCACTTGTTTCTCGGCCCATAACCGTTCAGACGAACTCGGCTATTTCCCCGGAGTGGAACGACATGTCCTGGGTCGGCCTCGGTTTGGTTGAGAAGTATCGTCCTCACCTCGGGTTTGTTGTACTAGGTGAAGTGAGGCGCCCTCGAGGAACGTTATGTTGGCATGCTTCGGGTCGGGCCAGTATTCCTCGTCATCTGAAGTGTTAATCTCAGACAGGTGAAAACCGACCCCAACAAAAGTTATCACCATTTAAAAGTAATGGTTTGTGAACCCCAATGAGTTCCTTCATAGTCTTCATGTCGTCCTCAAGATCTCAACCTGTAAATAGATTATTGATATATGAAGGTGATCCGCTTTGATACCTAATGTAAAACCTGTAACACAGACTTATATAAATTGAACACAGAGATGCAAACTTCACTTTGCCTTTATTAGAAATCACTTAAACAATATTTACATACTTGTTTAATCAGGATTACTCGACGTTGCACACTGCAACTCGACAATGACCAATTCCTAATCTACCCAAGCTTACCACAACAACAGTTGTGTAACATTCGTATGTTCACTCACCAAGAACCCTAACTCTCTCTTAATTTCTTGACTCGCTCAATCACTCAACAGCTAATCTAATTCTGATCTATCCTAGTAATATATATACGACATCTTAAGCATGTGTATATACACTTTCGATTACGTTGAAATCCCCATAACGCGATTCCGAAGATCCTCCTTGATCCACTCATCAGCTTCCTTCTTTCTCCACTAAGTTGCTGCCACGTCAGCTTCCTTTGTATTGTCGCCTTAATGAATCCCACGTCATTCACATGTCATGGGCTCACATGTGTTACACACAGACTCCAAGTTCAGTCTCCAGAACTTTGGATCTTACACACATGTTTTTCCTTTAAAGGTTGTGGACCACATTAATCAATTAACAGTGTCACAAGTGTTGTCCACCATTGGATGAATGATATTTTGGGCTACCCACAGCCCTCAGGTGTCGATTCAATCTGAGGATATGTCTCAAAATTCACGTCATCTCTTTTTTCCACAAATTATTGATGCATGTGTATTTATCTCTTACACAACTTTCCTTTTTTAACAGCGTTTCATTAACTTAACATAATATCAATTACACAGGAAACGATTCACGATGGGCTCGCTTTGCTAGAGAATAACCCAACAAATTGATCGATCTCAGAATGTAATCGAAGGAAATCGAATCAAAAGAAGAAGCTACACGATTGATATCATGGTGATGAATAAATATGCGCAGCTGATATATCATGGTTTTTACCCTTTTTAAGACATGATATAAACCATAATATAAGTCCGTTTTATAGAGTCTTTTTACTATTTTGTATTGGTTTAGAGTCTTTTACAGGTTTTAGCACGTTTGGAGCATAATTGGACATATTAGCGCTTCCTGGAGCATTTTAGAGCAAAGCGGAAGTCCGTGTAGCTGAGTACCCGATTTGAAACCTCAGTGTCGATCGATACTAACTAGTATCGGTCGACACTCATTACAGCAAGACACGAGTCGCAACTTTAGAAGAGTTGAAGAATTGAAAAATTTCCCAGAAGACTTTATTATTTACAAGAAGCCCCAAAACGTGATTTAGGTTATTTAATAGGATTTTACAGCCACTTTGTTGAAAAGGCTTTATTTTGCTTTGGTTTTGTGAGAGAGCTTTGGAAGGGAGACAAGTCTGAAACTCTGTTCGTCCGAGAGAAGATTTAGAACCCTCTTGTTACTCTTTCTTATTTATTCCAGTATTTATTCAGTCATGTTTATTGCTTCAATTTCCATGTCTGAGTAGATCTCTTGTTAGGTTTAAGGATTCTCATTAGGGATTTCTTTGAATGCTAGGTTGATTAATTGTTTAGGGTTCACCATCTGAATTAGTTCTTCACCATAGGTTGTTCTCATAGCTAATTCTGGATTGATCACCTACAACTTAGATCTTAGGATAATTGATTAGGCACGAGAGTGCGATTAATTACCTTATAGAACTTAGGGTGAGAAAAATAACTATTCGCAAAGAGATTTGGTTTAGTTGTTTTGTGAACAAATCAAACTTGAACTAAAATCTGGTTTAGACTTTAGGATTCGCAAAGAGATTTGGAATTCTAGACTTTAGGCTTAGATAATTCTCGCAACGAGAGTTGGTTAATTATACTTCAGTGATTTGAGTTCAAGAACCGTGCATAACCTGAACCCTGATTAGTTAGTTTATCTGCATTCATTGATTTTCTGAGAAATTCCCTAGACCTATCTTTCTCCAATTGAATTTACAACCGTTTAATTTACGTATTTGCTTTCAATTACATTGATCAGTTAGCTTAATTCTCATCTATACAATCTATTGTGTGTTTCTGTGAGTCTCTGTGGATTCGACCCCTAAGTATTACAACCGGCACTGCTTTAGTACTCTTAGGGTATTAATTTGAGCATATCAAATTTGGCGCCGTTGCCGAATACTCAATTCACCATTAGATTTTTGTTTGAGAATATCGACTAAGTTCGTCGGTATCGGTCGATACTACTCAGTGTCGATCGATACTCGTCGTCTTCGTTTTGTTAAATCGATCGACACAACTTGGTATCGGTCGATACTCAACATATTACCGTGTCACTCACGTTCTTGAATTTTGCTTTCAGGTGTATGCATATTCGTGAAACCAGAAGGAACAAGATCACTCAGCTAGTTGATATGTCATTGGAACAGCTAGCACTTTTGGAATGCACAAACAGAAGAGCAAAGAAGCCAGCAGAGATGAACAACAATCCAGTGGTTTTGGTTCAAGGTGAAGCTGGTGCTTACAGAGACCAAAAGGGTCAATTGTACAATGCGTAAGGGCAACGACTGGATGGAGAGGGGAACATCATCTTATATGCCCCTGTTGTCGCTGGGAATGTCGCTGCGAATGCGAATGCAGGGAATGTTGTGGTTAATCGTGGTAGAACGATTAGTGAGTACAACAGGCCTGATCAGTTTTATGCAAATCAATCAGCGATTCGACCTCCTGCTTTTCAGAGGAATGACTTTGAGCTGAAACCTGCATACTACACTCTTGTGGGTCAGAATCCTTTTCATGGTCTTTCCAATGAACATACCATGGACCATATTGAGAGGTTTGAAGATTTGGTGACTAGCATCAAGAGCAATGGAGTGTCCTACGATTACCTTTTCAGCAAGCTCTTTCCATACTCTTTAGGTGGAGATGCCACTTACTGGCTGAGGCAGTTACCTCCTGGATCACTGACTACTTGGGAAGGTACTAAGACTGCTTTCCTGAATAACTTCTATGATGATGCTCGATTTGAAGATCTTAAGAACAAGATCTCCCAGTTTTCTCAAGGCCCTACTGAGGCATTCAAGGCTGCTTGGACGAGATTCATATCATATCAGAGAGATTGTCCACATCACGGATACTCTGATGTTCAGCTGATGGGGTTCTTCTTCAGAGGAATCGATTGGAGGTACCAGATGGCTTTGGATGCTTCGAGCAATGGAAACTTCAACACCAGGTATCCTGTAGATGCTTATGTACTGATTGAGAACTTGGGGTCTAGCAATAGCACCAAGAATGCAGATTTTGAGCGCAAGAAGCAGGGTGGTAGCATGGACGGATCACAGATCGCTGAGGTTCAAGCCAAGTTGGATTCTATGCACAGTCTTCTGATGGGCAAGACAACGAACGCTGTTCACTTTGCCGAAGATGTTGAGGTGTTCTATGAAGATGAAGTGGAGGATGTTAACTACATTAGTGGTTTTGGTTTTCATGGTCAGAGGAATCAATTCAACAACAACCGAAACTTCAACAACAACTCTCAGCAAGGAGGCTCAAATCAGTTTGTCCAGAAACCATCTCAGAATAGTGGGTACACCAGGAACTATGGGAATTCATTCTATCAACATGTCCCTGCTAAGCTCCCAGATAGCAAGATCGAGTCTATATTCGAACAGTTGGTTCAAGGACAGCAGCAGATAACAGTGAATTTCAATGGGAAGATTGATGTCCTGTACAAAGATCTGAGTGGAAGGATCGATGCTCTCAGTACTCATCAGAAGATGCTAGAAACTCAAATAGCTCAAACTGCAGAAGCTATTAAAGGAAAGATGGCTCATTCACAGAATGAATTCGTCAATGCAATCACCTTAAGGAGTGCATAAAGTTTCGAAAACCCTGTCAAAGGTGATTCCGAACCTGATTCGTCTGTATCGACCGACACCTCTGCGAGTATCGATCGATACCGACCTAAAGAAACTTGTGTCGATCGACACTAACCTTGTATCGATCGACACCAACCTTGTATTGATCGACACCTCTTGCAGATTGAACCGGAGATTGTGAAGAAGCCGGAGGTGACTGAGGAACGTGTTTACAAGCCTAAGGTGACCACCTAGACATCTCATGAAACCCATCACTGCAGAGAAGTTGCTTGCTTTTGAGAAGATGGTAAGAAAGATTCCCCATACTATGTCTTTTGACGAAACCTTTGAAAATCGCCCTTTGGATTGTTACTTCCGAGATTGCAGAGAAACTGAGGAAGAGATCAAGGCAATATTCATCAAGGCCAAAAGTACACCACCTCTACTGAAGCAGCTGCCTAAGAGGGAAGACCCAGGAATATTCTCAGTTCCATGCTCTATCTCTGGAGTTGAGTTCAAAGAGTCTCTCGTTGACTCGGGGGCTAGCGTCAATGTCATGTCAAAGGCAATTGTAGAGAGATTGGGAGCTGATATTCGATCTCCCAAGACGTCTATCACATTCGCGAACTCCTCCACATCGGTTCCATATGGTACAATCTCTGATTTGATGGTTAAAGTAGGAGACTGTCTTATTCCTACCGATTTTGAGGTTGTGGATATGCATATAAGATCTCGTAAACCTTTGATTCTTGGAATACCGTTCATGGCTACGGCTGGTGCAATTATGGACACGCCCGGTAAGAGAATCTCGTTCTCATACATTAACGAACATGTCTCCTACAAAGCTATTCATGTTGGAAGAGCTCCCAAGCACATCTCTTGCATCACTATTATCACAGGAGAGACATTGATGGTCGATCTTTTGGAAGAACCTTATTATGAGCCAACTGTCAGAAACATTTCAGATCATCCTCCTATCATCACCGAGGAAGTCATCAAAAAGACCAAGGCAAAGAAGGAGGTAAAGAACAAAAGAGTCGAGAATACACATGTGACCTTAATCCCTCAGAAGTGCGAAGGAAACTCGATTGAATACAAGGTGAGGTGCAAAGGAACCTCGAAGCCATTCTCTAAGGCTAGAGTTATTCTTACTCCGGAGCTTAAAGAGAAAGGATAGGAGATTGTGGAGAGCATGTTGAGCAGAACTCTGAAGATGGAAATGTCAAAGTGTGGAGCTTGTTTTGAAGAAAGTTCTCATTCTTATCCTGAATGATCATCCATAACGTCAAGCTCGTGACGTGAAACAAGCGCTTGGTGGGAGGCAACCCACTAGTAAGTCTGTATATACGAGTCTTTTATTTGTCTAGTTTTTGTTTGGTGTTTCGTTGTGTCACGTGAATCAGATTCGGAGGTTCCGTATCGATCGATACCACTTGGTATCGGTCGATACCCGTCATTAAGCATAGACATTCTGGACCGACCTCCGTGTAGAGAGCAAATCATTCCATACCCTCAATATCGATCGACACCCATTGGTATCTATCGATACTCCACGCGCATGTAAGTTTCCCTATAAACCCTACGGTTTTGTCTTTTTCTCTTCATAGCCTCCATCGAACGATACGTGAAACCACTCTCCCCAAAATCACCAAATCTTCGATACTCAACGGATTTGAGTGATTTTTGTGTCTATTCTACTCGAATTTTCGTGCTCTATCTCATTCTCTCACTCATTCTCGCGATCTATAAGGTATGAAACACGAATTTCTTTCTTTTCAATCCGTGAACCAATGTTGGATTTTCGACTTTTAGGCTCTTAGAACTAGTTTTTCTGGGTGATTATCACTTGATTAGTGTGTTCTAGGCCTAGTCGAACCTTACCTTAAACTTAATTACCCTTGGTTTGCACCTTTGGAATTTTCGGATTTGTGTTCTTCATGGTGCCTGATACCTCTGTGAGTATCGATCGATACTACATTAGTGTAGGTCGATGCTCACTGTTTCACTTGGCCGAGATTGCTGTATTTGAGAGAGATGTTGGATTTATGCTGTGTTTTGTGTTTGTTGATTATGCAGATGGCACCTAAGAAGAAAGCACGCACTGATACCGCATCTAGCTCCAACCCACCAGAGAAAGAGTACCAGTTGGGCGCTCGAGTCGAGTTCTTTCATGACAGGGTTAAGGACTCTAGGATCGGTTATCGCCTGTCTTACCAAGAACTGCTACAAGGTTCAGACCGCAAATTCTACCGACTTTACAGTGGCCTATGGTACGAACCTACGCGACGCACCACTCGAGACTCCTACACCTTCATCACCATTGTCTCCTCACACCAAAGTTTGGTTTCCATGGCCCAAGATCACTGAGAAGGCTAGGATACGGTTAAGGGATGATTACGAGGGTTCAGATAAGGAGATTACAGAGAGCATAGCTTGCACCCACATGCCTATTTCTGAGGAGTGGGATGATTACGACTCAATCTTCTACAACGCATGGCAGGAGGTTGATGTGCGCCCCACGCGGTTCATTGATACGCACACTATGCGTCATTTGGGTTTTGACATGGAGCTTGACGGACTGATCCGCAAGATCGGATTAGGGACGATGCATGCACGGCAGTATGATCTGTACCCTGACTTGGTTCGCCAATTCCTTGCTTATGTCTGCGTCTACTACACCGGTGCACCTCCTGTGACTGCACAGCACGGTGTTCTGACTTTTATGATTCGCGGTGTGCGGTATAGGATATCTTTTCAGGAGCTGTGCGACATATATGGGTTTCACAATGATTTCTCGAAGTGCAAGCTTCCTCGCAAGTTCTTGGATATTGAGGCATTCTGGTCTCACTTTGGGCATTGGGTCTATGACAGCAAGACCACTACACAGATGGATGTGCGCCATCCCGTCCTGCGCTGCCTTGTGAGGATCCTGAGCAACACTTTGTTGTGTAAGATGGAGCCAAACAAGATGAGAGTTGTTGAGCTGATTGTTCTGTCTATTGGGATTGGAGACCTCATTTCTGACGAGGCAAATGAGTGGCCTGAGATGGACCTCGCGGTCAACATAGGTGTTGTATTTGCACACCATTTGGAGTCGCTGAAGGTAAAGCCTTTTACGGGACGCGGCAAAACTTTCAGGACTGTAGGTCGCCCGAAGACCGAGACGGTGGGCAGTCTTTTCACTCCCATCTTCCTGCACCTAGGAATCAGCACCGCTAGTTGTTCGATCATGACTTCCCGCGAGCTTATGGATGAGGCGCATTTGGAGCACCTGCGTTGGCTGAAACCTCGCCGACGTTGGGTTTTCAGCACTTCTGTTTGGGACTATCTGGTTCAGCTCCCCAACACTGATCTGACAGACATAGGCGGTGACCCTTCTCAGCTGCTTTTCGCACCCACTCCTGATGACATGGAGCCTGCACCGGTCACTCCACGTCGAGGCTCAGCTACTAGAGCACGACCACCTGCATCTGGCCCTACTGGGGGTCAACCGCGACACGAGTCATCTCCCATTACTGCTGCGATTTCTCTTCCTCCACCACCTGAGATGGAGATGGATCCTTTTCAGCGTTATGTAGTCGCGAGTCTGCAGACGATCTGGACCGCCATTTCCCATTGTAGCTGCATGGCACCTCAACGTCCTGTTCACCACGTTCACCGCGCACGCCTACTGACGCTGGCCTATCTGGCACTGCTGGTGATGACTCTGACGCTACTGAGGAGGATTAGTCCTCTTTATATCTGATTATCACGTTTGCTGTTTATTTTCCCTTTTTCTTTTCATTTTCGTTTAAACATTTGTGTATTTTATATTTTTGGACCTGTGGATTTATGTTTCTATGATATTTTGTTGCACCTAACTTGTGTTTGAGTGGTCTAACAGTGCTTACATTTAACACATGGATCGTTTGACACACTTTTGGAGTTACATCTGACCTTAAATGTTGAAAACGAATTATCTGTGTCGACCAATTCTTGCTATCGATCGATACCAAGTTGGGTGTCGGTCGACACTCGCACCACAGATCGGTAATTTTTCATTTTTCATAATTCCACTATGTTCTTTGGTTTTCTTTCACCAACTTTGGGTTAGATAACACTGGGGACAGTGTTGTTCAAGTCTGGGGGAGGTAGTCGCTGACATTGTTTTTGTTTTTCTTAGAGTCAGTCGTTTTTGAGTCATTCGTTGTTTTATTGAGTCAAAATCTGTTGGAGACTGTGATCTTTTTCTTGACTCTATTGTTCTTACTTTGCTTCTAAGTGACCATTGTTACGAAACCAGTATTAGATCGACTAATGAAAAATCCAAAGACTGACCAGTTAACTAGAAGACACTCATGTTTCCAGTAAAGTTCTTTAAAGCCTGAGCCAAATTTTTGCACTTCATTGATGTGATTGATGTCCATAGAGCTTGATTCCTCATTCGTATCTGACAAAGGAACCCACGTGTTTAAAAGTAATGGTATTTCTCTCCCTGTTACAAATTAATAAATAAGATGCATTAAAAGATGAGATGATTTTCTTCTGAGTAGAGGGTTAGGAAAATTTCCAACGATCCCATTATTCTACTTCAGAGGGAATGATCACACAAAGGTGGAAGCGAGGTTATAAAAATTTCCTGTGATACCATTATTCGTCTACACCTTTGATTACTTTTTAAGGGAAAAAAATGGGGATTCGGTGGCAAACACCATCAATACTCGCGTCTCGAACCTTAATAAGCATATGCGAGAACATAATAAGAAATAAGTCTGGGGGATAGAAAACAATACAAGAAAGTGTGAAATTGGATGGTTCCTTGTCATGATATTGTATGGGAAAGACTCTAGAAGGTTCTTGGATATTAATCACAGCGATGAAACTGGCAAGGAAGGCTTTATTGAGTAATGCTGTGAGATAATGTGTGTAGTCTGGGAAGCTGTGAATGTCTACGGAGAAGTACATGGTGGTTGGATTTGAAACTGGTTATGTGATATGTGGAGCACTAAGGAAAATGATCATTGCAATGTTTCAAGAACAGGTGAGTCTCTATGTTTTCAAATCTCTTTCTTTGGTTTAGTCTTCTATTTGCTTGAGGGCAAGCAAAGGCTAAGTTTGGGAGAGTTGATATATCATGGTTTTTACCCCTTTTAAGCCATGATATAAGTCTGTTTTATAGAGTCTTTCTACTATTTTGTAGTGGTTTATAGTCTTTTATAGGTTTTAGCACGTTTGGAGCATAATTGGAGATATTGGAGCTTTCTGGAGCATTTTAGAGCAAAGCTGAAGTCCGTGTAGCTAAGTACCCGATTTGAAGCCTCAGTGTCGATCGATACTGACTAGTATCGGTCGACACTCATTACAGCAAGACACGAGTCGCAACTTTAGAAGAGTTGAAGAATTGCAAAATTGCCCTGAAGACTTTATTATTTACAAGAAGCCCCAAAACGTGATTTATGTTATTTAATAGGATTTTACAGCCACTTTGTGGAAAAGGCTTTATTTTGCTTTGGTTTTGTGAGAGAGCTTTGGAAGGGAGACAAGTCTGAAACTCTGTTAGTCCGAGAGAAGATTTCGAACCCTCTTGTTACTCTTTCTTATTTATTCAAGTATTTATTCAGTCATGTTTATTGCTTCAATTTCCATGTCTGAGTAGATATCTTGTTAGGTTTAGGGATTCTCATTAGAGATTTCTTTGAATGCTAGGTTGATTAATTGCTTAGTGTCCACCATCTGAATTAGTTCTTCACCATAGGTTGTTCTCATAGCTAATTCTGGATTGATCACCTAGAACTTAGATCTTAGGATAATTGATTAGGCACGAGAGTGCGATTAATTACCTTATAGAACTTATGGTGAGCAAAATAACTATTCGCAAAGAGATTTGGTTTAGTTGTTTTGTGAACAAATCAAACTTGAACTAAAAGTTGGTTCAGACTTTAGGATTCGCAAAGAGATTTGGAATTCTAGGCTTTAGGCTTAGATAATTCTCGCAACGAGAGTTGGTTAATTATACTTCAGTGATTTGAGTTCAAGAACCGTGCATAACCTGAACCCTGATTAATTAGTTTATCTGCATTCATTGATTTCCTGAGAAATTCCCTAGACCTATCTTTCTCCAATTGAATTTACAACAGTTTAATTTACGTATTTGCTTTCAATTACATTGATCACTTAGCTTAATTCTCATCTATACAATCTATTGTGTGTTTCTGTGAGTCTCTGTAGATTCGATCCCTAAGTATTACAACCGACACTGCTTTAGTACTCTTAGGGTATTAATTTGAGCATATCAGCAGCGGGAAGCAAATGTGATTAATCAACTGTCAGAGTGCCACCAGTTTTGTCCACAATGGGATGAAATGACACTCTTTGCGAAACAAAAATAAAACTTTAAAACGATACTTTTTGTGAAACGGAAAGAATATAAATGAAACGATATATACAAAGAAAATCCTATAGAACGAGCGTTTGAAAATGATTTTTAAAACCAAAATGCAGAAACGAGATATAATCTCTTTTTTTAACTCAATATATTGCATGTAGAGTGATGGTATAAGCGTTTTTTGAATTCGTAACACTCAAAAACGGAATCTACAAACCAATATATTTATGCTATACTCTCGATGCTTTTAGAATAGAGAGAGATTGCCGATTTTTTTTCTTTGTTTTTGTTGTGACAAACATATGATCTGAATGAGACAAATGGCTTGTTTAAATAACCAAGGAGGTGCGTTTCTTCGATCCGCTAAAGGATGCACGTGGGAGCGTTACGTGAGACCTGGTCTAAGGCGTATGGAGAGAGGAAACGTGACACACTGGGAATTAACCTTGGTGTGGGGTTATACCCTTTATATCTAAGCCGCAAGTGCACAGCACACGAAGTAGTATTTAGGGATCGAATCCACAGGGATAGACGTTGTCTAATTTCTGACGAGTTCTAACTTATGTCTAGACGTAAATATATTTTGGGTTTTGTTACAGTTGTATTTATGGAATCTAAACTAAACTAAGAAGAGCAGTAGCTAACTAATTATTTTATCGAGGTTGTGAATCAATTAAACGAAGCGTTGGGCAATCGGGAATTTTCTAGGGTTTATGGCCGATTTTTACGAGGAGATTTCTAAGATTTCTAAAGAGACTTTTGTAGTTTTTGGGCTCTTAAACTTGGAACACGTACACTACGTGTAGTTTACTACCGTAGTCCTACACACCTACTCACCTCAGTACTCGGACGGTAGCTTCTGACTCCGCCCGTGCAAGAAGTGAATGATACTCTCAAATGTCGTTTACGCCCACAATTCCTCCGTAAGTATATTTTCGAAATCTTACGACGGATTTGCTCGTCTACCCTAGGTCAAGCGATTAGATACAACACTTTTGTGGCTCTAAAAATCCTAAAATCAGTTGCTAAGAGGGTTAGTCAACCAACGCATTAACAACAAGGATAGAACGAATAACCCTAATCGGTATCCTAGACTAAAAACCTAATAAGAATCGAACCATAAGCTCCCCTTCAAACCCCTATGCCCAACAAGAAGATTACTCAGCCATAGCTGAGGTAATCATATTCAATAAATCAAATAAAAACATTAAGTAAAAAGGGATGAAGAAAGCTTCTCTATCGAAGAACACGAATCAAGAATCCTTTGCTCCAAACCAAAGAAAACAAGTGCACAAGTCACAAGAGCTTTGCTTCTGCCTTCAAGCATGAAATTAATGTAACGTGTCTGTCTAAAAGACATAAAATAAGTATTTATTGAGCTAATCTCGTTTAGTGTTTGATGGGAAAAGATGATTTTGGCCTCGGGTGAAGAAACGGATCGTCTTGGGCAGAATTAGGCTTTGCCGCAGGTGCGAAGCTCCTGGCCGTGGCGAAATGGGCTCTGGCCGCGGGTGGAGTGGCTCCAGGGACGGCAGAATGGTGCTTGGCCGTAGCTCCTGCTCCTCGTCCCGCGGTGGACTGCTTCTTCGGGCAGCTTTCAAACATCAATAAAACAAATACGTAAAGCTTTGTCGATTGTAATACTTAGGGGTCGAATCCACAGAGACTCAATAAGACACACAATAGATTGTATAGATGAAAATTAAGCTAAGTGATTAATGGAATTGAAAGCAAATACATAAATTAAACAAGTTGTGATTCGATTGGGAGAAAGATAGGTTCAGGGTATTTCTCAGGAAATCAATGAATGCAGATAAACTAATAAATCAGTGTTCAGGTTACGCACGGTTCTTGAACTCAAATCACTGAAATATAATTAACCAACTCTCGTTGCGAGAATTATCTAAGTCTAAATCCTAGAATTCCAAATCTCTTTGCGAATCCTAAAGTCTAAACCAGCTTTTAGTTCTAGTTTGATTTGTTCACAAAAACCCTAAACCAAATCTCTTTGCGAATAGTTATTTTGCTCACTTTAAGTTCTATCAGGTTTCTCAATTGCACTCTCGTGCCTAATCAATTAACCTAAGATCTAAGTTCCAGATTCGTCAACCTAGAATTAGCTTTGAAAACAACCTATGGTGAAGAACTAATTAAGATGGTGAATCCTAACTAATCAATTACCAGCAATCAGAGAAACCCCTTTGAGAAACCCCTTTGAGAAAACCCTAAACCTCAGATGGATCTACTCAGACATGGAGAATGAAACAATCAATATAATTGAATAGATCATTAGATTAAACAATAAGAAAAGAGTAACAAGAGGGTTCGAAATCTTCTCTCAGACGAACAGAGTTCTGACTTGTCTCCCTCACCAAGCTCTCTCTCGAAGACCAAAGTAAAATAAAGCATAGCTCACAAAAGTGGCTGGAAAACCGAATAAATAACCTAAGTCACGTTCTGGGGTTTTTTGTAAATAATAAAGTCTTCTGGGGCAATTTGCAGTTTCTGAAATCTTCATTAAAGTCGCGATCCTTCTGTCTCTTCGACGGGTATCGATCGACACCATAACTGTATCGATCGATACTCAGGCATCAAATTGGTGTCTCAGCTACAGGATCTCTGCTTGTCTCCATAAAGCTCCAAAATGCTTCATTATCTCCAATAATGCTCGAAACGTACCTAAAACCTGAAAAGACTCTAAAAGACTACATAATACTAGAAAGACTCTATAAAAAGGACTTATATCATGGCTTAAAACGGTTAAAAACCATAATATATCAACTCCCCCAGACTTAGCATTTGCTTGCCCTCAATCAAACATAAAGCTAAACAAGAGAAAGAGGTTTGAAAAACATAGAGACTCACATGTTCTTGAAACATTGCAATGACCCTTTTCCTTAGTGCTCCACATATCACGTACCCAGTTTCAAAATTAACCACCATGTACTTCTCCGTAGTCATTCATAGCTTCCTAGACTACACACATTATTTCACAGCATCGTTCAATCAAGCCCATCATCGTCAGTTTCATTGTTGCGATTAACACCAAGAACCTTCTAGATTCTTTCCCATACAATATCGTGACAAGGAACCATCTAATTTTATACTTTCTGGTATTATTTTCTCTCCCCCAGACTTATTTCTTATTATGTTATCTCGCATATGCTTATTAAAGGTAACGCGAGTATTGATGGTGTTTGCCACCGAATCCCCGGTTCTTCCTTTAAAAGTAATCAAAGGTATAGGCGAATAATGGTATCACAAAAAAATTTCCTAACCTCGCTTCCACCTTTGTGTGATCATTCCCTCCGAAATAGAATAATGGGATCGCTGGAAAGTTTCCTAACCCTCTACTCAGAAGAAATCATTTCATCTTTTAATGCATCTTATTTATTAATTTGTAACTGGGAGAGAAATACCAATATAAGTACTAAAGCTTTGTCGATTGTAATACTTAGGGGTCGAATCCACAGAGACTCAAGAAGACACACAATAGATTGTATAGATGAAAATTAAGCTAAGTGATCAATGGAATTGAAAGCAAATACGTAAATTAAACAAGTTGTGATTCGATTGGGAGAAAAATAGGTTAAGGGTATTTCTCAGGAAATCAATGAATGAGGATAAACTAATAAATTAGGGTTCAGGTTATGCACGGTTCTTGAACTCAAATCACATAAATATAATTAACCAACTCTCGTTGCGAGAATTATCTAAGTCTAAATCCTAGAATTCCAAATCTCTTTGTGAATCCTAAAGTCTAAACCAGCTTTTAGTTCTAGTTTGATTTGTTCACAAAATAACTAAACCAAATCTCTTTGCGAATAGTTATTTTGCTCACTCTAAGTTTTATCAGGTTTCTCGTGCCTAATCGATTAACCTATGATCTAAGGTCCAGATTCGTCAACCTAGAATTAGCTTTGAGAACAACCTATGGTGAAGAACTAATTCAGATAGTGAATCCTAACTAATCAGTTACCAGCAATCAGAGAAATCCCTTTGAGAAAACCCTAAACCTAAGATGGATCTACTCAGACATGGAGAATGAAACAATCAACATAACTGAATAGATCATTAAATTAAACAATAAGAAAATAGTAACAAGAGGGTTCGAAATCTTCTCTCAGACGAACAGAGTTCTGACTTGTCTCCCTCACCAAGCTCTCTCTCAAACACCAAAGTAAAATAAAGCATATCTCACAAAAGTGGCTGGAAAACCTAATAAATAACCTAAGTCACGTTCTGGGGCTTCTTGTAAATAATAAAGTCTTCTGGGGCAATTTGCAGTTTCTGAAATCTTCATTAAAGTCGCGATCCTTCTGTCTCTTCGACGGGTATCGATCGACACCATAAGTGTATCGATCGATACTCAGGCATCAAATCGGTGTCTCAGCTACATCATCTCTGCTTGGCTCTAAAAAGCTCCAAAATGCTTCATTATCTCCAATAATGCTCCAAACGTACCTAAAACCTGAAAAGACTCTAAAAGACTACATAATACTAGAAAGACTCTATAAAAAGGACTTATATCATGGCTTAAAATAGGTAAAAACCATGATATATCAGTATCCATCTAGGTGTTGCTCCTTTTCGGAGTCTATGGACAGAGTTAGAAGGTAAGAAGACAGAGTAGGACTCACCGACATTAGTGCAATATTTGTAACCAAATCTGTCGGGGTCGAGTGAACCGCGAGAGATCGTGCGATCTGGGGAGAATTACATCAAGTCGAACCAGATTCCTTGGACTGGAACCTCGTTCGAGAAATCGAAGTGCACGACTTGTAGAATCGCCATGATGATGCTTTTGAAGGCGGTATTAGCGTCCTTGGGTTTTGTGGCAGATGCGTTCTGTTTCACCTTCACAAAGTTCTTGGCGACGATACACGGATAGTGAAGGGTGACAAGTTCGCCTTTGAGGACACTCCCCACGTTCGCACTCGAGAATATGGTGTGCGCTAAGAGCTTGTGTGTATAGCGAACAGTGGGATGCGTGAGTGGGGCGGCTTTGGACCGTCTGTTGTCGTAGACGTCTTGTCCCATTATGCTCCATAGACCTTCATCGGGATTCTCCTCGGGGTGAATCTCGTCGAGATATTGAAGCTTCAAAGCTTCATAAAGTTCCGGGATCGTTATAGCATAAGAATATCTACGAACGGTAAAAGTAAGTGTACTGTTGTTCGCTCTCGTATTAGAGCGTCTCTTGTAGAACATGGTGACGGTCGATAAGAATTCTTTGGTGAGATCTTCATAGGTAGGGAGATTGAGCTCCATGAAAGATCGAAGGTTAAGTGCGTCGAGATACCAAATCACGTCTTCTCTAATCCCGAGCGCGTCGAGAGTCGAGTAATCTATGCGAGGTGTTGATTTGATAACCATCTTGTTGAGTTTCTCAAGATATTTGGGTCCATAGGTTTCCCGACATATCGTACCTTCGGTCTTCGTTCCGGAGGTGGTGTTGGTTTGCGAGGAGGAGAAGGTGTCGGGTCACGTCGCGGTGGTGGCACACAAGTTCTAGTCGAGCGTTGTCGACTTGCCAAGAACTCGCCAAGATTTCCTCGGTTTGTGTATCCGAGCTCTCTTCGCTCTCCTAGGTTCGATTAGTGGTCAATATCCAGGATGACTCTCCTATGTAACCGCTCTTCTTTGAGCGAGTTATTCTCATTCTCTCGTGGTCCATTGTTCCTACAAAATAGAAAACAATTCTCGGAAAAAGTATGAATATGGTTGTGGTTGAAAAATTTCATTATGGAAATACATTAATTCTAGTATCAATTCAATCAATCACACAAGAAAAATTGATCACAAGTTTAAACAAATCGAGTTCATGATCGTGAATTCCGGTTTTTTTATGTTCTTGCATAAAAATTTCTAGATATTGATTTTAAGTTCAACTTTTTGCAAATTTCAGTAGATTACCGTTTGCTAATTTACGATATAACTAGACTTGTTCAAATTAATCTTCAAATTCGTTTTTATTTAAGCTTGAAAATTCCAAATCACAAAAATCTCAAATCCAAGGGAATTAAGTACTAAAATTGAAGTTCTAATCATTCTAGAAGTTCAATCTAGAGTTCTCTAACAATTTCTAACCATCAAAGATATATATCTAGTGAATTGAAAAAAAAAACACTAGGTTCTTGTTCATATGAAAAAGTAGAGCTTTCGGTTCGTACCTTGTTGGAATTGACGGGATGAGTGAGGAATTGAAATCTTCTCCGAAAAAGAGTGAGAATGGACCGAAGAATTTTCGAAAAAGCTTTTGAAAAATGTTGTTCTTGCTCAAAATCTCCAAGTCTTTTGGAAGAGAAGAAGTAAGAGAGCTTGAATCTTGAAATTCTCTTTTTGTTCTTTGAAAAATTGTTTTTATGTATAAAAAACAGAAGTTTTTCTGTTTTTCTAAAACTTTTATGACTTACCTTAGCGAGACACGGGAATTAAACCGTTTGATTCAATTTCACGACGGTAACACGTTTGGGATTGCACGGTTTAGTGTCAGGAATGGTTGAGAATGGACGAGACGAAGTTCGGGACTGAGTGAGGCTGGCCACGGATGGAGACTGCGCGACCGCGGCCAACTGCTCTTCCGCCGCGTGACCGGCCAACGCTGGCACGGTCGACGTCTCCTCTGCCGCGGGTCCGGCTCTTCCAGCCACGGCCAAATGGTCTTCGCCTCAGGTCGTTTGCTCCTTCGTTCCTTTATCGTTTCACGATCTGTTTCGAAAGTCTTCTCAATTTTTTTTGTGTTTTCTGGTTTTTGAAAATATTTTTGGGTTTTTTTTATTTTTATATAAAGCCTGAAATGCTAAAAAAAAGTCAATATAAAAAGAAAGCAAAATTAAAAGAAAAACGTACCGAAAGGGTTGCCTCCCATCAAGCGCTATTGGTTAAAGTCGTTAGCTCGACTTTTTGGTGACATTAGGCATGAGCAGTATATGTCTCGCGAACAAATGTTCCTTTGGCATCGTCTTGTTTATGATGTGTTTCGCCTTTCTTCGGTATCACCTTCTTCTTTCCGCGTTTTTTCGGAATTTTCACTTCTCGAAGAGCTTGTTTCGTTTTCTCAACCATTTCTTCCACTCGTTCTTCCTTGGTATCTCTTAAATCTGGTGGAATATTGATCTTAAATTTTGCAAATGGTTTAGAAGGGAATGGTGGACTTACCTTTGGGGGTTCCGTCTTAGTCAACTCATCTTTTTCTTTTTCTTTAGGGAAAATCGAGGTTTTCATCTTTTATTCGTCCCTCGGGTTTGGAATTTCGTGCGGGACAGTAGGACAGAACCCCATTCGATCCACATTCAAGAAGACGGCTTGATGGTTGGCGTGATCAAGGATGGCGCCAACGTTAGCTAATAAGGGTCGACCAAAAATCAACGGTATATCTTTGTCTCGTTCCATTTTGAGAACTTGAAAATCAGCGGGAACGATCTTGTTTCCAATGAGTATTTAAAGATCATGGATCGCTCCTTCGGGTTTATTTTGTGATGAGTCCCCAAACATTACGCTCACGGTAGATGGCGTGAGATTTATTATACCGAGTTTCTTGGTAAATATCTTAGACATGATGGTTATGTTAGCTCCAGAATCAAACAAACAATCTGCAAAATAAATTCTCGAAATCCAACAAGAAATATAAAAACGTCCCGGATCATCGGTTTTTCTAAGCATTTGAAGCGGGATTAGTCTCGGTACCTCGAATGGTTGGTTTTGGATCATTTTGGATTTGGTAACGTCTCGTCCATAGAGTGGGACGAATTTTGGAACTTCTCTAAGCTCCATCTTAGCATCGACTTCCTTCTCGGGTATGGCAAAAATCACGTTGCAAAATCTCTTCGGGTTATCTTCCACTCTTCGGGGTAAAATTCCGCTAGGTCTCTTAGTGGAGTCCGTGTTTTGAGAGACTTGCATATCCAACTTCTTGACATGAATTGAAATAGATTCAAATTTCCCATTCAATTCATTGTACATATAATCGACCTTGATGTTAAAATCTTTTGTCGTCTTCTCGTTGCTTTGAGCGAGGAGTTGAATTGATTGCTCGAGATTCGCTATTTGGGCAGCAAGTTGAGAGTTAGAGACATCTTGTTGCTGTGTTTGAGTTGTTGTAAAGAGCGGCTTGAGCGTTGAAGGGCGGTCTTGGTTGGAAGCTCTCGTTTCCTCCATAGTTCCCGTTTTGGAACCGGTTTTGGTATGGCCTTGATTGTTGTGGATAAGGCTGATCTTGAGGGTTCTCCACGTTCGGATTTTGATACGAGAGGTTGTTTAAGTTGGCATTGTGGAAGTTGTTGTTGAAACGGCTTTGGTATTGACCTTGTGCTCCCACATAGTTAACTTATTCTTCTTGAAAATATGAACCGTTGTTGTCGGGTTCGTAATAAGTGTCAGCATCGACTCCAACAGTAGCTTCACAAGCATGTACTTGGCGGTTTTAGTTGTTGAGAAGTTGGTTCATCATGACTTTTAGCTCGGAAATCTCTTTCGATTCCGACACGTTCGATTTAGTCGATCTATCGTAGTCGGAAAAATTGTTGCTATCCGACATAGCAATATTTTTGATGAGAGCTCTTCCTTGGTTGATGGTCTTCATGGAGAAGTCTCCATTGCTGGCCGTGTCCAGAGAAAGTTAATATTTCGGTAGTAATCCTCGGTAGAAAGTGTTGAGCACATTCGGATCGGGAAAACCGTGATGAAGGCAATCTCTCTTGTACTCCTTGAAACGTTCCCACGCTTCATAGAAAGATTCCACCGATTGTTGATGAAAACTTTGGATTTTGTTTCTTAGCGCGTTGGATCTCGACTTCGTGTATAAGTGGTTCAAGAAGGCGGCTTTGCACTCTTCCCAATTAGTAATAGATCATGCGGGCAAAGATTTCAACCAACGGTGAGCTTTATCGGCCAAAGAAAAAGGAAAAAACTTACACTTCAAATAGCCGGCGGGAACTTGGTTCGTTCTCTTCGTTCCGCATATCTCTTCGAACAACTCGATGTGCTCCATCGGATGCTCGGTTGCAACTCCATGAAACTGATTTTGCTTTACCAAATCAATGATTTGAGATTTGATCTCAAAATTGTTTCTGTTCGGTATAGAAAATTGTATGGCTGCTCGGTTTTGGAAGTGTTGATACGGTGCATCAAAATCAGCAATGATGCGGTTGGCATTCACGCCATTCGGAGGAATCGGTGCATTAGCTTGAGCATCGTTCTTGGTGCATCACGATCGACGAGAAGTTATCGCCTCGGATTTTCAGCATTTCGGTTTTGATTGTGGTTTTCTTCGGGATTGAGATGTGGCTGGTCATTAGCACCATGGACAGCCTCTTGATCTTCTTCGTGATCCGAAAAATCACGGTCATTCTCGTGATCTATTTGATCACAGTTTTGTTGATCTTCCGGGTGGTCATTTTCAGCCATCTTTAAGTTTCTTTTGAGTTTTCGGAGTTTTCTCTCATGTTTGTAGATATCGTCTAGTAGCGGTACGGTTCCTCTAGGAGTTCTCCTAGTGTGCATGCACCTTAGAACCAAAGACAAAGATAAAGGAGAAAGTCAAAAGAACAACAAAGAACTTGAAAATCAAAAGTGTCTAAAGCAGAAATTAGAATACGAAATCAAGTAAGCTAAACTATCCCCGGCAACGGCGCCAAAAACTTGACACACCGAGAATTAACTCCGGCGTGGGGTTTTACCCTTTATATCTAAGCTGCAAGTGCACAGCACACGAAGTAGTATTTAGGGATCGAATCCACAGGGATAGACGTTGTCCAATTTCTGACGAGTTCTAACTTATGTCTAGACGTAAATATATTTTGGGTTTTGTTACGGTCGTATCTATGGAGTCTAAACTAAACTAAGAAGGGCAGTAGCTAACTAATTATTTTATTGAGGTTGTGAATCAATTAAACGAAGCGTTGGGCAATCGAGAATTTTCTAGGGTTTACGGCCGATTTTTACGAGGAGATTTCTAGGATTTCTAAAGCGACTTTTTGTCATCTTTGGGTTCTTGAACTTGGAACACGTACGCTGCGTGTAGTCTACTACCATAATCCTACACACCTACTCACCTCAGTACTCGGACGGTAGCTTCCGACTCCGCCCGGGCAAGAAGTGAATGATACTCTCAAAGGTCGTTTAAGTCCACAATTCCTCCGTAAGTATATTTCTGAAATCTTACGACGGATTTGCTCGTCTACCCTAGGTCAAGCGATTAGATACAGAACTTATGTGGCTCTAAAACGCCTAATATCAGTTGCTAAGATGGTTAGTCAAGCAACGCATTAACAACAAGGATAGAACGAAGAACCATAATTGGTATCCTAGACTAAAAACCTAATAAGAATCATAAACTCCCCTTCAAACCCCTATGCCCAACAAGGAGATTACTCAGCCATAGCTGAGGTAATCATATTCAATAAATTAAATAAAAACAGTGAGGTAATCATATTCAATAAATCAAATAAAAACAGTAAGTAAAATGGATGAAAAAAGCTTCTCTATCGAAGAACACGAATCGAGAATCCTTTGCTCCAAACCAAAGAAAACAAGTGCACAAGTCACAAGAGCTTTGCTTCTTCCTTCAAGCATGAAAATAATGTAACGTGTCTATCTAAGAGGCATAAAATAAGTATTTATAGAGCTAATCTCGTTTAGGGTTTGATGGGGAAAGACGATTTTGGCCTCGGGTGAAGAAATGGATCGTCTTGGGCGGAATTAGGCTTGGCTGCGGGTGCGAAGCTCCTGGCCACGGAAAACTGGGCTCTGGCCACGGGTGGAGTGGCTCCAGGGGCGGCTTCTTTGGGCAGCTTCATCGGTTTTCAGTGCTTCAGATATATTTAAAGATCCAACCACTGGATTGCCTCCAATCCAATTGCATTTGAAAGCTACTTATCTCTACTTTGTTGTGTCCAAGTATGGGGATGATCAGACGGTGAAAAGATTTTCATTAGGTGCAAAACTTCTTAACGGTCCAAGTTTATCCAAAAACGTACTTTTGCTCCGAAATGCACTCTTTTATTCTGAGTTACCTGAAACGTCTTTCAAATCTCTAAAATATGAAAATCACTTGAAAATCTTTGAAAATGGAGTTAAAATACCTGCAAAAGAATATGAAAGTGATCCATAAAAACTGTCAAAAACCGGTGTTATCAAAACGTTGGCCGAGAAATTCGGACATGATCTTTGACTTGATTAGGTTGAAAATATGTTCAAAATTCAAACTAAAATGTGTTGAATTTGGACCAAAAACTTAACCAAAGGTCCATTCACCATTCACCAAGACCCAAGACCCAAGATCTAAGATCAAATTAAGATCCAAGCCCAAGTCCATGTCAAACCAAACCAAGCTGAACTGAGCAGGGGACATGCAAGGTGCGCACACGTGTGTGTGGTTGGGTCTATCCTCTCTTGCATACGTCATGGTGTAGCTTTTTGAACTTAGACATAAGTTATCTCATTATATATACTTGAGGTTTTTTCTTCAAATTTCCAATATGTGATAAATTACAGAAGTGGTAACTTGGTCAACTTATGTTGGCTTTTAAGCTTTCAAGCTACCCACTTAGACCCCTCCTTTTCCGTTCAATTTAAATTCTATTTTGACATATGAGTATATCACGTTATAGTAATCATTAAGAAGTTTCCAACACATCCATAATTTGGTCATTCCGATGAACGACTTCACCAAAAAACTTGCTCAAAAATTGGCAAAAGTCATAGTGTCAAAATTGAGTTCCAAAAATCTCCCATATAAATAAATTTGAATTTAAACATATGAAAAATCGACAGAATCTACTGATTAATTAGACTTACTAGACTGACTAACCATAAGGACTTCTCGAGAGTATAAACAAAAGTTCATTGTATCTAGGTAGGTAGTATTTTTCAGCTTTGAACCACTCATTGTTAATATATGTCAGGTTTACTCGACCATGAGATGAACATGATATCTTGAACCGCCCGGGCTTTGTTGTAAACCGAGAAAACAACTATAACCTAGCTTCATTTTTCGTAGAACAAAGTTCTCTATTATGTTAATTTTGGCATTGAACATACATGGTTATTCGTGGGTGAACGTGGAGAATATAGCCTTACTTTCGTTCTCCTAGAAACAGCCTCATTTAAGATTCACTAGGTGATATGCTATACATTTTTCAAAAGTACCATGCCATACTCCACTATTACAAAGCCATGGAAGCATTAAAAGCCAATGCTTAGCCTTATCACGTATAGGTAGCACTAATTATTATTCTAGGAATTGGGTAGAGATACAAGTCCACATTGCTCTTTTCATATTTTGCTTGATTTAGTTTTCTCTTAGATTATACATCATAGGCTCTCGAGTAACGTAGATGTGGTTTCCATCAAACTTCCTCTTAATTCATGAGCTTTAATCCCTCTTGATGATTTTACCACTTGATCTCGTGACAAACTTTTAGTAAATGGATCCACTAGGTTATCAACCGATTTGATATAATATATTGTGATTACAGCACTTGAGATCTAATATCTAATGGTTTTATGACCTTTTCTTATATAACGAGATTTACTATTATAGTCCGAGCTATAAACGATTGACTATCATAATGTACATGTAATGCTGGCACTAGTTTCTCCCGCATCGATACATCTTCAGGAAAATTCCAAATACACTTTACTTTCTCTCCGGATTTTTCTAGTGCTATAAACTCTGATTGCATGGTTGATCTGACCAACCATGTTTGTTTGAAAGATTTCCAAGACAATGCTGCACCGCCAAACTTAAAGACATATCCACTCATGTAATTTGAGTTTTTGGAGTTAAAAATCAAGTTTGTGTCATTGTATCTTTCAAACCTGTCTTTTTTATACCATATATAGTGCATACCTTAATTTTTGGTATATCATAAGTAATCCAATACTTTAGTTATCACTTTCCAATGTTTATGTCCTATATTACTTGTCTAGCGATTTAGTACATTTACTTAGTACGCTAAATCGAATCTAGTACAATTTGTTAAGTACATCAGACCTCTGATCACTCTTGCATACTATAGTTGTGATACCGCTTCAACCGAGTTTTTAGTCTAGTGAAGTTGAGAGTCTACGGGAGTTTTTGCTATCCCATTTGAGTAGGTTTTGAATATCTCAAGTATATTTTCAGCATAATGAGCTTGTGACAAGATGATTCCTTTAGCATTTTTAGTGATTTTAATCCGTAGAATTATATTCGCTAGTCTCATGTCTTTCATGTTACAATTTCCACTAAGAATGTTCTTAGTTTGATTGATCATGTCTTTATTACTTCCAATGATGAGCATGTCATATATGTATAGACATAGAAAAATATACCCGTTTGGAGTACTTTTGATGTAGATGCATTTATCACATTCATTGATGTTAAAACCATTTGACATTATTATGTTGTCAAATTTCCATGGCGTTGTTTAGGTGCTTGTTTAAGTCCGTACAACGACTTTACAAGTCTTTTCAAGTCTAAAGACTTTGTGTTCTTGTCTAGGGACAACAAATCTTTTGGGTTATTTCATTTAGTTCTACTCTTCTAAGTCTCCATCTAAAAATATAGATTTTACATCTATTTGATGGATTTCTATATACCTTTATGCTGATATGCCTATTAGCATTCTTATTGAAGTTATTCTCGTTATCGAAGAATAGGTGTCGGAAAAAATCATGCCTTCTTCTTGCCAGAATCCTTGCACCACAAGACTAGCCTTGTACTTATCTATTGAGCCCTTGGTTTTCACTTTTATTTTGAAATTCTATTTAGTGCTTTAAAAATTTGTGGTAGATCGGGTATCTCTCAAGAATGATTTTGCATGATGGAGTCGATTTCACTATTAACAACT
This sequence comes from Eutrema japonicum, assembly GCA_030161315.1. Taxonomy (NCBI): domain Eukaryota; kingdom Viridiplantae; phylum Streptophyta; class Magnoliopsida; order Brassicales; family Brassicaceae; genus Eutrema; species Eutrema japonicum. Next base: position 48,769,877 of record BSQW01000011.1, read on the forward strand.
TCCTTCCAAGAATGAGTGTATGGTGTAGACATGGAATATATTAACATTATTGGTTCATTCTCTAGGAGAAATACCATCATGAAATCATCACCAAACGATTTTTCCTTACGATCTCTTTTGATGCGTCTAGGTTCATCTTTCACGTGTTATACGTCTTCATGTAATGAAGTTCCAGAAGTGCTCACCTCGTTTACAGAGAAGCATGTGATGTGAACCAAATTTTAATATGTAATTCCTAATCTACTCTACCCCAAGTGCAAGGCAATGTTGTTGAGTAAGTCATATGCTTGGTTTTTATCGTTTTCTAACGCATGATTAGTATTCCTTTCAAATGTTTTATCGAGTCAAAGTTCTTTTTTAGAGTATTTTAGTCATTTATTTAGTTATCTCAGGTAAAAAGGCGTCTAAGGAAGAAATTAGGGTTACGCGGGCAAACACGCATAGAACCGTGAAAAAGGGCAGAATTGGTCGATGCAAGGAGTGCATCGACCGATGCAGACACCACTCAAGAAATCAAAATCGACCGATGCAAGGAGTGCATCGGTCGGTTCAGACTTGCCAGAGAGATTGGAATCGACCGATGCAAGAAGTGCATCGGTCGATGCGTGCCTGCGAGAAGAAAAAAGTTATTTCTGAATTTCCTATTTTGCCCCGAAAACTGCCTGTTTTGACCTAATTCGACCTAGGGCCTATATATACTCTATTTTTAGCCTCTTTGACGGCTACGCTTTTTTTTCTATTAAGACATTTTTCTCTTGATCATTGTAAACTTTGGAGAAAAATCTCTGCATATATTGAGAAGAATTCTAAACCATTTCTCTCTTTTTATATTATGAGTTATTCATCTCTTTGCTTGCTCTCTGTTACCATGTCTGAGTAGTTCCATAGTTAGGTTTAGGTTTTGAAGGGATCCATGAATCATTGAATTAGACACAAATAAGGATTTATCTTTTGTGGTTTTCGCTTATTGTTGTGTTTATTGCTTAGGCTTGAGCTAACCGCTAGGTCAATGAACTAGAGTGCGGTTTACCCTATGAGCACGAGAGTGGATTAGGGTACAGTGAACCTATGAGCACGAAAGTGGATTAGGTTGCATAGAAATAACATAAGCGAGCGAATTGTCCTTAGCCTGCGACAGTTGATGCTAAGGCGATTCGTGAACATATTGAACCTTTTCTTTAATGCTGACCTAGAATTCTATGAGCACGAGAGTGGATTAGGTTGTTAGGTTTAGTGACCATGAGAACGAGAGTGGATTGGTTAATATTTATGTTTGAGTTTGAAACTTGTGTTTAACTATCCTCTGAATAGTTGTCTGATTTGTGATCTCTGGATTCCCAAGAATAAACCCTTGACCTAACGTTTTTCTTTTATTGAATTTACATTGTTTAAATTGCGTTCGTTACTCTTTCCAAAACCAAATATAATCTTGTCTTAGCTTAGTTTCTTAATTGTGAGAATTGTAGTGTAACTGTGGTCTCTGTGGATTCGATCCTAAAACTCTGCATTGAAAACCATTATGATTGCGGTAGTGTGAGCTTTAGTTTTAATTGGCTGATTGGTAAAACACCTAGATCAGTAAGCTAGGGTCGAACAACAAGGAGAGACTTTAAGAGCCATTGAGAATACAAGCTACTTTCTAAACTAAGCAAATCAAGGTGTTTGTTTGAATTTCCTAAAAGCTACACCAAGTTAAAAATGCAAACTAATCAAGTTACTAACAAATATGACTTAAATGAGAAATAAGACAATGATACTTAAGGATGATATACAAATAACTAGAAGCAAATCAAATAAGAAAATATGAGTATTGGGTTAAGATCAATGACTTGGTATGACTAATAACCGGTTAATGGTGCTAGCAAACTCATTCAAAGTCCCATCTATAATGCATATATTACGCAAAGTAGACTAATTATTCTCATGAGTTTAGCCCATTTACTAATCACTAGCCTAATGAATTCCTCAATAGTAGTCTAGTGCCTTGTAATCTTGAAGGTCAAGTCTATCAACCTAGAAGACATCTTAAGCATATAATTCTCATTGGATTAAGATGAAATGCATGACTTAGAGTTGAGGTAGACAATTCATCAAATACCTTTAGTGTATGAAATGTCCCATAGAGCTAGGTTGTGATTAGCAAGGTCCGATCTAGTATTAACATACTAGAATAATCTGGATATGTAAAGATGTAAACCTAGACACATTATAAGCTTATATTAAATAAGAAAGATGGAAGTTTGACAAAATACAATAATTTTCTCAAGATCTAAGAATAATCATATCAAAGAGGCAAAGAGGGTGGCAGAAGCAGACGGGTCATTAACCACCAAGTCAGAGTGTTCGGCTTCGACCAAAGGAGGATCTTCATGTTTCTTCTTAGAAACGATTTTTCCACTAACAACTGCTTTATCTCGGTCACTCTCTGAGGCATACCGCTTACGCCTCGTCACCTCGGCATGCTTTGTCATATCAGACTTTTGAGGCCTCGAGACTAGAGGATTAGTCAACTTGGCCTCTTTATCTCCGACATTCGGAGCAGGATGGTCGGCAGTTTTGTTTTCAACATCCTTGTTAGTAACTAGTTCAGTAACGATCGTGTCAGGAATCACCCCTTCAACCGCCGTTATAACAATGGGATCGAGAGTCGCCTCAATAGCGAGAGGATTGGAGGCTTCGGCAGCTCATATCTCCGCTTCATGCTTCTCTCTCCTTTCCTTTCCCGGATCGACATTCTCTTGATCATGGTCGCTTCGAGGTCCTCGGAAGATGATGGATCTGAACTAACGAAAAGTCAGGCACGAAGAGCTCGGGTTTTCTCAACTCGCTCTAGGAAAAAATGCTTCCTCCAATGAACTTTTCTAGCAGACAACGCCTCGACCACCGCGGAGAAATCGTCCGGAATCGGTGGAAGGAAATCACAATTGCAAAGAAAAGGTAACCAAGTTAGCAATCAATACCACCAAATTCACCGAGCCAAAAACCACATATCAGCTACCGAGAAGTCCTTAGTTCATCTTGATCAAGTGAAGGCAGTGGCCGCCGACTAAAGCTTCAAAAATACGGACAAAAATGAAATGATCCTCCCAGCCGATGTCCTTGCTCGGGAATCCCGTGATAATCTTCATAGTCCTCTTATTTCCAATATAGCACTTCGACAACGTTGGCACTATCTGAATATCCAGAAGATTTTGGAAATGATCAACGCTAATGTCAATCTCGCACTCGTAACCCCGTATAATTATTCCAATAAGATGACGAAGTCCTCGAGGCATGATCTGAGCTAAATCAAGCACGTGCATCCACATGTATCGAAGGATCGCCTCGGGAATAAGAAACCAAAGGAAACACATGTGAAAGAAAAATTCGTAAACGGTAACATGACCCGAAGGTGGACTATCGGCTTGGTCCGATGCTCCAGGGACGATAAACTCGACATCCTCGGATATATCAAAACGGTGCCGCAAGCCTGTTAAAGATTCTTCGGTAGAAAGCGTGGACCCGGGAAGGTTGGCTCATTTTTTCATAGGCTTTCTCGCGCTTCGTTGCCTCGACAGTCCCGCAAGCTGGCTCCCCAACATACGCTCTAACTCCTTTCTCGCTTCAACGGGGTCCCAAAGGAAATCCTCGTCCTCTACTTTCAACTCATCTGTAATCACCTCGGTTTCAACAATAAAAGGGATCAAGCCCCCGAAGGGGTCCGCCTCGGCGGATTTAAGTTCCTCGACCTCATGAATCATGATTAAAGAAAGATCAAGCTCGGGATGTCGGTTAGCCTCGTCTCCTCTAAGAGAATTCATCTCGCTGGAACCATTTGTTTCGTCAGAACTGCCCTGGCCACTCGACTCACTCACATCGGCAGGTCTACTTGCCTTGGAGTCTTCTTGAGAATAATTAATGTTGTGACCGAGCCAGGAAGGAGAGTTATTCGAGCCAAGATCCGACATTGCGCCTCGGTCGAAAGTCAGTCAAAACGATTCTACGAAGGTAGGTCGGTGAATTTGGAGATGGATCGGCAGATTCAAAGACTCGATGTGGATCTCGTCGGATAATTTAATAACACAATGGCAAGTCGGAAAACTTTAACCGCTACTTAAATAAAAACTAGAGAGAAGGAAGAGAGAGAAAAGAGCTACCTTTTCAAAAAAAAATGGAGAAGTGAATGAAAACAAAGGTTGGGCTCGCTATTTATAAGCAGTTGGCGCGTGGATGCGCGTGACCTCGGGAAAACAATGGCGCGTGACCTCGGGCTGAGAAAACGCGTAAACACAGAAGAAAACGATGACCGAATCGCTGAGCTGAACCAAGAATCTCGAATCACACCCACGACAATGAACGGTTTGAAAACCTCATGCACAATCCTCTACCTCGGCAGAACGATTCAACATCTTTAGGATTTTTCGCCGTCCCGGTAATGAAGCACCTCGGAGTAACGCTAATACATCTTTCGCCTCGGCACAAAACACAATCGCACCTCTAACCTCGGCGGCAAAGACATGTAGACAATCTGTCGTCATCTCGGTTCGGCAGTTAATCTCGATCCAGAAACTTTCACCTCATCACCATCACTCATGAGTCTGATGAGCTGGAGGGAAAACTGTTGGGGTCGGATTTCACCCTTTCAAGATTAACGACCGAAAACGACTAAGTATGGAGATTATGATCATGACGAGCCGATCCAAGAAGAAAAGTTTCATCAGCAGACCAGAGCCAATTCAAGAAGAGAAGCTACCTCGGTGGACCCAAGCCGATGAGAGAAGCACTACCGAGCCAAGGAGAGAAGCACGACCGAGCCGAGAAGAGAGTTCACCTCGGCCTCGTCATCGCTGCAAGGTCACCTCGGTCAATTTCACCTCGAGAAGAATGGGACCGAGCCGAGTTTGGATCAGCATTACTTCTCGACAAAACCTTGCTTCGACTAAACAAAGTCAGGCCAACGACCGAACCGACCCGAGCTATCTCAACAGCCAATCTATGACCGGAAGCCAAGGCCGATCTCATCAACCCAAAACGGGTCGAGCACAATGTTTTGTGGGATGAGTTTGAGCCCAATGCGATGTGGGCCGAGATCAAGTCTTCCACAATGGTCCAAGATCAAGACCCTCGATTATTGGCCGAGCTGAAGGCCCATCAAGGCGATCCAATTCGTCGATTACACTAGACGAAGACTTAAGACGGTGGCCGTACGAAGAGAAAATGAAATATTCTAAAAATATCTTCCGAGATCCTCGCGGACACACCTATATAAATAGTTAGTATCACAATTCATAAAGGAGACACTTTTTTACCCTTGCAAAAACCCTGAACAAAATCATTGTACTCAAAAGTTTCACACAACAGCAATAAAAACCATCTTTGGATTTCTTCTCGTGTTTACGTTCATAAAAACTTTTGTTCCCTTTAAATCATTGACAAGAATTTGATTGTGAGAGTCTCAACTCCCACAACTTACTTGTCCTTGTTCGAGCAAATGCCAAATCCTTTTCGGGAATCAGAATAGTTGATGTTGCAGCCTCGTAATTCAGCTCCATTCACTTGAAATTAAAATCGAAAAATCCATCAAAATAGAGATCGAAACCCATTAGACATAAAGGTTGGATCCAACCTGAAGCCAATCTAGGAACGTTTTGAGCTTAGCTTCTTCTTCCGAAATTGCCATATCAAAAGATCAATCCTCTGATGAAGATCAAAAACGCCGGAGACCGGGTTTAAGCCAGGAACGATGAAACGGAGCTGTGGGTTTTCAATCTTATAGCTAGGGACCAACTCAAAATGATGTCGGTGACAAAAGAAAAAAAGAAGAGAGATATTAAGATGAAAAAAATGAGAAAAACAAAACAAAATTCTCAATGTTGGAAATTGCCTAAGTAACCTGAAAAGAGTTTTGAAATTACAAATATGCGCAAACCGTAATAAAAACATATAAAAACGAACAAAACACTTATTAAAGTGTTCTAAAATAAGCGGTAAAATAGATTAAAAAAAATACAATGTTATCAATCAAATTGAGTCGATATTGGTTCAAATTAGGTTAAACCGGTGGTGCGGAGCTTACCACTAAGATTGGATGATAAACATTCAGGAACAGAATCATGTTGGTTCCACGGATCCATTACGTCCTTGTACTTGACAGTGTTTCAATTTGACCTTGATAATTCTATAAGCTTTTATAAAATTTATGCAAGGTTTTTATAAAACTGGTTACAAAATAGTATACATTTTACAAAATCTATTTGATTTTATAAAATTAATTTTAAATCTTATACTAAATTTTTATAAATCTTATAGTAAATTAATTTTAAATCTTTATCAAATTTAAAACAAAATATTATATCAAACATTGATAAAAATTTAAAATTAATTTCCAAACTTTTGTAAGGCATTTTATGAAATGATATATATAGTTGATAAAGTCTTATTAGGTATTTATAAAAATGCAAGATTTGATAAATTATTACCCAAGAAAAAATCAATTATAAATAAGTATTTCTGAAAGAAAAAAAATTGTAGAGGTATTTTTTTTTAAACTCCAATAATTTTATTTCTCAAAATTCAGGTTAACTTTTTCTTCCACGAATTATTGTTATTACTTTGTGTTAGGTATCGTCATTGTCAACAATTTTGTTCACGTGTTTGATCTTTAAAGGTTGTGGACCACATCAATCCATTAACTCCTGTCCCGCCCAAAATAATTGGAAGTAAAAGCATTTCCTTTTCAAGAAAAAACTATAAAAAAGAGTAAAAGATATTTTGTGTTATCTACGTCGGTTGTTTATATCGACCAAGCAGTCGATATGACACGAGTATCTCCCCTTACACCGAGTCCACTTGCTTCCTGAGATCAAAGACACTCAAACAATAAACATAAAATGAAAAATGATTGCAAAAATATATACAACGGATACCATGGGATTTGTTTGATCCGGTTCAAACATGATATATTTAAAGACAATTGGGATCGGGAAATCTCGTTTTATTAGCAATTTCGGTGAAGTACAAGAGTTTTTGTGATAAAAAAAGAAAGAAATAAAAAACCAAGCCGAAATTCTCGGAACTAAGTCTCTGAAGTCTTTTGCAGAGAGGTGGGTGTGTTTTGCGAATGAGGTGATCCTTGGTTTTTATAAGGCTTCAAGGCGGTCTTTTTCCATATTTTTCGTAGGTCGGGATATGGAGAGATCTCTTTTTCTTTGGAATCGATATGAAAATCTTCTTATTCTCCGTGATTCTTTCATTTTCTTTTGGAGATCTGCACTGACTTAGGTCAATCCAATCTGACCAGCATGGAGCCGGGTTGATGGGCCGAGGTGGGCCTTAGCCGAAAATGGGGGCCTAAGCCGAGATGGGCCGAGGTGAATTTGTGCAGGTTAACATGAGTCAAAGCAGAGTTAACTGGTTTAGATTCGGTTTCTAACGGGTTTAAAGGGGTGCTAAGCTCACTTCCAACAATTAGCCCTCCCCCAGTTCGGCGAAGTGTAATTGCTTAGCTGAGTTCAGCGGACTTCATGAGAAGAAATAAATTCGGAGTAAATCGAATCGAAATTGGTGCGAGCTGCCTTAAATTCCGAGTTGTCAAGGTAGAACAGTGAATCCTTGGGGAATTCAGACTGTTAGATCGGTATAGCAAATTGCCTAAAAGATTTTGAATTACCGAATTTGGAAGGTGAATCGCTAGGGATTTTGAACCATAAAATCGGGAAGTTGAATTGTATTGACCTATTAAATCGGGAAGGCGAACCACTGACGATTCTGGATTGTTAAATATGCGCGATGGATTTCTCATGGGTCGTTGGATTAGTGCGGAAGTCGAAGGGTCTGTTTTAGCGTACTAGCGACGCTTCGGGATCGATCTCTCTCTATAAATAGTTCCTTCCTCTCTTCATTTCTCATCTTCGCTCTTAGAAAAAAAGGTAGCTCTCCTTTGTTCTCCCTCTTCTCTCTCTCTCTAAGTTATTTTGTTCGTGATTCTGTTTAGTTTTATCCAGTCCTTCGTTCTTCGACTTCATTGAATGGCTATGAGGATTAGAGCTGAGTCGAGCTGAGAAGAGGATGTATGAGCTCGTTGTTGGGGGCCAGCAACATACGAGAGTGATGAGTGCAAGTGCAATGTATTGATAAAAAGTCGCGTTTACAAAAGATGGGAGTATTTGTTTATGTACCCACTCCCCCCTCCCTGTTTGAAAAGGAGGGGGGGGGGGGGGGGGGGGGGGGGGGGGGACAGCTGAACCTTTCTGAAGATTGGTTGCTTACGTGCCCTTTGCAGGGATCAAGCCGTCTTGTAGTTCATGTTTTGGGACGTTGTTGTTTTAGTGATAGTACTTCTTGAGGTGAATTGCGTTCCATGATCTTGGGATTGGAACATCGGACATATTGGTGAGCTCGTACACTCCTGGTCGAACCACCTTAGTGATTTTGTAAGATCCTTCCCAGTTGGCTCCGAGCTTACCAGAGTTGCGTTCGGCTGTGTTCTGAAAAACTTTGCGCAGGACTAGGTCTCCTTCGTTGAATCTTCTTCTCCGAACATTGGAGTTGTACTATTTGGCCGTTGCTTGTTGGTAGTTTTGTAAACGGACAAGGGCTTGGTCACGAACTTCGTTCAGTAAGTCTAGTCCATCGAGGAGCATCAAGTGATTGAGTCCTTCTTTCCCGGGTAGGAGTCTACGACGTATGTCGGGAATTTTGACCTCGGGAGGAATCTCGCACTTTGTTCTGTATATGAGGGCGAAAGGTATCTCGCCTATGGCGCCGCACGGGGAAGTTTGATAGGACGAGAGTACGCCTTCTAGTTCGTTGGCCCATCGGCCCTTTTTCTCATCGAGATGCTTTTTCAGGCCATCGAGGACGGTTTTGTTGGCTGCTTCTGCATGTCCATTCCCTTGTGGGTGACGTGGTGTTGGCTTTTTTAGTCGTATCTTCCATTTTTTGCAGAACGCCTCGAACCTCGTTGAGATAAATTGAGAGTCATTGTCTGTGACGATTTTGTATGGGACTCTGTGTCGGTATATGATCTTCTTCCTTACGAAATGTTCTACCTGGACATCCTTGATGTTAGCGTAAGAGTCTGCTTCGATCCATTTGGAGAAGTAATCTGTTAGGACTAACATGAATCTCTTTTTCTTTGATCGGTGAAGCGGGCCTACGATGTCCATAGACCATCTCATGAATGGGTATGGCGAGGAGATTGATGACAACAACTATGTGGGTTGGTGAATCGTTGGGGCATGTCGTTGACACTTCTCGTATTTCATAGAGAATTTCTAATAATCTTTCATCATAGTTGGTCAATAATAGTCTTGTCGTTTGTTTTTGATTGCGAGGGCTCTTCCACCGGAATGGTTGCCACATGAGCCGTTATAGACTTCCTCCATTACCTTTCTTGCTTCTGAGCCTTCGAGGCATGTCATTAGTGGTCCTGAGAATCTCCATTTGAAAACGTCTCCGTCTATCAGAATATATCAGGCTGCATGCGCCTTGAGTTTTCGGGCAGCCCACTTGTCTGGTTGATATGCTCAAATTAATACCCTATAAGTACTAAAGCAGTAGTTGTAGTAAAGTAGGGGTCGAACACAAGGACTCACGGAAACACACAATAGATTATATAGATGAGAATTAAGCTAAGTGATCAATGATATTGAAAGCAGAAACGTAAATTAAAACGGTTGTAAATTCGATTGGAGAAAGATAGGTTCAGGGTATTTCTCAGGAAATCAATGAATGCAGATAAACTAACTAATAGGATTCAGATTTCGCGCGGTTCTTGAACTCAAATCACCAAGGTATAATTAATCAACTCTCGTTGCGAAAACTATCTAAGTCTAAATCCTAGAATTCCAAATCTCTTTGCGAATCCTAAAGTCTAAACCAGCTTTTTAGTTCAAGTTTGATTTGTTCACAAAACAACTTAACCAGATCTCTTTGTGAATAGTCATTTTGCTCTCTCTAGGTTCTGTCAGGTAATTAATCGCACTCTCGTGCCTAATCAATTATCCTAGGATCTAAGTTCTAGGTGATCAATCCAGAATTAGCTATGGGAACAACCTATGGCGAATAACTAATTCAGATAGTGAATCTTAATAACTAATCAACCTACCATTCAGAGAAAACCCTTATGATAACCCTAAACCTAACAAGAGATCTACTCAGACATGAAAATTGAAGCAATAAACATGTCTGAATAAATCATCAAATAAAATTGAAAGAGTAACAAGAGGGTTCGAAATCTTCTCTCGGACGAACAGAGTTTCAGACTTGTCTCCCTTTAAAAACACTCTCACAAAACCCAAGAAAAATAAAGCATAGCCAACAAAGTGGTTGTAAAATCCTATTAAATAACCTAAATCACGTTTTGGAGTTTCTTGTAAATAATAAATTCTTCTGGGCAATTTTACAATTCTCCAACTCTTCTAAAGTTGCGACTCGTGTCTTGCTGTAATGAGTGTCGACCGATACTAGTCAGTATCGATCGATAATGAGGCTTCAAATCGGGTACTCAGCTACACGGACTTCAGCTTTGCTCTAAAATGCTCCAGAAAGCTCCAATATCTCCAATTATGCTCTAAACGTGCTAATACCTGTAAAAGACTCTAAACCACTATAAAATAGTAGAAAGACTCTATAAAATGGACTTATATCATGGCTTAAAAGGGGTAAAAACCATGATATATCACTGCTGGCACCTCTCCGTCCATGACGTAAGTGCGGATGGGTCCAATCCATTCTTTATCGCAGCTATACTCCCCTTCGTGTTGCACGTCGACGTCCATATCAACTGCCTCGTTCTCGATAGGTAGTTCATCTGGTGCGTCGATTGCGTTAACGATTCCAGGTGAACCGATGCTCGGATTCTCGATGATTTCGACCGGATCACGTTTTTTAGAACAGGGTCCGGGGTTGACGCTAGAACGGCTAGGGCGTCGGCTTGGGTATTCTTGCCATGAGGGATTCGAGGGAGTGTGAACTCATTGAATCGCTTGGCCAATTCCTAGATAATCTTTAGATAGGCTTCCATCATCTTGTCTCTTGCTTCATATTCTCCATTGAACTGATTAGCTACCAGCTGGGAATCACATAATGCGCTTAAGTTTGGTAATTTTATTCCGTGAGCGTGTTTTAAAGCGGCAATCAATGCTTCGTATTCTTCTTAGTTATTTGAAGATAGGAAGGTCAGCCGGAATGACTGCTCTAAGATTTCACTGGTCGGGGATGTCAGGCAAACTCATACTCCGGATCCTTGCTTTGAAGACGAGTCGTCGACGTGAAGTGTCCAGGTTGAGTCGGGCATTGGTTCTTCAATTCCTTCGGCTGGGAGCTCGGCTATGAAGTTCACGAGTACTTGGGACTTCGCACAGGTTATGTTCTGATACTCGGTGTCATATTCACTAAGTTCGAAGGCCCACTTTGCTAGTCTCCCTGATTGGCTCGGACTGTGTAGGATGGTTCGTAAAGGGAAAGTGGCCAGAACCACGATGGAATGCGACTAGAAGTAAGATTGTAATTTCATGACTGACATAACCACTGCGAGTGCCAGGTTTTCCATTTGCGGATATCTGGTCTCCACGTCGGTCAGAGTCTGGCTGATATACAAGATCGGCCTTTGCTCTCCTCGCTCCTCCCTGACGAGCACTCCACTTCCTGCTGTTGATGACACGACAATGTACATGAATAAGGGCTCACCTTCGACGAGCTTGGCAAGGATTGGCGGGCTGGCCAAGTACCGCTTCAGCTCCTGGAAGGCGTCTTCACATCTTTCTGTCCACTCAAATTTTTTATTGCCTCGTAAGGTGTCGTAGAACGGCAGGCATTTGTCGGTGGACCGTGAAATGAAGCGGTTGAAGGCGGAGACGCGTCCCGTCAGATGTTGAACCTTGCATTTTGTCTTTGGTGATGCCATTTCAATCAGCGCACTCATATGCTTCAGATTCACCTCTATACCTCGGTGGCTAACGAGGTACCCGAGGAACTCACCGGAAGTCACGGCGAATATGCATTTTGTCGGATTTAACTTCATGTTGTGCAGATTCAGTTGTTAGAAGCAATCTCGCAAATGTTCGACGTGGTTCGTCTCGTCAAGTGACTTGACTAGTATGTCATCGATGTAGACCTCCATTATTTTTCCGAGCTGTTTCGCAAACATCTTGTTGACCAGCCGTTGACCTGCGTTCTTGAGCCCGAACGGCATCACTTTGTAGCAATATATTATGCGGTATGTGATGAATGCGGTCTTTTCTCTGTCGTCGGAATGCATCAGGATTAGATTGTAACCAGAGAAAGCATCAATGAAAGATAAGAATTTATTGTCAGCGGTTGCTTCGACAAGTCTGTCGATGTGAGGAAATGGAAAACTGTCTTTGGGGTATCCCTTGTTTAGGTCGGTAAAGTCTACGCACACTCACCATTTCCCGTTCTTTTTCTTCACTACGACTAGATTGGTGAGCCAATCAGGGTACTTTGCTTCGGCATTTGAACTGAACTTCAACAGTTTTTTCACCTCGTCATTTACGGCTTTAGCTCGTTCTGGTCCCAACTTTCTTTTCTTCTGCTTAACAGGTTTGAAAATGGGATCCATGTTGAGCTCATTGCAGGCGATATCGATGATAATCCCTGGCATGTCCTCTGCGGACCAGGCTAATGTCTGCACGTTCTCTTTCAAGAATGAGATCAATTCGTTAAGGATTACTCGTCTAGTGTGGCTCCGATTTTGACGCATCGTTCTGAGTGGTCATGGTCGATGCTCACCAAGGTCACGGGCTCGCAGGTCAGCTCGGCCTCTTCCTGGCGATCTTTCATGATCTGTAATTGCTATAAGAGCTTGGATACGTACTTCTCGGTCTCTTGGTCCTTCTTTGGCTTTTTTGAGTTTGCGTTCGCATTTGTTATCGGGTTACGAAGCTTTTGCTCGGCGAGGAAACAAACCCGAGATTCTTTCTGGTTGGCCCAGATAGTTTTAATGCCATCGGGGGTTGGGAACTTGATGCAAAGGTGATAAGTGGAGGGAATAGCTCGAATGGAGTTTATCATGGGGTGCCCATGATAACATTGTATATTGTTGGGCGATCCGCAACAGAGAACTCCACGATCTTTGTTACTCCTTTGGCATGTACGTGGAGCATGATCGTTCTTAGGGTCATCGTTGTATCGCCGTTGAATCAGATTAGGAGTCTCGAGTCGGCTATTATTTACGTCAACTTGATGTCAATCTGTCTTAGAGTATCTCGGAAAATAAAGTCGACCAAGTTTCCTGTATCGATCAGTATTCTTGCCACGTCGTGATCTCGAATGGCCAGCTCGATAACGAGAGGGTTGTTATGCGGTTTGTCGATGCCGACGATTTCTTCTTTGGCGAAAGAGATGGTGACGTTCAGAAAGTTAGTCGGTTCGGACCAATTGATGATGGTTTTGGCATGGCGCTGAAAAGCTTTGATTGACGACATTGTGTCTGCGCAATATCGTGGTCCTCCTATTATCATGTTTATCCTTCTCTGGGGAGCCAGTGGTGCTTCTTTCTCGTTTCTTCGACCTCGCTTCTAGATGTCTCCTTGATTTTGTTCCACCAGGGTGCCTCGTTCCGGCTTATTTTGGTTATCATCATCTCGTTCGAAATCCTTGAGGGTCACCGTATTCCCGAGCTGTCCCGCCATGAACTTAGCTGCCAACTTTACCCTCGAGCTTTGACAGTTTGCTGTGAGATGCTCGTAGCATTGATGATGTCAAAACTGTTAGAATTCCTCGTCCATGTATTCCATGTTGCCTTGCCTCGCCCCACTCACACTTGGTAGTTGTGGGCACCATGGAGCTTCGGTCCTTCGTGATGTACGAATCCTCCACTATGGGTATTTATCCAAGGGTTTGATGGAAATGGGGTCGAGGCGGCGTTTCGGTTTTTTGGCCTTGCTGGTTCGAACCTCTCCTCGAGGATCTTCATCTCTTCTTCATCAATGATAAAATTTGAGGCCTGATGTAATGCATCTTGCATTGTATGAGGCGTATTCAAGGCGATTTCCCTTCGGATTTGTACCATAGTGCCTTTTTAGCGCGATGAGCGCGGCTCGGTCACTCACACCTTCCAGCTTTGATACCACCGCCTTCAATCTTCCCATGAAACTCCGTAGAGATTCAGTTGGTGCTTGTACCATAGTTCACAGGTCGGTATCGGACGTTTCTCGTTTCATGAATACAGAGTATTGCTTCAGGAACTCGGAAGATAGTTGCTGAAAATTGTCGATTGAATTTCTTTCCAGCCATGAAAACCAGTCAAGGGGGGCTCCCTTTAGATGTTCCACGAACAAGATAAAGAATCTGGCATCCTTCTCGCTGTTTTTGAGCTTAGATCGCCCCATTGCTATTCTGAAAGCGGTGAATGGGCCTTTGGGTCGGTTGTTCAGATATAGAAAGGGATCCTAATTTTTTCGGGATCGGACACGATTGCCTCGGTGATCAGAGCAGTGAAGGGAGTCCTTTGTGTTTCTTCAAGAATCTGATTGATCTCGGGTGCCGCGCTGATTGCGTGATGTACCTTTGAATGGATAGTCCGCATCTCAGCGTTGTTATGGGCCAAGGAAGCTTTGATCTCATTTAGTTCCATTATATGGGCTCGGCTCGATTCCATCGATTCGTGATGGTTCTGATTTGATCTCCTAGTCTCTTCGGCACGTCACATTTGTTCTACCCAGAGTAAGTTTTCTTCCTCCGTGGAGTTGTTGCCGAGTTGGTTCGAGCTAGGGGCGTCTCCCTCCAGTCTTGCTCCTTCCAATGTCGAGGTGAGTTCGTCACTTGTGATACGGCTCGAGGTGTTGTTCCCTTCACTTCGGACTGCTCCATCGATGGTTGTTTCGATTGTTCTGAGGTGTGATCCTACATGTTATGCGGTTCGTTGCTCCATCCTCTGATCCGGTTGAAACGGGTTGGGCAGGAGTGGCCTCGTCGCTGCGGGCGTCACCTCCCCAGATGGATGCAATGGTGGCAATCTTTCGCTTACCGAGTTTTTTTTAAGGGGGGGGGGGGGGGGGGGGGGGGGGGTGGGTGTCGAGAAGTTGAGTTATGTCGGGTTGAGGTCGAGCCTCCTTGAAAGCATTCTTGGTGGAAGTACCAAACTGAGGTATCCTGAATGTAGATCTCTGATCCGACCTTCCGATGCCAATGTCTCGACCCTCTCCGATAGGGTTTTGTTTGCCTTGTCCTGCTCGTCCACCTTCTTCAGCAACGAGGTGAGCATGCTATTCAATTCGTCTAAAGGCGCCGAGGTTATCTCTGTTGTTGCAGGAGGAGTGTCGATGGGATCGACTCTTTCGTTTCCATTACCGCTGCCTTCAGATCCGCCACCGATGTTGTTACTCACATCATCACCAGTTCTCTGCTGGTCTCCGGACATCTCTGTAGATCTCGTTCCTGGTATTTTGAGGGTTAGAAAACTTCAAAGACTTCCCCACATACGGCGCCAAACTGTGAGAGTCAAAACTCACACAATTAATCTTTTGTCGAGACTTTTAGAGGGAACCAAAGTTTCTTGCGAAAAAACACAGGAATAGATCCAAAGATGGGTGTTTTATTAATGTTTGAAAGCGTATGAGTACAAGTTTTTGAGAGCTATTGTTAGGGTTTCCAGATGTCTAGTTACAAGTGATTACGAATACTATTTATACAAGCGCATATCTGAGATTCTTGGACGTAAAAAGGAATATTTCCTTCTTCCTTTGCGCGGCTAACTGAACCTGATTAGGATAGACGATGACTTGGGCCCTTAATCAAGCCCAAAAAGTTTGACGGGCACTTGTATCTCGGCCCATAACCGTTCAGACGAACTCGGCTATTTCCCCGGAGTGGAACGACATGTCCTGGGTCGGCCTCGGTTTGGTTGAGAAGTATCGTCCTCACCTCGGGTCTGCTGTACTAGGTGAAGTGAGGCGTCCTCGAGGAACGTTATGTTGTCATGCTTCGGGTCGGGCTAGTATTCCTCGTCATCTGAAGTGTTAATCTCGGACAAGTGAAAACCGACCCCAACAAAAGTTATCACCATTTAAAAGTAATGGTTTGTGAACCCCAATGAGTTCCTTCATAGTTTTCATGTCGTCCTCAAGATCTCAACTTGTAGATAGATTATTGATATATGAAGGTGATCCGCTTTGATACCTAATGTAAAACCTGTAACACAGACTTATATAAATGGAACACAGAGATGCAAACTTCACTTTGCCTTTATTAGAAATCATTTAAACAATATTTACATACTTTTTTAATCAGGATTAGTCGACGTTGCACACTGCAACTCGACACTGACCAATTCCTAATCTACCCAAGTTTACCACAACAACAATTGTGTAACACTCGTATGTTCACTCACCAAAAACCCTAACTCTCTTTTAATTTTTTGACTCGCTCAATCACTCAACGGCTAATATAATTCTGATCTAGCCTAGTAGTATATATACCACATCTTAAGCATGTGTATATACACTTTCGATTACGTTGAAATCTCCATAACGCGATTCCGAAGATCCTCCTTGATCCACTCATCAGCTTCCTTCTTTCTCCACTAGGTTGCTGCCACGTCAGCTTCCTTTGTATTGTCGCCTTAATGAATCCCACGTCATTCCCATGTCCTGGGATCACGTGTTACACACAGACTCCAAGTTCAGTCTCTTTGGATCTTACACACATGTTTTTCCTTTAAAGGTTGTGGACCACATTAATCAATTAACAGTGTAACAAGTGTTGTCCACAATTGGATGAATGAATAACTCCCGTCCCACCCAAAATAATTGGAAGTAAAAGCATTTCCTTTTCTAGAAAAAAACTATTAAAAAAAAGTAAAAGATATTTTGGGTTACCTTCAGCTAGGGGTGGCCAATTCAAACAACCCAATCTAACCCAACCCAATCCAATCAAAAAAACTTCATTTAGTTTGGATATGGGTTTCTATAAAAACCTATTTGGATATAATAATTTTTACTACTTTGAGTTTGGATTATTTGGATTGGTCTTTAGATAACTAAAAACCCCAAATAAAATCCAATATTGTTTTTACATATATTATTTATATAGTATATATATTAATAAACATAAATTTAAAATTAACAAAACTAAAACTAGTAATTTACTATAAAATTTAAAGATATATGTAAAATTAACTAATTTGACTAATAATAATAGACATCATGACTTTAAAAGTTTTTAACGGTTTAAGTTTAACTAAAATTTAAAGATAAATATAAAATTAACAAAACTAAAACTAGTAATTTTCTATAAAATTATTCGTTACGGGGTATTGATAATTTAATATTTATTTTATGTACATGTTCAATTTATTTTGCAGGTTTTGCTATGAGTTTCTAAGGACTTTCTTCCAACGATTCTAGAGTTCTAGTTTATTATTGTTTTTTTGTTGGACTTAAGTATTTTACAATATCAAGAATAATATTTTTGTTTTATTTCTGGATTTTATATTTTATAATATCAAGGATAATATTTTTTTCTAGATTTTATAAATTATTTTATTTATTACAATTGGCGTTAAGAATTTATTTTAGATGTTATTGTAATTTTTTATTTTTTTTAATAAATATTCAATAACCAAACCTAATACAAGATATTTTGGTCAAATTATTTACGATCCAAACAACCTAAACCTGATCTAAAACCTATAAAACCTGATCCAAATTTTATGTAGATCGAATTTGGTCAAATAATTTTCAAACCAAATAACCCAAACCCAACCCAAAACCTAAAAAATCTGATCCAAATTTTACGTAGATCAAATTTGGTCAAATAATTCTCAAACCAAATAACCCAAACCCAACAAAAACCTGAAAAATCCAACCCAATACTTGGATTGGCCACACCTACCCTCAGCCCTCAGGTGTCGATTCAATCTGAGGATATGTCTCAAAATTCACGTCATCTCTTTCTTCCACAAATTATTGATGCATGTGTATTTATCTCTTACACAACTTTCCTTTTTAACAGCGTTTCATTAACTTAACATAATATCAATTACACAGGAAACGATTCACGATGGGCTCGCTTTGCTAGGGAATCAGCCAACAAATTGGTCGATTTCGGAATGTAATCGAAGGAAATCGAATCAAAAGAAGAAGCTACACGATTGATATCATGGTGATGAATAAACTATGCGCAGCTGATATATCATGGTTTTTACCCCTTTTAAGTCATGATATAAGTCCGTTTTATAGAGTCTTTTTACTATTTTGTATTGGTTTAGAGTCTTTTACAGGTTTTAGCACGTTTGGAACATAATTGGAGATATTAGAGCTTTCTGGAACATTTTAGAGCAAAGTTGAAGTCCGTATAGCTGAGTACCCGATTTGAAGCCTCAGTGTCGATCGATACTGACTAGTATCGGTCGACACTCATTACAGCAAGACACGAGTCACAACTTTAGAAGAGTTGAAGAATTGAAAATTTGCCCATAAGACTTTATTATTTACAAGAAACCCCAAAACTTGATTTAGGTTATTTAATAGGATTTTATAGCCACTTTGTTGAAAAGGCTTTATTTTGCTTTGGTTTTGTGAGAGAGCTTTGGAAGGGAGACAAGTCTGAAACTCTGTTCGTCCGAGAGAAGATTTCGAACCCTCTTGTTACTCTTTCTTATTTATTCAAGTATTTATTCAGTCATGTTTATTGCTTCAATTTCCATGTCTGAGTAGATCTCTTGTTAGGTTTAGGGATTCTCATTAGGGATTTCTTTGAATGCTAGGTTGATTAATTGTTTAGGGTTCACCATCTGAATTAGTTTTTCACCATAGGTTGTTCTCATAGCTAATTCTGGATTTATCATCTAGAACTTAGATCTTAGGATAATTGGTTAGGCACGGGAGTGTGATTAATTACCTGATAGAACTTAGGGTGAGCAAAATAACTATTCGCAAAGAGATTTGGTTTAGTTGTTTTGTGAACAAATCAAACTTGAACTAAAAGCTGGTTTAGACTTTAGGATTCGCAAAGAGATTTGGAATTCTAGGCTTTAGGCTTAGATAATTCTCGCAACGAGAGTTGGTTAATTATACTTCAGTGATTTGAGTTCAAGAACCGGGCATAACCTGAACCATGATTAGTTAGTTTATCTGCATTCATTGATTTTCTGAGAAATTCCCTAGACCTATCTTTCTCCAATTGAATTTACAACAGTTTAATTTACGTATTTGCTTTCAATTACATTGATCACTTAGCTTAATTCTCATCTATACAATCTATTGTGTGTTTATGTGAGTCTCTGTGGATTCGATCCCGAAGTATTACAACCGACACTGCTTTAGTACTCTTAGGGTATTAATTTGAGCATATCAAATTTGGCGCCGTTGCCGGAGACTCAATTCGCCATTAGATTTTCGTTTGAGAATTTCGACTAAGTTCGTCGGTATCGGTCGATACTACTCAGTGTCGATCGATACTCGTCGTCTCTTTTTGTTGATATCGATCGACACCACTTGGTATCGGTCGATACTCAACATATTACCGTGTCACTCACGTTCTTGACTTTTGCTTTCAGGTGTATGCCTATTCGTGAAACCAGAAGGAACAAGATCACTCAGCTAGTTGATCTGTCATTGGAACAGCTAGCACTTTTGGAACGCACAAACAGAAGAGCAAAGAAGCCAGCAGAGATGAACAACAATCCAGTGGTTTTGGTTCAAGATGGAGATGGTGCTTACAGAGACCAAGAGGGTCAATTGTGCAATGCGCAAGGGCAACGACTGGATGGAGAGGGGAACATCATCTTACCTGCCCCTGTTGTCGCTGGGAATGTCGCTGGGAATGCGATTGCAGGGAATGTTGTGGTTAATCGTGGTAGAACGATTGGTGAGTACAACAGACCTGATCAATTTTATTTAAATCGATCAGCGATTCGACCTCCTGCTTTTCAGAGGAATGACTTTGAGCTGAAACCTGCATATTACACTCTTGTGGGTCATTACCTTTTTCATGGTCTTTCCAATGAACATCCCATGTACCATATTGAGAGGTTTGAGGATTTGGTGACTAGCATCAAGAGCAATAGAGTATCCTACGATTACCTTTTCTGCAAGCTCTTTCCATACTCTTTAGATGGAGATGCGACTTACTGGCTGAAGCAGTTACCTCCTGGATCACGGACTACTTGGGAAGGTACTAAGACTGCTTTCCTGAATAACTTCTATGATGATGCTCGATCTGAAGATCTTAGGAACAAGATCTCCCAGTTTTCTCAAGGCCCTACTGAGGCATTCAAGGCTGCTTGGACGAGATTCATATCATATCAGAGAGATTGTCCACATCACGGATACTTTGATGTTCAGATGATGGGTTCTTCTTCAGAGGAATCGATTGGAGGTACCAGATGGCTTTGGATGCTTCGAGCAATGGAAACTTCAACACCAGGTATCCTGAAGATGCTTATGTACTGATTGAGAACTTGGCGTCTAGCAATAGCACCAAGAATGCAGATTTTGAGCGCAAGAAGCAGGGTGGTAGCATGGACGGATCACAGATCGCTGAGGTTCAAGCCAAGTTGGATTCTATGCACAGTCTTCTGATGGGCAAGACAACGAAAGTTGTTCACTTTGCCAAAGATGTTGAGGTGTTCAATGAGGATGAAGTGGAGGATGTTAACTACATTAGTGGTTCTGGTTTTCAAGGTCAGAAGAATCAATTCAACAACAACCGAAACTTCAACAACAACTCTCAGCAAGGAGGTTCGAATCAGTTTGTCTAAAAACCATCTCAGAACAGTGGGTACACCATGAACTATGTGAATTTGTTCTATCAACATGTCCCTGCTAAACTCCCAGATAGCAAGATCGAGTCTATGTTCGAACAGTTGGTTCAAGGACAGCAGCATATAACAGTGAATTTCAATGGGAAGATTGATGTCTTGTACAAAGATCTGAGTGGAAGGATCGATGCTCTCAGTACTCATCAGAAGATGCTAGAAACTCAAATAGCTCAAACTGCAGCAGCTATTAAAGGAAAGATGGCTCATTCACAGAATGAATTCGTCAATGCAATCACCTTAAGGAGTGCAGAAAGTTTTGAAAACCCTGTCAAAGGTGATTCCGAACTTGATTCGTCTGTATCGACCGACACCTCTGCGAGTATCGATCGGTACCGACCTAAAAAAACTTGTGTCGATCGACACCAACCTTGTATCGATCGACACCCCTTGCAGATATAACCGGAGATTGTGAAGAAGCCGGAGGTGACTGAGGAACGTGTTTACAAGCCTAAGGTGACCACCTAGACTCATGAAACCCATCACTGCAGAGAAGTTGCTTGCTTTTGAGAAGATTGTAAGAAGGATTCCCCATACCATGTCTTTTGACGAAGCCTTTGAAAATCGCCCTTTGGATTGTTACTTCCGAGATTGCAGAGAAACTGAGGAAGAGATCAAGGCAATATTCATAAAGGCCAAAAGTACACCACCTCTACTGAAGCACCTGCCTAAGAGGGAAGACCCAAGAATATTCTCAGTTCCATGCTCTATCTCTAGAGTTGAGTTCAAAGAGTCTCTCGTTGACTCGGGGGATAGCGTCAATGTCATGTCAAGGGCAATTGCAGAGAGATTGGGAGCTGATATTCGATCTCCCAAGACTTCTATCACATTCGCGAACTCCTCCACATCGGTTCCATATGGTACAATCTCTGAATTGATGGTTAAAGTAAGAGACTGTCTGATTCCTACCGATTTTGAGGTTGTGGAGATGCATGCAAGATCTAGTATACCTTTGATTCTTGGAAGACCGTTCATGGCTACGGCTGGTGCAATTATGGACACGCCCGGTAAGATAATCTCGTTCTCATACATTAACGAACATGTCTCCTACAAAGCCATTCCTGTTGGAAGAGCTCCCAAGCACATCTCTTGCATCACTATTGTCACATGAGAGACATTGATGGTCGATATTTTGGAAGAACCTTATTATGAGCCAACTGTCATAGACATTTCAGATCATCCTCCTATCATCACCGAGGAAGTCATCAAAAAGACTAAGGCAAAGAAGGAGGTAAAGAACAAAAGAGTCGATAGTACACATGTGACCTTAATCCCTCAGAAGTGCGAAGGAAACTCGATTGAATACAAGGTGAGGTGCAAAGGAACCTCGAAGCCGTTCTCTAAGGCTAGAGTTATTCTTACTCCGGAGCTTAAATAAAAAGGATAGGAGATTGTGGAGAGCATGTTGAGCAGAACTCTGAAGCTGTAAATGTCAAAGTGTGGAGCTTGTTTTGAAGCAAGTTCTCATTCTTATCATGAATGATCATCCATAACGTCAAGCTCGTGACGTGAAACAAGCGCTTGGTGGGAGGCAACCCACTGGTAAGTATGTATATATGAGTCTTTTATTTATCTAGTTTTTGTTTGGTGTTTCGTTGTGTCACGTGAATCAGATTCGGAGGTTCCGTATCGATCGATACCCGTCATTAAGCATACACATTCTGGACCGACCTCCGTGTAGCGAGCAAATCATTACATACCCTCAATATCGATCGACACCCACTGATATCGATCGATACTCCACGCGCAGGTAAGTTTCCCTATAAACCCTACGGGTTTTTTTTTTCTCTTCATAGCCTCCATCGAACGATATGTGAAACCACTCTCCCCAAAATCACCAAATCTTTGATACTCAACGGATTTGAGTGATTTTTGTGTCTATTCTACTCGAATTTTCGTACTCTATCTCATTCTCTCACTCATTCTCGCGATCTACAAGGTATGAAACACGAATTTCTTTCTTTTCAATCCGTGAACCAATGTTGGATTTTCGACTTTTAGGCTCTTAGAACTAGTTTTTCTGGGTTATTATCACTTGATTAGTGTGTTCTAGGCCTAGTCGAACCTTACCTTAAACTTAATTACCCTTGGTTTGCACCATTGGAATTTTTGGATTTGTGTTCTTCATGGTGCCTGATACCTGTGTGAGTATCGATCGATACTACATTTGTATAGGTCGATGCTCACTGTTTCACTTGGCCGAGAATGATGTATTTGAGAGAGATGTTGGATTTATGCAGTGTTTTGTGTTTGTTGATTATGCAGATGGCACCTAAGAAGAAAGCACGCACTGATACCGCATCCAGCTCCAACCTACCAGAGAAAGAGTACCAGTTGGGCGCTCGAGTCGAGTTCTTTCATGACAGGGTTTGGACTATAGGATCGGTTATCGCCTGTCTTACCAAGAACGGCTACAAGGTTCAGACCGCCAATTCTATCGACTTTACAGTGGCATACGGTACGAACCTACGCGACGCACCACTTGAGACTCCTACACCTTCATCACCATTGTCTCCTCACACCAAAGTTCGGTTTCCATGGCCCAAGATCACTGAGAAGGCTAGGATACGGTTAAGGGATGATTACGAGGGTTTGGATAAGGAGATTACAGAGAGCAGAGCTTGCACCCACAGGCTTATTTCCGAGGAGTGGGATGATTATGACTCAATCTTCTACAACGCATGGCAGGAGGTTGATGTGCACCTCACTCGGTTCATTGATACGCACACTATGCGTCATTTGGGTTTTGACAGGGAGCTTGACGGACTGATCCGCAAGATCGGATTAGGGACGATGCTTGCACGGCAGTATGACATGTACCCTGACTTGGTTTGCTAATTCCTTGCTTCTGTCCGCGTCTACTACACCGGTGCACCTCCTGTGACTGCACAGCAGGGTGTTCTGACTTTTCTGATTCGCGGTGTGCGGTATAGGATATCTTTTCAGGAGCTGTGCGACATATATGGGTTTCACCAGGATTTCTCGAAGTGCAAGCTTCCTCGCAAGTTCTTGGATATTGAGATATTCTGGTCTCACTTTGGGCACGGGGTCTATGACAGCAAGACCACTACATAGATGGATGTGCGCCATCCCGTCCTGCGCTGCCTTGTGAGGATCCTGAGCAACACTTTGTTGTGTAAGATGGAGCCAAACAAGATGAGAGTTGCTGAGCTGATTGTTCTGTCTATTGGGATTGGAGACCTCATTTTTGACGAGGCAAATGAGTGGCCTGAGATGGACCTCGCGGTCAACTTAGGTGCTGTATTTGCACACCATTTGGAGTCGCTGAAGGTCAAGCCTTTTACGGGACGCGGCAAGACTTCCAGGACTGTAGGTCGCCAGAAGACCGAGACGGTGGGCAGTCTTCTCACTCCCATCTATCTGCACCTAGGAATCAGCACCGCTAGTTGTTCGATCGTGACTTCCCGCGGGCTTATGGACGAGGCGCATTTGGAGCACATGCGTTGGCTGAAACCTCACCGGCGTTGGGTTTTCAGCACTTCTGTTCGGGACTATCTGGTTCAGCTCCCCAACACTGATCTGACAGACATAGGCGGTGACCCTGCTCAGCTGCTTTTCGCACCCGCTCCTGATGACATGAAGCCTGCACCGGTCACTCGACGTCGAGGCTCAGCTACTAGAGCACGACCACCTGCATTTGGCCCTGCAGGGGGTCAACCGCGACAACAGTCATCTCCCATTGCTGCTGCGCTTTCTCTTCCTCCACCACCTGAGATGGAGATGGATCCTTTTCAGCGTTATGTAGTCGCGAGTCTGCAGACGATATGGACCGCCATTTCCCATTGTAGCTGCATGGCACCTCAACGTCCTATTTCACCACGTTCACCACGCACGCCTACTGACGCTGGCCCATCTGGCACTGCTGGTGATGACTCTGACGCTACTGAGGAGGATTAGTCCTCTTTCTATCTGATTATCACGTTTGCTGTTTATTTTCCCTTTTTCTTTTCATTTTCGTTTGAACATTTGTGTATTTTATATTTTTGGACCTGTGGATTTATGTTTCTATGATATTTTGTTGCACCTAACTTGTGTTTGAGTGGTCTAACAGTGCTTACATTTAACACCTGGATCGTTTGACACACTTTTGGAGTTACATCTGATCTTAGATGTTGAAAACGAATTACCTGTGTCGACCAATACTTGGTATCGATCGATACCAAGTTGGGTGTCGGTCGACACTCACACCACAGATCGGTAATTTTTCGTTTTTCATAATTTCACTATGTTCTTTTGTTTTCTTTCACCAACTCTGGGCTAGATAACACTGGGGACAGTGTTGTTCAAGTCTGGGGGAGGTAGTCGCTGATATTGTTTTTGTTTTTCTTAGAGTCAGTCGTTTTTGAGTCATTCGTTGTTTTATTGAGTCAAAATCTGTTGGAGACTGTGATCTTTTTCTTGACTCTATTGTTCTGACTTTGCTTCTAAGCGACCATTGTTACGAAACTAGTAGTAGATCGACTAATGAAAAATCTAAAGACTGACCAGTTAACTAGAACACACTCATGTTTCCAGCAAAGTTCTTTAAAGCCTGAGCCAAATTTTTGCACTTCATTGATGTGATTGATGTCCATAGAGCTTGATTCCTCATTCGTATCTGACAAAGGAACCCACTTGTTTAAAAGTAATGGTATTTCTCTCCCTGTTACAAATTAATAAATAAGATGCATTATAAGATGAGATGATTTTCTTCTGAGTAGAGGGTTAGGAAAATTTTCAACGATCCCATTATTCTAGTTCAGAGGGAATGATCACACAAAGGTGGAAGCAAGGTTAGGAAAATTTCCTGTGATACCATTATTCGTCTACACCTTTGATTACTTTTTAAGGGAAAATCGGGGATTCGGTGGCAAACACCATCAATACTCGCGTCTCGAACCTTAATAAGCATATGCGAGAACATAATAAGAAATAAGTCTGGGGGAGAGAAAACAATACCAGAAAATGTGAAATTGGATGGTTCCTTGTCATGATATTGTATGGGAAAGAATCTAGAAGGTTCTTGGATATTAATCACAGCGATGAAACTGGCGAGGAAGGCTTTATTGAGTAATGATGTGAGATAATGTGTGTAGTCTGGGAAGCTGCGAATGTCTACGGAGAAGTACATGGTGGTTGGATTTGAAACTGGTTATTTGATATGTGGAGCACTAAGGAAAATGGTCATTGCAATGTTTCAAGAACAGGTGAGTCTCTATGTTTTCAAACCTCTTTCTTTGGTTTAGTCTTCTATTTGCTTGAGGGCAAACAAAGGCTAAGTTTGGTGGAGTTGATATATCATGGTTTTTACCCCTTTTAAGCCATGATATAATTCTGTTTTATAGAGTTTTTCTACTATTTTGTAGTGGTTTAGAGTTTTTTACAGGTTTTAGCACGTTTGGAGCATAATTTGAGATATTGGAGATTTCTGGAGCATTTTAGAGCAA
Organism: Eutrema japonicum; assembly: GCA_030161315.1. NCBI lineage: Eukaryota > Viridiplantae > Streptophyta > Magnoliopsida > Brassicales > Brassicaceae > Eutrema > Eutrema japonicum. Next base: position 48,796,085 of record BSQW01000011.1, read on the forward strand.
AGCTGAAGTCCGTGTAGCTGAGTACCCGATTTGAAACCTCAGTGTCGATCGATACTGACTAGTATCGGTTGACACTCATTACAGCAAGACACGAGTCGCAACTTTAGAAGAGTTGAAGAATTGCAAAATTGCCCAGAAGACTTTATTATTTACAAGAAGCCCCAAAACGTGATTTAGGTTATTTAATAAGATTTTACAGCCACTTTGTTGAAAAGGCTTTATTTTGCTTTGGTTTTATGAGAGAGCTTTAGAAGGGAGACAAGTCTGAAACTCTGTTCCCATAGGTTGGTAGGACGAATTCCCATAGGTTCTAAAACCAGAACCACCTTGCTGAGCATTGTTGGTGAAGTTTCGGTTGTTGTTTTGCTGGTATTGATTTCTCTGATCTTGAAAACCAGAACCACCAATGTAGTTAACACCTTCCACTTCATCCTCATTGAAGTTCTCAACCTTATCAGCAAAATGAACAGCTTTCATCGTCTTTCCCATCAAGAGATTGTGCACTGAATCCAACTTAGTTTGAACCTCAGCAATCTGCGATCCAGCCATGTTTCCCAGTCTGCTTTCTTCGCTCAAAGTCTACATTCTTGGTACTATTACTAGATGTCAAGTTTTCAATAAGAACATAAGCATCGTCAGGATACCTGGTGTTGAAGTTCCCATTACTCGCAGCATCTACGGCCATCTGGTACCTCCATTCAACCCTTCTGAAGAAAATACCCAGCAGCTGAACGTTAGTGAACCCGTGATGTGGACAGTCCCTCTGATATGATCTGAATCTGATCCAAGCAACCTTGAATGCTTCAGTCGCTCCCTGAGAAAACTGGGAGATCTTATTCCTGAGCTCCTCGGATCTTGCATCATCATAGAAATTATTCAGGAAGGCATTCTTATTCTCCTCCCAAGTAGTCAGTGATCCAGGGGGCAAACGTTTAAGCCAATAAGTTGCATCTCCACCAAGAGAGTATGGGAAGAGCTTACAAAAGAGGAAATCATTGGACACACCATTGTATTTGATGCTAGTAACCAAGTCCTCAAACCTCTCAATGTGATCCATCAGGTGCTCATGAGAAAGACCATGAAAAGGGTGCTGACCCACAAGAGTGAAGTATGCAGGTTTCAGCTCAAAGTCATTCCTCTGAAAAGCAGGAGGGCGAATCGCTGATCGATTGGCATAGAACTGATCGGGCCTGTTGTACTCCCCGATTGTTCTACCATGATTAACCACATCATTCCCAACATTCACAGCAACTGCATGGACAATGATGTTTCCAGCTTCATCAAGTCGCTCCCCTCTCTCATTGCACAATTGACCCTCTTGGTCTCTCAAAGCTCCAACATCATCACGAATCAATACCACTAGATTGTTCATCTCTGCTGGCTTCTTTGCTTTCCTGTTTGGACGTTCCAAATTTGCTAGCTCCTTGTTGGAAAGATCAACTAGCTGAGTGCTCTTGTTCCTCCTGGTTTCGCGAGTAAGCATACACCTCAAACACACTAGACAAGGCATGTAAGTAACAAAAACAAATATGATGAGTATCGACCGACACTGGGTGGTTTCGATTGATACCAACAAAATTTAAACGACGAGTATCGACCGATACTGGTGAGTATCGATCGATACCGACGAATTAGTCAAAATTCTAGACTAAAATCTAATGGCGATTTTTAGAGTCCCCGGCAACGGCGCCAAATTTGATAAATTCAAATTAATACCCTATAAGTACTAAAACTTTTTCGATTGTAATACTTAGGGGTTGAATCCACAGAGATCAAGAAGACAAACAATAGATTGTATAGATGAAAATTAAACTAAGTGATCAATGGAATTGAAAGCAAATACGTAAATTAAACAAGTTGTGATTCGATTGGGAGAAAGATAGGTTCAGGGTATTTCTCAGGAAATCAATGTATGCAGATAAACTAATAAATCAGGGTTCAGGTTACGCACGGTTCTTGAACTCAAATCACTGAAATATAATTAACCAACTCTCGTTGCGAGAATTATCTAAGTCTAAATCCTAGAATTCCAAATCTCTTTGCGAATCCTAATGTCTAAACCAGCTTTTAGTTCTAGTTTGATTTGTTCACAAAACAACTAAACCAAATCTCTTTGCGAATAGTTATTTTGCTCACTCTAAGTTCTATCAGGTTTCTCAATTGTACTCTCGTGCCTAATCGATTAACCTAAGATCTAAGTTCTAGATTCGTCAACTTAGAATTAGCTTTGAAAACAACCTATGGTGAAGAACTAATTCAGATGGTGAATCCTAACTAATCAATTACCAGCAATCAGAGAAATCCCTTTGAGAAAACCCTAAACCTCAGATGGATCTACTCAGACATGGAGAATGAAACAATCAACATAACTGAATAGATCATTAAATTAAACAATAAGAAAAGAGTAACAAGAGGGTTCGAAATCTTTTCTCAGACGAATAGAGTTCTGACTTGTCTCCCTCACCAAGCTCTCTCTCGAAGACCAAAGTAAAATAAAGCATAGCTCACAAAAGTGGCTGGAAAACCTAATAAATAACCTAAGTCACGTTCTGGGGCTTCTTGTAAATAATAAAGTCTTCTGGGGCAATTTGCAGTTTCTGAAATCTTCATTAAAGTCGCGATCCTTCTGTCTCTTCGACGGGTATCGATCGACACCATAAGTGTATCGATCGATACTCAGGCATCAAATCGGTGTCTCAGCTACAGGATCTCTGCTTGGCTCTAAAAAGCCCCAAAATGCTTCATTATCTCCAATAATGCTCCAAACGTACCTAAAACCTGAAAAGACTCTAAAAGACTACATAATACTAGAAAGACTCTATAAAAAGGACTTATATCATGGCTTAAAACGGGTAAAAACCATGATATATCAGTATCCATCTAGGTGTTGCTCCTTCTCGGAGTCTATGGACAGAGTTAGAAGGTAAGAAGACAAAGTAGGACTCACCGACATTAGTGCAATATTTGTAACCAAATCTGTCGGGGTCGAGTGAACCGCGAGAGATCGTGCGATCTGGGGAGAATTGCATCAAGTCGAACCAGCTTCCTTGGACTGGAACCTCGTTCGAGAAATCGAAGTGCACGACTTGTAGAATCGCCGTGATGATGTTTTTGAAGGCGGTATTAATTAGGGTCCTTGGGTTTTGTGGCGGATGCGTCGTGTTTCACCTTCACGAAGTTCTTGGCGATGATACACGCATAGTGAAGGGTGATAAGCTCGCCTTTGAGGACACTCCCCACGTTCGCACTCGAGAATATGGTGTGCGCTAAGAGCTTGTGTGTATAGCGAACAGCGGGATGCGTGAGTAGGGCAACTTTGGACCGTCCGTTGTCGTAGACGTCTTGTCCCATTATGCTCCATAGACCTTCATTGGGATTCTCCTCGGGGTGAATCTCGTCGAGATATTGAAGCTTCAAAGCTTCATAAAGTTCTGGGATCGTTAGAGCATAAGAATATCTGCAAACGGTAAAGTAAGTGTACTGTTGTTCGCTCTCGTATTAGAGCGTCTCTTGTAGCACATGGTGACGGTCGATAAGAATTCTTTGGTGAGATCTTCATAGGTAGGGAGATTGAGCTCCATGAAAGATCGAAGGTTAAGTGCGTCGAGATACCAAATCACATCTTCTCTAATCCCGAGCGCGTTGAGAGTTGAGTAATCTATGCGAGGTGTTTATTTGATAACCATCTTGTTGAGCTTCTCAAGATATTTGGGTCCATAGGTTTCCCGACATATTGTACCTTCGGTCTTCGTTCCGGAGGTGGTGTTGGTTTGCGAGGAGGAGAAGGTGTCGGGTCACGTCGCGGTGGTGGCACACAAGTTCTAGTCGAGCGTTGTCGACTTGCCAAGAACTCGCCAAGATTTCCTCGGTTTGTGTATCCGAGCTCTCTTCGCTCTCCTCGGTTCGATTAGTGGTCAATCTCCAGGATGACTCTCCTATGTAACCGCTCTTCTTTGAGCGAGTTATTCTCATTCGCTCGTGGTCCATTGTTCCTACAAAATAGAAAACAATTATCGAAAAAAGTATGAATATGGTTGTGATTGAAAATTTTCATTATGCAAATATATTAATTCTAGTATCAATTCAATCAATCAAACAAGAAAAATTGATCACAAGTTTAAACAAATCGAGTTTATGATCGTGAATTCCGGTTTTTTTACGTTCTTGCATAAAAATTTATAGATATTGATTTTAAGTTCAACTTTATGCAAATTTCAGTAGATTAACGTTTGCTAATTTACGATATAACTAGACTTGTTCAAATTAATCAAAATTAATCTTCAAATTCGTTTTTATTTAAGCTTGAAAATTCCAAATCACAAAAATCTCAAATCCAAGGGAATTAAGTGCTAAAATTGAAGTTCTAATCATTCTAGAAGTTCAATCTAGAGTTCTCTAACAATTTCTAACCATCAAAGATATAGATCTAGTGAATTGAAAAAAAAAACACTAGGTTCTTGTTCATATGAAAAAGTAGAGCTTTCGGTTCGTACCTTGTTGGAATTGACGGGATGAGTGAGGAATTGAAATATTCTCCGAAAAGAGTGAGAATGGACCGAAGAATTTTTGAAAAAGCTTTTGAAAAATGTTGTTCTTGCTCAAAATCTCCAAGTCTTTTGGAAGAGAAGAAGTAAGAGAGCTTGAATCTTGAAATTCTCTTTTTGTTCTTTAAAAAATTGTTTTTATGTATAAAAAACAGAAGTTTTTGTTTTTCAAAAACTTTTATGACTTACCTTAGCGGGACACGGGAATTAAACCGGGTTTGGTTCAATTTCACGTCGGTAACACGTTTGGGATTGCACGGTTTAGTGTCGGGAATGGTTGAGAATGGACGAGACGAAGTTCGGGACGGAAGGAGGCTGGCCGCGGGTGGAGACTGTGCGACCGCGGCCAAGTTCTCTTCCGCCGCGTGACAGGCCAACGCCGGCGCGGTCGACGCCTCTTCTGCCGCGGGTCCGGCTCTTCCAGCCACGGACAAATGGCATTCGCCTCGGGTCGTTTTCTCCTTCGTTCCTTTATCGTTTCACGATCTGTTTCGAATGTCTTCTCAATTTTTTTGTGTTTTCTGGTTTTTTTAAATATTTTTGGGTTTTTTTATTTTTATATAAAGCCTGAAATGCTAAAAAAAAAAGTCAATAGAAAAAGAAAGCAAAATTAAAAGAAAAACGTACCGAATGGGTTGCCTCCCATCAAGCGCTATTGGTTAAAGTCGTTAGCTCGACTTTTTGGTGAGATTAGGCATGAACAGTAGATGTCTCGCGAACAAATGTTCCTTTGGCATCGTCTTGTTTATGACGTGTTTCGCCTTTCTTCGGTATCACCTTCTTCTTTCCACGTTTTTTTGGAATTTTCACTTCTCGAAGAGCTTGTTTCGTTTTCTCAACCATTTCTTCCACTCGTTCTTCCTTGGAATCTCTTAAATCTGGTGGAATATTGATCTTAAATTTTGCAAATGGTTTAGAAGGGAATGGTGGACTTACCTTTGGGGGTTTCGTCTTAGTCAACTCATCTTTTTATTTTTCTTTAGGGAAAATCGAGTTTTTCATCTTTTATTCGTCCCTCGGGTTTGGAATTTCGTCCGGGACAGTAGTATAGAGCCCCATTTGATCCACATTCAAGAAGACGGTTTGATGGTTGGCGTGATCAAGGATGGCGCCAACGGTAGCTAATAAGGATCGACCAAAAATCAACGGTATATCCTTGTCTCGTTCCATTTTGAGAACTTGAAAATCAGCGGGAACGATCTTGTTCCCAATGAGTATTTAAAGATCATGGATCGCTCCTTCGGGTTTCTTTTGTGATGAGTCCCCAAACATTACGCTCACGGTAGATGGCGTGAGATTTATTATACCGAGTTTCTTGGTAAATATCTTAGACATGATGGTTATGTTGGCTCCGGAATCACACAAACAATCTGCAAAATAAATTCCCGATATCCAACAAGAAAAATAAAAACGTCCCGGATCATCGGCTTTTCTAAGCATTTTAAGCGGGATTAGTCTCGGTACCTCGAAAGGTTGTTTTTGGATCATTTTGGATTCGGTAACGTCTCGTCCATAGAGTGGGACGAATTTTGGAACTTCTCTAAGCTCCATCTTAGCATCGACTTCCTTCTCGGGTATGGCGAAAATCACGTTGCAAAATCTCTTCGGATTATCTTCCACTCTTCCGGGTAAAATTCCGCTAGGTCTCTTAGTGGAGTTCGTGTTTTGAGAGACTTGCATATCCAACTTCTTGACATGAATTGAAATAGATTCAAATTTCTCATTCAAGTCATTGTACATACAATCGACCTTGATGTTAAAATCTTTTGTCTTCTTCTCGTTGCTTTGAGCGAGGAGTTGAATTGATTGCTCGAGATTTTCTATTTGGGCAGCAAGTTGAGAGTTAGAGACACCTTGTTGCTGTGTTTGAGTTGTTGTAAAGAGCGGCTTAAGCGTTGAAGGGCGGTGTTGGTTGGAAGTTCTCATTTCCTCTATAGTTCCCGTTTTGGAACCGGTTTTGGTATGGCCTTGATTGTTGTGGATAAGGCTCATCTTGAGGGTTCTCCACGTTCGGATTTCGATACGAGAGGTTGTTCAAGTTGGCATTGCGGAAGTTGTTGTTGAACGGCTTTGGTATTGACCTTGTGCTCCCACATAGTTAACTTCTTCTTCTTAAAAATACGAACCGTTGTTGTCGGGATCGTAATAAGTGTCAGCATCGACTCTAACAGTAGCTTCACAAGCATGTACTTGTAGCGGTACGGTTCCTCTAGGAGTTCTCCTAGTGTGCATGCACCTTAGAACCAAAGACAAAGATAAAGGAGAAAGTCAAAAGAACAACAAAGAACTTGAAAATCAAAAGTGTCTAAAGCAGAAATTAGAATACGAAATCAAGTAAGCTAAACTATCCCCAGCAACGGCGCCAAAAACTTGACACACCGAGAATTAACTCCGGCGTGGGGTTTTACCCTTTATGTCTAAGCTGCAAGTGCACAGCACACGAAGTAGTATTTAGGGATCGAATCCACATGGATAGATGTTGTCCAATTTCTGACGAGTTCTAACTTATGTCTAGACGTAATTATATTTTGGGTTTTGTTACGGTCGTATCTATGGAATCTAAACTAAACTAAGAAGGGCAGTAGCTAACTAGTTATTTTATTGAGGTTGTGAATCAATTAAAGCGACTTTTTGTCGTCTTTGGGTTCTTGAACTTGGAACACGTACACTGCGTGTAGTCTACTACCATAATCCTACACACCTATTCATCTCAGTACTCGAACGGTAGCTTCCGACTCCGTCCGCGCAAGAAGTGAATGATACTCTCAAAGGTAGTTTACGCCCACAATTCCTCCGTAAGTATATTTCTGAAATCTTACGACGGATTTGCTCGTCTACCCTAGGTCAAGCGATTAGATACAGAACTTATGTGGCTCTAAAACGCCTAATATCAGTTGCTAAGACGGTTAGTCAAGCAACGCATTAACAACAAGGATAGAACGAAGAACCATAATCGGTATCCTAGACTAAAAACCTAATGAGAATCATAAACTCCCCTTCAAACCCCTATGCCCAACAAGGAGATTACTCAGCCATAGCTGAGGTAATCATATTCAATAAATCAAATAAAAACAGTGAGGTAATCATATTCAATAAATCAAATAAAAACAGTAAGTAAAAAGGGATGAAAAAAGCTTCCCTATCGAAGAACACGAATCGAGAATCCTTTGCTCCAAACCAAAGAAAACAAGTGCACAAGTCACAAGAGCTTTGCTTCTTCCTTCAAGCATGAAAATAATGTAACGTGTCTATCTAAGAGGCATAAAATAAGTATTTATAGAGCTAATCTCGTTTAGGGTTTGATGGGAAAAGACGATTTTGGCCTCGAGTGAAGAAATGGATCGTCTTGGGCGGAATTAGGCTTGGCTACGGATGCGAAGCTCCTGGCCACGGCAAACTGGGCTCTGGCCATGGGTGGAGTGGCTCCAGGGGCGGCGGAATGGTACTTGGCCGCGGGTCTGGCTCCTCGTCCCGTGGTGGACTGCTTCTTTGGGCAGCTTCATCGGTTTTCAGTGCTTCAACTATATTTAAGGATCCAACCACTGGATTGCCTCCAATCCAATTGCATTTGAAAGCTACTTATCTCTACTTTGTTGTGTCCAAATATGGGGATGATCAGACGGTGAAAAGATTTCCATTAGGTGCAAAACCTTTTAACGGTCCAAGTTTATCCAAAAACGTATTTTTGCTCCGAAATGCACTCTTTTATTTCGAGTTACCTGAAACGTCTTTCAAATCTCTAAAATATGAAAATCACTTGAAAATCTTTGAAAATTGAGTTAAAATACCTGTAAAAAAAATATAAAAGTGATCCATAAAAACTGTCAAAAACCGATGTTATCAAAACGTTGGCCGAGAAATTCGGACATGATCTTTGACTTGATTAGGTTGAAAATATGTTCAAAATTTAAACTAAAATTAATGTGTTGAATTTGGACCAAAAACTTAACCAAAGGTCCATTCACCATTCACCAAGACCCAAAACCCAAGACCCAAGATCTAAGATCAAATTAAGATCCAAGCCCAAGTCCAAGTCAAACCAAACCAAGCTGAACTGAGCAGGGGACATGCAAGGTGCGCACACGTGTGTGTGGTTGGGTCTATCCTCTCTTGCATACGTCATGGTGTAGCTTTTTGAACTTAGACATAAGTTATCTCATTATATATACTAGAGGTTTTTTCTTCAAATTTCCAATATGTGATAAATTACAGAAGTGGTAACTTGGTCAACTTATGTTGGCTTTTAAGCTTTCAAGCTACCCACTTAGACCCCTCCTTTTCCGTTCAATTAAATTCTATTTTGACATATGAGTATATCACGTTATTGTAATCATTAAGAAGTTTCCAACACATCCATAATTTGGTCATTCCGATGAACGACTTCACCAAAAAACTTGCTCAAAAATTGGTAAAAGTCATAGTGTCAAAATTGAGTTCTAAAAATCTCCCATATGAATAGATTTGAATTTAAACATATGAAAAATCGACAGAATCTACTGATTAATTAGACTTACTAGACTTACTAGCCATAAGGACTTCTCGAGAGTATAAACAAAAGTTCATTATATCTGGGTAGATAGTATTTTTCAGCTTTGAACCACTCATTGTTAATATATGTCAAGTTTACTCGACCATGAGATGAACATGATATCTTAAACCGCCCGGGCTTTGTTGTAAACCGAGAAAACAACTATAACCTAGCTTCATTTCTCGTAGAACAAAGTTCTCTATTATATTCATTTTGGCATTGAACATACATGATTATTCGTGGGTGAACGTGGAGAATATAGCCTTACTTTCGTTCTCCTAAAAAAGCCTCATTTAAGACTCACTAGGTGATATGCTATACATTTTTCCAAAAGTACCATGACATACTCCACTATTACAAAGCCATGGAAGCATTAAAAGCATATGCTTAGCCTTATCACGTATAGGTAGCACTAATTATTATTCTAGGAATTGGGTAGAGATACAAGTCCACATTGCTCTTTTCAGATTTTACTTGATTTAGTTTTCTCTTTGATCATACATCTTGGGCTCTCGAGTAAAACTTCCTCTTAATTCATGGGCTTTAATTCCTCTTGATGATTTTACCACTTGATCTCGTGACAAACTTTTAGTAAATGGATCCACTAGGTTATCAACCGATTTTATATAATATATTGTGATTACAGCACTTGAGATCTAATACCTAATGGTTTTATGACCTTTTCTTATATAATGAGATTTACCATTATAGTCCGAGCTATAAATGATTGACTATCATAATGTACATGTAATGCTGGCACTAGTTTCTCCCGCATCGATATATCTTCAGTAAAATTCCAAAGACACTTTACTTTCTCTCCGGATTTTTCTAGTGCTATAAACTATGATTGCATGGTTGATCTGACCAACCATGTTTGTTTGAAAGATTTCCAAGACACTGCTGCACCGCCAAACGTAAAGACATATCCACTCATGTAATTTGAGTTTTTGGAGTTAAAAATCAAGTTTGTGTCATTGTATCTTTCAAACATGTCGTTTTTTATACCATATATAGTGCATACCTTACTTTTTGGTATATCATAAGTAATCCAATACTTTAGTTATCACTTTCCAATGTTTATCTCCTAGATTACTTGTCTAACGATTTAGTACATTTACTTAGTACGCTAAATCGAATCTAGTATAATTTTTTATTAATTAACAAAAATCTTTTTAAAAAATCTAATTTTGTTAGAAAATCAATAAAATTATTAAAAATTATTAAAAATCATAAATTTATAAACTTATGGATTAATATGGTAAAAAGTTAATAAAAGTCCAAAAATTAATCCTCCATTAATCTCTGATTTTTGGGTTAGACAATAGGTCTAACCTGACCACCCGACTAGCGTCGTTTAGCGCAATTTAGAACATTGGTTTGTGGTGTCACTATATTATTAACAATATACAATCATGGCAGGTGATCAATTTTTTGGCTACTTTAAGTAGTTTTAGTGATTCAACGAATCTTGGCTTTACTTAAGTCTAGGTTCATTATTAATCGATATTGTTTAAAAAATAAAAATTATAAAAAACATATTGTCCATATTGTCTGTCTAGCTTCTTCCAGGGACCAGGGAGTACCTATCAGCAAAAAACAAGGCACCTCTGTTCCCACGTATCAACATGTTATTGGCTAGTATAAAATAATATCATTTTTATTTCTTTGTCTATTTGTAATTTATGCATAAAAGTAGTTATATTTAACTTTAGGTTATTTCGAAAAATACCGTATTTATGTTTATAAATTTGAAAAATACTATGTTTTTTTTAAAACTAATTCTTTTATGTCATAAGATATTTTTTTCCTTATTTAAAATTTAAATATTTAATAAACTAGAATTAAATATACAAATAACTTTTAATTGTTTGAGATAAATATGTGTTATTGATTTTATTTATAAAAAATTTGCAATTACCTAAACATCTCGATATTTCAAAATTTATATTCTCACAAAATTATACATATTTACGTTTACGAAAGAGCATCATGCATATTATTTTTTATTTTATTTTTTTGAAAAAATGTTATTTGTTCATTTAATGTTCTTCATCGCATGCTTATTTAATTTAAGTTATAGCTAAAGATCAACTTGAAGACTTTTTTTCTTTTTCATAACTCCAGATGATGTTACATCACTTGTAATTAGCACATAGAACTACAAAATTCCATAATAATAGCAGTGATTTACCTTTCATATATATATAAGCGAGGGACACTATGGAATAATGTTGGCCTTAACACAACCAAATCATCCATCAGTTTCAAGATATGCTCTCAAATAAACATATAAGTTAAGAGTCTTTTAGGTTAATATCATAAGTTGACTAAGAAATTAAATATATATGAATGAATAATTCATAATTAGGTAGGTAAGAAATGGAAAGAAATTAAACCATAAATATTTTTCTCTATTTCAAATAATCACATACAATGCCAATTACTTAAAAACCGTTGAAAACTATGCTAGCAACTAATAAAGCCGACAACATTGTTCATCGATCATCTAGTTGACATTGTTCATCCAAAGGCAATGAAACTATTCATCGTCAGAATAGCACTAATATTTGAATCTTGTAACCTGCTAACATAGTATGTTAACGTACTATCAATGATATTTGATACGTGTTAACGTGCTAACAAAAATATTCGATACATGTTAACATTTTAACAATAATATTTGATAGTTGTTAACGTGTTATATGATACTTGTTACCGTGCTAACAATAATATCTGATATTTGTAACATGTTAACATAGTATATTAACGTGCTAACGATAATATATGAGACTAAGTCTGCTTGTTAACATGTTAACAAAAATATATAATACTTGTTACATGTATCACTACGTTAAAATACTATGTTAGCATTTTACAAGTTTTAGATATTATTGTTATTTCGATGATGAATAGTATCGTCGATTTTGGATAAAACAGTGTCATTTTTTTAACTTCCATTATTTGTGGATCCCACTAATTTTTCTTTTTTTTCTTTTTTTGACAGCCAAAATATTTGTACTACCGTCCCCATTATTTGTGGGTTCCACAATTTTAATAATGTTTTTATTTTCAATAATATCTTTAGTATATTGTCACTAGAGATGGGACGGATCCAAGTTTAAATTATCCGGATCTGTGGCGTCTGGATATCCGGACTTTTGATATCCGCCTAAATAAATCCGCATATATCTAGATCCATAAAAAATATTAAAAATAATGATAAAATTAAAATTTTATATAATATTTTGTAAAAAAAATATGTTATTATAAAAATAATTTAATTTAATTTTATTTATTATATATATATATATATATATATCTCAATATATTAAAATGTAAATAAAATAATTTTTTTAAATATATTTAAAGGTTCTGAATCTGGATATCTGGATCCTATAATTTTACTATCCGAATCCAGTTTTGACGGATCCAAGATTTTACTATCTCGATCCGACCTCCTCGGATATCCGAATTTTCAGAGCGGATCCCATATCGAATCTCGGATTCCTAATCAAATTTTAGATCTCGGTTAATAGTTCCACCCCTAATTGTCGCCATTATTTGTGGGTTCCAAATTTTTAATAATGTTTTGAATTTTTTACACATATTAAATAATTTTTACAAAAAATTTTTTTAACATATTAAAACGATACTAAATTAAAATTATTCTTAGTAAATTTTATTTTTAAAAAAAAAATATGCAAGAAAGTAATACTAATTAAATATGCAAGAAAGTAATTCTAATATAATATGCAATAAAATATATGCAAGAAAGTAATTCTAATTAAATATGCAATAAAATATATGCAAGAAAGTAATTCTAATTAAATATGCAAGAAAGTAATTCTAATAAAATATGCAATAAAATATATGCAAGAAAGTAATTCTAATTAAATATGCAAGAATTTGTCGGCTACTTTAATAAGAATTAACAAAATACAATCTCGGTGTCACTATATTATTAACAATATACAATCATGGCAGGTCATCAATATATTATTAACAATATACAATCATGGCAGGTGATCAATTTGTCGGCTACTTTAAGTAGGTTTAGTGATTCAACGAATCTTGGCGTTACTTAAGTCTAGGTTCATTATTAATCGATATTGTTTATAAAAACAAATTACTAATCTATACTATAAAAGAAGGCCAACTCTCTCCAGCTGCTTACCACATCAGCGCTGGAGAGATTGACACGTAGCATTTTCTTAAAATTAAAAAAATAAAAATCTGAATCCTACTATGTGTTCATCTTCCATTCCATGGGTTAGTTCATTCATAGTTATCAATATTTAATTGTAGAAAATTATAAATAACAACATTATTAATGGTTTCAAATTTAATAGAATTGAGTGAAACCATAAAAGTATAAAAATTTAAAATAATTTACCAACTCAAACTATAATTTTGTGTCATATCATGTGGCGTGCACACAACTTTTAAATTTTGAGGGAGTAGGTAAATTATTTGAGTTGTTCGTTGAGAATAAATACAATATTATTGATGGTTTTAAATTTAAAATTGGCGTAATGAAATCTATGAAAAATATTTTTCTTACAAGTTAAAAATATCAAACAGTTAAAATAAATTAATTTTAATAATATACGTTAATAGGTTTTACCCATTTTTAATAAAATATGGGATATTGTATTTTACTTAAACAAGGGTTGTTAAATATAAAATTATTTTGAAAAAAAAAGAAGACAACAATAGATTTGAAAAATAAATATTTAAAACTATCCGCGCAACGCGCAGATATTCACCTAATCAATATAAAAACGTGTTGTCCATATTGTCTACTATGTTTTAAAAAACAAATAAAATAGAAAATTGCTTTTTCTTTTTCAAAATAGCTAATAATGCTCAATCAGTATTCCACTACAGTTTCGCCTTGGGTTTTTCAGTTTTTAAAATTTCCAATTATGTCTCACCAGATTTCGACAAATGTTATTTTAATTTAGATTTTGACATGTGTTAATTAATTATCTCATTTTATGTGTGTTTTCTGTAAAATTGATAATTTATATTTATAAAAACAAATTCTTTTAGAATATGAAAATTTCCGTTTATAAATCCCGCATCTATATTTTTGACAAAAAAGATTCTTACTATTATTTAATTTGAAAATTGTGTAATATTCAAATAAAATATAAATAATAAAAAATCTTTGTGATGAAATGTAAAAGGCTAAGTAAACGTAGCTTAATTTTAATTAAAATTGAAAAATATTATTCTAAAAATTGTATCCCATCGATCACCTGGTTATCATAACCACAAACTAAAATATGACATTTCGATTTCCGGCTTGTGTATAAAATAGTTTAATATCGTTGAGGCCAAAACGACGTTGTTTTGGTCTGAGTAATTAAAAATAATAATTAAATTAGTTTAATCTCAAACTAGATCAAATCGATGTGTCACCTGTCAACCACGTCAGTAACTGTTAACAGAAAACTCACATCGTTTATGGTTTTGGTGAAACTGACCTGAAGTGAGACTTGAAGTGAAGCATGAAGCTTGGGTTTCCTTTGGTGAGTAGATTGAACTCGGCGCTCATGAGCATAGAGCTGCAATCGCCGTTGGATGGCTTGAGAGATTGAGGGAGAGAGAAGAGAGACGGCGGCGGAGAAGACCAAGCTCATCGTCGGCGGCGGCGGCGGAGAAAGAGGAATTAGGGAGTTGAGAAAAAGGGAGAGAAGCCGGTTTACGAATCTGGAGAGTTTCCATCATTGAGCTCATTGTTTTTGATTTCTTCCTTCCGAGAGAGAGATTGGAGATGAAGAAGAAGAAGAAGAAGAATAGAAGAGTTTAGCTCCGTTTAATGGTGAAGAATGTTTTTAGAGAATAAAAGTTAGAGGGTATCGATGGAGGAGAAATAAAAATGATTGATACTAATGGAGTCTCCGATTTGAACTCGTTATCTCCGTCCAACGAGGAAGATGAAAAAACAGTGGTCGGGTTTGGTTATAAAATTCGGTTTAATTTCAAGGTGTTATAGGGGTGGTTTACGGTTTACGTTAGAAACCACTCGAAACCGACAACAAACTGATTAAATTTGATTTCGGGGGGAAATAGGTTTTCAACTTTGATTCGGTGGGGAAATAGGTTTTCAACTTTGATTCGGTGGGGAAATAAAACTAGGCTCAAATTTCAGGGAGATATGTTATTATATGAAATTTCCGAGGGGAAAATAGATTGTTTACCCTAAAAAAGTTTGTGTAAATAGTGTGAGAAAACAATGAGGAGGGCAGAGTATTTATAGGTGAATATAGACACCTTACGACGAAACCTTGTGAAAATAGGGTTTATGGTATAGGGCATAGGTACGACAATTGTAACATCAATTGCAAGACATTTGAAATCCATCTAAATGTTTACCCTAAACCCTAAATCATCAAATCATCTATATGTTCATCGAGCTTGAAGAAAAACTAAAACATAGAGTTTGCGTACATGGTTGCTTTGGGAACCAAGAAGAAGAAGTTGGAAGACGTGTGCACTTTCCGGAGAGAATAGTGATGGATCGAGTCTCCATTTCCGATCAATTCAAGAAACTCAAGATGGATTTCAATGAGAGTTTCAAAATACAATGAAATGTTAAGATTTAGGGTATATGGCATAGGGTTTAGGGTTTATATGGATTTCATAGGAACGTCGTAAAGCCGTCGCAAATTTACAACGATTTACGACGATTCTTCTGAAATCCATTTAAACATTTACTCTAAACCCTAAATCATTAGTTACTGACTTATAAACCATAACCATGTTTTCTCCGATGCATGTTTATCGGAGAAACCATAAACCATCACGGAGAATCGTCGTAAAATTATTGTAAATTTACAACGTATTCACGAGGAATCGTCGTAAAATTATTGTAAATTTACAACGATTTTACGACGATTCCTATGAAATCCATCTAAACCTTTACCCTAAACCGTAAATCATTAATTACTGACTTATAAACCATAAACATGTTTTCTCCGATGCATGCTTATCGGAAAAACCATAAACCATAAACCATCACGAGGAATCGTTGTCAAGTTATTCTAAATTTACAACATATTCATGAGAAATCGTCGTAAAATTATTGTAAATTTATAACAATTTTATGACAATTCCTCTGAAATCCATCTAAATCTTTACCCTAAACCATAAATCATTAATTACTGACTTATACACCATAAACATGTTTTCTCCGATGCATCTGAATCTCAACTTTACAGTCTTGCACTAGTGTTTTTCCTCTATGTAGTCGGAGAAGAACTTCACAAGAACTAAATTCAAATCGAAAACAAGAACCACAAAAGACAAAGCCACTTGTTAACGTGGTATATGATACTTGTTAGCCTGTTAACAATAATATATGATACTTATAACATGTTAAAATAGTATGTTAGTTTGTTGACGATAATATATGAGACTTGTTAACATGCTTACAAAAAATATGATACGTGTTACATGTATCAGTACGTTAACATATTATGTTAGCATGTTACAAATTTCATATATTATTGTTATTCTGATGATGAATAGTATCGTCGACTTTAGATAAAACAATATTGTTTTTTTTAACTGCCATTATTTGTTGGTCACAATAAATTTTATTTTTTTTTAGCCAAATTATTGGGACAACCGTCCCCATTATTTGTGGGTTCCACATTTTTAATAATGTTTTGAGTTTTAATAATATCTTTAGTATATTGTCGCTAGGAGTGGGACGGATCCGATTTAATATTATTTGGATCTGTGGCGTCTGGATATCCGGACTTTGGATATCCGTCTAAACATTAAGATATCTGCGGATATTTGGATCCATAAATTTTTTTAAAAAATAATGATAAAATAAAAAATATAATATTTTGTAAAAAAATGTTATTATAAAAAATAATTTAATTTTCATTATTTTATATATAAATAAATATATATATATATATATATATATATATATATCTGAATATATTTAAAATAAAAATAGAAATAGAAATTTATAATATATTTAATGGTTACGGATCTGGATATCCAGACCTTATAATTTTACTATCCGTATCCGGATCCAGTTTTGACGGATCTGAGATTTTACTATCCGGATCTGATCCCTTCAGATATCCGAATTTTCGGACCGGATCTTGGATCCCGAATCGAATTTTGGATCCCTGATAATAGTTCCACCCCTAATTGTTGTCCTTTTTTGTGGATCCCAAATTTTTAATAATGTTTTTAATTTTGTACACATTAAAATTTGTCGGCTACTTGAGGAAGAATCAACAAAATACAATCTCGGCTACTTGAGGAAGAATTAACAAAATACAACCATGGCAGGTGATCAATATCTTGTCGGCTACATTTTTTTCGGTCTTCTCAAGGTGGGAAAGACCATAGAATATCTTGGCGTTACTTAAGTTCATTATTAATCGATATAAAAACGTGTTGTCCTTCTTCCAGGGAGACCCTATCAGTAAAGAACAAGGCGCCTCTGTTTCCACGTATCAACATGCTATTGGCTAGTATAAAACAATATCATTTTTATTTCTTTGTCTATTTGTAATTTATGCATAAAAATAGTTATATTTAACTTTAGATTATTTAAAAAAATACCGTATTTATGTTTATAAATTTGAAAAAAAATCCTATGTTTATTTTTTTAAACTAACTATTTTATGTCATAAGATATTTTTTTCCTTATTTAAAATTTAAATATTTAATAAACTAGAATTAAAAATACAAATAATTTTTTATTGTTTGAGATAAATATGTGTTATTGATTTTATATTTTTACAATTTACAATTAGCTCAATATCTCGATATTTCAAAATTTACGTTCTCAAAAAATTATACAAATTTACATTTACGAAAGAGCATCATGCATATTATTATTTTTTTTTTTTTGAGAAAATGTTAATTTTTTATTTGATGTTTTTCATCGCATGCTTTTTTCCCAAATGCAAGTTAAATTAAGAGTTTACAAAATAACAATGTAAAATATCAGAGATAACTCTGAAAAAAAAATTGTGAAAAATATATTCTTGATTTTCTGGAATGTTATTCTTAGCCATAAGATCTGCTGCCTTATTGTGATCACGTTTGATCCAAATGAATTTAGCCTCGTTAAACTTTTTCTTCCACACCCAAACTTCACAAATCCAGTTATGAACTCTGAAATTCAACTTTCGACCATGTATTAGATCATCCAAGGATTTATTATCCCCCTCAAAAATCACTTTCATGTAATCTTTACTCCAGCAATATTACATCGCAAAAATCAAAGCTTGAATTTTACTTTCCAAAGCATTGGGTAGTGCTCTACCTCGTGCTTGCCCTGCTCTACGAAAAGTGCCTTTATCATCTCTTAGTAACCATCCTGCTTTTGAGTTTATATTGTCTTGAACAAAGGATGCATATCATAATTACACTTCATCGCATGCTTATTTAATTTAAGTTATAGCTAAAGATCAACTTGAAGACTTTTTTTCTTTTTCATAACTCCAGATGATGTTACATCACTTGTAATTCTGTAGGGATTAACATTAGCACATAGAACTACAAAATTCCATAATAATAGTAGTGATTTACCTTGCATATATATATAAGCGAGGGACACTATGGAATAATGTTGGCCTTAACACAACATATAAGTTAAGGATCTTTTAGGTTAATATCATAAGTTGACTAAGAAATTAAATAGATACGAATAAACAATTCATAATTAGGTAGGTAGGAAAGGGAAAGAAATGAAACCATAAATGTTTTTTCCTATTTCAAATAATTACATACAATGTCAATAACTTAAAAACGGTTGAAAAATGTGTTAGCACTAATAAAGCCGAGAACACCGTTTATCAACCATCTTGTCGACATTGTTCATCCAAAGGCAGTGAAACTATTCATAGTCGGAATAACACTAATATATGAATCTTTTAACCTGCTAACATAGTATGTTAACATACTATTAATGATATATGATACATGTTAACGTGCTAACAAAAATATTCGATACATGTTAACATTTTAACAATACTATTTGATAGTTGTTAACGTGTTATATGATATTTGTTACCATGTTAACAATAATATTTGATACTTGTAACATGTTAACATAGTATATTAATGTGCTAACGATAATATATGAGACTTGTTAACAGTGCCGTCCCTAAATATTTGGAGGCCTAAAGCAATTTTTTTTTTAAAATGTGGCTTTTATATTTTCAAAAAGTTCTAATTTTTTTATATTATTGTAATATTCTTTTAATATGAATATATATCTTTTTATATAGAAAAATGGATTGGTGTATTAAAAATAATTTTTTCTAATACGTTTTTCGAAAACTTAATAATCTATTTAATTTTGAAGTTGTAAAGTTTTTTTCATTTAAGTTCTAAAATTGTTTTATAACAGTGACAAAAAAGATTCAAGGGAATCATATCATAAATATAAAATAAAAATGAATTACTGTATTTGAAAAATAAAACAATATCATAATAAGTTAGTGGACAATAATTGATAGTTAAAAATGAATTAAACATGATTATACTCATTTAAATATAAAATAATTTATAATAAGATGCTAAGAAAGTCATTAAAAAAAAGACTGAGAAATTTAAAAGAAAAAAAATAAAAAAATTGGAAATCTCTTTACCAATTAAGTCTTTGAAGTTTGAATATGTGCATAGTAAAAATACAAAAACAAATCATCATCCATGACCATTGAGCTACATGGACGCAAATTGAAATGTGTCATGTATGGCTCTAAAAAATGTGTGGTTTTAAAAACTATTAAATATAAGTGTGACCTAAAAAATATATGATATTTGTTATATGTATCAGTACGTTAATATATTATGTTAGCATGTTACAAGTTTTAGATATTATTATTATTTTGATGATGAATAGTATCGTCGATTTTAGATAAAACAGTGTCGTTTTTTTAACAGCTATTATTTGTGGATCCCACTAATTTTTCTTTTTTTTCTTTTTTTTGTTAGCCAAAATATTGGTACTACCGTCCCCATTATTTGTGGGTTCCACATTTTTAATAATGTTTTGAGTTTTAATAATATCTTTAGTATATTGTCGCTAGGGGTAGGATGGATCCAAGTTTAAATTATCCGGATCTGTGGCATATGGATATCCGGACTTTGGATATCCGCATAAATATTAAGAAATCCGCGGATATCTGAATCCATAAAAAAATATTAAAAATAATGATAAAATTAAAATTTTATATAATATTTTGTAAAAAAATATGTTATTATAAAAAATAATTTAATTTTAATTATATATATATATATATATATATCTCAATATATTAAAAATAGAAATAAAATAGAAATTTTTAATATATTTAAAGGTTCCGAATCTGGATATTTGGATCTTTTTTTTTGTCAACAACTTAAATACCTAGAACGGTTCAAAAATCCAAACTGGGGGTACCAAGTTTACAAAAGTAATATCCACTGGGTAGACACGAGCACTTCTTGCTAGCTTGTCTGCCTTTATGTTGTTTGCGCGTGGGATGAGTGATATTGAAAAAGAAGAGAATGCCTCCTTACTCTTCTCGAATTCCTCCATGTGTAATGCAAAAGTCGGCCAATCCTCGGGTGTAGACACCATCTTCACCAACTCGGAGCAGTCTGTTGCAAAAGCTATTGCCGTCTTCTTGTTTACACTCAAACAATGCATGGCCAGATGAGTGCTTCCAATTCTGCATGTAGGGGGGATATAATTCTATGTAGGTTTCTGGCGCCCATAATAGTCCCTTCTACGCATTCCTGAAAGCAATACCAACCTAATCCGGAGAAACTATTAGTCTCATTCCAAGATCTATCAATATTACACCGCTAACCTTCATAAGTAGGAGTCAGCATATTAGGGACAAGATTTTGGAGTATCGCATCAGGGTCACTATTCTGTTCCGATTCGCAGATTATTGCCTCAGTTTCCGCTTGCTTCAGTATTTCTTGTGGATCTATGTTCACATTTGAAAAAACCTTATCATTTCTAGACCTTAGAGCAGGTCCAATGGAGGTTCAAGGGAGGTTCATAAGTGGAGTTCCTAAGTATTAATGGGTCAAAAATAAAGAAAAAGCCCAATTTCCTTAAGAACCGATCCTTAGGGAATGATTTTTAGAAGCGGTTCTTAATGAGGTTCTTAAGACAGGTGTCGAGTCTGCATTGGTTTTTTGTAAAAAATTTTTGGGAAAGTCTCTCTCCTTCTCTCGACAATTTCTGGCGACCATTTTTCTTCTCTTCATTTTTGGCCGACGTTTTTCTTTTCTTCCGGCGAAATTCGAGCACAGCAAATTGATATATCATGGTTTTTACCCCGTTTAAGCCATGATATAAGTCCGTTTTATAGAGTCTTTCTACTATTTCGTAGTGGTTTAGAGTCTTTACAGGTTTTATCACGTTTGGAGCATTATTGGAGATATTGGAGCTTTCTTGAGCATTTTAGAGCAAAGGAGAGGTTCGTGTAGCTGAGTACCCGATTTGAAGCATCAGTATTGATCGATACTGACTAGTATCGGTCGATACTCATCGAGGCAGACACGACCCGCGAGTTTTATGAAGTATTGAAGAATTGCAAAATGGCCCAGAAGACTTTACTATTTACAAGAAGCCCCAAAACGTGATTTAAGTTATTTAATAGGATTTTACAGTCACTTTCATGGCTATGCTTTATTGCTGAGCTTTGTTTTATTCTGGTTTGTAATAGAGCTTTTGAAGGGAGACAAGTCTGAAACTCTGTTCGTCCGAGAGGAGATTTCGAACCCTTTTGTTACTCTTTCTATTTTATTTGATGATTTATTCAAACATGTTTATTGCTTCAATTTCCATGTCTGAGTAGATCCCCTGTTAGGTTTAGGGTTCTCATAAGGGTTTTCTCTGAATGCTAGTTTGATTAGTTATTAGGATTCACCATCTGAATTAGTTCTTCACCTTAGGTTGTGTTCAAAGCTAATTCTAGGTTGACGAATCTAGAACTTAGATCTTAGGATAATTGATTAGGCACGAGAGTGCGATTAATTACCTGATAGAAACTTAGGTGAGCAAAATAACTATTCGCAAAGAGATTTGATTTAGTTGTTTTGTTAACAAATCAATCCTGATCTAAATTGAATTTACAACCGTTTTAATTTAAGTCTTGTTTTCAATATTGTTGATTGCTTAGCTTAATTCTTATCTTCATAATCTATTGTGTGTCTCTGTGAGTCCTTGTGTTCGACCCCTACTTTACTACAACTACTGCTTAGTACTTTTAGGGTATTAATTTGAGCATATCAAATTTGCCGCCGTTGTCGGGGACTCAAGAACACTCAGCTAGTTGAACTGTCATTGGAGCAGCTAGCATTTGTGGAACGCACAAACAGAAAAGCAAAGAAACCAGCAGAGATGAATAACAATCAGGAAGAGTTGGTTCGAGATGAGGCTGGTGCTTACAGAGACCAAGAAGGTCGTTTGTGCAATGCGCAGGGACAACGTCTGGATGGAGAGGAGAACATCATTCCCGCTGCTATTGTTGCTGTTGGGATTGTCGCTGAGAACGCGAACGCTGGGGATGTTGTAGTTAATCGTGGCAGAACGATTGGTCAGTGCAACAGACCTGATCAGCTGATCAGTTTTATGCAAATCGATCAGCGATCCGTCCCCCACCTTATCAGAGGAATGACTTTGAGCTGAAGCCTGCATACTACACTCTTGTGGGACATCACCCTTTTAATGGTCTTTCCAATGAGCATCCCATGTATCATATTGAGAGGTTCGAGGACTTGGTCACGAGCATCAAGAGCAATGGAGTGTCCTATGATTACCTCTTCTGCAAGCTTTTCCCATACTCACTTGGTGGAGAAGCAACTTACTGGCTGAAGAAGTTGACTCCTGGATCGCTGACTACTTGGGATCAAACTAAGACTGCTTTTCTGAACAATTTCTATGATGATGCACGATCCGAGGATCTGAGGAACAAGATCTCCCAGTTTTCTTAAGGACCTGTTGAGGCGTTCAAGGCTGCTTGGACGAGATTCAGATCGTATCAGTGAGATTGTCCACATCACGGATACTCTGATGTTCAGTTGATGGGATTCTTTTTCAGAGGGCTCGATTGGAGGTATCAGATGACCTTGGATGCTTCGAGCAATGGAAACTTCAAAACCAGGTATCCTGAGGATGCTTATGTGTTGATTGAGAACTTGGCGTCTAGTAATAGCACCAAGAATGCTGATTTTGAGAGAAAGAAGCTAGCTAGTAGCATGGATGGTACACATATTGCTGATGTTCAAGCCAAGTTGGATTCTATGCATAGTCTTATGATGGGCAAGACACCAAAGGCTGTTCACTTTGCTGTAGAAGTTGAGGTATTTAACGAGGATGAAGTAGAGGATATTTACTACATTGGTGGTTCTGGTTTTCAAGGTCAGAGGAATCAATTCAACAACAACCAAAACTTCAACAACAACTCTCAGCAAGGAGGTTCGAATCAGTTTTGTCAGAGATAATCTCAAAACAGTGGGTATACAGAGAATTATGGAAATTCATCTTATCAACCCGTACCGGCTAAGCTTCCAGATAGCAAGATCGAGTCTATGTTTGAACAGCTGGTTCAAGGACAGCAGAAGCTCACTGTAGATCTCAACGGAAAGATAGATGCAGTGTACAAGGATCTGAGTGGAAGGATCGAGGCTTTCAGTACTCATCAGAAGATGCTGGAAACGCAAGTTGCTCAAACTACAGCTGCAGTGAACGGATTGGCGACTCAAGCACAGAACGAATACGTCAATGCAATGACCTTGAAAAGTGCAGGGAATCTCGAAAACCCTCTCGAAGGTGATTCCGAAACTGATTTGTTGGTATCGATCGACACCACTGATGACATCGATCGATACCACTCTGAAGAACCGATACATGAACCTTGTGTCGATCGATACAAGGATGGCGTCGATCGACACCCATCACAAGCCGAACCAGAGACTGTGAAGAAATCAGAATTCATCAAGGAACGTGTCTACAAGCCTAAGATACCGTATCCGAGACTACCTAGACACCTCAGGGACCCAATTTCTCCAAAGCAGCAGCTTGGTTTTGAGAAGATGGTACGAAGGATCCCCCTCACACTGACTTTTGAAGAAGCTCTAGAGTACCACCCTCTGCTGAGTCATTTCCGAGATTGCAGAGAAACCGAGGAAGAAATTAAGGCACTTTTCACCAAGTCCAGAAATGCACCATCTCCGATGAAGAAGTTGACTAAGAGGGAAGACCCAGGAATATTCTCTGTTCCATGCTCTATCTCTGGAGTTGAATTCAAAGAATTTCTGGTTGACTCAGGGGTTAGCGTCAATGTCATATCAAAAGCAATTGCAGAGAGATTGGGAGCCGAAATTCGTTCTCCCAAGACATCTATCACATTCGCAAACTGCTCCACCTCACTTCCATACGGTACAATCCCTGATTTGATGGTCACAATAGGGGATTCTCTGGTTCCTACTGATTTTCAGGTTGTGGAGATGAGTGAAAGGTCCACCACGCAGTTGATTCTTGGAAGACCGTTCATGGCTACAGTTGGAGCAATCATGGACACGCCCAGCAAGAGAACCTCATTCTCCTACATTGACAAGGAGGTTTTCTACGACGCCATTCCTACTAGAGGAACTCCCACACGTGTCTCTTGCATCGATGTTGTCACAGGAGAGTCGTTGGTAGCTGAAAATCGGGAAGAGCTTTCTAACGAGTCTAACGCCATAGACATACTAGATCATCCTCCTATCGTCACTAAGAACGTCATAAAAAAGACTAAGGCAAAGAAGGAGGTGAAGAACAAAAGAGCGAGAGTGCTCCATGTGTGACTTTAATCCCTCTGAAGTGCGATGGAGATTCAATCGAATACAAGGTGAAATGCAAAGGGACCTCGCGACCATTTTCTAAAGCTAGTATTCTTCTTACTCCAGAGCTGAAAAAGAAAGGACATAAGGTTGTGGAGCGCATGTTGCGCAAGACCCTGAAGTTGGAAATGTCAAGTTGTCGAGCCTGTTTTGCTGCAAGCTCTCATGCTTATCCGGACTGATCGTCCGTACAGTCAAACTCGTGACGTTAAACAAGCGCTGAGTGGGAGGCAACTCACTGTTAAGTCTGTACATATGAGTCTTTATTTTTCTTGTTTTGTTTTTGTGTTTCGTTGTGTCTCGTGAATCAGATTCGGAGGTCCCGTATCGATCGATACCACTTGGTATCGGTCGATACCCGTTATTTAACATACACATTCTGGATCAAACCTCCGTATGGCAAACAAGTCATTCACCACCCTCAGTATCGATTGATACCCACTGGTATCGATCGATACTCCACGCGCAGGTAAGTTTCCTATAAACCGTACGGGTTTTCCTTTTCTTCTCCCACCGCCCCATCGTTCGATACCAAAACCGAAACTACTCTCTCAAAATCACAAATCTTCGTTTCTCAATGGATTTGAGTGATTTTCGTTTCTATCCTGCTCGGATTTTTGTGCTCTATCTCATTCTCTCACTCATTCTCACGATCTACAAGGTATGAATCACGAATTCTCATCTTTGCAATCCGTGACCCGAGGTTTGATTTTCGAGTTTTAGGCTCTTAGAACTTGTTTTGATGAACGATTACCACTTGATTAGTGTGTTCTAGGCCTAGTCGAATCTTGCATTACACCTAATTGCCCTTGGATTACACTTTTGGGATTTTTCGGGATTGTGTTCTTGATATGCTCAAATTAATACCCTAAAAAGTACTAAAGCAGTTGCTGCAGTATATGTAGGGGTCGAACACAAGGACTCCAGAAATCACACAATAGATTAATTAGATTCGAATTAAGCTAAACCAAAAGATGTAATTGAAAGCAGTGCGTAAATTAATGAATGCAAGTAAACTAATTAATGAATGAATGCAAGTAAACTAATTCAGTTGGAGAAAGATAGGTTCAGAGTTTTTCTCAGGAAATCAATGAATGCAAGTAAACTAATTAATAGTATTCTGATTTAGTGCGGTTCTTGAACTCAAATCACTAAAGTATAGCTAACCAACTCTCGTTGCGAAAACTATCTAAATCTAAATCCCAGGAATTCCAAATCTCTTTGCGAATCCTAAAGTCTAAATCAGCTTTTAGATCAGGTTTGATTTGTTCACAAAACAACTAAACCAAATCTCTTTGCGAATAGTTATTTTGCTCACCTTAGGTTCTATCAGGTAATTAATCGCACTCTCGCGCCTAATCAATTATCCTAAGATCTAAATTCTAGGTAGCTAATCTAGAACAAGCTTTGAACACAACCTAAAGCGAAGAACTAATTCAGATGGTGAATCCTAATTAACTAAACAACCTAGCATTCAGAGAAAACCCTTATGAGAACCCTGAACCTAAAATGGATCTACTCAGACATGGAGATTAAAAACAACATGATTGAATAGATCATCAAAGAAATCAATAAAACACAGGAGTTCAGAGTTGTCTCTCCAAAAACCAAAGTAGAATCAAGAATAATGAAAAGCATAGCCATCAAAGTGGCTGAAAACCTTTGCTTGCTATGATATCATGGCTATGATATATCAAAATAGTAGAAAGACTATAAAACGGACTTATATCATGGCTATGATATATCAACTCCCCCAAACTTAGCCTTTGCTTGCCCTCAAGCAAATAAAAGACTAAACCAGAGAAAGAGGTTTGAAAACGTAGAGACTCACCTGTTCATGAAACATTAAAAATGACCAATTTCCCAGGCACCCATATGTCACCTAACCAGCTTTTGATCTAACCACCACGTACTTCTCCGTAGACATCCGCAGCTTCCTAGACTACACAAATTATCTCACAGCATCGTTCAATCAAGCCATCATCGCCAGTTTCATCGCTGTGAATTAATATCAAGAACTTTCTAGATTCTTTCCCATACAATATCATGACAAGGACCACCATTTTTCACACTTTTTGGTATTATTTCTTTCTCCCAGACTTATTTCTTATTATATCTCTTGCATGTACAAATTAAGGTTCGAGACGCGAGTATTGATGGTGTTTGCCACTGAATCCCCGGTTCTTCCCTCAAAAGTAATCAAAGGTGTAGGCGAATAATGGTATCACAGGAAATTTTCCTAACCTCGCTTCCACCTTTGTGTGATCATTTCCTCTGAAGTAGAATAATGGGATCGCAGGAAATTTTCCTAACCCTCTACTCAGAAGAAAATCATTTCATCTTTTAATGCATCTTATTTATTAACTTATAACAGGGAGAGAAATATCATTACTTCAAACACATGGGTTCCTTTGTCAGATACAAATGGGAAATCAAGCTCTATGAATACTAACCACCTCGATGAAGTGCAAAAATTTGGCTCAGGCTTTAAGGAACTTTGTTGGAAACATGAGTGTCTTCTAGTTAACTGGTCAGCCTTTGGATTTTTCATTAGTCGATCTAGAACTGATTCTGTAACAATGTTCACTTAGAAGCAAGGTCAGATCAATAGGTTCAAGAAAAAGATTACAGTCTCCAACAAAATTTTGACTCAATAAAACAACGACTGACTCTAAGAAAAATAAAAACAATGTCAGCGACTACCTCCCCCAGACTTGAACAACACTGTCCCCAGTGTTATCTAGCCTAGATTTGGTGAAAGAAACAAAATGAGCCACATGGATTGGGAAAATCGAAAATCTTACATGTGAAGGTGATGAGTATCGATCGATACAGACTAGTATCGATCAATACCCATCGTAGGTTGACACACTGATTTCAAATCAATGGTATCGAGTTGCTCAACCCAGGGAAAGTGATCCAAAGTGTTAGAAGTTAGCACTGTTAGGAACACTCAAAAACATGTTAATAGCAACGAGATAATCAAGCATAAATCCATGAGTTCAAATGCAAAAATAAAACTGACATAAGTTTAACACAAACAAAAAATAAAAAGAAGAAAAGAAAAAGAAAATAAAAACAAACGTGAAAACAGAAGAAGACTAATCCTCTGTCGCCTCAGAATCACCATCAGCATCATGATCATCCACAGGAGAAGTATCAACAGGCTGAGACGCAGGAGCAGCATCCGTTTCAATCATGCAGCGACAACAAGAAATGGCAGCCCAAATGCTCCGCATACTATCAATCATCACCTTCTGAAAGGCAGCTGGCTCCATCGGAAGTTCCGAATCAGACGGAAATAATGGAGCAGGAATAGAAGAGGTCGCTGCTCGCGATCGCTGGGCTCGTCCTCCCTGGCGTGAATTAGAGGGAATATCAGCAGCAGAAGCAGGTAAGGGCGCAGGAGCTCATCGTCTAGTCGCGGGTGCTCGATTCAGCAGGTGTGGAGGAGGCTCGAAACGAAGCTGAGAAGGATCCTCGTGAATGTCTGTTAGCTCGTCGTTAGAGAGCCTCGTGAATGTCTGTTAGCTCGTCGTTAGAGAGCGACACCAGAAAACCCCAGCAGATGTAGTGAAGAACCAACGCCTCTCGGGCTTCAACCACTTAAAGTTCTTCAGATGGCTCTCATCCATATACCGACGCGCAGTGACTATCGAGCAACTCGTAGTACTGATCCCGAGGTGCTGGAAGATTGGAGTGAGGAGACTACCAACTGTCTCTGTCTTCGTGCTCATGCCTATGAATGGTTTGGTCTTCAAGGAGACCAAATGATGCGCAAATACAGCGCCAAGGTTGACCTCTCTAAGCTCAGGCCATGCGAAATCCTCCTCAGGAAGAATGTCTCTGACAGCCAGACACAAGAGTAGAAGCTCGGTCACCCTCATCTTGTTTGGTTCCATCTTGAACAAGAGAGTGTTGCTCAAGATCCTAACCAAACAGCGCAGGACCGGGTGTCGTATTTGCGTCTGAGTGGACTCCTTAGAGTAATAGGCACCATTCCCGAAATAGGCACCATTCCCGAAATGAGTCTCTGTACATTGATCTGAATGGGAAAATTGAAGCTATCAATCTGACTCAGAGGAAGCTGGAAACTCAGGTTGCTCAAACTGCAGCAGCTATAAAGACACATGAAGGTTTTCTTCCAAGTAAAACTGAGAATCCAAGGGCACACATCAATGCCATCACCTTGAGAAGTGGAAAAGAGGTGATTACAGGAGTGAAGAACAACCCAATTGTAGATAATCTCGTCGATCTTGCTGAAGATGACGATTGGGATTCTAAAAATCCCCATGGATCGATCGATACCAGCCAGTGTCGATCGACACCAGTCCAGACACCTGCACGAGGGAATCCAAAATCCCGTGTATCGATCGATACTCCTTCTGTATCGGTCGATACCGAGGCGCAGGTCGAGAAGGAACCCGAAATTGTCAAGGAGAGGGTATACAAACCTAAAATACCTTATCCTATGCCTCTTAAGATGACAAAGAAGGAATGGGAGGACGCCAGATGCAAAACTATGTTGGATAAGTTGGTTGTGGAACTCCATTTTGTTGATGCTATTAAGACTTCCCCAGCTTTCAGGAGGTATGTAAAGAAGATGGTGTTTAGCAATGTGAACCTTGAGGAGGGTGTCATGATGATTACAGCTGAGTGCAGTGCGATTCTACTCAACAACATTCCCAAGAAGCTACCAGACCCAGGGAGTTTTGTTCTGGATTGCACTATCTTCACAGAGAGATTCGAGCGTTCTCTCTCGATATTGGGTCGAGTGTGAACCTCATGCCACACTCAGTAGCTAAGCGAATGGGGATGACAGATTTTCAATCTACAAGGATTTCGCTGGTACTTGCTAATCGCTCAGTGCGACTTCCAGAGGTACTACTCGAAGATGTTCCAATCAAGATTGGCAATTGCTTAATCCCAACGGATTTCATCGTCCTAAAGTACGATGCTGAGCCTAAGGTTCCTCTTATCCTGGGCATACCATTCCTTGCAACTGCTGGAGCCTTGATCGATTGCAATAATGGACAGATAGCTCTCAACATCGGTGATTTGGTGATGTCCTTTAACATGGAAAAGATGATGAAGAGACCAACCATTGATGGGCAGACGTTCTATGTGGACACTTTTAGTTACATAGCTGAGGAGTACTTCCTGGAGATGCACCCTGAATATCCAATGGAGAGGGCACTGGGGTACCCTGATGTCTCAAAAGAGCTGCTTGGAGACGTAGCTGCTGGATACGCCAAGATGCTCGATCTCACTGATGCAGAATCGATCGATACCGATAGTATCGATCGATACCCGACGTGTGCGATAGAGGAGATGGCCGAAACTCCTAAGAACACTGGTGAGCCTGGTGATTGGAGTGAGGAGAAAGCTCCTAAGATTGAACTCAGGCCACTCCCAACCGCATTGAGGTATGCTTTTCTTGGTCCTAATTCCACATACCCTGTGATTGTTAATGCTTCTTTGAACAACGCAGAGATTACCTTACTGTTGAGCAAGCTGCGCAAGCATCGCAAAGGTCTTGGCTATTCTCTTGATGATATTTCAGGTATAGCACCAGACTTGTGCATGCATCGGATTCACCTGGAGGATGAATCAAAGTCTTCAATTGAATGCCAGCGGAGGCTGAATCCGAACCTAAAGCTCCTAAGATTGAACTCAGGCCACTCCCAACCGCATTGAGGTATGCTTTTCTTGGTCCTAATTCCACATACCCTGTGATTGTTAATGCTTCTTTGAACAACGCAGAGATTACCTTACTGTTGAGCAAGCTGCGCAAGTATCGCAAAGTTCTTGGCTATTCTCTTGATGATATTTCAGGTATAGCACCAGACTTGTGCATGCATCGGATTCACCTGGAGGATGAATCAAAGTCTTCAATTGAATGCCAGCGGAGGCTGAATCCGAACCTAAAGCTCCTAAGATTGAACTCAGGCCACTCCCAACCGCATTGAGGTATGCTTTTCTTGGTCCTAATTCCACATACCCTGTGATTGTTAATGCTTCTTTGAACAACGCAGAGATTACCTTACTGTTGAGCAAGCTGCGCAAGTATCGCAAAGTTCTTGGCTATTCTCTTGATGATATTTCAGGTATAGCACCAGACTTGTGCATGCATCGGATTCACCTGGAGGATGAATCAAAGTCTTCAATTGAATGCCAGCGGAGGCTGAATCCGAACCTAAAGGAAGTGGTCAGGAAGGAAGTGATGAAGCTGTTGGAAGCAGGGATTATCTATGCCATCTCAGATAGTTCTTGGGTTAGTCCGGTTCACGTTGTACCTAAGAAAGGAGGCATAAATGTGATGAAAAATGAGAACGATGAGCTGATCCCTACAAGGACAATCACTGGTCACATGATGTGTATTGACTACAGGAAGTTGAATGCGGCTACAAGGAAGGATCATTTCCCATTTCCATTCATTGACCAGATGCTGGAAAGGTTAGCAAGTCACCCATACTACTGTTTTCTCGATGGGTACTCAGACTTTTTCCAGATTCCTATACATCCAGAGGACCAGGGAAAGATGACTTTTACGTGTCCTTATGGCACATTTGCCTACAGAAGAATGCCATTTGGATTATGTAACGCTCCAGCGACCTTTCAGCGATGCATGATGTCGATTTTCACAGACATGACTGAGGAATTTATGGAGGTATTCATGGATGATTTTTCAGTATATGGATCGTCATTCAATGATTGTCTGGATAACTTGTGCAAGGTGATTCAGCGATGCGAGGAGAAGCATTTAGTTCTTAATTGGGAGAAGTGCCACTTCATGGTACAAGATGGCATTGTTCTTGGGCACAAGGTTTCTAAGGCATGGATCGAAGTTGATAAGGCAAAGATTCAGGTCATGACAAGCCTGCAACCTCCACGATCTGTATCTGAGATTCGAAGCTTCCTTGGTCATGCTGGGTTTTACAGAAGGTTCATCAAGGATTTCTCTAAACTTGCACTCCCACTCACAGCCCTACTATGTAAGAAAGTCAAATTTGATTTCACATCTGATTGCCTTGCAGCCTTAGAGGAGATTAAGAAGGCATTGGTGAATGCTCCTATTGTCCAACCACCTTATTGGAGTTTACCTTTTGAGGTTATGTGCGATGCGAGTGATTTTGCTATTGGAGCTGTGTTGGGTCAGAGGAAAGACAAGAAGCTCCATGCTATTTATTATGCCAGCAGGACGTTGGATGATGCTCAGAGAAATTACAACACGAAGGAGTCACTTGCAGTTGTTTTCTCTTTTGAGAAATTTCGGTCCTACTTGATTGGGAGCAAGGTTATTGTTCACACAGACCATGCTGCTCTCAAGTACCTGCTGAAGAACAAGGACCTCAAGCCTCGTCTATGCCGATGGGTACTTTTGCTACAAGGGTTCGATATCGAGATCAAAGACAAGAAAAGAGTTGAGAATGGCGTTGCTGACCACTTATCGCGATTAAAGGTCGATGAAGTCGTACTTATTGATGATTTCTTTCCAGAGGAGGGTATTTACTTCATTGAAGCTCAGTTTCAAGACGTTTGTCCCAAAAATCTACAATTTTCACGAGTGCAGACCTTCAGTATTGATCGATACTCACCTAATATCGGTCGATACCAGACGCGATTTGGACCTGTTTTCCCTGCAGAGCACTTCGACTCTTATGATGCCTATCTAGCTGCTGTATCTAGTCCTGCACGACCATGGTATGCAGACATTGCCAACTACCTTGCTGCAAAGACTGAGCCAAAGCATCCCACAAAGCATGCGAGGAAAAAGTTTATGCGCGAGATGAGGAGATTCTTCTGGGATGAGCCTTACCTATACAAACACTGCTCAGATGGTATCTACAGAAGATGTGTTGCAGAGTCTGAGGTGGCTGCGATTTTTTTTCATTGTCATGGGTCTGAGTATGCAGGACACTTTGCTACTTTCAAGACAGTGTCCAAAGTTCTTCAAGCAGACTTTTGGTGGCCTACTATGTTCAGAGATGCGCACGTCTATATCTCACAGTGTGATGTCTGTCAGAGGAGAGGGAAGATCAGTAAGAGACATGAGATGCCACAAAACTTCATCCTTGAGGTTGAAGTTTTCGATTGTTGGGGCATTGACTTTATGGGCCCCTTTCCCTCGTCACACAAGAACAGATACATCCTGGTTGCTGTGGACTATGTGTTCAAATGGGTGGAGGCGATTGCTAGTCCAACCAATGACTCTGCGGTGGTTCTTAAGCTGTTTAAGACCATCATTTTCCCACGATTTGGAGTGCCGCGTATTGTTATAAGTGATGGTGGCAGCCACTTTATTAACAAAGTTTTTGAGAAGTTGCTGAAGAAGCATGGTGTTAATCATCGTGTGGCTACTCCATATCACCCTCAAACCAGTGGGCAAGTAAAAGTCTCCAACATGCAAATCAAGGAGATTTTAGAGAAGACATTGGGTACTTCCAGGAAGGATTGGTCTACAAAGCTGGATGACGCGCTATGGGCTTATAGGACTACTTTCAAAACACCGCTGGACTACACCGTTCCATTTGCTGTATGGAAAAGCATGTCACATTCTAGTAGAGATCGAGCACAAGGCAGCATGGGAAACAAAGTTGCTGAACTTCGACATCAAGCCTGCTGCTGAGAGGAGTTTGATTCAGCTGAATGAGTTGGATGAGATTAGGCACCACGCCTACAAGAACTCGAAGCTGTACAAGGAGAGAACTAAGGCCTATCATGATAAAAAAATCATCTCCAGACATTTTGAGCCGAACGATCAGGTACTTCTGTATGACTCTCGTTTGCAATTGTTTCCTGGTAAACTGCGTTCTCGTTGGTCAGGTCCCTTCACAATCAAGGAGGTCAGACCACATGGTGCTGTCGTGCTGATTAGTCCTACAGGCGATGAATTTACTGTCAATGGACAGCGGGTGAAACACTATTGGGCGAAAGCTGAGATTCCAACATGGCAGATCATGCCTCTGGATGATACACCCACATCCGAAATTCACCTAATCTACCTTATCTATGAGCCTTAAGAAGAACTACTCACTAATCATGAAGAACACACCAAATCTTGTGAAAGAGGTGATGTTAATCATGATTAGGGAATAGAAATGTGAAAGATTAGATAAAGATGAAAAGATATAACCTTAAACTTGCATATATCAAAAGAATCCAAGGGAAAAATCCCAAGAACCCTAAAAAGACAAGGTCTTGTTCTATAGAGAAAAGAGAAAGAGAAAAAATGGAAAAAAGGATAAAAAGTGAGATAGATCTAAAAAATGGGTCTCAACAATATTTAAAAGTGTTTTCTTGAGGTGGGTCGGACCGGGTCAACCCTGGACAAACCGAGTATTGACCCGGCCGAAATTTGGATACATCTTCAGTGAATCGGCCATAACTTCTGCACCTGACATCCGAATGACCTCAAACCACCTCCATAAGACAGCCAACTCAATTATCTATAACCTCTATGAATAACGCAGAATCTGAATCAAAGTGGAAACCCTTCGTCTGGGTTGATCTTTCAGACGTCGTATTTGGAACAGAACTCGTTTGGATGCCAGACAGACATGTCCTTGCTATATTTGACATATCTCTTGAACGGCCGATCGGAATGACATAAAAACACCACTAAACGAAGGTCAGCTCGATTATCTATGAATTTCATGCAGAACTCAGATTAAACTGGGTACGGAAAGGTCTTCATTTGGCCTGATCTTTGAGTCACTTCGGCTGGTGCTGCATCGATCAGTTGCATCGACCCGTAGAGTCGATGTGGGAAGAAGCTGGGTCGATGATAGGGGCCTGATGTTGCATCCAGCTGTTTCATCGACCTGTGGGAGGAAGCTGGGTCGATGTAGAGGGAATTTTGGCCGAGACAAGAGAAAGCTCCTCGGCTAGGCAGAGACATCTTCAGTAAATCCGCGATAACTCCTTAACCAAATGTCCAAATGGCCTGATTCCAACTCCTACAGACAGATAACTCACTCCTATACAACTCTTTTGAAGATCTTCAAGGCTGATTCATAACGGAGCGTCTTCGTCCAGCTATATCTTTCCGGCATCTTGGATGGACTTTGCATTCTACTTTGGCCCATTTCTCCAAATATCATCAATTGTCTCCAAATCACCTAAAAACACTCCAAATGCATGCAAAAACTCACTAGGACCTAATGCAAACACCTAATACTCTAATAAATACTAAAATGCTATAAAAACTATGCAAGACACATGCATGAGACACAAAACAATAACAAGAATGCATGCTAAAAAGAGGTAAAATATGGGAATATCAACTCCCCCAAACTTAAACCTTTGCTTGTCCTCAAGCAAACAAGAATAAGAAAAGGTAGAAGCCTAAAAATTGGAGCTCAAATCCAAAAGTGGCATAAAAAGAATTCAACTCAATGTCCAAGTTTCTAGGTCTAAGATGCGATCAAAGAAGTATACTAAAAAAAAGCTAGCCATATCCTTCCCTAAACGAATCAAATTCAAGCCTTCACCTACACAAGCATTAATATCATCCAATCCTTTAACGTTCATTAATTGTTTCAAGTGAATCATGCTCATGCAAGGCAAGTGAATCCATTTGGCTAGGGTGAAGGTCTTGAGATAAAGATGATCTCAAATGTATGGGATTATTCTAATGCAAGGGATTCTCTCAATGAATGAGCAAGCTTTAGCAAAATGCTAAGAGTAAAAGGCAATCTATGCATACAAGGATAGACTCACATCTACCCAATGCCCAAATCGTCTCTAACCCTAGCATATCTACCCATGAAGTCTTCATCCTAAGCTACCCTTTTCTCACTTGGCTTTTTTGCATTCATGTCCCATGCGTGAACTCCTTCTTCCACTTCATCCTTTCTTACTTGGGGAATTTCTTCTTCTCCATTGAATCTTGTGGTCTCGTGCTTTTTTGTTGTTGTTTCTTTAGCTCTTCTTTCTTTTTTTTTCTTTGCCTTGCCTCATCATTTACCAATTGATACTTTAGCCAATTTTTGGCTTTTTTCTTTGTTTCTATGAGGCTATAACTATCACTAAGAGCTATTCTTGATAACTTGCAATAACCACATCACAATATTACATTCCCCTTTCACCTTCACTTCCTTCTTTTGAACTCACTTCCTTCTTATTCACAATCCCATTAGTCACACAATTTCGTTCACAATCAAGCCCAGAACTTCCCTTTCCCACAAGCCTAGCCTAGTCTAGCCTTTGATGTTCGCCTAGATCTACATGCAAACCTATCCTTGTCGCCCTAAACTCAACACTTTTTGCCAAGCTTACTCAAAAAATTAGGCCTCACATATGCGCACTAAAGATTTTGGCTTGAAAGGAGGGTAGGTTAAAGGTATGGTAAACCGTTCCAATTATGGGAATCAGCTACTTGGACTAGCAAAAGAGTGCTGAAAAGGATAACAGAGCCCAAATATGTATATGGTAACCATAAATTCACTATGCAATGCTTATCACTATGCAATGCATAAGCATGATAATTTCAATGTCAAAATTATGGTTTTCACTTAGGTAGGATTGGAATCAAATCAAAGCTTGCTTTAGCTAAGACCCTAGTAATGAAACGCAAGATCGAGATATGGTTCATCCTTGATTTCAACAAGAGATCAAAAGCATCAAATAACAAGCAACGAGGGCATTGAATCAAGCTCTAAAAATGATACTTTGCAAGGATAATCTATCATTGCTCCTAGTGCTCATGCAAAGCTACCTAATATGCTATGCATCTAGACTCAATCCTATATGGAATGCACAAAAGTTCAAAAAAATTCAAATTTATTGAAAATGCATGATATGCATGAGACTCAAGATGCAAAAGGCAAAATAAGATCACAAAACACAAAGTTAAATAACTCATAGACCCTCCCCCAAACTTAAATTACACAGTCCCTTGTGTAATAGAAGCCTAAGAGAGAGTTAAAAAATGCATGAAAGAAAGAAAAAGATATGATTCTAAATGCTATTCACAAAGTTTGGAGTATTACCTTGGAAATGAATAATGGGAACGAGAGTGATCACCTCAATCCTACACACCTTTGTCCATAAATCCATGACCATTAGACCATCAATAACTTACTCACACTAAGCAAACCATCAAAAGGACAAGAAAACATAGAAAAATATAAAAAGAAAGTATGTACAATGATAAGCTTGGGGTGTCTCCCAAGAGCACTTTGTTTAAAGTCACTAAGTTTGACTTTGATTACCCTTTTAGGCGGGTGAGAGAGGAGTGTGAGCACTCCATGGTGTATCCTTGATGTCGAGCTTGAGCACCTTGCTCATGACTTCCTCAAGACCGGCTTCGCCTTTCTCCTTGAGCTCGAGAGTGAGAATTGCTTTGACCGAGGCAAAGGGCTTGGATCGACCTTTGCACTTGATCTTGTACTCAATCACTCCATCATTGTGCTTCCAAGGAGTGAGAGTCATCATAGAAGGTTGGCTTTGCTCGGACCTAAACCCATGAAGCGTGCTTGATCCCGTTCCCGTTTTAGCCTTGGCCTTGGCCTTTTTCTTTGCACCCTTACTACCCTCAACGTCATTCTCCATTGTGGTGGGAGGAAGTGGTTCCAAGCAAGTGATCATGAGTAGGAACGGGGTTCCAAGGAGAAGAGGGAGCTTGTTGGTTTTTCTCATCTCCATGACCACAAAGTCCGTTGGGACTATGCAATTTCCAACCTTGAGTGGATAGTCTTCGAGGAGACCAAGTGTCTTCCTTGAAGAAGCATCTCCAAAGGTGATAGGTGATGGATGATAGGTGAGGGTTCTTATACCAATACTCTTGAGCATCTCATGGGACATGACGTTCACACTTGACCCGGAATCACACAAAGCATCCTCAATCTCCAAATCTTCAAGAGAGCAAGATATAGAGAATTTACCGGGATTACCAAGATTGGGGAGAGACTTAGGCTCGATCCTAGTTGAGTTTGGTGAGTCTTTGCATTCAACCAAGATCACATTCTCATTCTTCTCAAGGGTCACTCCCCCACCTTGTTCCTCAATGTCCTCATTGAGCTTCAAGAGAGCTTGAGATCCATAGAGTATAAGCTCAATCTCATTAGTGGCGGCTTCATGATCTTCAATGGGACGTGTCTCCTTTGAGTAGATGGCATTGCAATACTCATTTGCTTTCCCATTTGAAGAGATTTATTGTACTTTGTCTACATTGTTTCCCTTGGTCTCCATTTCTTGCACTTTGGAACTCAATGCCTCAAGTTTCTTGTGGAGATCATTGTATGAGCAAGCTACCTTGGTATTAATTTCCTCCATCTTCTTGCTTATGTCCAATGCTCCACTTGCTTGGCCTTAGAGAAGTTGTTGAAGAACATTTTTCACATCAAGGTCTTGAGGCATGGAGTTAGTGCCTTGAGTTTGTGGGACAAAGATTTGTTGATAACCACCTTGGTTTGGTTGGAAGTTGTTTTTGGGAGCATAGCTTTGTTGGTGATTAAGAGGGGCTTGATTTTGGTTGCCATAGGTGTTGTTGAAACCTCTTTGATAGCCACCATTGTTCCCAATGTAATGCACTTCTTCGGTGTTGCTCAAATCCACCATTTCTTTACCAACGAAGTGAACCGGTTTAGTGGAAGCATTGAGAATCTTGTCCATCATGGTAGCTTGCTTCTCCATCATGGATGATTGCTTATATAACCTCTCATGGAGAGCCATCATGGCTTTGGTTCGTTTTTGCTCATCAAAGTTACTTGTGGCTCTTGTAGACCGGTCATAATCATCACCATAAGTGCCATCACTCAATGCAAGGTTCTCTACCAACTCCATTGCTTCATTCACTTCTTTTCCCAAGAAGCTTCCATTAGAGGCGGTGTCAAGCAACATGCGGATCTTGGGCAATGCTATACGGTATAGAGTGCTTAGGAGTGAAGCATCCGAAAATCCATGATGAGGGCATTGCGATGTATAGCTCCTAAATCGCTCCCATGCTTCATTGAATCTCTCATTCGCTCTTTGAGTGAAGCTTGATATCTCGTTCCTTAGCTTGGCCGTTCTTGAGTGGGAGAAGAACTTGGCAAGGAAGGCTGTTTTGCATTGATTCCAAGAGGTGATGGAACCTTGGGGGAGGTTCTTTTCCCATTGCTTTGCCTTGTCTCCAAGAGAAAAAGGAAACAACCTTAGCTTGAAGCTATCCTCCGACACTCCATTCATCTTTGTCAAGCTACAAATACGGTCAAAGTGATCCAAATGATCAAGAGGGTCTTCTACCGCAAGGCCATGAAACTTGTTACTTTGCACCATGTTGATGAAGCTTGCTTTGACCTCAAAGTCATTGCATTCAACCGGTGGTGCATGAATCTCTTGGC
This sequence comes from Eutrema japonicum, assembly GCA_030161315.1. Taxonomy (NCBI): domain Eukaryota; kingdom Viridiplantae; phylum Streptophyta; class Magnoliopsida; order Brassicales; family Brassicaceae; genus Eutrema; species Eutrema japonicum. The sequence goes on from BSQW01000011.1 coordinate 48,835,357, forward strand.
GGTTGACATGAGCATTTGCCGCATCACCCGCTCCAACAAAGTTTTGAGCTCTAACATTATGGGAGGGTGGGAGGTGGTTTCCATTACCACCATATGCTCCTTGATGTGGAGCTTGGTCCATGTTTTCATTCTGTATATCCATACCCAACCTCTCAATGTGTTGAGCACGCCTTCTTTCTCTCCTTTCTCTAACCCCACGGTCCAAGAGGTGTATGTTGTCGATTGGTTCAACAAGGTTGTGTACACCTCTAGCTCTTGTGTTCATGTACCTACAAGAGAGAGCTTGGAAGAAAGATTAGTAACCAAAAGATAAGAAAAAGGCTTAATCTCAAAAAGAAGTAAAATCCTAATGTTGAAAGCTAGACCCAATTGGCAACGGCGCCATATTGATACATGACTTTTGCAAGTCTAGAGATCAATTTCTCTAAATGCCTATTGAGCATAAGAGGTTATCGAACCTATTGGAAAATGATTTCAAGCACCAAGAATGCAAGGCACTAAATGAGTTAAGCTAATTAAGGAAGTTTGATTAAGTAACCAAATTGAAACAAACACAAGCAACTAAGCAAGATGTAAAAGCAATAAGCAAAGCGAATCCTAAGATGGGGTAATCGATATTAGGTAACCAAAGCATGATCCAAGGCATTCATTCACACAAACAAGCTATCCCTAGGTCAATGATCTCTAATCTTGATTAGTCCTCTTTCAAGGCACTAATCACTATGTTAATTATTAAATTCATTAGCAAACTCTCATTTGTGAATTATCAATCAACATGCATTGAGAATATAAACTAGATCAACCAAAAATATGCCATAGACAACTAATCTCTTAGGCTAAGAACATAAATCCTTTGAATAATTGATCTAGGCATTTCATCAAACAATTGGTGTGCATGAAATGCCTATGATCTAAATCCACTCTCTCAAGCTAGATTTAGCATTGATAGCATTAAACAAAGAAGGATAATAGATAATTTAACCCTAAACACCTTGAATCATTCTTTGAATCACCTAAATCTAACCCATCTCAAGATCCTAAAATGACTACTCAAGACCCATAAAGAACCCCTCTAAATCGATTTTGATAAGAGAAGAATTCATGGATGGATCTTGGATAATCAACAAGAAAAGAAGATAAGAAGGAGAGATTTAATGAAAACAACTATTAGATTGCATAAAAATAGAAGATCTCTCTTACAAATCCAAGAACTCTCTCTAAGGAGAAAAGGGTTTTTAGACCAAAAAGAGGATAAAAATAAAATTAGGGTTTTTGATTTTTTATATAGATGAGGATTTGACCGGGTCAACCCCGAACAAACCGGGTATTGACCCGGTCGAAATGGGTCAAATCTGGTCTTGTGTAGAACCTTCGCTAAAACCGTGATATCTCATGGGATACATGTCCGAATGGCCTCAACACGCCTCCTGTGGACAGCTAATACACATAGCTACAACTTTTGTGAAGGCCACCGAGGCTAAATCCGATTGGAGACCATTCGTCCAGCCAGGTCTTTCAGGCATGTCGGGTGGCTTCGTTCAGACGGATATACGCTGAGTAACGTGGCCATATCTAACGAACCACGTATTCTAATGACCCGAAACAACCTCCTGTAGTCAGCTAACGTACTTGGCTACAACTTTCATGAAGATCTTAGATTAAACTGGGTAGGGGAAGGCCTTCATTTGGCCTGATCTTTGAGTCACTTCTGCTGGTGCTGCATCGATCAGTTGCATCGACCTGTAGAGTCGATGTGGGAAGAAGCTGGGTCGATACTAAGGGCCTGATGTTGCATCCAGCTGTTGCATCGACCTGTGGGAGGAAGCTGGGTCGATGTAGAGGGAATTTTAGCCGAGACAAGAGAAAGCTCCTCCCAAATGTCCGCGATATACTCCTTAACCAAATGTCCAAATTGCCTGATTCCAACTCCTGTAGAAAGATGACTCACTCCTATACAACTATTTTGAAGAGCTTCAAGGCTGATTCATAACGGAGGTTCTTCGTCCAGCTACATCTTTCCGGCATCTTGGATGGACTTTGCATTCTACTTTGGCCCATTTCTCCAAATATCATCAATTGTCTCCAAATCACCTAAAAACACTCCAAATGCATGCAAAGACTCACTAGGACCTAATGCAAACACCTAATACTCTAATAAATACCAAAATGCTATAAAAACTATGCAAGACACATGCATGAGACACAAAACAATAACAAGAATGCATGCTAAAAAGAGGTAAAATATGGGAATATCAGACACCCTACGCAAATGAGAAAGTTCATCATGTCGACTTAAGCCTGGTATCGCTCGATACCAGGCCGTGTGTCTGTCGATACTCGATGTTCCAGCACGGTAACTTCTTGTTTTTCACAGTTCCACTTTGTTCTTTTGTTTTCTTTTACCAACCTTAGGCTAGATAACACTGGGGACAGTGTTGTTTAAGTCTGGGGGAGGTAGTCGCTGACATTGTTTTTGTTTTTCTCAGAGTCAGTCCGTTTTTGAGTCATTCGTTGTTTTATTGAGTCAAAACTTTGTCTGAAACTGTGATCTTTTTCTTGAATCTTTTGATCTGACCTTGCTTCTAAGTGACCATTGTTACAGAATCAGTTCTAGATCGACTAATAAAAAAATCCAAAGGCTGACCAGTTAACTAGAAGACACTCATGTTTCCAGCAAAGTTATTTAAAGCCTGAGCCAAATTTTTGCACTTCATCGATGTGGATAGTATTCATAGAGTTTGATTCCTCATTCATATATGAAAAAGAACCCATGTGTTTAAAAGTAATAGTATCTTTCTCTCCCTGTTACAAGTTAATAAATAAGATGCATTAAAAGATGAAATAATTTTCTTCTGAGTAGCGGGTTAGGAAAATTTTCAGCGATCCCATTATTCTACTTCAGAGGAAATGATCACACAAAGGTGGATGCGAGGTTAGGAAAATTTCATGTGATACCATTATTCGCCTACACCTTTGATTACTTTTGAGGGAAGAACCGGGAATTCGGTGGCAAACACCATCAATACTCGCGTCTCAAACCTTAATATGTACATGCAAGAGATATAATAAGAAATAAGTCTGGGGGAGAGAAATAATACCAGAAAGTGTGAAAAAGAGTGGTTCCTTGTCTTGATATTGTATGGGAAAGAATCTAGAAGGTTCTTGGTATTAATCACAGCGATGAAACTGGCGAGGAAGGCTTGATTGAACGATGCTGTGAGATAATGTGTGTAGTCTAGGAAGCTGCGAATGTCTACGGAGAAGTACATGGTGGTTGGATTTGAAACTGGTTATGTGATATGTGGAGCACTAAGAAAAAGGGTCATTGCAATGTTTCAAGAACATGTGAGTCTTTACGTTTTCAAACCTCTTTCTCTGATTTAGTTTTCTGTTTTGCTTGAGGGTAAGCAAAGGCTAAGTCTGGGGGAGTTGATATATCATGGTTTTTACCCCTTTTAAGCCATGATATAAGTCCGTTTTATAGAATCTTTCTACTATTTTGTAGTGGTTTAGAGTCTTTTACAGGTTTTAGCACGTTTGGAGCATAATTAGAGATATTGGAGCAATCTGGAGCATTTTGGAACAAAGCAGAAGGTCGTGTAGCTGAGTACCCGATTTGAAGCAGACGCGACCCGCGAGTTTAATGAAGATTTGAAGAATTACAAAATTGCCCAGAAGCCGCAAAATGTTATTTAATAGGATTTTACAGCCACTTTGATGGCTACGTTTTCATTAGGCTTATTTTTATTCTGGTTTTGTTAGAGAGCTTTTTGAAGGGAGACGAGTCTGAAACTCTGTTCGTCCGAGAGAAGATTTCGAACCCTTTTGTTACTCTTTCTTATTTCTTATTTGATGATTTATTCAAACATGTTTATTGCTTCAATTTCCATGTCTAAGTAGATTTCTTGTTAGGTTTAGGGATTCTCATAAGGGATTTTTTTGAATGCTAGGTTGATTAGTTATTTAGGGTTCATAATCTGAATTAGTTCTTCAACTTAGGTTGTTCTCAAAGCTAATTCTGGATTGATCACATAGATATTAGATCTTAGGTTAATCGATTAGGCACGACAGTGCAATTGAGTAATATGATAGAACTTAAGGTGAGCAAATTAATTATTCGCAAAGAGATTTGGTTTAGTTGATTTTTGAACATATCAAACTCGATATTAAGGCTGATTTATTCTTAGGAATTTACAAAGAGATTTGGGATTCTGAAGTTTAGATTTAGATAATTCTCGCAACGACAGTTGGTTAATTATACTTAGGTGATTTGAGTTCAAGAACCGTACGTAACCTGAACCCTGATTTGTTAGTTTATCTGCATTCATCAATTTCCTGAGAAATATCCCTGAACCTATCTCTCTCCCATAGAATTTCAACTCATTTCTTGTTTATTGTTTTTGTTTCATCTAACTTGCTTAGCTTGATTCGATACTATACAATCTATTGCACGATTTCTCTGAGTTCTTGTGTTCGACCCCTGATATACTGCAGCAACTGCTTTAGTACTTTTTAGGGTATTAATTTGAGCATATCAAATTTGGCGCCATTGCCCGGGACTCAATTTCGTTATTAGATTTTAGCTGTCGAGTTTCGACTAAGTTCGTCGGTATCGATCGATACTAACCAGTGTCGGTCGATGCTCGTCGTTTTCTTTAGTTGATATCGATCAATACTAACCGGTATCTTTAGTTGATATCGATCGATACTAACCAGTGTCCTTTCGATGTTTTGGGACAGCGAAAGGACAAGAAGCTTCATGTTATCTACTATGCTAGCAGGACTCTGGATGACGCACAGTGAAAGTACGCCACAACCGAAAGGAACTTCTTGCCATAGTGTTTTCTTTTGAGAAGTTCGGGTCTTATCTCGTGGGGTCTAAGGTCATAGTGCACATGGATCACGCGGCTCTGAGGTATCTACTCACCAAGAAGGATGCTAAACCTCGACTCTTGCGTTGGATCCTTTTGATACAAGAATTTGACCTTGGAATCAAGGACAAGAAGGGGATCAAAAATAGCGTTGCAGACAACCTATCGAGATTGCGTGTGGATTAAAAAATCCCTTTAGACGATCGCCATCCTGAGGAGAACGTTTACGCAATTAGCATCGGGAGCAGTGACCACTATACACCCCCACGCCACACCAAGCTCCCTGAAATGCCTTGGTTCGGTGAGATAGCAAATTACTTGGCCGCGGAAAAGGAACCAGTTGGCTTTGCGGGAAACAAGAAAAAGAAGTTTTTGAGGAACATTCGACGGTATTTTTGGGACGAGCCATACCTCTACAAGCAATGCTCGGATGGCGCCTTTCAAAAATACGTTTCAGAGGAGGAGATTCCTGGTATCCTATTCCACTGTCACGGCTCGAGCTATGCGGGACATGATAAGATCAAATGTAATACCCTAAAGTACTAACAGCTTTGTCAATTGTAATACTTAGGGGTCGAATCCACAGAGACTCAAGAATCACAAAATAGATTTTAAGGGTTAAATTAAGCTAAGTGATCAATGTAATTGAAAGCAATAACATAGATTAAACTTGTTGTAAATACGATGGAGGAAAGATAGGTTCATGGTATTTCTCAGGAAATTAATGAATGTAGACAAACTAACTAGTCAGGGTTCAGGTTATGCACGGTTCTTGAACTCAAATCACTAAGCTATAATTAACCAATTATCGTTGTGATATATCATAGTTTTTACCCGTTTTAAGCCATGATATAAGTCCTTTTTATAGAGTCTTTTAGAGTCTTTTTAGGTTTTAGGTACGTTTGGAGCATTATTGGAGATATTGAAGCATTTTGGAGCTTTTTGGAGCCAAGCAGAGATCCTGTAGCTGAGACACCGATTTGATGCATGAGTATCGATCGATACACTTATGGTATCGATGGACACCCGTCGAAGAAACAGAAGGATCGCGACTTTTATGAAGATTTTGAGAAACTGCAAATTGCCCCAGAAGACTTTATTATTTACAAGAAGCCCCAGAACGTGACTTAGGTTATTTATTAGTATTTTCAGCCATTTTTGTGGGCTATGCTTTATTTTACTTTGGTTTGGTGAGAGAGCTTTTGGAGGGAGACAAGTCTGAAACTCTGTTCGTCCGAGAGAAGATTTCGAACCCTTGTTTTACTCTCTTCTTTATTATTTATTCAAGGATTTATTCTGTCATGTTTATTGTTTCAATCTCCATATCTGAGTAGATCTCATGTTAGGTTTAGGGTTCTCACAAGGAATTTTCTTTGAATGCTAGGTTGATTTGTTGATTAGGGTTCATAATCTGAATTAGTTCTTCACCTTAGGTTGTTCTCAAAGCTAATTCTAGATTGATCACCTGGAACTTAGATCTTAGGTTAATCAGTTAGGCATGAGAGTGCAATTGAGAAACCTGATAGAACTTAGAGTGAGCAAAATAACTATTCGCAAAGAGATTTGGTTTAGTTGTTTTGTGAACAAATCAAACTTGAACTAAAAGCTGGTTTAGACTTTAGGATTCGCAAAGTTATTTGGAATTCTAGGATTTAGACTTAGATAATTCTCGCAACGAGAGTTGGTTAATTATACTTTAGTGATTTTTGTTCAAGAACCGTGCGTAACCTGAACCCTGATTTGTTAGTTTGTCTGCATTCATTGATTTTCTGAGAAATATCCTGAACCTATCTTTCTCCCAATCGAATCACAACTTGTTTAATTTACGTATTTGCTTTCAATTCCATTGATCATTTAGCTTAATTTTCATCTATACAATCTATTGTGTGATTTCTTGAGTCTCTGTGGATTCAACCTCTAAGTATTACAATCGACAAAGCTTTAGTACTTTTAGAGTATTAATTTGAGCTTATCAAATTTAGGGCCGTTGCCGGGGATCGAACCCGGGTCACCCGCGTGACAGGCGGGAATTCTTACCACTATACTTCGCCATTAGATTTTAGTTTGAGAATTTCGACTAAGTTCGACCAGTATCGATCGACACCATAGTGGTATCGGTCGATACATGTCGTGAATTTTTGTGTTACTTAGGTTCTTGACTTTTGTGTTTCAGGTGCATGCCTATTCGTGAAACCAGATGGAACAAGAACACTCCGCTAGTTAGTCTGTCAAACAATCAGCTAGCACTTTTGGAACGCGCAAACAGAAAAGCAAAGAAGCCAGCAGAGATGAACAACAATCCAGTGGTTTTGGTTCAAGATGGAGATGGTGCTTACAGAGACCAAGAGGGTCAATTGTGTAATGCAAGAGGGCAACAATTGGATGGAGAGAGGAACATCATTCCACCTCTTGCTGTTGTCGAAGAGATTGTCGCAGGGAATGTTGTGATTAATCGTGGTAGGACAATTGGTGAGTACAACAGGCCTGATCAGTTATATGCCAATCGTTCTGCGATTCGCCCTCCTACTTTTCAGAGAAACAACTTTGAGCTGAAGCCTGCTTACTACACTCTTGTAGGTCAGCACCGTTTTCATGGTCTTTCCAATGAACACCCCATGGATCACATTGAGAGGTTTGAAGATTTGGTTAGAAGCATCAAATGCGATGGATTATCCTATGATTACCTCTTCTGTAAGCTCTTCCCATATTCTCTTAGTGGGGATGCAGCTTATTAGCTGAATCAGTTGCCAGCTGGATCACTGACTACTTGGGAAGAGACTAAGAATGCATTCCTGAACAATTTTTATGATGATGCACGATCCGAGGAGCTCAGGAAAAGGTTTTTCTGTTTTCTCAGGGACCGACTTAGGCATTTAAGTTGCTTGGCTCATATTCAGATCATGTCAGAGGGATTGTCCACATCATGGGTTCACCAATGTTCAGTTGCTGGGTCTTTTCTTTAGAGGGATTGATTGGAGGTATCAGATGGCTTTGGATGCTGCGAGCAATGGAAATTTCAACACCAGGTATCCTGAGGACGCTTATGTGCTGATCGAGAACTTGGCATCTAGCAATAGTACCAAGAATGCAGACATGGAGTGCAAGAAGCTAGCTGGTGGCATGGAAGGTTTGCAGATTGCCGAGGTTCAAGCCAAGTTAGATTCTATGCACAATCTGTTGATGGGCAAGATGATGAAGGCTGTTCACTTTGCAGATGATGTTGAGGTATTAAGTGAAGATGAAGTGGAAGATGTTAACTGCATTGGTGGATATGGTTTTCAAGGTCAGAGTAATCAAGACCAAAATAACAACAGAAACTTCAACATCAATGCTCAGCAAGGAGGATCGAATCAGTTTGTCCAGAAACCATTCCAGAGCAGTGGATATACCAGGAACTATAGGAGTTCATCTTATCAACCTATACCTGCTAAGACCCCAGATAGCAAGATTGAGTCTGTGTTTGAACAGCTTGTTCAAGGACAGCAGAAGCTAACTGTGGATTTCAATGGAAAGATGGATGCCATGTACAATGTTCTAAGTGGAAAGATCGAAGCTCTTAACATTCATCAGAAGAAACTGGAAACTCAGGTTGCTCAGACTTCAGAGGCTGTGAAAAGGCAAGAAGGTTTTCTTCCAGGGAAAGGAGAGAACCCAAGGGCACACATCAATGCCATCACCCTGAGGAATGGAAAATAGGTCAATCCAAGAGTGAAAACTGGCCAAACTGCAAGAAATCTTTTCGATCTTGGCGATGAGGATTCTGAAATCGCCCCAGTATCGATCGACACTAGCCAGCATTGATCGTTCCGGTCAAGATACTTTCACGGGACAAATCAAAGCCCCGTGTATCGATCGATACCACTCCTGTATCGATCGACACTACTCCTGTAGTCGAATCAACACCTAAGGTTATGTAGGAAGTACCTGATGTAGTTACAGAGAGAGTTTACACACCGAGGATACCTTATCCTAGAGCTATTGGGAAGACTAAGAAGGAGGTAGAAGATTCTAGATGCAAGGCAATTATGGATAAGTTGATTGTTGAACTTCCTTTTATCGATGCTATCAAGACTTCTCCAGCTTTCAGGAGATATGTTAAGAGGATGGTATCAAGCAATGTGAACCTTGAGGATGGTGTTCTGATGATCTGTCACGAGTGCAGCGCAATCTTGACAAACAGGATCCCAAAGAAGCTACCAGATCCAGGGAGTTTTGTGTTGGATTGTGCAATCTTCACAGAACGGTTCGAACGTTCTCTTTACGACCTTGGTTCAAGTGTGAATCTCATGCCATACTCGGTTGCTAAAAGGATGGGGATGACAGACTTCACAGCCACAAGGATCTCCCTGATACTTGTTGATCGCTCATTTCGACTTCCAGAGGGATTACTTGAAGACGTCCTAATGAAGATTGGGAATTGTTTAATCCCAACTGATTTCATTGTCCTGGAGTATGATGCAGAACCCAGAGATCCTCTTATCATGAGAAGGCCATTCCTAGCAACCGTTGGTGCTTGGATTGATTGCAGGGATGGGAAGATCGCTCTTAACATCGGTGATTTGGTCATGACTTTTAACATGGAGAAGATGTTGAAGAGACCAACCATCGATGGGCAGACTTTCTTTGTTGATACCTTCAATGACATAGCGGAAGAGTACTTCTTGGAAAGGTATCATGAGGATCTACTAGAGAGAGCATTGGTCTGTTCAGCTGAGTCAGAAGTTCACTTGGATGATGTTGCGGCTGGATACTCGAAGATGCTCGATATAGCACCACCAGTATCGATCGATACCCCCCTTGTATCGATCGATACCCTGCGACCATAAAGGGAGTTAGGCAAAAGTTCTAAGCAAGCTGTTGGGCTTGGAGATTGGAATGAAGAGAAAGCTCCTAAGGTGGAACTTAAGCCACTTCAAGCGAATCGGAGGTATGGTATGGTTTTCTTGGTCCTAATTCCACAGACCCAGTAATTTTTCCAATCCATGTGGCTCATTTGTTTTCTTTCACCAACTTTAGGCTAGAAAACACAGGGGACAGTGTTGTTCAAGTCTGGGGGAGGTAGTCGCTGACTTTATTTTTGTTTTTCTTAGAGTCAGTCGTTTTTGAGTCATTCGTTGTTTTATTGAGTCAAAACTTTGTTGGAGACTGTGATATTTTTCTTGAATATATTGATCTGACCTTGCTTCTAAGTGACCATTGTTACAGAATCAGTTCTAGATCGACTAATAAAAAATTCAAAGGCTGACCAGTTAACTAGAAGACACTCAGATTTCTAGCAAAGTTCTTTCAAGCCTGAACCAAATTGCTGCACTTCATTGATATGGTTAGTATACATAGAGCTTGATTCCTCATTCGTATCTGACAAAGGAACCCATGTGTTTGAAGTAATGATATTTTTCTCCCTGTTATAAGTTAATAAATAAGATGCATTAAAAGATGAAATGATTTCCTTCTGAGTAGAGGGTTAGGAAAATTTCCAGCGATCCCATTATTCTACTTCAGAGGAAATGATCACACAAAGGTGGAAGCGAGGTTAGAAAAATTTCCTGTGATACCATTATTCGCCTACACCTTTGATTACTTTTGAGGGAAGAACCGGGGATTCGGTGGCAAACACCATCAATACTCGCGTCTCGAACCTTAATTTGTATATGCAAGGAATATGATAAGAAATAAGTCTGGGAGAGATAAATAATGCCAGAAAGTGTGAAATATGGTGGTTCCTTGGAGCATTATTGGAGATATTGGAGCTTTATGGAGCATTTTGGAGCAAAGCAGACGTTCGTGTAGCTGAGTACCCGATTTGAAGCCTCGGTATCGATCGACACTGCCTAGTATCGGTAGATACCGACTGCAGCAGACACGAGTCGCGACTTAAATGAAGAATTGAGGAATTGCAATTTGGTCCAGAACGTGTTTTAGCATTATAATTAGGTTTTTCAGCCACTTCCATGGAGATTATTCATTATTCTTGATTCTACTTTGGTTTTTGGAGAGACAACTCTGAACTCCTGTGTTTTATTGATTTCTTTGATGATCTATTCAATCATGTTGTTTTCATTTTCCATGTCTGAGTAGATCCACTTTAGGTTCAGGGTTCTTATAAGGGCTTTCTTTGAATGCTATGCTGATTAGTTAATTAGGATTCACTATCTGATTAGTTCTTTGCTTTAGGTTTTGTTCAAAGCTTGTTCTAGATTAGCTACATAGAATTTAGATCTTAGGATAATTGATTAGGCGCGAAAGTGCGATTAATTTTCTGATAGAACCTAAGTTGGGAAAAATAACTATTCGCAAAGAGATTTGGTTTAGTTGTTTTGTGAACAAATCAAACATGATCTAAAAGCTGATTTAGACTTTAGGATTCGCAAAGAGATTTGGAATTCCTAGGATTTAGATTTAGATAGTTTTTGCAACAAGAGTTGGTTAGCTATACTTAAGTGATTTGAGTTCAAAAACCGCGCTAAATCTAAATCCTGTTAGTTAGTTTACTTGCATTCATTGATTTCCTGAACCTATCTTTCTCCAACTGAATTACAACTTGTTTAATTTACGCACTGCTTTCAATTACATCTTTTGGTTTAGCTTAATTCGAATATATTTAATATATTCTGTGATTTCTGGAGTCCTTGTGTTCGACCCCTACATATACTACAACAACTGCTTTAGTACTTTTTAGGGTATTAATTTGAGCATATCAAATTTGGCGCTATTGCCGGGGACTCAATTTCGCCATTAGATTTTAGCTTAGAATTTCGTCTAAATCATGGAGTATCGATCGACACTCTAGTGGTATCGGTCGATACCCGTCGTGAATTTCAGTTACTTACGTTCTTGACTTTTGTGTTTCAGGTGCAAGTCTCTTCGTGAAACCAGAAGGAACAAGAACACTCCGCTAGTTGATCTATCAAACGAGCAGCTATAAAATTTGGAACGTGCAAATAGGAAAGCAAAGAAGCCAGCAGAAATGAACAATCCAGTCATATTGATTCGTGATGATGTTGGAACTTTGAGAGACCAAGAGGGTCAATTGTGCAACGAGAGAGGGCAGCGACTTGATGAAGCTGGAAATATCATTGTTCCTGCAATTGCTGTGAATGTAGGGAACGCTATGATTAATCTCGGTAGGACGATTGGTGAGTACAACAGGCCTGATCAGTTCTATGCCAATCGATCAGCGATTCGCCCTCCACCATTTCTGAGGAATGACTTTGAGCTGAAACCTTCATACTACACTCTTGTGGGTCAACATCTTTTTCATGGTCTTTCTCATGAACACCCTATGGATCACATTGAGAGGTTTGAGGATTTGGTTACAAGCATCAAGTGCCATGGAGTATCCTATGATTACCTTTTCTGCAAGCTTTTCCCATACTCTCTTGGTGGAGAAGCGACTTACTGGCTGAAGCAGTTACCTCCTGGATCATTGACCACTTGGGAAGAGACGAAGAAAGCCTTCCTAAACAACTTTTTCGATGATGCGAGATCCGAGGAGCTCAGGAACAAGATCTCTCTGTTTTCTCAAGGACCAACAGAAGCACTCAAAGCTGCTTGGATTCGTTTCAAGTCATATCAGAGAGATTGTCCGCACCATGGGTTCACTCAGGTTCAGTTGCTGGGTACTTTCTTCGGAGGGATTGATTGGAGGTATCAGATGGCTCTAGATGCTGCGAGTAATGGGAATTTCAACACCAGGTATCCCGACGATGCCTATGTGCTTATTGAGAACTTGGTTTATAGCAATAGTACCAAGAATGCGGACATGGAGCGCAAGAAGCAAGCTGGTAACTTGGATAACAATCTAATGGCAGAGGTGAATGCTAAGTTGGATTCAATGCACGATCTGTTGATGGGAAAGACCCAAAAGGCGGTCCACTTTGCTGCTGAAGATGAAGTGGAGTTTGTTAACTATATTGGTGGGGCTTGTTTTGGGTCGAATCATTTTGGGTAGAAACCATTCCAGAGCAGTGACTACACGAGGAACTATGAGAATTCATCTTATCAACCTATACCTGCTAAGACTCATGAGGGTAAGATTGAGGCTATGTTTGAACGGCTGGTTCAAGGGCAGGAGAAGATGACAGTGAACTTCAATGGTAAGATAGATGCTATGTCCAAAGATCTGAGTGGAAGGATCGAAGCTCTCGATATTCATCTGAAGATGCTGGAAACTAAAGTAGCTCAAACTGCAGCAGCTGGCAAGGGAAAGATGGTTCATTCACACAATGAACACGTCAATGCAATCACTGTAAGAGGTGCTGAAGAGATCACAGCGGTGGTAGAGAAGGGTTTGAATGCAGGAAATTTTGACGATCCTGTAGAAGATGACGACGAGGATTCAACAAATCCCAGGGTGTCGACCGACACCAGCGAGAATCGATCGATACCCATCCAAATCCTTTCTCGACACGAGTCAGAACCACGAGTGTCAATCGATATCCTAACTGGTATCGATCGACACCAATCGCAGACCGAGCCAGAGATTCTGAAGAAACCGGAAGTGATTGGGGAACGTGTTTACAAACCTAAGGTGCCATATCCTAGACCACCTAGACACCTCAGAGACCCTATTTCTCCAAAGCAGCAGCGTGGCTTTGAGAAGATGGTACGAAGGATTCCCCTCACTCTAACTTTTGAAGAAGCTCTAGAGTACCGCCCCCTGCTAAGTCACTTCCGAGATTGTAGAGAAACTGAGGAAGAGATTAAGGCATTTTTGCCAAGGTCAGAAGTACATCACTACCGCTGAGGCAGTTGACCAAGAGGGAAGACCCAGGAACATTCTCCATTCCATGTTTTATCTCTGGCGTTGAATTCAAAGAGTCTCTCGTTGACTCAGGGACTAGCGTCAATGTCGTGTCAAGGGCAATTGCAGAAAGATTGGGAGCTGATATTCGACCGCCCAAGTCATTTATCACATTCGCGAACAGTTCCACCTCACTTCCATATGGTACAATCCCTGATTTGACGGTTAAAGTAGGGGATTGCCTGGTTCCTACTGATTTTCAGGTTGTGGAGATGAGTGCACAATCCCATACGCAGTTGATTCATGGAAGACTGTTTATGGCTACGGTTGGTGCCATTATGGACACACCCAGCAAGAAAATCTCATTCTCATACATTGACAAGGAGGTGTACTACAAAGCCATCCCTAGAGGAACTCCCACACACATCTCTTGCATCACCATTGTTACAGGAGAGACGTTGGTAGTTGATCTTTTGGAAGAGCCTCCTGACGATCCAACTGTCATAGACCTTCTAGATAGTCCTTCTGTCATCACCAAGAAAGACGTCAAAACAGCCAAGGAAAAGAAGAAGGTGAAGAGCAAAGGAGTAAAAAGTTTTCCCCATGTGACTTTAACCCCTCAGAAGTGCGATGGAAATTCAATATAATATAAGGTGAAATACATGGGAACTTCGAAACCATTCTCTAAGGCTAGATTTATTCTCACTTCGGAGCTGGAAGAGAAAGGACAGAAGTTTGTGGAGAGCATGATGAGCAGAACTCTGAAAGTGGCAATGTTAAATTGTGGAGCTTGTTTCGGCGCAAGTTCTCATTTTTCCCCTGCCTGATCGGCGGTAAAGTCAAGTTCGTGACGTTAAACAAGCGCTGAGTGGGAGGCAACCCACTGGTAAGTCCGTACATAAGTCTTTTATTTTTAGTTTTGTGTCTTGTCTTAACGTGAAGCAGATTAAGCGAGGAGTATCGATCGACACCAGTCCGTATCGATCGATACCACGCGGAGGAAAAAAAAAAGCAGGAATTGGCCAATGGGTGTCGACCGATACCATGTGGTATCGATCGACACCGTGCGGGCAGGTAAGTTTTCTTTTAAACCCTCGGGTTCTCCTTTCTCTTCTTTCCTCTCCATCGATCGATACCGTCTCTCTTTTCCTCTCAAATCGCATCTCTCTCATTTCTTCACCGATTATGGTGATTCAAGTGCCTAGATTCATTGGATTTTCATCCTCTATCTCTTTCTAGCATTTGTTTCTTCAATCAGCAAAGGTATGTCTTTGAAATTCCACTTTTCAGTCTAAATTTTAGGTTTGTGGTTTGTGAGATTTTACTCTTTAGCAGTTGTTTTTCTTGACAATGGTCATTTACTGAGATGCTCTAGTGTGGTTTCGAACCTTGCCTTACATTCAATTGCCTTTAATTTGGACTCTTGGATAATTTGGAATTTGGGAATTTGATGAACTGGAAATTGGCTAAGGTGTCGATCGATACCCTCCAATATCGATCGACACCACTCGTTTCTGCTGATAAAAATTTGCTGTGAATGCTGAGAAGTGTTGGATTTATGATATTTCTTTCTGTCTTATTTGCAGATGACATATAGGTCAAAGAGGGCACGCACTACAGACGCATCGAGCTCTAATCCATATGCTCCTAATGTTCTTGTAGCACCACGCATAGGTCCTTGGCCTAAGATAAACGAGAAGGCCAGGATCCCTTGTCATCGAGATTGGAACAGGACGGAGAGAGCGGTCGCGCTGAGTGACGATTGCATTTACAGACCCATCTTGGAGGAGTGGGATGATTATGACACGCTGCACTATAACGCGTGGTTGAGAGTGGTTATCGAACCTACTCGGTTTGTTGACGGAGTCTCCATGCGTTGTTTTTGCCTTGACACAGAGCTGGCCTAGTTGCTTGCGAAGATTGGCCTTGGGCGGATGGCCACTCAGCAGCATGATCTTTACCCGGACTTGGTTCGTCAGTTCATGGCGACAGTTCGCGTTTACTATCAGGACGAGGTTCTCCTGGATGCACAGGAGGGCACCTTGACTTTCATGGCTTGTGGAGTGAGGTACAGGTTACCACTCCCTGATCTCTATGACATCTACGGTTTTCCGCGGGATTGCAGGAGAGTTGCTCTTCTCGCGCAGCATCCCGACATGCAGACATATTGGGAGCATTTCGGGAATGGTGCCTATTACTCTAAGGAGTCCACTCAGATGGATATACGACACCCGGTCCTGCGCTATTTGGTTTGAATTTTGAGCACCACTCTCCTGTGCAAGATGGAACAGAACAAGATTAGGGTGACCGAGCTTCTACTTCTGTGTCTGGCTGTCAGAGACATTCTTCCTGAGGAGGATTTCGTATGGCCTGAGCTTACAGAGGTCAACCTTGGCGCTGTATTTGCGCATCATTTGGTCTCCTTGAAGACCAAACCATTCACAGGCATGAGCACGAGGACAGAGACAGTTGGTAGTCTCCTCACTCCTATATTCCAGCACCTCGGGATCAGTACTACGAGCTGCTCGATAGTCACTGCGTGTCGGTTTATGGATGAGAGCCATCTGAAGAACCTTAAGTGGTTGAAGCCCGAGAGGCGTTGGTTCTTCGCTACATCTGCTGGGGATTTTCTGGTGTCGCTCCCTAACGACGAGCTGACAGACATTCTCGAGGATCCTTCTCAGCTTCGTTTCGAGCCTCCACCACACCTGCTGATTCGAGCACCAGCGACTAGACGACGAACTCCTGCGCCCTCACCTGCTGCTGCTGACATTCCATCTACTTCACGCCAGGGAGGACGAGCCCAGCGATCGCATGCAGCGACTTCTTCTATCCCTGCACCATCATTTCCTTCTGATTCGGAACTTCTGATGGAGCCAGCCGCCTTTTAGAAGGTGATGATAGAGAGTATGCGGAGCATCTGGACTGCTATTTCTCGCTGCCGCTGCATGACTGACACGGACGCATCTCCTCCATCTTAGTCTGGGACCTCGCAGACTCCGGTTGATCCTGATGCTGATGGCGATTCCGAGGCGATAGAGGATTAGTCTTCTTCTGTTTTCACGTTTGTTTTTCTTTTCTTTTTCTTTTCTTCTTTTTTTATTTTTCGTTTGTGTTAAACTTATGTCAGTTTTATTTTTGCATTTGAACTCATGGATTTATGCTTGATTATCTCGTTGCTATTAACCTGTTTTTGAGTGTTCCAAACAGTGCTAACTTCTAACACTTTGGATCAATTTCCCTGGGTTAAGCAATTTGATCCCATTGATCTGAAATCATTGTGTCGACATACGACAGGTATCGATCGATACTAGTCTGTATCGATCGATACTCATCACCTTCACAGGTAAGATTTTCGATTTTCCAATCCATGTGGCTCATTTGTTTTCTTTCACCAACTTTAGGCTAGATAACACTGGGGACAATGTTGTTCAAGTTTGGGGGAGGTAGTCGCTGACTTTGTTTTTGTTTTTCTTAGAGTCAGTCATTTTTGAGTCATTCTTTGTTTTATTGAGTCAAAACTTTGTTGGAGACTGTGATCTTTTTCTTGAATCTATTGATCTGACCTTGCTTCTAAGTAACCATTGTTACAGAATCAGTTCTAGATCGACTAATAAAAAAAATCCAAAGGCTGACCAGTTAACTAGAAGACACTCATGTTTCTAGCAAAGTTCTTTCAAGCCTGAGCCAAATTGATGCACTTCATTGATGTGGTTAGTATCCATAGAGCTTGATTCCTCATTCGTATCTGACAAAGGAACCCATGTGTTTGAAATAATGATATTTCTCTCCCTGTTATAAGTTAATAAATAAGATGCATTAAAAGATGAAATTATTTTCTTCTGAGTAGAGGGTTAGGAAAATTTCCTGCGATCCCATTATTCTATTTCAGAGGAAATGATCACACAAAGGTGGAAACGAGGTTAGGAAAATTTCATGTGATGCCATTATTCGCCTACACCTTTGATTACTTTTGAGGGAAGAACCGGGGATTCGGTGGCAAACACCATCAATACTCGCGTCTCGAACCTTAATTTGTATATGCAAGGAATATGATAAGAAATATGTCTGGGGAGAGAAATAATGCCAGAAAGTGTGAAATAGGGTGGTTCCTTGTCACGATATTGTATGGGAAAGAATCTAGAAGGTTCTTAATATTAATTCACAGTGATGAAACTGGCGAGGATGGCTTGATTGAACAATGCTGTGAAATAATGTGTGTAGTCTGGGAAGCTGCGAATGTCTACGGAGATGTACATGGTGGTTAGATCAAAAGCTGGTTAGGTAATATGTGGAACACTAAGGAATAAAGTCATTGCAATGTTTCAAGAACAGGTGAGTCTCTACGTTTTCAAACCTCTTTCTCTGGTTTAGTTTTCTGTTTTGCTTGAGGGCAAGCAAAGGCTAAGTCTGGGGGAGTTGATATATCATAGCCATGATATAAGTCCATTTTATAGTCTTTCTACTATTTTGTAGTGTTTTAGAGTCTTTTACAGGTTTTAGCACGTTTGGAACATTATTAGAGATATTGGAGCTTTCTAGAGCATTTTGGAGCAGAGCAGACGTTCGTGTAGCTGAGTACCCGATTTGAAGCCTCGGTATCGATCGACACTGCCTAGTATCGGTCGATACCCACTGCAGCAGACACGAGTCCCGACTTAAATGAAGAATTGAGGAATTGCAATTTAGTTCAGAAGTCTTTAATTATTACAATAAGCCCCATAACGTGTTTTAGCATTATAATTAGGTTTTTCTGCCACTTTCATGGAGATTATTCATTATTCTTGATTCTACTTTGGTTTTTGGAGAGACTACTCTGAACTCCTGTGTTTTATTGATTTCTTTGATGATCTATTCAATCATGTTTCTTTCATTCTCCAGGTTCAGGGTTCTCATAAGGGTTTTCTCTGAATTCTAGGTTGATTAGTTAATTAGGATTCACTATCTGAATTAGTTCTTCGCTTTAGGTTGTGTTCAAAGCTTGTTCTAGATTAGCTACCTAGAATTTAGATCTTAGGATAATTTATTAGGCATGAGAGTGCGATTAATTTCCTAATAGAACCTAAGGTGAGCAAAATAACTATTCTCAAAGAGATTTGGTTTAGTTGTTTTGTGAACAAATCAAACCTGATCTAAAAGCTGATTTAGACTTTAGGATTCGCAAAGAGATTTGGAATTCCTAGGATTTAGATTTAGATATTTTTCGCAACGAGAGTTGGTTAGCTATACTTTAGGGATTTGAGTTCAAGAACCGCGCTAAATCTGAATAATGTTAGTTAGTTTACTTGCATTCATTGATTTTCTGAGAAAAACCATAAACCTATCTTTCTCCAACTGAATTACAACTTTTTTAATTTACGCATTGCTTTCAATTACATCTTTTGGTTTAGCTTAATTTGAATCTATTTAATCTATTGTGTGATTTCTGGAGTCCTTGTGTTCGACCCCTACATATACTACAGCAACTGCTTTAGTACTTTTTAGGGTATTAATTTGAGCATATCAATCGTGTAGCTACTCCTTATCATCCTCAGACTAGTGGGCAAGTTGAGGTTTCCAACACACAGATCAAGGAGATTCTGGAAAAGACTGTGGGTACTACTAGGAAAGATTGGTCTGCAAGGCTGGATGATGCACTGTGGGCTTACATGACCGCTTTCAAGACACCACTTGGGACTACACCGTTTCACTTGCTATATGGGAAAGTGTGTAACCTTCCGGTGGAAATCAAGCATAAGGCAGCCTGGGCTACAAAGATAATAAATTTTGACATCAAGTCTGCTACTGAGAAGCTATTGATTCAGCTGAATGAGCTGGATGAGATTAGGCACAATGCCTATGAAAACTCAAAACTGTACAAGGAGAGGACCAAAGAGTATCACGACAAAAAGATCCTCTCCAGACACTTTGAACCCAATTACCAGGTACTTCTGTATAACTCTCATTTGCATTTGTTTCTTGGTAAATTACGTTTTCGTTGGCCAGGTCCTTTCACAGTCAAGGAAGTTAGACCACATGGTGCAATTGTCCTGACGAATCCTTCAGGCGAAGAGTTCACTGTCAATGGACAAAGGGTGAAACACTATTTCAGGAGCACCGAGATTCCAGAAGGACACATAATGCCTCTGGATGATGCACCCACTGCCTGAACGGCGGTACAGTCAAGCTAATGACGTTAAACGAGCGTTGTGTGGGAGGCAACCCACTAGTAAGTCTGTACATATGAGTCTTTTAGTTTTTCAGTTTTTGTTTTGTGTTTTGCTGTGTCACGTGGTATTGGTCGATACCGGTTTTAAACGCAAATATCTTGGACCGACTCCCGTGTATCGATCACTACAAGAAAACACTGTTTTAGCATCGATTTTTTGCGACGATTTAATTTCGTCGCAAATTGAAATCGTTTTTACGACGATTTTACGAGGATTTTTGAGGTCGTCGTAAAATCGTCGCAATATTGGGACGAAACTTTTCGTTGTAAAATCGTCGCCAATTGGCGACGATTACCGACGAAGTTACGACGATTATCAAAATTGTCGTAAAATCGTTGTAACTTAGCGACGCTTTACCGAGGTTTATATAAAACGTTATTGCGACGATTTTACTTGCACAGCCGGGCCGTCATAGGCTTAAGAGATTAGATCCAGATCATACTGACGGGTCGGAATGGTAATATATATATATATATATATATATTTTTTACATTTATTATTACATATTTATATTTATTTCTAACAATTTATAATTTTACAATTTTTTGTTTCAGGTTTGGAGTTGAATCCAAAGTTGGACGCACCATTTCTGAAATCATCAAGTCATATTTTATCGAGCCACATACCAATTTTACCCAGCTCCCGCCACACGTCACGGAGACATGGTTCAATATGTTTGCGGTACGTATGAAAAAAAATAATTTTTTTTTCCCATAATTATTTTAATTATATTTAAATATATATTTAATTTAATTTTATAAAATATGTAATTATTTTTGTTTCTCATGCAGTAAAAATATGACTGGGATCTTTCGATTGATGGCAAGGTTGAAGTTTTGTTTCTCGAGAGGGTGAAGTTTCGAATCCAAGGGGTGGTTGGTGAATGGAAGAAAGCATGGAAGAAGTCTGGCGATTTTGCAAAGCCCCTGCACATGGGTAAAGTCGTATGGGACGGCTTGGTGCGGTATTGGCTGGATCTGAAGTCCATCATAACTTCGGAGAAGTGTTCGGCTTCCCGTAACAATGTTGGTTCTGACGGGAAACTCAAGGCTTTGCCTCATACAGCCGGGCAAACAACTTTTGCGGGTGTTCGTCAACAGATGGTAATTAAATTTATTTAAATTAATTTATTTATGTAATTTACTTCGTCAATAACATAGTTTTTTTCCTTAGGCTGCCGAAGACGGAGGTGTACTCCCTCCGATGACCAAGGTTTTTGAGCGGACGCACCGAAAGAAGGATGGTTCCTTTGTTTCAAAGACGGCCGAGCAGCTCTTCAATGAGGTGACTTCCAAGGTCACCGAACGAGAGCCACAGCTCTCTCAACAGCTATCTCCAGGTGGTTCGTCGGTCATGTCTGGAGGGTTGACCACACCCGATATTGACCAGATCTTCGAGCAGGTACATAGAATAGTTAGTACTTATTAATTTTTAGTTTTTAATTTTTTAAAAATTTCTAATTGTAAATTTAAATATAGGTTGTCCCTAAGAGAAAGGGGAAGGTTGTCGGGATGGGATCTATTCGAGATGTCTCGGCCGCCTCTTCATATCCTCCGCGACGACGATCTCCAGAAGATGATCCAATCGTCTTACGTGCCACGATTACGAGTCTTCAGGAGCGGGTTGAGACCGAGGCTACTCGGTATATGGCTTATCAGGCGAAGATTGCGAGTCTTCAGCGGCGGGTTGAAATTGATGCTACGCAGAATGACTCACTCTTCGACATTTTGGCATAAGGGAACCCGATAATGTAGGCCATGTTGCGGGAAAAGCGAAGAAGCCGAGAAGAGGCAGAGGCAGCGGAAGCGGCAGCGGAAGCGGCAGCGGCAGCGACAGCGGCAGCGGCACAAGCAGCAGGCACATCCGGTTCGTCGAGACGTCCAGAAGACGATTTGGATCTCGCCTATTAAGATATAGTTATTTAGATTTAGGATTTCGAATTCTAATTTTTTTTTGTAAGAAAATATTATTTTTTTTTCTAATAAAATATTATTATATATTATTTTTTAAATTTTCATTTTATAATTTCGAAATTAATAAAATTTCAAAAATAATAATAAAAATCATATATATATGAATCGTCGTTCATTCGATGGTAAACAAAAGTCCTCGTTAATTCGTTGCTAATTTAATCGTCAAAAAATCGTGGCTAATTTACAACGATTGTACGACGATTTATTAGCGACGATGTTACGACGATTAATTAGCAACGATTTTATGACGATTAATTAGCAACGAATTAACGACGACAACTGTTTGCCATCGAATTAACAATGAAAAATTTACCTTCGAATTTCTATTGTTTTTACGACGTATTTATATTCGTCGTAATTTCAATGTAAAATTTACGACGAACTACGAAAATTTACCGACGAATATTTGTCCCTCGTACTTTCCCGATGATTTTACGACGATTTGTGGTTTGCGACGATCAGTTAACGACGATCTTTGTTTCGTCGCAAATTCGATGGAAACCCTCTTTTGCAACGATTTTACGACGATATCGTTCGTTGCAAAAAGGGTGTTTTCTTGTAGTGGATCGATACCACTTATGGGCATCGATCGATACTACCACCCAGGTATATTTTCTTTAAAAACCCTCGGGATTTCTCCTTCTTCCTCATTAGCTTCCATCGACCGATACTTCCCACAAAACACAAAATCTTTGTTTTTTCACGAAATTGAGTGATTCAAGGGCCTATCCATGTTGGATTTTCGTGCTCATTCTCATTATATCTCCCTTTCACTCGATCTACAAGGTATGAAACACGAATCTCCTCTTTTTCAATTTGTGACCAACGGTTGGGTTTTCGATTTTTTGCTCTTAGAACTCGTTGTATTGGACGAATACCACTTGATTGCGTTGTTCTAGGACTAGTCGGAATCCGCCTCACGCTTAGTTGCCGTTAGTTTCGACTTTTGAAATTTTTGGATTTTGGATCTATGTGCGGTTCGACAATCTGTTGAGTATCGATCGATACTCAGTATATTCCTTGACCGTTTTTGCTGTGAGAGATTATAGATTTATGATGTTTCTCTTTTGTTGTTGATGCAGATGTCTACTCGAAAGAGAACACGAACAGAGGCCACAAGCTCGAATCCACCTGAGGATCCTCCGCATGAGTTCCATTTACTCGAAACCGTTAAGATCTTCGACGGTCTCACTTGGCGCAGAGGGATGGTGAAAGCCTGCTTAGCGGGTAACCGATACAGGGTGCGCTATGATGGTTCAGACGAGGATATAGATCTTCCACACGCGTGTCTACGCGCAATACCTGAGACTCCTGCTGCTTCACCATCGCCGCCTCAAACTGAGGAGCTGGTGCCCTGCGGTAGCTTCCACCAGCTGGTCGATGTGAGGTAGTGGAAAGGTATCCTTATGACACGCTTTATTTAGATCTGTAAAATCCACGCATACTTGCCTGGTGCCATTTTTCTTCTTTACTACGACCTGATTTGCTAGCCAGTCAGGATATTTTACCTCCTTGATGAATCTGACGTTTAGCAGCCTGGTGACCTCGCTGTTAACCGCCTCGGTCTTGTCAGGTCTAAATTTCCGACCCTTCTGACGTACTGGTTTGTGATTTGGATCCACATTGAGCTCATGTGAAATGATGTTTAGATCAATTCCGGACATATCGGTTGTTTTCCATGCGAATGAGCCGGAATTTTCTTTGAGGAATGTTATTAATTGGTCCTTTTGAGCCTTGGAGAGTTCGGACCCGATTCCTACTTTCTGGTTAGGACGAGACTCGTTGACCACGATTTTCTCGATAAAGTCTTTGCGAGGTCCGATGAAGACTGGACCACTTTTCTTTTTGGCTAGGCGATATGCGAGCTCATCTTTACATTGTAGTTGATATATGGTACTTTCCTTTGCGATCTGGAAACCTGCCATGTAGCACATTCTGGACTCCTTTTGACTCCCCTTAACTGTTGCGATTCCATGCTGGGTAGGGAATTTTATGCATTGATGGTAGGTTGAGGATACATCCCTCATTGAATGTATCCAGGTTCTTCCTAGGACGGCATTGAATGGGGCTGGCCTGTCTATCACCGTGAATTCGACCATCCTTCTCACTCCTGCTGCTATTACAGGGAGTTTTATCGTTCCGAGAGATAGCGTGGTTTCCCTGAAAAAGCCGGTTAACACCATCTTATTTTCCTCGATTTCGTGATCCGGTATATTCATTTCCCTAAGAACGCTTAGGAGGATGAGTTCCACAGAGCTCCCCGTGTCCATGAGCATTTTAGCGAGCTCATATTCACCCACCTCTAGCATGACTAAGAGAGCATCATCATGTGGGGAATCTAGCTCAACGGCCTTGCTTTCCCAGAACGAGATTTGTGTGCCAGGTCCCTTGAACGGGATCTTATCACGTGTGTCGGTAATTACCCTTCGTTGATGTTTCTTAATTGAGTTTACCCGAATAATTTTGGTGTGCAAATCCATACCCGAATATTTTTGGTGTGCAAATCCATACCCGAACTCCTGGAAATTTGAATATCACAACCCGAACAATGTTTTTTGGCCAAAACATGCATTGACCAAATTTCTGTTAGTCAACCCCGTTAAAATTTAAACGGTGGTTAGTCAGCTGACACGTCGGTTTCTCCGGTTGAACAGAAGTTCTAAACGACGTCGTTTGGATTAAAACCAAAAAAAAAAAATACAGAACGACGTCATTTTGTGTGAAGCAAGGATTTTTTAAAAAAAAATACATATGAAGACATTAGAGCTATCTCATGGTCCTAAATTTACTTTGACTGATTACAATGACGCAGAAGCAAGGCTTGCATTTGTTCATTCTTTTAACAAATGATATATCATGGTTTTTACCCTGTTTAAGCCATGATATAAGTCCATTTTATCGAGTCTTTATTCTATTATAGAGTCTTTTACAGGTTTTAGCACATTTGGAGCATTATTGGAGATATTGGTGTTTTATGGAACGTTCTGGAGCAAAGTTGAAGTATGGTGACTAAGTGCCCGATCAAAGCGTCAAGCATTGATCGATACCCCCTGGTATCGATCGACACCCATCGAGCAGATCACAGCACGCGACTTTTAATGAAGTTTGAAGAATTGCAGAACTTGCCCAGAAGACTTTAATATTTACAAGAAGACCCCAATTCGTGTTTAGACTATTAAATTAGGTTTTACAGCCACTTTGGCTGTGTGCTTTTCATTAAGATTATTTTGAGGATTTCAGAGAGAGCTTGAGAGAGATGAGACAAGTCAGAACTCTGTTCGTCTGAGAGAAGATTTCGAACCTCTGTTTTATTCTCTACTCTTATTTATTCTATTGATGATTTATTCAGTTATGTTGATTGTTTCAATTTCCATGTCTGAGTAGATCTCTTGTTAGGTCCAGGGTTCTCAATAGGGTTTTCTCTGAATGCTAGATTGATTTGTTATTAGGATTCACTATCTGAATTGATTCTTCGCCATAGGTTGTTTGCAAACCTAATTCTAGATTGATCACCTAGAACTTAGATCTTAGGATAATTGATTAGGCGCGAGAGTGCGATTAATTACCTGACAGAACCTAGGGTGAGCAAAATAACTATTCGCAAAGAAATTTGGTTTAGTTGTTTTGTGAACAAATCAAACTTGATAATAAAAGCTGGTTTAGACTTTAGGATTCCCAAAGAGATTTGGAATTCCTAGGATTTAGACTTAGATAGTTTCGCAACGAGAGTTGGTTAGCTATATCTTAGTGATTTGGTTCAAGAACCGTACTAAATCTGAATCCTGTTAGTTAATTTATCTGCATTTAGTGATTCCCTGAGAAATACCCTGAACCTATCTTTCTCCAATTGATTTCACGACCGTTTTAACTTGTATTATGTTTTCAATACAATTAATCACTTAGCGTAATTCTCACATCTTTAATATATTGTGTGTTTCTGTGAGTCCTTGTGTTCGACCCCTAGCTATACTATAACTACTGCTTTAGTATCTAAATAGGGTATTAATTTGAGCATATCAAATTTGGCGCCGTTGCCGGGGACTCAATTCGCCATTAGATTATGTTTGTGAATTTCGACTAAGTTCGTCGGTATCGATCGATACTCACTAGTATCGGTCGATACTCGTCGTCCTCTTTTGTTGATATCGATCGACACCACCCAGTGTCGATCGATACTCAACGTGTTTTTTGTTACTTACGTGCTTTGCCTAGTGTGTTTCAGGTGTGAATTTGGAACGTGCAAACAGGAAAGCGAAGAAGCCAGCAGAGATGAACAACACGATGATTCTGATTCAGGATGCTGCTGGAGCTTTGAGAGACCAAGAGGGTCAGTTGTGCAACGAGATAGGACAACATCTGGATGGAGAGGGGAACATCATTCTTACATGCTCCTGTTGTCGCTGGAAATATCATTGTCCCTGCAATTGCTGTGAATGCAGGGAATGCTGTGGCTGCTCGCGGTAGAACGATTGGTGAATACAACAGGCATGATCAGTTCTATGCCAATCGATCAGCAATTCGCCTTCCTGCTTTTCAGAGGGATGACTTTGAGCTGAAACCTGCATACTACACTCTTGTGGGTCAGCATCTTTTTCATGGTTTTCCTCATGAACACCCTATGGATCACATTGAGAGGTTTGAGGATCTGGTTACAAGCATCAAGAGCAATGGAGTGTCTTATGATTACCTTTTCTGCAAGCTCTTCCCATACTCTCTTGGTGGAGAAGCGACTTATTGGCTGAAGCAATTACCTCATGGATCACTGACTTTTTGGGATAAAACTAAGACTGCTTTCCTGAACAACTTCTATGATGATGCAAGATCCGAGGATCTGATGAACAAGATCTCCCAATTTTCTCAAGGACCTACTGAGGCGTTCAAGGCTGCTTGGACGAGATTCGTATCGTATCAGAGAGATTGTCCACATCATAGATACTCTAATGTTCAGCTGTTGGGTATCTTCTTCAGAGGGATTGATTGGAGATATCAGATGACTTTGGATGCTTCGAGCAATGGGAATTTCAATACCAGGTATCCAGATGATGCTTATGTGCTTATTGAAAATTTTGCGTCTAGCAATAGCATCAAAAATGCAGACCTTGAGCAAAAGAAACAGAATGGGAACATGGATGGATCGCAAATTGCTGAAGTTAAAGCCAAGCTGGATTCTATGCACAGTCTTCTGATGGGTAAGACAACGAAGGCCGTTCATTTTGCTGAAGATGTTGAGGTGTTCAATGAGAGTGAAGTAGAGGATGTTAACTACATTGGTGGTTCTGGTTTTCAGGGTCAGAGGAACCAATTCAACAACAACAGAAATTTTAACAACAATTTCCAGCGAGGAGGATTCAACCAGAAACCTTCCCAAAACAGTGGTTACACCAGGAACTATGGGAATTCTTCTTATGAGTATGTACCTACTAAAACTCCTGAGAGCAAGATTGAAGCTATGCTTGAACAGCTGGTTCAAGGACAGGAGAAAATCACAGTAACTTTCAATGGGAAGCTAGAGAATCTTTAGACTACCTTGAATGGAAGGATCGAAGCTCTCAGCATGAGTCATAAGAAGTTGGAAGTTCAGGTTGCTCAAACTTCGTAAGCTGTGAAAAGGCAAGAGGGTTTTCGTCCAGGGAGAACTTAAAATCCAAGAGCACACGTCAATGCAATCACCTTAAGTGAAGGAAATTTCGATGAGACTTCAGGAATCGCCAGGGTATCGACCGACACCACAGAGTATCGATCGTCACCAGTCAAAATCCTTTCTCGAGACGTGTCAGAACCCCGAGTATCGATCGATACCCTATCTGGTATCTATCGATACCACTTGCAGACTAAGCCAGAAATTGAGAAGACACCTGATTTGATTGAAGAAATACTTCGCAAGCCCAAGAAGCTAAATCCTATTCCTCAACACCTCCGAGCCCCCATCACTTCAAAGCAGCTGCGTGGTTTTGAGAAGAGGGTACGAAGGATACCCCACTCGTTCACTTTTGAAGAAACTCTAGAGGGTTGCCCTCTGCTAAGTCACTTCAAAGATTGCAGAGAAACTCTGGAAGAGGTCGAAGTACTCTTTATCGAGGCAAGACGCAAGTCACTACCGCTGAGGCAGTTGACCCAGAGGAAAGACCCAGGGAAATTCGCGGTTCCATGCTCCATCTCTGGAGTTGAATTCAACGAGTCTCTCGTTGACTCAGGGTCTAGCGTCAATGTCATATCACGGAACATCGCTGAACGATTAAGGGCTGATATCAGATCACCTACGATGCTTCTCACATTTGCGAACTCCTCCACCTCACCTCCATACGGTACTATCCATGGTTTGCTTGTTAACGTAGGTGATTGTCTGGTGCCCACTAATTTTCAGGTTGTGAAGATGAGCGAAGGATATGAGGTGTCTTTGCTCCTGGGATGACCGTTTATGGCTACTACTGGCATGATCATAGACACGCTTAATAGGAGAATCTCTTTCTCTTACATTGACGGAGAGGTCTACTATGATGTCATTCCCTCTAGGGGAGCTCCCACACATGTCTCTTGCTTCACTGTTGTCACACGAGAGACATTAGCAGTTGATCTTTTGGAAGAGCCTCCTGATGAGCCAACTGTCATAGACGTTTCGGTCGAACCGCCTAGCATCCCCAAGAAAGTTGTCAAGAAGACTAAGGCAACAAAGAAGAAGGTGAAGAGCAAAAGAGCAAAAGGTGTTCCCCATGTGACTTTAACCCCTCAGAAATGCGATGGAGATTCACTTGAATATAAGGTGAAATGCAAAGGAGCCTCGAAACCATTCTCTAAGGCTAGAGTTCTTCTTACTTCGGAGTTGAAAGAGAAAGGAAAGGAGGTTGTGGAGCGCATGAAGAGCAGAACTCTGAAGTTGGTAATGTCTAATTGTGGAACATGTTTCGCTGCAAGTTCTCACTCTCATCCGGACTGATAGTCCGTGAAGTCAAGCTCGTGACGTTAACCAAGAGCTGAGTGGGAGGCAACCCACTGGTGAGTCTGTACATACGTTTTTATTTTCCTTTTGTTTTTGATTTTTGGTTTTGTGTCTTGTGTCTTGTGTCAAACGTGAAGCAGATTTGACGAGGAGTATCGATCGACACCAGTCAGTGTCGATCGATACCAAGTGTCGTAAAAGAGGAGCATAATCTTTCATAGGTGTCAATCGACACCATCCAGTGACGACTAAAAATGACAAGTATCGATCGATACCCCTGGGTATCGATCGATGATCCACGGCCAGGTAAGTTTCCTTAAAACCCTACGGTTTTGTCTTCTTCCTCACAACCCCTCATCGTTCGATACCGACACCGTATTCCTCTCAATTCGCATTTTTCCCATTTCGTCACCGATTTTGGTGATTCAAGTGCCTAGATTCATTAGATTTTCACTCTCTATCTCCTTCTAGCATTTTTTTCTCAGATCAGCAAAGGTATGTACTCGAAATTCCATCTTTTCCATCCGATTTTTAGGTTTGTGGTTTGTAAGATTTTACTCTTTAGCACTTGTTTTTCATGACAATGATCATTTGCTGAGATGCTCTAGAGTAGTTTCGAACCTTGCCTTACATTCACTTACCTTTAATTTGGACTTTTGGGTAATTTGGAATATGGGAATCAGATGAACTGGAAATCGGGTAGGGTGTTGATCGATACCCTCTGGTATCGATCGACACTATCCGTGTCTGCTGATCCATATTTGCTTGACTCGCTGCGAGATGTTGGATTTATGCTGTGTCCTTCTGTCTTTGTTTGCAGATGACATCTAGGCCAAAGCGAGCAAGAACCGTAGATGCATCGAGCTCTAACCCATCTGCTACGGATATTCCTGCAGCCCCACGCAGAGGTCCTTGGCCTAAGCTGAATGAAAAGGCCAGGATCCCTTGTCACCGCGATTGGAATGGACAGGAGAAGGCGTATGCCTTGAGTGATGACACCGCATTTAGACCCATTTCTGAGGAGTGGGACGACTTCGACACGCTGTTCTATAACGCGTGGTTGGGTGTTACCATCGACCCTACCAGGTTTGTGGATGGACTTTCTTTGCATCAGCTGGGTCTCGACACAGATTTGGCTCGGCTGCTTGGGCAGATTGGTTTTGGTCACATGGCTACACAGCAGCATGACCTCTACCCAGACTTTGTTCGTCAATTTATGGCGACAGCTTGCATTAGCTATTCAGATGAGGTTCTGCGAGACGCACAGGGTGGTAGCCTGTCCTTCATGGCTCGCGGAGTGAGGTACCAGATTTCATTCCCTGATCTCTGTGATCGCTATGGGTTTCAGAGGTATCGCAGGAGGATTGCTCTTCCAGCTGCCCATCCTGACATGCGTGGATTTTGGCATGGTTTGGGAACGGTGTCTACGAGTCTAAGACATCCACTCATATGGACATACGACATCCGGTCCTGCGTTGTTTCGTTAGGATCCTGAGCACTACTCTCCTGTGCAAGATGGAGCCTAACAAGATGAGAGTGTCTGAGCTTCTGCTTCTGTTTCTGGCTTCTGGAACATCATCCCTGAGCAGGATTTTGATTGGCCTGAGCTTGAGGATGTTAACCTTGGGTCTGTTTTCGCGCATCATCTGGTATCTCTGAAGACAAAACCATTTACGGGGACGAGCACGAAGAAGGAGTCAGTTGGTAGTCTTCTGACACCTATCTTCCAGCACCTAAGGATCAGTACTACGAGCTGCTCGATAGTCACTACGCGTCGGTACATGGATGAGGCACATCTGAGGAACCTTAAGTGGTTGAAGACCGGGAGGAAGTGGATCCTTAATAGATCTGATGTGAGCTTTCTGGTGTAGCTACCTGACAGGGATCTAACAGATATATCTAAGGATCCTGCTCAGATTCGTTTTGAACCTCCTGCAGAGCTGTTGACTCCGATTGCTGCGACTAGACGACAGGTTCGTCCACCTGCTGCTGACATCCCATCTACTTCACGTCAGGGAGGACGTACATAGGCTGCACCGTGCCCACCTATTCCTGAGCCACAATGGCCTGAGGACACGGACGTCCCGATGGAGCCAGCTGCATTTCAGAAGCTGATGATAGCTAGCATGAAGAGCATCTGGGCTGCTGTTCACTGCCGTTGCACGACTGACACGGATGTTGATCCATCAACCCAGCCTGGACCTTCACATACCGCTGCTGCTGACCATGAGAGTGATTCTGAGGAGACGCATGATTAGTCTTCTCTATCTTCATGTTTGTATTTTTCTTTCTTTTTCTTTTATTTTTCTTTTCTGTTGAACTTCTGTCAGTATTTGTTTTTGTATTTGAACTTCTTTGGATTTATGTTTGATTTACCATGTTGCTTTTAACCTGTTTTTTAGTGTTCCTAACAGTGCTAACCTTTAACACTTTGGATCACTTTCCCTGGGTTAAGCAACTTGATACCATTGATTTAAAATCAGTGTGTCGACATACGGTTGGTGTCGATCGATACCCTCCAATATCGATCGATACCCTGTAAAGGTACAGTTTACACTTTTCATAATCCACTCAGTTCATTTGTTTTCTTTCACAAACTCTAGACTAGATAACACTGGGGACAGTGTTGTTCAAGTCGGGGGGAGGTAGTCGCTGACTTTGTTTTTGTTTTTCTTAGAGTCAGTCCATTTTTGAGTCATTCGTTGTTTTATTGAGTCAAAACTTTGTCTGAGACTGTTATCTTTTTCTTGAATCTATTGAGCTGACCTTGCTTCTAAGTGACCACTGTTACAGAATCAGTTCTAGATCGACTAATGAAAAATCCAAAGACTGACCAGTTAACCAGAAGACACTTATGTTTCCAGCAAAGTTCCTTAAAGCCTGAGCCAAATTTTTGTACTTCATCAATGTGGTTAGTATTTATAGAGCTTGATTCCTCATTCGTATCTGACAAAGGAACCCATGTGTTTGAAAATAACGGTATTTCTCTCCCTGTTACAAGTCAATTAATAAGTGCATTAAAAGATGAAATGATTTTCTTCTGAGTAGAGGGTTAGGAAAATTTCAAGCGATCACATTATTCTACTCGAGAGGGAATGATCACACAGAGGATTGGAAGCGAGGCTAGGATTTTCCTATGACGCCATTATTCGCATACATCCTTTGATACGTTGAGAGGGAAGAACTGGGGATTAGGTGGCAAACACCATCAATACTCGCGTCTCATACCTTGATGTGTATATGCAAAGCTAAAAACAAAAGAGAGAACATAATAAGAAATAATTCTGGGGGAGAGAAATAATACCAAAAGTTTGAAAAAGGGTGGTTCCTTGTCATGATATTGTATGGGAAAGAATCTAGAAGGTTCTTAATATTAATTCACAACGATGAAACTGGCGAGGATGGTTTGATTGAACGATGCTGTGAGATAATGTGTGTAGTCTGGGAAGCTGCGAATGTCTACGGAAAAGTACATGGTGGTTACATCAAAAAGCTAGTTAGGTGACATTTGGGTGCTTAGAAAAAGGTTCATTGCAACGTTTCATAAACAGGTGAGTCTCTACGTTTTCAAACCTCTTTCTCTGGTTTAGTCTTCTATTTGCTTGAGGGCAAGCAAAGGCTAAGTCTGGGGGAGTTGATATATCATGGTTTTTACCCTGTTTAAGCCATGATATAAGTCCGTTTTATCGAGTTATTCTATTATAGAGTCTTTTAGAGTCTTTTACAGGTTTTAGCACATTTGGAGCATTATTGGAGATATTGGAGTTTTATGGAGCGTTTTGGAGCAAAACTGAAGTCTGGTGACTAAGTGCCCGATCAAAGCATCAAGCATCGATCGATACCCCCTGGTATCGATCGACACCCATCGAGCAGATCACGACACGCGACTTTTAATGAAGTTTGAAGAATTGCAGAACTTGCCCAGAAGACTTTAATATTTACAAGAAGACCCCAATTCGTGTTTAGACTATTAAATTAGGTTTTACAGCCACTTTGGCTGTGTGCTTTTAATTAAGATTATTTTGAGGATTTCAGAGAGAGCTTGATGATATAGCATGGATTTTACCCTTTTTAGACCATGATATAGGTCCTATTTATGGAGTCTTCATAGTATTTTGTAGTGTTTTAGAGTTTTTTACAGGTTTTAGCACATTTGGAGCTTAATTGGAGTTTTTTGGAGGATTCATGAGCATTTTGGGAGAAAAGGAGTAGAGTCATGCAGAGACATCAGAAAGTTGGCATTCGTTGAAGAACTTCCCACAGATGGATTGAGCTCAAATTTGGACACAAGACAGAGCAATGGATTAGCTTTCATTTGGAAGTGGTTTGAGGTCATTCCAACGGTGCGATCGCAAGTTATGCTAGTTTTCGTGAAGACACTCCAGTCTGTCGGTCGACATTTTACTGGTGTCGATCGACACCAACTGCAGACGGGAAAAACACATGATTTTACAAGTTTAAAGACTCTGCAACTTGGTCCAGAAGACTTTAATAATTACCAAAAGCCCCAAAAATGTGTTTTAGCTTTATAATTAGATTTTTCAGCCACTTTGGTGGCTACGTTTTCTTTACGCTTTCATTACTCTTGATTCTACTTTGGTTTTTGGAGAGATAATTCTGAATCCTGTTTTCTATTGTTTTCTTTGATGATCTATTCAATCATGTTGTTTTCATTCTCCATGTCTGAGTAGATCCACTTTAGGTTCAGGGTTTTCATAAGGGTTTTCTCTGAATGCTAGATTGATTTGCTGATTAGGATTCACCATCTGAATTAGTTCTTCGCCTTAGGTTGTGTTCAAAGCTAATTCTAGGTTGACGAATCTGGAACTTAGATCTTAGGATAATTGATTAGGCACGAGAGCGCGATTAATTACCTGATAGAACTTAGGGTGAGCAAAATAACTATTCGCAAAGAGATTTGGTTTAGTTGTTTTGTGAACAAATCAAACCTGATTTAAAAGCTGATTTAGACTTTAGGATTCGCTAAGAGATTTGGAATTCTTAGGATTTAGATTTAGATAGTTTTCGCAACGAGAGTTGGTCAACTATATATTAGTGATTTGAGTTCTAGAACCGCGCTAAATCTGAATCCTGACTAGTTAGTTTATCTGCATTCATTGATTTCCTGAGAAATACCCTGAGCCTATCTTTCTCCCAATCGAATTACAAATTGTTTAATTTACGTACTGCTTTCAATTACATCTTTTGGTTTAGTTTAATTCGAATCTATTTAATCTATTGTGTGATCTCTGTGAGTCCTTGTGTTCGACCCCTAGATATACTGCAACTACTGCTTAGTACTTTTAGGGTATTAATTTGAGCATATCAATTTTGGCGCCGTTGCCGGGGACTCAATTTCGCCATTAGATTTTAGCTTAGAATTTCGTCTAAATCTACGGTCGATACCCGTCGTGAATTTCAGTTACTTACGTTCTTGATTTTTGTGTTTTAGGTGCATGTCTCTTCGAGAAACCAGAAGGAACAAGAACACTCCGCTAGTTGATCTATCACTTGAGCAACTAGCACTTTTGGAACGCATAAATAGGAAAGCAAAGAAGCCAGCGGAGATGAACAATACAATGATTCTGATTCAAGATGTTGCTGGAGTTTTGAGAGACCAAGAGGGTCGGTTGTGCAATGAGAGAGGACAACGTCTGGATGGAGAGGGGAACATCATTCCACATGCTCCTGTTGTCGCTGAGAATGTCGCTGGGAACGCGAACGCTGGGAATGCTGTGGTTAATCGTGGTAGAACGATTGGTGAGTGCAACAGGCCTGATCAGTTTTACGCAAATCGATCTGCGATTCGTCTTCCACCTTACCAGAGGAATGACTTTGAGCTGAAGCTTGCATACTATACTCTTGTGAGACAGGACCCTTTTCATGGTCTTTCCAGCGAACATCCCATGGATCATATTGAGAGGTTCGAGGACTTGGTCACTAGCATCAAGAGCAATGGAGTGTCCTACGATTACCTCTTCTGCAAGCTTTTCCCATACTCACTTGGTGGAGAAGCGACTTACTGGCTGAAGCAGTTACCTCCTGGATCACTGACTACTTGGGAAGAGACTAAGACTGCCTTCCTGAACAACTTCTATGATGATGCACGATCTGAGGATCTCAGGAACAAGATTTCTCAGTTCTCTCAAGGTCCGACAGAGGCACTCAAGGCCGCTTGGATTCGTTTCAGGTCATATCAGAGAGATTGTCCGCACCATGGGTTCACTCAGGTTCAGCTGTTGGGTACTTTCTACAGAGGGATTAATTGGAGGTATCAGATGTCCTTAGATGCTGCGAGCAATGAAAATTTCTACACGAGGTATCCTGACGATGCCTATGTGCTTATTGAGAACTTGGTTTCTAGCAATATTACCAAGAATGCAGACATGGAGCGCAGGAGGCAAGCTGGTAACTTGGAGTGCAGACAGATTGTTGAGGTGAATGCTAAGTTAGATTCAATGCACAATTTGTTGATGGGCAAGCAGCAGAAGGCTGTTCGTTTTGCTGAAAAGGATGGAGTGGAATTTGTTAACCATATTGATGGAGTTGGATTTCAAGATCGAAGATATCAATGCCCACCCACACCACCCAGAACTTCTGAGAGCAGGTTTGAGTCTATGCTTGAACAAATTCTTCAAGCCCAGCAGAAGATGACAATAGACCTCAATGGGAAGATGGACGCTATGTACACCGATCTAAATGGGAAAATTGAGTCTCTCAGTATTCATCAGAAGATGTTGGAAACTCAAATAGCAGAGATTTCGGACACCACCCGTGTGTCGACCGATACTACCTTGTATCGATCGACACACGTCCAAGGTTCTTCCAGAGACGATACCAGAGAGCAAGCATCGATCGACACCCCTTCACGTATAGATCGATACCGACCTGAAGAAACGACACATGAGCCTTGTATCGATCGATACCCTACTTGTGTCGATCGACACCCCTCGCAGTCTGAACCGGAAATTGTAAAGAAGCCAGAGATGGTTGAGGAACGTGTCTACAAGCCTAAGATTCTATACCCTCGATTACCCAAACACCTCAGAGACCCCATTTCTCCAAAGCAGCTGCGTGGCTTTGAGAAGATGGTACGACGGATTCCCCTCACACTGACTTTTGAAGAAGCTCTAGAGTACATGCCTCTGCTGAGTCACGCATGAGATTGCAAAGAAATTGAGGACGAGATTAAGGCACTCTTCCTCGAAGCCAGAAGCAAGTCATGACCGCTGAGGCAGTTGACCAAGGGGGAAGACCCAGGGATATTTTCAGTTCCATGCTCTATCTCTGGAGTTGAATTCATAGAGTCTCTCTTAACGTAGGAGATTGCCTGGTTCCTACTGATTTTCAGGTTGTGGAGATGAGCGCACAATCTCATACGCAGTTGATTCTTGGAAGACCGTTCATGGCTACGGTTGGCGCCATTATGGACACACCCAGCAAGCACATCTCGTTCTCATACATTGACAAGGAGGTGTACTACAAAGCCATCCCTAGAGGAACTCCCACACATATCTCTTGCATCACCGTTATTATAGGAGAGACGTTGGTAGTTGATCTTCTGGAAGAGCCTCCTGACAAGCCTAATACCATCGACGTTCTAGATAATTCTTCTGTCATCACCAAAAAAGACGTCAAAACAGCTAAGGCAAAGAAGAAGGTGAAGAGCAAAGGAGTAAAAAAATTTCCCCATGTTACTTTAACTCCTCATAAGTGCGATGGGGATTCGATTGCATACAAGGTAAAGTGCAAAGAAACTTCGAGACCATTCTCTAAAGCTCGAGTTATTCTCACTTCGGAGCTGAAAGAGAAAGGACAGGAGTTTGTGGAGAGCATGTTGAGCAGAACTCTGAGTCTGCAAGTATCTAGCTGTGGAACTTGCATGGGAGTAAGCTGTCAATTTTCTCCTGCCTGATCACCTGAGCCAAAGTCAAGCTACTGACTTAAAACAAGCGCTTGGTGGGAGGCAACCCACTGGTGAGTCTGTACATAAGTCTTTTATTTTTCTTTTTATTTTTTGTTTCTTTTGAACCTATGTCAGCTTTATTTTTGCATTTGAACTCATGGATTTATGCTTGATTATCTTGTTGCTACTAACTTGTTTTTTAGTGTTCCTAACAGTGCTAACTTCTAACACTTTGGATCACTTTTCCTGGGTTAAGCAACTCGATACCATTGATTTGAAATCAGTGTGGTGACATACGACTGGTGTCGATCGATACCAGTCTGTATCGATCGACACCCATTACCTTCGCAGGTAAGATTGGCGATTCTTCATAATCCACTTGGTTCATTTGTTTTCTTTTACTGACTCTAGGCTAGATAACACTGAGGACAGTGTTGTTTAAGTCTAGGGAAGGTAGTCACTGATTTTGTTTTTGTCGCTGATTTTGTTTTTGTTTTTCTTAGAGTCAGTCCGTTTTTGAATCATTCGTTGTTTTATTGAGTCAAAACTTTGTCTGAGACTGTGATCTTTTTCTTGAATCTTTTGATCTGACCTTGCTTCTAAGTGACCATTGTTACAGAATCAGTTCTAGATCGACTAATGAAAAATCCAAAGGCTGACCAGTTAACTAGAAGACACTCATGTTTCCAGCAAAGTTCCTTAAAGCCTGAGCCAAATTTTTGCACTTCATCAATGTGGTTAGTATCCAATGAGCTTGATTCCTCATTCGTATCTAACAAAGGAACCCATGTGTTTTAAAATAATGGTATTTCTCTCCCTGTTACAAGTTAATTAATAAATAAGTGCATTAAAAGATGAAATGATTTTCTTCTGAGTAGAGGGTTAGGAACATTTCCAGCGAGGCTATGATCTTCCTATGATGCCATTATTCACCTACATCCTTTGATACATTGAGAGGGAAGAACCGGGGATTAGGTGGCAAACACCATCAATACTCGCGTCTCATACCTTGATTTGTATATGCAACGCTAAAAAAAATGAGAGGAGAACATAATAAGAAATAAGTCTGGGGGAGAAAACAATACCAAAAAGTGTGAAAAATGGTGGTTCCTTGTCTTGATATTGTATGGTAAAGAATCTAGAAGGTTCTTGGTATTAATCACAGCGATGAAACTGGCGAGGATGGCTTGATTGAACGATGCTGTGAAATAATATGTGTAGTCTGGGAAGCTGCGAATGTCTAAGGAGAAGTACATGGTGGTTAGATCAAAAAGCTTGTTAGGCAACATTTGGGTGCTTGGGAAAAGGGTCATTGCAATGTTTCATGAAAAGGTGAGTCTCTATGTTTTCAAACCTCTTTCTCTTGTTTAGTCTTCTATTTGCTTGAGGGCAAGCAAAGGCTAAGTCTGGGGGAGTTGATATAGCATGGATTTTACCCCTTTTAGACCATGATATAGGTCCTATTTATGGAGTCTTTATAGTATTTTGTAGTGTTTTAGAGTCTTTTACAGGTTTTAGCACATTTGGAGCTTAATTGGAGTTTTTGGAGGATTCTGGAGCATTTTGGGAGAAAAGGAGAAGTCATGCAGAGACGTCAGACATTTGGCATTCATTGAAGAACTTCCCACATATGGATTGAGCTCAAATTTGGACACAAGACAGATCAATGGATTAGCTTTCATTTGGAAGAGGTTTGAGGTCATTCCAACTGTGCGATCGAAAGTTATGCCAGTTTTCGTGAAGACAGTCTAGTCTGTCGGTCGACATTGTACTGGTGTCGACCAGTCCAGTATCGATCGACACCAACTGCAGACGGAAAAAAACGTGATTTTACAAGTTTAAAGACTCTGCAACTTGGTACAGAAGACTTTAATAATTACCAGAAGTCCCAAAAACGTGTTTTAGCTTTATAATTAGATTTTTCAGCCACTTTGGTGGCTACGTTTTCTTTACGCTTTCATTACTCTTGATTCAACTTTGGTTTTTGGAGAGACAACTCTGAACTCCTATTTTCTATTGTTTTCTTTGATGATCTATTCAATCATGTTGTTTTCATTCTCCATGTCTGAGTAGATCCACTTTAGGTTCAGGGTTTTCATAAGGGTTTTCTCTGAATGCTAGATTGATTTGTTGATTAGGATTCACCATCTGAATTAGTTCTTCGCCTTAGTTTGTGTTCAAAGCTAATTCTAGGTTGATGAATCTAGAACTTAGATCTTAGGATAATTGATTAGACACGAGAGTGCGATTAATTACCTGATAGAACTTATGGTGAGCAAAATAACTATTCGCAAAGAGATTTGGTTTAGTTGTTTTGTGAACAAATCAAACCTGATTTAAAAGCTGATTTAGACTTTATGATTCGCAAAGAGATTTGGAATTCCTAGGATTTAGATTTAGATAGTTTTCGCAACGAGAGTTGGTCAACTATATCTTAGTGATTTGAGTTCAAGAACCGCGCTAAATCTGAATCTTGACTAGTTAGTTTATCTGTATTCATTGATTTCCTGAGAAATACCCTGGGCCTATATTTCTCCCAATCGAATTACAACTTGTTTAATTTACGTACTGCTTTCAATTACATCTTTTGGTTTAGTTTAATTGGAATCTATTTAATCTATTGTGTGATCTCTGTGAGTTCTTGTGTTCGACCCATACATATACTGCAACTACTGCTTAGTACTCTTATGGTATTAATTTGAGCATATCACTTGAGAGAGAGGAGACAAGTCAGAACTCTGTTCGTCTGAGAGAAGATTTCGAACCTCTGTTTTATTCTCTACTCTTATTTATTCTATTGATGATTTATTCAGTTATGTTGATTGTTTCAATTTCCATGTCTGAGTATATCTCTTGTTAGGTTCAGGGTTCTCAATAGGGTTTTCTCTGAATGCTAGATTGATTTGTTATTAGGATTCACTATCTGAATTGATTCTTCGACATAGGTTGTTTGCAAAGCTAATTCTAGATTGATCACCTAGAACTTAGATCTTAGGATAATTGATTAGGCGCGAGAGTGCGATTAATTACCTGACAGAACCTAGGGTGAGCAAAAT
Source organism: Eutrema japonicum (assembly GCA_030161315.1). Classification (NCBI taxonomy): domain Eukaryota; kingdom Viridiplantae; phylum Streptophyta; class Magnoliopsida; order Brassicales; family Brassicaceae; genus Eutrema; species Eutrema japonicum. The sequence goes on from BSQW01000011.1 coordinate 48,875,052, forward strand.
AACTATTCGCAAAGAGATTTGGTTTAGTTGTTTTGTGAACAAATCAAACTTGATAATAAAAGCTGGTTTAGACTTTAGGATTCGCAAAGAGATTTGGAATTCCTACGATTTAGACTTAGATAGTTTTGGCAACGAGAGTAGGTTAGCTATATCTTAGTGATTTGAGTTCAAGAACCGTACAAAATCTGAATCATGTTAGTTAATTTATCTGCATTTAGTTATTCCCTGAGAAATACCCTGAACCTATCTTTCTCCAATTGATTTCACGACCGTTTTAACTTGCATTCTGTTTTCAATACCATTAATCACTTAGCGTAATTCTCACATCTTTAATCTATTGTGTGTTTCTGTTAGTCCTTGTGTTCGACCCCTAGCTATACTATAACTACTGCTTTAGTATCTAAATAGGGTATTAATTTGAGCATATCAAATTTGGCGCCGTTGCCAGGGATCAAAAAAATACATATGAAGACATTAGAGCTATCTCATGGTCCTAAATTTACTTTGACTGATTACAATGACGCATAAGCAAGGCTTGCATTTGTTCATTCTTTTAACAAACTCAGTCAAAGTGCTAACCTATAGTTTTGTGGATTCTCGTCCCAAAACCCGACCCAAACCGGATCGACCCGAAACCACCTAGAGATAATGGATCGACTCAGCTTCGTTATCCATCCCGAAGAAGCAGAATTCGCCGCGAAACGACTTGGCGTCTCCGTCCTCCAGCTCCTTCCTTTACTGGTCAATCCGGCGAAACCCCTCGCTCGGCCTCCAATCTCCAATTTCCCCGTCGTAGCCATCGGACTCGAATCATCGGGTCGGATATTCGTAGGCGTCAATGTCGAATTTCCTAGAGAAAGACATCCCTCTACCAGAAATACAAACCAAATAAGACAAAACATATTCAAAAGCACACATATATATACCTCTGGTTCCTTCTCGAAGAGCCTTGGCAACACGAAAAGGAGTTTTTTTTATGCCTTCACGAGTGACATCCTCCCCAAGACCTTGTAATAGAACTTTCACAGCTTCTTGATCGATATGGTCTCTGGTTGCTGCTCAAAAACAAGCGCAATGCAACTATTTTTCATCATATTCTCCACCTCCACAATTAAACGCCCTTCATCTAATGTGCTCATTGACAACTAATACCACAACAAACCCAGATCTCCAATCAGAGCACCACTTAAAATCCGAATCGAAGCTCTTCATATTCAATTATAAAAAAATTAGAAAAACAAAAGCAAACCAATTTGATAATGTGTACAACTGGTTCTTTTTATTCCGCAAGCCCAAATTTAGAATAGACACCAAAGTGATCGAAACGTGACGAAAATCGTCAAAACCAGCAAAGAATAACGAACAATCACATAGATTCCGATCGTTATTCCAATCTGAAACACATGGCTCTAGTGGAGGCGAAAAGATCGTATTCGCCGTACAGTAAGTGTTCTTCCCCAAACTCGACGAAGAAGACTCTAATGTTTTTTTTTAATCTTTGCTTCACTCAAAACGACGACGTTTTGTATTATTATTTTTTTCTTTCAATCCAAACGACGTCGTTTAACACTTCTGTTCCAACTGGAAACCGACGTATCATCTGACTCACCACCGTTTAAATTTTAACGGGGTTGACTAACAGGAATTTGGTCAATGCACATTTTCGCCGAAAAACAATTGTTCGGGTTGTGATATTCAAATTTCCAGGAGTTCGGGTATGGATTTGCACACCAAAATTATTCGGGTATAAATCGGTACATGTTGGAATTATTCGGGTATGAATCGGCCGTTTTTCCGGAAAAAACCACGTTCACGTGTCCTTATGGCACTTTCGCCTATCGCAGAATGCCGTTTGGATTGTGTAACGCCCCGGCAACTTTCCATCGATGCATGATGTCGATATTTACCGATTTGATTGAGGACATAATGGAGGTTTTCATGGACGACTTCTCTGTCTATGGATCTTCGTTTTCTGTTTGTCTTTCTAATTTATGCAGGGTATTGTAACGCTGCGAGGAAACGCATATGGTGTTGAATTGGGAGAAGTTCCATTTCATGGTTAGAAATGGGATTATCTTGGGTCATCGGATTTCAGAGCAAGGAATCGAGGTGAACAAGGCAAAGATAGAAGTGATGAGTAGTGTACAACCTGCTGAGTCTGTCAAGGGGATTAGAAGTTTCCTAGGACATGCGGGGTTCTACAGGAGATTCATCAAGGATTTCTCCAAGATCGCAAGACCTTTAACCCGACTGCTTCGCAAGGAGGTCAAATTTTATTTTGACAACGATTGTCTTGAGGCCTTTCACACAATCAAGGGAGCGCTTGTTAGCGCACCAATAGTCCAACTGCCGGATTGGGATCTCCCTTTCGAAGTAATGACGGATGCCATCGATTTCGCGGTAGGAGCTGTTTTGGGACAGCGAAAGGACAAGAAGCTTCATGTTATCTACTACGCTAGCATGACTCTGGATGACGCACAGTGAAAGTATGCCACAACCGAAAAGGAACTTCTTGCCATAGTGTTTTCTTTTGAGAAGTTCTGGTCTTATCTCGTGGGGTCTAAGGTCATAGTGCACACGGATCACGCGGCTCTGAGGTATCTACTCACCAAGAAGGATGCCAAACCTCAAATCTTGCGTTGGATCCTTTTGTTACAAGAATTTGACCTTGGGATCAAGGAAGGGGAACGAAAATGGCGTTATAGACCACCTATCAAGATTGTGTGTGGATGAAAAAAATCCCTTTAGACGATCGCCATCCTGAGGAGAACGTTTACGCAATTAGCATCAGGAGCAGTGACCACTATACACCCCCACGCCACGACGAGCTCCCTGAAATGCCTTGGTTCGGTGAGATAGCAAATTACTTGGCCGCGGAAAAGGAACCAGTTGGCTTTGCGGGAAACAAGAAAAAGAAGTTTTTGAGGAACATTCGACGATATTTTTGGGACGAGCCATACCTCTACAAGCAATGCTCGGATGGCGCCTTTCAAAAATACGTTTCGGAGGAGGAGATTCCGGGTATCCTATTCCACTATCACGGCTCGAGCTATGCGGGACATGATAAGCTCAAATGTAATACCCTAAAGTACTAACAGCTTTGTCGATTGTAATACTTAGGGGTCGAATCCACAGAGACTCAAGAATCAAAAAGTAGATTTTAAGGGTTGAATTAAGCTAAGTGATCAATGTAATTGAAAGCAATAAAGTAGATTAAACTTGTTGTAAATTCGATGGAGGAAAGATAGGTTCAGGGTATTTCTCAGGAAATCAATGAATGCAGACAAACTAACTAGTCAGGGTTCTTGAACTCAAATCACTAAGCTATAATTAACCAACTGTCGTTATGATATATTTTTACCCGTTTTAAGCCATGATATAAGCCCTTTTTATAGAGTCTTTCTATTATTTTGGAGTCTTTTAGAGTCTTTTTAGGTTTTAGGTACGTTTGGAGCATTATTGGAGATATTGAAGCATTTTGGAGCTTTTTGGAGCTTTTTGGAGCCAAGCATAGATCCTGTAGCTGAGACACCGATTTGATGCCTGAGTATCGATCGATACACTTATGGTATCGATCGACACCCGTCGAAGAAACTGAAGGATCGCGACTTTTATGAAGATTTTGAGAAACTGCAAATTGCCCCAGAAGACTTTATTATTTACAAGAAGCCCAGAACGTGACTTAGGTTATTTATTAGGATTTTCAGCCACTTTTGTGGGCTATGCTTTATTTTACTTTGGTTTGGTGAGAGAGCTTTTGGAGGGAGACAAGTCTGAAACTATGTTCGTCCGAGAGAAGATTTCGAACCCTTGTTTTACTCTCTTCTTTATTATTTATTCAAGGATTTATTCAGTCATGTTTATTGTTTCTATATCCATGTCTGAGTAGATCTCATGTTAGGTTTAGGGTTCTCACAAGGGATTTCCTTTGAATGCTAGGTTGATTTGTTGATTAGGGTTCATAATCTGAATTAGTTCTTCACCTTAGGTTGTTCTCAAAGCTAATTCTAGATTGATCACCTGGAACTTAGATCTTAGGTTAATCAATTAGGCACGAGAGTGCAATTGAGAAACCTGATAGAACTTAGAGTGAGCAAAATAACTGTTCGCAAAGAGATTTGGTTTATTTGTTTTGTTTACAAATCAAACTTGAACTAAAAGCTGGTTTAGACTTTAGGATTCGCAAAGAGATTTGGAATTCTAGGATCTAAACTTAGATAATTCTCGCAACGAGAGTTGGTTAATTATACTTTAGTGATTTGTGTTCAAGAACCGTGCGTAACCTGAACCCTGATTTGTTAGTTTGTCTGCATTCATTGATTTTCTGAGAAATACCCTGAACCTATCTTTCTCCCAATCGAATCACAACTTGTTTAATTTACGTATTTGCTTTCAATTCCATTGATCATTTAGCTTAATTTTCATATATACAATCTATTGTGTGATTTCTTGAGTCTATGTGAATTCAACCCCTAAGTATTACAATCGACAAAGCTTTAGTACTTATAGGGTATTAATTTGAGCTTATCAAATTTAGCGCCGTTGCCGGGGATCGAACCCGGGTCACCCGCGTGACAGGCGGGAATACTTACCATTATACTTTGCCATTAGATTTTAGTTTAAGAATTTCGACTAAGTTCGACCAGTATCGATCTACACCATAGTGGTATCGGTCGATACCTGTCGTGATTTTTTGTGTTATTTACGTTCTTGACTTTTGTGTTTCAGGTGCATGCCTATTCGTGAAACCAGGAGGAACAAGAACACTCCGCTAGTTAGTCTGTCAAACGATCAACTAGCACTTTTGGAACGCGCAAACAGAAAAGCAAAGAAGCCAGCAGAGATGAACAACAATCCAATGGTTTTGGTTCAAGATGGAGATGGTGCTTACAGAGACCAAGAGGGTCAATTGTGCAATGCGAAAGGGCAACGATTGGATGGAGAGGGGAACATCATTCCACCTCATGCTGTTGTCGAAGAGATTATCGCAGGGAATGTTGTGATTAATCATGGTAGGACAATTGGTGAGTACAACAGGCCTGATCAGTTCTACGCCAATCGTTCTGCGATTCGCCCTCTTACTTTTCAGAGAAACAACTTTGAACTGAAGCCTGCTTACTACACTCTTGTGGGTCAGCACCGTTTTCATGGTCTTTCCAATCAACACCCCATGGATCACATTGAGAGGTTTGAAGATTTGGTTAGAAGCATAAAATGCGATGGAGTATCCTATGATTACCTCTTCTGTAAGCTCTTCCCATATTCTCTTGGTGGAGATGCAGCTTATTAGCTGAAGCAGTTGCCAGCAGGATCACTGACTACTTGGGAAGATATTAAGAATGCATTCCTGAACACTTTTTATGATGATGCACGATCTGAGGAGATCAGAAAAAGGTTTCTCTGTTTTCTCAGGGACCGACTGAGGCATTTAAGGCTGCTTGGCTCAGATTCAGATCATATCAGAGGGATTGTCCACATCATGGGTTCACCAATGTTCAGCTGCTGGGTCTTTTCTTCAGAGGGATTGATTGGAGGTATCAGATGGTTTTGGATGCTGCGAGCAATGGAAATTTCAACACCAGGTACCTAGCAATAGTACCAAGAAGGCAAACATAGAGCACAAGAAGCTAGCTGGTGGCATGGAAGGTTCGCAGATTGCTGAGGTTCAAGCCAAGTTAGATTATATGCACAATCTGTTGATGGGCAAGACGATGAAGGTTGTTCACTTTGCAGATGATGTTGAGGTATTCAATGAAGATGAAGTGGAATATGTTAACTACATTGGTGGATCTGGTTTTCAAGGTCAGAGAAATCAAGACCAAAATAACAACAGAAACTTCAACAACAATGCTCAGCAAGGAGGATCGAATCAGTTTGTCCAGAAACCATTCCAGAGCAGTGGATATACCAGGAACTATGGGAGTTCATCTTATCAACATATACCTGCTAAGACCCCAGATAGCAAGATTGAGTCTATGTTTGATAAGCTTGTTCAAGGACAGCAGAAGCTAACTGTGGATTTCAATGGGAAGATGGATGCCATGTACAATGATCTAAGTGGAAAGATCGAACCTCTTAACATTCATCAGAAGAAGCTGGAAACTCAGGTTGCTCAGACTTCAGAGGCTGTCAAAAGGCAAGAAGGTTTTCTTCCAGGGAAAGGAGAGAACCCAAGGGCACACATGAGGAATGGAAAAGAGGTCAATCCAAGAGTGAAAATTGGCCAAACTGCAAGAAATCTTGTCGATCTTGACGGTGATGATTCTGAAATCGCCCCACTATCCATCGACACTAGCCAGCATCGATCGACACCGGTCAAGATACTTTCACGGGACAAATGAAAGCCCCGTGTATCGATCGATACCACTCCTGTATCGATCGACACTAATCCTGCAGTCGAATCAACACCTAAGGTTATGAAGGAAGTACCTGATGTAGTTACAGAGAGAGTTTACACACCGAGGATACCTTATCCCAGAGCTATTGGGAAGACTAAGAAGGAGGTATAAGACTCTAGATGCAAGACAATTATGGATAAGTTGATTGTTGAACTTCTTTTTATCGATGCTATCAAGACTTCTCCAGCTTTCACGAGATATGTTAAGAGGATGGTATCAAGCAATGTGAACCTTGAGGATGGTGTTCTGATGATCTCTCACGAGTGCAGCGCAATCTTGACAAATAGGATCCCAAAGAAGCTACCAGATCCATGGAGTTTTGTGTTGGATTGTGCAATCTTCACAGAACGGTTCGAACGTTCTCTTTGCGACCTTGGTTCAAGTGTGAATCTCATGCCATACTCGGTTGCTAAAAGGATGGGGATGACAGACTTCACAGCCACAAGGATCTTCCTGATACTTGCTGATCGCTCAGTTCGACTTCCAGAGGGATTACTTGAAGATGTCCTGATGAAGATTGGGAATTGTTTAATCCCAACTGATTTCATTGTCCTGGAGTATGATGAAGAACCCATAGACCCTCTTATCATGGGAAGGCCATTCCTAGAAACAGCTGGTGCTTGGATTGATTGCAGGAATGGGAAGATCGCTTTTAACATCGGTGATTTGGTCATGACTTTTAACATGGAGAAGATGTTGAAGAGACCAACCATCGATGGGCAGACTTTCTTTGTTGATACCTTCAATGACATAGCTGAAGAGTACTTCTTGGAAAGGTATCCTGAGGATCTACTAGAGAGAGCATTGGTCTGTTCAGCTGAGTCAGAAGTTCACTTGGATGATGTTGCTGCTGGATACTCGAAGATGCTCGATACAGCACCACCAGTATCGATCGATACCCCCCTTGTATCGATCGATACCCTGCGACCAGAAAGGGAGTTAGGCGAAAGTTCTAAGCAAGTTGTTGGGCTTGGAGATTGGAACGAGGAGAAAGCTCCTAAGGTGGAACTTAAGCCACTTCATGCGAATCTGAGGTATGGTTTTCTTGGTCCTAATTCCACCTACCCAGTAATTATTAATGCTTCTTTGAACAACGCAGAGATTACCTTACTGCTGAACTAGCTGCGCAAGTATCGCAAAGCTCTTGGCTATTCTCTTGATGATATTTCAGGTATATCACCGGACCTGTGCATCCATAGGATTCATCTTGAGGACGAGTCAAATGCTTCAATTGAGCATCAGAGGAGGCTGAATCCAAACCTGAAAGAAGTGGTTAAGAAAGAGGTCATGAAACTCTTGGATGCAGTGGTTATCTATGCCATCTCGGATAGTTCTTGGGTCAGTCCAGTGCACGTTGTTCCTAAGAAAGGAGGGATAACTGTGGTGAAGAATGAGAAGGATGAGATGATTTCTACTAGGACTATCACTGGGCATCGAATGTGCATTGACTACAGGAAGTTGAATACAGCCTCAAGGAAATATCACTTACCATTGCCATTCATTGACCAGATGTTGGAGAGGTTGGCTAGTCATCCCTACTACTGTTTTCTCGGTGGGTATTCAGGTTTCTTCCAGATTCCGATACATCCAGATGACCAAGGGAAGACAACTTTTACATGTCCTAATGGCACATGCTCATACAAGAGAATGCCATTTGGATTGTGTAATTCCCCAGCCACCTTTCAGAGATGCATGATGTCTATCTTCACAGACATGATTGAGGATTTTATGGAGGTGTTCATGGATCATTTTTCGGTGTACGGATCATCATTCAAGGACTGTTTGGCTAATTTGTGCAAGGTGCTACAGAGGTGTGAAGAGAAACACTTGGTCCTTAATTGGGAAAAGTGTCACTTTATGGTTAAGGATGGCATCGTGCTTGGGCACAAGGTTTCTGAAGCTGGGATCAAAGTAGACAGGGCCAAGATCTAGGTCATGGCAAGCCTCCAACCACCGACTTCTGTGAAGGATATTCGAAGTTTCCTTGGTCATGCTGGGTTTTACAGAATGTTCATCAAGGATTTCTCCAAGCTAGCAGGCCCACTCACCACCCTATTATGCAAGGAGATCAAATTCTACTTCACACCTGAGTGTCTTGCAGCCTTTGAGGAGATAAAAAGGCCTTGGTGAGTGCTCTTATTGTGCAACCTCCTGATTGGACTTTGCCTTTTGAGATCATGTGCGACGCTAGTTATTTTGCTGTTGGATCAGTTCTGGGACACAAGAAGGATAGGAAGTTGCACGTTATCTACTATGCCAGCAGGACATTGGATGATGCTCAGAGGAATTACAGCACCACAGAGAAGGAACTACTTGCAGTTGTGTTCTCCTTTGACAAATTTCGATCCTACCTGATTGGGAGCAAAGTAATTGTTCATACTGATCATGCTGCTCTTAAATATCTGATGCAGAATAAAGATCTTAAGCCTCGCCTTTGTCGTTGGGTCCTTTTGCTCCAAGGTTTTGATATCGAGGTTAAGGACAAGAAAGGAATAGAGAACGGGGTTGCAGACCATCTGTCGAGGATTCAGATCGATGCAGGCGTGCCTATTGATGATCAACTACCAGAAGGGTCTATTTACTTCAATGAAACTGAGTTTCAAATGGGTTTTGCCGAAACTATGCAATTCCCACGAATTACAGGTTTTGGTATCGATCGACACTCTCCTGGTATCGGTCGATACCCTGCGATTTCCAGCCCTGTTTTGACCGTTGAACAGCTTGGTACTTCTGAAGAGTATCTAGTCACTGCAGCTGATTCCGATCAACCATGGTTCGCTGATATTGCCAAATACCTCGCTGCAGATGCAGAGCCAAATCACCTCAAGAAATATTACAAGAAGAAGTTTATGCGTGACATAAGGCAATTCTTTTGGGATGAACCTTACCTGTATAAGCACTGTTCTGATGGCATCTACAGAAGATGCATTGCTGAGTCAGAGGTACCTAATGTTTTGTTTCATTGTCATGGATCTGAGTATGCTGGACACTTTGCTACTTTTAAGACAGTGTCCAAGGTTTTTCAAGCAGGCCTCTGGTGGCCTACTATGTTTAAGGATGCTCATACCTTTGTTTCGCAATGCGATGCGTGTCAAAGGAGAGGGAATATCAGTAAGAAACACGAGATGCCACAGAATTTCATCCTTGAGGTTGAGATTTTTGATTGTTGGGGCATCGATTTTATGGGTCATTTTCCTTCGTCATATAAAAACAAGTACATCTTGGTTGTTGTGGACTATGTATCTAAGTGGGTGGAAGCAATTGCTAGTCTCACCAACGATTCTTCTGTGGTCCTTAAGCTGTTCAAGAGTATCATTTTTCCTCGATTTGGAGTACCTCGGATTGTTATAAGTGATGGTGGCTCTCATTTTATTAACAAGGTCTTCGAGAAGATGCTGAAGAAGCATGGTGTGAATCATCGTGTAGCTACTCCTTATCATCCTCACACTAGTGGGCAAGTTGAGGTTTCCAACACACAGATCAAGGAGATTCTGGAAAAGACTGTGGGTACTACTAGGAAAGATTGGTCTGCAAGGCTGGATGATGCACTGTGGGCTTACAGGACCGCTTTCAAGACACCACTTGGGACTACACCATTTCACTTGCTATATGGGAAAGCGTGTAACCTTCCGGTGGAAATCGAGCATAAGGCAGCCTGGGCTACAAAGATAATGAATTTCGACATCAAGTCTGCTGCTGAGAAGCGATTGATTCAGCTGGATGAGATTAGGCACAATGCCTATGAAAACTCAAAGCTGTACAAGGAGAGGACCAAAGCGTATCACGACAAAAAGATCCTCTCCAGACACTTTGAACCCAATGACCAGGTACTTCTGTATAACTCTCGTTTGCATTTGTTTCTTTGTAAATTACGTTCTCGTTGTCCAGGTCCTTTCACAGTCAAGGAAGTTAGACCACATGGTGCAATTGTCCTAACGAATCCTTCAGGCGAAGAGTTCACTGTCAATGGACAAATACATAGTTGATTATTTGTAACATAAGTAGCTATTTGAAATCAAACCTAACTATAAGGTGAGAGTAGCCATCTATCTTTTTTGAAATGTTATAAACTAACTATATGAACAAAATTATATATCATGTTCGTTTGAAAATAGGTGAAACACTATTTCAGGAGCACCGAGATTCCAGAAGGACACATAATGCCTCTGGATGATGCACCCACTGCCTGAACGGCGGTACAGTCAAGTTAATGACGTTAAACGAGCGCTGAGTGGGAGGCAACCCACTAGTAAGTCTATACATATAAGTCTTTTATTTTTCCAGTTTTTGTTTTGTGTTTTGCTGTGTCACGTGAATCAGATTCGGAGGCTCAATATCGATCGACACCGCCTGGTATCGGTCGATACCGGTTTTAAACGTAAATATCATGGACCGACTCCCGTGTATCGATCGATACCACTTATGGGCATCGATCGATACTACCACCTAGGTAAGTTTTCTTTAAAAACCCTCGGGATTTCTCCTTCTTCCTCATTAGCCTCCATCGACCGATACTTCCCACAAAACACCAAATATTTGTTTTTCATGGAATTGAGTGATTCAAGGGCCTATCCATGTTGGATTTTCGTGCTCATTCTCATTATATCTCCCTTTCACTCGATCTACAAGGTATGAAACACGAATCTCCTCTTTTTCAATCCATGACCAACGGTTGGGTTTTCGATTTTTTGCTCTTAGAACTCGTTGTATTGGACGAATACCACTTGATTGCGTTGTTCTAGGACTAGTCGGAACCCGCCTCACGCTTAATTGCCACTAGTCGGATCTATGTGCGGTTCGACAATCTGTTGAGTATCGGTCGATACTCAGTATATTCCTTGACCGTTTTTGCTATGAGAGATTTTAGATTTATGATGTTTCTCTTTTGTTGTTGATGCAGATGTCTACTCGAAAGAGAACACGAACAGAGGCCACAAGCTCGAATCCACCTGAGGATCCTCCGCATGAGTTCCGTTTACTCAAAACCGTTAAGATCTTCGGCGGCTCACTTGGCGCAGAGGGATGGTGAAAGCCTGCTTAGCGGGTAACCGATACAGGGTGTGCTATGATGGTTCAGACGAGGATATAGATCTTCCACACGTGTGTCTACGCGCAATACCTTAGACTCATGCTGCTTCACCATCGCCGCCTCAAACTGAGGAGCTGGTGCCCTGTGGTAGCTTCCACCAGCAAGTCGATGTGAGGTAGTGGAAAGCTATCCTTAGGACACGCTTTGTTTAGATCTGTAAAATCCACGCATACTCGCCAGACGCCATTTTTCTTCTTTACTACGACCGGATTTGCTAGCCAGTCAGGATATTTTACCTCCTTGATGAATCCGACGTTTAGCAGCCTGGTGACCTCGCTGTTAACAGCCTCGGTCTTGTCAGGTCTAAATTTCCGACGCTTCTGACGTACTGGTTTGTGATTTGGATCCACATTGAGCTCATGTGAAATGATGTTTAGATCAATTTCGGGCATATCAGATGTTGTCCATGCGAATGAGCCAGAATTTTCTTTGAGGAATGTTATTAATTGGTCCTTTAGAGCCTTGGAGAGTTCGGACCCGATTCCTACTTTCTTGTCAGGACGAGACTCGTTGACCACAATTTTTTCGATAAAGTCTTTGCGAGGTCCGATGAAGCCTGGACCACTTTTGTTTTTGGTTAGGCAATATGCAAGCTCATCTTTACGTTGTAGTTGATATATGGTACTTTCCTTTGCGATCTGGAAACCTGCCATGTAGCACATTCTGGACTTCTTTTGACTCCCCTTAACTGTTGCGATTCCATGCTGGGTAGGGAATTTTATGCATTGATGGTAGGTTAAGGATACAGCCCTCATTGAATGTATCCAGGTTCTTCCCAGGACGGCATTGAATGGGGATGGCCTGTCTATCACCGTGAATTCGACCATCCTTCTCACTCCGGCTGCTATTACAGGGAGTTTTATCGTTCCGAGAGATGGCGTGGTTTCCCTGGAAAAACCGGTTAACACCATCTTATTTTTCTCGATTTCGTGATCCGGTATATTCATTTCCCTAAGAACGCTTAGGAGGATGAGTTCCACAGATCTCCCCGTGTCCACGAGCATCTTAGCGAGCTCATATTCACCCACCTCTAGCATGACTAAGAGGGCATCATCATGTGGGGAATCTAGCTCAACGGCCTCGCTTTCCCAGAACGAGATTTGTGTGTCAGGTCCCTTGAACGGGGTTTTATCGCGTGTGTCGGTATTTACCCTTGGTTGATGTTTCTTAATTGAGTTTACAGAGTTGCGACATAGCTGGGATCCTCCATGAATAAAGTTAATTCTTTTCTTCTTGCTGGGAGGAGGTAGATCTGTTTCCCTGTCTTTGGGGGGATCTCGCCTCGTCGTGTCCTCAGCTGAACGTTCTCGCTTACGATCGTCCTCGGATGGGCGATCCCGCCTTTCATCGTCTCGAGCTGGGTAATAGTTCTTCCTCGGAGGAGGTTTCTCCAGTTCAATTTTACCCAGCTCTCCTGCTACAAATTTGGCGGCGAGCTGTTTCTTCACCTCATGGCACTCCTCGGTCGAGTGGCCCTTGATTTTATGAAAATCACACCACTTGCTGGGAACGTAAGGCTTGAACCTATTACGAGGTGGGCTTCCCACTGAGTATGAGTGTATCCCTTGACTTTGTCTCTGATCTTGGGATTCTTTTTTACCATACTTTTCGGTCCTTGGGAGTTGGTTATCTGAGCTTGCTTAGTCGAAGTTGCGGGTGCATGCTGCTTTGGTTGAGGTGCACTTGCTTCTTCGAGAATAATCCAGCGCAAAGCGCGGTGTAATGCATCATCTAGTGATACGGGCTCCCGAACTGTGATCTCCTCAAAGAATTTTGAGGTTTTTAGCAGTCCGTTTGGGAGGGCTTTCAGGGCCGTTGGGTTATGTAGATCGGCGATTTTTGCTTTGACGGCTTTAAAGCTGTCAATATACTATAGCAATGAGTCACCTGGTTTTTGAGTGAGTACCCACAGATCGGCCTCCGAGGTCTCGATCTGGATAAGTACAGAATATTGCTTCAAGAATGCCGCTTGAAGTTGGGGGAAGTTGTCAATCGAGTTTGGTTTCAAGGAGGTGAACCATTATAAGGCCGAATCCGTTAGATTTTCGGCGAAAAAACGGCAGCGTGCTGACTCGAGGTCACCCCCGAGTAGTCACACCCTCGAAAAGGCAAATTTAAAACTTCTCATAAATGCCTTGGGGTCGGTTTCTCCGTTATACCGGGGAAATCGGATATTCCCGACATCGCCGAGCTGAGGGCTTGCGATTTGCGAGGTGAATGGCGTCTGATTGACTTCATCAATCACTCTGGCTATCTCAGGTGCTGACCTTAGAGCAGCGTGGACCTGCGATCTCATCCGATGTAGTTCGGCGTTCGTTTCTTCGCAATATTTCTTGATTGATTCAAACCCATGTGAGCTGCCGGATCCCAGGTTGTTTTCATTATTACTCAGGAAGCGGAGCAGGGATTCTTCGACAGGCTGGGAATGATTGCTACCACCGTTCTCAGGTCGTACTGCGACCTCGGGATTATCCCGAGGCTCGACCTCATTTACGTTCCCAGAGCGATCCTGACCGATTGGTAGATTTGAGGTCATGTCTACTCCCGGTAGGGTCACAATCTGGATCGTTGAAGGAGTGAATATAGGGTCTGATATCATCGAGTTGAACCGTGAAGCGGTGGCTGATCCAACCATCCTGCTGGTCGAAGCATTGATATCGGAAAAGTTTAGCCTTGTCACCAGTGGAGGTGGGAATGGCAATCCTCCCTGCCCAGGGGCAAAAGGGGATTGTGTCCCAAGTGGGAGGGCGAACCGCCCGATGGCGCCTACCTGAGCCGTTCTTTCGAGGTCATCCTGGCGTGCTGCCATTGAGCGATTCTGCTCTATGAGGAACGATATCAGGCTCCGGATCTCAGCTATTTGATCCGGAGCTGGCTGATTTAAGTCTATAGGTCCCGAGGGATCAGCAGTATCGTCGATCCCAGTTGAGACATTCGCTCCCGAGGTGGTAATGGGAATGTTTGTTGTTCCGTCCAGATGTGTCGGAGAGATGTCATCAGACTGGGTTAGAGGAATGGAGGTGTTTACGACTGCGGATGATGTAGTGACTACTGCACTTGTTGTGTCCGCCATTATCTTCTTTTGAGTGGTTAGTTTCGTAGGTTACAAAGAGAAATTTGTTTTTGCTCTTCCCCACAGACGGCGCCAAATTGTGAGAGCAGAATCTCACAACCTCAATCTTTAGTGTTTAAGGTTGTATTTTTTGGGAGGGATAACAAAGAACTTGAGAGAAAAAGTATGTATTATTGTTTATTGCCAAGAATTCGGTCCCTTTACATTATAGTCGACATTCTAAACTTATACACGCTTTTTTCAAGAATGTAACCGCCTAGTCCTGAATATACGCATTCAATTCAGATTTAATTTTACAATCAAGGACTTTTGTATCGAGCTTGATCATGGGGTTTTTAATTAATGTGTTTGATCTGCTAGCTGCCACCTCCTTCTCCCAACGACCTCCCCCTTTTCTACGTACTCGGCTCCGTCCCAGTTCGCGGGCTTGCTCTGCGAGGCGTTTCAGTGAGCTGGGCTTAATTCTAGACCTACTTAATCAGGCTAGGTTTTGAGTGCGGAATTTGGGCCCAACACCCATCAAGTCGTTGCCCTCTCTCATTGCACAATTAACCCTCTTGGTCTCTCAAAGCTCCAGCATCATCACGAATCAATACCACTGGATTGTTCATCTCTGCTGGCCTCTTTGTTTTCATGTTTGCGCGTTCCAAGTTTGCTAGCTCCTTGTTGGAAAGATTGACTAGTTGAGCGCTCTTGTTTCTCCTGGTTTCGCGAGTGGGCATACACCTGAAACACACTAGACAAGGCATGTAAGTAACAAAAAAAAAAACGATGAGTATCGACCGACACTAACTAGTATAGATCGATACACGGGCTTAGTCGAAATTCTAGACTAAAATCTAATGGCGAATTAAGAATCCCCGGCAACGGTGCCAAATTTGATAAGCTCAAATGTAATACCCTAAAGTACTAACAGCTTTGTCGATTGTAATACTTAGGGGTCGAATCTATAGAGACTCAAGAATCACACAATATATTTTAAGGGTTGAATTAAGCTAAGTGATCAATGTAATTGAAAGCAATAACGTAGATTAAACTTGTTGTAAATTCGATGGAGGAAAGATAAGTTCAGGGTATTTCTCAAGAAATCAATGAATGCAGACAAACTAACTAGTCAGGGTTCAAGTTATGCACGGTTCTTGAACTCAAATCACTAAGTTATAATTAACCAACTGTCGTTGCGAGAATTATCTAAGTCTAAATCCCAGAATCTCAAATCTCTTTGCAAATCCTAAAGATCTAAACCAGCTTTAAAGTTCAGGTTTGATATGTTCACAAAACAGCTAAACCAAATCTCTTTGCGGATAGCTATTTTGCTCACCCTAAGTTCTGTCGGATTATCACTTACACTGTCGTGCCTAATCGATTAACCTAAGATCTAAGTTCCAGATTTATCAACCTAGAATTAGCTTTGAGAACAAGCTATGGTGAAGAACTAATTCAGATTATGAACCATAATCAACCAATTAACCTAACATTCAAAGAGATCATTTATGAGAACCTTAAACCTAAAGGAGATCTACTCAAACATGATCAATGGAACAGAAATCATAGATGAATAGAATTGCATTAAAGAAATCATAAAGAAACAAGGGTTCAGAGTTATCTCCCAAAAACCATGGAACAAATCTCTCTCAAAGTATCAAGAATAAAATAAAGCTTAGCCAACAAAAGTGGCTGAAAAACCTAATTTATAACCTAAAACACGTTTTAGGGCTTCTAGTAATTATTAAAGTCTTCTGGACCAAAGTGCAAACTTCAAACTTATAAAAAGTCACGTTTCCTTCTTCATGAAGTTGGTATCGATCGACACCATTACTGGTATCGATCGATACCAAGCTTGCCAGACTGGACTGTCTTCACGAAAACTGACATAACTTTTGATCGAACCGTTGTAATGGCCTCAAACCACTTCCAAATGAAAGTTAATCCATTGATCTGTCTTGTATCCAAATTTGAGCTCAATCCATCGGTGGAAAGTTCTTCAACAAATGCCAAACTTCTTATGACTATGCATCTCCATATGCTCATTTTCACCCAAAACGGCTCATTTTCTCCCAAAGTCACATAAAACCTGAAAAGACTCCAAAAGACTCCAAAATAATAGAAAGACTCTATAAATAAGACCTATATCATGGCTAAAATGGGTAAAAACATGATATATCAGGACACTTCGCCACGTTCAAAACGGTGTCCAAAGCTTTGCAAGCCGGATTTTGGTGGCCGACTATGTTTCACGACGCACATGCTTTCATCTCCAAGTGCGACTCATGTCAAAGGCAAGGGAATATCAGCAAGCGGAATGAAATACCTCAGAACTTCATCTTGGAGGTTGAGGTGTTCGACGTGTGGGGAATTGATTTCATGGGTCCTTTCCCGTCATCATAGGGGAATCAATACATCGTCGTCGCCGTAGACTATATGTCTAAATGGGTTAAAGCGCTGGCTAGCCCAACTAACGACGCCAAGATAGTTTTGAAAATGTTTAAGACAGTGATATTCCCAATGTTCGGTGTACCTCGAGTAGTGATCAGCGATGGCGGGTCTCATTTCATCAACAGGATCCTCGAGAGTCTTTTAAGGAAGCACGGAGTCAAGCAGAAGGTGGCCACTCCTTATCACCCCCAGACGAGTGGGCAGGTTGAGGTTTCCAACAGAGAGATCAAGGGCCTCCTGCAAAAGACAGTGAGAAAGGACTAGGCTACGAAGATGGATGATGCTCTTTGGGCGTACAGAACCGCCTACAAAACACCCCTCGAGACAACACCATTCCACCTGGTTTACGGAAAATCATGTCACCTCCCGGTAGAGCTCGAATACAAGGCGGCATGGGCTGTAAAGTTGCTTAACTTCGAAATCAAATCTGCTTCTGAGCGAAGAACGATGCAACTACACGAATTGGAGGAAATTCGTCACATGGCTTACGAGAGCTTGAAGATCTATAAGGAGAAGACCAAGGGTTATCATGACAAGAAGATAGCTCCAAAGAACTTCACTGTAAATGATCAAGTATTGCTGTTCAATTCTCGCCTTAAACTTTTTCCAGGAAAGCTGAAATCGAGATGGTCCGGACCATTCACCGTTAAGGAAGTGCGACCGTACGGAGCCGTAGTGTTGCTGAACACCACAGGAAACGAGTTTGTGGTTAACGGTCAGCGCCTTAAACCATACCTAGCCGACGTAGGACTCGATGGAGAAGAAACAATTCTCTTCGATGAGCCGTCCATCGCCTAAAATGGCTGACAAGTCAAGCTAATGACTTAAAACAAGCGCTTGGTGGGAGGCAACCCACCGGTACGATTTTCTTTTAATTTTTATTTTCCCTTTTATTTTATTTTCCTTGAGTCTGTTTAACCTTCTTTCTCATTTATTTTCACACCAGGGCGGTGTGAAGTAAGTCTGGGGGAAGGTACCTATCGTTAAAACTTGTTGGAGATTATATTTTTATGATTTCTTTAGTTTATTATATTTTATTGAGTCAAAACTTGTTGGAGATTAAGATCATCACTCTTGAATTTTTAATATGATTTGCATCTAAGTGACCATTGTTACAGATTTAGCTCCCGACAAGACTAATTGAAAATCGAAAGGCCAAACAATTATTCAGAGGCAACCGTATTTCCAGGAAAAATTCAAAATTTGAGCTAGTTTTTACGCTCTTCCTTTTACCTCATCATCGTGAATGGTGTTTTCAGAGCTTGATTCCTCGTTCATATCCGACAAGACAAACCGTGTTAAAGTATGGTACCCATCTCCCTCATTTTTAATTAAAAGCAGAAAATATGAAATGATTTTCTTTCGAGTAAAGGGTTAGGAAAATTTCCAACGATCCCATTATTTTACTTCGAATGAGATGATCACACTAAGGTTGGAAGCGAGGTTAGGAAAATTTCCGAAGATACCAGTATTCGCCTACGTCTTAGATTGAAAGGGTGGCACTAAAATGAACCGGGGATTCGGTGGCTAAAACCATCAATACTCGCGTTCCATCAGCCATTAGCCCTATGGAAAAGAAATGAGGAACGTATAAGTCTGGGGGAGGGGAAAGGTACCAAGGATTGTGTTGTTGTCTTGTCGCAATATTGAAAGGGAAAGAGTCTATAAGGTTCTTGACACTATGATCTTTGATGAGACCCAGCGATGATAATTTTGGGATTGTTCTATGAGATTATGTGTTGAAGCTGGGAGGCTGCGAACGCTTGCAGAGAAGTACATGGTTGTCCAATCAGGAGCTAGTCTAACAATACGTGGATTAATAAGGTGACTGTCATTGCGGGATTTTAAAGGTAGTGTGAATCTCCGAGTTTTCAAATTTTTCTTCCTTTCTTATCTTATGTTTGCTTGAGGACAAGCAAAAGACTAAGTCTAGGGGAATTGATATGATTGGTTTTTACCGTTTTCTAACGCATGTTTTAATGTGCCTTCCAATTGTTTTATCGAGTCGAAGTCCGTTTTTATAGTCTTTTAGTCTTCTGTTTAGTTATCTCAGCTAAAAAGGCGTTCAATGATGAAATTGGAGTTACGAGGGCAAAAACGCACGAAACCGTGAAGAAAGAGACAGCATCGGTCGATACCGATGGAACTGGTCGATGCCACCCCTACCTGAGAGGTCAGCATCGACCGATGCTGAAGAATACTGATCGATTCTACCCCTACCCGAGAGGTCAGCATCGATCGATGCCAAGGAGGACGATCGATGGAACCGGTCGATGCTACCCCTACCCGAGAGGTCAGCATCGACCGATGCTGAAGAAGACCGATCGATGCTGAAGAAGACCGATCGATGCTACCCCTACCCGAGAGGTCAGCATCGATCGATGCCAAGGAGGACGATCGATGGGCTGGTCGATGCTACCCCTACCCGAGAGGTCAGCATCGACCGATGCTAAGCTGGTATCGACCGATACCAGCCGATGAGAAGAAGAAAGGAAACTTCAGTTTTCCTTATTTTGCCCTGGGAACTTCCTGTTTTGACCTAATTCGACCTAGACATATATGTACTCTATTTTTAACCTCTTAGAGGCAGCCACCTTTTGTTCTATTCAGACCTTTTTGCTATTGAATCATTGTAAGCTTTGGAGAAGGATCTCTGCATCTATTGAGAAGAATTCTAAACCCTTTCTCTCTTTATTTATATTATGATTTCTTCATCTCCTTGCTTGTTCTTCGTTACTATATTTGAGTAGTTCCATAGTTAGGTTAGGGCCTTCAAGGGGATCCATAAGTCATTGAATTAGACACATATAGGGATTTATCTTTTGTGGTTTTCGCTTATTGTTGTGTTTATTGCTTAGACTTGAGCTGACCGCTAGGTCTATGAACTAGGGCAATCTAAGAGTGCAGAAGTGTCTTAGGTTGCTAGAAAGAATATAAATGAGCGAATTTTCCTTAGCATGCAGAATTTGATGTTAAGGCGATTCGTGAACATATTGAACCAGCTCGTTAATGCTGATCTAGAATTCTATGCCAACGGAAGTTAGGATTTTAGGGTGCTAGATTTAGTAACCATGAGCACGGAAGTGGATTGGTTAGGTATTTATGTTTGAGTTTGAAACTTGTTTTTAATTATTCCCTGAATAGTTGTCTGATTTATGATCTCTGGATTCCTGTGAATAAACTTTCGACCTAACGCATTTTCCTTATTGAATTTACATCGTTTAAATTGCTCTTGTTACTTTTCTAAAACAAACCATATTTCTGTCTTAGCTTAATTTCACAATTGTGAGAATAGTAGTGTAGCCTTGGTCTCTGTGGATTCGATCCTAAAGTACTGCATTGCGGTAGTGTGAACTTTAATTTTAATTAACTGAGTGAAAACGCTTAAATCCGTTTTTTGGGTTTTGGAAGTCGTCACTACGATCTCAGACTTTATTGATTCGAACCATCGTAAACCAGAATTAATCAGACCAATCTCGGTTCAAACCGAATTAAACTGGGTAGTTCTAATTTCATCACTCTCAATTTGCTTGTGGTTTCGTCAGGGAAAATATCTAAAAGGATCTTTCCCCATAATTAATCTGACAGTAAATTGTTCACACGCTTTCCTCGTAAACAAATAGACAGCTGTCCCCTCATTACTTGAAGATTTCTTTCATGTGGCTATGAAGGATTTCGGTATTACAAAGTTTTCAACCGATTTCTCTATTTTAACGAGAAAATGGCAGACGTAATTGTAATTTCCTCGAGCATCGTTCAACCCGGAAACAGGAGCCAGTGGGATCAAGGAAAAATCCATCTAACTCCATTTGATCTCAATCTTCTTCAAGTCGATTATACTCAAAGAGGACTTCTCTTCCCCAAACCCGACACGGAAACACAGTTCATATCTCGATTAAAAGTCTCTCTATCTTCTGCTTTAGAGATCTACTTCCCCTTTGCTGGTCGTCTTGTCAAAGTCAACAATCAAGAAGACAACACGGTGGCGTTTTATATCTGCTGCGACAACGACGGCTTAGGTGCCAAATTTGTCCACGCCATTGCCGAATCTGTCTCTGTGAGTGATCTTCTCCGACCTGATGGCTCCGTTCCCGGCTTTTTCAAGCATTTCTTCCCTGCAAACGGTGTCAAGAACATCGACGGCGTCTGGAAGCCCTTGCTTGCTTTACAAGTCACCGAGATGAAAGATGGAGTCTTTATTAGTTTCGGCTACAACCACTTGGTGGCCGATGGTTCTTCGGTATGGAGATTCTTCCACGATTGGTCAAAGATTTGCTTTACCGGTTCTAGTTCTGGTCTTCAGCCTCTTATCCTTAAAGGTTGGTACCTCGACGATATCGCTTTCCCGATCCATATTCCGGTTTCAGAGACGGAGTCGTCGCCACCACCAAGCCGTGGAATTTCTTCAGTTCCCATTACGAAAGATAGGATCTTTCATTTCACAAAGAAGAAAATCTCAGATCTCAAAGCTAAAGCTAACCGTGAAATTAGCACAGACGACCTTAAGATCTCGTCTCTTCAAGCGGTTGCGGCACATCTGTGGCTATTAATCGCGAGGCACAGTGGTCTAAATCAAGAAGAAGAGAGTAACTGCAGAGTATCAGCAGACTTTAGGCAGAGGCTAAACCCTCCGCTTGAGAAAGAGTGTTTTGGAAATGTGGCCTATCTCGGCATAGCCGCAGCCACCGTAGGAGAGCTGCAGGATCATGGGCTGGGTTGGGCTGCTCTGCAAATAAGTAAAATGGTAAGATCTTTGACAAATGAAGACTATAGAACTTGTGCAGAGAATTGGGTCAGAAATGTAAAGATCCCAAAATTAGGTGGTGGAAGTAGAATGGTCATGAGTGATTCTGTGACATTCACAAGCTCTCCCTTGTTTCAAGTGTATGATAATGACTTCGGTTGGGGTAAACCGGTCGCTGTTCGGTCTGGACCGAGCAGTAGTTTCGGTGCCAAACTCGTACTTCTTACGGGGGTTGAAGAAGGAAGTATTGATGTTCATGCGACCCTAAGGTCTGATGTACTAATAAACCTACTCTCTGATGTTGAACTTTTGGATGCATGATTTGAATGGTTGAGTAATAAAACAAGTCTTTTGATACCGTATCAAGTTAAGCCACAAGAGTTAACAAATTACAGTAAACCTAATATCCAAACTCACTCCCATAAAAATGATTGATTTTTTAGCAATCCCCATTTAACAACTACAAGACGTTTTAAGTAAACTGAAAAAGTTAGAACAGCATATCTAATACACATGCTTTTAAAAGGAAAAGAACTAGGAAAAACATTGCATTCCTCCTCTCTTTTTTCGGTCAACCACTTCCATCAATCAAGCTAAGAAACAGAGTTTTCAAAAGCCAAAAGAGTTCTTTTCGCAATCGAGTCAGCCGAACAATTGGCCTCTCGGAGGATAAAACGATATGAAATCATAGAAAACAACAAGGCTAAAAGCCTCATAAAGAATTCCATAGAACTCGATCGACTCCTCACTCGTGTAGAGAAATTTGAGTAGAGATTGGTAATCTGAGAGGATGTGCACCTCAGAGAGATTACGAGCTGCTGCTTTAGCCAACGCCGAACGAATTGCACATGTTTTTTTGCCGCTAGAGGAGATGAGACTCCATGTTTTTGGTCAGAACAATGTTCTTTATCGGTATTAGCTGTCGAACGGAAGATGAAACCCATACCACAATTTCCAGAAATCTTCCAAGCCGCGTCTACAAAGCACATAGTAACAGATGTTGGTAGGGAGAGATCCCGCTGTGTGTTGCGCGATGGTCGATGCTTAAGCAGATGGGCCTGAGCTGCTTGCCATTTTCGAGCACTCGTGATGGCTTTGGTGATATCTGCAGGGCAGAAGTTTGTCTCAGTTTGTCTGCAAAAACTAGTTGATATTTTGGGGCAGATCCAGAGATACAAATGTGAATCAATAGCTTAAGGCGGAAGGTTTTTGCAGGTTTTTTGCTCGCTGCAAAAAGACATATTGACTATATGTTCTTTTAAGGAGGTATTCACGTTGTTGTCTATCTCACTCATTCCATGCGCAACCAATATAAATGCGGACAAGTTAGTGTAAGCATAATTTTACATGAACCCTAAGATCTTCAAACATGTAGGTTAATCACATAATAGAATCATAAGGAGGGTTAGCGGAGTACTTCCATTCACCTCCATTCATTGTTGCAGTTAGGTCTTCCTAAATGGTATCCTGAATGGAAGACATAGAACCTGATCTCTGAGATAGGAGTTTAGGTTTCTCTCCCCTTGCCTAACTTTAGGTGTTGTGTTTTGAGATACATTTATGATGGACTAAAGGCATATATTTATAGGTGGAGAGAGGACTTAATTCCTCATTAGGGTTTCCTTATGATTAATCTCAACCGTCCATCAAAGTAGAGATTGATTAGGAATTAACTCCATTATTTTCAATTTAACTGGTTACCAAATATATTAAGGAATAACAATATTCCAATAGAAAACGGATGACATAATAGGAAAAGGAAATATTCCTTACAATCTCCCACTTGGTCGTTAGTAAAATCCATTAATGTTTTTTCTTAGGAATGATAAGGCCGGCATAATATGCTATACTCTTATTTTTCATTTGGTCATCATAAGTGTCTTGGCTAATCTAGTAATCAATGGGAGTCATGGCGGTCGCATATCATTATGCAACATGATCCCTTTCATGTACTACTGCATTGAGTACCTTCATAGCTAGACCATAAACATAAGTAGGAGTTATCGTAATGGTCCCTTTTATGTCTTAAAATAAAGACTCATTATGTTATCATAAAATCCAACAACAATAATGTGTGTGCACATTGGATACATAATATATAAAGGATGTAAAAGTCATAAAAGCGCTCAAATAAATGTCAAATATAAGCTAAACATAAACAGACAACGTAATTAAGAGCTATCCTCAAGACCCATACTTTCAGCATGTTTCATAAAAGTCTTTGGAGGTAATGCTTTCGTAAATATGTCTGCAACCATAACATTAGCGCCTATTTATACAATGAAAAACTTTTCTCTTTTAACATCTTGCTTTTAGTGACATATATTAAGCTTAATGTCCATATAATTGGATTCTTTAGATATCATGTCTTACTTAAAGAAAAGATTTGCATCTTTCATTGTCACATTAAGAGTTGAGACTCAACGTCTCAAACTCAAAGACATTTCTGCAAATATGTTTTCGTAATTGAAGCCTCATAAAGTTGCTACATACTCAGTTTACTTAGTGAATGTAAAAAGCAACTACAACTATAAGCTTTTCCATAATATAGTATCTCTGCTAATGAGATACACATAGCCAAGAATGTAGTGTCTAGAACTATGATATCCACTAAATTATGAGTTAGAAAACTCAACCATCTATGGATGTGTTGATTTCCTATATGTATTTACTTGTTTCCTTTAAGTATCTCAAAACCTTATTTGGAGCTTACCAATACTAGAAGAACACATCATTATGCCAAATCTCTCAAGAACTTTAATAATATATGTTTTATGAGACAATATTGAAATTCCAAGTGATCTATCATAGAATATTCATATTCTTTTATCACATAGGATGTCTCACTCATATCTTTAATTTAAAGGTTCTTGGAAAGATACTTTTAGTCTTAGTATTAAACCAAAATTATTGTTAGCCACTAAGATATCATTAACATACACATGAACTTACTCCCACTGATCATGAGGTACATACAATGATCTATAATGTTTTCTTTGAAACAGAATTTCGTAATGGTTTCATCAAACTTTAGATACCATCACCTCGAAGATTATTCCAGTCCATATTTTCTTTGATTTGCAAATCATGTCTCCCTAAACTTCGATTATGAAGCTTTCATGTCACACATATAGACTTTATTTTCTAAGTCTCCATCAAGAAAGGCTAGTTTTCACATCCATTTTATGGCTTGTGAAAAAAAAACCGGATCTTTAATATCCAATTCTCTAGATTCTACTTGGTAAAGCATATATTCATCGGGAATAGCAAATCTTCTCGGACGAGTTGATCTTCTTAATGCTGGTTCCTGTACATGATTATTATTGGCGATGTTTTCATCATGGAGTGTGTGATCATTCACTGGGTTATCCTCATTGTCTAACGGTTCAACAACAAGAGTATTCCCAACATTCGGAACTAAGTGTAATGGGATATTAACCTTAATTTCCTGAATGACTACATCTTGAACTTTATCACTCCCACTAATCTCGCCATTCTCATAAAATCTAGCATTACTGGTTTCTACTACTTTCGTACTATGGTTTGTACAGTAAAATTTATATCCTTTAGACTTTTCAGGGTATTCAATAAAGAAACCACTAACTGTTCTGAAGTCTAATATCTTTTCATGTTGGTTATATATTCTTGCTTCAGCTGGACATCCCCAAATTCAGAGGTGTGACAGACTAAATTTCTATCCTTTTCACAGTTAAAAATTAGTCTTTAGAACTGATTTGCTAGGAACAATGTTCAAGATATAGAATGCAATACGTAATGCATCCATCCACAAGGATATAGTTAAGTTAGTATGACTCATCATGGATCTAACCATTCCCATATAAGTACGGTTACGCCTTTCAGCTACACCATTCTGCCATGGAGAACCAAGCGTTGTGTATTGTGCAACAATTCCTAATTTTTGGAGAAGTCTGGCAAAAGGTCCAGGATGTTGTCCTGTTTCATCACATATGCCATAAAATTCACCATCTCTATCTGACCTAATGATTTTCACATTTCTATCTAATTGTCTCTCTACTTCAGTAATGAACACGTGTACATCATCCACAGATTGAGACTTTTCATGCAATAGATAGAGATAACAATAACGTGAATAATCATCGATAAAGGTAATGAAGTACTTTTCGCCTCCAAAACTTGGAACGTCAAAAGGTCCACAAATATTTGTATGTATGATTTCAAGAAGTTGTGTACTTCTTGTGGCTCCTCTCTTAGTGTGTTTAGTTTGCTTACCCTTAATGCAATCTATACACTATTCACTATTGGTAAAATCTAGATTTGGAGTGACTCCATCTTTTACCAATCTTTTGATTCTTTCACTGGAAATGTGTCCCAGCTTCTTATGCCACAAGAAATACGAGTCAATTGCACATGTTTTACGCTTATGTCCACGTCTATCTTGCAGAGATGTGTTTAAAAGGTTGATCAGCCAGATTTAGCATATAAAAACCATCAACTAATATTCCAGAACCAATTCAATTAGAGTTCAGAAATTAATTGAAACAACCATCTCATTAAGTAGATTTAAAACCAGCCAAATCAAGTTTGCTTACTGAAACTAAATTACGGGAAATGGATGGAACATAAAGAGTCTAAAATAAATACAAACAAAATCTACTATCCATAATGAGATAATAAGTACCAATAATTCAACTGGTGCATTAATTGTCTCGATTTCCCTTATATAAGTAGTTTCACTTAAGTTGTTACTGATAAGAAATTTCTGCATGAAATATGAGACATGTGTAGAAGCACCACTATCAATCCAACACAATTTTAGAAGAAACATAAGTAAGAGTAGATTTAGAAAAGCTTTACGTAACTCACATGGTCACCTTTATTTCTGAATCATTCTATTCAAGGCAAATTTTATGAAAATGTACAAATTTTCTGCAAAATTTGCAAAACGTTATATTTCTTAGCCATTTTCTTCTTAGTAGTGGATTATAATCTTTAAGTCTGGGTGGTGTTCTTTCACAGCTTACTAAATGGCGTATTTCCAGCTTTAAATCCAGCTCCTTAGACATAATATGCAACTCTAATATCTAGACGCTTAAGCTCAATTAGCTTCCTCTTGTACCCATTTGTTAGCCAATTCATCCAACATCCACTTTTCATTAATGACGTTGTGATGAATTTTGGAATGGTCCTTATTGAGGAGATAGTGAATTTCGGAAAACTGAACAAGAAAATAATTCTCCCACTCATTCCTAAATTATTTAGTTTAGGCGCTATACTAGTCATTCTAATGCAATGTTTATGCATATAGTGTGTGCCATTATCTTTCACTATTGTAAGATCTGCCATAAGTTTACCAACAAGGGATTTGAGTCTTAAACTGTTCTTCTATATAGTTTAGATAGTCCTAAAGCATTTTCAGCTGTCAGAAGGAAAGTTTTGAAGTTGCTAACTATTGTCAACCCTTAAGAACATGATGTTCAATTCGTTCGCTTTCTCCCACGCTTTATGGATAACATTTTCTTCCTCAGTACTATCGCCAGTAAGTGGGTTTGGCTCATCTTTACGAAGTGCCAAATCCAATTTTAGTACTCCTAATGTGAACTCAACTTTCTCTTTCCATTCTGAGTAGTTGGTTCCAGTGAGGATTGAAACACCAGAAACCAAGGATGACAAATTAGCAGGAAAATATGCTTCAATTTAGAGATACAACAAGTGTTTATTAGGCTTCAAAACATAA
The DNA here is from genome assembly GCA_030161315.1 of Eutrema japonicum. Lineage (NCBI taxonomy): Eukaryota > Viridiplantae > Streptophyta > Magnoliopsida > Brassicales > Brassicaceae > Eutrema > Eutrema japonicum. The sequence goes on from BSQW01000011.1 coordinate 48,902,508, forward strand.
TCAACACAAAGAAATAGAATGCACATGACAAGAAATTATAGTGTTCCTGTGGGAAATCACCATAATCTCATGAAAAGTCATGGATTCAGGAAAATTTATTGAGTGATGTATTGAATTATTTAGACTAAGTTATATGTGGATATCCTTGGTCTACACATATACAAACACTCTTATAAGTTATTGATCATATGTTATGTTCATAGTCTACCTGTGGGTAACTGATTACTACATAAACAGATCAAAACTTACTTAAACAATGGTTTTCCATTCGCAAATCATTCTAGGATAAAGTCACTGTGGTGATATCTAAACCCTAATTTGCACATTATATGAAACCAATGTTTTGCCATAAATTGTGCACAATTCGTTCCTATAAAAAAATTAAATTGTTTCTGTACGAATCATGCACAAAACAATTTGTTGGTTTAAGCATAAATCGATTCTGTACTGATAATGCACAGAACGATTTTGCAGATTTTATATACAGATCGTTTCTGCACGGATTATGTACAGAACGATTTTGCACGGATCAACTACAGAACGATTTTGCACAGAACCATTAATTTCGCACAAATTATGCACGATTCAAAATATGCGAAAACCCTAATTCGCAGACTCACGAAATTTGCACAGAACGATTAATTTCGCAGAGATTATGCATGATTCAGAATCTACGAAAAACCCTAATTCACAGACTCGCGAAATTTGTACAGAATAATTAATTTCGCACAGATTATGCACGATTCAGAATCTGCGAACAACCCTAATTCGCAGACTCATGAAATTTGCACAGAACAATTAATTTCGCACAAATTATGCACGATTCAGAATCTGCGAAAACCCCTAATTCTTACAGATTATGCACGCACGAAAATTAAACATAGATTTAGATCTACAAAACCCTAATTTGCAGATTTCTTAGTTTCAATTATTCATGCCATAGATCTCTTATATGTTCATAATCTAAGCTCCGATACCACATGTAAGCATAATTTTACATGAACTCTAAGATCTTCAAACATCTAGGTTAATCACATAATAGAATCATAATGAGGGTTAGCGGAGTATCTCCATTCATTGTTGCAGTTAGGTCTTCCTGAACGGTATCTTGAATGGAAGACGTAGAACCTGATCTCTGAGATAGGAGTTTAAGTTTCTCTCCCCTGGCCTAACTTTAGGTGTTGTGTTTTGAGATGCCTTTATGATAGACTAAAGGCATATATTTATAGGTGGAGAGAAGACCTAATTCCTCATTAGGGTTTCCTTAGGATTAATCTCAACCGTCCATCAAAGTAGAAATTGATTAGGAATTAACTCCATTATTTTCAATTTAATTGGTTACCAAATATATTAAGGAATAACAATATTCCAATAGAAAAAGGATGACTATAAGACCACATAATAGGAAAAGGAAATATTCCTTACAGTTAGTACAGAATGCCCGTGTATCCGTTTGACATAAACTATGAACCTTGATTTAAATTTTAAAAAAATTTGAACTATTTTAGATATTTTAATGTTATTGATAAAATTTTAAAAAAAGAATTTTGTTATTAGTCCCTACTCGAAGCTATATATATTATATAGTGTAGGTTAGCCCTGGGCAAAATACCCGAATCCGAAGAACCAAACCGAATTCGAACCGAAAAAGAGGAACCGAACCCGAACCGGAACTGATAAAATATCCGAACAGATCATAAATTCCTATATCCGAAGAACCGAAACCAAACCCGAACCAAACCGAAAACCGAATGGATACCCGAAATACAATTATATACTCAAAATATTAATTATATTTAGACTTGATAACCCAAAATTACAATTATAAAGCCGAATATATGAGTTATTTTTATACCAAAATGATTCCCAAAATAACCAAACTATACTAAATTTATAGGTATATTTGTTAAGCTTTCACCAAATTTTATTTAAATTTAATCAATTTTATTTAAATTTAACTAATTTTCATTTTATTTTAATGATTTTTCGGGTATTTGAAACCGAACCGAATCCGAATAGAACCGAAGCGAACTCGAACCTAAATTCTAAAATATCCGAATAGATTCTAAATCTTAAACCTAAAAACCCAAAAATCCGAATAACCCAAATCGAATCCGATCGGATATCGGAATGGCCAGAACTAATGCAGGTTGTAACAATTTTCGCCGAGTTGCCTAAGCTTTTCGTGAGGTTAATAAGCCCAGTGGACCGGTTTGTATTGGCCCTTGGAAAAAAAATCGTTACCAGCCGATGATTACAAAATTCGGTTCAATTTCGAATCGGTTCGGTTTAATATTCTTTTACATCCTCTAACTACTCCACCTAAAACTTTATTGTACTCAATTTGTGTTGTGGGCCTTGTGGCCCTTGGAGAAAAAATCGTTAACCAGTCCGATTGTTATAAAATTCGGTTCAATTTCGAATCGGTTCGGTTTAATTTTCTTTTCCATCCTCTAACCACACCACCTAAAACTTGATTGTATTCAATTCTTCTTCTTCTTCTTCAGAATCGTAGATCTAATTCGATCCGGAAATGGCGAGATTCTCAGTTTGTGGAGGAGACGACGGAGAAGGATCAAGCAACCATCAATCTCGGAAACGACAACGACTTCCATCCATCGATGAAGATGAAGAAGACGCCGAGGACTCTGACGCCGGAAGTTCCGGTGAAGAAGACGAAGACGAAGAAGAAGATAATTGTCGAGGAAGGAGAATGGAGTCTGAGGATCGAGTATCCACGAGCGATGATAGCGACCACGAAGTGGTTATCGAAGAGAGACGATTTGGGAAATCCGTAAACAGCCAGAGTTCTTCGAGCAAAGATTCGCCTCTCTCCGTAACGCTTTTGGATCCCGATGTTCTCGATTGCCCCATTTGCTGCGAACCTCTGAAGATTCCGGTATTTCAGGTTTGATTCCTTCTCCCTGTTTGAAGCTCTTTGATTTCAGAATCCATTTTTAGGTTAGAGTACTCGCTAGGAAGATGATAAATGTTAGATGAGCCATAACCTGTGTAGATTGAAGAAACAGATGACAGATCTTAGGTGGAAATAGGGATTTATCGATTCAAGTTCTGCTGCAATTGGGAATTTTGTCTAGCTCTAGGTTAAGTTCAGCCCTTTTCGTTGTATTTTAAGATATCATTTTCCTTGAAGAACAATTTCGTTCTTTGCTCGAATAGAAAACGAAAGGTTTGATTGCAGACAAAGAAGTTTATCGTCGATGAGTATTACCAGAAAAGTGGACAATGTAACTAGAATTGTGATACAGCAGCTGTTTGTAATAACTTTGTGGTTCTGTCTTCAGTGTGATAATGGTCATCTAGCTTGTTCTGTGTGCTGCCCCAAAGTGAGGAACATATGCCCGTCCTGCACATTACCCATCGGTTACATTCGCTGCAGAGCCATGGAGAAGGTTATAGAAGCATCTAGAGTCTCATGTCCAAATGCCAAGTATGGGTGTAAAGAGAATATGCTATATGGAAACCGATTTAGCCATGAGAATCTGTGTGTTTTCACCCCTTGTTCCTGCCCCGTACTTGACTGCAACTACACTGGCTACTACAAGGATCTCAACAACCACGTCCGTGCTAAACACAAAGACGACCTGATTCCATTCATGTGGGACGTTTCTAAAGGCATTAGCTTGGACCTCGACGAGAAGACCACAATTCTTCAGGAAGAAAATGATGGGGAAGTGATAGTAGTTCAAGTTTTCAAGGGTTTGCGCGTCGTCTATGTCAGTGTGAGCTGCCTTGCACCTTTGGCACCAGGAGTGGGAAAGTTCTCATGCTATCTGGTAAACCTAACCGTCAATAGCTCATTGAGGCAGGGATTCATGGTGAAGAACATTCAGAAAGTGAGGAATGAACAGCCTGAAGACGGTTTCATGGTGATTCCTTCCAATATGTTGTCTGGTAGTTTGGTGATTTCGATTGGTCGTGGCCGGACCTATGTTCATGCCTGAGTTATGGATAGAATTGAAGTTTGAGTTCATGCACATTTTTAGGTGTATATGATTTAGTTTGTGAATCTAACCTTTGAGTATATAAAGGTTTTCTGAAAATTTTGAATCGATGTTATAGAAAGGATCATTTATTGTAGAAGATAAAGTTGTGGCCAGTAATAGTATTTGTGAGAGCAACGTTAAATAGAATCACATCGAATCCGAAGTAAATTCATTTTAGACTAGCTATCAAACCGGACTAACCGTGTTTAAGATACCAATTTGAACCTGCACTGATGGAAAAGTCGGTTTTAGATTGGAATGGGACAATCCGGTTTGGTTTCGTAAGATGGGTAACCAAATAAAGACTATCTTTGAGTCATTTTGTTCTCATGCACATTTTTAGGTGTATATGATTTAGTTTGTGAATCTAACCTTTGTGCATAAAGGTTTTCTGACAATTATGAATTGATGTCTTAGGAAGGATCATTCATTATAGAAGACAAAGTTTTGGCCAATAATAGTGTATTTGTGAGATTAACGTTAAATAGAATCATATTGAATCTGAGGTAAATTCATTTTGGGGATTATAGCTATCAAAACGGAATAACCGGGTTTAAGATGCCAATTTTAACCTGCCCCTTTAAAGGTAAATGAAGCAAAAGTCGGTAAGAGATTGGAGTGTACAATTTGCTTTCGATTCAGTTTAGCGGTTTTATCGGATTTGTAAGAAGGGCAACCAAATAAGAGTGTCTTTTATCCGGTTTAATTATAGTTTGGTTTGGTTCGAATTGGATTCAGGCAGCGCATCTCTAATGTATTACTTCAATTTTAATTCAATGGAGTAACTGCAAAATTGAGATGGATTTCTCTATAATATATTTCTTCATTTTCTACTTTTCTAAATATGTTTTTTTTTTGTTTTTTTTTTGTTAATTGCTAATAATACACTTTATCTATAAATTTTATAAATTGACCCATTAACACACTAGTCGTTGTTGTATTAAATTTATTTTATGTTATTTTTAATTTCAGTACTTTTATGTATTTTTAAATTTATTATCGGTGTATATTATTATATTTTATATTTTCAATTTTTAAATTTACCTTCTTTTTTTTGACGTCATCTTTTATTTTGTTTAAATATATATATGGTAAATTTTAAAACAAATAAATGGAATATATAGTTTGTATAGTTTGAATTATATGCATTATGTTTGATATATCTTTCTTCGTCAAATTGTCTTATATAAACATAGTGAATTTAGAAATTTAATATGTGGATAAGTGGATAAATATAGTGAATTTAAAAATTTAATATGTTAATCTAAAATCACTTAAATTTGGAAAGACTATCTTATCTTATTATATATAGCAGAATGTTTCAAAGTTAGTAAATAGCAAAATCGCGACACATGTTAAGTTAATCATTAGATTTTGACATGTGTTTTCTTTTTATGATTTCTATTAATCGATTAGATTTTGTAAAGGAATAAAAGCCAATTTTTTTTTTTAAATCATATTTCTGTTTAGAATAAGGAAATCTTATCTTATTATATAAATTTGGATCTCTCGACGTGAGTGTGACACGTAAGATAATTTTCAATCAAGAGATTGTGACATTTGTCACGGTTGTTAATTTAGATTTTGACATGTGTCAATTTAATTAAAAAATAAAAATAAATTAAAGTAAATATTAAAAAATGTTAAACTAAAAAAAGACAATTTTAGTAAAAATGAATTAAAGTAAATATTAAAAAGTGTAAATTAAAAAAGGCAATCTTACAAAAAAGACAAGTATAAGTAAGAAAAATTTATAATAAAAGAAAGTGACAAAAAAAATTTAAAAGTTTACAACCATGATCAAGCTTAAAAAAGGAAAATTATAAATATACTCTAAACTTAAAAGGAAAATTATTAATATACAATTTAAAATCGATTTCTAATCCTAAAAAGTAAATGGAAAAAAATAGTTATGTTTAGATTAAGAAAAATTAAACAAAAATCTTATTATATAAAGCGGAATCTTTCAACGTGGACGTGACACGTAGGCAAAATTATAACTCATGTGATCGTGACATTTGTCACGGTTTTTAATTTATATCTTGACATGTGTCAATTTAATTAAAAAAATAAAAATAAATATCAAAAAGGTTAAACTAGTAAAAATGAATTAAAGTAAATATTAAAAGGTGTAAAGTAAAAATGCAATCTTACAAAAAAAAAGTATAAGTATAAGTAAGGAAAACTTATAATAAAGGAAAGTGACAAAAAAGAAACTTAAAAGTTTATAATCTACAACCACGATCAAACTTAAAAAGGAACATTATAAATATACTCTAAACTTAAAAGAAAAATTATTAATATATGATTTAAAATTGATTCCTAATCCTAAAAAGTAAATGGAAAAAGTAGTTATGTTTAGATTAAAAAAAATTAAACAAAAATTATAAAGACAAGTCAAAGTTAAAAAAAATCCATATTTTAGTTTAAAATAAATAAATTAAACAATAGATTACAATCATAAAAAGAAAAGGAATAAAATCCACATTTTATTAAAAAAACATATTTCAATTTAGAATTATGAAATTAAAAAATAGATTACAATCCTAAAAAGCTAAAATTTTAAAAAAGGAAGGAACAATTAGTAATTCTTAAAAAAAATCACACACTTAAAAATGAATACAATCCTAAAAAGAAAAAGAAATCTCATTCCTCGACTCTAGATAACCAAATTGATACCTTATCAATTTTACATTCATAATTCTAAAAGGTAAATTTTATAATTTACAACCACGACCAAAATTAAAAAATGTATATTATAAATATACTCTAAACTTAAAAGAAAAATTATTAATATACGACCAAACTTCAAAATTTATCATCATTTCCATTATGACAAAAGGAAACTTAAAAAGGGAAAATGCTAAATGTTTCAAAAATACTAATTCACCTGATCGCGACATTTGTCAAGTTAAAGTTGGAAATATTTAAAATCGATTAATAAAAAACTTAAAAATTCTTATTCATAATCTTAAAAGAGAAAGTTATTAAAAATAAAATTAAAAGTTAACGAATTAAATTTATCTTAAAAGGCAAAATTAATATAGAAAAGAAAAAACATTACTTAGTTTTTTTCATTTAGATTAAAGAAATCTTATTATATAAAGCTGAATCCCTCAACGAGAATGTGACACGTAGGATAATTTTCAATCACGAGATCGTGACATTTATTGTTGTTACTTAAGATCGCGACATGTGTCAAAGTAATAATCTGAATAAAAGGAAAAAATCAAAAAGAAAAGTAAGATTCTAACTAAGATTCTAACAATCATGAGATCGTGACATGTGTAAAAAATGAAAAATAAAAATGAAATAATATAAAATTTCCTATAAGACAAAATAATAAAAAAACAAAAATAAATTGTGCTTTATTTAAATATAAAAAAAAAATATATATATAAACTACTACACAAACTATAAAATTTATATATGATTCATATATATATATATATATATATATATATATATTATATAAAGTTGGATCATTCGACGTGAGTGTGACACGTAGGATAATTTTTAATTACGAGATTGTGAGATTTGTCACGATTGTTAATTTAAATCTTGACATGTGTCAATTTAATTAGAAATGTAAAAATAAATTAAAGTAAATATTAAAAGAGGTTAAACTAAAGAAGACAATTTTAGTAAAAATGAATTAAAGTAAATATTAAAAAGTTTAAACTAAAAAATGCAATCTTACAAAAAAAAAACAAGTATAAGTAAATAAACCTTATAATAAAGGAAAGTGACAAAAGAAAACTTAGAAGTTTATAATCTACAACCACGATCAACCTTAAAAAGGGAAAATTATTAATATATGATTTTAAATCGATTCCTAATCCTAAAAAGTAAATGAAAAGTAGTTATGTTTAGATTAAGAAAAATTAAACAAAAAATATAAATAAAAGCCAAAGTTAGAAAAAAACCATATTTAAATTAGAATAAATAAATTAAACAATAGATAACAATCCTAAAAAGAAAATGAATAAAAGCCAAATTTTATTTTAAAAAACATATTTCAGTTTAGAATAAGGAAATTAAACAATAGATTGCATTCATAAAATAACTAAAATTTTAAAAAAGGAAAGAACAATTAGTAATTTTTTAAAAAACCAAAAACTTAAAATGGAATACAATCCTCAATAGAAAAGGAATTATCATTCCCCACCTCTAGATAACCAAATTGATAGCTTCTCAATTTCATATTCAAAATTCGAAAAAGTAAAGTTACTAAAATATATATATCGTATTATATAAAGTTGGATCTCTCAATGTGAGTGTGGCACGTAGGATAATTCTCACTCACGAGATCATGACATTTGTCACGGTTAATTTAGATCTTGACATGTGTCAGTTTAATTTAAAAAACAAATGAATTAAAGTAAATATTAATCAAATTAGTTTTAATTTATAATTTATCCTAAAAGGCAAGATTAATATAGTAAGAAAACAATATTTCGTAATTTTCTATTTAGATTAAGAAAATTAACCATAAAAAAAAAATTAATTTCTTACCTCTATATAAACCACAATTTGGTAGTATATCAATTACACCAAAAAAAAATAAAGTCCAATAATCGTATCCACAACTATTTACTGCATCTATTCACCAAATTGTTTTTTCAATATATATATTTATTTTATCGTAAACTTTATTTTTAAATTTATGTATAAGATATTTTCACGGGTGATCTAATTTTGTTTTCCATTTTATCGTCTTTCATTTTTTTCACGGGTTATAAAATATTAAATTACAAATCCGCATATTTGCGGGTACTTATCTAGTTATAATTATAAAATATAGTCTTATTTGGTTGCCCTTCTTACAAAACTGATAAAATCTAAGACCGTAAAACTGAATCGAAACCAAACCGAATTGTACTCCAATCTCAAACCGACTTTTGCTTCATTTGCGTTCTTCTTTATCCGAAAAATCAAAATCAATTGATCGTAGCATCAAGGACTCTATCCTCATAAGGATCCACCAGAAGAAATTCAGGAATCTGCTCTCCCAATGGTTCACCTATGAGTAGTTGACTTGTTATTTTGAATTTGTAATCCCTCACCGGTTCTCATTTAGGCTTTTTATTCTTTTGTTTTGGGCTTTTTTGAATTTTTTTGCTCCGCCGAGCAGTTGTAAAGAAACCATTTCCATTTTGGTAAATAAAATTCACATTTTATCCAAAAAAAAAAATCAAAATCAAATTAATGGAAAAAAAATCAAACAAAATTTTCATAATCCTATTATTTTTGAAAAGTAAGAGATTATTTTCTAGGAACCCAAACCAATGCAATCAACCATATTAATGCAAGACCTCAAACATACCTATCATGAATCTTCACATTCCCAAGAGTCGCAACCCATGGTACTCATTCTCCTTGAATCATTCTCATAATCCTCCTGGTTCGTCAACCGTTGGTCCACACTCAGTGACGAATCATTCATGTGACCATGGCAATACACTTCTCATTATGTCCTTCGCGCATCCAACAAAAACCCATGACGCCGACCACACATAATAACCCTATTAGCCATACACACATTTCTATCATTTTTTCATAACATACCATTCATGCATTTCTTTTCATTACCATTCTTATCTCCTTTCGACATTTCCATTTATAAGTCCACATTATCATGCATGAATGATGTAAGTGAAGATGTATTCATGCAACAAATAATAAGCATTATTAACTCATAAGTTTCATTCAACATCACACACCCATCTATCGATTAAACACCCTACGCCTATTAATAAATTAAATAAAATATTGGAGGAATTCTCAAAACATATCTCCACCTTAGCCTAATAGAACCTGAAAAATGGCAGTTAGAGAAACATCGGTCAAAGAGGTTGCGGTTGAGAAGCGGTATAACGCCCCGACCGCCCCTACCTGGGCCCCATGCCCTCTCTCGGCACGTGGGCCCCACCCTGGTCCGACGGCCGGTGCGTTAGTCCGGGAGGCTTGTATGACTTGTTTACTGACCCTGCAATCACCACGTGACCTTTCCCCGTGTTTTGTCCTCACTCACACGCTACCGCGAATCACTTCCCGGAAGGTCACCCATCCTTAGACTACTCCAGCCCAAGCACCCTTAACTCTGGAGTTCTTTCGGGCAAGTGATCGGAAAAGGTAAGTGCACTTTGGTGACATAGGTAGCCAAATCAATTCTTATAAGCCTCTCCGCATATACAAGAAACCGGGATGTTACAATCACCCCCACTCACAGAGCGCAACGTCCTCGTTGCGCACCAGGATCGTCACCCTAGACGGTGTGAGCCCACCTGACTTCACACACGTGTTTGGGTTCGGCTCTGATACCACTTATAACGCCCCGACCGCCCCTACCTGGGCCCCATGCCCTCTTTCGGCACGTGGGCCCCACCCTGGTCCGACGGCCGGTGCGTTAGTCCGGGAGGCTTGTATGACTTGTTTACTGACCCTGCAATCACCACGTGACCTTTCCCCGTGTTTTGTCCTCACTCACACGCTACCGCGAATCACTTCCCGGAAGGTCACCCATCCTTAGACTACTCCAGCCCAAGCACCCTTAACTCTGGAGTTCTTTCGGGCAAGTGATCGGAAAAGGTAAGTGCACTTTGGTGACATAGGTAGCCAAATCAATTCTTATAAGCCTCTCCGCATATACAAGAAACCGGGATGTTACAATCACCCCCACTCACAGAGCGCAACGTCCTCGTTGCGCACCAGGATCGTCACCCTAGACGGTGTGAGCCCACCTGACTTCACACACGTGTTTGGGTTCGGCTCTGATACCACTTATAACGCCCCGACCGCCCCTACCTGGGCCCCATGCCCTCTCTCGGCACGTGGGCCCCACCCTGGTCCGACGGCCGGTGCGTTAGTCCGGGAGGCTTGTATGACTTGTTTACTGACCCTGCAATCACCACGTGACCTTTCCCCGTGTTTTGTCCTCACTCACACGCTACCGCGAATCACTTCCCGGAAGGTCACCCATCCTTAGACTACTCCAGCCCAAGCACCCTTAACTCTGGAGTTCTTTCGGGCAAGTGATCGGAAAAGGTAAGTGCACTTTGGTGACATAGGTAGCCAAATCAATTCTTATAAGCCTCTCCGCATATACAAGAAACCGGGATGTTACAAGCGGCGTCCTGAAATCTGCGATTGAAAATAGAGTTTCCATAATGGACTTGCCATAAATGGATTTTCCATAAATAGAAATTATCGAAAAGAGAACTTTCCTAAAATAGAACTAGTGTTTTGAATGGCATAAACTTGGCCGGAAAAAAACAACTGCAACTTTGGGGTCATAACTCGGAGAGGAGATCGGAAGGTAGATCTAGAAATCTGGGTTGAAGAGATTCACAGCGGTATATAGATCGCCTTCCGGAGCTTTCTGGATTGACAACAAAACGCTTCCAAAGTTGGTTGCTCGCAGATTTAATCTGCGCAGATATGTCTCGGAAAAACGCATATAACTTTCAAAATGTAACTTATGAAAAAGGCTTGCGGCTATAGCTAGATCGATCCGATTAGATTTGAGATCGATCCGATTGGATTTGTCCATCTGTTTCTATTCTCTCACAAAACGGGTCAGATCTGCCTTCTAGGTGGCTACGGTGGCTCCTCCTTCAAGGTGACTCGACGGTGATGGTTCCAGCGTGATTCCGGCAGAGTTTCGCCGCACCAAATCTCTCTGACCTTCACCAAGTCATGGCTCCTCTTTATATAGAGTGGAGAGAAATAGGCTTCTAGGTTTAGGATTTTTTGGAATTGATTTACCCTTAATGCTCATATTGAGCCTCTAACCTTGGGATTCTCTTCTCCTTCTTCTAGGGCCACAAAAATATATTTTATAAACTCTATAATACTCTTTATAATGCCTTCATTACTTCTTTTCACTTATGGGCTTTTCTCAACCCGAAACAGGCCCGACGCTTCGTTTAATGGTTCCTTCTGTCCAACTCTTCCTCTCATTTAGTATATGACCAAACTCTCCTCAAGCCCAACTTAGAATGAATGATCCATATCCCAAAAAGGCTTTCACCTAAGGTTTATGAGCCCGAAACAATGCTTCCTTTGCAAGCTAGGGGTTTCCTCTTCGAAAAGTTAGGGTTAGGGTTTATTTGGCGACAAGTTTTAGGGTTAAGGTTTTAGGGTTTTAATTAAAGAAAATATGCCATAAATCTAATTCTTGGGATGTCATAGTACCGGAAACGGACCTTTCATCATGAACCACAACATGAGACTAGCAATCTTTATTAAGTTCTCTCCTCTTAAGTTGCTTTTGGTTGCTGATACTTGTTTTGCTTCCATCATTGTGATGCTCAAAAGCGGCCTTCAGGCCATGGTCATAAGTAATGAGTGGTCTACTTATAAACAAGATGACATAGGGAAAGCAAACTTTGTTAAGGAGAAGATTGTGAATGATGATTGGTGGGAACATGTGTCTTACATTATTGATTTCACAACACCTATATATGAGATGATTAGATTTTGTACACTGACAAGCCATGCCTTCACGTAGTATATGAGATGTGGGACTCCATGATTGAGAATGTGAAGTTTGAGATCTACAAGAAAGAAAAACGTCAAGTTTCTGAACATAGTCTTTTCTATGAAGTTGTTTATGAGATCTTAGTGGCTCGTTGGGCGAAGAATAGTACTCCCTTACATTGTCTAGCTCACCCTTTAACCCCAAGGTATATGATCTTAAATTATATGTTTTTTGTTTTTGTTTTTTTGCCACATATATATATATATATATATAATACGTTTTGTATGTGGCAAGTTTTATAGTGAAGCATGGCTAAATGAGGATTCCATAAGAATTGGCCAACATAAGGATGAAGAAGTCTCATGTGAAAGGATGAAGTGTTTTAAAAGATTGTTTCCCAATACTGATGATCATTCTAAAGTTTTGAACGAGTATGCATTATTCTTTATGAATAGTGGTCCTTTTGAGGATTTAACATGCATTTCGGCGATGTATACTATGGAACCCATGAATTGGTGGGCTAACTTTGGTGCCTAAACTCTTCTCCTCCAGACTTTGGCTTTTAAGTTGCTTGGACAACTTAGTTCATCTTCTTGTACTGAGCGCAATTGGAGTACTTACTCATTTATTCACTCACTTAGAAAAAATAAGTTGAATCCAAATCGTGCTCAAGATTTGGTTTACATCCATAATAATCTACATCTTTTATCAAGGAATACTGATGAATATAAAGATGAAAATACCAAGATGTGGGATGTTGGTTGAGATGAATTTGATTCCATGGAAGATGTAGGGTTCTTGGAGTTTTGTAATCTTTCACTAGATAAGCTGGATTTTGAAAATTCATTGCTTGATTAGCTTATTTTTATTGTTATTTAAGATATTAGAATGAGGTCTTTTTTTATGTTGAGACTTATTGTGACATTATTTTTATTTATAATTTAAGAGTATTATTTCTTATATTCTTATTGATGTATCCATGCTATATCTATATCCATAAATATTTTACTTTGCCGTTTCCCGTCCCCGTTTCCGTACCCGTTTTGTTGTCCTTGTACCGTTCCAGTGCAGCAAAGGTTTTATAAATTTCTCAATTTCTACTAGTATTTTTGTTTTGGGTTCAAATACATTATATAATTCTGGTTCGATTTTGGTTTCAGTGTTGTGAATTTTAAAATAATCAAACCAGTCAAGTGAAAAATTGAAGTATTTTGATTAAGTTCAGTTTTGAATTTTAATTTGTTTGATTACAGTTTTTTTGTCGACCCTAGTTATAGCCGTTTATGCCCAAGGACCCAAAAAAACTCCTGGGAAGTCTCCACTCAATTTATGCATGCATAGCTATTTCCTAGAAAGATTTAATGATATTATTACAAATACATGTCTAGATTCAGATAAAAAACTCTTGGGAAATCGGAGCCTTAAAGCGTTAGGGTTAAGCCATGCATCTCTATTACTTATATGTCTATTGAATCTCATAGAAATTTCACAATTCTTACTTATATGTTTATTTGGATGAGCCTCGGTTAGAGATGAAATCATTTGCGGATATAGATGTCTTGAGCTATTGGAAGGACAATCACTACAAGAAAACAGGGGTATTTCCGACGGCCAAAACCGTCGGAAATCCGTCGGAAAGGGCCTTTTCCGACGGATTTCCGACGGATTTAAGCTGTCGGTTACAGTTCGTCGGAAATATGGTATCCGTCGGAATCCGTCGGAAATTTCCGACGGATTGTTGCCGTCGGAAAGCCGTCAGACATTTCCGACGGATTTCCGACCGCGTCCGTTCCGACGGATATTCGACGGACTTCCGACGGATATTCAGTCGTAAATGCCGTCGGAAATCCGTCGGAAATTTCTGACGGATTTCCGACGGATATATTACCGACAGCATTTCCGACGGGTATTCAGTCGTAAATGCCGTCGGAAATCCGTCGGAAATTTCCGACGGATTTCCGACGGATATATTACCAACAGAATTTCCGACGGATGATTATCGAATGAATTTGTCGGAAGTCCGTCGTAAATCTGTCGGAAGATATTTCTGACGGATTTCCGATGGTAACTATTTTCGACGGAGTTACGACGGATAATTTGATCGGAAGTTGTCTCGGAAGTCCGTCGGTTCTTCGTCGGAAATAGGTTCCGAAGGATTTACGACGGTAACTATAACGCCCCGACCACCCATACCTGTGGGCCCCATGCCTTATCTCGGCCCGTGGGCCCCACCCTTGTCCGACGGCCGGTGCGTTAATCCGTGAGGCTTGTAATACTTGTTTACTGACCCTGCAATCACCACGTGATCTTTCCCCGTGTTTTGTCCTCACTCACACGATACCGCGAATAACTTCCCGTAATGTCACCCATCCTTAAACTACTCCAGCTCAAGCACGCTTAACTCTGGAGTTCTTTCGGGCAAGTGATCGGAAAAGCTAAGTGCACTTTGGTGTCATAGGTAGCCAAATCAATTCTTATAAGCCTCTCCGCATATACAAGAAATCGGGATGTTACAGGAACTTATTCCGACGGTTTTCCGACGGAATTGGTATTTTGAATTTTATTTAATTATTTATTTTTTGGAAATTTATATATTAAAATTATAGAAATTTGAAATATAAATTAAAAATAGAAATAATAAATATATAAATTCATTAAACAAAATTAAAAAAAGTCATTACACATTAAAATAAATTGTTCAAAAAAAAAGCATTAAACGCAAATATTTAGACGGTTGGAGAATCTCCGTCGTCGGGATTATTATCCCGAAACATATGCGGGAAGCATTTTTCCATCATCTTCTCCAAGCAGGAGAGCTTCTTGGTGGTAGTCTGTTGCTCCGTCCGTAGCTCTTCAACCTGCTGGTCACGGTCTTTCACCGTTTGGGTGAGCCTCTCGATTTCTACCCGGTACTCCGAAGGATAACGAGGAAACGAGGAAGAAGATTCCTGGGTCGGAAGGGTGCCTAACCCAGCGAATCGACCTTTCACTTGCCGGGTTTGCTGCGAATAATTAAAACCGATAATAAATAAATAACGAAAAAAAAAAAACGAAATGAAATTAAAACTTACCTCAAGTACAATCTGGTTTATCTCTTCCCGGGACAAAGAGTTCGAGGACGACGATCCTTCGATAGTGAGCTGCGATGATAGTTCACGGTCCAGCTTCGTCTTCTTGCTCTTCTCGACAACATCCCGCATCCCCAAGTCCTGTATCTGACCGGTTTTCTTGTTGGTGTGTCTATTCTCGATGAGTTGAAGATAATCGGGTTCGGAACCAGATGCTCTCGCCTGCGAAAATTTGTTAAGTTAAATAAATATAAAAAACAGAATTAACAATAAAAAATTTAAATTAAACTTACCATTTCCATCGCTTCCCGTTCGATGGTCTTTGCGCCCGCGTTGTGGATGTAGACCCCTTTCCCGCCTCGTTGGCTATTTCGGTTCTTCGACTGTTGCTCGGAGGTCTTTTTCGTCGCAGGCCTACTCCAGTACTCACAGAAGCCTTTCCAGACGTCGTCGTCAAGGTCCTTCGGATTGTCTTTGTTCTGCTTCCACTTCTGTTTCCACTCGTACATGTGCTTCGAGTACGAGTTTGCGGCATACTTGTCGAATGTGTCAATGACTTTGCGCGTATGATGAGAGTCCCACGTGAACTCTTGCTACAATTTTTTTTAAAAATTTGTTACATATCAAAAAGAAAAATTGACAAAATGAAATTCAAAATAAATAATATATCAATAAAGAACGTACCGCGAAAGTCCGGTGCCACACGTCTTTCTCCTCGGCAGGCATGTCCGAATACTTCTCGTACGGTTTGTCCAACATGTTGTGGAGCATCCGTAATATCGACTTGGTGATCTGAGTCGACAGCTTAAACCTGAAAACATTATGAAAATATATAAATATGTTAAGTTTAAAAATCTAAATAAATTGAAATAATGTACATAAATTTTCTTACCAAGTGCCGTCCTCAAACTTCGGGTCGAGTCGAATGCAATGGCCCCGGTTAGGCTGCCGGACTAGCTCCTCGATCTCAAGGTGGCTCCGAGCAGCGGAAGAAGCGACGAAAGAGAGAGAGGAAGATAAGAGAAATAAGAAATATCAATGTCCGTCAGAAATCCGTCGGAAATTTCCGACGGATTTCCGACGGATTGGAGAAGATAAGGATTCTCGATTAGTCAGTCAACAAGCACGTGTCTAATTTTTCATATCCGTCGGAAATCCGTCGGAAATTTCCGACGGATTTCCGACGGATAAGGTATTCCTTGCATGTTTGTCGATTGGTCAGTCAACAAGCACGTGTATATTTTTTCATATCCGTCGGAAATCCGTCGGAAATTTCCGACGGATTTCCGACGGATTTAGGGTATATTTGGGGTTTAGGGTTTAGGGTTTAGGGTTTCTTTATATGATTTAGGGACATGTTATTTACATGTTTCATTCAATAAATATATTAAGTTCATCAATATTATAGGGTTTGCATTAGTTTAAAAATTATACAACATCAAAACATATCGTTTCACATAAATCAACTATAGCTTATACTATAACTTATACAAACACTTCCATCAAAATTTTTAAAATCTATATAACACATTTTCTTGATGTATATACAAGGTTAACCTATTTTATATACATCATACAAGTGTTTGTAAACTTTTGCCACAAAAAAAAACCTATACCCTATACCCTAAACAAGATTTGTAAATATCCGTCGGAAATCCGTCGGAAATTTCCGACGGATTTCCGACGGATTGAGTTGAATCTGGGTTATATCCGAGGGATTGATTTTTCAGCCGATGCAACTGAATCCGTCGGAAAACCGTCGGAAATTTCCGACGGATTCAGTTGCATCGGCTGAAAAATCAATCCCTCGGATATAACCCAGGTTTTATCCGAGGCAGCTTAATCCGTTATATAGAATTTATATAGAAGTTATAATATTTTTTTTGTTGCAAAATTCCGATTTTGTTACACTTAATCAAATGTCTAACTTTATAAAACTTCGACATAACTGATATATTACACATTACAATTCTAGTTCAAATATATGTACATATTTTACGGTGCAAATTTTATAATTAAAACTACTGTCAATCCGATGATGAGTAATCTGATTCTCCTGAATCGGAAGGTTCCCCAAATTCGTCAAATTCTTCTTCTGAATCCTCAAATACTCGATCGTCTGACTGTATGGTGAAATCAACGACAAGGTCGACCTCAAGGGAATGCTCGATTGAACCCAAACCTACGGAGCTTTGTTGGAGGGGTTCATGATCAGACATCCCATGAACTCTACCTCTCGGGTTTATCGATGTGACTGTAACCCACGGGTCTTGCTTGTTTGTCACCCGCGGATAGGGAATGTAGCATACCTACACCATGTACAAATTTAACCACGGGAATGCAACAAAACTTAATTAAAAATTAACGTAAAAGAAATACAAACCTGGTCTGCTTGTGATGCAAGTACAAATGGCTCGTATCTCTGGAGTTTTCTTCTGCTATGTAATGATGTAACACCAAATTGGTCGTGTCGCACACCGCTTCCTACTAATGGGTCGTTCCAGTCGCATAAAAATGCAACACATCTTAGACCGAGCATTCCCGGGTACTGAACATCGAAAATCTCACGTACGACACCATAGTATACAAGATCACCTGACTGAGTTGATACACCGTAATTTGAAGTTGTCGCACTCCTATCATCCCGAAGAATCTTAAAAGCGTACCCCCGTGTGCTATACATCACATGTGACTGCACGGTTGCTAGTGGAAATCTCACAATTTCTTCTAACCACGTGGGAAATGTTTGTCTGTTAGCCTTCTCTGTCGTCACCTGCACAATTAAAATAAAAATACTTCAAATAATTAAATCTTTCATTACATATGATGATTGCTAAAAACAAGGCAATTAAAAGACTTCCATAATCTCTTAACCAACGTCCGAACTCTTCCTGTTTGAGCTCGATTAGCTCGTCCTCTGTTTTGTCAGGAAATGCAAAACGTTGATAAGCCATATACATCCTGTGAGATTGAAACAATTATCACGTTAGTACATATATATATATAATCAAAAACCCAATACGTAATTAATAATTATGTTCAATATATAATACCTCTCATATTCATCAACTCCGTCGCAGTTTGTGAGAATATACATATGCAAATGCTCTCGCTCTTGTGGTGAAAGTCTCCTCTTCTTGCCTTTTCCACTAAGTCATCCAATCTGTAAAAATATATGAGGTACATCGACCGGATAGAAAGGTAGGACGCCTCCGTCATCATGTCGAGCTGCTCTACGACTCTTTGTTTTGACTTGTGATGGAAAGTAGGACTCGGCAAAATGTGAGGTTTCTTCATTGATGGTCTGTGCGACGATAGAACCCTCCACTCTACTCAAATTTTTCACCTTCTTCTTTAGATGTAACATATACCGTTCGAAAGGATACATCCAACGGTACTGAACCGGGCCCCCAAGCTCTGCTTCTCGAGGGAGATGAATTGTTAAATGTTCCATAACATCAAAGAATGAAGGAGGAAATATCTTCTCCAAATTGCAAAGGATTACAGGTATATTAGCCCAAAGATTTCGGATACCGTCTGATGTAAGAGAGCGAGAACATATATCTCGGAAAAAGGCACCAATCCCTGCAATATATGGATAACAAATGAATAATTAAATAATGAAGTATATATTGTATAAAGTAGTAAATAAATAATTTCATGATTGTACCTGCAATTGCTTCGTGGACATTACGTGGTAGAAGACATGCAAAGGCAAATGGAAGGAGGCGCTGCATCACCACATGACAATCATGACTCTTCATCCCAGTAAACTTCCCTTCTCCATGATCAACGCAGTTCCGAAGGTTAGATGTGTATCAGTCTGGGAATCTAACACTTTCGGTAATCCAGTAAAAAAACTCGGCCTTTGAAGGTTCATCGAAACGAAAAGCCGGGACCGGAGGCTTCCCGTTCTCTGTCACATGTAGTGCTCTACGAGAACAAATGTCTGGCAAGTCCGATCTAGACTTCAGATTGTCCTTCGTCTTCCCTTTGACATTGAGAACGGTGTTCATAATGTTGTCGAAAAAATTCTTCTCAATGTGCATGACATCCAGATTATGCCTCAAAAGATGGTTCTTCCAATAAGGCAAATCCCAGAAAATGCTCCTCTTGTGCCAATTATGAACGTTGCCACAACCATCAACAGGATGATGTCCGTTACCACCACAATCAACGGTCCTCTCTGCACCAAAATCTCTAAACTGAGTCAACAAATACTCACCATCTAACTCAGGAGGAGGACCGTCAAATACTTTCCGGTTCTTCCTAAACAATGTGGTGCTCCGACGATAAGGATGATCGCTAGGTAGGTATCGCCTATGACAATCAAACCAAGACGTTTTCCGTCCGTGCTTCAATTGGAACGCATCAGTGTTATCTTGACAGTACGGGCACGATAACCTTCCGTGCGTTGTCCATCCTGATAACATGCCATATGCTGGAAAATCGCTAATAGTCCACAAAAGTACCGACCGCATGATGAAATTTTGGTGATAAGAAACATCAAACGCTTCAATACCTTGGTCCCATAACATTCGCAATGGTTGCAAAAACACATCAAGTGATCTCTTCGGATGCTCTGGTCCAGGAACGAGAATGCTAAGGAACAAGAACTCCCTTCGCATGCACAAAGATGGCGGCAAATTGTAAGGTGTTACAATTACTGGCCACAAAGAATATTTTCTGCCGTGCTTCCCAAAAGGGCTGAAACCATCGGTACATAATCCAAGGTATACGTTCCTTGCCTCAAACGCAAAGCTGGGATAAATGGATTGAAAATGTTTCCATGCTCCTGCATCTGACGGATGGGCGATTTGTCCATCTGTTGTATGCTCTGCATGCCATCTCATTGCTCCTGCTGTGCGCTCTGACTGATATAACCTCTTCAATCTCTCTATTAACGGTAAATACCACATCCGTTTATATGGCACTGGCACTCTTCCACCTGTTTCCTTATACCGAGGTTTGCAACAAAAACGACATGTCGTACGATCTGCGTCCTCTCTCCAGTAGAGCATACAGTTGTCTATGCATACATCTATCATCTGATACGACAATCCTAGACCTTGAACAAGTTTCTGTATCTCATAGTATGATGCTGGTGCAAGAATATCTTCTGGCAAAATTTCTTTCACAAAATCAGCGATTGCATCCACGCACTCCTCACTCAAATTGAAATCCGTCTTTATACCCATCATCCTTGTTGCAGTTGATAAAGGGGAATGTTCACCTCTACACCCATCATATAACGGATGTTTAGCAGCGTCTAACATATCAAAGAATCTCCGAGCTTCTAAATTAGGTTCTTCTCCCCTATCTCCATACTCAGCAACCGATGGTATATTTTCACGAAATGCATCGTTCACCATCTGAACATGACCTACAGTACTTTGTTCTTCCATTGCGGGTTCTTCTAAGCTAGTGTTATCCCCAATATAATGTTCACTAGTACTAGCATAATTATCCACCATTGTATCATTTTCTCCATGATAATACCAAATCTTGTAACCCGACATAAACCCATGACAATACAAATGTGACCATACTTCATCTATCACGATAAATCTACGATTCCCACAATTGGTACAAGGGCAATAGATTTTACCGGTTTTTTTTTCTTTCTTCTGCATACCCGCAAATGCCATGAATTCCTGTAGACCTTTTTTGAATTCCTCCGTAACTAGGCCCGTGTCCGGAATTTGATGAGGCTTGTCCGTCCATGATCGAAAATAATTATAAGGATTTGAAGAAGACATTTTCGTAAGGAATTAGATAACAGAGATTTTTTTTTGTTGTGATTATAAATGAAGGGTGGAAACGTTTTTATAAGGAAATTTTTTTCCATTTTCCGACGGATTTCCGACGGATTTTCGACGGATATAAAGTAGATATTATCGATGTCGGCAACCATGTCGGCATCTGTCGGCATCTGTCGGATATCCGTCGGAAATCCGTCGGAAATCCGTCGGCAATCTGTCGGAAATCCGTCGGAAATTTCCGACGGATGAACGTCGTCGGAAATCCGTCGGCAGTATGTCGGCAACATCAGAATGCGTCAAAAAGTCGTCGGAAATCTGTCGAAAAGTGTCCGACGGATTATTGTCGTCGGAAATCCGTCGGAATTTCCGACGGATTTCCGACGGGTTAATATTTCCGACGGATTTCCGACGGATGAGAAGTTAGTCGAAAATCCGTCGGAAACTCGTCGGAAATTTCCGACGGAATTATTGCCGTCGGAATTTCCGTCGGATTTCCACATGTTTTCTTGTAGTGAATGGACAGCGTTATGGTGATTTAGCTGCTCTTGCTCGGGATTTGCTTAGCATACCGATCACCACAGTTGCATTGGAGTCCGCTTTCAGCATTGGAGGCCGTGTGTTGAGCCCCTTCAAAAACCGTCTCCTTCCAAGAAATGTTCAAGCTCTCCTTTGCACTCGTAATTGGTTACGAGGTTATGCAGATTTTGAAGGTAAAACATCAAGAATATGTATTCTCTTACTTATCTAATTCAATTCTTTTTTTACTAACTCATATCTTCATGATTTAGGTGATATTGAAGATTATTTTGATGATGAAAAGGAGGATGCTACAAAGACGACAAGTAGTTCGAGAACCTGAGATTCAGTTGTATTTATCTATGAAACTTGGGATTTATGATATTTATGTTTTTGTTGATTTATGATATTTATGATATTTATGTTTTTGTTGATGTTGCTTTTGATGTTGGAGTTTAGATGTTACTTTTGATGTTGGAGTTTTGATGTTATATGTTTTTATTAGCTTACTTCATGTTTAACACTTGTGGAGCTAAGATACTAAATCTCAAGCAATGATACTAATTGTTGCTACAAAAAGAAAGAACTGAATTTTGTTAACCTTTTTTCAAAAGGGCAATTCAAATATCGGGTACCCGTGGGTGACCCAAACTACCCGGGCTTAAAACGGACATGCTCATTTCGGGTACCCTTTTCACGGTCTCAACTCGGGTTCGGACTCAAACTGGGCGGGCTCAATTCGGGCTCGGGCTTTTCTACCCGAATTAACATCCCTAATTCTTACCTTTCCATAGATATGTCTGGACATATTAGCTTTTCTTCTAGATCCTCAAGTGGTGAAAACGACGATACAAACTACTCGGTGATGCTGCTTGATCCAGAAGTTTTTAATTGTCCTATTTGCAGTGACGCTCTGACTAGTCTATCTACCAGGTTTTGTTTCTTCTATGTTTCTACATAAACTGTAATGTTGTAGAATTTATTGAATGTTTTGAAATGGGAGTAACCCGATTTGGAAAGTGGGTTTTTTGAGTTGCACTAAAGAAGTAGAAAAATTATTTGCTAGTTTTTTTTTGTTCTCTTCCCATTTTGGTATTTATACATGTTTTTACATTTCAGTGTGACAAGGGACATATAGCTTGCTTTACATGCTGTAACAAACTGAGGAACATATGTCCTTCTTGTTATGGAGAGAGTTATCAAAGCAATCATTGTCCCATTGGTCAAATTCGATGCAGAGCGATGGAGAGAGTTATCAAAGCAATCATTGTCCCATGCCAAAACGTGAAGCTAGGTTGCCTGATTTAGGGTGTTTTCACCAAGTCAATTAATAACTAAAGTGCACACTACCGCAATCGTAACGGTATATCGATGTAATACTTTAGGATCGAATCCACAGAGATCAAGTGAAACACTACGAGAATACAGAAGGAAAGTAAAGCTAAGACGAATGAGAATGTTTTGGGTTTGTAACTTCTAAAATCTAAGAATGCAGATAAAACGATGTAAGTTTGATGGAGGGAAACGCTAGGTCTTTGAGTAGTTTGCAGGAAATCAAGAATCACAAATCAGAGAATTAAACAGGGAAACCATTAAGCACGTTCTAGAACTCAAATCACTGTTTTATAATCAACCTACTGTCGTAGTATTAATTACTATGCCTAACAACCTAAGATTCTAAACTGTCGTTTGAATTCAGGAAACTAAACATGCTTTAAGATCGAGTTTGATATGTTCACAAAACGCCTTAACATCAGCTTTCGTTGGTTAAGGACGCTTTGCTCACCTATGTTCTTTTAGGCTTTTAAACAAACACTTTTGATGCGTTAAAACAACCTAAGATCAGAAACTAGGTAGCTAATCAAGTTTCAGCACTAAGAACAACATTAGATGAAGAACTAGAAGATAGATCCCTATTCTAATAAATCTGATTCAATGATTCACGAAGTTCCCTTGAAACCCTAAAACCTAACTATGAGATTACTCAGACATAGAATCAGAGAAACCATAAAGAGATGAAGAAGAAATCATAATCCAATATAAATAATAAATTAGGGTTCAGAAATTTTCTCAAAAGCCTGTAGAGTCAGAGATTCGTCTCCCTAGAGAAAGAGATGTAAAAGTCTGTATAAAAATAAAGCTTAGCCTAAACAATGGCTGAAAAATAGAATAAATAACCCTAAAAAACGTTTTTCCTAAATCCCAGGCGAAGCCGGTTCAAAATAAGGAAAACCGAAATTTCCTTTTATTTTTCGCGTCACTAAACCGGTCGGTTTATGTTGGACCGTCTTCACGAAAACTGGCGTAACGTTTGATCGCACCGTTGGAATGACCTCAAACCACTTCCAAATGAAAGCTGATCCATTTCTATATCTTGTATCAAAATTTGAGCTCGATCCATCGGTGGTAAGTCTTTCAACAAATGCCAAATTTCTGACGGCTCTGTATGATCCTGCATATTCATATGCTCATTTTCACCCAAAACGGCTCATTTTCTCACAAAGTCACCTAAAACCTGAAAAGATTCGATAAAGGACTAAAAGACTCTAAAAAGACACATTGACTTGATAAAAGACACAAAAACAAATGTTAGAAACCGGTAAAAATACGGTTTATCATTGCCCCAAGACTTTCTCTTATGGGACAGAATTAACACATGAGAAAGAATGTACTTTCTCTCGATGCTACTGCCCTGCAGAGAATTGCGATTACACTGGCTCTTATAAGGATCTATACTCTCACTTCGATAACTACGAGTTTCTTTTTGGCAGATCTGCTGAAATATACTTTGGATTGACTGAGTATGCGTCAGTTGTTACGAAGGAACATAAGGATGGTCTACTGTTTATTGTTCAATGTTTCAAAGAGCCACATGGTATTTATGTGACTGTGAATTGTATTGCTCCTTCTGTTCTGGAAGTCGGTGATTTCTCCTGTAACTGTTACATCTCCACCGTTGTGGAAAAATATCATATGTTACTTGAATTGCAGAAGGTCAAGAGAATTCGGAAACTGAGTTTCGAAACTCCTAAAGAGGATTTCATGTTGGTTCCTTCCCATTTCTTGCGTGGAAGTCAAGTGTTGAAGTTGAAGATGCGTGTCCACAAGTTGAACAAAGAGTAAGTAGGCTGCGAGGAAAATAAAAACAGTTTTATTTTAATTTTTATTTGTTCTTTTTTTGGTTTCTGATATGCTCAAATTAATACACTAAAAGTACTAACGCAGTAGTTGTAGTAAAGTTAGGGGTCGAACCACAAAGACTCAAGAAATCACTCAATAGATTATAAGATTCAAATTACGCTAAGTCAAGTTTAATAGAAGCAGAAAACAATAACTAAATCAAGAGATGTAAATCGATGGGAGAAAACTAGGCCTAGGGTGTTTCTCGGGGAATATAGGTATGCAGATAAACAGATAAATCAGGATTCAAGTTTAGCGCAGTTCTTGAACTCAAACAAGATAATATATTTAACCAACTCTTGCTTCGAAAACTATCTAAGTCTAATTCCTAGAAAACCAAATCTCTTTGCGAGTCTTAAGGATTCAAACAAGCTTTTAATCTACAAGTTTGATCTGTTCACAAAAAAACTAAACCAAATCTCTTTGCGAATAGTTATTTTGCTCACTTTAAGTTCTATCAGGTAATTAATCGCACTCTCGTGCCTAATCAATTATCCTAAGATCTAAGTTCTAGGTAGCTAATCTAGAATTAGTATTGAGAACAACCTATGGTGAAGAACAAATAAGATAATGAATCCTAATAAATCAATCGATCAAATAATACAGAGAAATCCTATTGAGATAACCATAAACCTATGGAAGAACTACTCAGACATGGAGATTGAAGCAAGCAACATGATTGAATAGATCATCAAGTAGAATAATAAGAAAAGGGTAACAAGAGTTCAGAATTGTCTCTCTAAAAACCAAAGTAAAATCAAGTCTAGAAAATAAAGCATAGCCTAAACAGGTGGCTGAAAACCTAATTTATAAGCTAAAACACGTTCTGGGCCTTTTATGTAATTAATAAAGTCTTCTGGGCTTAGACAAAAACTCTGCAGGCTTTAAAAGTCGCGTATATGCTTTCCTGCAGTCGGTGTCGGTCGACACCAAACAGTGTCGATCGATATCCTGCTTCTTCTGCTCGCCAGACTAGACTGTCTTCACTAAACCCGGCATAACGTTTGATCGCACCGTTGGAATGGCCTCAAACCACTTCCAAATGAAAGCTAACCCATTGATTTGTCTTGTGTACAAATTTGAGCTCAATCCATCGGTGGGAAAGTCTTCAACGAATGCCAAATGTCTGACATCTGTGCATGACTCTGCATCTCCATATGCTCATTTTCACCCAAAACGGCTCATTTTCTCCAATTGTGCTCCAAACGTACCTAAACCTGTAAAGGACTCTAAAACACTACAAAATAGTAGAAAGACTCTATAAAACGGACTTATATCATGGCCTAAAAGGGGTAAAAACTATGATATATCAACTCCCCAGACTTAGCCTTTGCTTGCCCTCAAGCAAACAGAAAGCTAAACAGGAAAGAGCTTTAAAAACACTGAGACTCACCTATTCATGAACCATCGCAAAGATCCTATTCCCAACCACCCAAATGTTACCTAACCAGCTTTTGATCTAACCACCATGTACTTCTCCGTAGACATTCATAGCTTTCCCAGATTACACACATTATTTCACAGAATCGTTCAATCAAGCCTTCCTCGCCAGTTTCATCACTGCGATTAATACCAAGAACCTTGTAGATTCTTTCCCAAACAATATCTTGACAAGGAACCACCCTTTTTCACACTTTCTGGTATTACTTTCTCTCCCCCAGACTTATTTCTTATTATGTTCTCGCATATGCTTATTAAGGTTCGAGACGCGAGTATTTGATGGTGTTTGCCACCGAATCTCCGGTTTTTCCCTTAAAAAGTAATCAAAGGTGTAGGCGAATAATGGTATCACAGGAAATTTTCCTAACCTCGCTTCCACCTTTGTGTGATCATTCCCTCTGAAGTAGAATAATGGGATCGCTGTAAATTTTTCTAACCCTCTACTCAGAAGAAAATCATTTCATCTTTTAATGCATCGTATTTATTAACTTGTAACAGGGAGAGAAATACCATCACTTTAAACACGTGGATTCTTTTGCCAGATATGAATGAGGAATCAAGCTCTATGAATACTAACCACATCGATGAAGTGCAAAAATTTGGCTCAGGCATTAGAGGAACTCTGCTGGAAACATGAGTGTCTTCTAGTTAACTGGTCAGCCTTTGGATTTTTCATTAGTCGATCTGTAATTGATTCTGTAATAATGGTCACTTAGAAGCAAGGTCAGATGAATAGATTCAAGAAAAATATCACAGTCTCCAATAGATTTTGACTCAATAAAACAACGAATGACTCAAAAACGACTGACTCTAAGAAAAACAAAAACTATGTCAGCGACTACCTCCCCCAGACTTGAACAACACTGTCCCCAATGTTATCTAGCCTAGAGTTGGTGAAAGAAAGCAAAAGAACAAAATATAATTGTGAAAAACAAAAAGTTACCGTACTGGAACATCGAGTATGACCGACACACGGCCTGGTATCGATCGATGCTCGGGCGATTTCGTGTTTTTTCTCCTTGTTTATCCAGTGGGTTGCCTCCCACCAAGCACTCGTTTAACGTCATTAGCTTGACTGTACCGCCGTTCAGGCGATCAGTTAGGAGAAGATTGAGAGCTTACTCCCATGCAATTTCCACAACTTGACATTGCCAGTTTCAGAGTTCTGCTCAACATGCTCTCCACAAACTCATTTTCTTTCTCTTTCAGCTCCGAAGTAAGAAGAACTCTAGCCTTAGAGAATGGTTTCGAAGTTCCTTTGCACTTCACCTTGTATTCAATCGAATCCCCATCATACTTCTGAGGGATTAAAGTCATAGAAGCAGCACCCTTCACTCCTTTGCTCTTCACCTTCTTCTTTGCCTTAGATGTTTTGACGTCTTTCTTGGTGATGATAGAAGGACTATCTAGAAGGTCTATGACAGTTGGCTTGTCAGGAGGCTCTTCCAAAAGATCAACTACCAATGTCTCTCCTGTAACAATGGTGATGCAAGAGGTATGTGTGGGAGTTCCTCTAGTAGGGATGGCTTTGTAGTACACCTCCTTGTCAATGTACGAGAACGAGATTCTCTTACTGGGTGTATCCATAATTGCACCAGCTGTAGCCATGAACGGTCTTCCAAGAATCAACTGCGTACTAGATCTTGCACTCATCTCCACAACCTCAAAATCGGTAGGAACCAGACAGTCTCCTACTTTAACCATCAAATCAGGGATTGTACCGTATGGAACCGATGTGGAAGAGTTCGCGAATGTGATAGATGTCTTGGGAGATCAAATATCAGCTCCCAATCTTTCTGCAATTGCCCTTGACATGACATTGACGCTAGCCCCCGAGTCAACGAGAGACTCTTTGAATTCAACTCCAGAGATAGAGCATGGAACTGAGAATATTCCTGGGTCTTCCCTCTTAGTCAACTGCCTTAGCGGTAATGACTTGCTTCTTGCCTTGATAAAGAGTACTTCGATCTCTTCCAGAGTTTCTCTGCAATCTCGGAAGTGACTCAGCAGAGGGCGGTACTCTAGAGCTTCTTCAAAAGTCAGTGTGTGGGGAATCCTTCGTACCATCTTCTCAAAGCCAAGCAGCTGCTTTGGAGAAATGGGATCTCTCAGGTGTCTTGGCGGCATGGGGTATGGCTCCTTAGGTTTGTAAACCCTTTCTGCACTCAACTCCGGTTTCGTTTTAGCAACTGAACTGGTATCGACCGACACATGAGTGGTGTCGATCGATGCTTTTTCTCTAGAATCGTCCCTGGCAGAACTTTGGACGTGTGTCGATCGATACAAGGGAGTATCGGTCGACACATGGGTGGTGTTCGAATTCTCAACGTCAGATATATCATTAACAAAAGGAAGCTCCACAACCAACTTATCCAGCATAGTTTTGCGTCTGGCGTCCTCCCATTCCTTCTTTGTCATCTTAGGAGGCATAGGATAAGGTATTATGGGTTTGTACAGCCTCTCCTTGACAATCTCTGGTTCCTTCTCGACCTGCGCCTCAGTATCGACCGACACAGAAGGTGTATCGATCGATACACAGGATTTTGGACCACGTGCAGGTGTCTGGACTGGTATCGATCGATACACGGGGATTTTTAGAATCCTAGTCGTCATCTTCAGCAAGATCGACGAAAGTCTCTGCAATTGGGCCGTTCTTCACTCATGTAATCATCTCTTTTGCACTCGTCAAGGTGATGGCATTGATGTATGCTCTTGGATTCTCTGTTTTCCCTGGAAGAAAACCTTTCTGCCTCTTCACAGCTGCTGCTGTCTGAGCAACCTGAGTTTCCAGCTTCTTCTGAGAGACATTGAGAGCTTCAATTTTCCCATTCAGATCAGTGTACAGAGAGTCAATCTTCCCATTGAAATCCACTTGCAGCTTGTGCTGTCCCTGAAGAATTTGTTCAAACATGGATTCCATCTTACTCTCTGTGGACTTTGGAGAGATGGGTTGGTACGAAAAGTTCCCATAATTGCGAGTGAAATCGCTGCTCTGGAGTGGTTTCTGAGCAAAATGATTTTGCTCCAAAGCCAGATTGGTTTCCCTCAAACTTGTACCCACCTTACTGAGTGTTGTTGTTGAAGTTTCGGTTGTTGTTGTACCCAAATCGCTGACCCTGAAAACCAGAACCACTAACGTAGTTAACATCCTCCACTTCATCTTTATCAATATTATCGACTCCATCAGCAAAATGTACAGTCTTCTTCGACTTTCCGATCAGAAAATCTAGCTTGGCTTGAACTTCAGAAATCTACGAACCATCCATGCTACCAGCTAGCTTCTTGCGCTCAAAATCTGCATTCTTGGTGCTATTGCTAGATGTCAAGTTCTCAATCAGCACATAAGCATCTTCAGGATACCTAGTATTGAAATTCCCATTGCTCGAAGCATCCAAAGCCATCTGATACCTCCAATCAATCCATCGGAAAAAGAAACCCATCAGCTGAACATCAGAGTACCCGTGATGTGGACAATCTCTCTGGTATGATCTGAATCTTGTCCAAGCAGACTTGAACGCCTCAGTAGGTCTTTGAGAAAACTGGGAGATCTTGTTCCTCAGATCCTCAGATCGTGCATCATCATAGAAGTTGTTCAGGAAAGCAGTTTAGTGTCTTCCCAAGTAGTCAGTGATCTAGGAGGTAACTGCTTCAGCCAGTAAGTTGCATCTCCACCAAGAGAGTATGGGAAGAGCTTGCAGAAGAGGTAATCATAGGATACTCCATTGATCTTGATGCTAGTGACCAAATCCTCAAACCTCACAATATGGTCCATGGGATGTTCATTGGGAAGACCATGAAAAGGGTGATGACCCACAAGAGTGTAGTATGCAGGTTTCAGTTCAAAGTCATTCCTCTGAAAAGCAGGAGGACGAATCGCTGATCGATTGGCGTAAAACTGATCAGGCCTATTGTACTCACCAATCGTTCTACCACGATTAACGACAACGTTCCCAGCGACAATCTCCTCGACAACAGAAGCAGGTGGAATGATGTTCCCCTCTCCATCCAGACGTTGCCCTCTCGCATTGCACAACTGACCCTCTTGGTCTCTGTAAGCACCAGCTTCATCTCGAATCAAAACCACTGGGTTGTTCATCTCTGCTGGCTTCTTTGCTCTTCTGTTTGTGCGTTCCACAAGTGCTAGCTGCTCCAATGACAGTTCAACTAGCTGAGTGTTCTTGCTCCTTCTGGTTTCACCAATAGGCATACACCTGAAAAACACTAGGCAAGGCACGTAAGTAACTAAAACAAAATACGATGAGTATCGACCGACACTAGGTGGTGTCGATCGATATCAACAAAAAGAAGACGACGAGTATCGACCGATACTAGTCAAAATTCTCGAACTAAAATCTAATGGCGAATTGAGTCCCCGGCAACGGCGCCAAATTTGATATGCTCAAATTAATACCCTAAAAGTACTAATGCAGTAGTCGTAGTAAAGTTAGGGGTCGAACCACAAAGACTCAAGAAATCACTCAATAGATTATAAGATTCAAATTACGCTAAGTCAAGTTTAATAGAAGCAGAAAACAATAACTAAATCAAAAGATGTAAATCGATGGGAGAAAACTAGGCCTAGGGTGTTTCTAGGGGAATCTAGGTATGCAGATAAACAGATAAATCAAGATTCAAGTTTAGCGCAGTTCTTGAACTCAAACAAGATAATATAGTTAACCAACTCTCGCTGCGAAAACTATCTAAGTCTAATTCCTAGAAAACCAAATCTCTTTGAGAGTCCTAAGGATTTAAACAAGCTTTTAATCTACAAGTTTGATCTGTTCACAAAACAACTAAACCAAATCTCTTTGCGAATAGTTATTTTGCTCACCTTAAGTTCTATCAGGTAATTAATCGCACTCTCGTGCCTAATCAATTATCGTAAGATCTAAGTTCTAGGTAGCTTATCTAGAATTAGTATTGAGAACAACCTATGGTGAAGAAAAAATAAGATAATGAATCCTAATAAATCAATCGATCAAATAATACAGAGAAATCCTATTGAGATAACCCTAAACCTATGGAAGAACTACTCAGACATGGAGATTAAAGCAAGCAACATGATTGAATAGATCATCAAGTAGAATAATAAGAAAAGGGTAACAAGAGTTCAGAATTGTCTCTCTAAAAACCAAAGTAAAATCAAGTCTAGAAAATAAAGCATAGCCTAAACAGGTGGCTGAAAACCTAATTTATAAGCTAAAACACGTTCTGGGCCTTTTCTGTAATTAATAAAGTCTTCTGGGCTTAGACAAAAACTCTGCAGGCTTTAAAAGTCGCGTATCTGCTTTCCTGCAGTCGGTGTCGGTCGACACCAAGTGGTGTCGGTCGACACCAAACAGTGTCGGTCGACACCAAACAGTGTCGATCGATATCATGCTTCTTCTGCTCGCCAGACTAGACTGTCTTCATTAAAACCGGTATAACGTTCGATCGCACCGTTGGAATGGCCTCAAACCACTTCCAAATGAAAGCTAATCCATTGATTTGTCTTGTGTCCAAATTTGAGCTCAATCCATCGGTGGGAAAATCTTCAACGAATGCCAAACGTCTGACATCTGTGCATGACTCTGCATCTCCATATGCTCATTTTCACCTAAAACGGCTCATTTTCTCCAATTGTGCTCTAAACGTACCTAAACATGTAAAAGACTCTAAAACACTACAAAATAGTAGAAAGAATATATAAAACGGACTTATATCATGGCTTAAAATGGGTAAAAACTATGATATATCAGTTTCCAATCAAAATTCTAGCTATCTCATCAAAGAACCGGAATCTTATCAATCAGTTTCCGTTTTAATTAGCTTGCCCACACACAAAAAACAAATTTAGGCATTTACTAATGTAGATTTGGATTTGATCAGTTTTAGGGTCTTAAATTTTATCAGTTTTGTAAGAAGGGCAACCAAATAAGACTTGTTTGTAGCTCATCTTTTAGTTTTATCTTGTAGCTCATCTTTTTCTTCTTTTTTTTTTTGGCTAAGCATTTGAATTTCATTAAAAATGAGAAGGTTTGTAAAATACTTGTAGCTCATCTTTTAGATTTTATCGGTCTTGTAAGAAGGGCAACCGTAAGACTATCTTTGATTCAATCTAATTATATATAGTTTGGTTTGATGAAATTTTGGTTTGGTTCGATTTGGATTCAGTTCGATTTAGTTAAAAAATAATTTAAATTATAAAAATTAGGGTCAATATCAACATACTACCCAAAGTTTTCCAAACGATACTCGCTAATCATTCCACACAAACTAGCAAAACAATTTTTGAACTACACACATGTTTGAAATTCATCCTATTTTCTTAGATCCGAAAACTAATAAAAAGAATATATTTGGTGATTCGTGTTTGGTCACTTGGTTGATCAGGCCATGCAGTTCTGGGAGTTTATATGCTCAAAGCAGAGATATTGTTTGATGAGGAAGTTATAACCAAAACAACAAGAAATACTCAAACTCTGTATATAAATTAATCAGTTTTGATATGGGTTTGGTTCGGGTTCCAAGCAAATAGTATATCTTTATTTTTCAAAAAAAAAAAAATGAAATTTTGGTTTGATTGTTTTCGGATAAAGAAAAATGCAACTAAAGGAAAAGTCGATTACACTGACAATAATTTTGATTCCACTATGGTTTCAATAATTATGGATTTTAAAGTAATTAAACCAACGGAATGATAATCAAATTTCGATTGTAGTATTTTGGTTAAGTGCGGTTTTGAATTTTGATTTGTTTGACTAGGGTTTTTTTGTCCACCCGTCCCTTAGTACTTTTAGAGCCTAAGAAAAAAAGACACTTTTGGGAAAATTTCTTCATGCAACAATTTTCGAGCAGATATAAACTCTTCCGAAATCGAAGCCTTAAAGCTTTAGGGTTTTGTCATCTCTCTAACTTATATCTCTGTTGAAACTCATGGAAATCAACAGGATTTTTTCCCTTTTTTTTGTAATTGATGCTGCAATCGTTATCTCTCTAAGGGCTTTTTGTCAATCATCACTTGTTGGCCTTTCTTGTCTGTCAAGTTATTGGTTTTTGGATTTGACTAGGCTCTTTTGTTTGGCTTCCCTATTGCAATTAGATTTAGGATCGGTTGAGATTTTCTTCGTTTTGTTTGTATAAATTGATACCTTCAGGCTTTTTGTAAGACACATCTCAAACCCCTATTGTTTTAACCCTAGCGTTTTGTCTTTCTTTGCAGAGAATTTTGTAGGTGTCAGGAAAAAGGCTATTAAAAATGGTAAGTCTTCATCAATTATTATTATTTCTTTCTATTTTATTTCGTGTTTGCATATCTAATAGTCTCTTATCTTCATCATGCATGTGAAGTCCACACTAGATGAGATTCGTAGGAATGTGGACAATTGCATCCCTATCTCATCTTGTAGATCCTTGAATGTTGAAAACGACCATTAAGAATTGTTCGGCCATTCTGCTTGATCTAGAAGCTCTTGAGTGTCCTATTTGCTGCGATGCATTGACTATTCCTATCATTCAGGTTTCCTTTTGTTTTCAGTTTCTACTTGAATTGCAATGTTGAAAAATTCAAACATTGCATTGTTGATTAAGAGAAACTAGAACTGTCCAGATTTTTGAAATATTTACTGCAAATACCATTTTTGAGTTGTGCGAATTTCACTTGAGAACAGGATAACAAATCATTTGCTAGGTGTTTTTTTTTTCAATTATCGTTTTTGGATAGAGATTTAGTAGCAAATTTTTGGTTTTACATTTCAGTGTGACAACGGACATATAGCTTGCTCTACATGCTGTAACAAACTGAGGAACAAATGCCCTTCTTGTGCTTTGCCCATTGGTCACATTCGCTGCAGAGCGATGGAGAGGGTTCTTGAATCAGTCATTGTCCCATGCCCAAACGCCAAGTTTGGTTGCACCTCGAAGGTTTCTTATGGGAAAGAATTAACTCATGAAAACGAATGCGCTTTCTCTTTATGCTTCTGCCCTGTAGAGAATTGCAATGACACTGGCTCTTACAAACATCTATTCTATCACTTTGATATTCACAGGGCTCAAAGAAGATACAGTTATCGGTTAATTTTTGGCGAATATGTCGATGTCTACTTTGCATTGACTAAGTATGATTCAGTTGTTATGGACGATCATAAGGATGGTCTATTGTTTGTTGCTCAGTGCTTCAGAGAGACACATGGTTTTTATGTGACTATGAGCTGTATTGCTCCTCCTGCTCCGGAAGTTGGTGAGTTCTCCTGCCATATCTCCACCGTTGTGGATATATGTAATTTGACACTTGAACTCCCGAAGGTCAAGAGAATTCGGAAACTGAGTTTTGAAACTCCTAAAGAGGATTTCATTTGGATTCCTTCCGATTTCTTGCGTGGAAGTCGAGCGTTGAAGTTGAGGATATGCATCAGAGAGTTGAACAAAGAGTAATAAGTTGGTGGGGGATTAGAATAAACACTTCAATTGATATTGTTCTTCTAGTTGTGTTTTTTTTTCCCATGAATTCTATTTCAACTATATGACTTGGACGCATAAGTCTACCGTCATTTTTGGACGGAACCCATAAACAGAGTTAAAAAAAAAAAGACTTTCATCGTCTAAAATCCATATAAAACCAATTCAAATCATATAAAACAAATAATAACAATTATCATCTCAAATTCATATAAAACCAATAATAACAATCATCATCCTAAATAAATAAATAAAAACAAGAATAACAAATTTTAAAACAGAATTGTTTTTCTTTTCTTTCGAACAAAATCACTAACCAAGCTTTCAAAGTCAACACTTTAACCAACTCTCTTTCGATAGACAAGATAACCAAGTCACTCAATCTCTCTTGTGACATATTTGTGACATACTCGAACGAAGATAAGACTTTATTAACTTCAACTTTGAAAAACTTCTTTCAGCAGATGCAACTGAAACTGTAATCGTCTATAATATTCGATAAGCGATCCATGTAACATTATCCCCGATTGAAAATAGGTACAAAGATGAATGTAAAAAATGAAAACAATTGATTAGGTGGAATGTGTATATTACCTTTCCAATGTTTATTTCTTATTTATAATTAGTTATTATTTTTTAAAACTTTCATTAACTATTTTGAATTTTGATTAAAGGTTGTTTCATTCTCTCTACTCTAAAATGTTGAATCTAATTTTTTTTGTTTTGACTTCATGTTGAATCTAATTAAAAAAATGGACCCTTAATTTTTTCATAAAAATGTGGGCCCGTAGGCTGATGTTTCATTTTATTGTACATAGCCACGGTGTAGTACCCTAATCCGATTTTTATATTTTTAGCCAACACTTATAGATTTTAGCCGGATTACAATATACCAGATATTTAACTTTTTCACGTTTTGGTTCAGTTAGACTTAGTCATTTTCGAGCATAAGTAGATTAATACAGAAAACTTGAATTAATAAACGAGGTTCAAGTAAACATGCGAGTTTGCTAATAAGCTATTACATGATTTACTAAAAGATTCTACCCAACACAACCATCCATCCGTTCCAGCCTTTGTCCCGTGACCTGATCAGCAATCATATGTATTGTCTCGGCTACAATCAGGATCTGCATCCAAAAAAGAGGCATAAGCAACATAAATGCTTAGTGAGAACGGTCATCCCGTCTCACTTAGCCAAAATCAAGCAATCGTATCAATACATAGATCAGAACAATCAGATGCTCATCAGAAACAAAACTAGCCGAGTGATTATATACGCTTACCGGCTAATCTCGGTCTATATTGCCGTTAAGATAGATAATCCTCACGGTTAGCCAGCAGAACATGAATATATGATAAACATCATATTCATCAGGTAAACAGAATACAATCTACTCAAGAAAACGACCCAGACTTAAGGCCACGGTCACACACTCACCTTCGTTTCCTTCGGATTTGGTTCAGATCGAACATGCAATCTCCTTCTCTCGGCAAGAATTCCTTCCTCTGGCCAGACACATATTTTCTCTCGGCTAAAACTCTTCGCGGTTAACTTTTCTCAGATAAACTGAATTCTCCCTCTGCTAAAATCAGATTCTCACGAACAAACTGAAGTTTCTCTCGAATAACTTTCTCAACTTTCTCTCTTAGACTTTCAGAGTTCTTTGGTCGCGCAAAAGAGGAAAATCAAGCCAAAATCTGATTAAAATAGACCAAGGTCCCTTTTATTCTGCAAATAACCGTCCCGCGGTTAATTTTGATCAACCAAAAACCATAACCGTTCACACACGCGACTTTTCCCCGAGTAACCGCTCCAAACTGCCCGTAGTTACATTTTTATACACTTGCTCGGCTAAAATGTAATATGGTTACATTTTTGGTAAGGTTTCTCGGCTAAAACCGTTTCCGCGTATACCAAAAATACGCTTAAGCCGATAACCGTTCCTACACAGTTTAACACGCGGATCTGATCAACTTTACCCCGATAACCGTTCACCAATCTTGTCCGAAATCCGACCAAGTCCCAAAAAACTCGGCCAGCTGGGTAGCTCGGCTAAATTTCCAAAATTCACGGCCAGCTGATTTTAGCTCGGCTAAATTCCCGAAATTCACGGCCAGCTGATTTTAGCTCGGCTAAATTCCCGAAATTCACGGCCAGCTGATTTTAGCTCGGCAAAAACTTAACCAGTTTGGAAATCACCCGATGTGATTGAATTTTTCCTCGGCTAAACTCATTTTCCCACGAACACTTGCCTTCTTTCCAATTTTTCTCGGCTAAACTCAATCCTGCCATAGCCAAATTCCCTCGTTTGGCAGAATTGCGGAACACGGGTGTTACAACTCTCCCCCACTTATGACTAGATTCGTCCTCGAATCTTTCTTCTTCTTCGGCTTTTCTGTTAACTTTGGTTGCTTCTCAAACCACTTAGGAAACTTTTCTTTCATCCGCTCTTCTGGTTCCCAGGTCGTATCTTCTTCCCCTTCACAATCCCAAACCACTTGGATCATTTGAATCTTCTTTCGGCCAGCCTGTTTCACTCTTTTTCCCACAATCCGAACTGGCCTTCCCTCAGTAGTCCAATTTTCTTGGAAGTCCGGTGGTGGATCTGCGGTGACTCTTTCCCCATGAGTCACGCACTTCCTTAACAAGAAAACGTGGAAAACATTATGGAATGCTTCCAACACTGGTGGCAATTCCAACTTATAAGCCACTGCTCCGATCCTTTCCAGAATCTTGTACGGTCCCATGTACCTTGGTTTCAGTTTCATAGATAACGCAGCTCGGTCTTTACCCTTATTGATAACCATCTTAACGTAAACCAGATCATCAACTTGGAATTCCAATTCCTTCCGGCGCTTATCAGCATAACTCTTTTGCCGGTTCTGAGCTTCTTTCATCTTAAGCTTCAATACTCTGATTCTCTCGGTCGTTTCTTCCACAAAGTCTCGACCAAAAATAGTCCGCTCCCCCACTTGGGTCCAACATAGTGGTGTACGACATGGCCGTCCATACAGCGCTTCAAACGGTGACATCCCAATACTAGCGTGGTAGCTATTATTATAGGAAAACTCAGCCAAAGGCAAGTAATCCTTCCATCTACCGCCCCAATCCAAGACACAAGCTCGCAACAAATCCTCAAGTGTTCTGATTGTTCCCTCTGACGGCCCATCAGTCTGCGGATGATAGGTTGTACTCATATGAACTCTTGTCCCAAAACGCTTTTGAAGTTCTTTCCAGAAAGCCGATGCAAAACGCGAGTCTCGATCAGAAACTATACTCGCCGACACTCCATGCAACTTAACGATTTTCTCCACATATAACTTTGCTAGTCCCTCAGCCTTGTCCTATTTGTTGATTGCAAGGAAGTGAGCAGACTTAGTCAGTCTATCGACTATGACCCAAATCGGTAAAGTTTGCAACAACCCACTCGGAACCTGATGTTCAATCTTTACCATCTGGCAAGTCTGAAAACCAGCAACCCAATTAGCCACATCTCTCTTCAGCCCAACCCAATGGTAGTACCGCTTCAGATCCCGATACATCTTGGTAGATCCTGGCTTAATCGCAAACTTAGAATGGTGAGCTTCCTTAAGAATTTATTCCCTTAGTTCTTTGTCATTCGGAACACACACTCGGACATCAACCAAAATGGTCCCATTGTTCAAAGTCTGATATTCCGCCTTATCATTCTTCGCCAACTTCATGAGAATCTCATATTTCTGCTGAGCCAACCGTACCGGGCTTAGCAAATCCGCATGATCTGCTGCACCTAAACCCAATGGTTCCACCTCGTCAGTCAAGGCTGCCAAACGTAAAGTCCCAACCATACTGACCAATCCTTCCATATCTTTTTCGGTAGCTGCGGCCACTCTCTTCCGGCTAAGTGCATCCGCAACAAGATTTGCCTTTCCCGGATGGTAGGCAATATCCAGATCATAATCGGCCACAAACTCCATCCACCTACGCTGTCTCATGTTCAACTCCGGCTGAGTGAATATGTACTTCAGGCTCTTGTGATCCGTAAAAACTTGAACTTTCCCACCGTACAGGTAAGATCGCCAAATCTTCAACGCAAACACTACCGCAGCCATCTCCAGGTCGTGGGTAGGGTAATTCTGCTCATGCTTCCTCAACTGCCTTGAAGCGTAAGCTATTACTTTCCCTTGCTACATCAGGATGCATCCCAAGCCCATCCGTGATGCATCAGTGTAAACCACATAAGGCTGATCCGACTCAGGCAAAGCCAAAACCGGAGTACTCGTAAGCATTTTCTTCAGCTTAGAGAAACACTTCTCACAGTCAGCCAACCACACATACGGTACATCTTTCCCAGTTAGCCGAGTCATTGGCTGAGCCATGCTCGCAAATCCCTTAACAAACCATCGGTAATACCCGGCTAACCCAAGGGAACTTCTTATTTCCGAGGCATTCATAGGTCTAGGCCAATCCGCAATTGCCTTGATCTTTTCTGGATCTACGGACACTCCCTTATGCGAGACCACATGTCCCAAAAATCTGATCTCCCTTTGCCAGAAAATGCATTTGCTAAGCTTAGCAAACCACTTATGTTCCCTCAGTCGGCTCATCACCGTCTTATGGTGAACCATGTGATCCACTCGATTCTTTGACTATACCAGGATGTCATCTATGAAGATGATCACGAACTCATCCAAGCAATCTCTGAAGACGTTGTTCATGACCTTCATGAAAGCCGCAGGTGCATTCGTTAGCCCAAAAGGCA
This sequence comes from Eutrema japonicum, assembly GCA_030161315.1. NCBI lineage: Eukaryota > Viridiplantae > Streptophyta > Magnoliopsida > Brassicales > Brassicaceae > Eutrema > Eutrema japonicum. The sequence continues at coordinate 48,942,144 of BSQW01000011.1, forward strand.
TAACTACAAACTCGAAGTGACCATACCTTCTCCGAAAGGCTGTCTTCCTGATATCCGACTCATCAATTGGGATTTGATGATAACCTGAAGCCAAATCAATCTTGGAGAACCAAGTAGCACCTCGGAGTTGATCCAGCAACTCGTCTATCCTTGGAAGATGGTACTTGTTCTTCACGGTGACTCTGTTCAACCCGCGGTAGTCGATACAAAGCCGAAAACTCCCATTCTTTTTCTTAACAAACAATACCGGTGCGCCCCACGGTGAACTGCTTGCTCTCCCAAACCTTTTCTCCATCAGCTCGCTCAACTGTTTCCTTAGCTCGGCCATCTCGGCAGGTGCCATTAGATATGGAGCTTTAGAAACCGGAGCCGTTCCAGGCTCGAGCTCAATGGTGAACGGATCAGAACGTGTTGGTGGTAAACCACTCATCGCCGCAAACACATCTTCGAATTCCCTTACTACCGGAATGCTACCCAGCTCCGCATCCAGCCCAACTTCGGCAGTATTGATCGTCGCCAAGTACGCCTCACAACCCTTCTCAATCATCTGTTCAACCTGAACTGCCGAGACAATCAGGCTCCCCGAGGTCGGTCTAATGCCTTGATATTCCAGAATCCCCTTCTCAGTTTCAAACCGAACTCTCTCGCGGTGACAGTCCAAGTGTGCCTTGTATTTTCTGAGCCAATCCATACCAAGTATCACATCGTAAGACTTCACATCGCATATTTCCAGATCAGCTGGCATGTTCACCGAGCCAACCATGACATGAACATTACGGACCTTCCCAAGGGTATGCATGACCTGTCCACCGGCCGCTTTGACTAAGCCAAAAATACTTCCTGGTTCCTTGCGGAACTCGCCCTTCCCAATCATATCCGAATTTACGAAGCAATTTGTTGCTCCGGAATCAAACAGAACATGGGTTGCCACACTACCCATGGCCAGGGTCCCTACACTTTCATATAGAATGCTAAGACTAATGCAATACGCAACATAAACTCACACAGAGATTTTTATCAAGGTAAGTGATAGGACTTACCATTCATCGGACGTGAGCAACTCGGATCAGTCACGGTTTCCTCCGCCATAGCATAGAGCCGCAGCATCATGGCCTGTCTCTTTGGCGGTGGTGGCAGTGGTAGTCCCTCACTTGGCCTCTTTTCAGATTGCTGCACCGTCTGTGCTAGCTGTGGACAATTCGGTTTGAAGTGTCCAGCTTCTCCACACTAATAAAAGACTCTTTCTCCTCTACGATCCTCCTCAGGGCAATCACGGACCTTGTGGTCCAAGCTTCCACAGCGGAGACAAGCACCAGTCGCACGCCAACTAGTACCAGAATTCCCCTTTACGACGGCCATTCCTGCGTTGCGACTCACATGTGGTTTTCCCGAAGGAACACTCTTCTTTTGCCCAGCAGCATTACCAACAAGCCTGGCTTCCTCAGCCGAAGTAGACTCTAACTGAGCCGCTTTTTCCACCAGTTCCGGAAAGGTGCCATAGTCACGGATCTGACAATGCTTACGGATATCAATCCTTAGCCCACACATGAACCGCTTAATCTGATTCCTCTCGCTCCCCATATCACAACCAGCATACTTCTTCAGGTTATTAAACTCAGCTTCGTACTCCCTCACTGTCTTTGTCCCTTGACGCAGATCAAGGAAAGCCCCTTCCAAACGATCATGAGCTTCTGGTGGGAAGTACTTAGCACAGAAAAGATCACATAAGTCAGCCCACGTGCTCACTGCGTCCCTCGGTTGCGCACCACGCCACCAGGTATGCGCGTCACTTTCTAGGTAGTGAACGGCAAGGTCCTTCTTGTACTGATCAGGGCAGCATATGGATTCAAAGTTTCTCTCCAATCGGTCAATCCAGCCATCCGCCTCAATGGGCTTCGTTTCACCAGAGAAAAACTTTGTTCCCAACTACTGCATGTGTTCCATCATCTTCAGGTATGATGGGACTCTCACATTGACAACTTCCTCCACTTCCACGACGGGTGGAATCACAACAGGTGGTGGTGCCACAGGGGCAGCCGCAACAACCGGCAGTCTTGTCAACACTTGGGTCAGTAAACCCAACACCGCTTCCAGACCAACAGGAGTGGCAACAACGTTTGCCGTATTCTCGGCCATCTCCTCAACAGGATGTTCCCCCTCGTTGTTCACACCAGACTCTTCATCAACTTGCCTCTTACGATTACCTCTTGCCATCTGCAATGACGAGATCAGAAATTTCTAAGTTAGCCGGCAAACTAACTTAGGCAACCATACATAAAAATCAGACTTACAGCGAGACAAGGCGCTGGAAGGATGGTATACCCACTAATCCACTTATGCTAGACTCTGTCCTAGAACCGACCGCACTATGATACCAACTTGTAGTACCCTAATCCGATTTTTATATTTTTAGCCAACACTAATAGATTTTAGCCGGATTAGAATATTAAAGATTTTTTACTTTTTCACGTTTTGATTCAGTTAGACTTAGTCATTTTCGATCATAAGTAGATTAATACAGAAAACTTGAATTAATAAACGAGGTTCAAGTAAACATGCGAGTTTGCTAATACGCTATTACATGATTTACTAAAACGATTCTACCCAACACAACCATCCATCCGTTCCAGCCTTTGTCTCGCAACCTGATCAGCAATAATATGTATTGTCTCGGCTACAATCAGGATCTGCATCCAAAAAGGAGGCATAAGCAACATAAATGCTTAGTGAGAACGGTCATCCCGTCTCACTTAGCCAAAATCAAGCAATCGTATCAAGACAGATCAGAACAATCAGATGCTTATCAGAAACAGAACTAGCCGAGTGATTATATACGTTTACCGGCTAATCTCGGTCTAGATTGCCGTTAAGGTAGATAATCCTCACGGTTAGCCAGCTGAACATGAATATATGATAAACATCGTATTCATCAGGTAAACAGAATACAATCTACTTAAGAAAACGACCCAGACTTAAGGCCACGGTCACGCACTCACCTTCGTTTCCTTCGGATTCGGTTCGGATCGAACATGCAATCTCCTTCTCTCAGCAATAATTCCTTCCTCCGGCCAGAAACAGATTTTCTATCGGCTAAAACTCTTCGCGGTTAACTTTTCTCGGATAAAATGAATTCTCCCTCGGCTAAAATCAGATTCTCACGAACAAATTGAAGTTTCTCTCGAATAACTTCTCTCAACTTTCTCTCTTAGACTTTCAGAGTTCTTTGGTCGCGCAAAAGAGGAAAATTACGCCAAAATCTGATTAAAATAGACCAAGGTCCCTTTTATTCCGCAAATAACCATCCCGTAGTTAATTTTGATCAACCAAAAACCAAAACCGTTCACACGCATGACTTTTCCACGAGTAACCGCTCCAAACTGCCCGCAGTTACATTTTTATACACTTGCTCGGCTAAAATGTAATACGGTTATATTTTTGGTAAGGTTTCTCGGCTAAAACCGTTCCCGCGTATACCAAAAATATGCTTAATCCGATAACCATTCCTACAGAGTTTCACACGCGGATCTGATCAACTTTACCCCGATAACCATTCACCAATCTTGTCTGAAATCCGACCAAGTCCCGAAAAACTCGGCCAGCTGATTTTAGCTTGGCTAAATTCTCGAAATTCACGGCCAGCTGATTTTAGCTCGGCTAAATTCCCGAAATTCACGGCCAGCTGATTTTAGCTCGGAAAAGACTTAACCAGTTTGGAAATCACCCGATCCGATTGAATTTTTCCTCGGCTAAACTCAATCCTACCTTAGCCAAATTCCCTCGTTTGGCAGAATTACGGAACACGGGTGTTACACACGGCCCTGGTTACTATCATACTAGAAAATATTTCCGATCTTAAAAATATTACAATGGATTTAACCTTTGATGAGAAGTCAGTCAGTTGTAAACGTTGAAACCTGATGTAATGTAAATATCATATATGTTAGAGGAGGATTTAGCACCCTCCGGTTTAAGTCGGTTCGAACCAAGACCGATACTGGTTTGAAACGATTTGGAAGAAGGGAAGACGAGCTTCGGTTTAACGGGCTGAATTCTACAAAGCCCAAAAGGCAAGCTCGATCACTTCCTCTACCGGACTCTACGGCCCAACAACGGCCCAACCCGGCGTAACAAGATAAGCCGACTTCCGAGATAAACGGAAGATTTCCTTATCTCGGAAGGGATTCGGAATATTTCCTTTCCTAATCGAACTTGGAAAAGGAAATATTCTCTTAAACAACCGACTCAAAATCCTATAAATAAGGAGGAGGCAAACTCGAAGAAATCATCCACAATCATCTGAGAGACAGAAGAACAGAGAGAAAGCTTCATTAAGCACCGATCTCAAGTTCTTTTGTCTCCTTAGTCCTTTTTCATCGAAACTCTGTTGTAACGCCGAATTCAATCAATAAAACGAGTTTCCGATCAAAGTTCTCTGTTTTTCTCCTTATGTGATTTATGAATCAACAATTGGCGCCGTCTGTGGGGACTAAGAACCAAAACAGAACTTTCAGATCTCGGTTGATTGAGTTCGGCAATGACGAACCCATTAGACGTTCAAGCAGTCATCACCAACAACGACGATCAGGTAGGTAACGGGACCATCCCTCAGAATGCCGATCTATTACCGACCGGAGGAAACTCTCCGAACTTTCCAATAGGAGAGAATGACCCTCCTAACCTTCAGACGAACACGCCAGCAGCCCCAAAATCAGTCGATACCACCACGCTCCTAGAAGCCATGGCGGCCCAGCTCGCGGAAATCTCCAAGAGGAACGAGGAACGGTTCGAATCTCTGCTAACTTCACAAGCCGAACTCAGAAGCCAGATCGGGATATTCAACCCGAACCCGATCACCCCCGAGAATGATCTTCGCCGGAACCTTTTACCCAAACTCGACGGTGCCCGAAATCCAAACACGGCCGACCTACCGACCATAAGGTCGACTGCCAATCCAAGAGCCCGCATCACCGATCAAGTATCCATCGGCCTGGAGTTCGAGGATGTCCGAGCCCAGCTTCAAGATATCCGATCCAAGGTCCACCAAGCTACAAGCTCGGCACCAGAGATCGATCGAGTTATCTAGGAAACACAAAAACACCGTTCACGGATCAGATCATCAATACTCCAGTCCGACGCTTGGAGAGAGTTAAGATCACCGCATATGACGGACACACTGACCCACGTCACTTCCCGACCTCGTTCGTGATCACGATGAACCGTTTCCGTTTCTTTAACAAAGAAGAAAAAGACGCGGCCATGTGTCAGCTATTCGTGGAAAATCTGTGCGGGACCGCACTCGACTGGTTCTCGCAACTTGATGCGAACTCCATCAACAACTACAACGAGCTCACAACAAAGTTCCTAAAACGCTTCACCATGTTCATGAAACAAAAAACAAGAAATGCCGACCTCTGGGCACTCGAGCAGAAAAGTGACGAACCTCTACGAAGCTTCATGAACCGCTTCAAAGAAGTGGTATCTCATTGCACAATCTACGACGAAGCCGCAATAGAGGTCCTTTACAAAGCGACCTGGTATCGGTCCGACTTTCACAAAGAAATCAAACGAAACTGGCCGAAATCCTTGGAAGATATCCTGCACAAATCGCACATCTACATCCTCGAGGAAGAAGAGGAAGCCGCAAAGGTTAAGCAGTACCCTCCGTTAAAACAACCCCTCGTCAAGGAAAAGCAGAACGCCACTCCGAGGCAACCTGTTAACGCTGTCCAAACACAACAAAATTGGAACACATGGATCTGGTCAGATGACTCAAAAGAGTTCGACAACGAGTCCGGACCGTTCTGCCACTTTCATAATCAGAAGGGCCATAACACCGAAGACTACCGACACCTTCAAGAGTTCTTACTAATGAAATACAAGAAAGGGGAGATCCCGGTAGAAGGAGCGTTCCGACCTACAGGCAGACCCCGCCGCAGTAACAACAGAAAACGACGTCGGGACAACGACAAACCGAATAAAAATACCGAGCAATCAACAGACGCTGCCGACTTAGGTCAATAGAAACACGATCGGGAGGTACAAACGGACAGCCAACATACTCCCCAAGTCCGGAAACGCGTCAACATGATCATGGGAGCACTGGAGTCTTGCAACTATTCCGTCGGGGCAATTAAAGAATATAGTAGAGAAGCATTGGCCGCACAACGTGAAAATCGAGCCACAATAAGCGGAGTGCCGATCACCTTCTCTGAAGCCGATACGGAAGGACTTCACATGCCACATAACGACCCACTAGTCGTTGAAGTACTTATCGGAGACGTCGCTGTCGGACGAGTCCTTGTAGATACCGGAAGTTCGGTTAATGTAGTATTCAGAGAAACACTCAGAAACATGGACTTCCCGGACGCTCTGATCAAGCCGAACATCGAACCATTAACAGTATTTTCAAGCGAGCAGGCCATGACCGCGGGAACGGTAAAAATCCCCGTCTACGTTGGCGGAATCGTACAAATGGTCAAATTCCTAGTCCTAGATAAACCTGCCATCTACAACGTCATACTTGGAACACCGTGGATTTACGCGATGAAGGCCGTCGTCTCGACTTATCATCAATGCTTGAAATTCCCAACACCATCCGGAGTATACACTCTGAGAGGCGATCAGGTGTTGTCCATAACTTGCTACATCAACGAGTGAAAATTAAGAACAACACCCCGAACATGCGTAATAAATACGAAAAGAACCGATAACAACCCTGATCTACCGAGACGAGAAACAATTATTCAAGTCAATATCGACCAACTCAACCCCGACAGATGCGTCGGAATCAGCGCCGAACTCGATGAAGAGATCAAATATGTTCTAGTCCGTTTTCTCAAAAGGAACGTGTCAACTTTCGCCTGGTCTATCAACGACATGCCCGGGATCAACCCAAAAATCACAAGTTATGAACTCAACATCGATTCCACCTTCAAACCGGTCAAACAAAAACAGCGCAAGCTCGGACCCGAGAAAGCCCAGGCTGTCAACGACGAGGTCGAACGATTGCTTGAAGCGGGATCAATTACGGAAGTTCGATATCCGGACTGGCTGGCAAATCCAGTCGTCGTTAAAAAGAAAAACGGAAAGTGGAGGATCTGTGTCGACTTTACCGATCTCAACAGCATGCCCAAAAGACAGTTTCCCACTCCCACATATCGATAGACTTGTCGAAGCCACGGCCGGCAACGAACTCCTCTCCTTCATGGATGCATTCTAGGGTTATAACCAGATACTCATGCACCCAGACGATCGCGAGAAAACTTCTTTCATTACCGATCGTGGCATCTACTGCTACAAAGTTATGCCATTCGGCCTGAACAACGCCGGAGCAACATACCAAAGACTCGTCAACCGCATGTTCGCTAGCCAGCTAGGCAAAACCATGGAAGTCTATATCGATGATATGCTCATCAAATCGCTCGTCGCTAAGGACCATGATACGTGCTCAAGTGTTGAAGAAGCTGGACTAAGGTCTCTCTCTTCTGTCAACGGGATAAGATGGAGGTTGCTGGTGGGGCGATGAGAACCACAAGAGAGGCGACGGTCTCTTGATACTTCAAGGGGTTTCCCTAAGGATCGGACTCACTCACGATCTAAAGAGAGAAAACGTTTTTGTGAAGAACAAAAACTCGAAAATTAACCAAGAAAATTCTTAATGTCTGCGTGACTGAGAAAGACAAAGCCCTAGGGTTTTTAAAGCAAGCTCACGCCCCAAAGAAAAAAAGAAATAAACCGAAAAGGAAATAACAAGACGGGTCCTTAACAATTTAGGCCCGTTTACAAAATAATTAAAAGACTAAGAGAAAAAGAAGTGAGGCTCGTGTAGCTGGTCTTCATGGGCTTACAGAGAGTCATTAATTGGGCCAATAATATTGCAAGTCGTTTGGCCTCGGTAAAAACCCATCTTCGCAAAACCCAGTGGGATAAAAACGAAGGTTGGGAAAAGAGCGCCAAACGACTTACAAACCCAACTAATGACCTTCCTTGGGCATAAGTCATCTCTGGTGAAGTGAAGTCGACCATAGATAAGTGGGCCACGAGCCTGGGATTGATGAGTGGCCACTTAGTGTTATCGGACAGCAAAGGATCCAGCCGATATGTCTTCATTGTTTGGACGTTATGGTCCGAATGGTAAGGATTCTTGGGCTGATCTTTAGTGTTCTGGAAACTAGACTCAAAGAGCTTCAAATCCATATTTGGATCGCCTTCTGAGTCGTCCGGGATCATAAGTGGATCCTGCTTCGAAGTATCGGCCCAATAACTGCTCGCAAATGGGCTTAGCGGACTAGTGTCCGTATTGAAGAAACCTTCTTGTCTGAGCTGGTACATGAACATGTTGAACTTCTTTTCCATGTCCCTGCTCCTGGTTCTAGTCACTGGTCCACTTGGTACTAGTGGTGCTTGTATGACTTGGGTCGTTGACTCGATGTCCTCATCACTCCCTCCCTCTTCATGAGGTTTTGACCCCAAAACATCATCACCTGCATCAAAACGAGCTAAGTCAGAAACATTGAATGTAGCAGACACCTTAAGCTCACCTGGGAGTTCGAGCTTGTAGGCATTGTCATTGATTTTCTCCAAGATTTTGAATGGGCCATCTCCGCGAGGCGATAGCTTCGATTTGCGTTTGTCCGGGAAACGCTCCGATCTCATGTGCAACCACACCCATTCTCCAACTTCAAAAGACACGTGCTTCCTGCCCTTGTTGGCATTCTTCACACGTAGGGCATTGGTTCTTTCGAGCTGATCTTTGACCAATTGGTGTAGCTTTTTCACGGCCGCGGCCTTCTTGGCTCCATCGAGGTTTAAGAACTCCGTTTGAGGTAGAGGCTTAAGATCCAATGGCGTCTGTGGATTAAATCCATATGCGACCTAAAAAGGAGACAAATGAGTAGCACTATGGACAGCTCTATTATAAGCAAACTCGACAAAAGGTAGAGCTTCAAGCCAAGTTTTAAGATTTCTCCCTATTGTTGCGCGAAGCAACGTTCCAAGTGTACGGTTAATGACTTCAGTTTGGCCATCAGTTTGTGGATGGCAGGTCGTGGAGAAGAGCAGCTTGGTTCCTAGCTTCTTCCAGAGGGTTCTCCAAAAGTGGCTCAGGAACTTGGTATCGCGATCTGAGACGATCGTCCGAGGTACTCCATGTAGTCGGACAATCTCTTTGAAAAAGAGGTCCGCGGTTTGTGTAGCATCGTTTGTCTTGGCACATGGAATGAAGTGTGCCATCTTTGAGAACCGATCCACCACGACAAAGATGGAGTCCTTGTGTCTGATTTTAGGCAAACCTAACACAAAGTCCATAGAAATATCAATCCATGGTAAAGTAGGAATCGGTAAAGGAAGATACAAACCGTGCGGGTGAACCCGCGACTTGGCTTTCTTGCAAGTGATACATCTTGCACAGAAAGTTTCGGCCGACTTCTTAAGGTGTGGCCAAAAGAAGTGTTCCTTCAGCATGGCAAGAGTCTTCTCAACGCCAAAGTGACCCATGAGGCCTCCTCCATGAGCTTCTCGGACTATAAGCTCTCGTAACGAACATTGCGGGATGCATAGGCGTTTATCTTTAAAAAGATAACCGTCATGTACATAGTAAGAAGCTTGTGCTCCCTTTCCATGGTTCTTGTATATCTCTGCAAAATCAACATCAGATTCATATAATGGAATAATCATTTCAAATCCAAGAACCTTGGCCTCCATGGTCGATATTAGCGCATATCTCCGAGATAGGGCATCGGCCACCACATTATCTTTTCCCTTCTTGTACTTGATCACATAGGGGAACGTCTCTATAAACTCCAGCCACTTAGCATGTCTTCTCTTGAGGTTAGTCTGACCCCTAAGATGCTTCAAAGTCTCATGGTCCGTGTGGATGACACACTCCTTCGATAGTAGGTAATGCTGCCACGTCTCCATTGCTCGGACTAAGGCGTAGAGCTCCTTATCATAAGTAGGATAGTTGAGAGTGGCTCCACTAAGTTTCTCACTGAAGTAAGCAACAGGTTTGCCTCCTTGAGTAAGCACAGCACCGATCCCTAAACCTGAGGCATCACACTCAATTTCAAACGTTTTAGAGAAATCGGGTAAAGTTAAAACGGGAGCATGAGTCAAACGATCCTTTAGGCCTTTGAAGGCCTCTTCCTGGGCGTCTCCCCACTTGAATGCCACGTCCTTCTTGATGATGGCAGTTAGAGGTGCAGCAAGGGTGCTGAAGTCCTTCACGAACCGTCGGTAAAAACTAGCCAAGCCGTGAAAGCTTCGAACTTGGCTAACGGTTGTTGGCGTAGGCCATTCTTGGATGGCTTGGACCTTCTCCTGGTCCACTCTAAGTCCCTGTGAACTCACAACAAAGCCTAAAAACACAAGCTCATTAGCGCAAAATGTGCACTTCTTCAAGTTGGCGTAAAGTCCATCTCGTTGAAGCGTCTTAAGAATTTGTTCTAAATGAGATAAATGTTCAGCTAGAGTTAGACTATAAATGAGAATATCATCGAAGTATACCACTACAAACTTACTAATGTAGGGTCTAAGAACCTCATTCATGAGTCGCATGAAGGTACTTGGCGCGTTAGTTAGCCCAAAAGGCATAACTAGCCATTCGTAGAGGCCTTGCTTTGTCTTGAAGGCCGTCTTCCATTCATCACCTTCTCGCATTCGTACTTGGTGGTATCCACTCCTGAGATCAATCTTGGAAAATAAATTAGAACCAGAAAGCTCATCAAGCATGTCATCTAACCTTGGTATCGGATGTCGGTATTTGATCGTTATGTTGTTTATCGCACGACAATCCACGCACATCCTCCACGTCCCATCTTTTTTGGCACTAAAAGGACTGGCACGACACATGGACTAAGGCTCTCACGAACATAGCCCTTGTCTATAAGTTCTCTCACTTGCTTCTCTAGTTCCTTGGCTTCGTCCGGATTAACGCGATATGCGGCTCGATTGGGTAATGGGGCTCCGGGCACAAAATCGATCTGGTGCTCTATTCCTCTTATAGGAGGTAAGCCAGGAGGTATCTCATCAGGAAACACATCAGCAAATCGGTCCAAGAGTTGAGTAACCTCAGTAGGAAGCTGTTGCTCCAACGCCCTAGATCCTGCACTTAAAGTCTCCTTAAAGATCATTAGTAATATCGGTTCTTTGCAAGTGATTGCCTTAGAAATATAAATTGACTTGATAAACAAATTGTTCCTGGTCGATGCATCCTTTTCTTTTAACATTTTAACTTGTAATTCGTGTACTTGAGTAGGTGTAAGAGGTGTTAAATTATACTTCTTTTTATCATGCACAAACGAATACATGTTACTTCGGCCATGGTGAATGGCGTCCTTATCAAACTGCCAAGGTCTACCAAGAAGAAGATGGCCAGCTTGCATAGGAACAACATCACATACAACTTCATCCGAGTACTTGCCCACATTGAATGGTACAAGCACTTGGTCCGTGACGCGTAATTCAGCCTTATCGTTCAACCATCTTAGCTTATATGGGTGAGGGTGTTTAGCACGTTCTAGACAGAGCTTAGTGACCATGTAGTCACTTGCTACATTGGTACACGACCCTCCATCAATTACCAAGTTACATACCTTGCCTCGGATGGAACATCTTGTATGAAAGATGTTGTCTCTTTGGGCTGTCTCGTCGGGATGAACCGTGAGGTTCAAGGCTCGTCTTATGACCAGGGACTCACCATATTCAGCCTCATAATCTACTTCTTCAGTGGCTGCTTCGGTCATTTGCACATCGGCCTCATCTTGAGACTCGTACTCACCCGAATCCAACATGATCATAACTCGGGGATTTGGGCATTTTCTAGCCATGTGTCCTCTGCCCTTGCACTTAAAACATGTTATGTCACGAGTTCTAGAAGTACTTGGGTTAGAAAACTTACCTTGATTAGGCTCAGAGGCCTTAGAAGTGAACCTAGGGTCGATTTCGACCGACTTGCCCTTCTCCGCGGCCTTAGATGGGAAGCTGGTTGGAGTTTGGGTCTTGGCTCGGTTCTGGTCCCATGTTTGGTTACTCCATGTCCGTCCAGTAGCATAAGACTTCTTCTTCAAGTGTTGCTCAGCTTGAATGGCATGGTGTAAGATGTCCTTCAAGTCGTGGTATGGAAGCTTTTCCACTTTGTGACTTAGTCGTTCATTGAGTCCGTCTAGGAACTGAGCCATGAGTGTCTCGGTGTCTTCGTCCAGCTCCAAACGATTTCTAAGATGTTCAAACTCTTCAAAGTATTCTTCCACGCTCCTGGTTCCTTGGGATAATTTTCGGAACCTCTTATGAAGATCTCGATGATAATAGCTCGGAACATATCGCTTCTTCATGAGCTGTCTCATCTCTCGCCAAGTGCTGACCTGAGGTGATTGGCTCCTTCTTCTGCCAGCTACCTCATGATCCCACCATGAGAGAGCATGGTCAGTGAGTTGAGCAACGGCCAAAGCCAGCCTTCTTTGCTCGTTGTAGTCGTAGTACACGAAGATATGCTCCATGCGTTGCTCCCACTCCAAATAAGCCTCGGGATCGACTCTTCCAGCAAACGTAGGTGCCTTAAGCTTCATGTCCTGGGAGTGTTGGTGCCTTGGGAAGTCACCTTCGTCCTCCTCAAATATGTCTTGTCTCGGTACTCGTCTCCTTATTCGCGGCTGCTCCTCTATCGGAACATCGTCCGGATCTTCGCCTAGATTGTTGGCTCGTCGTTGTGCTCTTCGTAGAGGATTGTTGTTGGCCTGAGGCTGCTCCCTCTGGTCTAGCCTTTGGACTACGCTCTGGAGTTGTTGCTGCATAGCCATGATTGCTTGCACGAGAATGGCGTTAGGATCTTGCGGTACAGCATTGTTTTCCATTGTTTCTCCTTGCAAAAAAAATTCAACAAGGTGTATCAATGAAACCCAAAAAAAATCGACAATGACAAGTAAGGTAAGAAAAAAAAATTCTGCAACTATATGTTCCAGTATATGGTTCTTTTCTATTTTTTTTTTTTTGACTAAAATCCTAAAAGGAACAATTGAAAAAATCAATTAACTAAGAATATGCTAAGTTTCCTTTTTGTTTTTTTTTTGATCAAAATTGCTAAAGTACCAAAAAAAATCGACACAAGGGATTAGGGTTCTTCTATTTTTTTTTTTTTTTTTTGAATATAGCAACCTAACAAGAACAAGAACAAAAAAATACAGAAAATTAAAAGATGATAAGGGAACGTTTACACCTTAGATTCAGGAGCTTTTGAAGCTCTGATACCAAAATGATATGTGCTCAAGTGTTGAATAAGCTGGACTAAGGTCTCTCTCTTCTGTCAACGGGATAAGATGGAGGTTGCTGGTGGGGCGATGAGAACCACAAGAGAGGCGACGGTCTCTTGATACTTCAAGGGGTTTCCCTAAGGATCAGACTCACTCACGATCTAAAGAGAGAAAACGTTTTTGTGAAGAACAAAAACTCGAAAATTAACCAAGAAAATTCTTAATGTCTGTGTGACTGAGAAAGACAAAGCCCTATGGTTTTTAAAGCAAGCTCACGCCCCAAAGAAAAAAAGAAATAAACCGAAAAGGAAATAACAAGACGGGTCCTTAACAATTTAGGCCCGTTTACAAAATAATTAAAAGACTAAGAGAAAAAGAAGTGAGGCTCGTGTAGCTGGTCTTCATGGGCTTACAGAGAGTCATTAATTGGCCCAATAATATTGCAAGTCGTTTGGCCTCGGTAAAAACCCATCTTCGCAAAACCCAGTGGGATAAAAACGAAGGTTGGGAAATGAGCGCCAAACGACTTACAAACCCAACTAATGACCTTCCTTTGTCCTAAGTCATCTCTGGTGAAGTGAAGTCGACCATAAATAAGTGGGCCACGAGCCTGGGATTGATGAGTGGCCACTTAGTGTTATCGGACAGCAAAGGATCCAGCCGATATGTCTTCAGTGTTTGGACGTTATGGTCCGAATGGTAAGGATTCTTGGGCTGATCTTTAGTGTTCTGGAAACTAGACTCAAAGAGCTTCAAATCCATATGTAGATCGCCTTCTTAGTCGTCCGGGATCATAAGTGGATCTTGCTTCGAAGTATCGGCCCAATAACTGCTCGCAAATGGGCTTAGCGGACTAGTGTCCGTATTGAAGAAACCTTCTTGTCTGAGCTGGTCCATGAACATGTTGAACTTCTTTTTCCATGTCCCTGCTCCTGGTTCTAGTCACTGGTCCACTTGGTACTAGTGGTGCTTGTATGACTTGGGTCGTTGACTCGATGTCCTCATCAGACCACATCATACATCTCAACACATGTTTTGACATACTAAACGAGTACGGCATGAAGATCAATCCAACTAAATGTACGTTTGGAGTCACATCGGGAGAATTCCTCGGGTATATCGTCACCCAAAGAGGAATCGAAGCTAACCCTAAACAGATCTCCGCAATCCTCGATCTACCCTCCCCGACGACGAAAAGAGAAGTTCAACGGCTGACTGGCCGCATCGCCGCACTCAATAGGTTCATCTCACGGTCCACCGACAAGTGTCTCCCTTTCTATCAACTGCCACGCGGAAACAAGCATCTGGAATGGGATGACCAATGCGAAGAAGCATTCAAACAGCTCAAGGAATACCTGTCCACGCCACCGATCTTATCCAAACCCGAAGATGGTGAAACCATCTACCTTTACATCGCGATTTCAACTTCAGCAGTCAGTGGGGTTCTCGTTCGGGAAGACAGAGATGAGCAAAAGCCGATCTTCTACGTAAGCAAATTACTTGATGGCGCCGAAAGCCGATACCCAACACTCGAGAAACTTGCTTTCGCCGTTATCACTGCTGCTCGGAAAATTAGACCATATTTTCAATCGCACTCTATCACCGTCTTAACAGATCAGCCGATCTGAACAATCTTACACAGTCCAAGCCAATCCGGTCGACTCGCCAAATGGGCAATTGAGCTCAGCGAATATGATATCAACTATAAGAGTCGGACAAGCCTCAAATCGCAAGTTCTCGCTGACTTCCTTATCGAGCTACCACGAGAGTTCGTCTATACTGACGTAACAGCTACCGAACAATGGATCCTCCACGTGGATGGGTCATCATCCCATCGAGGGTCGGGAGTAGGCATACGACTTCAGTCTCCAACCAGAGAACTTTTGGAACAATCATTTCGCTTGGCATTTAACGCATCAAATAACGAAGTAGAGTACGAAGCACTATTCGCCGGACTTCGATTAGCCAAAACTATCGGCGCAAATCGCATACGGGCCTATTGCGACTCGCAACTCGTCGCCAGTCAGTATAACGGGGAATACGATGCAAAAAATGATCGAATGGACGCATACCTCAAACTCATGAAAAAACTCGCCACCGAATTCGAATATTTCGATCTCACCAAAATTCCAAGAGGGGAGAACGCTCCGGTTGACGCATTGGCCGCGGTAGCATCAAGTTCAGATCCTCATCTCAAAAGGACAATACCAGTCAAAAGTATACTCGAGCCGAGCATTGGAAAAACAAAAGAATGCAACATCACTACGCGCAGGCGTAACTACGAAGATTACCCCGCAGCCGAACCCATCCCACGAAAACAAAGGCAAACACGGACAACAGACGATGAACATAATACCAAGCTCGAAAACAACGAAGAAACCCGACACATCATCGAACCAACACAAAATCACTCGACGACGAAACCGAGGAACCATCAGAGGGGCTTCATATGCCAGTAAACATCGAACCCTTAAGCGAACTTACACCCACTGTCTGGACACAGGAAATCAAAATATACATCATCGACGGAACAGTCCCCGCCGACAGATGGGCAGCCCGGCGGCTCAAAATGCGAGCTGCTCGATACGTACTCATCCGAGACGGCCTATTCTGCTGGAGCGCTGCGGGCATCCTCCTCAAATGCGTGTCCGGCAACGATATTCACGAGGTCATGAAAATGATACACGAAGGCGATGGCGGAAACCACGCCGGAGGGCGCTCCTTGGCACTAAAGATAAAAATGCGAGCTATTACTGGCCAACCATGCAAGCAGATTGCGATAAATTCGTAGCCAAGTGCGAAAAATGTCAAAGGCACGGCTCAATGATGCACCTCCCAACCGAACTGTTAACTACATCAACAGCCCCATACATGTTCATGCGCTGGGGAATGGACATAATCGGTCCCTTACGACGTTCCACGACACAGAAAAAATTCATCCTCGTCATGACGGACTACTTTACCAAATGGTTCGAAGCCGAGTCATACCCTGAAATCCATGCCATCAATGTTAAAAAATTCGTCTGGAAAAACATTATATGCCAACACGGAGTCCCGTACGAGATCGTCACCGATAACGGACCGCAATTTATCTCAACATTATTTGGCAATTTTTGTGCAAAGTGGAAAGTCCGACTAAGTTTTTCCACACCGAGATACCCCAAAAGCAACGGCCAGGCCGAATCAACGAACAAAACCATCATCGACGGACTCAAAAAACGCTTGGATATCAGGAAGGGATGATGGGCCGACGAACTTGATGGAGTCTTATGGTCTTACCGCACCACTCCAAGACAATCAACAGGACAATCCCCTTTCTACCTGGCCTATGGCGTTGAAGCTCTCTGTCCCGCCGAATTAAACATCCCGACAATACGCAGGACAATGCTCGTGGAAAGTCCCGGTCTAAACGACGAAATCATGCTCGACAACCTCGACGCACTCGAAGAACAACGCGATCAAGCTTTACTTCGCATCCAAAACTATCAAAAACTGGCAGCACGCTACTACAACAGAAAGGTCCGCGGACGCCACTTTGAAGATGGCGATCTCGTCTTACGAAAAGTCTTCGAAGGCACCGAAGAGAAGAACGCAGGAAAACTCGGCACTAACTGGGAAGGACCCTATTAGATCATGTGGGTCGTCAAACCTGGAGTGTACGAACTCATGAAGTTGGACGGAACACCGATCCCGCGATCATGGAACTCGATGAACCTCAAACGCTACTACTACTAGAAGCGCCCAAAAAAAAGAGGAAAAGGATGTAATATAAACTACGAATGGCTTGATCCTTCTTTCGAGGGTACGTAGGCAGCCGGCCTCGGGTTCAGCTGTTACTTTAATAAAATTTTATTCAAGGCAAAAAGCCGAACTTTCAACAGTTCGCCGAATCCTAAAAATTCGTGTTCATCAAAAGCCGAACTTTAAACAAGTTCGTCGAATTCTAAAAATTCGTATTCATCAAAAGCCGAACTTAAACAGTTCGCCGAATTCTAAAAATTCGTATTCATCAAAAGCCGAACTTTAAACAGTTCGCCGAATTCTAAAAATTCGTATTCAATAAAAAGCCAAACTTTAAACAGTTCGCCGAATCCTAAAAATTTGTGTTCATCAAAAGCCGAACTTTAAATAAGTTCGCCGAATTCTAAAAATTCGTATTCATCAAAAGGCGAACTTTAAACAGTTCGTCGAATTCTAAAAATTTGTATTCATTTAAAAAAACCAAACTTTAAACAGTTAGCCGAATTCTAAAAATTTGTATTCATCAAAAGCCGAACTTTAAACAGTTCGCCGAATTCTAAAAATTTGTATTCTTCAAAAGTCGAATTTTAAACAGTTCGCCGATTTCCAAAAATTTACCGAACTCCAGGAGTCCACCGAACTCCGAAGGCTCCCCAACCAATCATCACGGTTCCCACATCGACGTCCTGGCCAGACGATCGATAAAATCAAACTAAGCCGAGCTATTGCTCGCACGCATCCACATGGTGCTATGGATAAAACACCTTCCATGTATAAAGCCGAGACCAGTCTCGCACTTAACCTATTTATCAGACCATTCGAGCTAAATAAACCGAGCTTGTCTCGTACAATCGGATTCGATCTGAGAAAACCTTGTAGTATCTTAAGACGAGCTGTTCACGTACTCTTTTGCCGAGCTCCATAGGTAAAACAGAACGTCATTTCTCGTAAAAATATAAGCCGATTCCTCAACAATCGTAGAAATCATAAGCCGATTCCTCAACAATCGCAAAATTCTAAGCCAATTCCTCAACAATTGCAAAAGCATAAGCCGATCTAATTAAACATACCGCCGATTTCGAATAAATCGAATCAAGTCCGTCCTCTTCACCCCGGCTAAGACCGTATTGTTTACGGCACCATTTTGTGTATGACATATTTGAGAAGTTCGTATAAATTTACATCTTCAAACAATCCGAGATTCGACGAATGTTTCACAAAACAATTAAGATTCATATTCATAAAAATGGAAAAAGAGTCATATCAAAAAAAAACCTCATCGGCCTTTAAAAACCCTCCGGTTCAAAGGGTCGAGTTATGAGCCTCATCGGCCAAAAACAAAAACAGATTACAAAATAAAGATGTTAGAAATCCTGATTCCGCATCGCGTCAGCCCGGTCACCGGACATCACAGTCCGATTAGAACCAAATATATCAATGCCCGGCGGGACCTCGGTGCCCATCGAAAGAGAAATCTCCGGATGAATCGGCTCGACAAAGGGCGACACAACCAATTGGGATTCTTCTGCGACACAGTCCGCTGTTCCGGATTCTTTTTCCGGACCAGCGCCACCTCCAGAAGCAGATGCTCGACCGCCGTTGTTGTATGCGGGATTGACGGTCGAAGATATTTTGCAGTCGCCGGGGCATGATTCTTTAGACCGGTTAGATCCGCGACGGCTCCCGAATACTTTTTGGTACGTAACTACAAATTTGTTTTTTAATAACATTATGAATTTGTTTTTTTTTACTAATAATTTTTGTTTTATTTCTCAGGTTTAAGGAATAATAACAGTATGGCTGACACCATTAAAGACTATTTCATGAAGCCTCACCGCAATTGGTCTTCGGTTCCGGAAGACGTTGTCGAGACATGGTTTAAATGTTTCGCGGTAATTGTTTTTTTTAATTCATTATTATTTTAGAGAATTATTTATCTTTAATATATCGTTTCTAATTTTTTTTTTATAGAAAAAATGGCAATGGGACGTTGCGATCAACGAGACGGTGAAGGCGGAATTCAAAAAGAAGGGAAAATTGCGGCTCAACAATACCGTCTCCGATTGGAAGAGGAAGTGGGAGGTTAAAGGCGATCATGGGAAGCCGCCATACATGTCTTCCGATGTTTGGAACGGCTTGACGGCATACTGGAGAGATCCGCATGCGCAGCATGTGGCCTCTAAGTGTTCGGCTTCTCGAAACACTATGGGTCCAGACGGTCTTCCAGCCCTTATGCCTCATACGTCGGGTCAAACATCTTTTGCGGGAAGACGCCTTCAAATGGTAATAATGTTTTCGCTTATAATTTTATTTATGTAATTTTAATTTGTTATTAATTTATATTATCCATCAACGGTTTGATTTCTTTTTGAATGTCTTTTTTGTTAGGCAAATGGAGGCGAACTTCCTCCAATGACCCGAGTTTTTGCGGAAACTCACAAGAAGAAAGACGGATCTTTTGTAGATCCTCGAGCTGAGGCGATCTACAATAACGCACATGCAAGGATCGACGAGCGTCAAACTCAGCTTTCTCAGCAGCTATCACTTGGCGGTAGTTCGGTCCAATCCACTGCGACTTTGACGGTTGCCCAGATGGACGACATATACGCAGAGGTAATTTAACGTTTTTATTTTACAAAAGTTAATGTTTCTTTATAAAATTTATTAAATTTTACGTTTCTTTTTTAAAGGTTGCCCCGAAGAAAAAGGGCAGAGTTTTAGGGATGGG
Organism: Eutrema japonicum; assembly: GCA_030161315.1. Lineage (NCBI taxonomy): Eukaryota > Viridiplantae > Streptophyta > Magnoliopsida > Brassicales > Brassicaceae > Eutrema > Eutrema japonicum. Next base: position 48,961,857 of record BSQW01000011.1, read on the forward strand.
AACGATCGTAGATAGTGCCGCCGCGTCGTCCCGTCGTCAGCTTTTCGACGATCCGGTTATTTTGCGGACGGAGTTAAACACCGCCAACTCCGAGATCAACACTTTGCGGGCGAAGCAGGTGGTATACGATGAGAAGATCCAAGGATACGATAAAACAATCAAAGGATACAACACTCTCTTCGATATTATTGCCCTGACTAACCAGACTTTGGCGGCTGCACTAAGGCAGCAGGAAGGATCGACATCGGGCCAGCCGAGTAATCCGCTCGCGCAAGAACGAGCGAATATGGAGCAGAATGGATCGGACGACGAGCTTTTTGATAATTTACGTTTTCCAGCTGGGCAATAGTTTGTATTAAGAATTTTATTTTGTATTTTGTATTTTTATTTTTATTTTATATTTTGAATTTATTTATAAAATTTTAATTTATAAATATAATTTTTTAATTTTTTTTTAATTTTATTTAATTTATATAAAAATTATATTTAATTTACGACGAATTTACATCGAATATTTTACATCGATTTTACATCGTTCAATAATTTACATCGATTTTACATCAATACTTTTACATCGATTTTACATCATTCAAAAATTTACGACGAATTTACATCGAATATTTTACATCGATTTACCAACGCATTTACAGCTACATATTACGACGAATTTACGACGGATTATCAAAACAGAAATTGTATAATTCGATGTAAATTCGATGTAATGTTTCATCCTATTACGACGACTTTACGACGGATTGTCGAAAACAAAATTGTACAATTCGATGTAAAATCGATGTAATGTTTCATCGTGATATCGATGTAAAATCGATGTAATGTATTCGTCGTAAAATCGTTGTATATTTACATCGATTTTACGACGAATAATTTACGATGAGTTTACGACGATTTTTAGTCCTCCTTAATGGTACGACCAATTTACGACGATTTCCGATTAACGACGATCATATTACGACGAATTGTTAATCGTCGCTAATCCGTCGTAAACCATGTTTTACGACCAATTTACGACGATTATGTTAGTTGTAAAAGGGCAGTTTTCTTGTAGTGCAAGTCCTCCTCGGCAAGCTCGCACAGATCGACCGCCTCATACTCGGCTAACTTCACCGCTTTGAGCTTTTTAACTTTCTCGATACAGGACGGCAGGACGACAATACCGTGCTTCGTTTGGAGACTATCATAGAAGCCGAGCACCCCTTGAGCTTGAATAATAGCAAGGAACGGTTTCTTAACCCGATCCAAAGCCGCCAAATGATCTTTAACTTTCTGGAGCCGAACCTGACATTTTTGGGTAACTTCCTTCCTTTTCATAATCTGCTGGGTCCGGCCAGCTCTCAAACGGGTCGTCTCCCGAAACAGGGTGCGAGCAAGGGCATCCTTCTCATTGACTAGCATTGCTTTAGAAGCCTTTAACGCGGCTATCTTCTTTGTCAGCTCGTTAACCGCATAATCTCCAGCCCGCGTCCTTTCCTGCTCGGTGAGCAACACTTTGCGTAGCTCAACAACATGTACGCTGGTCGTAAGAGCCTTTTGGCGAGCAGAATGGAGCTCACGGTCGTAATTGCCCACAAACTCGTTCGTTTGAGCGACCATCTAAAAAAAAAAAAAAAGAGAAGAAAGCATGTCACGACAGACATCCAAAAAGAAACGAACAATACCAACTAAAACCGGGAAGCTCGTTTACCTCAGCAGTGGTCCGAGCCAGCTTCTTGTAAGCATCAGACTGGAAAAGATCTTCAACCGGAGGAAGCGCCTCCGAGCTGAATTTTAGTTGCCGATATAATTCGGCACAAGCCCCGGCATCACTCGTCACTGGTTCGTCTTTGTCATAACCAAAGCTAACAGAATGAGCCGTGGCCCCAAAGGTCCGCTGCCTCTTAAATGCAGTAGAGCGGTCTGATATAACCACCGTCTCGGGATTAACCCTTTCAGGTTCGGCATTTCCCGTACCGGCCTCTGAAGCTTGCTTCGCTGGCCTCTTACCCTTTTTCTTCCTTCTCATCTTCGCCCCATCCACGGAAGGAGCACGCGGTTCAGCAGGAGCCGACTCCTCACGCGGAGCCTGTTCTTCAACGACCTCAACCTCGGCAGCGGGTCGTTCGTCCTGCGCAGCGGACGGGGCTTCAACAGTCCCTTCTTCAACATCCATCTCAACGGAGAGATTCGGGATGTCATCCAGCTTAATTCACCGTCGACGAGAAGGATTTGCTATATAAAACAACAAAAAATCAGACTACATCATCAGCAAAGCAATGATCGGACTACGAAGGAGAATTTACCGACATATACCTCTAAGAGCTCTCTTGGCTTTCAAATCAAACTTGTCCTGATAAGCTTCAGGCCACCGAGCTTTCCCGGTAACAAGGTCGTATTCCGGCTTCGCATTAGCTGATAAAAACCAAGGCCTGGCCTTCGACAAATTCACCCGGAATAGCCTCTCGAAGATCTTGGCCGTAATAGGGATGCCGCACTCCTCCCCAAGAGTAATGAGACCCATAATGTTTATTACTGTAGCTGGCATGAGCTGAGAGAGCGCGACATGTCACCTCTTGCAGTACTTATAAAAGAGCTCCGGGATAGGAAACTGGAGACCGCAACTTCTGAAATACTCCTCATAAACACATAAATAGCCTTCAGGTGCGTCGCACGGACGATCGGCCACCTTCAGAATCTTGAAATGAAGATCGTTCGGAGCATTGCACCTTTCCAGGGTAACCTGGACCGTCTCCGCCTTAGAACGAGACGGACCAATGCTCGCAGGTCTTTTAACTACTCGTCTAGTAGCCGACATGGGAACATCATCTCCCACATTTTGACGAACATCTAGCGAGACAGCGCGATCGTCTGGACGAGCTTCATCATCGCCCTCAGGGAGCCGAGCTGCAAATTCTTGATCTATCCGTACTTGATCAATTGATTTGGCAACTTCCTCTTCAGGCTCATCCTCATCAATAAGATGAGGGACTTCAATAACAACCCTCGGATTGCTCGGCCCAGCAGCAGCACGTTGAGAGTTACGCTTGATCAGCTCCTGCCGAACATCACTCAGACTGTCCGAACTCGAATTAGAGTTGTCAATAAACACCTCAAGATCGGGAAATTTCGGAGGTGGAGTTCGGTCATTAACAGAGGAACATGAGGTTCTTGAATTCATTTCGATCGAAAAGAAGGAATTGATGAAGAACATATTGAAGAACTCAAAAATCTTCAAGCAAACCGGAGAAATCACGGCGGAGGAGATGATCGCAGAACGGAAAATAAATAAAATCTAGAGAGAAGGAAGAGCGCTAGAGAGAGAAAGTACCTTTTGAAAGAAATAAGCAGAATTGAAAAATGAAAGAAGGATCGGCTGCTATTTATAAAGGAAAAAAACAATGATGACGACTCCTCGAGATCCGCGACTAAAGAAGATGAATCGGCGTGCGGCTCATCGAATTCCATGACTAAAAGAAAGCGAATCGACATTCCTTTTTCCAAATCCACCGAGCTTGGAAGTTCGAAATCAGATACGAAGTTACGTGAACTCGAAGGTTCCGAACTCAAAATTCTCCCGAGAGGTTGTCCGAACTCAAAACATCAGACGAGTCATACCGATCTCGATTTTAACCGAGCTAAAGAATTCTCCAAAGAAATCCGCCGAACTCGAACACTCATTAACCGAACAGAAGGGGGGGGCCAATTGTTAGAGGAGGATTTAGCACCCTCCGGTTTAACTCGGTTCGAACCAAGACCGGTACTAGTTTGAAACGATTCGGAAGAAGGGAAGACGGACTTCGGTTTAACGGGCCAAATTTTACAAAGCCCAAAAGGCAAGCTCGATCACTTCTGCTACCGGACTCTATGGCCCAACAAACGGCCCAGCCCGGAGTAACAAGATAAGCCGACTTCCGAGATAAACGGAAGATTTCCTTATCTCGGAAGGGATCCGGAATATTTCCTTTCCTAATCGAACTTGGAAAAGGAAATATTCTCTTAAACAACCGACTCAAAATCCTATAAATAAGGAGGAGGCAATCTCGAAGAAATTATTCACAATCATCTGAGAGACAGAAGAACAGAGAGAAAGCTTCATCAAGCACCGATCTCAAGTTCTTTAGTCTCCTTAGTCCTTTTTCATCGAAACTCTGTTGTAACGCCGAATTCAATCAATAAAACGAGTTTCCGATCAAAGTTCTCTGTTTTTCTCCTTGTGTGATTTACGAATCAACAATATACAATTAGGATTAGGAAATCTTCTGTTTATCTATTTGATGCGTTCAGATTCGTTCTCCGAAACTTCAGGTTTTAAATTTATAAATTCAAAGGTTCTGGAAGTGCACAGACGTGCGTTGTAGTACTTTAGGTATCGATCCACATGGATAGATAGCTGTTCTGCGAGACCTTAGACAGAGAATAGTAAGAAAATCTAAAACGAGAATACGTTTTTATAAGGGTTTTTGTCACGAAAATGTAAAGGGCGTAAAAATGGAAAATTGCTTGTAAAGGGAAGATGAAAATCGATGGCTTGAAAATAAGATGGGAAAAACTATTTGTAAACTATGATAAAACGGTGTTGGGTCAACATGAATATCTAAGGGTATGCTCGATTCAATCACGATCCCTAAGCTCTTAGTAACTGTTTCTAGATTTTAACTCCACAAACTGAACAGAATAATCGGCGTAGCCTACTTTCGTACATCTTACGCACCAACAATCTATACGCTCAACCATTAGCTTTTTTCTATGGCCGCACGGAAGATCATGTTGTTCGCATTGGTTCTTCTTAATTCACGGGACTCCGTAAGTATACTTTCGAAATCTTACGACGCACACGCTCTTATGGATAATGATTCAGATGTTTTTAGATCCAGCACGTTAGTGGTACTTAACATCTATGAATCACATCTAGTTCATGACGCTAGATTTAGCATTAACAACTATCCATAAGAAAGAGCTCTAGAAATCGGCTAGGGTTTTATCTCGTGAAATCCTTATCGAACATAGAATTTCCCTTTGATAATTTTTTTAAACCCAACAATGAAACTACTCGAACATAGATGAAGTGAAAAGCATGATGAAAATAAATTGCAGGAAATTAATGAAGGAGCCTCACGATTTTAGGAACTAAGTCCGGTGATAAACCTCTTCACCAATCTCGAAAAGTAAAGAACAAGAGTTTAAGAGTAAAAGCAAGAACAAAACTAAACTAAAAATGGTGTAAAAGCAAGCACACGAAATTAGGTCTTCTAAGAGGCATATTTATAGGTCTTCTCTTCTGCTTTCGTCGGTCTTTATGGTTTTAAGTGACGGAAATTGAACGGCCCTTACAAATTGGGCTTACAGGACGAAAATGGCTTGGCCGCGGGTCCATGGGGTCTGGCCGCGGCGAACCTTCACTTGGCTGCGGGTGGAGGCTTCCTGGCCGCGGTGAATTGCCTCTTGGCCGCGGCTGGGATGCTTCTGGGAGGTGCCATATGTGACGTTTTGATCTTGATATATCTTTTGATTGAACCGTTGGATTGTCCTCAAATCTGTTGGAATGGAAAGGTGGCTGGTCCTTCTTGAATATTTCCAAAATTGGGCTGGATCAGACGGTGAGAAGAACCTCTTTAGCAATTGAACTTCTGACGGTTTGACTCTGAGCCGAAAATCTGATTTTTCTCCAATTTACAATGTTTTCGCGTAAGTAACCTGAAAAGAGTCTTGACATGCAAAAACCATAATAAAAGCATGTAAAACCAAGTGGAACACTTATTAAAATATTCTTAAATATATAGTAAAACGGGTAAAAATACGATGTTATCACTATTCTTAATGGAATCGGGTTTAGTAACATTATAAATATGAATCTTAAGGATTTGTAATTATTCATTCACAAAATTAATAGTAGAATCGAGTATTTGCCTCAATTTGTTTTTCTCTTTTAGGTTTCGATTTTCTTCTAGTTCTTTTCTCGTAAATTCACAACAAACATCTTTTGGAAATCAGAGCCTGCAAGCGTTAGGGTATAGCCATCTCTCTTAATTATATCTCAATAGAATCTCATGGAAATCAACAAGATTTTGCTTCGTTGTCGTCTTCGTCATTGGCGTGGCCTTAGTTTCACGAAGGTGCGTGTTTCCGGCAAAGGTGCGGCAGCTTCGATAGTGTTTTTGGTCTCGGCTCGTGTTGGCTCCGGACTAGGTTTGGTGTAGATGGTGGAGTGATTCTGGGCATGATTGTTGCGGCAACGGTTTGTTGTGGCGGCTAGCGTGTAGCTGTGGGAGCTGGTTCCTAAGGAGATTCGTTTTCTCGGGAATGGCGGTCGGAGGTGACTCTTCGATTGCCCGTTCGGACTCCCTTGTCGACAATGCATGGTAGTCCGTTACGGATCCTGGAGATCCCGTTAGTTCTCGGAGACGCAGTGTGCATCTCACTCCCGAGGTTTGAGGTCTGGCCTAAGGATGATGCTAGTGGCAACAAGGATGAGAGCTCTAGTTTTTCGGAGATGCGACAAAAACGGGATGGTCCGCGTTTTGGCGTGCGATAGCTGCTTTCTCGTCTGGTTTTATATCGGTGTTTGTTTCTTGTCTCGCAAGCCATTTTCTTAACCTTTCGATGTTGTCTGCTGTATTTTTGTCATTGTCTTCCTTGTCTTTAGCTTTTTTTTAGGTTAAAATGTTTGTTAATTGCTACTCGATACATGTTAACTGAGTACCGATTTATCTTCTGATGATTTTTGGCTTGCCAAATCATTAGACCGTCCGTCTGACGGAGTTCTAGGCGTTCTGTTTTTTTATCGTCTTTTTTTTTAGTAGGGTTTGTCTTCCTGGCTTATGAAAAGCATCATTTGTACGCAAGTACGACTTGATATCATTTTATAAATGATATTCACATTCAATTCAAAAAAAAATTATAAGTTTTAATAAAGAGTTTTGAGAAGCACACTTAAAACCCTATTGTTCTAACCGCCGAACTTCGTCGTTTAGATCCGATCTTGACCCGAGGTTTCTGCTTCCGGTCTCCACTAACTATTGTAACTCGTTTTTCTCTATCTTTGCAAAAAAGCTATTGAGAATGGTAAGCCTTCCTTTTTTTCCTTGTTCTTAACAGTATTTTATCTTCATCTTACAGGTGACATTCACATAAGATTAGTGTCGTAGGATTATGGACGGTAAACACAACATCCGTAGCTCATCTTGTAGATCCTTGAATGGTGAAAACGATGATAAGAACTGCTTGGCGACGCTGCTTGATCTAGAAGCTCTTGATTGTCCTAGTTGCTGTGACGCATTGACTATTCCTATCATTCAGGTTTCCTTTCTTTTTAGTTATTACTTGAATTGCAATGTTTTAAAATTTCAAACATTGCATTGTTGATTAAGAGTAACTACAATTGTCCATATTTTTGGAATATTTACTGCAAAGACCATTTTTGAGCTGCTTGAATTGAATTTTGATTACAGTTTTTTGTCGACCCTAGTTATAGCCGTTTAAGCCCAATGAAAAAAAAAACTCTTGGGAAATCTGCACCCAATTTATGCATGCAGAGCTATTTCCGAGAAATATTTAACGATATTATTACAAATGCATGTCTAGATTCAAGATAAATAAAAAACTCTTGGGAAATCGGAGCCTTAAAGCGTTAGGGTTTTAACCATTGCTCTTACTTATATCTCTAATGAATCTCAATGAAATTTCAAAAATTCTTACCTTTCCATTGATATGGCTGGGCTTGTAACCTCAACGAGCCAACAAAATCCCTCCACTCATGGGAATCAAATTAGCTTATCTCCATTGAGTGGTGAAAACGACGATAAGAACTGCTCGGCGACGCTGCTTGATCTTGAAGCTCTTAATTGTCCTGTTTGCTGTGACGCTCTGACTAGTTCTATCTACAGGTTTCGTTTCTTCTCTGTTTCTACATATTTGTAACGTTTTAGAATTTATTGAATGTTTTCAAAATTGGAAAATTGCGTTGTTGATTCAGAGTAAATAAGACTGACCAGATTTATATTTTTCTTTTTCCATGTTGGTATTTATACATGTTCTTACATTTCAGTGTAACGAGGGACATATAGCTTGCTCTACATGCTGTAACAAACTGAGGAACAAATGCCCTTCTTGTGATTCTCCCGTTGGTCAAATTCGATGCAGACCGATGGAGAGGGTTATCAAAGCGGTCATCGTCTCATGCCCGAACGCAAAGCTCGGTTGCACCAAGAGTTTCTCTTATGGGACAGAATTAACTCATGAGAAAGAATGTACTTTCTCTCGATGCTACTGCCCTGCTGAGAATTGCGATTACACTGGCTCTTATAAGGATATATACTCTCATGACTTATCTTCTAGATCGTCCAGTGGTGAAAATGACGATATGAACTGCTCGGCGACGCTGTTTGACCTAGAAGCTCTTAATTGTCCTATTTGCTGTGATGCTCTGACTAGTTCTATCTACCAGGTTTCGTTTCTTCTCTGTTTCTACAAAAATTGTAATGTTTTTAAAATTCGAACATTGCGTTGCTGTTAGAGTAAAAAGGATTTGACCAGATTTTGGAAAATGGATTTCTTCTATCGCAAAGACCATTTTTGAGTTGTTGAGTTGCACTAGAGAAGTAGAAAAATGATATGATAGTTTTTTTTTTTTTCATTCCATGTTGGTATTTATACATGTTTTTACATTTCAGTGTGACAATGGACATATAGCTTGCTCTACATGCTTTAACAAACTGGGGAACACATGCCATTCTTGTGATTTTTCCATTGGTAAAATTCGTTGCAGAGTGATGGAGAGGGTAATCAAAGGAGTCATTGTCCCATGCCCAAATGCGAAGCTCGGTTGCACCAAGAGTTTCTCTTATGCGACAGAATTAACTCATGAGAAAGAATGTACTTTCTCTCGATGCTACTGCCCTGCTGAGAATTGCGATTACACTGGCTCTTATAAGGATATATACTATCATGACTTTGATATTCATAGGGGTGGAAGAGTAATCTATCAGATAATTTTTGGTGAATATGTTGATGTCTACTTTGAATGGAATAATGATTCAGTTGTTATGCAAGATTCTAAGGATGGTCTATTGTTTGTTGTTCAGTGCTTCAGAGAGCCACATGGTGTTTATGTGACTATGAGCTGTATTGCTCCTTCTGCTCCGGAAGTTGGTGACTTCTTCTGTCATATCACTACCGCTATAGAAACATATACTACGAGAGTTAGATTGCCGAAGGTCAAGCGAGTTCGGAAATTGAGGTTGGAAATCCCTGAAGAGGATTTCATGCTGGTTCCTTCCTATTTGTTGCGTGAACGTCAAGCGTTGAATTTGAGGATACGTATGAGCAAGTTGAACCAAGAGTAAGAAGACTGAGGAAGATAAAAATAGTTTCATTTTTTGTTTTTTTGTTTTTTTATTTGTTCTTTTTTTGGTTTCCCATCAAATTTCGAGCTCATCTAAGATCTGAATGACTGAATGTTATCTATTGCTGTTGTTTGGAAATTTTCGAACAGAAAAATGTTGCAATGGAGATGACCTTTGATTAGAAGTCAGTTGGTTAAGAACAAACACTACGTACTGCACATTTACATTTGTGATTAGTTAATTATATATACTCGTTTTCCGGTTTCACTACTTTACTGTTGATTACTATTACAGAAACTCGCGATGTAGCAATTAAATCTAACATTTGAAGCGTATACTCGCAATGTGGTTAATTGGTGTTTGGTGATTCACTAGTTTGATCATCAAGGTTGAAGAAGCTATACACACAGAGACAGGAGTTTGTATGCTCAAAGCAGAGCCATTGCTTGATGACGAAGTTATATATAAACAAAGCAAACAGAAATACTCAAAACTCTATACGTAACCAATATGGACCGGTTTCGTTCGTTTTCCAAACGAACAAAAAAAGTGAAATATTTTTTTTTTTTTAATTTTAAAAAGTGAAATATTTGTTTGGTTGTTTTTTTGTCTTTTCCATTCGATTTTGATATTTTGGATATAGAAAAAGGCAAATGAAGCAGTAGTCGGTTTTATATCAGATTGTACAATCCGGTTGGGTTTCGATTCAGTTTTACGGTCTTAGAATTTAATTTTAAGTTAGATATTGTAATTTAAATAATATCTATACTATTAAAAAACTTTATTAAGATTATCAATTTTTATTTGAAAAAAAAATATAATTCACATAAAAAAATAATGGTCATATTTTAAATATAAAATATTTATGATGATTTGTAGGTGTAAATGATATGATATTTATGTTGATTATATAAAATATTTATGATTATGCTTTATTCACAAATTAATAACAAAACAATAAGTAAGAGTATGAATGGATAATTTATGTATTAAAAATATATTTAAAATAAAATATAGAACTGAAAATATATATAATAAAACGGATCGGAAAATTTAGATAGCTAAAATCACTAATTTTGAATCATACATGTCATACCAAAAATATATTTTCCATATAAAATAGAAAACATAAAAACAAATAAAAAATTGTCGCATGCGCTCATTGTAGGCAAACATTCCACAAGTGCAAGAATATGAGAATTGAAAACCTCAATGTGATCGATAGTCAGAAAATGCACATTGCCTTCACGAGCTGTCGCCGTGTAACCGTCTCTGGTCTAACGGTCATAGCTCCCGGCAATAGTCCCAATACAGATGGAATTCACATAAGCGCCTCTCGTGGTATCGTGATAGACAACACCACGGTCGGCACAGGTCAGTGTCCTCTACTTTAACCAGACCTTAAAATCTAGTATCCTCTCGATGTTGATTATTGAGATCTGTTTGTGTAGGAGATGATTGCGTTTCCATAGTAAAAAACTCTTCACAGATCTCCATCAGCAACATTGTATGTGGCCCTGGCCATGGCATAAGGTAACTAAAGCCACACAACAAACAGTGGCCGCAGACAGAAAGCATCATCTAAGTTAATTTTTTTTTGTAGCATCGGAAGCATAGGAAAATCAAAATCTTGGGAAGAAGTCAAAGACGTAACGGTTGATACGGCCTTGATCTCTGACACTGCCAATGGTGTTCGGATCAAAACATGGCACGTGATTTCATCATATCAAAGTGCCACTCCCACTTTCTGAGATTAAAACAACTTAACTTTGGGGTTGCTCATTCTTTTTTTTTTAAATCAGGGAGGAAATGGTTTGGTCTCAAAAATCATCTTTAGGAACATCAATATGAACAATGTGTCCAACCCCATTATCATCGATCAGTATCATCCCGGAAGCCGTGTGCGAATCAGGTAAAGAAATTGTGCCATTTCTTTCTTCAGTAGCTCAGATAGTGAACCTGAAAAAATCTGTTATAAACTATATATAAAAAAATGCAGACATCAGATGTTACTATCGAGAAAATCTCATTTGTCCATGGAGAATGAATAATGATACTAAAAACGTATACGAATACGATATAGATCCATGTTTCTACAGCGGCTTTTTCTTCTCCAGCCGGCGAGCTTCTTCTTCTCCAGCCGGCGAGGCTTCTTCTTCTCCAGTCGCCGGCGAGGTTTCTCCTCTTTCCAGATCCAGCCGCCGACGATGAAGAAGCAGATGCGCCGGAGTGCATAGGAGCAGAACCGCGGAGTAGCAGATGCCGGAGCAGATCGGGGATGCAGGCGGAGGAGCAGCCGCCGGTGATGAAGGAGCATATGCATCGTTTTTTTTTTGTAATTAATTAATTTATTAAATAAAAATATATTTTTTTGGAATTTGGTTTTAGTTTAAAAAAAAAAATTTACAAGTAGTCTCCAATTTAGTATCTAAATTAGGACTGATATTAAATTCACATATTAGTCGTAAAAGAGCGACTGTTTTGCGACCACTGTATTTAGCGACCAATTATTTGTGACTATTTTGTAGTCGCAAAAACTGTGTTTTCTTGTAGTGTTATCTTGATATTAAGAATTATCAATATGAGTTATCTTGATAATAAGAATTATCAATATGAGTTATCTTGATAATCAAATAGATATATATATATATATATATAAATATGAGTTATCTTGATAATCAAATAGATATATATATATATATATATATGAGTTATCTTGATAATCAGACCCTGGAATCCACTTTCTCGTTTGCAATATTTGGAGGGGTATTTTGGTCAAAATATGCACAATACTTTTTGCAAAACTAATATCAACTTATTGTAGACTAGTTACCTAATTTTCCTTTTATTATACGCTATATATTTAATTTACCCTTTATTAATTACTGATGATGAATTTTAAACTTAAAAAAAATATTAATTGAAAATAATTGAATTTACTGAATTACTGTTGTTTTAGAATTATGGAAATTGTTTAGTAATAAAAATGATACATTTAGAGTCAAATATTAATAATTTTCTTAATATGTATGAAAACTCTAGTTTTTTATTAATTAGAAATAGATGGAGTATCATTAAGCACTAGTTTATGTAGTACTAGATAAGTACCCGCATATATGCGTGTTTGTAATTTAATATTTTATAACCAGTTAAAAAAATTAAAAACAAAAAAAATAAAATTAGATTACCCGTGAAAATATATAATACATAAACTAAAAAACAAAGTTTACGATGAAATAAATATATACCTTGAAAGAAAATTTTGGTGAAGAAATGCAGTAAATAGTTTTTGATACGATTATTAGACTTTTAATTATTTGGTATGTAATTGACATATTACAAAATTGTGGTTTATATAGATGTGAGGTATTAGCATTCTTTTCCTATATGATTAATTTCCTTAATCTAAATGGAAAACTAAGGAATGATTTTTTTCCCTTTTTTATATTAACTAGGTGTCTAACCCGCGCCATAAGGCATGGGTCAATATCTCAAAACCGAATAAAAAAAAAACACAAATATTAACTAACTAAAACTAAATAAAAGTAAAACATGTATTGAGATCAACAAATTGAAAATAGAGCAACAACAAAAGACCAATATCAATCCATGAACTAAAAACACAAAAACCAGAACCAATGAAGTGTGTTAAAGTCACAAACAAAACAAAACTACGACAAACGCGAGTTCTTATAGATATACTGAAACACGTCTTTGTAGACAACATTCATTGTCTTACGTTGTGGTTTACCATTCGAATCGGTAATTAGAATCTTCAATCCTTCCCTTGACGTAACTCTAGAGACAGCAACATAAAGCTGACCATGACAAAACACATGCCTAGGTAAGTACAACCCAACTTTTTTCAGAGTTTGACCCTGACTTTTATTTATCGTCATAGCAAAAGCTATAGCGTGGGAAATTGTCTACGCCGCATTCTAAAGGGGAACCTTGCTTCCGGAGGCGAAACAAACATTCTAGGTATGAGTACCATTTTGCCGACTTTATCACCGCTTATAAGGCTGGCTTCGATAACATGTTTTGCCAACTGAGTAATAAGCAATCTTGTCCCATTACATAAACCGCATCGAGGGTCTATGTTCCTAAGCAACATGATTGGGGCACCAATCTTCAGTTTAAATAGTGATTTGGCAAACCAAATACCTTGATACTGTTTAGATATTCCTGAGTATACACTATATCATCGATCTTGCTTGTGTCCGAAGTATCGATGCTATCAGAACTAAGATATTCATGCTCAGCACATGGATTGAAAATTTAAAAAGTTATATCTAACGGAATCCAAAGTCATAAATATTCACAAGAACACACTAAAATTACATGCGAGTTGTGACAACATAAAATCATTTATAACATCAACATCTTGATTACGGGGACTCAGAATAGCCCTTTCTTGAAAAAATTTAGGGTCACGTGTCTTTGCATACATCCCTCCGTAAATCTCTGTCACAATATTTTTCATGGGTTCACCATCTTCAGTTATCAATAAATATGATGGTATATCGATCTCAACTTCTCCGGTATTGGGCTCATTAATTTTTCCATCACCAATATCCAATATCTATTTTGTAAAATCTCTTAACCCTTGATCGACAACACTACCAGTGCCACGAAGAAGTCTCATATTCGTTTTTAGCTCCAAAACCTTGCAATCAGACCAAATCGGAGAAGAATTCACAGTTGCCAATATAGTTTCCGAGCTATTACCGCCGACAATAACAGGTAAAATCTGCCTAAAATCTCCGCCCAAAACAACCACTATACCACCAAATACCTTATTACACTTTAATATAGCACACATAGTCCGGTCGAGCGTCTCGAAACAATGTCTGCTTATCATCGGAGCTTCATCCCAAATAATTAGGCTAGTTGCTTCAAGTAATTCTGCTTGGTGCGACCCAGCACTTATCGAGCACAAGGTATACTCGTTGACAACGATCGATATCCCAAATCTAGAATGAGCCGTTCGACCCCCCTGCAGCAACAATGCAGCTATCCCACTCGATGCAACAATAAGGACTATACGACCTTTAGACCGGAGCGCATAACCCAAAACACTCCACAAATACGTTTTTCCTGTTCCACCATAACCATAGACAAAAAAGAAACCACCGGTATCACCATTAACCGCGTTTATTATCTCATCGTAAACACGTCTTTGCTCATCGGTGATTGTAGAGAACAACCTCGCATGATCAGCAGCCATTTTATCACAATCATAGTTCTGCTCATTAAGGAAAAATGGTTAATGTTCTTATACCGATCAATATCGTCCGGGACAGGCATCGATCCTTTATAATTAGACAAAGAATGACCGTTCCTCCGCATATACTTATCAATCTCTGACAAAGCTAGATTCTTCAAATGGGCTTCGCTTACTACCAGACCTGTTTAAAACGAAAGTTAGAAACAAAATTAAAAACAAAAATAAAAATTTAAGAAGGGGTTAAAAACGATCATACTATTATTGTTCTCTTTGCGCCTTAGCATGTATACGAAATCTTTAATAATTCCCAAGTAGCATTCCAGACGTTGATAGGAACTGCCACACTACTCGAAAGTAGCATAATGGCAAATAATTTACGTAAGAACTTTCAAAAACTTGCTTCTTTAATGCCATCAATTTATTCTTTATCATCGTCTAACAAACCAAGGGCATAGCATGCTTCCCGGAATGTAGCATATCTAACAAACTTTGAGGCCCTTTGACTATGTTTAGCAGAATCCTCAGGTGACATGCGTCTGTCAAAAACGGTGGTACATATGTAAGCCTGCCTATGACAAAACCTTGCTTACGAACTTTCCATACCCTGAGTTTCGTAACCCAGACGAATATTGTCGAAAAATCTGCGTAAGTTAATGTACGTGCCAATGCATATTCTTGATTGGCTTCCATCCAAGCTAAGAACTTAGACTGACCTACCGATGGTCTATTCAGAACGTCATCAACATTGTCATCTTCGTGATATATAAGTAATTGATGACCAGGAAGATGAAATGAAAGTTTAACAACCGGAGTAGTTCGATAGTGCGTAGGAAAAGCAAGAATCCTCCAGGTGGCTTCACAAGCCGAAATATACCTACAATCCCAACAACACAATCGTCACACGTTAGAAAACAAATATATAATAATTTTTGAAAACGTGGTGAGCATCAACATAAAGAATTTGAGACAAACACCTACAATTATAATAATTCTCAACATCATCTTCGGAGATAACGGGGTTACCATCCTCATCTTCAATGGCTGCCCTAACATAATCCGGACCCTTGTTTATATATTTAAATAGGTACTTGATTGACCTCGTCTGATTGCACCACTCGATGTTAATGTGAGCACGATAACGCCTCATAAGCTTTTCATTGTAAGGTACAACATACCTATTGTCACACTCAAAACCTTTCTTCAACACAGTTCTTGAATTGTCCCGGCATGTATAAATAGGAAATCCAACATCATCGATCTTCGTAATTGTACTATACGACTTTGTAAAAAATTTAGTACACCTCCTATCGCTCATACAGACGTTTTTTGGATTGGCCTCACCACATGGCCCATGTATCATTAAATCGCCAACAATTTCATACAAATAGGGATCTAAATCCTTATCAGGGATTTTGGCCGATATAAATTTATCAATGTCCTCACCCGTAGGTAACCTAGAATTAGGATGCAAGAATACAACCATATGAGCATGCGGCAATCCCCTTTTCTGAAACTCAATGGTATACATTGCTGAAAATAGACAAAGCATAAAAACGGAGTTAGCCAAACTCGTGCTATATGCGATTATCAAAAGCAACTCAACATGGATAATAATATAAATACAAAAAGATTTTACATGTCCACGCCTAAATGCGATAAAAGGCATCCAGAGCAAATATGGTTATAAAATACGAAATTATAATAACTTTATCCAGTATTTAATACAATTTGTTTCTATACGAAAAGAAACTCAATATTATAACGTATACCACAAATAACGACATATAATAAGAGCTAAACATAAACATACTTAGAACGTACAATTAAGTTCTTACCTGAGTTAACGCGACCTAGGACATTGTCATTGGTTATATAATGCACAAGATTATCGAGTTTCATCTTGAAAACTCTACAACAAATATCCGGTCGATCCTCAGTCTTCAAATCATGCTTTTGTAAATATCTCGTTATTTCAGGCCACTTCGGGTTGCAAGTGATTGTAATAAAAAAATCTGGATAGCCGTAATACTTACATGTCACCATCGCGTCTAGATAATGCTGCATCATATACCTCTTACTACCAGTAAACGATGACGGTATAAAGACCCGTCTTCCTTGTCCGGCAAGACTACAATCACCTTTCTCAACTGCTCGTTCAATCTTATCAAAGTTATCACATCTGAGTTTCTTTTGATTATGCCAAATATAACGAAGTCTATTAGACTCTATCATGCTATATGCGTCAACTAAGAACTGCTGATACAATCTGCCATACATCATAATAACTGGAGATTCATCATATCTCTCTTGAATGCGAAATGCAAAAAATTCACGCATCGTCACAGTGGTACGCTTCCTACCAGCGGTATCAACGAACCCAATATCAATTCCTAGTCTGAATCCATCCTCACCATATGGGAACAACAATGGATATTGCAAAGGCAAATAAGCCGGATGTAGCTCACTTATTCGTTGTAACTTTACAGTCCTACTTTCAAGAACTATATCTCGTTTATTAGCAGACATACTAAAATCCCCAAGCACCAAAGCCGCGACATCTTTCTCGGTTGGCAAGTTATGAATTCGCCCATCAGCAGCTCTTCCAGCAGCAAGCACCAATTTATAACCATTATTATTACCACTATTGACGAATATTTTCCGTGCAGACCTAAACGCTTTGACATGAGGATTATGAACATCCAACATTCTTGTTAAAAGCCTCACAATATCAGACCTAAGTTTTTCCGAACACCCAGTTGTCCTAGTAAGAAAAAACAAATTATACAATTTCTTATTAAAATTATCGAATTATGCAAACTTCTACAAACCAAAAAAATCATAAACTAAGCAATTACCCATAAGCACTCAGTCTATTAGCTGTCTCATTTATGGTATCGTGGATGTATAGCTATAAGAAATTTGGTTGCTTGCCAGCAGCTGGGAAAATATCACCGATACGATGATAATTCTCACCACATAGCTGAAATAGATACAGACCAGCACTATTGTTGATGGCGCTATTAATCTTGCCACCGAGAGATGTAAACGAAAACATCATGTTGTAGGCTCTTATGAATTCATGAAAATGGGTCCTCCTATCACCGCGGTTATACAATAACATCAATAATGTTTTTGGAGGCGCTCTAAGAAGTGGTAGATAAACCTTTCCTTTATGACAGCAAATCATAAAAATCGGGATAGCGGTCGCAACCCTTCTTTTTATACGTTCCCCGAACCACATAAAAGCATGACAAAAACCACACATGTAGGATGGATCACCAGCGTCATAGTAACCTAGAAAATGAAACCAAATCTCATCATGTGCAACACATAAAAAAATATAAAACATATATAAATTTCCTATTAGTACCATTCTCAGTTTGCCCGAGAATTGCGGAAGAATTAATCCCAGCTAAATTAACTGGCCTTTGTTGTCTTCGCCGAGCCAAATTATTTTCTTTTCTAGGAATAGAGTAATTCGCAGACCCCTCATCTTCGTTGGTGTCAGAATCAGTGGCCACAAAGCAGAGAAAATCATCGACATCCACGGGCTTGTCTAATAAGCCTATGAAAACAAATAACCAACAATAACAATAAATTCAATTATATACATACCACCTACAAACCAAGTATACAAAATACGAAATCATAACCTAAATTCCTTTTTTGATTTTCAAGGCACGTTTGGATCGAAGAACCTCCATTCTTCTTCTCCTGGCAATTCTAGCCATGCCAACCTTGCCAAGACCATCTATATCTATGTATGTGTGATAAATCGAACGTTTGGGGGTACCAACTGGTGCGTAAATTTCAGCTCTCGTAGTTATGGCTGATATAACAAATAGAGATCAGGGTAAGCAAATTAACAAAACAACAACGAAACAAACTCACGCCGGTTTGAGACAGGAAATTTTAAAGCTTTCGTCCGCTTGCCACCAGTTTTTGGGGGCTTCATAACCTGCAACAATATGAAATTTTGGAATAGACTCTAAGCAATAAGTGCGAGACAAAAACTATAAATAAGACTCTTCTATGATGATCGACCAAAACAATACAAAGATTTAAACACGCTACTCGTCTTCGATTAAAATATCGAAACAATCCAGTGATCACAGCTTTGAAAAAACAATTACCAAGAAGTATATAAATAAAAGTAACAACTTCAAGCCTAAGGCACCTAAGTCATTATTTAAATCAAAATGCAAACCCTAGCAAAAAAGAAATAACAACTATCATTAAGAAACAAATAAGCCGCAAAAACAAAATCCATCTTGCGAGAGAAACGATAATTGCTATCCTTATATTATGCTCGAACTACAGAAGACAAAACTTTGAACACTAAACTCGTGATTGAGTAGAATACACGAATCAGACCAACGATCACAGCGAAGACGAAACAACAGCCTAAGAAGTATATAAATAAAAGTTATGACTAAAAGTTGAAGGAAACTAAGTACTTGTTTCACCAAAAACACAAACCCTAGCAAAAAGAAAATATAACAAACATCTAATTCGTTTGTAGACAATATCCCAATTTCCTTTTACAAGGAAACATGAACAAATTTCAGTAAACAATATCCTAATTTTCTTTTACAAGGAAATGCGAACACATAATATAATCACGACCGTAAGAGCAGAAAAGGGCGTTTATTACGTCGCCTAATATCATTAGTGTATTCAACAAACAACAACATCGTCTTTCATAATATTTCAAATATCATTAGATAAACTCACGAAATAAACTAAGCAAAAAATCCAATAAATTAAACTCCAAAAAGAGTAAACCCAGGAATACAATAAATCATTAAGGAAAATGATAGATAAAAAAACACAGTAACTCTGAATAAAAATAAATTCCTAAGACAACTACTCGGTCACTGATTTCCACCCTCTTTTTTTACCACCCAAGCTTTCACTACGACCCGGTGTTTGAATGATCATATCCGAGCCTCGCTTAGAACCAACCAACGGCGGTGTCACTTGCAAATCATCACTTGAGTTGCCAAGTCCAGTTTCAGCCTGGACAGTTTCAAGGCGACCACGAACAAACCTAGACAACATGTCATCATCATCAACCACTATATCCACCCTGTATGACAATCTTCTATTGTTTAGATTATCGGACGATATCACAACTTTGAATAGTAGTTGTTTTCCCACCAGGGCACTCAAAGCTTGCGGCAAAACAGAGCAGTCCTCCTTTAAAATAAAAATGTCAAGCACAGATGAACGAATAATTTTGAAAAAACAAACTTACAGAAAATAACAAAGTAAAAAAACCCTACCCCTGCAACCTTCTCCGGCAAGGTATCGGCCGAAACTCGAAGAAAGGCACTTGCAATTTTATCAAAGAGCATAAACCTGATCTCCTCACCCGACTCATCAGAAACACGAAGAACAAGTTTAAACCTACACCCAGAAAAATAACACAATACAATTAACACTCAAATTTAACTTTAACTTTCCCGTAAAAATGAAAAAAGGAATCAACTACCTGGCTATAACATCAGAAACAGACCGCTCACACTTCGTACAATCGAATAGTATTGGACCGTCATCGTCAATACTATCGTCAAATGGATGAACCGACTTATCACATTCTTTGCAAGCAAGATAATACCATCTTGGATTGTACTCAATACGAACAACTTTTGCAGCAGTGACACATTTAACCTCCTTCAAAATGTAAAGAATAAATTACAGCTCACATAACAAATCAAATGAGTTGTAAATGTCAAACAGTCACGACTAACAAACATTATGTACCTCTGTGGCATAAACAATCTCTTGTATGTAATTTTTCCGATTCTTCCCAAAGAACTCGCCATTCCAAGAAACAGTTTTGGAAGATGACGAAGGCAAGACTTCGGCATGAGTGATTATCAAGTTATCGTGCGGTAACCTAAAAAAAAGAAATTCAGTAACGATAAATACGACCAAAAAGACACAAATACTATTTTTCAACAAATCGTACAAGGATCTAAAATCGTCAACTTAGGGAGAAGCCGGATCCAAAAGAATTTGAGTGGCGTTGAAAGCGTTGGAGATACTATAAACACCTACAGAAAAAACACGAAAGAACACAATACGTTAATTATATTATAAATGAACAATAAACTAACATAATGACAGACAAAAAAAAAACAGAATCATAAGAAAATACCTTTCCATTCAGACACACACACGAGTCTAACAACACACACGATTACAGACGAATCGTGTCCAGCAACATAGGCAGCAAGTTGATTACCAAAATCTCCCCACAAAGTACACGTCAAACGGCGATCGCTGTGTATTATAAATCAGTTAAACAAATCAACAATAGTCACTTATTGAGAACAAAATACTACAGAAAAACCAAAATCTTACGTGACATCTCGCAGTACAACGTCCAGTTTCTTTGTGCGTTTCCCTCTAGCCATAACATTGGAGGATTAAAGACTAACAATTTGCCCAATCACGTCTTAAAATAAGGCAAATTCATCAGCAATAATAACCGGATTGATAAAGAACAAACCATGAACAGAAAAAAAAAACCTGACAACACGCTGTTATCGTAATCCCCATTCTGAATACTCGAAAAGTCTTTCAAATAATTAAAAGGCAGATCCCTAGGAAAATCATCACAAGGTTTGACAACAGTAGTACGATAAAAACTAATCTTGAAAGGGAGAGGACTTGTCCTATATTCAGTGTTGTAATCTTTGAAAGTGAAATTGCTAAGGAATAACGAACGCCCTTCTTTGAGCTCCTCTTGGAATCGTTCGACAGAATCCCCATCCACGGTCGCATGAATCTTGGAACCCTATAAAAATGTAAACAATCGTAATAATCAACTAAAACACAAATATACTATAAAAACAACTATAGTAATTTTTTAATTAAAATTATATGCACCGTCTAATTGGAATAGTCTTACCACTTCATCAACCAAAACCATATCAATGGAGACAATTTTATTATTTCGAGTCAAATTCCAAAGCTTCATTATCTGAACCTTCAGTTTGTACCAACTTTTGGATCGATCGATATCCTTAATCAGCACTTGAACAACGGGTTTTCTCTTGAGATAAGACATGGCAACCTTCTTATTGTCTTGCATATCCTCGGTGGCCATTGTCTTGCATATCCTCGGTGGCCATTGTCTATTCAAGATAAAACTTAGACTATTAGGGTTTACAGATGCACCATATATATAAGAAAAACAAGGAACAATCGAACACGATGAGATCCATAAGATTGACATAAATTGTAAAAAAGAAGGATATTTATCCTTTTTGTACAAAAAAAGTATATCAATATAAGTAAATATAACAATATTATGTGTGGATGAGCTTAAGAATATTTCCACGAAAAAAACTAAGAAGTATATTTTCCATTTTTTTCTTTTATAGGGGAATATTCACATTTTAACAATATATATTAGTAAGTATATTCACAAAAAAATAAAAATCAATATAGGAAGATATCCTTAAGCGTAACAGTTTGTGACCAAAGAAACTATATGATTAGTGATTCTGTAAACATCGTATTATAATCCGTCATTTTGTTAAGCACAAAACAAACATTTCGAACCGAATAAAATCTCATCATCGAGAATTTGTGAATTTATTCAAAAACCGGTTGCAATAATCAAGACACTCCCATACCTACCAAATAACCGGTTTGTTAAATTCAAAAATCGTATATATACATATATATATATATATATATATATATATATAAAGAAATAAGTACACACACACACATATATATATATATATATATATATATATATATATATATAACACCTTATCAACACCTAAAATTCAAATCAACCAATCACTAACAAACTAACCGACCACTCAATTAATATATATTAAAAAATAACTTATCACAAACAAAAAATCATAATCACCCAATACAAACACACGAAAATCTACAACTTACCCCACAAACCAATATAACATTATCCTTCTACCATCTATTTAAAAACACACCACCACCACAACAACAACACAACTTCGACATCCAAGTTTCGAAAAACAAAAAGAAGCGATGGGTCTGTTTTTTAGACCACCGGGCTCCGATAGCCCCTTCAGTTTCGTGATAATATTTCCGATTCCGAGGGCTATATGGGTCCGGAGGTTTAACACTCAATCCCTTTCACACACAACTATACGATAACAACAACTACATATCCCACAAAAACATCTATGCAAGTTTCGGAAAAGAAGCAGTGGGTCTAATTTTTAGACCACCGGGCTCTGATAGCCCCCTCCATTTTCGTGAAAATATTTCCGATTCCGAGGGCTATAGGGGTCCGGTGGTTTAACACTCAATCTCTTTCACACACAAGTATACGATGACAACAACTACATATCCCACAAAAACTTCTATGCAAGTCTCATCCGGTATACTTTCTAATATGTATCATAATATTTGTAAATCACTTCTATATCAGTGTTTGAATTCAATCAATGCTGACACTACTATTTATATATATATAGTCTAAATCTGAAAGTATATATGCCTTTGTGAATACGGATTTTATCCAAAATCAGTCTTTTTTTTTTTGAAACCTGATTATTATTTATCAAGAAAAAAAAGAAAAGAAAATCATATACATGTTTTGGAATAAACTTGCACGAGAAAGCTATGTCAGTTTTGATGCTACCTAAAAAAAATAAAAATACAGAGCATAGGGGAGAGAAAAGCAGAGCATGGTGAAGAGTTTATCTTCTAATGCATGAGTGAAACCCACCGATTAATGAGGTCTGAGCCTTGTCCAATTTTGTTCTTGTTGTAGAGAGAGGACTCGGTTTTTAACTCCCTTGCAGATGGACAAAACCAGTAATTTAATACATATTATAAAAATTGAATCGACTAAGCTGCTTTCGAGAGTCTAAATATGTTTGTATGTATATATATCCACATTCAAATCCTTTTATATGATGTGTAATTACTTCATTTTGTCTAAAACCCAAGCACGTGATGGATGGTACTGATTACGAAAGGATAAATAAGACTAAAAAACTAACGGGCCAAAAGACAATATAATCTGATATTAAATCCATACGAAAATCTCAGAAATATAACGAATATATGAAAATCCGAAACAGATCACCTAAAATGAAAATAACAAAGAACTACTCTAAAAAAACCACAAAAAAAGGAGAAGAAACGATTTGGTCTAATAACCGATTCATAACATTTTAATGTCGATTGAAGACACCACTAAGTCTTGGAGACTTCTTTTTTGGCATATTGTGAACCCATCTGAAAATAAAACCACTAAAATGTTAGAAAATAAAAAACATAAACGATTCAACCTCAGGAATAACAAAAATGATCAATACCTCTCCTTGAAATCCTCCACTTCTGTGACAAGGGGAATCAATACAACCCGAGTAGGATCGATACCAGAAATCGTCACTTTTCCTAGACGACCAACAAAACACACACAAAAAACAATAACTATATAAAAACAACCGATAAACAACCTTTAAAAATACACATAAATTAAAAGATAACGATCCAAATGCCAAATACCTCCTCAAAAATCAATTATGCCCCATCTAATAATGCAAACAACGACATCATCACTGCAAGCCCGCCATTCTTCATAGAACTTTAAAGCCATATCACCAGCCAATTTACACGAGAGGCTAACACCAGTGATAAATATTAAAACATCCAATAAAATATACAAATTAAATCAAATTACGATACACATAATATAAACTGAAACCAATATATATAAAAAAAAACCTTAAGTCCTCCAACTCGAATGCGATGGTCTGATACTCGCTATTGCTTCCCTTTTCAGCGAGTTCGGCTAATGTAAAACCTTCTCAGTGATGGAACTTCCCAACATTCACAACCCGACCTATTAATTCTACAAATATATATATATATATATATATATATATATATAAATAAAAAAAAACATGACGAAAATCAAAACTCAAGAAAAAATAAACTTCATAAGTGGATCCACTTACCAACCAAATAATCGTCGCAGTATTTTCTTTCCAAGACCTTACGAAAATCAACAAACGCGAAAAACTTCCTTCCACACGGAAACAAAATTTTGTAGACGGTAGTCAAGGAATGCAAGAATATCTTACAAAGATGCGAAGTAGTTCTATAAACTCCACCTTGCTGAGCAACCTCAAAATGTTGGATCCTAACCCAAATCTCCTCATACAAACGATACTTGAACGAATCATAACAGAGATTTGGAACAATGGCGTGTATCTTCTTACCCTATCAACATGACAAAAAAAAGTAAACGAAGTCAGCATAAAATCATAAAGAAGCAACACGAAGCAAACATAAACCCAAAAAAAAAAAATTGCGAACCTGCTCATCACATAGCACGGCCTCCATTCGCTGACCAAACGGATGCAAACAATGCGACCAAACACGCAGAACCTTAACATATATCGCTGACTCAAACATTCCAGCAACCAAACGCGATACACCAAAATCACGCGAACGATTACAAGAAGGCTTAGCATGCAGTTCTAAACACGCGTTATGATCATGTTCCATACCATCATCAATATCACAATCCGAATCAAAGAGCCTACGACGTGTGCGCCCACACCGAGGCAAAATCTTCACAAAGATACCATCCACAAGCTCAGTTGGCGTACCAGGAAAAGAAAGACTAACGGTGTATAGCGTTTCACCCGCGAGGATAGAAGTCACCCCACGTTTGGTTTCTGGAGTAGGAGGCGAAACTCCAGCCACACTATCACAACGCAACTCTCCGGACAAATACGGTTTGTAATCACAATCTTCGTCGCAATAAGAAAGTTCTTCATCATTTTCAGAACGATCATCGATAAAACTATCAACTTCGTCTTCGGTAACCCCATCGTCAATATCATCGAGATCATCACAATCATCATCATAATCAAGACCTTCCCCATCACCACATTCAGAATAAGAATCAGTATCATCACTACTACCATCAGATTCTCCATCACTATCGTCATCGCTGACATCACCTCCGTAACCATTTCCTCCTACATCGTCTCCTGTAACTTCATCATCAAGATCATCGAGTTCATCATCCTCGTCACAATCTTCCTCATCACCACAATCAAAATCCGTGTCTGTATCATCACTACCGCCGCCGGATACTTCATCATCATCATCATCGCCATCAACATCATCGCTGATACACCCTGACCCATCATTGATACCAAGATCATCACCAGTTCCAACATCATCGGGATTCGAATGATCGTTAGAATCATCATCTTGAAGATCATTAACTTGACCATCTAAATCATTACCCTCACTCACATCATTATGCGCATTAGAAGCTAATTCAATATCCATTTCACAACCACTAACATCGAAGACTCCATCATAATCTTCGCCATTATGACCCGAACCTAAAAGAAAACAAATATATAACATTTTTAAGAATAACTTAACCAATGGAAAATAAATAACCTAATCTCCGTTCGAAGTATATATAAAATTATGTAAGTTACCAGTAACTTCCGACACACACTTCCGCACAACCCACCAACCTGATTGAACGTCGCATCCAATATTAGCCAACAGATCCGAATACAATATACCGAACCCGAATACCCTAAGATCCATATCAGCTAGAACACATCTTTGGCGTAACGCACACGGTGTTATACGCGACGGAATAACATCCACTTCGAAGTTGAATCTGATATGCAATACAAAACACACAACCAAATGAATACAACAAATGATAGAATGCCCCACAAAAATAAATAAATACAAACGAATGTATGAATATAAAAATAATTAACTAAGGTATAAGTTATCTCACCAAAAATATATGGGATGTTATACGAACGAAACGGACTAACACGGAGTCCATTATCAGGTTGAGCACACACGAACATCGCGAAGACCCACAAAGGCAACGGGATTCGATTATGAAAATCACGAGGCAACACCATATAACCAAGCGAAGATTGACCAACAATCAAAGTCTCTTGAACTGAGAAACGTTTATCAAATTTTTTCTAAATCGAAAAACGTAACAATCATATAGAAAAAACTAATTTAATCACAATAAGCAAACTAACCAATAATACCGGTGTTAGACGACGACTCCACCAATGCATGAGGAGAACAAATAGTCAACCCTAATACGAAAACGACGATAAATACTCGAATAATAAAATGAGAAGACGATGTAAATCGAGAAACATGATTAATAACATATATAAAAACAACACGATTACCTAAAAAACATATATAACAATACAATAGCAACACAAACAATACTGGATTCAATCATTAATTTTTTAAAACTGATAAAAAAAAGATATAAACAAACCATTATCACATGCCGTCGACGACGAACACACCATTGCACTCGAAGCAACATTCGCTAATCTTAATTTTGAGATCGAATAACAAACGAAAGAATCACGAGCCCTCACGTAAGTAGAGAGAACCATATTGCTAAACATTATCAAAAAAACTTAAACACTCGATTTATAGGATAAGAACTAATGCGAAACCTACTTATATAACGATGATATGTATTAGGGTTTTGATATGAAAATCCAAATATGAGAATATGCCTATTTTCAACTAATCATTACGCGCCATTTTTTCCTATTTTATTTTATAATAATAACTACCAATCTAAATATGTACAAGTTTGCCTTTATCATCAACTACATAAACAGAATATACAATTTTACATATTTTCGATATAGGATGACCTAAATTAGAATATTCCCAAAAACATAATACACCGTATAAACATATAATAACCGGACATAAATCAACCCGTGAGATGTATATAAACCGACTTTGGTAAGAAAGCCCAAATTCGAAAACCGATCCAAATATCTACTATTTCAGATACGTACACCAAACAACCGGTTTCAAAGCTATCGAAGATGATAATATTGTAGGGGAAAGAATCCTTAATACATTGCGAAACCATAACATGTTTATTTTCCAAAACCTCACACCAAACGTCTACATATATATATAGCTGGCTTATTATTGTTATTTTCATGAACTCGAAGAAGATGGGGTACGGGCTTGCATGTAAGAGGAAACAGAAAGTATATTTATCTAATGAATCATCTTAAACTATTATCCCCTCTCCTATATTATTTTCGTCTAAAATGGAGATTAAATGGTGCAAAGCTTACAATTGAGTGACAAACCTTGAGAATATAATAATTAAAATGCGAATGAAATAAAAATACCTTTAAATCATAACCAACATTATTAAAATGATCAAAATAATAAACTAAATAAGTAAAAGAACTTAAAAAACCAAAAATATTATTTCAAAGTAGCAAATTGTTAAAATAATTTTAAAATCATCCTTGTTGTGCATCGGCCTCGACAATGAGCCTCTTCAAGTCTTCAACTTCCGAATACGGAGGGTCCAACAAAACTTGACTACACTTAGAAGACGTCATAATTATCCAAACATCACGAACTTGGATAAGCCTCACAAACCTCATAACACAGATGATCACGTTTGCATTGCATTTATGCAAAGATTCCAAAAAACTCTCTGAGTAATCACCAGTCAAAGGAACGGGCACACGAAGACCCCTACAAGTTACAACAAAACCATTAAAAAAAACGTGACACACCCAAACAGTAAAGTTAGATAAACAAACGAAAACCAACCTTTCATTTGCCAACTCCAAATAAATATTCCCACAACGCCTGCTATGTTTCAACGAACTACGCTCAACAAAATTTCCTACGTTCACAACCTGTCCAATCACATCTACATCCGAGAAACTTCGTTTAAGATCAAAAATATTTTTTTTTCATTAAATAAGAATTCGGATAGATGAAGGTTTATACCAATAGAAACAGATGAGTCCACTAAACTAGACTTAATTGAATCAAAGTCGGCAAAATCAAAAAACTTCCCGCACTTCGTGTGCAGAAGTTTCTTTAAAACGGTTGTATTTTTCCACCGAATTTTGAAAGAATGTGGAGTAAACTTGAATCCATCAACCACGGAAATAAGATCAAAATCAACCAAAAGCAAACAATCACCCTCGACAATCTGTGAAGAGAATTCGTCCACAAACTCTTCGCCCAAAGCATGAATCTTATCACCCTGCAAAAAACCCAAATTTTTTAGCCATGTTTGAAACCGAACGTTATAAAAAGTTATAAGAAATATATGTTACCTTATCATCTGCTAATATCAAATCAAGCGTCTCATCAACCCCGGTAAGATGAAAAAACTTGCGAAGGACGTTAAAACGAACCACCCACTTTTGTTTAGCAGGATCAAGATCGGAAACCGAAATAAAAAGAGACTATATGATCTATGAATAGCATTGGAAAGATGGAAAGACATAGTTCTCTTAAAGCGAAACGACTTGTGTTAACAATACCCTACGACAGACCACTATATTTATACATATAGAAAAATAATAATATTTCCATTTTATTAAAAATAATAATTAGAGGATAATAGCTAACACTACAAGAAATATGTACATTGTTAGCACATTATAAGCACCATAATAGGTAATAGATAGCGTTTCCATAAACGCTAGGACATGAGGAGCTATCTTAGGGTAGTCCGATAATATAGCATTTTTTATGGTTGCTATGGTATATGTTATATACGATAGCGATAAGTTTTAATTGCTATGGTAGAATCTTGTTTTAATAGCATTTTCGTAGATGCTATTATAATTTGTGTTATAGCTTATTTAAACTGCTAAGATGTATTTTCACATAACTCTTTTCATACGCTGTTGTTGACAATGTTGTAGCTAAGTATATAAGCTGTCACGGTTTTGGTAGCAATCTTAGAAATGCTATATAAATTGTTGTAATGGCACTACTATATTTTGACCTGAATCCTATTTAGCTATTAGAACCTGTTTTCCAGAAACCTGATTAATAAAAATATTTAATACATTTCAACACAAGTCTCATACAAACCATGGTAGCCATAATACATAGTATTGAGTCCAAAGCCAACAAAACAGCCAAAACAAAACACATATAGTCTCATTCCAGGTTGTAGGAGAACTACTTAAGCAACCCTATAAGTCTAACATATGATCACCTTGTCCTTCGGCCACGCAATGGAAGTACCAATTGCATCTTGCATACACTCGATTTCAGAAGATGGCCTCCACACCGCTGCGCTATTCACCTTCACGATATCCACCCAAACTCTAACTGCATTAGGTCCTAAGGGAACAAAATGCACAGCATGGTCTGGGTTGTCTGAAGACCAGCGTCCTTCAGCTACAACCTGCCTTTTTCCGCTAATAGACATCAACTTGCACTTCCTATTTTCCTTTATAACCTCATCTTGATTGTTACGCTGCAAAGTTTAAAAAACAAACCATCAAGTTATAATTAGAAGAAAAATAAACAACTAGCTAACAACTTCATACAATTTCCTTGACGAATTACCTGAGATCTCCTAAGAGGAGATAATGCAAATGGTTGAACTTTCTTTGCATTCGATTTAGGACCCTTTTCTGGAGAACTCTCTAGAGGAGACTTACTGCTTGTTGCTGGAGATTTCTTCTGAGAAGACTTAGTGTTTGAATCTGGAGAATTTTGTTGAGGACTCTTGGAACCTGTTGTTGATGAGTTTTTACGTACTGCTGGAGATTTTGAACTGTGTGGTTGATCAGATACTGTAGGATCCTACAGAGGAGACTTGGAACATGTTGCATCTCCGGGTTTATCAAAGACTACTCTGTCAGCAGGCCATGCCACAAAAGACTTCAGAGAGTCCACAAGGTATGTCATTTCTGTCGTCGGCCTCCACATGAATGTTTGAGGCGCAAAGACCTCATCCACAAACACTTTCACTGCATTTGGTCCTAGAGGTAGACCATTCACTAAAGCTTTCGGTTCCTATGACTGCCACCGACCTTCAGCAACAACTTCAGAGTTCACAGACCAGGCAAGTAGTTTGCATTTGTTTGCAGAATCTGTCATTGGGCTCTGTCATATACACACATAAAAGATATGTGATTATGTTAAATATGCATAACCAAAATGCAAACCATTAAACTTTTGGAAATGGTATGTGAAGGAAACTTTACCCTGAGTGAAATGTCTTCAGTATGTGGCCTCTCTTCTAAAATAACACACTTATTGACAGGCCAAGCAATTAGTTCACCAACAGCTTGCTCCACAGTAAACATATCAGGTGCAGGTCTCCAAAGAAAGGCATCTAATCTGATGGGAGTTTCTACCAATACTTTAACAGCAAGAGGGCCCAAAGGTATGTTATTAACAAAGTCTTCTGGATCCGCAGAAAGAATGCGTCCCTCTGCAACATTATCATCAGTACCATACCAGTCAACCAAAATACATTTAGATTGTGATCTATTGTTAACACTCTACAAATGTAAGTTTATGAAATATGTCAGACCATGGCCTTAAGATATGAATAACAGACAAGTGTTTTAATATAAGGTACTTACTCTTGCAGCAGCTGAGTTTTTACCGATATCAGGTGCTTGAGTCTGAAACATAGAAAAGAAAGTCAACACGAATATAAAAATATGAAGACAAATGAAATATGTGTCAAGTTTTTGTTTCAGTTTCAGTTTCACCTGTTGCTTAAGTTTGGCTAGTTCATCTTTCAACTGATTTATGTTTTGTTGCATTTGTCTCTGATTCTCTTGCATATCATCCATAATCTTTCTCTTAACTTGAAAGCACGCTAACTTGGTCATACTCATGCTTCTACCCATTGCCCTCAGCCGACCCGGATTATTATGTCCTAACAGTTTGGAAAGAAGATCCACATTTGGGTTTGTCGAAGCTGATGTATCATCAGTATCAACCAACTCAGCCGCCTTTCTCTGCAAACCAATGAAACCCATAACTAATCACTAATCTACAATCAAACCAATTAAATAATTAGTTTGTAGCAAAAATCAATACTTACAAACTTCTCAGCAGCATTTGTGTTGACTGGGGTACCATCCTTTTTTGTGCGTGACTTGACCCAGACCTTTAGTCTAGTCACTTCAGATGGTTCTCCACTTTCCATTTTCTATGAGAAAAAGACACATCATTCAGATAAGATATTATACTATACAATACTTACTAAACTGAACAAACTATATGCATTATACCATATCTTCAGCTAATATGAACATTTTTGAAAATTTTCAAGTGCTGTGAAATGTCATGACCCGTTAGTATCCTAGCTTTTCGCCCATGTTCAGCTTGTCCATCAAACCATGACTTCTTTACTCTATACGTATGTGTTGGTGCAAGCCCCTTTCTATGCCGCATATAAACATGCTTCATACTAAACTTCAGCCACATACAATCTGTGTTTTTCCCGCATAAAGGACAACCCATTTTTCCCTTCACTTTGCAACCAGCAAGATTTCCATACGCAGGAAAATCACTAATAGTCCATAGAGGCATTGCCTTCATTGTAAAAGTTGTTTTACTAAACGCATCGTATGTTAACTCTCCTCTGTTCCACAGTTTGGTTAGGTCCTCTATTAGGGGTTCTAAGTAAACATCAATGTTGTTACCTGGTTGTTGAGGTCCAGGAATCAATAGTGTGAGCATGATATTCTCCTTCTTCATGCATAGATCAGGAGGCAAATTGTAGTTTACCAGCAAGACATGCCAACAACTATACCTAGTATTCTTCATATTGAAAGGATTAAATCCATCAGTTGAAAGTCCTAGCCTTATGTTCCTTTCTTCTGCAGCAAATTTAGGATATTTGTCATTCATTTGATCCCATGTCACAGAATCTACCGGGTGATGTAGCTTTCCATCATTGCTCTTGTTACTGTAATGCCACCTCAAGTTCTTGGCCATTTTCTCAGACCTAAACATTCTCTTCAGCCTTGGGATTATTGGAAAGTATATTAACACTTTTTGTGGAACACCTTTCTTTAACTCACCAGTCTGCATGTTAGTCTTCCATCTAGAAGCTTTGCATTTTGGACAACTTTCAAGCTTTTTGTAGTTCTTTCAGAACAGGCAGTAATCATTCACACATGCATGAATCTTCTCATAACCCATATCAAAAGACTTCAAAAATTTCTTCACATCGTACAGGGAGGTATGAAGCACGTTTTTCTCCGGTAACATCTTTGGTAATGTTTCCAGCATATCGTTGAAGCTCTTGTCAGACCATCCATTTTGTGTCTTAATTCTGAATAATGACACAATAGCTGATAGCTTGCTATGGTTTGCACAACTCAGATACAAAGGTGTTTCAGCATCAGCTAACTTTGCAAGGAACTCATCTTCATTCTTGTCTTCTCCCTCTGCAATTTCACATAAGTCATCTTTGGCAGCCAACTCTTCATCTAAATACTGAGCCGCTCTGTATAACTCATGGATCTCATCATTCCATTGATTAGATTTGCTTTCAACATCAGATTCTATGCTCACATCTTCGTGATGGTACCATTCCTTACACAGCTTGTAAGCCTCATCTATTCCTCTAGTTACTAGATGAGCAACTACATCAGTGCTTGAGTGGCGATCAACATTACGACAGTCTACGCAAGGGCAGACAATCAATTTTCCTAACTCTGAAGACACAGCCCGTACGAAGTTCCAAGCACCTCTCTCATATCCAGGATCAGCTCTTTAGTTGAAGGGACAAAAAAAGAAGGAAAAACTTAAAGTCGCCAAACCCAAACTGAAACCTAACCTAAATTAGTGGATTTAATACCTGCATAGATGAACCCAAGCCTTGTCCAACATTATATGTTATAATGTTAATTGAATCCTTGAGGAGAAGAATTCAAATCCATAAAGTTTTAAAATCCTTCAGGAGAAGAATTCAGTCTCAAAAGCAATTTATCACAGTTTACAAAACAGACAGTACAAGCATTCAATCGCATATGCATAATATTACAGTTTTAAACAGACGCCACAAATGACCAAACTAATTCATAGACCAGTTAACCAGCACAAGAAATAATGTTCACATAAACAACTCACACCATAACTAAACCTTTTTAACAATCATTATCACATAAACAAATCATACTATTGACAATTAAACCACACAAAAACTTAAACAACAACAAACACAGTGAAGACTTTACTAAGCAATCCTAGTTAAATAGAAAACACATATGAATCAAGACCACAAAATTGAAAAGTTAAACGAATTTTAGTATTAGAAAACTGGATAGATGGGACTAACCTGTTTGTGTATGAGATGAAATGGAAGTTGGAAGTCGAGAATAGAGCAGTCTCTAGAACCTGCACACATGAAAACCGAATGAGTATATGTAATGGAATACATGAAAACAGCAACTTTAATCGAGTCACAGATAAAACTGAAATCAACTGTTCGAAATTGCTTTCAGATAACATATAAAATCAAAAACCAAACTCTATTTCTTCTCTATATCAAGCAATGGTGAAGAACTAAAGCATGCAAGGTGATTTAAGACATGAAGTTTTAGCAGAAATTGGTCCTAACAGATACATGCAAACAGATCCTAAATCTCACAAATACCGACATCAATGGACTGATTTTGTAGCTGTGTGAAAGATATTGAGAGAACAAAGACGAAATTGACGGTGAGAAAAAGAGACATAACTTCGGTAACAACGACGATGCAAGCAGTTTTGAAGAACGAAGCCGGCGACGGAAGACGAAATCGTGGCCGGTGAAAGGGTTTCTGGTTGCGTCTACCTTCGACGGTCTCGACGGAGAGGATTTAGGGATTTTGTTTGAGAAATTTAGGGATTTTGTTTCGATAGTGTACTTGAGAAAGGGGAGAAAATACTAAGTGTTGGCGCTCACTTGTTTTCGTCCTAATTATTGCCGGACTTAGTAAATTTTGTTTCGCGGTCACTGAAATCATATCTTAGCGTGTTATAAGTGCTATTATAGACTAACCAAAAAAACCCAAATCATCTATTATAGCAGTTTTGAAATTCGTGCTATCTACACTGCTATGAATGCTAAGATTTCTTGTAGTGTAATAAATCCAGTATATCCTTATAATTATTTATAGAATTTCTTTTTTTTTAAGGTGATAATAGCACAAACCGTAGAAAGACCGAATACAAAACTAAAACTTCACGATCAAGAGGTCAGTTTTTTATAGGTATCATCTAAAAGCTGGCGATTATACTCAAGAACACATACCAAATATTTGTATTATTATAACTGAAATTTGTAATATAAAATTAGCAACATCGCAACCTTGTTAGGCTTGTATGTATTCGGTGTTTTTTTCTTTGCTAAAGCGTTAATATTATATTTACCAACAAATCGATTATGCAACCCAACTAAAATATAATGAAAAAGGAGGAAGGGACACAACGTAATAACGTTATGGTGCATTGTACCAACATAACAAAAACATAAATAAATGCTAAAACCGAAAGTAGTATAGTCTAAATATAAGTCTCGACAACAGCAAATGTAAATAATAACCGAAACCTTGTGGAAATCCACTCCTTAATCAGAGACTACGACGAACATGCCTGCATAAACAATCATTAGGTGTATCAAATAAACAAAGAGAGCAAAACGATTAAACACCGAAACAGATCATGTTCCTTGACAGAAAAGGCAAAATTTCACTAACCGAAACTCATCAACTCCGACCTCCGCTGGATCAAACATAAAATTAGAACAATTTAGATAAGAACGCAAGACAACGTGATCCTTGTCAACACCTTGCCCTTCCGTTATCTTCCAAAACCTTAGAACGCACACATTTGATTCAATCGTATTCCGCTGATACACATCATAGAATCTCCTAGCCAAAGTCCCACGTGCAATACATGGAAGGATAGTCTCTCTCCTAAACAATTAATTATATAAGAAAAGAGGTGTAAATAAGAGAAACCTAAAGTGAATCATGAAATTGTGTCGACTAACCTCGCATCCAGAAGTTCGAATCGAATGTGACTCATATCTTCTTCATAAGCATCATTGCTTATATCAAATAACTCGCCAATCCTCAACACAGTACCAATCACAACTATATAAAAGAACAACAAAGATTAGTCAAACCCAAAAAGGAACATACGCAGAAACCAATTAGACAGTAAATAACAAGTTCTTACCAACCAAGATCCCGGGATCTTCTAATCGCGTAACAACATCAAAAAGCCGAGATGACCAAAGAAACAGATTGTAAGATCTATGGAATATAAGTCGAACATCGGTAAAAGGTAGAAACACGAGCCGGAACTCATGATCGGTTAAACGAACCGGACCATAAGCAATTTTAACCTTAAATCCATAGATAGCAAACCAAAAGTCTTGTCGTAAAGTACCCTCGTATGTAGGCACTTCACCAGACATAACAGTAGCTGAAATACGTGTTCCTTAGAAATAGTATCAAAGCAAAAAAGGATAAAAGATGAACAACAAAATACGACCAATAAATAACAAAAACCAAACGAAACAAATACCTCCTCATCAGAAAGAATCATCTCAAGAGTTCCACCGAAGAAACAAACGGCCTTCCAAATTCTCAGCACCTTTACGCAAATCCGACACCTCCTAGTGCGAGAACCCAAATTAGAAAGTTGAACAGACTCAACCATGATGTAAGTCGAATCGATAATATGGAACAAATATAACACCCGAACAATAAAGAACCTAGAAGCAACTGATCCGGCTCAGTAAAGAATCGATATATATATATATATATATATATTACGTATTTGGCGGTTACTTTTACAACTATCCGGACTGAAAAGGCACATCTAACCGATATATAAGTTAAACCGTAACATTACACATCGAACCCATCCATCCAGATATCAACAAATAAATGTAACGATATACACATTGAATTCCGAAAATCTAACCCGTGCTAATCTGAAATATCTTGGTTTGGTTTCAAAAACCAAATTACCACATATCCGATTGCTCAATGGTATTATAGACTATTTGGTTTAAAGATATCTAATAAACCATACTGTTAAACCAACATAAAATATGGTAAATCGTGTTAGTTCAAATTTCGAACCAACTTAAAAAATTATAAATCACATTGTAAATCATGTAAAACAAATCTTAAATATTCCAATAAAATTATATCATGAAACCCAATATCGAATTCAACACACGAAAACGGAAATCCAAAAAACGTTTCTACATAGACTTCCTCTTGGACGAACGCCGAAGATTTGATTCCGAGTCGCCAGAAGGGTTAATTGTAGATAACACAAAGCCAAAGGACTCATCACTTTGGAGACATTCTCCCTCCACCAAGCGTCCTAGATGCACATAACAATTCTCATCGCAACGCAACCATATTAAAATAATATAAAGAAAAACATAATTAATAATATATAACAAATGAATTAAAAAAATAAAAATGTAGAGAAAGTATATACACTTTGTTCTAAAGGTAGCCATAGAGACAAAACCATTATTCAAATAGAATTTTGTTGCTGGAGAACCCGACAACGAAACCACAACATGAGAAACCTTGGACATTAGACTTGTAGCTATCATAACAACATTGGTGTTAGCAAACACTCGAAATCTATCCTCAAAATTTTCAGCCTGCTCCCCCCCACAAAACCAATGCCGTCTCAAGTCCTTTGGCAACACCGTCAACAGAACTGAAACGAAAACATAAAACAAAACAGAAAACAAAACAATAAACATACCGAGACATAATTAATAGCATGCCAACAGCACAGAGAAGCGCGATACATACCACTCAAGCAACAATATTATAACCACCCTCCTAACAACCATCTGGCCTTGAACACGTGCGTCAGTTTTATCCACATGTTTGATATAAGCAACTATGTCTACACACAAAACAACAATAAGCACATGCATAAACACATATTTTTTTTTCAAAATAAAATAAAGAAGTGATCATACCATATAGATTAGTTACCAAGCCGTTTAACCTTGAAAAATAACCATAATCCACAAAACAGAATGTCTCACGCGGAATCCAACAAAACCCATGTCCAACGGACGAGACCCTCGTCCTCTCGGTCAACACAATAATATACTTGTTATCAGAAACCTTGTAGCTCATATTATTGAGTCGAACATTGAAATTAGAAATCTGTATCAAGTTCCCTTCCAAAAAATCATCGCCATAAACTTTGAGAAGAGATGGATGAACGGAACCTTGAATAGTATTTTTCTAAAGACAAAACAAACCCGAAATTTATCTTAAAGAAGTAGCCAAATATCAACAATTTCAATGAACGACACAACGTAGAACTTAAACATAATAAAACTAAAGAACCTTAGCATCAATCAAAAGAAAATTCTGCCCGAAGAAACCGCTCCTTTTGGATCCAGTAGTCGATCCCCACTTTCTGAGTAGTCGAACTATCGTATAACGATAGAACTTTTCATGCTGACTGATCAAAAGTTAAATAACTCATCCCGATACCCAGGAATTTAACAAATGATAGAAGACGATATAGATTAGTAGGCGAGGTTATAAGTCATACAACTATATATATAAGAAACTTTCCTATGAAAAATAAATAAAAATGTATAACTTCCGTAATTATCTTTCACGAAAATGTTAACTTTCATATTATCCAAAGTGTTATTCTTTTCAAGAATGGACGCAGATAAACTCTAATTTAACAATAAGATTCGTTTTGAAATATTATCGTGAAAAAGTATATCATGATCACACAATACATTATATAAAAAGTAAACATAATAATACTGATAATGACAAAATGGCAATATAATTCTTGTATAAAAAGTAAACATAATAATACTGATAATGACAAAATGGCAATATAATTTGTATCTATTAGATAACGACTATATATATTAATACAGGAGCGATTTTACCAACAAATATGATCTTACGGTTTTTCTTAAAATTAAGAACAATACTCCGTCCATCACCTTTAAACAAATGATAAAATCAAGATGAATTCATATTATCAAACATAGAGTTATCATAATATAAGAGGTAGATAATACCATTACAAAAACCAAATGATTAAATTCTTTATCGATATTATTGTTTAAAAACTGAAAAAACAACAACAAAGTAAATCCAAACTACAACTTCTCCATAAAGGAAATAAAGAAATTCGACACAAACGCCCAAAATAAAGAAAAAACACATAAAATAATGTTCCAAACGAACAAAACCCTCAAATCATAAAAGATAAACCCAAAATAATTCATTGGACCAAGATGGGGATCATGGACTAAAACTCTTGGATCGAAGAATCGAGTCACGCATGTGATGAACTTCAGGAAAAGAAGGATTCAATAGTATCCGAGTAAAATTGTGCGCTGTCATAGCTCCCCAAAAATCCCCAAAGTTTACGATCCTAGCAAATCTAATAACACAAATGCTGACTTCATGTCCACTCCGAGACAAAGAAGCCATCAACTCAAATGCATAATCCCTACGCATGGAGACTTGTAAACGTACGTTGCTACATAAAAAAAGAAGGACAAAACACTAATCAAACACAAATAAAACAAACAGGACTAATAATTTACAAACAAAAGAACTTACGACTCGTTACGTAGTTCAACATAGACATTGTCTGAATCCATCCGATGATCAAACGATCGATTCAGAGATCTAAATCTCCCAATATCCGCAACATGTCCAATTAAATCTATCGAAAACACATAAAGATTAAACAAAATCTAAAAGCCTAGATTCTAATTAATATTTTTTGCCAATATTTTTAACTAAATTTTGAATAAAAACAAAGGAGAGACGAACCCACCTCCGCATAAGTGAGGATCTTGGAGTCCACTATGTATATCTTCAAATCCAGAAAAGGCAAAATAATTTTTAGCAATGTTAGTAACTTTGACAAAAAGGGTTTGGGTATTCCACACGATTCGATAATCATGAAAAGTTAATCTCAAACCACCACCCGCAGCCACAAGGCCCAAATCGATAAACGAAAATAGAGTCTCCCTCAGATATCTCAGATGAAAAGCCATCCACATACTCCCTTGACATTGAGGCTTGTATTCTATCCCCCTACGAAAGAAATATGAGGCAACAATAAATTAACAAATTAAAGAGTTTTAAAGTTGAACACGAGGATTATGAAAACATGAAAACATGAAACAACAAAGGCAAGAAATAGCTAAGCAACCTTCATATCAACC
Source organism: Eutrema japonicum (assembly GCA_030161315.1). Classification (NCBI taxonomy): domain Eukaryota; kingdom Viridiplantae; phylum Streptophyta; class Magnoliopsida; order Brassicales; family Brassicaceae; genus Eutrema; species Eutrema japonicum. Next base: position 49,001,506 of record BSQW01000011.1, read on the forward strand.
AAAATTAATTCCATAAATCCATCGCATCCAAAGCAGCGCTCAAAAATCGGGAGCACTTTAACTCGAATACGCCAAAAACAACCTAGCGGCTCCAAATCACAAACATACGAAAAAAACCGAGTCATCGAGCCTCACGACGTCGTAATTTGCCAAAGTCATAACTAAAAAAAACTATATAAGAGAGACTAAACTGATTGTTTAACTCGTCAATTTATAAAGAACCCAATTTATAAAGATAATGTTGAAATTTGCTATTAAATAAAACACGATTATATTAAAAATGTATATTTGCATCGGGCAGATAGATTTGTATATAAATTTAGGAATTTATACATTTTTCGACATCAAGATAGTCACGAAAAAGGTATATCTTCACAAACATTAGATCGCAATCCTAAATTTTACAAATTTAATAAATCATATTAAACAATAACTAATGTGCTCAAAATCAAGAACCGATTAAACAAACTCCCAAAAATATATAATATTTCCCATATATTACACCCTAATTAAAACACGTGAATAACCGAACCAAAAATCAAACTTCAAAAATTCTGAAGAACGATCGTTTCCATACGAGCACTTAATTGTATTTTCCCATGAAGGATCAACAATGAAAATAACCAACGAACTAAACAAAATGGAAAGTAAAAGACGCCTACTCATTTAAAACCAGAACGATCGTTTCCATACGAACACTTAATTGTATTTTCGATTGTATATAAACCCACAACTTTAAGACCATAGTTTAGGTTGTAGTCAATTGTATATAAACACACAATTGCACATTTGCTATTCAACCGCCGAGGGTAAGTAATTAGTCTATGATAACAAATTTCAATTTATTAGAACGAAATCCAAAACAAAGAAAATCAAAATATTAAAATCGCTTGTTCACAAATAGAACAAAGTAAAGAGAAGGCGACAAACAATAAACCAGACAACAACATGATCCAACATAGAATCAGATCGTAAAAGAGCAACAAACATCTTCCATAAACATTCAGGAGAAGACCAACCACTTGCTTCCACAAAAGCTCCAACATACTAATCATCCCTATCAGAGATCAAACGCAAGACATAGCACGCAGCCCTGAAAGTAGGACGAACAACCCCTCCCACCATCCTAATATCTGAATAACAACACGGACCCCTCACCAAAAGCAACAACACTCGCAAATAACAAGCCTCACCAGCATCAATGGGACACGATTCTATGACACACGGACGCGGCGAACTGACCAGACGGGGCCTCCACCGAACCTCCTTACGATCCCAAACCCATCTTGATGGAAATTCATAATACAGTAACATCCGCACCTCAAGATATTCTCGATTACACTTAATCCATGCCAAAATATTATTCTTCTCATGTACGTTTTCCGAAACCGTAGCTTCAGAACACGAAAACAGTGGCAACAGGAGATGAAATGGCAAAACACGAACACCTTCAAAAATGATAAAATATTAATAATCAGAAAATCTAAAAAGACATTCTAAAATTAACGAAGATAACAGCACGAAACGGAAACACATGAAACAATGTAAAAACAAAACCAACATTTATACGATTACCCCTCGAAATCGTCATACAACAGAACGCACCAAACACCTAAAAAACCAAAAATATCAAAAAAAAAATAAAATGTTAACAAAACTTCAAAGAGTTTAAGATAAGAACAGTAAAGAAAAAAAAACCCCAAAAGCATTACACCATAAATTCAATCGTATGAATAGACTAACATTTTAGAAATTACGAAATTATATAAGCAAATAAAAAAAACAATAATTATTATCTAAATCAACCAATTCAAAACTAAACCTAAAACACAGTTTAAGTCTACTCGAATAAGAGTACAAAAAAAATTCGATCATAACGCCAAAAGAAAAAAAAAATCATAAAAGAAAAACATGACACAAAGCATTATAAAATACAAAATACGAATCTAGAGATGAAAGCTACCTTTTTAATAGAGTATGACTATTTTGTATCGTATCTTTGAAACACGAAAACAGAGACTAAGAGAGATACCTCGTTAGAACATGCAACAGAGACACACAGACACCGTTCTTAAAATCACCAGAAATTTATCAACCTACAAACACGAAAACAAACCCATTAATCAACAGGCAATGGACAATTAATAACGAATAACAACCATAACCAAGGAGAAAAATAAACCGAATTAAAAGCAAACAGAAAACAAATCAATAGAAACCTCCCAAAAAATGATAAAATCCACAAAACAGATTCCAAGAATCAATCTACTCAAGACTTGGATTCTTGGAAAAATGATACTAAATACAAATATGCTTCGATCATATATTTTGGCTGAGTTTCCGGGTTCGAGATTTCCGTTCACGTTTAGTAGGAAGAATACTTGACCAATTTATTAGATCTATCAAAACAATCAAAACATGTAATTGATACAAAACAGAGAAACTCAACCAACCTCTCAATATTTTGGATTATGTTGCCGATCCGTAGCTTAATCAGTAATGGATTTATCCACCATGCACCCTTCAAACAAAACCAAAAAATAAATCCACGATCAATCATGATCCATGTAAAACAAAAATAATCAACACTGATACAAAAAAAACGAGAATACATAAAGCCAGAACCAATAAGAGGACGATAGAAAAACAAAAGGAGAACGAAATTAAAAAAAACCAAGCCAAAAGACGATGAACGTTACCAACAAAACACAATCACGTGAAACATATACCTCGAACACAAAGCAACGATGCATACACCACTCCGATGCCACGACGAACACTCCAATGCCACGACGAACACACACCAAAAGGTACCTACACACAATAAGACAACAAAAATGAACAATCAGTTGCGCAGAGACGATTAAACACGAATATACGGAAATCAAAAGAAGATCGACCCCCAAAAATAAATTTATAATAGCAAACATTCAAATACAAAAGAAACAACGAATAAACCTAAAGAAAACAGTATACTAATCACGAAAAGAAGAGTAAGAAGACGTGGTATATATAGCCCCTACACGTCCTAGGGTTTTCTTAGTTTCTTTAACTAAGATAAGTTCAAATATTATATACGTAAATCGCCGAAGATATGCATTTTTTACATTTTTAATATATACGTATAAGATAAGTACAAAATATTAGATACGTAAATCGTCAAAAATATGAATTTTTACATTTTTAACATGATACGTAGCAGATTAATCACGGCAGAAAAAAAGTAGTCTAGGATTTTTATAATTAGTGGGCCAAACGTACATGATCTAATTTAGAAGGTTAATATTTCGAAATTAAGATACAGCCCACCACGAAAATTCAAAAAACCAAATAAGAGTCCAATTGCTATTTAGATTCATTAAGGATAGTTCTGCCAATTCATAAACGAAACACAAGATTAACACATAAAAGGGCAACCCATCGATTTTTTAAAAGAGGGGCAAGAGGTAATTAACCACGTGAGAATTAATGAGAGGCCTCAAAAGCCAAAAATCACCTCGCTTATATTATATATGATTTTGCTTTTTAGGATAAATTTTTTTGTTTTTTATTAACTTTACATTTTAAGATTATATATAAATCAGTTATTAAATTTTCAGATTTTTGAGATATTTTATTAATCGATTTAATTTTTTTCCAACTTTGACTTGACACGTGTCGTGATTAGGTGAATTAACAAACATTCAGTTTTATATTAAAAGATTTCTTATTGTAAATAGAAATATTATTTTTAAAATTGAAAAAAAAATTGGCTTTTGTTCATTTTCTTTTTATGATTGTTATCTATTGTTTAATTTTCTTATTCTAATCTGAAATATGGTTTTTCTTTTTTTTTTATTTAAAAAAACTTTGGTTTTCATTTATAGTTTTTGTTTAAATTCCTTAATCAAAACATAACTACTATTGTTTTCCTAATATCTTTAAGATTATAGTTTTTGTCTATTTTTTTTCCTAATACCTTTTAAGATTCTTAAAATTTTAATTTTATTGTTAATATTATGTGTTGAAACATAATTGTAATTTTATTAAACACGTGTCAAAATATAATTGGAACTTTATTAAACATATGTCAAAATCAAATCGATTAACTTAACACGTTTAAAATATAATTGAAAATTTATTAAACATGTGTCAAAATATAATTGTAAATTTATTAAGCATATGTCAAAATATAATCGATTAACTTAACATGTGTCGTGATCATGCGAACTTTGAAACATTCTGCTTTATATAATAAATAAAATTCGAAATTTTTCAAAATTTTATATGAAATCTAAACCTATAAGAAATCGGGTACTTTAAAAAAAATTATGATTAATTTCAAAACCTTATGAAATAAATATATACTTTGAAGGAAAAATTTGGTGAAACATATGCAGTAAATACCCTTAGACATGATTATTGGATTTTTAATTTTAATGTGTCAAAGTATATATTTATCTTTTGTAAATATTTAAGAACACATATTCAAATTGAATAAAATATTTTGCGGTTTATCTTTTAGCTAAACAAAATAATATATTTTATTTTTGGAGTTTATAAGATAGTTTTGATTGATTTTTTGAGTTTTAGAAGTCATGATTTGCTTGTTTATAATTTGAATAAGATAACTAAAAGATGGAAGTACACATTTTAAAATTAAAAGGTGTATATTATTATATAGAGTTTGGTTGTGGTTGTATATTAATAATTTTTCTTTATTAAGTTTCATTTTGTCATAATGAAAATGATTATAAATTTTTAAGTTTGGTTGTATATTAGTAATTTTCTTTTTAAGTTTAGAAAATATTTATAATTTACCATTTTTAAGTTTGGTCGTGGTATAAACTTTTAAGTTTTCTTTGTAAGTTTTCCTTATTTATTCTTGTTTTTTATTTTCTTAAGATTGCATTTTTTTTTAGTTTAACATTCTTACATTTTTTAAGTTTGGTCGTGATATAAACTTTTAAGTTTCTTTTTGTGACTTTCTTTATCGTAAGTTTTGCTTTATTTATTCTTGTTTTTTCTTTTCTTAAGATTGACTTTTTTAATTTAACATTTTTAAATATTTACTTTAATTTATTTTTACTTTTTAATTAAATTGACACATGTCAAGATCTAAATTATCCGTGACAAATGTCACGATCTCGTGATTGATAATTATCCTACGTGTCACGCTCATTTCGAAAGATTCAGCTTTATATAATAAAATATTTCAAATTCTTACTTAATTCATATTAAAAACGTTTGTGTTGATTACACATATTAAGTTTTTCTTAACAATTTCAAGTTGGGTTTATGTGTATCCGTGCTGTGCATATAATAGTGTGGGTTGATAACATATTTTATTTTTTTTCTTAAATTTCAAGGTGGGGTTATGATCTAGTTATTATCTTAGCAGATAAACATTCCTTTACATAAAATTATACTTTATTTGACTGGTCTTCGATAAAGACATACAATTCTCTGACTTTCCCCTAATTCGTGCTTATAAGAATTGTTGAACTCTTTTATAAAGTTTTCGTTTAACAATTCCCTTAGTACCGGACCACATTATGACTTTCTCAAAACAACTCTTCCCTTCACTATTCATCTTCCTCTTCTTTATCCCTCTCGGACACGCCTTGAACCTTAAAAAATGTTCTTCTTCTTATTATGGATTACCTTAGGTGTGGACGCTTGGAAGACCCCATCCGTTTCCCTTTCTGTGGCCACACGGGATTCAATCTTCACTGCACCGATCTTAATAAGACAGTCCTCGAGCTTCCTGCGTCCGGAACATTTCTTGTCGAGTATATCGACTACATGAAGCAGCAGATTACTATCAGTGTCCCTGAAAACTGCGTGGCTAAACGGCTTTTAACCTTCAATACTTCAGGATCTCCTTTCTCACCTCGCTTCAATGTCTACTTCACGTTCTTGACCTGTCGTAATGAGGTCGTGATGCCGTCTTGGTATCCGATCATCCCTTGCCTAAGCAATTCTACTATGTTTTGATTTTTTAATGGATATAACAACATTTTGACTGATTAAATGTAAGTGGTTAGAGGAAATTGATCTATGGTCTGGACCTCCAAGGCAACAACTCCTTAGCGTTGAGGTTGTTGTTAACTCGTTATGCAAGTTGAAGGATAATGTTTGATTGATTTGACAGAGAAGAGAAAAAGGTTTAAAATCCATTACCATATCTGACATCTAATGAACAAACGAGAATTTGGAATCTATGTTTGCCTATTCACTAGAATAGATTGAACAATGGTCATTTTTGAAAATCAAGTGGTTGTGAGTTAATGATTCTCATTTGTTGACGAGTTGTTTTGTAGGTTCTTCTTACAGTCTTACTTAGTTTCCTGAAGATTAATTTACCTCAATCGAATAATTATCTAACTATTTTTATGTGGTCAGAAAAATCTTAAGATCATGGGTAATAATAACAAATGCTATTAAATAACTTCAAAATTAACCCACACCTTTGGATCACTATGCAAGAAATACTGCTCACCGAAAAAGACTTCTCCACCCCTATTTTTTCTTTTCTAACTAATTATTTTTGATTTTTTTCTCTCTCATCAAAACTGTTCCAGCGAAAAAGAAAGAATAAGAATAAGAAAAAGAAGAAGGAGAAAAAGAAGAAGAAGAGGACGGCGGTGACGAAGGAAAAGCCTGCGACGGGGGTGACGGCGGTGATGGCACAATCGATGGTGACGGCGGTGACGATATCATCGGTGGTTGATAGTGTCGGTGAGAGTAATTGTGTCGGTGGCAACGATCGTGTCGGTGACAATGATCTTGTCGGTGACGGTGGTGGCGACGGGTGCTGACGGTGGTCAATGTCGTTGTGTTCAATTTTATTGTTTTTGGGTTTTGATGAATTTTTGTGTTAATTACGTTGAAGTTAATCAATAACAAAGTTATCCAATAAATTATCAGTATACTTTTGTTATGATAACAAAGTTAGGTAACAAATAACACATAGGTTCAATGATATGATAACTTGATTATCATGATAATTTTTATTTTTTCATATTTCACATATTTATGTGAAACGATAACTGGATAAACACGATAATTTATGATATGATAACTGGTTTAACATGACAATTTCAAAAATATTAACATGATAACTGGTTTAACATGACAATGTTAACGATACTAACTATATGTAACTGGTTTAACATGACCATATTAACGATGCCAACAATATATTTTCCGGTATTGAACAGTGATCATCGACAACTATGCTAACTCGTTTAGCGGCGACAACGCATTTAATGCTTATACAGAGCATTTAAAGCAAAGCGAAAATATTAGTATAGTCAAAGCGAAAATATTAGTCAAATATAATTTCCCATTATGAATTTAATTTCATGGTCAATTCAACATATATACTTAAATTACCCTAAGATCAATTATGTTTAAGAAACCCTAGACTTAAACAACGTAGTTTTGTCGTTTTACTGAAACGCAACGTTTTGGTGTTTCTTCTCAATTGTTCTTCACTCGAGTCGCCCATTTCAGCATTTCTGATTCTCAAAAAGAAAACCCTAAATCCTTCTCGGCTCTTTCTCAATTCGTCTGCCTCTTGATCCTTGAATATTGTCTCATTCATCTCTTTTTGGTACTCTCTGAATATTTTCTGGATCTTGTCTTTGTAAATGTTCACTCTTTCCTCTGTTTTCTTCCCCTTTCACTTCTCATATAGCTCTTGTTGGTATGTAATTTGTCTTCTGTTTCGTGATGTTGATATCTGGGTATGCTCAAATTCATAAGTTTTGTCTCATTCATCTCTTACAATCTCTGTTCGTGTTTTCTTATTAAAGATTGTTTTGTGATTTAATCTGGTTTTGTTTGTTCTCCCAAAATTTTAGTTAGCTTATGATTGTGTGTTGATTAGCTTCAGTGTTGATAAATACTTATTTCTTCTGTAATCTTGTTTTTGTGATCATGCTAAGAAGCTGAAAGTGATTTTGAGTTTCTAAATCGTTGCATATGCCTACTTGCCATTAAGCTGATGATGATTCCAAGCCTAACGGTGTTTTTAATTTATGCAGGATGGATTTGCAGTTACAGGAAACAACTGTAGCTCTTAATGCTGAGAATGAATGGGAAATGAATGAGTGTGACTTAGAAAATCAAGAACCAGCACGAAGTGAGACTCAACCGACTCAAACGGTATTTGATTCTAATCGAGGCGTAAGAGCTGATGTCTGGAAAGAGTTTGTATCGATAGGAATAGGGGAAGATGGCAAAGAAAGGGGTCGTTGCATCCATTGTAATAAGAACTATGTAATAGAGAGGAATCATGGAACTTCAGCTTTGAGGCGCCATTTACTATTTTCTTGCCCAAAGAAGCCTAAAGATAAAAGTGGAAGCAATGGTGGACAAGACAGACCGATCTACGACCGCAAACTTAATTCTATCGATGTAGTGGGAGCCTCAGTTTCTGAATCCTCCTGCGACAGAGAAATAGTGAGCAACATTTTCTCGAAAAAGAGGCAACGTAGTTCGATATCGGAGGGCAAGACACGCTCGGCGATGCTGCTGGGTCTAGATATTCTTGATTGTCCCATATGCTTTGAGGCACTAACTATTCCTATCTTCCAGGTTTCGTTTCTAATCTGTTTCTCCCTGAATTGCAATTTCTCCTATTTTAGAGTTTCTTTTTCTTGTAACTAGAATTGTCCAGCCCTTGAAATGCGGTTTTTTGGGGGGTTCAAATTGGAGTAAACGTATAGTGAAAGAAGGAATTTAGAATTCTCATCATTTGATATTCACTGTGACAATGCGATTTACGGGTTAATGATCTGTTTTCTCTTTTCAAAATTCATGTTCTTTTAATCGCTAGTTGTTATTCACCGCAATGAACAATTTTATTTTCTCGAATATATATTCTTTACCTAGAGAAGTGGAAAACCTTTGCTAATTTTCTACTCTCGAATATGTGCGGTTATTAAAGCTTTGATTGAAACTCGTTGGTTTTGTATTTCAGTGTGATAATGGGCATTTGGCTTGCTCTTTGTGCTGCCCGAAGCTGAGTAATAAGTGTCCCGCATGTGCTTGTCCTGTTGGCCACAATCGCTGCAGAGCAATGGAGAGTGTGCTCGAATCAGTCTTTGTCCCATGCCCAAACGCCAAGCTTGGATGTACCAAGAATGTATCTTATGGGAAAGAATCAACTCATGAAAACGAATGCACTTTCTCTCAGTGCACCTGCCCTGCATTGGACTGCAATTACACTGGATCATATAATCAAATCTATAGTCACTTTGTTAATGACCACCGTCACAAACCCAAATCTATGTCCTTTGTGTGCGGTGGTTCTGTTGATGTTCAGATGAACATCGCTAGTGATAAGATGTTAGTTCTTTTGGAATTCAAGAAGAAACTATTGTTTGCACTGCAGTGTTTCAATGAGCCGGCTGGTGTGTATGTGACCGTTAGATGCATTGCACCATCTGCTCCGGAAATAGAAAAGTTTGCGTATTGTCTCTACTACTCTATGGATGGGCACACTCTTACATATAAATCACCAGATGTGAAGAAGGTTCTTGAAGTGAGCTCTCAAATCCCTCAAGACAATTTCATGTTTGTCCCTCACTGTTTATTGCGCGGTGACTTGTTGGAGTTGAAGATTGGCATTGGGCTTAAGGTTCGTGCGAGCTCATAATCTCTCTACGTAGGTTCTGTTTGTTTTGTTTACATACCCTATGGAAACCCTATCTATTGAAGTCGAGCTTCTTACTTCTGTAGATTAGTTAATATAAGAGACTGATGGACTAGCATTTGTATCTCAAAGCAGAGCTATTGTTTGATGGCGAAGTCATAATTATAACTATAGCCACTTATCTTTATTTCTACTGCAGTGCCACTTTCTTACGAAGCCTAGAGAGAATTTGGCTCCATAACGGTTTTAGGCTCCATTTCTTACAAATCATAGTCATGTTAAATGTGATTAGTTTGAAAAATCTAATTATTAGTTTTGGTTTCATTTAGTATATTATTGGAGTATATGGACCGGTTTAAGCTGGTTTAAATTATTTGGTTAACTTAACCATTTGTATTTGTAAATGTCGTTATTCATTTTCAAACTTTCTCTCTCAATTTTTCTTCTCTTCTTCATCGCTAATATAGTATCAGAGCCATCAAACTCTTGATTCCCCCATTGTTGATCTCGATTTGTTTCCACCGATCGATTTCTGCTCATGATGGTGTCTTTGAAGAACCCTTCGCGACGATCTACTCGATCGAAGACTACGATGGGTTCTATTTCGAAGTCAGCTCAAAAATCTACTCGATCTTCCTCCAATGTTGCAAATCCACCTCCGATTACTCCTCCAGTGGTCTTTTCTCATGAATCTGGAGCTTCGCGAGCTGTTGGAATGCCGGATTCTCAAGATCCAAGTCAATCTCCATTTTATATGCATAATGCTGATCATCCAGGTTTGCTTATCATCTCTCTGAAGCTCGATGGTACAAACTATGATGATTGGAATGCTGCAATGCGTATTGCTCTTGATGCTAAGAATAAGATAGGTTTCCTAGATGGATCTATCACTCGTCCTTTTGAATCAGAATCTCACTTTCGCCTCAGGTCTCGTTGCAATAGTATGGTGAAATTGTGGCTTTTGAATTCTGTCTCACCTCAGATCTACCGTAGTATTTTGCGTTTGAATGATGCTTCGGATATTTGGCGAGATCTCAATAGTCGTTTCCATATGATGAATCTCCCACGCACTTTTAATCTTACTCAAGAGATTCAGGATTTTCGTCAAGGATCCATGTCTCTCTCTGATTATTATACTAAACTGAAGACTCTATGGGATAATTTGGAGAGCACTGAAGAACCAGATGATCCCTGCACTTGTGGAAAGGCTGCTCGTCTGCAATTGATGGCAGAGAGAGCTTGAATTGTTAAGTTTTTGGCAGGACTTAATGACTCTTACACAATAATACTCAGGCAAATCATCCTGAAGAAAGCTCTTCCTTCCCTATCTGAGGTTTACAACATTTTGGATCAAGATGACAGTCAAAGAGGATTCTCCAACATCATCACTCCTCCTGCTGCATTTCAGATTTCCGAAAATGTTGTCCCTCCAACTGTTGACTCTGCCATATGCTATGTTCAATCTGGTCCCAATAAAGGTCGTCCTATATGTTCCTTCTGCAATAGGGTTGGTCACATAGCTGAAAGATATTACAAGAAACATGGATTCCCACCTGGCTTCACACCAAAAAGAAAGTTTCCTGATAAGTTTCAGAAGCAAGCACCTGTCGCTGCAGCAGTCTCTCTGTCTGAAACTCCAAAGCCAAATATGGAGACTATGATTGGCAATCTCTCTAAAGATCAGATTCAACAGTTCATAGCTTTCTTCAGCTCTCAGCTCCACTCTACTCCAAAAGTGGTGTTACTGAAGCTAGTTCCTCTAAGTCTGCAAATGATCATTCTGGTATCTCCTTTTCACCTTCCACATATTGTTTTGTTGGCATATTGACGGTTTCCCAGCATACTTTATCCAGTGAGACATGGGTTATTGACTCTGGAGCAACTCATCATGTATCTCATGATAGAAATATCTTTTTATCTTTAGATACTAACATTGTGAGTGCTGTCAATTTTCCTACTGGTTCTACTGTCAAAATCAGTGGCGTGGGAACCGTTCAGATCAACAAACACATTTCTCTAAAGAATGTGTTATTCATACAAGAATTTCGTCTGAATCTGATCAGTATAAGCTCATTGACTACTGATCTTGGCTCACGTGTTGTCTTTGATCCTTCTTCTTGTGAAATCCAGGATCCTATCAAGGCATTGATGATTGGTCAGGGTAGACGAGTTGGAAATCTCTATGTGTTGGATACTCAACCTTCGACAGCATCAGTTAATACGGTGGTTGATATCAGTATGTGGCACATGAGACTTGGACATCCCTCTTACACAAGGCTGGACACACTTGCAGAGATTTTAGGAACTACTAAGTACAAGAATAAAGGCTCAGCTTATTGTCAAGTTTGTCATTTGGCTAAACAGAAGAAGCTGTCTTTTCCTTCCCCAAATAATATTTGTAACTCTCCTTTTGAATTGCTACACATTGACATTTGGGGACCTTTTTCAGTTGATACAGTTGATGGTTTTCGATATTTCTTGACTATAGTGGATGATCATTCCCAAGCCACTTGGATTTATCTACTCAAAACCAAAGCTAATGTTATCACTGTGTTTCCTGCGTTTATTCAACAAGTTGAGAACCAGTATAACGCTAAGATTAAATCTGTGAGATCCGATAATGCACCAGAGCTGAAGTTCACAAGTTTATATCAAGCAAAGGGTATCGTATCTTACCATTCCTGTCCAGCGACTCCTGAACAGAACTCCGTAGTTGAAAGGAAGCATCAACATATCCTGAATGTTTCAAGGGCTCTAATGTTCCAGTCTCAGGTTCCTCTATCTTTCTGGGGTGATTGTGTTTTGACTGCTGTGTTTCTTATTAACAGGACTCCATCACAGCTTCTCTCAAACAAAACTCCACATGAGGTTCTCACTGGCAAAGCTCCTAACTACAGTCTTCTACGAACATTTGGCTGTCTCTGTTATGGTTCCACATCACCAAAACAGAGAAACAAATTTCAACTTAGATCACGAGCATGTTTATTTCTGGGCTATCCTTCAGGATATAAAGGTTACAAGCTGATGGACTTGGAGAGTAACAACATCTTCATCTCACGAAATGTTGTATTTCATGAAGAGGGTTTTCCCCTGGTTAAAGATCTGAAGACAGAAGTTTCTACGGATTTCTTCACACCACTGGACTCTCAGCCCTCATGTATCACTAATCACTCTCCTCTTTTTTCATTTCCATCACCACCTATTCCATCACCATCTTTACAAATTTCTACTCCAAGAACACGCAAAATTCCTGCTCATCTCCAGGAATATCATTGCTATTCTCTTCATTCTGATCTTCAATATCCCATCTCAGATTCTATTTCCTATTCAAAACTCTCTTCTTCTCATATGTCCTATATTAAAAATATTACCAAAATCCCTATCCCAAGTTCTTATGCCGAGGCTCAGAAATCCATAGAGTGGTGTGGGGCAGTGGACAAGGAAATTGGTGCTATGGAGTCAACTGATACATGGGATGTTACTTCGCTGCCTCCAGGAAAGAGAGCTGTTGGTTGTAAATGGGTATTTACATTGAAGTTTCTTGCAGATGGTACTATTGAGAGGTACAAAGCTCGACTTGTAGCTAAGGGTTATACTCAAAAGGAAGGCTTAGACTACAATGAGACATTCTCTCCGGTTGAAAAAATGGCTACTATCAAGTTATTGTTGAAGGTTTCTGCCTCTAGGAAATGGACTCTCACACAGCTTGACATATCCAATGCTTTTCTCAATGGTGATCTCGAGGAGGAGATTTACATGAAGTTACCGGAAGGTTATGCCGCTAGAAAGGGGGACTCATTGCCTAAACATGTTGTTTGTAAGCTTAAGAAATCCATATACGGTTTAAAACAAGTTTCACGGCAATGGTTCAAGAAGTTTTCTGTAGCTTTGTTGGATTTTGGATTCATCAAAGCTCATGGTGATCACACTTTGTTTGTTAAGTGTTTTGAGGATGATTTTGTAGCTGTTCTTGTTTATGTTGATGACATAATCATCGCAAGTACCAATGATATTGCTGCTTCTCAAGTTACACAAGACTTGAAGAAAAGCTTCAAACTACGAGATCTGGGTCCTCTTAAGTATTTTTTGGGGCTGGAGATTGCTAGATCATCTGAAGGTATTTCTTTATGCCAGAGAAAGTATGCATTGGAGATTCTCTCTTCCTCTGGTATGCTAGGCTGCAAACCATCTTCTGTTCCTATGGTTCTGAACTTGGAAATGTCTAAGACAGATGGTGATCTTCTTGATGACAGAGAGTTATATAGTCGCTTGGTAGGCAGATTGATGTATCTGACTATAACACGTCCAGATATCACCTTTGCTGTGAATAAACTGTGTCAATACTCATCTGCACCACGCACTCCTCACCTTAAAGCTGCATACAAGGTATTGCAGTACATTAAAGGGACAATTGGTCAGGGTCTCTTCTACTCCGCATCCTCTGATCTTACTCTCAAAGGTTTTGCGGATGCAGATTGGGCTTCATGTCCTGACAGTAGACGTTCTACTACTGGTTTTACAATGTTTCTTGGATCTTCATTGATCTCTTGGCGCTCTAAGAAACAACCAACTGTTTCCCGGTCTTCTGCTGAAGCAGAGTATAGAGCTTTGGCTCTCGCTTCTTGTGAAATGGCTTGGTTGAAGACCTTGCTCAGTGATCTGAGAGTTTCGTCATCAACAGCTCCTATCCTCTTCTCAGATAGTACTGCCGCAATTCATATAGCTACCAATCCTGTTTTCCATGAACGAACTAAGCACATAGAGTTGGATTGCCATACGGTTCGGGAACGTTTGGATAAGGGTATACTAAAATTACTTCATGTGCGGACAGAGGATCAGGTAGCTGATATACTCACAAAACCTTTGTTCCCATATCAGTTTGAGCACCTTAAGTCCAAGATGAGCATTCACAACATATTCTGCACATCTTGAGGGGGACTATTGGAATATATGGACCGGTTTAAGCTGGTTTAAATTACTTGGTTAACTTAACCATTTGTATTTGTAAATGTCGTTGTATAGTTTATATATAGAGCAAGATGTACAGTGACGAGAATTAAAAAAGAATATAATCAGTTCTTCATTTTCAAACTTTCTCTCTCAATTTCTCTTCCCTTCTTCATCGCTAATATATATGAATCTAACCTTTGAGCATAGAGGTTTTCTAACAGTTACAAAATCGATTTTTCTTGAGGAAGGATCATAGGCTCACAAATCACAAATGCGATCATAGATTTGTAAGCCTATGATCGCATTTGTAAGGAACAACGCTCAATTTTATTCATCAAGACTACTTTACTTTTGATCATAAAATTCTCTTAATTAATTAGAGAGTTACGTATGTAATCACAGTCACACATATTCTCGATACGAGTGGGCATAAAAACCTAATTGAAATTTATTAACCTGCTGAATTTCATAATAATCCGAACGGTAAAAACATAATTATACCGGATAAACCAAACCAAATCCCCAAACCACACTTGAATGAAATCTGAATTTGGTTAATTGACACGTGGCAAAACAATGAACGAACGTACAAAGTTAATAAACTTATTTGAAACTCTTCGAAATCCGTCCAAGTCATAATGTATGCATGCAACTTTTACTTGAAACTCTTCGGGAATCGGAGCCTGTGACGACAAAAAGGGATTTTAATTAGGTTTAAACCATCTGTTCTATTTATATGTGTAGACTAATCGTCCGGATTTAATAATTCCATATTTTGTTTTGTGTTAAGCAACATTCATCTTTAAAAGAGATAACGAACAGAGGATAGTATATGTTTGGCGATGGTGGATTTTGATGTTATTGATTGTTCTATTTGCTTCGAGCCACTCCGTATTCCTTTATTACAGGTTACATTTCGAATATTGATTTGTGACTTAAATAGTTTCTCTTCTTTTTTTTGGATCAAACTTTCTCATAAAAATGATGATAGTTGAAGTTGTGGTCATTTACTAGGTGACATCTGATTTTTAGTTAATTCCTTTTTTTATTCTCTTGATACTTGTTCATCTGATGCCTGATGGTTGCTTGATGTAAAGTCAAGTGGAATTCATTGGTTTCGAGTGTAGCTTTGATTGTTATTCATTGATTTTTTTCATTTCAGTGTGATAATGGGCATTTCGCTTGCTCCTCTTGCTGTCCCAAACTGACTGATGAATTTGATGCTTGTGATTTTCCCACTGGAGAGTGTTCTTGAATCAATTTTGATCCCATGCCAAGTTAGGTTGTCCCACGAACGTGTCATACGGGAAAGTTTCAACTCATGAAAAAGAATGCGCTTTCTCTCTTTGCTTCTGCCCTGTGCTAGACTGCAATTACACTGGACCATACGAGGATCTCTACTATCACTATTTTAGCCACCTGAAAAGTACCGGGCGGAGAGCGGTTAATACGTTCAAATGTGGACTTTTCTTTAGTGCCCAGATGAACATCAGTGATAAGATATTAATTAAAGGGGACAATACAAGGAATATATTGTTTGCAGTGCAGTGTTTCAGGGAGCCGTATTGTGTGTATGTAACTGTAAACTGCATTGCACCATGTGCTCCAGAAGTAGGAGAGTTCTCATATGAGATCTCCTACACTTGTGCGGATGGACACATTATGACTTACGAATCACCAGTGAAGAGGATTTGTGAAGTGAGTTTTGAAACCACTCAGGAGAATTCCATGTTGATGATCCCTCGCAGTTGCTTAAGGGATGACTTGTTGAAGTTGAAGCTTCGCATCAAGAAGTTGAAGAAAGAGTAAAAAGGTTGGGGTTACATAGAAAAAGATCTTTATGTTTTTATTTTAATATTCCTATGGAAACTCTATCTATCTCGTTAGTTTTTGCTGGTTATCTCTCTCCGTAGGTCCTTTTTGTTCTTGTTTACATGTCCTATGGAAACTCTGTCTATTGAAGGAACTAGTATGTACCCCAAACTGGCGTTAATATGTATGTTTTGGCATGATGTATGCAACTAAGATCAGTTCTACTCGTAAACATTTTGTTTTCAAGGTTTGGTTTATTTGATTTGAGAAAAGCATCGACCAAATTGGGATTATACAATAAACGTTCGTAGCTTTATTTGGTTCAGTTGTATGATATGAGCCAAAGATCTAGCTTTACCTCGTATAATCGGACCGGTATAATCTAACGTTATTGTGAAAGTAAGAAGAGAGAATTAAACGCAAACTTCCTCTTAACCCTAATTTTCTTTTGGAGATTAAGGTTAATTGTTGGAAGTTGATTTCTTATTCGTCATAAGAAATTTTTATATAGGAATACAACTTAAAGGTAAAAGGAAAACACTTAAACCTAATTAAAAAGGAAAATATCAAAATCAATTGCGAAAAGAAAAATCACCAAAATTCTTAGTCTAAACCATATATTGTATCATTACTCTCCTCCTCGACTAGGAGCTTGTCCTCAAGCTCCAATTCTGGATATTCCTCTAGCCTCTAGCCTCTAGCCAGCTTCTTTGCGTCCTCCCACATATTCCACCAGGTTCTCTTTTTCAAACAGTTCGTCCTCTTGATCTTCTCCGTCCATTACTGGCGTTATGTAAAAAAGAATCGGGTTACAAACATGATCTCACGTGAAAAGCTCATCGCAATTGAAACAAAGTCATTTTGCTCGTCGCTCTGCCATTTCTGATGTGGTCAACTTCTTCCAGTACTGCTTTTCCGGAGTATGTTTTGCTTCCTCTTGTTGAGGCAACAATGCTTCCTTCTCCTGTCCATTGTGCTCTGCATTTTTGGCCAATTCTTTTGGACTAAGTGTTTAGCTAGTGGAGCCATATGTCCTCGAAACGTCTTTACCCGTTTATCGTCGTCAATCTTGTATTCATTATCCCGAGCATACTCCATTGCTTCAAAAATCGTCTCGGGACGAAGATACTCCACCTCTTTTCGCAAACTATATGTGAGTCTTGTTTATCGTTCCAAACTGACTACAATATTCATCCACCGTCCCTGTGTGTCTGAGATTAGAAAATTCTCCCACTGGATTCACCGTATCCGCTTTCCCAAAACGACTTGCGAATTCTCTTGAATTCGATCCATCCAAGTGTGTGTGTGACTAGTCGTCGTAAGTTGTTGTTCCAATGGTACGCCTACCCAGTTAAAACGAATGTTGCTTGTCGAACTTTTGCGTCATCATTGAACACTCTCTGATCCACAAAGTAATCATCACACTTCTGCAACCATTCGACCTCATTTACTGTACCATCATAAGGTGGAAACTCCATCTTTGATGGTGGCACCACACACATATCTGAACTGTTTCCTCCTCCCAGCTCCTTCGCGCCATAAGAGCCTCCCCACCGGACTCCTTCATGCAAATTAAAGTCTCCCCGTACATTGCTTGGTTGCACTTCGTTTGGTGGTGCTCCGATTGGCCTAACAGTCCAATCACCTCCGCCATCCATCCGACGGTGACCTCGTTCCCTTCCCACATAACGTGAAGATCCACCAGAGAAAACAAATTTTTGCTCCCATCCAGCCGTTTCGCCACTCCCTGTTGGTAAATCTCCATTGTGTTTCTGCGATGTAAAATTCGCACCACCACCAGCTGCTGGCAAATCACCATTCTTATTCCCCTTTGACGATGGATCGTCTCCTCAAATCGTCTTACTCAGCTCGTCCGTTGGGGCGAGTGTCTTTTTCGGTGTTTCGTTTAGAATGCTTTGTTCTGCTTCCAGGATTTTTCGCAACGCTGCTTGTTCTCACGAATTTCTGCTACAACTGCCTTGGTTTGCTCACGCATCTCCTCTTGAGCAACGACAGTTG
The DNA here is from genome assembly GCA_030161315.1 of Eutrema japonicum. Lineage (NCBI taxonomy): Eukaryota > Viridiplantae > Streptophyta > Magnoliopsida > Brassicales > Brassicaceae > Eutrema > Eutrema japonicum. The sequence continues at coordinate 49,019,930 of BSQW01000011.1, forward strand.
CTTCCAGCACCTCATGTTGAGTTGTTGTCTTCTCTTGAAGCGCCTCGAGCGTCGATTGCATCAGAGTCAATTTCTCATCCATCGCCTGGATAAACTCTTGTTTCGCCACTCCCTGTTGGTAAATCTCCATTGTGTTTATGCGATGTAAAATTCGCACCACCACCAGCTGCTGGCAAATCACCATTCTTATTCCCCTTTGACGATAGATCGTCTCCTCAAATCGTCTTACTCAGCTCGTCTGTTGGGGCGAGTGTCTTTTTCGGTGTTTCGTTTAGAATGCTTTGTTCTGCTTCCAGGGTTTTTCGCAACGTTGCTTGTTCTCACGAATTTCTGCTACAACTGCCTTGGTTTGCTCATGCATCTCCTCTTGAGCAACGACAGTTGCTTCCAGCACCTCATGTTGAGTTGTTGTCTTCTCTTGAAGTGCCTCGAGCGTCGATTGCATCGGAGTCAATTTCTCATCCATCGCCTGGATAAACTCTTGTTTCATCTCCTGTTTCTGTGTCTGCATCATCTCGCTTAGTTTTCCTAGTAGCATCGACATGGATTCACCGTCTCCCATTGAATCAATTGTTTATGATACCAAATTGATATGAGCCAAAGATCTAGCTTTAACTCGCGTAATCGGACTGGTATAATCTGACGTTATTGTGAAAGTAAGAATAGAGAATTAAACATAAGCTTCCTCTTAACTCTAATTCTCTCTTGGAGATTAAGGTTAATTGTTGGAAGTTGATTTCTTATTCACCATAAAAAATCTTTATATAGGAATACAACTTAAAGCTTAAAGGAAAACATTTAAACCTAATTAAAAAGAAAAATATTAAAATCAATTGCGAAAAGGAAAATCACCAAACTTCTTAGTCTAAACCATATATCGTATGATTGTACATGAAAATATTCATTGATCAAAGTAAGTTTATAAACAAAATCTAGAGAGTTTCATTTTGTTTTCATCCTAAGAATAAGAAAGCTATTTCTAGTGATGGCATTGGAAGGTCAACTTCTCACTTCTCTATATCAGTTAATTAAGAGACTCGTTTTTCGGTTCACTACTTGACTGTTGATAATCTAGCGTTTTATGCTAATGTTTGGTGTTTGGAAATTCACTAACATGTGAGCCTAAAGAAAGAGCTAACAGAAATACTCAAACGCCACTTTCTTACAAAACCTAAAGAGAGTTTGGCTCCATAACTGTTTCACGCTCCATTTCTATGTAAGGGACTGAAGTTTAGGCCGTGTTTGTTTTCGCGTTCAAAAGCAATATGATGCAAATGATTAAATTTTTGTTGTTTGTTCACTTTAAAACATGGATATGGATACTAATTTTGGATGCAAAATCAATTCATTAATCCCAATAATCTGAATATTTGAGATGCTAAAAATAGTGAATTTGAATGCAAAAATCAAGAGACTAAAATACTCTTACATAAAATAATTAGCTAAATCATTAAACCATATTTCACATTTTTATATGTTGATTATTGTAATTAAGTAACATTTCATATTTTAATAAATATGTTAAACGACCAAAATACCTTTATACTACATAATTAGATTTTTGTGCCAAAACCACGGAATACCTTTTTGGTACAAAAAATGTAAAATCTTGCTTCTTCGCAAAATTCATAGAATACCATTTTGGTGTTAAAATCGGAGAATCTCGTTTTGGCCCAAAAATGCAAATCAATACAAAATCCTGTTTTGGTGCCAAAATAACATAATTTCGTTTTGGCTTCAAAACATGGACTCTTATTTGGCGCCAAAAATGTGGAATCCTATATAATATATATATATATATATATATATATTTGTGTTTGTGTCAAAAACGCGGAGACTCGTTTTCCCGCCAAAACACATAATCCACTTTTGACATTGTAGAATTCCGTTATGGGTCCAAAATTGCAAAATCTCGTTTTTCCGGTAAATTCGTAAAATTTCGTTTTCCGCTAAAACAACAAAATTTTGTTTCCCAAACGTTGAATCTCATTTTGCACCAAAACTTGGAATTACGATCCCCACTCAATACTTGATGAAATGACCTTTTGATTTACTATATATTTTATATATGTTAAAATTTTAAAAATGTAATTAATTTATTAAAAAACTTTTTTTGAAGTTATTGCATTGTAAAACTAAATTTGATAAATTTTTAACGGGAATTTGGAAAAAGAGACAAAATCACTCACCTACTGTCCCACTAAACCTTCATAAACATACATTATCCCATTAAGATTTATAATAATTAGAAGAGAATCCGTGCTACACGCGGTCTTATTTTATTCTATGTTTTAAATAATATGTTTATAGACTTTCAATTCCACTCTTAATCTTCGCTTTCGTCTCTCTTTTTTTCCGATGACTATAGTAATTTCTTCCGAATATTTTACTTGTTCTACACACTTCTCTCAATCATCCAAGTCCTAATGTTGCAATAATTGTTAATTTTGTAATTTAAAATTTTGAGTTTTTATTTCACACATCTTTAATTGATTCCATTATTTTCGTCTTCTTTTTCTATGTTTTTGATTTTTTTTTTTTTATGATAATTTGTTATTTTTTCGATTGTTCATTGAATATTGAATGTTCATTTGTGTCATATGATTGTCTTAGGTTTAGTTTTTCTTCTTTAGTTGTTTGAAACTTTCTTAACATATTGTTTTCATTTTTGGTCTCAGAACTTGCTTTTTCTTATTCTTCATTTGCATTGAAAATGAATTATCTTCGTTATTTTAAAATAATAATTAAATTACACGAAAAGAAAATGAGAAGATACATATAAAATATCGTATTATTTAATATTTATATGTTTGTAAATTAAATTTGAATTTCATGTAACTAACATGTTTATAGACTTTTAATTGAACTCTTAATCTTCGTTTTCGTCACCTTTTTTTCTAGATGACTCTAGTAATCTTTTCATAATATTGATTCATCATTCACACTTCTCTCTATCAATGTTGCAATAGTTGTTAATTTTTATAAACTACTATTTTAGTTTTTGTTTTCACATATCTTTAATTGATTCCATTTCGTTCGTCTTCCTTTTCAATGTTTTTGTCAACTTTTGTCTATGTTTTTGATCATTTGTTATTTTTTCGATTGTTCATTGAATATTTAATATTCATTTGTGTCTTATGGTTGTCTAGGTTTAGTTTTTCTTCTTTAGTTGTTTGAAACTTTCTTAGCCTATTGTTTTCATTTTTGGAATTTCTTCAATTGCATTGAGAATGAATTATCTTTGTTAGTTTAAAATAATGATTAAATTACACAAAAAATGAGAAGATACACCAAAAATACCGTATTATTTAATATTTTTATATTTATGATGCTTGTAAATTAAATTTGAGTTTTATGTATTTTATTTTTATGCTTTAATAATTATTTAAAAAAATAAATTCAAATTAAATGGATTTTATAAGTGATTAATGGATGAACACATGTTAAATTTTCATTCGCTCTAAAATGATAAGGTGTCGCCGCTGGAGAGATCCCTTTCACTTTTTATATATTAGATTGAAATCCACTTTTACCCTTAAATAATCTAAACAAATATTTTGGTGAACTTAAAAAAACTATTATTATAAATCTATATTAAAAAAAATATTGAAAATCCAAAAATCACTTATATCGTGAAAGTCTTCTCTTTCCCCAACAAAAAAGTGTTCCTATCAAATCAAATCAATGTTGACTTTATTCTTTCGAGTCAACTATAGCTGTAAATGTCTCACACAAACGTATCAATGTATTTTTCTTTGCATACCCATCAAAATTTTCACTTGACGATCATTTGTGATAATAACTGGGGGAGATCCTAAGGTATCAATTAAATCGCTCGGTAAATAACTAAATTGCGTAGAACAAATAGAAAACGGTATGGAACTTCTATTCTATACAATGTAGAATATATAGAAAATGCTAGAATATGTATTCAAAACTTGGTAGAATATAAAGCAAATATTAGAAAACGTATTCTAACGCTTAGTAGAACAAAGAGCAAACGTTAGAATATATGTTCTAAATTTGGTAGATTATAGAGCAAATAGCACAAAACATATTATACACAATCATAGAACTTGTGGGGAGACAACTGAAACTCAAGATCATCTATTTTTCGCATGTCCCTATTCTTTCACGGTTTGGACTATGTTATGCTCGAAGCTCCTTGGCAATCGAATCACGCCGGATTAGGAAAGATCGCTGCAGTCATTGGTGCATAATCGGCTCAGCAAAGAGGACTCACTCTTAGCAAAATTGGCTTTCCAAGCCATGATCTATGCTAGGTGGAGAGAGTGAAATGGCCGCCGCCACCAGCAACCTCACCATACTCTGCAACAACTTGCTCGAACAGTTGACTCCATCCTCCGTGCTCGACTCAGGTCCCTTTCTTGTGAATACATTGCAGGAGACAACACCCTTCTCCAAAGGTGGACTCTTCTGTGCAATCTCACTTCTCAACACAACTAAAATATTCAACTCATGCTCTGTTTATTTTGGCTCTGTTTTTACTTGTTCTAAAATTCTGATTTTATTTCATAAAACCCAGCGGCCAAATACGATCAGCTTTTATATATATATATATATTTTTTTTTGTTGATCAATATAATCTCACATTTTAACCCAAAAAAATATCATATTAACATAAGCGCGTACAAATGTCATTGCTTAAATTAGAAAGACAGAAGTGAAAAACAACCAATATTTGCTGATGCACCCCGAATCTTGGCCCAAAGTCAGTGTTGTAGGTGGGCTGCGCACTCCGGCTTAAGCCCTTCCCAAATCTAAATTGGCCCATTTACGGACCTAAAATCCAATGTGGCCCGGCTAAACAATGTCGGCGCCGAGCTCCCAGAAAAGAGGAATATCTCTGAGAAAAGGGGAATTACCTATATCGTCTTTGGGAGAAAAGGAAATCATCCATATTAATCCAAGAAGAAAAAGGAAATCGCCAAGGGATAAATAGACTACAATACATATAAATAGAGGAGTTCTCCATTGAAAAATCCATCCCACAATTCATTCACAAGACCTAAAAGATTAATTGCTCTGCATTCTCCGGTTTTAGTTTCTTAGATCTTGTTTCCTTTTTTGTTGGCTCATCGCGACCTAACTCTTCTTTGTAATTCACTGAGTTTTGCTTAATAAGACAAGGTTCTCCGATCCCCTTTCTATTTTTAGAAATATCTTCTTGTTTTCTTGACAAGCTAATGAGAAGTGATAACCTCATTGTATTTATATTGTCCTTTTAAATGTTGGATTAGTAGTTCTTCATATGGATGTTTCATTTTCTCAATTTTTCATTTGTTAATGGTCTAACTTCTCGTTCACTCTCTTGTTTAGTGTACGGAACTTAAACACGAGTTATTGATGACCAAAGATCAAAATTATTCTCCATTGAAAGCGAGTTAAAAACACTATATCTGACTTCTACGACTGTTAGTTTTTTTTTTTTTTGTCAACAACCTAATTACCTAGAACGGTTCAGAATTCTAAACCGATAGTATCGAGTTTACATACACTACAAGAAAACAGGGCCATTTATGACGGCAATTCAGTCGGAAATTTCCGACGGGATTTGGACGAACGTATTATCCGTCGGAAAACATTACCCGTCGGAAATTTTCGACGTATTTCCGACGACAACAATCCGTTGGACATTTCAGACGGATTTCCGACAAATGATGATGTTGCCGACATGTTGCCGACGGGTTTCCGACGATGGCTATCCGTCAGACAACTTCCGACGGATTTCCGACAAATGCTGATGTTGCCGACATCATTACCGACGGATTTCCGACGACGGCAATCCGTCGGACAAATTCCGACGGATTTTTGAAAAATGCTGATGTTGCCGACATCGATAATATCTTCAGAAATCCGTCGGAAAACGCGGACAAATTTCTTATAAAAACGTACCCACCCTTTCATTTACAAAAAAAAAAAACTCTATTATCTAATTCCTTACGAAAATATCTTTTTCAGATCCTTATAATTATTTTCGATCATGGACAAGTCTCATCAAATTCCGGACACGGGCCTAGTTACGGAGGAATTCAAAGAAGGTCTGCAGGAATATATTTGTTAGTATTTTTGCATTACCGTATCTAAATTTTTATATGACTTTATAACATGGTGTAGGTATGCTATATTCCATATCTTCGAGTGACACACAAGCAAGACCCGTGGATTACATCACATCGATAAACCCGAGAGGTAGGGTTCATGGGATGTCTGATCATGAACCCCTCCAACAAAGCTCCGTAGGTTTGGGTTCAATCGAGCATTCCCTAGAGGTTGACCTTGTTGTTGATTTCACCATACATGCAGACGATGGGTATTTGAGGATTCAGAGGAAGAGTTTGACGAATTTGGGAAAACTACCGATTCAGCAGAATCAGATAACTCATCATCAGATTCTGAGTAGTTTTATAATTATAAACTTTGCATTGTAAAATATGCAATTGTATTTGTAGTAGATATGTAATGTGTAATATATTACATTTGATTTATAAACTTAGACATTTGATTTACTTATATTCCTTGTTTACAAAACCAAAAATCAAATAAAAAAAATTCTAAGTATACTTCCGTCGGAACTTTCCGACAGATTAAGTTTTAGCTGGGGGAATGTCGATACGAGTTTTAGCCGGGTTTCAATACCCGTCAGAAACCCATCGTAAATTTCCGACCGATTAAGTTTTAGCCGGGGGATTCATTTTTAGCCGGGGGAATGTCGATACGAGTTTTAGCCGGGTTTCAACATCCGTCGGAAATCCATCGGAAAGTTCCGACGGATTAAGTTTTAGCCGGGGGATTCATTTTTAGCCGGGAGAATGTCGATACGAGTTTTAGCCGGGTTTCAACATCCGTCGGAAATCCGTCGGAAATTTCCGACAGGTTTCCGACGACTTTCCAAAAAATGTGGTTTATGGTATAGGGGTTAAGTTTTTTTGTAGAGATTGTAGACAAATACTTATAAGCTGTATATAAAATAGTTTGAACTTGTCAAATTTCAAATTAAAAATGTGTTATATATTTTATAAAATTTGATAGAGGTGTTAGTATAAGTTTTAGTATAAGGTATAGAGATGTTATGAAAAATGTATAGGTTTTGATTTTGTAAAAGTTACAAGGTTTTACAAAGTCTTTATCATTGATGAATTTACTATTTTTGGAATGAAACGTGTACATTTAGGATTATTAAACCATATCCCCATACACTAAACCCTAAACCCCAAATTTACCCTAATTCCGTCGGAAATCCGTCAGAAATTTCCGACGGATTTCCGACGGATCTGGACACGTGTATGTTGACTCGCCAATAGAAACACATGCAGGGAATATACCATTGGAAAATCTGTCGGAAATTTCCGACGGATTTCCGACGAAATTAGGATAAATTTCATGACGGCGGGAATTTTAACCGCGTAAAGGAAATTTTTACGCGATCCGACGGATTTCTGACGGATATATCCGTTGGAAATCTATTGATTTAATAAATCAAACCGTCTTCTTCTTCTTCATTTCTTCTTTTCTCTCTCTCTCTCTCTCTCTTTCTCTCTCCGGCGATTCCTCTCTCTCCCTCCGGCGATAAAGTCCCTCTCACCGGCGACCTCTCTCCCTCTCACCGGCGACCTCTCTCCTTCCCTCACATGTAAGATGTTAGATTGGTTATGGTTAGATTTAGATTTTGATGGTTAGAGTTAGATTTTGAAGTTATTGTGGAATTGGAGGTGTTAGGATGTTAGATTGTTAGATTGTTAGATGTATATTTGGAATTTTGATTAGGGTTGTTAGATGTATATTGTTATATGTAGATTTGGAATTTTAGAATTTTTGATATGTATAATTAGTATGGATAATTAGTATAAAAAACGTTTTTAGAATTTATGATATGTATAATTATTATAAAAAATAAAACTTATATAAAAACGTTTTTATATAATATGTAGAAAACGTTTTTATAAATTTTGATTTTGGAAAACGTTTTTTATAAATATAGGTTTTTAAAAACGTTTTTATAATTTTAAGTATTTATAATTTTAAGTATTTATTATAATTGAATTATTTAAAAATTTGTTTTTTGAAAACGTTTTGAATTTTTTGAGAAATTTGAAAATTTTGGGAAATTTTGAAATTTTCGGTATATTTTGAAATTTTCCAAAAATTTTGAAATTTTGAAATTTTAGTGAAATTATGAAATTTTTGGGAAATTTTGAAATTTTCGGGAATTATTGAATTTTTCTACAGATTTTGAACTTCTCGAGAACTTTTCGGGAAATTTGAAAGTTCTTGAATTTTCGGAAGTTTTACATTTTAATGTACTAACGATTTTACGTTTTTCCCGCAGGAATAACGAGGACGCACCACAGTTGGGCGGCGGCTCCCAAGGACGCCGTTCTCGGGGTTCTCGGGCTACGCCTCCTGGCGGATCGAGCTCGGGAACTCAAGCAGCGGACTCCCAGCAATCCGCAGCTCGGAGTAGGATTGCGATCGAGGATCTAGTGCAGCAGCCGAATTGGAGCCATTGCATCCGTCTCGACCCAAACTTCGAGGACGAGACATGGTAAGTTACATTTCGATTATTATTTCAATTTATTTAGATTTTGAATCCTAACGTACTTAATTATTTTTTTAATGTTTTCAGGTTTAACTTGTCGACTGAGATAACCAAGGCGATCTTGCGGATGCTCCACAACCTGTTGGCAAAACCGTACGAGAAGTACTCGGACATGCCAACCGACGAGAAAGACTTGTGGCACCGAACTTTCGCGGTAAGACGTTTTTTAATATATCTTTATTTTTTAGTTCATTTTGTTATTTTTTTATTCAGAAAACTAACATTATGTTTTTTTTTAATTATAGCAAGAGTTCACGTGGGACCATAATCATACGACGACAGTTATTGACCAATTCGACAAGTTTGCCGCACTTTCGTACTCGAAGCACATGCACGAGTGGAAACAGAAGTGGAAGTGGAAGCACGGAAAAGCCAAGCCGAAGGACCTCGAGGACGACGTGTGGAAGGGGTTATGCGAGTACTGGAGTAAACCGAAGACGAAGATGCTCTCCGAGAAAAACTCGAAGAACCGGAAGAGCGAGCGAGGAGGGAAGGGGATCTACATTCACAACGGGGGCGCAAAGACCGCCGAACGCGAGGCAATGGAAATGGTAAGTTTAATTTCCATTTTTATTTACTAATTTCATTTTTATTTTTATTTTACTTAACGAACTTTCACAGGCGAAGGCAGGCGGCGAAGCTCCGGATTACCTTAAAGTAATCGAGCAAAGACACACCAACAAGAAATCCGGTCTGATCCAAGATGTGGGGATGCGTGACCTTGTCGAGAAGTGCAAGAAGAAGAAGACGGAACATGAAGTTTCGATGTCGCAGCTCTCTCTCGATGGATCGTCCTCCTCGAACGAGCTATCCCGGGAACATATCAACCAACTTGTTCTCGAGGTAAGTATTAATTTGATTTCCATTTTTTTTTCCGTAATTTTCATTAATAACATTTTAAAACTTTCGTAGGAAACTCGACAAGTCAAAGGCCGATTCGCAGGATTAGGCGGGCTTCCAACCCAGGAATCTTCCTCCTCTATGCCTCGATATGCTTCGTAGTACAAAGAAGAAATCGAGAGGCTCAGCCAAACGGTGAAAGACTGTGACGAGAAGGTCGGTGAGTTGCAGTCCGCACACGCGGAGTTGCAGACCGCTCACGACTCAACTCGTCAAGAGCTTATCGCTTTGCAGGCGACCATGAAGAAGGCCTTCCCCGAACTATTTCCAAACTAAATTTCATGGTTTTTTTTCTTTTTATAACATTTTATGTTTTTTTGTAATAACATTTTATATTTTATGAATATTTTTTAAATCAAATTTATATTTATAATTATTTCTTAATTAAAAATATTTTTTATAATTTAAATAGATTAATTATAAAAAATTATAATTATATAAATCCGTCGGAATACAATCCGTCGAAATATTCCGACCAATATCCGTCGGAATTCCGTCGGAAGGTTGTCGGAAATATTACCGACGACTTTCCGACGAACATCTTACTGACGACTTTCCGACGGACATATTACCGACAACTGTCCGACGGAATATTTCGACACATATCTGTCGGCAATCCGTCGGAAAATGTGTCCGTCGGATTTAATTCCGACGGATTTCTGACAACGTTCCGACACCCTTTTCCGATCAAACATCCGTCAGAAATACGTCCGTCAGAAGTCCGTCGGAAATGTCCGACCCATTTCCGATGACTGAATTCTGTCATAATGTACTGACAGATTTCCGACGGAAATCGATTTCCAACGACGTAGAATCGACGGATTTTTTCCGTCGAAAATGGTCGTTTTCGGAGGATTTCCGACGGAAATTGTCGTCGGAAAACGTATGTTTTCTTGTAGTGATAGCTAATATCATGAGGGTAGACACGAGCACTCTGTGCTAGCTTGTCCGCCTTTGTGTTGTTTGCTCGTGGGATGTATGAGATAGAGAAGAAAAAAGTGAACCCCTCCTTACTTTTCACGAACTCCTCTAAGTGTAATGCAAAGCCATGCCATTCATCGGGTGTCGACACTATCTTCACTAACTCAGAATAGTATGTTGCAAAAGCCATCACCGTCTTCTGATTTGCAATCATACAATGCATGGCCCATATGAGTGTTTCTAATTCTGCATCTAAAGGAGAAAGATTTCTTCGTAAATTTCTTGCTCCAATTATAGTTTCTTCGACGCCTTCATGAACATAGTGCCAACCTAGTCCGGAAATGTTATATGTGTCCTTCCAGGATCCATCAACATAACATATCATTCCTTCATAACCCGAAAACAACGGAGTAGGGTCAATATTTTGGGATTCGATGTCTTGATCATTAATTTGTGTTGACTCCCAACTTGTTGCCTCATTTTCTGCAATCTTAAGGATCTCTTGGGAATCTCTATCCACATTTGAGAAAACCTTATCATTCCTCGTTTTCTATATGTACCAAATAATCCAAGAAAAAATTCTAGTCTGGTTATCTTATGGGAGTCTCCAAAAAAAGATAATCAAAAATAGAAATAACCGATGACATTGGAAAAACTTCCGGGGGCGTTGGCACCTGAGAGAGTGCCCACGTTTGTATAGCCGGAGGATATTCAAAAAGAGTGTGATTAATCGTTTTCTCTTCCGCTCCACACCGTGCACATTGTGTATCACAATTGATTCCTCTAGCTCGCAAATTTTTTGAAACCGAAAAACATCCCGATATTGCTTGCCAAATAAAATATTTTAATTTCAGCGGACATTTCAGCTTCCATGAATGTGCTTGTAGTTTCTTCACATCTGGACCATAAAATATATTAGAGCCGTTACATGTTGTTTCTTGTTCGATTTGATATCCCGACTTTGTATAGTGCCATCCAAGAATATCGGGTCTATAAGTACTACTTGTATGTATACTACGAATAATTGTCACATCCGTCAGATCAATAATTGTGTTTATCAATCCCATATTCCACATCCGTTTATTAATGCAAATCCAATTTCGTTAGTACTCGTTTATACCACGTATCGTCTCGAGATAGGCCTATCGTTATAATTTCTTTTTCCTAAAAACTATACACAAATTTCAGAGCGTAAGATTTAGCATCCACAATAGTGATAGAGGTCCCAAAATAATAAGAACACAAACTCTATTTTCTTTTCAAGGGCCTATAGGGGCCGGATCACTTGGCCCATTAACCTTACAAGGTGGAGATCGAAACTCCAATGCTTGGGTAACTCGGCTAAGGTACTATCACTTGCGCTATGTAGTTTCCATCGAACAAAAACTATTTTAATAGGTAGTTTGTATTAAGAGTATCTACTTATGGAAGATATGATTTTCTTCTATCATCTACTCTATCATCTCCTCATATCAGTCTCAATTATTCCCATCGAGCACATTTGTCACCGATAATATGATAAATGTATTGTGTTATTGATAAAAAAATGATTACATATTTACATGTACATTTATACAAAGACAAAGTTATAATTAAAAAGAGAATCTATGTACATTAAATGAGAATAAATCAAACTGATATGAGGAGATGATGAAAGAGATGATATAAGAGAACCATATCTTCCATAAATAGATATTCTTAGTTTGGACTACCTCATTGCAAAAAAAAAGAGCGATTTCGTCTTATTTAACAAATGCAATTAAAAGAGAAGGAGTGAGACTTTGTCAAACCAGAAAGTTAAGATTTGATCTTCTACAGTTCTACTCGAGTTGAGTTTCTGGTTGACTCTTCCGATTGACAATCAATGACGTCATTGTCTTGTTTCCTATCAAGACGTCATTCTCTTGTATCCTATCCTGAGAGCAATCTTAATTGGGTATTTAACGGGGTATCTAATTGAGATACTCACCATTAAAAAAAATAAAAATTTAAAAGAGAAAATAAATAGAGATATGGGTATCTCAAATGAGATACCCAAAAAAAAAACTTGAAATACTCCAAACATATGTGGCAATTTTTCATTGGTGCAATTCATTTTTTAAAATAAATTTAATTATTTAAATTAAAAAAAAAAAACAAATTTTCACCATTGAGGTTGCTCTGACGTCGTTGTTTTGCATTTATACTGAGTTATCAAGTGGGCTATGAGCATATAGCTTATGATGTCGTTATATTTCTAATATATATAACTATAGTGTGAGATATTGGATTTTAGTCGACATACGATTTGGGCCAGTAATTAGGCCTTAGAAAATTTTTAGGGTTTATTGGTTATAAATATATGTGCATTATTCAAAAGATACCGAATCTTGAATCTTGAGGATTCCGAGCGCCTTAGAGGTGGCTCGTAAATCATGAGTGATCTTCTTGTAAACCACATCAGAGGTGTTTTCCGATTCTTCATAGTGGATGTTGTGGATCCGGGATCCACCCCAGACGTAGCGGTTAGAGGCCGTGAACTGGGTGAACAATTCTCGTGTTCGTTAATTTGTGTATCGAAGATAGATTGGGACAAGAAGATTAAAGTTTAAATCCTAATAAGTGGTATCAGAGCATGGGCTCTTTGATTCACAGATTTAATGGTGAAAGCACGATTTGTCGCAAGAATAAAAGATGAAGAATTGGTAAGGATGTTAAAGTTTCTCGATAAAACAAAGGGTTTTCATTGTGGAAGATGCTGGTCAGGTGTATTGGGAATTCTGTTTGGGAATAATCAGAGAGAGTTATAACGCCCCGACCGCCCCTACCTGGGCCCCATGCCCTCTCTCGGCACGTGGGCCCCACCCTGGTCCGACGGCCGGTGCGTTAGTCCGGGAGGCTTGTAATACTTGTTTACTGACCCTGCAATCACCACGTGATCTTTCCCCGTGTTTTGTCCTCACTCACACGATACCGCGAATCACTTCCCGGTAGGTCACCCATCCTTAAATTGCTCCAGCTCAAGCACCCTTAACTCTGGAGTTCTCTCTGGACAAGTTCCCGAAAAGATAAGTGCACTTTGGTGACATAGGTAGCCAAATCAATTCTTATAAGCCTCTCCGCATATACAAGAAACCGGGATGTTACAGCAACAATGAAAAGACTTGTCATTTGGGAAGTAATTTTAGTCATATTTGGTAAAACTTTAAAAATTATTTTCTTATTCTTTTGTTATAAAAAGGAATCCAATGAGAGTGTTTTGTATTATATATTTTTGTCAAATGAAGCTATGGAAGCTATTTATAAATTTTCAAAACCCAAACATAGCTATCAAAACGTATTATAAAGTAAACGTCATAAATTAAAGCAATTTAACGTCTAGATAATAATACTATGAATGCTATTATTAATTGTTTTTTCCTTCTATAACATCACTAGAATTTTTAGATAATAATTACACGTAGAATTTAAGTTATAACAATACTCTAAACCAAATGATTAGATCTCACTATCGGACTTACCATAAACATTGATTTTATGAAAAATAAAATATAATTTTTGAATTGTACATAACTAAATATACTTAATTATTAATGAATTAAAAACTAAACACACATCTTCTTTACAAAATACTAGTTAAAGTCAATGATACGTTAAAATATAAGATATTTAAAACACTGTTTTAACTAAATTATTTATAAAGGTTATTTAATGTTTGCTTAGCATAGAACATGTATAAAATAGTTATATATAAATTTTATTTTTAATCTTTCTTAAGATAAAATAAGATTTATTTGTGAAACTTTTAGAGCATGCCGAATTTGTTTTATAGATAATATATAAGTAGATATTTACTGTAACATCCCTAATTCAATTTTGAGGTTGAAATTGAATAATTAGAAGTTGGGGGTTAATTTCGCGTAAATCAATTTTTTCCGGGTGGGTTTAATTGATAACTTTGGAAGTTTGGGGCAATTGGTGAATTCGAAAAATTGGTCCCACATATGTATATATGCGCGTAAGCATCTCCCTCTCCGAGCGACCCGATTAACCTAGCCGTCAAGTCCTCTTCGCCACGGTAAGAAAACTCCTATCTCTCCTTAGTTGATTCATGTGGTGTTGGAGTCGAGGTTGTGGTGCTTTCGGCGGGTTGAATTCCGACAAGTCTCGCGGTGGCCCGTTCAGAGGGAGTGTGTGGCGTCGGCTTCTCTCTCTGTTGGGTTTCGCAGATCAATCTCGGGCCTAGGTTTCATTGGTTTGGCGGTCTTAGGCGGTGGTTCTATACGTGGAGAGGTTCCTCGGCCGGATCTCCGAGATGGCTGGTCTATGGGGTCCTTGAGGACAGATCTCCGGCGCCGGCGGTGGTAGATCGGCGCATTCCTCTCCTCCTCTTCTTCCCGGTGTTTTGGCTGCCGTTTGTGACATTCCGGTAGTCGTACCGGCGGTGGGAAGACGATGGAGTGGATTACCGGTTTAGACCGGTTTAGTATTCAATAATCGTATCGAGTGTGTTTATTATTTTGATTATTTTATTATTTTTATTTTTAGGTGGTTTAATAGGAGGTTATTCATCCCGGGGAGTTCTAGAAAATTGCTGAATTTTCCCGTGAAACTTTCTGTGCGGGAATAAGGTGAGTGCAGGACCATAGGCGTAATTTAATAATTTTGATAATTGATGTGGTTTCGTGATAATAGGCCGTTTACGATCTCGGAGGGTCTAGATCGAGTGTTTCATGAAATGTTTGATTTATTCGGTATTTTTCGTGATAGTCTATATTAATTATCTTAATTATTTGTTAGCCTGTAGATGGGAGGATTGTCTCACTAAGTATTTATCGAAATACTTATGCATCTCTTATATTTTAATTGATGCAGGATTAGAGAAAGTGTGACCGTGGGATCAGGGCGAGGAAGAGGGGGTTATCTAGACTTGTCGTTTATTTGATTATTTTATTTAATAATTTATGATCTTGATTATTCGGATTTTTAATCTTGAGCCGGAAATTATTTGGTGAGGTTCAGTTATTATTATTTATGGGAATTTTAATAATTAATTGCAAAAAAAAAAAAAAAAAAAAAAATGGGTGCGGTTGTTTCAATTTGGTATCAGAGCCTTTACGGTTTTAGGACGGTTTTAAAAAAAAATTTCCGCTATTAGAACTGTCTATGTGAGTTAGTCAATTGTTGAGCTTGAAGTTCTAGATCATCCTCTTCGAGCCTTCAATGAGATTCCACGGTAAGACTCGTGTTTGTTTTACTATTGCTGTTGTCAAGTAGTAACAAGTGGTTATTGCAGATGGTTGATTCTGATAGCGTTGGGCAAGGTCTCAGAGGTCGGGGTGGTCGTGGCGGCCGTGGTCGGGGCGGCAGAACAGGCCGTGGCGGCAGAGGTGGTAGAGGTGGTAGAGCAGCTGCGAACGTGACGCAGAGTGTCACGGTGGAGCAGGGGGCGTATGATCACGCCGAGGGGGAAGGTCAGTCGGAGCCAGCGGCCGTGTATGGTGCGATGCCGGCGCCGGGTGGTGCTCAGGCGGGTGCGGGCCCGAACCCGATGGCGGCTGTTTTGGGCATGTTGGCCCAGCTCTTGGAGAGGTTACCTGGTGTGGTACCGGCTCCAGCTCCAGTGGCGCCACAGGGGGTTGCCGCGATGCCGGGTGTTGTTGCTCCGGGAGTTCCGGGAGTGGTTGCTGAGGCCGAGCCAGTGGTTCCGTCGTACCTGAGGGTGATGGAGCATATGCAGAGGTTGGGCACCAAGTTTTTCAGTGGTGGTGCTCGACCGATTGAGTCTGATGAGTGGAGGTCCAGGTTGGAGAGGAACTTCCAGTCGATCAGATGCCCCGAGGAGTATAGGGTTGACTTGGCGGTGCATTATCTGGAGGGAGATGCACATGAGTGGTGGCAGAGTGTTGCTGCGAGGAGGGCGGGAGTAGTGTGGTCTTGGGACGAGTTCCGGAGGGAGTTCGATCTCAAGTATTTTCCGCGGGAGGCTCGCGACAGGTTACAGGGGGAGTTTCTGTACTTGTCACAGGGGACTCGTTCGGTTCGGGAGTACGAGGCCGAGTTTAACCGGCTGAAGCGGTTTGCTGGGCGGGGTGCAGATACCGAAGATGAGCTGATTTGTGCTTTCATGCGAGGTATGCGTATCGATCTCAGGAACCGATGCATAGTCCGCAAGTTCGAGTCGGTGTCCGAACTGGTGGAGTGTGCAGCGCAGCTTGAGGAGGGGATGAGGCAGGAGGCCAGTTTAAAGGCTGCAGTACCAGAGGTTCCGCGGCGGCCTCAAAGTCAGGGTGTTGCTCCGAGCAAGGGCGGTAAGTCTGGTCAGCAGCAGGGACAGAAGAGGAAGTGGGAGGATACTTCCAAGGCAGCGGGTTCTGGACCACGTTGTTTCGGGTGCGGAGCCTTTGGACATCGCGTGGCGGATTGTTCTCGAGGGGGTCCGGTGTGCTTCCATTGCAAGGAACCCGGTCACATCAAGAAGGATTGTCCGAAGTTGGCTCAGCCATTTGTGAGGATCGAGGCACCGCCTCCGAAACGGGCTGCAGTGGCACCGAGGGTGTTCACCATAGGCGCGGAGTCAGGCGAGGCGAGCGGCAGCAGACCGATTACTGGTTAGTTACCTTAATTATGTTCTTGTTTGATTGTAATTTCAGTTACTCGCTCTGTAATTGGTGTTTGCTATTTGCCGTGAATCCTTTTCGTGCTTAGGGACCCTTAATGTGGCTGGGGTAGAGTCACATGTGTTGTTTGACTCCGGAGCGTCCCACAGTTTTGCCACACCGGATTGGGTGTCGGGGAGCGGTATCCAAGAGGTGTTTGGGGACCACTCGGGTGTGGTGAGGGTTGCTGGGGGTCGTTTGTTGAGGACTCAGGGCTGTGTGGAGAGTGTCGACATTCTTATCGCCGGAGAGCTGATGCCAGCGGATTTGATAGTGTGCCCAGTGGAACTCTATGACATCATTTTGGGTATGGACTGGCTGGGAAAGTTCAAGGCTCATTTGGATTGTCACCAGGGTCGTGTGGTTTTCGAGCATGCTAACAGAAGACTGGTTTATCAGGGAGTGAAACCGGTGCCGGGAGGCATCGTCGTTTCCGCGGTTCAAGCGGAGCGTTTGATCGAGCAGGGTTGTGAGGCCTATTTGGCTACCATTTCGATACCTGGTGAGGTTGGGGAGTCAGCGGTGCGGGATATTGAGGTGGTCTGGGAGTTCGAGGATGTGTTCCAGCAGTTGAGCGGGTTACCACCATCCATGTCGGATCCTTTTACCATTGAGTTAGAGCCGGGGACGACCCCGTTGTCTAAGGCTCCTTACAGGATGGCTCCAGCGGAGATGGCTGAGCTTAAGAAGCAGCTTGAGGAGTTGTTGGAAAAGGGTTTCATTAGACCGAGCAGTTCTCCGTGGGGTGCACCGGTACTGTTCGTCAAGAAGAAGGATGGGAGCTTCCGGTTGTGCATTGATTATCGGGGGCTGAACCGGGTTAATGTGAAGAACAAGTACCCATTACCGAGGATCGATGAGTTGTTAGATCAGTTGCAGGGTGCTTCGTGGTTCTCTAAGATTGATTTGGCATCGGGTTATCATCAGATCCCGATAGCGGAGTCGGACATCAGGAAGACGGCTTTCAGGACGAGATACGGGCACTACGAGTTTGTGGTGATGCCGTTTGGGTTGACGAATGCACCGGCTGCGTTTATGAGGTTGATGAACGGCGTGTTCCAGGAGTATCTGGATGAGTTCGTCATCATTTTTATCGACGACATTCTAGTGTATTCGAAGAGTCCTGAGGAGCACATGGTTCACCTGAGGAAAGTTCTGGAGAAGCTACGGGAGCAGAAGTTGTTCACTAAGCTGAGCAAGTGTAGTTTCTGGCAGCGGGAGATCGGATTTCTGGGGCACGTCGTATCTGATCGCGGTGTTTCAGTGGATCCGGAGAAGATTCGCTCGATTGAGGAGTGGCCGAGACCGAAGAATGCCTCGGAGATTCGCAGTTTTCTGGGTCTGGCGGGTTATTACAGGAGGTTCGTCAAGGGGTTTGCTAGTATGGCGCAGGCCATGACCAAGTTGACCGGGAAGGACGTTCCTTTTGTGTGGTCGGACCAGTGTGAGGAGAGCTTTGTGAAGCTCAAGGAGATGCTGGTGAGTACTCCGGTGTTAGCCTTGCCTAAGCAAGATGAGCCATATGTTGTGTTCACAGACGCGTCCAGGCTGGGGCTCGGTTGTGTATTGATGCAGCAGGGTAAGGTAATCGCATATGCTTCCAGGCAGCTGAGGAAACATGAATGCAATTATCCTACTCACGATCTTGAGATGGCTGCCGTGGTGTTTGCATTGAAGATCTGGAGGTCTTATCTGTATGGCGGTAAGGTTCAGGTGTTCACAGACCACAAAAGTCTGAAGTACATCTTTACCCAGCCCGAGCTGAATCTGCGACAGAGGCGGTGGATGGAGCTTGTTGCGGATTATGACCTGGATATAGCTTACCATCCCGGTAAAGCGAATCTTGTAGCCGATGCTTTGAGCAGGAAGCGGGTTATTTTAGACACTGAGCGAGATACAGAGGAGTTGGTAGGCATGGTGAGTGCCCTGAGACTGTGTGCTGTGTCTGAGGAACCTGAGCCGTTGGGATTAGAGGCGGTGGATCAGGCGGACATTCTGACTAGGGTGCGGGTAGCACAGCAGTTGGATGCGGAATTAATGCAGGCTGGCAGGGCAGAACGGTCTGAGTATGAGATATCCAGCAATGGAACTATCCTTATAACGCCCCCACCGCCCCTACCTGTGGGCCCCACCCTCGTCCGACGGCCGGTGCGTTAGTCCGGGAGGCTTGTAATACTTGTTTACTGACCCTGCAATCACCACGTGACCTTTCCCCGTGTTTTGTCCTCACTCACACGCTACCGCGAATCACTTCCCGGAAGGTCACCCATCCTTAGACTACTCCAGCCCAAGCACGCTTAACTCTGGAGTTCTTTCGGGCAAGTGATCGGAAAAGGTAAGTGCACTTTGGTGACATAGGTAGCCAAATCAATTCTTATAAGCCTCTCCGCATATACAAGAAACCGGGATGTTACAATCACCCCCACTCACAGAGCGCAACGTCCTCGTTGCGCACCAGGATCGTCACCCTAGACGGTGTGAGCCCACCTGACTTCACACACGTGTTTGGGTTCGGCTCTGATACCACTTATAACGCCCCGACCGCCCCTACCTGTGGGCCCCAACGACATCTCCCGGCCCGTGGGCCCCACCCTCGTCCGACGGCCGGTGCGTTAGTCCGGGAGGCTTGTAATACTTGTTTACTGACCCTGCAATCACCACGTGACCTTTCCCCGTGTTTTGTCCTCACTCACACGCTACCGCGAATCACCTCCCGGAAGGTCACCCATCCTTAGACTACTCCAGCCCAAGCACCCTTAACTCTGGAGTTCTTTCGGGCAAGTGATCGGAAAAGGTAAGTGCACTTTGGTGACATAGGTAGCCAAATCAATTCTTATAAGCCTCTCCGCATATACAAGAAATCGGGATGTTACAATCACCCCCACTCATAGAGCGCAACGTCCTCGTTGCGCACCAGGATCGTCACCCTAGACGGTGTGGGCCCACCTGACTCCACACACGTGTTTGGGTTCGGCTCTGATACCACTTATAACGCCCCGACCGCCCCTACCTGTGGGCCCCAACGACATCTCCCGGCCCGTGGGCCCACCCTCGTCCGACGGCCGGTGCGTTAGTCCGGGAGGCTCGTAAGACTTGTTTACTGACCCTGCAATCACCACGTGACCTTTCCCCGTGTTTTGTCCTCACTCACACGCTACCGCGAATCACTTCCCGGAAGGTCACCCATCCTTAGATTGCTCCAGCTCAAGCACCCTTAACTCTGGAGTTCTCTCTGGACAAGTTCCCGAAAAGATAAGTGCACTTTGGTGACATAGGTAGCCAAATCAATTCTTATAAGCCTCTCCGCATATACAAGAAATCGGGATGTTACAATCACCCCCACTCATAGAGCGCAACGTCCTCGTTGCGCACCAGGATCGTCACCCTAGACGGTGTGAGCCCACCTGACTTCACACACGTGTTTGGGTTCGTCTCTGATACCACTTATAACGCCCCGACCGCCCCTACCTGTGGGCCCCAACGACATCTCCCGGCCCGTGGGCCCCACCCTCGTCCGACGGCCGGTGCGTTAGTCCGGGAGGCTTGTAATACTTGTTTACTGACCCTGCAATCACCACGTGACCTTTCCCCGTGTTTTGTCCTCACTCACACGCTACCGCGAATCACTTCCCGGAAGGTCACCCATCCTTAGACTACTCCAGCCCAAGCACGCTTAACTCTGGAGTTCTTTCGGGCAAGTGATCGGAAAAGGTAAGTGCACTTTGGTGACATAGGTAGCCAAATCAATTCTTATAAGCCTCTCCGCATATACAAGAAACCGGGATGTTACAATCCTTTTGAGGGGCAGGGTGTGTGTACCGAAGGACGAAGTGCTGAGGCAGGAAATCCTGAGGGAAGCACATCAGAGCCGTTTCTCTATTCATCCAGGAGCTACCAAGATGTACCGTGACCTCAAACGGTATTACCAGTGGGTAGGGATGAAGAAGGATGTTGCCAACTGGGTTGCGGGGTATGATACATGTCAGTTGGTGAAGGCTGAGCATCAGGTTCCGAGCGGGTTGTTGAGGAGTTTACCCATTCCGGAGTGGAAGTGGGACATGATCACCATGGATTTCGTGGTGGGTTTGCCGGTTTCGCGAACCAAGGACGCTATTTGGGTCATCGTCGATAGGTTGACCAAGTCTGCGCACTTCTTGGCCATAAAAAAGACCGACGGTGCGGAAGTGTTGGCCAAGAGGTACGTCAGGGAGATTGTGAAGCTGCATGGGGTACCGGTGAGTATAGTGTCAGATCGAGATCCGAAGTTCTCCTCGCTATTCTGGGGCGCTTTCCAGAAGGAGATGGGCACTAAGGTACACATGAGTACAGCTTATCATCCCCAGACCGATGGGCAGTCGGAGAGGACTATCCAGACGTTGGAGGATCTGTTGAGGATGTGTGTGTTGGATTGGGGTGGACATTGGGCGGATCATTTGAATCTAGTGGAGTTTGCGTACAATAACAACTATCAGGCTAGTATCGGCATGGCACCATTTGAGGCGTTGTATGGTAGGCCTTGCAGGACCCCGTTATGTTGGACACAAGTGGGGAAGAGGAGCCTGTTGGGGGCTGACTTTGTGCAGGAGACGACTGAGAAGGTCCGGATTGTGAAGTTGAACATGAAGGAAGCTCAAGATCGTCAAAAAAGCTACGCAGATCGGCGTAGGAAGGAGCTGGAGTTCGCAGTTGGCGATTTGGTCTATCTGAAGATGGCCATGTTGAGGGGTCCGAACAGGTCCATTTCCGAGACTAAGTTGAGTCCGCGATATATGGGTCCCGTCAGGGTGCTGGAGCGGGTCGGACCGGTGGCTTATCGGTTAGAGTTGCCGGAGTCTATGCAGGCATTTCACAAGGTGTTCCACGTGTCGATGCTGAAGAAATGTCTGCACAAGGATGATCAGGTGGTCACGGGGGTGCCATCAGATTTGACACCGAGCATGGTGGTGGAGGCGAGGCCTCTGAGAGTCCTAGACCGTCGGGTGAGAGTGATCAGGAGGAAGAAGGTTCCTGAGATGCAGGTGATGTGGGACTGCAATGGAGCCGAGGAGGTGACTTGGGAGCCGGAAGCGAAGTTGAAGCGCAAATTTCCCAAGTGGTTCGGCAAACTGGAGAGTTAGCCGGGTGTTTTCCATATCGTTGTAACCATGGTGTTGGGATTTTGGGAGTTATTGCGTTGTTGTACTCGTCTATTTTATGGTGTTATAATTAATCGATGTACTTTGGAGCTTTTGATTACTCAATAAAAAGGTGTTTTCATTGAATAGGTTGAGCGGTGGGTTTACTAGAGGATTAGTAGACAGGTTGGCGGGCTACTAGTGGTAGTGGTCCGATAGCGGGGGTGCGGATACTAGGTGTTTAGTAGCTGCATAGGGCTGATAGATCCGGATTGGTTTGGCACAGGGTGGTGACCCATATAGCGGCATCGGAGTGCACTGGTGAGTCACTGCCGAGTGTACCTGGCCGGTTGGGTTTCGACGTGATTCCTGATTGGTGAGACAGGTCACTAGAGAGATTGCCGTTGTCTGGCTCTCTATGCGTTAGACGGATCGATCCATGGTGTTGGGTCGTGAAGTCGTTATACTCCCGGACGTTGGAGTGGTTGGCCAAACCAAGTAGGGAACTATGGCACTATGGTGTTGAGCCGTGATACCGTTGTTGGTGGAGTTGGAAGAGCGGTCGTGCAACGCTGAGTTGGAATAGCGGTTGTGCTATGTTGTGGATGTTAGCTGGATGTTAGATTCGAGGACGAATCTATGTTAGTGGGGGAGAATTGTAACATCCCTAATTCAATTTTGAGGTTGAAATTGAATAATTAGAAGTTGGGGGTTAATTTCGCGTAAATCAATTTTTTCCGGGTGGGTTTAATTGATAACTTTGGAAGTTTGGGGCCATTGGTGAATTCGAAAAATTGGTCCCACATATGTATATATGCGCGTAAGCATCTCCCTCTCCGAGCGACCCGATTAACCTAGCCGTCAAGTCCTCTTCGCCACGGTAAGAAAACTCCTCTCTCTCCTTAGTTGATTCATGTGGTGTTGGAGTCGAGGTTGTGGTGCTTTCGGCGGGTTGAATTCCGACAAGTCTCGCGGTGGCCCGTTCAGAGGGAGTGTGTGGCGTCGGCTTCTCTCTCTGTTGGGTTTCGCAGATCAATCTCGGGCCTAGGTTTCATTGGTTTGGCGGTCTTAGGCGGTGGTTCTATGCGTGGAGAGGTTCCTCGGCCGGATCTCCGAGATGGCTGGTCTATGGGGTCCTTGAGGACAGATCTCCGGCGCCGGCGGTGGTAGATCGGCGCATTCCTCTCCTCCTCTTCTTCCCGGTGTTTTGGCTGCCGTTTGTGACATTCCGGTAGTCGTACCGGCGGTGGGAAGACGATGGAGTGGATTACCGGTTTAGACCGGTTTAGTATTCAATAATCGTATCGAGTGTGTTTATTATTTTGATTATTTTATTATTTTTATTTTTAGGTGGTTTAATAGGAGGTTATTCATCCCGGGGAGTTCTAGAAAATTGCTGAATTTTCCCGTGAAACTTTCTGTGCGGGAATAAGGTGAGTGCAGGACCATAGGCGTAATTTAATAATTTTGATAATTGATGTGGTTTCGTGATAATAGGCCGTTTACGATCTCGGAGGGTCTAGATCGAGTGTTTCATGAAATGTTTGATTTATTCGGTATTTTTCGTGATAGTCTATATTAATTATCTTAATTATTTGTTAGCCTGTAGATGGGAGGATTGTCTCACTAAGTATTTATCGAAATACTTATGCATCTCTTATATTTTAATTGATGCAGGATTAGAGAAAGTGTGACCGTGGGATCAGGGCGAGGAAGAGGGGGTGATCTAGACTTGTCGTTTATTTGATTATTTTATTTAATAATTTATGATCTTGATTATTCGGATTTTTAATCTTGAGCCGGAAATTATTTGGTGAGGTTCAGTTATTATTATTTATGGGAATTTTAATAATTAATTGCAAAAAAAAAAAAAAATGGGTGCGGTTGTTTCATTTACAGTCAACTTTTCCACACTTAATAATAACATTTAAACATCATTGGGTTGTTGCTAAAATAACATAATAATCATAATTAATATTGTTTTGAAAATATTATATATATTTCGTGATTATATAAATTCTCCATCTATTTCATAGAACTGGGTGTTAAAGATTATTTATACAATCAAGATAAATTTTAAGAATACAAAGTGTATTTTAATTTATTGAAAAATATTTTTGATGAATAAACTTTATGATTACAAATAAGTATTACATAAAACTACTGTGTATCCTCGATTTTGATTGTTGAAACTTTATATATTATAATGATTTTGATAACAAAATAAATTATATAAAAGTTTATTATAAAATATCATGTAAAAAATTCATAGAAGTTTGACAACTTGAATAATAACAACAAGGTTAAACACTTGTCTTCACTAAACTAAGAGAAAGTTAATTCGAAGATGTTTCAAAAAAAAAACATAATACTTTGGAATGTATAGCTCCAAATATTTTTAAAGATACTGAACATTAAATGTTAAAAACACAAAATAACTTTAAGCATGACCAAATTAAAATTTTAAAATTTGTATAGTAACTGAATGTTTAAGTATATTTGTAAATAAAATTGTAACAACAATTAAAGTATTTGTTTATCTTTTATCATAACATATGGTTCTAACAATTATAAATATGCAAGCTTCTCGGTATGTTGATAAACGATCTTATTTACAAAAATTATTTACCATACGGAGGATTCTAGCCATAGTATATAAGGATTTTTAACAATCTTTCAATTGTTTTCTTCAAGCCGAGTATAGAACATAATTTTTGACTAGAACGAACTATAACTTATTTTGTATGATCTTTCTCTTATGTTTATTGAACTAACTGCTGAATATTGAATATTCGTTTCGTTTTTCGTACTTGAAATTGGCAAGATAAGTTTTTTTCCATTGTTTATAAGAAGAATTTGTAGAAATTTTAGACTGAAAATTTAGTCAAAAATTAAAACTCAGTCAACAATACTCCTTGCAAATCCCAGTATTCAACAAATTGATTACTTTGACAACATTTAATAAATAGATTGAAATTTTAAAAACGAGTAGAGAATTGAGAATTAAAAACAAAAATTATTTGCAAAGAGATTCCCTTTCTTAGATTCATTTATATTGCGAGAGAGGCGAGACAACAACAATTTTGGTAAGAAAATGCTATCAAAGCGAATTATGAATTTTATTAGATCAAATAAATAATCAGTACACATTTCAAGCAGTTTTAGAGATTGAGACACAATGAATCCACAAATCATCTCTCTTCTTCAAATACTGGGTTTCGTTAGCAATTAGGTGGGGCCTGTCCGAAATGTATTTGATGAGCGTATCGTGACAATCTTTCCCTTCTTCGACAAGATCGTGACAACACGCATCAGTGATGGTTCCATTTCCAAAGACAACACCGATAATATCCAACGCACACTTAGGAGTGATTTTAAGAAGACATTTATCCCATAATAATTTTGCTTCAACTTCTTCGAGAGAGAAAGCAGGAACAAACGCACAGACCAAAGCTGCAACAATGAAAAGACTTGTCATTTGGGAGGTAATTTTAGTCATATTTGGTAAAACTTTAAAAATTATTTTCTTATTCTTTTGTTATAAAAAGGAATCCAATGAGAGTGTTTTGTATTATATATTTTTGTCAAATGAAGCTATGGAAGCTATTTATAAATTTTCAAAACCCAAACATAGCTATCAAAACGTATTATAAAGTAAACGTCATAAATTAAAGCAATTTAACGTCTAGATAATAATACTATGAATGCTATTATTAATTGTTTTTTCCTTCTATAACATCACTAGAATTTTTAGATAATAATTACACGTAGAATTTAAGTTATAGCAATACTCTAAACAAATGATTAGATCTCACTATCGGACTTACCATAAACATTGATTTTATGAAAAATAAAATATAATTTTTGAATTGTACATAACTAAATATACTTAATTATTAATGAATCAAAAACTAAACACACATCTTCTTTACAAAATACTAGTTAAAGTCAATGATACGTTAAAATATAAGATATTTAAAACACTGTTTTAACTAAATTATTTATAAAGGTTATTTAATGTTTGCTTAGCATAGAACATGTATAAAATAGTTATATATAAATTTTATTTTTAATCTTTCTTAAGATAAAATAAGATTTATTTGTGAAACTTTTAGAGCATGCCGAATTTGTTTTATAGATAATATATAAGTAGATATTTACAGTCAACTTTTCCACACTTAATAATAACATTTAAACATCATTGGGTTGTTGCTAAAATAACATAATAATCCTAATTAATATTGTTTTGAAAATATTATATATATTTCGTGATTATCTAAATTCTCCATCTATTTCATAGAACTGGGTGTTAAAGATTATTTATACAATCAAGATAAATTTTAAGAATACAAAGTGTATTTTAATTTATTGAAAAATATTTTTGATGAATAAACTTTATGATTACAAATAAGTATTACATAAAACTACTGTGTATCCTCGATTTTGATTGTTGAAACTTTATATATTATAATGATTTTGATAACAAAATAAATTATATAAAAGTTTATTATAAAATATCATGTAAAAAATTCATAGAAGTTTGACAACTTGAATAATAACAACAAGGTTAAACACTTGTCTTCACTAAACTAAGAAAAAGTTAATTCGAAGATGTTTCAAAAAAAAAACCTAATACTTTGGAATGTATAGCTCCAAATATTTTTAAAGATATTGAACATTAAATGTTAAAAACACAAAATAACTTTAAGCATGACCAAATTAAAATTTTAAAATTTGTATAGTAACTGAATGTTTAAGTATATTTGTAAATAAAATTGTAACAACAATTAAAGTATTTGTTTATCTTTTATCATAACATATGGTTCTAACAATTATAAATATGCAAGCTTCTCGGTATGTTGATAAACGATCTTATTTACAAAAATCATTTACCATACGGAGGATTCTAGCCACAGTATATAAGGATTTTTAACAATCTTTCAATTGTTTTCTTCAAGCCGAGTATAGAACAATTTTTGACTAGAACGAACTATAACTTATTTTGTATGATCTTTCTCTTATGTTTATTGATCTAACTGCTGAATATTGAATATTCGTTTCGTTTTTCGTACTTGAAATTGGCAAGATAAGTTTTTTACCGGTGTTTATAAGAAGAATTTGTAGAAATTTTAGACGGAAAATTTAGTCAAAAATTAAAACTCAGTAAAAAATACTCCTTGCAAATCTCAGTATTCAACAAATTGATTACTTTGACAACATTTAATAAATAGATTGAAATTTTAAAAACGAGTAGAGAATTGAGAATTAAAAAAAAATCATTTGCAAAGAGATTCCCTTTGTTAGATTCATTTATATTGCGAGAGAGGCGAGACAACGACAATTTTGGTAAGAAAATGCTATCAAAGCGAATTATGAATTTTATTAGATCAAATAAATAATCAGTACACATTTCAAGCAGTTTTAGAGATTGAGACACAATGAATCCACAAATCATCTCTCTTCTTCAAATACTGAGTTTCGTTAGCAATTAGGTGGGGCCTGTCCGAAATGTATTTGATGAGCGTATCGTGACAATCTTTCCCTTCTTCGACAAGATCGTGACAACACGCATCAGTGATGGTTCCATTTCCAAAGACAACACCGATAATATCCAACGCACACTTAGGAGTGATTTTAAGAAGACATTTATCCCATAATAATTTTGCTTCAACTTCTTCGACAGAGAAAGCAGGAACAAACGCACAGACCAAAGCTGCAACAATGAAAAGACTTGTCATTTGGGAGGTAATTTTAGTCATATTTGGTAAAACTTTAAAAATTATTTTCTTATTCTTTTGTTATAAAAAGGAATCCAATGAGAGTGTTTTGTATTATATATTTTTGTCAAATGAAGCTATGGAAGCTATTTATAAATTTTCAAAACACAAACATAGCTCTCAAAACGTATTATAAAGTAAACGTCATAAATTAAAGCAATTTAACGTCTAGATAATAATACTATGAATGCTATTATTAATTGTTTTTTCCTTCTATAACATCACTAGAATTTTTAGATAATAATTACACGTAGAATTTAAGTTATAGCTATAACGCCCCGACCGCCCCTACCTGTGGGCCCCAACGACATCTCCCGGCCCGTGGGCCCACCCTCGTCCGACGGCCGGTGCGTTAGTCCGGGAGGCTCGTAAGACTTGTTTACTGACCCTGCAATCACCACGTGACCTTTCCCCGTGTTTTGTCCTCACTCACACGCTACCGCGAATCACTTCCCGGAAGGTCACCCATCCTTAGATTGCTCCTGCTCAAGCACCCTTAACTCTGGAGTTCTCTCTGGACAAGTTCCTGAAAAGATAAGTGCACTTTGGTGACATAGGTAGCCAAATCAATTCTTATAAGCCTCTCCGCATATACAAGAAATCGGGATGTTACAATCACCCCCACTCACAGAGCGCAACGTCCTCGTTGCGCACCAGGATCGTCACCCTAGACGGTGTGGGCCCACCTGACTCCACACACGTGTTTGGGTTCGGCTCTGATACCACTTATAACGCCCCGACCGCCCCTACCTGTGGGCCCCATGCCCTCTTTCGGCCCGTGGGCCCCACCCTTGTCCGACGGCCGGTGCGTTAGTCCGGGAGGCTTGTAATACTTGTTTACTGACCCTGCAATCACCACGTGATCTTTCCCCGTGTTTTGTCCTCACTCACACGATACCGCGAATCACTTCCCGGTAGGTCACCCATCCTTAAATTGCTCCAGCTCAAGCACCCTTAACTCTGGAGTTCTCTCTGGACAAGTTCCCGAAAAGATAAGTGCACTTTGGTGACATAGGTAGCCAAATCAATTCTTATAAGCCTCTCCGCATATACAAGAAACCGGGATGTTACAATCACCCCCACTCACAGAGCGCAACGTCCTCGTTGCGCACCAGGATCGTCACCCTAGACGGTGTGAGCCCACCTGACTTCACACACGTGTTTGGGTTCGTCTCTGATACCACTTATAACGCCCCGACCGCCCCTACCTGTGGGCCCCAACGACATCTCCCGGCCCGTGGGCCCACCCTCGTCCGACGGCCGGTGCGTTAGTCCGGGAGGCTCGTAAGACTTGTTTACTGACCCTGCAATCACCACGTGACCTTTCCCCGTGTTTTGTCCTCACTCACACGCTACCGCGAATCACTTCCCGGAAGGTCACCCATCCTTAGATTGCTCCAGCTCAAGCACCCTTAACTCTGGAGTTCTCTCTGGACAAGTTCCTGAAAAGATAAGTGCACTTTGGTGACATAGGTAGCCAAATCAATTCTTATAAGCCTCTCCGCATATACAAGAAATCGGGATGTTACAATAGCAATACTCTAAACCAAATGATTAGATCTCACTATCGGACTTACCATAAACATTGATTTTATGAAAAATAAAATATAATTTTTGAATTGTACATAACTAAATATACTTAATTATTAATGAATTAAAAACTAAACACACATCTTCTTTACAAAATACTAGTTAAAGTCAATGATACGTTAAAATATAAGATATTTAAAACACTGTTTTAACTAAATTATTTATAAAGGTTATTTAATGTTTGCTTAGCATAGAACATGTATAAAATAGTTATATATAAATTTTATTTTTAATCTTTCTTAAGATAAAATAAGATTTATTTGTGAAACTTTTAGAGCATGCCGAATTTGTTTTATAGATAATATATAAGTAGATATTTACAGTCAACTTTTCCACACTTAATAATAACATTTAAACATCATTGGGTTGTTGCTAAAATAACATAATAATCCTAATTAATATTGTTTTGAAAATATTATATATATTTCGTGATTATCTAAATTCTCCATCTATTTCATAGAACTGGGTGTTAAAGATTATTTATACAATCAAGATAAATTTTAAGAATACAAAGTGTATTTTAATTTATTGAAAAATATTTTTGATGAATAAACTTTATGATTACAAATAAGTATTACATAAAACTACTGTGTATCCTCGATTTTGATTGTTGAAACTTTATATATTATAATGATTTTGATAACAAAATAAATTATATACAATTTTATTATAAAATATCATGTAAAAAATTCATAGAAGTTTGACAAATTGAATAATAACAACAAGGTTAAACACTTGTCTTCACTAAACTAAGAGAAAGTTAATTCGAAGATGTTTCAAAAAAAAAACCTAATACTTTGGAATGTATAGCTCCAAATATTTTTAAAGATATTGAACATTAAATGTTAAAAACACAAAATAACTTTAAGCATGACCAAATTAAAATTTTAAAATTTGTATAGTAACTGAATGTTTAAGTATATTTGTAAATAAAATTGTAACAACAATTAAAGTATTTGTTTATCTTTTATCATAACATATGGTTCTAACAATTATAAATATGCAAGCTTCTCGGTATGTTGATAAACGATCTTATTTACAAAAATCATTTACCATACGGAAGATTCTAGCCATAGTATATAAGGATTTTTAACAATCTTTCAATTGTTTTCTTCAAGCCGAGTATAGAACATAATTTTTGACTAGAACGAACTATAACTTATTTTGTATGATCTTTCTCTTATGTTTATTGAACTAACTGCTGAATATTGAATATTCGTTTCGTTTTTCGTACTTGAAATTGGCAAGATAAGTTTTTTTCCATTGTTTATAAGAAGAATTTGTAGAAATTTTAGACGGAAAATTTAGTCAAAAATTAAAACTCAGTCAACAATACTCCTTGCAAATCCCAGTATTCAACAAATTGATTACTTTGACAACATTTAATAAATAGATTGAAATTTTATAAACGAGTAGAGAATTGAGAATTAAAAAAAAAAATCATTTGCAAAGAGATTCCCTTTCTTAGATTCATTTATATTGCGAGAGAGGCGAGACAACAACAATTTTGGTAAGAAAATGCTATCAAAGCGAATTATGAATTTTATTAGATCAAATAAATAATCAGTACACATTTCAAGCAGTTTTAGAGATTGAGACACAATGAATCCACAAATCATCTCTCTTCTTCAAATAATGGGTTTCATTAGCAATTAGGTGGGGCCTGTCCGAAATGTATTTGATGAGCGTATCGTGACAATCTTTCCCTTCTTCGACAAGATCGTGACAACACGCATCAGTGATGGTTCCATTTCCAAAGACAACACCGATAATATCCAACGCACACTTAGGAGTGATTTTAAGAAGACATTTATCCCATAATAATTTTGCTTCAACTTCTTCGAGAGAGAAAGCAGGAACAAACGCACAGACCAAAGCTGCAACAATGAAAATACTTGTCATTTGGGAGGTAATTTTAGTCATATTTGGTAAAACTTTAAAAATTATTTTCTTATTATTTTGTTATAAAAAGGAATCCAATGAGAGTGTTTTGTATTATATATTTTTGTCAAATGAAGCTATGGAAGCTATTTATAAATTTTCAAAACCCAAACATAGCTATCAAAACGTATTATAAAGTAAACGTCATAAATTAAAGCAATTTAACGTCTAGATAATAATACTATGAATGCTATTATTAATTGTTTTTTCCTTCTATAACATCACTAGAATTTTTAGATAATAATTACACGTAGAATTTAAGTTATAGCAATACTCTAAACCAAATGATTAGATCTCACTATCGGACTTACCATAAACATTGATTTTATGAAAAATAAAATATAATTTTTGAATTGTACATAACTAAATATACTTAATTATTAATGAATCAAAAACTAAACACACATCTTCTTTACAAAATACTAGTTAAAGTCATGATACGTTAAAATATAAGATATTTAAAACACTGTTTTAACTAAATTATTTATAAAGGTTATTTAATGTTTGCTTAGCATAGAACATGTATAAAATAGTTATATATAAATTTTATTTTTAATCTTTCTTAAGATAAAATAATATTTATTTGTGAAACTTTTAGAGCATGCCGAATTTTTTTTATAGATAATATATAAGTAGATATTTACAGTCAACTTTTCCACACTTAATAATAACATTTAAACATCATTGGGTTGTTGCTAAAATAACATAATAATCCTAATTAATACAGTTTTGAAAATATTATATATATTTCGTGATTATCTAAATTCTCCATCTATTTCATAGAACTGGGTGTTAAAGATTATTTATACAATCAAGATAAATTTTAAGAATACAAAGTGTATTTTAATTTATTGAAAAATATTTTTGATGAATAAACTTTATGATTACAAATAAGTATTACATAAAACTACTGTGTATCCTCGATTTTGATTGTTGAAACTTTATATATTATAATGATGTTGATAACAAAATAAATTATATAAAATTTTATTATAAAATATCATGTAAAAAATTCATAGAAGTTTGACAACTTGAATAATAACAACAAGGTAAAATATTTGTCTTCACATAACTAAGAGAAAGTTAATTCGATGTTTCAAAAAAAAAAAAAATACTTTGGAATGTATAGCTCCAAATTGTTTTTTAAAGATATTGAACATTAAATGTTAGCTGCGGCCCGTTTCGGAGGCGGTGCCTCGATCCTCACAAATGGCTGAGCCAACTTCGGACAATCCTTCTTGATGTGGCCGGGTTCTTTGCAATGGAAGCACACCGGACCCCCTCGAGAACAATCCGCCACGCGATGTCCATAGGCTCCGCACCCGAAACAACGTGGTCCAGAACCCGCTTCCTTGGAAGTATCCTCCCACTTCCTCTTCTGTCCCTGCTGCTGACCAGACTTACCGCCCTTGCTCGGAGCAACACTCTGACTTTGAGGCCGTCGCGGAACCTCTGGTACTGCAGCCTTTAAACTAGCCTCCTGCCTCATCCCCTCCTCAAGCTGCGCTGCACACTCCACCAGTTCGGATACCGACTCGAACTTGCGGACTATGCATCGATTCCTGAGATCGATACGCATACCTCGCATGAAAGCACAAATCAACTCATACTCGGTATCTGCACCCCGACCAGCAAACCGCTTCAGCCGGTTAAACTCGGCCTCGTACTCTCGAACCGAACGAATCCCCTCTGACAAGTACAGAAACTCCGCCTGTAACCTGTCGCGAGCCTCCCACGGAAAATACTTGAGATCGAACTCCCTCCGGAACTCGTCCCAAGACAACACTACTCCCGCCCTCCTCGCAGCAACACCCTGCCACCACTCATGTGCATCTCCCTCCAGATAATGCACCGCCAAGTCAACCCTATACTCCTCAGGGCATCTGATCGACTGGAAGTTCCTCTCCAGCCTGGACCTCCACTCATCAGACTCAATCGGTCGAGCACCACCACTGAAAAACTTGGTGCCCAACCTCTGCATATGCTCCATCACCCTCAGGTACGACGGAACCACTGGCTCGGCCTCAGCAACCACTCCCGGAACTCCCGGAGCAACAACACCCGGCATCGCGGCAACCCCCTGTGGCGCCACTGGAGCTGGAGCCGGTACCACACCAGGTAACCTCTCCAAGAGCTGGGCCAACATGCCCAAAACAGCCGCCATCGGGTTCGGGCCCGCACCCGCCTGAGCACCACCCGGCGCTGGCATCGCACCATACACGGCCGCTGGCTCCGACTGACCTTCCCCCTCGGCGTGATCATACGCCCCCTGCTCCACCGTGACACTCTGCGTCACATTCGCAGCTGCTCTGCCACCTCTACCACCTCTGCCGCCACGGCCTGTTCTGCCGCCCCGACCACGGCCGCCACGACCACCCCGACCTCTGAGACCTTGCCCAACGCTATCAGAATCAACCATCTGCAATAACCACTTGTTACTAATTGACAACAGCAATAGTAAAACAAACACGAGTCTTACCGTGGAATCTCATTGAAGGCTCGAAGAGGATGATCTAGAACTTCAAGCTCAACAATTGACTAACTCACATAGACAGTTCTAATAGGGGAAATTTTTTTTTTTTTAAAACCGTCCTAGAACCGTAAATTCTCTGATACCAAATTGAAACAACCGCACCCATTTTTTTTTCTTCTTCTTGCAAATAATTATTAAAAATCCATAAATAATAATAACTGAACCTCACCAATTAATTTCCGGTTCAAGATTAAAAATCCGAATAATCAAGATCATAAATTATTAAATAAAATAATCAAATAAACGACAAGTCTAGATCACCCCCTCTTCCTCGCCCTGATCCCACGGTCACACTTTCTCTTTTCCTGCATCAATTAAAATATAAGAGATGCATAAGTATTTCGATAAATACTTAGTGAGACAATCCTCCCATCTACAGGCTAACAAATAATTAAGATAATTAATATAAACTATCACGAAAATACCGAATAAATCAAACATCTCATGAAACACTCGATCTAGACCCTCCGAGATCGTAAACGGCCTATAATCACGAAATCACATCAATTATCAAAATTATTAAATTACGCCTATGGTCCTGCACTCACCTTATTCCCGCACAGAAAGTTTCACGAGAAAATTCAGCAATTTTCTAGAACTCCCCGGGATGAATAACCTTCTATTAATCCACCTAAAAATAAAAATAATAAAATAATCAAAAACTAAATTTCAATTAATCAAACCCCTTACGTACGTTACGTCTTCGTCTTCCTCTTCCCTTCGCCGGCGCGACTTCACTACCGCCGGAGCTCACCACCGGAACCACCATATCCAACCCCCGATCACCACCACAAGACCCGCTACCCACGGCCGGCCCTAGTACAGCGACCCCGACCACACGCCGCCAACCCACGGATCTCACACAACGACCAAACCAAACGACAAGGGGCAGGAGCCTTACCGTGAAAGAGGGAGGCGCGGCTCGAAGCTTCTCCTTGCTTCCACGCCGAAACCAGCGCAAATCCTTCTCCTTGACGGCTAGGGTTCGATCACGCGGAAGAGGCGATACATACACCCATATATACTATTCAAGTTTTCTTATTACACCAATCGGTCCTCGCACTTCCTCCCCTTCCGAAAGTTGACCCCAAACTTTCAAAATTATCAATCACACCCGCCAGTAAAATTGATTTATTCAATTTAACCCCCCCTAACTTCTGGAAGGTCAAATTAAACCCAATTAATGGATTACGGGTGTTACAACTATGAATGCTATTATTAATTGTTTTTTCCTTCTATAACATCACTAGAATTTTTAGACAATAATTACACGTAGAATTTAAGTTATAGCAATACTCTAAACCAAATGATTAGATCTCACTATCGGACTTACCATAAACATTGATTTTATGAAAAATAAAATATAATTTTTGAATTGTACATAACTAAATATACTTAATTATTAATGAATCAAAAACTAAACACACATCTTCTTTACAAAATACTAGTTAAAGTCAATGATACGTTAAAATATAAGATATTTAAAACACTGTTTTAACTAAATTATTTATAAAGGTTATTTAATGTTTGCTTAGCATAGAACATGTATAAAATAGTTATATATAAATTTTATTTTTAATCTTTCTTAAGATAAAATAAGATTTATTTGTGAAACTTTTAGAGCATGCCGAATTTGTTTTATAGATAATATATAAGTAGATATTTACAGTCAACTTTTCCACACTTAATAATAACATTTAAACATCATTGGGTTGTTGCTAAAATAACATAATAATCGTAATTAATATTGTTTTGAAAATATTATATATATTTCGTGATTATCTAAATTCTCCATCTATTTCATAGAACTGGGTGTTAAAGATTATTTATACAATCAAGATAAATTTTAAGAATACAAAGTGTATTTTAATTTATTGAAAAATATTTTTGATGAATAAACTTTATGATTACAAATAAGTATTACATAAAACTACTGTGTATCCTCGATTTTGATTGTTGAAACTTTATATATTATAATGATTTTGATAACAAAATAAATTATATAAAAGTTTATTATAAAATATCATGTAAAAAATTCATAGAAGTTTGACAAATTGAATAATAACAACAAGGTTAAACACTTGTCTTCACTAAACTAAGAGAAAGTTATTTCGAAGATGTTTCAAAAAAAAAACCTAATACTTTGGAATGTATAGCTCCAAATATTTTTAAAGATATTGAACATTAAATGTTAAAAACACAAAATAACTTTAAGCATGACCAAATTAAAATTTTAAAATTTGTATAGTAACTGAATGTTTAAGTATATTTGTAAATAAAATTGTAACAACAATTAAAGTATTTGATTATCTTTTATCATAACATATGGTTCTAACAATTATAAATATGCAAGCTTCTCGGTATGTTGATAAACGATCTTATTTACAAAAATCATTTACCATACGGAAGATTCTAGCCATAGTATATAAGGATTTTTAACAATCTTTCAATTGTTTTCTTCAAGCCGAGTATAGAACATAATTTTTGACTAGAACGAACTATAACTTATTTTGTATGATCTTTCTCTTATGTTTATTGAACTAACTGCTGAATATTGAATATTAGTCTCGTTTTTCGTACTTGAAATTGGCAAGATAAGTTTTTTTCCATTGTTTATAAGAAGAATTTGTAGAAATTTTAGACGGAAAATTTAGTCAAAAAATAAAACTCAGTCAACAATACTCCTTGCAAATCTCAGTATTCAACAAATTGATTACTTTGACAACATTTAATAAATAGATTGAAATTTTAAAAACGAGTAGAGAATTGAGAATTAAAAAAAATCATTTGCAAAGAGATTCCCTTTGTTAGATTCATTTATATTGCGAGAGAGGCGAGACAACGACAATTTTGGTAAGAAAATGCTATCAAAGCGAATTATGAATTTTATTAGATCAAATAAATAATCAGTACACATTTCAAGCAGTTTTAGAGATTGAGACACAATGAATCCACAAATCATCTCTCTTCTTCAAATACTGAGTTTCGTTAGCAATTAGGTGGGGCCTGTCCGAAATGTATTTGATGAGCGTATCGTGACAATCTTTCCCTTCTTCGACAAGATCGTGACAACACGCATCAGTGATGGTTCCATTTCCAAAGACAACACCGATAATATCCAACGCACACTTAGGAGTGATTTTAAGAAGACATTTATCCCATAATAATTTTGCTTCAACTTCTTCGACAGAGAAAGCAGGAACAAACGCACAGACCAAGGCTGCAACAATGAAAAGACTTGTCATTTGGGAGGTAATTTTAGTCATATTTGGTAAAACTTTAAAAATTATTTTCTTATTATTTTGTTATAAAAAGGAATCCAATGAGAGTGTTTTGTATTATATATTTTTGTCAAATGAAGCTATGGAAGCTATTTATAAATTTTCAAAACCCAAACATAGCTATCAAAACGTATTATAAAGTAAACGTCATAAATTAAAGCAATTTAACGTCTAGATAATAATACTATGAATGCTATTATTAATTGTTTTTTCCTTCAATAACAGCACTAGAATTTTTAGATAATAATTACACGTAGAATTTAAGTTATAACAATACTCTAAACCAAATGATTAGATCTCACTATCGGACTTACCATAAACATTGATTTTATGAAAAATAAAATATAATTTTTGAATTGTACATAACTAAATATACTTAATTATTAATGAATCAAAAACTAAACACACATCGTCTTTACAAAATACTAGTTAAAGTCAATGATACGTTAAAATATAAGATATTTAAAACACTGTTTTAACTCAATTATTTATAAAGGTTATTTAATGTTTGATTAGCATAGAACATGTATAAAATAGTTATATATAAATTTATTTTTAACCTTTCTTAAGATAAAATAAGATTTATTTGTGAAAATTTTAGAGCATGCCGAATTTGTTTTATAGATAATATATAAGTAGATATTTACAGTCAACTTTTACACACTTAATAATAACATTTAAACATCATTGGGTTGTTGCTAAAATAACATAATAATCCTAATTAATATTGTTTTGAAAATATTATATATATTTCGTGATTATCTAAATTCTCTATCTATTTCAAAGAACTGGGTGTTAAAGATTATTTATACAATCAAGATAAATTTTAAGAATACTAAGTGTATTTTAATTTATTGAAAAATATTTTTGATGAATAAACTTTATGATTACAAATAAGTATTACATAAAACTACTGTGTATCCTCGATTTTGATTGTTGAAACTTTATATATTATAATGATGTTGATAACATAATAAATTATATAAAAGTTTATTATAAAATATCATGTAAGAAATTCATAGAAGTTTGACAACTTGAATAATAACAACATGGTAAAATATTTGTCTTCACAAAACTAAGAGAAATTTAATTCGAAGATGTTTCAAAAAAAAAAAAACTTTGGAATGTATAGCTCCAAATTGTTTTTTAAAGATATTGAACATTAAATGTTAAAAACACAAAATAACTTTAAGAATGACCAAATTAAAATTTTAAAATTTGTATAGTAAATGAATGTTTAAGTAGATTTGTAAATAAAATTGTAACAACAATTAAAGTATTTGTTTATCTTTTATCATAACATATGGTTCTAACAATTATAAATATGCAAGCTTCTCGGTATGTTGATAAACGATCTTATTTACAAAAATCATTTACCATACGGAGGATTCTAGCCACAGTATATAAGGATTTTTAACAATCTTTCAATTGTTTTCTTCAAGCCGAGTATAGAACAATTTTTGACTAGAACGAACTATAACTTATTTTGTATGATCTTTCTCTTATGTTTATTGATCTAACTGCTGAATATTGAATATTCGTTTCGTTTTTCGTACTTGAAATTGGCAAGATAAGTTTTTTACCGGTGTTTATAAGAAGAATTTGTAGAAATTTTAGACGGAAAATTTAGTCAAAAATTAAAACTCAGTCAAAAATACTCCTTGCAAATCTCAGTATTCAACAAATTGATTACTTTGACAACATTTAATAAATAGATTGAAATTTTAAAAATGAGTAGATAATTGTGAATTAAAAAAAAATCATTTGCAAAGAGATTCCCTTTGTTAGATTCATTTATATTGCGAGAGAGGCGAGACAACGACAATTTTGGTAAGAAAATGCTATCAAAGCGAATTATGAATTTTATTAGATCAAATAAATAATCAGTAAACATTTCAAGCAGTTTTAGAGATTGAGACACAATGAATCCACAAATCATCTCTCTTCTTCAAATACTGAGTTTCGTTAGCAATTAGGTGGGGCCTGTCCGAAATGTATTTGATGAGCGTATCGTGACAATCTTTCCCTTCTTCAACAAGATCGTGACAACACGCATCAGTGATGGTTCCATTTCCAAAGACAACACCGATAATATCCAACGCACACTTAGGAGTGATTTTAAGAAGACATTTATCCCATAATAATTTTGCTTCAACTTCTTCGACAGAGAAAGCAGGAACAAACGCACAGACCAAAGCTGCAACAATGAAAAGACTTGTCATTTGGGAGGTAATTTTAGTCATATTTGGTAAAACTTTAAAAATTATTTTCTTATTCTTTTGTTATAAAAAGGAATCCAATGAGAGTGTTTTGTATTATATATTTTTTTCAAATGAAGATATGGAAGCTATTTATAAATTTTCAAAACCCAAACATAGCTATCAAAACGTATTATAAAGTAAACGTCATAAATTAAAGAAATTTAACGTCTAGATAATAATACTATGAATGCTATTATTAATTGTTTTTTCCTTCAATAACAGCACTAGAATTTTTAGATAATAATTACACGTAGAATTTAAGTTATAACAATACTCTAAACCAAATGATTAGATCTCACTATCGGACTTACCATAAACATTGATTTTATGAAAAATAAAATATAATTTTTGAATTGTACATAACTAAATATACTTAATTATTAATGAATCAAAAACTAAACACACATCGTCTTTACGAAATACTAGTTAAAGTCAATGATACGTTAAAATATAAGATATTTAAAACACTGTTTTAACTAAATTATTTATAAAGGTTATTTAATGTTTGATTAGCATAGAACATGTATAAAATAGTTATATATAAATTTTATTTTTAACCTTTCTTAAGATAAAATAAGATTTATTTGTGAACATTTTAGAGCATGCCGAATTTGTTTTATAGATAATATATAAGTAGATATTTACAGTCAACTTTTACACACTTAATAATAACATTTAAACATCATTGGGTTGTTGCTAAAATAACATAATAATCCTAATTAATATTGTTTTGAAAATATTATATATATTTCGTGATTATCTAAATTCTCTATCTATTTCAAAGAACTGGGTGTTAAAGATTATTTATACAATCAAGATAAATTTTAAGAATACTAAGTGTATTTTAATTTATTGAAAAATATTTTTGATGAATAAACTTTATGATTACAAATAAGTATTACATAAAACTACTGTGTATCCTCGATTTTGATTGTTGAAACTTTATATATTATAATGATGTTGATAACATAATAAATTATATAAAAGTTTATTATAAAATATCATGTAAGAAATTCATAGAAGTTTGACAACTTGAATAATAACAACATGGTAAAATATTTGTCTTCACAAAACTAAGAGAAATTTAATTCGAAGATGTTTCAAAAAAAAAAAAACTTTGGAATGTATAGCTCCAAATTGTTTTTTAAAGATATTGAACATTAAATGTTAAAAACACAAAATAACTTTAAGAATGACCAAATTAAAATTTTAAAATTTGTATAGTAAATGAATGTTTAAGTAGATTTGTAAATAAAATTGTAACAACAATTAAAGTATTTGTTTATCTTTTATCATAACATATGGTTCTAACAATTATAAATATGCAAGCTTCTCGGTATGTTGATAAACGATCTTATTTACAAAAATCATTTACCATACGGAGGATTCTAGCCACAGTATATAAGGATTTTTAACAATCTTTCAATTGTTTTCTTCAAGCCGAGTATAGAACAATTTTTGACTAGAACGAACTATAACTTATTTTGTATGATCTTTCTCTTATGTTTATTGATCTAACTGCTGAATATTGAATATTCGTTTCGTTTTTCGTACTTGAAATTGGCAAGATAAGTTTTTTACCGGTGTTTATAAGAAGAATTTGTAGAAATTTTAGACGGAAAATTTAGTCAAAAATTAAAACTCAGTCAAAAATACTCCTTGCAAATCTCAGTATTCAACAAATTGATTACTTTGACAACATTTAATAAATAGATTGAAATTTTAAAAATGAGTAGATAATTGAGAATTAAAAAAAAATCATTTGCAAAGAGATTCCCTTTGTTAGATTCATTTATATTGCGAGAGAGGCGAGACAACGACAATTTTGGTAAGAAAATGCTATCAAAGCGAATTATGAATTTTATTAGATCAAATAAATAATCAGTAAACATTTCAAGCAGTTTTAGAGATTGAGACACAATGAATCCACAAATCATCTCTCTTCTTCAAATACTGAGTTTCGTTAGCAATTAGGTGGGGCCTGTCCGAAATGTATTTGATGAGCGTATCGTGACAATCTTTCCCTTCTTCAACAAGATCGTGACAACACGCATCAGTGATGGTTCCATTTCCAAAGACAACACCGATAATATCCAACGCACACTTAGGAGTGATTTTAAGAAGACATTTATCCCATAATAATTTTGCTTCAACTTCTTCGACAGAGAAAGCAGGAACAAACGCACAGACCAAAGCTGCAACAATGAAAAGACTTGTCATTTGGGAGGTAATTTTAGTCATATTTGGTAAAACTTTAAAAATTATTTTCTTATTCTTTTGTTATAAAAAGGAATCCAATGAGAGTGTTTTGTATTATATATTTTTTTCAAATGAAGATATGGAAGCTATTTATAAATTTTCAAAACCCAAACATAGCTATCAAAACGTATTATAAAGTAAACGTCATAAATTAAAGAAATTTAACGTCT
Source organism: Eutrema japonicum (assembly GCA_030161315.1). Taxonomy (NCBI): domain Eukaryota; kingdom Viridiplantae; phylum Streptophyta; class Magnoliopsida; order Brassicales; family Brassicaceae; genus Eutrema; species Eutrema japonicum. The sequence goes on from BSQW01000011.1 coordinate 49,061,935, forward strand.
AGATAATAATACTATGAATGCTATTATTAATTGTTTTTTCCTTCAATAACAGCACTAGAATTTTTAGATAATAATTACACGTAGAATTTAAGTTATAACAATACTCTAAACCAAATGATTAGATCTCACTATCGGACTTACCATAAACATTGATTTTATGAAAAATAAAATATAATTTTTGAATTGTACATAACTAAATATACTTAATTATTAATGAATCAAAAACTAAACACACATCGTCTTTACGAAATACTAGTTAAAGTCAATGATACGTTAAAATATAAGATATTTAAAACACTGTTTTAACTAAATTATTTATAAAGGTTATTTAATGTTTGATTAGCATAGAACATGTATAAAATAGTTATATATAAATTTTATTTTTAACCTTTCTTAAGATAAAATAAGATTTATTTGTGAACATTTTAGAGCATGCCGAATTTGTTTTATAGATAATATATAAGTAGATATTTACAGTCAACTTTTACACACTTAATAATAACATTTAAACATCATTGGGTTGTTGCTAAAATAACATAATAATCCTAATTAATATTGTTTTGAAAATATTATATATATTTCGTGATTATCTAAATTCTCTATCTATTTCAAAGAACTGGGTGTTAAAGATTATTTATACAATCAAGATAAATTTTAAGAATACTAAGTGTATTTTAATTTATTGAAAATTTTTTTTGATGAATAAACTGTATGATTACAAATAAGTATTACATAAAACTACTGTGTATCCTCGATTTTGATTGTTGAAACTTTATATATTATAATGATGTTGATAACAAAATAAATTATATAAAAGTTTATTAAAAAATATCATGTAAGAAATTCATAGAAGTTTGACAACTTGAATAATAACAACCTGGTAAAATATTTGTCTTCACAAAACTAAGAGAAATTTAATTCGAAGATGTTTCAAAAAAAAAAAACTTTGTAATGTATAGCTCCAAATTGTTTTTTAAAGATATTGAACATTAAATGTTAAAAACACAAAATAACTTTAAGAATGACCAAATTAAAATTTTAAAATTTGTATAGTAACTGAATGTTTAAGTAGATTTGTAAATAAAATTGTAACAACAATTAAAGTATTTGTTTATCTTTTATCATAACATATGGTTCTAACAATTATAAATATGCAAGCTTCTCGGTATGTTGATAAACTATCTTATTTACAAAAATCATTTATCATACGGAGGATTCTAGCCACAGTATATAAGGATTTTTAACAATCTTTCAATTGTTTTCTTCAAGCCGAGTATAGAACAATTTTTGACTAGAACGAACTATAACTTATTTTGTATGATCTTTCTCTTATGTTTATTGATCTAACTGCTGAATATTGAATATTCGTTTCGTTTTTCGTACTTGAAATTGGCAAGATAAGTTTTTTACCGGTGTTTATAAGAAGAATTTGTAGAAATTTTAGACGGAAAATTTAGTCAAAAATTAAAACTCAGTCAAAATTACTCCTTGCAAATCTCAGTATTCAACAAATTGATTACTTTGACAACATTTAATAAATAGATTGAAATTTTAAAAACGAGTAGAGAATTGAGAATTAAAAAAAAATCATTTGCAAAGAGATTCCCTTTGAAACAACCGCACCCATTTTTTTTTTTTTTTTTGCAAATAATTATTAAAATCCCATAAATAATAATAATTGAACCTCACCAATTAATTTCCGGTTCAAGGTTAAAATCCGAATAATCAAGATCATAAATTATTAAATAAAATAACCAATAAACGACAAGTCTAGATCACCCCCTCTTCCTCGCCCTGATCCCACGGTCACACAATCTCTTTTCCTGCATCAATTAAAATATAAGAGATGCATAAGTATTTCGAAAAATACTTAGTGAGACAATCCTCCCATCTACAGGCTAACAAATAATTAAGATAATTAATATAGATTATCACGAAAATACCGAATAAATCAAACATTTCATGAACCACTCGATCTAGACCCTCCGAGATCGTAAACGGCCTATAATCACGAAATCACATCAATTATCAAAATTATTTAATTACGCCTATGGTCCTGCACTCACCTTATTCCCGCACAGCAAGTTTCACGAGAAAATTCAGCAATTTTCTAGAACTCCCCGGGATGAATAACCTTCTATTAATCCACCTAAAAATAAAAATAATAAAATAATCAAAACTAAATCTCAAATAATCAAACCCCTTCGTACGTCTTCGTCTTCGTCTTCCCTTCGCCGGCGCAACTTCACTACCGCCGGAGCTCACCCACCGGAACCGCCATGATCCAGCCTCCAATCACCACCACGAGACCCGCTACACACGGCCGGCCCTAAATACAGCGACCCCGCCACAACACCGCCAACCCACGGATCCCACGCACGACAAAACCAAACGACAAGGGCGGAAGCCTTACCGTGAAGAGGGAGGCGCGGCTCGAAGCTTCTCCTTGCTTCCACGCCGAGACCAGCGCAAATCCTTTTCCTTGACGGCTAGGGTTCGATCACCGCACGGACAAGGAGATACATACACCCCTATATACTATTCAAGTTTCCTTATTACACCAATCGGTCCTCGCACTTCCTCCCCTTCCGAAAGTTAACCCCAAACTTTAAAAATTATCAATCACACCCGCCAGTAAAATTGATTTATTCAATTTAACCCCCCCTAACTTCTGGAAGGTCAAATTAAACCCAATTAATGGATTACGGGTGTTACAGTTCTCCCCCACTAACATAGATTCGTCCTCGAATCTAACGTCCAACGAACATCCACAACATAGCACAACCGCTATTTCAATTCAGCGTCGCACGACCGCTCTTCCAACTCCACCAACAACGGTATCACGGCTCAACACCATAGTGCCATAGTTCCCTACTTGGTTTGGCCAACCACTCCAACACCCGGGAGTACAACGACTTCACGACCCAACACCATGGATCGGTCCGTCTAACGCATAGAGAGCCAGACAACGGCAATCTCTCTAGTGACCTGTCTCACCAATCAGGAATCACATCGAAACCCAGCCGGCCAGGTACACTCGGCAGTGACTCACCAGTGCACTCCGATGCCGCTATATGGGGCCACCACCCCGTGCCAAACCAATCCGAACTATCAGCCTTATGCGGCTACCAAACACCTAGTATCCGCACTCCCGCTATCGGACCACTACCACTAGTAGCCCGCCAACCTGTCTACTAATCCCCTAGTAACCACACCATTCAACATTTTCAAAGAAAACACCTTTTTATTGAATAATCCAATGCTCCAAAGTACATCGATTAATTATAATACCATAAAATAAACGAGTGCAACAACGCAATAACTCCCCAAAACCCCAACACCATGGTTACAACGACATGGAAAACACCCGGCTAACCCTCCAGTTTGCCGAACCACTTGGGAAACTTGCGCTTCAACTTCGCTTCCGGCTCCCAAGTCACCTCCTCGGCTCCATTGCAGTCCCACAGCACCTGCATCTCAGGAACCTTCTTCCTCCTGATCACTCTCACCCGACGATCTAGTACTCTCAGAGGCCTCGCCTCCACCACCATGCTCGGTGTCAAATCTGATGGCACCCCCGTGACCACCTGATCATCCTTGTGCAGACATTTCTTCAGCATCGACACATGGAACACCTTGTGAAATGCATGCATAGACTCCGGCAACTCTAGCCGATAAGCCACCGGTCCGACCCGCTCCAGCACCCTGACGGGACCCATATATCGCGGACTCAACTTAGTCTCGGAAATGGACCTGTTCGGACCCCTCAACATGGCCCTCTTCAGATAGACCAAATTGCCAACTGCGAACTCCAGCTCCTTCCTACGCCGATCTGCGTAGCTTTTCTGACGATCTTGAGCTTCCTTCATGTTCAACTTCACAATCCGGACCTTCTCAGTCGTCTCCTGCACAAAGTCAGCCCCCAACAGGCTCCTCTCCCCCACTTGTGTCCAACACAACGGGGTCCTGCAAGGCCTACCATACAACGCCTCAAATGGTGCCATGCCGATACTAGCCTGGTAGCTGTTATTGTACGCAAACTCCACTAGATTCAGATGATCCGCCCAATGTCCACCCCAATCCAACACACACATCCTCAACAGATCCTCCAACGTCTGGATAGTCCTCTCCGACTGCCCATCGGTCTGGGGATGATAAGCTGTACTCATGTGTACCTTAGTACCCATCTCCTTCTGGAAAGCGCCCCAGAACAACGAGGAGAACTTCGGATCTCGATCCGACACTATACTCACCGGTACCCCATGCAGCTTCACAATCTCCCTGACGTACCTCTTGGCCAACACTTCCGCACCGTCGGTCTTTTTTTATGGCCAAGAAGTGCGCAGACTTGGTCAACCTATCGACGATGACCCAAATAGCGTCCTTGGTTCGCGAAACCGGCAGGCCCACCACGAAATCCATGGTGATCATGTCCCACTTCCACTCCGGAATGGGTAAACTCCTCAACAACCCGCTCGGAACCTGATGCTCAGCCTTCACCAACTGACAGGTATCACACCCCGCAACCCAGTTGGCAACATCCTTCTTCATCCCTACCCACTGGTAATACCGTTTGAGGTCACGGTACATCTTGGTAGCTCCTGGGTGAATAGAGAAACGGCTCTGATGTGCTTCCCTCAGGATTTCCTGCCTCAGCACTTCGTCCTTCGGTACACACACCCTGCCCCTCAAAAGGATAGTTCCATTGCTGGAGAACTCATACTCAGACCGCTCTGCCCTGCCAGCCTGCATTAATTCCGCATCCAACTGCTGTGCTACCCGCACTCTAGTCAGAATATCCGCCTGATCCACCGCCTCCAAACCCAACGGCTCAGGCTCCTCAGACACAGCACACAGTCTCAGGGCACTCACCATGCCTACCAACGCCTCTGTATCTCGCTCAGTGTCTAAAATAACCCGCTTCCTGCTCAAAGCATCGGCTACAAGATTTGCTTTACCGGGATGGTAAGCTATTTCCAGGTCATAATCCGCAACAAGCTCCATCCATCGCCTCTGTCGCAGATTCAGCTCCGGCTGGGTAAAGATGTACTTCAGACTTTTGTGGTCTGTGAACACCTGAACCTTACCGTCATACAGATAAGACCTCCAGATCTTCAATGCAAACACCACTGCAGCCATCTCAAGATCGTGAGTAGGATAATTGCATTCATGTTTCCTCAGCTGCCTGGAAGCATATGCGATTACCTTACCCTGCTGCATCAATACACAACCGAGCCCCAGCCTGGACGCGTCTGTGAACACAACATATGGCTCATCCTGCTTAGGCAAGGCTAACACCGGAGTACTCACCAGCATCTCCTTGAGCTTCACAAAGCTCTCCTCACACTGGTCCGACCACACGAAAGGAACGTCCTTCCCGGTCAACTTGGTCATGGCCTGCGCCATACTAGCAAACCCCTTGACGAACCTCCTGTAATAACCCGCCAGACCCAGAAAACTGCGAATCTCCGAGGCATTCTTCGGTCTCGGCCACTCCTCAATCGAGCGAATCTTCTCTGGATCCACTGAAACACCACGATCAGATACGACGTGCCCCAGAAATCCGATCTCCCGCTGCCAGAAACTACACTTGCTCAGCTTAGCGAACAACTGTTGCTCTCGTAGCTTCTCCAGAACTTTTCTCAGGTGTACCATGTGCTCCTCAGGACTCTTCGAATACACTAGAATGTCGTCGATAAAAATGATGACGAACTCATCCAGATACTCCTGGAACACGCCGTTCATCAACCTCATAAACGCAGCCGGTGCATTCGTCAACCCAAACGGCATCACCACAAACTCGTAGTGCCCGTATCTCGTCCTGAAAGCCGTCTTCCTGATGTCCGACTCCGCTATCGGGATCTGATGATAACCCGATGCCAAATCAATCTTAGAGAACCACGAAGCACCCTGCAACTGATCTAACAACTCATCGATCCTCGGTAATGGGTACTTGTTCTTCACAGTAACCCGGTTCAGCCCCCGATAATCAATGCACAACCGGAAGCTCCCGTCCTTCTTCTTGACGAACAGTACCGGTGCACCCCACGGAGAACTGCTCGGTCTAATGAAACCCTTTTCCAACAACTCCTCAAGCTGCTTCTTAAGCTCAGCCATCTCCGCTGGAGCCATCCTGTAAGGAGCCTTAGACAACGGGGTCGTCCCCGGCTCTAACTCAATGGAAAAAGGATCCGACCTGGATGGTGGTAACCCGCCCAACTGCTGGAACACATCCTCGAACTCCCAGACCACCTCAATATCCCGCACCGCTGACTCCCCAACCTCACCAGGTATCAAAATGGTAGCCAAATAGGCCTCACAACCCTGCTCGATCAAACGCTCCGCGTGAACCGCGGAAACGACGATACCTCCCGGCACCGGTCTCACTCCCTGATAAACCAGTCTTCTGTTAGCATGCTCGAAAACCACACGACCCCGGTGACAATCCAAATGAGCCTTGAACTTTCCCCGCCAGTCCATACCCAAAATGATGTCATAGAGTTCCACTGGGCACACTATCAAATCCGCTGGCATCAGCTCTCCGGCGATAAGAATGTCGACATTCTCCACACAGCCCTGAGTCCTCAACAAACGACCCCCAGCAACTCTCACCACACCCGAGTGGTCCCCAAACAACTCTTGGATACCGCTCCACGACACCCAATCCGGTGTGGCAAAACTGTGGGACGCTCCGGAGTCAAACAACACATGTGACTCTACCCCAGCCACATTAAGGGTCCCTAAGCACGAAAAGGATTTAAGGCAAACAGCAAACACCAAATACAGAGCGAGTAACTGAAATTACAATCAAACAAGAACATAGTTAAAGTAACTAACCAGTAATCGGTCTGCTGCCGCTCGCCTCGCCTGACTCCGCGCCTATGGTGAACACCCTCGGTGCCACTGCGGCCCGGTTCGGAGGCGGTGCCTCGATCCTCACAAATGGCTGAGCCAACTTCGGACAATCCTTCTTGATGTGACCGGGTTCCTTGCAATGGAAGCACACCGGACCCCCTCGAGAACAATCCGCCACGCGATGTCCATAGGCTCCGCACCCGAAACAACGTGGTCCAGAACCCGCTTCCTTGGAAGTATCCTCCCACTTCCTCTTCTGTCCCTGCTGCTGACCAGACTTACCGCCCTTGCTCGGAGCAACACTCTGACTTTGAGGCCGTCGCGGAACCTCTGGTACTGCAGCCTTTAAACTAGCCTCCTGCCTCATCCCCTCCTCAAGCTGCGCTGCACACTCCACCAGTTCGGATACCGACTCGAACTTGCGGACTATGCATCGATTCTTGAGATCGATACGCATACCTCGCATGAAAGCACAAATCAACTCATACTCGGTATCTGCACCCCGACCAGCAAACCGCTTCAGCCGGTTAAACTCGGCCTCGTACTCTCGAACCGAACGAATCCCCTCTGACAAGTACAGAAACTCCGCCTGTAACCTGTCGCGAGCCTCCCACGGAAAATACTTGAGATCGAACTCCCTCCGGAACTCGTCCCAAGACAACACTACTCCCGCCCTCCTCGCAGCAACACCCTGCCACCACTCATGTGCATCTCCCTCCAGATAATGCACCGCCAAGTCAACCCTATACTCCTCAGGGCATCTGATCGACTGGAAGTTCCTCTCCAACCTGGACCTCCACTCATCAGACTCAATCGGTCGAGCACCACCACTGAAAAACTTGGTGTCCAACCTCTGCATATGCTCCATCACCCTCAGGTACGACGGAACCACTGGCTCGGCCTCAGCAACCACTCCCGGAACTCCCGGAGCAACAACACCCGGCATCGCGGCAACCCCCTGTGGCGCCACTGGAGCTGGAGCCGGTACCACACCAGGTAACCTCTCCAAGAGCTGGGCCAACATGCCCAAAACAGCCGCCATCGGGTTCGGGCCCGCACCCGCCTGAGCACCACCCGGCGCCGGCATCGCACCATACACGGCCGCTGGCTCCGACTGACCTTCCCCCTCGGCGTGATCATACGCCCCCTGCTCCACCGTGACACTCTGCGTCACATTCGCAGCTGCTCTGCCACCTCTACCACCTCTGCCGCCACGGCCTGTTCTGCCGCCCCGACCACGGCCGCCACGACCACCCCTATAACGCCCCGACCGCCCCTACCTGTGGGCCCCATGCCCTCTCTCGGCCCGTGGGCCCCACCCTTGTCCGACGGCCGGTGCGTTAGTCCGGGAGGCTTGTAATACTTGTTTACTGACCCTGCAATCACCACGTGACCTTTCCCCGTGTTTTGTCCTCACTCACACGCTACCGCGAATCACTTCCCGGAAGGTCACCCATCCTTAGACTACTCCAGTTCAAGCACCCTTAACTCTGGAGTTCTTTCGGGCAAGTGATCGGAAAAGGTAAGTGCACTTTGGTGACATAGGTAGCCAAATCAATTCTTATAAGCCTCTCCGCATATACAAGAAATCGGGATGTTACAATCACCCCCACTCATAGAGCGCAACGTCCTCGTTGCGCACCAGGATCGTCACCCTAGACGGTGTGAGCCCACCTGACTCCACACACGTGTTTGGGTTCGGCTCTGATACCACTTATAACGCCCCGACCGCCCCTACCTGTGGGCCCCAACGACATCTCCCGGCCCGTGGGCCCCACCCTCGTCCGACGGCCGGTGCGTTAGTCCGGGAGGCTTGTAATACTTGTTTACTGACCCTGCAATCACCACGTGACCTTTCCCCGTGTTTTGTCCTCACTCACACGCTACCGCGAATCACTTCCCGGAAGGTCACCCATCCTTAGACTACTCCAGCCCAAGCACGCTTAACTCTGGAGTTCTTTCGGGCAAGTGATCGGAAAAGGTAAGTGCACTTTGGTGACATAGGTAGCCAAATCAATTCTTATAAGCCTCTCCGCATATACAAGAAATCGGGATGTTACAACCCCGACCTCTGAGACCTTGCCCAACGCTATCAGAATCAACCATCTTCAATAACCACTTGTTACTAATTGACAACAGCAATAGTAAAACAAACACGAGTCTTACCGTGGAATCTCATTGAAGGCTCGAAGAGGATGATCTAGAACTTCAAGCTCAACAATTGACTAACTCACATAGACAGTTCTAATAGCGGAATTTTTTTTTTTTTTAAAAAAACCGTCCTAGAACCGTAAATGCTCTGATACCAAATTGAAACAACCGCACCCATTTTTTTTTTTTTTTTTGCAAATAATTATTAAAATCCCATAAATAATAATAATTGAACCTCACCAATTAATTTCCGGTTCAAGGTTAAAATCCGAATAATCAAGATCATAAATTATTAAATAAAATAACCAATAAACAACAAGTCTAGATCACCCCCTCTTCCTCGCCCTGATCCCACGGTCACACAATCTCTTTTCCTGCATCAATTAAAATATAAGAGATGCATAAGTATTTCGAAAAATACTTAGTGAGACAATCCTCCCATCTACAGGCTAACAAATAATTAAGATAATTAATATAGATTATCACGAAAATACCGAATAAATCAAACATTTCATGAAACACTCGATCTAGACCCTCCGAGATCGTAAACGGCCTATAATCACGAAATCACATCAATTATCAAAATTATTTAATTACGCCTATGGTCCCGCACTCACCTTATTCCCGCACAGCAAGTTTCACGAGAAAATTCAGCAATTTTCTAGAACTCCCCGGGATGAATAACCTTCTATTAATCCACCTAAAAATAAAAATAATAAAATAATCAAAACTAAATCTCAAATAATCAAACCCCTTCGTACGATACGTCTTCGTCTTCGTCTTCCCTTCGCCGGCGCGACTTCACTACCGCCGGAGCTCACCCACCGGAACCGCCATGATCCAGCCTCCAATCACCACCACGAGACCCGCTACACACGGCCGGCCCTAAATACAGCGACCCCGCCACAACACCGCCAACCCACGGATCCCACGCACGACAAAACCAAACGACAAGGGCGGAAGCCTTACCGTGAAGAGGGAGGCGCGGCTCGAAGCTTCTCCTTGCTTCCACGCCGAGACCAGCGCAAATCCTTTTCCTTGACGGCTAGGGTTCAATCACCGCACGGACAAGGAGATACATACACCCCTATATACTATTCAAGTTTCCTTATTACACCAATCGGTCCTCGCACTTCCTCCCCTTCCGAAAGTTAACCCCAAACTTTCAAAATTATCAATCACACCCGCCAGTAAAATTGATTTATTCAATTTAACCCCCCCCCCCTAACTTCTGGAAGGTCAAATTAAACCCAATTAATGGATTACGGGTGTTACACCCTTTGTTAGTATAACGCCCCGACCGCCCCTACCTGTGGGCCCCATGCCCTCTCTTGGCCCGTGGGCCCCACCCTTGTCCGACGGCCGGTGCGTTAGTCCGGAAGGCTTGTAATACTTGTTTACTGACCCTGCAATCACCACGTGACCTTTCCCCGTGTTTTGTCCTCACTCACACGCTACCGCGAATCACTTCCCGGAAGGTCACCCATCCTTAGACTACTCCAGCCCAAGCACCCTTAACTCTGGAGTTCTTTCGGGCAAGTGATCGGAAAATGTAAGTGCACTTTGGTGACATAGGTAGCCAAATCAATTCTTATAAGCCTCTCCGCATATACAAGAAACCGGGATGTTACAGTTAGATTCATTTATATTGCGAGAGAGGCGAGACAACGACAATTTTGGTAAGAAAATGCTATCAAAGCGAATTATGAATTTTATTAGATCAAATAAATAATCAGTACACATTTCAAGCAGTTTTAGAGATTGAGACACAATGAATCCACAAATCATCTCTCTTCTTCAAATACTGAGTTTCGTTAGCAATTAGGTGGGGCCTGTCCGAAATGTATTTGATGAGAGTATCGTGACAATCTTTCCCTTCTTCGACAAGATCGTGACAACACGCATCAGTGATGGTTCCATTTCCAAAGACAACACCGATAATATCCAACGCACACTTAGGAGTGATTTTAAGAAGACATTTATCCCATAATAATTTTGCTTCAACTTCTTCGACAGAGAAAGCAGGAACAAACGCACAGACCAAAGCTGCAACAATGAAAAGACTTGTCATTTGGGAGGTAATTTTAGTCATATTTGGTAAAACTTTAAAAATTATTTTCTTATTCTTTTGTTATAAAAAGGAATCCAATGAGAGTGTTTTGTATTATATATTTTTGTCAAATGAAGCTATGGAAGCTATTTATAAATTTTCAAAACCCAAACATAGCTATCAAAACGTATTATAAAGTAAACGTCATAAATTAAAGAAATTTAACGTCTAGATAATAATACTATGAATGCTATTATTAATTGTTTTTTCCTTCAATAACAGCACTAGAATTTTTAGATAATAATTACACGTAGAATTTAAGTTATAACAATACTCTAAACCAAATGATTAGATCTCACTATCGGACTTACCATAAACATTGATTTTATGAAAAATAAAATATAATTTTTGAATTGTACATAACTAAATATACTTAATTATTAATGAATCAAAAACTAAACACACATCGTCTTTACAAAATACTAGTTAAAGTCAATGATACGTTAAAATATAAGATATTTAAAACACTGTTTTAACTAAATTATTTATAAAGGTTATTTAATGTTTTATTAGCATAGAACATGTATAAAATAGTTATATATAAATTTTATTTTTAATCTTTCTTAAGATAAAATAAGATTTATTTGTGAAAATTTTAGAGCATGCCGAATTTGTTTTATAGATAATATATAAGTAGATATTTACAGTCAACTTTTACACACTTAATAATAACATTTAAACATCATTGGGTTGTTGCTAAAATAACATAATAATCCTAATTAATATTGTTTTGAAAATATTATATATATTTCGTGATTATCTAAATTCTCTATCTATTTCAAAGAACTGGGTGTTAAAGATTATTTATACAATCAAGATAAATTTTAAGAATAGTAAGTGTATTTTAATTTATTGAAAAATATTTTTGATGAATAAACTTTATGATTACAAATAAGTATTACATAAAACTACTGTGTATCCTCGATTTTGATTGTTGAAACTTTATATATTATAATGATGTTGATAACAAAATAAATTATATAAAAGTTTATTATAAAATATCATGTAAGAAATTCATTGAAGTTTGACAACTTGAATAATAACAACAAGGTAAAATATTTGTCTTCACAAAACTAAGAGAAAGTTAATTCGAAGATGTTTCAAAAAAAAAAAAATAATACTTTGGAATGTATAGCTCCAAATTGTTTTTAAAGATATTGAACATTAAATGTTAAAAACACAAAATAACTTTAAGCATGACCAAATTAAAATTTTAAAATTTGTGTAGTAACTGAATGTTTAAGTAGATTTGTAAATAAAATTGTAACAACAATTAAAGTATTTGTTTATCTTTTATCATAACATATGGTTCTAACAATTATAAATATGCAAGCTTCTCGGTATGTTGATAAATGATCTTATTTACAAAAATCATTTACCATACGGAGGATTCTAGCCACAGTATATAAGGATTTTTAACAATCTTTCAATTGTTTTCTTCAAGCCGAGTATAGAACATAATTTTTGACTAGAACGAACTATAACTTATTGTGTATGATCTTTCTCTTATGTTTATTTAACTAACTGCTGAATATTGAATATTCGTTTCGTTTTTCGTACTTGAAATTGGCAAGATAAGTTTTTTCCAGTGTTTATAAGAAGAATTTGTAGAAATTTTAGACGGAAAATTTAGTCAAAAATTAAAACTCAGTCAACAATACTCCTTGCAAATCTCAGTATTCAACAAATTGATTACTTTGACAACATTTAATAAATAGATTGAAATTTTAAAAACCAGTAGAGAATTGAGAATTAAAAAAAAATCATTTGCAAAGAGATTCCCTTTGATAGATTCATTTATATTGCGAGAGAGGCGAGACAACGACAATTTTGGTAAGAAAATGCTATCAAAGCGAATTATGAATTTTATTAGATCAAATAAATAATCAGTACACATTTCAAGCAGTTTTAGAGATTGAGACACAATGAATCCACAAATCATCTCTCTTCTTCAAATACTGGGTTTCGTTAGCAATTAGGTGGGGCCTGTCCGAAATGTATTTGATGAGGGTATCGTGACAATCTTTCCCTTCTTCGACAAGATCGTGACAACACGCATCAGTGATGGTTCCATTTCCAAAGACAACACCGATAATATCCAATGCACACTTAGGAGTGATTTTAAGAAGACATTTATCCCATAATAATTTTGCTTCAACTTCTTCGACAGAGAAAGCAGGAACAAACGCACAGACCATAGCTGCAACAATGAAAAGACTTGTCATTTTGGAGGTAATTTTAGTCATATTTGGTAAAACTTTAAAAATTATTTTCTTATTCTTTTGTTATAAAAAGCAATCCAATGAGAGTGTTTTGTATTATATATTTTTGTCAAATGAAGCTATGGAAGCTATTTATAAATTTTCAAAACCCAAACATAGCTATCAAAACGTATGATAAAGTAAACGTCATAAATTAAAGCAATTTAACGTCTAGATAATAATACTATGAATTCTATTATTAATTGTTTTTTCTTTCAATAACAGCACTAGAATTTTTAGATAATAATTACACGTAGAATTTAAGGTATAACAATACTCTAAACCAAATGATTAGATCTCACTATCGGACTTACCATAAACATTGATTTTATGAAAAATAAAATATATACTTAATTATTAATGAATCAAAAACAAAACACACATCTTCTTTACAAAATACTAGTTAAAGTCAATGATACGTTAAAATATAAGATATTTAAAACACTGTTTTAACTAAATTATTTATAAAGGTTATTTAATGTTTGCTTAGCATAGAACATGTATAAAATAATTATATATAAATTTTATTTTTAATCTTTCTTAAGATAAAATAAGATTTATTTGTGAAAGTTTTAGAGCATGCCGAATTTGTTTTATAGATAATATATAAGTAGATATTTACAGTCAACTTTTACACACTTAATAATAACATTTAAACATCATTGGGTTGTTGCTAAATTAACATAATAATCCTAATTAATATTGTTTTGAAAATATTATATATATTTCGTGATTATCTAAATTCTCTATCTATTTCATAGAACTGGGTGTTAAAGATTATTTATACAATCAAGATAAATTTTAAGAATACTAAGTTTATTTTAATTTATTGAAAAATATTTTTGATGAATAAACTTTATGATTACAAATAAGTATTACATAAAACTACTGTGTATCCTCGATTTTGATTGTTGAAACTTTATATATTATAATGATGTTGATAACAAAATAAATTATATAAAAGTTTATTATAAAATATCATGTAAAAAATTCATAGAAGTTTGACAACTTGAATAATAACAACAAGGTAAAATATTTGTCTTCACAAAACTAAGAGAAAGTTAATTCGAAGATGTTTCAAAAAAAAAAAATAATACTTTGGAATGTATAGCTCCAAATTGTTTTTTAAAGATATTGAACATTAAATGTTAAAAACACAAAATAACTTTAAGCATGACCAAATTAAAATTTTAAAATTTGTATAATAACTGAATGTTTAAGTAGATTTGTAAATAAAATTGTAACAACAATTAAAGTATTTGTTTATCTTTTATCATAACATATGGTTCTAACAATTATAAATATGCAAGCTTCTCGGTATGTTGATAAACGATCTTATTTACAAAAATCATTTACCATACGGAGGATTCTAGCCATAGTATATAAGGATTTTTAACAATCTTTCAATTGTTTTCTTCAAGCCGAGTATAAAACATAATTTCTGACTAGAACGAACTATAACTTATTTTGTATGATCTTTCTCTTATGTTTATTGAACTAACTGCTGAATATTGAATATTCGTTTCGTTTTTCGTACTTGAAATTGGCAAGATAAGTTTTTTTCCAGTGTTTATAAGAAGAATTTGTAGAAATTTTAGACGGACAATTGAGTAAAAAATTAAAACTTAGTCAACAATACTCCTTGCAAATCTCAGTATTCAACAAATTGATTACTTTGACAACATTTAATAAATAGATTGAAATTTTAAAACGAGTAGAGAATTGAGAATTAAAAAAAAATCATTTGCAAAGAGATTCCCTTTGTTAGATTCATTTATATTGCGAGAGAGGCGAGACAACGACAATTTTGGTAAGAAAATGCTATCAAAGCGAATTATGAATTTTATTAGATCAAATAAATAATCAGTACACATTTCAAGCAGTTTTAGAGATTGAGACACAATGAATCCACAAATCATCTCTCTTCTTCAAATACTGGGTTTCGTTAGCAATTAGGTGGGGCCTGTCCGAAATGTATTTGATGAGCGTATCGTGACAATCTTTCCCTTCTTCGACAAGATCGTGACAACACGTGTAACGCCCGCGTTCCGGAGGAATTAATTATTGGGGAAAAATAATTAATTCGGAATTGTTCCGGGCTAGTATCGATCGATACTAGGGGTATCGATCGATACCAGTCGGGTTTTCTCCTTATAAGTCTTCTTCCTCTTCTCTTCTTGCGCGTGGAAACCATTCTTTTGGGAAAGAAAAGTCTTGGTCGCGAGAGAGAGAGAGAGAGAGAGAGAGAAGGAGAGTGTGAGAGAGGTGGAAGCTTGGTGAAGCTTGGATCTTGCGAGATCGAGAGAGATTCGAGCTTGGGAGAAGCTTGAAGAAGAGATCGGAAGAGTTTGGTCTTGGTTTTGGGCGTGAGCTTGTGGGAAGCAAGGGAGGTCGATTTTGAGCTCGATCCAGCCGATTTAAGGTGAGTTGGGACCAAAGGTTAGCAAGTAAGCTTGTGTGGTGCTTAGTTAAGCTTGATTGTTGAGTTTGGGGCTTTGCCTTGGTGATTTGTGGCGATTTCTGGGTTTAGATCTCGCGGAAGGTTGTGATTTGCAGGTGGGTATCGATCGATACCATGTGTGTGTCGATCGATACTAGACTCTTGTCAGTGGACTCGAGTCGTGTAGGCATCGATCGATACCAGGTGTGTATCGATCGATACCAGTTGTTGCCTGTGGGCATGTGTTGTGTGGGCATCGATCGATACCGGTTGTTTGTCTGTGGGCATGTGGTTGGGGTATCGATCGATACCAAGGGGGTATCGATCGATACTGGTTGTGGTTTGTGCTTTGAAGGCGTGTTGTGTGTTGCCTTTCAGGCTGTGTGTCTAGCTTTCCTTGGGATGGAATTGCTAGGCGTTGGTATAGTTTTTCATAGTGATGAATTGCTATTTGTGTTGGAAGTTTTAATTGGTGTTAATTAATTCTTCGTATTGTTAATTGTTGTTGATTGTGCTTATTGTTTAGCCTGTTGTTGGGATGATCTCTCACTCAGCGTTTGGTTAGCCAAATGTTGATGCATCACTTTTGTCGATGCAGGTAAAGATAAGGTGTGATCGTGGAATCGAGGCAGTGAAGAGGGGATGGTTAGGACCCGGGGTTTTTATTGTTGGTGTTGTTTGCTTTTGCTGTTTTAGAACTGTTGGCTTGTGTAAGCAGTAGAACTTGGATTGTTCTTGTATTTGTAATGTTTAATTACTTCTGAAAAAAAAAAAAAGTGCGGTCGTTTCAATTTGGTATCAGAGCCCATACGGTTCTAGGAGCCTAGGTGGTTCTAGAATAGATTGGGTGTTGTGTGGGGTCTTAGAATCATCCTCTTCGAGCCTTGTGAGATTCCACGGTGAGTATCTTTATTGTGAGGATTGTTTTAGTTTTCTTAGCTTGTGCTTCTGCACGTGTGCAGATGGCTAGAGGGCGTGGTAGAGGTCGTGGCCGTGGTAGAGGTCGTGGCCGTGTGCCGGCGGAGCAGGTCGAGGATTCGCGTGCGAGTCAGATTGGGTCTGAGGGTGCGGCCGGTGTGAGTGCCGTTGGGGCTGGCGTGAGCGCCAGTGTGGCTGGTGTTCCAGCGGGTGCTGCGGGTGTAGCAGCGGGTGATGCTCGGGCCCGAGATGATCGCATAGCGGATCTGTTGACGAGGTTGTTGGAGCGGTTACCAGAGAGGGTACCGGCTCAGGCTCCTGTGGATCCGGTAGTTGTGGAGGCTCAGCCTCAGGTGGCAGCTGCGGTTGCTGAGGAGCTCCCATCCTACCTTAGGATGATGGAGCAGATGCTGAGGATTGGCACGGGGTTCTTTTCTGGAGGTGCTAATCCTGAGGACGCTGATGCGTGGTTGAGGAGGATAGAGAGGAATTTCCTCTCGAGTAGGTGTCCCGCAGGATACCAGGTGGACATTGCGGTCCATTTTCTGGAGGGTGATGCGCATCTCTGGTGGAGGGGTGTGGCAGCACGGAGAGTACAGGCCGCGATGGCTTGGGCGGATTTTGTGGAGGAGTTTAACTCCAAGTACTTTCCTCAGGAGGCGTTCAACCGGTTAGGGTCAAGGCTTGCGAGTTTGACTCAGGGGGATCGGTCGGTACGCGAGTATGAGGTGGAGTTCATCCGGCTCGGGTCTTATGTTAGACGAGCGGGTGAGAGTGAGTCGGCCCGTGTGCAGAGATTCTTGATGGGTCTTCGGGTTGACTTGAGGAACCGTTGCATGGTGAGGCCTTTTTGCACGGTTGATGAGTTGGTTGAGACTGCGGCTTTGCTTGAGGAGGGTCTGAAGGACGAGGTGGTAGTGGCTACACCGCGTTTTCAGGCAAGATATGTGCAGCAGCAGTCCGGTCCGAGCAGAGGCAGTAGTAAGCCGATGCAAGGACAGAAACGGAAGCGGGAGAGCGCTTCGAGTGGTAGTCGGGGTGGTCCGGGTTGCTTTGGTTGTGGGAGCATGGATCACCGAGTGGCGAGCTGTCCTCAGAAGGGCGGAGCGCGAGTGGATTCTCGAGTGTGCTATCACTGCAAGGAGGCGGGGCACATCAGGCCTCAGTGTCCCCAGTTGCGGCAGAGTGAGTCCGCGGTAGTGCAGCCTCTCAGGCAGGTGGCATCAGCGCCTCGAGTGTACTCCATCACCGAGACCGGCGAGCCGAGTTCCAGGCCGATCACAGGTATTTTCTTAGACTCCTCTAAGTTTAATTCTGTGTTGGGGAATGTCGGGCTTGTCGGGGTGTTAAGGTTCGCGGCACATGTATATGTGCAGGGACCTTGTGTGTTGGAGGTGTAGAGTGTCATGTGTTGTTTGACACGGGAGCATCGCATTGCTTCGTTTCCCCGGAGTTGGCCGAGAAGGCTAATTTACGGAGCGAGCCCGGTGTGAGTTTGGGTTTCGTGGAGGTTGCCGGAGGGAAGCTCCTGAGGATTCACGGTCGTGTGCGGGACGTGGATGTTCAGGTAGCAGGAGAGTCCATGGCTGCCGATCTGATTATCTGCTCAGTGGAGCTGTACGATGTCATCTTGGGCATGGATTGGCTCGGGAAGTTCAGGGCGCATCTGGACTGTCACCGAGGGCGAGTCGAGTTCGACCAGGGGAAAGGGAAGTTGGTGTATCAGGGTGTGAGACCGACTTCCGGGAGTCTCGTAATCTCGGTTGTGCACGCGGAGCGTCTAATCAAGAGGGGTTGCGAGGCGTATTTGGCTACTATTTCTTTGCCGGAGGCTGTCGGAAAGGCTAGGGTTCAGGATATTCGGGTGGTTCGTGAGTTCCAGGATGTGTTCCAGTCGTTGCAGGGGTTGCCACCATCTAGGTCGGATCCTTTCACGATCGAGTTGGAACCGGGGACGGCACCGATATCCAGGGCTCCTTATAGGATGGCTCCTGCAGAGATGGCAGAGCTGAAGAAGCAGCTGGAGGAGTTGTTGGGTAAGGGATTTATTCGTCCGAGTTCTTCACCGTGGGGAGCGCCAGTGTTGTTCGTGAAGAAGAAGGACGGGAGTTTTCGGTTGTGTATTGATTATCGGGGACTTAACCGAGTCACAGTGAAGAACAGGTATCCTCTTCCGCGGATTGATGAGTTGTTGGATCAGTTGAGAGGGGCTACTTGGTTCTCCAAGATTGACTTGGCGTCGGGATATCATCAGATTCCCATCGATGAGGTAGATATCCGGAAGACGGCTTTCAGATCTCGTTATGGTCACTACGAGTTTGTGGTGATGCCATTTGGGTTGACTAATGCACCGGCTGCATTTATGAGATTGATGAACAGCGTTTTCCAGGAGTATCTAGATGAGTTCGTGATCATCTTTATCGATGACATCTTGGTGTATTCGAGGAGCCGGGAGGAGCATGAGGTGCATCTGCGTGTGGTTCTTTCGAGGCTGCGGGAACAGAAGTTGTTTGCTAAGTTGAGCAAGTGTAGCTTCTGGCAGCGGGAGATCGGTTTTCTGGGTCACATTGTCTCTGCGGAGGGAGTGTCGGTAGATCCGGAGAAGATCCAGGCCATTAGTACTTGGCCGAGGCCGAGGAATGCTACTGAGATTCGGAGTTTTCTTGGGTTAGCAGGGTATTATCGGCGGTTCGTCAAGGGTTTCGCGAGTTTGGCTAAGTCTATGACGAAGCTGACGGGGAAGGATGTTCCTTTCGTGTGGTCCTCAGAGTGTGAGAAGAGTTTCGCAGGACTGAAGGCCATGTTGTCTAGTACTCCAGTATTGGCGTTGCCTGAGTCGGGTGAGCCTTACGTGGTGTACACCGATGCGTCGGGAGTGGGTCTTGGTTGTGTGTTGATGCAGAGGGGGAAGGTTATTGCCTATGCTTCGCGGCAGCTGCGGAAGCATGAGGGCAACTACCCTACCCATGACTTGGAGATGGCTGCAGTAGTTTTCGCTTTAAAGATTTGGAGATCTTATCTTTATGGCGGAAAGGTGCAGGTGTTCACAGATCATAAGAGCTTGAAGTACATTTTCACTCAGCCTGAGTTGAATTTGAGGCAGAGGCGCTGGATGGAGCTAGTGGCCGATTATGATCTGGAGATAGCTTACCATCCTGGTAAGGCTAATCTGGTTGCGGATGCGTTGAGTCGGAAGCGGGTGGCTTTGGCTCGGGGGCTCGAGGTAGAGTCCTTGGTGAGCGAGATTAGCACATTGCGCTTATGTGTTGTATCTCAGGAACCTTTGGGCTTAGAGGCGGCTAACCAGGCGGATCTTTTGAGCAGGGTTCGGGTGGCTCAGGGAAAAGATGAGGGTTTGGTTAAGGCTTCGAGAGCAGAGGGTTCTGAGTATCAGGTATCTGCGAACGGCACTATCCTTGTTAGTGGGAGGGTATGCGTACCTTTGGATGAGGATTTGCGGCGAGAGATCCTGAGTGAGGCTCATTCGAGTATGTTTGCGATTCATCCCGGAGCGACTAAGATGTACCGCGATCTTAAGCGCTATTATCATTGGGTCGGGATGAAAAAGGATGTGGCTAACTGGGTTGCTTCGTGCAACGTGTGCCAGTTAGTGAAGGCGGAGCACCAGGTCCCGAGTGGTTTGTTGCGGAGTTTACCCATTCCAGAGTGGAAGTGGGATATGATCACGATGGATTTCGTGGTGGGTTTACCAGTTTCTCGGACCAAGGATGCTGTTTGGGTCATCGTCGATCGATTGACCAAGTGTGCGCGTTTTCTGGCCATTAAGAAGACCGATGGGGCGGCAGTTTTGGCTAGGAAGTACGTGCAGGAGATTGTGAGACTGTATGGAGTACCGGTGAGTATTGTTTCGGACCGGGATCCTAAGTTCACATCGGAGTTCTGGAATGCGTTTCAGGCGGAGATGGGCACGAAGGTGCACTTGAGCACGGCGTATCATCCTCAGACAGATGGGCAGTCCGAGCGAACCATCCAGACCTTGGAGGATCTGTTGAGGATGTGCGTGCTGGATTGGGGTGGTCATTGGGTGGATCACTTGAGCTTGGTTGAGTTTGCGTATAACAATAGTTACCAGGCGAGTATTGGGATGGCTCCATATGAGGCTCTGTATGGGAGGCCATGTCGTACCCCGTTGTGTTGGACACAAGTGGGGGAGAGGAGCACTTTGGGTGCGAGTTTTGTTCAGGAAACTACGGAGAAGATCCGGGTTTTGAAGCTGTACATGAAAGAGGCCCAAGATCGGCAAAAGAGTTATGCTGATCAGAGGCGGAAAGAGCTTGAGTTTGAGGTGGGAGATAGTGTGTATCTCAAGATGGCTTTACTGAGAGGTCCGAACAGGTCCATTGTTGCGACTAAGTTGAGTCCGAGGTATATGGGACCGTTCCGGATTGTGGAGCGTGTTGGACCGGTAGCGTATCGGTTGGAGTTACCCGCGGTTATGCAAGCATTTCATAAGGTCTTCCATGTGTCGATGCTAAAGAAGTGTTTGCATAGGGGTGACGAGGTATTGGCTGAGATTCCGTCAGATCTCCAGCCCAATATGACCGTTGAGGCGAGACCTTTGAGAGTTCTCGAGCGGAGGGTCAAGGAGCTTCGTCGGAAGAAGATTCCGATGATGCGAGTTCTGTGGGACTGTGACGGGGTGCAGGAGGAAACTTGGGAGCCAGAGGCTAGGATGGAAGCGAGGTTCCAGAAGTGGTTCCAGAAGCAAGCTGCGGCTTGAGTTCCATCGAGAGGTTCCAGTTTCGGTTGTAGCTGTGTGCTATGTGTGTTTCATTTTGTATTGCCGTTGTGTAGAACGATGTTACATTATGATGCGTAATAAGATGAGTATTTCTTATTGGTGACTGTGAGTCACGGTTTCGCATTGCGTTTGGGGTAAGAAGCGTTAATGCGAGAGAGTAATAAGATAGATGTTCTTATTGCTGTTGTGAGCATTGCGTGTTTTAGTTAAGCTTGTTCGGGAAAATGAGTCGAGTGACGAGACCGGGTTATTTCACTTAGCGGTTCTATGTGGTGGGTTGGATTGCAGGCGTATGGTACTTGTTTGTTTTATTACGTTTGTATTGAGGACCTACTGCAGAGAGTTGTTGGGTGTTAAAGGTAGCCTAGTCATAGTTGTCTTGACAAGTCCTTCTAAAGCAAGCTGACACTGGAAGGTGCGCAAGGGAGGTGCGATGGCCGGGTTATTGGTCATGCACGGCAGATATTCCGGGTATGGAATATGGGTGATGCCAGTGTTGCCTTGCGAGGATTTACACGGATCACGGGAGGTAGTTCAGTCGAGATGCTTAGAGATATGTGATTTATTGCTCGTTGAGAGGACTGGTTCCTCTGGTGCCGATAGCTCGCAGGACTGTGTGTCTTGGGAGTGTGAGTGGCGATGTACCCAGACTCGGGAGGTTTATAGCCTAGAGTGATACGTGATACCGTGGATTCGTAAGGAGTATGTCCCAGACGTGGGATATATTGCCTAGAATTGAGTGGTATGGGGTATTGAGACTCTTGTAGGTTATATTACTGAGTGGAGTGGTACGGCATATACCTAGAACTCGGAGATGCTGCGGTGTCTTGGGTGAGGTGGTATGGTGGATATCCTGCGGGATATGGCTGATGCTCGGAACTCAGAGATGCTGCGGTGTCTTGAGTAATGGGGTTGGCTGGTGTTTGAGCAATAAGTACATATGATGCCGCGGTGTTATAAGCATAGGGACTGAGTGGGAAACCTCGGAGGTTGGTATTGGACCTCGTGTGAGTATTGAGATGGCCGGGTTGGCCAAGGATTGTGTAATCGTTGCGACGATTGAGGTTCATTGGAGATGAACGGTTCATGGGAGATAACGGTAACGAAGATTCGAGGACGAATCTAAGTTAGTGGGGGAGAATTGTAACGCCCGCGTTCCGGAGGAATTAATTATTGGGGAAAAATAATTAATTCGGAATTGTTCCGGGCTAGTATCGATCGATACTAGGGGTATCGATCGATACCAGTCGGGTTTTCTCCTTATAAGTCTTCTTCCTCTTCTCTTCTTGCGCGTGGAAACCATTCTTTTGGGAAAGAAAAGTCTTGGTCGCGAGAGAGAGAGAGAGAGAGAGAGAAGGAGAGCGTGAGAGAGGTGGAAGCTTGGTGAAGCTTGGATCTTGCGAGATCGAGAGAGATTCGAGCTTGGGAGAAGCTTGAAGAAGAGATCGGAAGAGTTTGGTCTTGGTTTTGGGCGTGAGCTTGTGGGAAGCAAGGGAGGTCGATTTTGAGCTCGATCCAGCCGATTTAAGGTGAGTTGGGACCAAAGGTTAGCAAGTAAGCTTGTGTGGTGCTTAGTTAAGCTTGATTGTTGAGTTTGGGGCTTTGCCTTGGTGATTTGTGGCGATTTCTGGGTTTAGATCTCGCGGAAGGTTGTGATTTGCAGGTGGGTATCGATCGATACCATGTGTGTGTCGATCGATACTAGACTCTTGTCGGTGGACTCGAGTCGTGTAGGCATCGATCGATACCAGGTGTGTATCGATCGATACCAGTTGTTGCCTGTGGGCATGTGTTGTGTGGGCATCGATCGATACCAGGGGTGTATCGATCGATACCGGTTGTTTGCCTGTGGGCATGTGGTTGGGGTATCGATCGATACCAAGGGGGTATCGATCGATACTGGTTGTGGTTTGTGCTTTGAAGGCGTGTTGTGTGTTGCCTTTCAGGCTGTGTGTCTAGCTTTCCTTGGGATGGAATTGCTAGGCGTTGGTATAGTTTTTCATAGTGATGAATTGCTATTTGTGTTGGAAGTTTTAATTGGTGTTAATTAATTCTTCGTATTGTTAATTGTTGTTGATTGTGCTTATTGTTTAGCCTGTTGTTGGGATGATCTCTCACTCAGCGTTTGGTTAGCCAAATGTTGATGCATCACTTTTGTCGATGCAGGTAAAGATAAGGTGTGATCGTGGAATCGAGGCAGTGAAGAGGGGATGGTTAGGACCCGGGGTTTTTATTGTTGGTGTTGTTTGCTTTTGCTGTTTTAGAACTGTTGGCTTGTGTAAGCAGTAGAACTTGGATTGTTCTTGTATTTGTAATGTTTAATTACTTCTGAAAAAAAAAAAAAGTGCGGTCGTTTCAACACGCATCAGTGATGGTTCCATTTCCAAAGACAACACCGATAATATCCAACGCACACTTAGGAGTGATTTTAAGAAGACATTTATTGAAACAACCGCACCCATTTTTTTTTTTTTTTTTTTTTTTGCAAAAATAATCATTAAAATCCCATAAATAATAACTGAACCTCACCAATTAATTCCCGGTTCAAGACTAAAAATCCGAACAATGCAAATCATAAATTATTAAATTAAATAATCAAATAAACGGCAAGTCTAGATCACCCCCTCTTCCTCGCCCTGATCCCACGGTCACATTTTCTCTTTTCCTGCATCAATTAAAATATAAGAGATGCATAAGTATTTCAATAAATACTTAGTGAGGCAATCCTCCCATCTACAGGCTAACAAATAATTAAGATAATTAATATAGACTATCACGAAAATACCGAATAAATCAAACATTTCATGAAACACTCGATCTAGACCCTCCGAGATCGTAAACGGCCTATAATCACGAAATCACACCAATTATCAAAATTATTTGTTACGCCTATGGTCCTGCACTCACCTTATTCCCGCACAGCAAGTTTCACGAGAAAATTCAGCAATTTTCTAGAACTCCCCGGGATGAATAACCTTCTATTAATCCACCTAAAAATAAAAATAATAAAATATTCAAAAACAAAACAAACCAATCTTTAATTGTTCAAACCCCTCCTACACGTTACGTACGATCGTCTTCCTCTTCCCATCGCCGACTCAACTACACCACCGGAGCTCACCACCGTCACCACCGGAACCACCATGATCCAACCACCGATCACGAACAATTCTCTCGCGCTCTGACGACAGGGACACTCCGATCCACCGAACCCCACCACACGGCGTCCACACCACACGGCGTTCCGTTACGCTTCGCCCGACCACACCACCGCCGGAGCTCCCCCCGAAACCGCCATGATCCAGCCTCCGATCACCACCACGAGACTCGCTACACACGGCCGGCCCTAAATACAGCGACCCCGCCACAACCGCCAACGCACGGACCACACGCACGACAAAACCAAACGACAAGGCCAAGAGTCTTACCGAGAAAGAGAGAGGCGTGGCTCGAAGCTCTCCTTGCTTCCACGCCGAAAACCAGCGCAATCTTCCTCCTTGACGGCTAAGGTTCGATCCTTCTCTCCCAAGACGGCGATACACACACGCATATAAACCTAGGTGTGTTTCAAGTTTGCTTATTACACCAACCGGTCCTCGCACTTCCTCCCCTTCCGAAAGTTAACCCCAAACTTTCAAAATTAACAATCACACCCGCCAGTAAAATTGATTTATTCAATTTAACCCCCGTAACTTCTAAAAGGTCAAATTAAGCCCAATTAATGGATTGCGGGTGTTACAATTCTCCCCCACTAACATAGATTCGTCCTCGAATCTAACGTCCAACGAACATCCACAACATAGCACAACCGCTATTCCAACTCAGCGTCGCACGACCGCTCTTCCAACTCTACCAACAACGGTATCACGGCTCAACACCATAGTGCCATAGTTCCCTACTTGGTTTGGCCAACCACTCCAACACCCGGGAGTACAACGACTTCACGACCCAACACCATGGATCGGTCCGTCTAACGCATAGAGAGCCAGACAACGGCAATCTCTCTAGTGACCTGTCTCACCAATCAGGAATCACATCGAAACCCAACCGGCCAGGTACACTCGGCAGTGACTCACCAGTGCACTCCGATGCCGCTATATGGGGCCACCACCCCGTGCCAAACCAATCCGGAACTATCAGCCTTATGCGGCTACCAAACACCTAGTATCCGCACCCCCGCTATCGGACCACTACCACTAGTAGCCCGCCAACCTGTCTACAATTCCCCTAGTAAACCCACCACTCAACATATTCAATGAAAACACCTTTTTATTGAATAGTCAAAAACTCCAAAGTACATCGATTAATTATAACACCATAAAAATAGACGAGTACAACAACGCAATAACTCCCAAAATCCCAACACCATGGTTACAACGATATGGAAACACCCGGCTAACCCTCCAGTTTGCCAAACCACTTGGGAAATTTGCGCTTCAACTTCGCTTCCGGCTCCCAAGTCACCTCCTCGGCTCCATTGCAGTCCCACAGCACCTGCATCTCAGGAACCTTCTTCCTCCTGATCACTCTCACCCGACGATCTTGGACTCTCAGAGGCCTCGCCTCCACCACCATGCTCGGTGTCAAATCTGATGGCACCCCCGTGACCACCTGATCATCCTTGTGCAAACATTTCTTCAGCATCGACACGTGGAACACCTTGTGAAATGCCTGCATGGACTCCGGCAACTCTAACCGATAAGCCACCGGTCCGACCCGCTCCAGCACCCTGACGGGACCCATATACCGTGGACTCAACTTCGTCTCGGAAATGGACCTGTTCGGACCCCTCAACATGGCCATTTTCAAGTAGACCAAATCGCCAACTGCGAACTCCAGCTCCTTCCTACGCCGATCTGCGTAGCTTTTCTGACGATCTTGAGCTTCCTTCATGTTCAACTTCACAATCCGGACCTTCTCAGTCGTCTCCTGCACAAAGTCAGCTCCCAACAGGCTCCTCTCCCCCACTTGTGTCCAACATAACGGGGTCCTGCAAGGCCTACCATACAACGCCTCAAATGGTGCCATGCCGATACTAGCCTGGTAGCTGTTATTGTACGCAAACTCCACTAGATTCAGATGATCCGCCCAATGTCCACCCCAGTCCAACACACACATCCTCAACAGATCCTCCAACGTCTGGATAGTCCTCTCCGACTGCCCATCGGTCTGGGGATGATAAGCTGTACTCATGTGTACCTTAGTGCCCATCTCCTTCTGGAAAGCGCCCCAGAACAGCGAGGAGAACTTCGGATCTCGATCTGACACTATACTCACCGGTACCCCATGCAGCTTCACAATCTCCCTGACGTACCTCTTGGCCAACACTTCCGCACCGTCGGTCTTTTTTATGGCCAAGAAGTGCGCCGACTTGGTCAACCTATCCACGATGACCCAAATAGCGTCATTGGTTCGCGAAACCGGCAGACCCACCACGAAATCCATGGTGATCATGTCCCACTTCCACTCCGGAATGGGTAAACTCCTCAACAACCCGCTCGGAACCTGATGCTCAGCCTTCACCAACTGACAGGTATCACACCCCGCAACCCAGTTGGCAACATCCTTCTTCATCCCTCCCCACTGGTAATACCGTTTGAGGTCACGGTACATCTTGGTAGCTCCGGGATGAATAGAGAAACGGCTCTGATGTGCTTCCCTCAGGATTTCCTGCCTCAGCACTTCGTCCTTCGGTACACACACCCTGCCCCTCAAAAGGATCGTTCCATTGTTGGATAACTCATACTCAGACCGCTCTGCCCTGCCAGCCTGCATTAATTCCGCATCCAACTGCTGTGCTACCCGCACCCTAGTCAGAATGTCCGCCTGATCCACCGCCTCTAAACCCAACGGCTCAGGTTCCTCAGACACAGCACACAGTCTCAGGGCACTCACCATGCCTACCAACGCCTCCGTATCTCGCTCAGTGTCTAAAATAACCCGCTTCCTGCTCAAAGCATCGGCTACAAGATTCGCTTTACCGGGATGGTAAGCTATCTCCAGGTCATAATCCGCAACAAGCTCCATCCATCGCCTCTGTCGCAGATTCAGCTCCGGCTGGGTAAAGATGTACTTCAGACTTTTGTGGTCTGTGAACACCTAAACCTTACCGCCATACAGATAAGACCTCCAGATCTTCAATGCAAACACCACTGCAGCCATCTCAAGATCGTGAGTAGGATAATTGCATTCATGTTTCCTCAGCTGCCTGGAAGCATATGCGATTACCTTACCCTGCTGCATCAATACACAACCCAGCCCCAGCCTGGACGCGTCTGTGAACACAACATATGGCTCATCCTGCTTAGGCAAGGCTAACACCGGAGTACTCACCAGCATCTCCTTGAGCTTCACAAAGCTCTCCTCACACTGGTCCGACCACACGAAAGGAACGTCCTTCCCGGTCAACTTGGTCATGGCCTGCGCCATACTAGCAAACCCCTTGACGAACCTCCTGTAATAACCCGCCAGACCCAGAAAACTGCGAATCTCCGAGGCATTCTTCGGTCTCGGCCACTCCTCAATCGAGCGAATCTTCTCCGGATCCACTGAAACACCACGATCAGATACGACGTGCCCCAGAAATCCGATCTCCCGCTGCCAGAAACTACACTTGCTCAGCTTAGCGAACAACTTCTGCTCACGTAGCTTCTCTAGAACTTTCCTCAGGTGAACCATGTGCTCCTCAGGACTCTTCGAATACACTAGAATGTCGTCGATGAAAATGATGACGAACTCATCCAGATACTCCTGGAACACGCCGTTCATCAACCTCATAAACGCAGCCGGTGCATTCGTCAACCCAAACGGCATCACCACAAACTCGTAGTGCCCGTATCTCGTCCTGAAAGCCGTCTTCCTGATGTCCGACTCCGCTATCGGGATCTGATGATAACCCGATGCCAAATCAATCTTAGAGAACCACGAAGCACCCTGCAACTGATCTAACAACTCATCGATCCTCGGTAATGGGTACTTGTTCTTCACAGTAACCCGGTTCAGCCCCCGATAATCAATGCACAACCGGAAGCTCCCATCCTTCTTCTTGACGAACAGTACCGGTGCACCCCACGGAGAACTGCTCGGTCTAATGAAACCCTTTTCCAACAACTCCTCGAGCTGCTTCTTAAGCTCAGCCATCTCCGCTGGAGCCATCCTGTAAGGAGCCTTAGACAACGGGGTCGTCCCCGGCTCTAACTCAATGGTACAAGGATCCGACCTGGATGGTGGTAACCCGCTCAACTGCTGGAACACATCCTCGAACTCCCAGACCACCTCAATATCCCGCACCGCTGACTCCCCAACCTCACCAGGTATCGAAATGGTAGCCAAGTAGGCCTCACAACCCTGTTCGATCAAGCGCTCCGCTTGAACCGCGGAAACGACGATGCCTCCCGGCACCGGTCTCACTCCCTGATAAACCAGTCTTCTGTTAGCATGCTCGAAAACCACACGACCCCGGTGACAATCCAAATGAGCCTTGAACTTTCCCAGCCAGTCCATACCCAAAATGATGTCATAGAGTTCCACTGGGCACACTATCAAATCCGCTGGCATCAGCTTTCCGGCGATAAGAATGTCAACATTCTCTACACAGCCCTGAGTCCTCAACAAGCGACCCCCAGCAACTCTCACCACACCCGAGTGGTCCCCACACAACTCTTGGATACCGCTCCCCGACACCCAATCCGGTGTGGCAAAACTGTGGGACGCTCCGGAGTCAAACAACACATGTGACTCTACCCCAGCCACATTAAGGGTCCCTAAGCACGAAAAGGATTCATGGCAAATAGCAAACACCAATTACAGAGCGAGTAACTGAATTACAATCAAACAAGAACATAGTTAAGGTAACTAACCAGTAATCGGTCTGCTGCCGCTCGCCTCGCCTGACTCCGCGCCTATGGTGAACACCCTCGGTGCCACTGCGGCCCGTTTCGGAGGCGGTGCCTCGATCCTCACAAATGGCTGAGCCAACTTCGGACAATCCTTCCTGAGGTGACCGGGTTCCTTGCAATGAAAGCACACCGGGCCCCCTCGAGAACAATCCGCCACGCGATGTCCATGGGCTCCGCACCCGAAACAACGTGGCCCAGAACCCGCTTCCCTGGAAGTATCCTCCCACTTCCTCTTCTGTCCCTGCTGCTGACCAGACCTACCGCCCTTGCTCGGAGCAACACTCTGACTTTGAGGCCGTCGCGGAGCCTCTGGTACTGCAGCCTTTAAACTAGCCTCCTGCCTCATCCCCTCCTCAAGCTGCGCTGCACACTCCACCAGTTCGGATACCGACTCGAACTTGCGGACTATGCACCGATTCCTGAGATCGATACGCATACCTCGCATGAAAGCACCAATCAACTCATACTCGGTATCTGCACCCCGACCAGCAAACCGCTTCAGCCGGTTAAACTCGGCCTCGTACTCTCGGACCGAACGAATCCCCTGTGACAAGTACAGAAACTCCGCCTGTAACCTGTCGCGAGCCTCCCGCGGAAAATACTTGAGATCGAACTCCCTCCGGAACTCGTCCCAAGACAACACTACTTCCGCCCTCCTCGCAGCAACACCCTGCCACCACTCATGTGCATCTCCCTCCAGATAATGCACCGCCAAGTCAACCCTATACTCCTCAGGGCATCTGATCGACTGGAAGTTCCTCTCCAACCTGGACCTCCACTCATCAGACTCAATCGGTCGAGCACCACCACTGAAAAACTTGGTGCCCAACCTCTGCATATGCTCCATCACCCTCAGGTACGACGGAACCACTGGCTCGGCCTCAGCAACCACTCCCGGAACTCCCGGAGCAACAACACCCGGCATCGCGGCAACCCCCTGTGGCGCCACTGGAGCTGGAGCCGGTACCACACCAGGTAACCTCTCCAAGAGCTGGGCCAACATGCCCAAAACAGCCGCCATCGGGTTCGGGCCCGCACCCGCCTGAGCACCACCCGGCGCCGGCATCGCACCATACACGGCCGCTGGCTCCGACTGACCTTCCCCCTCGGCGTGATCATACGCCCCCTGCTCCACCGTGACACTCTGCGTCACATTCGCAGCTGCTCTGCCACCTCTACCACCTCTACCACCTCTGCCGCCACGGCCTGTTCTGCCGCCCCGACCACGGCCGCCGCGACCACCCCGACCTCTGAGACCTTGCCCAACGCTATCAGAATCAACCATCTGCAATAACCACTTGTTACTAATTGACAACAGCAATAGTAAAACAAACACGAGTCTTACCGTGGAATCTCATTGAAGGCTCGAAGAGGATGATCTAGAACTTCAAGCTCAACAATTGACTAACTCCCATAGACAGTTCTAATAGCGGAAAATTTTTTTTTTAAAACCGTCCTAGAACCGTAAATGCTCTGATACCAAATTGAAACAACCGCACCCATTTTTCTTTTTTTTTTTTTTTTGCAAAAATAATCATTAAAATCCCATAAATAATAACTGAACCTCACCAATTAATTCCCGGTTCAAGACTAAAAATCCGAACAATGCAAATCATAAATTATTAAATTAAATAATCAAATAAACGGCAAGTCTAGATCACCCCCTCTTCCTCGCCCTGATCCCACGGTCACATTTTCTCTTTTCCTGCATCAATTAAAATATAAGAGATGCATAAGTATTTCAATAAATACTTAGTGAGGCAATCCTCCCATCTACAGGCTAACAAATAATTAAGATAATTAATATAGACTATCACGAAAATACCGAATAAATCAAACATTTCATGAAACACTCGATCTAGACCCTCCGAGATCGTAAACGGCCTATAATCACGAAATCACACCAATTATCAAAATTATTTGTTACGCCTATGGTCCTGCACTCACCTTATTCCCGCACAGCAAGTTTCACGAGAAAATTCAGCAATTTTCTAGAACTCCCCGGGATGAATAACCTTCTATTAATCCACCTAAAAATAAAAATAATAAAATATTCAAAAACAAAACAAACCAATCTTTAATTGTTCAAACCCCTCCTACACGTTACGTACGATCGTCTTCCTCTTCCCATCGCCGACTCAACTACACCACCGGAGCTCACCACCGTCACCACCGGAACCACCATGATCCAACCACCGATCACGAACAATTCTCTCGCGCTCTGACGACAGGGACACTCCGATCCACCGAACCCCACCACACGGCGTCCACACCACACGGCGTTCCGTTACGCTTCGCCCGACCACACCACCGCCGGAGCTCCCCCCGAAACCGCCATGATCCAGCCTCCGATCACCACCACGAGACTCGCTACACACGGCCGGCCCTAAATACAGCGACCCCGCCACAACCGCCAACGCACGGACCACACGCACGACAAAACCAAACGACAAGGCCAAGAGTCTTACCGAGAAAGAGAGAGGCGTGGCTCGAAGCTCTCCTTGCTTCCACGCCGAAAACCAGCGCAATCTTCCTCCTTGACGGCTAAGGTTCGATCCTTCTCTCCCAAGACGGCGATACACACACGCATATAAACCTAGGTGTGTTTCAAGTTTGCTTATTACACCAACCGGTCCTCGCACTTCCTCCCCTTCCGAAAGTTAACCCCAAACTTTCAAAATTAACAATCACACCCGCCAGTAAAATTGATTTATTCAATTTAACCCCCGTAACTTCTAAAAGGTCAAATTAAGCCCAATTAATGGATTGCGGGTGTTACATTTATCCCATAATAATTTTGCTTCAACATCTTCGACAGAGAAAGCAGGAACAAACGCACAGACCAAAGCTGCAACAATGAAAAGACTTGTCATTTGGGAGGTAATTTTAGTCATATTTGGTAAAACTTTAAAAATTATTTTCTTATTATTTTGTTATAAAAAGGAATCCAATGAGAGTGTTTTGTATTATATATTTTTGTCAAATGAAGCTATGGAAGCTATTTATAAATTTTCAAAACCCAAACATAGCTATCAAAACGTATTATAAAGTAAACGTCATAAATTAAAGCAATTTAACGTCTAGATAATAATACTATGAATGCTATTATTAATTGTTTTTTCCTTCAATAACAGCACTAGAATTTTTAGATAATAATTACACGTAGAATTTAAGGTATAACAATACTCAAAACCAAATGATTAGATCTCACTATCGGACTTACCATAAACATTGATTTTATGAAAAATAAAATATAATTTTTGAATTGTACATAACTAAATATACTTAATTATTAATGAATCAAAAACTAAACACACATCTTCTTTACAAAATACTAGTTAAAGTCAATGATACGTTAAAATATAAGATATTTAAAACACTGTTTTAACTAAATTATTTATAAAGGTTATTTAATGTTTGCTTAGCATAGAACATGTATAAAATAATTATATATAAATTTTTTTTTTAATCTTTCTTAAGATAAAATAAGATTTATTTGTGAAAGTTTTAGAGCATGCCGAATTTGTTTTATAGATAATATATAAGTAGATATTTACAGTCAACTTTTACACACTTAATAATAACATTTAAACATCATTGGGTTGTTGCTAAATTAACATAATAATCCTAATTAATATTGTTTTGAAAGTATTATATATATTTCGTGATTATCTAAATTCTCTATCTATTTCATAGAACTGGGTGTTAAAGATTATTTATACAATCAAGATAAATTTTAAGAATACTATGTTTATTTTAATTTATTGAAAAATATTTTTGATGAATAAACTTTATGATTACAAATAAGTATTACATAAAACTACTGTGTATCCTCGATTTTGATTGTTGAAACTTTATATATTATAATGATGTTGATAACAAAATAAATTATATAAAAGTTTATTATAAAATATCATGTAAAAAATTCATAGAAGTTTGACAACTTGAATAATAACAACAAGATAAAATATTTGTCTTCACAAAACTAAGAGAAAGTTAATTCGAAGATGTTTCAAAAAAAAATAATAATACTTTGGAATGTATAGCTCCAAATTGTTTTTTAAAGATATTGAACATTAAATGTTAAAAACACAAAATAACTTTAAGCATGACCAAATTAAAATTTTAAAATTTGTATAATAACTGAATGTTTAAGTAGATTTGTAAATAAAATTGTAACAACAATTAAAGTATTTGTTTATCTTTTATCATAACATATGGTTCTAACAATTATAAATATGCAAGCTTCTCGGTATGTTGATAAACGATCTTATTTACAAAAATCATTTACCATACGGAGGATTCTAGCCATAGTATATAAGGATTTTTAACAATCTTTCAATTGTTTTCTTCAAGCCGAGTATAGAACATAATTTCTGACTAGAACGAAATATAACTTATTTTGTATGATCTTTCTCTTATGTTTATTGAACTAACTGCTGAATATTGAATATTCGTTTCGTTTTTCGTACTTGAAATTGGCAAGATAAGTTTTTTCCAGTGTTTATAAGAAGAATTTGTAGAAATTTTAGACGGACAATTGAGTAAAAAATTAAAACTTAGTCAACAATACTCCTTGCAAATCTCAGTATTCAACAAATTGATTACTTTGACAACATTTAATAAATAGATTGAAATTTTAAAAATGAGTAGAGAATTGAGAATTAAAAAAAAATCATTTGCAAAGAGATTCCCTTTGTTAGATTCATTTATATTGCGAGAGAGGCGAGACAACGACAATTTTGGTAAGAAAATGCTATCAAAGCGAATTATGAATTTTATTAGATCAAATAAATAATCAGTACACATTTCAAGCTGTAACATCCCGGTTTCTTGTATATGCGGAGAGGCTTATAAGAATTGATTTGGCTACCTATGTCACCAAAGTGCACTTACCTTTTCCGATCACTTGCCCGAAAGAACTCCAGAGTTAAGGGTGCTTGGGCTGGAGTAGTCTAAGGATGGGTGACCTTCCGGGAAGTGATTCGCGGTATCGTGTGAGTGAGGACAAAACACGGGGAAAGGTCACGTGGTGATTGCAGGGTCAGTAAACAAGTATTACAGTCCTCCCGGACTAACGCACCGGCCGTCGGACGAGGGTGGGGCCCACGGGCCGGGAGATGTCGTTGGGGCCCACAGGTAGGGGCGGTCGGGGCGTTATAAGTGGTATCAGAGCCGAACCCAAACACGTGTGTGAAGTCAGGTGGGCTCACACCGTCTAGGGTGACGATCCTGGTGCGCAACGAGGACGTTGCGCTCTGTGAGTGGGGGTGATTGTAACATCCCGGTTTCTTGTATATGCGGAGAGGCTTATAAGAATTGATTTGGCTACCTATGTCACCAAAGTGCACTTATCTTTTCCGATCACTTGTCCAGAGAGAACTCCAGAGTTAAGGGTGCTTGAGCTGGAGCAATTTAAGGATGGGTGACCTTCCGAGAAGTGATTCGCGGTATCGTGTGAGTGAGGACAAAACACGGGGAAAGATCACGTGGTGATTGCAGGGTCAGTAAACAAGTATTACAAGCCTCCCGGACTAACGCACCGGCCGTCGGACAAGGGTGGGGCCCACGGGCCGAGAGAAGGTATGGGGCCCACAGGTAGGGGCGGTCGGGGCGTTATACAAGCAGTTTTAGAGATTGAGACACAATGAATCCACAAATCATCTCTCTTCTTCAAATACTGGGTTTCGTTAGCAATTAGGTGGGGCCTGTCCGAAATGTATTTGATGAGCGTATCGTGACAATCTTTCCCTTCTTCGACAAGATCGTGACAACACGCATCAGTGATGTTTCCATTTCCAAAGACAACACCGATAATATCCAACGCACACATAGGAGTGATTTTAAGAAGACATTTATCCCATAATAATTTTGCTTCAACTTCTTCGACAGAGAAAGCAGGAACAAACGCACAGACCAAAGCTGCAACAATGAAAAGACTTGTCATTTGGGAGGTAATTTTAGTCATATTTGGTAAGACTTTAAAAATTATTTTCTTATTCTTTTGTTATAAAAAGGAATCCAATGAGAGTGTTTTGTATTATATATTTTTGTCAAATGAAGCTATGGAAGCTATTTATAAATTTTCAAAACCCAAACATAGCTATCAAAACGTATTATAAAGTAAACGTCATAAATTAAAGCAATTTAACGTCTAGATAATAATTGTAACATCCCGGTTTCTTGTATATGCGGAGAGGCTTATAAGAATTGATTTGGCTACCTATGTCACCAAAGTGCACTTACCTTTTCCGATCACTTGCCCGAAAGAACTCCAGAGTTAAGCGTGCTTGGGCTGGAGTAGTCTAAGGATGGGTGACCTTCCGGGAAGTGATTCGCGGTAGCGTGTGAGTGAGGACAAAACACGGGGAAAGGTCACGTGGTGATTGCAGGGTCAGTACACAAGTATTACAAGCCTCCCGGACTAACACACCGGCCGTCGGACGAGGGTGGGGCCCACGGGCCGGGAGATGTCGTTGGGGCCCACAGGTAGGGGCGGTCGGTGCGTTATAAGTGGTATCAAAGCCGAACCCAAACACGTGTGTGGAGTCAGGTGGGCCCACACCGTCTAGGGTGACGATCCTGGTGCGCAACGAGGACGTTGCGCTCTATGAGTGGGGGTGATTGTAACATCCCGATTTCTTGTATATGCGGAGAGGCTTATAAGAATTGATTTGGCTACCTATGTCACCAAAGTGCACTTATCTTTTCGGGAACTTGTCCAGAGAGAACTCCAGAGTTAAGGGTGCTTGAGCTGGAGCAATTTAAGGATGGGTGACCTTCCGGGAAGTGATTCGCGGTATCGTGTGAGTGAGGACAAAACACGGGGAAAGATCACGTGGTGATTGCAGGGTCAGTAAACAAGTATTACAAGCCTCCCGGACTAACGCACCGGCCGTCGGACAAGGGTGGGGCCCACGGGCCGAGAGAAGGCATGGGGCCCACAGGTAGGGGCGGTCGGGGCGTTATAAGTGGTATCCGACCGCCCCTACCTGTGGGCCCCAACGACATCTCCCGGCCCGTGGGCCCCACCCTCGTCCGACGGCCGGTGCGTTAGTCCGGGAGGCTTGTAATACTTGTTTACTGACCCTGCAATCACCACGTGACCTTTCCCCGTGTTTTGTCCTCACTCACACGCTACCGCGAATCACTTCCCGGAAGGTCACCCATCCTTAGACTACTCCAGCCCAAGCACGCTTAACTCTGGAGTTCTTTCGGGCAAGTGATCGGAAAAGGTAAGTGCACTTTGGTGACATAGGTAGCCAAATCAATTCTTATAAGCCTCTCCGCATATACAAGAAACCGGGATGTTACAATCACCCCCACTCACAGAGCGCAACGTCCTCGTTGCGCACCAGGATCGTCACCCTAGACGGTGTGAGCCCACCTGACTTCACACACGTGTTTGGGTTCGGCTCTGATACCATTTATAACGCCCCGACCACCCCTACCTGTGGGCCCCATGCCCTCTCTCGGCCCGTGGGCCCCACCCTTGTCCGACGGCCGGTGCGTTAGTCCGGGAGGCTTGTAATACTTGTTTACTGACCCTGCAATCACCACGTGATCTTTCCCCGTGTTTTGTCCTCACTCACACGATACCGCGAATCACTTCCCGGTAGGTCACCCATCCTTAAATTGCTCCAGCTCAAGCACCCTTAACTCTGGAGTTCTCTCTGGACAAGTTCCCGAAAAGATAAGTGCACTTTGGTGACATAGGTAGCCAAATCAATTCTTATAAGCCTCTCCGCATATACAAGAAACCGGGATGTTACAATCACCCCCACTATCGCCGGAGAGGCTTATAAGAATTGATTTGGCTACCTATGTCACCAAAGTGCACTTACCTTTTCCGATCACTTGCCCGAAAGAACTCCAGAGTTAAGGGTGCTTGGGCTGGAGTAGTCTAAGGATGGGTGACCTTCCGGGAAGTGATTCGCGGTAGCGTGTGAGTGAGGACAAAACACGGGGAAAGGTCACGTGGTGATTGCAGGGTCAGTAAACAAGTATTACAAGCCTCCCGGACTAACGCACCGGCCGTCGGACGAGGGTGGGGCCCACGGGCCGGGAGATGTCGTTGGGGCCCACAGGTAGGGGCGGTCGGGGCGACATAAGTGGTATCAGAGACGAACCCAAACACGTGTGTGGAGTCAGGTGGGCCCACACCGTCTAGGGTGACGATCCTGG
Source organism: Eutrema japonicum (assembly GCA_030161315.1). Classification (NCBI taxonomy): domain Eukaryota; kingdom Viridiplantae; phylum Streptophyta; class Magnoliopsida; order Brassicales; family Brassicaceae; genus Eutrema; species Eutrema japonicum. The sequence goes on from BSQW01000011.1 coordinate 49,099,514, forward strand.
TGCGCAACGAGGACGTTGCGCTCTATGAGTGGGGGTGATTGTAACATCCCGGTTTCTTGTATATGCGGAGAGGCTTATAAGAATTGATTTGGCTACCTATGTCACCAAAGTGCACTTACCTTTTCCGATCACTTGCCCGAAAGAACTCCAGAGTTAAGGGTGCTTGGGCTGGAGTAGTCTAAGGATGGGTGACCTTCCGGGAAGTGATTCGCGGTAGCGTGTGAGTGAGGACAAAACACGGGGAAAGGTCACGTGGTGATTGCAGGGTCAGTAAACAAGTATTACAAGCCTCCCGGACTAACGCACCGGCCGTCGGACGAGGGTGGGGCCCACGGGCCGGGAGATGTCGTTGGGGCCCACAGGTAGGGGCGGTCGGGGCGTTATACACAGAGCGCAACGTCCTCGTTGCGCACCAGGATCGTCACCCTAGACGGTGTGAGCCCACCTGACTTCACACACGTGTTTGGGTTCGGCTCTGATACCACTTATAACGCCCCGACCACCCCTACCTGTGGGCCCCAACGACATCTCCCGGCCCGTGGGCCCCACCCTCGTCCGACGGCCGGTGCGTTAGTCCGGGAGGCTTGTAATACTTGTTTACTGACCCTGCAATCACCACGTGACCTTTCCCCGTGTTTTGTCCTCACTCACACGCTACCGCGAATCACTTCCCGGAAGGTCACCCATCCTTAGACTACTCCAGCCCAAGCACGCTTAACTCTGGAGTTCTTTCGGGCAAGTGATCGGAAAAGGTAAGTGCACTTTGGTGACATAGGTAGCCAAATCAATTCTTATAAGCCTCTCCGCATATACAAGAAACCGGGATGTTACAATAATACTATGAATGCTATTATTAATTGTTTTTTCCTTCTATAACATCACTAGAATTTTTAGATAATAATTACACGTAGAATTTACGTTATAACAATACTCTAAACCAAATGATTAGATCTCACTATTGGACTTACCATAAACATTGATTTTATGAAAAATAAAATATAATTTTTGAATTGTACATAACTAAATATACTTAATTATAATGAATCAAAAACTAAACACACATCTTCTTTACAAAATACTAGTTAAAGTCAATGATACGTTAAAATATAAGATATTTAAAACACTGTTTTAACTAAATTATTTATAAAGGTTATTTAATGTTTGCTTAGCATAGAACATGTATAAAATAGTTATATATAAATTTAATTTTTAATCTTTCTTAAGATAAAATAAGATTTATTTGTGAAACTTTTAGAGCATGCCGAATTTGTTTTATAGATAATATATAAGTAGATATTTACAGTCAACTTTTCCACACTTAATAATAAAATTTAAACATCATTGGGTTGTTGCTAAAATAACATAATAATCCTAATTAATATTGTTTTGAAAATATTATATATATTTCGTGATTATCTAAATTCTCCATCTATTTCATAGAACTGGTTGTTAAAGATTATTTATACAATCAAGATAAATTTTAAGAATACTAAGTGTATTTTAATTTATTGAAAAATATTTTTGATGAATAACCTTTATGATTACAAATAAGTATTACATAAAACTACTGTGTATCCTCGATTTTGATTGTTGAAACTTTATATATTATAATGATGTTGATAACAAAATAAATTATATAAAAGTTTATTATAAAATATCATGTAAAAAATTCATAGAAGTTTGACAACTTGAATAATAACAACAAGGTAAAATATTTGTCTTCACAAAACTAAGAGAAAGTTAATTCGAAGATGTTTCAAAAAAAAAAAAAAAAAACTTTGGAATGTATAGCTCCAAATTTATTTTAAAGATATTGAACATTAAATGTTAAAAACACAAAATAACTTTAAGCATGACCAAATTAAAATTTTAAAATTTGTATAGTAACTGAATGTTTAAGTAGATTTGTAAATAAAATTGTTACAACAATTAAAGTATTTGTTTATCTTTTATCATAACATATGGTTCTAACAATTATAAATATGCAAGCTTCTCGGTATGTTGATAAACGATCTTATTTACAAAAATCATTTACCATACGGAGGATTCTAGCCACAGTATATAAGGATTTTTAACAATCTTTCAATTGTTTTCTTCAAGCCGAGTATAGAACATAATTTTTGACTAGAACGAACTATAACTTATTTTGTATGATCTTTCTCTTATGTTTATTTAACTAACTGCTGAATATTGAATATTCATTTCGTTTTTCGTACTTGAAATTGGCAAGATAAGTTTTTTTCCAGTGTTTATAAGAAGAATTTTTAGAAATTTTAGACGGAAAATTTAGTCAAAAATTAAAACTCTGTCAACAATACTCCTTGCAAATCTCAGTATTCAACAAATTGATTACTTTGACAACATTTAATAAATAGATTGAAATTTTAAAAACGAGTAGAGAATTGAGAATTAAAAAAAAATCATTTGCAAAGAGATTCCCTTTGTTAGATTCATTTATATTGCGAGAGAGGCGAGACAACGACAATTTTGGTAAGAAAATGCTATCAAAGCGAATTATGAATTTTATTAGATCAAATAAATAATCAGTACACATTTCAAGCAGTTTTAGAGATTGAGACACAATGAATCCACAAATCATCTCTATTCTTCAAATAATGGGTTTCGTTAGCAATTAGGTGGGGCCTGTCCGAAATGTATTTGATGAGCGTATCGTGACAATCTTTCCCTTCTTAGACAAGATCGTGACAACACGCTTCAGTGATGGTTCCATTTCCAAAGACAACACCGATAATATCCAACGCACACTTAGGAGTGATTTTAAGAAGACATTTATCCCATAATAATTTTGCTTCAACTTCTTCGACAGAGAAAGCATGAACAAACGCACAAACCAAAACTGCAACAATGAAAATACTTGTCATTTGGGAGGTAATTTTAGTCATATTTGGTAAAACTTTAAAAATTATTTTCTTATTCTTTTGTTATAAAAAGGAATCCAATGAGAGTGTTTTGTATTATATATTTTTGTCAAATGAAGCTATGGAAGCTATTTATAAATTTTCAAAACCCAAACATAGCTATCAAAACGTATTATAAAGTAAACGTCATAAATTAAAGCAATTTAACGTCTAGATAATAATACTATGAATGCTATTATTAATTGTTTTTTCCTTCTATAACATCACTAGAATTTTTAGATAATAATTACACGTAGAATTTAAGTTATAACAATACTCTAAACCAAATGATTAGATCTCACTATCGGACTTACCATAAACATTGATTTTATGAAAAATAAAATAGAATTTTTGAATTGTACATAACTAAATATACTTAATTATTAATGAATCAAAAACTAAATACACATCTTCTTTACAAAATACTAGTTAAAGTCAATGATACGTTAAAATATAAGATATTTAAAACACTGTTTTAACTAAATTATTTATAAAGGTTATTTAATGTTTGCTTAGCATAGAACATGTATAAAATAGTTATATATAAATTTTATTTTTAATCTTTCTTAAGATAAAATAAGATTTATTTGTGAAACTTTTAGAGCATGCCGAATTTGTTTTATAGATAATATATAAGTAGATATTTACAGTCAACTTTTCCACACTTAATAATAACATTTAAACATCATTGGGTTGTTGCTAAAATAACATAATAATCCTAATTAATATTGTTTTGAAAATATTATATATATTTCGTGATTATCTAAATTCTCCATCTATTTCATAGAACTGGGTGTTAAAGATTATTTATACAATCAAGATAAATTTTAAGAATACTAAGTGTATTTTAATTTATTGAAAAATATTTTTGATGAATAAACTTTATGATTACAAATAAGTATTACATAAAACTACTGTGTATCCTCGATTTTGATTGTTGAAACTTTATATATTATAATGATGTTGATAACAAAATAAATTATATAAAAGTTTATTATAAAATATCATGTAAAAAATTCATAGAAGTTTGACAACTTGAATAATAACAACAAGGTAAAATATTTGTCTTCACAAAACTAAGAGAAAGTTAATTCGAAGATGTTTCAAAAAAAAAAAAATAATACTTTGGAATGTATAGCTCCAAAATTTTTTAAAAGATATTGAACATTAAATGTTAAAAACACAAAATAACTTTAAGCATGACCAAATTAAAATTTTAAAATTTGTATAGTAACTGAATGTTTAAGTAGATTTGTAAATAAAATTGTAACAACAATTAAAGTATTTGTTTATCTTTTATCATAACATATGGTTCTAACAATTATAAATATGCAAGCTTCTCGGTATGTTGATAAACGATCTTATTTACAAAAATCATTTACCATACGGAGGATTCTAGCCACAGTATATAAGGATTTTTAACAATCTTTCAATTGTTTTCTTCAAGCCGAGTATAGAACATAATTTTTGACTAGAACGAACTATAACTTATTTTGTATGATCTTTCTCTTATGTTTATTTAACTAACTGCTGAATATTGAATATTCATTTCGTTTTTCGTACTTGAAATTGGCAAGATAAGTTTTTTTCCAGTGTTTATAAGAAGAATTTTTAGAAATTTTAGACGGAAAATTTAGTCAAAAATTAAAACTCTGTCAACAATACTCCTTGCAAATCTCAGTATTCAACAAATTGATTACTTTGACAACATTTAATAAATAGATTGAAATTTTAAAAACGAGTAGAGAATTGAGAATTAAAAAAAAATCATTTGCAAAGAGATTCCCTTTGTTAGATTCATTTATATTGCGAGAGAGGCGAGACAACGACAATTTTGGTAAGAAAATGCTATCAAAGCGAATTATGAATTTTATTAGATCAAATAAATAATCAGTACACATTTCAAGCAGTTTTAGAGATTGAGACACAATGAATCCACAAATCATCTCTATTCTTCAAATAATGGGTTTCGTTAGCAATTAGGTGGGGCCTGTCCGAAATGTATTTGATGAGCGTATCGTGACAATCTTTCCCTTCTTAGACAAGATCGTGACAACACGCTTCAGTGATGGTTCCATTTCCAAAGACAACACCGATAATATCCAACGCACACTTAGGAGTGATTTTAAGAAGACATTTATCCCATAATAATTTTGCTTCAACTTCTTCGACAGAGAAAGCATGAACAAACGCACAAACCAAAACTGCAACAATGAAAATACTTGTCATTTGGGAGGTAATTTTAGTCATATTTGGTAAAACTTTAAAAATTATTTTCTTATTCTTTTGTTATAAAAAGGAATCCAATGAGAGTGTTTTGTATTATATATTTTTGTCAAATGAAGCTATGGAAGCTATTTATAAATTTTCAAAACCCAAACATAGCTATCAAAACGTATTATAAAGTAAACGTCATAAATTAAAGCAATTTAACGTCTAGATAATAATACTATGAATGCTATTATTAATTGTTTTTTCCTTCTATAACATCACTAGAATTTTTAGATAATAATTACACGTAGAATTTAAGTTATAACAATACTCTAAACCAAATGATTAGATCTCACTATCGGACTTACCATAAACATTGATTTTATGAAAAATAAAATAGAATTTTTGAATTGTACATAACTAAATATACTTAATTATTAATGAATCAAAAACTAAATACACATCTTCTTTACAAAATACTAGTTAAAGTCAATGATACGTTAAAATATAAGATATTTAAAACACTGTTTTAACTAAATTATTTATAAAGGTTATTTAATGTTTGCTTAGCATAGAACATGTATAAAATAGTTATATATAAATTTTATTTTTAATCTTTCTTAAGATAAAATAAGATTTATTTGTGAAACTTTTAGAGCATGCCGAATTTGTTTTATAGATAATATATAAGTAGATATTTACAGTCAACTTTTCCACACTTAATAATAACATTTAAACATCATTGGGTTGTTGCTAAAATAACATAATAATCCTAATTAATATTGTTTTGAAAATATTATATATATTTCGTGATTATCTAAATTCTCCATCTATTTCATAGAACTGGGTGTTAAAGATTATTTATACAATCAAGATAAATTTTAAGAATACTAAGTGTATTTTAATTTATTGAAAAATATTTTTGATGAATAAACTTTATGATTACAAATAAGTATTACATAAAACTACTGTGTATCCTCGATTTTGATTGTTGAAACTTTATATATTATAATGATGTTGATAACAAAATAAATTATATAAAAGTTTATTATAAAATATCATGTAAAAAATTCATAGAAGTTTGACAACTTGAATAATAACAACAAGGTAAAATATTTGTCTTCACAAAACTAAGAGAAAGTTAATTCGAAGATGTTTCAAAAAAAAAAAAATAATACTTTGGAATGTATAGCTCCAAAATTTTTTAAAAGATATTGAACATTAAATGTTAAAAACACAAAATAACTTTAAGCATGACCAAATTAAAATTTTAAAATTTGTATAGTAACTGAATGTTTAAGTAGATTTGTAAATAAAATTGTAACAACAATTAAAGTATTTGTTTATCTTTTATCATAACATATGGTTCTAACAATTATAAATATGCAAGCTTCTCGGTATGTTGATAAACGATCTTATTTACAAAAATCATTTACCATACGGAGGATTCTAGCCACAGTATATAAGGATTTTTAACAATCTTTCAATTGTTTTCTTCAAGCCGAGTATAGAACATAATTTTTGACTAGAACGAACTATAACTTATTTTGTATGATCTTTCTCTTATGTTTATTTAACTAACTGCTGAATATTGAATATTCATTTCGTTTTTCGTACTTGAAATTGGCAAGATAAGTTTTTTTCCAGTGTTTATAAGAAGAATTTTTAGAAATTTTAGACGGAAAATTTAGTCAAAAATTAAAACTCTGTCAACAATACTCCTTGCAAATCTCAGTATTCAACAAATTGATTACTTTGACAACATTTAATAAATAGATTGAAATTTTAAAAACGAGTAGAGAATTGAGAATTAAAAAAAAATCATTTGCAAAGAGATTCCCTTTGTTAGATTCATTTATATTGCGAGAGAGGCGAGACAACGACAATTTTGGTAAGAAAATGCTATCAAAGCGAATTATGAATTTTATTAGATCAAATAAATAATCAGTACACATTTCAAGCAGTTTTAGAGATTGAGACACAATGAATCCACAAATCATCTCTATTCTTCAAATAATGGGTTTCGTTAGCAATTAGGTGGGGCCTGTCCGAAATGTATTTGATGAGCGTATCGTGACAATCTTTCCCTTCTTAGACAAGATCGTGACAACACGCTTCAGTGATGGTTCCATTTCCAAAGACAACACCGATAATATCCAACGCACACTTAGGAGTGATTTTAAGAAGACATTTATCCCATAATAATTTTGCTTCAACTTCTTCGACAGAGAAAGCATGAACAAACGCACAAACCAAAACTGCAACAATGAAAATACTTGTCATTTGGGAGGTAATTTTAGTCATATTTGGTAAAACTTTAAAAATTATTTTCTTATTCTTTTGTTATAAAAAGGAATCCAATGAGAGTGTTTTGTATTATATATTTTTGTCAAATGAAGCTATGGAAGCTATTTATAAATTTTCAAAACCCAAACATAGCTATCAAAACGTATTATAAAGTAAACGTCATAAATTAAAGCAATTTAACGTCTAGATAATAATACTATGAATGCTATTATTAATTGTTTTTTCCTTCTATAACATCACTAGAATTTTTAGATAATAATTACACGTAGAATTTAAGTTATAACAATACTCTAAACCAAATGATTAGATCTCACTATCGGACTTACCATAAACATTGATTTTATGAAAAATAAAATAGAATTTTTGAATTGTACATAACTAAATATACTTAATTATTAATGAATCAAAAACTAAATACACATCTTCTTTACAAAATACTAGTTAAAGTCAATGATACGTTAAAATATAAGATATTTAAAACACTGTTTTAACTAAATTATTTATAAAGGTTATTTAATGTTTGCTTAGCATAGAACATGTATAAAATAGTTATATATAAATTTTATTTTTAATCTTTCTTAAGATAAAATAAGATTTATTTGTGAAACTTTTAGAGCATGCCGAATTTGTTTTATAGATAATATATAAGTAGATATTTACAGTCAACTTTTCCACACTTAATAATAACATTTAAACATCATTGGGTTGTTGCTAAAATAACATAATAATCCTAATTAATATTGTTTTGAAAATATTATATATATTTCGTGATTATCTAAATTCTCCATCTATTTCATAGAACTGGGTGTTAAAGATTATTTATACAATCAAGATAAATTTTAAGAATACTAAGTGTATTTTAATTTATTGAAAAATATTTTTGATGAATAAACTTTATGATTACAAATAAGTATTACATAAAACTACTGTGTATCCTCGATTTTGATTGTTGAAACTTTATATATTATAATGATGTTGATAACAAAATAAATTATATAAAAGTTTATTATAAAATATCATGTAAAAAATTCATAGAAGTTTGACAACTTGAATAATAACAACAAGGTAAAATATTTGTCTTCACAAAACTAAGAGAAAGTTAATTCGAAGATGTTTCAAAAAAAAAAAAATAATACTTTGGAATGTATAGCTCCAAAATTTTTTAAAAGATATTGAACATTAAATGTTAAAAACACAAAATAACTTTAAGCATGACCAAATTAAAATTTTAAAATTTGTATAGTAACTGAATGTTTAAGTAGATTTGTAAATAAAATTGTAACAACAATTAAAGTATTTGTTTATCTTTTATCATAACATATGGTTCTAACAATTATAAATATGCAAGCTTCTCGGTATGTTGATAAACGATCTTATTTACAAAAATCATTTACCATACGGAGGATTCTAGCCACAGTATATAAGGATTTTTAACAATCTTTCAATTGTTTTCTTCAAGCCGAGTATAGAACATAATTTTTGACTAGAACGAACTATAACTTATTTTGTATGATCTTTCTCTTATGTTTATTTAACTAACTGCTGAATATTGAATATTCATTTCATTTTTCGTACTTGAAATTGGCAAGATAAGTTTTTTCCAGTGTTTATAAGAAGAATTTGTAGAAATTTTAGACGGAAAATTTAGTCAAAAATTAAAACTCAGTCAACAATACTCCTTGCAAATCTCAGTATTCAACAAATTGATTACTTTGAAAACATTTAATAAATAGATTGAAATTTTAAAAACGAGTAGAGAATTGAGAATTAAAAAAAAATCATTTGCAAAGAGATTCCCTTTCTTAGATTCATTTATATTGCGAGAGAGGCGAGACAACGACAATTTTGGTAAGAAAATGCTATCAAAGCGAATTATGAATTTTATTAGATCAAATAAATAATCAGTACACATTTCAAGCAGTTTTAGAGATTGAGACACAATGAATCCACAAATCATCTCTCTTCTTCAAATACTGGGTTTCGTTAGCAATTAGGTGGGGCCTGTCCGAAATGTATTTGATGAGCGTATCGTGACAATCTTTCCCTTCTTCGACAAGATCGTGACAACACGCATCAGTGATGGTTCCATTTCCAAAGACAACACCGATAATATCCAACGCACACTTAGGAGTGATTTTAAGAAGACATTTATCCCATAATAATTTTGCTTCAACTTCTTCGACAGAGAAAGCAGGAACAAACGCACAGACCAAAACTGCAAAAATGAAAATACTTGTCATTTGGGAGGTAATTTTAGTCATATTTGGTAAAACTTTAAAAATTATTTTCTTATTCTTTTGTTATAAAAATGAATCCAATGAGAGTGTTTTGTATTATATATTTTTGTCAAATGAAGCTATGGAAGCTATTTATAAATTTTCAAAACCCAAACATATCTATCAAAACGTATTATAAAGTAAATGTCATAAATTAAAGCAATTTAACGTCTAGATAATAATACTATGAATGCTATTATTAATTGTTTTTTCCTTCTATAACATCACTAGAATTTTTAGATAATAATTACACGTAGAATTTAAGTTATAACAATACTCTAAACCAAATGATTAGATCTCACTATTGGACTTACCATAAACATTGATTTTATGAAAAATAAAATATAATTTTTGAATTGTACATAACTAAATATACTTAATTATAATGAATCAAAAACTAAACACACATCTTCTTTACAAAATACTAGTTAAAGTCAATGATACGTTAAAATATAAGATATTTAAAACACTGTTTTAACTAAATTATTTATAAAGGTTATTTAATGTTTGCTTAGCATAGAACATGTATAAAATAGTTATATATAAATTTTATTTTTAATCTTTCTTAAGATAAAATAAGATTTATTTGTGAAAGATTTAGAGCATGCCGAATTTGTTTTATAGATAATATATAAGTAGATGCTTACAGTCAACTTTTCCACACTTAATAATAACATTTAAACATCATTGGGTTGTTGCTAAAATAACATAATAATCCTAATTAATATTGTTTTGAAAATATTATATATATTTCGGGATTATCTAAATTCTCCATCTATTTCATAGAACTGTGTGTTAAAGATTATTTATACAATCAAGATAAATTTTAAGAATACTAAGTGTATTTTAATTTATTGAAAAATATTTTTGATGAATAAACTTTATGATTACAAATAAGTATTACATAAAACTACTGTGTATCCTCGATTTTGATTGTTGAAACTTTATATATTATAATGATGTTGATAACAAAATAAATTATATAAAAGTTTATTATAAAATATCATGTAAAAAATTCATAGAAGTTTGACAACTTGAATAATAACAACAAGGTAAAACATTTGTCTTCACAAAACTAAGAGAAAGTTAATTCGAAGATGTTTCAAAAAAAAAAAAAATACTTTGGAATGTATAGCTCATAATTTTTTTAAAAGATATTGAACATTAAATGTTAAAAACACAAAATAACTTTTAGCATGACCAAATTAAAATTTTAAAATTTGTATAGTAACTGAATGTTTAAGTAGATTTGTAAATAAAATTGTAACAACAATTAAAGTATTTGTTTATCTTTTATCATAACATATGGTTCTAACAATTATAAATATGCAAGCTTCTCGGTATGTTGATAAACGATCTTATTTACAAAAATCATTTACCATACGGAGGATTCTAGCCATAGTATATAAGGATTTTTAACAATCTTTCAATTGTTTTCTTCAAGCCGAGTATAGACCATAATTTTTGACTAGAACGAACTATAACTTATTTTGAATGATCTTTCTCTTATGTTTATTGAACTAACTGCTGAATATTGAATATTCGTTTCGTTTTTCGTACTTGAAATTGGCAAGATAAGTTTTTTCCAGTGTTTATAAGAAGAATTTGTAGAAATTTTAGACGGAAAATTTATTCAAAAATTAAAACTCAGTCAACAATACTCCTTGCAAATCTCAGTATTCAACAAATTGATTACTTTGACAACATTTAATAAATAGATTGAAATTTTATAAACGAGTAGAGAATTGAGAATTAAAAAAAAAAATCATTTGCAAAGAGATTCCCTTTGTTAGATTCATTTATATTGCGAGAGAGGCGAGACAACGACAATTTTGGTAAGAAAATGCTATCAAAGCGAATTATGAATTTTATTAGATCAAATAAATAATCAGTACACATTTCAAGCAGTTTTAGAGATTGAGACACAATGAATCCACAAATCATCTCTCTTCTTCAAATACTGGGTTTCGTTAGCAATTAGGTGGGGCCTGTCCGAAATGTATTTGATGAGCGTATCGTGACAATCTTTCCCTTCTTCGACAAGATCGTGACAACACGCATCAGTGATGGTTCCATTTCCAAAGACAACACCGATAATATCCAACGCACACTTAGGAGTGATTTTAAGAAGACATTTATCCCATAATAATTTTGCTTCAACTTCTTCGACAGAGAAAGCAGGAACAAACGCACAGATCAAAGAAGCAACAATGAAAATACTTGTCATTTGGGAGGTAATTTTAGTCATATTTGGTAAAACTTTAAAAATTATTTTCTTATTCTTTTGTTATAAAAAGGAATCCAATGAGAGTGTTTTGTATTATATATTTTTGTCAAATGAAGCTATGGAAGCTATTTATAAATTTTCAAAACCCAAACATAGCTATCAAAACGTATTATAAAGTAAACGTCATAAATTAAAGCAATTTAACGTCTAGATAGTAATACTATGAATGCTATTAATAATTATTTTTTCCTTCTATAACATCACTAGAATTTTTAGATAATAATTACATGTAGAATTTAAGTTATAACAATACTCTAAACCAAATGATTAGATCTCACTAACGGACTTACCATAAACATTGATTTTATGAAAAATAAAATATAATTTTTGAATTGTACATAACTAAATATACTTAATTATTAATGAAACAAAAACTAAGCACACATCTTCTTTACAAAATACTAGTTAAAGTCAATGATACGTTAAAATATAAGATATTTAAAACACTGTTTTAACTAAATTATTTATAAAGGTTATTTATTGTTTGCTTAGCACAGAACATGTATAAAATAGTTATATATAAATTTTATTTTTAATCTTTCTTAAGATAAATAAGATTTATTTGTGAAACTTTTAGAGCATGCCGAATTTGTTTTATAGATAATATATAAGTAGATATTTACAGTCAACTTTTCCACACTTAATAATAACATTTAAACATCATTGGGTTGTTGCTAAAATAACATAATAATCCTAATTAATATTGTTTTGAAAATATTATATATATTTCGTGATTATCTAAATTCTCCATCTATTTCATAGAACTGGGTGTTAAAGATTATTTATACAATCAGAATAAATTTTAAGAATAATAAGTGTATTTTAATGTTTTGAAAAATATTTTTGATGAATAAACTTTATGATTACAAATAAGTATTACATAAAACTACAGTGTATCCTCGATTTTGATTGTTGAAACTTTATATATTATAATGATGTTGATAACAAAATAAATTATATAAAATTTTATTATAAAATATCATGTAAAAAATTCATAGAAGTTTGACAACTTGAATAATAACAACAAGGTAAAAGATTTGTCTTCACAAAACTAAGAGAAAGTTAATTCGAAGATGTTTCAAAAAAAAAAATAATACTTTGGAATGTTTAGCTCCAAATTTTTTTTAAAGATATTGAACATTAAATGTTAAAAACACAAAATAACTTTAAGCATGACCAAATTAAAATTTTAAAATTTGTATAGTAACTGAATGTTTAAGTAGATTTGTAAATAAAATTGTAAAAACAATTAAAGTATTTGTTTATCTTTTATCATAACATATGGTTCTAACAATTATAAATATGCAAGCTTCTCGGTATGTTGATAAACGATCTTATTTACAAAAATCATTTACCATACAGAGGATTCTAGCCATAGTATATAAGGATTTTTAACAATCTTTCAATTGTTTTCTTCAAGCCGAGTATAGAACATAATTTTTGACTAGAACGAACTATAACTTATTTTGTATGATCTTTCTCTTATGTTTATTGAACTAACTGCTGAATATTGAATATTCGTTTCATTTTTCGTACTTGAAATTGGCAAGATAAGTTTTTTTCCAGTGTTTATAAGAAGAATTTGTAGAAATTTTAGACGGAAAATTTAGTCAAAAATTAAAACTCAGTCAACCATACTCCTTGCAAATCTCAGTATTCAACAAATTGATTACTTTGACAACATTTAATAAATAGATTGAAATTTTATAAACGAGTAGAGAATTGAGAATTAAAAAAAAAATCATTTGCAAAGAGATTCCCTTTGTTAGATTCATTTATATTGCGAGAGAGGAGAGACAACGACAATTTTGGTAAGAAAATGCTATCAAAGCGAATTATGAATTTTATTAGATCAAATAAATAATCAGTACACATTTCAAGCAGTTTTAGAGATTGAGACACAATGAATCCACAAATCATCTCTATTCTTCAAATACTGGGTTTCGTTAGCAATTAGGTGGGACTGTCCGAAATGTATTTGATGAGCATATCGTGACAATCTTTCCCTTCTTCGACAAGATCGTGACAACACGCATCAGTGATGGTTCCATTTCCAAAGACAACACCGATAATATCCAACGCACACTTAGGAGTGATTTTAAGAAGACATTTATCCCATAATAATTTTGCTTCAACTTCTTCTATAACGCCCCGGCCGCCCCTACCTGTGGGCCCCATGCCTTCTCTCGGCCCGTGGGCCCCACCCTTGTCCGACGTCCGGTGCGTTAGTCCGGGAGGCTTGTAATACTTGTTTACTGACCCTGCAATCACCACGTGATCTTTCCCCGTGTTTTGTCCTCACTCACACGATACCGCGAATCACTTCCCGGAAGGTCACCCATCCTTAAATTGCTCCAGCTCAAGCACCCTTAACTCTGGAGTTCTCTCTGGACAAGTTCCCGAAAAGATAAGTGCACTTTGGTGACATAGGTAGCCAAATCAATTCTTATAAGCCTCTCCGCATATACAAGAAATCGGGATGTTACAATCACCCCCACTCATAGAGCGCAACGTCCTCGTTGCGCACCAGGATCGTCACCCTAGACGGTGTGGGCCCACCTGACTCCACACACGTGTTTGGGTTCGGCTCTGATACCACTCATAACGCCCCGACCGCCCCTACCTGTGGGCCCCAACGACATCTCCCGGCCCGTGGGCCCCACCCTCGTCCGACGGCCGGTGCGTTAGTCCGGGAGGTTTGTAATACTTGTTTACTGACCCTGCAATCACCACGTGACCTTTCCCCGTGTTTTGTCCTCACTCACACGCTACCGCGAATCACTTCCCGGAATGTCACCCATCCTTAGACTACTCCAGCCCAAGCACCCTTAACTCTGGAGTTCTTTCGGGCAAGTGATCGGAAAAGGTAAGTGCACTTTGGTGACATAGGTAGCCAAATCAATTCTTATAAGCCTCTCCGCATATACAAGAAACCGGGATGTTACATCTTCGACAGAGAAAGCAGGAACAAACGCACAGACCAAAGCTGCAACAATGAAAATACTTGTCATTTGGGAGGTAATTTTAGTCATATTTGGTAAAACTTTAAAAATTATTTTCTTATTCTTTTGTTATAAAAAGGAATCCAATGAGAGTGTTTTGTATTATATATTTTTGTCAAATGAAGCTATGGAAGCTATTTATAAATCTTCAAAACCCAAACATAGCTATCAAAACGTATTATAAAGTAAAAGTCATAAATTAAAGCAATTTAACGACTAGATAATAATACTATGAATGCTATTATTAATTGTTTTTTCTTTCTATAACATCACTAGAAGTTTTAGATAACAGTACTCTAAACCAAATGATTAAATCTCATTATCGGACTTACCATAAACATTGATTTTATGAAAAATAAAATATAGTTTTTGAATTGTACATAACTAAATATACTTAATTATTAATGAATCAAAAACTAAACACACATCTTCTTTACAAAATACTAGTTAAAGTCAATGATACCTTGAAATATCAGATATTTAAAACACTGTTTTAACTAAATTATTTATAAAGGTTATTTAATGTTAGCTTAGCATAGAACATGTATAAAATAGTTATATATAAATTTTATTTTTAATCTTTCCTATGATAAAATAAGATTTATTTGTGAAACTTTTAGAGCATGCCTAATTTTTTTTATAGATAATATATAAGTAGATATTTACATTCAACTTTTCCACACTTAATAATAACATTTAAACATCATTGGGTTGTTGCTAAAATAACATAATAATCCTAATTAATATTGTTTAGAAAATATTATCTATATTTCCTTATTATCTAAATTCTCTATCTATTTCATAGAACTGGGTGTTAAAGATTATGTATACAATCAAGTTAAATTTTAAGAATAATAAGTGTATTTTAACTAAATTATTTATAAAGGTTATTTAATGTTTGCTTAGCATAGAACATGTATAAAATAGTTATATACAAATTTTATTTTTAATCTTTCCTAAGATAAAATAAGATTTATTTGTGAAACTTTTATAGCAAAACTATTTTTTTTTATAGATAATATATAAGTAGATATTTAAAGTCAACTTTTCCACACTTAATAATAACATTTAAACATCATTGGGTTGTGCAAAAATAACATAATAATCCTAATTAATATTGTTTTGAAAATATTATATAAATATCGTGATTATCTAAATTCTCCATCTATTTCATAGAATTGGGTGTTAAAGATTTGTATGCAATCAAGTTAAATTTTAATAATACTAAATGTATTTTAATTTATTGAAAAATATTATTGATGAATAAACTTTATGATTACAAATAAGTATTACATAAAACTACTGTGTATCCTCGATTTAGATTGTTGAAACTTTATAGATTATAATGATGTTGATAACACAATAAATTATATTAAAGTTTATTATAAACTATCATGTAAAAAATGCATAGAAGTTTGACAACTTGAATAATAACAACAAGGTAAAACATTTGTCTTCACAAAACTAAGGGAAAGTTCATTCGCAGATGTTTAAAAAACTCATTGAAATACTTTGGAAGGTATAGCTCCAAATTCTTTTTGTAGATATTGAACATTAAATGTTAAAAACACAAAATAACTTTAAGCATGACCAAATTAAAATTTTAAAATTTGTATAGTAACTGAATGTTTAAGTAGAATTGTAAATAAAATTGTAACAACAATTAAAGTATTTGTTTATCTTTTATTATAAGATAAGGTTCTAACAATTATAAATATGCAAGCTTCTCGTTATGTTGATAAACGATTTTATTTACAAAAATCATTTACCATACGGAGGATTTTAACCATAGTATATAAGGATTTTTATCAACCTTTCAATTTTTTTCTTCAAGCCGAGTATAGAAAATAATTTTTGACTAGAACTAACTATAACTTATTTTGTATGATCTTTCTCTTATGTTTTTTGAAGTAACTGCTGAATATTGAATATTCGATTCGTTTTTCGTACTTGAAATTGGCAAGATAAGTTTTTTCCAGTGTTTACAAGAAGAATTTGTAGAAATTTTAGACGGAAAATTTAGTCAAAAATTAAAACTCAGTCAACAATACTCCTTGCAAATCTCAGTATTCAACAAATTGATTACTTTGACAACATTTAATAAATAGATTGAAATTTTAAAAATGTGTAGAGAATTGAGAATTAAAAAAATCATTTGCAAAGACATTCCCTTTGTTATATTCATTTATATTGTGAGAGAGGCGAGACAACGACAATTTTGGTAAGAAAATGCTATCAAAGCGAATTATGAATTTTATTAGATCAAATAATATAATCAGTATACATTTCAAGCAGTTTTAGAGATTGAGACACAATGAATCCACAAATCATCTCTCTTCTTCAAATACTGTGTTTCGTTAGCAATTAGGTGGGGCCTGTCCGAAATGTATTTGATGAGCGTATCGTGACAATCCTTCCCTTCTTCGACAAGATCGTGACAACAAGCATCAGTGATGGTTCCATTTCCAAAGACAACACCGATAATATCCAACGCACACTTAGGAGTGATTTTAAGAAGACATTTATCCCATAATAATTTTGCATCAACTTCTTCGACAGAGAAAGCAGGAACAAACGTACAGACCAAAGCTGCAACAATGAAATGACTTGTAATTTGGGAGGTAATTTTAGTCATATTTGGTAAAACTTTAAAAATTATTGTCTTATTCTTTTGTTATAAAAAAGAATCCAATGAAAGTGTTTTGTATTATATATTTTTGTCAAATGAAGCTATGGAAGCTATTTATAAATTTTCAAAACCCAAACATAGCAATCAAAACGTATTTTAAAGTACACGTGATAAATTAAAACAATTTAACGTCTAAATAATAATACTATGAATGCTATTATTAATTGTTTTTTCCTTCTATAACATCACTAGAAGTTTTAGATAACAATTACGCATAAAATTTAAGTTATAACAATACTCTAAACCAAATGATTAGATCTCACTATCGGACTTACCATAAACATTGATTTTATGAAAAATAAAATATAGTTTTTGAATAGTACATAGCTAAATATACTTAATTATTAATGAATCAAAAACAAAACACACATCTTCTTTACAAAATACTAGTTAAGCTCTATGATACGTTGAATATCATATATTTAAAACACTGTTTTAACTAAATTTTTTATAAAGGTTATTTAATGTTTGCTTAGCATAGAACATGTATAAAATAGTTAAATACAAATTTTATTTTTAATCTTTGCTAAGATAAAATAAGATTTATTTGTGAAACTTTTAGAGTATGCCTAATTGTTTTATAGATAATATATAAGTAGATATTTAAAGTCAAATTTTCCACACTTAATAATAACATTTAAACATCATTGGGTTGTTGCAAAAATAACATAATAATCCTAATTAATATTGTTTTAAAAATATTATATATATTTCGTGATTATCTTAATTCTCCATCTATTTCATACAATTCGGTGTTAAAGATTATGTATACAATCAAGTTAAATTTTAAGAATACTAAGTGTATTTTAATTTATTGAAAAATATTTTTGATGAATAAACTTTATGATTACAAATAAGTATTACATAAAACTATTGTGTATCCTAGATTTAGAATGTTGAAATTTATATATTGTAATGATGTTGATAGCAAAATAAATTATATAAAAGTTTATTATAAAATATCATGTAAAAATGCATAGAAGTTTGACAATTTGAATAATAACAACAAGGTAAAACATTTGTCTTCACAAAACTAAGGGAAAGTTAATTCGAAGATGTTTCAAAAACAAATTGAAATACTTTGGAAGGTATAGCTCCAAAATTGTTTTATAGATATTGAACACTAAATGTTAAAAACACAAAATAACTTAAGCATGACCAAATCAAAATTTAAAAATTTGTATAGTAACTGAATGTTTAAGTAGATTTGTAAATAAAATTGTATCAATAATTAAAGTATTTGTTTATCTTTTATCATAAGATATGGTTCTAACAATTATAAATATGCAAGCTTCTCGGTATGTTGATAAACGATGTTATTTACACAAATCATTTACCATACGGAGGATTCTAGCCATAGTATATAAGGATTTTTAACAACCTTTCAATTGTTTTCTTCAAGCCGAGTATAGAACATAATTTTTGACTAGAACGAACTATAACTTATTCTGTATGATCTTTCTCTTATGTTTTTTGAACTAACTGTTGAATATTGAATATTCGATTCGTTTTTCATACTTGAAATTGGCTAGATAAGTTTTTTCCCAGTGTTATAAGAAGAATTTGTAGAAATCTTAGACGGAAAATTTAGTCAAAAATTAAAACTCAGTCAACAATACTCCTTGCAAATCTTAGTATTCAGCAAATTGATTACTTTGACAACATTTAACAAATAGATTGAAATTTTAAAAATGAGTAGAGAATTGAGAATTAAAAAAAAATTCATTCGCAAAGAGATTCCCTTTGTTAGATTCATTTATATTGCGAGAGAGGCGAGACAACGACAATTTTGGTAAGAAAATGCTATCAAAGCGAATTATGAATTTTATTAGATCAAATAATATAATAAGTACACATTTCAAGTAGTTTTAGAGATTTAGACACAATGAATCCACAAATCATCTCTCTTCTTCAAATACTGGGTTTCGTTAGCAATTAGGTGGGGCCTGTCCGAAATGTATTTGATGAGCGTATCGTGACAATCCTTCCCTTCTTCGACAAGATCGTGACAACACGCATCAGTGATGGTTCCATTTCCAAAGACAACACCGATAATATCCAACGCACACTTAGGAGTGATTTTAAGAAGACATTTATCCCATAATAATTTTGCTTCAACTTCTTCGACAGAGAAAGCAAGAACAAACGCACAGACCAAAGCCGCAACAATGAAAAGACTTGTCATTTGGGAGGTAATTTTAGTCATATTTGGTAAAACTTTAAAAATTATTTTCTTATTCTTTTGTTATAAAAAGGAATCCAATGAGAGTGTTTTGTATTATATATTTTTGTCAAATGAAGCTATGGAAGCTATTTATAAAATTTCAAAACCCAAACATAGCTATCAAAACGTATTATAAAGTAAACGTCATAAATTAAAGCAATTTAATGTCTAGATAATAATACTATGAATGCTATTATTAATTGTTTTTTCCTTCTATAACATCACTAGAATTTTTAGATAACAATTACACGTAGAATTTAAGTTATAACAATACTCTAAACCAAATGATTAGATCTCACTATCGGACTTACCATAAACATTGATTTTATGAAAAATAAAATATATTTTTTGAATTGTACATAACTAAATATACTTAATTATTAATGAATCAAAAACTAAACACACATCTTCTTTACAAAATACTAGTTAAAGTCAATGATACGTTGAAATATCAGATATTTAAAACACTGTTTTAACTAAATTATTTATAAAGGTTATTTAATGTTTGCTTAGCATAGAACATGTATAAAATAGTTATCTATATTTCGTGATTATCTAAATTCTCTATCTATTTCATAGAACTGGGTGTTAAAGATTATGTATACAATCAAGTTAAATTTTAAGAATAATAAGTGTATTTTAATTTATTGAAAAATATTTTTGAAGAATAAACTTTATGATTACAAATAAGTATTACATAGAACTACTGTGTATCCTCGATTTAGATTGTTGAAACTTTATATATTACTAGGTGAGTCCCCGCGCGTTAGCGCATGTATTTTTATGTAAAATATTTTTGGTATTTAAAAAAAAAAAAAATCTTCGTAACAAATGCATATCTAGAGAGACATCATGCCAGCTGAATAGCTGATATTTCTATTACTACTACGAAATCGTAACCCATTATATATATATATATATATATATATATATATATATATATATATATATATATATATATATCCATTAAAAACAAAAAATACGCTCCTACTATAAATCATGCAACATATGCTTATCCAAAAACATTTAAACCACAGAGGTTGCAGCGAGAGCGTACCATGAAATGTTTGAGTAGCCATGAAACGAGCCGCCAGCATCTGAATCTTTACCATTCCCAGAACTGATAGACCATCATCAACGCCTGGCTCACCAATACCACCCATCTGGCTCGACTGCAACAAATCATGGCTCAACCCACCATGGGTTAGAGCACTTGCCAACATCGGATACGTGTAACCTCCTCCGACTGCTGCTGCTAAAGCTGGATTCCCCAATATTCCGGTTACATAAACCGGATGGTATTGGTTCCCTAGCATGAACGGCGATGCAGCCATTCTACCACCGGTAAATACATGTTGCCCTTGTGCTTGATGTTGCTGGGGGTGACCCTGATTAGCCATCGAACCTAAACTCATCTTCACCGGACCCGCTTGGTAATGCCCATTTTCCGAGGATGCATGCCCCCATTGAAGCAAGCTGGCATGTCGTCGTTCGATTAAGAATCATCTTCTTCGACTCCTTAAGCACCTCTCTTGCTCCTTTCCTCGTCTGAAACCTTTAATCTTGCCCCTTGTAATTCAGGAGATTGAATTCGCGATCATTACTATTCTAAAATGAATCATCGTTGGAAAAGCCTTGTTTATATGTTATATATATTTTCTAATTTGTGTTTAGTAAAATATGATTTTAAAAAATTTAGTTTAACGAATACAACCTAATTCGAGATAGATGCCATTTGATGAATTTGTTTTATTACTGTATAATTAATTTGTGTTCTCCAATTTTCTTTATTATTAAACTAAAATAAATATAAAATAAAACAATGAGTTTATAATTGTAACATCCCGATTTCTTGTATATGCGGAGAGGCTTATAAGAATTGATTTGGCTACCTATGTCACCAAAGTGCACTTACCTTTTCCGATCACTTGCCCGAAAGAACTCCAGAGTTAAGCGTGCTTGAGCTGGAGTAGTCTAAGGATGGGTGACCTTCCGGGAAGTGATTCGCGGTATCGTGTGAGTGAGGACAAAACACGGGGAAATGTCACGTGGTGATTGCAGGGTCAGTAAACAAGTATTACAAGCCTCCCGGACTAACGCACCGGCCGTCGGACAAGGGTGGGCCCCACGGGCCGAGAGAGGGCATGGGGCCCACAGGTAGGGGCGGTCGGGGCGTTATAAGTTGCAGGGTGCTTCGTGGTTCTCTAAGATTGATTTGGCATCGGGCTATCATCAGATCCCGATAGCGGAGTCGGACATCAGGAAGACGGCTTTCAGGACGATATACGGGCACTACGAGTTTGTGGTGATGCCGTTTGGGTTGACGAATGCACCGGCTGCGTTTATGAGGTTGATGAACGGCGTGTTCCATGAGTATCTGGATGAGTTCGTCATCATTTTCATCGACGACATTCTAGTGTATTCGAAGAGTCCTGAGGAGCACATGGTTCACCTGAGGAAAGTTCTGGAGAAGCTACGGGAGCAAAAGTTGTTCGCTAAGCTGAGCAAGTGTAGTTTCTGGCAGCGGGAGATCGGATTTGTAACATCCCGATTTCTTGTATATGCGGAGAGGCTTATAAGAATTGATTTGGCTACCTATGTCACCAAAGTGCACTTACCTTTTCCGATCACTTGCCCGGAAGAACTCCAGAGTTAAGCGTGCTTGAGCTGGAGTAGTCTAAGGATGGG
The DNA here is from genome assembly GCA_030161315.1 of Eutrema japonicum. Classification (NCBI taxonomy): domain Eukaryota; kingdom Viridiplantae; phylum Streptophyta; class Magnoliopsida; order Brassicales; family Brassicaceae; genus Eutrema; species Eutrema japonicum. The sequence goes on from BSQW01000011.1 coordinate 49,122,116, forward strand.
TGACCTTCCGGGAAGTGATTCGCGGTATCGTGTGAGTGAGGACAAAACACGGGGAAAGGTCACGTGGTGATTGCAGGGTCAGTAAACAAGTATTACAAGCCTTCCGGACTAACGCACCGGCCGTCGGACAAGGGTGGGGCCCACGGGCCGAGAGAGGGCATGGGGCCCACAGGTAGGGGCGGTCGGGGCGTTATAAGTGGTATCAGAGCCGAATCCAAACACGTGTGTGGAGTCAGGTGGGCTCACACCGTCTAGGGTGACGATCCTGGTGCGCAACGAGGACGTTGCGCTCTATGAGTGGGGGTGATTGTAACATCCCGATTTCTTGTATATGCGGAGAGGCTTATAAGAATTGATTTGGCAACCTATGTCACCAAAGTGCACTTACCTTTTCCGATCACTTGCCCGAAAGAACTCCAGAGTTAAGCGTGCTTGAGCTGGAGTAGTCTAAGGATGGGTGACCTTCCGGGAAGTGATTCGCGGTATCGTGTGAGTGAGGACAAAACACGGGGAAATGTCACGTGGTGATTGCAGGGTCAGTAAACAAGTATTACAAGCCTCCCGGACTAACGCACCGGCCGTCGGACAAGGGTGGGGCCCACGGGCCGAGAGAGGGCATGGGGCCCACAGGTAGGGGCGGTCGGGGCGTTACAAGTGGTATCAGAGCCGAACCCAAACACGTGTGTGGAGTCAGGTGGGCTCACACCGTCTAGGGTGACGATCTTGGTGCGCAACGAGGACGTTGCGCTCTATGAGTGGGGGTGATTGTAACATCCCGATTTCTTGTATATGCGGAGAGGCTTATAAGAATTGATTTGGCTACCTATGTTACCAAAGTGCACTTATCTTTTCGGGAACTTGTCCAGAGAGAACTCCAGAGTTAAGCATGCTTGAGCTGGAGCAATTTAAGGATGGGTGACCTACCGGGAAGTGATTCGCGGTATCGTGTGAGTGAGGACAAAACACGGGGAAAGATCACGTGGTGATTGCAGGGTCAGTAAACAAGTCTTACGAGCCTCCCGGACTAACGCACCGGCCGTCGGACAAGGGTGGGGCCCACGGGCCGAGATAGGGCATGGGGCCCACAGGTAGGGGCGGTCGGGGCGTTACAGGATTTCTGGGGCACGTCGTATCTGATCGTGGTGTTTCAGTGGATCCGGAGAAGATTCGCTCGATTGAGGAGTGGCCGAGACCGAAGAATGCCTCGGAGATTCGCAGTTTTCTGGGTCTGGCGGGTTATTGTAGGAGGTTCGTCAAGGGGTTTGCTAGTATGGCGCAAGCCATGACCAAGTTGACCGGGAAGGACGTTCCTTTCGTGTGGTCGGACCAGTGTGAGGAGAGCTTTGTGAAGCTCAAGGAGATGCTGGTGAGTACTCCGGTGTTGGCCTTGCCGAAGCAGGATGAGCCATACTTCGTGTTCACAGACGCGTCCAGGGTGGGGCTCGGTTGTGTATTGATGCAGCAGGGTAAGGTGATTGCATATGCTTCCAGGCAGTTGAGGAAACATGAATGCAACTATCCTACTCACGATCTTGAGATGGCTGCCGTGGTGTTTGCATTGAAGATCTGGAGGTCTTATCTGTATGGCGGTAAGGTTCAGGTGTTCACAGACCACAAAAGTCTGAAGTACATCTTTACCCAGCCCGAGCTGAATCTGCGACAGAGGCGGTGGATGGAGCTTGTTGCGGATTATGACCTGGAGATAGCTTACCATCCCGGTAAAGCGAATCTTGTAGCCGATGCTTTGAGCAGGAAGCGGGTTATTTTAGACACTGAGCGAGATACAGAGGCGTTGGTAGGCATGGTGAGTGCCCTGAGACTGTGTGCTGTGTCTGAGGAGCCCGAGCCGTTGGGTTTAGAGGCGGTGGATCAGGCGGATATTCTGACTAGGGTGCGGGTAGCACAGCAGTTGGATGCGGAATTAATGCAGGCTGGCAGGGCAGAGCGGTCTGAGTACGAGTTCTCCAACAATGGAACTATCCTTTTGAGGGGCAGGGTGTGTGTACCGAAGGACGAAGTGCTGAGGCAGGAAATCCTGAGGGAAGCACATCAGAGCCGTTTCTCTATTCATCCAGGAGCTACCAAGATGTATCGTGACCTCAAACGGTATTACCAGTGGGTAGGGATGAAGAAGGATGTTGCCAACTGGGTTGCGGGGTGTGATACCTGTCAGTTGGTGAAGGCTGAGCATCAGGTTCCGAGCGGGTTGTTGAGGAGTTTACCCATTCCGGAGTGGAAGTGGGACATGATCACCATGGATTTCGTGGTGGGTCTGCCGGTTTCGCGAACCAAGGACGCTATTTGGGTCATCGTCGATAGGTTGACCAAGTCTGCGCACTTCTTGGCCATAAAAAAGACCGACGGTGCGGAAGTGTTGGCCAAGAGGTACGTCAGGGAGATTGTGAAGCTGCATGGGGTACCAGTGAGTATAGTGTCAGATCGAGATCTGAAGTTCTCCTCGTTGTTCTGGGGCGCTTTCCAGAAGGAGATGGGCACTAAGGTACACATGAGTACAGCTTATCATCCCCAGACCGATGGGCAGTCGGAGAGGACTATCCAGACGTTGGAGGATCTGTTGAGGATGTGTGTGTTGGATTGGGGTGGACATTGGGCGGATCATCTGAATCTAGTGGAGTTTGCGTACAATAACAGCTACCAGGCTAGTATCGGCATGGCACCATTTGAGGCGTTGTATGGTAGGTCTTGCAGGACCCCGTTATGTTGGACACAAGTGGGGGAGAGGAGCCTGTTGGGGGCTGACTTTGTGCAGGAGACGACTGAGAAGGTTCGGATTGTGAAGTTGAACATGAAGGAAGCTCAAGATCGTCAGAAAAGCTACGCAGATCGGCGTAGGAAGGAGCTGGAGTTCGCAGTTGGCAATTTGGTCTATCTGAAGATGGCCATGTTGAGGGGTCCGAACAGGTCCATTTCCGAGGCTAAGTTGAGTCCGCGATATATGGGTCCCGTCAGGGTGCTGGAGCGGGTCGGACCGGTGGCTTATCGGTTAGAGTTGCCGGAGTCTATGCAGGCATTTCACAAGGTGTTCCACGTGTCGATGCTGAAGAAATGTCTGCACAAGGATGATCAGGTGGTCACGGGGGTGCCATCAGATTTGACACCGAGCATGGTGGTGGAGGCGAGGCCTCTGAGAGTCCTAGATCGTCGGGTGAGAGTGATCAGGAGGAAGAAGGTTCCTGAGATGCAGGTGATGTGGGACGGCAATGGAGCCGAGGAGGTGACTTGGGAGCCGGAAGCGAAGTTGAAGCGCAAATTTCCCAAGTGGTTCGGCAAACTGGAGGGTTAGCCGGGTGTTTCCATATCGTTGTAACCATGGTGTTGGGATTTTGGGAGTTATTGCGTTGTTGTACTCGTCTATTTTATGGTGTTATAATTAATCGATGTACTTTGGCGCTTTTGATTATTCAATAAAAAGGTGTTTTCATTGAATATGTTGAGTGGTGGGTTTACTAGAGGATTAGTAAACAGGTTGGCGGGCTACTAGTGGTAGTGGTCCGATTGCGGGGGTGCGGATACTAGGTGTTTAGTAGCTGCATAGGGCTGATAGTTCCGGATTGGTTTGGCACAGGGTGGTGGCCCATATAGCGGCGTCGGAGTGCACTGGTGAGTCACTGCCGAGTGTACCTGGCCGGTTGGGTTTCGACGTGATTCCTGATTGGTGAGACAGGTCACTAGAGAGATTGTCGTTGCCTGGCTCTCTATGCGTTAGACGGATCGATCCATGGTGTTGGGTCGTGAAGTCGGTATACTCCCGGGTGTTGGAGTGGTTGGCCAAACCAAGTAGGAAACTTGGGCGCTATGGTGTTGAGCCGTGATACCGTTGTTAGTGGAGTTGGAATAGCGGTCGTGCTACGCTGAGTTGGAATAGCGGTTGTGCTATGTTGTGGATGTTAGCTGGATGTTAGATTCGAGGACGAATCTATGTTAGTGGGGGAGAATTGTAACATCCCTAATTCAATTTTGAGGTTGAAATTGAATAATTAGAAGTTGGGGGTTAAATTCGCGTAAATCAATTTTTCCGGGTGGGTTTAATTGATAATTTTGGAAGTTTGGGGCCATTTGTGAATTCGAAAAATTAAGGGTTAAATTGATCGAATTGAAAGTTGTTTTGGACGGTGATTTTGATCAATTAAGGAGTTATGGGGTCAATTCTGAGAAAAACAGGAAACGGGAAGGACCGTTTGGTGTAATAAGAAAAATTGGTTCCACATATGTATATATGTGCGTAAGCATCGCCGTCTCCGAGTTTCCCCATTAACCTAGCCGTCAAGTTGTGTTGCTGTGTGGCGTGGGAGACAAGGGAGAGTAGTGGTGAGGAATCGAGAGAAAGATCGAGTGGGTGGGTCGCCGTGAGCCAAGTCTCGGCGCTATCTCCTCTTCGCCACGGTAAGGAAACTCCCCTCTCTCCTTAGTTATTTCATGTGGTGCGTGGTCGCTCGGGGTTGTGCGGCTGAGTCGACGGATGGTGGAGAAGGAGAGTGGTGTCAATGAGAAGATCGTCGGTGTTGTTGTCGTCAAGTCTTGACGGTGATGAGGACTCGACGGTGTGTGGTGTTTGGAGTCGAGATTGTGGGTCGGGGGTTGGATCGTGGTGGTTCCGGTGGTGAGCTCCGGTGGTGGCGTAGTTGCACCGGCGGTGGTGAAGACCATGAAGTTGATTACCGGTTTAGACCGGTTTAATAATCAATTATCGAGCGTGTGTTTTATTTTGATTATTTTATTATTTTTATTTTTAGGTGGTTTAATAGAAGGTTATTCATCCCGGGGAGTTCTAGAAAATTGCTGAATTTTCTCGTGAAACTTTCTGTGCGGGAATAAGGTGAGTGCAGGACCATAGGCGTAATTAAATAATTTTGATAATTGATGTGATTTCGTGATTATAGGCCGTTTACGATCTCGGAGGGTCTAGATCGAGTGTTTCATGAAATGTTTGATTTATTCGGTATTTTCGTGATAGTCTATATTAATTATCTTAATTATTTGTTAGCCTGTAGATGGGAGGATTGTCTCACTAAGTATTTATCGAAATACTTATGCATCTCTTATATTTTAATTGATGCAGGAAAAGAGAAAGTGTGACCGTGGGATCAGGGCGAGGAAGAGGGGGTGATCTAGACTTGTCGTTTATTTGATTATTTTATTTAATAATTTATGATCTTGATTATTCGGATTTTTAATCTTGAACCGGAAATTAATTGGTGAGGTTCAGTTACTATTATTTATGGGATTTTAATAATTATTTGCAAAAAAAAAATGGGTGCGGTTGTTTCAATAATATTGTGATGAGTCCATGTGTGTTTACAAATAAAACAGTTTGACTTTCATCTTCTTGTAATCTATTTGCCTTCTTTTCTAGGGTTTGCATCCCTCTCCCCCAAAGTTCGAAATCATTCACTATGTATTACCACCATGTTCTGGTGTGGCCATTGATTCACATAATTCTTTATCACCATCAAAGAGTCTTATGGCATAACAACTTCTTTGAAAATTTTCTGTGTAACACTTCTAACGGTTCGAATAACTTCATAGCTCATATAATTTCTTTTGTGATTTATCATCATTCGTAGATAATTTAGCTCACATGCTGATAAATGAATGTTAAATGTCTTATCGGTGCTCTTTCCTCTTAGTCGTGTTTTTTATCATAAAAAAATATTTTATATGTAAGACTGTTTGCATGCCAAAAAGTAGCCAAATTTCCTTAATGTGCAGCTATAAGATAAAATCTATAAATAACATAATTAAAAGAATCGGCACTTATTTAAAAGAACAATTTAACATAACTTTGAATTTAGATAGAATTTGTTATATGAATAGAATATCAACCATTGAGTGGCTATTTATATTTGTTTTCTTTATATATATTAAATGTTTTAAGTTAATTTTGTCTTCTCGTTTTTCATAGATATATTTTAGATCTATGAATAGCATGAATTTATATTTGTTTTAATTATTTATTTTTACTTTAAAATACAATGAATTTGGCAAGGATTGTGTTAAAGACGTAATTATTGTAAATAAGTTCTTTAACAAAAAATTATTGTTAGTAAGTTGAAAATATTTTTATTTATTTGTAAATTAAATAGAAGTTGGAAGGTTTTTATAGTTATTATGGTTTTTTTAATCTTGAATTTATTGAGAAGTAAAAAACAAAATTGACCAATGAATGGGGGACAAGTGTCAAAGCTGGAGAGCACCCCTTCTCTCTTTATAAGGTATATATATAGTATATAATATGAAAACTAATAAATCTCTAATATATGTTTGAAGAAAGTATGTTAAACAAAGTAATTATTATTGTTGTTGATAAAGTATTATTCATAAACGAAAAAATATCATAAAGTACCAGATTGTAAAATCAGAATGACTCAATAAGAACAATAAAGGTAGCCATTTGATTGCACTATATTTTTTTTTACTTAACCATGATCCATCCGGGTCAACGATTATGTCCGGTTCAAGATTATTTACTGAGTTTTTACGAGTTTTACCGGATTTTATAGTCTCGAGTTTTAGAATTATATCCAGACCAAATTGTTATCTTTTCGAGTTTTGTCAATATCTTTTCGTCAGTTTCGATTGACAGGATCCTTAAATAACTATAGGCTAGAGTTTTGACTTGAACTAGGTGATTACCCGCGCATACGTGCGGGTTTATATCTTTGAAGTATTTAATACTATTGTTTTTGTTCTTAACATTTTTCACATTGTCTCTGTTTGTATATTTTATATCAAATTACTATAGTTTCATCTACAATAAGCTTCTAAATTACACATAAACTCAACTGCATTTGCCTATGAAGGTTTGTTGTATATATTCGATGTTTTTCGATATCATTCTCTGCACCCATATATAAGAATAAAAAATATTAAATTATTTTGAGATATATATGTGAGACATGGCCAAGACTGTAAAATATTATTTATTGCATGGCAAATTGTAAATTTGAAAGGAAAATGGTATTATTTGAAGACATTATTGAGTATCTTATTTTATTGAGTAATTGATTATATATATTAAGATGTTCTAATGTTAAGAGTTATGCATTTGTCATTGGAACCAAGTCGATGATATTTATGTACACATTAGTATTTAAATGATGTTTTTAAGATTAGAGTGATGAAGAAATTTAGAGGGTTTTTGTGCATAAACTTTACTAAAAATTAAGCATAAATAACTAATACTTGTGCAAATTCAATGTCAAAAAAAAAAAATTTAAAAAAAAAATTAGACATGTGGCGCTCTCTCCAGTGATGACGTGGCGCTTAACTGGAGAGAGTTGGCCATCTTTTATATATTAGATTATATTACCTGTCTTTCTCAAAAAAAAAAAATATATATATATATATTATTTGTCGTTTTGGGCAAACATGTTACTTCAACTAAGCAAAGATGGTTCTACGAGGAAAAAGTAACAATGACATTAATTGTTGTTGTTGCATGATATTGTACACTAATAATACTTTATATTATTTGAAGATGTCTTTGTCGTATGATTTTTTCGCTATTTGATAACAACGCATGGAAAAGCAAGATTAGTATGGGTTAGGTTTTTCTAAATCCATGTCCAACTCTCTATTAATATGATATTATATATCTGTTTTGGATCTAAGTGATAAAATCTGTACAGATTTGTTTTTGGGTTTTTTTCTCAAAAAATTTTATACTAATTATAGTTGGACATTACTTATATATTAGACAATATTTGTTAAACTTCCGATGTGAGATTTGAATTGATATCCTAACAATCCTCCCCTCAAACCAAAAACCACACAAACCCGTGACCTCTGATGTATGTCAAATTTTTAAAACCCAATTAACTCTACCCCAAGTGCAAGGTAATATCGATGAGTATATTAGGGTCGAACCATACGGAGGGCTTAAGGATCTAGAATGCAAGAAACCTATTAGTTTAGTTTTAATGGTGAACGAGATGATTATATAATCCTAACAATGAAAACATAAACCAAAAGATGCAAAGAAAAGTGAATAAGCAAATGACTAGCAAAGATTATAAACTTATGAAATGAAATATGGGATTTGGGCTAAATTCATTGACTTTGGGTGACCAATAGTTGGTAATGGTGCTAACAAACCTTAAACAAACTTAATCCAAAGCATATACTCATTAAAATGGACTAATATATCCGTATAGCCTTAATCCCTTTACTAATCACTTAACAAATCAATCCCTCAATAGTGGTTAAGAGCTTTGTGAACTAAGAACAAGAACCTATCTAGCCACAACTTATCCTAGACATGCAACTCTCGTTGGACTAAACATAAAATACATGGTTAGGGTTGAACCAGTGGCGGAGGTAGAGAACAATTAGGGGGGTCAAGTGATCTATGTAAAAATTTGAAAATAATGTAACTTTTATTAAATATTTTAAATTGACCCTTGTCGAAAATAATTATTGACCCCTAATAAATTTAATTTAATTATATCCTAGTAACTTTATTAAATATTAAAAGTGCTAGTTCAATAAAACTCATCACAAATAATTTAAAAATAAAATTAAGTCCATTAAAATAAGTTAAACCTAATTATTTCTATTAGTTTAGTTTTTTATCTTCTTTTTTTTTCTTTTCAATCATTTGGTTTATTGTCTTTTGAAGTTATGTTTGATTCTTTCTATTGCGACCGCAACCGTTGAAATATGTTTCTCTGCAATGAATATTGTGAAGACGGCCTAGCGTAATAGTATTGGTGATGGCTTTTTAAGTAATTATCTATAGTTTGTTTTATTGAAAAACATGTGATTGACACAATGACAAATGAAACACTAATAAAAATGATTTCAAGATATGAGAGTGAGCATAGTTTATATTTTGAAATGTATATTAATGGTGATATTTTTATTTTATTTTCAATGAAGTTTATGCAATTATTTTTAGATAAAACAAATATTATGACCCCGGTAAATATTTTTTTTAGCTCCGCCACTGGGTTGAACTACACATTTCATGAAACACCTTTAGTACATGAAATGTCAACAAAGCTAGATCTAGATTAGCTACTTCTAAACCTAGTGTTAATACCCCTAACCATTTGGATATGTAAATTTATGCACTTAGCCCCATTAACCCAACTCTTAAATACCTTAATCTACTTAGTCTAAAAGCCCATAGAGAGACTACTTACTCATGATTAAAGAAAACAAAGTAAATGCATTAAGAGAAGACATAATGAAAGAAAGATTAATATTAAACAAGAAACTTTAGTAGATCATGATTATAGAATCCAGATCTAGTATAAGATGTGAACAAAAGCAAGTTGTGTCCACAAACTAAGATAAGCCAAAGCCAAAGTTAACCACTTTTGGAGTTATGTTGTAAGATGAGTTACATCTAGCTAGGAATCGATCACATAGGTAGATATGCGTCGATTTACATTCACATTGTTGATATTTGCATAATTTATACCATTTTTAGTCACTTGTTTTACTTGGTTTCATCACATTTCATATCATCTAAAGATCATTTAGGTGTGTTTAAGTTATTTATGTTCATACATTGCGTCTTAGAGTAGTATTAGAGTGTATAAAATGCATCAGCATGACATATTTTGCATACTTTAATTCAATGCATTTAGGCATCAAGGGTATAGAGGAGCATAGAGACTTGACATAAGAGTGATTGAAACAACCGCACCCATTTTTTTTTTTTTTTTTTTTTTTGCATTTAAATAATCATTAAAATCCCATAAATAATAACTGAACCTCACCAATTAATTCCCGGTTCAAGACTAAAAATCCGAACAATGCAAATCATAAATTATTAAATTAAATAATCAAATAAACGGCAAGTCTAGATCACCCCCTCTTCCTCGCCCTGATCCCACGGTCACACTTTCTCTTTTCCTGCATCAATTAAAATATAAGAGATGCATAAGTATTTCGATAAATACTTAGTGAGGCAATCCTCCCATCTACAGGCTAACAAATAATTAAGATAATTAATATAGACTATCACGAAAATACCGAATAAATCAAACATTTCATGAAACACTCGACCTAGACCCTCCGAGATCGTAAACGGCCTATAATCACGAAATCACACCAATTATCAAAATTATTAAATTACGCCTATGGTCCTGCACTCACCTTATTCCCGCACAGAAAGTTTCACGAGAAAATTCAGCAATTTTCTAGAACTCCCCGGGATGAATAACCTTCTATTAAACCACCTAGAAATAAAAAGAATAAAATAATCAAAAACAAAACAATATAAGATCGATGATTAACAACCGGTTTAAACCGGGAATCACTTCATCGTCTTCATCGCCGGAGCAACGACGTCCCGCCGGAGCTCACCACCGGACTTCACCATGGTCCAGCCCCGATCCACCATCCCGACTCCAAACCCACACCGGAGCTCACCACCGAAGCTCACCACGGCCTAAACCCGATCCACAATCCCGACCCAACCCACGCACCGTCGACCCTCTTCACCGTCGAGGCTTGACGACACCACCCTCCTTCTCCACCCTCCGTCGATCTTCTCCACCCTCCGTCGACCTTCTCCACCCTCTGTCGACTCGGCCGCACGACCCCTACGCAACCCGGCATCGCACGAAACAACTAAGGAGGGAGAGAGAAGTTTTCTTACCGTGGAGAAGACGAGATCGCGACACGACCCGGCTCACGACGATCCACTCACTCGAGCTTTCTCTCGATCTCTCACCACGCAGCAGTCGACGGCTAGGTTAATCGTAGAGGGAGATGCATACGGCGTATACATATGTGTGACCAAGTTTCCCTTATTACACCAACCGGTCCTCGCACTTCCTCCTCTTCCGAAAGTTGACCCCAAACTTTCAAAATTATCAATTAAACCCACCCGGAAAAAAATGATTTACGCGAAATTAACCCCCCAACTTCTAATTATTCAATTTCAACCTCAAAATTGAATTAGGGATGTTACAATTCTCCCCCACTAACATAGATTCGTCCTCGAATCTAACATCCAGCTAACATCCACAACATAGCACAACCGCTATTCCAACTCAGCGTCGCACGACCGCTCTTCCAACTCTACCAACAACGGTATCACGGCTCAACACCATAGTGCCATAGTTCCCTACTTGGTTTGGCCAACCACTCCAACACCCGGGAGTACAACGACTTCACGACCCAACACCATGGATTGGTCCGTCTAACGCATAGAGAGCCAGACAACGGCAATCTCTCTAGTGACCTGTCTCACCAATCAGGAATCACGTCGAAACCCAACCGGCCAGGTACACTCGGCAGTGACTCACCAGTGCACTCCGATGCCGCTATACGGGTCACCACCCTGTGCCAAACCAATCCGGATCTATCAGCCCTATGCAGCTACTAAACACCTAGTATCCGCACCCCCGCTATCGGACCACTACCACTAGTAGCCCGCCAACCTGTCTACTAATCCTCTAGTAAACCCACCACTCAACAAATTCAGTGAAAACACCTTTTTATTGAATAATCAAAAGCTCCAAAGTACATCGAGTAGTTATAACACCATAAAATAGACGAGTACAACGACGCAATAACTCCCAAAATCCCAACACCATGGTTACAACGATATGGAAACACCCGGCTAACCCTCCAGTTTGCCGAACCACTTGGGAAATTTGCGCTTCAATTTCGCTTCCGGCTCCCAAGTCACCTCCTCGGCTCCATTGCAGTCCCACAGCACCTGCATCTCAGGAACCTTCTTCCTCCTGATCACTCTCACCCGACGATCTTGGACTCTCAGAGGCCTCGCCTCCACCACCATGCTCGGTGTCAAATCTGATGGCACCCCCGTGACCACCTGATCATCCTTGTGCAAACATTTCTTCAGCATCGACACGTGGAACACCTTGTGAAATGCCTGCATAGACTCCGGCAACTCTAACCGATAAGCCACCGGTCCGTCCCGCTCCAGCACCCTGACGGGACCCATATATCGCGGACTCAACTTCGTCTCGGAAATGGACCTGTTCGGACCCCTCAACATGGCCATTTTCAGGTAGACCAAATCGCCAACTGCGAACTCCAGCTCCTTCCTACGCCGATCTGCGTAGCTTTTCTGACGATCTTGAGCTTCCTTCATGTTCAACTTCACAATCCGGACTTTCTCAGTCGTCTCCTGCACAAAGTCGGCTCCCAACAGGCTCCTCTCCCCCACTTGTGTCCAACATAACGGGGTCCTGCAAGGCCTACCATACAACGCCTCAAATGGTGCCATGCCGATACTAGCCTGGTAGCTGTTATTGTACGCAAACTCCACTAGATTCAGATGATCCGCCCAATGTCCACCCCAGTCCAACACACACATCCTCAACAGATCCTCCAACGTCTGGATAGTCCTCTCCGACTGCCCATCGGTCTGGGGATGATAAGCTGTACTCATGTGTACCTTAGTGCCCATCTCCTTCTGGAAAGCGCCCCAGAACAGCGAGGAGAACTTCGGATCTCGATCTGACACTATACTCACCGGTACCCCATGCAGCTTCACAATCTCCCTGACGTACCTCTTGGCCAACACTTCCGCACCGTCGGTCCTTTTTATGGCCAAGAAGTGCGCAGACTTGGTCAACCTATCGACGATGACCCAAATAGCGTCCCTGGTTCGCGAAACCGGCAGACCCACCACGAAATCCATGGTGATCATGTCCCACTTCCACTCCGGAATGGGTAAACTCCTCAACAACCCGCTCGGAACCTGATGCTCAGCCTTCACCAACTGACAGGTATCACACCCCGCAACCCAGTTGGCAACATCCTTCTTCATCCCTACCCACTGGTAATACCGTTTGAGGTCACGGTACATCTTGGTAGCTCCTGGATGAATAGAGAAACGGCTCTGATGTGCTTCCCTCAGGATTTCCTGCCTCAGCACTTCGTCCTTCGGTACACACACCCTGCCCCTCAAAAGGATAGTTCCATTGCTGGATAACTCATACTCAGACCGCTCTGCCCTGCCAGCCTGCATTAATTCCTCATCCAACTGCTGTGCTACCCGCACCCTAGTCAGAATGTCCGCCTGATCCACCGCCTCTAAACCCAACGGCTCAGGTTCCTCAGACACAGCACACAGTCTCAGGGCACTCACCATGCCTACCAACGCTTCTGTATCTCGCTCAGTGTCTAAAATAACCCGCTTCCTGCTCAAAGCATCGGCTACAAGATTCGCTTTACCGGGATGGTAAGCTATCTCCAGGTCATAATCCGCAACAAGCTCCATCCATCGCCTCTGTCGCAGATTCAGTTCCGGCTGGGTAAAGATGTACTTTAGACTTTTGTGGTCTGTGAACACCTGAACCTTACCGCCATACAGATAAGACCTCCAGATCTTCAATGCAAACACCACTGCAGCCATCTCAAGATCGTGAGTAGGATAATTGCATTCATGTTTCCTCAGCTGCCTGGAAGCATATGCGATTACCTTACCCTGCTGCATCAATACACAACCGAGCCCCAGCCTGGACGCGTCTGTGAACACAACATATGGCTCATCCTGCTTAGGCAAGGCTAACACCGGAGTACTCACCAGCATCTCCTTGAGCTTCACAAAGCTCTCCTCACACTGGTCCGACCACACGAAAGGAACGTCCTTCCCGGTCAACTTGGTCATGGCCTGCGCCATACTAGCAAACCCCTTGACGAACCTCCTGTAATAACCCGCCAGACCCAGAAAACTGCGAATCTCCGAGGCATTCTTCGGTCTCGGCCACTCCTCAATCGAGCGAATCTTCTCCGGATCCACTGAAACACCACGATCAGATACGACGTGCCCCAGAAATCCGATCTCCCGCTGCCAGAAACTACACTTGCTCAGCTTAGCGAACAACTTCTGCTCCCGTAGCTTCTCCAGAACTTTCCTCAGGTGAACCATGTGCTCCTCAGGACTCTTCGAATACACTAGAATGTCGTCGATAAAAATGATGACGAACTCATCCAGATACTCCTGGAACACGCCGTTCATCAACCTCATAAACGCAGCCGGTGCATTCGTCAACCCAAACGGCATCACCACAAACTCGTAGTGCCCGTATCTCGTCCTGAAAGCCGTCTTCCTGATGTCCGACTCCGCTATCGGGATCTGATGATAACCCGATGCCAAATCAATCTTAGAGAACCACGAAGCACCCTGCAACTGATCTAACAACTCATCGATCCTCGGTAATGGGTACTTGTTCTTCACAGTAACCCGGTTCAGCCCCCGATAATCAATGCACAACCGGAAGCTCCCATCCTTCTTCTTGACGAACAGTACCGGTGCACCCCACGGGGAACTGCTCGGTCTAATGAAACCCTTTTCCAACAACTCCTCGAGCTGCTTCTTAAGCTCAGCCATCTCCGCTGGAGCCATCCTGTAAGGAGCCTTAGACAACGGGGTCGTCCCCGGCTCTAACTCAATGGTAAAAGGATCCGACCTGGATGGTGGTAACCCGCTCAACTGCTGGAACACATCCTCGAACTCCCAGACCACCTCAATATCCCGCACCGCTGACTCCCCAACCTCCCCAGGTATCGAAATGGTAGCCAAATAGGCCTCACAACCCTGCTCGATCAAACGCTCCGCTTGAACCGCGGAAACGACGATGCCTCCCGGCACCGGTCTCACTCCCTGATAAACCAGTCTTCTGTTAGCATGCTCGAAAACCACACGACCCCGGTGACAATCCAAATGAGCCTTGAACTTTCCCAGCCAGTCCATACCCAAAATGATGTCATAGAGTTCCACTGGGCACACTATCAAATCCGCTGGCATCAGCTCTCCGGCGATAAGAATGTCGACATTCTCCACACAGCCCTGAGTCCTCAACAAACGACCCCCAGCAACTCTCACCACACCCGAGTGGTCCCCACACAACTCTTGGATACCGCTCCCCGACACCCAATCCGGTGTGGCAAAACTGTGGGACGCTCCGGAGTCAAACAACACATGTGACTCTACCCCAGCCACATTAAGGGTCCCTAAGCACGAAAAGGATTCACGGCAAATAGCAAACACCAATTACAGAGCGAGTAACTGAAATTACAATAACACAAGAACATAGTTAAGGTAACTAACCAGTAATCGGTCTGCTGCCACTCGCCTCGCCTGACTCCGCGCCTATGGTGAACACCCTCGGTGCCACTGCGGCCCGTTTCGGAGGCGGTGCCTCGATCCTCACAAATGGCTGAGCCAACTTCGGACAATCCTTCCTGAGGTGACCGGGTTCCTTGCAATGGAAGCACACCGGGCCCCCTCGAGAACAATCCGCCACGCGATGTCCATGGGCTCCGCACCCGAAACAACGTGGTCCAGAACCCGCTTCCTTGGAAGTATCCTCCCACTTCCTCTTCTGTCCCTGCTGCTGACCAGACCTACCGCCCTTGCTCGGAGCAACACTCTGACTTTGAGGCCATCGCGGAACCTCTGGTACTGCAGCCTTTAAACTAGCCTCCTGCCTCATCCCCTCCTCAAGCTGCGCTGCACACTCCACCAGTTCGGATACCGACTCGAACTTGCGGACTATGCACCGATTCCAGAGATCGATACGCATACCTCGCATGAAAGCACCAATCAACTCATATTCGGTATCTGCACCCCGACCAGCAAACCGCTTCAGCCGGTTAAACTCGGCCTCGTACTCTCGGACCGAACGAATCCCCTGTGACAAGTACAGAAACTCCGCCTGTAACCTGTCGCGAGCCTCCCGCGGAAAATACTTGAGATCGAACTCCCTCCGGAACTCGTCCCAAGGCAACACTACTCTCGCCCTCCTCGCAGCAACACCCTGCCACCACTCATGTGCATCTCCCTCCAGATAATGCACCGCCAAGTCAACCCTATACTCCTCAGGGCATCTGATCGACTGGAAGTTCCTCTCCAACCTGGACCTCCACTCATCAGACTCAATCGGTCGAGCACCACCACTGAAAAACTTGGTGCCCAACCTCTGCATATGCTCCATCACCCTCAGGTACGACGGAACCACTGGCTCGGCCTCAGCAACCACTCCCGGAACTCCCGGAGCAACAACACCCGGCATCGCGGCAACCCCCTGTGGCGCCACTGGAGCTGGAGCCGGTACCACACCAGGTAACCTCTCCAAGAGCTGGGCCAACATGCCCAAAACAGCCGCCATCGGGTTCGGGCCCGCACCCGCCTGAGCACCACCCGGCGCCGGCATCGCACCATACACGGCCGCTGGCTCCGACTGACCTTCCCCCTCGGCGTGATCATACGCCCCCTGCTCCACCGTGACACTCTGCGTCACATTCGCAGCTGCTCTGCCACCTCTACCACCTCTACCACCTCTGCCACCTCTGCCGCCACGGCCTGTTCTGCCGTCCCGACCACGGCCGCCGCGACCACCCCGACCTCTGAGACCTTGCCCAACGCTATCAGAATCAACCATCTGCAATAACCACTTGTTACTAATTGACAACAGCAATAGTAAAACAAACACGAGTCTTACCGTGGAATCTCATTGAAGGCTCGAAGAGGATGATCTAAAACTTCAAGCTCAACAATTGACTAACTCACATAGACAGTTCTAATAGCGGAAATTTTTTTTTAAAACCGTCCTAGAACCGTAAATGCTCTGATACCAAATTGAAACAACCGCACCCATTTTTTTTTTTTTTTTTTTTGCATTTAAATAATCATTAAAATCCCATAAATAATAACTGAACCTCACCAATTAATTCCCGGTTCAAGACTAAAAATCCGAACAATGCAAATCATAAATTATTAAATTAAATAATCAAATAAACGGCAAGTCTAGATCACCCCCTCTTCCTCGCCCTGATCCCACGGTCACACTTTCTCTTTTCCTGCATCAATTAAAATATAAGAGATGCATAAGTATTTCGATAAATACTTAGTGAGGCAATCCTCCCATCTACAGGCTAACAAATAATTAAGATAATTAATATAGACTATCACGAAAATACCGAATAAATCAAACATTTCATGAAACACTCGACCTAGACCCTCCGAGATCGTAAACGGCCTATAATCACGAAATCACACCAATTATCAAAATTATTAAATTACGCCTATGGTCCTGCACTCACCTTATTCCCGCACAGAAAGTTTCACGAGAAAATTCAGCAATTTTCTAGAACTCCCCGGGATGAATAACCTTCTATTAAACCACCTAGAAATAAAAAGAATAAAATAATCAAAAACAAAACAATATAAGATCGATGATTAACAACCGGTTTAAACCGGGAATCACTTCATCGTCTTCATCGCCGGAGCAACGACGTCCCGCCGGAGCTCACCACCGGACTTCACCATGGTCCAGCCCCGATCCACCATCCCGACTCCAAACCCACACCGGAGCTCACCACCGAAGCTCACCACGGCCTAAACCCGATCCACAATCCCGACCCAACCCACGCACCGTCGACCCTCTTCACCGTCGAGGCTTGACGACACCACCCTCCTTCTCCACCCTCCGCCGATCTTCTCCACCCTCCGTCGACCTTCTCCACCCTCCGTCGACTCGGCCGCACGACCCCTACGCAACCCGGCATCGCACGAAACAACTAAGGAGGGAGAGAGAAGTTTTCTTACCGTGGAGAAGACGAGATCGCGACACGACCCGGCTCACGACGATCCACTCACTCGAGCTTTCTCTCGATCTCTCACCACGCAGCAGTCGACGGCTAGGTTAATCGTAGAGGGAGATGCATACGGCGTATACATATGTGTGACCAAGTTTCCCTTATTACACCAACCGGTCCTCGCACTTCCTCCTCTTCCGAAAGTTGACCCCAAACTTTCAAAATTATCAATTAAACCCACCCGGAAAAAAATGATTTACGCGAAATTAACCCCCCAACTTCTAATTATTCAATTTCAACCTCAAAATTGAATTAGGGATGTTACAGTGATGAAGAGCAAAGAATGGAGAAGAAGAAACTCCAAAAGTAGTTGACTGGATGGTCGATCAGAAGCCACATGAGAAACCAATCAGGCAGACAATCAGTCGATTGGATTTAATCAATTCAGAGGAGAAGTCAAAAAAAAATTGCGAGAAAATGCGGACTTAAGTTTTTATGGTGGGAAAACACTTCAAGAATAACCGAAATAAAACACTGCAAGAGAACATACTATCGCAGTAATATAAATGGAATCGAATCCACAAGGACCTAGGTTACACTACAAATCTCACAAAGTGAAATAGAGGTAAGACAAAAGTATGATTTTGATTTGCAAGATGAAACTAAATAACTAATAACGATCAATAAGGAAAAACGTTAGGCTAAAGGTTTTTCGCAGGAATATAAGATCATGAACCATACAATTATTCAGAGAATGATTTAGCACAAGTCTCTCAAACATAAATGTTTAATCAAACAACTGTCGTGGTATTGATCACTAAATCTAACAACCTAAGATTTAAAACTTTCGTTTGAACTTATAATTCTAGACCAACATTAACAAATTGGTTTGATATGTTCACGAATCGTTTTAGCATCAAATTTCGTTGGCTAAGGACGATTCGCTCGTCTATGTTCTTTCAAACAATCTACAACACTTTTGATGAGTATATTAAACCCTAGATCAGAGACTAAGTGATCAATTTAGCCTAAGCAATTAACACAACGATAAGCGAAGACCACAAAAGATAGATCCCTATATATCTATGTTTAATTCAATAATTCATAGATCCCATTGAAACCATAAACCTAACTATGAAATTATTCAGATATGGAAGCAAAGAACAAGCAAGGAGATAAAGAAAAACTCATACTCGATATGATAGAAAATCAAATAGGGTTCAAATTTTTTTCTCAAAAGATGTAGAGTCAGAGATTCGTCTCCCCAAGCTTACAAATTGCCAAAAGCCAAATGTCTGAATAGAAAACAAATCTAATATATAAAAGAGGGCTAACTCTCTCCAGCAGCTTGCCACGTCGGCACTGGAGAGATAGCCGCGTGGCATTTTAATTGGTAAAAAAAAACTTAAAATTTAAACGACGTTTCGGCATATCCCCTCTCTTCATCTTCTCTTGTACAGATTTATCTTACCGAAGTTTTCTCTACTTTTGCTTCTGATAACGTCCATGTTTCTAGCTTAATAATCCTTTCAGCAATCAATTTAGTGCAGCTTCTTCAATTCTTGTATAAAATCTATCGCTTAAACATCAAATATCTCTCTCTTAATCTTTCCGTGCTCTGTACCGAAATCTTATTCGGTTGCCTCTACGTAGTCGTGATCTTCTGCCGCCATCATAACATCACAATATCACGATTCATCCCAATAGATTCGCTTAAACCAAGGATCGGCCCGATTGAAGCATCTGAAAGTTTTGTCTTTTACCAAGATATTTGCGGCCATCAAGTGGAGGGGTTACATGAAATGAGCCTTAAATCCCTCCATGATGCTGGATCCAGCACGACTCAGTCCCTCGTGTGAATGACCATGGCGAAGTCCACTATTTGCGTTTTTGGTTTAACGGTGTTTGTTTAGGGATTACTAGGAGGTGTTTAATTTAGGGAGACATTCAGTGGATAGATTTTCTTCCGGTAATTTGAGTCTTTTTTCAATCTCTCTTCTTTCTTTCCACTTTAAATGTACATCTTTGACAGGGTTATGAAAATCGAAAATGAGAAATGTCCAAGGAGGCGGTCTAATGACTTAACGACTCTTAAAACTAAGAAGAGGGCCAATCCTGTTCATGAGATTGAGTCTAAGTAGCTGCAGTACTAGGAGCAAAGTAGTATGTCTAGACACTAAATAACTTATGTCAAATCCATATTTTATTCTTTGTAAGTTCAAGGTATGCTTATGTATCTAAGTGTACATGATTTCTTCCTTTTACGTACAGTTAAGAAAGAAGCTTATTTGGATACAGTTGTGGATAATGAAATTTGAGATTGAATATCTAATTATTTGAGAATCTTCGTCACTATGAAGTATGAAGTTATGAACCTGTCATTTTAAACAAGGTCAGAACTTTGATTTATTTCATGAGTTTGTTACATGCTTCAGTTTTCTATTTATTTATTATAATATGTGTAGTGTTTCTGGTAATAGTTTATGTGGTAGTTGGTGTCCTTGTTCCAAACGCTCAAATCGATGCATGCTTTTGCAATGCCTCTTGAGCAAAATGATTTTGAGGTTTATTTTTCCCTGCTATGGTTTGTACTATGGAAAATATGCCAATGCACTAAAGGCTATGCCTTTGAGGATTGTGTATTACCTTTAAACAATAACCAAACTTGTCACCGGATGTGTAGGATCAATTATCCATCATCCAAATATTATTGTTAGTTAAGCCAATGTGCAAATTGGTGGTCACAAGTTGTGTACAGTTTAGCAGTAAAAAGCCTAACTCTTTGCATTCTTGAAATCTTCCAAGAAAAGTTAAAAAGACGGTATGATGATATGGTCAGTCTTTGGTGGTGAATTATTTGGCAGAATGGCTAAAAAAATTGTGTTGGTTTTGTTTTTGATGGATTACGATTCGAGAGTTGACATTGAGACAATGTTTCGATTCATTTTTTGTTGGTCCAAAAAAAAAAAAATTACCCATAGAATGGTACATATAGCTAATAACTTCAAGAAACTTAGCATTTTCTTACATCTTATGTCTATATGCGGATGGAGACCGGTCTCGTATTCCTATTGGGTCCACTTTAAGACAAATTTGTGTGTATGTATGTATATTTCAAATGAGAAACTATACGGCGTCGACAGAGAATGGAGATGTGGAATGTAACACCCATCCCCTGTCACTTTGAAACCTACATGAACTACAAACAAACACATATGTTCACATTAAAAAGGGGAAAAGAGTGGGGTGAGTATTGAATTACTCAGTGAGAAGCGATCATACATGTCTACATGATTCACATTAAAATAATAATTCAGAACAATATACGCATATACTAAGCTTATAAATGGTACAAGCAACACAACCGAGCATGCCTAAACATTATTCAACCTAACCATTTATGACCTAAAAGTCTTAACCTTATCTTACATTCACCACACACATTACTTAACATGTGTTTTTAATTCTCGAGGCACTTATGTTTTCTTGATCATATTTACAACTAATCTAACAATTATTATACAGCCATTTATATATTAAATACACCTACTTCGGTTTAAAAATTAATGAAGTTCCCATCTCCATATAAAAATCCATTTTTTCACAAGCTCTAAGGCCGTATGACTATAAGCATTTTCATATTTCTTAATTACAGTCAATTGCTTCAAAAAAATGAACTGATAATGCAAGTGTGTAAATCATCAAATTTATGTACGTAGGAAACCCAATAATAAGAAGCATCTAATTTTTGTTTTTTTGGTCTCAACAACAATACACATGTAGAATGATATATTTCTCACGGAAGTACGCTTTGTAGAATGATCATGCATGTTGTGTATAGTATTTGAATGATCGTTGTCGCAAAAATTCTCTTGCAAAAGCATTAACCATCATTAACGTCCATTAACCTTTCTATCGTCAATCTCAAATTATTTTTTTTTTTTAAAAAAAAGACGAATCCTTAATAACGTATATTCTGGACTACATATTGGTCGAAAACGAATTTTAAAGTACGTAGAACGTTATTTTGGACACTACAAGATAGAAGTCGGAAATAAATAATACCCCAACGAAATAAATAATACCCCCAAGGCCCCAACGAGATAGAAGTCGGAAATAATACCCAACGAAATAAATAATTACAATTAAAAATTAGTTATGTTAAATTAAGTAAATAATAAATAATAAATAATAAATCATAAATAATAAATCATAAATAATAAATCATAAATAATAAATAATAAATCATAAATCATAAATAATACTCCATCTGTTTTGAATTAAGTGGTGTTTTAGTAGTATGCACACAAATTAAGGAAACAATTAATTTTTATTTTATTTTTATACTAAAATCTCAATTATTATTCATCTGAACCAATGAACAAATAGTCTATAAAATTTAATTGGTCAAAAATAATAAAAACATTATTTAATTTGCATTGGTTAGTGAGAACATCACTTAATTGTGAAAAAAACTCTCTAAAACTTCATTTAATTTAGAACAGAGTGAGTAAATAATAAATATTAAATATTAAATAAAGTAAATAATAAATAATATATAGAGTCAATTTGGTGGAAAAAAAAATGGGAGAGAAATTAGCAAACTAACTATGGTCTTGATTGGTATAACAGATAGTAGAGCAGACGAATTAAGCAGCATAAACAGTATGCTGCAGAAATTGTATGCTCTGATTAATGTAGTGATTGGCAGAGCTGTTGAAGATTATATATAAAATTATTTAATATATTTATTCGTAAGCACTAAATCTATAGTTATATTTATAATATAATTTTTAATAATATTTTTTCATATTTCAATTGTATTTATTATATTATATATTTTTAAACTTTTTATTTGAAAATTAATAAAAACATAAAATAATGGTAAATATTAGTTTTAAAAGTATAAAATTTACACTTTAATATAAACATAATTTTTGATATTATTTAACAAAATAAATTAATTATAAAATTTTTTTTTTTTTTTGATATTTTATAGGTTAATGCTCTACCAAAAACTTCATATGAAAGCATAGAGGAATGAGCATTTGCAGATTGGTTGATAAAAGGCTTAATGATTTTTTAAATGCTCTACCAATCAAGGCCTATGATGTGACATAATGGCCAAGTTACTATTTGAAAAAGTGTACAAATTACGTTTTTACCCTTCAACACACTGAACTGAGTCAACACAGTGTGTTGTTGTAACGGGTAAACAATTATTGTATCGTATATAAATATATAGACACTACAAAAAAAAGTAAATATTGTTACAATTTTTTATGTCACAATATATAAATATTTCGTCACAAAATTTATATTGTGACAAAAATTTCACAATTTCTAAAACATCACAATAAAATCGTCACAAATCAATTTCGTCTCAAAAAATGTAACAAAATTTTGTTACGAATAATAACGTAACATTTTGTCACCACTTGTGACGACATTAAAATAGTTACAAAAACGACACAATTTGTGCCGAAAAATATTGTCACATATTTGTCACCAATTGTTACTATATTTTAGTCATTGATTTGTCATAAATTATGACCAAAATAATGTCACAAATCTCATCACAATTCATGACTAATTTATAGTCATAGAAACAACACAATTCGTGACAAACGATACTATCACAATTAAGTTACAAAATGTGATAAAAAATAGTCACATTTGTATCACAAATTATTACAATATTTATGTCAATGATCCATTACAAATTGTGACCATAATAATATCACAAACTTCATGACAATTAGTGACTACATTATAACAAATAATCACTACAAGAATAATGTTCCATTGCCACAAATAATATATTATTAACCAAAATAATATATTATTATTATTATTAATAAACAAATCGATTTATATATAAAAAAATAAAAATAAAACAATAAAAAAAAAAAAATTTCAAGCTTCTCCTCCATAGCCGGCGCCGATCACCTTCCATGGCCAAGATCTGCTCCTCCGCCTGCATCCCGAGCTCAGCCTGACTCGCGAGTTCCTCCGGCTGGCTTAGGTCGCCGGGAAGCAACCACCACGAACCACCGTCGACGCGAGGCACGAATCCGTTGGAGCGGCGCATCGGCACTGTCCTCGCCGGCGCCGTCGTGTTCTCGTCTCCTCCTCCTCCGTTGACTGTAGCTGGATCTGGAAAACAAAAAAAAAATTAGATAAATTCAATTAAAAAAGGAAGAGAAGAAGTATAAGAAGAAGAAGAATACGAAAGAGAGAGAGAAACATAAACACAATTAAAAAATAGACACAATTAAAAAACACAATCGTGGATTCGTGGTAAGGAGAGAGAGAAACATAAACACAATTAAAAAATAAAATAATAATAAAGCAACTTCGATCCTTGTCCGTTGGATTAAACCAATCCACGGTTGATGATTTCAATCCTTGTGATTATGAAGTAACCAATGAGAATCAAGTATCTTTTTTTTGCATTTTGATCTAGATTATTAGTAATATTATAACTTGTTATAAAAGTAATATTATTACAAACATAATTTTATTTTATTTTCTTAGAAACAGTTTACAAAAATATTTAAAACAATTACAAAGAAAAATAGCGCATAAAGGATCATAATAATATTTATGGCAAGTTCTTTTGGAGTAAATTCTCCAATGTAAATGTCATAAATAGAAACTAAAATTACAATTAAACTTAAAATCAATAACAAACTAAAAAAATTTCGAAAAATTTTTCTTACAAAAGAAATCTAATAAAAAACAATCTTTGAGAAATATTTTAGAGAAGATGAAATGTTTGAGTTTATGTGTAGTTTACAATTTAAGATTTACAGTTTATGATTATGGGTAAGTGTTGAATTTTTTTATATTATTTGATATTTATGTGTAAGATCTAGTTTACAATTTAAGATTTATAGTTTATGATAATGGTTAGAGGTTTAGGGTTTAGGGTTAAGGGTTTGTGTTTGGGCTTTAGAATTTATGATTTATAAGATGATTATATGGCGATGGAAGGAGACTCTTTGGTCAACCTATCATAGAAAATCGATAGAAAATAATAAAGTAATAATTTCCTGAGTTGGAGACTGTGGAAAAAAATTAGATTAACGTACATACGTGGTTACTTTTAAATTAATGAAAGCGATAAAATTAAATGGAGGAAGAAGATTGTGATCTTTACCTTGAATCGGAAAAATAATTTTGTGGTCTCAGTTGATATTATCAAATGAAAAAATGAAAGTTTGAAATTTACAATCGTTGAAAAACATCATAAATATATATGGTAGTTACTGGAGTTCTTCGAGATCGTGTAGATATGGGAGAGTAATTGGATATTTTTTGGAGGACAATTACTTACTTTTATTATAAAACGTCTACGTTAATTTTTTTGTTTTGTTGCTTTGCCACATGTCAACTTGTAATTGGTGAAATGATTTGTGTTTTAGTAGATGGATTATCTTATATATATGTGACGATTTATTTACAAAATATATGTAGCTATAAGTGAATTCAGTTTAGTCACAAAATCGTATAATTTAGTTACTCGATTTGGTCGCAAATTCGTAACAATATTTATGACAATATATTTTGTAACAATTATGTCTCTATTAGTGACAGAAGTTTATTACCTTCAATTTGGTCACAATTTTATGACGAAATGGTAACGCTTTTATGACTAAATAATTTTGTCACGGATTTATATGAATTCCGTCACAAAATTGTTACCAAATAAAGTAGTCACAATTATTTTGTAACAATATTCACTTTTTTTTGTAGTGAGATGTATATCTAATTCTAGTGTTCACACGATAATAAATATGTTATATGGATAACAATAATGTTTAGCACGATAACTCAATTATTAAACATTTAGATATATCTCTAACATTTTATTTACCTCGATAAATAACATATTGAATGATAATTTCTGGGTTAATATATTTGTGTAACATGCTAACATCTTTATTGTATCATATAAAGATATAGATATATATCTAACTTTCTATTTGACACACTAACAAAATAGTTGAATGTTAACTTTCATATTAATGTATCTATAACCGTGAGAGGATGAAACACACACATCAATGTTTGGGCAGATTTCATGTTAAGATAATTACATACCATTTATCTTAACATGATTGTTAACTTGTTATAGTAACAAGTTAAAAATTATTCACTACAAGAAAACAAGCGCATTTCCGACGGCGTTTCCGACGGATTATAAACCGTCGGAAATTTCCGATGGAATACCGATGGATTTACGAGGTAATTTCGACGGCCTAAAAATAATCGGAAATCTGTCAAAAAATTACGATGGATAAATTTCCCTCAGAAATCGGTCGGAATATTCCGACGGTACGTATTACGAGAGATTTCCGACGCATCTATATTCCCTCGGAAATCGGTCGGAATATTCCGACCGATTAACGGCCGTCGGAAATCGGTGGGTAATTTCCGACCGATTTCCGACGGATATATTACTTGCTTTGTAAATACTTCTTCTCTTGCATATATGTTTGCTTTGTTTGTAAACATATATATATATATATATATATATATATATATATATATACCTTTCCTGGCTATGGTATTTTGAAGATTCGATATATATATAGTTGGAGAGAACATGCAAATTAACATTTCTCTATAAATACTATCTTCCCCTCATTCACAACAAATACGCCCGTCTTTTGTCACATTATTTGCGAATTGTTTTCTTACCTTTTTCAAAACGATGCCTTTTACACGGGAAACTGCTCGTAAGAGAGTCATTTGTCCATCTACGGTCAAGATTAAGTCCAACCCTTGGATTTGTGACGAGGTTGAAGAGGGAAGGGCCCGCAAGTGTGAGCGAAGTTCCTCCGGCCCCAAAAAGCCAGACGTGGCTTCAACCAGCAGTGGTAGCTGGGGGCTAGGCTTGGCAAGGTAAGGGAACCAGACTCTGCAAGAATACCATGAGGAGTTCGTGCGGACTATGTGACTCTTTGGGCTTCAACGATCCGCAGAAGAATTGGCGATGATCTTTTTCCAAGGACTCCGACCTGACCTTCGACTGCAGCTTACAGAGATCGGACTACATGACCGTGGAGAGCGCATCAACATTGTCCGACGGAATGCTCGCCTCGCGGAGACCGAGCTCAGCTGAGTGGTTATAGACGACTCGTCCGATAGTGAAATGGAAGCCGACCCATCCTTTTAATTAGCCTATTTTTCAAATATTAATGTTCAACTACGATCCTTCTTTTACATTAATAAAAAGTTTAATTTAATTTGGGTTTTTAACTTGAACTTGTTTGGGCAAATCCCGGGAATATATACTTGGTATTAATTTTAATAAACTTTTTCTCGGCTATAATCCTAAAATCCCTTGGAAATTTCGGAGGGATTTTCGAATGCTTCGGCTAAAACTGGTTAAATCCCTCGGAAATTTCCGAGGGATTTTCGATGGATTTAAGGTTTTTCAGTTTTAGTCGGGACATTTTCAGGCACCTCAGCTAAAACTGATCTGAACATACTTAAATCAGTTTTTAGCCGAGGTGCCTGAAAATGTCCCGGCTAATTTCCGAGGGATTTCCGACGGATTTAAGGTTTTTCAGTTTTAGCCAGGACATTTTCAAGCACCTCGGCTAAAACTGATATGAACATACTTAAATCATTTTTAGCCGAGGTGCCTGAAAATGCCTCGGCTAAAACTGAAACTGGTTAAATCTGTCGGAAATCCGCCGGAAATTTCCGACGGATTTAAGGTTTTTCAGTTTTAACCGGGATATTTTCAGGCACCTCGGCTAAAACTGATCTGAACATACTTAAATCAGTTTTAGCCGAGGTGCCTGAAAATGTCCCGGCTAAAACTGAAAAACCTTAAATCCGTCGGAAATTTCTGAGGGATTTCCGACGGATTTAAGGTTTTTCAGTTTTAGCCGGGACATTTTCAGGCACCTCGGCTAAAACTGATTTAAGTATGTTCAGATCAGTTTTAGCCGAGGTGCCTGAAAATGTCTCGACTAAAACTGAAACTTGTTAAATCCGTCATAAATCCCTAGGAAATTTCCGACGGATTTCCGATGGATTTAAGGATTTTCAGTTTTAGCCGAGACATTTTCGAATGCCTCGGCTAAAACTGAACTCAAAATCCTTAAATCCGTCGGAAATCCCTCAGAAATTTCCGAGGGATTTCCGACGGTTTAGGGAATAAAACCTCAAATTTGCCAATTTTGAAGTTGTTAGGTCTTCGTAGATGTAGAACTAACAAATATACACTAGTTTAGGTGAAATGTTTTTAAAAATCATACGTTTTAAACTATTTAGTTAAAACCCAGAGCAAAAACTTAAATGTCCTTAGATGTTCTATTTGTTTTTATGAATGCTTGAACTCGTTCATCGATCCATTTTTATAAACTCCCAAATAACTTGTTTTGATTATTTTTTAAAAGGTTTTTCTTATTAGTATATAACACTAATGATTATTAAACACTAAAATTAATGAAATCTTCATAATATAAACCTTAAACCCTAAACCGTAGGAAACCCGTCGGAAATCCGTCGGAAGTCCGACGGATCTTGAAATTTTCCCCGGGAAATTAAACCGCCAAACGAAAAAGAGAAAAATTGAAGCGGTTAATTGAAATGAGTTTCCGACGGATTACCGAGGGAGGTAGTCCGTCGGAAATCTTTATACATATCTAAAACCATCGATCTTCTCTCTCAATCTCCGCCGACTGAAATGTTCTCTTCTTCTCTTCTTCTCTCGTGTCTTCTGTTCTTCATCTCCCTCTCTTCTCTTCTTCTTCTTCTTCTTCTTCTTCTCTTCATCTTCTCTCTCACTATCTCTTCACTCCTCTTCTTCTTCTTCTCTTCTTCTCTTCCGATCGAGTCTTCTTCTTCTTCTCTTCTTCTTCTTCCGACCGATCTTCGTCTTCTTCTCTTCTTCTTCTTCTCTTCTTCTTCGGAATTCGGATCGAGTCTTCTTCTCTTCTTCTTCTTCTCTTCTTCCAGCTCTCTCTCTCCCCAAACCCACAAATTAATATGTAAGTTGGTTAATATTTTTTTTTAGATTTTTGTTTGATTATGTTGAAATTTTGTGGAATTTGTGGAATTAGATTAGGTTGTTAGATTACCTTGATTTTTGTGGATTTGTGGTTTTTTGTTGTGGATTATGTTGAATATGTGTTAATATTTTAGATTAGTTTTTAGAATAGTGTATGTTGAAATTTTTATAAATTATATTTTTTAATTATATTTTTTTAAAAAACGTTTTTATAAATTATATTTATAAAAAACGTTTTTTATAAATTTTATTTTTTAATCATATTTTTTAAAAACGTTTTTTATAAATTTTATTTTTTAATTATATTTTTTTTAAAACGTTTTTATAAATTATATATATAAAAACGTTTTTTATAAATTATATTTTTTTAAACGTTTTTATAAATTATATTTATAAAAAACGTTTTTGATAAATATATTTTTTTAAAACGTTTTTATAAATTATATTTATAAAAAACGTTTTTTATAAATATATTTTTTAAAATAGTTTTGAGAAATTTTTTTTTTATAAACGATTTTAATTTAAGTATTTTTTTGAAACAAAATTTTGGTTTTTTAGAAAATTATTTATGATTAGTTAAATGTTTTTAAAATGATCGCGTTTTTTTTTTGTAGGTCTTACGGTGGATTCGATCAAGACCGTCAGAGGGGTACTGACGCAGGTCCTAGCCAGAGTACTGTTCCGGACACGGAGAGTGTAACTCAACCGAGGATCATGACCATCGAGGAGCTCATTCAACAGCCGAGACGAGAACTACTCAAAGTTCTCGATCCGGAACTCCGGATTCCGAGATCTACTTGGTAATAATTTTTTTTATTCTTAATTACTTATTTTTAGATTTGATAACCGTTATTTAATTTGGTTTTTCATAGGTTTGGAATCTCCGGGAATGGCATCAGCAAGTCGGTTCTCAAGATGTTGCACAGCATCCTCGACAAACCATACCCGAAATTTTCGGAGGTTCCGGTAGACGAACAAAACTTGTGGTTTCGTACGTTTGCGATAAGTACGTAAATTTTTATTTATTTTTTGTAATATATTTTGAGATTTTGTTAACATCTATATTTCTATTTCTTTTTTGTAGCAAAAGTTTAATTGGAACCATACGATCACAAAAACGGTGGAGACGGAATTTTATAAGGAGGCTAGGACGCAATTCTCGAGCCACATGAACGAGTGGAAGAAAGCTTGGTAAAAGGAGAAAGATAAGCCAAAAGGCTTAGACAGGGATGTGTATACGGAATACATCCCGTATTGGCAAAAGGAGAAGACCATAGCTCTATCTCAAACTAACTCCCAGAACCGGAAGAGTCGCCGAGGCGGGAAGGGAGAAGCTATCCACAACAACGGGGCAAAGAGCTTCTTGACAACCGAAATCGAAATGGTAAGTATTTTTGCGGTTTTTAGTTCTTTTTTTATAAGAAAACGATTATCTTTAACGGTTTTATTTATTTTTTAGACAGAGGAATACGGCGAAGCTCCCGATCTTCTGCAAGTGATGGTGAGGACGCACACCAACAAGAAGACGGGCCGAATTGACGATGTAGCCATCAGGGAGATAGTCGAAAAGATGACGAAGGTGCAAGAAGAGATTCTCACCCATAGATCGCAGGATGGCTACACCGGATCCAACGAAATCTCTCGGGCAGAGATGAACAACCTAGTCTTCGAGGTAAGTAAAAAATATAGATTATTATTTCAATTTAGATAAGTATTTGTTAATAAAAAATTATAATGTTTTTTATTATTTTCGTAGGAGGTACCCGTTAAAAAAGATCGTCGGCCGGGATTGGGTAAGCTTGCGACCCAACGTGCATCTTCTTCGGCCGGTTTCCCGATGGATCCAGAACTCATCCGTCAAAACGAAGAGCTCCAGCAGAAGGTCACGGTTTTGGAGGACGAGCTCTCGACACAGAAAACGAAGAGCGACAAGATGGACGCGTGGTTCGCATCGAAGTTCGATGATTATCCGTCGTTTTGATTTCAATTTTTTTTTTTTTGTAATTTGTCAACTTTCAAAAACTTTTAAAAATTATGTTTTTGTAATTTAATTATATAATTAATTTTCTATTTACGTTTAAAATTATTTAATTTAATTAATATTTAATTTTTAAAATATATTACAAATTAAATAAATTAATTTTATATTTTTGTTTTAATTATTTAATCCGTCGGAAATCCCTCGGAATTCAAAAATTCCGAGGGATTTCCGACGGATTTTACCCTCGGATTTGTCCTCGGAAATCCGTCAGATTATCCCCGACGGATTGTCCCTCGGAAAAACCGTCGGTAAATTGCGCCCTCGGAAATCCGTCGGAAATCTCCGAGGGATTTCTGACGGATTTTGTTTCCCGACGAAATAGAACCGACGGCCAAAATCCGTCGGAAATGGCCATTTTGGACGTCGGTTCTAGCCTGTTTTCTTGTAGTGATTGTATCATCTATAAACATGTGTATTTAACTCTACCTTTTGTTTTAGTGCATTAACTCAATTATTAGCTAGTTAACTTTGACCTCGTCCTTCGACTTTAAGGTGTCAATCTTTGTTCGATTTATTATTGTTAGGACTCCCTGGCCCTAAAGGCGTCGACTTTTTTTAGGAGAAGACCAAACAAACCGAGATATGTAGCTGTTTCAGGAAGAAGATGATGAACAGTAAAACAGAGAGTAAAACAGAATGTGATACAGAAGATAAAACAGGAGCACACACAGAATTTTAACGAGTTCACGCCCGTTAATGAGGGTCGCTACGTCTCGCCGAGACTCTCCTCGGAATCCACTAGAACCAGTATAGTGATTACAACAAGAAGCTATAAATGATCCGCCTAATACCCTTCACTAGTACTTAGACTCACTCTGTACCACTTCCTGTGCTAGAGAAAACTCAGAACAAGCTTATACTTACTAGTTTTCTCTCCTCTCACTAAAACGTGTTTCTCTAGTTTCTTATCTCTCTCTCTCTAAAACCATAAGCACCTAATTTATAGTGTAACAAACTAGGGCTTCATGTGCAAACTCCAATCGCCCAAAAGTGCTTCTTCAAACGCTGAAGGTGCAGTCTTGTAGCAGCAACTGATACAGCCAAACATGGCTTTCCTTTTTGGGCACAAGCATACAGAATGTCCTTAAAGCAGAAAAGAGACGTTGCTGGGTTATTTCTTGCAACTTCCAGTTAGTCTACACCAACCGTAGTTAGTCTTTAGCAAGTCTTGTTTGACTTTCAAATCTGCTTGCTCACCACGTTATCACTCCACAAATCTTCACATGATAACATGATGATCAAGCAATCAACCGCACATAAAATAAAAGAGAGAGTACCTGATTCTAGTTCCGGATTCTAGTCTCGGATCCCTGAGTTTATTACTCAGACTTGACCTGTAGCAAGTTCAGTGCAGCCTAAAACTTGCTCACAGCCAATACCTTGGTGAAAATATCTGCTGGATTCTTCTCAGTCGATATCTTCAACACTTCCACCGTTCCATCCGCAATGATCTCTCGGATGTAATGGCACTTAACATCAATGTGCTTCGTCCTATCATGATGCACATTGTTCTTTGAGAGTGCGATGGCACTCTGCGAATCACAGAAGATCTCTACAGATTTCTGCTCATAACCAAACTCCTTCAACAGACCCTTCAGCCACACAGCTTCCTTTACAGCCTCAGTCAGAGACATGTATTCAGATTCAGTAGTTGATAAAGGCACAACTCTCTGCATGCCAGACTTCCAGCTTATGGTGTTTCCACTAAGTGTGAACACCAATCCTGTGATTGATCTCCTCTTGTCAGGATCTGCAGCAAAGTCTGCATCACATTAACCCATAATCTTGAAATTTGAGCTTCTCTTATAACACAGCCTTGTGTTAAGTGTACCTTTAATGTATCTTAGCACCCATTTAACTCCCAGCCAATGATCCTTGATAGGTTGGCTCATAAATCTGCTAATGATACCCACATGATAGGCTAAATCAGGACGTGTGCCAATCATAGCATACATGATGCTTCCAACAGTATTTGAGTACGGGATTGACTTCATATACTCTTCATCTCTGACCAGCTTTTCTTCAGTGGCAGCACACATCTTCAAATGAGCTCCCAATGGTGTTACAGCATGCTTCGCTTCTGTCATGTTGTAAGTTTCCAGAATTTTGTTCAAGTACCCTTCCTGAGACAGCCACAAAGCACCAGAAGCTCTGTCTCTTGTGATCTCCATACCAAGAATCCTCTTCGCAGCGCCTAGATCCTTCATTTCAAACTTCAAACTGAGCTCTTTCTTCAACTGAGCTATGGCTTCAATATTCCTTGCAGCCACCAGCATATCATCCACATAAATCAGAAGATACATCATAGAACCATCAAGCAACACCTTTGTGTATGCACAACTGTCATAATCACTTCATAAGAACCCGATATCAGTCATGTAGTTGTCAAACTTCTCATTCCACTGCCTAGGTGCTTGCTTGAGTCCATACAGCGACTTTTTTAGAAGACATACCTCATTTTCCTTGAACATTGACTCATATCCTTCCGGAGGTGTCATGTAGATCTTCTCCTTCAGTTCTCCATGTAGGAAAGCCGTTTTAACATCCAACTGCTCCAGCTCTAAGTCCTCTTGAGCTACAATCGAAAGAAGAATCCTTATGGAGACATGCTTTACAACCGGAGCAAAGATCTCATGATAGTATATGCCTTCCCTTTGAGCATACCCTTTAGCAACAAGCCTTGCTTTGAATCTTGGTTCTTCAGCCTCAAGTATCCCAAGCTTATACTTGTAGATCCATCTACTGCCAATGATTCTCTGATTTTCTGGCCTTGTAACCGTAGTCCAGGTGTTGTTCTTCATTTGAGAATCAATCTCTTCATTCATTGCAAGCTTCCACTTATCCCAATTTGTATCTCTTTTTGCCTCACTGTAATTTGCAGGTTCTACTGCATCCCCATCTTCTGTAGTATAAAGAGCTTCAGCAAAGTAATCCTCATCATCAAATCTTCTTGGTGCCTTGATTTCTCTTCTATTTCTGTCTCTCACCAGATGATAGCTCAATGAAGGGTGACTTACATCAGCCTCTGCATCATCATCTGTACCATCCCTTGTAGGAGTGACCAAAATGGGACTTCCTGACATTCCTGTTTCTTGAGAAGTCTCCCTGTCTTCACCCGAGATGATGTCCCTTTCTGCTTCAAGATCTAAGTCCAGATAAGATCCAGCTTAATCTTCATCTTCTGTTGAAATGCTGTCATTTCTCTGCATCATATATTTGTACACTGCATTTTCTTGAAAGATGACATTTCTGCTCACCACACATTTCTTTTCATCAGTCAGCCACACCTTGTATCCCTTCACTCCATTAGGATAACCAATCAAGACCCCTTTCTTTGCTCTTGGACTTAACTTCCCGTCATCTGTGTGAACAAAAGTAACACAACCAAATCTTCTGAGATAGCTGTACACAGGTGCTTTCCCAGACCCCTTCTTGTCTGGTATCTCGAAGTTCAGAGCTGATGAGGGCGTCTTATTGATTAGAATTACTGTTGTGTGAGTTGCCTCCGCTAAAAACCTCTTAGGTAGACCAGAATCACTCAGCATACTTCTCACTTTCTCCATGATCGTCCTTTTCATGCGTTCTTCAACACCGTTCTGCAGAGGCGTGTATGCACAGGTTCTGTGCCTTTGAATCCCCCTTGATTCACAAAAGCTATCAAACAATCTGTTACAGAACTCTAGACCATTGTCTGTTCTGAGAGTCTTCACTTTCTTCTCGCTTTGATTCTCCACCAGACTGATCCATTCAACAACCTTATCAAAAGCTTCATCCTTGGTTTTCAGAAAATAAACCCATACCTTTCTTATGTGATCATCAATGAAAGATATGAAGTATTGACACTTCCCAAGCGACAATGGAACTGATGGTGCTCCTCACAAATCAGAATGAACATACTCCAGCTTCTCCCTTGTATCATGCTGAGCTAGGTTGAAACCAATCCTTTTAGCTCTGCCATATATGGAGTCTTCACAGGTGTCAAAGACTGAAACTTTCTTTTTGTCGAGAAGACCTTTCTTCACCAGCATATTCATATTCTTCTGACTCATGTAACACAGTCTTCTGTGCCACAGAACTGTGTCATCCTGCCGTCTTACAACAGCAAGTGACTCATCTCTGACAGGCTTCCAATGAAGTAGATACAGTGTGTCATATCTTATTCCTATAAGTAGCACCTGATCTCCAGCCTTGATGCTTAGAATTCCATTTTCTGATTCAAACCTGTAACCAGCTTTCTCAAAAGTTCCCAAAGATAAGAGGTTTCTGTCCATCTCAGGAATGTACCTCACGTTTGTGAGCAACACACTCAAACCATCTTCATTCTTGATCCTGATAGTTCTCACTCCTTTAACCTTAGACATTGTCTTGTTACCCATTCTGACAGAACCCCCTGCATCTTCATCTAGCTCCTCAAACCATTCCTTTTTATAGGTCATGTGATAGCTACATCCTGTGTCCATGATCCATTCATCTTCGAGATGAATATCTGTTGAGGACAGAGCTTCAGACACAAACAACCCAGCTGCGTCAGCTAAGTTCCCATTTCCTCCTGAGGACTCTCCTTTACTGCTTCCATAACTTGGCTTGTACTGAGCCTTGTTCTTGTTCGGACATGAAACCTTAAAATGGCCATCTTCACCACAGATCCAACACCCTCGTTTACTCTTGGATTTAGATCTCTTGGTCTTGTTTCCTTTGTCCATATGTTCGATCCTTCCTCTGGTCTCATGTTTCTCCTTCACATAAAGACCTTCAGTTTGACCCTTTATACTCTTTCTTGTTGAGCCAAGTTCCAACTCTTTCGAGTAAATGGCTGCTACAACTTCATCTAGAGTTAATATAGCTTTTCCTGAGCTATATCTCAGAGTATCTTTCAACTGATCAAACACCTTAGGAAGCGACATCAGCAGAAGGATTGCTTGATCCTCATCCTCAATAATAATATCCATGTTCTCTAAATCTGCAACAATATGAAGGAACTCATCGATGTTACCTTCAACAGACAGATTCTCAGACATCTTGAAGCTGTAAAACTTTTGTTTCAGATAGATCCGGTTCAGAAGAGGTTTAGACATGTATAGCTTGTCCAAAGCATTCAACATAGAAGCTGCAGTCTTCTCTTTCTTGACCTTCCTCAAAACCCTATCTGTGAGACTCAAAACTATTGCACTCCTTGCTTTCTTTTTATTTTCCTCTTTTCCTTATCTTCTTCACCCGTGTTTTTTCCTTCCTTCTGTTTTGAGGACTCTTCATCACTGACCTTAGTTTCCTTGAGAGCTATACTCAAACCCAGAATATCCAGTTGAGCTTCAAGCTTCTCTCTCCACATAGTGTAATCCCCACGTCCATCAAACTTCTCAACCTCTACTCTGGCCGAAGACATGATTCAAAGCTTGATCAACTCTACAGAACCACAAACCACGAACCAAAGCTCTGATTCCACTCTGTTAGGACTCCCTGACCCTAAAGGCGTCGACTTTCCTTAGGAGAAGACCAAACAAACCGAGATATGTAGTTGTTTCAGGAAGAAGATGATGAACAGTAAAACAGAGAGTAAAACAGAGTGTGATACAGAAGATAAAACAGGAGCACACACAGAACTTTAACGAGTTCACGCCCGTTAATGAGGGTCGCTACGTCTCGGCGAGACTCTCCTCGGAATCCACTGGAACCAGTATAGTGATTACAACACGAAGCTACAAGTGATCCGCCTAATACGTACCCTTCACTAGTACTTAGACTCACTATTTACCACTTCCTGTGCTAGAGAAAACTCAGAACAAGCTTATACTTACTATTTTTCTCTCCTCTCACTAAAACGTGTTTCTCTGGTTTCTTAGCTCTCTCTCTCTAAAACCATAAGCACCTAATTTATAGTGTAACAAACTAGGGCTTCATGTGCAAACTCCAATCGCCCAAAAGTGCTTCTTCAAACGTTGAAGGTGCAGTCTTGTAGCAGCAACTGATACAGCCAAACATGGCTTTCCTTTTTGGGCACAAGCAGACAAAATGTCCTTAAAGCAGAAAAGAGACGTTGCTGGGTTATTTCTTGCAACTTCCAGTTCCCTTTGCAGTGTGGTCCCAATAAGTAACTTAACCTTGGTTTAGTCTACACCAACCGTAGTTAGTCTTTAGCAAGTATTATTTGACTTTCAAATCTGCTTGCTCACCACGTTATCACTCCACAATTATAAATATGTTGTTCCTCTTGCCTTCCATAGTGTTGAATCAGAGAAAATAATATATCAAAGGAAAGAGACGAAAGAAAGAAAGAGAAAGGAGAGAGAATAAATTTGTGTACATACATAGAGGGTAGGATAAGTAGGGTAATACTGTATTAAAGAAATTGTAACAGTAAAATGCATAGTATTTGGTTAGATTGCTAATTTCGATCTGTTTATATCCATTTAATGCAATTTTTTTAATAAATAATAAATAATAAATAATATATAATATATAATAATTAATAAATAGGGTAAGTTAAATAGATGGCCTATAATAACATGAAAATTAGGTAAGTAGACATCGATATTTTGATATTAGTTTTACAAAACAAAATTGTACAGATTCTGACCAAAATATCCCTATAAATAATAGCAAACGATAAAGTGGAAAGCAGGGAACAAAGCATTTAATGCTGGAGAAATATATGTTGCTTTGTACATTTACCTTAAATGCTCAGAATAACAGATAACTTGTTATTATTATTGGATAATATAAGTATCACAATAATACATAAATAAACTATCATTGGACCCATAATGTACCATATTCACAAAACCCTAACCCATTACCATAAACCCTAAAATATAAATCATAACCCATAAACTCTAAATCCTAACCCCCCAAACCTTATTCCCTAAACATTGAACCCTAAACGGAAACCATATAGATTTGGTTTTAATGCTCATATTCCCTAAACATTGAACCCTAAACTGAAACCATATAGATTTGGTTTTAATGCTCATAATTACAAATAAACAATTATAGATAACTAGGTTATTTGATTATCCCTGCATATCTATTTGATTATCACGATAACCTATATTAAACTCATCTTATTTGATAACTCATAATTATTGAAATCTATTTGATTATCAAGATAACTCATATTGATAATTCTTATTATCAAGATAACTCATATTTGATTATCGATATTTATTAGATTATCAAGATAACTCACATCGATAACTCTTATTATCAAGATAACTCATAGTATTTAATAATAGATATCTATTTGATTATCAAGATAACTCATATATATATTGATAATTCATATTATCAAGATAACTCATATTTGATTATGAATTATTTATCTATTCGATTATCTAGACAACTCATATTATCCATTCTCTTTCCTCTCCCTCTCATTCTCTCCCTCTCATTCTCTCCCATCTCAATTCTTCCGTCGTCAACACCATTTTCACCGCTAACGTTGGAGCTCTATAATCCCTCATCCCGCCGTGAAACAGAACTTCGCCATGGACTGAAACTAAAACCAATATACCAAACAAAGTCATTAAATCTGATTTTATTTTGATGTACAAATTCGAAAACCCCTAAACCCAAATTAAAATACCCCCAAGAACAAGGAATTTACCGGTAGCTACAGGAATGACTACATCAGCCTTTTCTAATAGCCGTCCGACGGTAACTTGGCCTTGCTAACAAAAAAACACTTTCATGAGCTTTTATAAAAACCCAAATTAATCATATATAACAACAAACAAAACAATTGTATAATTTTTTATCGAAGAGATCTCGAAAGGAGCAGGCATTTCCACTTTGTAACCAATGTGTCTTGTGTCTCCATCGCATGAAAGTTTGCAATTCTATGGTGAATCCACCTACACAATACACTTGGTGAATCAAAATTTTGTAGCTGCTTTGCTCTACCAACTGGTTGGAGAAGCCACCGTTCTACTCCGGCACTGGAAGTTGGACATTGGTTCTCATCCAAGGAGGCGCTGATGATTTTGCAGACGGTTCCGATGCCGAAACCTGTTCGGAGAGAAAAATTTGAAATCAAGATATCTAGAGATGCCAAACTTACTTGTTCCCATATGTTGATCCGTAAATCACACAAAAAAGGGTAAAACAGTACTTTTAATCGGAATCTCGTTTATTGATCTAATTCGGCGGTTACAACAGAGTTTAAGTAAGAAGGCAAAGACAAAAGATTTGAGATCGGTAATGAGCTCTCTTGTATTCTCTGTCTCTGCGGAAGTTGTGTATGTGCTGATGAATGGACCTTCTCCTCTATTTATATTGTCTTGAGGCGGCTCTAAATGTGAATATTCCCTTTTCCTTGCTCGATTAGGGAATGGAAATATTCCGGATTCCCCTCCGAGATAAGGATATATTCCTTATTCTTCGGCGGTCTATTCGCAAGGAATATTTCCATTTCCGAGATCGGCGGGAAAGAGGAAATATTCCGGTTTCATCTGTTGTAACGGACTGGGCTTGTGATGGGCCTAGATCGGTAGCCGAGGTGGGCTTTCAGCGAGATCCCGAGCTCGGCCCAATGTTTTCGGGCAGACTTATCCTCGATCCGAACCATCGTAAACCGGTCTTGATTGAACCGATCTCGGTTCGAACCGAGTTAAACCAGGGGGTGCTAATCCCCCCTCTAACAATTGGTCCCCCCCTCAGTTCGGCGAGGGAGTTTACGAGTTCGGTGAATTTTTGGGGAGTATTCTTTAGCTCGGTTAAAACTGAGATCGGTACGATCTGATCAGATTCTATTTCGAGTGCGGCGGATTTTCGGGTTTGGCGAATTTTGAGTTCTGCGAACTTCTTTCGAAAGTGTAGATCGGAACTCCTGTGATCGAATAGATTTTGGAACTTTCGAGTTCGGCAGATTTTTGAGTCCGGCGAACTTCTTTCGAAAGTGAAGATCGGAACTCCCGTGATCGAATAGATTTTGGAGCTTCCGAGTTCGGCAGATTTTTCTCGGGAAGAGTGTGCCGCTTTATCTTCTTTAGTCGCGGAATTCGAAGAGCCGCGTGTCGATTCGTATTCTTTGGCTACAGAATTCGAAGAGTCGTCATCATTGCGTTTTTCTTTATAAATACCGTTCGATCCTCCTTCATTTCTCACTTCTGTTCATTTTCTTCAAAAAGGTATTTCTCTCTCTCTCTAGAGATCTCCCTTCTCTCTAGAATTTATTTCTCTTTCCGTTCTCCGATCGTTTCTCCGCCGTGATTCTTCCGATCTGTCTGAAGATCTTCGAACTTTCTGGGCGATCTTCAAGCTGTTCTTCGTCAGTATTCAAGTTGTTCTTCATCATTTCTTTCTTTCGATCGATATGGTTTCAAGGACTTCTTCTCCTTCTGTTAAAGACCGAGCTTCTCCATCTAAGTTTCCCGACCTTGGGTTGTTCGTCAACAGCTCTGATTCGAATTCGGATGGGTTAAGCGACGTCGAACGGGAGATGTTCAGACGCAACTCTCAGCGTTCCGCGACGGGGCCGAGCAATCCTAGAGTTTCGGTCGAGGTCCCGCATCTCGTCGATGAAGACTTGTCTGAAGAAACTGCTGAGTCGAATGAGCAAGTTCGGGCAGATGCCGAATTCGCCGCTCGGCTTGCCGAGGATGAGGATGCGGCCGATCTGGACAACCGTGCTGCTTCTCCAGCAGGTCGTCCTAACGAAGGAGACGACGGTCCCGTATCGGCTGCTAGGCGGATGGTTGAGAGGCCGGCCAACATCGGCCCATCTCGGTCCACCGCGGAGACGATCCAGATCACCTTGGAGCGGTGCGATGCTCCAAATGACTTGCTTTTTAAGATCCCGAAGGCTACGGATCGCCCGTGGGATGCTCCTGACGGTTACATTTGTGTCTACGAGGAGCATCTCAAAAGTTGCGGGCTTCGGTTTCCCATCCCAGAGCTCGTCTATAAGTACTGTAAGAGGCGGCACGTCGCGATCTCTCAGTTGATGCCGGCCACGGTGATAAACCTTATGGGTCTTCTTTCTCTCGGGGAGGAGTGCGGTATCCCTATTACGGCGAAGGTTTTCGAGAGGTTGTTCCGGGTGAACCTGTCGAAGGCAAAACCGTGGTTTCTATCGGCAAATGCGAAACCGGAAGCCGACCTTGTTACTGGGAACAAACCGAGCAAGGTCAACCATTGGAGCGCCCGATACTTCTTTGTGAAGATCGACAAATCTTCCGTTGAGTGTCCGGGAGGGAGTTACCGAACTCAATGGAGGACTCCTATTGGTAGATACTTGTTCTTGATTTCACCTTAGTGCCTTATTTTGCCTAAATTATATTTTTCTTTTCTGTTTTCAGCTCGTCATCCTCCAGGCTTCCTTATCACCACGCCAGGATTCACTTTTGCTCACGCTAAGCAGCTGAGTGCGGCTGGGAAAGTTCGGTGGCCTGAAGCCTACCAAGAGAAGCTTGACTTGAAAGCAAAAAGAGTTCTTAGAGGTTGGTCGGTCGACTTTTCTTCGTAGTCTGTTGATACCGATCTCCCCTTTCCTTTTCTTTTATTTACTTATCGTTTTCCCCTTTTTCAGCTAAACCGTCTCGTCGTCGGAAGATGAAGTTTGATGACATCCCCGATCTATCTGCCGAACTTGACGGTGACGAGCGGGAGATGAATTCTGAAATTCCTCCTCCTCCTGAAGCCGAACCGGCAATTGTTGATGAAGGCATCGTTGGGGACGATGTTCCTGCTGGGGAGCAAGTTCCTGCTGAAGGGCGCACCTCTTCTCCCGCCGAAAAGAAGAGGAGAAGGAAGACTAAAAAAGGAGCCCGGCAAAAGGCTGATCACACAGCCGGGGTCGGCACTACGCCTGCTGAAGGCGACGAAGGGAATACCGGCCCCCAAAATGTTGGAGGTGATGATGGGGGTTCTGAACCCCAACGAGCCGAAGAGGAGACGGTGGACCTGTCGGACGATTCTCCTGTCTCGAAGAGGCATCGGGCTTCAGCACCGGAGGTCGAGTCACTGGGTTTTGCCGAGACGTATCGGCAGGTTAGCTTCGGCCCGGAATTCCTCCCTCCGGTCGATCGTCTGTATAAGTCGGATGAGTTCAGGAAATTGGCCCAGACTACTGCCGAGGTAAATGCCTTTTTCAAGTTCGTCTCTTCTTTCTTTCGATTCTTCTTTCTGATGTTCGCTGTTTTTGACAGATGATTGCCCAGACGAATGAGATCGTCGGGTCATACGATCGTGAACTCGGAGCTTCGCGCCGTAAGGCTTCCGAAGCGAGCGTCCAAGCCGTGGAACTCCGCAAAGAGCTCCGAGTCTCTGAGGATAGAGTGGAAGCCGGCGATCGTGCAGTAGCCGAGCTGACCCGCGAACTAGCCGTGCTGAAGAGATCCAATGCCGAGCTGGAGTTGGAAAAGGATGCCCTTGCGACGAAGCTATTCACAGAGACTTCAAGGTTGCGGGCTGGCCGCTCTCATCAAATCCAGAAGAGGAAAGCGGTAACTGAAAAATGCCAGGTTCGTCTTCAAAAAGTTAAGGACCATCTGGCGGCGGTTGATCAGGCAAAGAAACCATTCCTGGCCGTTAATCAGATCCATGGGATCCTCATCTTCTGCCAGAGTCTGAAGACGAAGCACGGTATCGTCGTCCCGCCGTCTCGTATTGAAAAGCTCGAGAAGCTTAAGGCTGAGAAGTCGGCAGAGTACGAGGCGATCGACCTCCGCGAGCTGGAAGATGCGGATCTAATCGTCTCGCCTTTTACTGATCCGGTTCACCCGGGAATTTCGCCCTCGATGGGTAACGAAGTACCGCCAGGGCTTGATGAGTTCGGTACTAACCGAGCTTCGATGTCGGCGGACCAAGCTGAAGCGATGCGGAGGCAAGGTGTTTAGGCCTTTTTCCTACTTCATGTAATTTGTTTCTAGTTTTCTTTTGCCCGGATGGGCTTATAACTAGACCTCTTGGACCGGAAGGTTTTTAAAGTCCGGTATCCGTTTTGTGGTTTTGCCCGAGGGGCTTTTGAACGAATCTGATTTTTATCGATCTTCTTTTTATTTTGAGTGTTATGCTTTATTTCTCAAATTATTCTTATGCCGAGTTCTGATATATTTTGAAGTCGTACATAATACGAACCTCTCGAATTTATCGTACACAGTGGTGCCGTAAACTGTACGGTCTTAGCCGGGTGAAGAGGATAAATTCGACTGAACCTGTTCGAGGTCGGCAATCCCTATCGTAGATCGGCTTACTGCTTTTGCGATTGTTGAGAAATCGGCTTACTTGTTTTTGCGACTGTTGAGAAATCGGCTTACTAGTTTTTGCGACTGTTGAGAAGTCGGCTTAGATTTGCGAGGAAGGACGTTCGGCTTGACCCTAGAGTTTAGTTTAAGAGTACGTGAACAGCTCATCTTAATATGCTCTAGGTTTCTCACATTGAATCCGAGTGTGCGAGACGGGCTCGGCTTATTTGGCTCGGATAATCTGAGAAGTTGGTGCGAGACTGATCTCGGCTTTGAATGTGGAAAGTGTATTATCCATTGCACCATGAGGATGCGTGCGAGCTAAGCTCGGCTTTATCAGATCGTCTGGCCAGGACGTTGATATGTAACCGTTGGTGGTTGAAAATGCGAACTGTTGAAGTTCGGCAAACTAAAAGTTTGACTTAGAAAATATGAACTGTTGGAGTTTGGCAAACTGAAAGTTTGACTTAGAAAATACGAACTGTTGGAGTTCGGCAAACTAAAAGTTTGACTTAGAAAATACGAACTGTTGAAGTTCGGCAAACTAAAAGTTTGACTTAGAAAATACGAACTGTTGAAGTTCGGCAAACTAAAAGTTTGACTTAGAAAATACGAACTGTTGAAGTTCGGCAAACTAAAAGTTTGACTTAGAAAATACGAACTGTTGGAGTTCGGCAAACTAAAAGTTTGACTTAGAAAATACGAACTGTTGAAGTTCGGCAAACTAAAAGTTTGACTTAGAAAATACGAACTGTTGGAGTTCGGCAAACTAAAAGTTTGACTTAGAAAATACGAACTGTTGGAGTTCGGCAAACTAAAAGTTTGACTTAGAAAATACGAACTGTTGAAGTTCGGCAAACATAAGGTTTGGCTTAGAAAATACGAACTGTTGGAGTTCGGCAAACATAAAGTTTGGCTTTGGAGGTACGAACTATTGGAGTTCGGTAGAATGCCTTGGTAAAATTTTATTAATGTTATAGCTGCGCCTTGTGAGGGCTGCCTACGTACCTTCGAAAGAAGGATCAAGCCATTCGTAGTTCATATTACATATTAGAATCGAGCGTATGTGTAGTAGCTCGGTGATCTTTTTTTTTTTTTTTTTTTTTTTTTTTTTTTTTTTTTTTTAGCGCTTGAGGGTTGGCCTAGATGTAGTACCGCTTGAGGTTCATGGAATTCCACGAACGGGGAATGGGGGTTCCGTCTAGCTTCATGAGCTCGTAGACACCTGGTTTGACTACCCTCATGACCTGATAAGGTCCTTCCCAGTTTGTGCCGAGCTTGCCGGCATTCTTTTCTTCGGTGCCTTCGAAGACTTTTCTCAGAACAAGGTCGCCATCGGTGAAATGACGTCCGCGGACCTTTTTGTTGTAGTAGCGTGCTGCCAAGTTCTGATAATTCTGAATCCGAAGTAAGGCTTGATCGCGTTGTTCCTCGAGATTGTCGAGGTTGTCGAGCATGATTTCGTCGTTAAGATTAGGATTTTGCACGAGCATCGTCCGACGGATAGTCGGGATGGTGAGTTCGGCGGGGCATAGGGCTTCCACGCCATAGGCCATGTAGAAGGGGG
Source organism: Eutrema japonicum (assembly GCA_030161315.1). NCBI lineage: Eukaryota > Viridiplantae > Streptophyta > Magnoliopsida > Brassicales > Brassicaceae > Eutrema > Eutrema japonicum. The sequence goes on from BSQW01000011.1 coordinate 49,166,488, forward strand.
ATTGCCCCGTTGACGATCTTGGGGTCGTTCGGTATGACCATAAGACTCCGTCGAGTTTATCCGACCATGTCCCTTTATGAGTATCCAATCGTTTCTTGAGGCCGGCTATGATTGTTTTGTTTGTTGCTTCGGCCTGACCGTTGCTCGGCGGGTATCTTGGTGTGGAAAAACTTAGTCGAATTTTCCACTTAGCGCAGAAGTCGTTGAATAGTGTTGATATGAATTGGGGACCGTTATCGGTGATAATCTCGTACGGAATTCCGTGTCGGCAGATAATGAATTTCCAGACGAATTTCTGGACGTCAGAGGCGAGGATGACGGGATATGCCTCGGCTTCTACCCATTTGGTAAAGTAATCCGTCATGACGAGGATGAACTTTTTCTGCGTAGTGGATCGTCTGAAAGGACCGATGATGTCCATCCCCCATCGCATGAATGGATACGGAGCTGTCGAAGTGGTTAGCAGCTCGGTTGGAAGATGTATCATTGGGCCATGCCTTTGGCATTTGTCGCACTTCGCGACGAACCTCTCGCAGTCTGCTTGCATACTTGGCCAATAATAGCTTGCTCTCTTGATTTTCAGGGCTAGAGATCGGCCGCCGGAGTGATTGCCGCCATCGCCTTCGTGTATTTTTTTCATGACTTCCTGAATTTCATCGCCTGAGATGCATTTGAGGAGGATTCCTGCTGCACTCCAACGAAACAGTCCGTCTTTGATAAGTATGTAACGAGCGGCTCGCATTTTGAGTCGTCGAGCGGCCCATCTATCGGCCGGAATTTTGCCATCGATGATGTACATTTTTATCTCTAGTGTCCAATTGGCGGGAGTCTGCTCGTCGGACTGTTCGAGGTCTATTGGCTCATGAAGTCCGTCCGTCTGTTCCTCCGTTTCATCGTCTGATCGGGCCGATTCATCGACTTGCAGCGTGTCGTTGTTGCCTTCGGCGGTACTAGAGTGTTCGGGCTCGGTGTCTTGATCGGGCTCGACGGTTGGAGTCCGTCTCTGTCGACGTAAGACAGGTTCAGTCGCAGGATTTTCCTCGTAATCCCGTCGACGAGTCGTGACGATGCATTGTTCTGTGCTTCCAGTACTAGGTTCTGATATACTTTCCACCGGGATCGTTCGTTTGAGGTGAGGGTCGGAGCTCGAAGCCAAGGCAGCGAGTGCGTCGGCTGGAGCGTTTTCGCCCCGCGGAATCTTGGTAAGTTCGAACGAATCGAATTCGGCAACGAGTTGTTTGACGAGCTTGAGGTATGCGTCCATTCGATCATTCTTGGCGTCAAGCTCCCCGCTGAACTGACTTGCGACGAGCTGTGAGTCGCAGTAGGCGTGAATGCGTGTAACGCCGATGGCTTTGGCCAAACGTAGTCCGGCAATTAGCGCTTCGTATTCTGCCTCGTTGTTAGACGCGTTGTACGTCAGGCGGAAAGATTGCTCCAAGATTTCTCCCGTTGGAGATTTGAGGCGAATGCCTATTCCAGAGCCTCGGTGAGACGACGACCCATCGACGTGAAGGATCCATTGTTCGGCGGTTATGACATCAGTGTTGACGTATTCCGGAGATAGTTCTATGAGGAAATCGGCAAGGACTTGTGATTTGATGCTTGTCCGGCTTTTGTAATCGATGTCGTACTCGCTGAGTTCGATAGCCCATTTAGCCAACCGACCGGACTGGCTTGGGCTATGTAGGATTGTCCGGAGTGGTTGATCGGTTAGCACGGTGACTGAGTGTGATTGGAAATAAGGACGCAATTTCCGAGCTGAAACAACAACGGCGAGGGCCAGCTTTTCGAGAGTCGGATATCGCCCTTCAGCTCCATCTAGTGATTTGCTGATATAGAAGATCGGTTTTTGTTCGCCCCGGTCTTCCCGAACGAGGACCCCGCTGATCGCCGAGGTTGAGATCGCGATGTAGAGATAGAGGGTCTCGCCGTCTTCGGGTTTTGCCAAAACTGGTGGTGTTGATAAGTATTCTTTGAGCTGCTTGAATGCTTCCTCGCACTTATCATCCCACTCAAGATTTTTGTTTCCGCGCAGCAATTGGTAGAAAGGGAGACACTTATCGGTGGACCGGGAGATAAACCGGTTGAGTGCGGCCATGCGTCCTGTGAGTCTTTGCACTTCCCTTCTCGTTGTTGGAGATGGTAAGTCAAGGATTGCTGAGATCTGTTTAGGATTGGCTTCGATTCCCCTTTGAGTCACGATATACCCGAGGAATTCTCCGGAGGTTACACCGAATGTGCATTTGGTCGGGTTAAGCTTCATGCCGTACTCGTTTAGGATGTCGAAACAGGTGTTAAGATGTCCGGCATGATCCTTTGCAACCAGTGACTTGACGAGCATGTCGTCGATGTAAACCTCCATTGTTTTGCCGAGCTGGCTAGCGAACATCCGATTAACGAGGCGTTGGTAGGTAGCACCGGCGTTTTTTAGGCCGAACGGCATCACTTTGTAGCAATAGATACCGCGATCGGTAATGAATGAGGTCTTCTCGCGATCGTCCGGGTGCATGAGTATCTGATTGTAGCCTGAAAAGGCGTCCATGAATGAGAGGAGTTCGTTCCCGGCGGTGGCTTCGACGAGTCTGTCGATATGTGGGAGTGGGAAACTATCCTTTGGGCAGGCTTTGTTTAGGTCGGTAAAATCGACGCATATCCTCCACTTTCCGCTCTTCTTCTTCACAACGACCGGGTTTGCTAACCATTCGGGATACCGAACTTCTGTAATCGATCCTGCGCTAAGTAATCTTTCGACTTCATCGTTTACAGCTCGGGCTTTCTCGGGACCGAGCTTGCGTCGTTTCTGTTTGATCGGTTTGAAGGTGGGGTCGATGTTGAGTTCATGGCTTATTATCTTTGGGTTGATTCCGGGCATATCTGTGATTGACCAGGCGAAGGTCGAAACGTTTCTTTTGAGGAGTCGGATTAAATCCTCTTTGATGTCTTTGTCGAGCTCGGCTCCGATTCCTACGCATTTTTCCGGATTGAAATCATCGATATTGACTTGGACGATCGTTTCGCGTCGCGGCAGATCGGGATCGTGTGGGATTTTTTTCTTATTGATCACGCAGGTGCGGGGAGTGGTCCTTAGTTTGCATTCGTTTATGAAACACGTTCGGGACATCACCTGGTCGCCTCTAAGGGTGAAAACTCCGGAAGGTGTCGGGAACTTGACGCATTGATGATACGTTGACACGACTGCTTTCATCGAGAATATCCACGGCGTGCCGAGTATTACGTTGTAGATCGCGGGTTTGTTTAGCACCAAGAACTAGACCATTCGACATATTCCCCCGGTATACATAGGAATTTTGACCGTTCCTGCTGTCATGGTTTGCTCGCTTGAGAATCCGGTGAGTGGTTCGATGTTCGGTCTGATTTGGTTGTCGGGAAAATCCATATTTTTCAGCGTATCTTTGAAAATCACGTTAACCGAGCTTCCAGTGTCGATCAAAATTCGCCCGACTACGACATCACCGATGAGTGTCTCGACGACTAACGGGTCGTTATGCGGCATATGAAGTCCTTCCGTGTCGGCCTCAGAGAAGGTGATCGGCGTTCCGCAGGGTGTAGTCTGATGTGACTGTTTTGCGGCTACTGCTTCCTTGCTGTATGTCTTCAGAGCTCGGACGGAGTAGTTGCATGTTTCCAATGCACCCATGATCATGTTGACACGTTTTCGAACCTGCGGAGGTTGTTGAGTTTCCACGTTGTCCTCCCGATCTCGTTTCGGTTGTTCGTCGTCGGTTTTGTCTTTCTTTTGCTCGGCAGGCTTGTTCGGTTTGGAGTTACGTCTCCTACCGTTATCGTTACGGCGCGGTCTGTTCGAGGGTTGGAAGGCTCCTTCGACTGGAACTTCCCCCTTTTTGTACTTCATCATCAGGAACTCATGTAGATGTCGGCACTCTTCGGTCGAATGATTTCCATACCGGTTATGGAAATTGCAGTACGGTGCGGAGTCAGTGGTGTCGGGCTCTTTTGGCTCATCCGACCGAACCCAAGTGTTTGACCAGGATTGCTGAGTTTGGACCGTATTGACGGGTTGTTCCGGGGGAACGTACAGTTTGTCCTTAGTGGCGAGCTGTTTCGTCATTGCGTATCGCCTATCTTTCTCGGATCTTTCCTCCTCCTCCATGATGAAAATATGCGCCCTGTGCAGGATGTCCTCCAATGTCTTTGGATTATTGCGTTTGATCTCCCTGTGAAAGTCCGATTCGTACCAGGTGGCTTTGTAAAGAGCCTCGATTGCGGCTTCGTCGTCGATCGTGCAATGGGATACAACCGCTTTGAAGCGTTCCATGAAGTTGCGTTGGGGCTCGTCCTGCTTCTGCTCGAGGGCCCAGAGTTCGGCGTTCTTTTTTTTCTGCTTGATAAACATGGTGAAGCGTTTGAGGAATTTGGTAGTGAGCTCGTTATAGCTGTTTACCGAACTTGGCTCGAGCGTTGAAAACCAATCGAGCGCGGCTCCGGATAAGTTCTCCACGAATAGTTGGCACATGGCTGCGTCCTTCTCGGTTTCCGAGCCGAAACGAAATCGGTTCATTGTGATGACAAACGAGGTCAAGAAGTGTTTAGGATCGGTAAACCCGTCGTATGATGTGATCTTGACTCTTTCCAATCGTCGGACTGGAGTGTTGACGACTTTGTCGGTAAACGGCGTCCTTTGTGACTCTTGAATTACTCGGTCGATCTCCGGCGCCGAACTCGTAGCCTGATGGACTTTGGTCCGCATATCTTGTAGTTGGGCCTGGACCTTGGCGAATTCCAAATTCACGGCGGCTTGGTCCGTGATGTTGATTTCCGAACCGGTCGCGGAGGATCTTCTTGTCGGCGGGTCGATCGTGCCTGGGGGTTGAGCGTCGGTTAAGTCGGACAAGAGATTTCGGCGTAACGTGTTTTCGTTGGCGGGGGTGACCGGGTTTGGATCGAGGATACCGATCTGATTTCGGCGCTCAAAATGGGATGCTATGAGAGATGCGATCCGCTCTTCGTTCTTTTTGTTAATTTCGGCGAACTGCGCTGTCATAGCTTCTATGAAGACGGTCGGATCCGTGAATATCGAAGCAGCCGGAGGCTGTGGAAGAGTCCGAGATGGATTGACCTGATTGTCTTCTCCAACAGGTATGGTCGGAGGGGGTCCTCCTCCGGTTGTCTGTAGTTCGGTATCGATAGGACTGAGCTCGTCGATCCGTGGGTTTTGACCATCGGTTTCTGAGCTGTTGACGGGGGCTGCGGTGGTATCGGCTGGAAGAACCATTGCCGAACTTCAATCAAACGATATCCGAAAGTACTGTTCTATTTCTCCCCACAGTCGGCGCCAATTGTTGATCCGTAAATCACACAAAAAAGGGTAAAACAGTACTTTTAATCGGAATCTCGTTTATTGATCTAAGTCGGCGGTTACAACAGAGTTTAAGTAAGAAGGCAAAGACAAAAGATTTGAGATCGGTAATGAGCTCTCTTGTATTCTCTGTCTCTGCGGAAGTTGTGTATGTGCTGATGAATGGACCTTCTCCTCTATTTATATTGTCTTGAGGCGGCTCTAAATGTGAATATTCCCTTTTCCTTGCTCGATTAGGGAATGGAAATATTCCGGATTCCCCTCCGAGATAAGGATATATTCCTTATTCTTCGGCGGTCTATTCGCAAGGAATATTTCCATTTCCGAGATCGGCGGGAAAGAGGAAATATTCCGGTTTCATCTGTTGTAACGGACTGGGCTTGTGATGGGCCTAGATCGGTAGCCGAGGTGGGCTTTCAGCGAGATCCCGAGCTCGGCCCAATGTTTTCGGGCAGACTTATCCTCGATCCGAACCATCGTAAACCGGTCTTGATTGAACCGATCTCGGTTCGAACCGAGTTAAACCATGGGGTGCTAATCCCCCCTCTAACAATTGGTCCCCCCCTCAGTTCGGCGAGGGAGTTTACGAGTTCGGTGAATTTTTGGGGAGTATTCTTTAGCTCGGTTAAAACTGAGATCGGTACGATCTGATCAGATTCTATTTCGAGTGCGGCGGATTTTCGGGTTTGGCGAATTTTGAGTTCGGCGAACTTCTTTCGAAAGTGTAGATCGGAACTCCTGTGATCGAATAGATTTTGGAACTTTCGAGTTCGGCAGATTTTTGAGTCCGGCGAACTTCTTTCGAAAGTGAAGATCGGAACTCCCGTGATCGAATAGATTTTGGAGCTTCCGAGTTCGGCAGATTTTTCTCGGGAAGAGTGTGCCGCTTTATCTTCTTTAGTCGCGGAATTCGAAGAGCCGCGTGTCGATTCGTATTCTTTGGCTACAGAATTCGAAGAGTCGTCATCATTGCGTTTTTCTTTATAAATACCGTTCGATCCTCCTTCATTTCTCACTTCTGTTCATTTTCTTCAAAAAGGTATTTCTCTCTCTCTCTAGAGCTCTCCCTTCTCTCTAGAATTTATTTCTCTTTCCGTTCTCCGATCGTTTCTCCGCCGTGATTCTTCCGATCTGTCTGAAAATCTTCGAACTTTCTGGGCGATCTTCAAGCTGTTCTTCGTCAGTATTCAAGTTGTTCTTCATCATTTCTTTCTTTCGATCGATATGGTTTCAAGGACTTCTTCTCCTTCTGTTAAAGACCGAGCTTCTCCATCTAAGTTTCCCGACCTTGGGTTGTTCGTCAACAGCTCTGATTCGAATTCGGATGGGTTAAGCGACGTCGAACGGGAGATGTTCAGACGCAACTCTCAGCGTTCCGCGGCGGGGCCGAGCAATCCTAGAGTTTCGGTCGAGGTCCCGCATCTCGTCGATGAAGACTTGTCTGAAGAAACTGCTGAGTCGAATGAGCAAGTTCGGGCAGATGCCGAATTCGCCGCTCGGCTTGCCGAGGATGAGGATGCGGCCGATCTGGACAACCGTGCTGCTTCTCCAGCAGGTCGTCCTAACGAAGGAGACGACGGTCCCGTATCGGCTGCTAGGCGGATGGTTGAGAGGCCGGCCAACATCGGCCCATCTCGGTCCACCGCGGAGACGATCCAGATCACCTTGGAGCGGTGCGATGCTCCAAATGACTTGCTTTTTAAGATCCCGAAGGCTACGGATCGCCCGTGGGATGCTCCTGACGGTTACATTTGTGTCTACGAGGAGCATCTCAGAAGTTGCGGGCTTCGGTTTCCCATCCCAGAGCTCGTCTATAAGTACTGTAAGAGGCGGCACGTCGCGATCTCTCAGTTGATGCCGGCCACGGTGATAAACCTTATGGGTCTTCTTTCTCTCGGGGAGGAGTGCGGTATCCCTATTACGGCGAAGGTTTTCGAGAGGTTGTTCCGGGTGAACCTGTCGAAGGCAAAACCGTGGTTTCTATCGGCAAATGCGAAACCGGAAGCCGACCTTGTTACTGGGAACAAACCGAGCAAGGTCAACCATTGGAGCGCCCGATACTTCTTTGTGAAGATCGACAAATCTTCCGTTAAGTGTCCGGGAGGGAGTTACCGAACTCAATGGAGGACTCCTATTAGTAGATACTTGTTCTTGATTTCACCTTAGTGCCTTATTTTGCCTAAATTATATTTTTCTTTTCTGTTTTCAGCTCGTCATCCTCCAGGCTTCCTTATCACCACGCCAGGATTCACTTTTACTCACGCTAAGTAGCTGAGTGCGGCTGGGAAAGTTCGGTGGCCTGAAGCCTACCAAGAGAAGCTTGACTTGAAAGCAAAAAGAGTTCTTAGAGGTTGGTCGGTCGACTTTTCTTCGTAGTCTGTTGATACCGATCTCCCCTTTCCTTTTCTTTTATTTACTTATCGTTTTCCCCTTTTTCAGCTAAACCGTCTCGTCGTCGGAAGATGAAGTTTGATGACATCCCCGATCTATCTGCCGAACTTGACGGTGACGAGCGGGAGATGAATTCTGAAATTCCTCCTCCTCCTGAAGCCGAACCGGCAATTGTTGATGAAGGCATCGTTGGGGACGATGTTCCTGCTGGGGAGCAAGTTCCTGCTGAAGGGCGCACCTCTTCTCCCGCCGAAAAGAAGAGGAGAAGGAAGACTAAAAAAGGAGCCCGGCAAAAGGCTGATCACACAGCCGGGGTCGACACTACGCCTGCTGAAGGCGACGAAGGGAATACCGGCCCCCAAAATGTTGGAGGTGATGATGGGGGTTCTGAACCCCAACGAGCCGAAGACGAGACGGTGGTCCTGTCGGATGATTCTCCTGTCTCGAAGAGGCATCGGGCTTCAGCACCGGAGGTCGAGTCACTGGGTTTTGCCGAGACGTATCGGCAGGTTAGCTTCGGCCCGGAATTCCTCCCTCCGGTCGATCGTCTGTATAAGTCGGATGAGTTCAGGAAATTGGCCCAGACTACTGCCGAGGTAAATGCCTTTTTCAAGTTCGTCTCTTCTTTCTTTCGATTCTTCTTTCTGATGTTCGCTGTTTTTGACAGATGATTGCCCAGACGAATGAGATCGTCGGGTCATACGATCGTGAACTCGGAGCTTCGCGCCGTAAGGCTTTCGAAGCGAGCGTCCAAGCCGTGGAACTCCGCAAAGAGCTCCGAGTCTCTGAGGATAGAGTGGAAGCCGGCGATCGTGCAGTAGCCGAGCTAACCCGCGAACTAGCCGTGCTGAAGAGATCCAATGCCGAGCTGGAGTTGGAAAAGGATGCCCTTGCGACGAAGCTATTCACAGAGACTTCAAGGTTGCGGGCTGGCCGCTCTCATCAAATCCTGAAGAGGAAATCGGTAACTGAAAAATGCCAGGTTCGTCTTCAAAAAGTTAAGGACCATCTGGCGGCGGTTGATCAGGCAAAGAAACCATTCCTGGCCGTTAATCAGATCCATGGGATCCTCAGCTTCTGCCAGAGTCTGAAGACGAAACACGGTATCGTCGTCCCGCCGTCTCGTATTGAATAGCTCGAGAAGCTTAAGGCTGAGAAGTCGGCAGAGTACGAGGCGATCGACCTCCGCGAGCTGGAAGATGCGGATCTAATCGTCTCGCCCTTTACTGATCCGGTTCACCCGGGAATTTCGCCCTCGATGGGTAACGAAGTACCGCCAGGGCTTGATGAGTTCGGTACTAACCGAGCTTCGATGTCGGCGGACCAAGCTGAAGCGATGCGGAGGCAAGGTGTTTAGGCCTTTTTCCTACTTCATGTAATTTGTTTCTAGTTTTCTTTTGCCCGAATGGGCTTATAACTAGACCTCTTGGACCGGAGGGTTTTTAAAGTCCGGTATCCGTTTTGTGGTTTTGCCCGAGGGGCTTTTGAACGAATCTGATTTTTATCGATCTTCTTTTTATTTTGAGTGTTATGCTTTATTTTTCAAGTTATTCTTATGCCGAGTTCTGATATATTTGAAGTCGTACATAATACGAACCTCTCGAATTTATCGTGCACAGTGGTGCCGTAAACTGTACGGTCTTAGCCGGGTGAAGAGGATAAATTCGACTGAACCTGTTCGAGGTCGGCAATCCCTATCGTTGATCGGCTTACTGCTTTTGCGGTTGTTGAGAAATCGGCTTACTTGTTTTTGCGACTGTTGAGAAATCGGCTTACTAGTTTTTGCGACTGTTGAGAAGTCGGCTTAGATTTGCGAGGAAGGACGTTCGGCTTGACCCTAGAGTTTAGTTTAAGAGTACGTGAACAGCTCATCTTAATATGCTCTAGGTTTCTCACATTGAATCCGAGTGTGCGAGACGGACTTGGCTTATTTAGCTCGGATAATCTGAGAATTTGGTGCGAGACTGATCTCGGCTTTGAATGTGGAAAGTGTATTATCCATTGCACCATGAGGATGCGTGCGAGCTAAGCTCGGCTTTATCAGATCGTCTGGCCAGGACGTTGATATGTAACCGTTGGTGGTTGAAAATGTGAACTGTTGAAGTTCGGCAAACTAAAAGTTTGACTTAGAAAATATGAACTGTTGGAGTTCGGCAAACTGAAAGTTTGACTTAGAAAATACGAACTGTTGGAGTTCGGCAAACTAAAAGTTTGACTTAGAAAATACGAACTGTTGAAGTTCGGCAAACTAAAAGTTTGACTTAGAAAATACGAACTGTTGGAGTTCGGCAAACTAAAAGTTTGACTTAGAAAATACGAACTGTTGGAGTTCGGCAAACTAAAAGTTTGACTTAGAAAATACGAACTGTTGGAGTTCGGCAAACTAAAAGTTTGACTTAGAAAATACGAACTGTTGAAGTTCGGCAAACTAAAAGTTTGACTTAGAAAATACGAACTGTTGAAGTTCGGCAAACTAAAAGTTTGACTTAGAAAATACGAACTGTTGGAGTTCGGCAAACTAAAAGTTTGACTTATAAAATACGAACTGTTGAAGTTCGGCAAACTAAAAGTTTGACTTAGAAAATATGAACTGTTGGAGTTCGGCAAACTGAAAGTTTGACTTAGAAAATACGAACTGTTGGAGTTCGGCAAACTAAAAGTTTGACTTAGAAAATACGAACTGTTGAAGTTCGTTAGAGGGGGGGTAAAACAGTACTTTTAGTCGGAATCTCGTTTATTGATCTAAGTCGGCGGTTACAACAGAGTTTAAGTAAGAAAGCAAAGACAAAAGACTTGAGATCGGTAATGAGCTCTCTCTTGTATTCTCTGTCTCTGCGGAAGTTGTGGGATCTCTTGATGAATGGACCTTCTCCTCTATTTATATTGTCTTGAGGCGGCTCTAAATGTGAATATTCACTTTTCTTTGCTCGATTAGGGAATGGAAATATTCCGGATTCCCCTCCGAGATAAGGATATATTCCTTATTCTTCGGCGGTCTATTCGCAAGGAATATTTCCATTTCCGAGATCGGCGGGAAAGAGGAAATATTCCGGTTTCATCTGTTGTAACGGACTGGGCTTGTGATGGGCCTAGATCGGTAGCCGAGGTGGGCTTTCAGCGAGATCTCGAGCTCGGCCCAATGTTTTCGGGCAGACTTATCCTCGATCCGAACCATCGTAAACCGGTCTTGATTGAACCGATCTCGGTTCGAACCGAGTTAAACCAGGGGGTGCTAATCCCCCCTCTACCAATTGACGGAACCAGAATTCGCACACATCGTAGATTGGCGAATTCAGTTTAGAGTTTAGGAGAATTATTTTTATTAGATTTATAGCTGTGCCGTTGAAGGCTGCCTACGTACCCTTCAAATAGGGATCAAGCCAAAACGTAGTTCTTGTTACAAAGGAAGTGATGGGATTTTTTAGATGATTAAGAATGAGGCGATGGCCTCCTTATTTATAAGTCTTGAAGTCCTTAGCTCTTCCTTTTCCTTCTTGACTTTGTATTGGCAATTATCCTTTTTCCTTGAAGCTGATAAGGATAATCTCCTTTCTTTCCGGGATTTGCCTTTATCCAAATAAAGGAAATCTTCTCTTTATTAATTAAAGGAAATTTCCCTTTAATTACGTAGATCGGTTTCGATGGGCCTTGAAGTTGATTGTTGGGCTGATTTCTATTCAAACCGGGTTAAACCGGGGGAGTGCTAAATCCCCCTCTAACAATTAGTCCCCCCCTCAGTTCGGCGAAGGAGTGTTCGAGTTCGGCGGATTTCTTTAGCCCGATTGGAATTGAAATCAGCATCTGGTCGAATTTCCTTTTAGACGTTGTTCGTCTTTGTTCCTGCAAAAATTACTAAAGACGAGAGATTGAGCTCGAGACTGAGCTCGGCGTTTGTTAGTTAGGTGCGAGGTCGGTCTCGGCTTTTCCAAGTTCGGTTTCGATAGTTCGTACGGGACTGTGAGGTCGGCGAGCTGTGATTGCGAGCTGCCCAATTGTTTAGATCGGTGAATTACGATTACGAGTTGCCATACTGCGGGGTCAGCGAGCTGTGCGGTCGGAGAACTGCGATCGTGAGTTTGGCGAGCAGGGGGTTGGCGAGCTGTGGCCGTGAGTTAGGTGGGGCTGCGAGATCGGCGAACTGTGACTGCATGATGAGTAAGTTGCGACTGAGCTACCTAACTGTTAGACCGACGAGCTGCGACCGCTAGCTACCTTACTGTCGGATCGTCGAGCTACGACCACGAGCTGCTTTACTGCGAAGTAGGCGATATGTTCGATTGGGAGGTAGGTGAACTGCTTGAGTTTGGCTTGATGATACGAACTGTACGAGTTCGGCGAACTGCTCAAGTTCGGCCTGATGATACGAACTGTACGAGTTCGGCGAACTGTTTAAGTTCGGCTTGATGATACGAACTGTACGAGTTCGGCGAACTGCTTAAGTTCGGCTTGAAGGAACGGATCCTATGATATAATCTGAAAAGAAAATATCTTTGACTAATGAATTAAATAAAATTTGATAGGTGATACCTGAATTTTTGGGGAGCTCGGTTGACGAGCTGAAACGAGATTGGTGAACGTTCTTTTTCTTGTAATCCCGAGCTTTGGCGGGTGTATCAATGTTGGTAAGAGATGTTCGGCCGAAGGAGCTTAGTGGGCTTTAAGTCTTTATATCATTTGGGCCAGAATTTGGGCTTAATTTCACATCTCTTCGGCCAGATTCTTTACCACCAATACTAATGTCTCATAATCTCTTATGGGCCGAAAACCTAATTAATCCCAACATAAGAGAAAATCTGATTTTCTTCTCGTGACGCCATGGTTTATTGCAGGTCGGCGTCGGATACGCGGCGATGGCGGAGCTTTAGAGGGCTTGGTTGCTGTTCGAAATCGCCGGAGTCAAGGCTCGAAGGTTTGATGGTGTTGAATTCGATGGAGATCTCCGGTCCCAGGTGGAGCTTTGACTGAGGCTAGAGACGTGATCAAGCGGTGGTTTGGCAACAAGCGAGGCGTGAAGGAAGTGGAGTCGTGCGGTGAAGACAGCAGTCAAAGACGGCGGTGCTAAGACGAGGCTGACGGAGCATATGAGAAAAACAATCGTCGACGGTGGTTTTGGAAGAAGGAGTTGCAGAGGTAGCTTGAGCTGCAAGCAAAACCTTAATCTCACTCCAGATCGCGTTGGCTCAGCTCGGCGTTGAAACGATGGGATTTTGGTGGCAGTGACGGCAACTAAGTCATGCAGCGGTGGCTCGACAATGATGAACGGAGGCGGCATTGTTGACTCGGCTCGCACCTCCCTTTCATGTTCGAAGACAACACGGAGATGGTAGGAAGACGAGGACGAACAGGTGAGTCTCTTTTCCTTTTTTTTTTTTTTTGATGCGATCTGTTGTTGAATAGATCGGAGAGTTATTGATCTTTAATCGGTAAAATATGACGAGGAGTTGACGTCGTCTTCGAGTTTCAGATTTCTAGGGTTTAAAAATAATTCTCCATAAACACCAGATTTTTCTTGCCCCCTCCTTCTAGCGCCAATTGACGGAACCAGAATTCGCACACATCGTAGATTGGCGAATTCAGTTTAGAGTTTAGGAGAATTATTTTTATTAGATTTATAGCTGTGCCGTTGAAGGCTGCCTACGTACCCTTCAAATAGGGATCAAGCCAAAACGTAGTTCTTGTTACAAAGGAAGTGATGGGATTTTTTAGATGATTAAGAATGAGGCGATGGCCTCCTTATTTATAAGTCTTGAAGTCCTTAGCTCTTCCTTTTCCTTCTTGACTTTGTATTGGCAATTATCCTTTTTCCTTGAAGCTGATAAGGATAATCTCCTTTCTTTCCGGGATTTGCCTTTATCCAAATAAAGGAAATCTTTTCTTTATTAATTAAAGGAAATTTCCCTTTAATTACGTAGATCGGTTTCGATGGGCCTTGAAGTTGATTGTTGGACTGATTTCTATTCAAACCGGGTTAAACCGGGGGAGTGCTAAATCCCCCTCTAACACCATAGTCTCTTCTACTGAACCTGTGGAGATTATTGTGAAACTGTCTTGTATTGGGTTCAGGTTTCAGAAAATTTAGAATTTGTTGGAATTGTTTAGTAGAAAAAGAAGATTCTCTCTCCTCATCATTCTCGTCTTTGTGGCTATCAAAACATAGGGGTACTGATGTCTTAGTACACATACACAGTAGCGGTCAACATTTAACTTTTTGAAAAACTAATTTCCAACTTATTCATAGCCCTGTAGTGCTAATACTCTAATAAATAATAAATAATAAATATGTCAAAACCGTAAAATTTCGTTTTTCAGCCAAAACCATGACATTTCGTTTTTCCGCCAAAAACGTAAAATACTGTTTTCCGTCAAAAACATAAAATCCCGTTTTCTCTCCAAAAATGTAAAATACCGTTTTCCGCCAAAAAGGTAAAATCCTGTTTTTCTACCGAAACATATATTCTGTTTTCCCGCCAAAAACATGAAAACTCGTTTTTCCGACAAAAACGTAATATCCCGTTTTTTCGCCAAAAACGTAAAATCCCGTTTTTCTGCCGAAACATATATATTTTTTCCTGCCCAAAACGTAAAATCCCATTTTTCGTTAGTAAAACAAAAATTCATGTTTTCCGTCAAAAACGTAAAATTTCGTTTTGCGCCAAAAACGTAAAATCCCGTTTTCTACCAAAACATATATTCAGTTTTCCTGTCAAAGCCGTAAATTTCCATTTTCCCGTCAAAAACGTAAAATCTCGTTTTTCCGCCAAAAACATAAAATCCCATTTTTTCTGCCGAAACCTATATTTTGTTTTCCCGCGAAAACATGAAATATTGTTTTCCCGACAAAAACGTAAAATCCCGTTTTTTCGCCAAAAACGTAAAATCCCGTTTTTAGGCCTAAACATATATTTTGTTATCCGGTCAAAAACGTAAAATTCCGCTTTCTCGCCAAAAACGTATATTCCATTTTTTTCCTAAAAACGAAAATTTTGTTTCCCGCCAAAAACGTGAAATCTCATTTTCCGTTAGTAAAACAAAAAAATAATTTTCTCTTATTTTTCCATCAAAAATGTTATTTCGTGTTTTCACTCCTAAAAAGGTAAATCCGTTTTTTATTAAATATTTAAATTTTTAATTTAAATTTTGTATTTGAAAATTATTTGGTTGTAAATATTGTTTAGAACATGAATTAAAATTAATATGGTTAAGATTAAGACTAAAAATATGATTAGATTAAAACATAGGTATTTCTAATCCATGGTGTTTGTACCATTGTTGTCTAACCTTTCTGTATCCTATTGTAACTAACGAGATGTAAAATGATCAAACAAACAAATGTTTATCTAAATTCATCCAGATGAACATCAAAATGAAGAACCAAAAATGAAAAAGAATATCATTCAAATGCATCATCCATATGAATTATTTAAATGGATCATCTGGATGCAAATGCGAGATGAGCAAACTAACATGGCCTAAGGGCATCTCCAACAAGCCCTCAAATCCTCAAATTTTGAGGTTTTGGGCATTCCAACAAACCCTCAAATCCTCAAAACTACTTTTTTGTTTGGTCCCTAATTATGGTTTTCACAAATAATTGTACCAAACTTAATTTAGAATAACTTAAGTAGACAAAATAAAATAAAATAGGAGAAATATTACATAATATTAAAAACAAAAGAAAAATAAATTAAAAATACAAAGTTCAAACAAAATAAAAATAAAAAATACATTACACAAACTTAACACAAATTAAAGCAAATTAAAGACAAATTACATGAACACATAAATATTACATATATTACAAGTGGTACCAAAATACTAGTATTCGGGTAAACCGGATCCTGAACCTCCAAGATCACCGAAATATTGTCCATAAATATTCGGAGCAAATGAAGGTTGTTGTTGCTGCTCCTGAGTTCTTTTTTGTATGATTCTCGCTTTCTCATATTGCATAAACTCACGTGTATTATCATTGAGATAGTCTAAATTTGTTAGTAATATTTTATCATCTTGTTCTCGTTCTTTTAAGACTAATTTTTTAGCCTGATTTTGGAGACGTAATTGCTGCAACTCATAATTCTTACCCCGAGTTGATACACTTTCTTTTAAGAAATTAAGGATTTGCTCATTTGATGAAATCATAGAGTCGGCGGGAAATCTAATTAAATATTTGTAGTTTATATTATCATGTAACCTTATTATGTAATATTGTGTGTTGTATAATATATTAAATGTATGTTTTATATTTATTTATGAATTTTATTATTATTAGTAACTTTTATCAATATGAAGGATTTTTTTGAGGATTCCTTGTTGGAGTAACCCACCCTCAAATCCTTATTTTGAGGATTTGTTCCCCTCAAAATGAGGAAAGCTATTGGAGATGTCCTAAGACCATCTTCAATGTATTACTCTATTTTTACTCTAAAATAGAGTTGGGTTTTGTTCCAATGTATTACTCTTTTTCACTTTAAAAAGGAATATTTTATGGTATATTCTATTTCTATATTATTATAAATATCATTTATTTGTAAGAAATTACAATTTAACCCTATTTTTTTATTTTTTTTCAAAAACTTCCATAAATTATGATTTTATTTAAATTAAACATTTATTACATAAGAAATCCAAAATGAAAAGAAAACTTGTTGATCAAACAACCACAGTTATCAATACTTTAGAAGAAGGAAATAAACGATTTTTGGAGGAATTAAATAAGACAAACGCACAAAGAGAATATCATTTGGAGATTCAAAATAAAAATTATGCTTTGAAAGAGTTAAAGAAGGAAAACAAAATTTTATTTTGTGACTTAAATTCCATACAAGATCCAAGCATTCGTGCATATATCCAAGCTGAACACGCACGAAATTTACAAAAGCGGGGTGATCAACAACAACCTAGTCCTCCATCTACTTCGTTTGGACAATATTTTAACGATCTTGGTGGATCCGGAAGCAACTTACCGAATTATTATGTCAATAGTCTTTGTTGTATTAAAATTATTTTATGTTGCTTATCTTTTTTTTTGACGTCAATTTTGCTTACTTTATTTTCGGTATTTGTTATGTTGTTTATGTTTAATTTTTCTATGCTTGTTATGTTGCTTATCTTTAGTTTCAACATTTTTTTGTATTTCTGTATTTTAAGAAAATTATTGGTGTCTTAAAAATGTTGATTTTAAAATTAATAAAAGTAATCTATATAATAATCTGGTGGTGATAATCATTTTCTGTAATTTAAGTTTTTAAAAAAAATTTAGTGCAAAAAAATTTCTCAAATTGTGATATTGGAGAAAAAATTACTCTACAAATGATCTCAAATAATATGAACACATCACAAAATATTATAATAAAGTAATTTAAATGTAAAATTGATTTTCTTGTGTTTAAATATTATAATTATTATTTGTTTCAGTTATAATTACAAAGATATAAAAATTAAATGACCATTCTATAAATAAAAAAAGTTCAACTCTAAAATAGAGTGAGAAATAGAGTTACTCTAAAAATAGAGTAAAAACTAGAGTTGTCTTATTTTAGGGCATCTCCAACCCTACTCTATTTTCCATTTTAAACTCTATTTTAGAGTAAAAACCTCTTCAACCCCACTATATTTCCCACTCTAAAATAGAGTAACTCTATTTTTTACTCTATTTTTAGAGTAACTCTATTTCTCACTCTATTTTAGAGTTGAACTTTTTTATTTATAGAATGTTCCTTTAATTTTTATATCTTTGTAATTATAACTGAAACAAATAATAATAATAATATTTAAATACAAGAAAATCAATTTTACATTTAAATTACTTTATTATAATATTTTTTTTAAGTTAAAGGACCAGTACATTTTTGGAAAAAAAATTTGCTACATGATATAATGACTACATGTATAATTTTACATAATATGATAATCGAGGATGAGCGTGATCTCGATGCAGCAATTGAAGTTGGAAGAGAAGTTCCACCTCCAGAGGTCCAAATAGCAGAGGATGATGATATTCGGTTCGAAGAATTTCTTGGTCGATTTAAAAAAATCAAAGATAGAGAAACTCATTTTTTTCTTCGAAATGCATTAATTGATCATTTATGGGAAAAAATACAATAATGGTGATGTTTAAACCAAAGTCCTATATGTTTTATTATTTTTATATGATGTAATGTAATTTTTCTTATGTAATAAATGTTTAATTTAAATAAAATCATAATTTATGGAAGTTTTTGAAAGAAAAAAATAAGTGAGGTTAAATTGTAATTTCTTATAAATAAATGATATTTATAATAAAATAGAAATATAATATACCATAGAAATTTCCTTTTTAAAATAAAAAATAGAGTAATACATTGGAGCAAAACTCAACTCTATTTTAGGATAAAAAATAGAGTAATACATTGGAGATGGTCTTAGAGTGATAAATAGAATAGAGTTGGAGAGGATTTTACTCTAAAATAGAGTTTAAAGTGATAAATAGAGTAGGATTGTAAATGTCCTAAATAACATTGGAACGCTTTCCCTTTCTATTTTTCTTCTAATTTGATATCCTTATTATCTTCGTTAACCATCAATCGAACGCCACGTGGACAATTCCACTGAATTCATAACCGAACGAATGGCTGTTGTTCTTTCCATTCGGATTCTCCCCAGTTTCCACTATACCGGTTTATTTGATACTTAAATTTCTAAAATTGAAGCATTTATTTAATCAAATTATTTGTTAACCGGATTGTACCGAAACTACTCGAACCAGAGAAAGATGTCTCTAATGATGGATTTTCACTCTCTTAGTCAAACGACGAAAATACCTCGTATCCATCCTAGTATTACTCGATTATTACATTAGAGTATTACCAGATGATATCACGTAGAGGGGGTTTGAATCCTGATCGCGCGAATGCAGGTGACACGCATAGAACTCGCAACCACTGAACTCTCGTATTTTTCGTTGTGCACTTACCAATTTAATTCTATTTAACATTTTAATAGACAAAGAAGGAGATTTGTGATTAAAATATCGGAGGAGTGGTATATGAGGTGAATATACTCTAATGATGGCAGAGCAATTAACCAAAGAGGATAACTGAAGAAGCAGAGACGATGAGAGCTCTGACATGGACGGGAATCTCGCCACCGTCGGCAATGGTGGCGGCGCGAACGGCGACTTCGACGATGGTTAACTTACGACGGATTAACCTCCGTAGAGATTGCGTCTGTGTTAGAGCCACGGCGTCGTCTAACGCGGCGGTTTCCGGCGGAGGAGTAGCGGAAGCGGTGGAACTGGTTGAGATTGGACATAGAAGTAAGAAATGGAAGTGGAAAGGAGAATATTCCATCAATTACTTCGTGAAGGGTTCGCCGGAGGAAGTAACTCCGGCGAGTCAGACCCTTCTCTTGGTTCATGGCTTTGGCGCTTCGATTCCTCACTGGCGAAGGTATCGCTTATCCCTGAATTGGAAAAGCTCAATCTTTGATTCATGGGGTTAGGGTTTTTCTTAGAATTGGTGAAAAGCTAAACTTTATTTCAGGAACATAAACGCTCTGTCCAAAAACCATACAGTGTATGCGATTGATCTTCTTGGATTTGGTGCTTCGGACAAGCCACCTGGTTTTAGCTATACTATGGAGTCATGGGCTGAAGTAACCATCTTTGAGATACTCAGCATTGTATGTTTTAAAGAAGTGTTTTGGTTTGTTTGATTGATTGATTGATTTTGTTGCAGTTGATACTCGATTTCTTGGAGGAAGTGGTTCAGAAACCGACTATTTTGATCGGAAACTCTGTCGGAAGCCTTGCTTGCGTCATCGCAGCCTCAGGTCTAAGCCCTTTTCACTACTTGGATCGGTTTCTTTGTCTCGTGATATGTGCTTAATGTAGAAGAAAACATTATACGTGTGTCAGTACCTTTACTACTTCTCTTAACTTGAAACAGTAGGATATGTAACTGTTGATTGATCTCCAAGATCACAGTTTATCTCGAGAAGAAGCTGTTGCCAAAGTTTCTTTTGTTATTTTTTATCTGATGTTGTCGATTATCTGCTAACTTTTTATCTAAGACTCGAGTGTGTGTGACTTTTTGAAAAAACCAGAATCACAACGAGATCTGGTTAAAGGTCTTGTTCTGTTGAACTGTGCTGGTGGTATGAACAACAAAGCCGTGTTTGACGACTGGAGAATCAAGCTGCTGATGCCGTTGCTCTTGCTTATCGACTTCTTACTCAAGCAAAGAGGAATTGCTTCCGCACTCTTCAACCGCGTTAAAGACAGGCATGTCAATAATTCACTTCAGTAGCACCGATCTTTTTTCCTGACTTTGAAAGGATTTAATCGAGAGCACTAACGCATTGATGGATGAACAAAACACAGGGAAAATCTCAAGAACATCTTGACAAATGTTTACGGCAACAAGGACAATGTAGATGATACCCTTGTAGAGGTATTGTCCAAATACTCACACTTTGATGTCAATGAAAAGGAACCAACTAAATTTGTTACCTTTTATGTGAAAATGTTATGTCAGATTATCGCTGGACCAGCAAACAGCGAAGGTGCGCTAGATGCATTTGTTTCAATCTTGACGGGTCCACCTGGACCAAACCCGATTAAACTGATTCCGGATATAACAAAACCGGTTCTTGTCTTATGGGGAGACCAAGATGGATTAACCCCTCTCGACGGTCCTGTAGGTAAGTACTTCACGTCCCTTCCAAGTCAGTTACCTAACTTCAACCTCTATGTTCTAGAAGGCGTTGGACATTGCCCGCAAGATGATCGTCCGGATCTTGTCCATGACCGTCTCCTTCCATGGCTGGCTCAGCTTTCTTCCACATAGTCACCATTCATTTCTACCATGTGTATACATCATACACTCACCAGTACTATGTTTACAAATGTATAACATATATTGTAAATTGGTGAAGGAGTTTGATCCTGGAGGATTACTAAATAGAATCGGTTCAACAGAAGCAGAAGATTTAAAATCAAGTAATAAACACAAATGCCATGTTTTGTAACTGAAATATCAAATGATAAAGTCAAAAGTCAGAAACCAAAATATCCTAAACTAAAAGAGTCTATGTGAAAGCAAGGCAGGACTAGTTAGTCAAAGCTCAAATATATTTGTTTATAGAATGGGAGATAAATGGTAATGCGTTTGGTAAAATTAAAGTGACTAGTTAGTTGATGATTGCTTGATGGTCAATTTATATGGTCCTGTAACAATCATAAAAGACACTAAATGAATGAACAGCTAGAAGCTATTATTTCCCACAAAGTATATTACTTTGGATTTTGGTTGTTGAATCTTTAATAGAATCTTTAATGGAGACCATAAATTTTGAACAATAATAAGAGTATTCGTTTGCTTTCCTCATCCTTTTTAAATTCTTTGGTTATAGTTTGACTACATATTTGTATAGATTGACACTTAATTCAACTTTTCTTACAAACTTAATACTTAAATTTTTTTTTTTGGTCTTTTAGTGTGTAAATGACGAAAATACTCTTCATTATGTCTTATCCGTGTACCGTCTACATGCGTACACATCATACTGTACATGAGTTAAATTATCATGAATAGTACCAAAATTGCTACAAAACTATGAATAATAATTTAAGTGGTAAAAAATTATGTTAAGTTTAGAAAGTGCTAATTCTTGCAAAACACCTATATTTTGACCGATTGTGTTAGAAGTAAGTTACATGTTTCTTTTGTAGACACTATTTTTCAGGTTTTTTTGTGTCATATGTATTTTTATTAGTAGACGAGAACCTTACAAGAAACCAAAGGCCAAACAAAAAAGGTCGGCATAACAAATACATATCTCTGGAAACAAGGCCAGCGAAAAACATGTTTTCCCGAAAGCAAAGCTCCCTATGAAAAGGAAGCGAAAGACATTAAAATGAATGGTAGAACCGCTAATGAACCAAAGGCATTAACACTGATATTATGAACCGAATCTCACTCACACCCTTTTCCAAAGAACTTGAAATCGCAGAAATTGAACCAAAAAACATGAGACTAGAAAAGAACCAAACCCCAAAGATTGCTCTAATAAAACTCAAAAAGCAGCAGCGGCAAAAACAAACGCATGACTTGTTGATCCCGGGGATCACTAAGTATGTTTAAAGAGTGATTAGGAGATGAGAGGTGAGATTTTCGTTAATTAGAGCAGTTTAACCACTATTAAAGCAGGTCGCAGAGAGAGATGAGTAGGCCGGGGGCCGTGTTTCGTTTTATTGATGGTGAGAGAAATGAACACTTTAGAATTACGAACTGGTTCCGAAGGACGTCCAGTTCGGCGTTCTAAAATGTTGTCTTGTAACAAAGAGAGAAAGAGAGAGGTCGGGTAGCTAGTTACAGGTCGGAAATTGCCCCAATCAAAAGTCCCCCTCATTAATGACATCGAGGGGTATATATAGCCGAGGTTGGCTTCCTGCTCCCCGGAATCTCGGGGCCACGTGGCGTCTTCGGCCTTTTTTGCGGGTAAGGTGGCCTAAGAGGCGTGTTCCGGCTTTCGAGGATAGAGGTCATGATGAGCTCGGCGTGGCGTGTTGCAGAGCAGCGTACTGTTTGACCAACTCCTCCACGTGTCTTCTTCTCCTTTGTCGAGTCTGCGGGGTTGGTGGGATGTCGAGGTCAGCCCATACTCCTGCTCAGACAATATACTGTTCGACCAACTCCCACTTGCCTTCTGCTCTTCTGACATTCCTGCCCTGAAGTGTCAGACCGGGCCCGAGGTGCGTCGCTTTCAGGTCGGCGACCGAGCTGAAGAGGGGTCTTGCGGGTCGGTGCTTTCAGGCCGGCGAACGGGCTGAAGAGGGGTCTTGCGGGTCGGTGCTTTCAGGCCGGCGACCGGGCTGAAGAGGGGTTTTTCCTAAGATGGGCCTAACTAATTGGGAGTGCTAGGCCCACCTCCAACAATAGGCCCTCCCCCAGTTCGGTATCGCGAGGCGAAGTGAGCATGCCGAAGTTGATCTGGTGTTAGTTCGGCACATCTTAGGACGGGGAGTCCGTGCTCGTACGTGTTGATCTTCCCGAGAATCCGTAGACGGCTGGCGCGTGCCCATCGCGTGGGAGAGTGAAGGGTCGCCTCGTTTTTCGCGTGGGACGCCCACGCGCGGCGTGCGATAGACGCTTCACGTTTACCGAGGCGTCCTTTGCTTTTTTGGCGTGGGGATAGCGAAGAGGCGTCATCATTAGGTTTCTGGGCGGCCGTGAATTTTTCGACACGTGTCCGGGCGTCGCTTCACTGTCCCCCTTCTTCTATTTAAACCCTCCTTCCTCCTCCTGTTAAAACCTTCTGCGCATAACCCTAAGGTAACCTCCTCTCTCCGACTTCCTCCTTTCCATTCTTGCTTTCTCTGTATTTTTCGATCACCTCCTCTCCGTGCAATGGCGCCGGTGTTAGACGGTATTAGGGCTGAGTCGAGCAAAGAGTCGGCGTCCCGTGGTGGCGGTAGCGATTCTCCGAGTTCTTCCTCCGGTGGTTCCGACCGTGCCTCCTCTCCGTGTCGAGGCGCAGACAGTGGGGGACAGTCTGCTCTTTCGACTTCGGGGGCCGCCCCGACGCTCCCGGAGACCCATCTCCGGAAGAAGACGGTGGTTAGGTCTTTCTCTGGCGGTCGCGGCGTTGGCCAAGCTGGGGGTAGAACCGGGCATCTGGGCGACCGCGGGGGTCGTCAGGGCGGCCGCGGCGGCGGAGTATGAGTGGCCAGGGTGAGGTCTCCCCTGGTTCCTTTCGAGCAGGGAGGGTCACCGACCTGGAGCACAGCGGAATCGGTGACTCTGCTGAGGGATCTGTGCGACTTCCCTGCTGGCGTCGAGCTCCGGCTTCCTAGGGCGGAGGAGCGCCCGTGGACTCCTCGGCCGGGCTTCGTCTGCCTGTATGAGTCGTTCTTCCAGAAGTGAGGCTTGCGCCTTCCTCTCCCCGAGCTGTTCGTCCAGTATTGCCGGGCGCGGGGCTTGGCCTTCTCGCAGGTCTGCCCGTCCACGATCCAGGGGATGATCGTGCTGCTGACCTTGGGGCACGAATGCGACGTGGAGGTGACGGTGCCTATGTTCGAGGCGCTCACCCAGCAGAAGGCAAATCCTGGGATTCCTGGGACCTTCTATGCCGCTTTCAAGCCCGCGGCGAACGTCCTGGAGGCACCCAGCTCGGGGTCCAAGGCCAGCAAGCTGTCGAAGGTCGAGGACTGGTCTCGCAGCTACTTCTACCTTCGAGCCACAGAGGTGGCTGGACTCGACCCGTTGGCGCGATACACCCGGGATTGGAATTTTTCCCCGGGTAGGGGTTTGTAGATCGGGCTGCTTTTCTTTTGCTTTAGTTTGGCCTGACTGATGTTGTTTGCTCTTCTTTCAGGTCCTCACTCTTCCAGATTTAAGCTGCCGGACTACGCGGGTATCGTTGCTGTGCTTAGGTCGGTGCACGACAGAGAGTGGAAGTCATTCACCTCGGGGAGAATCGAAGCTGCGATGGCCGGAGGTCGGTCCCTTTTTTTTTTTTTTTTAAATACCGGGCTGACGGTTATCTCCAATGTAGGTCGAGCACGGTTTGCCAATCCGCTGTACGCGGACTCCTTTGTGGCGCCGCCGCCGCCGATGCGTGAGGTACCGGTCCGGCGAGACCCGATGCCGCGGACTGGGGGGGAGGCCTCCGAGGCGGCTTTCTCGAAGAAGAGGGGGGCCGACGCTGCCAGTGCTAGGGCTGGCAGGAAGAAGAAGAGGACCGAGGTTGTGGCTGATAGAGATGCCACAGGAACGCAAGAGGGGTCCTCGACTTCAGGTCGGGAGCCTGTCCGGCCTGAAGAGGCTGGTTGCGAGCCCGAGGGCTCCCGAGGTGCTCCAGTCGGGGAGGCTGAGACACCTGCGGCCGAGGTGCCTGCGGGGGAGGTCGAAGAGGCCCGGCCCCTCGCGATTGAAGATGTCGCTGGTCGGGCGACGGAGGGCGGCGATGCAGCCGTCGTTGTGGAAGAAGGGCGGGAGGCCGCCGGTGACCGGAGTGGTGGGGCTTCGGAGGGTTCCGAGGACGGGCCTCGGGACTACAGCTTCTATTTCTGCCACGAAGATGGCAATTCCCAGATCATCGTGGACCCGGACGAGTGCGCCGAGCTGGCGCAGGCCATGATGTTCGGGCAGAAGCACCCGCACTTCGTCCCGCTGGAGATGGCGGAGGGCGATACCTTTCGCCAGGTGGCGCGATCCGCAGCGCGGGTAAGTTTTGTTCCGATCTCACTGTTTTTAGCTGGATTTGTCGTGCGTCTTTGCTAACAACTGTTTCGATGCAGACGTTGGCCCTTAGTGCCTTTCTGGCGGAGGCCTACGAGAAGCGACTCGCCGAGAAGGACGCGTCGCTTGGCTTTCTGAAGGCGACCCGGGAAGCCAGTTCGCAGGGCCAGTCCCTTCTCCTTCGCGGGCTCGAGAAGGAGCTGAAGAATGAGAGGGCCCGGGCAGCGGGGCTGGAGGAGGAGGCGGCGCGGGCGCGGGTCCGGGCTGGAGAGGTGGGCAGGCTTCGGGCCGAGGTGGAGGCTGAGAGGTCCCGGTCTGCCGCTGAGCGGGACCGGTCGGCTACTCTGGAGGAGGAGGTTGGGTTCCTGAAGGGGGAGAGGGAGACGCTCCGCTCCAAGGTCAAGGGGCTGGAGGAGGAGGAGGCGCGGGCGCGGGCCCGGGCTGACGAGGTGGGCAGACTTCTGGCCGAGCTGGAGGCTGAGAGGGCCCGGTCTGCCGCTGAGCGGGCCCGGCCGGCTGTTCTGGAGGAGGAGGTCGGGCTCCTGAAGGGGGAGAGGGAGACGCTCCGCTCCAGGGTCAAGGGGCTGAAGTCCGCCATAGGCCGGGCGAAGGTGGCCGTGGCCGCGGAAAGCGAGCGGGTAACGGCTCGGTGGGATGCGCGGAACCGGAAGTGGGCCGCCAAGATGGAGAAAATCCGCGCTCACCTCGATAGGCGCCAGAGGGCCTTAGAGCCTCACCTTATGTACAATCAGGTGATTGGCATGAAGGCATGCCTCAGGAGGATGGAGGCCGAGGACAGTCTGGTGGTGCCGTGGTACCGGTACCAGAAGCTGGACGAGGACGAGGAGGCATTCGGTGCCGTGCTGGATGGGATGGATTTTCCGGACTTGACCCCGGAGGATCTGGACATCCCTCTCGATCGTGCTCATGGCGTCCAGCTCGAGCGGCTCATGCCCGTCGCTTCTTTGGAGGCGCCCTATGTGGATCTGACTGATGACGCTCCCTCGGCTGCTGAGACCATCCAAGCAGATCCCTCGGTCCTGCTTGCTGATGAGGCCGGGACCGACGCGCCATCCGGTGAGACCGGAACTGAAGCGCCATCTGGCGAGGCCGGTACCGAGGCGCCAGCCGGCGAGGCCTGTACCGAGGCGCCAGCCGGGGAGGCCGGTATTGAAGCGCCGTCCGGGGAGGCCGTGGTTGGTGAGGAGGGGGTTGAGCAGCCCTTCCTTGGTGAGTACGGCACCAATGCGAGGATGGTGGGCCCGGGTGATTTAAATGGTACCCGTGCTAACGGGGGTGAAGACCGACCGGCCGATGCGGCCTTGTAAAAACTTGTTTTTGTAGTTTTTTCCTTTTTGTTTTCTTCTCTCTTTGTAAAGACAGGGCCGTAGGCCGTTTATGTAAGGACTAGGCCGTTGGCCCCTCTTTTTATGATAACAAGGCCGTTGGCCCCTTTTCTCTTCTCTTTTTTTTTTTTTTTTTGTAAGTGCCGTTTCGAGGCTTTTGAAATGACTAGGCCGTGGGCCCTTTTGTGATAATCGAGGCCGTTGGCCCCTGCCGTTTCGAGGATTTTGTAATGACTAGGCCGTGGGCCCTTTTGTGATAATCGAGGCCGTTGGCCCTCTTTTTTTTTTGTAAGTGCCGTTTCGAGGCTTTTGTAATGACTAGGCCGTGGGCCCTTTTGTATAATCGAGGCCGTTGGCCCTTGCCGTTTCGAGGCTTTTGTAATGACTAGGCCGTGGGCCCTTTTGTGATAATTGAGGCCGTTGGCCTTTTTTTGTTTTTTGTAAGTGCCGTTTCGAGGCTTTTTTGATTGGTAGGGTAGGTCGTAGACCGTACCCTGTCATGTATGCAGGTCGTGGACCGTGCTCTTGTATTGGGTGCGAGGTACGACTCGGCTTGAGATACTTATTGCTTGTGTATCTTTAATATTTTTAGTGGGTGCGAGGTGATCTCGGCTTAAGGTACTTATTGCTTGTGTACCTTGTTTTTTTGGTGCGGGTAGCGAGCCCGGCTTAGAGACACTTAATGCTTGTGTGTCTAGTAGAGGTGCGAGCCCTGGGGCCCGGCTTTAGTACTTATTGCTTGTGTACTATGGGGGTGCGAGCATTGGAACTCGGCTTTGGCACTTATAACTTGTGTGCCGGGGAGAGCGAGCACCGGAGCTCGGTCCCCTTTTTTTGTAGTGCGAGCATTTGGAGCTCGGCTTTTTTTTTTTTTTTTTTTTTTTTTTTTTTGTAGTGTGAGCGTTTGGGGCTCGGCTTTCCTTTTTTTTTTTTTTTTTTTGTAGTGCGAGCGTTTGGAGCTCGGCTTTTTTTTTTTTTTTTTTTTTTTTTTTTTTGTAGTGCGAGCGTTTGGAGCTCGGCTTTTGTGCACAGGTCGGGGACCTTATTCCTTTGTCAAAAAGGTTTTATTAGATTAATAGCTGAGCCCTGGTTAGGGGTTGCCTACGTACCCTTTAGTAGAAGGGATCAAGCCAATCGTAGTTCGTTTGTTTACAAAGGCGGAGAGCGGAATGGAGCCCGGGGGCTTAGTAGTAGAACCGCTTGAGGTTGATCGAATTCCATGAGCGCGGGATTGCGTTGCCGGTCATCGTGACTAGCTCGTAGACGCCGGGCTTCACGACCTTGGAGATAAGGTAAGGGCCCTCCCAATGTGCACCGAGCTTGCCTGCGTTTAGCTCGGCGGTGTTTTCGAAGACTTTGCGGAGGACCAGGTCGCCTTCGGTAAAGAACCTGCCTCGAACCCTCTTGTTGTAGTACTTGGAGGCGAGCTGCTGGTAGTTCTGGATTCTGAGGAGGGAGTGGTCCCGTTGTTCCTCAAGGAAATCCAGCTCGCTGAGTAGGACGGTGTCGTTCAGGTCGGGCTGCTGGGTGAGCATAGCGCGGCGAGGAGTGGGGAGCCCGACCTCGGAGTGGGCCATTGCTTCCATTCCGTGAGAGAGGCTGAACGGTGTGCGTCCTGTCGACGTCTTCGGCGTTGTGCGATGGGACCAGAGGACTCCATCGAGTTCGTCGGCCCAGGACCCCTTCTTGTCGTCTAGCCGCTTTTTGAGGCCGTCGAGGATGGTTTTGTTGGTGGCCTCGGCTTGTCCGTTCCCTTGTGGATATCTCGGGGTCGACTTACTCAGCCTGATTTTCCACTTCGCACAGAAGTCTTCGAAGAGGGCCGACGTGAATTGGGCACCGTTGTCAGTTACGATCTCGTAGGGCAGCCCGTGACGGCAGATGATGAACTTTCAGACGAATTTTCGGACGTCCTCTGCCGTGATCTTGGCGTAAGCTTCGGCCTCGACCCATTTGGTGAAGTAGTCGGTCATGACCAGGAGGAAGCGCTTTTGGCGAGATCGGGGAATGGGCCCGACTATGTCCATGGCCCATCACATAAAGGGGTAGGGCGCGACCACAATGGTAAGGAGCTCGGTAGGACAATGAATGCGCGGGCCGTGACGCTGGCACTTCTCGCACCGGGCTGCGAATCTTTCGCAGTCTTGCAGCATCGTTGGCCAGTAGTGTCCCTGGTTCCGTATTCTCAGGGCGAGAGCCCGGCCGCTGGAGTGGTTTCCGTCAGCGCCCTCGTGCATTTCCTTCATCACGTCAATGGTTTCCTGCCCGTGGAGGCAGCCGAGCAGGGTTCCCGAGGCGCTCCACCGGAATAGATTGCCGTCCAGCATCGTGTACCGGGCACACTTCTTTCTTAGCCGTCGGGCGGCCCACCGTTCTGGGGGATGAACGTCGTCTGCGATGTACATCAGTATGTCGATTCGCCAGTCCGGCAGTTCGGGCTCGGCCGGGGGTGGCGGCAGGACTTCGGGAGGTGGCGCCTCTTCGCCAGGAACCGCGGCCTGGGGGTTGATCAAGTAGGCCCCCTTCGGCAGCTCGATGCTAGGGAAGTCGATGCTCTCGACCGGGATCACCCGTCGTTGGGCTGGGGCCGAGGTGGAGGCTAGCGCGGCGAGGGCGTCTGCGGAAGTGTTATCGCCTCGGGGGATCTTTGTCAGGGTGAATTCGGAGAATTCTGCGGCCAAGCCTTGGGTTACCTTGAGGTAGGCGTCCATGCGATCGTTCTTGGCCTCGTACTCCCCGCTGAATTGATTGGCGACGAGCTGGGAGTCGCAGTAAGCTCGGATTTTCTTCGCGCCGACCTCCCTTGCCAGACGCAGTCCGGCAATCAGAGCTTCGTACTCCGCCTCGTTATTTGACGCCGGGAAGGCCAGACGGAAAGACTGCTCGAGGATCTCCTTGGTCGGGGACTCGAGGCGTATGCCGACGCCGGACCCGTGCTTGGAGGCCGATCCGTCGACATGCAGGCTCCATACCTCGGGGACCTCGCTGACTACCAGCTCGGGCGCCAACTCAACTAGGAAATCAGCCAGGGCCTGAGATTTGATCGCGGTCCGTCCTCGGTACTCGATCTCGTACTCGCTCAGCTCAACAGCCCATTTCATTATCCGGCCCGATCGGCTCGGGCTGTGGAGGATGGTTCTGAGGGGGTAGGTGCTTAGGACGGCAATCGCATGGGATTGAAAGTAAGGCCGGAGCTTTCTAGCTGCGACGACCACCGCCAAGGCGAGCTTCTCCAGGGTCGGGTACCTGCTCTCCGCGTCGTCGAGGGATTTGCTGATGTAGGAGATGGGTTTTTGGTCACCCCGGTCTTCCCGTACCAGCACTCCGCTGACCGCGGACGCGGAGATGGCGACGTAGAGGTAGAGGATTTCGCCTTCTTCTGGCTTGGACAGGACGGGAGGAGTGGATATGTACTCCTTCAGCTGTCGGAGGGCGTCTTCGCATTTGTCGTCCCACTCGAACCGCTTGTTGGCTCGGAGCAGCTGGTAGAACGGGAGGCACTTGTCGGTAGAGCGGGAGATGAATCGGTTCAGTGCGGCGATTCTCCCTGTGAGTCGTTGTACTTGACGCGTGCTCTCCGGGGATTTGAGCTCGATGATGGCCCGGATCTGCTTGGGGTCGGCCTCGATCCCGCGCTGGGTGATGATGTACCCGAGGAATTCGCCCGACGTGACGCCGAAGGAACACTTGGCCAGGTTCAGCTTCATGTTGTATTCGTTCAACGTCCGGAAGCAGGACCGGAGGTGAGTGACGTGGTCGGCCGCCACTAGAGACTTCACCAACATGTCATCTATGTATACCTCCATGGTGCGGCCTATTTGGTCGGCGAACATCCGGTTGACGAGGCGCTGGTAGGTGGCCCCGGCGTTCTTGAGTCCGAAGGGCATTACCTTATAGCAGTAAATGCCTCGGTCCGTGATGAACGCGGTTTTCTCCTGATCATCGGGGTGCATGGGGATCTGATTATACCCCGAGAAAGCATCCATGAAGGAGAGTAGCTCGTTCCCCGCGGTGGCTTCGACGACCTGGTCGATTCGAGGGAGGGGAAAGCTGTCCTTCGGGCACGCTTTATTGAGGTCGGTGAAATCCACACAGACCCTCCATTTCCCGCTCTTCTTCTTGACCACCACCGGGTTAGCCAACCAGTCCGGGTATTTGACCTCGGTGATCGAACCGGCCGCGGTGAGCCTTTCGACCTCGTCGTTGACTGCCTGGGCGCGCTCCGGACCCAGCTTTCGCCGTTTTTGCTTGACCGGTCTGCAGGTCGGATCCACGTTGAGCTCGTGGCTGCACGTGGCCGGGTCAATGCCGGGCATGTCGCCGGTTGACCAGGCGAAGGTGGAGACGTTCTGCCCTAGGAACTCAACCAGCTCTCGCTTGATGCCCTCGTCGAGATCGGTACCGATGCCAACGCAGCGGGCGGGGTCGCGCGGATCGATGTTGACCTGGGCGACAAGGTCCCGCCCTGGGAGGTCCTGGGCGTCGGGCTCGCCGGGCTGAAGCGCGTTGATGGCCAAACAGGCCGGCGCGGCGCGGCGCAGCTTATGCTCGATGGCGAAGCAGGCGCGGGAGACCCTCTGGTTACTCCTAAGAGTATACGTACCGGCCTGGTTGGGGAACTTGAGGCATTGGTGGTACGTCGACGTGACTGCCTTCATCGAGTGCAGCCAAGGGGTTCCAAGGATGATATTGTAGATCGGGGTGGTATCGAAGACCACGAACTTGACGATTTTCGTCACCCGACCTACGTAGACCGGCAATTCGATGGTGCCGATTCCGTTGACGGTGTCCCCGGCGAAGCCGGTCAGCGGGATGGAGTGCGGCTTGATTTCGACCCCGTTCAGGTTCATCCTGGCCAGGGTATCCTTGAATATGAGATCGACCGAGCTGCCCGTATCGACGAGGACTCGGTTAACGTCGCAGTCGGCTACGCGGACTTGTACGACGAGGGGGTCGTTGTGGGGCTGGTGGACCCCGACCGCATCGGCCTCGGTGAAACATATCCCCCTCTTGCTCGTGTCCTGGGCGTCGATCTCCGGCCCGGAGTGCCACTTCAGGGAGGCGTCGGTCTTCCTCTCATGACGCTTGATGGACCGCACCGAGTCGTTGCACGAGAGGAGGCCTCCCATGATCATCCCTATCAGAGTCCGGGCCGGGGGAGGCGATCTGCCCGTATCCCGGTCTCGCGAGGGAGATCGTCGCCGCCGGTCGTTGTTTTGGGCGCGGTTGTAAGGCCTAGCCCAGTTATCCTCGCGACCTCGGTTGTCGCGGGGTTGCACTCGATCGTCGTCCCGGGCATGCGGACGCAGCCGCTCTGGGACGCTGATTTCTCCCCGTTGAAATTGGTTCAGCAGGACCTCCTGGAGGGCGCGGCAGTGAGAGGTCGGGTGCCCCTTTCGCCGGTGGAAGTCGCAGAAGGCTGTCCTGTCGTAAGGCTCGTCTGGTCGGGGTTCCCTATCGCTCGGCTCGTCGGGACGCCGATCCTGCTGGCGGGGATCCCGTACGTACTTGTTCCAAGGCAACCCTGGCGCGGGGTTGGGGGGAAGTACGGGATCGTGCAGACGGAGGCCGGAGGGCGGTCCGTTGACAAGGAATGCAGCGGCCTGCTTTCCCTTGCTGCGCTGGTACTCGTCGTCGTAGTGTTGACGAGGCTCCTGATACCTTTCCTGGGGCCGCTCCTTCGGGACCGGGGCCTTGTGAGAGGCGCTGTTTCTCGATTCAGCCGCCTTCTCTTCCTCGAGCTCGACGAAGAGTCCAGCGCGGTGCAAGGCGTCTTCCAGCGAGCGCGGCCTGTTGAGCTTCATATCGTCCTTGAAGGCCGAATCGGCCCGCAGTCCTTTTCTCAGAGCGGGGAGCGCTGACTCGTCGGTCACGTTGCTTTGGGAGGCCGTGGCCTTGAAGCGCTCTATGAAGGACCTGAGCGACTCCTTCGCTCCTTGGTTCATCGCCCAGAGGTCCGCGCTGGATGCGGACTGCCGGATGTAGATGGAGTAGTGCTCGAGGAAGGTGGTCGACAGGTCTCTGAAGCTGTCTATGGAGTGCGTCTTCAGCCGAGAAAACCACGTGAGAGCCGGGCCGGTGAGGTTCTCTACGAAGAGCTGGCAGTGGGCAGCTTCGCGCTCATCCGGTGAGAAGTGGGCGCGGCCCATGGCGATGGTGAACGCCGTAAGATACTGGGCCGGGTCGGTGGTGCCCGCGTAGGGCTGGAGCTTGAGCTTCCCGAGGTGCTGGAGCGGGACGGAGGCGATCCGGGGGGTGAACGGCGTGTTTTGCGTCTCTCTGAGGACGCGATCGATTTCCGGGGCCGCGCTGGTGGCCTGATGGATTTTGGAGGACATCGCGCGGATAGTCTCCTTCATAGCTTTGAACTCGGCGTCCCTCGAGCGCTCCGCGCTGGATCGGAGGTGGTGGGCTTCGTCGCCCGGGTGGCTTCCTACGGCCGGGGCGAAACGTCCGCCCGGCCCTTCTGACCCTGACGGTGAGTCGCCAGGTCGGCTTGTCCGGATACGGGGGGTTTCTTCCCGAGAGGCCGGCTCCCTGAGATGGACGTCGGGGGACCCGGTGTTGTCCGACCGGTCGCGGGAGGCCCCTAGCGTGGCGAACCGTTGGTCGGTGGCTCGCGTCAGCTCGTCTATTCGGGCGAGCAGGGTCTGCATCACGGCGGACAGCGTGGGCTGATCCTCCGATGCTCGGGGCGCGTTGTGTGCGGCGGAGCCGTCGGGATGAGCAGGTGCCGAAGCCGGGGGCGGGGCCCTGAAGAACTGCTCTCGAGGAATTGTCTGGTTGGCAGCTGCTTGGGCTGACGACGGGATGGTCGCCGTCGTTTGAGTCGTTTGCGGGGCCGTTGTCGGGGCCTGGGCCGTTGTTTGGGCCGGGGTCTCGTGGTCTGACAACACTCTTGGGGGCGGAATTGCCATCGTTGCTGCGGTTGCGGTGGTGGTTGAACTGCTCCTTGCGTATAGAAGAATCTCTTATTTGCCCCTCTCTGAAGCGCCAATTGTTGATCCCGGGGATCACTAAGTATGTTTAAAGAGTGATTAGGAGATGAGAGGTGAGATTTTCGTTAATTAGAGCAGTTTAACCACTATTAAAGCAGGTCGCAGAGAGAGATGAGTAGGCCGGGGGCCGTGTTTCGTTTTATTGATGGTGAGAGAAATGAACACTTTAGAATTACGAACTGGTTCCGAAGGACGTCCAGTTCGGCGTTCTAAAATGTTGTCTTGTAACAAAGAGAGAAAGAGAGAGGTCGGGTAGCTAGTTACAGGTCGGAAATTGCCCCAATCAAAAGTCCCCCTCATTAATGACATCGAGGGGTATATATAGCCGAGGTTGGCTTCCTGCTCCCCGGAATCTCGGGGCCACGTGGCGTCTTCGGCCTCTTTTGCGGGTAAGGTGGCCTAAGAGGCGTGTTCCGGCTTTCGAGGATAGAGGTCATGATGAGCTCGGCGTGGCGTGTTGCAGAGCAGCGTACTGTTTGACCAACTCCTCCACGTGTCTTCTTCTCCTTTGTCGAGTCTGCGGGGTTGGTGGGGGATGTCGAGGTCAGCCCATACTCCTGCTCAGACAATATACTGTTCGACCAACTCCCACTTGCCTTCTGCTCTTCTGACATTCCTGCCCTGAAGTGTCAGACCGGGCCCGAGGTGCGTCGCTTTCAGGTCGGCGACCGAGCTGAAGAGGGGTCTTGCGGGTCGGTGCTTTTAGGCCGGCGAACGGGCTGAAGAGGGGTCTTGCGGGTCGGTGCTTTCAGACCGGCGACCAGGCTGAAGAGGGGTTTTTCCTAAGATGGGCCTAACTAATTGGGGATGCTAGGCCCACCTCCAACATGACTGAAACGAAAACAAAGTCAATAACTACTTCACACAGTGCCAATCCAAAGAAACGAAGCACTTGCTCAAGATTTGGTTTTCCTATCTATTAATTTAATTTTATACGTGAAGTTGACAAAATAAAATAATAGTATGAGTGCAATTATTTTATGGAGATTTTTTGATTTTGGTTGGATGAATTTGATAGAAGAAAAGAGAAGAGGAACAAGAAAAAGACAAAAGACAATGCGAAGAAGAAAATGTTCACGTTAGAAGAAATAAGGTAGAGATAATAATGCATAGAGAAACTGAAGTTTGAACACAAAAAAAAAGAGAAACTGAAAATTATTTTAAATATTGATGTTTGAAAAAAAAAAAAAAGCATGACTTGGTAAAAAAAAAAGCATGATAAATAAATGAGAAATATTTTAAAATAGCATAAAAATTATTTTTTTTCTAAAACTAGCATTATAAATTTAAAATTTCGAAAATAACACAAATAATTATGTAAAAAAATATTTGTTTAACCAAAATAAATTAAACATTATGTTTGGATTCACTATTTCTAATTTAGAATTTAGTTTTTTCCTATTAAAAAAAGATTTTAAGTCCTTTTAATATTAAATTTATATTATTATTGTCAAAATTTATATTATTATTATCATTTTCAACTAATAATATTAAAAACAAAATTTTTAAAATATGCTATTTTCACATTTTAGATAATTGCCTTAAATAAATGAAGAGTTTTAATAAAAATTAAAAAAAAGAAGACAAAACAAAATAGTGTTCAAATAACGAGATGTCGTTGGGTGCCGAGAAGTCTTCTTTTGAGTATCCTTTTATTTATTTTCTCCACCGATTCTCTGAGATTTTCTCTCACTCTCAATAGTCTTCAAAGCTCAAAATCCCTAAATTTCTATAAAAAAAATTTGCAAAGAAATGGCCTCTCAATTGCTTTTGCCTCCAAACCCATTCACCAAATCAGTCTCAGCTAAAGTATTCTTTACAGGTAAGACTCATTTGTCAGAAAGATTTCTTTTTTTTTGTTTTTATGGGTTTTGAATTGCTATTGAAGCTCAAAAGCTTAATCAAAGTTCAGTTTTTGATGTCTTGAGATCGGTTTTGATTTGATTTAGGTGATGATGACTTAACTCTGAAAAGAAAGTCAAACCAAGCAACAAGAGTCTCAAATGGATTTAGCTTAAGAGCAAAAGCAGCTTTGAGATCTAATAATAATCACAAATCATCTGTTGAGATTCCAAATCAATGGTATAATCTTGTTGCTGATCTTTCTGTCAAGCCTCCTCCACCGTTGCATCCCAAGACTTTCGAACCGATCAAACCCGAAGATTTATCTCATCTTTTCCCCAATGAGTTGATTAAACAAGAAGCAACATTAGAGAGGTTTATCGATATCCCTGAGGAAGTTCTTGAGATCTATAAGATTTGGCGTCCAACTCCTCTAATCAGGTTCTTGATTTGTCTCTATTTTCTATCTCAGTTTCTTCACAGATTTAGATATCAGTTCTTGTTATTGTCGATGATTCAAGATAATACAGAGGATTTGTTCTGTTCTTCATATTACAGAAGTTTAGCTTAAGTTTCACCATTAGTTCAAATGAATGTTTTTATCAGATTTGATTGTTCTTGATTTGGTTTTAGAGCAAAGAGATTGGAGAAGCTTCTTCAGACACCTGCCAGGATTTACTTCAAGTATGAAGGTGGTAGCCCAGCTGGTTCACACAAGCCCAACACAGCGGTTCCACAAGCTTATTACAATGCGAAAGAAGGCGTCAAGAACGTTGTGACAGAAACCGGCGCTGGCCAATGGGGCAGCTCCTTAGCCTTTGCTTCTAGTCTATTTGGCCTTGACTGCGAAGTAAGTACAAAGATTAGATTCTTGCAGCGATATCTTGATAATTTAAGTCTTTTTTGTTTCTTTAGCCTTTGCTTCTTATCTATTTGGCCTTGACTGCGAAGTAAGCATACATATTAGATTTTTGCAGTGATATCAATCCATTTTGTTAAATGCTTGTTTCTGTTATGCTATAGGTATGGCAAGTGGCCAATTCATACCATCAAAAGCCATATCGACGGTTAATGATGCAAACTTGGGGAGCAAAGGTTCATCCATCGCCATCGGATCTCACTGAGGCGGGTAGAAGAATCCTTGAATCCGATCCATCGAGCCCGGGAAGTTTAGGCATTGCGATTTCAGAAGCTGTTGAAGTTGCTGCTAGAAACGAGGATACAAAATACTGCCTAGGCAGTGTATTGAACCATGTGTTGTTACACCAGACAGTTATTGGAGAAGAATGCATAAAGCAAATGGAAGATTTTGGCGAAACGCCTGATGTGATCATAGGATGTACCGGTGGAGGATCGAATTTTGCTGGTTTGAGTTTTCCTTTCATCCGGGAGAAACTCAAAGGCAAAATCAACCCTGTTATAAGAGCTGTTGAGCCCTCGGCTTGTCCTTCCTTGACCAAAGGGGTTTACGCTTATGATTTTGGCGATACAGCTGGATTGACTCCTTTGATGAAGATGCATACTTTAGGACATGACTTCATTCCTGATCCTATCCATGCCGGTAATCATTATTATTAAGTTTTAAACACACTAAAACCTAAAGGCTTCTTGCTTCTTGATTCTTGATTTCTTAATTCTTGATCCTTGCCTCATGGTTCTTGCGTGTTGCTTCTTGATTATTGAGTTCTTGTTTTCTTGATTCTTAATTCTTGTTTTCTTTTCGGCTAATTTGTTGTTTTGTCTATGGTTTTTGGCAGGTGGATTACGGTACCATGGGATGGCACCCTTGATCTCACATGTTTATCAACAAGGTTTCATGGAAGCAATCTCGATTCCTCAAATCGAGTGTTTCCAAGGTGGTTCTTCGCCTAATTGCAATTTTCTCGAAATGTTTGATTTTCCATTTTCTATTCTACCTCTTAAGAGAGTATATTGGACTGTGATACCAACTCTCCGGTTTGATTTTCTTGCAGGTGCTATTCAGTTTGCAAGAACGGAAGGGATAATACCAGCGCCGGAACCAACTCACGCCATTGCTGCAACCATAAGAGAAGCTCTCCGATGCAAAGAAACAGGAGAAGCAAAAGTGATACTAATGGCGATGTGTGGACATGGACACTTCGACCTTCCCTCATACGACAAGTATCTACGAGGAGAGTTGATAGATTTATCATTCAGCGAAGAGAAGATACGAGAGTCTTTGTCCAAGGTTCCTCATGTTGTTTAGTTTCAAAGCCCCATGTTCCAAACCAGACCTGAGAAAGAAGTTAGGTTTTTTTTTCATGGCTTTTGAAATAAATAGGACAACTTCAATAATGGACACAATGTATAATAGATAAAAATAAGACATTTTCAATCTTTGATCTTTGTTTGGTTTAACTCATTCTTGTACCAAGAATTGTAGTTCACAAATCAACAACGATAAATCTTAAAACTCACAGAAAAATAAAAAATAATCATTAACGTTGCTCATTCTTGTGTGCCTTCGAACTCCGGTAAAAGATAGACATCAACTCAGCAACAAGCTCCTTGTCATCGTGCTTCCTCACATACTTGTTTAAGAAAGCTTGATCGTTAATCGCCAACACAGACGACATTGAAGGAGGGAGTTTACTTCTGATCAATCCTTTTGACATGAGAGTTTTGATTACGTTACACCTTGGGACAATCCTCTTCTCCATGTTGTATCCAAATACCTGAGGGGTTGAAACCACAGCCTTTAGTGGCAAATTCATCTTCTTCACCAGAAACTCAGTCTTTGTCTTCACCGTCTCTGCAGATAAATTAAGACATTGAGGAAAACGCTTGATCATCAATGTGACATTATCTTTGCTGAATCCTAGGCCTATAAATGTTTCAACGGAGTTAGCTATGTTCTGCTCTGAAAGGCGAATGAGTTGCGGAAACTTCTTCAACACTGAGAGGACCTCGTTCTCGAGCAGACCACACCTCTTGAGGGTTTCAAACGTCTGAGTTATCTTCTTCTCCGAGAATTTCAGAGAGAAAGGCCATTTCTTGAAAATCGCCCATACATCACCCACGGCGAAGCCTAAACTTTTAAAGACATCAATTTTCGCTTCGATTGTTTCGTCGCTCATTTGGTAAAAAACGAGTAGAGCATGGACAAACTTTGGGTTTGTTGGATCAAAGCCCTTGTCAACCACCTTCTTGAGGGATGATTCAAATCTTTCTTTTCCATAGACAGGTTGGCAATTGGAGATGATCAAAGGGAACAACAAGTTCTGAGGCATGCCTAATCCTCTCAAAACCAATACATTTCGGATTTTATTCGACCCCTTATTATTACCCTCTTGCCAAGAATGACATGACTTTTCAATCTCATACTCGGAACTCTTATCAGCCTCTATAACATCTTTGACGAAATCATAGTATAAGCCGATAGTTTTGTCTCCTTTCTTTCCCAAGATTTTCGGAACTTTCGAAACAATCTCAGCTAGCTCAGAGCTTGAAGCTCCTCTGGAGTGAAGAAACCGAAGCTTGGGACCAAGAGATTTCTCAGCATCTAATAAAAGCAACCCTGGATAAGCAGTAACGATGGTGGATATCTGAGAATCTATGAAGCCATGAGCTCTAAAGAGATTCAGAACGGAATCAGGATTCCCTTTGCCATCGAACCTGACTTTCCTCGAGATCGATTCTGCGTGTTTTGTAGTGAAACCCAAAGAATCAACAAGGTAAGAGACTGTGAAAGTCTGCTCTTTTCGACTAGCTTGAGGGCTCACATCTGTTGCAGCAGAGGAGAAAGAAGATGCATTTCGAAAAAGGGTCACTGCAAATCTCGAGATAAGCAGTTTCTGCCTTCTTCCATGGAGTATCAACGAAAACATGAACAAAAGGCAATGTGATTACTAGCAAGATTCAACAGTGTAGTGATAAAATCTCTGAGAATTTCTCCTTGCTTACAAGTGAACAGCGAAGAACAAGAAACTCGGTCATGAATCAGCGACTCATGGGAAGATCTTGATGAATGTTCGACTTTTCGATCAAGAATTCGCAATCTTTGATTACGACTTCATTCATTCACTTGCGGAACTCAAATTCGCAAGATCCAGAGATTTGGGGGTAGGGACTAGGGAGGAAAAAAGAAGAAGAGATTTTTAGGGTTTAGTTCTGGATCGGTTAGATACAAATCGAAAACTGGTTTACTTGGCTAAAACGGTTTACTATTGGTTCATTACATTGTATAAGGATTATCTCTTTCAAGTAGGACCGGGTAAAATTCCCAAACCGAGCCAAAATTCTTGAATTCAAATCCGAACCAAATTATAAAATAATCCGAAGAGAACAAAACAATTTATACCGAATTACTTGATATTGAACCGAATGGAATTCAAACTATGTAAAACCGAACCGAACTAAAAACTAAAAATTTTAATTAAATATATCAAAATTTTACATTCTGAATTAATATATGTTGTCGAAGTCCGTTGGTCCAGCCCAATGGTTGACTAAAATGTTTATTAACTAGGATTTAATTCGTATTATAATTAATTTGGGGTCATTTTAAAAAAAAAAATTATTTTGAAATTTAAGAAATAATGATTTTATTTGAATTTTATAATATATTTAACTCATGATTATAGATAGAGTTATCAAACGGAATAATTTGTCTATTTAATTTATTTTGCAGTGAACTAAAATATTATTCAGACTGATCCGTAATATATATAATCTTAAAAATATAACTCTATTATGCACCGTTTAATAATTCTAGTTTTGTGGTTAGTTTACGAATTCTTAAAAATCAATTATTAATTTTATAAAATTAATAAAAAAATTAATTTTTAATATAAATTTAAATAAAATATAATATAATAAATTTGATCCATGAAAAATATTTTGATCCATGGATATTCGGATCCTATCATTATCTTATCGAAAACTTTTATCCATGGGTTGGACCTACTCTGGGCTTATGGGTTTGTTGAAGCCCAAAAGCTATCTTTCTTTTTTTTCGACTATTCGTCAATCACGGCAAAAGCTATATAAGATCATATACTAGAACCTATTATTATGAAGTTAAAATACAGGTTAATATTGAATAAAACGCTTTGAGATAAAATCCTATTTTGTAATGATTTAGACATTCAGACCTTTTCTAAAGCATTCAAAATATCTACAAAAGGATTTTTTCGTCAATCTTTTTTTTTCACATCTAATCTCCAAAGTTTAGAATCAAAACATACATTACTCTAATATCACCATCACTTTTTTAATATGATCTTATCTTGATATGATTCTTTAGCCTTTGATTCTCCCCCAATGGACTTTACTATGATCTTGTGAAATGGAACATCTCAAAGATCTTAAATTTGGAGTGAGTTAAGAACTTCGTCTTCCATAACGTAACAGCACTTTTCGTGACAACAAACATTCCCAAAACTGGTTTCAAATTTTTTTTTTTGTGCAACCAAGATTATTATGTTATAAAAAATAAAATAAAAGAATGGTGAACCGCTGGTTCCCTGAGATTGGTGATGCTTCCGCCCTGAACCCTCCTTTATCCACCTTCAGTGGACCCTTCCTCTGACCTCTAGACCCCCCTGACCCTCCTGGCCTTCTCCATTTCCCTCCTCTCCCCTCTTCCCCATCTACTACTGTTTTCCCTGTTTCTGTGCAAACTTCTCTTTACGCTCGGAACGAGACTATTTCAAAGGCAACAGTTACAGTTTTACCTCCTACTATCCAGTTTGATTCGTCCTCTACCTCATGTGTGGCAAGGGCTCACTCTGGAAACCTGCTAGTTCAACCATCGACTGCATCTGGATCTAAATCTGATGATACTACTGTTCAAAAATTCACTGTTCTGCCTCCAAAAGATAGTTCTCCTCTCAATACTAATGTTGCTTCTGCTAGTCAATCCCCGCAGCCTTCTTGGGCTTTTCCTAGGAATGGCAAAGCTAAAATCCCCTCTAAGAAGCCTTCTCAACCTATCACCTATTCTCCCCATGTGTCATCTGCTGTGAATCACCCATCTACTGCCGTGAAAAACCCTGCTATTGTCGGGAAAACAGCAACCTATGCCCAGAAAGCTAGACGCTTAGTCGACAGGACTCTTTCTCGATTGGCCCCCACTTTAGTGTCGCCGGAAGAAAAACCAAGAGTCCTAATTCCAGATGCTGTTTTCCAACGTGGCGCTGACCTGCATAAGGAATATATTGTTGGTTCGTTCCTTGGTAAAATACCTGACTATGGCCTTATCCAAAGTGTTCTTAACTACATGTGGGGAAAGGGTTCAAAGCTAGAAATCCACCTGCAGCCTCTAAAGAGATCAATGCTAGTGAGAGTTCCAAATGAGTTCATTAGGACAAAAATCTTGGAAAAAAATCTTTGGTATGTTGATTCATCAATGTTTCATGTTACCCAATGGGGTTCCTCTATCTCTACTGTCACTCTAGAGATAGTCTCCATACCTTTGTGGGTCATCTCTATGGAGTACCTTTTGATATGCGTGCTAAGGAGGGTTTGTGCCTATCTGCTGGCTTGGTGGGTGAACCTATCGAAACAGATGATT
Organism: Eutrema japonicum; assembly: GCA_030161315.1. Lineage (NCBI taxonomy): Eukaryota > Viridiplantae > Streptophyta > Magnoliopsida > Brassicales > Brassicaceae > Eutrema > Eutrema japonicum. The sequence continues at coordinate 49,208,160 of BSQW01000011.1, forward strand.
ATACAAAGAATTTATCCAGTCTAAATGTTGCTCATGTAAAAGTAGAAGCAAACCTCAAGAAGTCTCTTCCTTCAAGTGGTGAACTTATCAGAGAGAGTGGAGAAATTATTGAGATCAAAATTGACTATCCTTGGATCCCTCCTTCCTGCACTCACTGTAATGAGATTGGTCATATTTCTAAAAACTGTATCAATCCTCCTACTACTCATGTGTCTATTTTTCCAGAGGATCATACATGTTTAACGAAAGACTCGGCTAGTCCTCAGTTAGTTATGGGGCAAAATAATTTTGGTGTAGTTGTTGTTAAGGCCCCTGCAATTGTTGCTCAAGTGGCTATTTCAACTGTTGTCGTTGAGGAGGCTGCTCCCCTTGTTGTTTCTGAAGAGACTTCGGCAGTTTTATCTTTGGTGAATAAATCTGATTCCCCTGCTGCTCCTAGCTTGGAAGTCCCTATCTCTCTACATGTTGCATTGCTCTCAGCTACGGAAAGTGCTCCTAGTCAGTCACTGTTGGATGCTCTCTTTCTGGAAGCCTCTCTTATTTCACCACCCTCAAACTCTTCTTTTTCTGTTGATTCCTCTCTTTCCTTTGCTCCCTTTTCTTCTTTAAATTCTTCCTTACCAAATAGCTCTTTTTGCCCTGTTTCCTTCTCTTCCCCTCACTCAAAAGCTTCTTCGCCAGTTTCATCTCTTTCTTTTTCAAATCATCCCCCCTCTTTGTTTGTCTCGCCTCTGTGTTTCTCTTCTCTAGCCCCAAACTCTCCTTCAGCGGTTGGGCTCCCTACCCCAAAGCCTCTCTCTTTTGTTTCTTACATTGCTTCAGAACAAAGTTCCCCTTTCAAATCTCAGTTAGCCTCCCTTCCCCCTGCTATTGCAAGTTTTAATTCCTCATCCTCCTTATCTTCTTCACTCCCTCTTTCTCCTCCTACTCATATTTCTATTCATACTATCCAGTGTTCTGAGAATGCAAATGTTTTGCCACCTGTTTCTAGTCAAGGGGATCTCCTCTCCCAAGAAGGGTCTTCGAGCACTTCCCTATGAGTACAAAGCTCTTTTTTTGGAATGTCCGAGGTCTAAATGACTCGGTTAAGCACCTACCATTTAGCCAATGGTTAGCTACTAAAAAGCCTATCTTTGGTGCTCTTTTAGAAACACATATCACATAATCAAATCTGAATTTTATTATGACTAAAGTTTGCCCTGGCTGGAGCTTTACCTCAAATCATAGCTCCGATGCGGATGGAAGAATTGTTTTGATCTGGAAGCATCCATTTGCGGTTAGAGTGCTCCTGCAGTCAAGGCAATCTCTAACCTGTGAAGTATCTATAGCTACCAGTCTGAAGTTCACTTATACTGCAATCTACGCCTCAAACCTGAATGATGAAAGATCTGATCTTTGGGTTGAGCTCATAAACTTGCAGCAAACTTTGTCTCTTCAGTCCTCACCGTGGTTGCTTGATGGTGATTTCAATCAGATTATGCATCCTGCTGAGCATTCCCTGCCCTCGGTAAACTCTATCACTCCTGCAATGTCTGACTTTCGGGGTTCTCTTCTCCAACTTGGGATGTTTGATCTCAGATTCCATGGCCTCCTAAATACCTAGACAAATAAGCAACATCTATCTCCTATTGCAAAGAAGCTAGATAGGCTTTTAGTTAACCAAAGCTGGATCTCCTACTTACCAAACAATGCTGCCACTTTTTTAGCCCATGAATTCTCTGACCATAGCCCTTGCCTTCTAGACCTTTTCGTACCATTACCCCAAGCTGGTACCAAACCCTTCAAATTCTTCAACTACCTAACTAAGCACCATAAATTCCTAGCCACAGTTGAGGAAGGTTGGATTCTGGCCGGAAGCAAAGCTACTAATCTCACTGAACTTTGCTGGAAACTAAAGGCATTAAAGAGAGCACTTCAAACACTAAATAAAGAGAACTTTTCCAATATTCAAGAGAGAGTTATTAATACTAACAATTTGTTAAAAGATGTGCAGGTGCTAGCTCTACAAACTCCCTCGCCAACCTTGTTCCAGCAAGAGAGAGACCTTCATGAGAAGTGGATCTTCCTAAAATCAATAGAAGAAGCTTACTTCAGGAAAAAATCCATAATAAATTGGTTAAGAGAAGGAGATCTCAATACCTCTTATTTCCATAGAGTTTTGCTGGTCAGAATTGCACTCAATACAATCAGATCCTTTATGCTTCCCTCTGGAGACCTCTCGACTGATCCAATAGCTATGAGTGCTCATGCCGTGGCTCATTTTCAAAGGATCATGGCCCCTGATGTCCTACCTACTTCCTCCACTACTCCTGGCTGGTTCCATAGGCTAACTTCATTCAGGTGTTCTGCTGCTCATCGTATCATTCTTATAGCTGCTCCAACTCCTGAAGAAATATCATCCTCAGTCCTAAAACTCAACCCTAATAAGGCTTCTGGGCCGGATGGCCTTACCTCAGGTTTTTTCAAAGATTCATGGAGTCTTATTGGGGAAGAGGTTGTCGCGACTGTCCAAATATTTTTCTGTACTGGTTTCATGCCCTCCTCAGCCAACTCTACTATACTCTCTCTTGTGCCAAAACACTCTGGTGCCTCTGCAATTAGCGACTACAGACCAATTTCCTGTTGCTCCACCATCTACAAGTCCATCTCAAAGTTGTTAGTGTCAAAGCTAAAACATCTATTGCCTGAGTTAATACTACCGAATCAGACAGCTTTTGTTCAAGGGAGACTACTAGTGGAGAATACCATCTTGGCTACTGAAATAGTTAATGGCTATCATAGAGAGAAAGGACCTACTAGGATTGCAATCAAGGTTGATATAGCAAAGGCTTTCGATACTTTGAATTGGGATTTCCTCTTCACCTGCCTGGCTAGCCTTCAAGTACCTCAGATATACCTTAATTGGCTGAGAGCCTGTATCTGCACGCCAAACTTCACAATTGGTTATAATGGGACAGTTCAAGGTTATTTCAGAGGAAAACATGGCCTTAGACAAGGGGATCCTCTATCCCCTTATCTCTTTGTAATAGCCATGAACTGTCTATCCTTACTCCTAAATAAAGCGGCTGAAGAGGGAAAGTTCTACAACCATTATAAATGTGAAGAAACAAAGCTTACTCATCTTTGCTTTGCGGATGACCTCCTGATATTCACTGATGGATCCCTGAGTTATGTGCAAAACATTTTGAGCATTCTCCACGAGTTTGAACAACATTATGGCCTTGCAGTTAGTCTCCAAAAAACTTCTTTCTTCTCCTCGGACCTGTCACAAGTTGAAGTTCAACAAATCAGTAGAGTTACAGGATTAACTACTGGTTCCTTACCTATTAGATACCTTGGGGTCCCTCTATGTACCAAGAAGCTGTCCATTGCTAACTGTGTTCCATTAATTGACCATGTCAACAGCAAAATCAATTCTTGGAGTGCAAGATCTCTTTCTTTTGCTGGTCGTCTGCTCCTCTTGAACACTGTCATTGCAGGAATCACAAATTTCTGGACTACTACTTTTGTTCTCCCAAAGTCCTGCATTACAAAGATAAACTCCTTATGTAGTGCTTATCTCTGGAAAAGCACAACTGAAGGTCATCATTCAGCAAGAGTATCTTGGGAAACAATTACTTTATCAAAAGAAGAAGGGGGGGGGCTGGGATGTAGAGACCTGGTTTCTTGGAACAGAGCTTGCATCCTAAAGTTGGTTTGGCTCCTGTTCTGCAACTCTGGTTCTATTTGGGTGGCCTGGTATAAGGAGGAAGTTTTGAATGGTTCTCTGAGCAACTTCTGGATCATGAAACCAAAAAACAAGCACTCATGGTTAGCAAATAAGCTTCTCAAGATTAGAGATGTTGCCTACAACTGGATTAAATTGCGGGTGAGAAATGGAAAACAAGTAAGATTTTGGACAGATAATTGGTCACCTTTTGGGAAGTTACAAGAATTTCTGTCTCTGGGAATCACTACAAGGATGGGTATTGCTGCGAACTCTACTCTCAGTCAGCTTTGGTTACAAAACCATTGGGATATTTGTGCAGCCCGTTCTGAAAACCAGGTTCTAATTCAAACTTATCTTTCTACTCTCGTGTTGGAAGATGGTGATGACTTCTACGAATGGGTGGTGGAAGATAAACTTTGGCCTAAGTATCGAACTGGAGCGGTTTATAAAATGTTAAAGAATCATGAAGACGAGGTACCTTGGAAGTTGGCAGTGTGGAACTCATGCGGGATACCAAAGCACAGCTTCCTCACTTGGCTGTTTGTGCTCAATCGATGCCCTACGAAAGACAGATTAGCGGGTTGGGGATTATTGGTGGATCAATCATGCATTCTCTGTAATCAATCATTGGAAAGCAGAGATCACATACTTTTTGATTGCTCCTTTAGCTGGGCTATCTGGCATCGTGCTGCTAGGCGATGCTTTATATCTCCTTCACGATCCTGGCCAGGCTCTCTTCAGGATATACAGCTCCTTCAAGGCTCGGTATCGAAAAAGAAATTAGCCCGTATTGTTTGGCAATGTGTCCTTTACTCAATCTGGTTGGAGAGAAATTCAAGGCTCCATCGTCAGCAGTTCAGATCAACCACTTCAATCCTCCTCTCAATAGACCATATTATCCGCAATCGGATCTCTAGTCTGCGTGAATCCAACCCTGTGAAAACTTCGGAGATGATGCAATCTTGGCTAGCTACATCTCCTACTTGATTGTTGCATGCGCTGATGGATGCAGAAGGAGTCTGCGATTCTCCTTTGCTCATCCCATGTTTCAATCGTCGTGACTTCTCACCTTCCTTCATCTCTTTACTAATTAGTTGGGTTAAGATTAAAGTTTAATTCTAAAAGGTATGTATTGTTTCAATTTCTTATGGGTTAGGCCCAAAAAACTAAAGCTTTAACTAGGCTTGTATTCTTTCTTTCTCTTCCATTAAATTGAAAAATCTTGTTCAAAAAAACCAAGATTATTATATGATAGAAAGGGAGTAATAAACTGTTGAGTGTTGACAAAACAAAGTCATAATAAAACTCTAATAATAATTGTCACTAAATTATTTATATGCGAACTAAGCATGTGCGTACGTGAAGCCTATTTGAACATTCGAATATTCTTTTATAATCAGTCTCTCCCACACTACTTTTAAACCAATTTCTCTAACAAAACATCTAAAAGCATCATGTATATATTATTGCTTCAAACTTTTTTGGCCTAAACTTTTATACTTCTTTTTAGAATCTGGATACTTTCCATATACTAGTTAGTAAGTTGGAGGTCTCATTCGTTAACTAAATTAACTGAACAAATCGAATCCACCAATTAAGAATGACCATTCACAACCATCCATAAAATTTACATAAAATAAAATATAGTTTTTTTTTTGGCTCAACAACTACTCTAAAATGGTTATACTATATAGGCTTATCGGCCTCTCTACAAACGTTTTTAACCAATTAGAAAAAAATCGAATACAACTAAAAAAGCTGGCCAGTGACTGACTGTACCATGTCTTGGATTATCGGCCTGGGAATGGACCATTCATCTTCCCTTTTTTTTGTTACCAATTGCACTTAGTTTTTGGAGTTGGTTTCAAAAATGACTCGTTGATATTTAAAACCCGCATTTGTGTGAATGACCGTCGCAATACCTCTGCTTCTGTCTCGACCAATGTTCCTATATATTTGGTATTGCTTTACCACCTAGCCATAACACCTTCCCGTATTCCACATTGGTTTCTTTCACTTGACCATGCTCCATTGGGTTCCACCTTTTTATTACCATCCCATTTCTCTGCATCTTCCAATGTTTTTTTTATTGTTGATTCTGCTTTATACTCTCTACTCTCTTTAAAAAACAGGTCATAAAATAAAATATGACATAATTGTACATATTAATATTTAATTCAATTTTCTTTATATATTTAATATTTTTTGTTTTTAGCGTATAAATAACGAAAATACATCTCTTTCTGTCTACATGTGTATCATCCACATGCGTACACGCCGTATTGTACATGAGATAAATTATCATAAATAGTGAAATAAGTGTTATTTTTCTAAATAAATTCAAAAAGCTAAAATATTTTAGATACTTCAAATAAGTGATTTTACAAGCAAAACCCATAAAATATAATCAGTCAAGTATCCTCAAACTTTTAAATTTGTTAAAAAAAAATCTGAAATAGCCGTGTAATACTATTAAGTCGGTATTAATTCCAGTAAATATATGCCTCAATAAATAAATAAAAGGGACAGATTTAGAAAGGAAACATGCGCACAAAGTTTCAAATATCACCATGATTAGTGTGCAAATCCCTTTTTCTTTTAGTAATTTACCATGAACACTTTTTCTCTCTCTTTTATTATTCCTTTTTTACCCACCTACTTTTTTTTCTTCTAGAATTATAAATTTAGAGCAAAAAATAAAAATTATTGTCCCCTTAGTTCTTATTGAAAGATTATTGTCCCCTTATACCATCTCCAATGTATATCTCCATTTTTTACTCCAAAATGGAATTGTGTTTTGCTCCAATGTATAACTCTATTTTTACTCCAATGTATAACTCTATTTTTACTCCAAACAAGAATATTTTAAATAGATTCTTTTTGTATTTTATTAATACTATCTTTTATTTCTAAAAGTTACAAATTAACCCATTTTTTGCAAAACTTTTATAAATTATAAATTTAATAAAATTTAATACTTATTAAATAAAGAAAATTACATAATATCATTAAACATCACCGACACTAAATTTTTCCCACAAATGATCAATTAGTGTATTTCGAAGTGAAAAATGAGCTTCTTTATATTTGATTACTCTAAATCGACCAAAAAACTCTTGGAATAGGATATTATCATCATCTACTATTTGGACCTCTGGAGATCAACAGAGGGGAATATTAATTTTATAGTATTTGTTGTGTTAAATTTGTTTATGTTGCTTATCTTTAATTTCAGCACTTGTTATGTATTTTTAAGTTTATTTTACTTTGCAATATTTTTAAATAAATTTTTAGTGTTTAAATAATTATGATAGTCAAATACATTTTATGTATTTAAATATTAGTATAGTGTCACATGCATATATGTTGATAGTTGATAATATGTACGACGAATACATTGCTAAATTAATGAAAAGTATAAAATATAAATATTTAATATTTAAAGGATCAATTTGCAATTAAAAAGTCCAACTCCATAATGGAGTAAAATATGGAGTTACTCTAAATATGGAGTAGGATATGGAGAAACTCCATTTTGGAGTGGAAAATATAGTGGGGTTTGAGAGAAATTTACTCCAAAATAGAGTTTGGAGTAGAAAATGGAGTGAGGTTGGAGATGCTCTTAGTATTTATATTAAGGGTAATCCAATTTTACCCCTTAAAATAATAATAATCAATATTTTAAAAAATCAAAATAAAATTTAAAATAAAAAATGAAGATATCGTGAAAAAAAAATATTGAAAAACTTGACTTGAAAATAATTTCTAAAAAAAAAACCAAAGGATTACAACAACAAAAAAGGAAAAAAATATTTTAAAAAAGTGAAGAAAAAAAGATTACACGGCAAAATAAGGAAAAACGATTTAAAAAGGAAGAAAAAAACATTATCTGAAGATTTTCAGTTGTGTTGTCCTAGATTTTCTCTCAGATTTTGTTAACCGCTTGGTAGAATATGTATTCTACATTCAGTATAATCAAGATAAAATGGTAGAATTTCTATTCTACAACAAAGTATAATATAGAGAAATGGTAGAACTTCTATTTTACAAAAAGTAGAATATAGAAAAAATGGTAGAATGCGAATTCTACAATTGGTAGAATAAATACAACATTGTAGATAACGGATTCTATAGTAACAGTAGAATGCAAAACAAATAGTAGAATACATATTCTATACTTGGTAGATTTTAGAGCAAATATTAGAAACCAAATTCTACAATTAGTAGAACATGAAAATAAATAGTTTTTAAAAATTTCGTTTTTCCTAAGATAAATTACACAATATATATTATTTACCTTATATAAATTTTTGAAATTTCTAACGTAAGTATAAATATTTATTTGGCATTTTTCTATATTTAATAAAGAGTATTTTAGTTTAAAAATGGTAAAACTCAAATAAGTATTAAGAGAATAATAGTTCTATTTTTTGCTCTAAATTTAGAGTTATCCCTTTTATATATAGGGCAATTCTACAAAATAGCACCAAAAAACTTAATGTTCAATAATTTAGCACCCAAGGGTGAAAGTCACAAAATTAGCATTCATTAAAGGAAAAAGACTCATTTAACCTTGAACACAGATTTGATTATTCGCGACACCATTCTTCATATCGTCGGAAAAACTTTCTCATATTCATCTCGCCGACAAATTGTTCCCGGAGTTATCATTCCCTGATCTCGAAGCTTTCCCGACTCCATTCTCTGATCTCGAAGCTTTCCCGACGCCATTCTCTGATATCGAAGCTTCTCATAGCCCAAAATCGAGGTATTTTATCTTCTTCGATCAAAAATCTAAAATCCTCTTCCTCGAGACCTTACTCGACCAGTTACTGTAACTCGCATTACGATAACTAGCCCAAACTCGATTTATAGATTTCGTTCATCTTTGTCTAGCTTCGATTTTGTTTCCTAATCGCATGTTAAGTGTCTGATTTCTAATCGATTCAAAATTAGATTCGATTAGAAATTTGGGGTTTTGGGATGTCAACAATTGTTTGGGGATGTCAACAATTTGGGGTTTCGTGATGTTTCAGGATGTCTTGAATCTTAAAAGAGTAAGAAGAAACTCATGGATGGTTTTGTGTTCTTAAATCACTTGTTTTGATTTAGTCTAATATTGGTTTCGAAACTGGTTTTTATTGATTAGACCCAAATGTCTTGCAGGATTGTTAACCTTCATTAAAGAACAATCAAGCAACAACCTGTTAGTTCATCAAAACATCTAATTGGCTTTGACTGGAAGACTCTATCTTGTTGGAACACAATGAACGCGAATAGAGATGGACTATCTGATTCAAAAGAGTCTTTCGTATCGAAGCTGGCCAAGCTCTTCCAGACATTTGAAGATGGGTTCAGTATGATCAATAGTCGCTTGACAACAATAGAGGAAGTTCTGGGAAAAAACGAGAATCCTACTACACGTCAAGAAAAAACAAATGATGAAGGCAATTTCTCACAAACAGATGGTTTGGATCAGATAAATATCTGTAGCCAGCCTGGGGACAATACGAATGACCAGGTAATGTTCTGAAGTTTTCGTTTCGTTTCAAACTCTCTGAAATACTTCCGAAATGAATAAATGATGAAAACTGATCCTTTCTTGGGAATGAAACGTATTTCGGAAGATATATAACGTATTTCGTAAATACTTCCGAAATAAATAAATGATGAAAACTGATCCTTTCTTGGGAATGAAACGTATTTCGGAAGATATATAACATATTTCGGAAATACTTCCGAAATAAATAAATGATGAAAACTGATCCTTTCTTGGGAATGAAACGTATTTCGGAAGATATATAACGTATTTCGGAAATACTTCCGAAATAAATAAATGATGAAAACTGATCCTTTCTTGGGAATGAAACGTATTTCGGAAGATATATAACATATTTCGGAAATACTTCCGAAATAAATAAATGATGAAAACTGATCCTTTCTTGGGAATGAAACGTATTTCGGAAGATATATAACGTATTTCGGAAATACTTCCGAAATAAATAAATGATGAAAACTGATCCTTTCTTGGGAATGAAACGTATTTCGGAAGATATATAACATATTTCGGAAATACTTCCGAAATAAATAAATGATGAAAACTGATCCTTTCTTGGGAATGAAACGTATTTCGGAAGATATATAACATATTTCGGAAATACTTCCGAAATGAACAAATGATGAATACTGACCCTTTCGGAACATATATAACTAATTTCAGAAATACTTCCGAAATGAACAAATGATGAAAACTGATTATTTCTTGGGAATGAAACGTATTTAGGAAGATATATAACTTTGTTTTTATTACTTGAATTTTAAACATTTAGGTAAAAAAAGTCTTCCTAAACCCTGTATGAAATGTATATCCAGCCTATTGCAGAAGATCTGACTCAGATCGGATCGTCTTTGGATACACCACCATATCCAAATGATTATCGGGGTCATCATGTAAGTTTGGAAGATTTATCTATAAATCAAGAAGTTCTTGTATGTCACAGAGGCTGCTGGCGTAGAGGATCTGTAAATACGATTATTAAGAATGGAAAAGTCTCTGTCCTCATTAAGCATACACTAGAAATCTTCCAATTCAACATTGAGGATATATTGGTTCATAGGGGATGGGTAAAATTGTCTGATCAATTATTCAGAATAGTGTTCAAAAAATTCTGTTACCCAAAAGATGGATCTCACTGAAACTCAATTTATGATTTTACAAATTTTAGGAAACACAAACACAGAAGGTGAGCCAGACACATGATTCAACCCGACAAGGAGATTCAACTGTTGATGTAAGATTTCTAGGTTGTATATTAAACGCAAATGGTCGAATTTTCCTTAACACATATGATTGTAATGTTCATAAAAACTGTTTTGTTTTTGTAGTCTGATGCAGATCCATTGGCTCAGAACAAATCCTTTTTTAATACACATTCTGAGACTCACATACAAGTGGGTGCTGCTGTGGAGGTAAAATCTAAAGATGGCGGATGGTTTCCAGCAACCGTAACAGAGAAATCAATAAACGAGGGTGTTGATATATATACTGTGGAGTACTCAAAACTTTTTGTGGATCAAAAAACGAAACTGAAAAAAATCATGGAGAGTGTCAGGAAGGAACAGATTCGTCCTCCATTGCCGGATATCGAAGGAAGTTGGAAGGGTCCAGAACTATTGGACTACGTCTACGTCTTTTTTAAAGGCGGCTGGTTGAAAGCCACAGTGGTTAAAATAATGACCTACAGAAGATACGGTGTTGAAATTTTCTCTGACGAACAAGTCAGAGATTTTCAGCTTCAAGAACTCCAGATTTACAAGGAGTGGGTGAATGGTGCTTGGGTTTCTCAAGTAGAAGTACAGGTATTGTTTCTTCAAAACGTTTCATAAAACATTTAAAATAAGTTGCTTGGGGCATTCTTGAATCGTCATTAACCATGAATTGTGGTATGCTATTAATTAAATTTTTTTATGTTGGTCAAATGAGAAGGAAGAAAAGGTGGAAGCATCAAAGAAGAAGGCTAGTGTTGCTCCTAAACAAAGGAAAAAAGCTGAAACCAAAAAACAGAAGAATACTCGGACAACAAACAAGAATGTTCTTGTAACTCATCAGAAAAGAAAAGTAGATGAAACTAAAAACGATGATGACCTCTTGGTTCGAGCTAAGAAAAGAAAGGCGGCAGCGAGTCCTAATCTTTTACAAAAGTATGATGATTTGCCAATAGATAACCTTGCGTTTCTATTGCGAAATGTTCGGAAAAAGAAAAGATCTCCGTATCAATCACCAAACAACCCGTTGTTATGTGTAACGCCTCCAGTACATCCGGTAATAGATCCATTTCTAACTCATGACATCAATAAATTTAAAAGGATGGATGATTGGCTGAGAAAAAGGGGAGAAAGGTTAGTATTTATTTCACCTTTCCATTTGTTTCGAATCTTAAAAACTTGTTACTCCCCTAACTTGTTTCATTTAGTTTATGCAGAGTCAAAATCGATGGCCGTCCTGTACTTCCATCATGGTTTACTTTTTTAGAAAATCCAAAAGTGTCTCTGAGCGAACAGGTGATCATTAGTTAGTGATTGTGATGTTAGTTAGTAAACACAAAATTGTTTGCTTGTTTTGTGTTTAAGAAAGCGTTCTTAAAATGATTGTGATGTTCAACGTTTATGCAGCAAATAGATGCGACATTATCATTGTTTGATTTGGGAAGGCAGAATTATGAAACATACTTCCATAAACACCATCTCCCTCGAGCTGCATTCATCGAATTATGGTTCTTCAACGCGCTGTCATGCAGCTACGAAAGATTCTTAGAACGTGAGACGGGTCGCAAATTTTTGGGAGGCTTAGTTGAAGTCGTAAATGGGAAAAAACATCCAAATAAAGCCTGGGGGACAGATGTTGAAGTCATCTACGGACTTACCTTTGAGAAGAAGAGCAGTCATTGGATTGGAATGGTAATCAATGTGAAGAAGCAAACAATCACTAGAATCAGTTGTGGACATCCAACAGAGCAAGCTGATTCAGTCTTTACTCATGTGCAACATTTTGCAGGTGGGTATTTAGGCTTGTTAATCATTTGTTAGTTGATAAATTTTAATATCTTAAAAGTTCCTGAAAAACGTTTTTAAATGGTGCAGAGATGATACCCGTTCTAATGTGCATTGCTACAAACAAAGCAATTACTGACAATGAACGAGCTGCTTACAAAGTTGACAAACTAGAAGGGAATAGTATCCCTAAGACCAATTGTGCGGAGAATTGTGCTCTTTTCGTGTTGAAGATGATTGAATGCCATTCAATGGGGATTACAGACATGTCAAAGCTTACTGATGATACTTCTGATGACATAAGAAGCAATCTGGCGTGTGATCTCTTTGAAGAGTTGGGTGGTGATATAATCCCAGATTCTACACCTGTCAGAACGTTTCCTTAAAAATGAACAAGATTGTAAACAGCATATTTATGAAACATTTCGGAAAATCAGCCTTTACGCAAAGAAAGAAAGATAAAAAATGATGAAAAATGATCACTTCCTTGGAAATGAAACGTATATAGGAACAATTTCGGAAACTATATAACTAATTTACGAAAGCTTTCGTAAATGAACAAGAAACAGGAAAAGTATGATTTCACTCTTTATTCATGTGTTTTTGTTTGGCTCCGCAAATGTTGAAAAATGAACAAGAAACAGAAAAGTATGATTTCAGTCCTAATTAATGTGTTTTTATTTGGCTCCGCAAACTGATGAAAAATGATCACTTCCTTGGAAATGAAACGTATTTAGGAACAATTTCGGAAACTATATAACTAATTTATGAAATCTTTCGTAAATTAACAAGAAACAGGAAAAGTATGATTTCACTCTTTATTCATGTGTTTCGTAAATTAACAAGAAGCTCTAGAAAAGCTCTAAAAAAAGACTATATTAACTGTTGATTATCATCCGTAAAATGGAGCATAAGATTGTCAGAACATGTGTTTTTGTTGTGCTACGCAAAAAACGAAAGATAAAAATGATGAAAAATGATCACTTCCTTGGAAATGAAACATATATAGGAACAATTTCGGAAACTATATAACTAATTTACGAAAGCTTTCGTAAATGAACAAGAAACAGGAAAAGCTCTAGAAAAGACTAGAAAATTGTCAATCCCTTAAAATGAAACGTATTTAAGAACCATTTCGGAAACTATATAACTAATTTAGGAAAGCCTTCGTAAATGATCAATTAAAGCGCGAATGACAACGGGAGTATTGAAAAGCCTTGAAAAACCCCAAAATCCCTAACTCCCGATTCTTCATCACAAAAAACACTTCCTCCGACGAAATTCTTCATCCTCACCGAAAGATTAATAAATGGAGATATCATTGCTCGATATTCTTTCGTCTTATCTCAAATCTTCTCATATCCCAAAAATCGATTTACCGGAGCTTTGACGGAATCGAAGTATCTATTTTCTCGAAGTTTCTCTTAGCCCAAACATCATCAAGGTAGATTGTAAACAGCATATTTATGAAACATTTCGTTTCATATCATTGGGATTATCTTTTGTCGGACTTTGACGGAATCGAATTTTCTCATTGCCCAAACATCAAGGTAGATATTTGTATCATATCATTGGGGGTATTTCGTATCATATCATTCGGGATTTCATATCATATCATTGGAGGTGTGGGAGATTTGTATCATATCGTTGGGTTTTTCGCAGCTAAACCTATAATTTCGTTTCTTTCTCAATTTCGGAAGACTTTCTGGAGTTTCCTGTGTTAATTCATCTGAAAAGTTTGTTGATTGTTATAGGAATGTTTTACGAGGAATGTCTATTTTTTTTGTTTTAACAGGTGAACGCACAATGAGTTCGTACAGTCAGAATATCACGCTGCCTAAGCTTCAATTTGCCATAAATAGTGAGCCAAATCAGATTCAAGGGTCTGATATAAACCAGTTTGCACAAATCAAGAACATCAATATAGTCAAAGAAATTATCGGGGATTTACTGTTCCAGAGGATAACGCAAACATTCTTGGGACCGATTCTGAGATTCTGTTCAAGGAAACAGCACATGTCGGGGAAACTTCTCCACGTGATATTGACAAGATCTTTAATCACAAAGAAAAAGAAGGAGTTGTGGTTCCACTTCGGAGCACAACCTATGAGATTCTCAATAAGGGAGTTTCATATGGTGACAGGCTTGAAGTGTGTTGAGTGGAATCCAGAAGAAGAAGAAGAAGAACAGTGTGACTATAACTGGGGAAATTTTCAAAAGGGGCATACAACAAAACAGCTCATTGACGTGCTGCGTAGAACTGACGTGGATTCAGTTGAGGAGAGGTTCTCTCTTGCTATGTTGATTTTGATTGAGAGCCTCCTACTTCAACAATACAAGGCGTACAAGTTCCCCCAACAATTAATCGACAGAGCACAGAATAGAAGTGTTCTGATGAATTATCCGTGGGGTCGAGACGCTTTTTATATACTACTGGACCAGATCAATAAGCGTGTACCTTCATATTTGAACAAGAACTGGTATGATATACATGGATTCCCGTATGCTTTCCACATGTGGATTCTGGAATCTGTGCCTTCATTGCAGACTGCCTTCAGCACAGTAAGAAGTGAAGGGCTGATGTCCCCTTTCCTCTGTGAGAAATACGTTTATACATCAAATCCAAAGATTGTTCAAGTTACGAGCGTTGAAAACGTTCGAGATGTAAGTTCTTTATTTTATTTGATTTAGTTTCGTATTTTAGCTTGTTCACCTCACTGGATTTCTCACTGCATTTCTCAATTTGGGATTCATATTTGATTCTCTGTTGTGCAGCTGAAGGTCCACTGCATTTTACCTCCAATACCAGAAGATCCAGAGGACAATGTCTCGTTGGAAGACAGTGATGATGAGGATTTATATACATTGGTTAATGCTGTCAAGAAGGGCTACAGGATGTCCTCTAAAGATTGGAAGAGAGGAACTCTGGATTTTGTTGATGCGATGGATCAAGTGAACATGACATCTTATCGATTTCCAGACACAGAGACAGCTGGACCATCATCTGATTCTGGAGAGTGTCTCATGTCAAAGTTAAATAATCTCTGCAAGACAGTTGAAGAAGGTTTCAATAAGATCAATAGTCGCTTGACTAAAATAGAGGAAATTCTGGGAATAAAAGAGAATGCTCCTTCACATCAAGAAAAAACAAATGATGAAGGGGATCTGAATCGTAAAGTAAACGTAAGCTCGCAAACAGATGGTTTGGATCAGATCAATATATGTAGCCAGCCTGGGCACAATACGAATGAGCAGGTAAATTTCTCAGGATTTCGTTTCCTTTCAAACTCTCCTTCTTAGAATTTAGGAAAGACTTCTTAAAACTTAGAGTTTTTTTGTTTTTTTGGTTTTTTTTTTTTTGTAGCATCAAGACAAAGATGGTGATATCTATCCATCTACAAATTCGCCAACTATCCTACATACTGAAATGGAGGAATTGACCCATACACATGGTGATTCACCTGTTGAGTTAAATCCTTATGACCAAACACAAGATATAAATCAAACAAACGATTCGATTGTTGAGGTACAATTTCTGGTTTTGCAAAAATAGAATTTTAAAACATCTAAAAACCTATCTTGTTACAATTTGTGTATTTTCTTAAAATCTTTAGGAAACACCAACAGATGAAATTCGTGCCGATGGCGTAACCCAAACAGTTGAGTTAACCCAAACACAGGAGGATTTACATGTTGATGTAAGGTTTCTTTATTGCAACGTATTTAGGAAGATATATAACTTATTTCGGAAATACTTCCGAAATGAATAAATGATGAATACTGACCCTTTCAGAACATATATAACTTATTTCGGAAGATATATAACTTATTTCGGAAACATTTCCGAAATGAATAAATGATGAATACTGACCCTTTCGGAACATATATAACTTATTTCGGAACATATATAACTTATTTCGGAAATATTTTTGTGTTTTTGAAATATATTTTGAACATTTAGAAAAGTCTACATGAAGGTGTATGAAAGTATCCTAAGACGGTTGTGTGTCTGTAGGCTGGTTCAGAGCCTGTGTTTTCTCCGATACAGTCCTCTTTGTTGAGTCCATCAAAGGATCGAACTTCGTTAGAGGATTGTTTTTTCTCTTGTCCTGATGGAAAAACCCAAACTCCATCATGGCAGCCAGAACAGACGAACATGGCTGATGGAATTATCTGCAACGCCATCAAAGAAGTGAATGATGACCAACAACATGTAAAAACTTAAACCGAATTTATTGTTCAAATGACCTTAAATTGTATGACTTGCACAAATATGCGTATGATTTTTTTATTTTTACCTTGCTCATGTTTCGCGCATTTGTTCATGGGATTTTAAACATGTATTTTAAAACAATTTAGTAAAGACTTCGTAAACGTGTATGAAAGGTTCCTAAAACCGTTACGTGTTTGCAGATTGAAGAAGAGCATGTGGTTCCAATACAGAATCCATCAGAGCCTGTTAATACCATATTAGGCACATGTCTTCAGAATGAAGCTGGTCAATACAATTGCTTTTTGAATGTTATCATACATGTAGCCTTCATATCATAACCCGATTGGGTATCAATGTCTATAGTATCCAGTTTAAAAGATTTCTATTTGCTGAATGCTAAATTTTTTTTTTTTGGGTATATAAGTCTCTATGGAATCTGGAGATGTTTCAAGCTGAGTTCTTGCGGAGTTCAACAATAGACCACCTCCACGTGGGAGATCCTTGTGTTGTCTGCTCATTGCATGGAATTTTCACTGCTTTAGATGCTGGTTCGAGCAAAACACAAAAAGAACCAGTGGATCCTTCATCTCTCAAGATTGCTTTGCGTAGTTTGAGGCCAACTTTCTTGGATGAGGTAAAAAGAATTAATTTCCGATTTTAAATGTTTATCCTAATATAGAGTAGAGTAAGCTTCTAAACTTGATAAATGTCATTTGGTGGACACACTCAGATGAACGATGCTTCAGAAGTAATGGATTTCATTTTCAAATGCTTTCATGACTCATTTGCTCCGAGCTCAAGCGTGTCTGAACCAACATCTTTGGAGAGCAACTGTACGGGTTCATGGGACTGTGCCACCCGCACATGTATTATCCATTCTCTATTTGGAATGGATATTTTACAGCAAATGATTTGCGACAGATGTGAGCTGAAGTCCAGGCGTTTTAAGTTCACTTCCCTTTTCCATTACATCAACACTATTGCCCTGCAGACCATGAAGGTGTCATATGAGTGTTCAATAGACTTGATTTTTCACTTATTTTATTGGGTAATTAACTGTGGTTTTGCACCACTTTATTATTAATAGGTTAAACACGCTAAGAAATCGTTCGAAGAACTTCTGGATCTTGTGGATACAGACGATCCACTGTCCTGTGATACTGAAGCTGGTGGTTGTGGGAAACGCAACCATGTACACAAATTTCTCAGTACTCCCCCACATGTTTTTACTATAGGTAAAACTCTTTTTTTTAGGAGTCTGATGATAGGAAACCTATTTTAGATCACTGCTAAATATATGTCTTAACGCTCTATTTATATTGTGGCTGCCAGTTTTAGGTTGGCAAGATATCAAAGAGGCTGTAGAAGTCATAGCAGCTAATCTTGCAGTATTGAAACCCGAGATTGACATCAGCATCATGTACCGGGGTCTGGAGTCTAAAACCACATATAGCTTAGCTTCCATGGTACGTGTTGTAATTTAATTAACTACATGTTTTCAAACTTAATTTGTGTTTTCCGTCTGGACATTGATCTTTTTGCTATTTCTCTGCAAATCCAGGTTTGTTATTATGGAAAGCATTATCAATGCTTTGCATATAGACATGGCCACGGGTTACGCGATCAGTGGGTCATGTACGATGACAAAAATGTGAAGGTAATAAGACTATTTGAAATACACTTTTGACTTTGAAGTCATATACACTATTCCCACTCATTTAATGTAATATCTTCAGGTGATCAATGGCTGGAATGAAGTAATTTCTAAGTGTGAGAAAGGACGCTGGCAACCACAGGTTCTTATCTACCAGAAATGTGATAAGGCACATGAGGTGGAAGCATCAAAGAAGAATGCTGGTGTTACAAAAAGAAAACAAGCTGAATCCAAGAAAGAGGATGACGCTGTGGAAAATGCTAAGAAAAGGTTGAAGAAAGAAACTTCAAATCAGCCTGAGAACGTTTTCTTAAGACGGACAACTCGCGAAGTCAAAGTATCTAACGCTAGCAAGACTCCGTACCGTGCTCCAAAAAACCCGGCGTTAAAGATAACTCCGGTGGTAAATCCAGTATTAGATCCTTTCCTCACACCTGATATGAAAAAGATTACAAGATTGTTTGATTGGAAGAACAAGAAAGGACAAAGGTTGGTACATCTTTAAAACTTATACATCGATAATAAGAAATTCTTAGGTGTTACTAACTGGTTTCAACTAATAAATGCAGAATCATGATTGATGGAAAGTCTGTATCAACATCATGGTTTACTAGACTAGAGAATCCGGAAATTCCTATGACAGATGAGGTAATTACTTTAAAAACTGGTTTTACGAAGGCATTCGTAAATGCGTTTGACTCTTTCCTAAAATATCAAAATGCCTGTATCAGCACATTTCAGCAACACTATCAATGTTGGCAAAGAGAAATAATAACTATGCTGCATACTTCCACAACAACCATCTCCCAAGAGCTACATTCATCAACCAAGAATTCTTTGAGATACTGTCATCAAGCTATGAAAGCTTCAAAAAAGCTAAAAAGGATCAAAAAAATCATGGCTTTACAGACGATATTGTTCTAGTCCCGAGTGGGAAGATGCATCCAAATAAAATATGGGGAACCGATGTTGATGTTATCTATGGCATGACTTTCAAGAGCAGCCATTGGATAGGGATGGCAATAAATCTGAAGAAGCGCAAAGTCACGATAGCAATGTGTGGGCATCCGACCGAGGAAACGGATATTGTTCTTGATCATGTGACACAATTTGCAGGTATAACTCTACTTTATATCAATTCATTTTCCTAAATTAACAAATGATTCAAAATGATCCTTTATTGAAACGTATTTCGGAACATATATAACGTATTTCGGAAATACTTCCGAAATGAATAAATGATGAATACTGAGCCTTTCAGAACATATATAACTTATTTCGGAACATAAATAACTTATTTCGGAAATACTTCCGAAATGAACAAATGATGAAAACTGACCCTTTCTAGAAAATAAAACTTATTTAGGAAGATATATAATTTTGTTATTTGTGCAGAGATGCTGCCAGTTCTTATGTGTGCTGCTGCAAACAAAGCTGTTATGGATGAGGATCGAGTTCCTTATGAGCTTGAAGAACTAAAAGGAAAAGATATCCCTAGGACCTTATGGATGAGGAACTGTGCTCTTTTCGTGTTGAAGATGCTTGAATGCCATTCAATGGGGATTAAAGACATGTCCAATATTGCTGATGCAAATGCACACGACATAAGAAGCAAGTTGGCGTGCGATCTCTTTGAAGAAATTGCTGGTGGTTAATATGTTAAGAATGTTTCCTGAAATGTCAGTGTTATGAAAGCTTCTTACGCTATCATTTTGTAATTACGATACATTTTGTAATTATGGCTGCATATTATATAACGTATCTAGGAAAGAAATGAAATGATCCTTTCTTGAAAATGAAAGTACAAACCTTGGTAATGAAAGGATCATCTTGTAACTTATTTCGGAACATAAATAACTTATTTCGGAAATACTTCCGAAATGAACAAATGATGAAAACTGATTCTTTCTTGGAAATGAAACGTATTTAGGAAGATATATAACTTTGTTATTTGTGCAGAGATGATTCCAGTTCGAAACTGTTGAGTGTATATTTTCCTCTTTCATTTCCAAATGATGAATACTGACCCTTTCAGAACATAAATAACTTATTTCAGAAATACTTCCGAAATGAATAAATGATGAAAACTGATTCTTTCTTGGAAATATATAACGTATTTCGGAAGATATATAACTTATTTCGGAAGATATATAACGTATTTCGGAAATACTTCCGAAATAAGTTGTGTACATTTTCTAGGACATTGACCAAATGCAACCTGTCTTTTTATTTTGAATTACTTGTGTACGTTCTTCTAACTATTGAAATGAAGAAAATTAAAGAGAAAAAGTTAAAAATATAATTTGAAGGAAATTACACAAATCTCAAGGATAGTGGGAGCTCTGCAATGAGTCAAGTTGTCATCTGAAAATTGGCAACGTACCGAAAAGTGGTCAATATTCCTCCTTAATGACGTGACGATTCAGAAGATTGTGGCTTTTCAATATTCTCATAATTAACTGCTTGACGAAAATGAGACATCTAACTCGGCTATAAAACATTAAGACTCCTCTTTATCTGTATCTTGCTCTTTTGTTCCAAAATCCCCTCTTAATAATCCTCCTTTTCTTAACAATGGCGTCAAAGGCGATTACCAGGGATTACAACGAAATCCAGAACAAACGTTCAACACTCTTCAGCGCGGGTATCTATTTAAAACACTCGTCCTTTCTCTGTATCATATGTCGCTTATGTTGTTTTGTTCAACTCTCCATATAGGACCGGTGGGTGACAACGAATTTCACTGGGAAGCAACTCTCATGGGACCTCTAAACACTCCGTATGAGGGAGGAGCCTTCAAGATGACAATTCATTACCCTCCAGATTATCCTTTCAGTCCGCCAAAGGTATGTAATTTTTATATATTTAACAAAGAATCCTAAAACGTTTGATTTACTTATATATGGTTTTACAGATGTTTTTCAAAACCAAAATGTTTCACCCTAATATCAGCGACCAAGGAAATATCTTTCACAAGATTCTGAAGCGAGATCACTATAGTCCCTCTTATACCCTCTATCACGTAAGAATTTTGAGTCCCATTACTTGAAATTTGAAATATGTGTGATTCATAAGTTTTTGGATTCGTTTGGTTTATTTGGGCTAAAAACTAGTACTACTAGTTAGAAACTGAAGAATAGTCCTGTCTTCAAAATTGTTTTTAAGTTTGTCATTTGTCATTTTTATTCACTATTTCAACAAAAAAAGTTCACTCTTTTATGGTCGACAAACTATTAAATAGTGGATCAAAGCTATTATTATTTGATATAAGAACATTTTTTCCATGACTTTTCGATGCTCAAATCAAAAAAATACGTCTAGTTAAAATAAAAACTTGCTAGAAGATGTTGATATAGACTCATTTAATCGACTCTTAAAAAGGTTGTAATTGTGGTTCATCTACCTAAAATACTTCAAAATCAATTCAATCTGTTGTTAAGTGTTATAGACGTGTGATCTCGTCGATGTTGATATAGACTCATTTAATCGACACTTAAGCGAGATCACACGTCTCATATGTGTGATTCATAAGTTATAGACGTGTGATCTCGTTTAATTTTGAAATACAATGAGAATGCTATCGTTTAGTGTTTTAAATTTTGTGAAATCAGGTTCTCACGAAGATTCACGAGATGTTGGCGGAACCGATGATAAGCGATGATGATCATTTTGTGGAAGAAATCGCTAAACTCTACAGAGAAGATAAGGAGGCATACGAATCAATAGCGAGAGCATGTTCAAAAGAGATGGAAGAATGATCGATTTTATTATCTTCAAATCTATAACTATCTTTTATTTTATGATGTCATGTTATGAACATTTCTTTTAGTTTCAAACTACTTTATGATTACATGTTATGTTTGGTCATCTTTTATTTTATGTCCGGACCACTACTATCTTTGTAACTTTGTTATGTTATGTTTGAATTTCTATTGTTAAGTTAGTACTCGTAATATTGTAGTTTTATGCAATCTGCATCTTTATTATCTTGACTTCTGAAATGAACAAATGATGAATACTGATCATTTCTTGAAAATGATACGCATTTAGCAACAAATATAACGATATTTCCTGTTGATTTCCGTGCGTAAATGAAGCATCAGAACAAATGTGTTGTTGTTTTGTCTACACAATGAAATAAAGTATTTCAGAAGATATATAACGTATTTCGGAAGATATATAACATATTTCGGAAATACTTCCGAAATGAATAAATGATGAAAACTGATCCTTTCTTGGAAATATATAACGTATTTCGGAAGATATATAACATATTTCAGAAATACTTCCGAAATGAACAAATGATGAATACTGACCCTTTCGGAACATATATAACTAATTTCAGAAATACTTCCGAAATGAACAGATGATGAAAACTGATTCTTTCGTGTGAATGAAACGTATTTAGGATGATATATAACTTTGTTATTTGTGCAGAGATGATTCGAGTTCTTATGTGTGTTGCTGCAAACAAAGCTTTAACTGAAATAAAGAAAGATTCAAATGATGAAAACTGATCCCTTCTTTAAAATGAAGTATTCAATAACAAATGATTCAAAATGATTCTTTATTGAAACGTATTTAGGAAGATATATAACTTATTTCAGAAATACTTCGGAAATGAATAAATGATGAAAACTGATCCTTTCTTGGAAATATATAGCGTATTTCGGAAGATATATAACTTATTTCGGAAGATATATAACGTATTTCAGAAATACTTCCGAAATGAACAAATGATGAAAACTGCCCATATCGGAAGATATATAACGTATTTCGGAAGATATATAACTTATTTCAGAAATACTTCCGAAATGAACAAATGCTGAAAACTGCCCATATCGGAAGATATATAACGTATTTCGGAAGATATATAACTTATTTCAGAAATACTTCCGAAATGAACAAATGCTGAAAACTGCCCATTTCGGAAGATATATAACGTATTTCGGAAATATTTCCGAAATGAACAAATGATGAAAACTGATTCTTTCGTGTGAATGAAACGTATTTAGTATGATATATAACTTTGTTATTTGTGCAGAGATGGTTCGAGTTTTAAGTGTGTTGCTGCAAACAAAGCTTCAACTGAAATAAAGAAAGATTCAAATGATGAAAACTGATCCTTTCTTTAAAATAAAACGTATTTAGGAACATAAATAACGTTTTTCGGAAAGTCTTCCGAAGTGAACAAAAACAGAAAACAATATAAAAAAAAATGATATTTCCTGTTGACTTCCATGGGTAAAGTCTTCTAAAAAAGTATGTAAAGTATACTAAATCGTTTGATAAGCTTTGGAAAGTTTCATAAAATTACTTTGAAATGTAATAAGTCTATCATATAGGTACTTTGCAGGTACTCTTGTTGTGCCCTCCTCTGCAACATCTGCTGCACTTGTGTCCTTGAGACTTTGAACCGGGTACACCAAACTCTCCCGCTGATCTCTTTCTCATTTTCGGAGGTCTCCCGCTGCTTGGCTTAGTAGTAGGTGGTGCACATAAATATTCAGATACAGAATCTGGAAAAACACAGGTCGTTAAATCTCCACACGGATGTATGCTCTCAGCATATGCTTTAGCCCATGTTTCCGTTAAGTACATATCATCAACGTACTTGTTCTCATCCTTTTTTGTGCGCTTAGCAGCAGCAATAGCATGAATACAAGGAATCCTGTCAATGTCAAAAACGTAGCAAGTGCACTGCTTGTTTTCCAGGTGAACAATGTACTTCCGGGTTTCGTCCTTGACCTCAAACTCATATCGGTCCACTTGGAAAACATCAAGTTTCATTGCAGCATCATACCTTGCTATCATCTCCTTCACTACACGTGGTGTGACAAGATTTTTGTGTTTAGAAGCTTTTTCCCGACGTTCATGAAACCACGTTGTAAGAGTTAACCTAATGGTCTCAAGGAGAGAAATTATAGGCAACTCGCGAGGCAAGTTCAACATCGAATTCAGCGACTCTGCAATGTTGGTTGTCATAATATTGTACCGGTTCGCAGGTGCATAAGATCGAGCCCACTTTGCAAAATCAGAACCTTCTAAATAATCAGCTAATTTTGGGCTTCTTCTTCTTATGTCACTGAAGATTCCACAAAACTCATGACGAGTATAAGCATCAGCTGCAGCTTCTACTAGTGGCAACAATCCAGTTTTTCCAAACTTTGGTTTAATATTCCTCAAGAGATGAATTCGACAAATACCGTGATGTGCAAGTGGATAAATCATTGAAAGTGCTTTTGCAATGGCTGGAGCTCTATCTGAAACAAACACCAAATCAGACGCATCTGGGATCACACTCTTGAGCCCTCTAAAAAACCAAATCCACGCGTGTTCGTTTTCTGAGTCAACTATCCCAAATGCTAGAGGGTATAACGAAAAGTTACCGTCTTGTGCACTAGCTCCAAGCAACGTTCCCTTAAACTTTCCCTTGAGGAAAGTACCATCTACAGCAATCACTCTTCTCATAAGCTCAAAACCTCTTATCGATTGACCAAATGCAACAAAGGAGTATTTGAATTTTCCATTATCATCCAACTCAACATAAACCTTTGATCCAGGGTTTTTCTCATTAACCTAAAACAACCATTTTGAGAGGTTGTAATAGCTATCCTCAGGAGTCCCTCTTATCAAATTCTGGGCGTACTCTTTCACTTTCCAAGCTTGTTTGTAGTCAATGTGTACGCCATGGTCAATTCTGACTTGCTCCATAATTTGTTTTGGTTTGAGTCCATATTTCTTTTCTCCATAGTTGCTACAGAGTAAAGTGCCAAGAACTTTGGCAGAGGCTTGCCTATGGTTGGCATGTCTGTGTGTCGTATCACATGTATGTTTATGATTATACCTCTTCACCACAAAGTAATCAGAAGAAGGAAGCTTTGATGCACGCATCCTCCAGCTGCAATTGCCATCAACACAACCTAATATCGCCCTTGTCTTGTTTGACCAGAGAGACCTGAACTCAAACTTCCACTCTAATGCCCATTTTCTCATGTGAAGCATTAGCTCATCTTTGTTCTTAAAATGTCTGTTCACGTATAAATCATCAGAACCTCGGGTGGAATGTGATATACATATACTAGGAGGAGAAATATCTGGAGCAGGACGCAAAATATCAGCAGTTGAACATGTGCTTTTGTTTGCATCAGATGTTGAATTGCCACTTCCATTTGATCTATGAAGTTCCTACACAAATAAAGAGAGAAATTTGATATAACGTATTTATGAAAGTCTTCTTAAATGAACAAGAAACAGATAAAAGGTTTCGTGTAGAGAGGAATTATGAAAGTACTATATTACCTCTTGGTATCCATGCGTAAATGAAGCATTCGAACATGTGTTGTTGTTTTGCTACACAAAGAAAGATACAAACGTATAAAAGAACCATTTAGGAACAAATATAACGTATTTCTGAAAGTCTTCCGAAATCTTCCGAAATGAACAAGAAACAGAAAAAGTATAATGAAGCACTCACATGAGAATTCCCGTAAGGAAGAATGTTGCATATATCAGTCACCTGAATCTGAATGTATCAGAAAAAGGTATCATGCAGAGAGGAATCTGAATTTAAATGAACAAGAAACAGGAAAAGGTATCATGCAGAGAGGATTTATGAAAGTACTATATTACCTGTTGATTTCCATGCGTAAATGAAGCATTCGAACATGTGTTGTTGTTTTGCTACACAAAGAAAGATACAAATGATGAAAAATGATCATTTCTTGGAAATGAAACGCATAAAGAACCATTTAGGAACAAAAATAAAGTATTTCTGAAAGTCTTCCGAAATATTCCGAAATGAACAAGAAACAGAAAAAGTATAATGAAGCACTCACATGAGAATTCCCGTAAGGAAGAATGTTGCATATATCAGTCACCTGGAGAAGAAAACATTAGATTAGAAGAAAACATTAGATTAAAAAGTAACTGAACTATAAAGTATGAAGCGAATATTTATAACGAAGCTAAGAAATAACGA
This sequence comes from Eutrema japonicum, assembly GCA_030161315.1. Classification (NCBI taxonomy): domain Eukaryota; kingdom Viridiplantae; phylum Streptophyta; class Magnoliopsida; order Brassicales; family Brassicaceae; genus Eutrema; species Eutrema japonicum. Next base: position 49,234,267 of record BSQW01000011.1, read on the forward strand.
AGCTAAAAATATTTACTAACCGTTACATACAAAGGAATCAGTTCTGGATTTCCTTTTATGTTGTTGATGAAACTTCTTAGTTGGCGGTCGTTTTTAACAAACACAGGAGGAGATTTCTCTGCCATAAACCTCATCTTCAATGGGAGTCCATAGCTAAGTGCATCATTACTAATTGAGCAGTCAATCTCAAAGTCTTCAACAACCATCTCAAACAAATCATTGTAATTGAGATTTTCATCAAACTCAAACATTGTTGATCCTCGTTTTGTATCCAATACAAATTCACACTGAAGATTTTCGTTTGTTCTCCACTCTCCACAGACACAATAAATCTCAACCATATTTCACAAGCGCAATATATCACCTTCCTAAGCGTACCAACAATGAATTCCACGCCTGAACTCCATCAAAACACAGAGAATTCACACACTTAACTTTCAGATTCACTAATTCCGCCAAATCGATTGATTTCAATTCGATTTCGCATAAGCATTATACAAAACGAAACCGAGAATCGAAACCATAAAATCGAAACCGAGAATCGAAACCATAAAATACGAAACTGAGAAAGATGAAATAGTCAAAAAGGAACCTGCGATATTGAGCTGTGACGACGGCTGATAATTCCGGCGATGACGACGGCACAATCTTCACAGATAACCAGATCAATCGCCGGCGATGAATTTCTGGAAATTGAATACAGTCAAAGAAATTTCTAAAACTTACAAGGTTAAATATCTCAAATCCTATGGGCAAAGTTGTCTTTTGCCTCTTTAATGAATACTAAAAATGGGGCTTTTTTATTAGGGTGTTAGTTTGGTGAGAAAGTTTTCAAAAAGTGCCATTTTGATCAATTTCTCTTATATTTATACCTCGTGAAAATTGTAATTCTGTTCTTTTCGTGAAAATTTTAAATACATTCTTTTTCTCACCTAAAAAAAACTAAATTGAACACATGCAATTTTGGGTGGAATGATGTGTGAATAATTTTGAATAATTGAGATTTGGAAGAAAGAAAAAAAAGAAAAAGCTAAAGTCAATGAAGAAAAAGACGAAAATGCTATGATGAAGATCAAAGAAAGAACTCAAAAACCCTCTTCCGCACATGTCTGACTCTCTCTCTCCTCTTCTCTTCTCCTTTCCTCTCTCATCGCTCTGTCAAAATAGACGGACCAGAGACAGAGTTGTCTCCACGTTTGTCCAGCAAGAATCACGCTCTTCGCTTTCACCACATTCCTCCCTCACTTAAAGCTTTCTTTTTTTGCTCAAAAGTTTCTACTTTCTGCTTCTCGATTCTTCCTCCAATTTCGAATCTTCCACAGTTTCTTCATCTGGGTCTGCTCTGAATTTCATTTTGATGCTGTTGCGCTTAATTTTGTGCTTAAAGCTCGAGTTTTCGAATCTCTAGGAAAAATTAGGGCTCTACTACTCTGAATTTCACTTCTAGCTTAATCTGGGCTAGTTTTCGGTTTAAAGCTTCGATTTTTTTCCTTCTGGGTTGTGAAATCATTGAAGAATTTGGGAAATTAGGTTGCTTTTTAAGCGGGTTGACTTCAGGTAGATCATACGCCGCATAATTGGGATTTGACAATTTTTTTGTCTGCGCTAATGGTGGGATTAGTTTTTGTTCAAAAGCTTCAATTTTGGGTTGATTTTCGTGGGATTGGATCGATAAGAAGGTTCTGAAAGAAAGTTTAGATTTGTGATAAAGAATGAGTTTGGTTCCTCCTTTGCCGATTTTAACGCCACCGCCGTCAAATTCTTCAACCACCGCACCTCCTCCGTCTCCGTCTCAGCCAACCACTCCATCGGCTCCACCTCCGGTCACACCACCTCCTTCTCCACCGCAAACACCGCCACCGGTGGCATCCTCATCGCCACCACCACCGGTTGCTTCATCTCCGCCGCCGTCTTCTTCTCCACCACCCGTCGTCTCCTCACCTCCTCCTACCGTCGCTTCTTCCCCTCCTCCACCTCCTGTGGTGATTTCTTCACCTCCTCCACCTCCTGTGGTGATTTCTTCACCTCCTCCATCAACTCCGGCGACAACACCACCGTCTCCTCCGCAAATCGTCTCTCCTCCTCCTTCTCAGTCTTCTCCTTCACCTCCGGCATCAACAACGTCCCCTCCTCCGCCGCCGGTGGATACACCATCTCCTCCTAAACCATCTCCTTCGCCGCCGGCGGATACACCATCTCCTCCTAAACCATCTCCGTCAACTCCAGCAACCACATCTCCTCCTCCTACTGCAGGAGCCACCTCTCCTCCTCCTCCTGCTTCATTTCCGACAGATCCTTCTACTTTAGCTCCTCCTCCAACTCCATTACCTGTTGTTCCTAAAGAGAAACCAACTGCTAAACCAACTGGACCAGCTTCAAACAATGGAAACAACACTTTGTCGTCTGGTTCATCGCGCAATGGCGGTGTTGGCACTGGAGGTATTGCAGCTATTGGAGTGATTGTTGGATTGGTTCTGCTCAGCCTTTTTGTTTCAGCTGTGTGGTTTACTCGGAAACGAAAGAGAAAAGATCCTGGAACCTTTGTTGGATATACTATGCCTCCTTCCGCTTCCTCGTCTCCTCAAGGCTCAGGTAATATAGTCCTTGAGAACACACCTCAGATTCTGTAGCGACATTGTGTATTTGAACAATTTAAGATCCTGTTAGAGAGAAATGCCTATTAAGTGTTTCGAGTAGAATGGTTAGTTTCAGAAACTTTCTCTCACTGAGTTTTGGTTGCTGATTTTGCTTAACGTCCATCTGCATCTGAATATCTGATCATACACTTCTCGAGTGGTAAGCTTATGACAGAGTGTTTCCGTGTCTTGTCTATACAATGTGTGTTGAGTGTTGTTAGAATTTTTAGTTTCAGAACTTAATAAGCATGAAACTCTCACTGTGTTTCGGCTGCTGATTGCTTAATGTCTTGATCAATCTGTATTCGGTCATACACTTATGAAGTTATTAGCTTCTGATAGTGTGTGTGTGTGTGTATATCTTGTCTATACAATGCTGTGGTTTATACTTTGAGTCTAGGATAAGACTATATGTTTTTCTAGAGAAGAAGCGACATTACAGCTGCAATGAATAATAGATCGTAAATTTCTGATGAATTGCGTAGATTATCTGTAGTTTCAACCATTGAATATATAGAAGTACAAGAATATAGATGTGCCAATTATCAAATGTATGAAACAACCATGAGTTTTCTTTCTTGTTTGTTTAACCTATTATCAGGTTGTTTAGTAACTGACAACTCGTGTTAACAGATGTAGTGCTCTTCAACTCGCATTCTTCAGCTCCTAAAATGAGGAGCCATTCTGGTAACGACTACATGTATGCGTCGTCTGATTCAGGCATGGTTAGCAACCAAAGATCGTGGTTTTCTTACGATGAATTAGCGCAAGTTACAAGTGGGTTCTCCGAAAAGAATCTTCTCGGTGAAGGAGGTTTTGGTTGTGTATACAAAGGCGTTCTTGCAGACGGAAGGGAAGTGGCAGTTAAACAGTTGAAGATTGGTGGAAGTCAAGGAGAGAGGGAGTTCAAAGCTGAAGTTGAAATAATTTCTCGGGTTCATCACCGACATTTGGTTACACTAGTCGGGTATTGCATCTCGGAGCAACATAGGTTGCTTGTATATGATTATGTACCCAACAACACTCTCCATTACCATCTCCATGGTACTTGCCTCACCTTCTTAAACCATAAAGTTATCTTTTTATAACTACATCAACTTCTCAAAGCCTGTGTCTTTTGCAGCTCCAGGAAGACCGGTCATGACTTGGGCAACTCGGGTTAAAGTCGCTGCTGGTGCAGCTCGTGGAATCGCCTACTTACATGAAGACTGTAAGTAAAGTCTGCTTTTTGGTTTTTTTTCATGATATTTGTTTTCTTAATTTTGTTTCCTCATGTTTTGCTTTTCTTTTTGTCAGGTCATCCTCGGATTATTCACCGTGACATTAAATCTTCCAACATACTTCTAGATAACAGTTTTGAAGCCTTGGTAACATCAAATTAGCTTTACTCTAGCCATTGAACGGATTTTTTTATTCACCACACTAAACTCTTAAGAAAGTTGTTTCCATAGGTTGCGGATTTCGGGCTAGCTAAAATAGCGCAGGAACTGGATTTAAACACACACGTCTCAACACGTGTAATGGGAACCTTCGGGTATGTGTGTGTGGATATTCATTATAAACATCAACTACTTACAGAAGAACGAATCGATTTTGACTGTCAATTTTCTTAGGTACATGGCTCCTGAATATGCAACAAGCGGAAAGCTGTCTGAAAAAGCTGATGTATATTCTTATGGAGTAGTACTTTTGGAGCTTATAACCGGCCGGAAACCTGTAGATACATCGCAGCCACTTGGTGACGAAAGTCTTGTTGAATGGGTAAGTAGAGTAATTGATTCCAACTATTACCGTATTTCTTGAATTTCCATGAGTGTCCGTTAACCTCTTCTGGTTCACAAACTCTTTTCAGGCAAGGCCCTTGTTGAGCCAAGCAATCGAAAAAGAAGAATTCGAGGAGCTAGTGGATCTGAGGCTAGGGAACAATTTCATCGCGGGAGAGATGTTTCGAATGGTAGAAGCTGCGGCTGCATGCGTCCGCCACTCAGCTGCAAAAAGACCAAAGATGAGCCAAGTGGTGAGAGCTTTGGACACACTTGAAGAAGCTGCTGACATAACAAACGGAATGACACCAGGACAGAGCCAAGTGTTCGACTCGAGACAACAATCTGCGCAGATAAGGATGTTTCAGAGAATGGCTTTTGGGAGTCAAGATTATAGTTCTGACTTCTTTGATCGCTCACAGTCACATAGTAGCTGGGGAAGTCGTGAGACTCGTGACCAGTCCAGATTTGTACCTTAGTTATTAGTATTGTTTTTGCTACTTTCTTCTTCCCCCTTTAAGATGTTTTGTATATTCTTTTGCATGATCTAATGAATTTTCATAGGTTATTTAAGAGTTGTTGTGGTCATTGATTCGAAAATAGGTTACAAACTTTACTATACACAAAGCCCTATTGTCCATCTAATGTGACGAAACCATCCTTTAGAAGTCTCTGTGCTTCTTCTCTCCTCCTGCACACAACCAAAACAACAAACACTATTGTCAATTATTTGAATAATCTTTATAGTTTATAGATTGATAGCATACAAACCTCTTAATGTCTTCCACAGCTTGTTTTCGCTGTTGAATTTGAAGTTCCATAATGTGAATAAGCGTTGCCCTCGCCTGTACATAAGAGAAATACACATTAAAGCAAAAACCAATGTAACAAGAACATCGGCAAGCTCCTTGCTGTAAATGAAAATGGGTTCCTTCTTCTTACTTGGTGAGGCCGTAAAGAATTGAGAAGATGATGCAGATTCTTGAAGATTGAAGATATTTCGCCGATTCTCTTTGCGTATTGAGAAGGCCTTTCAACAAGAACATCAGCAAGCTCCAATATATGCAGCTGTAGTTCTCTATTCAGCGAACGGAGTTCCTTCTTGTAATCTAAAACAATATGTTTCGAATTTCTTCAATTTTAATAAAGAAGATAACCAACATTGTACTGTGATTAAGCAGAACCATCCTCATCAACTCTAGAAGCTTAAAGAAGTTGCATTTTGAGTCTGATTCAGTTCAAGAGACAAAAGCCAGAAAGACGAACATACCGACATTTGAATCTTTCAGATAAAGTTGTGGCACTCCTTGCTCTTCTAAGCTCGGAAGAACATCTTCAGTCTACACCAAAACAAAACTCGAAAAAAATGTAACTCGCAAAAATGACGAATTGCAAAGAAAGGTGAAGGAGAAAACAGGGAATCTCACTGTATAATTGCCTCCGAAACAAACGTAGGTTCCTTCAATTGATGGAGGAGGCTCAGGAGCAGAGTTAGGGTTTTCTGAGTAATCCTTGTAGAGTCTGTAATAAGGAGGAGGTGGTGGATACGTAGCAGTAGCCATTCTCTACAATTTGAGCAAAATCAGCTCAATTAGGGTTTCTAATCAATGCAATGAACGATCCCATAACATCAGAACTTCGATCCACAATCTAAATCCACTTGATTCATAGAACCCAGAATCGAACAAGACTAAAACTTGATCATTTGGGTTTTTCAAAACACAAATCTAATTGCCGATTAAGCTTAAGAAAAATATTCAAACATTTCTTGCGGAATCTGTGTTTTTCTCAAATCACGTTTCCCTGGTGAATCTATACGATCAGCCATATTCATTGTTACCTCGATTTCTCTTTGGAGAATCGCCAATTGTAGATTTGACCTCTTCAAGCTTCTTGAGAGATGAGAGATGAGAGATGAGAGAAGAGAGAAGAGAGAAGAGAGAAGAGAGAAGTCTGAGTCGAGTGAGGAAGAAGAAGAAGGAGTCGGTTGAATAGCTGAAGATCTAGGGTTTAGTTAACTCTTCAAACCAAACCGATCGGTTCGTAATTTAGTTTCGGTTAAAAAGGTGAACCGAACCGAAATCAAACACGGCCAATTCTCAAGTTGTCTTACAAACGACAAATAACATTTCAGGACTGCATGTTGGAGGTGGGCTTAGCACCTCCAATTAGTTAGGCCCATCTTAGGAAAAGTCTCTTTTCAGCTCGGTCGCCGATCTGAAGGCACCGCGCTCGTATCACCCGAGCTCCCGAGCTCCCGAGGACGCACCTCGGGTCCGGCCTGACACTTCACCAAAGCAGGATTGTCAGAAGAGCAGAAGGCACGTGGGAGCTGGTAGAACAGTGCCCTACCCGCGTAGGGATACGGCTTCGACTCGACGTCCCACCAACCCTGCAGAGTCGACGAAGGAGGAAAGGACACGTGGAGGAGAGTTGGCAAAACAGTGCGCTGCTCTGCAACACGCCACGCCGAGCTCATCATGACCTCCCTCCTCGAAAGCCGGAACACGCCTCCTAGGCCACCTTACCCGCGAAACAGGCCGAAGACGCCACGTAGCTCCGAGATCCCGGGGAGCAGGAAGTCAACTGCCGGTATAAATACCCCTCGATGTCATTAATGATCGGGATCTGAAATTTTTGTATCTCACCTACCACAAGTGACCCGACCTCTCTCCCTCTCTCTCTTTGTAACAAGACAGCAATTTAGAACGCCGAACTGGACGTCCTTCGGAACCAGTTCGTAACTCTAAATTGTTCACTTCCCTCATCATAAATAAAAGAGCACGGCCCACGGCCTGCCCAAAAAATATTCCCGACCTGCTTTTGATTGTGGTTAACTAGCTCTAATTAACGAAAATCTCACCTCTCATCTCCTAATCACCCCTTAACCTTCATTAGTGATCCCCGGGATCAACAATTGGCGCTAGAAGGAGGGCGGAGATTCTTCTATACGCAAGGAGCAGTTCAACCACAACCGCAACCGCATCAACGATGGCAATTCCGCCCCCAAGAGTGTTGTCAGACCAGGAGACCCCGGCCCAAACAACGGCCCAGGCCCAGACAACGGCCCCGCCGACGACTCATACAACAGCGACCGTCCCACCGTCAGCCCAGGCGGCTATCAACCAGACGATTCCTCGAGAGCAGTTCTTCAGGGCTCCGCCCCCGGCTCCGACGCCCACTCCCTCCGACGGCTCCGCTGCCTACGACGCACCCCGAGCACCGGAAGACCAGCCCACGCTGTCTGCCGTAATGCAGACCCTGCTCGCCAGAATAGACGAGCTGACGCGAGCTACCGATCAACGGTTCGCCACGCTAGGAGCCTCCCGCGACCGGTTGGACAACACCGGATCCCCCGACGTCCATCTCAGAGAGCCGGCCTCTCGGGAAGAAGCCTCGCGCATCCGGATAAGCCCACCCGGGCGACGAAGCCCACCATCTCCGATCCAGCTCGGAGCGCTCCAGGGACGCCGAGTTCGAAGCTATGAAGGAGACAATCCGCGCGATGTCCTCCAAAATCCATAAGGCCACCAGCGCGGCCCCGGAAATAGATCGCGTCCTCAGAGAGACGCAAAACACGCCGTTCACCCGCCGGATCACCTCCGTACCGCTCTAGCACCTCGGGAAGCTCAAACTCCAGCCCTACGCGGGCGCCACCGACCCGGCCCAGTATCTTACGGCGTTCACCATCGCCATGGGCCGCGCTCACTTCTCTCCAGACGAGCGCGAAACTGCCCACTGCCAGCTCTTCGTAGAGAACCTCACCGGCCCGGCCCTCACATGGTTCTCTCGGCTGAAAACGCACTCCATAGACAGCTTCAGAGACCTATCAACTACCTTCCTCGAGCACTACTCCATCTACATCCGGCAGTCCGCATCCAGCGCGGACCTCTGGGCGATGAACCAAGGAGCAAAGGAGTCGCTCAGGTCCTTCATCGAGCGCTTCAAAGCCACGGCCTCCCAAAGCAACGTGACGGACGAATCAGCGCTCCCCGCTCTGAGAAAGGGTCTGCGGGCTGATTCGGCCTTCAAGGACGATATGAAGCTCAACAGGCCGCGCTCGCTGGAAGACGCCCTACACCGCGCTGGACTCTTCGTCGAGCTCGAGGAGGAAAAGGCGGCTGAGTCAAGAAACAGCGCCTCTCACAGGGCCCCGGTCCCGAAGGAGTGGCCCCAAGAAAGATGTCAGGAGCCTCGTCAACACTACGATGACGAGTATCAGCGCAGCAAAGGAAAGCAGGCCGCCGCATTCCTTGTCAACGGACCGCCCGCCGGCCTCCGTCCGCGCGATCCCGTACTTCCCCCCAGCCCCGCGCCAGGGTTGCCTTGGAACAAGTATGTGCGGGATCCCCACCAGCAGGATCGGCGTCCCGACGAGCCGAGCGATAGGGAGTCCCGACCAGATGAGCAGTACGACAGGTCGGCCTTCTGCGACTTTCACCAGCGAAAGGGGCACCCGACCTCGCACTGCCGCGCACTCCAAGAGGTCCTGATGAACCAATTTCAACGGGGGGAAATCCGCGTGCCAGAGCGGCTGCGTCCGCATGCCCGGGACGGCGATCGAGTGCAGCCCCGCGATAACCGAGGTCGCGAGGACAGCCGGGCTAGGCCTTACAACCGCGCCCAAAACGACGATCGTCGGCGACGATCCCCCTCGCGAGACCAGGAAACGGGCAGATCGCCTCCCCCGGCCCGGACTCTGATAGGGATGATCATGGGAGGCCTCCTCTCGTGCAATGACTCAGTACGGTCCATCAAGCGTCATGAAAGGAAGACCGACGCCTCCCTGAAGTGGCACTCCGGGCCGTAGATCGACGCTCAGGACACGAGCAAGAGGGGGATATGTTTCACCGAGGCCGACGCGGCCGGGGTCCACCAGCCCCACAACGACCCCCTCGTCGTACAAGTCCGCGTAGCCGACTGCGACGTCAACCGAGTCCTCGTCGATACGGGCAGCTCGGTTGATCTCATCTTCAAGGATACCCTGGCCAGGATGAATCTAAACGGGGTCGCAATCAAGCCGCACTCAATCCCGCTAACCGGCTTCGCTGGAGACACCGTCAACGGAATCGGCACCATCGAATTGCCGGTCTACGTAGGTCGGGTCACGAAAATCGTCAAGTTCGTGGTCTTCGATACCACCCCGATCTACAACATCATCCTCGGGACCCCTTGGCTGCATTCGATGAAGGCGGTCACTTCGACGTACCATCAATGCCTTAAGTTCCCCCACCAGGTCGGGACGTATACTCTTAGGAGCAACCAGAGGGTCTCCCGCGCCTGCTTCTCCATTGAGCATAAGCTGCGCCACGCCGCGCCGGCCTGCTTAGCCGTCCGCGCATATCGGCCCGGTGAGACGGTCGCTCGGGATCTCCCGGGAGAAGACCTCATCACCCAGGTCAACATCGATCCACGCGACCCCGCCCGCTGCGTTGGCATCGGCACCGAGCTCGACGAGAGCATCAAGCGAGAGCTGGTCGAGTTCCTGGGGCAGAACGTCTCCACCTTCGCTTGGTCCACCGGCGACATGCCCGGCATTGACCCTGTAACATCCCGATTTCTTGTATATGCGGAGAGGCTTATAAGAATTGATTTGGCTACCTATGTCACCAAAGTGCACTTATCTTTTCGGGAACTTGTCCAGAGAGAACTCCAGAGTTAAGGGTGCTTGAGCTGGAGCAATTTAAGGATGGATGACCTACCGGGAAGTGATTCGCGGTATCGTGTGAGTGAGGACAAAACACGGGGAAAGATCACGTGGTGATTGCAGGGTCAGTAAACAAGTATTACAAGCCTCCCGGACTAACGCACCGGCCGTCGGACAAGGGTGGGGCCCACGGGCCGAGAGAGGGCATGGGGCCCACAGGTAGGGGGCGGTCGGGGAGTTATAAGTGGTATCAGAGCCGAACCCAAACACGTGTGTGGAGTCAGGTGGGCCCACACCGTCTAGGGTGACGATCCTGGTGCGCAACGAGGACGTTGCGCTCTATGAGTGGGGGTGATTGTAACATCCCGATTTATTGTATATGCGGAGAGGCTTATAAGAATTGATTTGGCTACCTATGTCACCAAAGTGCACTTATCTTTTCGGGAACTTGTCCAGAGAGAACTCCAGAGTTAAGGGTGCTTGAGCTGGAGCAATTTAAGGATGGGTGACCTACCGGGAAGTGATTCGCGGTATCGTGTGAGTGAGGACAAAACACGGGGAAAGATCACGTGGTGATTGCAGGGTCAGTAAACAAGTATTACAAGCCTCCCGGACTAACGCACCGGCCGTCGGACAAGGGTGGGGCCCACAGGCCGAGAGAGGGCATGGGGCCCACAGGTAAGGGGCGGTCGGGGCGTTATAGACCCGGCCACGTGCAGCCATGAGCTCAACGTGGACCCGACCTGCAGACCGATAAAGCAGAAGCGGCGAAAGATGGGCCCCGAGCGCGCCCAGGCAGTCAATGACGAGGTGGAAAGGCTGACCGCAGCCGGCTCGATCACCGAGGTCAGATACCCGGACTGGTTGGCCAACCCGGTGGTAGTCAAGAAGAAGAGCGGGAAATGGAGGGTCTGCGTGGATTTCACCTACCTCAATAAGGCATGCCCGAAAGACAGCTTTCCCCTCCCCCGAATCGACCAAGTCGTCGAAGCCACCGCGGGGAATGAGCTGCTCTCCTTCATGGATGCCTTCTCGGGGTACAACCAGATCCCCATGCACCCCGACGACCCGGAGAAGACCGCGTTCATCACGGATCGAGGCATCTACTGCTACAAGGTGATGCCCTTCGGACTCGAAAACGCCGGAGCCACCTATCAACGGCTCGTCAACCGGTTGTTCGCCGATCAAATTGGCCGCACTATGGAAGTGTATATAGATGACATTCTGGTGAAATCCCTGGTAGCGACCGACCACGTCGCTCATCTCAGATCTTGCTTCCGGACGTTGAACGAATACAACATGAAGCTGAACCCAGCCAAGTGTTCTTTCGGCGTCACGTCGGGCGAGTTCCTCGGATATATCATCACCCAGCGCGGGATAGAAGCTAATCCCAAGCAGATCCGAGCTATCACCGAGCTCAAATCCCCTGAGAGCACGCGTCAAGTACAGCGACTCACCGGGAGAATCGCCGCGCTGAACCGGTTCATCTCCCGCTCTACCGACAGGTGCCTCCCGTTCTACCAACTGCTCCGAGCTAACAAGCGGTTCGAGTGGGACGACAAGTGCGAGGAAGCCCTCCAGCAGCTAAAGGAGTACATATCTACTCCTCCCGTCCTGTCCAAACCGGAAGAAGGCGAAACCCTCTACCTCTATATCGCCATCTCTGCATCAGCGGTGAGCGGGGTATTAGTGCGGAAAGACCGGGGCGACCAGAGGCCCATCTCATACATCAGTAAATCCCTTGACGACGCGGAGAGCAGGTACCCAACTTTGGAGAAGCTCGCCTTGGCGGTAGTCGTCGCAGCCAGAAAGCTCCGGCCTTACTTTCAATCCCACACGATCGCCGTCCTAAGCACCTACCCCCTCAGGACCATCCTCCACAGCCCGAGGCGGTCTGGCCGGATAATGAAGTGGACTGTTGAGCTGAGCGAGTATGAAATCGAGTACCAAGGACGGACCGCCATAAAATCTCAAGCTCTGGCTGATTTCCTAGTTGAGTTGGTGCCCGAGCTAGCAGTCAACGAAGTCCTCGAAGTGTGGAGCCTGCATGTCGACGGATCGGCCTCCAAACACGGGTCCGGCGTCGGCATACGCCTCGAGTCCCCGACCAAGGAGATCCTCGAGCAGTCCTTCCGTCTGGCCTTCCCGGCGTCAAATAACGAAGCCGAGTACGAAACTCTGATTGCCGGCCTGCGCCTGGCCAAGGAGGTCGGCGCGAAGAAAATCCGAGCTTATTGCGACTCCCAGCTCGTCGCCAATCAATTCAGCGGGGAGTATGAGGCCAAAAACGATCGCATGGATGCTTACCTCAAGGTGACCCAAGGCTTGGCCGCAGACTTCTCCGAGTTCACCCTGACAAAGATCCCCCGAGGCGATAATACTTCCGCAGACGCCCTCGCCGCGCTGGCATCCACCTCGGCCCCAGCCCAACGACGGGTGATCCCGGTAGAAAGTATCGACTTCCCCAGCATCGAACTGCCAAAAGGGGCCTACTTGATCAACCCCCAGGTCGCAGACCCCAAGGAAGACGCCCCACCTCCCAAAGATCTACCGGCACCTCCGGCCGAGCCCGAACTGCCAGACTGGCGAGTCGACCTACTGTTGTACATCGCAGACGGCGTTCATCCCCCAGACCGGTGGGCCGCTCGACGGCTAAGGAAGAAGTCTGCCCGATACACGATGCTGGACGGCAATCTATTCCGGTGGAGCGGCTCGGGAACCTTGCTCGGCTGCCTTCACGGGAAAAAACCGTCGACGTGATGAAAGAAATGCACGAAGGCGCCGGCGGAAACCACTCCAGCAGCCGGGCTCTCGCCCTGAGAATACGGAACCAAGGACACTACTGGCCAACAATGCTTCAAGACTGCGAAAAATTCGCAGCCCGGTGCGAGAAGTGACAGCGTCACGGTCCCCTCATTCACTGTCCCACCGAGCTCCTTACCACTGCGGTAGCACCCTACCCCTTCATGCGATGGGCCATGGACATAGTCGGGCCCCTTCCCCGATCTCGCCAAAAGCGCTTCATCCTGGTCATGACCGACTTCTTCACCAAGTGGGTCGAAGCCGAAGCTTACGCCAAGATCACGGCAGAGGACGTCCGAAAGTTCGTCTGGAAGTTCATCATCTGCCGGCACGGGATGCCTTACGAGATCGTCACCGACAACGGTGCCCAGTTCACATCGATCCTCTTCGAAGACTTCTGCGCAAAGTGGAAAATCAGGCTAAGTAAGTCCACCCCGAGGTACCCACAAGGAAACGGACAAGCCGAGGCCACCAACAAGACAATCCTCGACGGCCTCAAAAAGCGACTAGACGACAAGAAAGGCTCCTGGGCCGACGAACTCGACGGAGTCCTCTGGTCCCATCGCACAAGCCGAAGACGTCGACAGGTCGCACACCATTCAGCCTCTCTCACGGCATGGAAGCAATGGCCCCATCCGAAGTCGGGCTGCCCACCCCTCGCCGCGCTATGCTCACCCAGCAACCCGCACTGAACAACGCCGTCCTACTCAGCGAGCTGGATTTCCTCGAGGAACAGCGGGACCATTCCCTCCTCCGAATCCAGAACTACCAGCAGCTCGCCTCCAAGTACTACAACAAGAGGGTTCGAGGCAGGTTCTTTACCGAAGGCGACCTGGTCCTCCGCAAAGTCTTCGAAAACACCGCCGAGCTAAACGCAGGCAAGCTCGGCGCACATTGGGAGGGCCCTTACCTTATCTCCAAGGTCGTGAAGCCCGGCGTCTACGAGATGGTCACGATGAACGGCGACGCAATCCTGCGCTCCTGGAACTCGATGAACCTCAAACGCTTCTACTATTAAGCCCCCGGGCTCCATTCCGCTCTCCGCCTTTGTAAACAAACGAACTACGACTGGCTTGATCCCTTCTACTAAAGGGTACGTAGGCAACCCCTAACCAGGGCTCAGCTATTAATCTAATAAAGCCTTTTTGACAAGGGAATACGGTCCCCGACCTGTTCCCAAAAAAAAGCCGAGCTCCAATGCTCGCACTGCAAAAAAAAAAAAAAAAAAAAAAAGCCGAGCTCCAATGCTCGCACTGCAAAAAAAAAAAAGCCGAGCTCCAATGATCGCACTGCAAAAAAAAAAAAAAAAAAAGCCGAGCTCCAATGCTCGCACTGCAAAAAAAAAAAAGCCGAGCTCCAATACTCGCACTACAAAAAAAAAAAAAAAGACGAGCTCCAATGCTCGCACTACAAAAAAAAAGGGGACCGAGCTCCGGTGCTCGCTCTCCCCAGCACACAAGTTATAAGTGCTAAAGCCGAGCTCCAATGCTCGCACTCACCTAGTACACAAGCTATAAGTACTAAAGCCGAGCCCCAGGGCTCGCACCTCTACTAGACACACAAGCATTAAGTGTCTCAAAGCCGGGCTCGCTACCCGCACCAAAAAAAAGGTACACAAGCTTTAAGTACCTTAAGCCGAGATCACCTCGCACCCACGAAAAAATAAAGATACACAAGCATTAAGTATCTAAAGCCGAGTCGTACCTCGCACCGTATACGAAGACACAAGGGCCCGGTCTACGACCTGCGCCCACGACATCGATTGACAGAATACGGTTTACGACCTATTCTACGAGACATACGAATTCGGAAATATCATCTTTATTACAAAAAAAAAGCCTCGAAGCGGGTATTACATAAACGGCCTACGGCCCGGTCTTTACAAAAAAAAAAAAAAAAAAAAAAAAAGAGAAGCCTCGAAGCGGCACTTACATAAAACTGCCTACGGCCCGGTCCTTACAAAAAAAAAAAAAAAGAGAGAGAGAGAAAGAAAAAAGAAAAAAGCTACAAGCAGCAAAATTTTTACTAGGCCACATCGGCCGGTAAATCTCCACCCCCGTCAGCACGGGTACCTTCCAGATCAGCGGGGCCCTCCACCCCCACTTCCATGCCTTGCTCACCAAGGAAGGGCTGCTCGGACCTCTCTTCCTCAACTGCGGCCTCACCGGATGGCGAGTCGGGACCGGCCTCATCAGCACGCGGGGCCGAGTCTTGTGCTGGCAGGTCCGCTTGGACGACCTCAACAGCCGAGGAGGGAGCGTCCGCAGTCAGATCCACGTAGGGCGCCTCCGAAGGAGCAACGGGCATGAGCCGCTCGAGCTGGACGCCATGAGTGCGGTCCAGAGGGATGTCCAGGTCCTCCGGGGTCAAGTCCGGAAAGTCCATTCCATCCAGCACGGCACCGAATGCCGCCTCATCCTCGTCCAGCTCCTGGTACCGGTACCACGGCACCGACACCCCGTCCTCGGCCTCCATCCTCTTGAGGCAAGCCCTTACGCCGACCACCTGGTTGTACAGCAGGTGAGGCTCTAAGGCCCGGCTGCGACCGTCGAGATGGGCGCGGATCTTCTCCATCTTCGCGGACCACTTCCGGTTCCGCGAGTCCCACCTGGCCGTCACCCGATCGCTCTCCGCGGCCACGGCCACCTTCGCCCGGCCTATAGCGGCCTCCAGCCCCTTGACCCTGGAGCGGAGTGTTTCCCGCTCCCCCTTCAGGAGCCCGACCTCCTCCTCCAGGGCAGCCGCCCGAGCCCGTTCAGCGGCAGATCGGGCCCTCTCAGCCTCCAGCTCGGCCTGAAGACTGCCCACCTCTGCAGCCCGGGCTCGTACCCGCGCCGCCTCTTCTTCCAGCCCCGCTGACCGGGCCCTCTCATTCCTAAACTCCTTCTCGAGCCCGCGGAGAAGAAGGGACTGGCCCTGCGTACTGGCATCCTGGCGCGCCTTCAGAAAGCCAAGCGACGCGTCCTTCTCGGCGAGTCGCTTCTCGTAGGCCTCCGCCAGAAAGGCAGTAAGGGCCATCGTCTGCATCAAACCAGTTGTTAGCAAAGGCGCACAACAAGTCCTGATAAAAACAGTTAGATCAAGCAACGTAAGCTCACCCGAGCTGCGGATCGCGCTGCTGCGCGAAAGGCATCGGACTCCGCCATCTCCAGCGGCACGAAGTGCGGGTGCTTCTGCCCAAACATCATGGCCTGCGCCAGCTCGGCGCACTCGTCCTGGTCCACGATGACCTGGTTGCTACCATCTTCATGGCAGAAATAGAAGCTATAGTCCCGAGGCCCCTCCTCGGAACCCTCCGAATCCCCACCGCTCCGATCCTCGGCCTCCTGCACAGCAGCAGGATCCTCCAAAACGACGACCTCATCGCCGCCCTCCGTCGCCCGACTAGCGACCTCTTCGATCGCCAGGGTCCGGGCCCCTTCGACCTTCCCCCCCGCCGGCACCTCGGCCGCAGGTACCTCGGCCTCCCTGACAAGAGCGCCCCGGGAGCCCTCGGGCTCGCAACCAGCCTCTTCAGGCCGGCCAGCTCCCCGACCTGAAGTCGAGGATCCTCCCACCTCCATCCTCTTCTTCTTCTTGCCAGCCCTACCGCCGGCTGCGACGCCCGCCCTCTTCTTCGAAGGAGCCATCTCGGACGAGTCACCCACAGCCCGCGGCGCATCCTCTCGCCGAGCCGGCACCTCAACCATTCGCGGCGGCGGCGCCACAAAGGAATCCGCGTAGAGCGGATTGGCAAACCTTGCTCGGCCTGCATTGATGGCACCCATCACTCCGGTAAAAAAAAAAAAAAAAAAAAAAAAAAAAAACCGACCTCCGGCCATTGCTGCTGCTATCCTTCCCGAGGTGAATGACTTCCACTCTCTGTCGTGCACCGTCCTGAACACAGCAAGGATACCCGCGTAGTCCGGCAGCTTGAACCTAGAAGAGTGAGGACTTGAAAGCAAAACAAACAGCGTTAGTCAGACAAAACCGAAGAAGAGAAGTCAGCTCGACCTGCAAATCCCTACCCGGGGAAAAATTCCAATCCCGGGTGTATCTCGCCGACGGATCGAGCCCAACCACGTCGGTAGCCCGGATGTAGAAGTAGCTGCGAGACCAGTCCTCGACCTTCGACAGCTTGCTAGCCTTAGACCCCGAGCTGGGGGCCTCCAGGACATTCGCCGCGGGCTTGAAGGCAGCATAGTAAGTTCCCGGGATCCCATGATTCGCCTTCTGCTGGGTGAGAGCCTCGAACATGGGCACCGTCACCTCCACATCGCATTCGTGCCCCAAGGTCAGCAGCACGATCATCCCCTGGATCGTGGACGGGCAGACCTGCGAGAAGGCCAAACCCCGCGCCCGGCAATACTGGACGAACAGCTCGGGGAGAGGAAGGCGCAACCCGCACTTCTGGAAGAACGATTCATACAGGCAGACGAAGCCCGCCCGAGGAGTCCACGGGCGCTCGTTCGCCCTGGGTAGCCTGAGCTCGACACCATCAGGGAAATCGCACAAATCCCTCAGCAGAGTTACCAACTCCGCTGTGCTCCAGGTCAGTGACCCGCCCTGCTCGTACGGAACCAAGGGGGACCTCCTCGCCTTGGTCACTCGCTCTCCGCCGCCGCGGCCGCCCTGACGACCACCGCGGTCGCCCAGACGCCCGGTTCCGCCCCCAACTTGGCCAACACCGCGGCCACCAGAGGAGGACCTTATCACCGCCTTCTTTCGGAGATGGGTCCCAGGGAGCAGCGGGGCGGCCCTTGAAGTCGAAGGAACAGGCTGTTCCCCACTGTCTGCGCCTCGACACGGAGAGGAGGCGTGCCCGGAATCGTCGGAAGAAGAACTCGGAGGATCACTGCGGTTGTCGCGAGATGCCGACTCGTCGCTCGACTCAACCCTAATCCCATCTAGCATCGGTTCCATTGCAAAAAGGAGGAAGAAATCGAAAAACACAGAAAAAGGAAGGGAAGGAGAGAATCGGAGAGAATGAGTTACCTTAAGGTTATGCGCAGAAGGTTTTAACAGGAGGAAGAAAGAAGGGTTAAATAGAGGAAGGGGACAATGAAGCGACGCCTGGACACGTGTCGAAGGAAGCACGGCCGCCCATAAACCTAATGATGACGACTCCTCGTTCTCCCACGCCAAAAAGCAGGGGACGCATCGATAAACGCGAAGCGTCTGTCGCACGCCGCGCGTGGGCATCTCACGCGAAAAAGAGGTGACCTTTCGTTCTCCCACGTGATGGGTACGCGCCAACCGTCTGCGGATTTTCGGAAAGGTCAACACATATGAGCACGGGCTCAAATCTGGGCTGTAACACCCCGCGCTCCTCCCCCCAAATTTCGAGGAACCGTCCTAAGATGTGCCGAACTAACACCAGATCAACTTCGGATCACTCACCTCGCCTCGTGACACCGAACTGGGGGAGGGCCTATTGTTGGAGGTGGGCCTAGCACCCCCAATTAGTTAGGCCCATCTTAGGAAAAGTCTCTCTTCAGCTCGGTCGCCGACCTGAAGGCACCGCGCTCGTATCACCCGAGCTCCCGAGCTCCCGAGGACGCACCTCGGGTCCGGCCTGACACTTCACCAAAGCAGGATTGTCAGAAGAGCAGAAGGCACGTGGGAGCTGGTAGAACAGTGCCCTACCCGCGTAGGGATACGGCTTCGACTCGACGTCCCACCAACCCTGCAGAGTCGACGAAGGAGGAAAGGACACGTGGAGGAGAGTTGACAAAACAGTGCGCTGCTCTGCAACACGCCACGCCGAGCTCATCATGACCTCCCTCCTCGAAAGCCGGAACACGCCTCCTAGGCCACCTTACCCGCGAAACAGGCCGAAGACGCCACGTAGCTCCGAGATCCCGGGGAGCAGGAAGTCAACTGCCGGTATAAATACCCCTCGATGTCATTAATGATCGGGATCTGAAATTTTTGTATCTCACCTACCACAAGTGACCCGACCTCTCTCCCTCTCTCTCTTTGTAACAAGACAGCAATTTAGAATGCCGAACTGGACGTCCTTCGGAACCAGTTCGTAACTCTAAATTGTTCACTTCCCTCATCATAAATAAAAGAGCACGGCCCACGGCCTGCCCAAAAAATATTCCCGACCTGCTTTTGATTGTGGTTAACTAGCTCTAATTAACGAAAATCTCACATCTCATCTCCTAATCACCCCTTAACCTTCATTAGTGATCCCCGGGATCAACACTGCCTAACGAACAATCCAGGACAGAACAAGTGAAAAAAGAGAGATAACCAACCAAAAGAGCAGATTTAAGTTCGTGATTCGGTTTAGACTAGATTATGATCATAAACATATATAACTAGTTCAAGACTAGGACAGTGAAATATCTAGAGATCGCCAATTAAATACAAGTTGGCAATCGGTTGAAGCTCGGGAAGAAAGTTCCAACTCCCGCATCATGTCAAGGATTTAAAACAAATGATCTCCAAGCAAGATTGTTGCGGTCTTTAAGCGATGTGCGTTTTTCAAGATATAAGTCACAAGATCTCTCTCTTCCGGTCTTCCTACGTATCCCGAAAACTTGAAAGTTTGGAGCTTCGACAACATACATTCAGGAACACTACTTGGTTGATTCCAGAAACGTACACCATTAGTTTCATGACCCTGAGATCAAGACAAAGGATTAGATTGATAACCATAGTGCGCATTATACAAATTATCGAAAAAGAAACTTACATCCATTCCATAGAGATCTAGCACACGTAATTTAGGCGAATCTTTGAGCAGCCGGACAAGCACAATCGACACATATTCTTGGCATATACATAGTTTCAGATGTACAAGCTTTTTGAAGACAAAACCATCACCATACACACCCTGCACACAATATTAAATTCAATAACAGAAGATTCTATAAATGAGATTGACGACATAGAGTTGAGAAAACTGATTACCCTTAAACTATAGTCTTCTAGGCATAACGTAATACGCTTGACAGATGTGATTGATCCGATAAGCCTATCGATATAAGGAAAGCAAACATCTACAGATGCCTCCCTCAGCTTAGGCATACTCTCAATCAAACAGTAGTGCCTCTTAGAATTAACATACTCAAGTTTCAAGTACTTCAAAGAAGGAGTATTTATCACAAACTCATCTAAATCACAATCTATATCGAGTGTTAAACGTTTCAAAGACGGGACGATAACAATGAACTTTCTCATAAATTCCATCCCTTCCACCGATAGATCTTTAAGAACAGGGCAATTAGATAGAAGCCGTTGAAGAGAATTTTCATTGGAGTATGTCAACTCTCGAAGTCACAAAGTTTTCAGAGAAGGAAGACAGACCATATGAGGAACATCCACAAGAATCGTTCCATTGAGTTTCAAGGTCACGAGCGATTTGCAGGTATTCAAGCTACTCGGCAATATATCATGCTTGTTCTTGTAAGGAAAATAAGAGATATCCATCTCACGGACGTAGCGAGAAACTACAGTTAGAACCCACAGTTTGATATCTCCAGGTTCTAAATGTGGATGAAAAAACTGGAGCCGAAAGCTTTCTATAACCGGAGCTCTATGTAATGGCAGATTTATGTCAAGAAAACACTTTAACCTCTCGCATTCAGACTCTGAATAATATCTACCATCGTACTCAAGTTTAGGCAGCCACATCCAAAGAAACTTCCATTGTTGCGACAAGATGCTAGTGGAGACAGCAACTTTGGTTGGAACAAACGATAATATCTTAATCCGCAATTCATCAGACAACCCACTGATTCTGTCCATAACCTGACAAAATAAACGAAGAAATCACCGTAAGACTAACAGAGTTTTTCTGAAGCCAAACAAACGATTTAGTCATTATGTTTTGATTTTAAAAAATATGTGATGAAACAAAACCTAGAATTGAACATCTTCAAGCTCTGCTAACCAACAAGTCAAAAATTTGAATCGCATCATATCCACTTCATCCAAAAAGAAATAAAAAATAAAACTATCCACTTAGATATGTCAAATTGGGTTTGGACATGCGGATTTGGCCCAATTAGGATTGCGACGGAGCGGGCCTGGGCTCGCTGATATTTGTCAGAAAAAGCGGGCTTGACCCGTGCGGAAGCAGGGTTTCGCAGGGCGACTCGTCACGGGTTAAAAGATTGAATCTTTGATTTATGAATCGAAAAGGGTGAATCCAAAATAAAACTTGAATTGAGAAGAAGAAAAATAAAATCGGTTATCATCGTCTCTACGTATCAAACGATTTTGGATTCAATTTTAATTAGATTATCAGCGATTTCTTTAATGCCCTAATGATCTAATTTTTTGTGGGCCTGATCATGGGCTTTGGCTGGGCCGTGTGCTTTAATTTTTTTTTTCAGCAATTTAATAGAACTATCCATTTCGTCAAAAAAAAAAAAAAAACTATGCACTATTGATACAAGCACATGGTTATCACACGGTTTATATGAATTCAGATAAACATATCTTCAAGCAGCGGATTGATAAAACAATGATGGTGGATTGAAGAGCACCACAAAAGATGCATATGGCCTTTGATACAACTCAGATTCTTAGGTTTGAGGTATTGGTCTCAACAAGACTAAAGAAAAAAAGACAGTTTTTTTTGTAAAAAACTTTAAAGTGTTTAATTTCATAAAAGTTGGATGTCTTTTTATAATGAAAACAGATAACTTGAAAGTTGGATGTCTCTCATGTTCTAGCATTCGGTTGTGAAAAATACAACAATCCATGTGTGCGGTCCAAGTTAGGTAAGTTTCAGGACCAAGTCCTCCTTGAAACACTTTAGGTCGTAGAATTGAAAACGGTACGGAAAACAAGAGTTTTTTTTTGTTTTAAATAGAAAAAAGGAAAAAAAAATCATAATAAAATAAAAACAATTCTTTTTTCATTTTAAATTTCGTTTCATGGGAGAAACAAACTAAAACTTTAAGAAAAACAAAGAAAACTATTTTTATGGGTTTTTAAAATTTAATAAAATTAAAGAACAAAAAAACAAATTTTTTTTTTGGGATTTTTTGATAAAAATATGAAACAAAAACAAAACAGAAATGAAAACAATATAGGATATGAGCTTTTAGCTCTGATACCAAATATGATACAAGCACATTGCTGTCACAAGGCTTATATGAATTCGAATAAGCATATATTCAAGCAGTGGATTGATAGAACGATGATTGTGGATCGAAGAGCACCACAAAGGCTGCATATGGCCTTTGATACAACTCAAATTCTTAGCTTGGAGGTACTAGTCTCAACAAGACTAAAAAAAAAAAGACAACGTTTCTTTGTAGAAAACTTTGAGTTTTGTATAGGCTCATTTACAAGATATTCATGGTCAAAGAAATTAAATAAAAGAGAAATCTATACACAATTTAAATAAAAAAGGAGAAAATTCAGTTAAATCACATTATGGTCTTCTTCATGCCAATATAGCCATGAGGAGCTTGATTCTTGTTGGCTGAAGATGATTTTGGACTTGAGAGTGTTGAGGGCGTCTATGTGCATCTTCTGGAATGAATGGTGGGTCAAGGATTTTCATCAAACAATCAGCCTTGGTAATTAATACATATTTGACCAAACCGAATAAGAAAATATTCTTTAACTCTGACAATTCTTCCTCTGGTTCGGTTTGTTTAAGGGAAGGTTTAATGACCTCATCAACTATGTCAGTTAGGACGGGTAAAAATTTGGATAATAACGGGTAAAAAATTAAGTAAGACTTAGGCATGTCCATTTCGGGATGGATTTTCCGTTCCGACTCATACCGTCTCGAAATTCCAGTCCCATTCCTAATCTCGTTGAAATAATTTTTCGTTCAGGATTATTTATTTAATTCAAATAGATACGGGAATGGTAGAAGAAGTCAGCAGGAATGAGATAGGATACCGAATTACCCGTTTTAGAGTTAAAATTTTAAAAAATAAAAAATACCTAAAAACTATTTCAATTTTCCCAAATTTTCTCCAAATACCCGTCCCAAAGTTAACCCGTCCTGAAATTGACCTTTACGCAAAATATTGAGAATTTGTGAAGTGATTTTAGCTACCCGAATTATCCGAACCCGTCTCGTCCCGTCCTGTTTGTTTATTGGGAACACTTTGAGTAGTGTTTTTCAATACTCAAATTACCCATTTTCGTCCTTTTCCCGGGATTTGCCGTCCCGATTTTTGAAATGAACTGGCCTAAGTAAGACGGTAAGAATATTAAAAGTATAAAAAAACATGAATGAAAATGTATGTATCTTCTGGAAAATATCGCGGTTGATAATGCATATACAAATATTCATTTCATATATGTATGTCAGTTCAAAAATTAAATAATAATATTCTGATTAAAAGTGCATCTTTAAATTATTATACAAATGATGAAATCTTTTTTAAAATATCTCTATATTATTATTTAAGAAGTCATTTAGAAAAATAAACTTTATTTTGTAAATTATTACATATTATGCCATTACAAATAAGAAAAGATAATTGAAATAGGAAATGATATAATTATGTTTTAAAATTATTGATTAGAATATGGAAAGTTTTTATTTCCCATTTAAGAGGTGATTTACTATTTATTTCTTAATTATTAAAATATTATTTTATAATACTCAATCCATACATATTCAAAAAAAAAAATTGAGATCTTGCAATATTTTTCACTATGATTATTATATTTTATTTGAATATATATCAAAACAAAAATCTGAAAAATATTTTACTAATTTTATAAAGAGTTAGACACGAGAAACTTCATTTTCAAGAGTTGTGGACTGACCACAAAACCATAGTCATTGAACGATGCACAGGGCCGGCTTAACTAGGGGGCGAGCAGGGCCCACACAAAAATTTTTTTTTTTGGTTCTGATATTTTATTGCATAGGGGTCTTTGGAAATTTTTTTTATTGCCCAAAAGGCCCAAATTTTTTTTTTTAATTGTTCAGAGACCCCAAAATATTTGTTTTTGCCCAGAGACCCCTAAAAGTATTGAGCCGGCCCTGACGATGCATATTAGAGTTATGTTTTCAAGATTATATGTTTTTGCGGGTTAAACCGAATAATATTTTAGTTCATTGCAAAACGGGTTAAGTAGACATGTTAGTGCGGGTGACAATTCTATATATATTCATTAGTTAAATATATTATAAAATGGAAAATGGAATTTATGTTTTGATTTTAAAGAATATATGACAAAATAATTGAACATCTTCAAGCTTTGCTAACGAACAAGTAAAAAATTTGATCAATTGTGTTTTCAAAACACAAATCTAATTGGCTTAAGAATTACTCGAAACACTAGATTACTCGAAATATTTTTCAAATTTCTTCAATTTCGGATAACTTGAGTACATGTAAAATAGTTTGATTTCTAATAAGGGATTAAGCAAAACCAATCCTAATCAACTCTATTAGAAGCTTAAAGCATTTGCATTTTAGTATCAACATCTTCAAACTTTTGCTTACGAACAAGTCTAAGATTTACACACAAATCTGCTTTTCTTACAATTGGGGTTTCCATACAAAAATCTAAACGAACAAGTCTTAACATTTCTTGCGGGATCTGCTTTTTTCCTCCACTTCACATTCCCTAGTCAATCTATACGATCATTCAGATTCAGATTCCGATTCATCCTCAACAAATACAAGTTCACAAGTGCTTGAAGCTCGGGAAGAAAGTGTCAACTCCTTGATCATCTTAAGGTTTGGAACATCATACGTCACTGTATCAGCCAAGATTGTTGCCGTCTTCAAGCGACAAGCGTTTCTCAAGATGTAAACCGCAATATCTCTATCTTGTGGTCTCCCAAAGTATGGTGACCAGGTGAGGATTTGTAGACTCGACAACAGGCATTCAGGAACAGGACTCGGTTGATTCCAGCAACCCATATAATCATCAAACGCATCATTGATACTATCCTGAGACCAAGAAGAACATATTAGAACTAAACCGTACTGCGCATCAGACAAACAAAAGATAGTTTATCGATAAGAAACTTACTTTTATTACACAGATGTCTAATACTCGTAAGTTTGGAGAACCTTTGAGCAATTGGCCAAGGAGATTCGATGAATTTTTTTTGCACACACATAGCTTCAGATGTTCAAGCTGGTTGAAAACAAAACCAATACCAGACACATCATCCTGCCCACGATATTAAAAAAATATTAACAGAGAATTCCACATATGAGATTGAAGACTTGCTGCAACTGATAAAACGAAAACTGATTACCTCTGAGCATATAGTTAGACGCTTGACAGATGTGATTGATCTAATAAGACTCTTGAGATCAAGGGATACCACATCAACATATGCTTCCCTCAAATTAGGCATATTCGTAATCTCAGCGTAGTGTTCCGTATCATTCCAATCCCTAAGTTTGAAATACTCTAAAGAAGGAGTATCTATCACATACCCATCTAAATACCAATAATTTGGTAATAAGAGTGATAAACTCCGCAAAGACGGGACGATAACAGTGAACTCTCCCATATTGTCACCATTACAAAGTTTCACTGATAGTTCTTCAAGAACAGGACATATAGATAGAAGCCGTTGAAGAGATTCTTCATTAACGTATGTTAAAAAATCAAGCTTCAAAGTTTTCAGAGAGGGAAGACGACCTCTTGAGGGAACATCCATGAGAGTCACGTATTCAAGTTTTAAGATCACGAGCGATGCACAGGTGTAAAAGCTGGCCGGGAATATGTTTTCCCTTTCCGAAATATAAGAAATCTCCAGCTCATGTACACTGCGAGAAACCGAAATCTCAACCCACCGTTTGATATCTTCAGGTTCATTATGTGGACGACGAAAATTGAGGTCGAGACGCAAGCTTTGTATGACCGGATGTAATGGCAGATTCTTGTCAATAAATTCCCGAAGTGATGCAGAGTGTGGAAGATTTCTACTACTGTACTCAAGATTAGGCAACAACATCCAAAGAAACTGCCATCGCTTAGACAAGATGCTAGTGGATACAGCAACTTCTGTTGGAACAAACGATAATATCTTCAGCAGTAAGTCATCAGGCAAATCACTGATTCTGACCATATCGTACAGATTCGAGAGATACTAAAAAAACTTGGATTCTGGTCTTCGCTGAGGAAATATTAAAAAATGAACACAAGAACTCAACACCGTAAGACTCAAAACGATTTCGTCTAAAGCCAAGCAAATGAACAGAACAAAACCCTAGAAAAACCCTAGAAAGAAAATACCTGTGAGGTTCGATTTCTGCTCGGAAACTGGAATCGGAAGTTCCACAAGAACTGCGAAAGCCAAGCAAATGAATTAGTAACGAGAGAAAACACATGAACAGAACAAAACCCTAGAAAGAAAATACCTGTGAAGTTAACGAGAGGTTCGATCTCTGCTCGGAATCAAATCGGAAGTTTCACAAGAATACCAGAGATTGTTGCTCAGGTATTAACGAGAGGTTCGATCTCTGCTATTGGAGAATCAAATCGGAAGTTCCACAAGAAATGATTGAATCTTTGATTAATGACTCGAGAAGAAAGAAATCGGAATCACAGACGAAGGAGGTTCGTTATCATCGTAGTCGCTACGGATCAAACGGTTTCCGATTCAATTCTAATTCGATTATTATTAGCGATTTGTTTAATGATCTATTTTTGCCTGATCCTGGTCTTTGGCTGGGCCGTATGCTTTTTTTTTTTTTTCAAATTTTGTTTCCAGCATTTTAATAGAACTATCTTGATGCGATCATCTTGATGCGATCATGGAAAGCACTAAAAAGCATGAGCTTGAACTGGAGCTTATAGCTGAGCTAGAACCCGATGAGAGTTCACTTATAGCCGAAGATCCCTTGGTTATAGCCGTTGGTCCCATGATCCGGGCTAGAACAACGAAACTCAAGGAAGCAATTGGAGCTTACCTCACTTGGAGTAAGGAAGATCACTTGGGCCGGATTGAAGAAGAAGTATCTCCAAACAAGATTGAAGAAGCAGTATCTCCAAACATTTTGGTTGTGATACAAGTCCAAAACTATCACTAAATGGGTATGTGACCTATTTGCACTATTTTTCTCTTTCTTTGGTTTTATCCCAAGGAGTTTTCCAAATAAATGTTTTTAATGAGATAATGGGCCATGTAACAAACGGTTTCGGATTCAATTTTGATTGGATTATTAGCGATTTGTTTAATGATCTATTTTTGTGTGGGTCCTGATCATGGGCTTTGGCTGGGCGTATGCTTTATTTTGTTCTTTATCTTTTTGGTTCAAATTTTTTTTCTTTCTTTTCAGCATTTTAATAGAACTATCCACTTCGTCCAAAATA
Organism: Eutrema japonicum; assembly: GCA_030161315.1. Lineage (NCBI taxonomy): Eukaryota > Viridiplantae > Streptophyta > Magnoliopsida > Brassicales > Brassicaceae > Eutrema > Eutrema japonicum. The sequence continues at coordinate 49,261,374 of BSQW01000011.1, forward strand.
AAATAAAAAAAATAAAACTATTCACTTAGAGATGTCAAATAAGCTTTGACATGCGGATTTGGCCCAATTAGGACCGCGGTGGAGCGGGCCTTGTCAAAAAAGCGGGTCTAGCGGGCTTGACCCATGCGGAAGCCGGGTTTCGCTAGGCGACTCATCACAGATTAGAGGGTATGCAGTCTAAACCGCAAAATACATTGTTTTTATGATTTTCAGAAGGGAAATCGATTCCGATGCCAATTCTGATGAAAATCTCTACGATTGGGATGAATTCAAAAGCATATTTTGTTAACATACACCAAATCCATCGAAATTATTAAAACTCTAATGGTCTATTTTTTTAATGCCTTAATGATCTATTTTTTGTGTGGCCTGATCGTGGGTTTTGGCTGGGCCATATGCTTTATTTTTTTCTTTTTCTTTTAAGCTTTGTGACAATACATGACTGTCACAAAGTTTAAATGATTTCACGATGATGGTAGATCGAAGAGCACCACAAAAGCTGCTGCAAATAGCTTTTGATATAATTCAGATTCTTAGTTTAGAGGTAATAGCCTCAACAAGACTTAAAAAGACAAAGTTTCTTTGTAAAAAAACTTTAAAGTGTTTAATTTCATAAAAAGTTGGGTGTCTTTTTTACAATGAAAATAGATGAGTTTATTATAGGTTCATTTACAAGACCTTCATAATCAAAAAAGAAAAGAAGAAATATATGCACAATTTAAATAAAAAAAGGAGAAAAATCAGCTAACTCACATTATGGTTTTCTTCCCACCGATTTAGCCATTAAACTTTAATGGGGAACTTGATTCTTGTTGGCTGAAGATGATTTTGGACTTGAGAGTATTGAGGGCGTCTAGGTGAATCTTCTAGAATTAATGGTGGGTCAAGGATTTTCATCAAACAATCAGGCTTGGTAATTTATACATATTTGACCAAACCGAATAAGAAAATATTCTTTAACTTTGACAATTCTTCATCTGGTTCGGTTTGTTTAAGGGATGGTTTAATGACCTCATCAACTATGTCAGCCAAGACGGGTAAAAATTTGGATAATAACGGGTTAAAAATTAAGTAAGAGTCATGCATGTCCATTTCAGGATGGATTTTTTGTTTCGACGATCATATCGTCCCGAATTTCCAGGTCCCATTTCTAATCTCGTTGGAATAATTTTTCGTTCATGACTATTTATTTAATTCAAATAGATATATTAATGGTAAAATAAAGGAGCGGGAATGAGATAGGATACCTGAATTACCCGTTTTAGAGTTAAAATTTTAAGAAATAAAAAATACCTAAAAATTCTTTCAAATTTCCCAAATTTTCCCGAAATTGACCCGTCCCGAAATTGATCCTTATCCAAATTATTGAGAGTTTGAGAAGTGATTTTAGCTACCCAAATTATCCAAACAAGTCATGTTACTCGAATTTCTCGTCATGTTTCTTTATTGGAAACACTTTGGGTAGTGTTTTTCAATACCCAAACCGAATTACCCGTTTCCATCCTTTTCCCGGGATTTTCCGTCCCGATTTCTGAAATGAATTGGACTAAGTAAGGCTGTAAGAATATTAAAAGTATAAAACACGATTTATAATGTATCTTTAGAAAAATAACGTGTAGGATAATGCGGATACAAATATTCATTTCGTATATGTATGTCAGTTCGAAAATTAAAAATAATATTATGATTAAAAGTGCATCTTTAAATTATTATACAAATGATGAAATATTTTTTAAAATATCTCTATATTATAATTTAAGAAGTCATTTAGGAAAATAAACTTTATTTTTTTGGATGTGAAAAACAAAACTTTATTTTGTAAGTTATTACATATTATGTCATGACAAATAAGAAAAGATAATTGAAATAGAAAAGTATATAATTTTATTTTAAAATTATTGATGAGAAAATGAAAAGTATTTATTTCTCATTAAAGAGATTATAGACTATTTAGTTTCTTAATTATTATGATATTATTAAATAATAATCAATCCATACATATTTAAAGAAAATATAATCGAGATCTTTCAATATTTTTCACTATGATTATTATATTTTATTTGAATATATATCAAAACAAAAGTTTGAAAAATATTTTACTAATTTTATAAAAAGTTAGACATGAGAAAATTGATTTTTAAGAGTTTGTAGACTGACCACAAAAACCATAGTCATTAAGCGGTGCATATTAGAGTTATATTTTCAAGATTATAGGTTTTTGCGGGTTATCCCAAATAATATTTTAGTTCATTGCAAAAAGGATTAAATAGACATGTTAATCTGGATTGACAGTTCTATATATAATCATTAGTTATACATATTATAAAATTCAGATAAATTTGTTTTTTCTCTTAAATTTCAAAACAATAACATTTTCTCGCATAGAAATCTTCTTCTTTTTTAACATCTATTCATTAACTTAATTTGAATCGAGCGTTACATTGTTGTCAACCACACATACAATTACAACCAATACATTGCTTAAGAAGGACATTATGCAAGAATAAGAACAATTACACGTTGCTTTCTTTCGCATATAAGACTTCCACGTGAACATATATTCATATATGTTATGTGCTTTACCGGTCGACATCCTCGGTCCAATAAGATCATCTTGCTTGGCTATCATACGAGCAGAGCACATAGCAGAGTCGGAAGAACTAGACATTCTTATGTCCTAGACGTTCATTAAATACATAGTCGGAAGAACTAGACATTCTTATGTCCTAGACATTCATCTATGATCCTCAACAAATATTGTTGGAGGTGGGCCTAACACCCCCAATTAGTTGGGCCCATCTTAGGAAAGGCTGTCATTCGGTGCGGTGACCGGACTTAATATCACCGACTTTCTGTAGGACCAAAATTTACACTACAGACAGGAAAGATTTAATCACAATAATATGTAAATAAACAGTTTAAGGAACAGACGATTTATAAACGATAAAGCAATACAAGATCTGAGGAGGCGAGATAAATCTCTTTCCTTAACTCTAAGAATCTCCCGTAGTGTGACGGGGTTTTATAGATCCATGAGTCCCAGGATACAACCAAAGTTTAACTGAATCATCAACACCATGATTCATGTCTATCGACCATTATTCTACGATACTCTCGAAATTAAAACTTACCCTAATCAGTAGGGAATTGAAGAAACGATTGCTAGAACTTTTAGTAAGTGTTTTTTGTGTATCAGAGGATGATTTTTTTAGGTGAAAATCGTGTTGTATATATAGGAGAGAGGCTAGGGTTTTTCCATGACAGAAAAGGAATATTTCTAGAATAACCTAGGCGGCTGCGATTTTTAAGTCGGCCCGCTGGGTATCGATCGATACCAAGGAGTATCGATCGATACCTCAAAAAGTCCACGGGCCCAATCAAGGCCCAAGATGCGAACGTCGCACGTATGGCTTTTCTTCTCTCATGTTGTTCGTTTAAGACACAACCATTCCAACATATATACACGAGAAAACATTTCTCGGTTAATGAAAACATTTCATTAGAAAGAGCTTAACTCATTTCTTTTCACACTAACACAATTTTATCAAACCCTCAGGCTTTGACAAAAAATTAGTTCCAACAATCCCCCACATGAATAGAAATGACTCTAGAACATATGAACATTGTACAGACTAGACTTTACTAGACATACTTGACTAGACTCATCTAGACGTAGACAGACTTTCGAGAGTATACGAAAATGTAACTGTATCTGAGAGGTAGCATTTTCCAGCTTTGAACCAAACATTTTTAATATCTGTCGAGTTTACTCGGCCAGGAGGTGAACATGATGTCTTGAACCGCCCGGATTTTTATGTAAACTTAGACAACAGGTATCGCACAGAGACATCTTCTCGTAGAACTTTGTTCTCTATTGTGTTCATTTTGGCCTTGAACATTCCTGGTATTCGTGAGTGAATTTGGAGAATATAGCCTTCTCTTTCATTCTCCTAGAAACGGCCCCATTTCACACTTCACTAGGTGATCTTTTATTAGCTTGTTTTTCAGACGTGTCCTGTCACACTCCACTATCTACATAGCTATGCAATCATTAAAAGCCAACGCTTATCCTTACTATCCACAGGTAGCACTGTTATATCATCCTAGGAACTGGGCAGAGACATAGTCTCACAGTGCTCAATTCGAATCAGTTTAATTTTGTTTCCCTTTGAACCTAGATCTTGGGATCTCCAGTCACATAGGTAGGGTATCTGTCAAACATCATCTTTTTCTATAGGCTTTAAACCCATTCCTTTTGATGATTTTACAATTTGATCTCGCGGCAAACCTTTGGTAAACGGATCCGCTAGGTTATCAGCCGACTTGATGTAATCTATCGTTATTACACCAGTTGAGATCAATTGTCTAATGGTCTTATGTCGTCTTCTTATATGACGAGACTTGCCATTATATAGATTACTCAGTGCCCGAGAGATAGCCGACTGGCTATCACAGTGTACACGTAATGCTGGCACTGGTTTCTCCCACATTGGGATATCTTCCAAAAAGTTTCGAAGCCATTCTGCTTCCTCAGCAGCTTTGTCTAAAGCGACAAACTCTGACTCCATGGTTGATCTGGCCAGGAGTGTTTGTTTGGAAGATTTCCAGGATATTGCTGCACCAGCAAGAGTAAAGACATATCCACTCGTGGATTTGGAGTTTCTTGAATCTGAAATCCAATTGGCATCACTGTACCCTTCCAGCACTGCTGGTTCTTTACCAAAGTGCAGCCCATAACTTTTGGTGTATCTTAGATAATTTAATACCCTAGTTATGGCTCTCCAATGGGTATGACCTGGATTGCTCGTGTAACGACTTAGTACGTTTACCGAGTGTGCTAAATCTGGTCTAGTACAATTCGTTAAGTACATTAGACTCCCGATGACTCTTGCATACTCCACTTGTAACACTGCTTCACCTGAATTCTTTGTCAAGTGAAGATGAGGATCAAGTGGAGTTTTTGCAGTCCCATTGGAGTAGGTCTTAAACCTCTCTAGGATTTTTGTAGCGTAATGATCTTGAGACATAATTATTCCTTTTGAATTTCGAATAATCTTAATCCCTAGAATTACATCAGCTAATCCCATGTCTTTCATATCAAACTTTCCACTTAGCATGTTCTTTGTTTGAATGATTATATCTTTGTTGCTTCCCATGATTAGCATGTCATCTACGTACAGACACAACAACACATAACCTTGTGAAGTACTTTTGATATAGATGCACTTATCACATTCATTGATGTGAAAGCCATTTGACATCATTACACTGTCGAATTTTTCATGCCATTGTTTCGGAGCTTGCTTGAGTCCATATAGCGATTTGACAAGTCTACAGACTTTCTTCTCTTGTCCGGGAGCAACATAACCCTCAGGTTGATTCATATAGATCTCTTCCTCTAAATCTCCGTTTAGAAAAGCAGTCTTAACATCCATCTGATGTATTTCAAGGTTTCTTAAAGCTGCGATTCCAATCAACATGCGAATCGAAGTGATTCTCGTCACTGGAGAATAAGTGTCAAAGAAGTCCAATCCTTCCTTTTGACGAAATCCCTGTACCACAAGCCTGGCCTTATGTTTGTCTATAGAGCCATCGACTTTTAGCTTAGTGGTGAAGACCCATTTACAGCCCAGAGGTTTACAACCTTGAGGTAGGTCTACCAACTCATAAGTATGATTTTGCATAATTGAGTTGATTTCACTGTTAGATGCCTCCCTCCAGAAAGGTGCATCAGGTGTAGACATCGCTTCCATGAAAGTTCTTGGACCACTTTCCGCTAGGAATGCCATTATGAACTCAGAGCCAAATGTCTTCTCCTTACGAGCTCTCTTGCTTCGTCTCGGTTCAGCTTCTTCTACTTCTGTAGAAGTGCCTGAAGTGCTTGCCTCATTGCTAGCATCTCGTTCGTGACGAGTTCGTTTAGGATTTCCTCTATCCTTACATGGAAACACATTTTCGAAGAAGTATGCATTCCTTGACTCCATTATTGTGTTTACATGAATGTCTGGTATATCTGATTTATGTACCAAAAATCGATAGGCACTACTATTGTGCGCGTATCCGATGAAAATGCAATCTACCGTTTTAGGTCCGATGGTGACCTTTTTTGGAAGTGGTACTGCAACTTTTGCCAGGCACCCCCACACTTTCAGGTATACATACGAAGGTACATAACCTTTCCAAAGTTCATAAGGAGTTTTCCCTGTGACTTTGTGTGGAATTTTGTTCAGGATATAATTCGAGGTAAGCAGGGCTTCCCCCCACATGTTCTGGGCTAACCCAGATTCCTGCAACATTGCATTCATCATTTCCTTGAGAGTTCTGTTTTTTCTTTCAGCAACTCCATTGGATTCCGGTGAGTAGGGAGCAGTTGTTTGATGGATAATGCCATGTGCTCTACAGAATGCATCAAATGGTTCACTATATTCACCACCCCTATCACTTCTGACCTTTTTTATGGTCTTGCCGAGTTGGTTTTCAACTTCCAGCTTGTATTCTTTAAATTTGTCCAAGGCTTCATCTTTACTTCGCAGTAGGAAGATGTAACAATATCTCGTGCAATCATCTATGAAAGTCACGAAATATTTCTTGCCTCCTCTGGTTTGAATATATTTCAAATCACATAAATCTGTGTGAATTAAACCTAGAGGTTCTGTTGTTCTTTGAACGCTGGGTGATGGCGTTTTAGTGAGTTTGGCTTGGACACAAACCTCACATTTGTCTTTGCTTAATTTGCATTTAGGAATCATGTTCATGTTCATTAATCTACTCATAGACTTGAAATTTACATGTCCTAGTCGTTCATGCCAAATATTAAAAGACTCAGCGAGATAAGCAATTGGTTTCTTATCATTAATCTTAGGGTTCTTCGAGGTGGAAGCCTCGGTTACATTATCCTTTCGGATTACTGTCTCAACAGACATCTTAAAAAGATTATCACAAACAAAACCCTTACCCAAATACATCCCATTCTTCGTTAGGATCAGCTTATCACCTTCCAGCTTCACAGAGAATCCATGCTTACTTATGAGCGATCCAGAGATCAGATTCTTGCGTATATCTGGTACATGGACGACGTTCGTGAGTACCAGTTCCTGTCCAGAGGTGAGCTTCAGAACAACCTTCCCGTGACCATCAATTGTCGACGAGGCTGAATTACCCATTAGGAGTTTTTCACCATTCTTGGTCTTTGTGTATGTGGAGAACATCTCTCGATCCATACAAATGTGTCTGGTTGCACCAGTATCGAACCACCAAGTCTTTGGATGGCTTTCAGCAACATTGGCCTCAGTGACCACAGCACACATGTCAGCTTCTGTCAAGTTGGCTTGAGCCTTCTTGCTACGACAATCGACGGATTTGTGTCCTTGCTTCCCACAGAAGTTACACAGTCCTAAGAACCTTTGAGAAGTCTGACCATTCTGACCACTCTTGTTCTTGAACTTTTGGAAGTTCTTTGGTGGCATCTTCCCTTTGCCTTTGTTTAGGCGACCTTTGTTCTGCCACTTGCCTTGATTGGGGTTTTGGTGTTCAACCATGTTCGCATTGTGTTCGCGAATTTTCACACCTACATTGATCTGTTGTTCCCGATTCGTAGACTCTACGCGGAGCTTAACAATCAGATCTTCAAGGCTCATCTTCTTTTTCTTCAGCCTGAGGTAGTTCTTGAAGTCCGTCCAACCAGGAGGTAGCTTCTCAATGATGCAGCAACCTTGATAGGTTTCACACAACCGCATTCCCTCAGCAAAGATATCGTGTAGGAGCCTCTGCACCTCATCGACTTGTTCCATTAGTGGTCTTGAATCCACCATCTTGTACTGCTCGAACTTCGCCACAGTGAATTTCTGAGTACCAGAATCTTCAATGCGGTACTTCTTGTCTAAGGAATCCCACAGATCCTTAGATGTCTCAGCATTTTCGTACACCCCAAACAGAGAGTCCGAAAGGCTGTTCAGAATATAGCCTTTGCACAAGAAGTCAGCATGTTCCCAGGCGTGGACACTCGCAAGCGCACGTGGATCAGTGTTATCTTCTGGGAGAACAGGTTTCACCTCACTGGTGTATTTCTGCAGATTCAATGTTGTCAGATAGAAGAACATCTTCCTTTTCCACATCTTGAATGCTGTCCCATCAAACTTGGTTGGAGGAGCGACATGGTTCCCAGATGGAACTTTGACCGTCTCGATCTGACTCGCAGTCGATTCAACCTTCTCACTGGTTTTCTCCACCAATCCAGAGTTGTTTTCCACATCAATTGTCATTCTGTTAAGACAAAAGAAACAACTTTTAATTAGTATCGATGTATAAACTTTAAGAATCGCAATTCTAATATCGAACTAAATCGCATTGGTGTCGATCGATACTCCTTGGTATCGATCGATGCACACTCAATGTCTATTGATGCACCCGTATGGTGTCGATCGATGCACCGTACGTGTCGATCGATTCAAGTGAATTTTTACACAGGATCGATCGATAAACCACAGTGTCGATCGATGCTCGATGCACATACTGTGTTAATCGAAGCATCTTGGTGTCGATCGATACACATTGAGTGTCGATCGATACACCCTGGGTTCCTATTGATGCTCGATGCACATACTGTGTCATTCGAAGCAACCTGGTATCGATCGATACACGCTCAGTGTCGATCGATATACCCTGGGTGTCGATCGATACAAGTGAATTTCACAGGATCGATCATAGCACCAGTGTCGATCGATACCTGTGTCTTATACACAGTATCGATCGACATAGACCAACTTGGTCGATGCAAAGTATCGATCGATACACTGAGGTGCCGACCGATACACTGTTTGCATGGTATCGATCGATACAATTAAGTGTCGACCGATACAATTTAGTCCAATATCGACCGATACCATAGGGTGTCGATCGATACTCACAAGGCCTCGATCTGAATCGAACCTATCAAGAACAGATGTGTGTTCGTTGATTATACCGTTCTTTAATCGCAATTAAAGACGGTTTTTCAGAAGATGTTTAAGCAGATCTGCTTCTACTACACGTTTCAAGTTGCTAAACAGCTGTTTGATTAACGTTTGAGTATCACTAGCAGAAGAACATCTTCTTAAAATAGAGAGAGATGAAGATTGCCTCTACTACACGTTTCAATTTGCTAAAAGCTTTTTGACAACGTTTGAGTATCATCAGCAGTAGAAGAATCGTTTAAAAAAACCGTTTGAAAACGTTTATTTACTCGTGATTAAAGATCCAATTGAAGTAATAAAACAGAAATTGGATCTTCTTAGAGTTAAGATTGTAGGACCAAAATTTACACTACAGACAGGAAAGATTTAATCACAATAATATGTAAATAAACAGTTTAAGGAACAGACGATTTATAAACGATAAAGCAATACAAGATCTGAGGAGGCGAGATAAATCTCTTTCCTTAACTCTAAGAATCTCCCGTAGTGTGACGGGGTTTTATAGATCCATGAGTCCCAGGATACAACCAAAGTTTAACTGAATCATCAACACCATGATTCATGTCTATCGACCATTATTCTACGATACTCTCGAAATTAAAACTTACCCTAATCAGTAGGGAATTGAAGAAACGATTGCTAGAACTTTTAGTAAGTGTTTTTTGTGTATCAGAGGATGATTTTTTTAGGTGAAAATCGTGTTGTATATATAGGAGAGAGGCTAGGGTTTTTCCATGACAGAAAAGGAATATTTCTAGAATAACCTAGGCGGCTGCGATTTTTAAGTCGGCCCGCTGGGTATCGATCGATACCAAGGAGTATCGATCGATACCTCAAAAAGTCCACGGGCCCAATCAAGGCCCAAGATGCGAACGTCGCACGTATGGCTTTTCTTCTCTCATGTTGTTCGTTTAAGACACAACCATTCCAACATATATACACGAGAAAACATTTCTCGGTTAATGAAAACATTTCATTAGAAAGAGCTTAACTCATTTCTTTTCACACTAACACAATTTTATCAAACCCTCAGGCTTTGACAAAAAATTAGTTCCAACACTTTCAAGACCGCTCTTCAGCTCGGTAGCCGACCTGCAATACCATTCTTCAGCTCGGTAGCCGACCTGAAAGAAACACACCCCGGGCCCGCACTGACGCCCCGCCAGAGCAGGGAGTGTCAGAAGAATAGGTGCGTGGGAGTCGGTAAGGCAATACCCTACCCGCGTAGGGACGTGCCTTCCACCCAACGTCCCACCAACCCTGCAGAGCTGACAAGGGCAGGAGGGAGCAGGTAGAGCAGAGTTGGTAAAACAGTGCACTGCTCTGCAACACGCCACGCCGAGCTCATCATGACCTCTCCCCTCGAAAGCCGGGACACGCCTCCTAGGCCACCTTACCCGCAAAAGAGGCCGCAGGCGACACGTGGCCCGAGATCCCGGGGAGCAGGAAGCCGATCCCGACTATATATACCCCTCATATGTCATTAATGAGGGGGGGGTCTCTGATTTTTACTCTCACCTTCCAGGAGTTATCCGACCTCTTTGTAACAAGACAACACTTTAGAACGCCGAACTGGAGGTCCTTCGGAACCAGTTCGTAATTCAAAAGTGTTCACCTTTCTTTCATCAATAAAACGAAACGCGGCCCCCGGCCTACTCACATTTCTCCCGACCTGTCTTAATCGTGGTTAAATTGCTCTATTAACGAAAATCTCACCTCCCGTCCCCTAATCATCCTTTAAACACACTTAGTGATCCACGGGATCAACAATTGGCGCTCCAGGGAGGGGCGGAGATTCTTCTACACGCAAGGAGCAGTTCAACCACCGACACGACCGAAGCAACGATGGCAATCCCGACCCCAAGAGTGTTGTCAGACCAGGACACTCCGGCCCAAACAACGGCCCAGGCCCCGACAACGGCCCCGCCAACGACTCGAATGACGGCGACCATTCCGTCATCAGCCCAAGCGGCTGCCGATCAAGCGATTCCTCGAGAGCAATTCTCCAGGGCCCCGCCCCCGGCGTCAGCACCCGCCCATTCCGACGGCTCCGCCGCCCACAACGCGCCACGAGCACCGGAAGACCAGCCCACGCCGTCCGTCATGATGCAGACCCTGCTCGCCCGGATCGATGAGCTAACGCGAGCCACCGACCAGCGGTTCGCCACGTTAGGGGCCTCCCGCGACCGGTCGGACAATGTCGGGTCCCCCGACGTCCATCCCAGAGAACCGGTCTCTCGGGAAGAAACCCCCCGCTTCCGGACAAGCCGACCGAGCGACTCGCCGTCTGGATCCGAAAGGCCGGACGGACGTTTCGTCCCGGCCATAGGAAGGCACCCGGGAGACGAAGCCCACCATCTCCGATCCAGCGCGGAGCGCTCAAGAGACGCGGAGTTCGAGGCTATGAAGGAGACCATCCGTGCGATGTCCTCCAAAATCCACCAAGCCACCAGCGCGGCCCCAGAAATCGATCGCGTCCTCAGAGAGACGCAGAACACGCCGTTCACCCGCCGGATCGCCTCCGTCCCACTCCAGCACCTCGGAAAGCTCAAGCTACAGCCCTACGCGGGCACCACCGACCCGGCCCAGTATCTCACGGCGTTCACCATCGCCATGGGTCGCGCCCACTTCTCACCAGACGAGCGCGAAGCCGCTCACTGCCAGCTTTTCGTGGAAAACCTCACCGGCCCGGCCCTCACGTGGTTCTCTCGGCTAAAGACGCATTCCATCGACAGCTTCAGGGACCTGTCGACCACCTTCCTCGAGCATTACTCCATCTACATCCGCCAGTCCGCGTCCAGCGCGGACCTCTGGGCAATGAATCAGGGAGCAAAGGAGTCGCTCAGGTCCTTCATCGAGCGCTTCAAGGCCACGGCCTCCCAGAGCAACGTGACTGACGAGTCAGCGCTCCCCGCTCTGAGAAAAGGACTGCGGGCCGATTCGGCCTTCAAGGACGATATGAAGCTCAACAGGCCGCGCTCGCTGGAAGACGCCTTGCACCGCGCTGGACTCTTCGTTGAGCTCGAGGAAGAGAAGGCGGCTGAATCAAGAAACAGTGCCTCTCACAAAGCCCCGGCCCCAAAGGAGCGGCCCCAGGAAAGGTATCAGGAGCCCCGTCAACATTACGACGACGAGTACCATCGCAGCAAGGGAAAGCAGGCCGCTGCATTCCTTGTCAACGGACCGCCCTCCGGCCTCCGCCTACACGATCCCGTACTTCCCCCCACCCCCGCCCCGGGATTGCCTTGGAACAAATACGTACGGGATCCCCGCCAGCAGGATCGGCGTCCCGACGAGCCGAGCGATAGGGAGTTCCGACCAGATGAGCCATACGACAGGACGGCCTTCTGCGACTTTCACCGGCGAAAGGGGCATCCGACCTCTCACTGCCGCGCCCTTCAAGAGGTCCTGCTAAAACAATTTCAGCGGGGAGAAATCAGCGTCCCAGAGCGGCTGCGACCGCATGCTCGGGACGGCGATCACGATCAACCTCGCGACAACCAAGGTCGCGCGGATAACCGGACTAGGACCTACCACCGCGCCCAGAGTGACGACCGGCGGCGACGATCTCCCTCGCGAGACCGGGAAACAGGCAGATCGCCTCCCCCGGCCCGCACTTTGATAGGGATGATCATGGGAGGTCTCCTCTCGTGCAACGACTCAGTGCGGTCCATCAAGCGTCACGAGAGGAGGACCGACGCGTCCCTGAAGTGGCACTCCGGGCCGGAGATCGACGCCCAAGACACGAGTAAGAGGGGGATGTGTTTCACTGAGGCCGATGCGGCCGGGGTCCACCAGCCCCACAACGACCCCCTCGTCGTACAAGTCCGCGTAGCCGACTGCGACGTTAACCGAGTCCTCGTCGATACGGGCAGCTCGGTCGACCTCATCTTCAAGGATACCCTCGCCAGGATGAACCTGAACGGGGTCGAGATCAAGCCGCACTCCATCCCGCTAACCGGCTTCGCCGGGGACACCGTCAACGGAATCGGCACCATCAAATTACCGGTCTACGTAGGTCGGGTCACGAAAATCGTCAAGTTCGTGGTCTTCGACACCACCCCGATCTACAACATCATACTCGGAACCCCCTGGCTGCACTCGATGAAGGCGGTCACGTCGACGTACCATCAGTGCCTCAAGTTCCCCAACCAGGCCGGCACATACACTCTTAGGAGTAACCAGAGGGTCTCCCGCGCCTGCTTCGCCATCGAGCACAAGCTGCGCCGCGCCGCGCCGGCCTGCTTGGCCATCAATGCGCTTCAGCCCGGCGAGCTCGGCGCCCGGGATCTTCCCGGGCGGGACCTTGTCACCCAGGTCAACATCGACCCACGCGACCCCGCCCGCTGCGTCGGCATCGGCACCGACCTCGACGAAAGCATCAAGCAAGAGCTGGTCGAGTTCCTAGGGCAGAACGTCTCCACCTTCGCCTGGTCAACTGGCGACCTGCCCGGCATCGACCCGAACACGTGCAGCCACGAGCTCAACGTGGATCCAACCTGCAGGCCGGTCAAGCAGAAGCGGCGGAAGCTTGGCCCGGAGCGCGCCCAAGCGGTCAACGATGAGGTAGAGAGGCTCACCGCGGCCGGCTCGATCACCGAGGTGAAATACCCGGACTGGTTAGCCAACCCAGTGGTAGTCAAGAAGAAGAGCGGAAAATGGAGGGTCTGCGTGGACTTCACCGACCTCAATAAGGCATGCCCTAAGGACAGCTTCCCCCTCCCCCGAATCGACCAGGTCGTCGAAGCCACCGCGGGAAACGAGCTACTCTCCTTCATGGACGCCTTCTCGGGGTATAACCAAATCCCCATGCACCCTGATGATCAGGAGAAGACCGCGTTCATCACGGACCGAGGCATTTACTGCTACAAAGTAATGCCCTTCGGACTAAAAAACGCCGGGGCCACCTACCAACGGCTCGTCAACCGGATGTTCGCCGACCAAATCGGCCGCACTATGGAGGTATACATAGATGACATGCTGGTAAAGTCTCTGGTGGCAACCGACCACGTCACACACCTCCGGTCCTGCTTCCGCACGCTGAACGAATACAACATGAAGCTGAACCCGGCCAAGTGTTCCTTCGGCGTCACATCAGGCGAATTCCTCGGGTACATCATCACCCAGCGCGGGATCGAGGCCGACCCCAAGCAGATCCGAGCTATCATTGAGCTCAAATCCCCGGAGAGCACGCGTCAAGTACAACGACTCACCGGGAGAATCGCCGCGCTAAATCGATTCATCTCCCGCTCTACCGACAAGTGTCTCCCGTTCTACCAACTACTCCGGGCTAACAAGCGGTTTGAGTGGGACGACAAATGCGAGGACGCCCTCCGACAGCTGAAGGAGTACATATCCACTCCCCCCGTCCTGTCTAAGCCAGAAGAAGGCGAAATCCTCTACCTCTACGTCGCCATCTCCACGTCAGCAGTCAGCGGCGTGCTAGTACGGGAGGACCGGGGTGACCAAAATCCCATCTCCTACATCAGCAAGTCGCTCGACGACGCGGAGAGCAGGTACCCGACTCTGGAGAAGCTCGCCCTGGCAGTGGTCGTCGCAGCTAGGAAGCTCCGGCCTTATTTTCAATCCCACGCGATTGCCGTCCTAAGCACCTACCCCCTCAGGAACATCCTCCACAGCCCGAGCCGATCAGGCCGGATAATGAAGTGGGCCGTTGAGCTGAGCGAATATGAAATCGAGTACCGAGGTCGGACCGCGATCAAATCCCAGGCACTGGCCGATTTCCTAGTCGAGTTGACACCCGAGCTGACAATCAGCGAGGTGCCCGAAGTATGGACTCTGCATGTCGACGGGTCGGCCTCCAAACACGGGTCCGGCGTCGGCATACGCCTCGAATCCCCGACCAAGGAGATCCTCGAGCAGTCTTTCCGCCTGGCCTTCCCGGCATCAAACAACGAGGCCGAGTACGAAGCTCTGATCGCCGGTCTGCGCCTAGCAAAGGAGGTCGGTGCGAAGAAAATCCGGGCTTACTGCGACTCCCAGCTCGTCGCCAATCAGTTCAGCGGGGAGTACGAGACCAAGAACGATCGCATGGATGCCTACCTCACGGTGACCCAAGGCTTGGCCGCAGACTTTGCCGAGTTCACCCTGACAAAGATCCCCCGAGGCGATAACACTTCCGCAGATGCCCTCGCCGCGCTAGCATCCACCTCGGCCCCGGCCCAACGACGGGTGATCCCGGTCGATAGCATCGATTTCCCCAGCATCGGGCTGCCAAAGGGGGCCTACTTGGTCAACCCCCAGGCCGCGGACGAAGAAGCACCACCTCCCGAAGTTCTACCACTACCCCCGGTCGAGCCCGAACTGCCAGACTGGCGAGTCGACCTACTGCTATACATCGCAGACGGCATTCGCCCCCCAGACCGATGGGCCGCCCGACGGCTAAGGAAGAAGTGCGCCCAATATACGATGCTGGACGGCAATCTGTTCCGATGGAGCGCCTCGGGAACCCTGCTCGCCTGCCTCCACGGGCAGGAAACCATCGACGTGATGAGGGAAATGCACGAGGGCGCCGACGGCAACCATTCCGGTGGCCGGGCTCTCGCCCTGAGAATACGAAACCAGGGCCACTACTGGCCGACAATGCTCCAAGACTGCGACAAATTCGCAGCCCGGTGCGAGAAGTGCCAGCGCCACGGTCCCCTCATTCATAGTCCAACCGAGCTCCTCACCACTGCGGTGGCACCCTACCCCTTCATGCGATGGGCCATGGACATAGTCGGGCCCCTTCCCCGATCTCGCCAAAAGCGCTTCCTCTTAGTCATGACCGATTACTTCACCAAATGGGTCGAGGCCGAATCATACGCCAAGATCAAGGCAGAGGACGTCCGAAAGTTCGTCTGGCAGTTCATCATCTGCCGACACGGGCTCCCGTACGAGATCGTCACCGACAACGGTGCCCAGTTCACATCGGCCCTCTTCGAAGATTTCTGCGCGAAGTGGAAAATCAGACTAAGTAAGTCCACTCCGAGGTACCCCCAGGGGAACGGACAAGCCGAGGCCACCAACAAGACCATCCTCGACGGCCTCAAAAAGCGACTAGACGACAAGAAAGGGTCCTGGGCCGACGAGCTCGATGGAGTCCTCTGGTCCCACCGCACAACACCAAAGACATCGACCGGCCGAACACCGTTCAACCTCTCCCACGGCATGGAAGCAATGGCCCCATCCGAAGTCGGGCTCCCCACTCCTCGCCGCGCTATGCTCACCCAGCAACCCGCACTGAACAACGCCGTCCTACTCAGCGAGCTGGATTTCCTTGAGGAGCAACGGGACCATTCCCTACTCCGAATCCAGAACTACCAGCAGCTCGCCTCCAAATATTACAACAAGAAGGTTCGAGGCCGGTTCTTCGCCGAGGGCGACCTGGTCCTCCGCAAGGTCTTCGAAAACACCGCCGAGCTAAACGCAGGCAAGCTGGGTGCCAACTGGGAGGGCCCCTACCTTATCTCCAAGGTCGTAAAACCAGGCGTCTACGAGCTAGTCACGATGAACGGCGACGCCATCCCGCGCTCATGGAACTCGATCAACCTCAAACGGTTCTACTATTAAGCCCCCGGGCTCCAATCCGCTCTCCGCTTTTGTAAACAAACGAACTACGATTGGCTTGATCCCTTCTACTAAAGGGTACGTAGGCAACCCCTAACCAGGGCTCAGCTATTAATCTAATAAAACCTTTTAGACAAAGGAAAAGGGTCCCCGACCTGCGCACAATAGCCGAGCTCCAAACGCTCAAACGCTCGCACTATAAAAAAAAAAAAAAAAAAAAAAAAAAAAAAAACGAGCTCCAAACGCTCGCACTACAAAAAAAAAAAAAAAAAAAAAAAAAAAAAAAAAAAACCGAGCCCCAAACGCTCGCACTACAACAAAAAAAAAAAAAAAAAAACCCCGAGCTCCAAAAGCTCGCACTACAAAAAAAAAAAAAAAGCCGAGCTCCAAACGCTCGCACTACAAAAAAAAAGGGGACCGAGCTCCGGTGCTCGCTCTCCCCGGCACACAAGTTATAAGTGCCAAAGCCGGGCCCCAGGGCTCGCACCTCTACTAGACACACAAGCATTAAGTGTCTCTAAGCCGGGCTCGCTACCCGCACAAAAAAAACAAGGTACACAAGCAATAAGTGCCTTAAGCCGAGATTACCTCGCACCCAATACAAGAGCACGGTCCACGACCTGCTTACTTGACAGAGTACGGTTTACGACCTACCCTACCGATCAAAAAAGCCTCGAAATGGCATTTACACAAAAAAAAGGGGGGGCCAACGGCCTCTTTCATTACACAAAAGGGCCAACGGCCTCGTTTATTACAAAAGGGCCAACGGCCTCGTCTGTTATAAAAATGGCCCACGGCCTAGTCGTTACAAAAGCCTCGAAGCGGCACTTACAAAAAAGAGAGGGGCCAACGGCCTGCTCTTTGCATAAACGGCTTACGACCCAGTCTACAAAAAGAAAACCAAAAGGAAAAAAGTTTTTACAAGGCCGCATCGGCCGGTCGGTCTTCCCTCCCGTCAGCACGGGTACCATCTAAATCAGCCGGGGCCACCATCCTCGCGTTGGTCCCGTACTCGCCAAGGAAGGGCTGCCCAGACTCCTCTTCCTCAACCACGCCTCCACCGGGTGGCACGTCGGTTCCGGTCTCACCGGACGGCGCATCCGTGTCGGCCTCAGCGGCGGACAGGACCGAGGGATCTGCTTGCACAATCCCAGCAGCTTCGGGGACTCCCTCGTCAGCAGACGGGATCGAGGGATCTGCTTGGACGGTCTCAGCGACCGCAAGAGCGTCCTCAGCAGCCAGCGGAGCCTCCAAGGTCAGATCCACCACGGGGGTGCTAGAAGGAGCGACAGGTATAATGTGCTCAAGCAGAACGCCGTGAGCACGGTCCAGAGGGATTTCCAGATCCTCCGGGGTCAAATCCGGAAAGTCCATCCCGTCCAGTACGGCACCGAATGCCGCCTCGTCCTCGTCCAGCTTCTGATACCGGTAGAACGGTACCGACACCCCGTCCTCTGCTTCCATCCTCTTGAGGCAGGCCTTTACGCCAGTCACCTGGCTGTACAGAAGGTGAGGCTCTAAGGCCCGGCGGCGCCCGTCCAGGTGGGCGCGGATCTTCTCCATCTTCGCGGACCACTTCCGGTTCCGCGCTTCCCACCGGGCTGACACCCGATCACTCTCCGCAGCCACGGCCACCTTGGCCCGGCCTATGGCGGATTCCAGCCCCTTCACCCTGGAGCGGAGTGTCTCCCGCTCCCCCTTCAGGAGCCCGTTCTCCTCCTCGAGCCCCGACGCCCGATCCCACCCAGCTGCAGCACGGTCCCTCTCGGCCTCTAGTGCAGACTGCAGACTGGCCACCTCGACCGCCCGGGCTCTTAACCGCACCGCCTCCTCTTCCAGCGCCGCAGATCGGGCCTTCTCATCTCTCAGCTCCTTCTCGAACCCGTGGAGACGGGTAGACTGGATCTGCGAGCTGGACTCCCGGCACTCCCGGAGGAAGTTAATCGAGGCGGCCTGCTCGGCGAGCCTCTTCTCGTAGGCCTCCGCCAGAAAGGCACTAAGGGCCATCGTCTGCATTAAACAAATTGTTAACAAAGACGCGCAACGAGTCTAGCTAAAAACAGTTAGACCAGAGCAGGAGCTTACCCGAGCTGCGGATCGCGCCACCTGACGGAAGGTGTCGGACTCCGCCATCTCCAGCGGAACGAAGTGCGGGTACCTCTGCCCGAACATCATGGCCTGCGCCAGCTCGGCGCACTCGTCCGGATCAACGATTACCTGGTTGCTTCCATCCTCGTGGGTAAAGGAGAAGCTGTAGTCCCGAGGCCCACCGTCGGAACCTCCCGAGGCGCCGCCCACTTCGGCGCTGCGATCCTCGGCCTCCTGCACAGCAGCAGGATCCTCCGCGCCGACGATCGTCTCGCCGACCCCATCGCCCCCTTGGGCCCGGGTCTCATCAACCCCCCCTGCTGGCCCAACGGCCAAAGGCACCTCGGGCTCCGGCCCGGTCAGTGTAGGCCGGGTGACCTCCCGACCTCCGGAAGAGAACTCTCCCGTCCTCCTCTTCTTTTTGCCGGTCTCGCCGGCAGCAGCCCGGTCTTCCCTCCTCTTCGAGGGAGTCGCCGCGGAGGAATCCCCCGCAACCCGTGGTGCCGGGTCTCGCCTGACCGGCACCTCGGGTATCGGCGGCGGCGGGGCAACAAACGAATCCGCGTACTGCGGATTGACAAACCTTACTCTACCTGCGAAGGAAGAGCCGTCAGTTCGACAAAAAAAAAAAAAAAAAAAAAAAAAAAAAAAAAAAAAAAAATAATAATAATAAACCTCCGGTCATGGCAGCTTCGATTCGCGCAGCGGTGAAGGACTTCCACTCTCTCCGGCGCACTGTCCTGAGCACGGCAAGCAGACCTTCGTAGTCCGGTAGCTTGAATCTAGAGGAGTGAGGGCCTGCAGAGCAAGACAAAAAAAATCATCAGTCAGACAACCAAAGAAGAGAAGTCAGCTCGACCTGCAAATTCCTACCCGGGGAAAAATTCCAATCCCGGGTATATCTCGCCAACGGATCGAGCCCAGCCACGGCGGTAGCCCGGACGTAGAAGTAGCTGCGAGACCAGTCCTCGACCTTCGACAGCTTGCTCGCCCTAGACCCCGAGCTGGGTGCCTCCAGAACGTTCGCCGCGGGCTTGAAAGCGGCATAGAAGGTCCCAGGAATCCCGGGGTTTGCCTTCTGCTGGGTGAACGCCTCGAACATAGGCAACGTCACCTCCATGTCACATTCATGCCCCAAGGTCAGCAGCACGATCATCCCCTGGACCGTGGACGGGCAGACCTGCGAGAAGGCCAAGCCCCGCGCCCGACAGTACTGGACGAACAGCTCGGGGAGAGGAAGGCGCAAGCCGCACTTCTGAAAGAACGACTCGTACAAGCAGACGAAGCCCGGCCGAGGAGTCCACGGGCGCTCCTCCGCCCTGGGTATCCTGAGCTCAACGCCGGCGGAAAAACCACACAGATTCCCCAGGAGGGTCACCGATTCCGCTGTGCTCCAGGTCGGTGACCCTCCCTGCTCGTAGGAGACCAGGGGGGACCTCACCCTGGCCACTCGAGCTCCGCCTCCACGGACGCCCTGACGACCACCGCGGCCGCCCAGATGCCCGGTTCTGCCCCCAGCTTGGCCAGCACCGCGACCGCCAGAGGATCTAACCACCGTTTTCGGCCGGAGATGGGTCCCCGGAAGCGACGGGGCGGCCCCCGAAGTCGAGGGGGCCAACTCTTCCCCACTGTCTGCCCCTCGTCGCGGAGAAGAGGCATGCTCGGAATCACCGGAGGAGGAACTCGGAGAATCGTTACCGCCACCGCGGGACGCCGATTCTTCGCTCGACTCAGCTCGGATACCGTCTAACATCGGAGCCATCGCACGGAGAGGAGGAAATCAAAAAAACAGGAAGGAAGTAGGAAGAGAAGGAAGAAATCGGAGAGAGGAGGTTACCTTAGGGTTATGCGCAGAAGGTTTTAACAGGAGGAAGAAGGGGGATTTAAATAGAAGAAGGGGGACAGTGAAGCGACGCCTGGACACGTGTCACAAGAAGCACGGCCGCCCAGAAACGTAATGATGACGTCTCTTCGTGTCCCACACGCCAAAAAGAAAAGGACGCCTCGATAAACGCGAAGCGTCCTTTGCACGCCGCGCGTGGGCGGTCTACGCGAAAAACGAAGCGCCCTTTGTCGTCCCACGTGGTGGGCACGTGCCAACCTCCTGCGAATTTTTCGGAAAAGGCACACAGTTGAGCCCGGAAAGACCGTCCTAAGATGCGCCGAACTAACATTAGATCAACTTCGGCATGCTCACTTTGCCTCGCGATACCAAACTGGGGGAGGGCCTATTGTTGGAGGTGGGCCTAGCACCCCCAATTAGTTGGGCCCATCTTAGGAAAGGCTGTCCTTCGGTGCGGTGACCGGACTTAATATCACCGACTTTCAAGACCGCTCTTCAGCTCGGTAGCCGACCTGCAATACCATTCTTCAGCTCGGTAGCCGACCTGAAAGAAACACACCCCGGGCCCGCACTGACGCCCCGCCAGAGCAGGGAGTGTCAGAAGAATAGGTGCGTGGGAGTCGGTAAGGCAATACCCTACCCGCGTAGGGACGTGCCTTCCACCCAACGTCCCACCAACCCTGCAGAGCTGACAAGGGCAGGAGGGAGCAGGTAGAGCAGAGTTGGTAAAACAGTGCACTGCTCTGCAACACGCCACGCCGAGCTCATCATGACCTCTCCCCTCGAAAGCCGGGACACGCCTCCTAGGCCACCTTACCCGCAAAAGAGGCCGCAGGCGACACGTGGCCCGAGATCCCGGGGAGCAGGAAGCCGATCCCGACTATATATACCCCTCATATGTCATTAATGAGGGGGGGGTCTCTGATTTTTACTCTCACCTTCCAGGAGTTATCCGACCTCTTTGTAACAAGACAACACTTTAGAACGCCGAACTGGAGGTCCTTCGGAACCAGTTCGTAATTCAAAAGTGTTCACCTTTCTTTCATCAATAAAACGAAACGCGGCCCCCGGCCTACTCACATTTCTCCCGACCTGTCTTAATCGTGGTTAAATTGCTCTATTAACGAAAATCTCACCTCCCGTCCCCTAATCATCCTTTAAACACACTTAGTGATCCACGGGATCAACAAATATGAGTTCGCATGTGCTTGAAGTTCGAGAAGAAAGTGCCAACTCCTTGATCATCTTAAGGTTTGGCACATAATGTTCGATTGTATGGGCCAAGATTGTTTCCGTCTTTAAGCGACAAGCGTTTTTCAAGATATAAACCACAATATAAACACATTCATCAAATGAAACTCTTTTCAAAAACTCTCCCAGGCACTGATATCGAAGATTTCCAATAATATCTGAGATCTACTTTATATAATTCCTATCTACTTTTATTTACTCAAAATAGTAAAAGTTCATCATTCTCCGTCGATTTTGGTCGGAACTCGCCGGGATCCACCCCCGACAGGAGGTCGGAGGGTCCTTTCCTTGCCGCAGGAAGCTTCAGGTGATACTCTTATCTCGAGCATCCTATGGAACTCGTTGAACTATCTTATCCTCGGATAAAGAATCTCGTGAGAATGGAAAGGTCCAACCTATACTAATCTGCTCCGTCTGCTCCGTCCTAAGTCGTACCTGCTTTCCGACTTTAGGAAACCTTTGGTTCACTCACAGGGAAGAACCCTTCATAATCTCTAACCAGCTAAAAATCTCAACTACAAGCATGAACCGTAGACTATCCTACACTGAGAAAGGGAAAGCTCCAGCATGCCCAGTGGTACCTCCAAGAACAGCTCGAGTTAAAGTCCCACCTTTTGACAACTCGGAACTAATCCGAAAACACTCCCTCACCCTCATCGGCAGAACCACCAACAAAGCTCAACGTCTGTGGTCCCTAATTCCCTTCATGTCTGACCACTGGAAAGTGGAAACTAGACCAGTAGGAGCGGATCTTGGACAAGAGCTATTTCAGTTCCAATTCTCCTCGGAGCAAGATCTCCAAAAAGTTCTGGATAACAGACCCTATCATTTCGCGCATTGGATGATAATACTCCAAAGATGGGAACCAACGACATCCAGCTATTTCCCGTCGCAAATCCCGTTCTGGATCCAGGTCCAAGGAATTCCAGTGCATCTATGGTCTGATGCAACGTTAAACAACATAGCAAGCGATATTGGACACTTGGAAGCTATAGAAATAACAGCAACTACAACTAGGATGAGGGTTCTTATTGATGGGTTGCAGCCCCTCATCACAACTTCAGCAGTGGAATTTGATGACGGAGAGGAAGTTATGGCAGAGCTAGTTTATGAAAAGTTGGAAAACCACTGTACTATCTGCTATCGTCTTGACCATGAAGCAAAAACTGCCCAAAGCTTAAGGAGAATACCGTAGGCCCTGCAGCCTCTAAGCCTCGGCATTCCGAAAGAGACCAAAGATCTCCAGCTCATACAATCTCAGGATCCAGAGTTTCCCAAAAAAACAGAGAAGAGCTCCCCCCTCGGGCTCCCTTTAGAGCGGGAGCTAATCAGTACCAAAGAAACAGAGAAGAGCCCCCTCTTCAGGCCTCTTATAGATCAGGTTCGTACCAGCTCCAACCTCGGGATAAAGCTGGATCCTATGGCTCATCTAACCCTGAAAGAAGTGCAGCAAGAAGTGATTATAGAGACAGAGAGTACAGCAAGCGGGAGCACTACTATAAAGAGTTTAATTACAGAAATTCAGAAGAAGCAGAGGCAAGAAGATCTCACCCAGTCTCGATGAATAGACAATCTTACCCTTTGGATTCAAGAAAATATACCCAAGCACCATCAAGTTCCAGATGGGTGGAAAAAAATAACCAAAGGAAGCCCCAAAGCATCCAACCTGCTCCTCCTCAGGAGAGATCAGAATCTTCTCGGCCCAGAAGACCTCCTCTTGATAAAGAATCCACCCCAGAAGGACCAGTAGAAACTCTCCCACAAGAGGCGATTAATGTGGCATTGGGAGAACTCCGGGATGTGATGATACAATATTCAAACTGTGCTGACCCTTCGGAGAGTGCAGCAAGAAAAGAAAGATTTAGACTAGCAGAAGAGCAAGGACAACTATAAGAAACTGCAGCCCAGATGGTTCGAGCCTCCTTGACTAATTATATGGTTGAAGAAGATGCAGATGTTACTCAACAAGAAGGCTCTCAGGAAAGAATCCCAATTGCGCAGCGTCTTGGTCCCATGAATCTGCAACCAACAGACCAACAAAATATTTTCAAAAGCCTGGTAAAGACAGGAGGTAAAAAACTGGGCAGACCGCCATGAAAGAAGATAACACAATCAATCTCTACAGCTTTTATTGGTGCTGGCCAGCGTAAGAGAAAGACCATAAAAGGCCAACCTTCACCTCGGAAAAAACATAACCTAACTATCCCTCGTCATGAGGAGAACCTTAGACCAGCGATACACTCAGCAGTGTCGGGTCCTAGTGCAGGGCCAAGCAGAATCCCAATCTCCCGACAGCAAGCAACACCAAAACTGATCCCAGCACCAAAGAGGAAGGGAACGGATTTTCAGAATCCGTCTTCTCCTCTTCCTTAAAAATTGTATGTTGGAACTGTCAAGGGTTAGGGAATCCCTGGACAGTTCATCGTCTCCAAGAAATACACCGGCGGGTGGACCCGGATATTATCTTCTTATCGGAGACAAAAAATCCCGACATGTTCGTGCTGGAAAAAGTTGAAAAACTGGGTTTTACGAGCCATTCTATAGTCTCACCTCATGGAAGAGCTGGAGGAGGATTAATCCTGCTGTGGAAACAAGATTTAGAAGTTGATGTAATTTCTTCATGTATCAACTTCTTTGATACTCAAATATCATATGAAGGAAAAATGTTTTATGCTACTTTCATTTATGGAGATCCGGACAAAGCGAAAAGGAAAAAAAATGTGGGATTACCTAATAGCTCTAGCACTCATCAGAGATGCTCCATGGTTTCTATCTGGAGATTTCAATGATATTGTTGACAATTCAGAGAAGGAAGGAGGGCCTGAGCGTTCAGAGGGCTCCTTTACCGATTTCAGAACTTTTCTCTTGGAAGGTGATTTATACGACCTCCAACATACAGGTAATCCACTCTCGTGGAGAGGATCTAGAAGTACCTATAGCGTGAAATGCCGCCTGGATAGAGCCCTCTCGAATAGCGCATGGGCAGAGGATTTCCCTTCGGGAAGATGTGAGTACCTGCGATACGAAGGTTCTGATCACAAACCAATAGTCACGTATTTTGACCCTCTAAGGAAAAAAAGAAGAGGTATCTTTCGATATGATAGAAGATTAAGAGAAAATTCAGAGGTGAAACTCTTAATAGAGAAAGCATGGGAAGAGGAAGCCCAACTAAAGGTAAATCAAAAGATTGTCAAATGCAGAAAGGCAATAATTCTCTGGTCAAGGCAACAACAGAAAACCAACAAAGAATATATCGACAAGTTGAAACAAGACTTAGAGGATGCAATGACAAGCCTGATCCCAAATGAAGAGATCCTGCGAAAAGCTAATGAAGACCTTAAAACAGCATACAAGGCTGAAGAAGAATTCTGGAAGCAAAGAAGTAGACAACTTTGGCTAAATTTAGGAGATAAAAACACGGGTTTCTTCTATGCTACAACTCAGAAAAGAAAAGCTTTGAACAAGTTCTCAGTTATAGAAAATGAGGAAGGACTTGCGATTTATGAAGAGGATAAAATAGTCAAAGTAGTTGCTGGTTATTTCCAACAACTTTTCTCGAGTCAAACTAGCTCTGATCAAGACATAGAGAGCATAGTCCAGTCTGCCATAAAGCCACTAATCTCTCCAGAAACAAACCAGCAACTAATTAAGCCTCCTTCGATGCTGGAAATCAAAGAAGCTATGTTCTCCATTCACGCCGACAAGGCCCCTGGACCAGATGGATTCTCGGCCAGCTTCTTTCAAACCAATTGGAACGTGGTAGGGCAGGATATGGTCAAAGAAGTCCAGGACTTCTTCCAGACAGGCTGTTTGCCGATAAGAATCAATGAGACTCATATCAGACTATTACCGAAGGTCTCTGGGCCAAAAAAGGTGGCTGACTACAGACCAATAGCACTTTGTAATGTCTACTACAAAGTAATTTCAAAACTACTGTCACGCAGGATGCAACCTCTTCTGAATGATCTGATTTCAGAGAACCAATCTGCTTTTGTTCCAAAAAGAGCCATTTCAGACAATGTGCTAATCACTCATGAGGTTCTACACTTTCTTAAAACCTCAAAAGCAGAAGTGCAATGCTCCATGGCTATAAAAACAGACATGAGTAAAGCCTACGATAGACTAGAATGGGAGTTTATAAGAAGGGTTCAGCTAAAACTGGGATTCCATCCCCTATGGGTCAATTGGATAATGCAATGCGTAAGTACAGTCTCCTACTCTTTTCTGATAAATGGAGCAGCTAGAGGAAGTGTAAAACCACAAAGAGGATTAAGACAGGGAGATCCGCTGTCTCCTTACCTTTTCATTCTGTGTAGCGAAGTACTATCAGGGCTGTGTACCAGAGCACAAGAGAAAGGAAAGCTTCAAGGAGTAAAAGTGGCTATAGGCAGCCCATGTGTAAACCACCTGCTTTTCGCGGATGACACAATGTTCTTCTGTAAAGCAAATACAAAAAACTGCTTTCAGCTAAAGGAAATTCTAACAAAGTATGCTGCGGTCTCTGGTCAACTTATCAACAAGCAGAAATCATCTATCTCTTTTTCTAGAAAAACACCTCAGCAATTAAGGAACCAATTGATGCGTATTCTGGAAATTGAAAAGGAGGGGGGAGTTGGGAAATACTTGGGCCTTCCTGAGCATTTTGGGAGAAAAAAGAAAGATTTGTTCACCTCTATTGTAGACAAGATCAGAATGAAGGCGGTGAGTTGGTCCACTAAGTTCCTCTCGGGAGCTGGAAAATCGATTATGCTAAAGAGTGTCCTGGCTGCCATGCCAACTTATGCGATGTCCTGTTTTAAAATCCCACAATCGCTATGCACCCGCATACAATCAGCCCTCACACGGTTTTGGTGGGATTCATCACCTGAAAAACAGAAAATGTCATGGGTTGCCTGGAGAAAAATGGCAAAGCCAAAATACCTTGGAGGATTGGGCTTCAAAGACATCAACAATTTCAATGATGCTTTACTAGCAAAGCTTAGCTGGAGGCTAGTGATTTCCCCTACCTGCCTGTTAGCCCGAGTCCTCATAGGAAAATACTGCACAAATTCCTCCTTTTTGGAGAGCACAGTCCCAGCCGTTTCATCCCACGGATGGAGAAGCATTTGCATCGGGAGAGACCTCCTCCTAAAGCAATTGGGATGGATCATCGGCGATGGATCGTCCATCAATATATGGACTGATCCTTGGTTATCCTGTTCCGAGCGAAAATGTCCTTATGGCCCACCCACAAAAGAGTTTCAAAACCTCAGAGTTTCAGATCTATTCCTGCCAAATTTAAAGGAATGGGATATCGAGAAGGTGGAGCAAATCCTCCCAATGTACAAAGATCAGATTCTTACCTTGAAGCCGAGCTTGCTAGGAGCCCCAGATGAACTTCGTTGGCTCAAACACCCGACAGGTGAATACTCCACAAAAACAGGATATGCAACAGCAGCTGAGGAGGAAGAAAATACCCAACCGCAACACCAATTAGCAGCTATTGATTGGAACACATTGGTCTGGAAAACAGATACATCACCAAAAATCAAGATCTTCTTATGGAAATCCCTACAAGGAGCTATTCCGGTAGGAGAACAACTAGTGGCAAGACACCTACCAGTGTCATCAGCCTGCACTAGATGCAATGAGCCTGAAACAATCCTTCACCTCCTGTTTCACTGCCCTTATGCTCAAGAAGTTTGGATAAAAGCCCCATTTGCCTCAGTTTTCAATTCGAGGCAGAGCACAAGTACGTTGTCGGGTCTAATTGAAGCAAACAAGTTAGTCTCGTTACCGCCGATTGGGTTAGATGCGGGCAAATTGTTCCCTTGGATCCTGTGGTCTCTCTGGATTGCAAGAAACCAAAAAATATTTAATAACAAAGAGATCTCGGCGGAGGGTACAGTAGTAAGAGCAGTTAGAGATGCTAGGGAATGGTTCTTAGCTCAATCGTCACCTACGGCTTCTCTGTCCACCCTGAGAAAGGTGAACACTCCTCAAAGTCCTTCAATCCTTAGAGATGGGACTATTATCTGCTGCTCAGATGCAGCTTGGAGAGCAGACCAAAGTATGGCAGGGCTCGGTTGGACATTTCGGAATCCAATCAACCATTCAAGCCACTCCTCTGCTCTTCCCTTTGTGGATTCGGCGTTAATGGCGGAAGCTCTAGCTATTAGAGCAGCCCTTCTCAGCGCAAAATCTATGGGATATAAATCTATGATTCTTCAATCCGACGCGCAGCAGCTAATCGGAGTTATTAATTCACGATCGAAGGTTTTGGAGATTCATGGGATCCTAATCGACATCGCTATCCTTGTTTTAGCATTTGATTTTATCAAGTTTAAGTTTATCCCTAGAACAGGTAATGGTATAGCTGATTCTATCGCCAAACAGGCTCTTAGAGACCTGGCTTGTAACTTGATCTCTTAAGATTAATCTGAAAAAGTTTGCACAAAAAAAAAAAAAAAAAACCACAATATATCTATCTTGTGGTCTCCCAAAGTATCGCGACCAGTTGAGAATTTGATTCCTAATGAAGGATTAAGCAAAACCAATCCTAATCAACTCTATTAAAAGCTTAAAGCATTTGCATTTTAGTATCAACATCTTCAAACTTTTGTTTACGAACAACAAGTCTAAAATTTACACATAATACGTAGGTCCAAATGATAGAACTAACCACATCATCAGTTTTAAAGCAAAAGCTAAAGTAGGACAGTAAAAGAAGGACAATCAAATACAAGTTCGCATGTGGTTGAAGCTCGTGAAGAA
Source organism: Eutrema japonicum (assembly GCA_030161315.1). Lineage (NCBI taxonomy): Eukaryota > Viridiplantae > Streptophyta > Magnoliopsida > Brassicales > Brassicaceae > Eutrema > Eutrema japonicum. The sequence goes on from BSQW01000011.1 coordinate 49,289,829, forward strand.
AGTGTTAACTCCTTGATCATGTCAAGGGTTGGAAACAAATGTGGTTGAGACAAGATTGTTGCCGTCTTTAAGCGATATCCGTTTTTCAAGATATAAATCGCAATATCTCTCTCTTCCGGTCTTCCTAAGTATCCCGAGAACTTGAAAGTTTGGAGACTCGACAACATACATTCAGGAACAGTACTTGGTTGAGTCCAGAAACGTACACCATTATAAGTTTCATGACCCTGAGATCAAAAAGAAGAAATCGACTCACAACCATAGTGTGTGTGCATCATAAAAACAATGTTTAGAAGAAACTTACTTCCATTTGTAAGAGATCTAGTACTCGTAAGTTGGGTGAATCTTTGAGCAACCGGACAAGCGCACTCGGCCCATATTTTTCGCATATACATAGTTTTAGATGTACAAGCTCTTTGAAGACAAAACCATCACCATACACAGCCTGGTTGAAGAAAAAACCATCACCATACCCAAAATATCAAATTCACTAACAGAAGATTCTATAGATGAGTTCGAAGGCATAGAGTTGAGAAAACTGATTACCTCTGAACTATTGTCTATTTGGCATAATGTAAGACGTTTGACAGATGTGATTGATCTGATAAGCTTCTCGAGATAAGGAAAGATAACATCTACATATGCCTCCCTCAGCTTAGGCATACTCTCAATCAAACAGTAGTGACTCTTAAAATTATAATACTCAACTTTCAAGTACTTCAAAGAAGGAGTATTTATCACAAACTCATCTAAATCACAATCTATATCGAGTGTTAAACGTTTCAAAGACGGGACAATAACAATGAACTTTCTCAAATTATCACCTTCACACCCTTCCACCAATAGATCTTTAAGAACAGGGCAATTAGATAGAAGCCGTTGAAGAGAATCTTCATTGGAGTATGTCAACTCTTGAAGTCGCAAATTTTTCAGAAAAGGAAGACAGACCATACGAGGAACATCCACAAGAATCGTTCCCTTGAGTTTCAAGGTCACGAGCGTTTTGCAGGTATACAAGCTACTCGGCAATATATCCTGCTTGTTCTTGTAAGGAAAATAAGAGATTCCTAAATCACGGACGTAGCGCGAAACTACAGTTAGAACCCACAGTTTGATATCTCCAGGTTCTAAATGTTGATGAAAAAACTTGAGCCGAAAGCTTTCAATAACCGGAGCTCTATGTAATGGCAGATTTCTGTCAAGAAAACACCGTAACCTCTCGCATTCAGACTCTGAATAATATGTACCATCGTACTCGAGTTTAGGCAGCGACATCCAAAGAAACTCCCATTGTTTCGACAAGATGCTAGTGGACACAGCAACTTTTATTGGAAGGAACGATAATATCTTCACCAGTAATTCATCAGGCAGTCCACTGATTTTGTCCATACGTACAGTCGAAACAAAGGAGAATAGAGAAAGAGAGTACAACACCAAAGAAGCACAAAGAATCGAACTCTGATTCTTCTCTCTCACGGTTTCTTCTAACCGTCTTACAACTTTTCCTCTGCCTCTCGTCTCTTTCTGTTCGTGTTAGGTCTTCTGCCTCGATATCTACTTCCTTAAGTAACACAATCTTAGCCGACTTGTACAGGTCACGATTTCCTCTCTTTTTTTCCTTTCTACTTTGGACTTTGATTTGGCTGGGCCGAAATAATGATAGCACAAGTCATTATGTAGCCCATCTGATGAAGCAAACATGCCCACACAAACGATTTAGTAACAAATGAAAACAGAGCCACTCAAAGGAACAAAACAAAACCCTAGAAAAAGCTGGAACTAGTGAAGTTTAGTGGAGGAAAAAAAGAAGATAAATCGGAATCACAGAGAATAGTTTATCGGAACAACGGAGCTTCGTTCTCACCGTCGATACATATCAAACCGGTCGGCTTCTTATTTGAATTGGAATATTAGCGATTGGTTTAATGCCCTAATGATCTAAATTGGAAGATTTATATATTTTTCAGATTTGGGATTGTCTTACTATCCGTTTAATTACAATACCATTAAGGTAGAATTTTTTGGTAATTTATTTTAGAAAAGTTGGCATTCTATTTTTTCCCTACAAAAACTTAGGTATATATTAGACTACTCTAAGAGCACATCCATAAATGGTATTTCATAGGGCTGGAAATTCGGTTATTTTGGGTAATTCGGTTCGGAGGATAGTTTGGTTTTTTGGTTAGTTCGGTTTTCAAAAATCATGTCAAAAATAATCGAATAAAATATCGGTTCGGTTCAGTTCGGTTCGGTTAACGGTTAATTTGGTTAATTTTTTTTATAACCGGAAATAACGGAAATGTTGGCAAATTCAGTTTAATTCGGATAGTTTTGGTTAGTTTCGGTTATTTTTGGTTATTTTAGAAAAAAAATTCAAGAAAAAAATTATAAAAAAAAAATTTGGTTAACCGATCGGTTTGGCCAAACTGAACCGAAATTAATTTTAAATATTGCCAAAATAACCGAACAATAACCGAATTTATAAAACTTCGATTCGGTTCGATAAGCTTAGTTCGATTATCTCGGTTCGATTAATAATCCCAGCCCTAATATTTCACATGAGTCTTTCAACATCGGAGGAAAAAATATATTCTATTAAGTTAGTATCTCAAATATGAGATATTTTTTTGGGTGGGGTTTCTCTACTATTTGATGTTGATCCCGGGGATCACTAAGTATGTTTAAAGAGTGATTAGGAGATGAGAGGTGAGATTTTCGTTAATTAGAGCAATTTAACCACTATTAAAGCAGGCCGGGAGAAAGATGAGTAGGCCGGGGGCCGTGTTTCTTTTTATTGACGGTGAAAGAAATGAACAATTTAGAATTACGAACTGGTTCCGAAGGACGTCCAGTTCGGCGTTCTAAACTGCTGTCTTGTTACAAAGAGAGAGAGAGAGATCGGGTGACTTGTCCTAAGTCAAAAATGGCCCAAATCAAAAGTCCCCTTCATTAATGACATTGAGGGGTATATATAGTCGGGGTCGGTTTCCTGCTCCCCGGGATCTCGGGGCCACGTGGCGTCCTTGGCCTCTTTCGCGGGTAAGGTGGCCTAGGAGGCGTGTTCCGGCTTTCGGGGAGAGAGGTCATGATGAGCTTGGCGTGGCGTGTTGCAGAGCAGTGCACTGTTTAACCAACTCTCCTCCACGTGTCTTTCTCTCCTTTGTCAAGTCTGCGAGGTTGGTGAGATGTCGAGGTCAGCCCATACACCTGCTCAGACAATACACTGTTCGACCAACTCCTACTTGCCTTCTGCTCTTCTGACATCCCTGCCTTGGTGAAGTGTCAGACCGGGGACCGAGCTGACGAAGGGCCTTTCAGGTCGGCGTCGCCTTCTGGCCGGCGGCCGAGCTGAAGAGGGGCCTTGCAGGTCGGCGCTTTCAGGCCGGCGACCGAGCTGAAGAGGGGCCTTTCCTAAGATGGGCCCAACTAATTGGGGGTGCTAGGCCCACCTCCAACAATAGGCCCTCCCCCAGTTCGGTATCGCGAGGCGAAGCGAGCATGCCGAAGTTGATCTGATGTTAGTTCGGCACATCTTAGGACGGTCTCTCCGTGCTCGTACGTGTCGTTCCTTCCGAGGATCCGCAGATGGTTGGCGCGTACTCACCACGCGGGAGGATAAAAAGGCGCCTCGTTTTTCGCGTGAGCTGCCCACGCGCGCCGTGCGAAAGACGCTTCGCGTTTATCGAGGCGTCCTTTGCTTTTTTGGCGTGGGGATAGCGAAGAGGCGTCATCATTAGGTTTCTGGGCGGCCGTGCTTCTTTTGACACGTGTCCAGGCGTCGCTTCACTGTCTCCCTTCTTCTATTTAACCCCCCTTTCTTCCTCCTGATAAAACCTTCTGCGCATAACCCTAAGGTAACCTCTTTCTCCGATTTCTTCCTTTCCCTTCTTGCTTTCTCTGTATTTTTCAATTTCCTCCTCTCCGTGCAATGGCGCCGATGTTAGACGGTATTAGGGCTGAGTCGAGCGAAGAATTGGCATCCCGTGGTGGCGGTAGCGATTCTCCGAGCTCTTCCTCCGACGGTTCCGGACGTGCCTCCTCTCCGTGTCGAGGCGCAGACAGTGGGGAACAATCTGCTCCTTCGACTTCGGGGGCCGCCCCGCTGCTCCCGGGGACCCATCTCCGGAAGAAGACGGTGGTTAGATCTTCCTCTGGCGGTCGCGGCGTTGGCCAAGCTGGGGGTAGAACCGGGCATCTGGGCGACCGCGGTGGTCGTCAGGGCGGCCGTGGAAGTGGAGTTCGAGCGGGCAGGGTGAGGTCTCCCCTGGTTCCTTACGAGCAGGGAGGGTCACCGACCTGGAGCACAGCGGAATCGGTGACTCTCCTGAGGGATTTGTGCGACTTTCCTGCTGGCGTCGAGCTCAGGCTACCCAGGGCGGAGGAGCGCCCGTCGACTCCTCGGCCGGGCTTCGTCTGCCTGTATGAGTCGTTCTTCCAGAAGTGCGGCTTGCGCCTTCCTCTCCCCGAGCTGTTCGTCCAGTATTGCCGGGCGCGGGGCTTGGCCTTCTCGCAGGTCTGCCCGTCCACGGTCCAGGGGATGATCGTGCTGCTGACCTTGGGGAACGAATGCGACGTGGAGGTGACGGTGCCTATGTTCGAGGCGCTCACCCAGCAGAAGGCAAACCCTGGGATTCCTGGGACCTTCTATGCCGCTTTCAAGCCCGCGGCGAACGTCCTGGAGGCACCCAGCTCGGGGTCTAAGGCGAGCAAGCTGTCGAAGGTCGAGGACTGGTCTCGCAGCTACTTCTACATCCGGGCTACCGACGTGGTTGGGCTCGACCCGTCGGCGAGATATACCCGGGATTGGAACTTTTCCCCGGGTAGGGTTTTGCAGGTCGAGCTGACTTCTCTTCTTCGGTTTTGCCTGACTGATGCTGTTTGCTTTGCTTTCAGGTCCTCACTCTTCTAGGTTCAAGCTGCCGGACTACGCGGGTATCGTTGCCGTGCTTAGGTCAGTGCGTAGAAGAGAGTGGAGGTCATTCACTTCGGCGAGAATAGCAGCAGCAATGGCCGGAGGTCGGTTTTTTTTTTTTTTTTTTTTTTTTTGCCGAACTGACGGTTCTTCCTTTGCAGGTAGAGCAAGGTTTGCCAGTCCGCTGTACGCGGACTTCTTTGTGGCGCCGCCGCCGCCGATTCTCGAGGTGCCGGTCCGGCGTGACCCGGCGCCGCGGACTGGGGGGGAGTCCTCCGAGCCGGCTTTCTCGAAGAAGAGGGCGGCCGACGCTGCCGGTGCCAGGGCTGGCAAGAAGAAGAAGAAGACCGAAGTTGGAGGGTCTTCGACTTCAGGTCGGGAGTCTGGCCGGCCTGAAGAGGCTGGTTGCGAGCCCGAGGGCTCCTGAGGCGTTCTTGTCGGGGAGGCCGAGGCACCTGCGGCCGAGGTGCCTGCGGGGGAGGTCGAAGGGACCCGGGCCCTGGCGATTGAAGAGGTCGCTGGTAGGGCGACGGAGGGCGGTGATGCAGCCGTCGTTGTGGACGAAGGGCGGGAGGCCGCCGGTGACCGGAGTGGTGGGGCTTCGGAGGGTTCCGAGGACGGGCCTCGGGACTATAGCTTCTATTTCTGCCACGAAGATGGCAATACCCAGATCATCGTGGACCCGGACGAGTGCGCCGAGCTGGCGCAGGCCATGATGTTCGGGCAGAAGCACCCGCACTTCGTCCCACTGGAGATGGCGGAGTCGGATACCTTTCGTCAGGTGGCGCGATCCGCAGCGCGGGTAAGCCTTTGTTCTGATCTAACTGTTTTTAGCTGGACTTGTTGCGCGCCCTTGCTAACCACTGGTTTGATGCAGACGATGGCCCTTTCTGCCTTTATGGCGGAGGCCTATGAGAAGGGACTCGCCGAGAAAGACGCGTCGCTCAGATTCCTGCAGGGGCGCCAGGAGGCCAGCGCGCAGATCCAGTCCGCTCTTACTCGCGGGTTGGAGAAGGACTTGAGGGAGGAGAAGGCCCGGTCTGCGGCGCTGGGAGAGGAGGCGGCACGGGTGCGGGCCCGGGCTGTAGAGGTGGGCAGTCTTCAGTCCGAGCTGGAGGCTGAGAGAGCCCGGGCTGCCGCTGAGCGGGCTCGGGCGGCTGCCCTGGAGGAGGAGGTCGGGCTCCTTAAGGGGGAGCGGGAGACGCTCCGATCCAGGGTGAAGGGGCTGGAGGGCGCCATAGGCCGGGCGAAGGTGGCCGTGGCCGCGGAGAGCGACCGGGTGACAGCCCGGTGGGAAGCGCGGAACCGGAAGTGGTCCGCGAAGATGGAGAAGATCCGCGCCCATCTCGACGGGCGCAGCCGGGCCTTAGAGCCTCACCTGCTGTACAACCAGGTGATCGGCGTCCGGGCGTGCCTCAAGAAGATGGAGGCCGAGGATGGGGTGTCGGTACCGTTCTACCGATATCAGAAGCTGGATGAGGATGAAGCGGCATTCGGTGCCGTGCTGGACGGAATGGACTTTCCGGACTTGACCCCGGAGGACCTGGACATTCCTCTGGATCGCGCTCATGGCGTCCAGCTCGAGCGGCTCATGCCCGTCGATCCTTCAGAGGCGCCCTATGTGGATCTGACTGAGGACGCTCCCTTGGCTGCTGAGATCGTCCAAGCAGATCTGCCAGCACAGGACTCGGCCCCGTGTGCTGATGAGGCCGGCACCGACTCGCCATCCGGTGAGACCGGTACCGACGCGCCATCCGGTGAGGCCGGCACCGACGCGCCATCCGGTGAAGCCGTGGTTGAGGAAGAGAGGTCCGAGCAGCCCTTCCTTGGTGAGCATGGCACCAATGAGAGGATGGTGTGCCCGGGCGATTTAGCTGGTACCCGTGCTGACGGGGGTGATGACCGACCGGCCGATGCGGCCTTGTAAAAACTTCTCTCTCTTCTTTTTTTTTTGTAGTTTTTTCCTTTTTGTTTTCTTCTCTCTTTTGTAAAGACCGGGCCGTAGGCCGTTTATGTAAGGACCAGGCCGTTGGCCCCTCTTTTTATGATAACAAGGCCGTTGGCCCTTTTTCTCTTCTCTCTTTTTTGTAAGTGCCGTTTCGAGGCTTTTGTAATGATTAGGCCGTGGGCCCTTTTTATAATAACGAGGCCGTTGGCCCTTTTGTGATAATCGAGGCCGTTGGCTCTCTTTTTTTTTGTAAGTGCCGTTTCGAGGCTTTTGTAATGACTAGGCCGTGGGCCCTTTTTATAATAACGAGGCCGTTGGACCTTTTGTGATAATCGAGGCCGTTGGCCCTCTTTTTTTTTGTAAGTGCCGTTTCGAGGCTTTTGTAATGACTAGGCCGTGGGCCCTTTTTATAATAACGAGGCCGTTGGCCCTTTTGTGATAATCGAGGCCGTTGGCCCTCTCCTTTTTTGTAAGTGCCGTTTCGAGGCTTTTTTGATCGGTAGAGTAGGTCGTAGACCGTACCCTGTCATGTATGCAGGTCGTGGACCGTGCTCTTGTATTGGGTGCGAGGTACGACTCGGCTTGAGATACTTATTGCTTGTGTATCTTTAATATTTTTAGTGGGTGCGAGGTGATCTCGGCTTAAGGTACTTATTGCTTGTGTACCTTGTTTTTTTGGTGCGGGTAGCGAGCCCGGCTTAGAGACACTTAATGCTTGTGTGTCTAGTAGAGGTGCGAGCCCTGGGGCCCGGCTTTAGTACTTATTGCTTGTGTACTATGGGAGTGCGATCATTGGAGCTCGGCTTTGGCACTTATTACTTGTGTGCCGGGGAGAGCGAGCACCGGAGCTCGGTCCCCTTTTTTTTTTGTAGTGCGAGCGTTTGGAGCTCGGCTTTCTCTTTTTTTTTTTTTGCAGTGCGAGCGTTTGGAGCTTGGCTTTTTTTTTTTTTTTTTTTTTTTTGCAGTGCGAGCGTTTGGAGCTCGGCCTTTTTTTTTTGTGTAGTGCGAGCGTTTGGAGCTCGGCTTTTTTTTTTTGTAGTGCGAATGTTTGGAACTCGGCTTTTTTTGTGTAGTGCGAGCGTTTGGAGATCGACTTTTTTTTTTTTTTTTTTTTTTTTTTTGCAGTGCGGGCGTTTGGGGGTCGGTTTTTTTTTTTTTTTTTTTTTTTTTTTTTTTTTTGTAGAGCGAGCGTTGGAGCTCGGCTTTTGTGCACAGGTCGGGGACCTTATTCCTTTGTCAAAAAGGTTTTATTAGATTAATAGCTGAGCCCTGGTTAGGGGTTGCCTACGTACCCTTTAGTAGAAGGGATCAAGCCAATCGTAGTTCGTTTGTTTACAAAGGCGGAGAGCGGAATGGAGCCCGGGGGCTTAGTAGTAGAAGCGTTTGAGGTTGATCGAATTCCATGAGCGCGGGATTGCGTCGCCGTTCATCGTGACTAGCTCGTAGACGCCGGGTTTCACGATCTTGGAGATAAGGTAAGGGCCCTCCCAATGTGCACCGAGCTTGCCTGCGTTTAGCTCGGCGGTGTTTTCGAAGACTTTGCGGAGGATCAGGTCGCCTTCGGTAAAGAACCTGCCTCGAACCCTCTTGTTGTAGTACTTGGAGGCGAGCTGCTGGTAGTTTTGGATTCGGAGGAGGGAATGGTCCCGTTGTTCCTCAAGGAAATCCAGCTCGCTGAGTAGGACGGTGTCGTTCAAGGCGAGCTGCTGGGTGAGCATAGCGCGGCGAGGAGTGGGGCGCCCGACTTCGAATGGGGCCATTGCTTCCATGCCGTGAGAGAGGCTGAACGGTGTGCGACCTGTCGATGTCTTCGGCGTCGTGCGATGGGACCAGAGGACTCCATCCAGCTCGTCGGCCCAGGAGCCCTTCTTGTCGTCTAGTCGCTTTTTGAGGCCATCGAGGATGGTTTTGTTGGTGGCTTCGGCTTGTCCGTTCCCTTGTGGATATCTCGGGGTGGACTTACTCAGCCTGATTTTCCACTTCGCGCAGAAGTCTTCGAAGAGGGCCGACGTGAACTGGGCACCGTTGTCGGTCACGATTTCGTAGGGCAGCCCGTGCCGGCAGATGATGAACTTCCAGACGAATTTTCGGACGTCCTCTGCCGTGATTTTGGCGTAAGCTTCGGCTTCGACCCATTTGGTGAAGTAGTCGGTCATGACCAAGAGGAAGCGCTTTTGGCGTGATCGGGGAAGGGGCCCGACTATGTCCATGGCCCATCGCATGAAGGGGTAGGGCGCGACCGCAGTGGTGAGGAGCTCGGTAGGACAATGAATGAGCGGGCCGTGACGCTGGCACTTATCGCACCGGGCTGCGAATCTTTCGCAGTCCTGCAGCATCGTTGGCCAGTAGTGTCCTTGGTTCCGTATTCTCAGGGCGAGAGCCCGGCCGCTGGAGTGGTTTCCGCCAGCGCCCTCATGCATTTCCTTCATCACGTCAATGGTTTCCTGCCCGTGGAGGCAGCCGAGCAGGGTTCCCGAGGCGCTCCACCGGAATAGATTGCCGTCCAGCATCGTGTATCGGGCACACTTCTTTCTTAACCATCGGGCGGCCCACCGGTCTGGGGGATGAATGCCGTCTGCGATGTACAGTAGTAGATCGACTCGCCAGTCCGGCAGTTCGGGCTCGGCCGGGGGTGGCGGTAGAACTTCGGGAGGTGGCGCGTCTTCGTCATGGTCCGCGGCCTGGGGGTTGATCAAGTAGACCCCTTTTGGCAGCTCGATGCTAGGGAGGTCGATGCTCTCGACCGGGATCACTCGTCGTTGGGCTGGGGCCGAGGTGGAGGCTAGTGCGGCGAGGGCGTCTGCGGAAGTGTTATCGCCTCGGGGAATCTTCGTCAGGGTGAACTCGGCAAAGTCTGCGGCCAAGCCTTGGGTCACCTTGAGGTAAGCGTCCATGCGATCGTTCTTGGCCTCGTACTCTCCGCTGAATTGATTGGCGACGAGCTGGGAGTCGCAGTAAGCTCGGATTTTCTTCGCGCCGACATCCTTTGCTAGGCGCAGGCCGGCAATCAGAGCTTCGTATTCTGCCTCGTTGTTTGACGCTGGGAAGGCCAGACGGAAAGACTGTTCGAGGATCTCCTTGGTCGGGGACTCGAGGCGTATGCCAACGCCGGACCCGTGCTTGGAAGCCGATCCGTCGACATGCAGAGTCCACACTTCGGGCACTTCGCTGACTGCCAGCTCGGGTGCAACTCAACCAGGAAATCAGTCAGGACCTGAGATTTGATCGCGGTCCGGCCTCGGTACTCGATTTCATACTCGCTCAGCTCAACAGCCCACTTCATTATCCGGCCCGATCGGCTCGGGCTGTGGAGGATGGTTCTGAGGGGGTAGGTGCTCAGGACGGCAATCGCATGGGATTGAAAGTAAGGCCGGAGCTTTCTAGCTGCGACGACCACCGCCAGGGCGAGCTTCTCCAGAGTCGGGTACATGCTCTCCGCGTCGTCAAGGGATTTGCTGATGTAGGAGATGGGTCTTTGGTCGCCCCGGTCTTCCCGTACCAGCACTCCGCTGACCGCTGACGCGGAGATGGCGATATAGAGGTAGAGGATTTCGCCTTCCTCTGGCTTGGACAGGACGGGAGGAGTGGATATGTACTCCTTCAGCTGTCGGAGGGCATCCTCGCATTTGTCTTCCCATTCGAACCGCTTGTTAGCCCGGAGCAGCTGGTAGAACGGGAGGCACTTGTCGGTAGAGCGGGAGATGAATCGGTTCAGCGCGGCGATTCTCCCGGTGAGTCGTTGTACTTGACGCGTGCTCTCCGGGGATTTGAGCTCTATGATGGCTCAGATCTGCTTGGGGTCGGCCTCGATCCCGCGCTGTGTGATGATGTATCCGAGGAACTCTCCCGACGTGACGCCGAAAGAACACTTGGCTGGGTTCAGCTTCATGTTATATTCGTTCAACGTCCGGAAGCAGGACCGGAGATGAGTGACGTGGTCGGCCGCCACCAGAGACTTCACCAGCATGTCATCTATGTATACTTCCATAGTGCGGCCTATTTGGTCGGCGAACATCCGGTTGACGAGCCGTTGGTAGGTGGCCCCTCCTTCTAGCGCCAATTGTTGATCCCGGGGATCACTAAGTATGTTTAAAGAGTGATTAGGAGATGAGAGGTGAGATTTTCGTTAATTAGAGCAATTTAACCACTATTAAAGCAGGCCGGGAGAAAGATGAGTAGGCCGGGGGCCGTGTTTCTTTTTATTGACGGTGAAAGAAATGAACAATTTAGAATTACGAACTGGTTCCGAAGGACGTCCAGTTCGGCATTCTAAACTGCTGTCTTGTTACAAAGAGAGAGAGAGAGATCGGGTGACTTGTCCTAAGTCAAAAATGGCCCAAATCAAAAGTCCCCTTCATTAATGACATTGAGGGGTATATATAGTCGGGGTCGATTTCCTGCTCCCCGGGATCTCGGGGCCACGTGGCGTCCTCGGCCTCTTTCGCGGGTAAGGTAGCCTAGGAGGCGTGTTCCGGCTTTCGGGGAGAGAGGTCATGATGAGCTCGGCGTGGCGTGTTGCAGAGCAGTGCACTGTTTAACCAACTCTCCTCCACGTGTCTTTCTCTCCTTTGTCAAGTCTGTGAGGTTGGTGAGATGTCGAGGTCAGCCCATACGCCTGCTCAGACAATACACTGTTCGACCAACTCCTACTTGCCTTCTGCTCTTCTGACATCCCTGCCTTGGTGAAGTGTCAGACCGGGGACCGAGCTGACGAGGGGCCTTTCAGGTCGACGTCGCCTTCAGGCCGGCGGCCGAGCTGAAGAGGGGCCTTGCAGGTCGGCGCTTTCAGGCCGGCGACCGAGCTGAAGAGGGGCCTTTCCTAAGATGGGCCCAACTAATTGGGGGTGCTAGGCCCACCTCCAACATTTGAGATATACATTCAATAGAAATTTTTTGTCAATTTTGTAAGACTCATATAAAATACAATTGATGAAGGTGCTCTAAGATTTTATCCTTTATGGGTCAATGTACCGTAGTTGATGTTTTCAGAAGTAATTAGTTGGAATTAGATTAATGTAGCACCAAAATCACATTGTTTTTTTTTTTTTTTTGGCAATAGATGGTTATAGAAACAGAGGTAACATAGTTTCTTGACATAAGATAAGCATGAATCATGTGTTGCCATGTTCCTCTGAGGCTTAACCACAGCTTATTGGTCATACCACCTCAATTTTCCATGTTAAAATGGGTCGATCTTTTCCAATTTTTTGAAACACCGACTGGTCTGACCGGTTCAACCGCGACCCAGTAATATTTTTGGTTTGGATTTTTTTTGTAAAACCCGGCATGTAGTTAGACCGGCAAAACTCGGAAAACTTCGCTCAAAACCGATGATCCAGAAAAATTCAGAACCGGCCGATTCGAGAAATAGTTGTTGTCCCAAAAAATTTGAAAATCTTAGAGCACTTTTATTTTTCTAAATCGTCTACACAATAACATTTCCAAGACTGCTTAACAAGCAAGAGTATAATAAGAGAAGACAAAGCCTATTAAGGTTCATGATTCGAATATACTAAACGATCTTTAGGGTAATACACATAATTAGTAACTCGAGATGAATCACCGATCAAATACAAGTTGGCATTCGGTTGATGCTCGGGGAGAAAGTGCCAACTCCGCGATGGTTTTAAATTCATAAACTTTAGACAAGATTGTTGCGGTCTTTAAGCGATGTGTGTTTTTTAAGATATAAATCGCAAGATCTTTCTCTTCCGGTCTTCCAAAGTATCCCGAGAACTTGAAAGTTTGGAGACTCGACAACATACATTCAGGAACAGTACTTGGTTGATTCCAGACAAGTACACCATTAGTTTCATGAACCTGAGATCAAGAAGTATTAGACTGACAACAGTAGTGTCCATTATGCAAACAATAATAGTTTATCGAAGAAGAAACTTACTCTCATTCCAAAGATATCTAGCACATGTAATTTAGGCGAATCTTTGAGCAACCGGACAAGCACAGTCGGCGCATATCTTTGGCATATACATAGTTCCAGATGTACAAGCTGGTTGAAGACAAAACATAACACCTCTTTTCCAGCTGGGGATAGAAACCGTGAACTCCAAATCGAAGTTCGTTCCTTGACTCTATTAATAATATTGTTAAACATTACCTTTTTCTTCTGGCCAAATTGTTCTGGTAATCCAAGATATTTACTTCCACCACCATGATTTTGTATTCTGATAATTCTTTTCAGCCTCTCTTGTTTGTCTCCATGAATTCTAGAACCAAACGTTATCATTGATTTGTCATGATTTATTCGTTGTCCCAGGCATAGTTCGTAAATACGAAAAACTCCCTTGATAGCGGCACAGTTTTTTTGATTTGCAATGCAAAAGAAAAGCGAGTCATCAGCAAACAGGAGATGCGTAATAGTAGGAACTCCATTACCAATTTTGATTTCGTTTATTTTCTTTTTCCGTACACTAACATCTAGAACATGACTCATAACATCGGCATACAAGATAAAGAAATGCGGAGATAACAGATATATCGCATTGCCGTAACCCTCGTTCCGGTGTAATTAATTACCCTTGTGGACTTCCATTGATTAATATTGAATAGCTTACTGAGCGAACTATTGCCATTAATTATCCAACTAATCCACAAGTCTGAAAAACCGAAAGCACACATAGTTTCTTCGAGAAAACACCATTCAACGCGATCATAAGTCTTGCTCATATCCGTTTTAATCACCATATATGTTTGTGAAACTCTTTTCCTTGATTTCAATGAGTGCATGAGTTCATGGGCGATCGATCATCACATTATCAGATATTAGACATCCCGGGATAAATGCTGCTTGAGATTCAGATACTATTTTATCCAGTGATGACTTCAATCGATTAACCAAAAGCTTTGAAATAATTTTATATAAAACATTGCACAAAGCAATTGGACAATAATCTGACAACGTTTTTGGGTTTTCAATTTTCGGTATCATACAAATATTAGTATGATTTATACCCTATCTCAGCTTTAAAGTTTCAAAGAAATCTTGAACCTCTGTAATCACATCTTTCCCGAAAATATCCCAACATTCTGGATAAAATCGAGCTGTTAAACCATCAGGTCCCGGTGCTTTATCAGCAGTAATATTGCATACATCGTTATATATTTATGAGTCAGTAAATTCTCTTGTGATTGACCAGTATATTTCTATAACCATCTATTGCCAAAAAAAAAAAAAATGTGATTTTGGTGTTACATTAAAATGCACAAGCCTAATATCGAGTTGTTAAATAAAAAGGAAAAAAATCGAATTGGAAAATATTAATCCTATAGGGAATCTTTTTGTACGGGAAAGTTGACAGGTCAACACACACCGTTTTGGTAAGGTTGACTAAGGTGTTCATAATAACACGATACGCTGCGTAGCATTGGATTATTTATCTCTTAAAACTCTTAGGCGGATGAATAAAAATAGCTTTCCTTTTGAATCTCACAGATCTATATTTATCGCCATTGTTGCTTTCTTCACTCCTTCTTGCTTCTTCAAACTCTCGCGTTGAGTAGGTAAAAGCCTCTTTGAAATCTTCGTAAGCTTTTCAATTTCTTCTTTCTTTCTTCGTAGCGTATTAGAATTTCTAGCAGAGGAGAATTCAGATTTGTTGTTTCCGAAGCCTTCGTGTCGTTTCATCTCCCCCTTCGAAAAAATTTCGAAAATTTCTCTACTTTACGTTTCGAATTGAGTAAGATTACGCGCTGGTCACTGTTTTTTTTTTTTGTAAAATCTCAAACCCTAGTTTTTGCACAATTGTTTTTGGAAATCGAATCTTGAAGTGGAATTTTTTAAGTTAATAATGGCTTAAGGTATCGAAATTTTGTTAGATTGAGAATTTATTTCCGATTTGCAGTAATGAAATGTTGAGTCTTTGCTTGTTTCGGATATATTTTGTATTCTATTTAATGTGTTATCTTTTTTTTTCTGATGCTGTCGTTTCTTACAACAGGGTATGTTTAGTGAGATTGTTTTAAGGATATAAGCTCGCAATTTTGTTTTAAAAATGGAAGCTGAGGATGTGCTTGACCTACCAGCATCAAGCCATTCTGGTTTTGAAGTACAGAAAAATGGCCTTGAATCTGGGATTAGGTCACCTGAGGCTAATCCTCTAGTTGGTAATGAGGTGAACATGATAAGGTGTTTAGATATGGAAGAGAGTTTGAGAATTGTAACAGAGCAGGTTAGTGCGAGTGTTGAAAGTGTGACGGTAGATGAGAGAGTTGTTATCCAAACGGAGACACTGATTCACGGCGCCACTTTGGATGTTAGTTGTATCCTTCTGTTGCTCTTCTATGTTGAAGGTTTCATGCATTTCCATTAGAAATGATACTTTATCTGTTTCTGTAATTATTTGCTGCTCACATGTCTGTGATTATGTTATCTTCTTGTGTTTTTCCATAATTCCTTGTGATAGCTAAATCGGGTGTCAAAAGACCCCGAACATCGTTTGACGAACAGCAACCTACAGTCCATGTTACTTATACGAATTTAACAAGGTTAGATAAAAAAAGAAAGTCATAACTCGCATGTGATTTCAAGTTGCCTGAAGTGCTGTTTACCTTTGAACATTAAAAATTGGAGATGTTATTCCCTTCTTTACCATTGTTTTAATTCTCAATGGAATGCATCTTTCAGAGCTAGTAAGAAGAAGCTGGAAGGTTTATTACAGCAATGGTCAGAATGGGAGGCAGAATTCACTTCACTGGCTCAGGTATCTTTGAATGGAGAAGGTCATTTTACTCCCTTCTAAAATGTTATTTGTAGCCAATATAACAGTGAATGTTATCATTTTTCAACATTTGATCGATTAAGATTGTGGTTTAGAGAATTTTTAAGCCGAGGAAGTGTGCAAGAATATGATACTAGATTGGGCCATATAAAGTATCATCATACATGTTATGGACCTACAATTTGGTATCCTTGTATTAGATAGGCCTTAGACATATTAGTATTGAGGAACCAACTACGTGGTGCATGTAACAGAACTAGCATTTACCGAGCAATTCAGCTAAAATATTTCAGTTTATAAGATTAGATATCAGACTTCACATAGGGAACTTGTTTATTGACTCGGTTTTTATTCGAATAATTTTTTATTGACTTATCATGTATGAAGGTAGAATCTTTTTATTGGTTATATACTCAGGTTCAAGAACAACCATTAGAATCTGGTGAGGAGACGTATTTTCCGGCCTTACGCGTTGGATTGCAGAAGACTTCGTCTGTGGTGAGTGAAAATGTTGTCAACGCTATTAAAAGGTGTTAAGTGTTCATATTGATAATCTATATGACATGTCAACTCGTACATTTTTGCATATGCAGTCATTCTGGATCGATAACCAAACTGGTTTTAAGCCATTGGAAGAGTTTGTTCTTGTGGAAAGTAGCACCACTCCTCTTTATGACCGTAAATTTTCACTCGGTTTGAATTCAGCAGATGGATCAAATAACTTGGAAGGGTAAACTGAATCTATATTTGTAATAATTTCCTCCTGTTTCTAGTTTTATCAGTCACAGATCTTGATGCATCCTTTATACTCCTTTGTTTACATTATATTGAAGAATAACCTAACAGTGAATGTGTTAATGGTCTTTCGACGGGTGCATTTTCGTAACATTCCATGTCTCTTTATTGTTCCAGGGGGTTAGAGATTATTGATGATCCTCCACGTTGTTTCAACTGTGGCGGCTATAGCCATTCCTTGAGAGAATGTCCAAAGCCTTTTGATCGATCAGCAGTTAATAGTGCCCGAAAGCTTCAGAAATCCAAACGAAATCAGAATAGTGGGTCCCGTCTACCATCGAGATATTATCAAAAACCTCAAACTGGAAAGTATGATGGCTTGAAACCCGGCACGCTTGAGGCAGAGACACGCCAGCTTCTGAATATTGGGGTAATTTTGAATCTTTTTTTCTGTGTATATAGTGCTACCAATATGCTGGATTCCAGATTTCTTAGATCAGAAAAGTGGGCATTCTAATTATTTTCCTTTCCTCCTGTGAAGGAACTAGACCCTCCTCCGTGGCTTAACAGGATGCGAGAGATTGGGTACCCTCTGGGATACTTAGGTAAGCTTTTCTGCTCTGTTTTATTATCGTTCATGTACATGCGAAAGAAGTGGATTTCTCTGTTATCGCACATGAGCTAAACTATACCAGATTGGACTGCACTTATATTGTGTCTGCTTCATCTTGTGCTACGTCTCTAGCTCCAGAAGATGATCATTTGTCTGGAATCACCATATTTGGAGAAGAGGTGGAGACACGGGGGGAAATAGAGAGTGAGGATGGGGAAATCATGGAAAAAGCAACCCCTCCAGAGCCACAAATGAAGATGACAGTTGAGTTCCCAGGAATTAACGCTCCATTACCAGAAAACGCAGATGAGTGGCTTTGGGAAGCTGCACCTTCATATAGGAGCAGCAGAAGCAACAGCCGATGGCAGCAAAGATCAAGCAGAGGACATGATTATCGAGATGATGATCAGCTCGGTGTTGAATCATCGAGTTATCCTCCAAGGTATGGTAGTAGAAATGATTATGGGTATGGCTCAAAAGATTATAGATCTAGATCAAGAAGCCCAGGCATCGAAAGATCGCTAATCGAAAGAAGCAAGAGGGATTATTATGCTTATGATCCTGATTTTCGGGACAGAGACAGAAACAGAGATAGGAACAGGGACTGGGATAGGGATAGGGATAGGGACAGAGACTGGGACAGAGACTTGGACAGGGACTGGGAAAGGGACGATCGTGACTGGTCTCATAGAGTAAGCAGCAGAAGATGAATGGTGAGATTGTAGCTGTGTATGTGTTGTGATGTTAGAGGTTTAGGGTTTCATCATCTACTTTCTATTTACATCTTTCTTTCTCTGTTGTTGTATCATGTCCATGAAAGTGGAAGCGTTTTCCTATTCAGACTTTGGATTTTATACGTTTAGATTTAGTTTGGGACAAGATATGATGAGACTTGAATGAATGGCTTTTTTCTTCTCTTGCAAGTTTTTATTTGTTAGTTGGTATATCAATTCATACACGTCTATACATACAAATATATGTGTGTGCCTATCTATATCCAAAAATTCTAATTATATTTTTCGAGTAAAACGTTCTTAATTATTAATTAATGTATATGTAATATAATAGGGTTCGCTAACCGATCATATATCCTACTGATGATGATGATAAACGTTGTCAATGTCAATAAATGTTGTTATTAATGTCAATGTCAATGTCAATGTCAACGTCAACGTCAACTCTTGTCAATAATCTAGTTTACAAGACAAACAAATTAAGTTTCTTTCTTATTTATGACATGAGATACCGTTTCAAAAATACTGTTACAATTGCACGACAAAATCTTTTCATGTACTCAATTGTTGTAGATTCTTTTATTTTGATGTATTTGTTTGTAGCATCGGCGGACATACCATACGCTAAAATCCGAATAGCAACGGTTACCTTTTGCAAGGTTGACAAGCCCAATTTCCCAGACGCAACAACGATTACCTTTTGCAAGGTTGATTGAAGTAGCTGTTATGTTGTTTAACAGCATCAGCAATGTGAAGAAATAATCTCTTTGATATTCGAAATCGACGATAAAATTAACTATCTTTCACCATATACAGGATTATCGAAAAATAATTATTTAACAAATTACGATGTGTATTTTCTCTGTCACGGTGTATAACTGCGTGACCGGGAATAGAGCCTCAATGACTTGCATGATTTTTTTTCTTGAGTTAGTTGGTGAATTTGTTCTTCCCTCTCCATTGCTGCATTTTCATTCATTAACCATTCACCAAACTCAGATGAATCTCATGAGGAAGACGAATTTTGAAAAGAAAATGAACATCCAATATTAAAATTCATTTTAAGTAAGAGAAGAAATGGTAATATATTCTTACGATCTATATAGATATATTTATAGATATAAATGTTATCATTTAAAAAGATAATTTAATCTGCACCATTCATTAGATTTCACCCATTTATATCCCTTAGAGTGAAATCTCACCATTATCCTATCTAACAAAAAGATAAAAAAATCTTGAGAATTTAATCTACACCATTCATTAAATTTTACCTATCACCAATCCTTAGATTGAAATCCCACCATTATCCTATCCAACAATAAGATAAGAAAATCTTGAGAATTTATTCTACACCATTCATTAGATTTCACCCATCACCGACCCTTAGATTGAAATCCCACCATTGTCCTATCCATGATAAAAAAAAATCTACAAAACTAAGTGTTGGCCATTCCTTTGAACTTTTATATATCCATTACTGTGTATAAATAATAGACTTTAACAATTGAAAAAATCACACTTCAACCAACTCCTTCTATTCTATACAAAAATATAGAAAAACTAGAGGCACATCATTCAATCAACAAGAAGATGAGTTGTTGTGTCGTATGTATTTAGAAATATTACAAGACCCAATAGATAGCAATAACCAAGCTTTGAAAAAATTATGGGAAAAAATAAAAATTAGTTACAATGAAAAAAAACATGAGAGTTGCGAGATTATAATGGTTAATGCCCGACAAAAAAACAATAGATCTCTACAAGATAGGGTACAATTCTTTATGCTGTAAAGAATTTGAAGAGCTGCATCATCTAAGTGGAGAATATGCATCCAAGTGGTGCATTCGAAGATGACATTGTAAGTATATATTCAATTAGTGCATGTGTGTTATTTTTCTACTTTGTTTATATATTATATTTGTTTATGTATTTAACAAATTTTATGTTCCAAATACTTTGCAAATGGATAAAGCAAAGAGATTATTGATACAACATCAAAAACTAAAAAAAGTTTTAAGTTTGATCACATGTGAGTTTTGATGAAGGATATTCCAAAGTTTACAGACAATGTCAACATTGGTATTCCACATAATCCTAATATTGGGAGTGATACTATCGACTCTCCAAAATCACATTCTCTAGGAATGTCTTTAGTTTCAATCAATTTAAATAGTGATGATGGTGGATCAAATTCGTCACAACGTCCCATTGGATCGAAGAAGGCAAAACTCAAAAGAAAAATGGTCGAAGGAAATGATTCATCTGTTGACACTTTGATTTCATCAAATGATCAAATCTTTGATTTCTTAAATGATAGTGCATCAACTAGGGGCAAGGGTTATGAGATGGCTCAGTTACTTATGCAAAACCAAGCAAAAAAATTAGTCCTAAAATAAATGGAGGAAGAAAATAAAATATTGCTAACAAACTTAAGTTCTATCGAAAATATATATGGACAATATTTTGGTGATTTTGGAGGTTCGGATCAAATCTACATGAATATTAGTATAGTAGTACAATTTTTAATTTGTGTAATATTTATGTATGTTTGTAACTTTATTCTCATGTAAGAAATTATTACTGTAGTGTAATTTTCAATTTGTGTAAAATTTGTTTAGTGTAATATTATTGTTATGTGAAATTTGATTTTGTGTTATATAATATTTTTATTCCTAATTTATATTTAAATGTTAGTGTATTTATTTAATTTCATATGTAAAAGTTAAATTTATAATGATATATATGAAATATTTACGAGATATATAATTATATATATGGATTAAAATGAAAAGCACTGATATGAGAAGCTAAGCAGAGCCAAATTTTCTTAGAGAATTCACACTCAAAGAATAAGTGTTGATGAGATTCAATACCTGAGGCACAAAGAATACAATTTGCAGAATCCGACATTCCCCAATCTCTCAGTCGATCTCGTGTAGGAAGTCGACCAAGATAGACCAGCCATATGAAAGGAGAACCGCGGGACTGCTTCTTTGAACCAAACTGTCTGAGACCAAGCAATAGTAGGAGAAAGGAGTCTTAGTTGATCCCAAGTACCTTTAGATGAGAATGAGTTGGTTAAATGCACCTAAAGGAGTCCTCCATAGAAAACGATCTCTTCCCTCTGAATCTGTCGGAACATGTTTGGAGGATAAAGAGATTTGGAGCTGCTTTATCTTATCAGATCTTGCAGCCCTAAAAAACCAGTGTCCATCCTTACAGCCTCAAATACCTTGGCTTCCTTATGGATACTCAATAGAGATGGACCAGATTCTCCTAAGAATTGAATTAAAGGGCCAAAATCTGTCCACGAATCAAACCAAAAGAAAGCTTTCCTTCCATCCTTGACTTCACATCTCAGAAAATGCAAGAGAGTAAGTTTACTCTTAATAAGCACCTCATATTCCAAGAAGGGCGCGAGCTATCAGATGACAACCAAAAATGATTTCTTGAAAACAGGTTCTTATTGACCCAAGCAACCCATAATGAACCAGCTCTAGTAAAGAGATTCCAAATCAGCTTTAGATGGAAAACAACCTCAACATCTTCAAGGAGTCTGATCCCTAATCCACCCTCCTCCTTAGGTTTGCAAACATATACCCATGCCACACGCGCACCAGAAGCTGAGGATGTAGAATTCTTCCAAAGAAAATCTGAGCAAAGAGAGTCTACCTTCTCATAGAACTTCTTTGGAAGGACAAAGACCTGACTCCAGAAATTCACCATTCCGTATATAACTGAAGAGAATCTCTGGATTTTCCCCGCATAAGACATAAACTTAACTGTCCAAGAGTGAAGTTTATTTGTGATCCTCTCAAGAAAAGGCTGCAGATTCGCATAAGTTAGTTTGGAAGAAGATAAAGGAAGACCCAAATATCTTGTAGGAAATATGCCAAGCTTAATACCCGAAGACAAACTTAGATCTCTCGTTTCCACCTTAGAATATCCAGAGAAAAATATTTCTGATTTAGATGGGTTCATATCAAGACCTGAGAACCTCTTGAAATCGGCAAGTCACTACAAGAAAACACTCTTTTTGCAACGAACTATATCGTTGTTAAATCGTTGCAAAAGAGGATTTGAATCGAATTTGCGACAAAAAAGAGATCGTCGCAAACCACAAATCGTCGTAAATTCGTCGGGAAAGTACGAGGGACAAAAATTCGTCGCTAAATCGTCGGTAAATTTTCGTAGTAAAATCGTCGTAAATATTACATTGAAATTACGACGAATATAAATACGTCGTAAAAACGATGGAAATTCGAAGGGAAATATTTCATTGTTAATTCCATGGCAAACAATTGTCGTCGTTAATTCGTTGCTAATAAATCGTCATAAAATCGTTGCTAAATAATCGTCGCAACATCGTCGCTAATAAATCGTCGTAAAATCGTTGTAAATTAGCCACGATTTTATGACGATTAATTAGCAACGAATCAACTCGTCGTACAATCGTTGTAAATTAGCCAAGATTTTATGACGATTAATTTAGCAACGAATCAACGAGGACTATGTTTACCATCGAATTAACGACGATTCTCTATATATGATTTTTATTATTATTTTTTAAATTTTATTAATTTCGAAATTATAAAATGAAAATATTAAAAATAATATATAATAATATTTTATTAGAAAAAAATATATTATAATCTGTTACAAAAAAAAACAAAATTTAGAATTCGAAATCCTAAATCTAAATAACTATATCGTAATCGTCGAGATTCACATCGTCTTCGGGACGTCTCGACGAACCGGATGCGCCTGCCGCTGCCTCTGCCGCTGCCGCTGCCGCTGCCTCTGCCTCTGCTCGGAGTCTTCGCTTTTCCCGTAGCATGGCCTGCATTGTCGGGTTCCCTGTTGCCAAGATGTCGAAGAGTTCGTCATTCTGCGTAGCATCCAGTTCAACCCGCTGCTGTAGACTCGCAATCTTCGCCTGATATGCCGTAGACCGAATAGCCTCGATCTCAACCCGCTCTTGAAGACTCGTAATCGTGGTACGTAACACGACTGGATCATCTTCTGGCGATCGTCATCGCGGAGCATATGAAGAAGCAGCCGAGACATCTCGAATAGATCCCATCCCGACAACCTTCCCCTTTCTCTTAGGGGCAATCTATATTTAAATTTACAATTAGAAATTTTTAAAAAATTAAAAACTAAAAATTAATAAGTACTAACTATTCTATATACCTGCTCGAAGATCCGGTCAATATCGGGTGTGGTCAACCCTCCAGACATGACCGATGAACCACCTGGAGATAGCTGTTGAGAGAGCTATGTCTCTCGTTCGGTGACCTTGGAAGTCACCTCATTGAAGATGTGCTCGACCGTCTCGGAAACAAAGGAACCATCCTTCTTTCGGTGCGTCCGCTCAAAAACCTTGGTCATCGGAGGGAGTACACCTCCGTCTTCGGCGGCCTAAGGAAAAAAACTATGTTATTGACGAAGTAAATTAAATAAATAAATTAATTTAAATAAATTTAATTACCATCTGTAGACGAACACCCGCAAAAGGTGTTTGCCCAGCTGTATGAGGCAAAGCCTTCAGTTTCCCGTCCGAACCAACGGTGTTGCGGGAAGCCGAACACTTCTCAGCAGTTATGATGGACTTCGGATCCAGCCAATACCGCACCAAGCCGTCCCAAACGGCTTTATCCATGTGCAGGGGCTTTGCTAAATCGCCAGAAATCTTCCATGCTTTCTTCCACTCACCAACCACACATTGGATACGAAACTTCACCCTCTCGAGAAACAAAGTTTCAACCTCGCCATGAATCGAAAGATCCCAGTGATATTTTTGCTGCATGAGAAACAAAAATAATTACATATTTTATAAAATTAAATTAAATATATATTTAAATATAATTAAAATAATTATGGGAGAAAAAAATATTTTTTCATATGTACCGCAAACATCTTGAACCATGTCTCCTTGACGTGTGGCGGGAGCTGGGTAAAATTGGTATGAGGCTCGATAAAATAGGACTTGATGATGTCAGAAACGGTGCGTCCAACTTTGGATTCAACTCCAAACCTGAAACAAAAAATTGTAAAATTATGAATTGTTAGAAATAAATATAAATATGTAATAATAAATGTAAAATAAATAAATATATATATTACCATTCCGACCCGTCAATATGATCCGGATCTAATCTCGTAAGCCTATGACGGCCCGGCTGTGCAAGCAAATCAAGAACCGTCATGTGTGCATATGGGGCCGGGGCACGGCCTCCAGGTTGCGGAATCTGAGGTGGTTGTGGCGGCGGAGCACTCTGTGTTTGCGTCACCGGGACGAAATCTGTCTCTGTAGCCTCAGAAGACACGGGCAACCCGGTTCCCGAAGCATCACCAATCTCTCTCAAAAACTGAGCGTAATGTGAATGACGCTGGCCCATCTGCATAAAAATGAAAAAAATTACTATCTATAAACATCCGGGCAGTCTGCTATTTTTCCAAATTGATTCTGTTTCTACCGACCTAAATTGTTCCATTCCTATCTATACTAACTAAAATTAAAAACATTAAAAAAATTTACCTTTTTTCGCAAGGAATTCCGGAGGAATGATCGAGCAAGAGCAAGATAGAAATTTGAAAGTGAATGAAGAAATTATGAGCGTGTAATTATATAGGATTAGTTGTCGTCGCTAAATCGATCCTAATTGGCGTCGATTTTGCGACGAATCGTCGCTAAATCGAGGCAATCAAACCGTGGCTAATTCGTCGTTAACTTTGCAACGATTTTGTGACGATTCATTCGAGACAATCAAACCGTGGCTAATTCATCGCTAACTTTGCAACGATTTTGTGACGATTCGTTGACCCACACGCGGGAGTTTAATTGACCGACACGCGGTAAATTAGATTCATAATTTATGACAAATCGTTGCTAAATCGTCGCAAATTTGCATCGATTTTGTGACATTCATAGTTTGCGACGATTTAGCCACGATTAGTCTTAATTCGTTGCTAAATCGTCGCTAATTTTGCAACGAATTAGTGAGGAAATTTGTAAAATCTGTTTTAGGGTTTAGGGTATAGGTACAAAATTGTAACGTCGATTGCAACATTCCAGAAACAACTTTACATGTTTACCGTAAATCCAAAATCATGAAATTATCAATAAGTTCAACGAGATTGAAAAATAAGTAAAACATATAGTTTGCGTATATGTTAGATTATTAATACAATGATTCAGTTTGTGGATATTACTGTGATTGACCGAGTTTTCATTTTCAGACAATTCTCTAAAGTCACGATCAATTTCATTGAAAGATGCATAATACAATGAGATGGTAATAGGTTAATTAGGGTTTAGGGTTTAGGGCAAAGGGTTTAGGGTTTATGGACGAATCGTGGCTAAATCATCGCAAATTTGCATCAATTTTGTAACATTCATATTTTGCGACGATTTAGCCACGATTAGTCATAATTCGTTGCTAAATCGTCGCAAATGTTGCAAGGAATTAGTGAGGAAATTTGTAAAATCTGTTTTAGGATTTAGGGTATAGGTACAAAACTATAACGTCGATTGCAACATTCCAGAAACAACTTTACATGTTTACCGTAAATCCAAAATCATGAAATTATCAATAAATTCATCGAGATTGAAAAATAAGTAAAACAGAGAGTTTGCGTACATGTTAGATTATTAATACAATGATTCAGTTTGTGGATATTACTGTGATTGACCGAGTTTTCATTTTCGAACAATTCTCTAAAGTCACGATCAATTTCATTGAAAGATGCATAATACAATGAGATGGTAATAGGTTAATTAGGGTTTAGGGTTTAGGGTTTAGGGCAAAGGGTTAGGGTTTAGGGTTTATGGACGAATTGTGGCTAAATTGTCGCAAATTTGCATCGATTTTGTAACATTCATATTTTGCGACGATTTAGCCACGATTAGTCATAATTCGTTGCTAAATCGTCGCAAATATTGCAACGATTTTGTGACAATCACAATTAGCGACGATTTAGCGACGGTTCCTTTGAAATCCCCTAAACCCCAAACTAAATCCCATTTCCGATCACCACTCATTTCCCGCCGTTGTTGAGGCAATTAATAAATTACAAGACACATAGACACATATGTCTCGTAATTTATTAATCGCCGCACCTACGGCGGAAAATGAGTGGAGATCGGAGATGGAATTTAGTTTGGGGTTTAGGGGATTTCATAGAAATCATATCACTTAAATTTCACAATAATTACTCGATCACAATATTATATTAATACATTAAATTCACAATAATTACTAGCTAGCGCGGTCACTCTGATTCATTTTCGGACGAAGAGTAGTACACATCCGTTTCTTGATCATCTGGTTCATCACTTTCTTCGAACTCATCTTCCTCATCTTCTTCCTCTGTATCGTCTGGGAGATATTCAACTTGCCTATTTTGAGGATCTATCAAAAGGATGTCTTCATTGCTCTCATTTAGTTCTAGCATATCAGAGCAATGATCTTTCTGCATTGGTAGTTCCTCATCAACCCCCACAATTCGACCCCTCGGAGAAGCTTTTATAACTGATAACCATGATATACGGGTGGTGCGAACTCGCGGATATGGAACAAAGCTGACTTGTTCTGCTTGTGATGCTAGGATAAATGGCTCATACTTATTGTAACGTCGTGATTGGTTGACATCTACTGCCCCAAATTTGTTTTTACGGATGCCTCGATCAACTTTTGGATCGACCCAGTCGCATTTGAACAGAACGCATTTCAAACCTAAGCAACCAGGGTACTCAACCCCGCACACATACCCCGTAGTTGGCAGTAGCTCTTTGATTTCCGTATTTGAATGTATGAAATATATATCCGCGTGTGCAATACATGGGTGCACTCGTTATCTTCGATATGGGGCCTTTTATTAAATCATGGAACCAGAGTGGATATGCGGTATCCCCATACTCGACCTATATCATTAATTAATTTAATTAAAAAAGTAATCAAAATATGTATTAGGTTAATTGTACAAGTTAGTAATTAATCAGATCACTTAAAATTTTACGTACTTGCGTCTTCAACCACGGGGCAAAATGTTGATCTTTACGCTTGTTGATTTCATCGTCTGAGATTCCTTCAATGACTTCTCGGACTTGTCTAACAAATTCACTGCATACAAAAGTATTTGTAATTGGTATAAAGCTAGCATATATATAATTTAGCCATATATAAGACATATGTTTATACACTTACGTCTCAAATTGACTAACTTCTTCGCAATTTAAGAGGATATACGTTTGTGCACTATGATGGTCTTTTTCATTGGCAAACCAAACTGACTTCACTCTTCCACATAATAGACCGATTGAAGAAAAGATATCTGGGACACCTTCATTAGCATATGTTCGGCCTACACCTCCATCATCATATCGCCGTGCTGCCCTTTTCCGTGTGCGAACCTTCGAGCCAAAATAGTACCCCGTGAAGTGAGAAGTTTCTTCTGTTAAACTTCCTGCTACTATTGAGCCTTCAACTTTGGCTAGATTTTTAGCCTTCCGCTTCAAATGTCCCATGAATCGCTCGAATGGGTACATCCATCGATACTGCACAGGTCCCCCAAGTTCTGCTTCGTGAGGTAGATGAATAGGTAGATGTTCCATAACATCAAAAAAGGCTGGGGGAAATATTTTCTCCATGTTGCACAACAAAATATGAATACTAGCATCAAGTTGTGCAATAACATCTTCTGACAAAGTACGGGTACAAAGATCCCGAAAAAATGCTCCAATGCCTATAGTACAATAACAATCACATGATATATAAGGTAATAATGTTAATTTTCCATTTCATATATATATATATATATATATATATATATATATTAATTATATAAAATCTTAAATTCGCAATTAATATGTGATTAGTTTAAATTTATATACCTGCAATTGCTTCGTGTACATTTCCTGGTAGAAGTTCAGCAAATGCAAAAGGAAGTAGTCGTTGCATAAAGACGTGACAGTCATGACTCTTCATCCCGGAAAACTTTTGGCCATTCTCAACACATTTAGCTAAATTAGATACGTACCCGTCCGGGAACTTCACATCAGATGTCGCCCATTTGAACAAAGCTGACTTTTCTTCCGCACCCACTCGAAATATGGGGACATGTGCTTTCCCATTGCTTGTAATATGTAACTCATTCCGACAACAAAGATCAGGCAAGTCTAACCTTGACTTACCGCTGTCTTTAGTCCTTCCACGCACGTTTAACAATGTATGCATGATGTTATCAAAAAAGTTTTTCTCAATGTGCATGACATCCAAATTGTGTCTAAGCAAATGATCCTTCCAATACGGAAGTTTCCAGAATATGCTTTTCTTATGCCAATTGTGATGCTCCCCATATCCATCCGACATATTAGCTGGAGTGTGCCAATTTCCACCACGATTGACTGTTTCCAATGCACCATAATTATCAATTTCTGCTTCTAGATCTTCCCCGGAAATATAAACAGGAGGAGGAACACGAACAGTTTTGTTCTTTCTAAACAACCGCTTATTTCTTCGATATGCATGATGAATCGGTAGAAATCGGCGGTGACAATCAAACCAACTTGTTTTCCGACCATGTTTCAATTGAAACGCATCTGTCCGATTGAGACAATATGGACAAGACAATCGCCCATGCGTAGTCCAACCTGATAACATCCCATAAGCAGGGAAGTCGCTTATTGTCCACATAAGCACCGCACGCATTGTAAAAAAAATTTTCCTTGCAAAATCATATGTCCGAACCCCGGTATACCACAACTGCTCCAATTTCTCTATCAGAGGCTGCAAAAGCACATCAAGGGAACGCTTCGGATGCTTCAGACCTGGTACTAAAATACTCAAGAATAAAAATTCCCTTTGCATGCACATATCTGGGGGAAGGTTGTAAGGCGTTAGGATTACTGGCCATAAAGAATATTGCCTACCAGACATACCAAATGGACTAAATCCATCTGTGCAAAGACCAAGATACACATTACGTTTCTCTCTAGCAAAGTCTGGATGTACCGTCTTAAAGTGTTTCCACGCTTTTTCATCTGAAGGATGAGTAACCTCCTCATCTGTTTGCAAATGATCTGCATGCCATCTCATCGATGCAGCTGTCCTCTCAGACTGATACATTCTTTTTAATCTATCAGTTATAGGAAGGTACCACATCCGCTGGAACGGTACCTTACTCCGACCAGTACCTTGCGGCTTATATCTTGGCTTATGGAAAAATCGACATTCCTGCAACTTATCATCATCTTTCCAAAAAAGCATGCAATTGTCAACACATACATCTATCATCTCAGAAGGCAACCCAAGACTATAAACCAGCTTCTGTATCTCATAGTAAGTTTCAGCAGCTAAATTGTCCTCTGGCAAATACTCTTTAATCAAATCAGCCCAATCATCCATGCAAACCTCAGCTAAGTTATGATCAGTTTTAATAGTCATCATCCTAGCCGCCAACGACAATTTAGAATGTCCTTCTCTACATCCATCGTAGAGTGGCTGATTTGCAGCATCTAGCATATCATAAATTTTTTTTGCATCTAGATTGGGTTCCTCATCATGATGATCATGTGCAAATGTACTTACGGTTTCATGAAATGCATCCGTAACCATGTCATGAATCCTATCATTATCTTGATCACCATGCTGCTCCGCATGATCATCAAATTGATTAAAATTATTTGACTCATCAAAATTTGATGCTTGATAATTGCTACTACTACTAGCTGCATTTCCCCCATGACCCTCTCCATGATAATACCATATATAGTAATGCGGCATAAACCCTCTATTTAATATATGCGACCACACCTTCGAGATAATGATAAATTTCCTATTCAAGCATCTGGCACAAGGACAGTACATCTTACCACTGATAATCGTATTATGTATACTTCCTGCCTGATGCATGAATCCCTCCACCCCATCACTGAACTCCTTTGTTAGCGATCCCTCTGAATCAAGACGATTATACATTCATCTTCTAATTTCGTATATTGACATTTTTTGTTGGTCAGAAAGAAGTAAATGTTTTTGAATATGAAATTTTTATTATGAAGTTGGCCACTATATATAGATTTTTATTTTCATTACCATTGAATTACCTACGATTTTACATCGATTTCACATCGATTTTACAACGAATCTAAAAATGTTTACATCGACTTTACAACGACATTAAACATGTTTACCTAACCGAACACCGTGAACTTAAAACGTGCTCACCTAATTGATTAATCGTTGGGAAATCGATGTAAAGTTTAACTTATAATAATCATTGCTAATTCGTGGGTAATTTTACGACGATATTACAACGTTTTATATAAACCTCGGTAAATCGTCGCTAAGTTACAACGATTTTACGACGATTTTGATAATCGTCGTAACGTCGTCGGTAATCGTTGTACAATCGTCGCTAATTAGTGACGATTTTACAACGAAAATTTTCGTCCCAATTTTGCGACGATTTTACGACGTCTTTAAGAATCGTCGTAAAGTAGTCGTAAAAACGATTGCAATTTGCAACGAAAGAAAATCGTCGCAAAAATTCGTTGCAAAATGCCTGTTTTCTTGTAGTGAGTAGCTCAATCAAAACACTTAGTGATTCTGAGGAACCATTTGAGAAGAGAAGAAGATCATCTGCAAATTACAGATGAGTCAAAAGCGAATTAGAGCACCTAGGATGCAACTCAAACCGTCTGTTTCTTGCAGCCTCATCAATCATCCTTGACAACGCTTCCATCCGTGTCTCCTCCCACGGATCATCACTTGGTGCCAACGTGGATCTCCCAAATCCAGCGTTCTCCAAGGTCATCTCACATCTCTATTGCTAAGCTTCTCTTCCAACTTGTTGCCTATTCGATTTGGAGAGAGCGTAATGCAAGGATCTTCACCACTATTTCCACCACGGCTATCGCTATCAAAATTTCTATTGATCGCTCTATGCGTAATCGACTCATCTCTTTCCCTTCGAAGGATCCTATGGTTTCTCCTTCTCTCCTTGAATTGTATTTTGGTTGTTTTGCCTCCTAGGTATTTGTCGTCTCGTTCCAGTTGTAATCCCTCATTCGAGAGTTTTGTAATTATTCTTTTAGTAGTGTTTTTGGTAGGTTAGTTTGTAGTTCTTTTGGAAAAATCAGAAAATGGTATAAAATCTTAACATTCATACAAAACAAAATGAAAAGCAAAATGAGGGTTTGAATACTTGTTGGAGATGCTTTAAGAAGTTATTGTGTTCTTTAAGTTAATTAACAAAACCAACGACGTAAAGTGGCATCATATATGGTTCCCGATAAGATTAATAAACTCTCTAAAATTTACAACGGTCAAAAGAACTTTTTTGGGATGGAGGGTTATTTTTTAAATCGATATATCTAAAAGCAGATTCCAGAGAAAATTATAGGCCAAAGGCTCGGAACTCCCATGGTTCATTACAAAAGAAGCAAAAAAACCAACAAAACTCTAAAATTATTTCGTAACTATATATTAGGAAATTCTTTGTTACGCTTTCTCTGATCGTTTCGATATGTTGACACAAAATTTAACATAAAACAAACAAAAGCCTAAAAAGACTTAAATCGTAAGTTCGTAACTATAAATTTACACAATACTATCATTTGCTTAAAACGTAACTTGAAACGAATCAGAAAGACAGAGATGAAACAGAAGAGAGCATATTGATAATACAAAGAGCAATCTCACCCAACTCAAACAACTTATAATTCTCACCACCAATCGGAGACGTCCACGTCATGACACCACCACCACCACCACCACCGTCACCGCCGTCTCTCTCCTTAAACCCATCCTCACACGTTACGGCGGCTTCCATGGCGGCGCTCACCATCACATTCACAGCCTCTCTCTGTTCTTTCGTAACAAAAACCCTCACGGCTTCCTCCAATCTATCCGCCGCGTCTTCGTAAAGCTCGAGGCAGTCACGGAGGCAAGCACGGCCGAAACCGTCGTCTTCGAATCCTCCTCCGTCGCTCAATAGAACTTGAATGGTGGAAGCTGTTGCGGTCGCGTTGTCGAGAGCTTGGAGCATTGTAACTAAGGCAAGAGAAGAGAGATTGGTCGTCGGAGGAGAGATTGGAGAGTTGTTGAGAGATGAGACGCAGAAGTTGTAATCAAAGATTGTGGATTTGACTGCGCATGATTTGCAGGTTTGTTCGATCATATTATCGGTTGTTGAGTTTACTTGTGAGACATGGAAGAATAAAAAGAAGACGGCGATGAAGAGTTGAGAGAGATTCATGTTGATCCCGGGGATCACTAATGAAGATTAAGGGGTGATTAGGAGATGAGAGGTGAGATTTTCGTTAATTAGAGCTAGTTAACCACAATCAAAAGCAGGTCGGGAATATTTTTTGGGCAGGCCGTGGGCCGTGTTCTTTTATTTATGATGAGGGAAGTGAACAATTTAGAGTTACGAACTGGTTCTGAAGGACGTCCAGTTCGGCGTTCTAAATTGCTGTCTTGTTACAAAGAGAGAGAGGGAGAGAGGTCGGGTCACTTGTGGTAGGTGAGATACAAAAATTTCAGATCCTTAATGACATCGAGGGGTATATAATCTGGCGAGAGAGTGATAACTGCGAGATCCTTCCACGGTCGGGGGTTCCAGTCCAGATATCTCCAAGTGAAGGCGTGTGAGGGGTATATATAGCAAGGACCGCGTAGGCGGTTCTCCGCGATTCGGGGATGACGTGACGTTGACGAGACGGGTCGTGAACAGTGCAAGGTATGTCATGAACAGTACCGGTGAACAGTGTCGGTGCACAGTGCAAGGCATGTCATGAACAGTGCCAGTGCACAGTGCAAGGCATGTCGTGAACAGTGCCCATGAACAGCGCAAGGCATGTCGTGAACAGTGCATCTTCGTGCGGCATCAATGTTAGCTCGGGGTGCGAGCTCGGGATGGAAGCTCGGGGTGCGGGCTCGGGATGGGAGCTCGGGGTGCGAGCTCGGGATGGAAGCTTGGGGCGCGAGCTCGGGATGGAAGCTCGGGGCGCGAGCTCGGGATGGAAGCTCGGGGCGCGAGCTCGGGATGGAAGCTCGGGGTGCGGGCTCGGGATGGAAGCTCGGGGTGCAAGCTCGGTGCCGTCCTTGGTCAAACGCCGACTTCTGGCTGATTTTGACCAGGCGGGCCTTATTTGCTGAGATGAGCCTAGCTAATTGGGGGTGCTAAGCCCACCTCCAACAATAGGCCCTCCCCCAGTTCGGTGTCATGAGGTGTAGCGAATGAGTCAAAGTTGATCTTTGTTAGCTCGGCGCATCTCAGGTCGGTCTCCAAGATCTTAGGATTGACTGCTGGGTCTCGTTAGGCGGGCGCGATAGACTGACGTTTGTGAATTGCTAGACCGCGAAGTTAGCGAACCGCGTGGTCGGTGAGCCGCGGGTTGTGCAGTCAGAGGACTGATCGTGAGTTTGGCGAGTAGGAGGTCGGCGAGCCGTGGTCGTTAGTTAGGCGGAGTTGCGGGATCGGCGAGCTGTGACTGCGCGATGAGTAAGCTCCGACCGAGCTGCCTAACTGTTAGACCGACGAGCTGCGACTCCGAACTGCCTCACTGTCAGATCGACGAGCTACGGTCTGCAAAAAAATGGCTAAAGATACGAGGTTGCGCTTGAGGCTGAGCTCGGCGTTTGTTAGTTAGGCGCGAGGCCGGTGAGCTACGATTCCGAGTCGTTTAGTTTCTAAAATCGGTTAGTTATTTAGCGTACCACAAGGTCAGTGAGTCGCGCGGTCGGAGAACTGCGATCATGAGCTTGGCGAGTAGGAGGTCGGCGAGCCGTGGTCGTTAGTTAGGCGGAGCTGTTGAGGTCGGCGAACTGCGACTGCGCGATGAGCGAGCTGCGACCGAGCTACCTAACTGTTAGACCGACGAGCTGCGACCCCGAACTGCCTCACTGTCAGATCGACGAACTACGACCACGAACTGCTTTTCTTGGAGTTCGGCTTAGAGAAACGGATCTTGTGATTAAATCTAACTAGAAAATATAAGTTCGAATAATGAATCGAATTCTTTAATAGGAGATACCTGATTTTAGAAAGTTTGGTAGACGAATTGTGATATTGGTATCGGTTAGCGAATCAATTGAACTCCGTCTCGCTTGGTTTTTGGATTAAACCAACCAATTTCCTTCTTTCTTCTACGTTTTCTTCTTAATGGGCTTTGGGCCCATTACCCTTTTTTGTGCCATTATCTATTGGGCCAAATATGTGCTCTAGCCCAATTTTGGAAACTGACTTCCTCCTTCGTGTCGCGTAGGTCGGTGATGGCGGAGAAAAGCGGCGGCGGCCATGGCGGAGCTCCGGGAGGCTTGAGCGACGGCGGATATCCAACGTGTGATGATGAGTGAGGTCGAGATCAGAGCAAGGGAATAGATCCGAGATGGTGATGGGCGAAGGATGTCGCGGACGGAGGTGGCTTGATGGCGGCGAAGGCTGAGCTTGACGAGCTCGTATTAAATCCGCGAGCTGATTGGTTGTCGAGGATGGTGACGGTGAGTCGGCGGATTCGTTATTTGAGTCTCGATTGAACGGTCCTTGTGACGTAGAAGTTGAGCAGCGAACGTGGGCGGCGAAGTCGGAGAATGGATAGAGAGGAGAAGGTGTGGGTTTCGGCGCCGAAGGTGGAGACGACTCTGGTCGGAGATGCGGTGTTGCAGCGGAAGATGCAGGTCTTCGCCGGTGGTTCGCTGGATTTGAGTAGATCGGATCTGCTCGGATTCACCGCCAAGAGATGGTCGTGAGGAAGGAGGAGATTGGGCTTCGATTTATGCATCACGTTGGGTCTGAATCTGGACCATCGTCGGCTTGATTTGTTGCAGGTGCGGCGATGGTGACGGAGCTCCGGAGATTTCGAACGGTGAGGAGTGGCGTCGAGCCAAAATTATTATTATTATTATTATTATTATTTTTTTTTTAAAGGTCGGAGAGTCCCGGTCCAGATATCTCCAAGTGAAGGCGTGTGAGGGGGTATATATAGCAAGGACCGCGTAGGCGGTTCTCCGCGATTCGGGGATGACGTGACGTTGACGAGACGGGTCGTGAACAGTGCAAGGTAAGTCGTGAACAGTGCCGGTGAACAGTGCAAGACATGTCGTGAACAGTGCCCGTGCACAGTGCAAGGCATGTCGTGAACTGTGCCCGTGAACAGTGCAAGGCATGTCGTGAACAGTGCATCTTCGTGCGGCATCAATGTTAGCTCGGGGTGCGAGCTCGGGATGGAAGCTCGGGGTGCGGGCTCGGGATGGGAGCTCGGGGTGCGAGCTCGGGATGGAAGCTTGGGGCGCGAGCTCGGGATGGAAGCTCGGGGCGCGAGCTCGGGATGGAAGCTCGGGGTGCGGGCTCGGGATGGAAGCTCGGGGTGCAAGCTCGGTGCCGTCCTTGGTCAAACGCCGACTTCTGGCTGATTTTGACCAGGCGGACCTTATTTGCTGAGATGAGCCTAGCTAATTGGGGGTGCTAAGCCCACCTCCAACAATAGGCCCTCCCCCAGTTCGGTGTCACGAGGCGAGGTGAGTGATCCGAAGTTGATCTGGTGTTAGTTCGGCACATCTTAGGACGGTTCCTCGAAATTTGGGGGGAGGAGCGCGGGGTGTTACAGCCCACATTTGAGCCCGTGCCCATATGTGTTGACCTTTCCAAAAATCCGCAGACGGTTGGCGCGTACCCATCACGTGGGAGAACGAAAAGTCACCTCTTTTTTCCCGTGAGATGCCCACGCGCGGCGTGCGACAGACGCTTCGCGTTTATCGAGGCGTCCCCTGCTTTTTGGCGTGGAAGAACGAGGAGTCGTCATCATTAGGTTTCTGGGCGGCCGTGCTTCCTTCGACACGTGTCCAGGCGTCGCTTCATTGTCCCCTTCCTCTATTTAACCCCTCTTTCTTCCTCCTGTTAAAACCTTCTGCGCATAACCTTAAGGTAACTCCTTCTCTCCGATTCTCTCCGATTCTCTCCGATTCTCTCCTTCCCTTCCTTTTTCTGTGTTTTTCAATTTCTTCCTCCTTTTTGCAATGGCACCGATGCTAGATGGGATTAGGGTTGAGTCGAGCGACGAGTCGGCATCTCGTGACAACCGCAGTGATCCTCCGAGTTCTTCTTCCGACCATTACGGGCACGCCTCCTCTCCGTGTCGAGGGGCAGATATTGGGGAACAGCCTGTTCCTTCGACTTCAAGGGCCGCCCCGCTGCTCCCTGGGACCCATCTCCGAAAGAAGGCGGTGATAAGGTCCTCCTCTGGTGGCCGCGGTGTTGGCCAAGTTGGGGACAGAACCGGGCGTCTGGGCGACCGCGGTGGTCGTCAAGGCGGCCGCGGCGGCGGAGAGCGAGTGACCAAGGCGAGGAGGTCCCCCTTGGTTCCGTACGAACAGGGCGGGTCACCGACCTGGAGTACAGCGGAATCGGTAACTCTGCTGAGGGATTTGCGCGATTTCCCTGATGGTGTCGAGCTCAGGCTACCCAGGGCGGACGAGCGCCCGTGGACTCCTCGGGCGGGCTTCGTCTGCCTGTATGAATCGTTCTTCCAGAAGTGCGGGTTGCGCCTTCCTCTCCCCGAGCTGTTCGTCCAGTATTGCCGGGCGCGGGGTTTGGCCTTCTCGCTGGTCTGCCCGTCCACGATCCAGGGGATGATCGTGCTGCTGACCTTGGGGCACGAATGCGATGTGGAGGTGACGGTGCCCATGTTCGAGGCTCTCACCCAGCAGAAGGCGAATCCTGGGATCCCGGGAACTTACTATGCTGCCTTCAAGCCCGCGGCGAATGTCCTGGAGGCCCCCAGCTCGGGGTCTAAGGCTAGCAAGCTGTCGAAGGTCGAGGACTGGTCTCGCAGCTACTTCTACATCCGGTCTACCGACGTGGTTGGGCTCGATCCGTCGGCGAGATACACCCGGGATTGGAAATTTTCCCCGGGTAGGGATTTGCAGGTCGAGCTGACTTCTCTTCTTCGGTTTTGTCTGACTAATGCTGTTTGTTTTGCTTTCAGGTCCTCACTCTTCTAGGTTCAAGCTGCCGGACTACGCGGGTATCCTTGCTGTGTTCAGGACGGTGCACGACAGAGAGTGGAAGTCATTCACCTCGGGAAGGATAGCAGCAGCAATGGCCGGAGGTCGGTTTTTTTTTTTTTTTTTTTTTTTTTTTTTTTTACCGAACTGATGGGTGCCACCAATGCAGGCCGAGCAAGGTTTGCCAGTCCGCTCTACGCGGATTCCTTTGTGGCGCCGCCGCCGCCAATGGTTGAGGTGCCGGCTCGGCGAGAGGAGGCGCCGCGGGATGTGGGTGACTCGTCCGAGACGGCTCTTTCGAAGAAGAGGGCGGGCGTCGCAGCCGGCGGTAGGGCTGGCAAGAAGAAGAAGAGGATGGAGGTGGGATTATCCTCGACTTCAGGTCGGGGAGCTGGCCGGCCTGAAGAGGCTGGTTGCGAGCCCGAGGGCTCCCGAGGCGCTCTTGTCAGGGAGGCCGAGGTACCTGCGGCCGAGGTGCCGGGGGGGAAGGTCGAAGGGGCCCGGACCCTGGCGATCGAAGAGGTCGCTGGTCGGGCGACGGAGGGCGGCGATGAGGTCGTCGTTTTGGAGGATCCTGCTGCTGTGCAGGAGGCCGAGGATCGGAGCGGTGGGGCTTCGGAGGGTTCCGAGGAGGGGCCTCGGGACTATAGCTTCTATTTCTGCCATGAAGATGGTAGCAACCAGGTCATCGTGGACCAGGACGAGTGCGCCGAGCTGGCGCAGGCCATGATGTTCGGGCTGAAGCACCCGCACTTCGTGCCGCTGGAGATGGCGGAGTCCGATGCCTTTCGCGCAGCAGCGCGATCCGCAGCTCGGGTGAGCTTACTTTGCTTGATCTAACTGTTTTTATCAGGACTTGTTGTGCGCCTTTGCTAACAACTGGTTTGATGCAGACGATGGCCCTTACTGTCTTTCTGGCGGAGGCCTACGAGAAGCGACTAGCCGAGAAGGACACGTCGCTTGGCTTTCTGAAGGCGCGCCAGGATGCCAGTACGCAGGGCCAGTCCCTTCTTCTCCGCGGGCTCGAGAAGGGGCTGAGGAATGAGAGGGCCCGGTCAGCGGGGCTGGAAGAAGAGGCGGCGCGGGTACGATCCCGGGCTGCAGAGGTGGGCAGTCTTCAGGCCGAGCTGGAGGCTGAGAGGGCCCGATCTGCCACTGAACGGGTTCGGGCGGCTGCCCTGGAGGAGGAGGTCGGGCTCCTGAAGGGGGAGCGGGAAACACTCCGCTCCAGGGTCAAGGGGCTGGAGGCCGCTATAGGCCGGGCGAAGGTGGCCGTGGCCGCGGAGAGCGACCGGGTGACGGCCAGGTGGTACGCGCGGAACCGGAAGTGGTCCGCGAAGATGGAGAAGATCCGCGCCCATCTCGACGGTCGCAGCCGGGCCTTAGAGCCTCACCTGCTGTACAACCAGGTGGTCGGCGTAAGAGAGCGTAAGAGAGTGCCTCAAGAGGATGGAGGCCGAGGACGGGGTGTCGGTGCCGTGGTACCGGTACCAGAAGCTGGACGAGGATGAGGCGGCATTCGGTGCCGTGCTGGATGGAATGGACTTTCCGGACTTGACCCCGGAGGACCTGGACATCCCTCTGGACCGCACTCATGGAGTCCAGCTCGAGCGGCTCATGCCCGTTGCTCCTTCGGAGGCGCCCTACGTGGATCTGACTGCGGACGCTCCCTCCTCGGCTGCTGAGGTCGTCCAAGAGGACCTGCCAGCACAAGACTCGGCCCCGCGTGCTGATGAGGCCGGTCCCGACGCGCCATCCGGTGAGGCCGCGGTTGAGGAAGAGAGGTCCGAGCGGCCCTTCCTTGGTGAGCAAGGCGTGGAAGTGGGGGTGGAGGGCCCCGCTGATCTGGAAGGTACCCGTGCTGACGGAGGTGGAGATTTACCGGCCGATGTGGCCTTGTAAAAATTTTGCTGCTTGTAGCTTTTTTCTTTTTTCTTTCTCTCTCTTTTTTTTTGTAAGGACCGGGCCGTAGGCCGTTTTATGTAAGTGCCGCTTCGAGGCTTCTCTTTTTTTTTTTTTTTTTGTAAAGACCGGGCCGTAGGCCGTTTATGTAATAGCCGCTTCGAGGCTTTTTTTGTAATAAAGATGATATTTCCGAATTCGTATGTCTCGTAGAATAGGTCGTAAACCGTATTCTGTCAATCGATGTCGTGGGCGCATGTCGTAGACCGGGCCCTTGTGTCTTCGTATAGGGTGCGAGGTACGACTCGGCTTTAGATACTTAATGCTTGTGTATCTTTATTTTTTCGTGGGTGCGAGGTGATCTCGGCTTAAGGTACTTAAAGCTTGTGTACCTTTTTTTTTGGTGCGGGTAGCGAGCCCGGCTTTGAGACACTTAATGCTTGTGTGTCTAGTAGAGGTGCGAGCCCTGGGGCTCGGCTTTAGTACTTATAGCTTGTGTACTAGGTGAGTGCGAGCATTGGAGCTCGGCTTTAGCACTTATAACTTGTGTGCTGGGGAGAGCGAGCACCGGAGCTCGGCTCCGGTGCTCCCCTTTTTTTTTGTAGTGCGAGCATTGGAGCTCGGCTTTTTTTTTGTTTGTAGTGCGAGCATTGGAGCTCGGCTTTTTTTTTTTTTTTTTTTGCAGTGCGAGCATTGGAGCTCGGCTTTTTTTCTTTTTTTTTGCAGTGCGAGCATTGGAGCTCGGCCCTTTTTTTATTTTTTTTTATTTTTTTATTTTTTTGCAGTGCGAGCATTGGAGCTCGGCTTTTTTTTTTTTTTTTTTTTTTGCAGTGCGAGCATTGGAGCTCGGCTTTTTTGGG
The DNA here is from genome assembly GCA_030161315.1 of Eutrema japonicum. Lineage (NCBI taxonomy): Eukaryota > Viridiplantae > Streptophyta > Magnoliopsida > Brassicales > Brassicaceae > Eutrema > Eutrema japonicum. The sequence continues at coordinate 49,329,281 of BSQW01000011.1, forward strand.
AACAGGTCGGGGACCGTATTCCTTTGTCAAAAAGGATTTATTAGATTAATAGCTGAGCCCTGGTTAGGGGTTGCCTACGTACCCTTTAGTAGAAGGGATAAAGCCAGTCGTAGTTCGTCCCTCCTTCTAGCGCCAATTGTTGATCCCGGTGATCACTAATGAAGATTAAGGGGTGATTAGGAGATGAGAGGTGAGATTTTCGTTAATTAGAGCTAGTTAACCACAATCAAAAGCAGGTCGGGAATATTTTTTGGGCAGGCCGTGGGCCGTGTTCTTTTATTTATGATGAGGGAAGTGAACAATTTAGAGTTACGAACTGGTTCCGAAGGACGTCCAGTTCGGCGTTCTAAATTGTTGTCTTGTTACAAAGAGAGAGAGGGAGAGAGGTCGGGTCACTTGTGGTAGGTGAGATACAAAAATTTCAGATCCTTAATGACATCGAGGGGTATATAATCTGGCGAGAGAGTGATAACTGAGAGATCCTTCCACGGTCGGGGGTTCCAGTCCAGATATCTCCAAGTGAAGGCGTGTGAGGGGGTATATATAGCAAGGACCGCGTAGGCGGTTCTCCGCGATTCGGGGATGACGTGACGTTGACGAGACTGGTCGTGAACAGTGCAAGGTATGTCGTGAACAGTGCCGGTGAACAGTGTCGGTGCACAGTGCAAGGCATGTCGTGAACAGTGCCCGTGAACAGTGCAAGGCATGTCGTGAACAGTGCCCGTGAACAGCGCAAGGCATGTCGTGAACAGTGCATCTTCGTTCGGCATCAATGTTAGCTCGGGGTGCGAGCTCGGGATGGGAGCTCGGGGTGCGGGCTCGGGATGGGAGCTCGGGGTGCGAGCTCGGGATGGAAGCTCGGGGCGCGAGCTCGGGATGGAAGTTCGGGGTGCGGGCTCGGGATGGAAGCTCGGGGTGCAAGCTCGGTGCCGTCCTTGGTCAAACGCCGACTTCTGGCTGATTTTGACCAGGCGAGCCTTATTTGCTGAGATGAGCCTAGCTAATTGGGGGTGCTAAGCCCACCTCCAACAATTCATTGTTTTTTGTAGTGTTGAGATTCTTCTTCTTGTTGTTCTTAATTATTTTGTTTGGTTTATATATAGAGATGAGTGCGTACGACGTCGTTTTGTGTGTTGTGGGAATATAGATGATCTTTTTAGATGGTTGAGTAAAGCGTTATCAATGGAGGGTTTCATGCACTTGCTTATACTCTAATAGAATTATGTTACTTAAGCAATTGGTTTCGGTACTTTGGGAACATTTCGCGTTACAACGACAAAAAGAATGAGAAGAAAATTACCTAAGTTGTCGTTTTCATAATTTCATTGCATGGACTGTCGCTTTTGAAAAGTGATCGCTAGTTCTTAGTTGTAGGTAAAGTGAGACATTTTTTTTATTTTTATTTTATTTTTATTATATTTTTTATTTTTATTTTTATAACCTAGGCTGTCCGGTCGACATTTTATTGGAGAGATGGGGACTGGTTACCACATGCCAAACCAATAAAACTTCGTGCATTTCGACTATTGCCTAGACTGAGTTGACCCAACTGACAAAGCCTCCTCACGGGTTTTCAACTTGGGCGAAGTCCAATGCCAGTTTCCACACATGGTCGTGATTAATGTTTCGAGCACCAGCGCAGAAGGGGAATTGAACCCGGGTTCTCCGTTGGTGGAACAATCCCATCTCTCCACTACCACTCGACCACGCCCATGTGGGCTAAGTAAAGTGAAGTGAGAAGTTTGCTTCAAAATATTTTAGGTAAATATCTTGCCATAGAAGATATGCACAATGTGCTACAAGTGTTTTTCTAATTTGCCAACATAATAATAACAAAAATACTAAAATTATATTATCGGGTCAAGACGTTCTCTCTCCTAAGGCGAAGAAATTGGTCCGACTTATCTCTTCCAAACCTTAGTCGACGGTGGCCACCGTTGACGGTTCTCTCCCTCGATGGCCAGAAAAAGGGTAAATCGGGACCCTTGATACTCCCACCAAAGCTTCCCCCATCCATCCCCTCCACAAAACCCAAGCCGGCGGAGTCTCCGAAACCTGTTGCAAATTCGGCTCCTTCATCAAATCCTCTGCTAGTGAAGAATCCGGTTGCAATTCCAGCGAAGGTTGTGCTTCCCCCTTCTTTGATAGAGACTGTGTTGCCTCCATCCCCGCGCCGCCTCTCGCATGGTGTCAAAGATTCAAATCTGGATCTAGTACTCTAAAAAAATGTGGAACTCCATTTAAGCTCGAAAATGGAGAGCTCTGTGTCACAATCCCTAACAAGGTGATTGAAAAAAGCAAAACCCTGTGGAATGATTTTGTGATAGGTCAGTTTTATCGAAAAGCCCCATCTTTTGGTAAAATTCAAACTCTGGTGAACCTGATGTGGAGTAAATGGCACAGAGATATCTCGGTGAACAAACTTGACTCGGACAAATTTATTCTCTTCAAGATCCCAAATAATACTACAAGGGAACGTGTTCTCAAGGAAGGCATATGGAACATTGACGGCAGCACGATGTTCGTCGCTCCATGGAGTCAGGGAGTTAAGCCTGAAATCCCAGCTCTCAAAACAGCTCCGGTGTGGATTGAATTGCGTAAGGTCCCTTTTGAGTTTTACAATCCCCCTGCTCTAAGTCATATTGCTAGCTTGGTTGGACACCCCATTTTCTTACATCCGCAGACACTGGCAATGAAAATTTTGAGGTCGCTAAGGTTTTCACGGAGATTGATCTCCACAAACCAGTTCCAGAATCAGTTTATGCTCTCCTTGGTTGGTAACGGGTGATTTTAACCAAACTCTTCTGGCTTCCGAGCACTCTCTCAAGGATGATTTTGCTAATGTCTCTGCTGGTAGTCGAGAACTTCGTAACTGTTTGTCTGCTACTGGTCTCTTTGACTTACCTTTCAAAGGTCATATCTTCACGTGGTGGAATCACAGGAGGGCAGCCCCAATAGCTGAGAAGCTTGACAGGATTTTGGGGAATGATCAGTGGCTGTTTTCTTTCCCGGAAGCCCAAATTAGCTTTGAAGAACCTCTATTTTCTGACCATGCAGTGTGCTGTATCAGACTTCTTGAGCAGGGTCCTAAGCCAAGGAGACCATTCAAGTTTAACCAACACCTCCTACAACACCCTTATTTTATTTCTATTGTTGAAGAAGCTTGGAGAGGGTTTTCTGTGAATGGTTCTCGGATGCATCAGGTGAGTAAAAAGCTTAAGCTCCTGAAGTATATCTTGAAAGAGCTTGACCACTCGACCTTTTCTAGAATTCAACAAAGGACAGCTGATGCTAGGGGTGGGCAAATGGTTATTCGGTTCGGTTCGGTTCGGTTATTTCGGTTTTCGGTTACGTTCGGTTATGTCTTTTACTATCCATTCGGTTAGTAACAGTTTTCGGTTCGGTTTCGGTTCGGTTACCATTCGGTTCGGTTCGGTATGGTTATCAAAATTAATAACCGTTTGGTAACCGAAATATTTCGGTTATTTTCGGTTAACCGAATGGTTTCGGTTATTTTCGGTTATTTTCGGTTATTTTCGGTTAAATTTCAAATATTTTCGGTTATTTTCGGTTATTTTCGGTTAAAATTCAAAATATTTCGGTTATTTCGGTTAAATTTCGGAAATATTTCGGTTAGTTTCGGTTATTTCGGTTATTTCGGTTAGTTTCGGTTATTTCGGTTCGGTTATTTCGGTTATATTTCGGTTATTTTGGTTAATTAGGGGAAATAAACATAATTTTTTTTTTTTTTGATATCCATGGATACCCATTGGTTATCGGTTAATAACCATTCGGTTATCATAACCAATGGATATCAAAAATAAAAACCATTCGGTTATTATGAAGTAACCATAACCTAACCAAACCATTAATTTCGGTTCGGTTCGGTTCGGTTTCATTCGGTTCGGTTATTATGCCCAGGCCTAGCTGATGCTCTCGCAGAGTTGAAATCATCTCAGAATGTCATGATATATGCGCCAACTCCAGAGGAAGCAGAGAAAGAAATCTTGGCCATGGGGAAATGGAAGGAATTAGCTAAGGCTGTGGAAACTTTTCTGAGAATGAAGTCAATGATCAAATGGCTGAAGCTAGGAGATCAAAATTCAGGCTTCTTCCATCGATGTGCAGCAGCTAGAAGAGCTAGAAACCGTATCTCTAGGCTACGGCTTGAAAATGGGTCTACAACCTCGGATCTACAGCAGATAAAGAGGAGTTGTGTTGACTTATATACAAACCTCTTGGGTGCCTATGTTGATACAAGGATTTTGCAATCCAAGGAGGTATCAATACCCTCTAACCGATGTAGTAAGAGGTTATCGAATCCAATATTGGGAAGTAGTCCTAAACACTAAGAATTCAAGACACTAAATGAGTTAAGCTAATAAAAGGGGTTTTTGATTAAGTATCAAATTTAGAATTAAGCAAAAACACTAAGCAATATTGTAAATCAATAAGCAAAAGTGAATCTAGAGATAGGGTTATCGATATAAGAAGTCCCAAGTTCAATTCATGATGTTCATTTACTCAAACAAGTTAATCCCTAGGCATAAGATCCTAAAATTGACTAATTCCTCTTTCAAGCAATTAATCACTATGCTAATCACCTAACCCATTAGAAAATCATCATTTGTGGATCATTGATTAGCAAGCATTAAGTTTAAATCAAAAAGATCAACCAAAAACACACCCTAGACAACTATTGTCATAGCCTAGGAATGTAAATCTCTTGTTTAATTCATCAAGGCATTTCATCAAACACTTGGTGTGTATGAAATGCCTTATGATCTAAACCTACTCTTTCAAGCTAGATTTAGACTTTAGAACATTAAACAAGAAGGGATATAAGAAGATCTTGCCCTAAACATCATGAATCAAGCCTAGGAACATCTTAATCTACCCCATCTCAAGATCCTAAAAGACTAATCAAGACCCATGAAAAGCCCCTCAAAATCGATATGGATAGGAGAGGTTTTCATGGATGAATGTTGAATAGGTAAGATAGAAAGAAGATTAGATGGAAAGAATCAATGAAAACAAAGACTTAATTGCATAAAAAGTAGAAGATCCTCTCTTACAAATCCAAGAACGCTCTCAAAAGGGGCAAGGATTTCTTAGACAAAAGAAAGCATAGTGGCAAAAATTAGGTAAAATGGTTTTTATAGTAAATGGGGTCGGACCGGGTCAACCCGGGACAAACCATGTATTGACCCGGCCGAAATCTGGATACATCGTCAGTGAATCAGCCATAACTCCTGAACCTCTCAACCAAATGACTCGACTCCAACTTCAGAAGACAGCCAGCTAAATTATCTACAACTTCTATGAAGAACGCAAAGTCTGAATCGGAGTGGAAACCCTTCGTCTGGGTTGATCTTTCAGACGTTGTATTTGGAGCATAACTCATTTGGATGCCAGACAGACACGTCCTTTCTATATTTGTTATATCTCTTGAACGGCCAATCGGAATGACATGAAACCACCACTAAACGAAAGTCAGCTCGATTATCTATGATTTTCATGAAGACCTCAGATTCAAATGGGCACAAGAAGGTCTTCATTTTGCCGGTTATTTGGACGGGGTGGTTTTCTCTCGGCCAGACGGACATACATTCAGTAAATCCATCTTATCTCCCTATCCATATGTTCAAATAACCCGATTCAAATTCCTGTGTAAAGCCGATTCACTCCCCTCTACAACTTTGGTGAAGACTACCGAGGCTAATTCGGAGTGGAGACCCTTCAATACCGATGTCACAAATCTGTATTGTACATCGGTACTAAGGGAATTTTCCCTCTGTTTCCACACCGAGCAGTTGCACCGACCAGTGACCTCGGTATTGAAGAAACCGTCTTGGCCATGTGGACCTGTCTCTGGTAAATCAGCGATAACTCCTCAACCAAATGTCTAAATGGCCTGAATCCAACTCTCGTAGACAGATGACTCACTCCTCTACAACTCCTATGAAAACTGTTGAGGCTGATTCATAACGGAGGGCCTTCGTCCAGCTACATCTTTCCGGCGTCTCGGATGGGCTTTGCATTCCTCTTATGCTCCATAACTCTAAACATTATCAATTATCTCCAAGACACCTATAAACACTCCAAATGTATGCAAAACTCACTAAGACCTAATGCAAACACCTATTACTCTAAATGAGACTTAAATGCAAGACTAGACCATGATTATGCATGCAAATTACACAAAACTATAAATGAAATGCATGCTAAACATGAAATATATTAGTATATAAACTCCCCCAAACTTAAACCCTTGCTTGTCCTCAAGCAAACAAGAATAGGCAAAGGGAGAAGACTAGAATATGGGAGTTCAAATCCGAAAGTGCTATAAAAAGAATCCGAGCCCAATGTCCAAGTTGCAAACTTCTTGATGCGATCAAACAACTTACTCAAAAGTGACTAGCCATACTTATCCCTACATGACTTACATTCGAACCTCAACCTACACAAACTTTCAAATCCTCCAACACCTTGACATTGATTAAGTGTAATAAGCGTTAATCATATTTATGCAAGATCAAATGAATTCGTTTGGATAAGGTTTAGGTTATGAGATGAAGATGATCTCATTATCATGCGTGGGTAATCAAGCATAAGGATCTCTCATGGAAAGAGCAAATTTTAGCAAAATGTTAAAGGTAAAAGGCAACCTATGCATACAAGATATAATTCTCATCTACCCAAATGCCTAGAGTGTCTCTAACCTAAAGCTTCTAACCCGTCATGCCCATATCCTAAGCTACCATTTTTATCTTGAGGCATTTCGCCTTCTCAAACCCACATGTTTCTTGTCTTTTCATTTCACCTTCTTCTCATTCGGGGATCACTTCTTCTTCCTTGTTATTTCATGGTTTAGTGCTCCTTTGTTGTGATCTAGCTCTTCTTTTCTTCTTTTTGGTTCACGCCTCTTATCATTCTTTGATGCTTTGGCCTTTTTGGCTTTCTTCTTTTCCCTTCTATCTTTTGAGGCTATCTTATTCTTCAGAGCTAGTATTATGATTTTTGCACCAACCAATCTACACACTTCCGATCCCCTTTTTCCTTTCTCCTTTTCTTCTTTTCCATTCCACAATCCATTCTCAAACGTTCACCAAGTGTAAAACCGTTCCCCCAAACTTAAACCAAGAACTGCCAACCTATCTAGCCTATTCCTAGATTAACTCCGTGTTGATGGAGCTATATTTACATGAGAATTCCTCATTGTCGCCTTAAACCTAACACTTTTTGTCAAGTTTGCTCGGAAGAAGGCCTCACCAATCACACACGAATATCAATGGCTAGAAAGAAGGTTGAGGTTAGGGTAGGAGAAACCATTCCAATGATGGGATATGGCTACTTGGATAAACAAGAGTGGTGAAAGGGAAAAGATGATCCAAATATGTATGAAGTGATCCACGAATTCATTCAAAAATGCATGAACACAATATTTAAAAGTCAAAATTAAGGTTATCACTTAGATGGGGTTGAATTTAAGTCAAGGTTTGCTTCAATCAAGGCAAGAACAATAAGACATGAGATCAAGGCATGGTTCGTTCTTAATTTCTACACGAGATCAAAGCATCAAGTAACTAGCAATAATGACATTGGACTAAACTCTTAATAAGGCACTTTACAAGGACAAATCTATCATTACTCCTAATGCTCATGCAAAGCTACCTTATATGCTATGCATCTAGACTCAATCCTATATGAATGCACAAAAGTTCAAAAGTTCAAAATTTTCAAATTTATTGAAAATGCATGATATGCATGAGAATCAATGTGCACAAGATCAAAATAAGAATACCAAAAACGATGTTAGATAACACACAAACCCTCCCCCAGACTTAAATTACACAGTCCCTTGTGTAATAGAAGCTTAAGGAAGAGTTAAACAATGCATGAATGAAGGAAAAAGATATGATTCTAAATGCTATATACAAAGTTTGGAGTGTTACCTTGGAAAAGGATGGAGGGGGCAAGAGGGATCAAGGGACGCCATATTCTATCACCTAATCCTAAGCACTTTAGTCCATAAGTTCATGCCCATATGGCCATTGAAAACCTATTCGCACTAAGAAAACCCATCAAAAGGAACTAGCAACGAAAGAAGAGCATAAAAGGAAATATGTACAAGGATAAGCTTGGGGTGTCTCCCAAGAGCACTTCGTTTAACGTCACTAAGTTCGACGTTTGTTACTCTTTTAGGCGGGTGATTGAGGAGCGCGAGCACTCCATGGCGGTTCCTTAAACTCGAGTTTGAGAACTTTACCCATTAAACTTTGAAGACCGGTTTGATCTCCCTCTCTAACCTCAGGTGTGAGGGTTGCTATGGCCTTGGCAAAAGGCTTGGGATGCCCTCTACATTTGACCTTGTACTCAATCATCCCTTCTTCATGTTTCCACGGGATGAGAGTCACGATCGAAGGTTGGTCTAGCAAGGGTCCAATCCCCTTGAGTATGCTCGGTTTCCTCTCCTCGGACCTAGGCTTTGTCCTCTTCTCATCAACCTTAGCACTTTCACCTTCACTCTCCGTTGTGGTGTGAAAGAGGGAATTCAAGGAACTTCCATCTAGAGCAAGGGCTTCTTCAACTTTTCCAATACTCACTATCGCACAAACGCCCACATACTCAACCTTCCGGGCTTGGGCTTCATTGTCTCCACAAATAGCGGTGGGAGAAGGCATCATTGTGTAGAACTTCTTGTCATCCACGTTCTTAAAAACAACCCTCTTGTTTACGAAGTCCAAGCTTGCACCGGTTGTGTTGAGGAATGGAGTCCCGATGAGTAGAGGGACCTTTATGTTTGGTGCCATCTCCATTACAACGAAGTCCGTTGGTACAAGACTCTTTCCAATTATGAGAGGAAAGTCTTCAACCAAGCCAAGAGGTTTCTTCGTAGAAGAGTCTCCAAATGTGATGGTGGAGGGGTAATCGTTCAACTTATCTATCCCAAGACTTTTTGCCATCTCCAAAGTCATGACATTAACGGTTGAGCCCGAGTCACACAAAGCATCATCAACTTCCAAGAGTCCAAGTGTGCAAGATATTGAGAATTTCCCGGGGTTTCTAAGCTTTGGGAGAGTCTTAGGCTCGATCCTTGTTGTGCTTGGAGGCACTTTCTCTTGTGCCTTGTTGAGGAAACGACCGGGAAATGGAAGTGGAGGCTCATATGGAGGTGGAGGATCTCTCTTTGACTCAACTTGTGTCTCCACGTTTTTCATTTTAACCAAGTCCTTGATGGACTTCTCAACCTTGTTACTCTTTTCTCCAACCAACATCATATCATTCTCACTCCCAAGGGTCAACTCCCTACCTTGTTGCTCGATGTCCTCATTGAGGCTAGAGACTAACCCGAGGAACTCCTCAATTATGTGATCTTGCTCCTTTAGGATGGAAAAGGTGTTGCAAGACTCTTTAGAGGTTAGTATTGTTTTCCCATTTGAAGGGCCTTGAGGATGTTGTGAAGAAGGGGCGGCACTCCGTTGCTCTATTGATTTCACCCTTGAGCTCAATGCCTCAACCTTGCTATTAAGATCGTTGTAAGAGAAAATGACCTTGTTAGTGGTTTCCGCTTGGCCTTTGATTAATTGTTGGAACATATAGCTCAAATCAAGCTCTTGCGGTTTAGACGTAGTTGCTTGACCTTGAGGCACAAACCCTTGTTGTTGCCCTTGAAAACCGGGTGGAGCTTTGGGTTGAAAGCCACCTTGGTTCCCTTGGAATTGGTTCCTTGGGACAAAGCCTTGTTGGTTGGTATTAGGAGATTGACCTTGATATTGGAATTGTTGTTGTGGGACTCCTTGAGCTTTAGTAGATTGTTGAGGGTAGAGTTGATCTTGTGGATTCCTATAGGTGTGGTTGAACCCTTGTCTTTGGAAGTTACCTTGGTTCCCCACGTAGTTCACCTCATCTTGGGTGTTCATGTCCACGTTCTCCTCTTGATAGCAAGCTTGATTGTTCTCGTAGTCACCAGTGAAATGTACCGCATTTTGAGACTCTTTTTGATAGGCAAGAAGCTTGTCTATCATAGAGGCTTGCTTATCCAACTTCTCATTCAAGGCTTTCATGTCCTTGGCTCTCTTGTTCTCATCAAAGTCACTAGTAGTCCTTGAAGCACGGTCATAATCATCCCCATACGTCCCATCACTAGTAGCTAAGTTCTCCACGAGCTCCATAGTAAGGAAATTACCATTCGAAGCCGTGTCAAGTAGCATACGGATCTTAGGCAAAGCACCTCGGTAAAGAGTGCTAAGGAGAGAGGCGTTGGAGAAGCCATGATGTGGGCATTGAGAAGTGTAGCCTCTAAATCTATCCCAAGCCTCGTTGAAAGACTCAATAGACCGTTGTGTGAAGCTAGATATCTCATTGCGAATTTTGGCGGTTCTAGACGGTGAGAAGAATTTGGATAGAAACGCCCTTTTGCAATCATCCCATGAAGTAATAGATCCTTGAGGCAAGGTCTTTTCCCATTGGTGAGCCTTGTCACCTAAAGAGAATGGGAAGAAACGAAGCTTGAAACCGTCTTCGGAGACCCCATTGATCTTAGTGAGACCACATATCCGGTCAAATTGGTCGATGTGATCTATAGGATCCTCCATTGACAACCCATGGAACTTGTTAGCTTGAACCATGTTGATTAGCCCGGGTTTGACCTCAAAGTTGTTGTTTTCCACCGGTGGAGCTTGAATGCCTTGCCGGTTTTGGTGAGTATTAGCGGCATCACCCTCTCCAACAACGTTTCTAGCTCGTGGTGGATGGTTGGGATGGTGATGGTTTCCATTGCCACCACCTCCTTGATTATTGCCGTGACCATTCCCATTCACACCGTTCCTTTGGTGGGGATTGGGTTCGTTGATGTTCCCAAGTGGAACATTCTCAAAGTTCTCCATGTCTTGAGCAACGTCGACTTGAACTCTCACTCGGTTCCTTCTTGCTCTTGAACCCCTCTCAAGTTGATCAATATTGTCTCTTGGTTGTATGAGATTGGTATTGCCACGGGAACGGGTATACATACACCTATAGAGAGCAAAAGCAATGGGAAGTGAAGAAGATTAATAACATGGTAGCAAAGAAGGCTTAATATCACAAAGAGCCTAAATCTCAATGTTTAAACAAATCCCAATATGGCAACGGCGCCAAATTGATACAAGGATTTTGCAATCCAAGGAGGTATCAATACCCTCTAACCGATGTAGTAAGAGGTTATCGAATCCAATATTGGGAAGTAGTCATAAACACTAAGAATGCAAGACACTAAATGAGTTAAGCTAATAAAAGAGGTTTTTGATTAAGTATCAAATTTAGAATTAAGCAAAAACACTAAGCAATATTGTAAATCAATAAGCAAAAGCGAATATAGAGATAGGGTTATCGATATAAGAAGTCCCAACTTCAATTCATGATGTTCATTTACTCAAACAAGCTAATCCCTAGGCATAAGATCCTAAACTTGACTAATTCTCTTTCAAAATGAGTTAAGCTAATAAAAAGGGTTTTTGATTAAGTATCAAATTTAGAATTAAGCAAAAACACTAAGCAATATTGTAAATCAATAAGCAAAAGCGAATATAGAGATAGGGTTATCGATAGAAGAAGTCCCAACTTCAATTCATGATGTTCATTTACTCAAACAAGCTAATCCCTAGGCATAAGATCCTAAACTTGACTAATTTTCTTTCAAGCAATTAATCACTATGCTAATCACCTAACCCATTAGAAAATCATCATTTGTGGATCATTGATTAGCAAGCATTAAGTTTAAATTAACAAGATCAACCAAAAACGCACCCTAGACAACTATTGTCATAAGATAGGAATGTAAATCTCTTGTTTAATTCATCTAGGCATTTCATCAAACACTTGGTGTGCATGAAATTCCTTATGATCTAAACCTACTCTTTCAAGCTAGATTTAGACTTAAGAACATTAAACAAGAAGGGATATAAGAAGATCTAGCCCTAAACATCATGAATCAAGCCTAGGAACATCTTAATCTACCCCATCTCAAGATCCTAAAAGACTACTCAAGACCCATGAAAAGCTCCTCAAAATCGATATGGATAGGAGAGGTTTTCATGGATGAATGTTGAATAGGTAAGATAGAAAGAAGATTAGATGGAAAGAATCAATGAAAACAAAGACTTAATTGCATAAAAAGTAGAAGATCCTCTCTTACAAATCCAAGAACACTCTTAAAAGGGGCAAGGGTTTCTTAGACAAAAGAAAGCATAGTGGCAAAAATTAGGTAAAATGGTTTTTATAGTAAATGGGGTCGGACCGGGTCAACCCGGGACAAACCGGGTATTGACCCGGCCGAAACCTGGATACATCATCAGTGAATCAGCCATAACTCCTGAATCTCTCAACCAAATGACTCGAATCCAACTTCAGAACACAGCCAACTCATTTATATACAACTTCTATGAAGAACACAGAATCTGAATCGGAGTGAAAACCCTTCGTCTGGGTTGATCTTGCAGACGTTGTATTTGGAGCATAACTTGTTTGGATACCAGACAGACACGTCCTTTCTATATTTGTCATATCTCTTGAACGGCCGATAGGAATGACATGAAACCACCACTCAACGAAAGTTAGCTCGATTGTCTATGACTTTCATGAAGACCTCAGATTCAAATGGGCACCGGAAGGTCTTCATTTTTCCGGTTATTTGGACGGGGTGGTTTTCTCTCGGCCAGACGGACATACATTCAGTAAATCCATCTTATCTCCCTATCCATATGTTCAAATAACCCGATTCAAATTCCTGTGTAAAGCCGATTCACTCCTCTACAACTTTGGTGAAGACTACCGAGGCTAATTCGGAGTGGAGACCCTTCAATACCGATGTCACAAATCTGTATTGTACATCGGTACTAAGGGAATTTTCCCTCTGTTTCCACACCGAGCAGTTGCACCGACCAGTGACCTCGGTATTGAAGAAACCGTCTTGGCCATGTGGACATGTCTCTGGTAAATCAGAGATAACTCCTCAACCAAATGTCTAAATGGCCTGAATCCAACTCTCGTAGACAGATGACTCACTCCTCTACAACTCCTATGAAAACTGTTGAGGCTGATTCATAACGGAGGGCCTTCGTCCAGCTACATCTTTCCGGCGTCTCGGATGGGCTTTGCATTCCTCTTATGCTCCATAACTCTAAACATTATCAATTATCTCCAAGACACCTAGAAACACTCCAAATATATGCAAAACTCACTAAGACCTAATGCAAACACCTATTACTCTAAATGAGACTTAAATGCAAGACTAGACCATGATTATGCATCCGAATTACACAAAAATCTAAACATGCAATATATTAGTATATCATATGTGCCTCGTAAGCTTTCTCTTATCTCTTGCATTGAATATGTCCACCCTTTCATATGTAGTGAAATACAAAGACAAAGTTTGGAGAGGATTTTTACTCTGGAAGAAATTAAAAAAGAATTCTTCTCCCTTCCTTCTGATAAAGCTCCTGGCCCAGATGGTTACACAGGTGAATTCTTTAAGCATTTCTGGGATATAATTGGTGAAGAAGTTTCTGCAGCGGTTCTTGGGTTCTTTGTTTCTGGGAAGATGGAACTTCAGTGGAATTCTACTAACATTGCTATGGTCCCAAAGAAGGTAAATGCTGAAAACGTTGCTGACTTTAGACCTATCTCTTGTTTAAATGCAATGTATAAGGTGGTTGCTAAGCTTCTCGCTAGAAGACTGCAAAGCCTGTTGCCTTTGATGATTTCAGAGAACCAGACAACTTTTGTAAAAGGAAGACAAATTGTTGAAAATGTACTGCTTGCCTCAGAAATGGTTCAAGGTTACAACAAGCAAAGCATCTCAAGGAAAGGGATGCTTAAGATTGATCTCAAGAAGGCTTTTGACTCAGTGGACTGGAGTTTTATCATTGATACATTCAAAGCTACAAACTTCCCGCCTACCTATATCAGATGGATCCAATAGTGTATCTCAACTACGAGATTTTCAGTGGCAGTTAACGGAGAGTTGTGTGGCTATTTTAAAGGCTCTAGGGGAATAAGACAAGGAGATTTTTGTCTCCTACTCTGTTTGTGATAGGCATGGATGTTTTTTCTCGGCTACTAGAGTTACAGTTCAGTTCTGGTTAGATTGGAGCTCACCCGAAAGCCTCATAACCCAGGATTTCTCATCTGGTTTTTGCAAACGACATGATGGTCTTCTTTGATGGTACTCTGACCTCTTTGCAAGCCATTGTAAATCTTCTCAACTACTTTTCTTCGATATCTGGCCTAACTATGAACGCAAATAAGACTTCCTTGTTCCTGGCAGGTTCTTCTCAAGCAGAAAAAATTCTCCTCTCTAATAGCTTTGGATTCACCTTAGGCACGCTTCCAGTGAGATATATGAGTTTACCTCTTCTTCCTAGGAGATTGTCTAAATTAGACTATACTCCTTTGATAGAAATGGTTAAATCTAGACTTCACTCTTGGACTTTTCGCCATCTCTCCTTTGCGGGAAGAACCCATCTAATATCCTCAGTCATTCAAAGTACTCTGGCCTACTGGTGTGCTGCCTTTGTGTTACCAAAAATGTGTATAAAAGAGATTAATAAGCTGTGCAGAAAGTTCTTGTGGTCTGGTAATCTAGATTCTTCTTGTAAAGCAAATGTAAAGTGGTCTCAGGTTTGCTCCCCAAAGGCGGCATGTGGTGTAGGGCAAAGAGACTTGTCTTCTTGGAATAAAGTTTTTGGACTTAAGTTGATTTGGCTCCTCTTCTCAAATTCTGGTTCTCTCTGGGTTGCATGGTGTCAGGAAAACAAGCTCAGAAGGAAATCGTTTTGGCGTTTGAGTGAAAAGAGTTGTGGTTCTTCTTCCTGGACTCAGCTTCTTAAACTCAGACCTTTAGCTGAGAACTTCATCAGTTGTACAGTGGGCAATGGGTTGGATTGCTCATTCTGGTTTGATGTTTGGATTCCTTTTGGTCAGCTCTTCTCTTTTATTGGGCAGGATGGTCCGAGGATATATGGGATCCCCATAGACTCCAAGGTATCGTTTGCAGCTACGAGTAACGGGTGTAATTTTAGAGGTGCTCGTAGTGAGAATGCGGTTCTTCTTCTAAGTCACTTAACAACGGTTCAACTGAGTTTGGGAACTTCAAGTTCCAAGGATAGATACAAGTGGAAAGATGGAGTGGGTGTTAATAAAGAAAACTTCAAATTCTCCCTAGCTCGGTGCCACATCAGTGCACCTTACATGGAAGTGCAGTGGCATAAAGAGGTTTGGTTTCGGGACATGTTCCAAAACACGTTTTCATTTTGTGGTTGGCTTATCTTGATAGGCTCTCTACAAAAGATAGACTTGAGAGATGGGGAGTTATTGATAACATGACTTGTGTGTGATGCGAAATTTGGGATGAGACTAGGGACCATATTCTTCTGAGATGTCCGTATATAGTCAAGACGTGTGGGGATTGATTTTCGAAAGGCTGAATGATCTGTTTATGGGGTTTGGTACATGGCCGGTTTTCTAGAGATGGTTAAAGAAGGCTTATCCGAACGCTGCAGAAAATAATTTGAGGCTACTAATGGCTCAAGCAATCATCTACTTTTTGTGGAAACAGAGAAACGATCGCATTTTCAATGGCAACAAACTCCCAGCTAAAGTTCTCTTCAAAAAGGTGGACAGAGGAATCCGTGACTCGTGTTTGGCGCGTAAGAAAAGGACGAATTTCCAGGATTCTCTAACTTTGTGGTTCAGAGGTACTTAACCCTATATTGTAATTCATCCTTTCTCCTCCTTTAATTTCTTCTTTGTTATGTCTTCATGGTTTATGACCGAAGGTTTCAAGCTTTGTATTTTCTCACCTATTATAACTCAATTACTATTTGAATACAACCAGAAATTTTATATAAAAAAAAGAGAAGAAGATATGCACAACTAAATCAACCAAGTGTGGGGGGGGGGGGGGGGGGGGGGGTTTGCACGTAGTGAGAAAACTCGAGCCCTGATTATATAATTTATGATGAGTTTTTCAACTATTATTAACATGAATTAATTTAAAATTTGAACTTATGTTACAGAAAGTTAATTCACTAAAATCTTTGAATATTTTTATTAATAAAAATATCACTGGTTACGAATTAGAATTTAAAAGATCTTATGCCACTACTCTGACTCGAACCGAGATGCTCTAGCACTGCTTCCTAAGAGCAGCGTGTCTACCATTTTCATCGTAGTGGGCTACGTATATGCCGCACTTGGCCAGGATCAAGTCAGCACTTTAAAATGAAGAAAACACTCCGGCGTGGGAGTAAAACGGGTGGACGAAATGACGCCGTAAGGCATCAAGTCCTTAGCTACAATATATTTCTTATATCCACGCATTAAACAGATCTTATCTTTTATTTTTGACAACTACAAAAATTATTTTCGGAACAGATCGTATCGAATAAACAAACAAAAGTCAAGGAATCAAAACCAAGCAGCGATGATATTACATTGCAAAAATAAGAATTACGCTTGGCTTTATATTATGCGCGCGGATCATAATCTAGTAATTATATAGAGTTATAACATAAACAAATATTTGGACCCGCGGGTTAATCCGCACAAGTCTAACCTGCAAAACCTCGCGACAGTTCAACCCTCAATGACAGCTATTTTTTGGGTTTCCAAAACATGAACCGTAACCTACCCCATAGCGGTGCAGGTAGGGTTTTTAATCCTAATAGACACCCCTAATCGCAACCAACTTCAATCGCATTCCAACAATCTTCATTAAAACCACTGATATAAGCTTGCATATTCACCTTCCAATATTCATAAGCAATGGTGGTCTTGTAATAGATGTACATCCTGAATATGACTCCATCAGTCTTGGTTTCAAATTCTGTCTCAACTCTGGTTCTAAGTCTAGTTGTAGCTTCTATGCGCACAAAACTGTTTTCGTGTCTGGTTCTAGCTTTTTCTATAGACTTTGTCTTGTAGAACACTTTTTTCTTAACCTCACAACTGATCAAACCCGAAATAATAGTAGATTTGCTATAGGTCGGACCCGCTATAATAACAAATAAATAAAAAAGTGAGGAAAGATAAAGTGCAAAAAATAAAAAGAGACATGAGATTTGTTAACAAGGTTGGGTTATTCCTACTTATTGGTACCATCTTTTTTTTTGAATAAAGTTTTTTCAAACGCGTAAATCAAGCAACACACACCAGTCTAGACTTCGATAACCTCCGCATCATCGACACACACCAATGACCGCACTTTTAACAACACTCTTGAACAGCTCAAAAACAAACCAAGAAAAAGCTCCAAAGCAACAAAAACTTGAAATCCAAAGTAAATATTTATGGTGTCATCAATATAGAGAAGTATTAAATTCATTTTTAATATAGTTTCTTAATTTACTAGGATTTTTCCTATTTACTTTTTTTCCTTTCTTACTTTTTCATTTATTTTTTTTCTTTTTAATGAACTTGTATCATTTTGATTTATATACTTTAATCTAATGAAAATGTTCAAAACTGTGAATATGCTCATTTTTAGCCGTTAACCGTTTTATCAATAAATAATCAAATAATTGATAGTCAACTCAATTCACATCAACCAAAGATAATAAAATAAGCAAAGTATCTAAGGGTCTGTTGAATAAAATAAAGGAAAATTACTCAGAATAACACTAATCTTTAGTGTTATTACTAGAATAACATCCTCAAAACAGATTTTACTAGAATAACACTACTCTTTAGAGAAAAGACTTAAAAATCCATTCTGACTAACTTATTAACGAAAATGCCATTTTAATTTTTTTTTTGTGAAAAAATAGGAAAAAATATAATATGATTTTCCAAAATCAAATACCCAAAAATTTTAGTACCTCTATACTTCCCTCTCTCGTTCGTCGTCGTCGCCAAACGACGACTTTAAACCTCTCAACCCTAAATTTTTTCTTCATCTTCGTCGTCCATCGTCGCATCTTCGCCGTCATCGTCACCGTTTTTCATAATTGTCCTCGTTCATCACCGTCGTCACGTCATCGTCTATTTTCTCTCTCTCTCGTGTCTTTTCATCTTTCTCACAGATCCAAACTTGTTTTCATGTGTTGCAGACTTGTTTATGTGTTACAGACTTGTTTTTAGATGCTTAAAACCGCCACGCCGCCCTCACGTCTCTTCATCTTCCTCGCAGATGGATACTTGTTTTCATGTGTTGCAGACTTTTTTTTTTGCAGATCTTTTTTGTATTGTCGCATATTTGTTTTTATGTGTTGCATATATGTTTTGCATGTCTTGCAGATTTATTTTTCATAGGGAAAGTGGTTGTGCGATGTTTGTGTGTGTTGCAGCGGTTTGTGCAGCAGATGGATTTATTGTGTGGCGACGGATGAAACTCCGGAAAATGGGCTCGAATGATTGTCGTAGGTTTAATTTCAGAGGGATTAGCGGATTAGGGTTGCAAATTTGTTATTATTGTTGCAGACTTGTTTTATTTGTCGTAGACTTGTTTCATTTGTTGCAGACTTGTTTCATTTGTTACAGGCCTGTTTCATTTGTTGCAGACTTGTTTCATTTCATTTGTTGCAGACTTGTTTTATTTGTTGCAGAATTGTTTCATTTGTCGTAGACTTGTTTCATTTGTTGCAAACCCTCAGATGTCTGACCCAAGGCCTCACGGTCAAGACAAAGTCCGCATACTTAAGCCTGCCACACAATCGTAGTTATTGATGTACTTAGATCATTTTATCGCAGACTTTTTATGTAGATGCTGCATACATCTAATTTTCTTACTTTGTTGCAGACTTCTTATAACTGTATTGCAGACTTGTTTATAACTGTATTGCAGACTTATTATAACTTTGTTGCAGACTTGTTACATTTGTTGAATACTTGTTTTATTCGTTTATTTATTGCAGACTTATTATAACTTTGTTGCAGACTTGTTACATTTGTTGCAAACCCTCAGATGTCTGACCCAACATGTCAGGTTTAAGCTGTCGACTCAGATCACCAAGGCGATATTAGGGATGCTCCACAACATGTTGGACAAACCGTACGAGAAGTATTCGGACATGCCTACCGAGGAGAAAGACGTGTGGCACCGCACTTTCGCGGTAAGTTATTTATTGATATATTATTTATTTTGAATTTTATTTTGTCAATTTTTCTTTTTGACATGTAACATATATTTTTTTAAAATTGTAGCAAGAGTTCACGTGGGACTCTCATCATACGCGCAAAGTCATTGACACATTCGACAAGTATGCCGCAAACTCGTACTCGAAGCACATGTACGAGTGGAAGCAGAAGTGGAAGCACAACAAAGACAAGCCGAAGGACCTTGACGACGACGTCTGGAAGGGCTTCTGTGAGTACTGGAGTAGGCCTGCGACGAAAAAGACCTCCGAGCAACAGTCGAAGAACCGAAATAGCCAACGAGGCGGGAAAGGGGTCTACATCCACAACGCGGGCGCAAAGACCATCGAACGGGAAGCGATGGAAATGGTAAGTTTAATTTAATTTTTTTATTGCTAATTCTGTTTTTTATATTTATTTAACTTAACAAATTTTCGCTGGCGAGAAAATCTGGTTCAAAACCCGATTATCTTAAACTCATCGAGCAGAGACACACCAACAAGAAAACCGGTCAGATACAGGACTTGGGGATGCGAGATGTTGTCGAGAAGAGCAAGAAGACGAAGCTGGACCGTGAACTATCAATATCGCAGCTCAGTATGGACGGATCGACGTCCTCGAACTCTTTATCCCGGGAAGAGATAAACCAGATTGTACTTGAGGTAAGTTTTAATTTCATTTCGTTTTTTTTATTTTCGTTATTTAATTATTATCGGTTATAATTATTCGCAGCAAACCCGGCAAGTGAAAGGTCGATTCGCTGGGTTAGGCACCCTTCCGACCCAGGAATCTTCTTCCTCGCTTCCTCGTTATCTTTTGGAGTACCGGGTAGAAATCGATAGGCTCACCCAAACGGTGAAAGACCGTGACCAGCAGGTCGAAGAGCTACGGACGGAGCAACAGACTACCAACAAGAAGCTCTCTTGCTTGGAGAAGATGATGGAGAAATGTTTCCCGCATATGTTTCGGGATAATAATCCCGACGACGACGACGGGGATTCTCCAACCGTTTAAATATTTTCTTTTAATGCTTTTTTTTTGAACAATTTATTTTAATGTGTAATGAATTTTTTTAATTTTTTTTAATGAATTTATATATTTATTATTTCTATTTTTAATTTATATTTCTAATTAATATAATTTTAATTTATAAATTTTAAAAAAATAAATAATTAAATAAAATTCAAAATAAAATTCAAAATAACAATTCCGTCGGAAATCCGTCGGAATAAGTTACAGTCGTAAATCCGTCGGAACCTATTTCCGACGAAGAACCGATGGACTTCCGAGACAACTTCCGATCAAAATATCCGTCGTAACTCCGTCGAAAATAGTTACCGTCGGAAATCCGTCGGAAATATCTTCCGACGGATTTCCGACAAATTCATCCGATCACCATTCGTCGGAAATTCTGTCGGTAATATATCCGTCGGAAGTCCGTCGGAAATTCCCGACGGCTAACCGACGGATTTCCGACGGAATTTCCGACCGTATATCTGTCGGAAAGTATGCGGTCGGAAATCCGTCGGAAATGTCTGACGGATTTCCGACGGAAAAAATCCGTCGGAAATTTCCGACGGATTCCGACGGAAACCATATTTCCGACGAACTGTAACCGACAGCTTAAATCCGTCGGAAATCCGTCGGAAAAGACCCTTTCCGATGGATTTGGCCGTCGGAAATACCCTTGTTTTCTTGTAGTGAATGAGGGTTCAAACTATCTAACTCAACTATGGAGAAATCAAGGAATACAAACGGTGAGCGGGTTATTTTAGAGATGAGTGTGAGGCAGTACCGAGAATACGACATTCTACTTAGTCTAATGGAAGTTGGGGAAGATTGCGATGATGGAAATCTCGACGAAGTGTGCAAATCTAGCAGTCTAGCAGTCTAATTATATCAGTTCATGTATTCCTTTTCTTTTTAAGATTGTATTCCATTTTTTAATTTTCTTAATTTAAATAGAAATATTAATTGTTTTTCCTTTTTTAAAACTATAGTTTTTTTAGGATTGTAACCTATTGTTTAATTTTCTTATTTTAAACTGAAATATAGTTTTTTATTTTTATATAAACTTTGGCTTTTATTCATTTTTTAAGGATTGTAATCTATTGTTTAATTTTCTTATTCTAAACTAACATATAATCTTTTTTAAACTGTAGCTTTTATTTATAATTTTTGTTTAATTTTCTTAATCTAAACATAACTACTATTTTTCCCCTTTACTTTTTAGGATTATGAACCAATTTAAAATTTACTTTTATTAAGGTTAATATTATGTGTTAAACTATAATTGAAAATTTATTAAAGACGTGTTAAAATCTGATCGTTTGACTTGACACGTATAGCGATCAGGCGAGATCCTAACTTTGAAATATTCTGCTTTATATAATAAGATGAATCTTATATATATATTTTTTATATTTAACATTTTTTATTTGGTAGTTTTTATGTTTTCTTCTACTTTACTTTTTCAACGTTATTAGTTTCTATTATATAAAACACAATTCTTTTTTTTTTTGTTATTTTTCTTTGGTAGTTTTTATTATTTTTTCTCTTACTTTACTTTTTCAATGTTATTAGTTTTCATTATATAAAACACAATTATGTTTCCTTTTTTGTTATTTAAAAAAAAAATAAATAACTAACAATAGGAAAGTTTATATCAATGTTCAAAAAATCGCTAGGCGGTAGCTAGGCGTTTGATGGGGACTACCGCCTAGGCAGATTAATCGGGGCCTAGTCGTTAAGGAATTTTTTATTAATTTATTATATTATTATTTATTTTATATTTATATAATATATATATATTTTTAAGTTTTTAGTGTTTTATTTGAAAATTACATTGATAAATTTTTTGTTTTAGATATAAAAAGAAGGAAAAAACTAATAAATTATATTCTAAAATAAAGTTCAACATAGAAACAAATCTAAAATCATAAAGTATTTCGAACCAAAATAATTTTCAAGCTAAAAACTTTTAAAATGTAAAGCAAAACTAATAAATCATATTTTGTTTTTTGGTTTTCACTTCTTTAAACGACATCACTTTGAAAAACCCAAAAAATTAATTGAAAATAGCTAAACCAGGTACTTAACCGCCAATTGACCTGCTTGACTGATTTGACCGATTTATCCCGATTTGGTCCGACTTGGCCGGCTAGATCCGACTAAACCGGGAATCCAATTTTTCTCAAAGATTTTATTAAAATCGTTTCGGCCGAACCGGCGCCAAGGCAGCGCCTAGACCAATTTTTTGAACAATGGTTTATATTATTACTTAGACACATGTCGCGACCTTAATTAACAATGACACATGTTACGATCTCGTGAGTGAAAATTATCTTACGTGTCATGCTCACGTTGAGAGATTCAGCTTTATATAATAAGATGCCTCCATTGCTTATTATTTATTACTCCCTCCGTTTCAAAATATAGGTCGTTCTAGGATTGATTTTTTGTTTCAAAATATAAGTCGTTTTCGGTTTTCAATGTAATTTTTGCAAAAAAATGTCTATTTTAACCTCAAATTAAACTAATAAAATATTTAATAATTAAATTAGTTATATATCTGAAATTTTATAATAATCTTTCATTTGCCAATATTTAATTCATTAAAAGTTGTTAATTATGCATGAGATTGTGAAGAATGCTAAGAGACTATCGTAACATTTATGGAAGATTAAATCAATAGAATAAAATAATTATGATAAATAATTAGAATAAAATTGTAAATAAGTTATATTAGCAAGGCTATTATGGTCAAATTACAAGTTTTCTTAATATGTGTGAAAAAAACTAAAACGACCTATATTTTGAAACGGAGGGAGTACATGTTATAGTTACGATTTAAATTTTTTTGTTTAATTGGGAAAACGGAAGACGGCTAAAATGGTCTATATTTACAATTTTTGATACTTTTTCGTCTAAATTTCCATTCATAGTAAAATATAAGGTATAATACATGATGAGATACGGGGTGGAATACTAAGCCGGCAGGTTCCGAACCTTCGAAGTCAAAGCTCCAACACAGGGGAAACTTTAAGGACTTACAAAAACAAACAAAACCGATCTACTACTAGCCGGAAAGACAAACAACGATTTTCGAACAATCAAAACTAAATCGATAACACCAAGACTAGAGATTTAGTCTAAGAAGAAAAAATCATCGCCCAATATAATGGCGAAAGAAGAAACCAATTGACTCTAATTATATTGCTACAGCCAAATAAGGGATATGTAGCCATTTTCTTCTTCTACAGAAACGTGGCCTAAAACTAACCTTGAAACAACCCGGTTCAGCATCTAGTACCACAATTTTGGATACTTTTTTAAGTTTAAACTATATTCATAATCTGCCTGTCTTTTATTTACACTATAATTGCATGTTTGTCACATTACAACACACATTTCACATATTCGTCGGAGTTATGTTATCATCGCTAATCTATCACAAAATAATATTTACGACAGATTAGCTTCAATTTTTTTCCTCGCTATATAGACTATAGTCATATTTTCTTGTAGTGAATTTTCTCTATTGAATTCAAAGTAGCAATTTTATACAAAATGTAAAATATAGCATGCTATTTTTAGAAAAAGTTTATACAGTTCTCGCGCCTAAGCAATAAGCGGACACTCGAGTTTTGTTGCTGGTTAAAGTTGTTTATTGTGATCTCGTAGAATATACGTCTTGATGATTTGTATGTCATGGATATATGTTATTGGTTGTTTCATCCGTTGTGTATAAATTCATATTATTATTTTTTGGACGAAATATACTTATATTAATCTAAAACGTGGTTACAAACCAAAGGAGCCGGGAACTCGTTGTCAAAGAGTCCAAACTTGATACAGAAATGAAATACAAAGCATGATAAAGATAGAGGAGGTTACTAAAGACGCAGATTATGAAAAAAAAAAAACAGTTGATATATCAGAGGAAAGAGCTAACTAAGACGTGTCAGAAACTTGTTAAAGACGGTTTTAAGGAGATACACATAAATATTCTCCATGGGAAATCATGGAAATATATACTTGCACAAGATAAGTGCAAGAATATACTCGAAGATCTTAGATTTTTAGATCTTTTTGGTAGTCGGGTAAGGGGTTTCACAGCTAAAAGGCAAGATTAACACTTTTGAGCTGTAAGTCTATGTTCTGTGTAAAACCTTAAAGATCTCCAATAAAAACTGAGGTTGAAAGGTTAGTGTTGGTTAGAACTAGGAATCAAATTGGAGACAATCAACGGTATATAGTTGTGTAATTCCAAATAGGTTGTAATCGGTTGTACGATTAGTTTATCCTATTCTAGTGAAGAAAACATGTTCGGCTTGGCGCTTTCCAAGCTAAAAAAATCAGTGTTGCATTAGGTTTTTTACACTTACAGTTACAATAGTAGAAAATAACCGGATGCACTTTCAAAATGGCTATTTCTTCTGCCATTAAAGATAATCGTAGCTCGTAGTGCCTTCAAAGTTGAGCCTTTAGAAATGTTCTCCATAAAGGAGAAGGTTGGTGAAAATGTTCTCTCCGAAACAGAGGAGGGTGATGAAAGCGATCTCTCCAAAAAAGAGGAAGTTGGTAAATTAGACCGACCCAAACCGGGGACGGTCGAACTAATCTCGGCAATTGATCCGGTAGATTTAGCAATAGACTTTGAAACAAATGGGCTGAGAGGTTTGTAAAGGCTTAATGGGCTCACTAGGTCCATTAAGTTGCAAATTTGATTTTGGCCCATCTCATGCCCGAGCGTGGGAATGTTGCCGCTTAGACAGAGTTTTGAAGTGGAGGCGAGGAAGCGGCGGAGGGTCGGGACATTCCGGAGAAACCCTTAAGCGCGGTGGAAGGGACGAAGAAGCTTTGTTGTTCTCCGTTGTTAATACACGAACACTACAAGAAAACCGGTTTTTTACTACTGCAAAAACAGTCGGAGATCAGTAGCAAAACACCCCGTTACGACTGATTTCTGCTGTAGGTAAAGGTCTCGTCGCAAATAAAATCAGTAGCAATTTTGCTACTAATTTACGACTGATTTACGATTTGTATTAGGCGGTCACTATTCAGTCGCTAATCAGTAGCAATATTGTACGACTGATTATTGATTGAATAGTGACTTAATTTTGCTACTACAGCTGTAGTTGCTAATCAGTAGCCAAATGTTACGACTGATTAGTGACTGAATAGTGACTTTAATTTTGCTACTACAGCCGTAGTCGGTAATCAGTCGTTAAATTTGACTACTGAATTGCGAGTGATTACCTACTATTGCAGCTACTAATTTACGACTGATCTGAGCATCTATATTACGTATTTTGGCATTATTTACGTCGGTTTGCCGACTATTTTGTGACTGATTTGTGTTTGTTTGTACGACTGATTTGCTAATGAATACATACTACTAGATTTTTGAATTCCTGATTTGGTTTAGCTTTGTTTGATTTTATTTATTGACTAATTGGTTTGTTAATTTTAATTTAAACATGCCTCAAAACAAAAGTAAAGTAAAACAAATGAAGAACACAAATCCATACACCATAAAACCGAAATTACAAAGTAACATAAGTTTCAAGTTCTAAAACAAATGGAAAGGCAACTCCCATTTGCAAAACATAACATAAATTTAAAGTTTCAAGTGATATAAAGAAGGGAGAAAGAAGTTAGCTAAATCAGTGGAGAGGAGAGGATGGACCATCAGCATCAGTTTCTTGGGCAAGGAATGTGAGGAATCAGTTGTCGGTTTTCAAGAACTTGTTCACAATCGCAAGCTCGGCGGTGCGGGCCTTTTGAGCAGCTGCAAGTCGAGCATTATCTGCTTCTTGCTGGGCGATATGAGCAGCTTGTTCCTCCAATTTCCTTTGAGCCGCTTCAAGATGTTGTTGCATCTGCTGGAAAGAAGCAGAGGTTTCCAGGTGTTTTCCCTTTCCCTTGAGATGATTTTAAAGGCTTCCAATGCCAAACAGGTCTCCTCTATCGTTTTTGAACGTAGACTGCCAAAATAAAAGAAAGAAAATTAATACCAAACACTATATCATCAATCAAAATCCAAAACATAACAAATTAGTGAATGAAGCACTTAACCTGAATAAAAACCTCGTTATCCTCTTCAATGGATAACGCTGGATGACGACCATCAGAAATCTCTGTGGTCCCATACTCGAGGTTAGACAAATTCTCTTGCTTTTTCTGCATATAGAGCTCAGCAACTTGCTCTGCTTTTTTATCTGCAAAGGTTCCATCTTTCTTCGTATTAGCCCTGACGAAAACCTCACCGAAACTCACTGGTCTGCCTAATTCCTCAACCTGATATGGAAAAATTATAACCAATAAACTAACTCAGTCAACGCAATAGCAACACTCAATCAACACTCAATCAACACTCAATCAGATTTAAACTTGAATGCAACACTCAATCAGATTTAAACCAACTCAGTCAGCTTGAAAAGCAATAACAAAATACCACCATTTATCCCAGATTGAAGCAAACTTATAGTTTCAAGTGACTTACCATTTCTTGTTCGATTTGTCTGTAAGACTTCTGTCCAGAGGCGTGTTTGTGATGCCCGAGACCTTTACGTTGAGACATCCGAGCTGCTGAGGTCGTTGCACTCTTTATTATTTGTTCTTCAGTGCTCCAATGTGCTTTCATTTCTTCCCATATCTTATCAGTCATCCATCTAGGTTGCTCATCATTACTCCTTGCAATGCTCACCATGTCTTTCAAGCGAAGTTGAAGTATGGCTTCGAAATGCCCCTGAACCAAACCTGTTAAAGATGGATCCCATCTGTGTTTTTTCTACAAACAAAAGAGAAAGATTGATGTTAGTCTATATAAAGCACATACACGTATTAAACAGAAGTTAGGTGTTGCATGGGAGAGAATGTTACCGCGAATTCAACGAACCATCGTTCTACTCTTTCCCTAGGCACACAGGATAAATTGTAGTAGGGGCCATCAAACTTATTAGTGAAACACTTTGTAACCTGCCTGGTCAGTGAGGATCGATCAAAAATAAACCTACAAAAACAGAAAAAGCTTCAGATTATCTTTAATGAAAGTAAGAGTTAAGAGAGAAACTCTAAACAGAATGTAAAGAAACTCAAGAGAAAGTATGAACAGTTGTATTAAGATAAACATTTCACAGAAAAATGTTAGCTAAGTTTTAAAGTTTCACTAAGCAAAACGTTTATGTCTTCACCTTGCCATCTATTTAGAGAAGGGAGCCTTAAGATATCAAGCCAAATGTTAGTTTAGTGAGTTACATTTATACTACATATACTATCAAACGTATAAGTCAGCGGTATTAAGTTAGTAAATTGTTAGAGTATCATAATGTTTACGGAACATAAACAAATTAAAATGAGTAAGCGGTATTAATGTTTTGATTTCTTTCTGTTGCGTGAATTCATGTCTCAACGCAAAGTAGTGAAAGCACAAACAAAGAAAGCAATAAATTACCATGTTGAATTAGGCTGGACGAGGTCGGGATCGAGGATGGTGATTTGCTTCGGCCTTGACGCAAGTAGCAGCGAGTTCAGAGCCTCCATCTGGTCTTGGGAGATATTAGGCTCTATCGGAGCTTCGACATCTGCTTCTTCTACTGGGTTGTGAGAATTTTGGGCTTGAGAACTGTGATGAGAATGATCTGCTAGATATGGAGGCGATTGACCTTGTTGAACTTGAGGTGCTGCAGATGGATCTTGAACCGTTGGAGCTGCTCGATTCGCAAAATAAACAAGTGCGGGTGGATTCGTAGACGATGCAGGCAGTGGAGGTTGAGCAGAATGAGATGATCCAGAATGTGGATTTGCAGACGATGGAGTGGGTGGATTCGTAGACGATGCACGCAGTGGAGTATTTGATCTCGGAAAGAGCGTCCTCGGTGGAGGGTAATCTTTCACAGTCGGACGATTGTTGTTGGGGAGAATCGGCGGGACAGTTTCTGATGTCGGTTTTGGAGCGAAATCATACCGAGTGGGTAGACTGGCCGGTCTGGATATTGACGCTGTTGGTTTCACTAGAACTCGCTTCCTCTTTCTACCCATCGCAACAGGAGACGGTGAATTAAGGATTTCGAGAGATAAGCGAGGAATAGGAGAGTGTATTAGGGTTTGTTATTTGGGAGAAAAATGTGTGTGAGGATCGGAGAGTGAGATAGACAGAGTTTCGATGAAGGAGATCTAGCCAGAGAATCGAGGAAGACGATGCGATTAGGGTTTACGCGAAAGGTAAGAGAAAAGAGAGAAGAAATGAAGACGAAGGCGAATGTGTGTTGGAGTTGAAAACAAAATTGGGCCAAAAAATTTGGGCCAAAAAATTTCGCGGTATATTTTCCCTGGTGAATTGAGTCGAAATTTTTGGTTTTTTTAGCCCAATCAGTCGGAAATCAGTAGGTATTTAGTAGCAAATGTTTTAAACAAATTTTCATAATTAACCTTAAATAACATTATAATACACAAAATAAATTTAATTTCTTCATAATCAACCTTAAATAACATTATAAAACATTAAATAAGTTTAATTTTTTCATAATTAACATAATTTGATCTTGAAATAATAAGTTCTGCATCGCCGACATCGTAATCGAGGATTACTCCTGGTAGTGAATTCTCGACTACGAGATCTTCAATTGTAGTCAGCATTACATGATCATCAGTTTCCCCTCGGGTATAAGGCGATTTAGGATTTATGGTTTAGGGTTTAGTGTTTCTTGTTAACAAAACCATTTTTTTTTCCACTAATCAACAATTCCCCTATGAATCAAATCTTACGAACACCAAGTTTAAAAACTCTAATTGCGACAAATGCAAGTTATTGAGCAAGGTAGACGTCGAGATAACATGGGTTTAGGGTTTATGCTGGTTTAGGGTTTAGGGTTTAGGGTTTAGCGTTTAGGTTTAGGTTTAGGTTTAGGTTTAGGGTTTAGGGTTTAGGGTTTAGGGTTGAGGGTTTAGGGTTTAGGGTTTAGGGTTTAGGGTCATTAACCCATTTAAGACCCGATTAGGATCTGATTCCAGACCCGATTAAATTTTAAAAAGTTGGGTTTGAGAATAACCAAACATTAACCAATTTAAGACCCGATTAGGATCCGATTACAAACCCGATTAAAATTAAAAAAAATGGTTTGAGAATAACCCCGCACCACGAGACTCGAACCTTGGTCTGATGTGTGGTGCGTGTTACCGCTAGGCTAGGTAACTCATTCGAGATTTATTCAACAATGCTTTTATTTATCTAACTCTTTTCCCTTGTCTTCATTAATTCGCGAAACCCTGAATTAACTTTGTCGTAAAATCCCTTTGTCTTAAAATCCCCAAATCGAAGCAAGGTATGAGCCCTAAATCGCAAAACCCTGAAAGTAGCCGCTCCATAAATCTTGTTTTCGTAGAGAGTGGAAGCAAGGTAAGAACCCTAAATTGCAAAACCATAGTCTTAACACAAGTAAAAACTAAATTAAGTTCAAACACATAACATACACATAACATAAGTTCAAACACATAACACAAGTTTAAAGTAAAAACCAGAGTCCAGGCATTCTATATTCGGCAGCATGCTCCAGAGTCCAGGAAAGCGCTCTAGATTCAAAAACCGCCCTATCCTCTGTGTAGAGCCTGGCAATCTCCTTCTCCACATGGTCGTCTTCACTTATCAATGGCTCAGCCAACATCTCGTAAATGCAAGTGAGAAGCTGTATAGCACAAAAATTAACATTATCAAGTGATTACTCTATTGTTTGTTTTTGAATACACAAGTAATCGTAAGCCTTTTCTTACACGCCGTATGGTATAGAAAGGATTGTAATGGTCAATCGTCAACACCTTGAGGAAGATGTGCCCATACTAATCAACGTTTGGATGAAACACCTTGGTCTTGAAAATGATCTGCAAAACCATACAAGTAAATCGAAACATTTTATGAACACGGTTCACCATATAATTTTCTTGATTAAGACATGAGACATACTGAGAAACAGAACATAGAAAGTACAAATTGCAATGACTAAAGCTAATGAAGTCACAAGTCAGCTATGAATCCAATTGTCCACGAATATGTTTAGTTATGAAAATGAATAATTTTAAATTATATTTCAGGAACTGGATGAAGCTGAAACTAAGTACCGGTGAGAAATGAAAGATGAAACAACGGAAATAGAAAAAAAGTTGTCTCTGAAAAGACAGAGCAAGTTTGATTGAATATCCACTTTCAGGTACGATTAAAAAACATCAGGAATCAAAATCAAAAATAAAGCAAAATTTCAGACCCAGGAAGAATAAATAAGAAGAAACTAAGAATTAAGAGCCTTAACCATTGCCTAGAAACTGAAATGTGAATGCAAGACTGGAAAAATCAATATCAAATTATAAAACGAGAAGACAAAAAGACGAGAAGAGAAGAGACTCAGTTTCTAAAGCTTATTATTTCCATAGGGGCTTTTGTTTGTGTATACCATCGGAGGTCTGATAGGATATTGTTGATGGATTAAAATTGGGAGTTTGAAGACTCCTCCTTCATAAGGTGTGTTTTGAGGGCCCCTGAGAATTGCTTCCCAATGGTATTCGTCCTCACCAACCGGTCCTAGGCAAAATTGGAACAAAAACTTTAGTATAATGAGGAAAACAATTGTTAAATCGTTTACCAAAACAGAACTACTTACCTGCGCTGAAAAACGGCGATGGATTCCTGCGGATTGCTTTGAGTTCCATCGATATTGCCTTTGAAGCCATTTTTCAAGTTGAAATGAAAAGGAAAGTGATGATTTTGCTTTGCTTAGCAGGAACTTCAAAGATAATGAAACCGAAAAGGAAAAGAAAAGATATTGATGTCGACTGTGTCTCGAGAAGGTGTTTGTTATTTTCAAGGTAATGTTATTATGAGAATCTTGAACGAACGACGATTCAGACTTGAAAAGAAAGCGAATCGTTTTTTCTTCTCTTACACATTCGTGACACCTTTACATTACTCATCCTTTGTTTTTTGTCCAAACCCGATTAAAAAAAATGGGTTTGAGAATAACCCCGCACCACTAGACTCAAACCCTGGTCTGTTGTGTGGTGCGCGTTACTGCTAGGCTTGGTAACTCATTCGGGATTTAGTCAACAACGCTTTTATTTATCTAAGTCTTTTCCTTTGTCTTCATTAACTCGCGAAACTCTGAATTCTCTTTGTCGTAAAATCCCTTGGTCTTAAAATCCCCAAATCGAAGCAAGGTAAGAACCCTAAATCGCAAAACCCTGAAAAATCCACTCTCTATATCTTGTTTTCGTCTATGATTCAACATGGGTGACTCTTCTAGAAGTTCGAGTGGAACATCAAGGGGTCCCTGGGGAAGAGGAAAAGTATTTGGCTTTCCAAAAATGTGTTGGTGTGGGCAGAGAATCGTGTCCAAAAATGCACGATCTGAACCGAATCCATTCCGGCGATACTACCGGTGTGGTTATGCTGCACAACTCAAGGTGAGCATTGGTTTAGATATAATGTATATGTTTTCAGATTTGAAATTTTTTATGGTGGTCTTCATAAAATGGGAAAATGAGTTTTATGCAGCTAAAGAATGATGAGCATGTGTTCAAGTGGGTTGATCAGGCAATTATTGATGAGTTACAACGAGTGGATTGTAGAATAGGATGTCTTGAAACCGAGCTCAAAGAGATGAAGGTGGTGCATAGGTTGGGGATTGATGAAGACTAGTTTGAGAAGAGGTTTGAGGATCGTTACAATGAAGCCAAATCAAGCTTCCTGAAGTTAGTTATCATTGTTCTTATTGGGTGTTTGCTAGCTGTCGTTGTTGGTGGCATAGTTAAGGCTAGTATGATTGTGTAAGTTAGATATGTTATTGCTAAAGCTAGAATGATTGTGTATTGTTCGATTACTTGAAGTCTTGGCAATATGACGGTGGCATTTCCATTGCAGTGCATGTTGTTGTGTTTGTCCGTGGAGTAGCAGGATGCTTTTGCTAATGTCTATCATAAGTGTCGGTGTTTTAGTGGCCTCTTATGGGGAATTAAACAGGAACTGGATCGGAGTGGTTTACCAAATGGGTTTAGGGTTTATATGTCCTCATGAAACTTCAATTTTTTTTTTAAAGTTAATATTTTGGAAACTTAATTAGAGCAAGATTGTGTTGTTTTTGCTTAATAATAAAAACTTGTCATATTTATTAGCCAAAGTCCGACCCTTGCAAACTAACAACAGCCATTACAAATTACAAAACTTAAGATATCACATAACATAATAATACATAAAATAACATCGGTACCATATAATCTTCTTATAATTAGTACGGTGCTACACCTTCTGCATCTTCGTCATCAGAATCGGATAAGTTACACTGGAATTCGTCATCTCGTTCGGCATCGCCGACATCGTAATCGAGATTTACTGGGTTTACTCCTGCTAGTGAATTCTTGACTACGAGATCTTCAAATGTAGTCAGCATTACATGATCATCAGTTTGTTGTTGTAAAAGAGTAGGTTCCGCGTCTACATATTCTCCTGAAATATTTCCCCTCGGGTTAACTTTAACAACATTGTGCCACACATTCTTTGGTTTCTTCTTCTATGGGTACGGGATATAATAAACTTGATCCGCTTGAGAGGCTGTGCAATATCAATGTATAAAATCAGACATATATATAAAGGGTATCGAGAAAGTGATAAACGGGTTGGGGAGATATACGAGCGAACGTACACAGAATAAATGGTTCGTATTTATTGTATCTTTTCGATGTAAGAATGTCTACAATGCCACCATTGCCTCCCCGAGTGCCTCTACCGATCACTGGGTTGTACCACATACACTTAAAAAGTGTGATTTTCAAATTAACCACCCCTTCATACTCTAGTTCTATGATATCAGTTAAGATACCGTGGAAATCAGCTCTGTCAGCTGCATTGCTGTAATTCTCTCCAGTAACACATACACCATAGTTACATGTCTTTCTTCCCGCGCTGTGATTCTGGGTATGAAACAAATATCCTCTTGTATAGTAGATGGGCCAAGTTTTGGCCCTTTTCAGGGGTCCATGAATTATGTCGTGCACCCACGTTGGAGATAGAGTTGTGGCCTTCCAGTAAGTAACCTGCATATAAAAAGTCAATATAAAATATATTGAAGTACCAATAGTGAAATTAAATATCAAACATTTATAGACTAACATATTCTTTGATCCATGAAGGATATTCTTCAGCTCTTTTCGCCATGATTTCTTTCTCAGAGAGGTCCGAATATTGTGTACTAATATAATCTTCTAAGAAACTATGTAACACCATAAAAATATATGAGAAATCGAATATGGACTACAAAACATTTTAAGTTAAAGCCATTCCAACTTATACCTCTCAAGTGGCTCGAAATAACCATAATTTCGCAAAACATATGCATGTGCGCATCGGTAGTCTTTATCTGGAAGCCAGATTTCCTGCATTTCGCCACTAGGCCGACCTACGTGAGTAAATATAGCGGGGACTCCATCGAAATGATATTCGGGGACTTCACCTTCAGCAAATCGCCTTGACCTGACCAAAGTAGTGAAAATCATTTTATAAAAGCTACCAGGTGTATACCAAATGGATTAGTGAACATGCGAATAGTTATAGCTTTTACCTTGATTTCGTTTGTATACTCGAGGGAAAATAGTGCTCTGTGAAATAAGATACCTCCTCCCTTAGATATGATTGAACAATTGATCCTGCTGCATATCTTTGGTTCTTTGCTTTCCCTTTCAACTTTTTGAAAAACCTTTCAAAAGGGTACATCCACCTGTATTGCACGGGGCCTCCTAATTCAGCTTCGTATGGGAGATGTATAGGTAGGTGCTCCATCACGTCGAAAAAGGATGGTGGAAAGATCTTTTCCAAATTGCATATGATTAAAACTATGTTTTGTTTAAGAATTTGGACGCGACTTTTCTGCAAAGTTCTCGAACATAAGTCACGGAAAAATGCTCCAACCCCTGCGATACAAATTGAAACAGCAAATGGTTAATATAAATTACCATAATCATATTTAGGTGATTTATGTTCCTCAAATTATAAGTAATTAGTACCTGATAACGCAGTGTGGACGTTCCGGTCTAGTAATTCTGCAAAGATAAATAGAAGTAGCCGCTCCATAAAAACATGGCAGTCATGAATCTTCATCCCAGAAAACTTTTCATTCGCCATATCAGCACAACTAGCATGCCATACGCCGGAAAGTCGCTTATCGTCCTCAACAACACTGCTCTTAGTTTAAAATTTTGATTCAACGAGACATTGTATGCATCGACTCCAGTAGACCACAGCTCTTTTAACTCATCAATGAGAGGTTGGAGGAAGATATCGAGACTAGCTCGAGGATGATTTGGCCCAGAATTCATAATTGTTAGAAACAAGTACTCCTTATTCATGCACATACGAGGGGGTAAATTATACGGAGTCAAGATCACGGGCCACAATGAATGATTTTTTGACATGCCAAATGGATTGAACCCATCTGTACACAATCCAAGATAAACGTTTCGGGGTTCTTCGGCAAACTGGGGATGTTGATCTTGAAAATATTTCCACTCCGCCCCATCAGACGGATAACACATTTCTTCCTCATTTGCTTCGTGCTCGGCGTGCCATCTCATTGCCGCTGCAGTCTTCTCGCTCTGATACATTCTCTTTAATCTGTCAGCAATAGGCATATACCACATATGACTATATGGTACATTGGTCCTACGGTTTTGCCGTTAGGCATCCATCTTTTTGAATTACAAAACCGACACTCATCTAACCTTTCATCATCTTTCCAGAAGATCATACAATTGTTAATGCAAACATCAATTGCATGACATGGGAGCCCCAAATTGCGCATCAATCTGTCTGTCTCGTAATGTGAACTGGTTGCCTGGTTTCCTTCAGGTAAATAATCTGTTAAGATTCTGCATACCGAATCCACTAACTTTTCACTCATATTATGATCTGGCTTATTTTGCATGATTCGAGCAGCTAAGGATAACTGCGAGTGACCTTCACGACAACCATCATATAATGGAGTATTCGCTCCATCTAACAAGTCGTAGAATTTTTTTGAATGATTACGTACCGGTTCTTCTACATTCTGATAACTAACATCCTGATTATTGTAGTTATCAAAACTCATGTTATCACGAAACGCATCATTCACCATATCCACATATCTATATTCTACTACATTACCCACATCTTCACTCCCACTTACATGCGTCCTATCAACATAACTCGTTCCTAAATCCATATCCAGTTCTTCACCATGCTTATAGCAAATATAATAATCTGGCATAAATCCTCTACTATACAAATGTCTCAAAACTCTTGTACCCGGGATAAATTTCTAATTCTCGCAAACAAGACAAGGGCAGTGAAACATACCGCGATTTCTCTGAGCTAGAGGCTGGCTATTTGCAAAGGCCACGAATTGATCCACCCCCGCTGTGAACTCTGTCGAGAGATTTCCTGTCGCTTCATCGAACCTATTATACATCCACTCCCGAAAATTACCATAATTGTAATTTTCTGACATTCTAAGTTTGAGAAAGCTTATTGATCTCTCTTTGATTTGTGTTTATAAACTCTTTCTTTACTTTGTATTTCTACAATTGTGACAACAAAATTCGAGTATGGCAAATATATAGGAAAATTTACCGACTGATTCCCTACTGATTCCCTATTGCAAATTAAATTAGGTACACCGCCCACAAAATGAATTCAATGTGATTTATAACTGCTTTTTGCTACAGTTTTGCTTCTGATTTGCTACTGTTCTACGACCCACTGAATTCAGTAGCAAATCAGTCGCTAAAATTACTACTGATTAGCTACTGCATGTTTCCGACTAAAATTCAGTCACTAATCAGTCGTAAAACGGCTACTAATTAACGACTGAAATTTTTAGTCACTAAATACCTATTGATTTGCCACTGTTAGAAAATAGTCGTAAATCAGTCGGGAATCAGTAGCAACAATCTGTAGCTAAAATTACTACTGATTAGCTACTGCATGTTTCCGACTAAAATTCAGTCACTAATCAGTCGTAAAACGGCTACTAATTAACGACTGAAATTTTTAGTTACTAAATACCTATTGATTTGCGACTGTTTGAAAATAGTCGCAAATCAGTCGGGAATCAGTAGCGAAACAGTCGGTAAATTTACCGACTGCCTAATCAGTAGCAACAATCAGTAGCAAAAACCATGTTTTGATGTAGTGGAATTACAGTTGGTTGTCCGCAACTATATCTTCTTGGAATACCCTTAACATAGTTGCCTCAACTAGAACTCGACTATATGTTAATCATTCCTACACAACAACATTGGAGTATAAAAAAAATCAAACATAATCCCTAAATTTGTCCTATAAATCTTAAACCCAACAAACCATACACAAAGTTGCTTCCACAATAAATCCATAAACATAACTTCCTCTTGAACAGAAATCCTAAGTCGATTTTAAGTATGAGTTCTCTTAAATCGCCTTCTTCTTCTCCTATCAAAGATTGATTGTTCTTACAATAATCTTAATGTCAAATTCGAGACATTTTCATCAAAGATCAAGCAAATGGAAGGGAAATGAGCATCTTCTTCTACGAGAACCACATGTACATTGCCCGAAAAACCCAAAGCTAACTATAAAGAGTTTTGTAATGCTATCTTCTCAAGTGAGGTGCTCGTGATTGATGAGAATGAAAAAGCAATTGAAGAGATCTTTAGACTTTTTCTATTTTTTTCTAAGGTTGAAGATTTTGTTGTTGTTAGCGAAGCGAAGGTTGAGAAGTACTATCTTAAGGAAGAGGTTAAAGAAGAAGTTGTGATGACAAAGATGGTTGAAAATAAGGGAACTTCTAGCATTGAACCTCCTCCAAATGAGCCTAAACTCCCATTTCCTGGTCGATTTCTTACCAAGGGTCAAAGGAAACTCCTCTCAAGCTTTAAAGCCAATATGAATATTGTTGGAGCTCCATTGTCTCATGTGAATGACTTGTCTCAAGTTCCACAATACAAAGAGTTCATGTAAGCCATCCTTGATATTCATGGTTTTTACATGTTTCTAACTCATGTTTTCATTAGTTTTTATCTCACTTTGCATCATTTAGTAGTACTATATATGCATGTTGGCTTCACTTTTGCATTGTCTTGCATTTTAGAGCTTTAGGTTGCACTTTTATTCATTTCATGCATTTGCATAGTATTTTATGTTCTTTTTAGGTGTTTTTATAATGGGAAATGCATGGAGCTTAAAAATTGATGAAGGACATGCTTTCAGATGTAAAGTGTAGAAAGAAAATGTAGAGTACACCCAAAGTGACTGCAATCTCGGGCCAGATGGAGGGTTTCCATTTGGATTTAGCTTCGGAAATCTTGATAAAAATCATAGATAATCGAGTTAGCTTTCGTTTGGAGGTGGTTTCAAGTCCTTCCAAGCAGTGGTTGAAGAGATACATCAATTTTAGCAAGCACATGTTCATATGGCACGCAACCGACCAACCGGTCTATTGGACCCTCGGTCACAGCCGGCAGGACGATCCAATCGACCAAATTGTCGATCAGAAGACTCTTCTAGTTGGAAGATTTTTTCCGGGTTGACCCGGTTGGACCCCCTCTCCTATATAAGCTTTTTAGACCTAATTTTTAGAGGACAACTTTTTTTTTCTCTTTGAAATACCTTCCTCTTTAAGGTTATTATTCAACTTTTGTATGAGATCTTGAGTATTTTGAATGCAATCATCTATTTTCTTATCTTAATTCTTTCTTCTCTTATCACTAATCATGAAACTTAACACTATCTTCATGAATTTTGTTGATTTCACAATGATTAGTGAGTAGTCCTTTAAGGATCTTTGGGTATGGTAGATTAGAGTAGTTTTAGGTTGATCCATGATGTTTAGGGCTTAGTTTATATGAAATCCGTACTTATTGGGTGTTTTTAGTACTATATTAACATTGATCATGTTGATTTAGATCCTAGAAAGTTTCATGTCCGAAAGATGTTAAATTAAATTCCCCAACCAAACCCATTAAGTGTTTTATATTCCTAACCTATGGAAATAGATGTTTAGGATGTTTAATGGTTTATTAGACTTGAGATTAATGCTTATTGATCATTTGATTTCGAATGAAAATTTGTGTCAATTAGGTGATTAGTGAAGTGATTAGTACCATGAACTATTTTCTTATCTTAAATTTTTATTTATTTTAGGGAAAAAAACTAGAATAACATATATAAATTGGTTAATTACTAGAAAGGAAAAAACGTGTTTTTTGCCCATTATACCCTTATTTTCTTTTGTTAGGAAAAACGTTATTACGGCACTGCAATTACGAAATTATTTCCACTTAAGCAAAAAATTGTATTTACAAAAATACCACCGCGTTTTTCAGATTAAGTCTGCGGACCTTTGTTGCAAACTTAATAAATCGACAAGTCTGCGCAGACTTGTTATGCAGACTTAATAAGTCTGCGCAGACTTGTTATGCAGACTTAATAAATCTGCGCAGATCTGTAGTCTTAATATGCAGATTTATTTTTCAATGTTGCAGACTTATTAAGTCTGCGCACATCTGCAGACTTATTATGCGTGTTGCAGACTTTTCGACGCAAACTTAATGTGCTTTGTTGCAGACTTATTAAGTTTATGCAGACTTATTAAGTCTGTGCAGACTTATTTTGATTGCAGACTTATTACGCAGATTTATTCTCTTTGTCGCAGACTTAAGTTCATTTGCAGACTTAAGTTCATTTACAGACTTATTATGTACACTTATAAAAAATCTGCAGCTGTTTGTTGCAGACTTAAATGCTTTGTTGCAGACTTTTGGAAAATCTGAGACAAAGACACTAAGTTTGCGACACCTAAAAGGTCTTACTGAAATAACATCGCTTGTCGCAGATTTATTTACAATGTCGCAGATTTTATGCTCAACTTCGCCGACTTATTTGTAAATTGTTTACGTGGCATTAAAAACTGCAGACTTATTAGACTGTGTTGCATACTTGTTTTCTGATTAGAATAACACTTTGTTTTTTGCAGACTTGTTATGCAGACTTAATGAATGTGTTGCAGACGTAACGAATTTGTTTGTCCTAGACTTTCGTTGCAGACTTATTGAATGTGTTGCAGACTTATTTCAAACTTCGAGATTTTCGTAATAAGTAACAAATTTACGAAAAATGCCACTGCACCATTAGGGTTATGTACGGCGGTCGTGAACCGTGTCTGCAACCCAAAAAGGTTTATCTATCTCCGCCCTAACTACTAAGTCGCCGCCGATCCCGGTGTCTATCATCGTAGCCGATTTCGTTGTCCATCGCCGCCCTAACTAATAAGTCTGCGACATACGTAATAAGTCTGCGACATACGTAATAATTCTGTGACATACGTAATAAGTCTGCGACATACATAATAAGTCTTCACTAATTTTATTTACATTTTGGCAGCCACGTGTTGATGATTCGAGGTTGTTGACCGTGCAAGAAATAGATGCGGATCAAGTACAAGTTAGTAGTGGGACGCATCTACATGTTGTTAATGTATGGGAACGTAAATGCACATGTCGTAGGTTTGATTTGGATAAGTTGCCTTGTGTTCACGCAATTGCAGGTGGAGAAGCTAAGAGAATGTCCCGTGTTGGTCTGACTTCTCCTTACTACTATAAGAACTACCTCAGTAACGATTACGTCATGTGCATCATGCCAAGTGATGTAGCTCAACCAATTCCTGAACATGTCGCTGCGAAACTGTGTTTACCTCCTGAAGTTCGACAACCACCTGGAAGGCCAAAGAACTCTAGATACAAATCTGCGTTGGACAAAGCAATGGAGAAGAAAGTCCCGAGGAAGCAACACATTTGCTCCAATTGCAAACAAAGTGGACATAATGTGCGTACGTGTGCCATTTGATTTTTTATTCACTTTGTATTATGGTTTAAAGACTGGTGTCGTTGTGGATTTGTATTTGTATGATGGCTTTGTTTCCAATTTTACAGTACCTAAACTATTCAAGAAATTTTCATAATTTATGTCTGCAAAACAGTTAAAATAAGGAGACATGCCGTTTCATTTGTTGCAGATTGTGTGGCAGGCTTAAGTATGCGGACTTTGTCTTGACCGTGAAAACATTATGAAAAGATATAAATATGTTAAGTTTAAAAATCTAAATAAATTGAAATAATGTACAAAAATTATCTTACCAAGTGCCGTCCTCAAACTTCGGGTCGAGTCGAATGCAATGGCCCCGGTTAGGCTGCCGGACTAGCTCTTCGATCTCAATGTGGCTCCGAGCAGCGGATTGCTGGGAATCTGGGATGTGAGTTCCCGAGCTCGTTGGTCCCGGAGGCGTACACCGAGAACCCCGAGAACGGCGTCCTTGGTTGCCGCCTCCCAACTGAAGAACTTCGTCGGGATCCCTGCGGAAAACGGTAAAATTGTTAGTAAATTAACAAAAAATTCAAAAGTTACCAAAATTTTTGAAATTTCCGGAAAAAAATTTAGGAAAAATTCAAATTTTCCAAAAAATTCAAATTTTCCTAAAAATTCAAATTTTCCGAAAAATTCAAATTTTCCGAAAAATTCAAATTTTCCAAAAAATTCAAATTTTCCAAAAAATTCAAATTTTCCAAAAAATTCAAATTTTCCGAAAAATTCAAAGTTTACTAAAAATTCAAATTTTTCAAAAAATTTCAAAATTTAGGGAAAATATTTTAAAATCAGTTTTAATATATAAAAATATTTAGAAAACGTTTTATTACTATAAAAAATATTAAAAACGATTTTATTTCTAAAATAAAATTTGAAAAACGTTTTTATTATTAAAAAAATATTTTAACATCAACTTAAATATATAGAAATATTTTAAAAACGTTTTTATTAGTTAAAAAATATTATAAACGATTTTAATATATACAAATATTATAAAAACGTTTTTATTACTTAACAAATATATTAAAAAGGTTTTTATTACTATAAAAAAATTTTAAAAACAATTTTAATATATACAAATATTATGAAAACGTTTTTTTACTTAACAAATATATTAAAACGTTATTAATATATACAAATATTGTTAAACATTTTTATTACTTAATAAATATTTTAAAAACGATTTTAATATATACAAATATTTTTAAAAATTCAAACAATATCTAGAAACGTTTTTAAAATAATTTTAGAAAATCAAACCAGATCTAAAAACGATTTTAATATAAAGAAACGTTTTTAAAAAATCAAAAAATTGTTTTCTAGATCTAACAATTCTAAATCAACAATCTAAACACATAAACCCTAACACTAATATTATTCTAAATAACAAATTCTATTATAACCACTTAACAATTAACATAAATAGAATTCTAACAACCTAACTAATATATTCCCTAAAACTAACAAGATCTAAAAAAAAATAAAGGAATTGATTAAACTTACATGGTTTTGTTGAAGAAGAATTGAGGAATTGATGAAGAGGAGTTGAGGAATTGAGGAATTGAAGAGTAAAAATGAAATTGTGAAGAAGAAGAAGAGAAGAGGGAGAAGAAGAGATTTTCGGTAAGGAAGAAGAAGAGAGAAGAGGGAGAAGAAGCGACGGAAGAGAGAGAGGAAGAAGAGAGAAATAAGGAAAAAAACTTACGCTTTGTCGATATATTTCGAAGTCCGTCGGAAATCCGTCGGATTTCGAAAAAAATTTTCATTTACGCGGTTGATATTCCCGCGGTCTAGAAAATATCAAAGTCCGTCGGAAATCCGTCGGAACTTTCCGACGGATTGGAAAAGATAAGGTATATTCCTTGCATGTTTGTCGATTGGTCAGTCAACAAGCACGTGTCTAATTTTTAAGAGCCGTCGGAAATCCGTCGAAAATTTCCGACGGATTTCCGATGGAATTAGGGTATATTTGGGGTTTAGGGTTTAGGGTTTCTTTATATGATTTAGGGACATGTAATTTACATGTTTCATTCAATATATATATTAAGTTCATCAATATTAAAGGCTTTCCATTAGTTTAAAAATTATACAACCTCAAAACATATCATTTCACATAAATCAACTATATCTTATACTATAACTTATACAAACACTTCCATCAAAATATATAAATTCTATATAACACATTTTCTTGATGTATATACAAGGTTAACCTATTTTATATACATCGTACAAGTGTTTGTAAACTTTTGCCACAAAAAAAAACCTATACCCTATACCCTAAACAAGATTTTTGAATAATGCTGTCGGAAATCCGTCGGAAATTTCCGACGGATTTCCGACGGATGAATATACCTCGGCTAAAACCTGGGTTATATCCGAGGGATTTATTTTTTAGTCGAGGCAACTGAATCCGTCGGAAATCCGTCGGTAATTTCCGACGGCTTTCCGACGGATTAAGTTGAAATCAATCCTCGTTTGGGTTATATCCGAGGGATTGATTTTTTCGCCGAGGCAACTAAGTCCGTCGGAAAGCCGTCGGAAATTTCCGATGGATTCAACTCAAACCGTCAGAAATTCGTCGGTAATTTCCGACGGCTTTCCGACGGATTAAGTTGAAATCAATCCTCGTTCGGGTTATATCCGAGGGATTGATTTTTTAGCCGAGGCAACTAAATCCGTCGGAAAGCCGTCGGAAATTTCCGACGGATTTCGGACGGCTTCAGTTGACTCGACTAAAAAATCAATCCCTCGGATATAACCCAGGTTTTAGCCGAGGTATATTCATCCGTAGGAAATCCATCGGAAATTTCTGACGGATTTCCGACGGATATATTCAAAAATCTTGTTTAGGGTATAGTGTATATAGGTTTTGTTTTATAGGTTAACCTTGTAACCAAAATTTTTTTTTTTTAATTTCCGATTTTGTTACACTTAATCAAATGTCTAACTTTATAAAACTTCGACATAACTTATATATTACACATTACAATTGTAGTTCAAATATATGTACATATTTTACGGTGCAAATTTTATAATTAAAACTACTGTCAATCCGATGATGAGTAATCTGATTCTCCTGAATCGGAAGGTTCCCCAAATTCGCCAAATTCTTCTTCTGAATCCTCAAACACTCGATCGTCTGCCTGTATGGTGAAATCAATGACAAGGTCGACCTCAAGGGAATGCTCGATTGAACCCAAACCTACGGAGCTTTGTTGGAGGGGTTCATGATCAGACATCCCATGAACTCTACCTCTCGGGTTTATCGATGTGACTGTAAC
Source organism: Eutrema japonicum (assembly GCA_030161315.1). NCBI lineage: Eukaryota > Viridiplantae > Streptophyta > Magnoliopsida > Brassicales > Brassicaceae > Eutrema > Eutrema japonicum. Next base: position 49,372,595 of record BSQW01000011.1, read on the forward strand.
CCACGGGTCTTGCTTGTTTGTCACCCGCGGATAGGGAATGTAGCATACCTACACCATGTACAAATTTAACCACGGGAATGCAACAAAACTAAATTAAAAATTAACGTAAAAGAAATACAAACCTGGTCTGCTTGTGATGCAAGTACAAATGGCTCGTATCTCTGGAGTTTTCTTCTGCTATGTAATGATGTAACACCAAATTGGTCGTGTCGCACACCGCTTCCTACTAATGGGTCGTTCCAGTCGCATAAAAATGCAACACATCTTAGACCGAGCATTCCCGGGTACTGAACATCGAAAATCTCAAGTACGACACCATAGTATACAAGATCACCTGACTGAGTTGATACACCGTAATCTGAAGTTGTCGCACTCCTATCATCCCGAAGAATCTTAAAAGCGTACCCCCGTGTGCTATACATCACATGTGACTGCACGGTTGCTAGTGGAAATCTCACAATTTCTTCTAACCACGTGGGAAATGTTTGTCCGTTAGCCTTCTCTGTCGTCACATGCACAATTAAAATAAAAATACATCAAATAATTAAATCTTTCATTACATATGATGATTGCTAAAAACAAGGCAATTAAAAGACTTACATAATCTCTTAACCAATGTCCGAACTCTTCCTGTTTGAGCTCGATTAGGTCGTCCTCTGTTTTGTCAGGAAATGCAAAACGTTGATAAGCCATATACATCCTGTGAGATTGAAGCAATTATCATGTTAGTACATATATATATAATCAAGAACCCAATAAGTAATTAAAAATTAAGTTCAATATAATACCTCTCATATTCATCAACTCCGTCGCAGTTTGTGAGAATATACATATGCAAATGCTCTCGCTCTTGTGGTGAAATTCTCCTCTTCTTGCCTTTTCCACTAAGTCTTCCAATCTGTAAAAATATATGAGGTACATCGACCGGATAGAAAGGTAGGACGCCTCCGTCATCATGTCGAGCTGCTCTACGACTCTTTGTTTTGACTTGTGATGGAAAGTAGGACTCGGCAAAATGTGAGGTTTCTTCATTGATGGTCTGTGAGACGATATAACCCTCCACTCTACTCAAATTTTTCACCTTCTTCTTTAGATGTAACATATACCGTTCGAAAGGATACATCCAACGGTACTGAACCGGGCCCCCAAGCTCTGCTTCTCGAGGGAGATGAATTGTTAAATGTTCCATAACATCAAAGAATGAAGGAGGAAATATCTTCTCCAAATTGCAAAGGATTACAGGTATATTAGCCCCAAGATTGCGGATACCGTCTGATGTAAGAGAGCGAGAACATATATCTCGGAAAAAGGCACCAATCCCTGCAAAATATTGATAACAAATGAATAATTAAATAATGAAATATATATTGTATAAAGTAGTAAATAAATAATTTCATGATTGTACCTGCAATTGCTTCGTGGATATTACGTGGTAGAAGACATGCAAAGGCAAATGGAAGGAGGCGCTGCATCACCACATGACAATCATGACTCTTCATCCCAGTAAACTTCCCTTCTCCATGATCAACGCAGTTCCGAAGGTTAGATGCGTATCCGTCCGGGAATCTAACACTTTCGGTAATCCAGTCAAAAAACTCGGCCTTTGAAGGTTCATCGAAACGAAAAGCCGGGATCGGAGGCTTCCCGTTCCCTGTCACATGTAGTGCTCTACGAGAACAAATGTCTGGCAAGTCCAATCTAGACTTCAGATTGTCCTTCGTCTTCCCTTTGACATTGAGAACGGTGTTCATAATGTTGTCGAAAAAATTCTTCTCAATGTGCATGACATCCAGATTTTGCCTCAAAAGATGGTTCTTCCAATAAGGCAAATCCCAGAAAATGCTCCTCTTGTGCCAATTATGAACGTTGCCACAACCATCAACAGGATGATATCCGTTACCATCACAATCAACGGTCCTCTCTGCACCAAAATCTCTGAACTGAGTCAACAAATACTCACCATCTAACTCAGGAGGAGGACCGTCAAATACTTTCCGGTTCTTCCTAAACAATGTGGTGCTCCGACGATAAGGATGATCGCTAGGTATGTATCGCCTATGACAATCAAACCAAGACGTTTTCCGTCCGTGCTTAATTTGGAACGCATCAGTGTTATCTTGACAGTACGGGCACGATAACCTTCCGTGCGTTGTCCATCCTGATAACATGCCATATGGTGGAAAATCGCTAATAGTCCACAAAAGTACCGACCGTATGATGAAATTTTGGTGACAAGAAACATCAAACGCTTCAATACCTTGGTCCCATAACATTCACAGCTCATAAATCAATGGTTGCAAAAACACATCAAGTGATCTCTTCGGATGCTCTGGTCCAGGAACGAGAATGCTAAGGAACAAGAACTCCCTTCGCATGCACAAAGATGGCGGCAAATTGTAAGGTGTTACAATTACTGGCCACAAAGAATATTTTCTGCCGTGCTTCCCAAAAGGGCTGAAACCATCAGTACATAATCCAAGGTATACGTTCCTTGCCTCAAACGCAAAGCTGGGATAAATGGATTGAAAATTTTTCCATGCTCCTGCATCTGACGGATGGGCGATTTGTCCATCTGTTGTATGCTCTGCATGCCATCTCATTGCTCCCGCTGTGCGTTCTGACTGATATAACCTCTTCAATCTCTCTATTAACGGTAAATACCACATCCGTTTATATGGCACTGGCACTCTTCCACCTGTTTCCTTATACCGAGGTTTGCGACAAAAACGACATGTCGTACGGTCTGCGTCCTCTCTCCAGTAGAGCATACAATTGTCTATGCATACATCTATCATCTGATACGGCAATCCTATACCTTGAACAAGTTTCTGTATCTCATAGTATGATGCCGGTACAAGATTATCTTCTGGCAAAATTTCTTTCACAAAATCAGCGATTGCATCCACGCACTCCTCACTCAAATTGAAATCCGTCTTTATACCCATCATCCTTGTTGCAGTTGATAAAGGGGAATGTTCACCTCTACACCCATCATATAACGGATGTTTAGCAGCGTCTAACATATCAAAGAATCTCTGAGCTTCTAAATTAGGTTCTTCTCCTCTATCTCCATACTCAGCAACCGATGGTATACTTTCACGAAATGCATCGTTCACCATCTGAACATGACATACAGTACTTTGTACTTCCATTGCGGGTTCTTCTAAGCTAGTGTTATCCCCAATATAATGTTCACTAGTACTAGCATAATTACCCACCATTGTATCATTTTCTCCATGATAATACCAAATCTTGTAACCCGGCATAAATCCATGACAATACAAGTGTGACAATACTTCATCTATCACGATAAATCGACGATTCCCACAATTGGTACAAGGGCAATAGATTTTACCGGTTTTTTTTGCTTTCTTCTGCATACCCGCAAATGCCATGAATTCATGTAGACCTTCTTTGAATTCCTCCGTAACTAGGCCCGTGTCCGGAATTTGATGAGGCTTTTCCATCCATGATCGAAAATAATTATAAGGATTTGAAGAAGACATTTTCGTAAGGAATTAGATAACAGAGATTTTTTTGTTGTTGTGATATATGAAGCGTGGAAACGTTTTTATAAGGAAAATTTTGTGCATTTTCCGACGGATTTCCGACGGATTTCCGACGGATATAAAGTAGATATTATCGATGTCGGCAACCATGTCGGCAACCATGTCGGCATCTGTCGGAAATCCGTCAGTAAATTCCGACGGATGAACCTCGTCGGAAAGTATGTCGGCAACATCGGAATTCGTCAACAAGTCGTCGGAAATCTGTCGAAAAGTGTCTGACGGATTATGGTCGTCGGAAATCCGTCGGAATTTCCGACGGATTTCCGACGGGTTAACATTTCCGACGGAATTCCGACGGATGAGAAGTTAGTCGGAAATCCGTCGAAAAGTCGTCCGAAATTTCCGACGGAATTATTGCCGTCGGAAATACCCCTGCTTTCTTGTAGTGATTGAAATCCCCTTCAATGAGTAAGATCATTCCATACAAGTACATAGCTTCTGAATGAGTTTCTTGAGCCGCCCTGAATAGTTGCTTCAATCCTTTGGCCACATTCTTAAGGTGGAAGAAATTAAATAAACCACATAAAAATATCGCATGTAAATTACCATTCTCTGCACACTCTTCCAATAAATACCTCATATTAAATATTGTCTCAAAATCATAAAACTTTGACTGTTTACATTTCAGTGTCTCTTTATTATGCTTCTCTCATATCGAACAGTCACCTCAAATCTAAACCACAAACCACAAAATTATTATAAATAGCCTCAAAAAATCTATCCACTCACATAATCTTTATTCTCTCCTCTCATTCTACGTAAGGATATGAGACTTACAATTAACCATTTCATTTTTTATCAAACAAACTATTGAAACTCATTGATTTGCTTCCTTTTTTTAACAGATTCGTAAAAATAGCTATGGAAGAACATAATATTGGTTCTATACGTCACACATCAATTCCGTTACAAAAACTGGAGCAAGGTAAATCCAACCAAAATATAGTTGTTCGTCTATTGCGTTCTTGGGAAATTAGAAATTTCAAACAAAATGGAGCACTTAAGAGTTTTGACCTACTATTCTTGGATGAAAAGGTACGGCATTCGCTTACTTAAAAATCATTTTAACAAATTAAAATTCTATTAATATTTGTGCATAATCTCACGTAAGCTCCTTTTTTAATTATTTCAAATAGGATACTCTTGTGCAAGCTTCGATTTACCACCGGCGGATGGATAGATTCAAATGTAAGAATATTTATTCTTATATTTGACCTATGTGTCTAGGTTTAATATTAAAGATCAAGTTCATATTAAACTTAGAGAAACTCTAATATAAAAGACGAACACCGTGATGGATCGGTTTCGATAACAGTATTAAAATTTGGGTGTATTGATAACCCTCTTATTTATCTTATGATATTAAAATCTTTCATTAATGATCATCTGAAATAACGAATGGATAGCTATGAAGTTACTTAGCTATGAAGTAACGAATGGATAGCTATGAAGTAACGAATGGATAGCTATGAAGTGAATTACTTATCTATGAAGTAATGGATGGACGGTTAAGATTAAGTCTTAGCTATGAAGTAAATTACTTAGTTGTGAAGTAATCTACTACTATATATAGATGTTTTAGCATCATTATTGAAATTCATTCAAAAACGAAAAGTTTACTTTATAGAGAAATGAAAGTCAGAAAGATTCAGATCTCTTCTCCATCAAAAGAGATCATAAAAGTAAAAGGTTAAGGCAAGAAGAAATCAATTCATTACAAGCCTAATCAAAGCATGGATCAAGGTTAGCGTTTTTTCTTTTATAATAAAATGATTATGGTAGGATTAAATCGAATCTAGTTCATCTTGGGATTGATTTAATGAACTGAAATCAGAAAAGTAATTTACATTTGGTATCAGATCCATACTAGATTTGTTTAATTCACCATGCATGTAATTGTTATAATTTAAGAGAGCACCATGAAAGACGAAACTAGAACCGCTGGTTTGGTTTTGTATGGTTGGTGTCTCGTATGGTTTAAGAATACGCTTAAATTTGTTTTGATATTATTATAGAATAAAATGCTTCCGCTGTGAATTTTAATAAAGGGAAATTTGTGTTATGAAATATTAGCACACTATAAGGTTATTTTCCCATTAAAATTTCAATGTTTATATTGTAATATAACATGTTAGTCACCAAAGTGGCCTTGTTGTATTATACATATATACATTGAGAGAGTAATAGAATTTATCAATTGATCATGATTAAAGAGATTCTATAAATGACATAAAGGTTGTTATGATTGATCAATTATTTTACTATCTATATTCTAGGAGATCACCCAAAGGTGGATCATTGAATATAGTTAGTAATACGAAAAGGATTAATCATTTCTTACTATAATCAATAGTATGTATACCCTAAGGTAGCATGCTTATTTGATTTGTGTATGATTTGATTGATTATAAAAGTATAAATTTAGCATCGATGAAAGTGCATGTATCTAAGTATTACCCAAAGGTTGCTTAAATTAATGCCTTCAAATTTAGATTAGAGTCTCTGAATTTGTATTAAAGTCTCAAAGCACTAATAGGTAAGCATGTATAAATATTGCAGCTTCATCAAATCTGTTTGCATCTGCTAACTCTGTCGTAAAGTTTAATGGGCTCAATTATGGAGAGTGGCCTGAACAGATCCGGTTTACACTGGGTGTTATGGCATTGGAATCTGCCATACTAACGGAAGAGGAATCCTCAGTCATTAAAGAAGATAGCTCCGAATCTGAAAACTCTCGGTATGAGAGATGGGAGCGATCTAACAGGCTGAGCTTGAACCTTATGAGAATGACGACGACGGAAAGTATTAAGCCATCTATGCCTAAGACAGAGAAAGCGAGGGAATTCTTGCAGAAAATTAAGGAGTGTTCACAGTCGGATTTGGCTGATAAGTCAATTGTAGGAAGCTTAATGAATGATCTACTACAAGAAAGTTTGACGAGTCTCAGCCAATCCATGATCATGTGACGCACATGTCTAACTTGGCAGCAAAGTTAACGACCTTGGGAATGGAGGTTCATGAACAGTTCTTGGTCCAATTCATCATGAACTCTCTTCCTTTTGAGTTTAGCCAGTTCCAGGTGAATTACAACACCATTAAAGAAAATTGGAACTTTAAGGAATTAAAGGCTATGCTGGTACAAGAGGAAGGGAGATTAAAGAAGATGAGGGATCAAGTTGCGAATCTCGTAGGTTTTGGAAGTGCCAACAGCAATAAAGGAAAACCAAGTAAAAATGACAAAGGGAAGGACAAAACTTTCGTGAAAGAACCAGAAAGTAAAATCCGTAAGGAAATGAAGTGTTTTTTTGCAAGCAAAAGGGACACATCAAGAAAGATTGTCCAAAAAGAAAGGCATTGTTCAAAAAGAAAGGTAAACATCATATTTTTGTTTGCTCTGAATTGAACCTTATAGAAGTGCATAATAGTACTTGGTGGTTAGATTCTGGTGCTACTACTCATGTGTCTCATATTAAGCAGGGATTCAGTTCGCTCCAGCCCATAAGAGGACCTGAACAGTTTTTGTTCATGGGAAACAAGATGAAAGCACGAATAGAAGGCATTGGGACGTATAGATTGATCATGGACATTAGATGTCATATTGATCTTGAATGATGTCTCTATGTGCTAGATATCTTGTTTCCGTAAGTAGGTTGGACAATTTAGGTTTTGATTTTAAGGTTGGACATGGTGTGTTCTCATTGTACCGGAATGATTACTTTTTGGGTAGTGGTACTTTGTATGAATCACTTTATAGGTTCAATCTTAATAAAAAGTTTTCCGAATCTCTGTTTAATATTGAAAGACGAAGCGTTAAGCGTAGTGCATCTGATGAAAGTTCTGCTTTCTTGTGGCATCAAAGATTAGGTCACATTTCCAAAGAAAGGATTATGAGGTTGGTAAAGAATGAGATTCTTCCTCAATTGGATTTTAGTGACCTAAATGTATGTGTAGACTGCATTAAAGGAAAGCAGACTAAACATATCGTAAAGAATCCAGCCACTAGAAGCACTCAGCTTCTTGAGTTAATACATACTGATGTTTGTGGCCCTTTTGATGCTACTTCTTGGAGTGGTGAAAAGTACTTCATCACCTTTATCGATGATTACTCACGTTATGGATATACATATCTACTGCATAAAAAGTCTAAATTAGTGAATGTCCTAGAGGTGTTCATTGATGAAGTTGTAAGGCAGTTAGATCGAAAAGTAAAGGTTGTGAGGTCTGATAGATGTGGTGAGTATTATGGAAAATTTAATGAAAGTGGACAATGTCCAGGTCCATTTGCAAAGTTACTTGAAAGTAAAGGCATTTGTGCACAGTATACAATTCCGGGTACACCTCAGTAGAATGGTGTAGATGAGAGGCGGAATCGTACTTTAATGGATATGGTTAGGAGCATGTTAAGTAATTGTTCATTACCTCTTTTGTTGTGGGTATATGCATTAAGGACTCCAACGTATGTGCTGAATAGGGTTCCTAGTAAGGCAGTTCCTAAGACCCCTTATGAACTGTGGACGGGAAGGAATCCTAGCTTAAGGCATTTACGTGTCTGGGGTTGTCCAGCAGAAGTAAGGCTATATAACCCACATGAAAAGAAACTTGATGCTAGGACTGTCAGTGGATTTTTCATTGGCTATCCTGAAAAGTCAAAGGGGTATATTTTTTACTGTCCTAACCATAGTACGAGAATAGTGGAGACGGGCAATACTCGGTTCATTGAGAACGGTGAAACTAGTGGGAGTGGTGAATCACGGAAGGTTGACACTAAAGAAATAAAAGTTGGACTTCCTTCACCTGGTATTGCACCTAAGGTAGTTGTTCCTATTGTTGCAATACAGTCCAATGACGCAATAGAACAACATGATGGTGTGTAAAATCCACTAGCTGAAAGTACATATAATGAACATGTTACAATTCAAGAAAAGAATAATGTACCACAAGAACCATTAAGGCGATCTGAAAGGGAAAGAAGATCTGCCATTTCAGATGACTATATGGTTTACACTATTGAAAATGAATGTGACTTAAGTATTGATGAAGACCCGAACTCATTCCAAAAGGCTATGAAAAGTGACAATTCTGAAAAGTGGTTGGTCGCTTAAAAAGAAGAAATAAAGTCCATGGGTGATAATAAAGTATGGGACTTAGTAGAGTTGCCTAACGGTTTCAAGACCGTTGGTTCTAAATGGGTCTTTAAGACTAAACGGGACTCGAAAGGTAACATTGAAAGGTACAAGGCTCGTCTTGTTGCTAAAGGTTTCACCCAAAAGGACAGTATCGACTATAAAGAGACCTTCTCTCCAGTTTCAAAGAACGATTCTCTAAGAATTGTTTTGGCTTTGCTGGCTCAGTATGATCTTGAGTTCACCAAATGGATGTGAAAACTGCATTTTTGAATGGAGAGCTTGAGGAAGAAGTATATATGGACCAACCTGAAGGATTTGTGGCCACAGAAAAAGAACATATGGTATGTAAGCTGAGAAAGTCAATACATGGACTAAAACAAGCTTCTAGGCAATGGTATCTGAAATTTAATGATACCATTATTTCATACGGTTTTGTAGAGATCATCGTTGATCGGTGTATCTACATTAAGGTCAGTGGGAGCAAATTTGTGATTTTAGTCTTATATGTTGATGATATTTTGCATGCTGCAAATGACATGGGCATGCTACATGATATAAAGAAGTATCTCTCTAAGAACTTTGAAATGAAAGATATGGGTGAGGCATCCTATGTGATCGGAATAGAAATACTTAGAGATAGATCACAAGAATTGTTAAGTTTGTCTAAGAAAGGATATATCAATAAAATCTTATAGACATATAAAATGGAAAAATACTCCGCAGGGATAGCTCCAATTCAAAAAGGGGACAAGTTCAGTAAAATGCAATGTCCTAAAAATGAATTGGAGCGTAAAGAAATGGAAATAATTCCTTACGCATCGGTGGTTGGGAGTTTGAACTATGTTCAGACATGTACTCGACCAGATATCAACTTTGATGTTGGTATGCTGGGTCGATATCAAAGTAATCTCGGAATGGACCACTGGAAAGCTGCAAAGAAGGTTCTCAGGTACTTGCAAGGCACCAAAGAGCACATGCTTACATATAGGAGATCCAATCATCTAGAGATCATTGGATATTCATATTCAGATTATGCCGGATGCGTCGATAGCAGGGAATCGACGTTTGGCTATTTGTTCCTATTAGTTGGAGGAGCAGTATCATGGAAAAGTGGAAAGCAGTCTGTCATTGCTACTTCCACTATGGAGGCTGAATTCGTGGCATGCTTTGAGGCCACAATTCACGAATTGTGGTTGCGGAACTTTATCTCAGGGCTTCAGATTGTCGACAGTATAGAGAAGCCACTGAGAATTTATTGTGATAATTCCGCAGTTGTCTTCTTTTCAAAGAATGACAAGTACTCAAAGGGTGCTAAGCACATGGAGTTAAAGTACTTGTCTGTCATAGAAGAAGTGCAGAAACGTAAAGTGTCATTTGAGCATATAAAAACGGATATGATGATAGCGGATCCGTTAACTAAAGGTTTACCGCCCAAGGCGTTCATTGGCCATGTAGGACGTATGGGTATTATAGATAAAGCCTTGCTATTTTAGTTATGGTTTGTTCATTATGGGTGTGACACTTTGAATTCACTTAAGGTTACGTTTCTGGTTTATAAAATATGTTTTCATTAAAGTTTGTATGTATACGATAGCATATGGTACGTATGGGTTGACGATAGCATATGGTTAGTTTGAGAATTAAAGTTTTTCTCTACATAAAGGAAGTTATATATAAAATTAGGATTGGTTGTGATACATGGAAGGAATCATGTCGATTAAATGACTTGTGACCGCCATGATTCGATCTATTCTAATTTTATTGTTATAGTTAAAAGTTAAGTGGACTTGATATAAAAGTGCGCATTAAAGTTAATTAAATCGTCAAGTCGACACAAAGGTCAAGTGGGAGAATGTAAGAATATTTATTCTTATATTTGACCTATGTGTCTAGGTTTAATATTAAAGATCAATTTCATATTAAACTTAGAGAAATTCTAATATAAAAGACGAACACCGTGATGGATCGGTTTTGATAACAGTATTAGAATTTGGGTGTATTGATAACCCTCTTTCTTATCTTATGATATTAAAGTCTTTCATTAATGATCATCTGAAATAACGAATGGATAGCTATGAAGTTACTTAGTTAAGAAGTAACGAATGGATAGCTATGAAATTACTTAGCTATCAAGTAACGAATGGATAGCTATGAAGTTACTTAGCTAAGAAGTAACGAATGGATAGCTATGAAGTTACTTAGCTATGATGTAACGAATGGATAGCTATGAAGTGAATTACTTAGCTATGAAGTAACGAATAGATAGCTATGAAGTTACTTAGCTATGAAGTAACGAATGGATAGCTATGAAGTGAATTACTTAGCTATGAAGTAATATATGGACGGTTAAGATTAAATCTTAGCTATAAAATAAATTACTTAGCTATGAAATAATCTACTACTATATATAGATGTAGCATCATTATTGAAATTCATTCGAAAACGAAAAGTTTACTTCAGAGAGAAACGAAATTCACGAAGATTCAGATCTTTTCTCCATCAAAAGATATCATAAAAGTAAAAGGTTAAGGAAAGAAGAAATCAATTCATAACAAGCCTAATCAAAGCATGGATCAAGGTTAACGTTTCTTCTTTTATAATAAAATGATTATGGTAGGATTAAATCGAATCTAGTTCATCTTGGGATTGATTTCATGAACTGAAATCAGAAAAGTAATTTACATCAAAAGCCTACTTAAAGATGGAAATTTGTACTCTGTGAGCCAATTCGAAGTAGTCCCGAGTTATAGTCACTATAAGATAACAGACAACTAATTCTTAATCCGCTTTACGGACGCAACTCAAATTCTTGAAATACATGATGATGTGCTTCCTACTATCAAGGAAGAAAAATTCAGATTGCACACGTATTCGGAGTTTGAAGCTCTTGCTAACACCAACTTGCAACTGCCTGGTAATTATTATCGTTGGCACCAAAAAAATGTATATTGTCTACTAACAAATGTTTTCAGATATTGTTGGACAAGTGTTACATGTCCAAGGATCAAATCTCGAAGACTCAAAGTCAACACAAAAGATTGTTGTCCTTCTCCTGCTAGAAGAGTAAGGCCATTAATCTCTATATAACTCTTTAAAATTGAAATACAATAACACTATAATACGTTTGCTAAAAAAAATAACAATATAATACTATGAAATAACACAAAAAAATTCCGTAAACCAATGTTATAGTGGCATAACTGTACGAATGACGCTATGGGATAATCAGGCATCTGCATTCCGCAAACTTTTTCATCAAACTGATCGCAAAAGCAGTGTAATTGTGGCGACGTGTTTGAATCCCAAGAAATTCGCAGGTAAACCCCTTTAAATCACTACTTTGCAACACATCTCTGCAATGCAACATATGCAATGAAGTTGATAAGTTCAAATTAATACAAGTACTAAAGCTTTGTCGATTGTAATACTTAGGGATCGAATCCATAGATACTCAAGGAAACACACAATAGATTGTATAGATGAAAATTAAGCTAAGTAATCAGTGGAATTGAAAGCAAATACGTAAATTAAACTGTTGTAAATTCGATGGGAGAAATATAGGTTCAGAGTATTTCTCAGGAAATCAATGAATGCAGACATCCTAATTAATCAGGGTTCAGGTTACGCACGGTTCTTGAACTCAAATCACTAAATTATAATTAACCAACTCTCGTTGCGAGAATTATCTAAGTCTAAATCCTAGAATTCCAAATCTCTTTGCGAATCCTAAAGTCTAAACTAGCTTTTAGTTCAAGTTTGATTTGTTCACAAAATAACTAAACCAAATCTCTTTGCGAATAGTTATTTTGCTCACCCTAAGTTCTATCAGGTTTCTCAATTGCACTCTCGTACCTAATCGATTAACCTAAGATCTAAGTTCTAGGTGATTAATCTAGAATTAGCTATGAGAACAACTTATGGTGAAGAACTAATTCAGATTATGAGTCCTAAACAACTAATCAACCTAGCATTCAAAGAAATCTCTAATGAGAACCCTAAACCTAACATGAGATCTACTCAGACATGGAAATTGAAACAATAAACATGACTGAATAAATAATAAGAAAGAGTAATTTAGGGTTCGAAATCTTCTCTCGGACGAACATAGTTTCTGACTTGTCTCCCTTCCAAAGCTCTCTCACAAAACAAAAGTAAAATAAAGCATAGCCATCAAAGTGGTTGTAAATCCTAATAAATAACCTAAGTCACGTTTCGGGGCAATTTGCAGTTTCCTAAATCTTGGAAAAGTCGCGATCCTTCTGTCTCTTCGACGTGTATCGATCGATACCATAAGTGTATCGATCGATACCCGGGCGATAAATCGGTATCTCAGCTACATGATCTCTGCTTGGCTCCAAAATGCTCTAAAATGCTTCAGTATCTCCAATAATGCTCCAAACGTACCTAAAACCTGAAAAGACTCTAAAAGACTCCAAAATACTATAAAGACTCTAATAAAAGGACTTATATCATGGCCTAAAACGGGTAAAAACTATGATATATCAACTCTCCCAGACTTAGCATTTGCTTGCCCTCAAGCAAAACAGAAAACTAAACCCGAGAAAGAGGTTTGAAAACACGGAGACTCACATGTTCATGAAACATTGCAATGACCTTTTTCCTTAGTACTCCACATATCACCTAACCAGTTTCAAATCTAACCACCATGTACTTCTCCGTAGACATTCGCAGCTTCCCAGACTACACACATTATTTCACAGCATTACTCAATTAAGCCCTCATCCCTAGTTTCATTGCTGTAATTAATACCAAGAACCTTCTAGATTCTTTCCTATACAATATCATGACAAGGAACCATCCAATCTCACACTTTCTGGTATTATTTTCTCTCCCCCAAATTTATTTTTTATTATATTCTCGCATATGCTTATTAAGGTTCGAGACGCGAGTATTGATGGTGTTTGCCACCGAATCCCCAATTTTTCCCTTAAAAAGTAATCAAAGGTGTAGGAGAATAATGGTATCACAGAAAAATTTTCTAACCTCGCTTCCACCTTTGTGTGATCATTTCCTCTTAAGTAGAATAATGGGATCGCTGGAAATTTTCCTAACCCTCTACTCAGAAGAAAATCATTTCATCTTTTAATGCATTTTATTTATTAACTTGTAACAGGGGAGAGAAATACCATTACTTTAAACACATGGATTCCTTTGTCAGATATGAATGAGGAATCAAGATCTATGGACATCACACTACAAGAAATATGGGTATTAATAGCGGCTGTTAAATGCTATGATTCAACTACCATAGCGTTTCCTAAAACGCTCTGACAGCGCCCGTCATCGTAGGTCGGGCACTTTAGATAGCGGTTTTTGGCATTGCTATCATATCTTCATCTAATATAGCGATTTTTTCGATGCAATCATATATTTTACAATAGCAATTGTTTTTCGTTATTGAATATTTTATTCATAGCATTTCCCTAATTTTACTATAGCAGTCGATATATGTAATGATTTTTGCAATTTGTTCCCATAATTGTTTTACTAAATATTATATTTTAAATTAATATTTATTATTTATTTGGATAATTAGACAATAGAAAAAATTGATTAAAAAAAGACATTAAAAAGAAATAGCCATATTTTATTATATTTTATATGGAACATGATACATAATACAAAATTACAAATTATAAATTACAAATTACAAAGTAAATTTCAAAACTCATGTGGAGACAGATTACAGAATTCTGAACCTTCTATAGTTACACCTCATGCTGTAAGTATTCCACGTTCCTTTGCAATAGCTTTGGCCGTGCTTATGTTATCACCAGTGACCATACGAACAGTGATTCCAGCAGCTTGACAAGTCTGAACAGCTTCTCTAACACCGGAGCGAACTGGATCCTTGATTCCAACAACTGCAACCAATGTGTAGCCACCATCAGGAAGATCCCCATTGGGAGCTTCATCAAGATCTGTGTAACCAAGCAATGAAACAATATCATGATCTTACATCATGCGTACATGACAGAAACAACAATTCCAATGCAAAATAATAGGTTAAACAAAAAGCAAGAACAAGTTGTAATAAGAAGCGAATTGCGATACACACCTCAATTTTACCATGGATTTGTTGATGTCTTGTTCATCGAACATCATGTCTTCCACTGACACTTTGCTAACTTTCACATAATCTGTAAGTATCAACTTGTAGATAGCCTTTGTGGCATGTGTCATGAAAATTCGCCCTTTGAATGTTGTCTAATCAAAGATTACTAACATGGGTTAGTTCCAGCTAATTGTTAAAAATGTATTCATAAACCAAAATCATTCCGTAAGAGAAACAAACCTTCTCCAGAAAATAAGGTAGGGATGCTGCATGATCCACGTGAAAACTGCAACGAAAAGCATCAACCCGTAGTTTGTTATCTTAAACTAAGAAACCTCTCACCAAAAATTTTTTAAAAAAAACAAACTTGTAGACAACACACAACGAAAAAACTCCACCCTTCTAAAAGCTTAAACCTATCCATATCAACACAAATCATAGATTCCAAATCCAAGACATGTTTCCTCTACACACCATGCCTTTGTTTTCTTATAATACGCTAAATTCAGCTTCAAATTATCATTCTAATCAAATCAGGACAAGAATCAATTAGTGAGTATCATTAGCCAAAGAGAAAGAAGAAGTAAACATACTGAGTAATCAAGAGGACATCAACAACCCATAATCTTCAGTAATTATTCCGATCGAGCTCAAGTACCAGTTGAACCAATCCAGTATTTCAAAACATAGAATATTAGCCAAAAAATCTTCAAGTCATATTGAAACAGAAAACTTTGTCAGGATAAGGTCCAGAAAATCCGCACTAAGTATAGAAACAATCGAAATTAACTCGATTCATACGACCACAACTAAATACGAGAAGAAGCATACGACCACAACTAACTCGATTCATACGACAAGGACATTTATATACTAATCAATCAAAGATCTAACCAAATCATGGAAACGAGAAATTAAAAGCAGTAGATGAAGCAAGTGACCGAGATTGTCCAATTCTTATGGCTCGAAACATCGCCTATGGCCATAGGAAGAATCAAGAAGAAGAATCATACCATATTTTCTCGCCTCCTCTTTCTCACAGAGTATCATCTTCTCTCCGTCGCGTTCCAATCTTCTCTCTGTCGCGTTCAGTTCCGTCTCTTTTTTGTCGCCGGTAAGCAAGTCACGGTGTCTGCTGCCGTTGCGTTCAATGAGCCACGATGACGACGCTGATTGGAGGAATCATCTTCACTCCGAATTTCAATTAGAATATAAGAACACATAAACGAACAAATCTCATAAGATCTGAGACAATATAAACCCTAGATCGAACAAAAAGAAGAATCATACCAATATTTAAACGAATCGGAGCGGCGAGAGCATGGTTCTGAGAGGCGGTGGGTGTTTCCAATGAAACTTTGCTTCGCCGTCGTCGTTAAGGGAGGCTCGGAGAGACGAAAAGTGAGAAGAGGAAGAGAAGACGAGTCGTCGGACAGAAAGAAAAGCTGAGGAAGCAAGGATACAAAGGATCCTACGTTGCGAGAGTGTGCCACGTAATCAATCCATAACATCTCTCCCTATTGGTTCTCATCTTCTAAATGCTTATTTTTTCTCATTCCCTAAATAAAATATTTTAAAAAATGTTTTATTTACTTTAGTAATGGAAAATGTTTTATAAATATGAGTTTATGATAAGTTATTGATTTTTCTAATAATATATAATGTTGGGGTTCTAAAATATATATTTTTAAAATTATATAGCAAAATTTGTGTGATACTAAACTATAAATGAAAGAGTTAGTAACTTATCATTAGTTAAATTGTAGGGTTTGTAAGTTTCTAATCATTTTGCAATGATTTTTCACTCATTTGACTTTATTTTCCAATCAATTTCATTTGTTAATTTGAAATATAACTTAAACCCTAAACTCTAAATCAACATAACCAAAACTATACAATGCCCTAAACCTGAATAATTACTTAACTCTAATTTTAATTATTTATGTAAAACCTTATATATTTTAATTATTTATGTAAAACATTATATAACATTATATACAAAAGAAATTATATCATATATCTTAAACCCTAAATCAAAACCAAACCCTGAACTCTAAACACTTAAATCAAACCATATGCCCTAAACCCTATAATCAAATACCCTAAACCTTTAAGTGTTAATACCATTGTAAATTAGAAAATTACAAATAAATTATATAATATGCCCTAAACTCTATACATTAAACCAAACCCTTAACCGTATACATTTAACCCTTCAATACCCTAACCCTAACCCTCCAATACCCTAAACGCTAAATCATAAACCTTATATATACCCTAAAATGTTTTTATATTTTATAAAAAACGAATTCAAATAAGTTTTTATATTTTTAATTCTTAGTTAGAAAATTACAAAGAAATATTATTTCATTTCAAACCTTAAACCCTATATATACCCTAAAATAATATCAAATTCGTTTTTTCTAATTTTTTATTTTTATATAAAATATATGTTTGCTTTATTTTTATATAAAAAAATTCGGTTGTTTATGAATTGAATTTTGAATTCCAAAAGCTTCAATTAATTCATAAGGACCAAAAGTAATAATATTTTACAAAAAACAAAAAAAAATTGTATTCATAATATTTATCGAACTACATAAAGCCAACTTCATCTTCTAGCACAATTCCTTTCTATGTTCCATCGGAATCCTTTTCAAGAGCCTCTTCAACTTCCTGAAATGCAAAAGGAAAAAAAAACAATCAGATCAAAATCCTCACATGTACAATCAAAACTCCAAGCAACGGATAGTCCAAAGTATTCAAATGATAAAGAACTCAACAGTTAAAGCTTTGAAACCATGCTAATGTCTATTAAGTTGTACGAACTGAGGCTGTCATTGAATAACTACATAGCCAAGTGTAAAGACAAATAAAATTCAGTACAATATTGGAGTTGTTCAATCAACGATAAGCTCTAAAAGAAAAAAACCCAACTTAGCAGCATTAATTTTGTACAACTTTAAGGTCCATAATCAATCAACTAGGAAGTGCAAAGTCGCTTGCCATTGGTTTGCATAAAAATGAGAAACTAATGTCTGCCAAACAAAGATGAGTTTCAGATGTACAGTTCAATGTACAAGCTCCTCTTTAACCACTTCAAGAATATGTGAAATGACGTTTCACGTTTTCCTTTTATACAAGATCAAACCTATAATTATTATGTTGCCAACGAGAAGAGCTGAGCAGTAAAATAAGAAAAATAGACTAAGGTTCAATGAACCCACAGTTTCCAGAGTCCATTTGCTTGTCATGGCTGTTTCAGCTACCAAACAGTGGCTTTAATAGGCGATGGAACAGAAAAATGCGAGCTTTTTGATAAACCTTAGCTACTTAGCTATCAAAGTGACTAAGTAGCCAACAACTGCAGTGGCAGTTCCAAGCATTCCACCAGCAATGTAGCTCACCTTTGGATTCTTTTGATTGTAAAAGTAGATCTTGGCCTCATCAGTTTCATTGTAAATCAATTTCTGCAAATACACCATTATAAAAGTTGCCAAATACCACAAGAAACTCAGCTAAGCCAACAAAGTCTAAGCAAACAATATATGTGTCAAATCGTTACCTTGTTTGCAGCACCAACAATGGATCCCTACATAATCAAGAACATATGCTCAGAATCTCAGAGACACATAACCAATCAATCCTGTAATTAGAGAGAAAACACAAACAAACCTCAGAGCTATCGAACACTTCAAGTCTTTTTATCAGCCTTTGGTTTCCGGCTTTCATTTCCCAAATCTTCTAGCTCTTTACCAAAAGCTTTCGTTGGCTGAGTATCCATCTGTTGAACACAGATTACAAAGTTGCATCTTGAAGTAATGCTTCTTATCATCTTTAAGAGTCAAGACGGTTTTAGCCAACCTTGAGAGTGTCTTATTGCTAATGCTCTTAGACTGGACACCGGTTTCTTCATCTAAGCTCGGATGAACTTATGTATTTGTTTATCTCCATTTGCCAAGAGAATCTGTAATAAAAGGCCATAATAGCCATGGAAGTGATACCGAAGCTCGACATCACTGCGGCGATTAGATAAGTGAACCTCTCTGATTTATTCGTCTCCAATTTCTCCGCCACACGCAGCACGAGGAACTCTGCGTCTATGGCGGTGGAGCTCGTGCTCTCTTCGTTGTCGATGGGAGAGCTCTGCCTCCGTTCCTCGACGACGTAACAGACGGAATAGCCTTTGAATCGGAGGTATTAGGTTTGAACACAATTTTAGGGATTGCAAAGAACATAAACTCATATCGAGAAAAGAGGGAGAACGAACGAAGAGGGAGGGAGAGCAAAAAATAATTGGGGAAAAAATTGGCAATTTGTGGAGCCAATTTTTTAGTCAAATTTTTCGCTAAGGGTATGAGGTGGGAAGGTAAATTTTTTTGTCCCGCTCAACTTTACATAGCGTTTTAAATGTGTATACTATTAAATAATAGATATGAAATCAGAAAATTAGAGCGTGAGAATTGATAGCGTTTACTAATAAACAAACGCTATCTAAAATATGCAATTTAGTTAACGATAGCATAAACAACAAAAACGCTATCTGCAACTGCTATCAATACTCAATTTTCTTGTAGTGTCAGTCACATCAATGAAGTGCAAAAATTTTGGCTCAGGCTTTAAAGAACTTTGCTGGAAACATGGGTGTCTTCTAGTTAACTGGTCAGCCTTTGGATTTTTTATTAGTCGATCTAGAACTGATTCTGTAACAAGGTCACTTAGAAGTAAAGTCAGAACAATAGATTCAAGAAAAAGATAACAGTCTCCAACCAATTTTGACTCAATAAAACAAAGTTTGACTCAAAAACGACTGACTCTAAGAAAAACAAAAACAATGTCAGCGACTACCTCCCCCAGACTTGAACAACACTGTTCCCAGTGTTATCTAGCATAAGGTTGGTGAAAAAAACAAAAGAACAGAGTAGGATTATGAGGGAAAAGAAGGAGTTACCGATTTGGGACAGGTGTATCCGACACACGGCCTGGTATCGATCGATACCAGGCTTAAGTCGACACGATGAATTCTTCTCAAGGTTCAATTTGCGTATGAGGTATCCATCGATACACGGGGAGTATCGATCGATACCAGGGCGATTTGGTCGATGGCAAGTCCTGTTTCTCCTTGTTTAACCTAACACAAAACACAAAACGAAAAAAAAAAGACTTATATACAAACTCACAGTGGGTTGCCTCCCACCAAGCGCTCGTTTAATGTCATTACCTTGATGTTACGGACGATCAGTAAGGATAATAATGATAGCTCGCACCAAAACAAACTTCACAACTTGACATTTTCAGCTTTAGAGTTCTGCTAAACATGCTCTCTACAACCTCATATCCTTTCTATTTCAATGCTGGAGTAAGAATAACTCTAACCTTAGAGAATGGTTTTGAGGTTCCTTTGCACTTCACCTTATATTCAATCAAATCTCCGTCGCACTTCAGAGGGATTAAGGTTACATGGGCAGCACTCTCGACTCTTTTGTTCTTCCCATACTTCTTTGCCTTAACCGTTTTGATGTCTTCCTTGGTGATGATAGAGGGACCATCTAAAACGTTTATGACAGTTGGCTCGTAATAAGGCTCATCCAAAAGATCAACCATCAACGTCTCTCCTATGACAACAGAGATGCAAGAGATATGCTTGGGAGCTCTTCTAGAAGGAATGGCTTTGTAGGAGACATGTTCGTCAATGTATGAGAATGAGATACTCTTACTGGGCGTGTCTATAACTGCACCTACCGTAGCCATGAACGGTCTTCCCAGAATCAAAGGCGTACTAGATCTTGCACTCATTTCCACAACTTGAAAATCAGCAGGATACAGACAATCACCTACTTTAACCAGCAAATCAGGGATTGTACCGTATGGAACTGAGGTGGAAGAGTTCGCGAATGCGAGAGTCATCTGAGTAGATCTAATATCACCAATTTTCAAACTCTCTGCAAGTGCCTTTTACATGACATTGACGCTCGACCCTGAATCAACGAGAGATTCCTTGAATTCAATTCCAGAGATAGAGCATGGAAATGAAAATTTTCCTGGGTCTTCCCTCTTAGTTAACTGCTTCATCGGTGGTGGTGTGCTTCTTGCCTTGATGAAGATTGCCTTGATCTCTTCCTCAGTTTCTCTGCAATCTCGGAAATAACATTCCAAAGGTCGATTTTCAAAAGCTTCTTCAAAAGATATAGTATGGGGAATTCTCCTCACCATCTTCTCAAAAGCGAGCAACTTCGCTGCAGTGATGGGATTCATGAGATGTCTAGGTGGTCTAGGATATTGCACCTTAGGCTTGTGGACACATTCCTATGTTATCTCTGGTTTTTTCACAATTTCCGGCTTAGTCTGCAAGGGGTTTCGATCGACACAAGTAGTGGTATCGACCTCAGAGAGGGTATCGATCGATACAGGAAGGGAATCGATCGATACTTGGACGATTTCAGAATCCTCATCGTCATCTACTACTGTGTTTTGAAATTTCCTGCACTTCTTAAGGTGATTGCATTGACGTATTCATTATGTGAATGAACCATCTTTCCCTTGACAGCTGCTGCAGTTTGAGCTATTTGAGTTTCCAGCATCTTCTGATGAGTACTGAGAGCCTCAATCCTTCCACTCAGATCCTTGTACAAAGCATCTATCTTTCCATTGAAATCCACAGTTAGCTTCTGCTGTCCTTGAATAAGCTGTTCGAACATAGACTCGATCTTGCTATATGGAAGCTTAGCAGGTATAGGTTGATAAAATGAATTCACATAGTTCCTGGTATACCCACTGTTCTGAGATGGTTTCTGGACAAACTGACTCGAACCTCCTTGCTGAGAATTGTTGTTGAAGTTTCGGTTGTTGTTGAATTGATTCCTCTGACCTAGAGAACCAGAACCACCAATGTAGTTAACATCCTCTACTTCATCCTCATTGAGTACCTCAACATCTTCAGCAAAGTGAACAGCCTTTGTTGTCTTGCCCATCAGAAGATTATGCATAGAATCTAACTTGGCTTGAACGTCAGCAATCTGCGAACCGTCTATACTACCAGTTTGCTTCTTGTGCTCAAAGTCTGCATTCTTTGTGTTATTGCTAGACGCCAAGTTCTCAATCAGCACGTAAGCATCTTCAGGATACCTGGTGTTGAAGTTTCCATTGCTTGAAGTATCCAAAGCCATCTGATACCTCCAATCAATTTCTCTGAAGAAGAACCCCATCAGCTGAACATCAGAGTACCCGTGATGTGGATAATCTCTCTGATATGATTTGAATCTCGTCCAAGCAGCCTTGAACGCCTCAGTAGGGCCTTGAGAAAATTGGGAGATCTTGTTCCTAAGAGCTTCGGATCGTGCATCATCATAGAAGTTATTCAGGAAAGCAGTCTTAGTCTCTTTCCAGGTAGTCAGTGATCCAGGAGGTAACTGCTTCAGCCAGTAAGTCGCATCTCCACCTAAAGAATAAGGGAAAAGCTTGCAGAAGAGGTAATCATAGGACACTCCATTGCTCTTGATTCTAGTGACCAAATCCTCGAACCTCTCAATATGATCCATGGAATGTTCATTGGAAAGACCATGAAAAGGATGCTGACCCACAAGAGTGTAATATGCAGGTGTCAGCTCAAAGTTATTCCTCTGAAAAGCAGGAGGGCGAATCGCTGATCGATTGGCATAAAACTGATCAGGCCTGTTGTACTCACCAATTGTTCTACCACGATAAGCCACAACATTCGCTGCATTCGCGTTCCCAGTGACAACAGGAGCAGGGAGCAGGTAGGATGATGTTCCCCTCTCCATCCAATCGTTGCCCTCTCTCATTGCACAATTGACCCTATTGGTCTATGTAAGCACCAACTTCATCTTGAACCAAAACCACTGGATTGTTGTTCATCTCTGCTGGCTTCTTTGCTCTTCTGTTTGTGCGTTCCAAAAGTGCTAGCTACTCGTTTGACAGATCAACTAGCTGAGTGCTCTTGTTCCTTCTGGTTTCGCGAATAGGCATACACCTGAAAACAAAAGTCAAGAATGTAAGAAACACAGAAAGTCACGACAGGTATCGACCGATACCACTAGAGTATTGATCGATACTGCGGCGAACTTAGTCGAAATTCTCATACTAAAGTCTAATGGCGAATTGAGTCCCCGGCAACGGTGCCAAATTTGATAAGCTCAACTTAATACCGTAAAAGTACTAAAGCTTTGTCAATTGTAATACTTAGGGATCGAAACCACGGAGACTCAAGGACACACACAATAGATTGTATATATGAAAATTAAGCTAAGTGATCAATGGAATTGAAAGAAAATACTTAAATTAAACTGTTGTAAATTCGATGGGAGAAAGATAGGTTCAGTGTATTTCTCAGAAAATCAATGAATGCAGATAAACTAATTAATCAGGGTTCAGGTTACGCACGGTTCTTGAACTCAAATCACTAAAGTATAAATAACCAACTCTCGTTGCGAGAATTATCTAAGTCTAAATCCTAGAATTCCAAATCTCTTTGCGAATCCTAAAGTCTAAACCAGCTTTTAGTTCAAGTTTGATTTGTTCACAAAACAACTAAACCAAATCTCTTTGCGAATAGTTATTTTGCTCACCCTAAGTTCTATCAGGTTTATCAATTGCACTCTCGTGCCTAATCGATTAACCTAAGATCTAAGTTCTAGGTGATCAATCCAGAATTAGCTATGAGAACAACCTATGGTGAAGAACTAATTCATATTATAAACCCTAAACAACTAATCAACCTAGCATTCAAAGAAATCCCTAATGAGAACCCTAAACCTAACAGGAGATCTACTCAGACATGGAAATTGAAACAATAAACATGGCTGAATAAATACTTGAATAAATAATAAGAAAGAGTAACAAGAGGGTTCGAAATCTTCTCTCGGACGAACAGAGTTTCAGACTTTTTCTCCCTTCCAAATCTCTCTCACAAAACCAAAGTAAAATAAAGCATAGCCATCAAAGTGGCTGTAAATCCTAATAAATAACGTAAGTCACGTTTTGGGGTTTCTTGTAAATAATAAAGTCTTCTGGGGCAATTTGCAGTTTCTTAAATCTTGGAAAAGTCGCGATCCTTCTGTCTCTTCGACGTGTATCGATCGATACCATAAGTGTATCGATCAATACTCGGGTGATAAATCGTTATCTCAGCTACAGGATCTCTGCTTGGCTCCAAAATGCTCCAAAATGCTTCAGTATCTCCAATAATGCACCAAACGTACCTAAAACCTGAAAAGAGTCTAAAAGACTCCAAAATACTAGAAAGAGTCTAATAAAAGGACTTATATCATGGCCTAAAACGGGTAAAAACTATGATATATCAACTCCCCCAGAATTAGCATTTGCTTGCCCTCAAGCAAAACAGAAAACTAAACCAGAGAAAGAGGTTTGAAAACACGGAGACTCACCTGTTCATGAAACATTGCAATGACATTTTTCCTTAGTACTCCACATATCACCTAACCAATTTCAAATCTAACCACCATGTACTTCTCCGTAGACATTCGCAGCTTCCCAGACTACACACATTATTTCACAGCATTACCCAATTAAGCCCTCATCCCTAGTTTAATTGCTGTAATTAATACCAAGAACCTTCTGGATTCTTTCCTATACAATATCATGACAAGGAACCATCCAATCTCACACTTTCTGGTATTATTTTCTCTCCCCCATACTTATTTCTTATTATATTCTCGCATATGCTTATTAAGGTTCGAGACGCTAGTATTGATGGTGTTTGCCACCGAATCTCCGGTTCTTCCCTTAAAAAGTAATCAAAGGTGTAGGCGAATAATGGTATCACATGAAATTTTCCTAACCTCGCTTCCACCTTTTTGTGATCATTCCCTCTTTAGTGGAATAATGGGATCGCTGGAAATTTTCCTAACCCTCTACTCAGAAGAAAATCATTTCATCTTTTAATGCATTTTATTTATTAACTTGTAACAGGAGAGAGAAATACCATTACTTTAAACACATGGGTTCCTTTGTCAGATATGAATGAGGAATCAAGTTCTATGGACATCAGTCACATCAATGAAGTGCAAAAATTTTGGCTCAGGCTTTAAAGAACTTTGCTGGAAACATGGGTGTCTTTGGATTTTTTATTAGTCGATCGAGAACTGATTCTGTAACAAGGTCACTTAGAAGTAAAGTCAAAACAATAGATTCAAGAAAAAGATCACAGTCTCCAACCAATTTTAACTCAATAAAACAAAGTTTGACTCAAAAACGACTGACTCTAAGAAAAACAAAAACAATGTCAGCGACTACCTCCCCCAGACTTGAACAACACTGTCCCCAGTGTTATCTAGCATAAGGTTGGTGAAAAAAAACAAAAGAACAGAGTAGGATTATGAGGGAAAAGAAGGAGTTACCGATCTGGGACAGGTGTATCCGACACACGGCCTGGTATCGATCGATTCCAGGTTTAAGTCGACACGATGAATTCTTCTCAAGGTTCAATTTGCGTATGAGGTATCGATCGATACACGGGGAGTATCGATCGATACCAGGGCGATTTGGTCGATGGCATGTCCTGTTTCTCCTTGTTTAACCTGACACAAAACACAAAACACAAAACGAAAAATAAAAAGAAAAAGACTTATATACAAACTCACAGTGGGTTGCCTCCCACCAAGCGCTCATTTAATGTCATTACCTTGAGCTTACGGACGATCAGTAAGGATAAGAATGAGAGCTCGCACTAAAACAAGCTCCACAACTTGACATTTCCAGCTTTAGAGTTCTGCTAAACATGCTATCCACAACCTCCTATCCTTTCTCTTTCAATGATGGAGTAAGAATAACTCTAGCCTTAGAGAATGGTTTTGAGGTTCCTTTGCATTTCACCTTATATTCAATCGAATCTCCGTCGCACTTCACAGGGATTAAGGTTACATAGGCAGCACTCTCGACTCTTTTGTTCTTCCCCTTCTTCTTTGCCTTAACCGTTTTGATGTCTTCCTTGGTGATGATAGAGGGACCATCTAAAACGTTTATGACAGTTGGCTAGTCATAAGGCTTGTCCAAAAGATCAACCATCAATGTCTCTCCTATGACAACAGTGATGCAAGAGATATGTTTGGGAGCTCTTCTAGAAGGAATGGCTTTGTAGGAGACATGTTCGTCAATGTATGAGAATGCGATATTTTTACTGGGCGTGTCTATAATTGCACCTACCGTAGCCATGAACGGTCTTCCCAGAATCAAAGGCGTACTAGATCTTGCACTCATTTCCACAACTTGAAAATCAGCAGGAACCAGACAATCACCTACTTTAACCAGCAAATCAAGGATTGTACCGTATGGAACTGAGGTGGAAGAGTTCGCGAATGTGATAGTCATCTGAGTAGATCTAATATCACCAATTTTCAAACTCTCTGCAAGTGTCTTTGACATGACATTGACGCTCGACCCTGAATCAACGAGAGATTCCTTGAATTCAATTCCAGAGACAGAGCATGGAACTGAAAATTTTCCTGGGTCTTCCCTCTTAGTTAACTGCTTCATCGGTGGTGGTGTGCTTCTTGCCTTGATGAAGATTACCTTGATCTCTTTCTCAGTTTCTATGCAATCTCGGAAGTAACATTCCAAAGGTCGATTTTCAAAACCTTCTTCAAAAGATATAGTATGGGGAATTCTCCTCTCCATCTTCTCAAAAGCGAGCAACTTCTCTGCAGTGATGGGATTCATGAGATATCTAGGTGGTCTAGGATATGGCACCTTAGGCTTGTAGACACGTTCCTCTGTTATCTCCGGTTTTTTCACAATTTCCGGCTTAGTCTGCAAGGGGTTTCGATCGACACAAGTAGTGGTATTGACCTCAGAAAGGGTATCGATCGATACAGGAAGGGTATCGATCGATACTCGGGTGATTTCAGAATCTTCATCGTCATCTACTACAGTGTTTTTGAAATTTCCTGCACTTCTTAAGGTGATTGCATTGACGTATTCATTCTGTGAATGAATCATCTTTCCCTTGACAGGTGCTGCAGTTTGAGCTATTTGAGTTTCCAGCATCTTCTGATGAGTACTGAGAGCCTCGATCCTTCCACTCAGATCCTTGTACAAAGCATCTATGTTTCCATTGAAATCCACAGTTAGCTTCTGCTGTCCTTGAATAAGTTGTTCGTACATAGACTCGATCTTGCTATCTGGGAGCTTAGCAGGTATAGGTTGATAAAATGAATTCCCATAGTTCCTGGTATACCCACTGTTCTGAGATGGTTTCTGGACAAACTGACTCGAACCTCCTTGCTGAGAATTGTTGTTGAAGTTTCGGTTGTTGTTGAATTGATTCCTCTTACCTTGAAAACCAGAACCACCAATGTAGTTAACATCCTCTACTTCATCCTCATTGAGTACCTCAACATCTTCAGCAAAGTGAACAGCCTTTGTTGTCTTGCCCATCAGATGATTGTGCATAGAATCTAACTTGGCTTGAACCTCAGCAATCTGCGAACCGTCCATACTACCAGCTTGCTTCTTGCGCTCAAAGTCTGCATTCTTTGTGTTATTGTTAGACGCCAAGTTCTCAATCAGCACGTAAACATCTTCAGGATACCTGGTGTTGAAGTTTCCATTGCTCGAACCATCCAAAGCCATCTGATACCTCCAATCAATTCCTCTGAAGAAGAACCCCATCAGCTGAACATCAGAGTACCCGTGATGTGGATAATCTCTCTGATATGATCTGAATCTCGTCCAAGCAGCCTTGAACGACTCAGTAGGGCCTTGAGAAAATTGGAAGACCTTGTTACTAAGATCTTCGGATCGTGCATCATCATAGAAGTTATTCAGGAAAGCAGTCTTAGTCTCTTCCCAGGTATTCAGTGATCCAGGAGGTAACTGCTTCAGCCAGTAAGTCGCATCTCCACCTAAAGAATAAGGGAAAAGCTTGCAGAAGAGGTAATCATAGGACACTCCATTGCTCTTGATTCTAGTGACCAAATCCTCGAACCTCTCAATATGATCCATGGAATGTTCATTGGAAAGACCATGAAAAGGATGCTGACCCACAAGAGTGTAGCATGCAGGTTTCAGCTCAAAGTCATTCCTCTGAAAAGCAAGAGGGCGAATCGCTGATCGATTGGCATAAAACTTATCAGGCCTGTTGTACTCACCAATTGTTCTACCACGATTAGCCACAACATTCTCTGCATTCATGTTCCCAGCGACAAAAGGATCAGGGAGCAGGTAGGATGATGTTCCCCTCTCCATCCAATCGTTGCCCTCTCTCATTGCACAATTGACCATATTGGTCTCTGTAAGCACCAACTTCATCTTGAACCAAAACCACTGGATTGTTGTTCATCTCTGCTGGCTTCTTTGCTCTTCTGTTTGTGCGTTCCATAAGTGCTAGCTGCTCGTTTGACAGATCAACTAGCTGAGTGCTCTTGTTCCTTCTGGTTTCGCGAATAGGCATACACTTGAAAACAAAAGTCAAGAACGTAAGTAACACATAAAGTCACGACAGGTATCGACCGATACCACTAGAGTATCGATCGATACTGCGGCGAACTTAGTCGAAATTCTCAAACTAAAATCTAATGGCGAATTGAGTCTCCGGCAACGGTGCCAAATTTGATTAACTCAAATTAATACCCTAAAAGTACTAAAGATTTGTCGATTGTAATACTTAGGGTTCAAAACCACAGAGACTCAAGGAAACACACAATAGATAGTATAGATAAAAAATTAAGCTAAGTGATCAATGGAATTGAAAGCAAATACGTAAATTAAACTGTTGTAAATTCGATGGGAGAAAGATAGGTTCAGGGTATTTCTCAGAAAATCAATAAATGCAGACAAACTAATTAATCAGGGTTCAGGTTACGCACGGTTCTTGAACTCAAATCACTAAAGTATAATTAACCAACTCTCGTTGCGAGAATTATCTAAGTCTAAATCCTAGAATTCCAAATCTCTTTGCGAATCCTAAAGTCTAAACCAGCTTTTAGTTCAAGTTTGATTTGTTCACAAAACAACTAAACCAAATCTCTTTGCGAATAGTTATTTTGCTCACCCTAAGTTCTATCAGGTTTCTCAATTGCACTCTCGTGCCTAATCGATTAACCTAAGATCTAAGTTCTAGGTGATCAATCAAGAATTAGCTATGAGAACAACCTATGGTGAAGAACTAATTCAGATTATGAACCCTAAACAACTAATCAACCTAGGATTCAAAGAAATCCCTAATGAGAACCCTAAACCTAACAGGAGATCTACTTAGACATGAAACTTGAAACAATAAACATAACTGAATAAATAATAAGAAAGAGTAATTTAGGGTTTGAAATCTTCTCTCGGACGAACATAGTTTCAGACTTGTCTCCCTTCCAAAGCTCTCTCACAAAACAAAAGTAAAATAAAGCATAGCCATCAAAGTGGTTGTAAATCCTAATAAATAACCTAAGTCACGTTTCGGGGCAATTTGCAGTTTCCTAAATCTTGGAAAAGTCGCGATCCTTCTGTCTCTTCGACGTGTATCGATCGATACCATAAGTGTATCGATCGATACCCGGGCGATAAATCGGTATCTCAGCTACATGATCTCTGCTTGGCTCCAAAATGCTCTAAAATGCTTCAGTATCTCCAATAATGCTCCAAACGTACCTAAAACCTGAAAAGACTCTAAAAGATTCCAAAATACTAGAAAGACTCTAATAAAAGGACTTACTTTTATTAGCATAATTACCCACCATTGTATCATTTTCTACATGATAATACCAAATCTTGTAACCCGGCATAAATCCATGACAATACAAGTGTGACAATACTTCATCTATCACGATAAATCGACGATTCCCACAATTGGTACAAGGGCAATAGATTTTACCGGTTTTTTTTTGCTTTCTTCTGCATACCCGCAAATGCCATGAATTCCTGTAGACCTTCTTTGAATTCCTCCGTAACTAGGCCCGTGTCCGGAAT
Source organism: Eutrema japonicum (assembly GCA_030161315.1). Classification (NCBI taxonomy): domain Eukaryota; kingdom Viridiplantae; phylum Streptophyta; class Magnoliopsida; order Brassicales; family Brassicaceae; genus Eutrema; species Eutrema japonicum. The sequence goes on from BSQW01000011.1 coordinate 49,402,300, forward strand.
TTGATGAGGCTTTTCCATCCATGATCGAAAATAATTATAAGGATTTGAAGAAGACATTTTCGTAAGGAATTAGATAACAGAGATTTTTTTTTTTGTTGTGATATATGAAGCGTGGAAACGTTTTTATAAGGAAAATTTTGTGCATTTTCCGACGGATTTCCGACGGATATAAAGTAGATATTATCGATGTTGGCAACCATGTTGGCAACCATGTCGGCATCTGTCGGAAATCCGTCAGTAAATTCCGACGGATGAACCTCGTCGGAAAGTATGTCGGCAACATCGAAATTCGTCAACAAGTCGTCGGAAATCTGTCGAAAAGTGTCTGACGGATTATGGTCGTCGGAAATCCGTCGGAATTTTCGACGGATTTCCGACGGGTTAACATTTCCGACGGAATTCCGACGGATGAGAAGTTAGTCGGAAATCCGTCGAAAAGTCGTCCGAAATTTCCGACGGAATTATTGCCGTCGGAAATACCCCTGCTTTCTTGTAGTGATTGAAATCCCCTTCAATGAGTAAGATCATTCCATACAAGTACATAGCTTCTGAATGAGTTTCTTGAGCCGCCCTGAATAATTGCTTCAATCCTTTGGTCACATTCTTAAGGTGGAAGAAATTAAATAAACCACATAAAAATATCGCATGTAAATTACCATTCTCTGCACACTCTTCCAATAAATACCTCATATTAAATATTGTCTCAAAATCATAAAACTTTGACTGTCTACATTTCAGTGTCTCTTTATTATGCTTCTCTCATATCGAACAGTCACCTCAAATCTAAACCACAAACCACAAAATTATTATAAATAGCCTCAAAAAAATCTATCCACTCACATAATCTTTATTCTCTCCTCTCATTCTACGTAAGGATATGAGACTTACAATTAACCATTTCATTTTTTATCAAACAAACTATTGAAACTCATTGATTTGCTTCCTTTTTTTTACAGATTCGTAAAAATAGCTATGGAAGAATGTTGATCCCGGGGATCACTAAGTATGTTTAAAGAGTGATTAAGAGATGAGAGGTGAGATTTTCGTTAATTAGAGCAGTTTAACCACTATTAAAGCAGGCCGGAAGAAAGATGAGTAGGCCGGGGGCCGTGTGTCCTTTTATTAATGGTGAGAAAAAGGAACAATTTAGAATTACGAACTGGTTCCGAAGGACGTCCAGTTCGGCGTTCTAAACTGCTGTCGTGTTACAAAGAGAGAGAGAGAGAGATCGGGTGACTTGTCCTAAGTCAAAAATGGCCCAAATCAAAAGTCCCTGCCATTAATGACATTGAGGGGTATATATAGTCGGGGTTGGCTTCCTGCTCCCCGGGATCTCGGGGCCACGTGGCGCCTTCGGCCTCTTTCGCGGGTAAGGTGACCTAGGAGGCGTGTTCCGGCTTTCGATGATGGAGGTCATGATGAGCTCGGCGTGGCGTGTTGTAGAGCAGCGTACTGTTTGACCAACTCCTCCACGTGTCTTCTTCTCCTTTGTCAAGTCTGCAGGGTTGGTGAGACGTCGAGGTTAGCCCATACTCCTGCTCAGACAATACACTGTTCGACCAACTCCCACTTGCCTTCTGCTCTTCTGACATTCCTGCCTTGAAGTGTCAGACCGGGACCGGCGACCGAGCTGAAGATGGGCCTTTAGACCGAGGTGCTTTCAGACAGAGCTGAAGATGGGCTCGAGGTGCTTTCAGACCGGCGACCAAGCTGAAGATGGGCCTTGCGGGTCGGTGCTTTCAGGCCGGCGACCGAGCTGAAGAGGGGCCTTTCCTAAGATGGGCCTAACTAATTGGGGGTGCTAGGCCCACCTCCAACAATAGGCCCTCCCCCAGTTCGGTATCGCGAGGCGAAGCGAGCATGCCGAAGTTGATATGATGTTAGTTCGGCACATCTTGGGACGGGGAGACCGTGCTCGTACGTGTTGATCTTCCCGAGAATTCGTAGACGGTTGGCGCGTACCCATCACGTGAGAGAGCGAAAGGTCGCCTCGTTTTTCGCGTGGGACGCCCACGCGCGTCGTGCGATAGACGCTTCACATTTATCGAGGCGTCTTCTGCTTTTTGGCGTGGGGATAGCGAAGAGGCGTCATCATTAGGTTTCTGGGCGGCCGTGTATTTTTCGACACGTGTCCAGGCGTCGCTTCACTGTCCCCCTTCTTCTATTTAAACCCTTCTTCCTCCTTCTGTTAAAACCTTCTGCGCTTACTCTCAAGGTAACTCCTCTCTGATTTTCTCCTTCCCTTCCTTGCTTTCCCTCTGTATTTTTCGACTTCCTTCCTTCTCTTGGTATAATGGCGCCGATGTTAGACGGAATCAGGGTTGAGTCGAGCGACGAATCGGCATCCCGTGATAACCGCAGCGACCCTCCGAGCTCCTCCTCTGGCGGCTCCGAGCACAACTCTTCTCCGTGTCGAGGCGCGGACAGTGGGGAACAGCCCGTTCCTTCGACTTCACGGGGCGCTCCGCTGCTCCCTGGGACCCATCTCCGAAAGAAGGCGGTGGTAGGGTCCTTCTCTGGTGGTCGCGGTGGCGTTCAGATAGGGAGAGGAATCGGGCGTCTAGGCGACCGGGGTGGTCGTCAGGGCGGCCGCGGCGGCGGAGTACGAGTGGCCAGGGTGAGGTCTCCCCTGGTTCCTTACGAGCAGGGAGGGTCACCGACCTGGAGCACATCGGAATCGGTGACTCTGCTGAGGGATTTGTGCGACTTCCCTGCTGGCGTCGAGCTCAGGATTCCCAGGGCGGACGAGCGCCCGTGGACTCCTCCGGTGGGCTTCGTCTGCCTGTACGAAGGGTTCTTCCAGAAGTGCGGGCTGCGCCTTCCTCTCCCCGAGCTGCTCGTCCAGTACTGCCGGGCGTGGGGTTTGGCCTTCTCGCAGGTCTGCCCGTCCACGATCCAGGGGATGATCGTGCTGCTGACCCTGGGTCATTAGTGCGACGTGGAGGTGACGGTGGCTATGTTCGAGGCCCTCACCCAGCAGAAGGCGAATCCTGGTATCCCGGGGACCTACTATGCTGCCTTCAAGCCCGCGGCGAACATCCTGGAGGCGCCCAGCTCGGGGTCCAAGGCCAGCAAGCTGTCGATGGTCGAGGACTGGTCTCGCAGCTACTTCTACGTCCGAGCCACCGAAGTGGCTGGACTCGACCCGTTGGCGCGATACACCCAGGATTGGAATTTTTCCCCGGGTAGGGGTTTGTAGATCGGGCTGTTTTTCTTTTGCTTTAGTTTGGCCTGACTGATGTTGTTTGCTCCTCTTTCAGGTCCTCACTCTTCCAGATTTAAGCTGCCGGACTACGCGGGTATCGTTGCTGTGCTTAGGTCGGTGCACGACAGAGAGTGGAAGTCATTCACCTCGGGGAGAATTGAAGCTGCGATGGCCGGAGGTCGGTTTTTTTTTTTTTTTTTTTTTTTTTTTTTTTTACCGAGCTGATGGTTGCCACCAATGTAGGTCGAGCACGGTTTGCCAATCCGCTGTACGCGGACTCCTTTGTGGCGCCGCCGCCGCCGATACCTGAGGTGCCGGTCCGGCGAGACCCGGTGCCGCGGACTGGGGGGGAGGCCTCCGAGGCGGCTCTCTCGAAGAAGAGGGGGGCCGACGCTGCCAGTACTAGGGCTGGCATGAAGAAGAAGAGGACCGAAGTTGGGGCTGATAGAGATGTCACAGGAACGCAGGAGGGGTCTTCGACTTCAGGTCGGGAGCCTGGCCGGCCTGAAGAGGCTGGCTGCGAGACCGAGGGCTCCCGAGGCGCTCTTGTCGGGGAGGCCGAGGCACCTGCGGCCGATGTGCCTGCGGGGGAGGTCGAAGGGGCCCGGACCCTGGCGATTGAAGATGTCGCTGGTCGGGCGACGGAGGGCGGTGATGCAGCCGTCGTTGTGGAAGAAGGGCGGGAGGCCGCCGGTGACCGGAGTGGTTGGGCTTCGGAGGGTTCCGAGGACGGGCCTCGGGACTACAGCTTCTATTTCTGCCACGAAGATGGCAATTCCCAGATCATCGTGGACCAGGACGAGTGCGCCGAGCTGGCGCAGGCCATGATGTTCGGGCAGAAGCACCCGCACTTCGTCCCGCTGGAGATGGCGGAGGGCGATACCTTTCGCCAGGTGGCGCGATCCGCAGCGCGGGTAAGTTTTTGTTCCGATCTCGCTGTTTCTAGCTGGATTTGTTGTGCGTCTTTGCTAACAACTGTTTCGATGCAGACGATGGCCCTTACTGCCTTTCTGGCGGAGGCCTATGAGAAGCTACTCGCCGAGAAGGACGCGTCGCTTGGCCTTCTGAAGGCGCGCCGGGATGCCAGTTCGCAGGGCCAGTCCCTTCTCCTCCGCGGGCTCGAGAAGGAGCTGAAGAATGAGAGGGCCCGGTCAGCGGGGCTGGAGGAGGAGGCGGCACGGGCGCGGGCCCGGGCTGGAGAGGTGGGCAGGCTTCAGGCCGAGCTGGAGGCTGAGAGGGTCCGGTCTGCCGCTGAGCGGGCCCGGTCAGCGGGGCTGGAGGAGGAGGTCGGGCTCCTGAAGGGGAAGAGGGAGACGCTCCGCTCCAAGGTCAAGGGGCTGGAGTCCGCTATAGGCCGGGCGAAGGTGGCCGTGGCCGCGGAGAGCGAGCGGGTAACGGCCCGGTGGGAGACGCGGAACCGGAAGTGGTCCGCAAAGATGGAGAAAATCCGCGCCCACCTTGATGGGCGCCAGAGGGCCTTAGAGCCTCACCTTATGTACAATCAGGTGATCGGCGTGAAGGCATGCCTCAGGAGGATGGAGGCTGAGGACAGTCTGGTGGTGCCGTGGTACCGGTACCAGAAGCTGGACGAGGATGAGGAGGCATTCGGTGCCGTGCTGGATGGGATGGATTTTCCGGACTTGACCCCGGAGGATCTGGACATCCCTCTCGATCGCGCTCATGGCGTCCAGCTCGAGCGGCTTATGCCCGTAGCTTCTTCGGAGGCGCCCTATGTGGATCTGACTGAGGGCGCTGCCTCGGCTGCTGAGACCATCCAAGCAGCTGCTGAGACCGTCCAAGCAGATCCCTCGGCCCCGTTTGCTGATGAGGCCGGGGCCGACGCGCCATCCGGTGAGACCGGAACCGACGCGCCATCCGGTGAGGCCGGTACCGAGGCGCCAGCCGGTGAGGCCGGTACCGAAGCGCCATCTGGTGAGGCCGTGGTTGGGGAAGGGGGGTCTGAGCAGCCCTTCCTTGGTGAGTACGGCACCAATGCGAGGTTGGTGGGCCCGGGCGATTTAGATGGTACCCGTGCTGACGGGGGCGAAGACCGACCGGCCGATGCGGCTTTGTAAAAATTTCTCTTTGTAGTTTTTTCATTTTTGTTTTCTTCTCTCTTTGTAAAGACCGGGGCGTAGGCCGTTTATGTAAGGACCAGGCCGTTGGCCGCTCTTTTTATGACAAACAGGCCGTTGGCCCTTTTCTCTCCTTTGTTGTTTTGTAAGTGCCGTTTCGAGGCTTTTGTAATGACTAGGCCGTGGGCCCCTGTGATAATCGAGGCCGTTGGTCCTTTTTTTTTTGTAAGTGCCGTTTCGAGGCTTTTGTAATGACTAGGCCGTGGGCCCTTTTGTAATAATCGAGGCCGTTGGCCCCCTTTTTTTTTTGTAAGTGCCGTTTCGAGGCTTTTGTAATGACTAGGCCGTGGGCCCTTTTGTATAATAACGAGGCCGTTGGCCCTTTTGTGATAATCGAGGCCGTTTGCCCTTCTTTTTTTTTTTGTAAGTGCCGTTTCGAGGCTTTTTTTTTATCGGTAGGGTAGGTCGTAGACCGTACCCTGTCATGTATGCAGGTCGTGGACCGTGCTCTTGTATTGGGTGCGAGGTACGACTCGGCTTGAGATACTTATTGCTTGTGTATCTTTAATATTTTTAGTGGGTGCGAGGTGATCTCGGCTTAAGGTACTTATTGCTTGTGTACCTTGTTTTTTTGGTGCGGGTAGCGAGCCCGGCTTAGAGACACTTAATGCTTGTGTGTCTAGTAGAGGTGCGAGCCCTGGGGCCCGGCTTTAGTACTTATTGCTTGTGTACTATGGGAGTGCGAGCATTGGAACTCGGCTTTGGCACTTATAACTTGTGTGCCGGGGAGAGCGAGCACCGGAGCTCGGTCCCCTTTTTTTTTGTAGTGCGAGCGTTTGGAGCTCGGCTTTCCTTTTTTTTTTTGTAGTGCGAGCGTTTGGAGCTCGGCTTTCTCTCCTTTTTTTTTTGTAGTGCGAGCGTTGGGAGCTCGGCTTTTTTTTTTTTTTTTTTTTTTTTTTTTGTAGTGCGAGCGTTTGGAGCTCGGCTTTTGTGCCCAGGTCGGGGACCTTATTCCTTTAAAAAGGTTTTATTAGATTAATAGCTGAGCCCTGGTTAGGGGTTGCCTACGTACCCTTTAGTAGAAGGGATCAAGCCAATCGTAGTTCGTTTGTTTACAAAGGCGGAGAGCGGAATGGAGCCCGGGGGCTTAGTAGTAGAACCGTTTGAGGTTGATCGAATTCCATGAGCGCGGGATTGCGTCGCCGGTCATCGTGACTAGCTCGTAGACGCCGGGCTTCACGACCTTGGAGATAAGGTAAGGGCCCTCCCAATGTGCACCGAGCTTGCCTGCGTTTAGCTCGGCGGTGTTTTCGAAGACTTTGCGGAGGACCAGGTCGCCTTCGGTAAAGAACCTGCCTCGAACCCTCTTGTTGTAGTACTTGGAGGCGAGCTGCTGGTAGTTCTGGATTCGGAGGAGGGAATGGTCCCGTTGTTCCTCAAGGAAGTCCAGCTCGCTGAGTAGGACGGTGTCGTTCAGGGCGGGCTGCTGGGTGAGCATAGCGCGGCGAGGAGTGGGGAGCCCGACCTCGGAGGGGGCCATTGCTTCCATTCCGTGAGAGAGGCTGAACGGTGTGCGTCCTGTCGATGTCTTCGGCGTTGTGCGATGGGACCAGAGGACTCCATCGAGCTCGTCGGCCCAGAACCCCTTCTTGTCGTCTAGTCGTTTTTTGAGACCGTCGAGGATGGTTTTGTTGGTGGCTTCGGCCTGCCCATTTCCTTGTGGATATCTCGGGGTGGACTTACTCAGCCTGATTTTCCACTTCGCGCAGAAGTCTTCGAAGAGGGCCGACGTGAACTGGGCACCGTTGTCGGTTACGATCTCGTAGGGCAGCCCGTGCCGGCAGACGATGAACTTCCAGACGAATTTTCGGACGTCCTCTGCCCTGATCTTGGCGTAAGCTTCGGCTTCGACCCACTTGGTGAAGTAGTCGGTCATGACCAAGAGGAAGCGCTTTTGACGAGATCGGGGAAGGGGCCCGACTATGTCCATGGCCCATCGCATGAAGGGGTAGGGCGCGACCGCAGTGGCGAGGAGCTCGGTAGGACAATGAATGAGCGGGCCGTGACACTGGCACTTCTCGCACCGGGCTGCGAATCTTTCGCAGTCCTGCAGCATCGTTGGCCAGTAGTGTCCTTGGTTCCGTATTCTGAGGGCGAGAGCCCGGCCGCTGGAGTGGTTTCCGCCAGCGCCCTCATGCATTTCCTTCATCACGTCAATGGTTTCCTGCACGTGGAGGCAGCCGAGCAGGGTTCCCGAGGCGCTCCACCGGAATAGATTGCCGTCCAGCATCGTGTATCGGGCACACTTCTTTCTTAACCGTCGGGCGGCCCACCGGTCTGGGGGATGAATGCCGTCTGCGATGTACAGCAGTAGATCGACTCGCCAGTCCGGCAGTTCGGGCTCGGCCGGGGGTGGAGGTAGATCTTCGGGAGGTGGCGCTTCTTCGTCATGGTCCGCGGCCTGGGGGTTGATCAAGTAGACCCCTTTTGGCAGCTCGATGCTAGGGAGGTCGATGCTCTCGACCGGGATCACTCGTCATTGGGCTGGGGCCGAGGTGGAGGCTAGTGCGGCGAGGGCGTCTGCGGAAGTGTTATCGCCTCGGGGAATCTTCGTCAGGGTGAACTCGGCAAAGTCTGCGGCCAAGCCTTGGGTCACCTTGAGGTAAGCGTCCATGCGATCGTTCTTGGCCTCGTATTCTCCGCTGAATTGATTGGCGACGAGCTGGGAGTCGTAGTAAGCTCGGATTTTCTTCGCGCCGACCTCCTTTGCTAGGCGCAGGCCGGCAATCAGAGCTTCGTACTCTGCCTCGTTGTTTGACGCTGGGAAGGCCAGACGGAAAGACTGTTCGAGGATCTCCTTGGTCGGAGACTCGAGGCGTATGCCAACGCCGGACCCGTGCTTGGAAGCCGATCCGTCGACATGCAGAGTCCACACTTCGGGCACTTCGCTGACTGCCAGCTCGGGTGCCAACTCAACCAGGAAATCGGCCAGGACCTGAGATTTGATCGCGGTCCGGCCTCGGTACTCGATTTCATACTCGCTCAGCTCAACAGCCCACTTCATTATCCGGCCCGATCGGCTCGGGCTGTGGAGGATGGTTCTGAGGGGGTAGGTGCTGAGGACGGCAATCGCATGGGATTGAAAGTAAGGCCGGAGCTTTCTAGCTGCGACGACCACCGCCAGGGCGAGCTTCTCCAGAGTCGGGTACCTGCTCTCCGCGTCGTCAAGGGATTTGCTAACGTAGGAGATGGGTCTTTGGTCGCCCCGGTCTTCCCGTACCAGCACTCCGCTGACCGCTGACGCGGAGATGGCGATATAGAGGTAGAGGATTTCGCCTTCCTCTGGCTTGGACAGGACGGGAGGAGTGGATATGTACTCCTTCAGCTGTCGGAGGGCATCCTCGCATTTGTCGTCCCATTCGAACCGCTTGTTAGCCCGGAGCAGCTGGTAGAACGGGAGGCACTTGTCGGTAGAGCGGGAGATGAATCGGTTCAGCGCGGCGATTTTCCCGGTGAGTCGTTGTACTTGACGCGTGCTCTCCGGGTATTTGAGCTCGATGATGGCTCGGATCTGCTTGGGGTCGGCCTCGATCCCGCGCTGTGTGATGATGTATCCGAGGAACTCTCCCGACGTGACGCCGAAGGAACACTTGGCTGGGTTCAGCTTCATGTTATATTCGTTCAACGTCCGGAAGCAGGACCGGAGATGAGTGACGTGGTCGGCCGCCACCAGAGACTTCACCAGCATGTCATCTATGTATACTTCCATAGTGCGGCCTATTTGGTCGGCGAACATCCGGTTGACGAGCCGTTGGTAGGTGGCCCCGGCGTTCTTGAGTCCGAAGGGCATTACCTTGTAGCAGTAAATGCCTCGGTCCGTGATGAACGCGGTTTTCTCCTGATCATCGGGGTGCATGGGGATCTGGTTATACCCCGAGAAGGCATCCATGAAGGAGAGTAGCTCGTTCCCCGCGGTGGCTTCGACGACTTGATCGATTAGAGGGAGGGGAAAGCTGTCCTTTGGGCATGCCTTATTGAGGTCGGTGAAATCCACGCAGACCCTCCATTTCCCGCTCTTCTTCTTGACCACCACCGGGTTGGCCAACCAGTCCGGGTATTTGACCTCGGTGATCGATCCGGCCGCGGTGAGCCTTTCGACCTCGTCATTGACTGCATGGGCGCGCTCCGGACCCAGCTTTCGTCGCTTTTGCTTGACCGGTCTGCAGGTCGGATCCACGTTGAGCTCGTGGCTGCACGTGTTTGGGTCAATGCCGGGCATGTCGCCGGTTGACCAGGCGAAGGTGGAGACATTCTGCCCTAGGAACTCAACCAGCTCTCGCTTGATTCCCTCGTCGAGATCGGTACCGATGCCAACACAGCGGGCGGGGTCGCGCGGATCGATGTTGACCTGGGCGACAAGGTCCCGCCCTGGGAGATCCTGGGCGTCGGGCTCGCCGGGCTGAAGCGCGTTGATGGCCAAGCAGGCCGGCGCGGCGCGGCGCAGCTTATGCTCGATGGCGAAGCAGGCGCGAGATACACTTTGGTTACTCCTAAGAGTATACGTACCGGCCTGGTTGGGGAACTTGAGGCACTGGTGGTACGTTGACGTGACTGCCTTCATCGAGTGCAGCCAAGGGGTTCCAAGGATGATATTGTAGATCGGGGTGGTATCGAAGACCACGAACTTGACGATTTTCGTCACCCGGCCTACGTAGACCGGCAATTCGATTGTGCCGATTCCGTTGACGGTGTCCCCGGCGAAGCCGGTTAGCGGGATGGAGTGCGGCTTGATTTCGACCCCGTTTAGATTCATCCTGGCCAGGGTGTCCTTGAAGATGAGGTCGACCGAGCTGCCCGTGTCGACGAGGACTCGGTTAACGTCGCAGTCGGCTACGCGGACTTGTACGACGAGGGAGTCGTTGTGGGGCTGTTGGACCCCGGCCGCGTCGGCCTCGGTGAAACATATCCCCCTCTTGCCCGTGTCCTGAGCGTCGATCTCCGGTCCGGAGTGCCACTTCAGGGAGGCGTCGGTCTTCCTCTCATGACGCTTGATCGACCGCACTGAGTCGTTGCACGAGAGGAGGCCTCCCATGATCATCTCTATCAGAGTCCGGGCCGGGGGAGGCGATCTGCCCGTTTCCCGGTCTCGCGAAGGAGATCGTCGCCGCCGGTCGTCGTTTTGGGCGCGGTTGTAAGGCCTAGCCCTGTTATCCTCGCGACCTCGGTTGTCGCGGGGTTGCGCTCGGTCGCCGTACCGGGCATGCGGACGCAGCCGCTCTGGGACGCTGATTTCTCCCCGTTGGAATTGGTTCAGCAGGACCTCTTGGGGGGCGCGGCAGTGAGAGGTCGGGTGCCCCTTTCGCCGGTGGAAGTCGCAGAAGGCCGACCTGTCGTACGGCTCGTCTGGTCGGGACTCCCTGTCGCTCGGCTCGTCGGGATGCCGATCCTGCTGGTGGGGATCCCGTACGTACTTGTTCCAAGGCAACCCTGGCGCGGGGCTGGGGGGAAGTACGGGATTGTGCAGACGGAGGCCGGAGGGCGGTCCGTTGACAAGGAATGCAGCGGCCTACTTTCCCTTGCCGCGCTGGTACTCGTCATCGTAGTGTTGACGAGGCTCATGATACCTTTCCTGGGGCCGCTCCTTCGGGCCGGGGCCTTGTGAGAGGCGCTGTTTCTCGACTCAGCCGCCTTCTCCTCCTCGAGCTCGACGAAGAGTCCAGCGCGGTGCAAGGCGTCTTCCAGCGAGCGCGGCCTGTTGAGCTTCATATCGTCCTTGAAGGCCGAATCGGCCCGCAGTCCCTTTCTTAGAGCGGGGAGCGCTGACTCGTCAGTCACGTTGCTTTGGGAGGCCGTGGCCTTGAAGCGTTCTATGAAGGACCTGAGCGACTCCTTTGCTCCTTGGTTCATCGCCCAGAGGTCCGCGCTGGATGCGGACTGTCGGATGTAGATGGAGTAGTGCTCGAGGAAGGTGGTCGACAGGTCTCTGAAGCTGTCTATGGAGTGCGTCTTCAGCCGAGAGAACCACGTGAGAGCCGGGCCGGTGAGGTTCTCTACGAAGAGCTGGCAGTGGGTGGCTTCGCGCTCATCTGGTGAGAAGTGGGCGCGGCCCATGGCGATGGTGAACGCCGTAAGATACTGGGCCGGGTCGGTGGTGCCCGCGTAGGGCTGGAGCTTGAGCTTCCCGAGGTGCTGGAGCGGGACGGAGGCGATCCGGGGGGTGAACGGCGTGTTTTGCGTCTCTCTGAGGACGCGATCGATTTCTGGGGCCGCGCTGGTGGCCTGATGGATTTTGGAGGACATCGCGCGGATAGTCTCCTTCATAGCCTCGAACTCGGCGTCCCTTGAGCGCTCCGCGCTGGATCGGAGGTGGTGGGCTTTGTCGCCAGGGTGGCTTCCTACGGCCGGGGCGAAACGTCCGCCCGGCCCTTTGGATCCTGACGGTGAGTCGCCAGGTCGGCTTGTCCGGATGCGGGGGGTTTCTTCCCGAAAGGCCGGCTCTCTGAGATGGACATCGGGGGACCCGGTATTGTCCGACCGGTCACGGGAGGCCCCTAGCGTGGCGAACCGTTGGTCGGTGGCTCGCGTCAGCTCGTCTATCCTGGCGAGCAGGGTCTGCATCACGGCGGACAGCGTGGGCTGATCTTCCGGCGCTCGGGACGCGTTGTGGACGGCGGAGCCGTCGGAATAAGCGGGTGCCGAAGCCGGGGGCGGGGCCCTGAAGAACTGCTCTCGAGGAGTCGTCTGGTTGGCAGCTACTTGGGCTGACGACGGGATGGTCGCCGTCGTTTGAGTCGTTGGCGGGGCCGTTGTCGGGGCCTGGGCCGTTGTTCGGGCCGGGGTTTCCTGGTCTGACAACACTCTTGGTGGCGGAATTGCCATCGTTGCTTCGGTTGCGGTGGTGGTTGAACTGCTCCTTGCGTATAGAAGCATCTCCCCCTTCTAGCGCCAATTGTTGATCCCGGGGATCACTAAGTATGTTTAAAGAGTGATTAGGAGATGAGAGGTGAGATTTTCGTTAATTAGAGCAGTTTAACCACTATTAAAGCAGGCCGGGAGAAAGATGAGTAGGCCGGGGGCCGTGTGTCCTTTTATTAATGGTGAGAAAAAGGAACAATTTAGAATTACGAACTGGTTCCGAAGGACGTCCAGTTCGGCGTTCTAAACTGATGTCGTGTTACAAAGAGAGAGAGAGAGAGAGATCGGGTGACTTGTCCTAAGTCAAAAATGGCCCAAATCAAAAGTCCCTGCCATTAATGACATTGAGGGGTATATATAGTCGGGGTTGGCTTCCTGCTCCCCGGGATCTCGGGGCCACGTGGCGCCTTCGGCCTCTTTCGCGGGTAAGGTGACCTAGGAGGCGTGCTCCGGCTTTCGAGGATGGAGGTCATGATGAGCTCGGCGTGGCGTGTTGCAGAGCAGCGTACTGTTTGACCAACTCCTCCACGTGTCTTCTTCTCCTTTGTCAAGTCTGCAGGGTTGGTGAGACGTCGAGGTTAGCCCATACTCCTGCTCAGACAATACACTGTTCGACCAACTCCCACTTGCCTTCTGCTCTTCTGACATTCCTGCCTTGAATTGTCAGACCGGGACCGGCGACCTAGCTGAAGATGGGCCTTTAGACCGAGGTGCTTTCAGACCGAGCTGAAGATGGGCTCGAGGTGCTTTCAGACCGGCGACCGAGCTGAAGATGGGCCTTGCGGGTCGGTGCTTTCAGGCCGGCGACCGAGCTGAAGAGGGGCCTTTCCTAAGATGGGCCTAACTAATTGGGGGTGCTAGGCCCACCTCCAACAAAGAACATAATATTGGTTCTATACTTCACACATCAATTCCGTTACAAAAACTGGAGCAAGGTAAATCCAACCAAAATATAGTTGTTCGTCTATTGCGTTCTTGGGAAATTAGAAATTTCAAACAAAATGGAGCACTTAAGAGTTTTGACCTACTATTCTTGGATGAAAAGGTACGGCATTCGCTTACTTAAAAATCATTTTAACAAATTAAAATTCTATTAATATTTGTGCATAATCTCACGTAAGCTCCTTTTTTAATTATTTCAAATAGGATACTCTTGTGCAAGCTTCGATTTACCACCGGCGGATGGATAGATTCAAATGTAAGAATATTTATTCTTATATTTGACATATGTGTCTAGGTTTAATATTAAAGATCAAGTTCATATTAAACTTAGAGAAATTCTAATATAAAAGACGAACACCGTGATGGATCGGTTTCGATAACAGTATTAGAATTTGGGTGTATTGATAACCCTCTTCTTTATCTTATGATATTAAAATCTTTCATTAATGATCATCTGAAATAACGAATGGATAGCTATGAAGTTACTTAGCTATGAAGTAACGAATGGATAGCTATGAAGTAACGAATGGATAGCTATGAAGTGAATTACTTATCTATGAAGTAATGGATGGACGGTTAAGATTAAGTCTTAGCTATGAAGTAAATTACTTAGCTGTGAAGTAATCTACTACTATATATAGATGTTTTAGCATCATTATTGAAATTCATTCCAAAACGAAAAGTTTACTTTATAGAGAAATGAAAGTCAGAAAGATTCAGATCTCTTCTCCATCAAAAGAGATCATAAAAGTAAAAGGTTAAGGCAAGAAGAAATCAATTCATTACAAGCCTAATCAAAGCATGGATCAAGGTTAGCGTTTCTTCTTTTATAATAAAATGATTATGGTAGGATTAAATCGAATCTAGTTCATCTTGGGATTGATTTAATGAACTGAAATCAGAAAAGTAATTTACATTTGGTATCAGAGCCATACTAGATTTGTTTAATTCACCATGCATGTAATTGTTATAATTTAAGAGAGCACCATGAAAGACGAAACTAGAACCGCTGGTTTGGTTTTGTATGGTTGGTGTCTCGTATGGTTTAAGAATACGCTTAAATTTGTTTTGATATTATTATAGAATAAAATGCTTCCGCTGTGAATTTTAATAAAGGGAAATTTGTGTTATGAAATATTAGCACACTATAAGGTTATTTTCCCATTAAAATTTCAATGTTTATATTGTAATATAACAGGTTAGTCACCAAAGTGGCCTTGTTGTATTACACATATATACATTGAGAGAATAATAGAATTTATCAATTGATCATGATTAAAGAGATTCTATAAATGACATAAAGGTTGTTATGATTGATCAATTATTTTACTATCTATATTCTAGGAGATCACCCAAAGGTGGATCATTGAATATAGTTAGTAATACGAAAAGGATTAATCATTTCTTACTATAATCAATAGTATGTATACCCAAAGGTAGCATGCTTATTTGATTTGTGTATGATTTGATTGATTATAAAAGTATAAATTTAGCATCGATGAAAGTGCATGTATCTAAGTATTACCCAAAGGTTGCTTAAATTAATGCCTTAAAATTTAGATTAGAGTCTCTGAATTTGTATTAAAGTCTCAAAGCACTAATAGGTAAGCATGTATAAATATTGCAGCTTCATCAAATCTGTTTGCATCTGCTAACTCTGTCGTAAAGTTTAATGGGCTCAATTATGGAGAGTGGCCTGAACAGATCCGGTTTACACTGGGTGTTATGGCATTGGACTCTGCCATACTAACGGAAGAGGAATCCTCAGTCGTTAAAGAAGATAGCTCCGAATCTGAAAACTCTCGGTATGAGAGATGGGAGCGATCTAACAGGCTGAGCTTGAACCTTATGAGAATGACGATGGCGGAAAGTATTAAGCCATCTATGCCTAAGACAGAGAAAGCTAGAGAATTCTTGCAGAAAATTAAGGAGTGTTCACAGTCGGATTTGGCTGATAAGTCAATTGTAGGAAGCTTAATGAATGATCTTACTACAAGAAATTTTGACGAGTCTCAGCCAATCCATGATCATGTGACGCACATGTCTAACTTGGCAGCAAAGTTAACGACCTTGGGAATGGAGGTTCATGAACAGTTCTTGGTCCAATTCATCATGAACTCTCTTCCTTTTGAGTTTAGCCAGTTCCAGGTGAATTACAACACCATTAAAGAAAATTGGAACTTTAAGGAATTAAAGGCTATGCTGGTACAAGAGGAAGGGAGATTAAAGAAGATGAGGGATCAAGTTGCGAATCTCGTAGGTTTTGGAAGTGCCAACAGCAATAAAGGAAAACCAAGTAAAAATGACAAAGGGAAGGACAAAACTTTCGTGAAAGAACCAGAAAGTAAAATCCGTAAGGAAATGAAGTGTTTCTTTTGCAAGCAAAAGGGACACATCAAGAAAGATTGTCCAAAAAGAAAGGCATGGTTCAAAAAGAAAGGTAAACATCATATTTTTGTTTGCTCTGAATTGAACTTTATAGAAGTGCATAATAATACTTGGTGGTTAGATTCTGGTGCTACTACTCATGTGTCTCATATTAAGCAGGGATTCAGTTCGCTCCAGCCCATAAGAGGACCTGAACAGTTTTTGTTTATGGGAAACAAGATGAAAGCACGAATAGAAGGCATTGGGACGTATAGATTGATCATGGACATTAGATGTCATATTGATCTTGAATGATGTCTCTATGTGCTAGATATCTTGTTTCCGTAAGTAGGTTGGACAATTTAGGTTTTGATTTTAAGGTTGGACATGGTGTGTTCTCATTGTACCGGAATGATTACTTTTTGGGTAGTGGTACTTTGTATGAATCACTTTATAGGTTCAATCTTAATAAAAAGTTTTCTGAATCTCTGTTTAATATTGAAAGACGAAGCGTTAAGCGTAGTGCATCTGATGAAAGTTCTGCTTTCTTGTGGCATCAAAGATTAGGTCACATTTCCAAAGAAAGGATTATGAGGTTGGTAAAGAATGAGATTCTTCCTCAATTGGATTTTAGTGACCTAAATGTATGTGTAGACTGCATTAAAGGAAAGCAGACTAAACATATCGTAAAGAATCCAGCCACTAGAAGCACTCAGCTTCTTGAGTTAATACATACTGATGTTTGTGGCCCTTTTGATGCTACTTCTTGGAGTGGTGAAAAGTACTTCATCACCTTTATCGATGATTACTCACGTTATGGATATACATATCTACTGCATGAAAAGTATAAATTAGTGAATGTCCTAGAGGTGTTCATTGATGAAGTTGTAAGGCAGTTAGATCGAAAAGTAAAGGTTGTGAGGTCTGATAGATGTGGTGAGTATTATGGAAAATTTAATGAAAGTGGACAATGTCCAGGTCCATTTGCAAAGTTACTTGAAAGTAAAGGCATGTGTGCACAGTATACAATTCCGGGTACACCTCAGTAGAATGGTGTAGATGAGAGGCGGAATCGTACTTTAATGGATATGGTTAGGAGCATGTTAAGTAATTGTTCATTACCTCTTTCGTTGTGGGTATATGCATTAAGGACTCCAACGTATGTGCTGAATAGGGTTCCTAGTAAGGCAGTTCCTAAGACCCCTTATGAACTGTGGACGGGAAGGAATCCTAGCTTAAGGCATTTACGTGTCTGGGGTTGTCCAGCAGAAGTAAGGCTATGTAACCCACATGAAAAGAAACTTGATGCTAGGACTGTCAGTGGATTTTTCATTGGCTATCCTGAAAAGTCAAAGGGGTATATTTTTTACTGTCCTAACCATAGTACGAGAATAGTGGAGACGGGCAATACTCGGTTCATTGAGAACGGTGAAACTAGTGGGAGTGGTGAATCACGGAAGGTTGACACTAAAGAAATAAAAGTTGGACTTCCTTCACCTGGTATTGCACCTAAGGTAGTTGTTCCTATTGTTGCATTACAGTCCAATGACGCAATAGAACAACATGATGGTGTGTAAAATCCACTAGCTGAAAGTACATATAATGAACATGTTACAATTCAAGAAAAGAATAATGTACCACAAGAACCATTAAGGCGATCTGAAAGGGAAAGAAGATCTGCCATTTCAGATGACTATATGGTTTACACTATTGAAAATGAATGTGACTTAAGTATTGATGAAGACCCGAACTCATTCCAAAAGGCTATGAAAAGTGACAATTCTGAAAAGTGGTTGGTCGCTTAAAAAGAAGAAATAAAGTCCATGGGTGATAATAAAGTATGGGACTTAGTAGAGTTGCCTAACAGTTTCAAGACCGTTGGTTCTAAATGGGTCTTTAAGACTAAACGGGACTCGAAAAGTAACATTGAAAGGTACAAGGCTCGTCTTGTTGCTAAAGGTTTCACCCAAAAGGACGGTATCGACTATAAAGAGACCTTCTCTCCAGTTTCAAAGAATGATTCTCTAAGAATTGTTTTGGCTTTGCTGGCTCAGTATGATCTTGAGTTCACCAAATGGATGTGAAAACTGCATTTTTGAATGGAGAGCTTGAGGAAGAAGTATATATGGACCAGCCTGAAGGATTTGTGGCCACAGAAAAAGAACATATGGTATGTAAGCTGAGAAAGTCAATACATGGACTAAAACAAGCTTCTAGGCAATGGTATCTGAAATTTAATGATACCATTATGTCATACGGTTTTGTAGAGATCATCGTTGATCGGTGTATCTACATTAAGGTCAGTGGGAGCAAATTTGTGATTTTAGTCGTATATGTTGATGATATTTTGCTTGCTGCAAATGACATGGGCATGCTACATGATATAAAGAAGTATCTCTCTAAGAACTTTGAAATGAAAGATATGGGTGAGGCATCCTATGTGATCGGAATAGAAATACTTAGAGATAGATCACAAGAATTGTTAAGTTTGTCTAAGAAAGGATATATCAATAAAATCTTAGAGAGATATAAAATGGAAAAATACTCCGCAGGGATAGCTCCAATTCAAAAAGGGGACAAGTTCAGTAAAATGCAATGTCCTAAAAATGAATTGGAGCGTAAAGAAATGGAAATAATTCCTTACGCATCGGTGGTTGGGAGTTTGAACTATGTTCAGACATGTACTCGACCATATATCAACTTTGATGTTGGTATGCTGGGTCGATATCAAAGTAATCTCGGAATGGACCACTGGAAAGCTGCAAAGAAGGTTCTCAGGTAATTGCAAGGCACCAAAGAGCACATGCTTACATATAGGAGATCCAATCATCTAGAGATCATTGGATATTCAGATTCATATTATTCCGGATGCGTCGATAGCAGGGAATCGACGTTTGGCTATTTGTTCCTATTAGTTGGAGGAGCAGTATCATGGAAAAGTGGAAAGCAGTCTGTCATTGCTACTTCCACTATGGAGGCTGAATTCGTGGCATGCTTTGAGGCCACAATTCACGAATTGTGGTTGCGGAACTTTATCTCAAGGCTTCAGATTGTCGACAGTATAGAGAAGCCACTGAGAATTTATTGTGATAATTCCGCAGTTGTCTTCTTTTCAAAGAATGACAAGTACTCAAAGGGTGCTAAGCACATGGAGTTAAAGTATTTGTCTGTCATAGAAGAAGTGCAGAAACGTAAAGTGTCATTTGAGCATATAAAAACGGATATGATGATTGCGGATCCGTTAACTAAAGGTTTACCGCCCAAGGCGTTCATTGGCCATGTAGGACGTATGGGTATTATAGATAAAGCCTTGCTATTTTAGTTATGGTTTGTTCATTATGGGTGTGACACTTTGAATTCACTTAAGGTTACGTTTCTGGTTTATAAAATATGTTTTCATTAAAGTTTGTATGTATACGTATGGGTTGACGATAGCATATGGTTAGTTTGAGAATTAAAGTTTTTCTCTACATAAAGGAAGTTATATATAAAATTAGGATTGGTTGTGATACATGGAAGGAATCATGTCGATTAAATGACTTGTGACCGCCATGATTCGATCTATTCTAATTTTATTGTTATAGTTAAAAGTTAAGTGGACTTGATATAAAAGTGCGCATTAAAGTTAATTAAATCGTCAAGTCGACACAAAGGTCAAGTGGGAGAATGTAAGAATATTTATTCTTATATTTGACCTATGTGTCTAGGTTTAATATTAAAGATCAAGTTCATATTAAACTTAGAGAAATTCTAATATAAAAGACGAACACCGTGATGGATCGGTTTTGATAACAGTATTAGAATTTGGGTGTATTGATAACCCTCTTTCTTATCTTATGATATTAAAGTCTTTCATTAATGATCATCTAAAATAACGAATGGATAGCTATGAAGTTACTTAGTTAAGAAGTAACGAATGGATAGCTATGAAATTACTTAGCTATCAAGTAACGAATGTATAGCTATGAAGTTACTTAGCTAAGAAGTAACGAATGGATAGCTATGAAGTTACTTAGCTATGATGTAACGAATGGATAGCTATGAAGTGAATTACTTAGCTATGAAGTAACGAATAGATAGCTATGAAGTAACGAATAGATAGCTATGAAGTTACTTAGCTATGAAGTAACGAATGGATAGCTATGAAGTGAATTACTTAGCTATGAAGTAATATATGGACGGTTAAGATTAAGTCTTAGCTATGAAGTAAATTACTTAGCTATGAAATAATCTACTACTATATATAGATGTAGCATCATTATTGAAATTCATTCGAAAACGAAAAGTTTACTTCAGAGAGAAACGAAAGTCACGAAGATTCAGATCTTTTCTCCATCAAAAGATATCATAAAAGTAAAAGGTTAAGGCAAGAAGAAATCAATTCATAACAAGCCTAATCAAAGAATGGATCAAGGTTAACGTTTCTTCTTTTATAATAAAATGATTATGGTAGGATTAAATCGAATCTAGTTCATCTTGGGATTGATTTCATGAACTGAAATCAGAAAAGTAATTTACATCAAAAGCCTACTTAAAGATGGAAATTTGTACTCTGTGAGCCAATTCGAAGTAGTCCCGAGTTATAGTCACTATAAGATAACAGACAACTAATTCTTAATCCGCTTTACGGACGCAACTCAAATTCTTGAAATACATGATGATGTGCTTCCTACTATCAAGGAAGAAAAATTCAGATTGCGCACGTATTCGGAGTTTGAAGCTCTTGCTAACACCAACTTGCAACTGCCTGGTAATTATTATCGTTGGCACCAAAAAAATGTATATTGTCTACTAACAAATGTTTTCAGATATTGTTGGACAAGTGTTACATGTCCAAGGATCAAATCTCGAAGACTCAAAGTCAACACAAAAGATTGTTGTCCTTCTCCTGCTAGAAGAGTAAGGCCATTAATCTCTATATAACTCTTTAAAATTGAAATACAATAACACTATAATACGTTTGCTAAAAAAAATAACAATATAATACTATGAAATAACACAAAAAATTTCCGTAAACCAATGTTATAGTGGCATAACTGTACGAATGACGCTATGGGATAATCAGGCATCTGCATTCCGCAAACTTTTTCATCAAACTGATCGCAAAAGCAGTGTAATTGTGGCGACGTGTTTGAATCCCAAGAAATTCGCAGGTAAACCCCTTTAAATCACTACTTTGCAACACTATATCTTAAATCACATTTGCATTTGCTAAACATCTCTGATTTTAGGAAAACTCCAACTAAGCTCGAGTGGATCAACAAAGTTCTATATTGATTACGATTTAGAAGCAGTACAAACATTTATGGCAAGGTAAAATTGCTGAATTCAAGTTTAAAATATTCAATTCTCCATTACATTTTTCTAAAAAATAAGTTCCTCACCATCTCATATTTTTGGTCAAAGAGTGGGAGTAAAAGATAGTTTTGTTCAAGCAACTATTGAAGAAGACAAGAACATCACAAACAAATTTGAGACTTGGACAATTCCCCAAATTTTGGATTATATATCCAATGGTAAACAACAGGTACTAAAAAAATCCAGAATCATTAGTAGAGTAATATGTTTTTGATTATGTATTCTACTTAGAAAAGAAAATTAACTTCACACTATCACAGGAAAAAGAGGTTATCTGCCAAGCCAAAATCATTGAAATCGTAGATCGCAATGGATGTAAATATTTGTCTTGTGATAAATGTTCAAAAAAACTCGATAAGACTGCCACATCTCTGCAATGCAACATATGCAATGAAGTTGATAAGTTCAAATTAATACAAGTACTAAAGCTTTGTCGATTGTAATACTTAGGGATCGAATCCACAGATACTCAAGGAAACACACAATAGATTGTATAGATGAAAATTAAGCTAAGTAATCAGTGGAATTGAAAGCAAATACGTAAATTAAACTGTTGTAAATTCGATGGGAGAAATATAGGTTCAGAGTATTTCTTAGGAAATCAATGAATGCAGACATCCTAATTAATCAGGGTTCAGGTTACGCACGGTTCTTGAACTCAAATCACTAAATTATAATTAACCAACTCTCGTTGCGAGAATTATCTAAGTCTAAATCCTAGAATTCCAAATCTCTTTGCGAATCCTAAAGTCTAAACTAGCTTTTAGTTCAAGTTTGATTTGTTCACAAAATAACTAAACCAAATCTCTTTGCGAATAGTTATTTTGCTCACCCTAAGTTCTATCAGGTTTCTCAATTGCACTCTCGTACCTAATCGATTAACCTAAGATCTAAGTTCTAGGTGATTAATCTAGAATTAGCTATGAGAACAACTTATGGTGAAGAACTAATTCAGATTATGAGTCCTAAACAACTAATCAACCTAGCATTCAAAGAAATCTCTAATGAGAACCCTAAACCTAACATGAGATCTACTCAGACATGGAAATTGAAACAATAAACATGACTGAATAAATAATAAGAAAGAGTAATTTAGGGTTCGAAATCTTCTCTCGGACGAACATAGTTTCAGACTTGTCTCCCTTCCAAAGCTCTCTCACAAAACAAAAGTAAAATAAAGCATAGCCATCAAAGTGGTTGTAAATCCTAATAAATAACCTAAGTCACGTTTCGGGGCAATTTGCAGTTTCCTAAATCTTGGAAAAGTCGCGATCCTTCTGTCTCTTCGACGTGTATCGATCGATACCATAAGTGTATCGATCGATACCCGGGCGATAAATCGGTATCTCAGCTACATGATCTCTGCTTGGCTCCAAAATGCTCTAAAATGCTTCAGTATCTCCAATAATGCTCCAAACGTACCTAAAACCTGAAAAGACTCTAAAAGACTCCAAAATACTATAAAGACTCTAATAAAAGGACTTATATCATGGCCTAAAACGGGTAAAAACTATGATATATCAACTCTCCCAGACTTAGCATTTGCTTGCCCTCAAGCAAAACAGAAAACTAAACCCGAGAAAGAGGTTTGAAAACACGGAGACTCACATGTTCATGAAACATTGCAATGACCTTTTTCCTTAGTACTCCACATATCACCTAACCAGTTTCAAATCTAACCACCATGTACTTCTCCGTAGACATTCGCAGCTTCCCAGACTACACACATTATTTCACAGCATTACTCAATTAAGCCCTCATCCCTAGTTTCATTGCTGTAATTAATACCAAGAACCTTCTAGATTCTTTCCTATACAATATCATGACAAGGAACCATCCAATCTCACACTTTCTGGTATTATTTTCTCTCCCCCAAATTTATTTTTTATTATATTCTCGCATATGCTTATTAAGGTTCGAGACGCGAGTATTGATGGTGTTTGCCACCGAATCCCCAATTTTTCCCTTAAAAAGTAATCAAAGGTGTAGGAGAATAATGGTATCACAGAAAAATTTTCTAACCTCGCTTCCACCTTTGTGTGATCATTTCCTCTTAAGTAGAATAATGGGATCGCTGGAAATTTTCCTAACCCTCTACTCAGAAGAAAATCATTTCATCTTTTAATGCATTTTATTTATTAACTTGTAACAGGGGAGAGAAATACCATTACTTTAAACACATGGATTCCTTTGTCAGATATGAATGAGGAATCAAGATCTATGGACATCACACTACAAGAAATATGGGTATTAATAGCGGCTGTTAAATGCTATGATTCAACTACCATAGCGTTTCCTAAAACGCTCTGACAGCGCCCGTCATCGTAGGTCGGGCACTTTAGATAGCGGTTTTTGGCATTGCTATCATATCTTCATCTAATATAGCGATTTTTTCGATGCAATCATATATTTTACAATAGCAATTGTTTTTCGTTATTGAATATTTTATTCATAGCATTTCCCTAATTTTACTATAGCAGTCGATATATGTAATGATTTTTGCAATTTGTTCCCATAATTGTTTTACTAAATATTATATTTTAAATTAATATTTATTATTTATTTGGATAATTAGACAATAGAAAAAATTGATTAAAAAAGACATTAAAAAGAAATAGCCATATTTTATTATATTTTATATGGAACATGATACATAATACAAAATTACAAATTATAAATTACAAATTACAAAGTAAATTTCAAAACTCATGTGCAGACAGATTACAGAGTTCTGAACCTTCTATAGTTACACCTCATGCTGTAAGTATTCCACGTTCCTTTGCAATAGCTTTGGCCGTGCTTATGTTATCACCAGTGACCATACGAACAGTGATCCCAGCAGCTTGACAAGTCTGAACAGCTTCTCTAACACCGGAGCGAACTGGATCCTTGATTCCAACAACTGCAACCAATGTGTAGCCACCATCAGGAAGATCCCCATTGGGAGCTTCATCAAGATCTGTGTAACCAAGAAATGAAACAATATCATGACCTTACATCATGCGTACATGACAGAAACAACAATTCCAATGCAAAATAATAGGTTAAACAAAAAGCAAGAACAAGTTGTAATAAGAAGCGAATTGCGATACACACCTCAATTTAACCATGGATTTGTTGATGTCTTGTTCATCGAACATCATGTCTTCCACTGACACTTTGCTAACTTTCACATAATCTGTAAGTATCAACTTGTAGATAGCCTTTGTGGCATGTGTCATGAAAATTCGCCCTTTGAATGTTGTCTAATCAAAGATTACTAACATGGGTTAGTTCCAGCTAATTGTTAAAAATGTATTCATAAACCAAAATCATTCTGTAAGAGAAACAAACCTTCTCCAGAAAATAAGGTAGGGATGCTGCATGATCCACGTGAAAACTGCAACGAAAAGCATCAACCCGTAGTTTGTTATCTTAAACTAAGAAACCTCTCACCAAAAAAATTTTAAAAAAAACAAACTTGTAGACAACACACAACGAAAAAACTCCACCCTTCTAAAAGCTTAAACCTATCCATATCAACACAAATCATAGATTCCAAATCCAAGACATGTTTCATCTACACACCATGCCTTTGTTTTCTTATAATACGCTAAATTCAGCTTCAAATTATCATTCTAATCAAATCAGGACAAGAATCAATTAGTGAGTATCAGTAGCCAAAGAGCAAGAAGAAGTAAACATACTGAGTAATCAAGAGGACATCAACAACCCATAATCTTCAGTAATTATTCTGATCGAGCTCAAGTACCAGTTGAACCAATCCAGTATTTCAAAACATAGAATATTAGCCAAAAAATCTTCAAGTCATATTGAAACAGAAAACTTTGTCAGGATAAGGTCCAGAAAATCCGCACTAAGTATAGAAACAATCGAAATTAACTCGATTCATACGACCACAACTAAATACGAGAAGAAGCATCGACAAGGACATTTATATACTAATCAATCACAGATCTAACCAAATCATGGAAACGAGAAATTAAAAGCAGTAGATGAAGCAAGTGACCGAGATTGTCCAATTCTTATGGCTCGAAACATCGCCTATGGCCATAGGAAGAATCAAGAAGAAGAATCATACCATATTATCTCGCCTCCTCTTTCTCACAGAGTATCATCTTCTCTCCGTCGCGTTCCAATCTTCTCTCTGTCGCGTTCAGTTCCGTCTCTTTTTTGTCGCCGGTAAGCAAGTCCCGGTGTCTGCTGCCGTTGCGTTCAATGAGCCACGATGACGACGCTGATTGGAGGAATCATCTTCACTCCGAATTTCAATTAGAATATAAGAACACATAAACGAACAAATCTCATAAGATCTGAGACAATATAAACCCTAGATCGAACAAAAAGAAGAATCATACCAATATTTAAACGAATCGGAGCGGCGAGAGCATGGTTCTGAGAGGCGGTGGGTGTTTCCAATGAAACTTTGCTTCGCCGTCGTCGTTAAGGGAGGCTCGGAGAGACGAAAAGTGAGAAGAGGAAGAGAAGACGAGTCGTCGGACAGAAAGAAAAGCTGAGGAAGCAAGGATACAAAGGATCCTACGTTGCGAGAGTGTGCCACGTAATCAATCCATAACATCTCTCCCTATTGGTTCTCATCTTCTAAATGCTTATTTTTTCTCATTCCCTAAATAAAATATTTTAAAAATGTTTTATTTACTTTAGTAATGGAAAATGTTTTATAAATATGAGTTTATGATAAGTTATTGATTTTCTAATAATATATAATGTTGGGGTTCTAAAATATATATTTTTAAAATTATATAGCAAAATTTGTGTGATACTAAACTATAAATGAAAGAGTTAGTAACTTATCATTAGTTAATTTGTAGGGTTGTAAGTTTCTAATCATTTTGCAATGATTTTTCACTCATTTGACTTTATTTTCCAATCAATTTCATTTGTTAATTTGAAATATAACTTAAACCCTAAACTCTAAATCAACATAACCAAAACTATACAATGCCCTAAACCCTGAATAATTACTTAACTCTAATTTTAATTATTTATGTAAAACCTTATATATTTTAATTATTTATGTAAAACATTATATAACATTATATACAAAAGAAATTATATCATATATCCTAAACCCTAAATCAAAACCAAACCCTGAACTCTAAACACTTAAATCAAACCATATGCCCTAAACCCTATAATCAAATACCCTAAACCTTTAAGTGTTAATACCATTGTAAATTAGAAAATTACAAATAAATTATATAATATGCCCTAAACTCTATACATTAAACCAAACCCTTAACCGTATACATTTAACCCTTCAATACCCTAACCCTAACCCTCCAATACCCTAAACGCTAAATCATAAACCTTATATATACCCTAAAATGTTTTTATATTTTATAAAAAACGAATTCAAATAAGTTTTTATATTTTTAATTCTTAGTTAGAAAATTACAAAGAAATATTATTTCATTTCAAACCTTAAACCCTATATATACCCTAAAATAATATCAAATTCGTTTTTTCTAATTTTTTATTTTTATATAAAAAATATGTTTGCTTTATTTTTATATAAAAAAATTCGGTTGTTTATGAATTGAATTTTGAATTCCAAAAGCTTCAATTAATTCATAAGGACCAAAAGTAATAATATTTTACAAAAAACAAAAAAAAAATGTATTCATAATATTTATCGAACTACATAAAGCCAACTTCATCTTCTAGCACAATTCCTTTCTATGTTCCATCGGAATCCTTTTCAAGAGCCTCTTCAACTTCCTGAAATGCAAAAGGAAAAAAAAACAATCAGATCAAAATCCTCACATGTACAATCAAAACTCCAAGCAACGGATAGTCCAAAGTATTCAAATGATAAAGAACTCAACAGTTAAAGCTTTGAAACCATGCTAATGTCTATTAAGTTGTACGAACTGAGGCTGTCATTGAATAACTACATAGCCAAGTGTAAAGACAAGTAAAATTCAGTATAATATTGGAGTTGTTCAATCAACGATAAGCTCTAAAAGAAAAAAACCCAACTTAGCAGCATTAATTTTGTACAACTTTAAGGTCCATAATCAATCAACTAGGAAGTGCAAAGTCGCTTGCCATTGGTTTGCATAAAAATGAGAAACTAATGTCTGCCAAACAAAGATGAGTTTCAGATGTATAGTTCAATGTACAAGCTCCTCTTTAACCACTTCAAGAATATGTGAAATGACGTTTCACGTTTTCCTTTTATACAAGATCAAACCTATAATTATTATGTTGCCAACGAGAAGAGCTGAGCAGTAAAATAAGAAAAATAGACTAAGGTTCAATGAACCCACAGTTTCCAGAGTCCATTTGCTTGTCATGGCTGTTTCAGCTACCAAACAGTGGCTTTAATAGGCGATGGAACAGAAAAATGCGAGTTTTTTGATAAACCTTAGCTACTTAGCTATCAAAGTGACTAAGTAGCCAACAACTGCAGTGGCAGTTCCAAGCATTCCACCAGCAATGTAGCTCACCTTTGGATTCTTTTGATTGTAAAAGTAGATCTTGGCCTCATCAGTTTCATTGTAAATCAATTTCTGCAAATACACCATTATAAAAGTTGCCAAATACCACAAGAAACTCAGCTAAGCCAACAAAGTCTAAGCAAACAATATATGTTTCAAATCGTTACCTTGTTTGCAGCACCAACAATGGATCCCTACATAATCAAGAACATATGCTCAGAATCTCAGAGACACATAACCAATCAATCCTGTAATTAGAGAGAAAACACAAACAAACCTCAGAGCTATCGAACACTTCAAGTCTTTTTATCAGCCTTTGGTTTCCGGCTTTCATTTCCCAAATCTTCTAGCTCTTTACCAAAAGCTTTCGTTGGCTGAGTATCCATCTGTTGAACACAGATTACAAAGTTGCATCTTGAAGTAATGCTTCTTATCATCTTTAAGAGTCAAGACGGTTTTAGCCAACCTTGAGAGTGTCTTATTGCTAATGCTCTTAGACTGGACACCGGTTTCTTCATCTAAGCTCGGATGAACTTATGTATTTGTTTATCTCCATTTGCCAAGAGAATCTGTAATAAAAGGCCATAATAGCCATGGAAGTGATACCGAAGCTCGACATCACTGCGGCGATTAGATAAGTGAACCTCTCTGATTTATTCGTCTCCAATTTCTCCGCCACACGCAGCACGAGGAACTCTGCGTCTATGGCGGTGGAGCTCGTGCTCTCTTCGTTGTCGATGGGAGAGCTCTGCCTCCGTTCCTCGACGACGTAACAGACGGAATAGCCTTTGAATCGGAGATATTAGGTTTGAACACAATTTTAGGGATTGCAAAGAACATAAACTCATATCGAGAAAAGAGGGAGAACGAACGAAGAGGGAGGGAGAGCAAAAAATAATTGGGGAAAAAATTGGCAATTTGTGGAGCCAATTTTTTAGTCAAATTTTTCGCTAAGGGTATGAGGTGGGAAGGTAAATTTTTTTGTCCCGCTCAACTTTACATAGCGTTTTAAATGTGTATACTATTAAATAATAGATATGAAATCAGAAAATTAGAGCGTGAGAATTGATAGCGTTTACTAATAAACAAACGCTATCTAAAATATGCAATTTAGTTAACGATAGCATAAACAACAAAAACGCTATCTGCAACTGCTATCAATACTCAATTTTCTTGTAGTGTCAGTCACATCAATGAAGTGCAAAAATTTTGGCTCTGGCTTTAAAGAACTTTGCTGGAAACATGGGTGTCTTCTAGTTAACTGGTCAGCCTTTGGATTTTTTATTAGTCGATCTAGAACTGATTCTGTAACAAGGTCACTTAGAAGTAAAGGCAGAACAATAGATTCAAGAAAAAGATAACAGTCTCCAACCAATTTTGACTCAATAAAACAAAGTTTGACTCAAAAACGACTGACTCTAAGAAAAACAAAAACAATGTCAGCGACTACCTCCCCCAGACTTGAACAACACTGTCCCCAGTGTTATCTAGCATAAGGTTGGTGAAAAAAAACAAAAGAACAGAGTAGGATTATGAGGGAAAAGAAGGAGTTACCGATCTGGGACAGGTGTATCTGACACACGGCCTGGTATCGATCGATACCAGGCTTAAGTCGACACGATGAATTCTTCTCAAGGTTCAATTTGCGTATGAGGTATCCATCGATACACGGGGAGTATCGATCGATACCAGGGCGATTTGGTCGATGGCAAGTCCTGTTTCTCCTTGTTTAACCTAACACAAAACACAAAACGAAAAAAAAAGACTTATATACAAACTCACAGTGGGTTGCCTCCCACCAAGCGCTCGTTTAATGTCATTACCTTGACGTTACGGACGATCAGTAAGGATAATAATGATAGCTCGCACCAAAACAAGCTTCACAACTTGACATTTTCAGCTTTAGAGTTCTGCTAAACATGCTCTCTACAACCTCATATCCTTTCTCTTTCAATGCTGGAGTAAGAATAACCCTAACCTTAGAGAATGGTTTTGAGGTTCCTTTGCACTTCACCTTATATTCAATCAAATCTCCGTCGCACTTCAGAGGGATTAAGGTTACATGGGCAGCACTCTCGACTCTTTTGTTCTTCCCATACTTCTTTGCCTTAACCGTTTTGATGTCTTCCTTGGTGATGATAGAGGGACCATCTAAAACGTTTATGACAGTTGGCTCGTAATAAGGCTCATCCAAAAGATCAACCATCAACGTCTCTCCTATGACAACAGAGATGCAAGAGATATGCTTGGGAGCTCTTCTAGAAGGAATGGCTTTGTAGGAGACATGTTCGTCAATGTATGAGAATGAGATACTCTTACTGGGCGTGTCTATAACTGCACCTACCGTAGCCATGAACGGTCTTCCCAGAATCAAAGGCGTACTAGATCTTGCACTCATTTCCACAACTTGAAAATCAGCAGGATACAGACAATCACCTACTTTAACCAGCAAATCAGGGATTGTACCGTATGGAACTGAGGTGGAAGAGTTCGCGAATGTGAGAGTCATCTGAGTAGATCTAATATCACCAATTTTCAAACTCTCTGCAAGTGCCTTTGACATGACATTGACGCTCGACCCTGAATCAACGAGAGATTCCTTGAATTCAATTCCAGAGATAGAGCATGGAAATGAAAATTTTCCTGGGTCTTCCCTCTTAGTTAACTGCTTCATCGGTGGTGGTGTGCTTCTTGCCTTGATGAAGATTGCCTTGATCTCTTTCTCAGTTTCTCTGCAATCTCGGAAGTAACATTCCAAAGGTCGATTTTCAAAAGCTTTTTCAAAAGATATAGTATGGGGAATTCTCCTCACCATCTTCTCAAAAGCGAGCAACTTCGCTGCAGTGATGGGATTCATGAGATGTCTAGGTGGTCTAGGATATTTCACCTTAGGCTTGTGGACACATTCCTATGTTATCTCTGGTTTTTTCACAATTTCCGGCTTAGTCTGCAAGGGGTTTCGATCGACACAAGTAGTGGTATCGACCTCAGAGAGGGTATCGATCGATACAGGAAGGGAATCGATCGATACTCGGACGATTTCAGAATCCTCATCGTCATCTACTACTGTGTTTTGAAATTTCCTGCACTTCTTAAGGTGATTGCATTGACGTATTCATTATGTGAATGAACCATCTTTCCCTTGACAGCTGCTGCAGTTTGAGCTATTTGAGTTTCCAGCATCTTCTGATGAGTACTGAGAGCCTCAATCCTTCCACTCAGATCCTTGTACAAAGCATCTATCTTTCCATTGAAATCCACAGTTAGCTTCTGCTGTCCTTGAATAAGCTGTTCGAACATAGACTCGATCTTGCTATATGGAAGCTTAGCAGGTATAGGTTGATAAAATGAATTCACATAGTTCCTGGTATACCCACTGTTCTGAGATGGTTTCTGGACAAACTGACTCGAACCTCCTTGCTGAGAATTGTTGTTGAAGTTTCGGTTGTTGTTGAATTGATTCCTCTGACCTAGAGAACCAGAACCACCAATGTAGTTAACATCCTCTACTTCATCCTCATTGAGTACCTCAACATCTTCAGCAAAGTGAACAGCCTTTGTTGTCTTGCCCATCAGAAGATTATGCATAGAATCTAACTTGGCTTGAACGTCAGCAATCTGCGAACCGTCTATACTACCAGTTTGCTTCTTGTGCTCAAAGTCTGCATTCTTTGTGTTATTGCTAGACGCCAAGTTCTCAATCAGCACGTAAGCATCTTCAGGATACCTGGTGTTGAAGTTTCTATTGCTTGAAGTATCCAAACCCATCTGATACCTCCAATCAATTTCTCTGAAGAAGAACCCCATCAGCTGAACATCAGAGTACCCGTGATGTGGATAATCTCTCTGATATGATTTGAATCTCGTCCAAGCAGCCTTGAACGCCTCAGTAGGGCCTTGAGAAAATTGGGAGATCTTGTTCCTAAGATCTTCGGATCGTGCATCATCATAGAAGTTATTCAGGAAAGCAGTCTTAGTCTCTTTCCAGGTAGTCAGTGATCCAGGAGGTAACTGCTTCAGCCAGTAAGTCGCATCTCCACCTAAAGAATAAGGGAAAACCTTGCAGAAGAGGTAATCATAGGACACTCCATTGCTCTTGATTCTAGTGACCAAATCCTCGAACCTCTCAATATGATCCATGGAATGTTCATTGGAAAGACCATGAAAAGGATGCTGACCCACAAGAGTGTAGTATGCAGGTTTCAGCTCAAAGTTATTCCTCTGAAAAGCAGGAGGGCGAATCGTTGATCGATTGGCATAAAACTTATCAGGCCTGTTGTACTCACCAATTGTTCTACCACGATAAGCCACAACATTCGCTGCATTCGCGTTCCCAGTGACAACAGGAGCAGGGAGCAGGTAGGATGATGTTCCCCTCTCCATCCAATCGTTGCCCTCTCTCATTGCACAATTGACCCTATTGGTCTCTGTAAGCACCAACTTCATCTTGAACCAAAACCACTGGATTGTTGTTCATCTCTGCTGGCTTCTTTGCTCTTCTGTTTGTGCGTTCCAAAAGTGCTAGCTACTCGTTTGACAGATCAACTAGCTGAGTGCTCTTGTTCCTTCTGGTTTCGCGAATAGGCATACACCTGAAAAAA
The DNA here is from genome assembly GCA_030161315.1 of Eutrema japonicum. Taxonomy (NCBI): domain Eukaryota; kingdom Viridiplantae; phylum Streptophyta; class Magnoliopsida; order Brassicales; family Brassicaceae; genus Eutrema; species Eutrema japonicum. Next base: position 49,434,227 of record BSQW01000011.1, read on the forward strand.
AAAGTCAAGAATGTAAGAAACACAGAAAGTCACGACAGGTATCGACCGATACCACTAGAGTATTGATCGATACTGCGGCGAACTTAGTCGAAATTCTCATACTAAAATCTAATGGCGAATTGAGTCCCCGGCAACGGTGCCAAATTTGATAAGCTCAAATTAATACCCTAAAAGTACTAAAGCTTTGTCAATTGTAATACTTAGGGATCGAAACCACGGAGACTCAAGGAAACACACAATAGATTGTATATATGAAAATTAAGCTAAGTGATCAATGGAATTGAAAAAAAATACTTAAATTAAACTGTTGTAAATTCGATGGGAGAAAGATAGGTTCAGGGTATTTCTCAGAAAACCAATGAATGCAGATAAACTAATTAATCAGGGTTCAGGTTACGCACGGTTCTTGAACTCAAATCACTAAAGTATAAATAACCAACTCTCGTTGCGAGAATTATCTAAGTCTAAATCCTAGAATTCCAAATCTCTTTGCGAATCCTAAAGTCTAAACCAGCTTTTAGTTCAAGTTTGATTTGTTCACAAAACAACTAAACCAAATCTCTTTGCGAATAGTTATTTTGCTCACCCTAAGTTCTATCAGGTTTCTCAATTGCACTCTCGTGCCTAATCGATTAACCTAAGATCTAAGTTCTAGGTGATCAATCCAGAATTAGCTATGAGAACAACCTATGGTGAAGAACTAATTCAGATTATAAACCCTAAACAACTAATCAACCTAGCATTCAAAGAAATCCCTAATGAGAACCCTAAACCTAACAGGAGATCTACTCAGACATGGAAATTGAAACAATAAACATGGCTGAATAAATACTTGAATAAATAATAAGAAAGAGTAACAAGAGGGTTCGAAATCTTCTCTCGGACGAACAGAGTTTCAGACTTGTCTCCCTTCCAAATCTCTCTCACAAAACCAAAGTAAAATAAAGCATAGCCATCAAAGTGGCTGTAAATCCTAATAAATAACGTAAGTCACGTTTTGGGGTTTCTTGTAAATAATAAAGTCTTCTGGGGTAATTTGCAGTTTCTTAAATCTTGGAAAAGTCGCGATCCTTCTGTCTCTTCGACGTGTATCGATCGATACCATAAGTGTATCGATCAATACTCGGGTGATATATCGTTATCTCAGCTACAGGATCTCTGCTTGGCTCCAAAATGCTCCAAAATGCTTCAGTATCTCCAATAATGCACCAAACGTACCTAAAACCTGAAAAGAGTCTAAAAGACTCCAAAATACTAGAAAGAGTCTAATAAAAGGACTTATATCATGGCCTAAAACGGGTAAAAACTATGATATATCAACTCCCCCAGAATTATCATTTGCTTGCCCTCAAGCAAAACAGAAAACTAAACCAGAGAAAGAGGTTTGAAAACACGGAGACTCACCCGTTCATGAAACATTGCAATGACCTTTTTCCTTAGTACTCCACATATCACCTAACCAGTTTCAAATCTAACCACCATGTACTTCTCCGTAGACATTCGCAGCTTCCCAGACTACACACATTATTTCACAGCATTACCCAATTAAGCCCTCATCCCTAGTTTAATTGCTGTAATTAATACCAAGAACCTTCTGGATTCTTTCCTATACAATATCATGACAAGGAACCATCCAATCTCACACTTTCTGGTATTATTTTCTCTCCCCCAGACTTATTTCTTATTATATTCTCGCATATGCTTATTAAGGTTCGAGACGCTAGTATTGATGGTGTTTGCCACTGAATCCCCGGTTCTTCCCTTAAAAAGTAATCAAAGGTGTAGGCGAATAATGGTATCACATGAAATTTTCCTAACCTCGCTTCCACCTTTTTGTGATCATTCCCTCTTAAGTGGAATAATGGGATCGCTGGAAATTTTCCTAACCCTCTACTCAGAAGAAAATCATTTCATCTTTTAATGCATTTTATTTATTAACTTGTAACAGGAGAGAGAAATACCATTACTTTAAACACATGGGTTCCTTTGTCAGATATGAATGAGGAATCAAGTTCTATGGACATCAGTTACATCAATGAAGTGCAAAAATTTTGGCTCAGGCTTTAAAGAACTTTGCTGGAAACATGGGTGTCTTTGGATTTTTTATTAGTCGATCGAGAACTGATTCTGTAACAAGGTCACTTAGAAGTAAAGTCAAAACAATAGATTCAAGAAAAAGATCACAGTCTCCAACCAATTTTGACTCAATAAAACAAAGTTTGACTCAAAAACGACTGACTCTAAGAAAAACAAAAACAATGTCAGCGACTACCTCCCCCAGACTTGAACAACACTGTCCCCAGTGTTATCTAGCATAAGGTTGGTGAAAAAAACAAAAGAACAGAGTAGGATTATGAGGGAAAAGAAGGAGTTACCGATCTGGGACAGGTGTATCCGACACACGGCCTGGTATCGATCGATACCAGGCTTAAGTCGACACGATGAATTCTTCTCAAGGTTCAATTTGCGTATGAGGTATCGATCGATACACGGGGAGTATCGATCGATACCAGGGCGATTTGGTCGATGGCATGTCCTGTTTCTCCTTGTTTAACCTGACACAAAACACAAAACACAAAACACAAAACGAAAAATAAAAAGAAAAAGACTTATATACAAACTCACAGTGGGTTGCCTCCCACCAAGCGCTCGTTTAATGTCATTACCTTGAGGTTACGGACGATCAGTAAGGATAAGAATGAGAGCTCGCACTAAAACAAGCTCCACAACTTGACATTTCCAGCTTTAGAGTTCTGCTAAACATGCTCTCCACAACCTCCTATCCTTTCTCTTTCAATGCTGGAGTAAGAATAACTCTAGCCTTAGAGAATGGTTTTGAGGTTCCTTTGCACTTTACCTTATATTCAATCGAATCTCCGTCGCACTTCACAGGGATTAAGGTTACATAGGCAGCACTCTCGACTCTTTTGTTCTTCCCCTTCTTCTTTGCCTTAACCGTTTTGATGTCTTCCTTGGTGATGATAGAGGGACCATCTAAAACGTTTATGACAGTTGGCTCGTCATAAGGCTTGTCCAAAAGATCAACCATCAATGTCTCTCCTATGACAACAGTGATGCAAGAGATATGTTTGGGAGCTCTTCTAGAAGGAATGGCTTTGTAGGAGACATGTTCGTCAATGTATGAGAACGAGATATTTTTACTGGGCGTGTCTATAACTGCACCTACCGTAGCCATGAACGGTCTTCCCAGAATCAAAGGCGTACTAGATCTTGCACTCATTTCCACAACTTGAAAATCAGCAGGAACCAGACAATCACCTACTTTAACCAGCAAATCAAGGATTGTACCGTACGGAACTGAGGTGGAAGAGTTCGCGAATGCGATAGTCATCTGAGTAGATCTAATATCACCAATTTTCAAACTCTCTGCAAGTGTCTTTGACATGACATTGACGCTCGACCCTGAATCAACGAGAGATTCCTTGAATTCAATTCCAGAGACAGAGCATGGAACTGAAAATTTTCCTGGGTCTTCCCTCTTAGTTAACTGCTTCATCGGTGGTGGTGTGCTTCTTGCCTTGATGAAGATTGCCTTGATCTCTTTCTCAGTTTCTATGCAATCTCGGAAGTAACATTCCAAAGGTCGATTTTCAAAAGCTTCTTCAAAAGATATAGTATGGGGAATTCTCCTCACCATCTTCTCAAAAGCGAGCAACTTCTCTGCAGTGATGGGATTCATGAGATATCTAGGTGGTCTAGGATATGGCACCTTAGGCTTGTAGACACGTTCCTCTGTTATCTCCGGTTTTTTCACAATTTCCGGCTTAGTCTGCAAGGGGTTTCGATCGACACAAGTAGTGGTATTGACCTCAGAAAGGGTATCGATCGATACAGGAAGGGTATCGATCGATACTCGGGCGATTTCAGAATCTTCATCGTCATCTACTACAGTGTTTTTGAAATTTCATGCACTTCTTAAGGTGATTGCATTGACGTATTCATTCTGTGAATGAATCATCTTTCCCTTGACAGGTGCTGCAGTTTGAGCTATTTGAGTTTCCAGCATCTTCTGATGAGTACTAAGAGCCTCGATCCTTCCACTCAGATCCTTGTACAAAGCATCTATGTTTCCATTGAAATCCACAGTTAGCTTCTGCTGTCCTTGAATAAGTTGTTCGAACATAGACTCGATCTTGCTATCTGGGAGCTTAGCAGGTATAGGTTGATAAAATGAATTCCCATAGTTCCTGGTATACCCACTGTTCTGAGATGGTTTCTGGACAAACTGACTCGAACCTCCTTGCTGAGAATTGTTGTTGAAGTTTCGGTTGTTGTTGAATTGATTCCTCTGACCTTGAAAACCAGAACCACCAATGTAGTTAACATCCTCTACTTCATCCTCATTGAGTACCTCAACATCTTCAGCAAAGTGAACAGCCTTTGTTGTCTTGCCCATCAGAAGATTGTGCATAGAATCTAACTTGGCTTGAACCTCAGCAATCTGCGAACCGTCCATACTACCAGCTTGCTTCTTGCGCTCAAAGTCTGCATTCTTTGTGTTATTGTTAGACGCCAAGTTCTCAATCAGCACGTAAACATCTTCAGGATACCTGGTGTTGAAGTTTCCATTGCTCGAAGCATCCAAAGCCATCTGATACCTCCAATCAATTCCTCTGAAGAATAACCCCATCAGCTGAACATCAGAGTACCCGTGATGTGGATAATCTCTCTGATATGATCTGAATCTCGTCCAAGCAGCCTTGAACGACTCAGTAGGGCCTTGAGAAAATTGGAAGACCTTGTTACTAAGATCTTCGGATCGTGCATCATCATAGAAGTTATTCAGGAAAGCAGTCTTAGTCTCTTCCCAGGTATTCAGTGATCCAGGAGGTAACTGCTTCAGCCAGTAAGTCGCATCTCCACCTAAAGAATAAGGGAAAAGCTTGCAGAAGAGGTAATCATAGGACACTCCATTGCTCTTGATTCTAGTGACCAAATCCTCGAACCTCTCAATATGATCCATGGAATGTTCATTGGAAAGACCATGAAAAGGATGCTGACCCACAAGAGTGTAGCATGCAGGTTTCAGCTCAAAGTCATTCCTCTGAAAAGCAAGAGGGCGAATCGCTGATCGATTGGCATAAAACTTATCAGGCCTGTTGTACTCACCAATTGTTCTACCACGATTAGCCACAACATTCTCTGCATTCATGTTCCCAGCGACAACAGGATCAGGGAGCAGGTAGGATGATGTTCCCCTCTCCATCCAATCGTTGCCCTCTCTCATTGCACAATTGACCCTATTGGTCTCTGTAAGCAACAACATCATCTTGAACCAAAACCACTGGATTGTTGTTCATCTCTGCTGGCTTCTTTGCTCTTCTGTTTGTGCGTTCCATAAGTGCTAGCTGCTCGTTTGACAGATCAACTAGCTGAGTGCTCTTGTTCCTTCTGGTTTCGCGAATAGGCATACACTTGAAAACAAAAGTCAAGAACGTAAGTAACACAGAAAGTCACGACAGGTATCGACCGATACCACTAGAGTATCGATCGATACTGCGGCGAACTTAGTCGAAATTCTCAAACTAAAATCTAATGGCGAATTGAGTCTCCGGCAATGGTGCCAAATTTGATTAACATAAATTAATACCCTAAAAGTACTAAAGATTTGTCGATTGTAATACTTAGGGATCAAAACCACAGAGACTCAAGGAAACACACAATAGATTGTATAGATAAAAATTAAGCTAAGTGATCAATGGAATTGAAAGCAAATACGTAAATTAAACTGTTGTAAATTCGATGGGAGAAAGATAGATTCAGGGTATTTCTCAGAAAATCAATAAATGCAGACAAACTAATTAATCAGGGTTCAGGTTACGCACGGTTCTTGAACTCAAATCACTAAAGTATAATTAACCAACTCTCGTTGCGAGAATTATCTAAGTCTAAATCCTAGAATTCCAAATCTCTTTGCGAATCCTAAAGTCTAAACCAGCTTTTAGTTCAAGTTTGATTTGTTCACAAAACAACTAAACCAAATCTCTTTGCGAATAGTTATTTTGCTCACCCTAAGTTCTATCAGGTTTCTCAATTGCACTCTCGTGCCTAATCGATTAACCTAAGATCTAAGTTCTAGGTGATCAATCAAGAATTAGCTATGAGAACAACCTATGGTGAAGAACTAATTCAGATTATGAACCCTAAACAACTAATCAACCTAGCATTCAAAGAAATCCCTAATGAGAACCCTAAACCTAACAGGAGATCTACTTAGACATGAAACTTGAAACAATAAACATAACTGAATAAATACTTGAATAAATAATAAGAAAAAGTAACAAGAGGGTTTGAAATCTTCTCTCGGACGAACAGAGTTTTAGACTTGTCTCCCTTCCAAAGCTCTCTCACAAAACCAAAGTAAAATAAAGCACAACCATCAAAGTGGCTGTAAATCCTAATAAATAACTTAAGTCACGTTTTGGGGATTCTTGTAAATAGTAAAGTCTTCTGGGGCAATTTGCAGTTTCTTAAATCTTGGAAAAGTCGCGATCCTTCTGTCTCTTCGACGTGTATCGATCGATACTATAAGTGTATCGATCGATACTCGGGCGATAAATCGGTATCTCAGCTACAGGATCTTTGTTTGGCTCCAAAATGCTCAAAAATGCTTCCGTATCTCCAATAATGCTCCAAACGTACCTAAAACTTGAAAATATTCTAAAAAACTCCAAAATACTATAAAGACTATAATAAAATGACTTATAGTATGGCCTAAAACGGGTAAAAATCATGATATATCAGAAGTCAACACCATTGGAGTTGTGAGGTAAACCCCAATTAAAACATATCACTCTCATGGAATATCGTATAAATGAATTATTTTATAAAATTATATTTTTCAGGTTTAGGGTGGAGATACGTATCCTATACGGAGTTGCAAGAACCAAGTTTGTCTTGTTTGACAAAGACGTCCGAAAACTTACAAACACTACCGCTGAAGATAATACAACTTCGCAGGTAAAATTTACTAAAAAAATATAAGTCTTTACAAAATAATTAACTGATGATTGTTTGTTATGTAGTTCGATCTTGAGAAGGCAGAGGATGGCAAAGATATCTTCAATCCCAATACAATTCCAGATTGTCTTTTTGGGTTAATCGGGAAGACAATGGACTTTCAAGTGAAGATAACAAGATATAACTTCAGAACTTCTTTCCAAACATTCACAGTTTCAAGAATTGTGAATGAAAACCTAACCAAAACTACAACGATGGAGAGCCCAACAACAGAGGTATAATATAATCTCAAACAATAATCACTAATATTTAATTGAAAAATACTTATACAAATTAAAACTACGTAGGATACCACAAAGAAAAGAGGAGATAATGTCTTTCATGAAAAGCTTGACATGGAGAAGATTAAACAAGAAGGTGGAGTCAACTCTCCCAACTTTGAAGAGGGTATTGAACATCAGGCGAAAAATAAACGTTCGATGTGATAGCCAACTATGGAGGCGAACGCTAACAAAAAGTTACCATATTTCTGTCTTACAACACATCTCTTTGTTTAAGAAAACACTTTTCTTCGTTTTTTAAACACATCTCAAACTTTAAAAAAAATTTAAGTAATCTCAAACAATACCTAAACATTTTCTCAATTTCCTTTTTTTTTAAGTCGAAACACAATTTCAAATACTATATTCTATGTAATATCATTTTATAATATAAACAAATGGCCTATTACATTCGACGCGTGTAGAGTTGACGAAACTTCAAATTTGGATAGTTTTGTTCATCATGAAAATTATTATTAAAACAACAAACGAAACAATTAATGTTAACAGTAGGGGAAATTTATAAATGGTACGTGGACTCCATCTAATCACACATGTAGTATGGAATTAAAGCATATTTATAACTTACATTTCCACATTAAAAACAAACTAAAAGTTGATGACAACAAAAAACAAAACAAAAACTAAAAGTCCCGACTAATAAAAACAAAAACCTTCTATTTAACTCGTAAACAGTAGATCAGTTCATCACAAAAATACATCCATACATACTCTGTTATCATTAAAATTTCTCAAAATTAACATAACCGCATCAAATTATCTTCACAATTGACTATGAACTTGCAACCGGAACTGTAAGATTTATATATTCCTATATCAGGTGAACAAAAATATTTAGAAACTGAAATGCTAAATCAGATAAATATAAAATTTCCTAAACACGTTTTATTTTTTAAAATATATATTCTAATAATTTAAAAAATCAGTCCTCACAATTTTGGACCATCCGATCCAGTTTGTAAAGAATTAAAGACTTTGTTAAGAAAGCAATGTATTTTTTCTATCACTCTCATTCCTACGATCACTTAGCCTTTTTTTTGTAACTTATATATCTTTTCATAAGCAAAAATTATTAAATATCAAATTGGAGGTCGGATATATTTGCTACATCGCATATGCATATCTACCTTAAAAAAGATTTTTAAAAAAGTTTTTTATATTCTAGGACGAACGAATTTTTGATGTATTGCATTGTAAGAACTTAATTTTGTCCTTATAGTAAGTAATTGCATTAGAAATGGTACGTTTTATTTTAAAATTATGTACTGCTTTTTTGTGTTTGATACATTTCTTAATATGTAATATCACTTACAATTTGTCATAAGGCAAAAACAAAAGAAAACAAGAATTTCCCAAATGAAATAATTTCTTCTCATTTAAGTAAACATATGTCGTTAGTTTATCATATATAATAATAATTTAATTACCTCCAGATATTCAAAATTATAAAATAGTAAAAACATTCCAACTTCTTTTTAAACACGTTCCACCTTCTATCTTATTTGTTGGAACGTGTATTAGCACGTCTCCTACAAATCAATTTGTAACGGGGAGGTTCGGGGATTTTCTGTTAAGATAGAGCCGGTTGCGTTCCGGTCGGCAAATGAGGAGGAGGAGGTGATTTATAGCTGTGCCCGGAGGGCTGCCTACGTACCCCGGGTTGGGGATCAAGCCATTCGTAGTTCGTTGTTGAGGCGGGTAGGAGAGATCTGGGGAGCTGGGAGGTCGTCCGGTCGTCAGGTCGGGAGAGCTGGGAGCTCGGGAGAGCTGTGGAGAGCTGGGAGAGCTGCAGAGAGCGGAGAGCTGGGAGAGCTGCAGAGAGCGGAGAGCTGGGAGAGCTGCCGAGCTGGGAGAGCTGCCGAGCTGGGAGAACTGTCGAGCTGGGAGAGCTGCCGAGCTGCCGAGCTGCCGAGCTGGGAGAGCTGCCGAGCTGCCGAGCTGGGAGAGATGCCGAGCTGCCGAGCTGGGAGAGCTGCCGAGCTGGGAGAACTGCCGAGCTGGGAGAACTGCCGAGCTGCCGAGCTGGTGAACTGCCGAGCTGCCGAGCTGCCGAGCTGGGAGAGCTGCCGAGCTGCCGAGCTGGGAGAGCTGCCGAGCTGCCGAGCTGGGAGAGCTGCCGAGCTGCCGAGCTGGGAGAGCTGCCGAGCTGCCGAGCTGGGAGAGCTGCCGAGCTGGGAGAGCTGCCGAGCTGCCGAGCTGGGAGAGCTGCCGAGCTGGGAGAACTGCCGAGCTGCCGAGCTGGTGAACTGCCGAGCTGCCGAGCTGGGAGAGCTGCCGAGAGCTGCCGAGAGCTCCTTTTAGAGAGGGAAAGTTATTTAGAGAGAGAGGATCAGAGTTTTTTTGTCTTGTTCTTCAGGCCCTCACTCCTCCAGATTCAAGCTACCGGACTACGCAGGTCTACTTGCCGTGCTCAGGACAGTGCGTCAGAGAGAGTGGAAGTCCTTCACCGCTGCGAGAATCGAAGCTGCAATGACCGGAGGTGGGTTTTTTTTTTTTTTTTTTTTTTTTTTTTTTTTTTTTTTTTTTTTGTGCCGAATTAACGGTTCTTCCTTCGCAGGTAGAGCGAGGTTTGCCAATCCGCAGTACGCGGACTCGTTTGTTGCACCGCCGCCGCCGATACCCGAGGTGCCGGTCAGCCGAGACCGGGCACCACGGGTTGCGGGGGATTCCTCCGCGGCGACTCCCTCGAAGAGGAGGGAAGACCGGGCTTCCGGTGGGGAGACCGGCAGAAAGAAGAGGAGGACGGGAGAGTCCTCTTCCGGGGGTCGGGAGGTCATCCGGCCTACACTGCCCGGGCCGGAGCCCGAGGTGCCTTTGGCCGTCGTGCCGGCAGGGGGGGTCGATGAGACCCGGGCTCGAGGGGGCGATGGTGTCGGCGAGACGACCGTCGTCGCGGAGGATCCTGCTGCTGTGCAGGAGGCCGCGGATCGCAGCGCCGAAGTGGGCGGCGCCTCGGGAGGTTCCGACGATGGGCCTCGGGACTACAGCTTCTCCTTTACCCACGAGGATGGAAGCAACCAGGTAATCGTCGATCCGGACGAGTGCGCCGAGCTGGCGCAGGCCATGATGTTCGGGCAGAGGTACCCGCACTTCGTTCTGCTGGAGATGGCGGAGTCCGACACCTTCCGTCAGGTGGCGCGATCCGCAGCTCGGGTAAGCTCCTGCTCTGGTCTAACTGTTTTTAGCTAGACTCGTTGCGCGTCTTTGTTAACAATTTGTTTAATGCAGACGATGGCCCTTAGTGCCTTTCTGGCGGAGGCCTACGAGAAGAGGCTCGCCGAGCAGGCCGCCTCGATTAACTTCCTCCGGGAGTGCCGGGAGTCCAGCTCGCAGATCCAGTCTACCCGTCTCCACGGGTTCGAGAAGGAGCTGAGAGATGAGAGGGCCCGATCTGCGGCGCTGGAAGAGGAGGCGGTGCGGTTAAGAGCCCGGGCGGTCGAGGTGGCCAGTCTGCAGTCTGCACTAGAGGCCGAGAGGGACCGTGCTGCAGCTGGGTGGGATCGGGCGTCGGGGCTTGAGGAGGAGAACGGGCTCCTGAATGGGGAGCGGGAGACACTCCGCTCCAGGGTGAAGGGGCTGGAATCCGCCATAGGCCGGGCCAAGGTGGCCGTGGCTGCGGAGAGTGATCGGGTGTCAGCCCGGTGGGAAGCGCGGAACCGGAAGTGGTCCGCGAAGATGGAGAAGATCCGCGCCCACCTGGACGGGCGCCGCCGGGCCTTAGAGCCTCACCTTCTGTACAGCCAGGTGACTGGCGTAAAGGCCTGCCTCAAGAGGATGGAAGCAGAGGACGGGGTGTCGGTACCGTTCTACCGGTATCAGAAGCTGGACGAGGACGAGGCGGCATTCGGTGCCGTACTGGACGGGATAGACTTTCCGGATTTGACCCCGGAGGATCTGGAAATCCCTCTGGACCGTGCTCACGGCGTTCTGCTTGAGCACGTTATACCTGTCGCTCCTTCTAGCACCCCCGTGGTGGATCTGACCTTGGAGGCTCCGCTGGCTGCTGAGGACGCTCCTGCGGTCGCTGAGACCGTCCAAGCAGATCCCTCGATCCCGTCTGCTGACGAGGGAGTCCCCGAAGCTGCTGGGATTGTGCAAGCAGATCCCTCGGTCCTGTCCGCCGCTGAGGCCGACACGGATGCGCCGTCCGGTGAGACCGGAACCGACGTGCCACCCGGTGGAGGCGTGGTTGAGGAAGAGGAGTCTGGGCAGCCCTTCCTTGGCGAGTACGGGACCAACGCGAGGATGGTGGCCCCGGCTGATTCAGATGGTACCCGTGCTGACGGGAGGGAAGACCGACCGGCCGATGCGGCCTTGTAAAAACTTTTTTCCTTTTTGTTTTCTTTTTGTAGACTGGGCCGTAGGCCGTTTCTTTTTGTAAGGACTGGGCCGTAGGCCGTTTATGCAAAGAGCAGGCCGTTGGCCCCTCTCTTTTTGTAAGTGCCGTTTCGAGGCTTTTGTAACGACTAGGCCGTGGGCCATTTTTATAACAGACGAGGCCGTTGGCCCTTTTGTGATAATCGAGGCCGTTGGCCCTTTCTTCTTTTTGTGTAAATGCCATTTCGAGGCTTTTTTTTTTTTTGATCGGTAGAGTAGGTCGTAAACCGTACTCTGTCAAGTAAGCAGGTCGTGGACCGTGCTCTTGTATTGGGTGCGAGGTAATCTCGGCTTAAGGCACTTATTGCTTGTGTACCTTGTTTTTTTGGTGCGGGTAGCGAGCCCGGCTTAGAGACACTTAATGCTTGTGTGTCTAGTAGAGGTGCGAGCCCTGGGGCCCGGCTTTGGCACTTATAACTTGTGTGCCGGGGAGAGCGAGCACCGGAGCTCGGTCCCCTTTTTTTTTTGTAGTGCGAGCGTTTGGAGCTCGGCTTATTATTTTTTTTTTTTTTTTTTTTTTGTAGTGCGAGCGTTTGGAGCTCGGTTTTTTTTTTTTTGTAGTGCGGGCGTTTGGGGCTCGGTTTTTTTTTTTTTTTTTTTTTTTTTTTTTTTTTTTTTTTTTTTTTTTTTTTTTTTTTTGCAGTGCGAGCGCTTGGAGCTCGGGAGCGTTTGAGCGTTTGGAGCTCGGCTCTTGCGCAGGTCGGGGACCGTTTTCCTTTGTCTAAAAGGTTTTATTAGATTAATAGCTGAGCCCTGGTTAGGGGTTGCCTACGTACCCTTTAGTAGAAGGGATCAAGCCAATCGTAGTTCGTTTGTTTACAAAAGCGGAGAGCGGATTGGAGCCCGGGGGCTTAATAGTAGAACCGTTTGAGGTTGATCGAGTTCCATGAGCGCGGGATGGCGTCGCCGTTCATCGTGACTAGCTCGTAGACGCCTGGTTTTACGACCTTGGAGATGAGGTAGGGGCCCTCCCAATTGGCACCCAGCTTGCCTGCGTTTAGCTCGGCGGTGTTTTCGAAGACCTTGCGGAGGACCAGGTCGCCCTCGGCGAAGAACCGGCCTCGAACCTTCTTGTTGTAATATTTGGAGGCGAGCTGCTGGTAGTTCTGGATTCGGAGTAGGGAATGGTCCCGTTGCTCTTCAAGGAAATCCAGCTCGCTGAGTAGGACGGCGTTGTTCAGTGCGGGTTGCTGGGTGAGCATAGCTCGGCGAGGAGTGGGGAGCCCGACTTCGGATGGGGCCATTGCTTCCATGCCGTGGGAGAGGTTGAACGGTGTTCGGCCAGTCGATGTCTTTGGTGTTGTGCGGTGGGACCAGAGGACTCCATCGAGCTCGTCGGCCCAGAACCCTTTCTTGTCGTCTAGTCGCTTTTTGAGGCCGTCGAGGATGGTCTTGTTGGTGGCCTCGGCTTGTCCGTTCCCCTGGGGGTACCTCGGAGTGGACTTACTTAGTCTGATTTTCCACTTCGCGCAGAAATCTTCGAAGAGGGCCGATGTGAACTGGGGACCGTTGTCGGTGACGATCTCGTACGGGAGCCCGTGCCGGCAGATGATGAACTTCCAGACGAACTTTCGGACGTCCTCTGCCCTGATCTTGGCGTATGATTCGGCCTCGACCCACTTGGTGAAGTAATCGGTCATGACTAAGAGGAAGCGCTTTTGGCGAGATCGGGGAAGGGGCCCGACTATGTCCATGGCCCATCGCATGAAGGGGTAGGGTGCCACCGCAGTGGTGAGGAGCTCGGTTGGACTATGAATGAGGGGACCGTGGCGCTGGCACTTCTCGCACCGGGCTGCGAATTTGTCGCAGTCTTGGAGCATTGTCGGCCAGTAGTGGCCTTGGTTTCGTATTCTCAGGGCGAGAGCCCGGCCACCGGAATGGTTGCCGTCGGCGCCCTCGTGCATTTCCTTCATCACGTCGATGGTTTCCTGCCCGTGGAGGCAGGCGAGCAGGGTTCCCGAGGCGCTCCATCGGAACAGATTGCCGTCCAGCACTGTATATTGGGCACACTTCTTTCTTAGCCGCCGGGCGGCCCATCGGTCTGGGGGGCGAATGCCGTCTGCGATGTATAGCAGCAGATCGATTCGCCAGTCCGGCAGTTCGGGCTCGGCCGGGGGCGGTGGTAGGTTCTCGGGAGGTTGGGCGTCTTCGTCAGGATCCGCGACCTGGGGACCGATCAGATAGGCTCCCTTTGGCAGCTCGATGCTGGGGAGGTCGATACTTTCCACCGGGATCACCCGTCGTTGCTCTGGAGCCGAGGTGGAGGCTAGTGCTGCGAGGGCGTCTGCGGAAGTGTTATCGCCTCGGGGGATTTTTGTCAGGGTGAACTCGGAGAAGTCTGCGGCCATGCCTTGAGTCACCTTGAGGTAGGCGTCCATGCGATCATTCTTGGCCTCGTACTCCCCGCTGAATTGATTGGCGACGAGCTGGGAGTCGCAATAAGCCCGGATTTTCTTTGCGCCGACCTCTTTGGCCAGGCGCAGGCCGGCAATCAAAGCTTCGTACTCGGCCTCGTTGTTCGATGCCGGGAAGGCTAGGCGGAAGGACTGTTCGAGGATCTCCTTGGTCGGGGATTCGAGGCGTATGCCGACGCCGGACCCGTGCTTGGAGGCCGATCCGTCGACGTGCAGAGTCCACACTTCGGACACCTCGCTGACTGCCAGCTCGGGTGCTAACTCAACTAGGAAGTCGGCCAGCGCTTGAGATTTGATCGCGGTCCGACCCCGGTACTCGATGTCGTATTCGCTCAGCTCGACAGCCCACTTCATTATCCGGCCGGACCGGCTCGGGCTGTGGAGGATGGTTCTGAGGGGGTACGTACTTAGGACGGCTATCGTATGGGATTGGAAGTAAGGCCGGAGCTTCCTAGCTGCGACGACCACTGCCAGGGCGAGCTTCTCCAGAGTCGGGTACCTGCTCTCCGCGTCGTCTAAGGACTTGCTGATGTAGGAGATGGGTTTTTGGTCACCCCGGTCTTCCCGCACTAGTATGCCGCTGACCGCTGACGTGGAGATGGCGACGTAGAGGTAGAGGAGTTCGCCTTCTTCTGGCTTGGACAGGACGGGGGGAGTGGATATGTACTCCTTCAGCTGTCGGAGGGCGTCCTCGCATTTGTCGTCCCACTCAAACCGCTTGTTAGCCCGGAGTAGTTGGTAGAACGGGAGACACTTGTCGGTAGAGCGGGAGATGAATCGATTTAGTGCGGCGATTCTCCCGGTGAGTCGTTGTACTTGACGCGTGCTCTCCGGGGACTTGAGCTCAATGATAGCTCGGATCTGCTTGGGGTCGGCCTCGATCCCGCGCTGGGTGATGATGTATCCGAGGAATTCGCCCGATGTGACGCCGAAGGAGCACTTGGCCGGGTTCAGCTTCATGTTGTATTCGTTCAGCGTGCGGAAGCAGGACCGGAGGTGTGTGACGTGGTCGGTTGCCACCAGAGACTTTACCAGCATGTCATCTATGTATACCTCCATAGTGCGGCCGATTTGGTCGGCGAACATCCGGTTGACGAGCCGTTGGTAGGTGGCCCCGGCGTTTTTTAGTCCGAAGGGCATTACTTTGTAGCAGTAAATGCCTCGGTCCGTGATGAACGCGGTCTTCTCCTGATCATCAGGGTGCATGGGGATTTGGTTATACCCCGAGAAGGCATCCATGAAGGAGAGGAGCTCGTTTCCCGCGGTGGCTTCAACGACCTGGTCGATTCGGGGGAGGGGGAAGCTGTCCTTAGGGCATGCCTTATTGAGGTCGGTGAAATCCACGCAGACCCTCCATTTTCCGTTCTTCTTCTTGACTACCACTGGGTTGGCTAACCAGTCCGGGTATTTCACCTCGGTGATCGAGCCGGCCGCGGTGAGCCTCTCTACCTCATCATTGACCGCTTGGGCGCGCTCCGGGCCAAGCTTCCGCCGCTTCTGCTTGACCGGCCTGCAGGTTGGATCCACGTTGAGCTCGTGGCTGCACGTGTTCGGGTCAATGCCGGGCAGGTCGCCAGTTGACCAGGCGAAGGTGGAGACGTTCTGCCTTAGGAACTCGACCAGCTTTTGCTTGATGCTTTCGTCGAGGTCGGTGCCGATGCCGACGCAGCGGGCGGGGTCGCGTGGGTCGATGTTGACCTGGGTGACAAGGTCCCGCCCGGGAAGATCCTGGGCGCCGAGCTCGCCGGGCTGAAGCGCATTGATGGCCAAGCAGGCCGGCGCGGCGCGGCGCAGCTTGTGCTCGATGGCGAAGCAGGCGCGGGAGACCCTCTGGTTACTCCTAAGAGTGTATGTGCCGGCCTGGTTGGGGAACTTGAGGCACTGATGGTACGTCGACGTGACCGCCTTCATCGAGTGCAGCCAGGGGGTTCCGAGGATGATGTTGTAGATCGGGGTGGTGTCGAAGACCACGAACTTGACGATTTTCGTGACCCGACCTACGTAGACCGGTAATTCGATGGTGCCGATTCCGTTGACGGTGTCCCCGGCGAAGCCGGTTAGCGGGATGGAGTGCGGCTTGATCTCGACCCCGTTCAGGTTCATCCTGGCGAGGGTATCCTTGAAGATGAGGTCGACCGAGCTGCCCGTATCGACGAGGACTCGGTTAACGTCGCAGTCGGCTACGCGGACTTGTACGACGAGGGGGTCGTTGTGGGGCTGGTGGACCCCGGCCGCATCGGCCTCAGTGAAACATATCCCCCTCTTGCTCGTGTCCTGGGCGTCGATCTCCGGCCCGGAGTGCCACTTCAGGGATGCGTCGGTCCTCCTCTCGTGACGCTTGATGGACCGCACTGAGTCGTTGCACGAGAGGAGACCTCCCATGATCATCCCAATCAGAGTGCGGGCCGGGGGAGGCGATCTACCTGTTTCCCGGTCTCGCGAGGGAGATCGTCGCCGCCGGTCGTCGTTCTGGGCGCGGTGGTAGGGCCTAGTCCGGTTATCCGCGCGACCTTGGTTGTCGCGGGGTTGATCGTGATCGCCGTCCCGAGCATGCGGTCGCAGCCGCTCTGGGACGCTGATTTCTCCCCGCTGAAATTGCTTCAGCAGGACCTCTTGAAGGGCGCGGCAGTGAGAGGTCGGATGCCCCTTTCGCCGGTGGAAGTCGCAGAAGGCCGTCCTGTCGTATGGCTCATCTGGTCGGAACTCCCTATCGCTCGGCTCGTCGGGACGCCGATCCTGCTGGCGGGGATCCCGTACGTATTTGTTCCAAGGCAACCCTGGGGCGGGGGTGGGGGGAAGTACGGGATCGTGTAGGCGGAGGCCGGAGGGCGGTCCGTTGACAAGGAATGCAGCGGCCTGCTTTCCCTTGCTGCGATGGTACTCGTCGTCGTAATGTTGGCGGGGCTCCTGATACCTTTACTGGGGCCGCTCCTTTGGGGCCGGGGCCTTTTGAGAGGCACTGTTTCTTGATTCAGCCGCCTTCTCTTCTTCGAGCTCAACGAAGAGTCCAGCGCGGTGCAAGGCGTCTTCCAGAGAGCGCGGCCTGTTGAGCTTCATATCGTCCTTGAAGGCCGAATCGGCCCGCAGTCCTTTTCTCAGAGCGGGGAGCGCTGACTCGTCAGTCACGTTGCTCTGGGAGGCCGTGGCCTTGAAGCGCTCGATGAAAGACCTGAGCGACTCCTTTGCTCCCTGATTCATTGCCCAGAGGTCCGCGCTGGATGCGGACTGGCGGATGTAGATGGAGTAATGCTCGAGGAAGGTGGTCGACAGGTCCCTGAAGCTGTCGATAGAGTGCGTCTTTAGCCGAGAGAACCACGTGAGGGCCGGGCCGGTGAGGTTTTCCACGAAAAGCTGGCAGTGAGCGGCTTCGCGCTCGTCTGGTGAGAAGTGGGCGCGACCCATGGCGATGGTGAACGCCGTGAGATACTGGGCCGGGTCGGTGGTGCCCGCGTAGGGCTGTAGCTTGAGCTTTCCGAGGTGCTGGAGTGGGACGGAGGCGATCCGGCGGGTGAACGGCGTGTTCTGCGTCTCTCTGAGGACGCGATCGATTTCTGGGGCCGCGCTGGTGGCTTGGTGGATTTTGGAGGACATCGCACGGATGGTCTCCTTCATAGCCTCGAACTCCGCGTCTCTTGAGCGCTCCGCGCTGGATCGGAGATGGTGGGCTTCGTCGCCCGGGTGGCTTCCTATGGCCGGGACGAAACGTCCGTCCGGCCTTTCGGATCCAGACGGCGAGTCGCTCGGTCGGCTTGTCCGGAAGCGGGGGGTTTCTTCCCGAGAGACCGGTTCTCTGGGATGGACGTCGGGGGACCCGACATTGTCCGACCGGTCACGGGAGGCCCCTAACGTGGCGAACCGCTGGTCGGTGGCTCGCGTTAGCTCATCGATCCGGGCGAGCAGGGTCTGCATCATGACGGACGGCGTGGGCTGGTCTTCCGGTGCTCGTGGCGCGTTGTGGGCGGCGGAGCCGTCGGAATGGGCGGGTGCTGACGCCGGGGGCGGGGCCCTGGAGAATTGCTCTCGAGGAATCGCCTGATCGGCAGCTGCTTGGGCTGATGACGGAATGGTCGCCGTCGTTCGAGTCGTTGGCGGGGCCGTTGTCGGGGCCTGGGCCGTTGTTTGGGCCGGAGTGTCCTGGTCTGACAACACTCTTGGGGTCGGGATTGCCATCGTTGCTTTGGTCGTGTCGGTGGTTGAACTGCTCCTTGCGTGTAGAAGAATCTCGGCCACCCTCCTTCTAGCGCCAATTGTTGGAACGTGTATTAGCACGTCTCCTACAAATCAATTTGTAACGGGGAGGTTCGGGGATTTTCTGTTAAGATAGAGCCGGTTGCGTTCCGGTCGGCAAATGAGGAGGAGGAGGTGATTTATAGCTGTGCCCGGAGGGCTGCCTACGTACCCCGGGTTGGGGATCAAGCCATTCGTAGTTCGTTGTTGAGGCGGGTAGGAGAGATCTGGGGAGCTGGGAGGTCGTCCGGTCGTCAGGTCGGGAGAGCTGGGAGCTCGGGAGAGCTGTGGAGAGCTGGGAGAGCTGCAGAGAGCGGAGAGCTGGGAGAGCTGCAGAGAGCGGAGAGCTGGGAGAGCTGCCGAGCTGGGAGAGCTGCCGAGCTGGGAGAACTGTCGAGCTGGGAGAGCTGCCGAGCTGCCGAGCTGCCGAGCTGGGAGAGCTGCCGAGCTGCCGAGCTGGGAGAGATGCCGAGCTGGGAGAGCTGCCGAGCTGGGAAAACTGCCGAGCTGGGAGAACTGCCGAGCTGCCGAGCTGGTGAACTGCCGAGCTGCCGAGCTGCCGAGCTGGGAGAGCTGCCGAGCTGCCGAGCTGGGAGAGCTGCCGAGCTGCCGAGCTGGGAGAGCTGCCGAGCTGCCGAGCTGGGAGAGCTGCCGAGCTGCCGAGCTGGGAGAGCTGCCGAGCTGGGAGAGCTGCCGAGCTGCCGAGCTGGGAGAGCTGCCGAGCTGGGAGAACTGCCGAGCTGCCGAGCTGGTGAACTGCCGAGCTGCCGAGCTGGGAGAGCTGCCGAGAGCTGCCGAGAGCTCCTTTTAGAGAGGGAAAGTTATTTAGAGAGAGAGGATCAGAGTTTTTTTGTCTTGTTCTTCAGGCCCTCACTCCTCCAGATTCAAGCTACCGGACTACGCAGGTCTACTTGCCGTGCTCAGGACAGTGCGTCAGAGAGAGTGGAAGTCCTTCACCGCTGCGAGAATCGAAGCTGCAATGACCGGAGGTGGACGTCCTTCGAAACCAGTTCGTAATTCTAAAGCGTTTACTTCTCTCTCATCAATAAAGCGAAACACGGCCCCGGCCTACTCATATTTCTCCCGACCTGTCTTAAACGTGGTTAAATTGCTCTATTAACGAAAATCTCACCTCCCATCTCCTAATCATTCTTTAAACACACTTAGTGGTCCACGGGACCGGGACTCACGGCCTAAAAAAAAAAAAAAAAAAAAAAAAAAAAAAGACTTGACGCTATCTCGGAAGATATCTCCATCCTCCGACCAAACCAGAAATCCTCACCGCTTGAAATTTCCGGACCTCCGCCATCACCGCCGCTACCTACTCACCCGCCTCTGTTTCCGATCGAGCACTATCATCGAAGAACCAGGACTATGTGTTCTAGTAATGACGAAGCACGAGTAGCGACACAAGCGAGCTTCACCCCTGCATCATGATCTTCATCATCCTGTTCTTAATCAAAAGGCTCCGATCAAGCTCAGGTTAAGCTCTGCCATCTCCGCCGGATTCGCACGTATCCACGCCGCCAAATCCAGAGCCGAAACCAAGCAAGCCGACCCTTCACGATCTCCTTACGGTGAACGGCGAATCAGAGCAGCTCCGATCCATTTAAATTCGATGAACCTCTGATCAAACCCGCATCTCCCGGTGCTGAGTTTCAACACAGAGACGTCTCCACCCCTGGCTCCGACGAAGAACCTCTGAGACCTTCTCCTCTTTATCGTTTCGGTAACCATGGCAGGAAGAACACAAGCCGCTTCAATTTTCCGATTTCACAGATCAATCCCCACGATTTTCTCCGTCTCCGGCCTCAAGAGCCTCGCCGAAACTTATTCTGAACACCGACGGAGATGACGATGACGACCTCCAGACCCCTCCATCTGCTCAACTTTCGATCCGAATTATCCTCCGCCACTCAAGCTCTCTAGAATTCCGCGTTCACCACCGCCACCGTTCGAGCTTGCCGGAGACCTCCAGCACCGCCGCCATTAACACCAACCTGCAACGGGAGAAGAAGATGAGATCTTCTTCCTTTGGGCTTGCACAATATTTGGCCCATTTAACACCATAATTAGCAGGCCCAGACTTTGGCCCAATAAGACATCTACCGATCTCCTCACAACCTCTTCAACGCAAGAAGCCACGTTCCCTTCCCCAAAAAAAAAAAAAAAAAAAAAAAAAAAAAAAAAAAAAAAAAAAAAATCCACCGAGCTCCCAAAAATTAAGGTACCCCTTATCAAAATTTTATTTTATTATTCAAATTCAAATTCAATCACAAGATCCGTTTCTCTGAGCCGAACTCCAAGAAAAGCAGTTCGTGGTCGTAGTTCGTCGATCTGACAGTGCGGCAGTTCGGAGTCGCAGCTCGTCGGTCTAACAGTTAGGTAGCTCGGTCGCAATTCGCTCATCGCGCAGTCGCAATTCGCCGACCTCAACAGCTCCGCCTAACTCACGACCTCAACAGCTCGCCGACCTCCTACTCGCCAAGCTCATGATCGCAGTTCTCCGACCGCGCGACTCGCTGACCTTGTGGTACGATAAATAACTAACCGATTTTTGAAATTAAACGACTCGGAATCATAACTCATCGGCCTCGCGCCTAACTAACAAACGCCGAGCTCAGCCTCAAGCGCAATCTCGTATCTTTAGCCATTTTTTTTGCAGATCGTAGCTCGTCGATCTGACAGTGAGGCAGTTCGGAGTCGCAGCTCGGTCTAACAGTTAGGTAGCTCGGTCGCAGCTCGCTCATCGCGCAGTCGCAGTTCGCCGACCTCAACAGCTCCGCCTAACTAACGACCACAGCTCGCCGACCTCCTACTCGCCGAGCTCACGATCAATCCTCTGACTGCATAACCCGCGGCCCACCGACCACGCAGCTCGCTAACTTCGCGGTCTAGCAATTCACACACGTCCGTCTATTGCTCCCGCCTGATGAGACCCAGCAGTCAATCCTAAGATCTTGGAGACCGACCTGAGATGCGCCGAGCTAACAAGAATCAACTTCGATGCATTCGCTACACCTCATGACACCGAACTGGGGGGGGGCTTATTGTTGGAGGTGGGTTTAGCACCCCCAATTAGCTAGGCTCATCTCAGCAAATAAGGCACCGAGCTTGCACCCCGAGCTTCCATCCCGAGCTCACGCCCCGAGCTTCCATCCCGAGCTCGCGCCCCGAGCTTCCATCCCGAGCTCGCACCCCGAGCTCCCATCCCGAGCTCGCACCCCGAGCTGACATTGACGCCGCACGAAGATGCACTGTTCACGACATGTCTTGCACTATTCACGGGCACTGTTCACCGGCGCTGTTCACGGGCACTGTTCACGACAGGCCTTGCACTGTTCGCGGGTACTGTTCACCGGCGCTGTTCACGGGTACTGTTCACAACAGGCTTTGCACTGTTCGCGGGCACTGTTCACCTTGCACTGTTCACCGGTACTGTTCACGACCCGTCTCGTCAACATCACGTCATCCCCGAATCGCGGAGAACCGCCTATGCGGCCTTTGCTATATATACCCCCCCCGCACGCACTCGCTTAGACATATCCGGGCTGGGACCCCCGGCCGCGGAAGAATCTCGTATTTGTGGGACTCTGACTCTGATTTTGACTCTAGAACAGACTATAAGCTACCCGACCTCTCTCTTTGTAGCAAGACAACACTTTAGAACGCCGAACTGGACGTCCTTCGGAACCAGTTCGTAATTCTAAAGCGTTTACTTCTCTCTCATCAATAAAGCGAAACACGGCCCCGGCCTACTCATATTTCTCCCGACCTGTCTTAAACGTGGTTAAATTGCTCTATTAACGAAAATCTCACCTCCCATCTCCTAATCATTCTTTAAACACACTTAGTGGTCCACGGGATCAACATTATTTAAATAAAATACAAAACCTTTCCAACTTACTTACAATAATTACACAATAATTACACCTTTTAACACAAATACATTGAATTTTAAAGTCACCGAAGACTTGAAAGAGCAACAACATTACAATATCCATTGTTAAAGAAAAAACAGAGAAACCGAAGAAATCTAACCAAAAAGAGGTCGAGAAGTTGAAGAAATTTCAAGATTCCAAAGTAAGTTATCTCAGTTCAATGAAATCAAATCTATGTTATCTTTTACCAAATTTTCATGCCGAATGTATGCTTTTGTACCAAATATACTTGATCGTATACTATTCAAATATCTGTTATTTTCCAACTTTTCAAAGACTTATATGAAATCTATATTATATTGTTGCCAAATTTCTATGTGCAACATATGTTTTTGTACAAATCATACTTTTTCCTTTATTTTGAAATACGGAAAAACACAAGACTTCGTAACTATTTGATAACTTCATACATGTTTAAAATATAAACTCTATATCTGATTTTCATACATGTTTCTGTTCTCTCTGTTTTGTTGAATGTATTGTTTTTGACAATGGATGTATGATTTGGCTGTGCCCATTGTCGATTAGGAGTTATATAAATTTCTTAAAAAATAACAATTAATCAAAGTTGATTCCTCTGTCTTTATAGTTCAAATCATAACAACACTTTACAAATTATAGTTATATTATTACAAATGCTCACAATCTAACGATGATTTTATAACATAGATTGAAGAAAACCAATACCCTTACAACGAAGTCACGTTAAAGAAAAACGTGAAAAACATTCGTTATGGACTCCCGTAAACGTAAAGCAAATACAATTACTCCAGACGAATCAAGATCAAATAGGAACAAAAGAGCACAAATCCTCCGACAAAAAAAATCAGGTAGATTGACAAATATTATATTAAATTATAGCTTTTATATTGCTTTAACAACAAAGCTTACATTTTCCATAGATCATACTCTGAAATTCATCGAGGCATGCAAAAGAGAAACATCCGATATCATTTCTAGACTCAATTCTCTAAATATAAACAATCTTCAATAAAAAGATTAATTTACTATTCTTTCAAACCATGCTATAACTTTGATTACTATATTTTTAGCAGAGATTTATAAAAGAGCAAGAGATCATAGACGTGCAATTCTTCAGAGCAAGAGATGGTACCAAACAAACAAAGGTAATTACCTAAATATATTTTCTATAAAAATTCTAAAAAATTCTAAAAAATTCTAAAAATTCTACAAAAATTATAAAAAATTAATATATCAACAATCCTACCACAATCCTATAACAGGTAAAACGAAAAAACTCACTGCAGAGGGAGTATCTAAAGGTACATAATCAATTCCTATTTATAATAATGTTAAACTCTCTATCTAAGTGGTGTTATTCTCTTACTTTAATTTAAAATATATACAATTAGGGAAAAAACCATATCAAAAAAAGAGGGATAATATTCTTCAAGAATGTCCTTCATGTAACGCATTAGTTTGGAACTCCGGAAGCACCGAAAAATCAGATGATGGAAAACCATTGTTTTCCATATGTTGCCAAAGAGGAAGAGTTTCTCTTCCCAAAGTGAAAGAGCCATCAGAGGTCTTAACAAGATTAATGAATAAAAGAAGTTTAAAAGATAGTATAAGAGTTGCAAACTCATTACTATGTTTCACTTTTATCGGAGCAAATGTGGATAAATCGGTTATGTCAGGACAAGGTCCATTCACATTCAAAATTCAAGGCCAAAACCACCACAAAATGGGATCAATACTACCAGGAAAACCTCCAAAATTCCTCCAACTATATGTTTTCGATACGGAGAATGAAATTCAAAACCGTATGAAAATAATATCTCCAAAAAGTGGATCAGAAACTCTCCAAGAAAAAGTTGTAGAGGAGTTGATTCGTATGGTCGATGAAAATAATTTACTAGCTAAAGAGTTTAGGAAAGCTCGCGATAAATTCAAATCAGGAAACTGTGAAGAAATTACCATCCGTCTTATTGGACAAAAAGAAAAGGGAAGGCAATATGATTTGCCGACTTCTGAAGAAACAGCGGGCTGATTATTGGAGATTTACAGGAATCATCATGGGAACGAGATATCATAGTCGAATACAAGACTTCCAAATTGCAAAGGATTAGTAGTTTGCACCCATATTATATGGCTTTACAATATCCATTATTGTTTCCATATGGGGAAGAAGGATTTAATTTGAGAATTCCTTATGCGGCTGATAACCAAAGGAAGATAGCAAGAAAACATGTTACAATTCGAGAGAATTATGCATACCAGATCCAAACAAGATTGTCTGAGGGAATGACAATTATCAAAGGAGGTCGTCTGCTCCACCAATATGTTTTTGATGCGTACACAACTGTTGAAGAAGAAAGATTAAAGTTTCAAAGAAACAACCAAAAGAAGCTAAGAGCAGACCTCTACACTAATGTTTGTGACGCGATTGGAAAAGGAGACAGTGATTTGAAATCACTTGGAAAAAGGATAATCTTACCATCATCTTTTACAGGTGGACCAAGGTATATGATTGACAATTATCATTATGCAATGGCCATATATCGTTTTTACGGTAATCCCCACTTGTTTGTCACGATAACTGCAAATCCAAATTGGAAATAAATCAAAGCACATTTGCAAACATACGGTAATGACCCGCCGAATGATAGGCCTGACATCAGCTCACGAGTGTTCAAGATGAAGTTAGATGAATTGCTTTCAGATTTTAAATCTGGAGAATTTTTCGGACCACTGCGTTCAGGTAAAACAAATTTATTAAATATTTACTTCAAGAAACTATTTCATAATATTAAAACAAACAAATAAATCATATTTAACTACAGTGGTCTACACAACCGAGTTCCAAAAAATAGGGCTTCCCCATGCACATATTCTGCTATGGCTTGAACAAACACCAGACAGTCCGACACCATCGGATATTGATCCTTTTATATCAGCAAGGCTACCCAATAAAGAAGAAGACCCGGAAGGATATGATCTTGTAAAGAAGTATATGATGCATGGTCCATGCGGTCTAGATCGTCCCAAAAGTCCTTGCATGGAAATGGAATTTGTTCAAAAAACTATCCACGATCTTTTGTTGGAAGTACAACCATTGATAAAGATGGATATATTATCTACAGAAGAAGAGAGAACAAGGATAATTTCGTCATCAAGAATGACACAAGGCTTGACAATCGTTATGTCATCCCACACAATATGGCTTTGTTAAAGAAATATAAAGCACATATCAACGTGGAGTGGTGCAAAACTTCAAAAGCAATCAAATATCTTTTCAAGTACACCACCAAAGGAGTTGACAAAGCGACAATTGTTTTCCAAAATACCTCAACCGGAGAACAAAGTCAAGTGAAAGAAAAGACGCATATAGACGAGATCTCAAATTACCAAGGATGCCGATACTTATCAGCATGCGAAGCCGTGTGGCGTATTTTCAGTTTTGACATACACCATCAGAAGCCTTCAGTTCAAAAGCTAACTTTACATCTAGAAGGACATCAAAGTGTGGTGTTTGATGAAAGAGAGAACCCCAAAAATGCCGCGTATAGAACAGAAGGCCGACATACGATGTTAATTGGGTGGATGGAAGCAAATAAAACCATACGGCACGCACAAAAACTAACTTACGTTCAGTTTCCTACGATGTTTGTATGGAATACTAAAGACAGGATATGGATGCCAAGAAAGCAAGGCTTCACAATCAGGAGAACAGTTAACATTCATCCATCATCAGGTGAGTTATACTACCTAAGGATGATGTTAAATCATGTCAAAGGATGTAAAAGCTATGAAGAGATTCGAACAGTTGGTGGAATCATATATGAAACTTTCAAAGAAAGTTGTCATGCCATGGGTCTTTTGGATGGAGATAAAGAATGGCATGAAGCAATGGTAAAATCATCACAATGGGCCACTACTAACCAGTTACGAAAACTGTTTGTAACAATGTTGTTATACTGTGAAGTAACTGATCCTTTGAATATGTGGACCAAATGCTGGAAAAGCCTCGGAGAAGATATCTTATACAAGCAACGAAGGAGGTTCACCTTCATAGGAATGAATTTGAACGATGAGCAAGTCCAACAATATACCTTGATAGAGATCCAAAAGCTACTTCTCCAAAATGACAAGTCGCTATCTGATTTCCCAAAAATGCATGTGCCAAACAAAAGCATTCTGAAAGATATGACAAGCTCAATGCTAAGGGAAGAACAAAGTTACAATGTCGATTATGAAAAGGATGTACATTGCCAATCAATTTCAAAACTCAACGAAGAACAAATTTCTATTTACGAAGCTGTGATGAACTCCGTCAACAATGCCAAAGGGAAGCTCTTCTTTATCTATGGTCCTGGCGGAACTGGAAAAACATTTGTTTATAAAACAATAACTTCCAGACTACGTTCAGAGGGACGAGTAGTTAATACAGTCGCAACATCGGGTATTACAGCAACACTCTTACCAGGAGGAAGAACATCTCATTCAAGGTTTAAAATACCAATAGATGTCTACCAGCATTCAATGTGTGATATCAAACCAAAAACAATGTTTGCGGAACTGCTTATGAAAGCAGATTTAATTATTTGGGATGAAGCACCGATGGCACATCGTCACACATTTGAAGCATTGGATCGTACCCTCAGAGATCTCATGAGTAATACTAATCCCCATGCAATGGAAGAACATTTTGGAGGGAAAACAGTATTGCTAGGTGGAGATTTCAGACAAATATTGCCAATCATCCCAAAAGGCAGTAGACAAGATATGGTTTCGGCGTGTATCAACAGATCTTACTTATGGGATAAATGTCATAGATTTATCCTTAAGAAAAACATGAGAGTCAGAGCTGGAGAAAAATGGTTTGCAAAGTGGATCTTGGAAGTAGGTATTGGAGAAGCAAAAACATAAATCAAAAAGAAGGTTTGTGCAATGGTACAAGGTTGGTCGTTATCCGTCTAGGTGAGAAAGTACTCGAAGCATAGATAATGACTGGCTCAAATGCTAGGAAAAAAATCCTCATACCAAGGATAATCATGACGACTGCAGATACAGATTTTCCGTATAAGATGAGAAGGCGTCAATATCCAATAAGAGTATGTTATGCTATGACCATCAACAAAATTCAAGGACAAAGTTTGGAGAATGTTGGAATTTATCTTCCTGAACCAGTTTTTAGTCACGGACAACTATATGTTGCATTGTCAAGAGCTACATCAGAAAAGGGACTATACATTTGGAGCGAGTCAAAAACAGAGCAGTCATGTGAATCATTGAGAAATGTTGTGTACAAAGAGATTTTCAACAACCTCAAAACTAATGATAAAGGTATGAAAAATTTCAGTCATAAATATTATTATATTACAAAATCAATACTAATTACCAAACAAAACAAATAGGAGAAGAAAACGAGGAAGACTAATTCGGTTAAAGGAAGAATCATCAAGAAAAACATCTACAAAAAAAACTTAAACCAGGTACATATTATAATTACAACAAAAAAAGCACCGACAATAATTAATTAATAAATTGTAGCTAATGAAGTGTGAATAAAGAATGTACAACTAACGATCAATCTTTTTCCTTCTTTTTAGCTGAAGACGAAGACATAAAAGTGGAGCTTTATTATGGAAAAGCTTTATTATTACTACAACATTTTAAACTTTTTATTAAACATAATATAATATTATTTTCTCATAGCAAATGAGTCAACATATAAATTCAAACAATTTCTATATATTTACATAAAACATACCATGCTATATCTCGAATTAAATTGTTTTTGTTAGGGTATTTTATAAAAAAATTAACTCCTAAAAATAAATAATAAATATATTATATTATACTAAGCATAAATTAATAAATATATATAAAATATACAAATTCTCGTGTACATACAGGTTTCTCCTAGCAAATAATAAATAATGAGAGAATTAACTATTTGGATGGGGTGGGGAGATGTCGATTTTACCCTCGAAGGATTGCGACGTATACAACTTAAAAACGTGCACATGCTTTTAACAAATCTCAGTGAATCTACTGTGCGTAGATTAGGGTGGGGCTAAGAAGCAATTTGGACCACAAAGCTCTTTCCCGCCACACCCCTATAAATGGGTGATAATAAGTGGATTTTCTCAGCTATGCTGACGGTAAGTGTATGTATATGCTAAGGCAATGTTCTTAACACCTGACAAAGTTAAGATATTATTTAAAACCGTAAACTCTGTAATTGGCGTCGCTAGCATATTAGTTGTACTCCCTAACAAGGTATGTACCTTGCCTATTCTGAAACTTAGTAAACTAAATTATTAGCGGTCACCTGAAATAGTAACTACGACTTGAGAATTAGGTTTGGAAATAATTTTTACATAGGTGATCTTAGACGGGAAAAATCCAAAAAGCCAGAGAAAAAAACCGGATAAAAGGATGACTTCTCAATAGATCATAAAACTTGCAATGTTTTTTTTTTGGTAAAATAAAACGTGCAATGTTTTGGACAAAAAATTACGAAATTTAATAAAAGATATAAAGATTAATGCAGTTATCAGTATTTTTCGTTTTAACTTCGCGAAAAAAAGGGAGCAGCCGAAAGAAAAATCTTACACAGCCAAGATTCAGTCCGATTTTGTAGTCACCAAACTCTTGACATCGTATTGTTACCAAATCTTGCACTTCAGCGCCATCCATTTTTGTGACTAATTAATTCGGCATTAGGCCGCTATGAGATCGTCGTGATTCATGAATGCCGATCACTATTAAATCCATCAAAGTTTGGTATAAAGTTATGACCTGAATGCATAGAAAATTGGTTTTGTTGAGTGGCGTGCAATATCAACACGAAGTCATTTATCTTCACTCAAAAGCATTTGAATCTATCCACTTATGAGCTTTCCCGCTAACCAAAAATGTAATTAAGAAGGAAAAAAAAGTTATATGAGAGACTAGCAATAACTTGGACAATATCTTTTAACAAAAAAAAAAAAAAACCGTCGACTAAATTGTTTATTAGAATCAAATTAATATTCACTGGGTATGTTAATTTGGTGTGTATTACTTGAGGTTAAATTGAAAGTAAATAAAATACTTGAGGGTACTTCCGAGTAAAATATGAAAATATTACTGTACGTGTAGAGTCAGGACCACACACAAACAGTTAAATCTTAAATCCGCCATCAAAATGCTGTTCAGACGGAGCAACCACTACTAGAGCCGCCGCTTATCTACAATCCTCCGCAGGATCGCCGATCTGTTCTTAACTGAAGATGTCGCCGCCGTTCTTGAAGTCTTATCTCTTTGTTTACAATTGTCTCCAAGCTTCTGCATGGTATCTCTCTTTGTCTTCTCGTTTTCACTCTCTTGCCATTTTTTTCGTCGTTTGTTCATGACATTTGTGTGTTCTTCGGTAGGACGATCTCGCTACTGAGTATCTTCAACAGCTTTTTATCGAGCAAGACAATCAATGGCGCGTACTCTTCTGCTGGATATTTGATAAGTGAGAAGGAATTTTCGCCCTTAAAGTCCGCAGCCAAAGTTGGATTGATGATTTTCTTGAAAAAATGATCTCTGTTGTTTGATTCCTCCAGGTGTGATGCAAACTGCTTGTGTTCTTGAAGTTCTTCATGGAGCCATAGGTAATATAATTGGAATGATTTGATGAAGTTTGTGATTTTTTTTTCTTTTCCCGTTTTGACTGAATGATTGATCGATTAAGGAATTGTCCCGAATGGATTATTGTCTCCGCTGATGCAATGGTGTGGAAGAACACACTTCATATTGACAATTGTTGGACAGATCAAGGAGGTTTGTGTGGCCTTTTTTCTCATAACACTACAAGTCTGTGAGCCTTGGAAAACAAGTTTCGTCGGAAAGTCATTGGAAAATGTCCGAAAAACGAGGTTATTGGAAAATCCTCGGAAAAAGTTGTCGGAAAGTTCTCAAAATGTTTCCGACGAATTTCCAAGGAATTAAAGTTCTTATAAGAGAAACATTTTTTTAAAGCAAATCTAGCAGTCTAATTATTTTATCATTTCATCATCATTTAGGTCCAGGATTTGCCATGGCTGACCATAACACTTGTCGCTTGGTGTCTAGCCGAGGTTAGTTTGATCTTCACATATCTTTACAGCAATAAGACAGAGTAGTGCCTATGAAAAGCTTTTAACAGTTGAAAAAGAAACACTGACTCAATATTATGGTCTTAGAACTAAGTGATGGACTTGGATGCAGATTATTAGATATCCTCACTATGCTTTGGCTTGCCTCGGTAGATGTCCCTATTGGTTAACTTATCTCAGGTACTATTTCAGACTTTATATAATGCTTTGATCTAACCATGTATTGATTATAAGTTTTTACTCTCTAGGTACACATTATTCATCATGTTGTTTCCAACGGGACTAGTGGGTGAAAGTGAGTGCTTTAAAACTGTTGCATATGTATTACTCTGGCGCCGGAGATTCTCCTCTTTTTTTACCATACTACATTGACCTTTACCACGTTACTGCAGTGTTGATCATGTACAAAGCCCTTCCACATATAAAAGAAATGAATCTTTACACAAATCTCTTCTCTGTTTTCCCCTTCAGTTACTACGATTTTCTTTGGGTACGTTCATCGCTTCCTTCTTTCTCTTTCGACAAAACCCTTTTGGCTTTATGGATAGATAATCTTGATCTCTTCTTTAGATATCATCATTAGCTATTGCAATAACCCATTTTGATCTGTCCCTGGCGCATTTTTCTCCAGGCCTTCCTCTTGGTCTACCCATTCCTTTGGTTGAAGCTTTATCTCCCGCTCTTCAAACAAAGAAAGTCTAAGCTTGGAAGACCGGAGAAGCATCAAGGCAGGAGAAAGCGAATGTGATCTCCATTCAATCAAAATAATTTTAAAATGTGTGCATCTAAAACCGTAGTTCTTGTTCCCAAAATACCTTTAAACAATGGAAATTTAGATGTATGTTGGGAGGCAATAATGATGGAGAGCTATTAAACTCGAGATTTTGATATTGTTTAACAACTTGGATATATAAAACAAAGTGTAAAATTTTTTCGAGAGATGAGCTAAATTCTGGTCTAAACAACCAAATTATACCAAAATTACTAGTTGATACTTAAGCAATTAATATGTTCTTTAGTTTAATTGCATTCAACCAAAAACACAGAAAGACTAGGAGGGAAAGTATATGAACAGGGAGTAATAAACAAACACAACAACTCTACAAATAATGGGTCTGATTGGTGTTATTTGGAGGGGATGGTAAAGATTGTACCATCTACCATGTAACCAATCATTATGATGGTATATAAAAGCATTACAAAACACAATAGTACAAAAGAAACACGATGATATATATCTATTTTTTTGCAATTAAAATGGATAGAGTGATGATACAAAGTAAAACCATAAAAGTGCGGTGGTACAAAATATATGTAGGTGGTACAACTTTTATTTTGTTAGATAATCGTAAAAATTTTGTTTACTCCTCCGTGATCTAAATACATAAAAAAAAAAAAAATTATTGAAACACAACAACGAAATTTGTTGTTTATCTCCAAATAAATAAAATAGAACACAAAAAATCCTGTTGGACACAACAAACATTTATGTTTTCTTACAAATAAACAAATAAGAAAACAAAAATATTTTTTAGTGGACCACAACAACAACAGCAAATTTCTATTTATCTCTAAAAAAAAAAAAAAAAATTACTGGACCACAACAACAAAACCATTAAGAAAACAAAAATATTTGCTCAAATATTCTATCATATAAACGACTACACACATACATGAATCAACTCTCATTTTCCCTCTCTTTAATACTCGGAAATGATGGTAAATTTTCTACTTAAAATTAAGGTATTTTAATTACTTGTTGAAATTAGTTTATTAGTTTTTTTATATATAATCATGGTTATTAGGTTAGTTTATATAATTTTGTATAGTTTTTATTACATTATTAACTAACATACTTAAACTATTGAGTTATTTTTATATTGTAGCATGTGAAACATGTCATTAACATTTACATAGGTTATTATGTTAAGATTATGAAATATACAAGTAATTTAAGATATAAAGTTATAATCTATAAAAATGTGAAATTACATATATATGTTTATATATGTATATTATGTAAAATTTATTTTTCAATGTGGATACAAATTTTTAATAATCTAAAAATATTATGAAAATTTAATTTGTGTTAATTTTCCTATTTTTCATTACAACTATGTAGATATAGTAAATATAACTAATTTTCCTTTTTGGTAATATAACTACCAAGATACAGATTAAAAACACAAAATATTACCGGTGTCGAGTTCTGCTGTCAACTTACCGGTGTCGAGTTTGACTCCATATGTCATTCATGTGTGGGGGTATTTAGCTATTGGGCCGGTCTGCTGTGGCCCAAAATAATAACAAAAAAAAACACAAAATATAACTAATTTGCCATACCTCTGTTACCATTTTACCGATGTCGAGTTCGATTATATCTGTTTTTTATGTGTGGAGAGGGGTATTTGGCTATTGGACCGATTTGTTTTACCCAAAATGATGACAAAAAAAAACACAAAAATATTAGTGTTTGTTACGATGAGTCATGCTCAAATATCTTAGATGATGATTTTCAACGATCAACATGATGTACGTTGGTGTTGGGCCTGTGGTAAATGTCGGGGTATGTGCCTGACCTGCACTGGTTTCGAACCATTGGAAGGGATTTATTCTCCGCAGGAAAATTTAATTGCTTGGACTCCACCCCAGAAAGATGTATGGGCCTACGAGCCTTAAATCCTCCTGTTCATAAAAACAAAATTCAAATAGAAGATGCAACTGCAATTAACGAGATAGAAAAGTCAGAGACAACAACAGATGGCGCACATATGGTTCTTGTGCGAAACCAAATAGCTGATATGTTATGGGCTGATCTTTCATTTATGTTTTTTTTTTTTATGTTTGGCATGTGCTGTATTTAATAATTTAATTATATTTTAATATATCTTTTTTATTTTTTCTTTTTTGTCAACTTTTATAACATCCTTTTTCACATCTAAATTATTATTATCAATTTCAAAAATTATGAATTATCTATCTTTTTCTCAAACTTTGAATTATCGTTTATTTTTTAAATAAATTTGCTTTATTAGTTTAGACAAAAAAAATTATTAGTTTTTTAAATAAATTTGCTTTTTATTTTTAATTAGAATAACCACTATTATATTGCTATAATGTTATCAATCACAACTCATGTTTGAACCATCATATTATACAACTACTATTTGTACAGCTATCTTTTCTACCACTTGTATTTGTATTGCTATGTTTCGTACCATCTGAAAATTTTCTACCGAACCACTATTTATTAGGTTATCAATTGGAGCCAATATTTAAGATATCGTTTATATGATTTTCAACACTGTAGTTAATGACATAATTTATCATTAAAGTTCTTTCCGCCAAAAACACAATTCCATAATTTTCCGTCAAAATCGTGATTCTCTGATTTTCCTGCCAAAATCGTGATTCTTCGATTTTTCCTTCCAAAATCGTGAATCCATCATTTATCCCGCCGAAAATTACAGTTTTATGATTTTCCCTATAAAAACATGATTTCGTTGTTTTTTCGCCAAAAACACGATTCTCCGATTGTCTTGCCTAAAATGCGATTTTCACAAGTTTTTACACAAGTTTTTATGATATAGTATTTTTTATTAAAAAAATTAGATATTTACCTTTCCATATGTAAAACTAGTTTATGTTCTCGGTGAAAACAATTATAAATCCACCACTGGTTATTAGCATTATTATTAACGAAGGCTGAAAAAAAGAAACACCATTTTCTCTAATAAAAAACTTAAAACTACCCTAAATCCTAAAAAACCAAAAACAAAATCTACATGTTTGAGTATTTATAGATGTTTTGAATATCTTTAAACTATTTTTTAATTTTTATGATATAGTATTTTTTTATTAAATAAAATCTAAAATTTAACATTTCCATATGTAAAATTAGTTTATGTTCTCGGTAAAAAAAAATTCTAAATCTGCATTGTAGACAAAAAGGAAGAAGTTAGTAGCATTATTATTAGCAGTATTAGGGACCACTTTCGATCTGCTCTATCTATGAAAGGTCATCAACATGTGATTGATTTTTGTTGGAGAGGGGGAGCCCGCGCGAGAGATTCTTGGATCCGTTTTGGGAAATAAAAAACCAGTATCGATATACTTGAATCACTGTTCAAAAAATCGGTTGTTTAGTTGCATAGGTGGTCGTCAAAGCGTTAGACCACGATAGATCGTGGTAATATATGGGTAATCGATTCAATAAATTGTATGTATGATTAATTTTGGTTTAGATTGATTAATCCCGTCTAGGTAGATTAATTTTCGCTTAAATAGCCGTCTAGCACAGGATTTTTTTTTTTTTTTAGAAAATTTAAAATAATTTAGTTGGTTCTAAAATTTGATAAGTCCAACTCATTTTCATATTTTTATTGAAGATCATAATATATTGGACATAATACTTGTTTCTATGTGTTTTATCCAATTTTGAAAACATTATTATATTAAAACTATAAATTATAATGGATTAACATATTAAAAACATTAAAAATGTCAAAAACTAATCCTCAATTAATTTTCGATTAATCCTTGATTTTTTTGCTAAACACTAAAAACAACTCAACCGTCGTTTAGCAAAATTTTGAATATCGACTTAAACAAAGCAACTGAGGCAAAATTTCTTATTAGGACAGATATTTTCTGTTATCAATAGATTTGATCACTGACAGTGTTGAAACACTAGATTTTCTGTCTGGTAATTTATTGTACGAAAGATTTGTGTCTTTTCAATAAATTCGGCCCGACCATAAGGCGAGAGAAGAAGAGTCACATTATAATTGCCACATTAGTCTAATGGTCAAGGAGATCATTCTCTCACTCCACGTGTTCTACGGGTCATTGTGTAAGAGAATTATATTTTTTTAGTTTTCCTTTTTTTTATATAGAAAACTAGAATGCGATCGGTGATATGCGCGAACGTGTTAACTTTTTTTTTTATATATTTTGTTTTTGATAGTTTAATACTTTATCTTTGTTTGTTACATATATTATTTTCAATATTGTTTTTTCTTATAAAAATATTATTTTCAATATTGTTTTTTCTTATAAAAATAGAAGGTGTTTGTACATTTTTTTATCTTTTACGTTTGTTATCAATTTATGTAATTTTTTTTTTAAGTTTGTTATTTTGTGTTTTTATAGTAGAAAACATTAGGAATCTTTAATAATGCATTTTTTTATATTTATATCAATTAGAGTGTATTAATTATATGTTAATTGATGTCGCAAAGTTCATCTTTGAAGTAGTTACATTAAAGCATAATAAAAGCACCAAAGAGATAAAAATACACTAAATGAGTTGTTTTGTTTTAGAATAATTGTGGAAGGAGGTTGAGAGTTCGGTTTTGAAGCATATGTGGCGGATGTTGGGTTTATCCTTACTTAGAATTAGATATTGTGCTTTGGGATGGAGCTAGTTGCACCGAATTTTAGGTTCATGGCTCTTGTCTTCCTCGAGTAATATTATGTTTTTTCGTTTTATATTTTTTTGTTTAATTTTTAGTATTATTCTCAATATTGTTGATGTACGATTCTAATCCTCATTATTGTGTAAAATATGTTTCTAATTCTTAAGCCTTTTTGTTTCCAATTTTTAAGTAATAAGTCTTCAAGTAATAAGTCTTCAAGTTTAGATAAATATGATAATATAACATACATATCCAAGTCTTGATTTATTATGATTTTTCACATATTTTTCATTTGTATCTTGTGTCCAGGCCCGGCTCTAGGCAAGTGCTGAAGGTGCAAATGCATATTGACCACCTGATTTTTGCAAAATTTTGTCATGCTTGAAGGTTTTATTTGTAAATATTTAAGGGTTCTTTAAAAAAAAATTGTTTATATGCCTAAAATTAGAATTTTTTTTATAATATGCACATGGTCCACTTTATTATTGAGCCGGTCCTGCTTGTGTCATGTAGTACCTGAGTAATTTTGCTGCATCTTCATAGAGAAGATTTCTATGATTTCATTCGGATTGCTGTTTTGGTGTGGATTGTTTTTCCTTGATGTTTATTTAATAATTTTATTAGATTCTAAGTTTTGTTTTATGTGATGTTTAATTTGTATTTGTATTTAGTTGTAATTTTGTTGTGTCTATCAAAATGTGAGAGTTGAAATAAATTATCATATTTAAGCTTATTTTGAGGATGTTTTTTATAAATTAAATATTTAAAAAGTGGTAGATATCAATAGATTTTAATTTTTATTGAAACTAATTATCAGTATGTTTTTTGTTTTATATGTATAAATAAAATTTATTCATTAATGATCTTAGTTATGTAATTAAAACCAATTGTTAAAAAAAAATAATTAAAATGATGTTAAAAATGATCAATTAAAATTTGACATGTAGATGATGAGGTGGCAGCATGAAAAGAGAAAAAAACTAACTTTATATATATATATATATATATATATTATCAATAAATAATAGCAAAATTAGATGGAGATTCTAACACATTTTTCAACAGTATTTTTGGGTTGTAATTTACATAAAAATCCTTTTTAATTATTATTATTTTAATTAAATTCCGATATAATAACTGTGTTAACATGATAACTGGACTAATTTCTTTATTATTATATGATAACGATGATAAATAGTATATACGACTTTGGATAAATATCATAAAAATATGTGTAACTGGATATATGAAAATATGATGCTAATCCAGATTTTATATCATAGAAAATATGAAAAATGAAAATATAAAAATTATCATATTAATCCAGTTATCCTATCATAAAAATTTTGTGTAATTGATTAACTAACTTTGTTATCATAACAAAATTATACAGAATTCTACCGATAACCCATTAGCTAACTTTGTTATTGATTAATTTCAATGTATGCTAAGTTGCTAACTAGTTTAATGCTATACCATGTTAGTTATCATGTTAACAAAATAGTTAACAATTGGATGAACAATACTATAGATATTATATGAACATTATTAACGATCAGATGAACAGTATTGGCGGTATATACTAACGCCGGCAAACAAAAATCTGAGCAATGGTATTTTTGTAGTTACTCTAAAGTGAGAAAGATACTTACGGTATATTTTTATTTTCTCTTTGTTACTTTCCTTATTTCTAAACTATTTTTGCTATTCACCTAATTTTGTGGTCAACTGTGTATATTAACAAAAACCGTTCTTTTTATGAGTATTATCACTATCTATCCTTCATTAATAACAAAATTAGTTTTTAGGAAAAGTTAATTGCAAAATCAGAATTGTATAAAGATAAATAAAATTACACCATAAATATCCTTCTCTTTTCAAATAATTATAGCAATGCCATTGACTGAAAACTGTTGAAAACTGTGTTAACAACTAATAAAGTCGGCGACACTGTTCATCAACCATCTCGTCAACACTGTTCATCCCGCCGACACTATTCATTTACTACAATAATATATGGTACTTGTTAATGTGCTATCAGACACTTGTTATCGTGCTAACAATAATAACAAGTATTAGATATTATTGTTATCACGTTACAAATATCATATATTATTGTTAATACGTTAACATAGTACTATGTTAACACATTACAAATATTTGATATTATTGTTAGCACGCTAACAAGTATCAGATAGCACGTTAACAATTTTCAGATATTATTGTTAACATGTTAACAAGTATCAGATATTTTTGTTAGCACGTTACAAATATCATATATTATTGTTAATACGTTAACATACTATGTTAACACATTACAAGTATTTGATATTATTGTTAGCATGCTAACAAGTATCAGATAGCACGTTAACAAGTATCAGATATTATTGTTAACACGTTAACAAGTATCAGATACTTTTGTTATCATGTTAACAAGCATCATATATTATTGTTAATACGTTAACCTACTATGTTAACACATTACAAGTATTTGATATTATTGTTAGCACGCTAACAAGTATCGGATAGCACGTTAACAAGTATCAGATATTATTCTTAACACGTTAACAAACAAGTATCAGATACTTTTGTTAGCAAGTTAACAAGCATCATATATTATTGTTATCACGCTAACAAGTATTGGATATTATGTTTTCCGATGATGAATAGTATCAGCCATTTCGGATTAACAGTGTCAATCGGGGGCGATGAACAGTACCACCACATGTTTTTAGATCAATGACATTAATGTAATAAAGATAAAGAATAAGGATGTTTTGGTCTAAATTTTTTTCTCTTAACTTTCATCTTCACCTAATTTTCAAATTAACTTTATCATTCACCTAATTAAATGGTCAACTAGATATATACACTAAAATCATCATTTTTTTACAACGTCTAACAAATATATTTTTTACTGGGTTCTCTTTCTGATTTTTCTTTTAAAAATGAGTTAATTAGTTCGAAAACAAACGTTTGACAGTATACAAATTAGGTGAATAACAAAATGATGAAGTTAATGTTTATGTCAGTAGGTGTTATTACCCTCTTTTTCCATTTATTACGAGCCTTTCTTTCCAAATGATGATAGGTCTCTGTCATTATTGATCCCGAGGATCACTAATGTTGTTTAGGGGTTGATTACGGAGTGAGAGGTGAGATTTTCGTTAATTAGAGCGAGTCAACCACAATTTATGGCAGTTCGGGGACAGTGATAAACAGGTCGGGGACCGTATTCTTTGTATTGATTACGAAAAGAGACGGCAATTTAGACTTACGAACTGCTTCCGAAGGGAATCCAGTTCGGTGTTCTAAACCGTGGTGTCTTGTTACAAGGGAGAAAGAAAAAGAGAGAGAGGTCGGGCCTATTTTTGTAGAGAGTAATCGGGTTTTTTTTCAAAAGTCCTATTTCTTCATACACAATGAAGGGTATATATAGCGAGGGCAGCTCTCTGTTCCCGCGGATTCCGGGGCCACGTGTAACCCTCAGCCTGCTTCACGGGTAAGGGGCTCTAGGAGGCGTGTCCCGGTTCTCAAGGCAAGAAGCAATGATGAGCTCGGCGCCATGCTTTTGTAAGATAGAATACTGTTCGGCCGACTCCCTTCCACGTGTCATTTCCTCCTTCGTTTACTCTGCAGGGTTGGTGGGACGTCGAGGTCAGACCATACCCCCATTCAGATAGCACACTGTTCGACCAACCTCCACGTGCCTTCTTCTCTTTCGACATCCCAATCATGGCGAAGTGTCAGCGCGGACCCGGGGTGCTCCTCTCAGGAGCTCGGGATTCTCAGATGAGGCTGAGCGCGGGACTCCAGGTCGGCGACCACTGGTCAAAGGTCGATTCTATGTTGACCGAATCGGGATGGGCTCTTGCTAAGATGGGCCTAACTAAATGGGGGGGTGCTAGGCCCACCTCCAACAATAGCCCCCCCCCAGTTCGGTGGCATGAGGTGAGGCGAATACACCGAAGTTGGTCTGATGTTAGTTCGTCGCATCTTAGGACGGTCCTTTGAGATTTGAGTGGATGAGAGCGGCGTGTTGCAGCCCGGATATGAGCCCGCGCTCATACGTGTCATCGTCTCCGAAGATCCGGAGATCGTTGGCGCGTACCCATCACGCGGGGAAACGAAACGGCTCTCCTTTTTCTGCGTGTATTGCTCACGCGCGGCGTACGCGACACGCTTCGCGTTTATCGAGGCGCCTCCTGCTTTTGGCGTGGGAAAAACGAAGAGGCGCCATCATTAGGTTTTTGGGAGGCCGTGCTCCTTTTGACACGTGTCCCGGCGTCGCTTCGTTGTCCCCTTCCTCTATTTAACCCCTCTTTCTCTCTTCTGTCAAAACTTTCTGCGCATACTCTCAAGGTAACCTCCTTCCTCTCCCTCTTCTCTCTGTGCTTTTTTTGTCCTTTCGACTTCGCTTCCGTCTTCGGGCATGGAGATTTCTTCCTCCTCCCTGAGCAATGGCGCCAATGTTAGACGGAATTAGGGCCGAGTCGAGTGATGAGTCGGCGTCTCGCGACTACCGCGACGATTCTCCGGAGGAAAGCTCTTCCCCCAGTGGTTCTGAGCACGCTTCTTCTACGAATCGAGGCGAGGAGGTCGAGGAAAGGCCTGCTTCTTCTACTTCGGGGGCCGCTCCACCGCTTCCCGGGACCCGTCACAGGAAGAAGGCAGTGATAAGGTCCTCCTCTGGGGGTCATGGCGCTGGCCGGGACGGAGGACGAACCGGGCGTGCGGGCGATCGTGGCGGACGCCTGGGTGGTCATGGTGGAGTACGAGCGGCCAAGGCGAGGAAGTCTCCCCTGGTCCCTTATGAGCAAGGCGGGTCGTCGACCTGGAGCACGCCGGGGTCGCTTGCCCTGTTGAGGGAGCTGTGCGACTTCCCTGCTGCCGCCGAGCTCCGCCTGCCCAGACCGGACGAGCGTCCGTGGAACCCTCCGGCGGGCTTCGTCTGCCTGTACGAGGGCTTCTTCCTGAAGTGCGGGCTGCGTCTTCCTCTCCCCGAGCTGCTCGTCCAGTACTGCCGGGCGCGGGGTTTGGCCTTCTCGCAGGTCTGCCCGTCCATGATCCAAGGGATGATCGTGCTGCTGACCCTGGGGCGTGAGTGCGACGTGGAGGTGACGGTGCCAATGTTCGAGGCTCTCACCCAGCAGAAGGCGAATCCTGGGATTCCTAGGACTTACTACGCCGCTTTCAAGCCCGCGGCGAACATCCTTGAGGTCGGCAGCTCGGGGTCTAAAGCCAGCAAGCTGTCCAAGGTCGAGGACTGGTCTCGCAGCTACTTCTACGTCCGGGTTACCGAAGTGGTCGGACTTGACCCGTCAGCGAGATACACCCGGGATTGGAATTTTTCCCCGGGTAGGGGTTTGTAGACCGAGCTGCATTTCTTTCCTTTAGTTTTGTTCTGACTAATGCTGTTTGTCTTGC
Source organism: Eutrema japonicum (assembly GCA_030161315.1). NCBI lineage: Eukaryota > Viridiplantae > Streptophyta > Magnoliopsida > Brassicales > Brassicaceae > Eutrema > Eutrema japonicum. Next base: position 49,475,445 of record BSQW01000011.1, read on the forward strand.
TTTCAGGTCCTCATTCTTCCAGACTCAAGCTACCGGACTACGCGGGTATCCTTCACCTCGGGGAGAGTTGCAGCTGCTATGGCCGGAGGTCGGCTCTTTTTTTTTTTTTTTTTTTTTTTACCGACCTAACGGCTGACGTTATTGCAGGTAGATCAAGGTTCGCCAGTCCCCTTTATGCGGATTCGTTTGTGGCGCCGCCTCCGCCGATTGTTGAGGTGCCGGTCCGGCGAGAGCCGGCGCCGCGGGCTGGAGGTGAGGGGTCTGAAGCTGCGCCTTCGAAGAAGAGGGCGGCCATAACGGCCGGCGGGAGGGCTGGCAAGAAGAAGAAGAGGACCGAGGTGGGAGGGTTCTCGGTTTCAGGTCGGGACGATATCCGGCCTGAACAGCCCGGTAGCGAGACCGAGGGCACCCGCGTCCTGCTTGCAGGGGAGGCCGAGGTACCTGCCGCCGAGGTGCCCGCCAGTGGTGAGGTCAGAGCGACCCGGGTCCTGTTGGACGAGGAGGTCGCTGTCCAGGCGGCGGAGGGCGGTGATTCGATCGTCGTCGTGGAGGAGGGGCGGGACCCTGCTGCTATGCAGGGTGCCGAGGATCAGAGCGGTGGGGCTTCGGAGGGTTCCGATGCTGAGCCTCGGGACTACAGTTTCTACTTCTGCCATGAGGACGGGAGTAGCCAGGTCATCGTGGACCAAGATGAATGCGCCGAGCTGGCGCAGGCGATGATGTTCGGGCAGAACCATCCCCACTTCCGGCCGATGGAGATGGTGGAGTCCGATGCCTTTCGCGCAGCGGCGCGGTCCGCAGCTCGGGTAATCTTTCGTTATGACTATAGCTTGTTGATTTATCGGGATTCACGCATATTGTTGCTAACATCTGATTTGATGCAGACGATGGCCCTTACTGCCTTTCTCGGGGAGGCCTACGAGAAGCGACTCGCCGAGAAGGACGCGTCGCTCAACTACCTGAAGGCGCGCCAGGAGGCCAGCACGCAAACCCAGTCCATTCTCCTCCGTGGTCTTGAGAAGGATCTGAGGGAGGAGAAAGCCCGATCTGCCGCAATGGAGCAGGAGGCGGCGCGGGTACGAGCCCGGGCTCTAGAGGCGGACAGCGTTCTGGCCGAGCTGGAGGCGGAGAGGGCCCGGTCTGCCGCGGAAAGGGCTCGGTCGGCTGCCTTGGAGGAGGAGCTCGGGCTTTTGAAGGGGGAGAGGGAGACACTCCGCTCCAGGGTGAAGGGGCTGGAGGGCGCCATTGACCGGGCGAAGGCGGCCGTGGCTGCGGAGAGCGATCGGGTCACGGCCAGGTGGGAGGGCCGGAACCGGAGGTGGACCGCGAAGATGGAGAAGATCCGCGCCCATCTCGACGGTCGCAACCGGGCTTTCGAGCCTCACCTGCTTTTCAACCAGGTGGTCGGCATAAAGGCGTGCCTCAAGAGGATGGAGGCCGAGGACGGGATGTCGGTGCCGTGGTACCAGTATCAGAAGTTGGATGAGGACGAAGCGGCGTTCGGAGCCCAATTGGATGACATCGATTTCCCGGACCTGACCCCGGAAGATTTGGACATCCCTCTCGACCGCACATCCGGCGTCCAGCTCGAGCGGCTTATGACCGTCGGCCCTTCCGAAACGCCCGTCGTGGATCTGACCTCGGACGTTCGCTCACCAGCTGCTGAGGCTGTCCAAGTGGACCTGCCAGCACAAGACCCGGCCCCGGGAGCTGTTGAGGCCGGCCCTGACGCGCTGCCTGCTGAGGCCATGGTTGAGGAAGAGCGGACCGAGCAACCCTTTCTTGGTGAGCATGGCACCAATGTGAGGATGGTGGGCTCGGATGACCTGGATGGTACCCGTGCTGACGGGGGCGAAGATTTACCGGCCGATGTGGCCTTGTAAAAACTTTTGTTTTTGTTGTTTTTTCTTATTTTTTCTCTCTTTTTTGTAAGGACTAGGCCGTTGGCCCTTTATGTAAGTGCCGCATGAGGCTATATATTTTTTTAAATGAAAATGGTGTTTCTGAATTTTTTGCGAATGTCTGGTAGAGTAGGTCGTAGACCTTACCCTGTGGATCAACGTTGTGTGCGCAGGTCGTAGACCGTGCCCTTGTATTGGGTGCGAGGTACGGCTCGGCTTTAGATACTTAATGCTTGTGTATCTTTATTTTTTTGTTTTTGCGAGGTGTAGCTCGGTGTAAGGTACTTAAAGCTTGTGTACCTTTTCTTTGGTGCGAGTAGCGAGTTCGGCTTTGAGACACTTAAAGCTTGTGTGTCTAGTAGAGGTGCGAGCCTTGGGCTCGGCTTTAGTACTTATAGCTTGTGTACTATGTGAGTGCGAGCATTGGAGTTCGGCTTTAGCACTTATAGTTTGTGTGCTGGGGAGAGCGAGCGTTGGAGCTCGGTCCCCGTTTCTTCTTTCTTGCTTGAGAGTGCGAGCATTTGGAGCCCGGCTTCAGCACTTATAGTTTGTGTGCTGGGGTGTGCGAGCGTTGGAGCTCGTTTTTTTTTTTTTTTTTTTTTTTGTGAACAGGTCGGGGACCGTATTCTTCTCTTTTTTGTGAACAGGTCGGGGACCGTATTCTTCTCTTTTTTTTTGAAAAGGCTTTATTAGATTAATAGCTGAGCCCTGGTTAGGGGTTGCCTACGTACCCTTTAGTAGAAGGGATCAAGCCAATCGTAGTTCGTTTGATTACAAGGATAGACAGCGGAGCGGAGCCCGGGGGCCTAATAGTAGAAGCGTTTTAGGTTTATCGAGTTCCAGGAGCGCGGGATTGCGTCGCCGTTCATCGTGACTAGCTCGTAGACGCCGGGCTTCACGATCTTGGAAATGAGGTAAGGGCCTTCTCAGTTTGCACCGAGCTTGCCTGCATTTAGCTCGGCCGTGTTTTCGAAGACCTTGCGCAGGACTAGGTCGCCCTCGGCAAAGAACCTGCCTCGAACCTTCTTGTTGTAATATTTGGAGGCGAGCTGTTGGTAGTTCTGGATCCGTAGGAGGGAGTGGTCCCGTTGTTCCTCGAGAAAATCCAGCTCGCTTAATAGGATGGCGTCGTTCAGGTCGGCCCGCTGGGTGAGCATAGCGCGGCGAGGAGTGGGGAGGCCGACTTCGGATGGGGCCATCGCTTCCATGCCGTTAGAGAGGCTGAATGGTGTGCGACCTGTGGATGTCCTTGGCGTTGTGCGGTGGGACCAGAGGACTCCGTCTAGCTTGTCGGTCCAGGAGCCTTTCTTGTCGTTTAGTCGCTTTTTGAGGCCGTCAAGAATGGTTTTGTTGGTGGCCTCGGCTTGTCCGTTTCCTTGTGGATACCTCGGGGTGGACTTACTCAGTCTGATCTTCCACTTTGCGCAGAAGTTTTCAAAGAGGACCGATGTGAACTGAGCGCCGTTGTCGGTCACGATCTCATAAGGCAGCCCGTGCCGGCAGATGATGAACCTCCAGACGAATTTTTGAACGACCTCCGCCGTGATCTTGGCGTAAGCTTCGGCTTTGACCCATTTGGTGAAGAAGTCAGTCATCACCAGGATGAAACGCTTTTGACGAGATCGGGGGAGAGACCCGACTATATCCATGGCCCACCGCATGAATGGGTAGGGCGCCACCGCAGTGGTGAGCAGCTCGGTTGGGCAACGAATGAGTGGGCCGTGGCGTTGACATTTCTCGCACCGAGACGCGAACTTTTCGCAATCCTGAAGCATTGTTGGCCAGTAATGGCCTTGGTTTCGTATTCTCAGGGCGAGAGCCCGGCCGCTGGAGTGGTTCCCGTCGGCGCCTTCGTGCATCTCTTTCATCACGTCGATGGTTTCTTGTCCGTGGAGACAGCTGAGCAGGGTCCCCGAGGCACTCCATCGGAACAGGTTGCCGTCCAACATCGTGTACTGGGCGCATTTTTTTCTCAGCCAGCGGGTTGCCTACCGGTCTGGGGGGTGGATGCCGTCTGCTATGTACAGCAGTAGGTCGACTCGCCAGTCTGGTAGTTCGGGTTCGGCTGGAGGTGGTGGTAGGTCTTCTGGAGGTGGGACGTCCTCGTCGGGATCCGCGATCTGGGGACCGATCAGGTAGGCCCCTTTTGGCAGCTCGATGCTAGGGAAGTCTATACTCTCAACCGGGATTACCCGTCGGTGAGCTGGGGCCGAAGTGGAGGCCAGTGCTGCGAGGGCGTCCGCGGAAGTATTATCACCTCGGGGGATACTCGTCAGGGTGAATTCGGAGAAATCCGCAGTCAAGCCTTGGGTCACCTTGAGGTAGGCATCCATGCGATCATTCTTGGCCTCGTACTCCCCGCTAAATTGATTAGCAACGAGCTGGGAGTCGCAGTAGGCTCGGATTTTCTTCGCGCCGACCACCTTTGCCAGGCGCAGGCCGGCGATCAGAGATTCGTACTCGGCTTCGTTGTTTGACGCTGGGAAGGCCAGGCGGAAAGATTGCTTGAGGATATCCTTGGTCTGGGATTCGAGGCGTATGCCGATGCCGGAGCCGTGTTTGGAGGCCGACCCGTCGACATGCAGGCTCCACACCTCGGGGGCTTCGTCGGCTGCTAGCTTGGGCACCAACTCAACTAGGAAATCGGCCAGCACTTGAGATTTGACCGCGGTCCGTCCTCGGTAGTCGATCTCATACTCGCTCAGCTCAACTGCCCACTTCATTATTCGGCCAGATCGGCCCGGGCTGTGGAGGATGGTTCTGAGGGGGTAGGTGCTGAGGACGGCGATCGTGTGGGATTGGAAATAAGGCTGGAGTTTTCTGGCCGCGACGACTACCGCCAGGGCGAGCTTCTCCAACGTCGGGTACCTGCTTTCCGTGTCGTCCAGAGATTTTCTGATGTAAGAGATGGGCCTTTGGTCGCCCCGGTCTTCCCGCACTAGTACCCCGCTGACAGCCGACGTGGAAACAGCGATATAAAGGTAGAGGGTCTCGTCTTCTTCCGGCTTAGATAGGACGGGAGGAGTGGATATGTACTCCTTCAGCTGCTGGAGGGCTTGCTCGCACTTGTCATCCCATTCGAACAGTTTGTTAGCTCGGAGCAACTGGTAGAACGGTAGACATCTGTCGGTTGAGCGGGAAATAAACCGGTTAATGCCGGCGATTCTCCCGGTGAGTCGCTGTACCTGACGCGTGCTCGTCGGTGATTTCAGGTCGGTGATGGCTCGGATCTGCTTGGGGTCAGCTTCGATCCCGCGCTGGGTGATGATATACCCGAGGAACTCGCCCGACGTGACGCCGAAGGAACAATTGGCTGGATTCAGCTTCATGTTGTATTTGTTCAGCGTCCGGAAGCAGGATCGGAGATGAGTGACGTGGTCGGTCGCTACCAGGGACTTCACCAGCATGTCATCTATGTAGACCTCCATAGTGCGGCCGATTTGATCGGCGAACATATGGTTGACGAGCCGCTGGTAGGTGGCCCCGACATTTTTGAGCCCGAAGGGAATCACCTTGTAGCAGTAGATCCCTCGGTCCGTGATGAACGCGGTTTTCTCCCGGTCGTCGGGGTGCATGGGGATCTAGTTGTACCCCGAGAAGGCATCCATGAAAGAAAGCAGCTCGTTCCCGGCGGTGGCTTCGACGACTTGGTCGATTCGGGGAGGGGAAAACTGTCTTTTGGGCACGCCTTGTTGAGATCGGAGAAATCCACGCAGACCCTCCATTTCCCACTCTTTTTCTTGACTACCACCGGGTTGGCTAGCCAGTCCGGGTACTTGACCTCGGTGATCGACCCGGCCGCGGTCAGCCTTTCTACCTCGTCGTTGACTGCATGTGCTCGCTCGGGGCCCAGCTTTCGCCGCTTCCGCTTGATTGGCCTGAAGGTCGGGTCCACGTTGAGCTCATGGCTGCACGTCGCCGGGTCTATGCCGGGCATATCGCCGGTTGACCAGGCGAAGGTGGAGACGTTTTGCCCCAGGAACTCGACCAGCTCTCGCTTAATGCTCTCTTCGAGGTCGGTTCCGATGCCGACGCAACGGGCGGGGTCGCTCGGATCGATGCTGACCTGGGCGACGAGGTCCCGACCTGGAAGATCCTGGGCGTGTGGCTCGCCGGGCTGGTGCGCATTGATGGTTAAGCACGCCGGCGCGGCGTGACGCAGTTTATGCTCAATGGCGAAGCAGGCGCGAGAGACCCTCTGGTTGCTCCTAAGAGTATACGTGCCGGCCTGGTTGGGGAACTTGAGGCACTGATGGTACGTCGAAGTGACTGCCTTCATCGAGTGCAGCCAGGGGGTTCCGAGAATGATGTTGTAGATCGGGGTGGTATCGAAGACCACGAACTTGACGATTTTGGTGACCCGGCCAACGTAGACCGGTAACTTGATGGTGCCGATACCGTTGACGGTATCCCCGGCGAAGCCGGTTAGCGGGATGGAGTGCGGTTTGATTGCTGCTCCGTTGAGGTTCATCCTAGTGAGGGTGTCTTTGAAGATGAGGTCGACCGAGCTGCCCGTATCGACGAGGACTCGATTGACGTCGCAGTCGGCTACCCGGACTTGCACGACAAGGGGGTCATTGTGGGGCTGGTGGACCCCGGCCGCGTCGGCCTCGGTGAAATATATCCCCCTTTTGCTCGTGTCCTGCGCGTCGATCTCCGGCCCGGAGTGCCACTTCATGGAGGCGTCGGTCTTCCTTTCATGACGCTTGATGGACCGCACTGAATCATTGCACGAGAGGAGGCCTCCCATGATCATCCCTATCAAAGTCCGCGCCGGGGGAGGCGACCTGCCCCTTTCCTGGTCTCGCGAGGGGGATCTCCGGCGACGATCATCGTTTTGAGCGCGGTTATCAGGCCTAGCCCGGCTGTTTTCGCGGCCTCGACTGTCGCGGGGTTATACTCGATCGCTGTCCCGGGCATGTGGACGCAGCCGCTCTGGGACGTGGATTTCCCCCCTTTGGAATTGGTTCAGCAGGACTTCGTGGAGTGCGCGGCACTGCGAGGTCGGATTCCCCCTTCTCTGGTGAAAGTCGCAGAAGGCCGACCTGTCATACTGCTCATCTGGTCGGGGCTCCCTGTCGTTTGGCTCGTCGGGACGCCGATCCTGCTGGTGGGGATCCCGCACATACTTGTTCCAGGGCAATTTTGGCGCGGGGTTGTGGAGAAGAGCGGGGTCGCACAGACGGAGGACGGCGGGCGATTCGTTGACGAGGAACGCGGCGGCCTGCTTTCCTTTGCTGCGCTGGTACTCATCATCGTAGTGCTGACGAGGCTCCTGATACCTTTCGTGGGGTCACTCTTTTGGGACCGGAGCCTTGTGCGAGGCGCTGTTCTTTGACTCAGCCGCCTTTTCCTCATCGAGCTCGACGAAGAGTCTGGCGCGGTGTAAGGCGTCTTCCAGCGAGCGCGGTTTGTTGAGCTTCATGTCGTCCTTGAAGGCCGAATCAGCCCGCAGTCCCTTTATTAGAGCGGGGAGTGCTGACTCGTCTGTGAGTTTCTTTGCGAGGTCGTGGCCTTGAAGCGCTCTATGAAGGACCTGAGCGACTCCTTCGCTCCTTGGTTCATCGCCCAGAGATCTGCGCTAGAAGCGGACTGTCTGATGTAGATGGAGTAGTGCTCGAGGAAGGTAGTCGAGAGATCTCTGAAGTTGTCTATGGAGTGCGTCTTCAGCCGAGAGAACCATGTGAGGGCCGGGCCGGTGAGGTTCTCTACGAAGAGCTGGCAATGAGCGGCTTCTCGCTCGTCCGGGGAGAAGTGGGCGCGGCCCATGGCGATGGTGAATGCCGTTAGATATTGGGCCGGGTCGGTGTTGCCCGCGTAGGGCTGGAGTTTGAGCTTTCCGAGGTGCTGGAGCGGGACGGAGGCTATCCGGCGGGTGAACGGCGTGTTTTGCGTCTCTCTGAGGACGCGATCTATTTCTGGAGCCGCGCTGGTGGCCAGATGGATTTTGGAGGACATCGCGCGGATAGTTTCCTTCATGGCCTCGAATTCGGCATCCCTGGCGCGCTCCGAGCTGGATCGTTGGAGGTGAGCTTCGTCGTCTGGGGAGCTTCCTACTGCCGGGGCGAAACGTCCGCCCAGGCCTTCGGATCCTGATGGCGAGTCGTTGGGCCGGTTTCTCCGGGGGCACGGGGTTTCTCCCCGAGGAGCGGGTTCTCTGAGGTGGACGTCGGGGGATCCGGTGTTGTCCGACCGGTCGCGGGAGGCTGCTAGTGCGGTAAACCATTGATCGGTAGCTCGTGTAAGCTCGTCCATTTTGGCGAGCATGGTCTGCATTATGGCGGACAGAGTGGGCTGGTCTTCCGGCGTTCGGGGCGCGCCATGGGTGGCGGAGCCGCCAAACGGGATGGGCACCGGAGCCGGGGGCGATGCTCTAAAGGGCTGCTCTCGGGGGATCGATTGGTCGGTTGCCGCTTGGGCTGACGTTGCGGCGGCCGCTGCTGTTGCTTGAGTCGACGGCAAGGCCGTTGTCTGGGCCGGGGCCGTTGCTTGGGCCGGGGTCTCCTGCTCCGATAACACTCTTGGGGGTGGAATCGCCATTGCTGTTGCGGCCGGTGTCGTAGTTGAACTGCTCCTTGCGTATAGAAAAGTCTCTTTTCCCCTCCTTCTAGCGCCAATTGTTGATCCCGAGGATCACTAATGTTGTTTAGGGGTTGATTACGGAGTGAGAGGTGAGATTTTCGTTAATTAGAGCGAGTCAACCACAATTTATGGGAGTTCGGGGACAGTGATAAACAGGTCGGGGACCGTATTCTTTGTATTGATTATGAAAAGAGACGGCAATTTAGACTTACGAACTGCTTCCGACGGGAATCAGTTCGGTGTTCTAAACCGTGGTGTCTTGTTACAAGGGAGAAAGAAAAAGAGAGAGAGGTCGGGCCTATTTTTGTAGAGAGTAATCGGGTTTTTTTTCAAAAGTCCTCTTTCTTCATGCACAACGAAGGGTATATATAGCGAGGCAGCTCCCTGTTCCCGCGGATTCCGGGGCCACGTGTCACCCTCAGCCTGCTTCACGGGTAAGGGGCTCTAGGAGGCGTGTCCCGGTTCTCAAGGCAAGAAGCAATGATGAGCTCGGCGCCATGCTTTTGTAAGATAGCACACTGTTCGGCCGACTCCCTTCCACGTGTCCTTTCCTCCTTCGTTTACTCTGCAGGGTTGGTGGGACGTCGAGGTCAGACCATACCCCCATTCAGATAGCACACTGTTCGACCAACCTCCACGTGCCTTCTTCTCTTTCGACATCCCAATCATGGCGAAGTGTCAGCGCGGACCCGGGGTGCTCCTCTCAGGAGCTCGGGATTCTCAGATGAGGCTGAGCGCGGGACTCCAGGTCGGCGACCACTGGTCAAAGGTCGATTCTATGTTGACCAAATCGAGATGGGCTCTTGCTAAGATAGGCCTAACTAAATGGGGGTGCTAGGCCCACCTCCAACAGTCATCTTTTTTGTTTGCAATGAATACGGTTCGGATGATGGTAACAGTTGTTCGGATTTTTATTGTGGGTTCGATTTCAACAATGGTTTCGGTGAAACTTAAGAAAATTTGATGACCATCGTGCGAAAAACCAATGAAAGTTTGGCAAAACTTATGAAGACCAAGAGATTATATATATATATTAAAATTTTAAATTATATGTTTTTGTAACATGTTAACATTTATTGTATCATGTATAATCACATTAATTACCCTATAATTTTATATTATACGCGGTATAAAACATGTTAAATTGTTAATTATAATGAATTGTATAGCACAACTACTGAATAGGCATGACCCCCTTAGTTTTTGTTTTTTAATCATTAAAGACAATACATCTTTTATTTTGGAGAAAAAAACGAATCTTGATAAAACTTTGAGGCTATGAGCTTTCACCTTAGCGGCAAAGATCCGGTAATGAGACAAAGATCTGGCAAAGATCGGTTGCTAATCCGACGAAGATTAGTAACAAGTTATGTGATATTGAAACATGTTAAAATACATAGTATACCATATAAATATATAAGTTTACTTTAATATGTAAGTTTACCTATAACTTTATGTTAACGCTGTAATTCAATATTTATCGCGTTAAACTTATTTGTAACTTGTTATATTAATAATAAAACACAAATAAAAAGTTAGTCTCTCTCCATTATTCACCTAGTTTGGCAGAGAATCCTTATCGATGAAATTCCTCGGACGACGGTGAGTCATCTTCTTCGTTCAAATCTATCAGAGAATCCTTCATTGTTCTTCGCCAATAAAGACTTTGTTTGTCAAACTCCAGAAAATAAATCAGATCAGATCTGGCCAGATTTTGTTGTTATTCCTCACCACCACACCTTCACTCATCATCACCGTTGGTCACCATCAACGTCGATTTTTAACGGTAGGAATTTTGATTATGGAACTCTAAATCTTTCATGAATCTTTCTTCAGTCTTATCTTAGATTTGTGATCGTTGGTGTAAAGAATAGAAAAGTAAGAGAGAAAAAAACTATATGTTATTGTGTACATCTATCTATGTTTTTCGATGGAGAGAAGAAGATAACATTGATATATTAAAATATAAATATTGTCACATACCGTTGTTTTGTTATTTTGCTAATTATGTAGTTTTTTTTTTTTAGGATGAATACTCTTTTAAAATTCTCAACATTGCTTTTGTCAAAGTTTTTTTGTCTTAAATCATATTTTTATGTGTTATTCTTATGATTTTTTTTTTTTAATCATGTTTCCTTTGTTTAAAAAAATTCAACACGAACTCAGAGCTATATAAAAAAATATATGTATGCATATAGTGAAACAATGCACAACTGTCGTCTAGTAATTTATTATACAAAAAGTTTTGTGTCTTTTCAATAAAGATTTGTGTATTTTTAACTGCCTAGTAATTTATTATACCAGAGAAGCATCAGTTTCAGCCACATATAAATATTTCATGTTTCCTTTTTTTTTAATGGATAAATTAAATATATAGCATATAATAAAAGAAAAATTAGGTAAGTAGCTATAAATAACTTAAAATTAGATTTTAGAAAGAAAAAAAAATCAAAAATATCTTAACATTTATGTGAATTACAAAAATGTCATTGATTACAATAATCTTTTTCTGGCGTTAGGTGGCTGGTGATACTGTTCATCCGACACCGACGACATTATTCAGCAACCGCTAATCGACACTATTCATCAAGAGTTGACGACACTATTTACCACCGAAAAACGTAAAACCGTTTGTGGTGTTAGTGGATAACTATTTAATTAACATGATAACTAGTATATATGATATCTCGATAAATTTATAGTTATCCGATAACTATAAAATGTTACCGTGCTAGCAATAATATCCGATACATATAATGTGATAACAATAATATCCGATACTTGAAATATCTCGATAACCAATATAGAATATGAAATTATCATGTTAACCCAGTTATCATATCATAAATTATGATGTTCATCTAGTTATCATATTACATAAATATATGAAATATGAAAATATAAATTTTATCGTGATAACCTAGTTATCATATCATATAAAACATGTGTTATTGATTAACTAACTTTGTTATTATACATCTAGTTATCAAAACCTAAAAAAAATAAACAAAATCGTTCTTTACCGTCACCATCGTCACTACCGTCACTGCCGTCACCATCACCATCGTCACCGCCCTTGCCACCGCCCTCGCCACGGTCGCCATCACCACAGCCACCACCGTCGTCACCGTCACCATTGTCACCGTCGTCGCCACCATCCCCGTCTTTACTGTCGTCACCACCATTCACGTCGCCATCATCGTCACGGACACCAACCTCCATTTTCACCGTCTTTCTTCTTTTTTCTTCTTCTTCATCTTCTAATTTTCATCAAAGACTGTTTTGGAGAAAAAGAAAGAGAAAGATGTAATTAGATTCTAAACAAAAAGGTAAAATTGATATTTTGATAGCGAATAGTATGTGATGAATAGTACTAAAGAGAGAAAACTAATTTTGAAGTTAGTCAAGACCCTGCATTACAATTACTCTTTTTTAACAAATATTTTTCGGCTAACTTATTATAATTTGATAATAGAGAAATATCTTAAAATAGCACCAAAATTAGTTTTTATACATATTATCTTTCAAACATATTATTGCAGTTTGTTTTTCAATTCTATTTGGTGACTTATTTGCTTTTTTTTAATCATTTTAATGAAATAATTAAAACGTTACAGAAAAATATATATATATATATATACATAAATAATTTCGATTAGTTTAAGAAAAATATAATCTAAATTTTCTTAAGCAAATCAAATATATATTTAAACTAATTATAAATTAAATTTATTATATTGACTAATAAAAAGTTATATAAAAATTAAATTAAATTTTCGATTCGCTTTAATCCTCATAATACTTAGGGACAGTAGTTGTATAGTATATAGGTCAATGAAGGGTAAACCATTCTATCAAACTTGTTAGCATTCTAGTTAGCACTTAGCATACAATCAATGGAGGCAAAAAAATTAATGCACATTTCATTTAGCTGCCGTATTCTACCAAACTTGTTAGCATTCTAGTGTGCGTGTGTGTGTGTATAAACGAAGTTCCGCATACACTCTTGGAAGCGATCACAAGATTTTGTGTTGTGTGTAAATCTACTTCCTTTGTATACAGGGAAACCTTTTTCTAAATGGCATCCATAAGCTTGTTTGAAGCCTTCATAGCTATTATTTGCTTTCTCTTCTTACTTTACTTCTTCAACAAGAAACCCTATGAGAGCTTCCTTACTACGAATTGGCTCTTTCTCCGGATGCGCTCATTGGTGCTCTACCGGATCTATGACTATATATCAATGTTCTAAAAAGCGGTGTAGGCGGTGCCTAGGCGCTAGACGTCCATAGACCGTGGCGATTACCTTCTAGGCGTTGGTATTAAGCGTTATCGTTATTAAGCGGTCCTAGACAGTCCTAGGCGGCTCTAGGCGGTCCTAAGCAGTTCAACAAAATCGTTAATCATTTAGCATTTATTTTTTTCTATTCATTGTAATTTTTGAATTTTCAACTACATATAATTAGATTTATAAGTTTTAATTTCATAAATGCATGGTTATAAAAGTTTATATGTTTTTTATGAATAAAATGAATGTTTTTGTCTAATTCTCATTTATCATTTTACATTTTTGATTTTTCAAATAGAAGTTTTTGTCTAATTCGAATATATGATATATTTTAATGTTTTAGTTTTGATATTTATAAGATTTTTTTATTATTTTTATGTGTAATTTGAACTTTAAATCTAATTTTTAATTTATAATACTTCAATTTTATTATTTATGAGCTAGTTATGGTATTTCATATACTGCAATGTATAAAAATATATCTAATATATTGATTTGTCTTGTAATTAAACACCTAAACCGTCTAAAAATTGACTAGGCACCGATTAAGCGTTCTAGGCGCTAGGCGTTGAATCACCCCCTGCTTAGCGCCTAGTGCTTTCTTGAACATTGCTATATATTAAGCTAAAGCTTTTCGAATTACACCAAATGTCCCAAGTTTAAAGAAATCTTCGATATTTTCAAAGATGTAGATATTCCAAAATTAAAGCTAGACACAACCAAGTACATTATAGCCGGAAGAGATACTATTGCCTATGCGCTCACATGGTTCTTTAATCTAAACCGTATACATTTGCGGTTAAAACTAGCTCGTGCTCTGTTTTTGCCTCAACGCAGTATGGTCCCTACTCGAGACTTTCTCCTTTATAAAAACCGTTAAATTATATCATCTAATACAGTAACTATTTGTACATACACTTTCTGGCTTGTAAACATCTACACTTAAATTATTGGTCGGTTAAGGCTGGCAGTGTGGTTGAAGCCGTAAAGGAAGCGGGTCCATCTTTGAGTTATTTTGTAAAGTTATAAACCTAGTTCTTCGTGCTCTCCATGAATCCATCACAAGAGTGTGTTTTTTGTGTAAACCTAGTGTCTTTGCACCAAAAATAACCTTTTTGTTCTAATGGCTTCCATAAGCTTGTTTGAAGCCCTCATTGCTATCATTTGCTTTCTCATCTTACGTTACTTCCTCATCAAGAAACCACGAAAGAACTTCGTCAGGAACTGGCCTCTTCTAGGGATGCTTCCGGATCTGTTCATGGCGCTCGACCGGGTCTATGATTTTTTGGTGGAGCTTCTCGAGATGTCCAACTTAACATTTCAGTTCAAAGGTCTGTGGTTTGCTGGAATGGATATGTTGGTCACTGTTGATCCAGCTAACATTCACTACATATTGAGCTCAAACTTCTCGAATTACACCAAAGGTCCTGAGTTCAAAGAAGTCTTTGATGTTTTCAAAGATGTGATATTCAACACGGACTCAGAGCTATGGAAGAACCTGAGGAAGGCTGCTCAGGCCAGGCTCAACCATCAAGGGTTTCAAAGATTTTCGGTGGCTTCCACAAGAAGTAAACTCAAGAACGGGCTTGTACCTCTTTTCGATCATTTTGCAAAGGAAGGAATGATCGTGAACTTGCAAGATGTGTTCCGGAGATTTACTTTCGATACAACCATGGTTCTTATAACCGGGTCTGATCCTACAAGTCTCTCCATTGAAATGCCGGAGAATGAGTTTGCCAAAGCAATTACCGATGCTGGGGAGGCGATTATGTATAGACATGTTAAACCACGGCTCTTGTGGAAGCTGCAAAGTTGGATGAGATTGGGTCTAGAGAAGAAGCTGGTAGATGCTGATGCCATTTTCGATCGTGTTTGTGAAAAATACATATCAGCTAAGAGAGAGGAGGTAAGATTGCAAGGGATTAGCAATCATTCCATTAACGGAGAAGGTGAAGATTTGTTGACGTCCTACATAAAGCTAGACACGACCAAGTACGAGCTTTTGAACCCGAGTAAAGATCAATTCCTCAAAGAGGTCATCTTGAATTACATTATAGCCGGGAGAGACACCGTTGCCTCTGCACTCACTTGGTTCTTCTGGCTTCTCTCGAAAAACCCGAAAGTGGTGGCCGAGATTCACAAAGAAATCAACACAATTTTTCCAAAGTCCAAATACGGCCAAGAGAAGTCATCTTTTGATCCCACCGAACTTAACAAGCTGGTGTATTTACATGGCGCATTGTATGAATCAATGAGGTTATACCCACCAATTCCATTCGAGCGCAAGTCTGCTATAAAACCAGACATGCTTCCAAGCGGGCATAAAGTCGATGCGAATTCCAAGATCATTATCGTTCTTTACGCGCTTGGAAGGATGAGAGCTGTATGGGGAGAAGATGCCCTTGAATTCAAACCAGAGAGATGGGTTTCAAAGACTTGTAGTGGAAGCTTAAGGCATGAACCTTCCTTCAAGTTCTTACCGTTTAACGCCGGCCCGAGAAGCTGTCTTGGTAAGCAACTAGCTATGATTCTGATGAAGACAGTAGTTGTGGAGATATTACAAAACTATGACATTAAAGCCATCAAAGGGCAGAAGATTGAGTCACTTCCTGGTCTTATTCTTCGCATGAAGCATGGGTTTAGGGTGACAATTAGTAAGCGAGATTCAGCTTAGTGAAATCTATCGTTAAATTAAATCCTAGTATGAATCATAATAAAGTTATCATGGGAGCTTGGTCTTCGATGAATCTCTTAGCTACTTTTAATGTATTTTATGATCGGCGAGATGATGAATCTCTACCTTAATATTATGTATTCATGAAAATGTAATGTATTTAAATGAAATGGAACGTGTGTGCTTAATAGTTTCTCTTTTTTTTTATAAAACTACTAGCATTCGTTATGTTAACTAGAAGTTAACCCGCGCATACGCGCAGTATTTCTTTTACGTATTTATTTTTTCCTTGTTTGGTTTTGTTTGATATATAAAAAAAAATATTTTCATATATTATTTGAATGCCATACCAATATACCATTACAAAGAGAACCGTGATCCGCAATCACAAGTGAATTAGATGAACTTGTAAAACGTTAGAATAAAAAAACAATTTGAGGTGAATACTCTTTTGTTTTTTTTTAATCGTTTGGATATTTTATTGATGTAAACTTAAAGCACTTAGAGAATAACAGAGAATTACAGGGATAACTAGTATCAAAACCTAACAACAAGGTCTAAAAGATGCTAAAATTCTACCCAAATGAATCCAAATGAAACACCGATTGTAAGGACAGACTCGTCTATGTTCCAAGCATGGAACTTATAGCCGCCTCCGTGCATCACATTGTACTCTCTAAAAAAACCAGGCAGATGCCAAGTATACGAACCTTGTCCGAAGGCACAAACCAGCAACGATTATAACACACAAGATTACAATAGCCGGCGGAAAAATAAACCCCGGAAACATAGCCGGCGGAAAATGAAACCCCCGGAAACTGAGCCAAAAACTAAAAACACAAACCAAGGACCTAACAACAAAAATCTGAAGCCCAGCATAACTTCAACCCACGGTGAAGACGAGATCGAAATTTATTAATTTTTTTTTCCGGAGAGCCTTCGACGCTTGTCTCATACCACGTAAATCGAGAACTAGCCACCAAATCATCATTGGATTATTTCAGAGGCAAAAGGTTTCGTTGTCGGCGACCTAACCGTGAGTTCCTCCATCTCGAAGAAACGCCGTAGATCACCACACCGAGGCACGATTGGATCTAAGACAAAAACAAAAACAAAACCCCACGCCGGAAAACAAGCTAAGCCGGACGGTAAACTGTAAACGAAGCAAGAAGAGAAAAACTATAAAACAGAAGCCGGACCGACGTCGTGGCTATGGAAGCCAACCGACACCGGCCGGAAAGCTCATCAGATCGGAGAAGGGGAAGAAGAAGAGGAGGGAGGGGCGGCTAGGGTTTTCTTTGTTCACTTTTTAAATATGGTGATACTCTTTTGTTTAGAGTTTTTTTTTTTAAATTAATTATTTGAATGTGTGTTTTTAAATCTCGAAGATCCGTTATATAAGTCCTAAAATCTGATATTGTACGGTCTCTTCTGCCGGCCCGTGACATTTATTTGCTCACTCTAGAAAGTCCCATATTACAGTTACGATCAGTGGGCACAGATTGATACCCTGAAATTTTAGTGTACTCCGAATATCCTATGTTTTAGATCGGATCGGACAGGATCTCATATCCCATATTTTGTCCAACCCTAATTACAGTACATTATATTTACAAAATTTAAGCTATTTTGTGGATCTTAAAATCCACACTCAAAAATTTAGAGTGATTTATGAGAAGAGAGAAGATGAGCAAGAATCTCGGATGAGCTTAACGATGTAAACTAGGCAAGATTCGACGAACTGGATTTAGTATTGGATTTTAATAAGAGATTACAAGTAAACAAATAGCTCGTAGAGTTGTTATAAGTTGAATGAATAAAAGATACCTTCTTCGGTTTCCTTTGAACTCCTTTTATAATTGTTCCTGTTATAGCGAACTCCGCGATCTCCGGGTCCACGTGCTTCGGATGCTCCCTTTATTTTCGGGATCTTCTCCTATTTTTATCTTTACTTGGTTGATGTGATCTTTTAGGAAGAATATGCTTTATGCGGGAATATTCTTCGGGTTCCTTTCCAGTCGATGGGGCTTTATTGGTTCTATCCATATTAGTTAATGAATGAGCTTTTAGTGGGCCGAATTTAGGGGAAATACAACACCAACAATTTCCCCCAGCCCTTTGAGTGAGGTGTGCAAACTCAAAGGGCGAGAATATCTTCCAAAACACACTGAATCCGGCGGTTTTGGGATCAACGTCTGAGATCTGGAGTTAGGTTAGATCGGACGATCGAGAAATCAAGATATGAACAATTATTTTCTTTGGCGAGGATAATATCAAATCGAATATGTGATATAGCAATCACATTATTCGGGCTAAAATGGACGGTTACGATCAAGGGAGATGAGAGATTTCAGCGATCTCGATAACAACAGTCACACTTGTGTATAAATCCATCTCCCCACGTCTCTAATAACTGCACACGTTTCCACCTTTTTCGAGGTAACTTTCCTTTATCTCTTTACTTTTTGGTTTCCGAGTCTTAGGAGTTTCTTCATATTCTCTTGCGAATAGAAGATTTCTGTGTTTTTAGAGATCGAATTTTCTCTAGCGCAGGGATCGAATTTCTGTTTTTACTCTATTCTTTTTTTTTTTTTGAAAAACTTTGTTCTTTTGATGGATCATTTTGGTCCGCACCTGAAATTGAGTGTTTCCCATGGCGACCTCGAAAACCTCCATCTTATCTACGGAGTTCCAGAATCCGTCGAGGTAGTTCCCCTTCGTCGTGACGAGACGCCGGAGACGGTGAGGCCGAGCTACTGTAGCGTACACTACATACTTCGAGAGCTGTGGGCTTTATTTTCCGATACCGGAATACCTGCTCGAACTGTTGGCAGGGCTTAGGATGTCGTTTTCTCAGATGAACCCTAATTTCATCCGCCATGCGCATGCTCTGGCGGTTCGAGCCCACAAAGTTGGTGTTCCTTTCGGGCTAGAAGAGCTCCACAAGATGTGCTCTGTTAAGCACAACAGCCACTTCGCTGGGACCTTTTATCTATCTCCGCGCCCCAGCCGGAAAGTTTTCGAGGGGATCCCGGCAAGAGATGATCATTGGAGAGAAAAAAATTTCTTTTCAAAATTAGTAAAGAGCCGATTGGTGATTTTGATTGTGAGAGGATATCGTCTGCCTGGGCGCCTAACGTTGGTTAGGATGGGAATTTTTGAGAATTTATTTTGCTATGCGGCTGGGTTTTTGACTTGCGTGCAGGTTTTCCGGATGCTAACTATATTTTCCTTATTCTGTAGGTTCCCCATGCAAGATTGTTGAAGATACCGGCCTTCGTCAGTTGGTTGAAAGGTTACGCGAGGGGAGAATCCGCTGGCTTTCGTTTACGCTGCCGCTAATTCCATTAGCTCTTTATATTGTGCTTCCACTCAGATCACTCCCATCTAATTTCCCTTATGCTCCCTTGACTATTTCCAAGGCTCCTCCCGCCAACTCTTTGCGCCAAGGTAATATTCGTTGGTCTTTCTGGGTACGGCGAGCTATTGCGTGTTAAAGCGAGCTGATACAAGGTGTTGTGTTTTGGCAGAACATTGATATGCTGAGGTTTCGGATGCCATCTCGTCTGCTAGCTCTTCTCATCAATTAACCTGTAAGGCGAGGGAAAAAATGCCGAGGAGGCCTTCAGCTCGGGAGCTCGAGAAAGTTAGAAGGGGGAGAACTCTGACCGGGAGCTCCGGGTCTGTACGTGCTGGGGATCTGCGGATGGCCTTGGACGAAGTGATGGGAGCCGCGTCTGCTGCTGGGGAGACGAGGGTTTTCGGAGCCCGCAGAGACATGTCGGCTCGGGAAGATTCAGAGATGAGGGAGCCCGTTCCGGCTCGTTATACTCAAGTGTTCTCCGTTATCTCAAAGTCTCGGGAGTCGGAGGGTGACATGGGACTCCATCCATCATCGAAGAAGGCTAGGACGGGGAGCCATGGAGCCGGTGGGAAACCGAACTCCTAGAATGGGTCAGGGTCTGGTGGAAGTGGTGCTTTCAACTGGCAATTCAAGCACACCAAAGGCTGTCCTATTGCGGACGATCCATAAGGAATAAGCTTTCTGCTGAGGCATTGCAAGCCGGCTCGGTGTGCCATCCCAGCTATCAAGGATATGGCCGAGCGTGAAGCCTATATGAGGATGGCTGTTGCTCATGGGCGATAAGTTGTTTGCTTACTCTATCGCTTTTATTTTTATAGATGGGTTTTGACTTAACTCTTGGATTTGTCGTAGGATTTTGAAGCTACTAATGAGTATGCCACTATCTTTGAGCGAACGGTTAAAGATGTGCCTTCGCTCGAAGAGCTCGAGGACATGAAGAATACGGTGCACGACTTGAGCTCTAGTCTTAAAGCGTCTCAGGATAGAGAAAGTAGGCTCGAGGTCCAGCTTCGGAGTGCTAAGACTATGGTTGATGAAGCAATGCGGCGAGCTAATCAACTTGCCGAAAAGAACCGTGAGCTAGCTGCGAATCATGCCACCTCGCTTCGCCGAGCTGTGCGCATCGGTAAGCGGGAGCTTGTGGCGCAATACCTCGAATTGCTGCGATCTCTTAAGGCTAACTGGGAGAAGAAAAAGCTCGAGGTTACCTGTGAGGCGGAGCTCCAAGAGATGGAGTCGAACATTGAGCTCTTGAAAGACATTATCAAGGGTGATAAATCGCATGTTGCCAAGCTGGCTCGCCTTAAGGGCGATCTTGGTGGTTTTAAAGAGGCCTACGAGCTGGCAGAGGTTTCTGACTTTTCTCTTGGGAAGCTCGATCTTCCCCATATCTCTGAGGGCTCGGTAGTTCCGCTAGAGATTGATCCGGCTACCCAACTTCCGCATGGTCTTAATCAGTTTGGGAGCAACGATGTGTTAGGTGAGAAAGGTGAGGAGGTGACGGTTCAAGGTGAGGATGCTGTTGGCGGGGTTCCCAAAGAAACGGCTCCGGAGCTCGAAGAGGCTGGAGAGGTTGCTGGTGAGGAACGGGCTCGGGAGGAGTGAGCTCGTCGTTTTCTTTATGTTTTTGTTTTTTGTTTTATGGACTCGTTGCCTTGAAGGGGTTTTGTTTGATTTTTGATTTTTATTGGGCCTGGGAAGGCTTTCATCCTTTTGTTTTGGTACTTGTGCCTGGGAAGGCTTTTATCCTTTTTTTTTATAATGATTTTTGTCTTGTTTTTGAAAGGATTGTTCATATTTCGGATCGAGAGATCGATCCGGACCGCTTGGTTTGAAGTATATCGAACTCAACGAGGTTTCATTTGTTTGTTCGATGACCGACTTGTCTGTTTTTTTGCGAGCTGTTTTGGCGGGAGCCGTGTTAGGAGGAGAAGTGTTCATCTTTGAGGACTTCGAACCGTTTTAAGTGGTCTTATCTCGGGGGTCGTGATCGTAGTGCAGAGTGGCATTCGAGCTGATCAGACTAAGTCGAGTTCGTTGATAGACTCTGGACCATTTATGAGATGGTTTTATGTAGTGAGACGCGAGTTGTGAGAACTATGATTGCTCTGGCAAGTTATGTAGCGAACCGCGGGATGCAAGTTATTTTGACTGTATGTGTTTAGCGAGCTGCGAGCTGTTTTGATCATTTTAAGAGATTGAACTGATATCTTTACTGATGATAAGCAGTTTATAAATGGGGTTGGCTCGATATTCTGTGGAGAATATTAGAGTAAGAACTCCTTTGTGTATTGAATAGTAAGTGCGCTTTGAGATAACGATGTTATAAGACGTCTTTATAGATAGGATGACTTGTATAAGGGGAGGTTATCCTTAACTCGAGTATGTTTACAAGCATGTTTTAGTGGTAGTGGTGGCTGGACTCATGATGCGAGCTGCCTACGTACCCCGTCAAGGGATCAAGCCAGAACGTAGTTCGATTATCATTGGCACTCAATGGTGGTATTTTTTGAGATTCTTGACATTCCATGGTCTCTTTTCTGGTACTCTGCTGTCAGGTTTAGCGAGCTTGTAGACGCCGGTGCGTATAATTTGGGTGACTCGGTAGGGGACCTCCCAATTGGTTCCGAGTTTTCCGGCACCTATTTCTTTGGTGTTTTCGAACACTTTTCGTAGCACGAGGTCATTTACTTTGAACCTCCTATTTCGTACGTTGGAGTTATAGTAGTGTGCGGCTGCGTTTTGGTAGTTTTGGATGCGAGCTAGGGCTTGATCTCGAGTTTATTGGATCATGTCTGTGAGAGCAGAATCTCACAACCTCAATTCTCGGCTTGCAGGTTGTATGTTCTTGAAAATAACTTAGAAGATTTTAAGAGAAAAGTGTATATTATTATCTTTGCCAAGAATTCGGTCCTTTGCAATAAGACTGGTGTTCTAAATTTATACCAGCCTCAAACGTAACTGCGTACACATTAACTATCTAATTGAATTTGCAATCTTCTATCTTTAATACGGAATAATCTTGTTTGACCATGTTTTGAATTGTTCGAGTGCATGCTTCTATTTTCCTGTGAGCTCGTTTCTTTCCCTCGTGCTCGGTTCTTCCAGCTTGTTGATTTGCTCTACCTCGCGACCTCGCTGACTTCAGCTCATAGATCTTTCCGCGAGGCCTTTCCGTGGGCCGAGCCTTCTTCATTTAGCTTATTTATTCGTTCTGGCTTTAAGTGTGGGATTTGGGCTCAACAGTTACCCCCCATCATCCTTATTGATTTATCGCTGAGGATGCGGTGCTGCAATCTTGGGTCCTGATTGGTCTTCTAATCAATACAATCTCGGCATCTGATTGGTCTTCTACCTGATAAACGCCGAAATTGCAGGGATTTTGCCTTAAGCATGCGATTTTTAGGAAAATGATAAAGCGAGTGGGCGAGTATGTGGTTGGTATAAATGGACGGTTGGAGTTGCTTCAGCTTCCCACGTCGCCTCAACTTCCCACTTCCCACTTCCCACTTCCCAAGGTAATCATGTCCTTCTTATTTTTATTCTTAATCGAGTGGTCTTTATTTAAATCGTATTTCTCGATTTATCTTTTCATCAATTATCTTCTTCTGCAAAAAGTTCTTCCTCTGTTAATTCCGACAAGCTTGATTCTTCATCTTTGAAAAAATTTATGATTTTTTTGCTATGGCCTCCCCCTCGCAACCAAGTTCTCCGCTTGTGTTTGTCGATCAGTGCGGACCTCACTCGAGGAGCACAGTCTCACTTGAAGAGCTCAAGAATATTTCTTCTTTATGCGGGCTCGACTATTGCGATTTCCTCGTTCCTTCGGATGTCGATTCTCCGGAGAATCCCCCGGAGGGTTACGCAAGTTCCTATACCGTATTTTTCATGAAGTGCCGCCTCACTTTTCCTATCTCGTCGTGCATTTCTGACATCATCGGCGACCTCGGGCTCGCCCTTCCCCAACTTATGCCCAGTGCGATGAGAAACTTGGTCGCACTCTAGGTGAGGTCTAGGGAAGCCGGAGTTATATCTAATACCGAGGAATTCTGCCAGCTCTTCAATGTCAAGGTGAACTCGAATCTTCGCGGAACTTACTATTTTCCGGCGAAAGTTAACCGATCTGTCTTTCGATTCAATGCTCGGGAAAATAAGTGGTGGGAGCAGTGGTTCTATTTCAGGATTTCTGGGAGATCTATTGAGGGCGAGTCGATAGTTCGGCGCTTTTGGACTCAAATCACCGGTTAGCATGAACCCTAAGAGGCTGGCTCATGTGTCCTTCTTGGGGATTCCTTAATCGCTTTCTTTCTTATTCTAATTTGGCTTTCCTTTTTTGCAGAATCTATTGAATCCTCAAAGACTGTGACGGCTAAGGTTCGGCACCTCATCGATCTTCTTAGGGAGCCCAAGTCTGACTGGAAGCAGTTTTGCTAGGATTATGCGAGCTCGTGATCGTCCGGCTCCAGGATTATCTGTTACTACTGCTCTTCAGCTTGCTGGTTTATTTTTCTTTCCCTCTTCCTTTTCTTTTTGGAAAAGATCGGGGGTTTTAACGTCATTTGGCTTCGTAGGTTCTCCATCTCTCTCGGCTCAAACTCCGGTCCGAAGAGAAATGAGGAGAAGAAGAAGAAGATTTGATATTTAATTAGACATTCCCGACAGGTATATCCGTCGGGAATGAAAATTAAATAACCGCCCAAATTTAACGAAATTTCTGAATTCCCCGGGTTTTTTTTTCCAGATTCGTCGGAAATCTATCTAGAATTTCTGACGGATTTCCGACCGTTACTAATTTTTCGAGATTTTGAAGACTAAAACCAAAAAATGCTAAGTATAAACCTCAAAAAGTTTAGTAACGGTCAAAAAGTTTAGTAACGACCAATTTCCGACCATTTAGTGTATAGGGTTTAAAAATCAAAATTTTATGAAAATTTTGGGTTTAGGGGTCATTTACACCTCTTCTATTTAACGAATAACTTAATCGATCAACATAAACCAAAGTGTATCGTGTTTTTGGGTCATTAATGCCTCTTGACTCGAAAACGAGATTAACCTTTCATAAAGAAACATAGAACTTATACAAATATTTTTCGGTTTGTTATAGGGTTTTGATTAAAAGATCAAAAAGAGAGATTTTAAAATATATCAACATTGAACTATTTCAAAACATCTTATCTAATCCTAACACACATAAACATAATAAATGTTTTTGCTATTTGAGGTTTTGAAACCCCAAATGGTCGGGAATGCATCGGAAATTCCCAACCGATTACCGATTGTGCTAAAAACACATGTGACAAATTTATATCAACACGTTTATTAAATGTTTGTAATATCAACACGTTAATTAAACTAACACATTAATTACCGACGGAATCGGATACTTTTCCAAAAAAATATAGAAAATAGAAATGTGACTTAGAAAATAATACTATATGCTTCATTAATTAAACCCTATAAAAATGTACAATTAATTAATGCATATAAAACATGTACAATCAATAAAAAAATCTGTACAATTAATTAATGCATATGGAAATCCGTAAAATTTATGACCACTTTTCGACCATATATGAAAATGTTCCGAAAAATGCTGATATGTGTTCACTTAATTGGCGATAACTCCTGGAATATTACTAGGAATGAGCTGAAACTACTCTCATTGGAAAGATAACTCAATTTCCAATCTGTCTGCAAGATTTGAGATTAAACTGGACACGAGAAGATTTCCATCCGACATGATCTTTAAACTGCTTCGGATTGGCTCTGCATTTTTCGACAATGACATATTTTAAATAAATCGCCCGTATCTCCTGAATCGCTGATCGGAATGACATGAATCTACATGAGTTGGAAAGCTAACTCAATTTCGCATGACTTTCATCAAGAGATTCCAAGCTAAATCCAAATTCCGACCGTATATGAAGATTTTCCAAAAAATGCTCAATCCCGTTAGAAAATGGTCGGGATTTCCGACCAAATTCCGACCATATATGAATATTTTCCGAAAACTGCTAAGTATAAAATGCTAAGTGTAAAAATATCATTTATAAATCCTGTCGGAAATTGGTCGGAAATCCCAACCAATTTCCGACCATATATGAAGATTTTCCGAAAAATTCTAAGTGTAAAAATATAATTTATAAATCCCGTCGGAAATTAGTCAGGATTTCCTACCAATTTCCGACCATATAGGGTTTAGGGTATGAAATCATAAATTTAAAAACCATATAGGGTTTAAGAAACATCTACTAATCTTATTTACTAACAACTAACTTAATAGGTAAACATAAAATGGATCATATGACGATTTATATGAATCGATTCGAGAACGAGTGTAACCTTTCATAACGATACATATAACTTATACTCACACTTATCGGTTTCTTGTCGGGTTTTGATTAAAAGCTCAAAAAGAATGTTATTAAGATATTTTAACACTGAATTCTTTCAATATATCATATCTAACTTTAGCAATGATAAACGTAATCAAATTTTTACCATTTGAGGTTTCGAAACCACAAATGGTCGGGAATTCGTAGGGAATTCCCGACCGATTACCGACGGGGGTGAGAACACATGTTTTAAATGTATAGCAACAAGTTTATTTTCTGTTTGTAAAAAATATTAAATCGAAATTTTTGACCGATTTTCGACCATATATGATCGGTCTCTATATCGTCGGAAATCGGTCGGAAATTTCCGACCGGGTTTTTTCCATCGGTATTTTGTCGGAAAACGGTCGGGATCTGTTGGTCCCTCTAGAGTGTGCAAGAAACCACCATATCTTCTTAAACAAAATGTTTACGGTAGAGGAGACTGTCTTTAAAGCAACAATTGATGCAAAAAAATGGCATGATGCATAACCAATCAACAGAAATCCCACCACATCACTTTTTCTTCAAAGGAACACACTGTGAGAAGATGCAGAGTGGAGGGTTGATATAAAAAAAAATCGATGAGATCGACTAATATATTGATGTATATATGAATCTTCTAGATCTTTTCTTGTGATCTCCATAATCTCAATCGTTCGATCTGGTCCAATAAAAGTTCTTGGTTTCTTAATTGATTGAATTTTGGATGCCAATGAAAAATTTCATAGATTTTGTTTTTTTTAATTATGTGACTATACCTTCATCGGTATCAAAAAAATTGAATTGATTTGGATTTATTTATGATGAAATAAATCTTGTTTGTCTCAAATCTCCATGGTATTTTGTAATGAAATAGCCAAAACTCCTTTACATCTTAAGGTTTCGTTCACAATTGTTCCAGAACATCTAAGTAGTTATCTGTTTTTGTATGCAACTTATCTCTTGTATAAAAATGAGAGTTTTGGTTCTTTCTAGAACATCCACGTAGACAGAAGAAGTTAATTATTCAAGTTATAGTAGACAATGCACTTGGTTTATCCAAACCCCTTGTTTCAAATATCACTCGACGTTAATTGGACGTTGGGATCGTGCCTAGAAAAAAAGTTAAGTGGTGTGACGGTGTACTTCTTAGATACTATCTTATGGTTTTTATTGCGTACATTAGATTTTTATAAACAATTAGATCAGAATAGGGCTTATATGAGATAATTTCAGTCTTCATATTTAAATATATATTTATTCATTTTTATAATTGAGATTAATTAGTAATTATGGGACTGGAGATAGGAGAATCAAAGCAACAACAATCCTCAACATAAAAGTAATGCCCCTTGGATATACATATTTTATTGCATTATGGTGTGCTTGTACATCCCTTAGTACATTGTTTTTCTTGTCCTATTTTGTTCAAAAACAAATTCATCAGCAAAATTTATGTATAAATAATGCCAATTTATTTATAGAAAAATAAAATTTTAAAATGTGTAAAATGCAAATATCAACACGTTTTTTGTTGAGTGATTTTAGAACCTCGAATTTTTTAAGATAATTTTAGAATAATCTTTAAGAAAATTTAGCATTGAACAAACAAATGTGTTACCTGATATCATGGGCATGGTGATGAGAGCAAACACCATCAACCAAGGTAATAAAACAGATGGAGACATTTTGGCTGCCATTATTTATTTTTCTAGAGGATACAACAACTTTTTCTTGGAATCCTTAGATCTGACGACCAAAAAATCCTATTAAAAATGAATTATAAAATCATTGTTAGAACAAAATAAAATATATGGTATGAGAGGAACATCTCTGATCATCTTCAACAGAAAGTATCCAAGATTTCCTACGAAAGTCAACATAGTTATAATCTAGTTTACCTTTCTTCTTTGAGATATTCTAATATATACTTGTTGAGAATGGATTGTGTTTGTTTTTTGCATGTGCATTTATATAGATATATAGATATATACATATTTAATTAGTTTAATAAATCTTCCATATTATGTAATGAATAATATGTAATGAGTTTTCCATAATAGATATTCGGTTTTATAGTTTTATTTGGTTGGATGATGATTTTAGTCAAAGGGTTTCATTATTTATTTGTTTGCCATTTATAATTGTGTTTCATATTAACGATAAAAAAAATACCTTTATCACATATCGTTGTATATGGTAAAACACACATCAGCAAACCATATATATTTTTATGAATTGGTAAAATCATTTTGGTGTAAATCAATAATTTTTTGGGAAAAAAGTCATTGAATATATTTTGGTATCAAATGGAAGAATGATGGATTTTGGACTAAACTTCAATCAAAATTTGGCATCAAAATTACCAAATTAATATTATGGGGCAATTTTTTTGTTTATAATTTTAGTGCCAAACATATTTTATAACTTTAAAACAGAAATTAAATTCGTCAACAGAATTTATTACAATTGAAAGCTGAATTTTAAATATATTTTATTGAATGAGAATTTTCAAAAATGCAATTATTATGATACCAAAAAATATCATTGTTTGCTATTCATTTTCAAAAATATCATTTTTAACATTTTTATAAAAAATATTATAAAGGCTTGTAAATCATGTTGGTGAAGCTGGATTTCATGTGTGAAATCCGGCCCACTAAGTCCATTAACAAGTCCAACAATTCAATCTAAAAACCTATCTAAAGTTAAGCCAAAACTGTAATACGCACAGTAACGAATCTTAGTCCACTGTAGCTTGCGGATATTTCAAAAAGCCACCTCGATGTCGACTTAGTGAACTCCAAGCTAACAAAGAATCAGTCAACCAAGTTAGCTGAACTAGTCAAAAGCATCTTCTATCGGCTCAGAGCCGTTCTGAGGTTTAAGGCAATCACATGACACACGAGGACCCGAGATAAGCGGTAGCGGTTAAGACATCAAAGAAAGCTATATAAAGAGACTCAAGGCTTAGTTTTACGCATTTGATTATTTTAACGTAATTGACATTTCACTCTTCGAACTCTCTTTGTATTCATTCATTCGATTAATACAAATCTAATTCATCGATACTTGTTTATACCACGATAGGTTCAAATATATATTCGGCCCATCGGTTTAATTCATTTTCCAAAATCATATGCAAATTCTTAGTGTAGAATTTAGCACCCACACATGCTATAAAGATAATTATAAATCTTTTAAGAAGCATCATACCATATTTTATAAAGTCTTATCATATGTTTATAAGGTTATATATGGTAGTTATGACAGTGGAGCAAATTTATAAAGTTCAATAAACAATTTTATAAAATGAAGAACGATTATAGACCAATTTATAGAAATGATTATATATATATAATGATTTATCTTATATATAAATATATTAAATTCCTTAGTGGTATTTTAGAAAAGTTGTATTATAAAAATGGTATTTCTCAAAATTTCTCATTATTCAAGAAGTAATTTAATGATTTATCATTGAAAGAAATAAATTTGACAGTTATTTGATAAATAACTTTATTTAATCATTAAAAGTTGCAAACAAAAGATATGTGTTTTATGGTAATTTACATTTTGATAAATGTCCAATTCAAAATATTCGTTTTGCATCATTTTGTGTCCAAATTGCTTACATTTCCTGTAAAGACTTTACAAATTATAAAAAACACTAAAAACACCAATAAAATGCCAAAACGAATAGTTTCTGTATTTTAAAAAACTTATTAAATCATATTAAAAACCGGTAAAATATAGAGTATACCAACTCATCCAAACTTAAACATTTGTTTGTCTTCAAATAAAACATCAATCCAAGTTATAGGGGTTCGGTTTAAAAAAATGGTTGATGGTCATTTATGGCTAAATCTTATAAAAGAAAGTTAACAATGTTTCCCTGAAACAGAGAATATGGAAGATTCCTACCGAACCAAAAAATACGTTTTTTCTTTTGGCGGGGATTGTCCGGAGCTTTGGTTTATCGGATCGTCTCCTTTCTCGAGAGTTGAATGTGGATCCCGTATGTAAGATGTGTCAACAAGACACAAAGACAATCAATCATTTTTTGTTTCAGTGCTCGTTCGCTCATCAAATATTGATTGACTCGCATGTCCCAATCCCGCCTCTTGGTTTCTCGAATTCACTTGAAGATGAGAACATGGAGTATATCCTTGATTTACTGGAGTCTCAAGGTACGCCGGAGTCCATTAAAGGTCATATCCCTTGGATATTATGGGGCATATGGAAGCATAGAAATGCAATTCTCTACGCTCGGAAACATGAAGCAATATCGATAGTGGTTAAAAGGGCTATAGAGGACGCTCCAGCATGTATAGAGGCTAATAAACATGATAATGCAGCAGCAAACAATAGTATTGTCAGACGGATCTCGGAGATAGATGGCATCCACCTGCGAATAGTTTGATAAAATGCAACATGAGAATGTGAATTGGCAGAAAGCAACATTACATTGTGGTGTGGGGTGGATTGCTAGAGATCACCAGAGTAATGTTGTTTTTCATGCAAGGAAATCATTTACGAGGGCTTCGAATCGTATTGTTGGTGAATTACGAGGTGTGACCTGAGACTGAATAATGTGGTGATTGCCTTGGATTGTCACGCGGCCTTTAATGCAATTGGGAAACCATATGAGTGGCCACGATACCATGTTCTAACGGAGCAAGTTTGGA
This sequence comes from Eutrema japonicum, assembly GCA_030161315.1. NCBI lineage: Eukaryota > Viridiplantae > Streptophyta > Magnoliopsida > Brassicales > Brassicaceae > Eutrema > Eutrema japonicum. Next base: position 49,505,295 of record BSQW01000011.1, read on the forward strand.
ACTTGAAACAAGGTTTTGCGAGTTGTGGTTCCGAACTGGAAACTCTGAAATCTAATCACGGAGCACGAGAAATTGCGAAGAGCATCACGAGAGTTGGACGTTTCCAATTCTATCTTTCAATAGGAGATCCAGCATGGCTACAAGATCGTATTCGACAAGACGCGAGGAGGAGCATCTAATAATTCACCTTTAGTGTTTGGAGAGATGTCTCTACAGATGAGTTCTGGATCGTTTTGTTATCACATCTTTAAGTCCTTATCATTAGGCCTTGATGCGATTTATCTCTATTGTTTTCTCTTTCCCTTCCGAACCTTTGTTTTGCTCTGTCTCGGAGCTTCAATTTGCAGTAGTAGCAATCTGAGATGATTAAAAAAAAAACAATGTTTGGGTAAAAAGGAGAATATATATGATGTTTGGAGATTGTAATATATATAAAAATGTAATGATGGTGGATGAGAGATTTAGGGGAGGTTTAGTGGTGTAATGTTGTGATTTGGATGTCTTTTAGTTTAAGTTCAGCTTTGGCACTCTCTTATGGTTTTTATTGTGTACGCTAGATTCTTATAAACAACTATACCAGAGTAGGACTTGGATGAGATAATATCAATCTTCATATTTGAATATATGTTTTTTCATTATTTTAGTTGAGAGTAAATATAAAACGAGAGATTAATTAGTAATTACTGGACTCGTTTTGCAAAGCGGGAATTCCTCTCAAAATCGTCGCAAAACGACTTTTGTGTCGACTTTACGAGGAATCCTAATTCGTCTCTAATAGCTTGTAGGAAATCAACATTCGTCGCAAGTTTGCGAAAAAATTATGTTCGTACCTAAATCCAAGTTCAAGAATCCATAGATGATAAAAAGTCGCTTTAGAAATCCTAGCAAATTCTTTGTGAAAAACCAGCCATGAACCCTAGAGAATACCCGATTGTCCAACACTCCGTTTAATTGTTTACAACCTCATTTTAATTATTTGCTTTGCTTAATTGCTGTTTTATTTCATTGCTTAATTTAGTTTAATTTTCTAGCTTTAATCGTGACAAACAAAACTCATAAATATCGAATAGGTCTAGACACATCTTAGAAATCAATAGAAATCGACAACGTTCACCCTCATGAATTCGATCTCTAAATACTACTGCGTTTGTTGTGCACTTGCAGCCTAGCTAAAAGGTTAAAACTCGTCGGGAACAAAACTGACGCATCAAATTTTTGGCGCCATTGCCAAGGATTTGATATTGCTTGTTTGATTTCGTATTCTAATTTCTGTTATAGACGACTTTGATTTTCAAGCTTTTTGTTGCTCTTCTAAAATTCTTCTTTATCTTTGTCTTTTATTCTTAGGTGCATGAACACTAGGAGAACTGCTAGAGAAACCGTACCGCAACTAGACGATATCAACAGACATGAGACAGAACTCCGAAGACTCAAAAGAACGCTAAAGATGGCCGAAAAGATTAACTAAACCGTGATCACCTTGATCATGAGGATTATCGTTATGCTTCGGATCATAAAGATGACCGAGAGGCTGTCCATGGTACTAATGACCAGCCACTTCTCGACTCCGAAGAAAATGAAAACCGAAATGCTGAATATCCGAGATGACAAATTCCCGTCTATCGTGATGCACTGAGGAGCGATGCTAAACTCATTCCACCAATTCCTCCTAATGGCGAGAACGCCAACCATCATGTCTTACCCGCTAATCCTCCGAGGAGACTAGCGCGTAACCGCACCATTGCTGATTTTGATGCACCATATCAACACTTCCAAAACCGAGCTGCCATACAACTGCCTCTACCTCATAGAAACGATTTTGAGATCAAACCTCAAATCATTGCTTTGATAAAGCAAAACCAATTTCATGGAGTTACTACTGAGTACCCGATGGAGAAATTTATGATGAGAGCAATGATTTGAGAACAAATTTTCGAAGAAATTTGTTTTTGCTTCGAAGAAATTTTCAGCCCGATGAGAATAAACCGAGTTCCCGCCGATTATGTGAAGTGTAAGCTTTTTCTTTTTTCTTTAGCCGATAAAGCTCAACGTTGGTTAAAATCTTTGCCCGCATGATCTATCAATAATTGGGAAGAGTGAAAATCCGCCTTCCTAAACCATTTCTACACCAAGTCGAGATCCAACTCGTTGAAAAACAAAATCCAAAGTTTTCATCAACAATCGTTGGAGTCTTTCCATGAAGCGTGAGAACGTTTCAAAGACTATGAGAGAGATTGCCCTCATCACGGTTTTTCCGGTCCGAATTTGCTCAATACTTTCTACCGAGGCTAATTACCAAAATATTAAATTTATCTCGACACGGCCAGCAATGAAGACTTTTAGACAAATACCATAAACCAAGGAAGAGCTCTCATCAAAAATCTTGCTATGGCTAATAGCAACAATTCTCCCGACTATGATAGATCGACTAGATCAAATGTATCGGAATCTAAGGAGATAGCAGAGCTAAAGAACATGATGAAGCAACTTCTCAAGAACCAAAATCTCCAAGTGCATGCTTGTTAAGCTACCAATGGAGGCGAGGATGATTCTTACTATGAAACCGATAACAACAGTTCATATTTTCAAGAAGAAGAAGTTAACTATGTCGGAGCGCAAGGATCTTCCAAGACCACTTCAGCAATGGATTCACCAACAACTTCCGCAATGCCAACTTCAAAAATCTCTTGTATCGTAATACGAACGTAGAAAAATCTCAAGACCAGCCCTACCATCAACAATCTAAGCCGTTCCAAAACCGGTTCCAAAACGAGAGCTATGGCGGAAATGAGAACTTCTAACCAAAACCGCCTTTCAATGCTCAAGCTGTGTCTTACAACAACTCTAATACGCATCAACAAGGTATGTCTAACACTAAGAACCCTAAAAATACAAGGTCTTGTTCTAGAGAGAAAAAAAGAGAAAAAGAGTTAAAAGGAGATAGATCTAAAAAATGAGATCCTAGGCTTATAAAAAGGTGTATTTCTTAGTGGGTCGGACCGGGTCAACCCGGGACACACCGGGTATTGACCCGGTCAATTTCTGGTCGAGTTTCTAACACCGGTCAGGTTGGGGCCGGTGCATGTGGCCGGTGTGTGAGGTTTTGCATTTTTGAGTGTAACTCGTTTGGGCGCCAGTTAGACATGTCTCTGCTAAATCCGAAGTATCTCTCAAACCACAGATCCGAACGACTTGAAACCACTTCCAGAAGACAGCTAACTCAATTACCTACAACTTCTATGAAGACTTCAGAAACTAAATCAGAGCGTAGGTTACTTCTTCCAGCCTGATCTTTCAGACACTTCGGTGAGAGCTTCCACACCGGGCGAAGTTATGCCGGTGTGGGAGGCCGGTATTTCCCCTGGTCAAGTGAAGGTCTGGCACCGGGTCTTTGCACCGGCGGTGTCTTGGCTGGTGTGGTCGTGTTCTGTATGCTTGCACCTGGCCGATGCATGCGTGGTGTCTTTGGCCGGTGCTACAGTCTTCGATGATAGGTGCAACACCGGTTGGATCATGGCTGGTGTGTGTGTCCGGGAATATCCCAGCCCGAGTATTCAAGTAGCACCAGGCGTGTGCGTGGTCTTGTCCCTGGCCGGTGCATGAGGAGGTAAGGCTGAGTCCGAGGGTCTTTAGTACCGGGTGTGTTGGAGCTTCTCGGCCAGGCATAGTTGTTTTCAGTAAATCTACGGTAACTACCTAACCAGATGTCCGAATGACTTGATTTAAACTTCCTTGGACAGGTAACTCACTCCTCTGCAACTTCCATGAAGGTCTTTAAGGCTGGCTCAGAACGGAGGGCCTCCGTCCGGCCACATCATTTCGGCGTCTCAGATGGACTTTGCACATCACTTAGGTCCAACTCTCCAAATATGCCCAACTACCTCCAATTGCCTAGAAAATACTCCAAAACATGCAAGAACTCACTAGACCTAATGAAAATGTCATAATCTCTAAATGAGACCTTAATGCAAGACAAACCCATGATTATGCAACGTAAATGACGCATAACTCTAAGTGAAATGCATGCTAAAATGTGCAATGTATGAGTATATCAGTGTATCCTCAACTTATCATCAATGTATAAAATTCCCTACCCAGCATGGGGTCACAACAGTGAAGGGAAGTCAAAAGGCATCCAGAGCATGCTATATGAGAAGTTTCCAAATAGCAAAGAAGAGCACATTATAGCAATTACAATGTGAGGATGAGCTCGCAGATCGCCTGGCCAGAAAAAAAAGTGGCCTAGGCTCCATCGTACCTCGCAAGGACTTTGTCGAGAAAGTCGTGGTTAACGAGTCTCATCCTAACCAGAAGATAGGAATTGGATCCGACCTCTCCAGGGGCCAAATGGACCAACTAATAGCCTTCCTTAAAGAAAATATCAGTTTATTTGCATGGACAACAGCCGATATGCTCGAGATCGATCTAAACATCATCTCACACGAGCTCAATGTCGATCCAAATCACAAGCCAGTACGCCAAAAGCGTCGAAAGTTCGGACATGATAAGACCGAGGCCGTTAATAGCGAGGTCACTAGGTTGCTAAGTGTTGGATTCATCAAAGAGGTAAAATATCCCGACTGGCTAGCAAACCCAGTCGTGGTGAAAAAGAAAAACGGCACCTGGCGAGTATGTGTGGACTTTACAGATCTGAATAAAGCATGCCTTAAGGATAGTTTCCCACTGCCTCACATTGACCGGTTAGTGGAAGCTACGCAGGGCACCAGCTCCTCAGCCTCATGGATGCGTTCTCGGGGTATAATTAATCAAATACAAATGAACCCTGAGGACCAAGATAAGACATCCTTCATCACAGAACGAGGAACGTACTGTTATAAAGTGATGCCATTCGGTCTCAAAAACGCAGGAACGACCTACCAAAGACTAATGAATAGGATGTTTGCCAGCCTCCTGGGCAAGTCAATGGAGGTCTACATTGACGATATGTTAGTCAAATCTTTGAAATAAGAAGACCACATAAGTCAGCTAGGGGAATGTTTCGATTTACCGAATAAGTATCGGATGAAACTGAATCCCTCAAAGTGTACCTTTGGGGTTGCTTCGGGTGAATTCCTAGGCTATATAGTAATCCAAAGAGGAATAGTAGCGAACCCCAAACAAATCAGCACGTTCTTGGAAATGCAACCTCCGAGCTCGGCAAAGGAGGTGCAGAGACTGACAGGCTGTATTGCCGCTTTAAATCAGTTTATTTCCAGGTCAACTGACAAATGTCACCCCTTTTATCAATTATTAAAAGGGAACAAAAAATTCATGTGGGATGAAAAGTGTGGGGAAGCCTTTGAGCAACTAAAAGCATACCTCTATGAGCCCCCATTCTTTCAAAACCAGGTTAGGGAGAACCCCTCTACCTATACGTAGCAATCTCCGAGGCCGCAGTAAGTGGCGTCCTCGTAAGAGAAGAGCGAGCTGAGCAAAGACCGATCTACTACGTAAGCAAGTCACTGGTGGACGCCGAAACCAGGTACCCACATATGGAAAAATTGGCCTTGGCAGTAGTAGTGTCAGCTTGCAAGCTAAGGCCATACATCCAGTCACACTCTATTATAGTTATGATAATGCAGCCATTGCGAACAGTGCTACATAGTCCCAGCCAGTCCGGCAGGCTAGCTAAGTGGGCTATTGAGTTGAATGAGTACGATATTGAATATCGACCTCGAACTAGCGCCAAGGCGCAAGTATTAGCTGACTTTGTCATCGAGCTTGCAGCGAGCACCGAGATTACTGAGTCAAGCTCTGGAACCTGGTCACTCTACGTGGACGGAGCTTCCTCGAAACAGGGGGCATGCGTCGGAATCCACCTCGTATCCCCGACCAACGAGGCCGTGGAACAGTATTTTAGACTCGGTTTCTCAGCATCGAATAACGAAGCCGAATACGAGGCTTTAATAGCAGGTCTACGACTCGTAGTTGGAATAGGAATACATAGCTTGAGTGCGTACAACGATTCTCAACTCATTACAAGTCAGTTCCATGGAGAATATGAAGCCAGGGATAGCAGAATGGAATCTTATCTAGCTATAGTCCACGAGCTGGTCAAGCGGTTCGAAGTCTTCAGCCTGACGCGGATCCCGCGAGGTGAAAATACTATCGCAGATGCATTGGCATCTCTCGCCTCGACCTCGAATTCTCTTGTGAAAAGAGTGATTCCAGTGGAAGGAATTGAAAAACCCAGCATTAACATCGAAAAAGATGTTGAAGATCTAATGGAAATCGATGTCGACAATACGGATCTGGATGTAGTGCTGGCCCCAATAGAGGATGACCTTCCTTCTGGGATAAGGGAAACCTAGGACTCAGACCAAGCTCCATTTGACGCCAGGCATGAGTCCCTCCGCGAAAAAATGATTGCGAGAACTGATTGGCGAACAGCGATTATACAATACATCGAGGAGGGTGAGGCTCCCCCCAGCAAGTGGGAAGCCCGTAAACTCAAAACCATAGCTTCAAGATATTGTGTAATCGATTCTCGCCTCTACAAACGAAGCATGGGCGGCCCATACCTAGTGTGTGTCCACGGACTCGAAGCTTTCACAATTATGCTAGAAGTTCAAGGGGGCTCGTGTGGCAGTCATTCAGGAGGGAGGGCGTTAGCCATCCGAATCAAGAGACATGGGTATTTTTGGCCCACCTTGGTAGCTGATTGCGAAGAACAATTTAAAGCATGCGACAAATGCCAACAACATGCTCCCACATTGCATCAGCCTAATGAAAATTTGTCTTCCATCTCATCTTTGTATCCTTTTATGAGGTGGTCTATGGACATAGTAGGACCTCTGGTAACCTCGGGAAAAAGGAGGTGTCGCTTCCTGCTCGTCTTTACAGATTACTTCACTAAATGGATAGAAGCACTGACTTTCCAACATATTAAGGCAAACCACGTGGAAGAATTCTTATGAAAAATATAGTTTGCCGGCACGGAGTCCCATATGAAATCGTAACCGATAACGGTTCACAGTTCATTTCAAATCGGTTCCTCGAATTATGTGAAGACCACATAATCAGGCTGACAACTTCGACTCCACGTTACCCTCATGGCAATGGGCAGGCCGAGGCAGCAAATAAACTGATATTGAGTAATCTCAAGAAACGATTGGACACTAAAAAAGAAAAATGGTCTGACGAACTCCCAAGAGTGCTATGGGCCTGTCGGACCTCACCTCGTAAAGCAGCCTCAGAAACACCATTCTTTTTGGCTTATGGGATTGAGGCCATGGTCCTTGCCGAGGTCGCAGTTCCCAGCTTGAGGGTAAATATATTACCCGTAGATGAGGAACTAAATAACAAAATGCTCCTCGACCAGCTCGATGTTATCGACGAGCGTCGAGATCGAGCACTAGTCAATCTTCAAAATTACCAACACGCAGCAGCGCGTTATTATAATTCAAAGGTCAAACAACGATGATTTCGAGTAGGCGAGCTCGTCCTACGGAAAGTATATGAAAATACTAAGGAAAGAAATGCTGGAAAACTAGGCACCAACTGGGAAGGTCCATACCGGATCTCCGAAGTAATAAAGAACGGCGTGTATAAGCTCGCCAGAGTGCATGATAACACACCTGAAAGGAACTCATGGAATGCCATGAACCTAAAGAAATACTACCATTAAATTGAAAGATACTTGTGAAATGGAACTACGAAAGGCTTGATCCCTCCTCAGGGTACGTAGGCAACCTCACAAGGGTGCAGCTATTAAAAAAAAATCTTCTCTTAAGCCTGCTAAAAGCAGCCTGAATTTTCCCAACCTCTAATTTACAAGCTAAAAGCTTTACTTTATAAATGTACAGCCTAACGAGCTAGAGCGTGCTACCAACTAGCATGACTCGACTTTTCGTCTAAATTGCAAAGTCACAACTCCTCGAGTCTCTAAATGACAACAATCTTTGCGTCTAAACTATTTAGGTTGCATGCCTGCCTCTAAACGGCGTCGACTAGTGCGTCTTGAAATCACATGGTCAGCTCCCAAGGTCTCTAAACGACCTGGGAGCAAGGTCTCTGAACGACCCGAATCTTTGGTTGAGAGACTACCTTTGATTCACTAAAAAGTATCAACCTCTAAATGGCAGAAATAGTAAGTGATTCTAAAAACAAAAGATAAAAAAAAAAAGAGGGTAAAATTAAAGCCTCCATGAAAGGAGCATAAGTTTAAACATAAAAAGAAGGACCCCCTCGGGCATTAAAAGTTCAACAACAAACGGGTTTAAAGGCCTCCCCAGGCACCAAGTTCAAAAAACAGAAAAGGATGAAGAGAATATAAGGGTCTCTAGCTGGCTGGTTCAACTGGTTTATCCACTGAGACAGGCTGATCCAAGGGCAATGGGCGACTCGGAGGTCCACCCTTAAATGTTCACCAGATTTCTCCAGCGCAGTGATCCGAGCTTGAAGAGTGTCGGCACGAGCTTGAGCCTCCCGAGCAGAGTCTTCCCATCTCTTGGCCAAAACGGCATGATCTTTAACCTGACTTTCCAGAAGGGCGATCTTAGCCATCTTCTCCTCTTTCCGCATAAGCCTCGCCACCAGCTCGTCGCGTTCGACGACCAGGTAAGCAATGGTTTTAGCCGCCCTATCAACCTCCTCAGGCTGAGTAGCAGAGCAGAGATCCTGCTCAAACGAGTTAACTAACTCATTCGCAGCGGAAATCGCCTGAAAAGAAATGTTAAAAATTCTTTAGCAAGGAAGTCAAAAATAAAACAAAAGAAAGAAGAGGAAATCAAAGCTACCTGGCCCATTGCACCCGCAAACTTGGTATAGCCTTCAGGTATCCTTATATTCCTAAGAGACGGCAAGAAGCAGGAAGAAGGTCTAACACGCCTAAGAAGGTTTGCAAGCTGAGAACTATTCTCGACAATCGCCTCAAGACTATCAAAGTCAAACCTAAAAGCATTCAGAGGATTACTTCCACCACTTTGCGAGCGAGAGGCCACATGCCTCTTCGCTACCTCCTCACCCTCGAACCCATTGCCACGAGACCGCTTAAGGCGAGATTGGTGCTCAGCAGAATTGGCTCCTGGCAGACACCCTAGAGATTGACCTCTGGGAATTCCCAGCTCGGGTATCGCACTGAGCAACTTTCATCTCTTCCTCCGCAGGAAGATCGCCTTAATCACCTCGGTCAGCATCGGACTCTCGGAGATCCTTCTTCTTGGAGTCTTCGCGACGTGGGTTGTCAGCATGAGTAGATTTTCCCGAAAAATTTGGTTAGATTGTTTAGTATTTGGATTTATGTTGAAATGTTTTGTTTATGATATTTACTAAATTTTAGTTTAATATATTTAGGTAGAATAATTATGTGTTTTCAAATTTTGTGAATATAAATTAGTTTTTGAAATTTAAATAATTTTGTTATAATTTGTTTTTGATATAAAATTTATAATACGAACATTTTGTAGAATAATGTTTTTTTTATAATATAGTCACGTTTTTTGGACAATTAAAAATGTAAAAATGTAGATTTGTTAAATATATTTTTTCAATACAATTTTGTGAATTTGTGATAATTTAGAACGTTTTAGAATAATTGTTTAGCACTTTACAAGTGATTTTAATTTTGTTTTTAGAATATTAAAATCTTTTTAGCATTGTACAAGTGATTTTTTTAATTTTTAGAATATTATAATATTTTTAGGCATTTTACAAGTGATTGTTTTTAATTTTTAGAATATTAGAATATTGTATGCATTTTACAAGTGATTTAAAAAAATTTAATGTTATATAAACGCTTTTTTGGCAATAAACTAACAAATTTTGCGTTTTTATTTTTCGAGGTTGTACGAGGGTTACAATGCTCGCAGCGGTGGTTCGTCTTGAGGGACATAACCACATCAACATAGCGGTGGCTCGTCTCGAGGGCCACAAAAACAACTTCAACAAGATGGAAGGGGAACGGAAACCGGAATTGGTAACGGGAACGGGAAGGGTAATGGGTTGGGGAATGGGAACGGGAACGGGATAGGGAAATTAATTTTTATGTTTTTGTAATTTGAAAAAAAAATTATTTAATTTCAAAACAATTATTATATTTATGCACAATTTAATTTTTAATTTTCATTTTCGAATTATTAATTTAATTTAATTTTAATAAAAAATCACTATTTTTGAATTTTTTAATCACAGTATTTTTTTAATGCACGTCGGGAATTGGTCGGGAAAATCCCCGTCGGAAATTAGTCGGGATATAAGCCCGTCGAGAATCGGTCGGAAAATTTCCGACGAATGATATCTGTCGGAAATCAGTCGGGATATATGCCCGTCGGGAATCAGTCAGAAATTCCCGACCGAATTCCGACGGATTTTGATTTTCGACATGATAGTCCCGACGGGTCAAATCGACATGATAGTCCCGATGGAGGTATAGTCACATAATTAAAAAAAACAATCTATGAAATTTTTCATTGGCATCCAAAATTCAATCAATTAAGAAACCAAGAACTTTTATTGTACCAGATCGAACGATTGAGATTATGGAGATCACAAGAAAAGATCTAGAAGATTCATATATACATCAATATCTTAGTCGATCTCATCGATTTTTTTTAATATCAACCCTCCACTCTGCATCTTATCAGAGTGTATTCCTTTGAAGAAAACGTGATGTGGTGGGTTTTCTGTTGATTGGTTATGCATCATGCCATTCTCTTGCATCAATTGTTGCTTTAAAGACAGTCTCCTCTACCGTAAACATTTTGTTTAAGAAGATATGGTGGTTTCTTGCACACTCTAGAGGGACCAACAGATCCCGACCGTTTTCCGATAAAATACCGATGGAAAAAACCCGGTCGGAAATTCCCGACCAATTTCCGACGATATAGAGACCGATCATATATGGTCGAAAATCGGTCGAAAATTCCGATTTAATATTTTTTACAAACAGAAAATAAACGTGTTGCTATACATTTAAAACATGTGTTCTCACCCCCGTCGGTAATCGGTCGGGAATTCCCGACCATTTGTGGTTTCGAAACCTCAAATGGTAAAAATTTGATTACGTTTATGATTGCTAAGGTTAGATATGATATATTGAAAGAATTCAATGTTAAAATATCTTAATAACATTCTTTTTGAGCTTTTAATCAAAATCCGACAAGAAACCGATAAGTGTGAGTATAAGTTATATGTATCGTTATGAAAGGTTACACTCGTTCTCGAATCGATTCATATAAATCGTCATATGATCCATTTTATGTTTACCTATTAAGTTAGTTGTTAGTAAATAAGATTAGTAGATGTTTCTTAAACCCTATATGGTTTTTAAATTTATGATTTCATACCCTAAACCCTATATGGTCGGAAATTGGTAGGAAATCCTGACTAATTTCCGACGGGATTTATAAATGATATTTTTACACTTAGCATTTTTTGGAAAATCTTCATATATGGTCGGAAATTGGTTGGAATTTCCGACCAATTTCCGACAGGATTTATAAATGATATTTTTACACTTAGCATTTTTTCTGAAAATATTAGGAATTTGGTCGGAAATCCCGACCATTTTCTAACGGGGTTGAGCATTTTTCGGAAAATCTTCATATACGGTCGGAATGTGGTCAGAAATTCCCGACCGATTTCCGACGGGATTTATAAAACGAGTCAGACGAAAGCCTTCCCGATGGATTTAGCTTGGAAGCTCCTGATGAAAGTCATGAGAAATTGAGTTAGCTTTCCAACGCATGTAGATTCATGTCATTCCGATCAGCGGTTCAGGAGATACGGTCGATTTATTTAAGATATGTCACTGTCAGAAAATGCAGAACCAATCCGAAGCAGCTTAAAGATCATGTCGGGTGGAAATCTTCTCATGTCCAGTTTAATCTCAAATCTTGCAGACAGATTTGAAATTGAGTTATCTTTCCAATGAGAGTGGTTTCAGCTCATTCCTAGTAATATTTCAGGAGTTATCGCCGATTTAGTGGACACATATCAGCATTTTTCGGAAACTTTTCATATATGGTCGGAAAGTGGTCGGAAATTTTACGGATTTCCATATGCATTAATTAATTGTACGGATTTTTTTATTGATTGTACATGTTTTATATGCATTAATTAATTGTACATTTTTATAGGGTTTAATTAATGAAGCATATAGTATTATTTTCTAAGTAACATTTCTATTTTCTATATTTCTATCGGTAATCGGTCGGTAATTAATGTGTTGGTTTAATTAACATGTTAATATTACAAACATTTAATAAACATGTTGATATACATTTGTAACATGTGTTTTTAGCACAATCGGTAATCGGTTGGGAATTTCCGACGCATTCCCGACCATTTGGGGTTTCAAACCCTCAAATAGCAAAAACATTTATTATGTTTATGTGTTTTAGGGTTAGATAAGATGTTTTGAAATAGTTCAATGTTGATATATTTTAAAATCTCTCTTTTTGAACTTTTAATGATCAAAACCCTATAACAAACCGACAAATATTTGTATAAGTTCTATGTTTCTTTATGAAAGGTTAATCTCGTTTTCGAGTCAAGAGGCATTAATGACCCAAAAAACAATACATTTGGTTTATGTTGATCTATTAAGTTATTCGTTAAATAGAAGAAGTGTAAATGACCCCTAAACCCAAAATTTTCAAAAACTTTTGATTTTGAAATCCTATACACTAAATGGTCGGAAATTGGTCGGAAATTCCCGACCGATTTCTGACCGTTACTAAATTATTTGATTTTATTAATATTTATATATTGTCGGAATTTGGTCGGAAATCCCGACCATTTTCTAACGGGATTGAGCATTTTTCGGAAAATCTTCATATACGGTCGGAATTTGGTCAGAAATTCCCAACCGATTTCCGACGGGATTTATAAAACGAGTCAGACGAAAGCCTTCCCGATGGATTTAGCTTGGAAGCTCCTGATGATAGTTATGCGAAATTGAGTTAGCTTTCCAACTCATGTAGATTCATGTCATTCTGATCAGCGGTTCAGGAGATACGGGCGATTTATTTAAGATATGTCACTGTCAGAAAATGCAGAACCAATCCGAAGCAGCTTAAAGATCATGTCGGATGGAAATCTTCTCATGTCCAGTTTAATCTCAAATCTTGCAGACAGATTTGAAATTTAGTTATCTTTCCAATGAGAGTGGTTTCAGCTCATTCCTAGTAATATTTCAGGAGTTATCGCCGATTTAGTGGACACATATCAGCATTTTTCGGAAACTTTTCATATATGGTCGGAAAGTGGTCGGAAATTTTACGGATTTCCATATGCATTAATTAATTTTACGGATTTTTTTATTGATTGTACATGTTTTATATGCATTAATTAATTGTACATTTTTATAGGGTTTAATTAATGAACCATATAGTATTATTTTCTAAGTCACATTTCTATTTTCTATATTTTTTTGGAAAAGTATCCGATTCGGTCGGTAATTAATGTGTTGGTTTAATTAACGTGTTGATATTACAAACATTTAATAAACGTTTTGATATACATTTGTAACATGTGTTTTTAGTACAATCGGTAATCGGTTGGGAATTTCCGATGCATTCCCGACCATTTGGGGTTTCAAAACCTCAAATAGCAAAAAAAATTGATTATGTTTATGTGTGTTAGGGTTAGATAAGATGTTTTGAAATAGTTCAATGTTGATATATTTTAAAATCTCTCTTTTTGATCTTTTAATGATCAAAACCCTATAACAAACCGAAAATATTTGTATAAGTTATATGTTTCTTTATGAAAGGTTAATCTCGTTTTCGAGTCAAGAGGCATTAATGACCCAAAAACACTATACACTTTGGTTTATGTTAATCTATTAAGTTATTCGTTAAATAGAAGAAGTGTAAATGACCCGTAAACCCAAAATTTTCATAAAATTTTGATTTTGAAACCTTATACACTAAATGGTCCGAAATTGGTCGGAAATTCCTGACCGATTTCCGACCGTTACTAATTTTTTTGAGGTTTGTACTTAGCATTTTTCAGTTTTAGTCTTCAAAATCTCGAAAAATTAGTAACGGTCGGAAATCCGTCAGAAATTCCCGACTGATTTCTGACGAATCTGAAAAAAACTCGGGGAATTCAGAAAATTCGTGAAATTTGGGCGGTTATTTAATTTTCATTCCCGACGGATTCCCGAAAAATTTGGTTAGATTGTTTAGTATTTGGATTTATGTTGAAATGTTTTGTTTATGATATTTACTAAATTTTAGTTTAATAGATTTAGGTAGAATAATTATGTGTTTTCAAATTTTGTGAATAACAATTAGTTTTTAAATTTAAATAATTTTGTTATAATTTGTTTTTGATATAAAATTTATAATATGAACATTTTGTATAATAATGTTTTTTATAATATAGTCACGTTTTTTGGACAATTAAAAATGTAAAAATGTAAATTTGTTAAATATATTTTTTCAATACAATTTTGTGAATTTGTAATAATTTTAGAACGTTTTAGAATAATTCCCGACCGAATTCCGACGGATTTTGATTTCCGACATGATAGTCCCGACGGGTCAAATCGACATGATAGTCCCGATGGAGGTATAGTCACATAATTAAAAAAACAAATCTATGAAATTTTTCATTGGCATCCAAAATTCAATCAATTAAGATACCAAGAACTTTTATTGTACCAGATCGAACGATTGAGATTATGGAGATCACAAGAAAAGATCTAGTAGATTCATATATACATCAATATCTTAGTCGATCTCATCGATTTTTTTTTATATCAACCCTCCACTCAGCATCTTCTCAGAGTGTGTTCCTTTGAAGAAAAAGTGATGTGCTGGGCGTTATGTTGATTGGTTATGCATCATGCCATTCTCTTGCATCAATTGTTGCTTTAAAGACAGTCTCCTCTACCGTAAACATTTTGTTTAAGAAGATATGGTGGTTTCTTGCACACTCTAGAGGGACCAACAGATCCCGACCGTTTTCCGATAAAATACCGATGGAAAAACCCGGTCGGAAATTCCCGACCGATTTCCGACGATATAGAGACCGATCATATATGGTCGAAAATCGGTCGAAAATTCCGATTTAATATTTTTTACAAACAGAAAATAAACGTGTTGCTATACATTTAAAACATGTGTTCTCACCCCCGTCGGTAATCGGTCATTTGTGGTTTCGAAACCTCAAATGGTAAAAATTTGATTACGTTTATGATTGCTAAGGTTAGATATGATATATTGAAAGAATTCAATGTTAAAATATCTTAATAACTTTCTTTTTGAGCTTTTAATCAAAATCCGACAAGAAACCGATAAGTGTGAGTATAAGTTATATGTATCGTTATGAAAGGTTACACTCGTTCTCGAATCGATTCATATAAATCGTCATATGATCCATTTTATGTTTACCTTTTAAGTTAGTTGTTAGTAAATAAGATTAGTAGATGTTTCTTAAACCCTATATGGTTTTTAAATTTATGATTTCATGCCCTAAACCCTATATGGTCGGAAATTGGTAGGAAATCCCGACTAATTTCCGACGGGATTTATAAATGATATTTTTACACTTAATATTTTTCGGAAAATCTTCATATATGGTCGGAAATTGGTTGGGATTTCCGACCGATTTCCGACAGGATTTATAAATGATATTTTTACACTTAGCATTTTATACATAGCATTTTTCGGAAAATATTCATATATGGTCGGAATTTGGTCGGAAATTCTGACCATTTTCTAACAGGATTGAAAATTTTTCGGAAAATCTTCATATATGGACGGAATTTGGTCAGAAATTCCCGACCGATTTCCGACGGGATTTATAAAACGAGTCAGAAGAAAGCCTTCCCAATGGATTTAGCTTGGAAGCTCTTGATGAAAGTCATGTGAAATTGAGTTAGCTTTCCAACTCATGTAGAATCATGTCATTCCGATCAGCGGTTCAGGAGATACGGGCGATTTATTTAAGATATGTCACTGTTGGAAAATGCAGAACCGATCCGAAGCAGCTTAAAGATTATGTCGGATGAAAATCTTCTCTTGTCCAGTTTAATCTCAAATCTTGCAGACATATTGGAAATTGAGTTATATTTCAAATAAGAGTGGTTTTAGATCATTCCTAGTAATATTCCAGGAGTTATCGCCGATTTAGTGGACACATATCAGCATTTTTCTGAAACTTTTCATATATGGTCGGAAAGTGGTCGGAAATTTTACGGATTTCCATATGCTTTAATTAATTGTACAGATTTTTTATTGATTGTACATGTTTTCTATGCATTAATTAATTGTACATTTTTATAAGGTTTAATTAATGAAGCATACAGTATTATTTTCTAAGTCACATTTCTATTTTCTATATTTTGTTGGAAAAGTATCCGATTCGGTCGGTAATTAATGTGTTGGTTTAATTAACGTGTTGATATTACAAACATTTAATAAACGTGTTGATATACATTTGTAACATGTGTTTTTAGCACAATCGGTAATCGGTTGGGAATTTCCGACGCATTCCCGACCATTTGGAGTTTCGAAACCTCAAATAGCAAAAAAATTGATTATGTTTATGTGTGTTAGGGTTAGATAAGATGTTTTGAAATAGTTCAATGTTGATATATTTTAGAATCTCTCTTTTTGATCTTTTAATGATCAAAACCCTATAACAAACCGAAAAATATTTGTATAAGTTCTATGTTTCTTTATGAAAGGTTAATCTCGTTTTCGAGTCAAGAGGCATTAATGACCCAAAAACACGATACACTTTGGTTTATGTTGATCTATTAAGTTATTCGTTAAATAGAAGAAGTGTAAATGACCACTAAACCCAAAATTTTCATAAAATTTTGATTTTGAAACCCTATACACTAAATGGTCGGAAATTGGTCCGAAATTCTAGACCGATTTCCGACCATATATGAAATTTTTTCGGGAATTGGTAACGGGAACGGGAAGGGTAATGGGTTGGGGAATGGGAACGGGAACGGGATCGGGAAATTAATATTTATGTTTTTGTAATTAGAAAAAAATTATTTAATTTCAAAACTATTATTATATTTATGCACAATTTAATTTTTAATTTTCATTTTTGAATTATTAATTTAATTTAATTTTAATAAAAATCACTATTTTTGAATTTTTTAATTACAGTATTTTTTTAATGCACGTCGGGAATTCGTCGGGAAAATCTCCGTCGGAAATCAGTCGGGATATAAGCCCGTCGAGAAATGGTCGGAAAATTTCCGACGAATGATATCTTTTGGCAATCAGTCGGGATATATGCCCGTCGGGAATCGGTCTAAAATTTCCGACCGAATTCCGACGGATTTTGATTTCCGGCATGATAGTCCCGACGGGTCAAATCGACATGATAGTCCCGATGGAGGTATAGTCACATAATAAAAAAAAACAAATCTATGAAATTTTTCATTGGTATCCAAAATTCAATCAATTAAGAAACCAAGAACTTTTATTGTACCAGATCGAACGATTGAGATTATGGAGATCACAAGAAAAGATCTAGAAGATTCATATATACATCATTATCTTAGTCGATCTCATCGATTTTTTTATATCAACCCTCCACTCTGCATTTTCTCAGAGTGTGTTCCTTTGAAGAAAAAGTGATGTGGTGGGCTTTCTGTTGATTGGTTATGCATCATGCCATTCTCTTGCATCAATTGTTGCTTTAAAGACAGTGTCCTCTACCGTAAACATTTTTTTAAAATGATATGGTGGTTTCTTGCACACTCTAGAGGGACCAACAGATCCCGACCGTTTTCCGATAAAATACAGATGGAAAAAACCCGGTCGGAAATTCCCGACCGATTTCCGACGATATAGAGACCGATCATATATGGTCAAAAATTCCGATTTAATATTTTTTGCAAACAGAAAATAAACGTGTTGCTATACATTTAAAACATGTGTTCTCACCCCTGTCGGTAATCGGTCGAGAATTTTCGACGGATTCCCGACCATTTGTTGTTTCGAAACCTCAAATGGTAAAAATTTGATTACGTTTATGATTGCTAAGGTTAGATATGATATATTGAAAGAATTCAATGTTAAAATATCTTAATAACTTTCTTTTTGAGCTTTTAATCAAAATCCGACAAGAAACCGATAAGTGTGAGTATAAGTTATATGTATCGTTATGAAAGGTTACACTCGTTCTCGAATCGATTCATATAAATCGTCATATGATCCATTTTATGTTTACCTATTAAGTTAGTTGTTACAAAATAAGATTAGTAAATGTTTCTTAAACCCTATATGGTTTTTAAATTTATGATTTCATACCCTAAACCCTATATGGTCGGAAATTGGTAGGAAATCCCGACTAATTTCCGACGGGATTTATAAATAATATTTTTACACTTATCATTTTTCGGAAAATCTTCATATATGGTCGGAAATTGGTTGGGATTTCCGACCAATTTCCGACAGGATTTATAAATCATATTTTTACACTTAGCATTTTTTCGGAAAATATTCATATATGGTCGGAATGTGGTCGGAAATCCCGACCATTTTCTAACAGGATTGAGCATTTTTCAGAAAATCTTCATATACGGACGGAATTTGGTCAGAAATTCCCGACCGATTTACGACGGGATTTATAAAACGAGTCAGACGAAAGCCTTCCCAATGGATTTAGCTTGGAAGCTCTTGATGAAAGTCATGCGAAATTGAGTTAGCTTTCCAAATCATGTAGATTCATGTCATTCCGATCAGCTGTTCAGGAGATACGGGCGATTTATTTACGATATGTCACTGTTGGAAAATGCAGAACCGATCCGAAGCAGCTTAAAGATTATGTCGGATGGAAATATTCTTTTGTCCAGTTTAATCTCAAATCTTGCAGACAGATTGGAAATTGAGTCATCTTTCCAATGAGAGTGGTTTCAGATCATTCCTAGTAATATTCCAGGAGTTATCGCCGATTTAGTGGACACATATCAGCATTTTTCTGAAACTTTTCATATATGATCGGAAAGTGGTCGGAAATTTTACGGATTTCCATATGCATTAATTAATTGTACGGATTTTTTATTGATTGTACATGTTTTATATGCATTAATTAATTGTACATTTTTATAAGGTTTAATTAATGAAGCATATAGTATTATTTTCTAAGTCACATTTCTATTTTCTATATTTTGTTGGAAAAGTATCCGATTCGGTCGGTAATTAATGTGTTGGTTTAATTAACGTGTTGATATTACAAACATTTAATAAACGTGTTGATATACATTTGTAACATGTGTTTTTAGCACAATCGGTAATCGGTTGGGAATTTTCGTCGCATTCCCGACCATTTGGGGTTTCAAAACCTCAAATAGCAAAAAAATTGATTATGTTTATGTGTCTTAGGGTTAGATAAGATGTTTTGAAATAGTTCAATGTTGATATATTTTAAAATCTCTCTTTTTGATCTTTTAATGATCAAAACCCTATAACAAACCGAAAAATATTTGTATAAGTTCTATGTTTCTTTATGAAAGGTTAATCTCGTTTTCGAGTCAAGAGGCATTAATGACCCAAAAACACGATACACTTTGGTTTATGTTGATCTATTAAGTTATTCGTTAAATAGAAGAAGTGTAAATGACCCATAAACCCAAATATTTCATAAAATTTTTATTTCGAAACCCTATATACTAAATGGTCGGAAATTGGTCGGAAATTCCCGACCGATTTTCGACCGTTACTAAATTTTTTGAGGTTTATACATAGCATTTTTCGGTTTTAGTCTTCAAAATCTCAAAAAATTAGTAACGGTCGGAAATCCGTCAGAAATTCCCGCTTGATTTCCGACGAATCTGAAAAAAAACCCGGGGAATTCAGAAATTTCGTGAAATCTGGGCGGTTATTTAATTTTCATTCCCGACGGATTCCCGAAAAATTTGGTTAGATTGTTTAGTATTTGGATTTATGTTGAAATGTTTTTTTTATGATATTTACTAAATTTTAGTTTAATGGATTTAGGTAGAATAATTATGTGTTTTCAAATTCTGTGAATATCAATTAGTTTTTGAAATTTAAATAATTTTGTTATAATTTGTTTTTGATATAAAATTTATAATATGAACATTTTGTAAAATAATGTTTTTTTTATAATATAGTCACGTTTTGGACAATTAAAAATGTAAAAATGTAAATGTGTTAAATATATTTTTTCAATACAATTTTGTGAATTTGTAATAATTTTAGAACGTTTTAGAATAATTGTTTAGCACTTTACAAGTGATTTAATATTTTTTTTTAGAATATTAAAATATTTTTAGCATTGTACAAGTGATTTTTTTTTAATTTTTAGAATATTATAATATTTTTGGGCATTTTACAAGTGATTGTTTTTAATTTTTAGAATATTAGAATATTGTTTTGCATTTTACAAGTGATTTTTAAACATTTTAATGTTATATAAACGCTTTTTTGGCAATAAACTAAGAAATTTTGCGTTTTTATTTTTCAATGTTGTACGAGGGTTACAATGCTCGCAGCGGTGGTTCGTCTCGAGGGACATAGCCACATCAACATAGCGGTGGTTCGTCTCGAGGGCCACAAAAACGACTTCAACAAGATGGAAGGGGAACGGGAACCGGAATTGGTAACGGGAACGGGAAGGGTAATGGCTTGGGGAATGGGAACGGGAACGGGATCGGGAAATTAATTTTTATGTTTTTGTAATTTGAAAAAAAAATTATTTAATTTCAAAACAATTATTCTATTTATGCACAATTTAACTTTTAATTTTCATTTCCGAATTATTAATTTAATTTAATTTTAATAAAAAATCACTATTTTTAATTTTTTAATTACAGTATTTTTTTTAATGCACGTCGGGAATTGGTCGGAAAAATCCCCGTCGGAAATCAGTCGGGATATAAGCTCGTCGAGAATCGGTCGGAAAATTTCCGACGAATGATATCTGTCGGAAATCAGTCGGGATATACCCTATATGGTTTTTAAATTTATGATTTTATGTTTACCTATTAAGTTAGTTGTTAGTAAATAAGATTAGTAGATGTTTCTTAAACCCTATATGGTTTTTAAATTTATGATTTCATGCCCTAAACCCTATATGGTCGGAAATTGGTAGGAAATCCCGACAAATTCCGACGGGATTTATAAATGATATTTTTACACCTAGAAATTTTCGGAAAATCTTCATATATGGTCGGAAATTGGTAGGGATTTCCGACCGATATCCGACAGGATTTATAAATGATATTTTTACACTTAGCATTTTATATTTAGCATTTTTCAGAAAATATTCATATATGGTCGGAATTTGGTCGGAAATTCTGACCATTTTCTAACAGGATTGAGCATTTTTCGGAAAATCTTCATATACGGACGGAATTTGGTCAGAAATTCCTGACCGATTTCCCACGGGATTTATAAAACGAGTCAGACGAAAGCCTTCCCAATGGATTTAGCTTGGAAGCTCTTGATGCAAGTCATGCGAAATCGAGTTAGCTTTCCAACTCATGTAGATTCATGTCATTCCGATCAGCGGTTCAGGAGATACGGGCGATTTATTTAAGATATGTCACTGTTGGAAAATGCAGAACCGATCCAAAGCAGCTTAAAGATTATGTCGGATGGAAATCTTCTCTTGTCCAGTTTAATCTCAAATCTTGCAGACAGATTGGAAATTGAGTTATCTTTCCAATGAGAGTGGTTTCAGATCATTCCTAGCAATATTCCAGGAGTTATCGCCGATTTAGTGTACACATATCAGCATTTTTCTGAAAATTTTCATATATGGTCGGAAAGTGGTCGGAAATTTTACGGATTTCCATATGCATTAATTAATTATATGGATTTTTTATTGATTGTACATGTTTTATATGAATTAATTAATTGTACATTTTTATAAGGTTTAATTAATGAAGCATATAGTATTATTTTCTAAGTCACATTTCTATTTTCTATATTTTTTTGGAAAAGTATCCGATTCGGTCGGTAATTAATGTGTTGGTTTAATTAACGTGTTGATATTACAAACATTTAATAAACGTGTTGATATACATTTGAACATGTGTTTTTAGCACAATCGGTAATCGGTTGGGAATTTCCGACGCATTCCCGACCATCTGGGGTTTCAAAACCTCAAATAGCAAAAAACTTGATTATGTTTATGTGTGTTAGGGTTAGATAAGATGTTTTGAAATAGTTCAATGTTGATATAGTTTAAAATCTCTCTTTTTGATCTTTTAATGATCAAAACCCTATAACAAACCGAAAAATATTTGTATAAGTTCTATGTTTCTTTATGAAAGGTTAATCTCGTTTTCGAGTCAAGAGGCATTAATGACCCAAAAACACGATACACTTTGGTTTATGTTGATCTATTAAGTTATTCGTTAAATAGAAGAAGTGTAAATGACCCCTAAACCCAAAATTTTCATAAATTTTTTATTTTGAAACCATATACACTAAATGGTCGGAAATTCCCGACCGATTTACGACCGTTACTAAATTTTTTGAGGTTTATATTTAGCATTTTTTTGGTTTTAGTCTTCAAAATCTCGAAAAATTAGTAACGGTCGGATATCCGTCAGAAATACTCGACTGATTTCCGACGAATCTGAAAAAAAACCCGGGGAATTCAGAAATTTCATGAAATTTGGGCGGTTATTTAATTTTCATTCCCGACGGATTCCCGAAAAATTTGGTTAGATTGTTTAGTATTTGGATTTATGTTGAAATGTTTTGTTTATGATATTTACTAAATTTTAGTTTAATAGATTTAGGTAGAATAATTATGTGTTTTCAAATTTTGTGAATATCAATTAGTTTTTGAAATTTTAATAATTTTGTTATAATTTGTTTTTGATATAAAATTTATAATATGAACATTTTTTAGAATAATGTTTTTTTATAATATTGTCACGTTTTTTCTACAATTAAAAATCTAAAAATGTAAATTTGTTAAATATATTTTTTCAATACAATTTTGTGAATTTGTAATAATTTTAGAACGTTTTAGAATAATTGTTTAGAACTTTACAAGTGATTTTAATTTTGTTTTTAGAATATTAAAATCTTTTTAGCATTGTACAAGTGATTTTTTAATTTTTAGAATATTATAATATTTTTGCGCATTTTACAATGCTTGTTTTTAATTTTTAGAATATTAGAATATTGTTTTGCATTTTACAAGTGATTTTTAAACATTTTAATGTTATATAAACGCTTTTTTGGCAATAAACTAACAAATTTTGCGTTTTTATTTTTCGAGGTTTTACGAGGGTTACAATGCTCGCAGCGGTGGTTCGTCTCGAGGGACATAACCACATCAACATAGCGGTGGTTCGTCTCGAGGGCCACAAAAATGACTTCAACAAGATGGAAGGGGAACGGGAACCGGAATTGGTAACGGGAACGGGAAGGGTAATGGGTTGGGGAATGGGAACGGGAATGGGAACGGGATCGGGAAATTAATTTTTATGTTTTTGTAATTTGAAAAAAAAATTATTTAATTTCAAAACAATTATTATATTTATGCACAATTTAATTTTTAATTTTCATTTTCGAATTATTAATTTAATTTAATTTTAATAAAAATCACTATTTTTGAATTTTTTAATTACATTATTTTTTTAATGCACGTCGGTCTCATCGATTTGGAGATCACAAAAAAAGATCTAGAAGATTCATATATACATTAATATCTTAGTCGATCTCATCGATTTTTTTTTATATCAACCCTCCACTCTGCATCTTCTCAGAGTGTGTTCCTTTGAAGAAAAAGTGATGTGGTGGGCGTTCTGTTGATTGGTTATGCATCATGCCATTCTCTTTCATCAATTTTTGCTTTAAAGACAGTCTCCTCTACCGTAAACATTTTGTTTAAGAAGATATGGTGGTTTCTTGCACACTCTAGAGGGACCAACAGATCCCGACCGTTTTCCGACAAAATACCGATGGAAAAAACCGGTCGGAAATTCCTGACTGATTTTCGACGATATAGAGACCGATAAAATATGGTTGAAAATTCCGATTTAATATTTTTTATAAACAGAAAATAAACGTGTTGCTATACATTTAAAACATGTGTTCTCACCCCCGTCGGTAATCGGTCATTTGTGGTTTCGAAACCTCAAATGGTAAAAATTTGATTACGTTTATGATTGCTAAGGTTAGATAAGATATATTGAAAGAATTCAATGTTAAAATATCTTAATAACATTCTTTTTGAGCTTTTAATCAAAATCAGACAAGAAACTGATAAGTGTGAGTATAAGTTATATGTATCGTTATGAAAGGTTACACTCGTTCTCGAATCGATTCATATAAATCGTCATATGATCCATTTTATGTTTACCTATTAAGTTAGTTGTTAGTAAATAAGATTAGTAGATGTTTCTTAAACCCTATATGGTTTTTAAATTTATGATTTCATGCCCTAAACCCTATATGGTCGGAAATTGGTAGGAAATCCAGACTAATTTCTGACGGGATTTATAAATGATATTTTTACACTTAGAATATTTTGGAAAATCTTCATATATGGTCGGAAATTGGTTGGGATTTCCGACCGATTTCCGACATGATTTATAAATGATATTTTTACACATAGCATTTTATACTTAGCATTTTTCGGAAAATATTCATATATGGTCGGAATTGGGTCGGAAATTCCCGACCGATTTCCGACGGGATTTATAAAACGAGTCAGACGAAAGCCTTCCCAATGGATTTAGCTTGGAAGCTCTTGATGAAAGTCATGCGAAATTGAGTTAGCTTTCCAACTCATGTAGATTCATGTCATTCCGATCAGCGGTTCAGGAGATACGGGCGATTTATTTAAGATATGTCACTTTTGGAAAATGCAGAAC
Organism: Eutrema japonicum; assembly: GCA_030161315.1. Lineage (NCBI taxonomy): Eukaryota > Viridiplantae > Streptophyta > Magnoliopsida > Brassicales > Brassicaceae > Eutrema > Eutrema japonicum. The sequence goes on from BSQW01000011.1 coordinate 49,530,079, forward strand.
CGATCCGAAGCAGCTTAAAGATAATGTCGGATGGAAATCTTCTCTTGTCCAGTTTAATCTCAAATCTTGTAGACAGATTGGAAATTGAGTTATCTTTCCAATGAGAGTGGTTTCAGATCATTCCTAGTAATATTCCAGGAGTTATCGCCGATTTAGTGGACACATATCAGCATTTTTCTGAAAATTTTCATATATGGTCGGAAAGTGGTCGGAAATTTTACGGATTTCCATATGCATTAATTAATTGTACGGATTTTTTATTGATTGTACATGTTTTATATGCATTAATTAATTGTACATTTTTATAAGGTTTAATTAACGAAGCATATAGTATTATTTTCTAAGTCACATTTCTATTTTCTATATTTTTTTGGAAAAGTATCCGATTCGTTCGGTAATTAATGTGTTGGTTTAATTAACGTGTTGATATTACAAACATTTAATAAACGTGTTGATATACATTTGTAACATGTGTTTTTAGCACAATCGGTAATCTGTTGGGAAATTCCGACGCATTCCCGACCATTTGGGGTTTCAAAACCTCAAATAGCAAAAAATTGATTATGTTTATGTGTGTTAGGGTTAGATAAGATGTTTTGAAATAGTTCAATGTTGATATATTTTAAAATCTCTCTTTTTGATCTTTTAATGATCAAAACCCTATAACAAACCGAAAAATATTTCTATAAGTTATATGTTTCTTTATGAAAGTTAATCTCCTTTTCGAGTCAAGAGGCATTAATGACCCAAAAACACTATACACTTTGGTTTATGTTGATCTATTAAGTTATTCGTTAAATAGAAGAAGTGTAAATGACCCCTAAACCCAAAATTTTCATAAAATTTTGATTTTGAAACCCTATACACTAAATGGTCGGAAATTGGTCGGAAATTCCCGACCGATTTCCGACCGTTACTAAATTTTTTGAGGTTTATATTTAGCATGTTTTTGGTTTTAGACTTCAAAATCTCGAAAAATTAGTAACAGTCGGAAATCCGTCAGAAATTCCCGGCTGATTTCCGACAAATCTGAAAAAAAACCCGGGGAATTCAGAAATTTCGTGAAATTTGGGCGGTTATTTAATTTTCATTCCCGACGGATTCCCGAAAAATTTGGTTATATTGTTTAGTATTTGGATTTATGTTGAAATGTTTTGTTTATGATATTTACTAAATTTTAGTTTAATAGATTTAGGTAGAATAATTATGTGTTTTCAAATTTTGTAAATATCAATTAATTTTTGAAATTTAAATAATTTTGTTATAATTTGTTTTTTGATATAAAATTTATAATATGAACATTTTGTAGAATAATGTTTTTTTATAATATAGTCACGGTTTTTGGACAATTAAAAATGTAAAAATGTAAATTCGTTAAATATATTTTTTCAATACAATTTTGTGAATTTGTAATAATTTTAGAACGTTTTAGAATAATTGTTTAGCACTTTACAAGTGATTTTAATTTTTTTTTAGAATATTAAAATATTTTTAGCATTGTACAAGTGATTTTTTTTTAATTTTTAGAATATTATAATATTTTTGGGCATTTTACAAGTGATTGTTTTTAATTTTTAGAATATTAGAATATTGTTTTGCATTTTACAAGTGATTTTTTAAAATATTAATGTTATATAAACGCTTTTTTGGCAATAAACTAACAAATTTTGCGTTTTTATTTTTCGAGGTTGTACGAGGGTTACAATGCTCGCAGCGGTGGTTCTTCTCGAGGGACGTAACAACATCAACATTGCGGTGGTTCGTCTCGAGGGCCACAAAAACGACTTCAACAAGATGGAAGGAGAACGGGAACCGGAATTGGTAACGGGAACGGGAAGGGTAATGGGTTGGGGAATGGGAACGGGAACTGGATCGGGATCGGGAAATTAATTTTTATGTTTTTGTAATTTGAAAAAAATATTATTTAATTTCAAAACAATTATTATATTTATGCACAATTTAATTTTTAATTTTCATTTGCGAATTATTAATTTAATTTAATTTTAATAAAAATCACTATTTTTGAATTTTTTAATTACAGTATTTTTTTAATGCACGTCGGGAATTTGTCGGGAAAATCCCCGTCGGAAATCAGTCGGGATATAAGCCCGTCGAGAATCGGTCGGAAAATTTCCGACGAATGATATCTGTCGGAAATCAGTCGGGATATATGCTCGTCGGGAATCGGTAGGAAATTCCCGACCGATTAATATCCGTCGGAATTCGGTCGGGAATTCCCGAGCGAATTCCGATGGATTTTGATTTCCGACATGATAGTCCCGACGGGTAAAATCGACATGATAGTCCTGATGGAGGTATAGTCACATAATTAAAAAAAAAAAATCTATGAAATTTTTCTTTGGCATCCAAAATTCAATCAATTAAGAAACCAAGAACTTTTATTGTACCAGATCGAACGATTGAGATTATGGAGATCACAAGAAAAGATCTAGAAGTTTCATATATACATCAATATCTTAGTCGATCTCATCGATTTTTTTTTATATCAACACTCCACTCTGCATCTTATCAGAGTGTGTTCCTTTGAAGAAAAAGTGATGTGGTGAGAAAAAGTGATGTGGTGGGCTTTCTGTTGATTGGTTATGCATCATGCCATTCTCTTGCATCAATTGTTGCTTTAAAGACAGTCTCCTCTACCGTAAACATTTTGTTTAAGAAGATATGGTGGTTTCTTGCACACTCTAGAGGGACCAACAGATCCCGACCGTTGTACGATAAAATACCGATGGAAAAAACCCGGTCGGAAATTTCCGACCGATTTCCGACGATATAGAGACCGATCATATATGGTCGAAAATAGGTCGAAAATTCAGATTTAATATTTTTTACAAACAAAAAATAAACGTGTTGCTATACATTTAAAACATGTGTTCTCACCCCCGTCGGTAATCGGTCGGGAATTCCCGATGAATTCCCGACCATTTGTGGTTTCGAAACCTCAAATGGTAAAAATTTGATTACGTTTATGATTGCTAAGGTTAGATATGATATATTGAAAGAATTCAATGTTAAAATATCTTAATAACATTCTTTTCGAGCTTTTAATCAAAATCCAACAAGAAAACGATAAGTGTGAGTATAAGTTATATGTATCGTTATGAAAGGTTACACTCGTTCTCGAATCGATTCATATAAATCGTCATATGATCCATTTTATGTTTACCTATTAAGTTAGTTGTTAGTAAATAAGATTAGTAGATGTTTCTTAAACCCTATATGGTTTTTAAATTTATGATTTCATACCCTAAACCCTATATGATCAGAAATTGGTAGGAAATCCCGACTAATTTCCGATGGGATTTATAAATGATATTTTTACACTTAGCATTTTTCGGAAAATCTTCATATATGGTCGGAAATTGGTTGGGATTTCCGACCAATTTCCGACAGGATTTATAAATGATATTTTTACACTTAGCATTTTATACTTAGCAATTGTTTTGGAAAATATTCATATATGGTCGGAATTTGGTCGGAAATCCCGACCATTTTCTAACGGGATTGAGCATTTTTCGGAAATTTTTCAGATAAGGTCGGAATTTGGTCAGAAATTCCCGACCGATTTCCGACGGGATTTATAAAACGAGTCAGACGAAAGCCTTCCCGATGGATTTAGCTTGGACGTTCTTGATAAAAGTCATGCGAAATTGAGTTAGCTTTCCAACTCATGTAGATTCATGTTATTCCGATCAGCAGTTCAGGAGATACGGGCGATTTATTTAAGATATGTCACTGTCAGAAAATGCAGAACCAATCCAAAGCAGCTTAAAGATCATGTCGGATGGAAATATTCTCTTGTCCAGTTTAATCTCAAATCTTGCAGACAGATTGGAAATTGAGTTATCTTTCCAATGAGAGTGGTTTCAGCTCATTCCTAGTAATATTCCAGGAGTTATCGTCGATTTAGTGGAAACATATCAGCATTTTTTGGAAACTTTTCATATATGGTCGGAAAGTGGTCGGAAATTTTACGGATTTCCATATGCATTAATTAATTGTACGGATTTTTTATTGATTGTACATGTTTTATATGCATTAATTAATTGTACATTTTTATAGGGTTTAATTAATGAAGCATATAGTATTATTTTCTAAGTCACATTTCTATTTTCTATATTTTTTGGAAAAAGTATCCGATTCGGTCGGTAATTAATGTGTTGGTTTAATTAACGTGTTGATATTACAAACATTTAATAAACGTGTTGATATACATTTGTAACATGTGTTTTTAGCACAATCAGTAATCGGTTGGGAATTTCCGACGCATTCCCGACCATTTGGGGTTTCAAAACCTCAAATAGCAAAAAACATTGATTATGTTTATGTGTGTTAGGTTAGATAAGATGTTTTGAAATAGTTCAATGTTGATATATTTTAAAATCTCTCTTTTTGATATTTTAATGATCAAAACCCTATAACAAACCGAAAAATATTTGTATAAGTTCTATGTTTCTTTATGAAAGGTTAATCTCGTTTTCGAGTCAAGAGGCATTAATGACCCAAAAACACGATACACTTTGGTTTATGTTGATCTATTAAGTTATTCTTTAAATAGAAGAAGTGTAAATGACCCCTAAACCCAAAAGTTTCATAACATTTTCATTTTGAAACCCTATACACTAAATGGTCGGAAATTCCCGACCGATTTCCGACCGTTACTAAATTTTTTGAGGTTTATACTTAGCATTTTTTGGTTTTATTCTTCCAAATCTCGAAAAATTAGTAACGGTCGGAAATCCGTCAGAAATTCCCGACTGATTTCCGACGAATCTGAAAAAAAACACGGGGAATTCAGAAATTTCGTGAAATTTGGGCCGTTATTTAATTTTCGTTCCCGACGGATTCCCGAAAAATTTGGTTAGATTGTTTAGTATTTGGATTTATGTTGAAATGTTTTGTTTATGATATTTACTCAATTTTAGTTTAATAGATTTAGGTAGAATAATTATGTGTTTTCAAACTTTGTGAATATAAATTAGTTTTTGAAATTTAAATAATTTTGTTATAATTTGTTTTTGATATAATATTTATAATATGAACATTTTGTAGAATAATGTTTTTTATAATATAGTCACGTTTTTTGGACAATTAAAGATGTAAAAATGTAAATTTGTTAAATATAATTTTTCAATACAATTTTGTGAATTTGTAATAATTTTCGAACGTTTTAGAATAATTGTTTAGCACTTTACAAGTGATTTTAATTTTTTTTTTAGAATATTAAAATCGTTTTAGCATTGTACAAGTGATTGTTTTTAATTTTTAGAATATTATAATATTTTTGGGCATTTTACAAGTGATTGTTTTTAATTTTTAGAATATTAGAATATTGTTTTGCATTTTACAAGTGATTTTTAAAAATTTTAATGTTATATAAACGCTTTTTTGGCAATAAACTAACAAATTTTGCTTTTTTATTTTTTCAGGTTGTACGAGGGTTACAATGCTCGCAGCGGTGGTTTGTCTCGAGGGACATAACCACGTCAACATAGCGGTGGTTCGTCTCGACGGCCACAAAAACGACTTCAACATGATGGAAGGGGAACGGGAACCGGAATTGGTAACAGGAACGGGAAGGGTAATGGGTTGGAGAATGGGAAAGGGAATGGGATCGGGAAATTAATTTTTATGTTTTTGTAATTTGAAAAAAAAATTATTTAATTTCAAAACAATTATTATATTTATGCACAATTTAATTTTTAATTTTCATTTTCGAATTATTAATTTAATTTAATTTTAATAAAAAATCACTATTTTCGAATTTTTTAATTACAATATTTTTTTAATGCACGCCAGGAATGGGTCGGGAAAATCTCCGTCCGAAATCATTCGGGATATAAGCCCGTCGAGAATCGGTTGGAAAAATTTCGACGAATGATATCTGTCGAAAATTAGTCCGGATATATGCCGGTCGGGAATCGATCGGAAATTCCTGACCGATTAATATCCGTCGGAATTCGGTCGGGAATTTCCGACCGAATTCCAACGGATTTTTATTTCTGACATGATAGTACCGACGGGTCAAATCGGTAGGAAATTGGTCGGAAAAACCGTTTTCCGACCGAATTCCGAGCGATATGCCCGTCGGGAATCGGTTGTATTCCTGTAGTGATTGGAGATGCCAGTTGGTGGGAAACACTTTTCCAGCCTTATGCAAAGTTAGAATACATGGACAGGTCTGGATGCTGCAAAAGGGGCGTATTAGCACAACTGTTTTGCAAAAGCACACCGAAATGCAATAAATAAATATTTATCCTAGAGACACAACGGAGGGTGTTGTCTACGGTACGTACGTGTCTTTCATGTTGACGATTATTGTTTCTGCCATTACGCTGATCACTACAAAAAACATGGCGTTTGCGATCCTACTTTGCGAGGCAAATCCCGCACAATTGCGAGAAACGTTGTCGTTGCATAATTACCTCTCTTTTTTTTCTATGAATGTGCGATAAAAGAGTGTGGGATAGCCAATATCATCGCAAATTCGTCGCTAAATTGTCGCGATTTAGCGAGGTAGCAAATCTTCGCTAATGTGCTTGGAATTAACGATGATACCGGTGATTTGTTGAACCACGTTTAAATAATTGGAAGTAATTTTGCATAGTTTTTTTGCAATTTCGTCGCAAAATTCAAATATGATCATGTTTTCTTAGGGTTTAAGATGTATTTACGACATTTCCTCTCTAATGTCTCGCAAAATAATCGCTAAATTTTACAATGTTTAAATTGATATGATTATTTATCTAGTCGTGAATGCACATCCTACAAAGTGGTTTTGAACATCATGATGACAACAATTCTAAGTTTCTAATTTCAATCATAAGAAAAAAAAAACACTTACATGAGCTTTGTCATATATATATATTACTTATAATAACATATAACTTAAGTTTAATAAACTTACAAACCTTAAACCATAAAAATGAAAAAACAAATTTTCTAACTAAATATATTGAGAAACATCATCTATAGATTGTATGCACATTATGATATCAAATACAACAAGAAAAAAGGTTATTTGAACTTTCATATTTCAAATTGAGACAACTTTGCGATGATTTTGCGAGGAATCGTCGCAAATTAGTCGCAAAATTGAAATCCACAATCTAGATTACTTTGCCAAGATTTCTCGCAAATTCATTGCAAAAGCAAGAAGAAGGTTGAAAGCAAAAGTTCAACTAAAATATCAAGTTGGTTAAAGACAAACAAACTCTTTTGTAACTCTTGATAACTTAGTAGATGATATCAAATCAGAAAGCCACTAAAAGTATTCTTGAGCGCATCTGAAGCTAGCGAATTAGGGATTTGGGATCGCAGATTTGGGGATTTTGTTTCAGAATATCGGGTTTTTCGGTAGTTTGCAAAACAACGTCGTTCGATATGAAGACAAAAATAAACAGTGGTTACTGTTTTTTTTTAACAGAAGTTAAAATTGACTAACCTTATATCTAAATTGCCATGGTCAACATTAGTTGGAGTTTTGTTTTGGCCCATTAGAGAATCCATAATTTTTTGGGCGAAAACACTGTAGTTTGTTATTTTAAAGACCGTTTTTCCATTTTTAAACTTTTGGTTAAAAGATTCGATTAAGATTTTGCTAGGAATTTGAGACGAATGCTTGCATATTCGTTGCAAATTTCAAGAATTTTTAATTCCCCACATTTTTGTTTAAAAAAAATTGAAATTAAAATTTGCTACGAATCTACGACGCTTCTTCGCAAATCTGTTGCAAATTTTCATTTAACAAAAAATTTCAGTTACCTCCGTCCCAATTTTTTTTCTTCAATTACCCGGATTTGTTTTTTAATATAACTTGAAGTGGAGTTTTGCGATGATTTTTCGAGGAATCATCGCAAATCTTCGCAAAATTTAAAAATTTGAAATCTATTTTTCCGCGTATATTTTTAAAATAATATGAATTCAAAATTTACAACGATTTTGCGACGTATCTTCCCAAAGTCTTCACAAAATTTAACAGGGCCAAAATTCAGTGCTCAATTTGCGATGACTTTGCTACGAAATTGCAAAGCTTATAAATTAATATATATACCCCCCATTTTCTTATTCGCTTACCCTCTCTATACTCTCTCGCTTAATCCTCATTGCCTATGATTTAAAAGTTAGTTTTTAATACTCCATATGTTCTATATTAAGTGGTGTTTAAGGTTTTTGCACACCAATTAGGGATTCATTTAATTTTTATTGTTTCTATACTAAAAACATCATTTATTGTACATTTAAACACAATTCAACCAATAAGAAAACAAACTGCAAAATACAAAGGGTAAAAAACAATTAAAAATTATTTAATTTTGCATTGATTTGTGAGAACATCACTTATTTGAAAATAAAAAAAAACCTCTAAAACATCACTTATTACAGAACGGAGGGAGTATTTTTTAGTTTTTTATTTTAATTATTTTAGGTTTGGTTTGACAATAATTGTAATCTAGTTAAGAATGTAATTTACATAGAAATGAAATATATTAATTAGCATCATGCATATATATACAAAAATGTTTTTATTTATTTTACTATTTGGTAGAATTGTTTATTTTAGATTTAATTTATGTTATCTTTTTAAATTATAGATATCGCGATCTAGACATTATTCATAATATTTGAGTGGTAGAGGTGGTAGAGCACGGACAGCGTCGACACTAGGGATGTCAATTAAGGCCAAAGCCCGAGGGCCGACCCGACCCAGCTCTGAAAAACACTGGGCTTGGGCTTAAATATATAAGCCCAAAAATTGGGCCTTCCGGGCCAAGCCCAATCGGGTTAGTGGATTTTTCGGGCTTAGCCCGGCCAGGCTCGGGCCGGCCCGAAAAGCCTGGAAATAAACATTTTGATTGAGTTAGAGGTTTTGTTTAAGAATTTAACTTTTGAAAACACGGAGTATTTCCTATATATTTTTCATTGATCAAAAACCCTAATTTCCTAGTTTTGCTTTACTATAAATTTCAGAGTCTACATTTAGTATTGTTATACATGTCTTGAACAAATATAGAAATCGTCTACTACCTAGACACGTTGAACCATTGATTTGTACACGCACTAGGTTGGATGGGTTTACGTTTCGTGATCCAAGTAACATTATCATTCATTCTATTTACTTCATATTTTTAAAATCATTATCTATAGACTTGCAATGATATTTCTATACGATTTATACATGTCAAAGAAAAGCCCGAAAAGCCCTATAGCCATGTTCGTGCCGAGCCGGGCTTTAGAATATATGCTCGATTTTTTTTGGGCCGACCTTAAATATATGAGGGCTTTACGGGTTTTGGGCCAGGCCGGGCCAGCTCGATTGACATCCCTAGTCGACACCTAACGGTAAAACAGTTGAAGAATATAAGAGAGTGTTGACATATGGAGGTGATTTGGATTTTGGAGTAAACAGTTGCTGAGAAAAAAACCTGATTGGTTTGAAAAGTTGTTTCTTGTTTGATCGATTGCGTGTTTCGGTGTTGATAAGTATTATGTGAAACAAAGATGAAACTTGGTGCCGGTTGAAACCAAGAAGAAGGTTGAAGAGAAGTTGAAGATGTTTAAGGCTAAAAAATTGATTTTGTATTGGAGAAGACCGAGTTTTTGCATGAGGTTACATCTATGATCGTTGAAGCACCTAATTAAGAACAACCCATTAGATATACATATTTGATCGGGTTTATATCCAAATACAATGCCAATGCCACCTATTTTGTTTTTTGAATTTAGGATTTATCATTTTTCTTCGCTTTTATGATCTATCTATATATGTAAGTTTCTGGTTTTCTGGTTATTTTTTCACATATGGAACTATCTATTTTGGATTTGTTGCTTATATATAAAATCATTATTGAAGTAAATTAATTCTGCCAAGCTTGGGGCAATTAGGTGAAATATGATCAAGATACTAGCAAATTCTGTTTTATCAAATGGATTTATTATGGACAACTTTTGTTGCATTGAGTAACAAACTTTTGGTGTTGTCTTAGTAAAAAGTAGCAGCGAAATAAAACAAAACTTCAACTAAATGATCAAATTGGTTAAAGAAAAACAAACTCTATTGTAACTCTTCATAACTTAATTAGTAGATGATATCAAATCAACAAGTCATTAAAAGTTTACTTGAGCATATTTGAATCCTCTCTTAGGCGGTTCCTTCGTCTCAACCATTAGTGTCGCAAGCAGTAATCATCGCGCAAGGTAAGTTGGATTCACTTGTGGAGAAGCAGATGGTGAGGAGAATTGATGGTTGATGTGACCATTGGATTTAGATGCTCGGAAAATGCCGACAGAAGACGTTAACATTGAGAGACGTACCCACTTCTTCTTAGAATCTTAATGATTTCAGACTTAATAGATGATTGAGAAGAAGGATAGCTAGCAAATTAGGGATTTGGGATCGTAAATTTTGTGATAACCCAAAACGGTCCAATTTCTAATTTTTCCTAAACCGAGACAAGATTCATATATAAACCTAAAGTAAGGAAAAATAAACCCTAAATCTATTATTTTTCTTTTTCTCTTCTCTTCTCTTCTCTCTCTCGCGGCTCATTAGCTCTCTCTCTCTCGAGTTCTCCGCCGGTGTCTCTCACCGCCGCAGACCAGCCTCGTCACCGCCGCGCCACCCCTCCTCCTTTCTCCTGCTCGCGCCGTCACTGCACCCACCGAGAGAAGCCGCCGAGATTCTCTTCTTCTGTCATCACCACAGCCGCCACCTTGCGGGACACTTTCCCGACGAACCACTGGGAACCAGACGACTTCTTACCTATCAAATTGAAGCCCCGAGTCTCCTCTTTCCGTGAAGCTCGAGTTCATACAAATCGAAGATCTTTGTCAGATGTTATGGCCATTCCAGTGTACGGTATCAGATCTATCTCTCCTCCTTCATCGCCGAGCTCTTCTGATGAGATCAGGGGCGAGCTAATCACGCCACCGCCACCGTCTCCGCCTCCTACTCCACCGCATGCAGTCAGGTGAGGGCATGATGCGTTTCCCTTTTTCCATTATACGATTTGATGCTGATAGTCCATTATTAAATCGTTGCTGACTATTTTACGTGTCTGGTTGGGTAATGGGAATGGGTAGAACTTGGAGTTGTCATTCGTTGATTGATGTTACCAGATTGAACTGTCTAGCTTGCTTGTTGTGTTGTACTATTTGTGTGTCATGCACCTAGATGAATGATTGCGTGCAGGATTAAACCGGTATTGCGTGAGATATATTAGTAATCTTTAGGTCCTCGACACTGTGATCGGATTAGTGGTTCAATTTGGTTGATGGGCCCGAGACCAGCAGTCTGGTAGGCTTCCAACGGAGTTAAAAGGAGCTTTCCCGAGCTTCGGGCCAGAGAGCCAAGTATGAGAAAAAGGTCGGAGAGCCAGACGGATTCCCATTGTGTTAGATTGTGTGTGAGCACTAGTAGAGTGCATTTATTGAGAATCGTAACTAATTAAAAAGGAGTAAAGAGAAAAGAGATTATGTGATGAATTAAGAAAGACTAATTAAAAAGGAATATTGTGTGGAACCTTGATTGAGATCGTTTTAGGTTTAGACTGTTGGTTATTATTTTCGTGTAGTGTTGAAAGGGTTAAGTGGGTCTCTGAAGGCTCATCCTCACTGGGTAATCTCGATTACTCAACCATCTCCCCTTGTTTCTTTTCAGTTTAGATTGGATCGCGTGTGTTGTGATGTTGTTGTTACCGGGCGTTATCCTGGCGATCATGTGCTGCTGGCCATTGGTCGACCTAACATGCCCGATTCTCGGTTATCTCCGGAGACCCGGGATTGGGATGTTACAAAGTGGTATCAGAGCCCAAGATTAGATCACTCTAGCGCTGTCCTAGAGTGGTCGCGCCCAAAGTTTGAAATGTTTTACAAAAAAATAATAAAAATATTTTCTTTGAGCTATGATTTAATTATGTATGATTTCAAACCTAGAACAACAACAACATGGACCACGATCTAATAGTGTTGGTTTTCGTTTCTTTTCCGATTTAGTGTTTTGCAAAAAAAATGTGTTCCACTCCTCTTTTATCTTAATAAGAAAAGTGTTTTTGGTTTTAATAACGATTCCTCCTGGTTCTTACTCTCATTTGTGTTTCCGTCAGCCGTTCTAGCAACCTTTTCTTTTTTGTGCTTTTCCGTTCCACCTTACTTGTCTTTATGCCCTGACGTTCTTTTCTTGCATTCTCTTCCTTATTTACCTGCAACCCTTTCGTTTTATTCAGAAATGCTTCTTTTCCGTTTCGTTCCTTCACGGACTTCTTTCCTTGGATTCGAGGACGAATCCTCTTCAAGGGAGGGAGAATGTGATAACCCAAATCGCTCCAATTTCTAATTTTTCCTAAACCGAGACAAGACACATATATAAACCTAAAGCAACGAAAAATAAACCCTAAGTCTATTATTTTTCTTTCTCTCTTCTCTTCTCTTCTCTCTCTCTCGCGGCTCCTTTGCTCTCTCTCTCTCTCTCTCGCTCTCTGCCGGTCTCTCTCACTGCCGCATGCCAGCCTCGTCGCCGCCGCGCCGCCCCTCCTCCTCTCTCCTGCTTGCGCAGTCGCTGCACCCACCGAGAGAAGCCGCCGAGATTCCCTTCTCCCGTCATCACCACCGCCGCCACATTTCGGTCCACTTTCCCGATGAACCACTGGTAACAACACGATTAAGTACCTATCAAATTGAAGCCCCGAGTCTCCTCTTTCCGTGAAGCTCAATTTCATATGAATCGGAGATCTGTGTCAGAAGTTATGGGCATTCCAGTGTACGGTGTCGGATATGTCTATCCTCCTTCATCGCCGAGCTCTTCTGATGAGATCAGGGGCGAGGTTGTCACGCCACCGCCACCGTCTCCGCCACCTCCTCCACCACATGCAGTATGGTGAGGGCCTGATGCGTTTCCCTATTTGTATTATACGATTTGATGTTGATAGTCCATTATTAAATCGGTGCTGACTGTTTTACGTGTCTGGTTGGGTAATGGGAATGGGTAGAACTTGGAGTTGTGATTTGTTGATTGATGTTACCAGATTGAACTGTCTGGCTTGCTTGTTGTGTTGTCCTGTTTATGTGTCATGCACCTAGATGAATGATTGCGTGCAGGATTAAACCGGTATTGCGTGAGATATATTAGTAATCGTTAGGTCCTCGACACTGTGATGGGATCAGTGGTTCGATTGGGTTGATGGACCCGAGACCAGCAGTCTGGTAGGCTTCCAACGGGGTTAAAAGGAGCTTTCCCGAGCTTCAGGCCAGAGAGCCAAGTATGAGAAAAAGGTCGGAGAGCCAGACGGATTCCCACTGTGTTAGATTGCGTGTGAGCACTAGTAGAGTGCATTGATTGAGAATCGTTACTAATTAAAAAGGAGTAAAGAGAAAAGAGATTATGTGATGAATTAAGAAAGACTAATTAAAAATGAATATTGTGTGGAACCTTGATTGAGCTCGTTTTAGGTTTAGACTGTTGGTTATTATTTTCATGTAGTGTTGAAAGGGTTAAGTGGGTCTCTGAAGGCTCATCCTCACTGGGTAATCTCGATTACTCAACCCTCTCCCCTTGTTTCTTTTCAGATTAGATTGGATCGCGTGTGTTGTGTTGTTGTTGTTGTTGTTACAGGGCCTTTTCCTGGCGATCATGTGCTGCTGGCCATTGGTCGACCTAACATGCCCGATTCTCGGTTATCTCCGGAGACCCGGGATAGGGATGTTACAAAGTGGTATCAGAGCCCAAGATTAGATCACTCTAGCGCTGTCCTAGAGTGGTCGCGCCCAAAGTTTGAAATGTTTTACAAAAAAAAAATAAAAATATTTTCTTTGAGCTATGATTTAATTATGTATGATTTCAAACCTAGAACAACAACAACATGGACCACGATCTAATAGTGTTGGTTTTCGTTTCTTTTTCTATTTAGTGTTTTGCAAAAAAATGTGTTCCACTCCTCTTTTATCTTAATAAGAAAAGTGTTTTTGGTTTTAATAACGATTCCTCCTGGTTCTTACTCTCATTTGCGTTTCCGTAAGCCGTTCTAGCAACCTTTTCTTTTGTTGTGCTTTTTCGTTCCACCTTACTTGTCTTTCTGCCCTGGCGTTCTTTTCTTGCATTCTCTTCCTTATTTACCTGCAACCCTTTCGTTTTATTACGAAACGCTTCTTTTCCGTTTCGTTCCTTCACGGACTTCTTTCCTTGGATTCGAGGACGAATCCTCTTCAAGGGAGGGAGAATGTGATAACCCAAACCGGTCCAATTTCTAATTTTTCCTAAACCGAAACAAGACCCATATATAAACCTAAAGCAATGAAAAATAAACCCTTAGTCTATTATTTTTCTTTTTCTCTCTCTCGCGGCTCCTTTGCTCTCTCTCTCTCGAGCTCTCCGCTGATCTCTCTCACCGCCGCATGCCAGCCTCGTCGCCGCCGCGCCGCCCCTCCTCCTCTATCCTGCTCGCGCCGTCGCTGCACCCACCGAGAGAAGCCGCCGAGATTCCCTTCTCCCATCATCACCACCACCGCCACATTTCGGTCCACTTTCCCGACGAACCACTGGTAACCACACGATTAAGTACCTATCAAATTGAAACCCCGAGTCTCCTCTTTGCGTGAAGCTTGATTTCATACGAATCGGAGATCTGTGTCATAAGTTATGGGAATTCCAGTGTACGGTGTCGGATATGTCTATCCTCCTTCATCGCCGAGCTCTTCTGATGAGATCAGGGGCGAGGTAGTCACGCCACCGCCACCGTCTCCGCCACCTCCTCCACCGCATGCAGTCTGGTGAGGGCCTGATGCGTTTTCCTATTTCTATTATACGATTTGATGCTGATAGTCCATTATTAAATCGGTGCTGACTGTTTTACGTGTCTGGTTGGGTAATGGGAATGGGTAGAACTTGGAGTTTTGATTTGTTGATTGATGTTACCAGATTGAACTGTCTGGCTTGCTTGTTGTGTTGTCCTGTTTATGTGTCATGCACCTAGATGAATGATTGCGTGCAGGATTAAACCGGTATTGCGTGAGATATATTAGTAATCGTTAGGTCCTCGACACTGTGATGGGATCAGTGGTTCGATTGGGTTGATGGACCCGAGACCAGCAGTCTGGTAGGCTTCCAACGGGGTTAAAAGGAGCTTTCCCGAGCTTCAGGCCAGAGAGCCAAGTATGAGAAAAAGGTCGGAGAGCCAGACGGATTCCCACTGTGTTAGATTGCGTGTGAGCACTAGTAGAGTGCATTGATTGAGAATCGTTACTAATTAAAAAGGAGTAAAGAGAAAATAGATTATGTGATGAATTAAGAAAGACTAATTAAAAAGGAATATTGTGTGGAACCTTGATTGAGCTCGTTTTAGGTTTAGACTGTTGGTTATTATTTTCATGTAGTGTTGAAAGGGTTAAGTGGGTCTCTGAAGGCTCATCCTCACTGGGTAATCTCGATTACTCAACCCTCTCCCCTTGTTTCTTTTCAGATTAGATTGGATCGCGTGTGTTGTGTTGTTGTTGTTGTTGTTACAGGGCCTTTTCCTGGCGATCATGTGCTGCTGGCCATTGGTCGACCTAACAAGCCCGATTCTCGGTTATCTCCGGAGACCCGGGATAGGGATGTTACAAAGTGGTATCAGAGCCCAAGATTAGATCACTCTAGCGCTGTCCTAGAGTGGTCGCGCCTAAAGTTTGAAATGTTTTACAAAAAATAATAAAAATATTTTCTTTGAGCTATGATTTAATTATGTATGATTTCAAACTTAGAACAACAACAACATGGACCACGATCTAATAGTGTTGGTTTTCGTTTCTTTTTTTATTTAGTGTTTTGCAAAAAAATGTGTTCCACTCCTCTTTTATCTTAAAAAAAAAAGTGTTTTTGGTTTTAATAACGATTCCTCCTGGTTCTTACTCTCATTTGTGTTTCCGTAAGCCGTTCTAGCAACCTTTTCTTTTGTTGTGCTTTTTCGTTCCACCTTACTTGTCTTTCTGCCCTGGCGTTCTTTTCTTGCATTCTCTTCCTTATTTACCTGCAACCCTTTCGTTTTATTACGAAACGCTTCTTTTCCGTTTCGTTCCTTCACGGACTTCTTTCCTTGGATTCGAGGACGAATCCTCTTCAAGGGAGGGAGAATGTGATAACCCAAACCGGTCCAATTTCTAATTTTTCCTAAACCGAGACAAGACCCATATATAAACCTAAAGCAATGAAAAATAAACCCTTAGTCTATTATTTTTCTTTTTCTCTCTCTCGCGGCTCCTTTGCTCTCTCTCTCTCTCGAGCTCTCCGCTGATCTCTCTCACCGCCGCATGCCAGCCTCGTCGCCGCCGCGCCGCCCCTCCTCCTCTATCCTGCTCGCGCCGTCGCTGCACCCACCGAGAGAAGCCGCCGAGATTCCCTTCTCCCATCATCACCACCACCGCCACATTTCGGTCCACTTTCCCGACGAACCACTGGTAACCACACGATTAAGTACCTATCAAATTGAAACCCCGAGTCTCCTCTTTGCGTGAAGCTTGATTTCATACGAATCGGAGATCTGTGTCATAAGTTATGGGAATTCCAGTGTACGGTGTCGGATATGTCTATCCTCCTTCATCGCCGAGCTCTTCTGATGAGATCAGGGGCGAGGTAGTCACGCCACCGCCACCGTCTCCGCCACCTCCTCCACCGCATGCAGTCTGGTGAGGGCCTGATGCGTTTTCCTATTTCTATTATACGATTTGATGCTGATAGTCCATTATTAAATCGGTGCTGACTGTTTTACGTGTCTGGTTGGGTAATGGGAATGGGTAGAACTTGGAGTTTTGATTTGTTGATTGATGTTACCAGATTGAACTGTCTGGCTTGCTTGTTGTGTTGTCCTGTTTATGTGTCATGCACCTAGATGAATGATTGCGTGCAGGATTAAACCGGTATTGCGTGAGATATATTAGTAATCGTTAGGTCCTCGACACTGTGATGGGATCAGTGGTTCGATTGGGTTGATGGACCCGAGACCAGCAGTCTGGTAGGCTTCCAACGGGGTTAAAAGGAGCTTTCCCGAGCTTCAGGCCAGAGAGCCAAGTATGAGAAAAAGGTCGGAGAGCCAGACGGATTCCCACTGTGTTAGATTGCGTGTGAGCACTAGTAGAGTGCATTGATTGAGAATCGTTACTAATTAAAAAGGAGTAAAGAGAAAATAGATTATGTGATGAATTAAGAAAGACTAATTAAAAAGGAATATTGTGTGGAACCTTGATTGAGCTCGTTTTAGGTTTAGACTGTTGGTTATTATTTTCATGTAGTGTTGAAAGGGTTAAGTGGGTCTCTGAAGGCTCATCCTCACTGGGTAATCTCGATTACTCAACCCTCTCCCCTTGTTTCTTTTCAGATTAGATTGGATCGCGTGTGTTGTGTTGTTGTTGTTGTTGTTACAGGGCCTTTTCCTGGCGATCATGTGCTGCTGGCCATTGGTCGACCTAACAAGCCCGATTCTCGGTTATCTCCGGAGACCCGGGATAGGGATGTTACAAAGTGGTATCAGAGCCCAAGATTAGATCACTCTAGCGCTGTCCTAGAGTGGTCGCGCCCAAAGTTTGAAATGTTTTACAAAAAATAATAAAAATATTTTCTTTGAGCTATGATTTAATTATGTATGATTTCAAACTTAGAACAACAACAACATGGACCACGATCTAATAGTGTTGGTTTTCGTTTCTTTTTCTATTTAGTGTTTTGCAAAAAAATGTGTTCCACTCCTCTTTTATCTTAAAAAAAAAAGTGTTTTTGGTTTTAATAACGATTCCTCCTGGTTCTTACTCTCATTTGTGTTTCCGTAAGCCGTTCTAGCAACCTTTTCTTTTGTTGTGCTTTTTCGTTCCACCTTACTTGTCTTTCTGCCCTGGCGTTCTTTTCTTGCATTCTCTTCCTTATTTACCTGCAACCCTTTCGTTTTATTACGAAACGCT
The DNA here is from genome assembly GCA_030161315.1 of Eutrema japonicum. Taxonomy (NCBI): domain Eukaryota; kingdom Viridiplantae; phylum Streptophyta; class Magnoliopsida; order Brassicales; family Brassicaceae; genus Eutrema; species Eutrema japonicum. The sequence continues at coordinate 49,548,016 of BSQW01000011.1, forward strand.
TCTTTTCCGTTTCGTTCCTTCACGGACTTCTTTCCTTGGATTCGAGGACGAATCCTCTTCAAGGGAGGGAGAATGTGATAACCCAAACCGGTCCAATTTCTAATTTTTCCTAAACCGAGACAAGACCCATATATAAACCTAAAGCAATGAAAAATAAACCCTTAGTCTATTATTTTTCTTTTTCTCTCTCTCGCGGCTCCTTTGCTCTCTCTCTCTCTCGAGATCTCCGCTGATCTCTCTCACCGCCGCATGCAAGCCTCGTCGCCGCCGCGCCGCCCCTCCTCCTCTATCCTGCTCGCGCCGTCGCTGCACCCACCGAGAGAAGCCGCCGAGATTCCCTTCTCCCATCATCACCACCACCGCCACATTTCGGTCCACTTTCCTGACGAACCACTGGTAACCACACGATTAAGTACCTATCAAATTGAAACCCCGAGTCTCCTCTTTGCGTGAAGCTTGATTTCATACGAATCGGAGATCTGTGTCATAAGTTATGGGAATTCCAGTGTACGGTGTCGGATATGTCTATCCTCCTTCATCGCCGAGCTCTTCTGATGAGATCAGGGGCGAGGTAGTCACGCCACCGCCACCGTCTCCGCCACCTCCTCCACCGCATGCAGTCTGGTGAGGGCCTGATGCGTTTTCCTATTTCTATTATACGATTTGATGCTGATAGTCCATTATTAAATCGGTGCTGACTGTTTTACGTGTCTGGTTGGGTAATGGGAATGGGTAGAACTTGGAGTTTTGATTTGTTGATTGATGTTACCAGATTGAACTGTCTGGCTTGCTTGTTGTGTTGTCCTGTTTATGTGTCATGCACCTAGATGAATGATTGCGTGCAGGATTAAACCGGTATTGCGTGAGATATATTAGTAATCGTTAGGTCCTCGACACTGTGATGGGATCAGTGGTTCGATTGGGTTGATTGACCCGAGACCAGCAGTCTGGTAGGCTTCCAACGGGGTTAAAAGGAGCTTTCCCGAGCTTCAGGCCAGAGAGCCAAGTATGAGAAAAAGGTCGGAGAGCCAGACGGATTCCCACTGTGTTAGATTGCGTGTGAGCACTAGTAGAGTGCATTGATTGAGAATCGTTACTAATTAAAAAGGAGTAAAGAGAAAAGAGATTATGTGATGAATTAAGAAAGACTAATTAAAAAGGAATATTGTGTGGAACCTTGATTGAGCTCGTTTTAGGTTTAGACTGTTGGTTATTATTTTCATGTAGTGTTGAAAGGGTTAAGTGGGTCTCTGAAGGCTCATCCTCACTGGGTAATCTCGATTACTCAACCCTCTCCCCTTGTTTCTTTTCAGATTAGATTGGATCGCGTGTGTTGTGTTGTTGTTGTTGTTGTTACAGGGCCTTTTCCTGGCGATCATGTGCTGCTGGCCATTGGTCGACCTAACAAGCCCGATTCTCGGTTATCTCCGGAGACCCGGGATAGGGATGTTACAAAGTGGTATCAGAGCCCAAGATTAGATCACTCTAGCGCTGTCCTAGAGTGGTCGCGCCCAAAGTTTGAAATGTTTTACAAAAAAATAATAAAAATATTTTCTTTGAGCTATGATTTAATTATGTATGATTTCAAACCTAGAACAACAACAACATGGACCACGATCTAATAGTGTTGGTTTGCGTTTCTTTTTCTATTTAGTGTTTTGCAAAAAAATGTGTTCCACTCCTCTTTTATCTTAAAAAGAAAAGTGTTTTTGGTTTTAATAACGATTCCTCCTGGTTCTTACTCTCATTTGCGTTTCCGTCAGCCGTTCTAGCAACCTTTTCTTTTGTTGTGCTTTTTCGTTCCACCTTACTTGTCTTTCTGCCCTGGCGTTCTTTTCTTGCATTCTCTTCCTTATTTACCTGCAACCCTTTCGTTTTATTACGAAACGCTTCTTTTCCGTTTCGTTCCTTCACGGACTTCTTTCCTTGGATTCGAGGACGAATCCTATTCAAGGGAGGGAGAATGTGATAACCCAAACCGGTCCAATTTCTAATTTTTCCTAAACCGAGACAAGACCCATATATAAACCTAAAGCAATGAAAAATAAACCCTTAGTCTATTATTTTTCTTTTTCTCTCTCTCGCGGCTCCTTTGCTCTCTCTCTCTCTCTCGAGCTCTCCGCTGATCTCTCTCACCGCCGCATGCCAGCCTCGTCGCCGCCGCACCGCCCCTCCTCCTCTATCCTGCTCGCGCCGTCGCTGCACCCACCGAGAGAAGCCGCCGAGATTCCCTTCTCCCATCATCACCACCACCGCCACATTTCGGTCCACTTTCCCGACGACCCACGGGTAACCACACGATTAAGTACCTATCAAATTGAAACCCCGAGTCTCCTCTTTGCGTGAAGCTTGATTTCATACGAATCGGAGATCTGTGTCATAAGTTATGGGAATTCCAGTGTACGGTGTCGGATATGTCTATCCTCCTTCATCGCCGAGCTCTTCTGATGAGATCAGGGGCGACGTAGTCACGCCACCGCCACCGTCTCCGCCACCTCCTCCACCGCATGCAGTCTGGTGAGGGCCTGATGCGTTTCCCTATTTCTATTATACGATTTGATGCTGATAGTCCATTATTAAATCGGTGCTGACTGTTTTACGTGTCTGGTTGGGTAATGGGAATGGGTAGAACTTGGAGTTGTGATTTGTTGATTGATGTTACCAGATTGAACTGTCTGGCTTGCTTGTTGTGTTGTCCTGTTTATGTGTCATGCACCTAGATGAATGATTGCGTGCAGGATTAAACCGGTATTGCGTGAGATATATTAGTAATCGTTAGGTCCTCGACACTGTGATGGGATCAGTGGTTCGATTGGGTTGATGGACCCGAGACCAGCAATCTGGTAGGCTTCCAACGGGGTTAAAAGGAGCTTTCCCGAGCTTCAGGACAGAGAGCCAAGTATGAGAAAAAGGTCGGAGAGCCAGACGGATTCCCATTGTGTTAGATTGCGTGTGAGCACTAGTAGAGTGCATTGATTGAGAATCGTTACTAATTAAAAAGGAGTAAAGAGAAAAGAGATTATGTGATGAATTAAGAAAGACTAATTAAAAAGGAATATTGTGTGGAACCTTGATTGAGCTCGTTTTAGGTTTAGACTGTTTGTTATTATTTTCATGTAGTGTTGAAAGGGTTAAGTGGGTCTCTGAAGGCTCATCCTCACTGGGTAATCTCGATTACTCAACCCTCTCCCCTTGTTTTTTTCAGATTAGATTGGATCGCGTGTGTTGTGTTGTTGTAGTTACAGGGCCTTATCATGGCGATCATGTGCTGCTGGCCATTGGTCGACCTAACATGCCCGATTCTCGGTTATCTCCGGAGACCCAGGATAGGGATGTTACAAAGTGGTATCAGAGCCCAAGATTAGATCACTCTAGCGCTGTCCTAGAGTGGTCGCGCCCAAAGTTTGAAATGTTTTACAAAAAAATAATAAAAATATTTTCTTTGAGCTATGATTTAATTATGTATGATTTCAAACCTAGAACAACAACAACATGGACCACGATCAAATAGTGTTGGTTTTCGTTTCTTTTTCTATTTAGTGTTTTGCAAAAAAATGTGTTCCACTCCTCTTTTATCTTAATAAGAAAAGTGTTTTGGGTTTTAATAACGATTCCTCCTGGTTCTTACTCTCATTTGCGTTTCCGTCAGCCGTTCTAGCAACCTTTTCTTTTGTTGTGCTTTTTCGTTCCACCTTACTTGTCTTTCTGCTCTGGCGTTCTTTTCTTGCATTCTCTTCCTTATTTACCTGCAACCCTTTCGTTGTATTACGAAACGCTTCTTTTCCGTTTCGTTCCTTCACGGACTTCTTTCCTTGGATTCGAGGACGAATCCTCTTCAAGGGAGGGAGAATGTGATAACCCAAACCGGTCCAATTTCTAATTTTTCCTAAACCGAGACAAGACCCATATATAAACCTAAAGCAATGAAAAATAAACCCTTAGTCTATTATTTTTCTTTTTCTCTCTCTCGCGGCTCCTTTGTTCTCTCTCTCTCTCGAGCTCTCCGCTGATCTCTCTCACCGCCGCATGCCAGCCTCGTCGCCGCCGCGCCGCCCCTCCTCCTCTATCCTGCTCGCGCCGTCGCTGCACCCACCGAGAGAAGCCGCCGAGATTCCCTTCTCCCATCATCACCACCACCGCCACATTTCGGTCCACTTTCCCGACGAACCACTGGTAACCACACGATTAAGTACCTATCAAATTGAAACCCCGATTCTCCTCTTTGCGTGAAGCTTGATTTCATACGAATCGGAGATCTGTGTCATAAGTTATGGGAATTCCAGTGTACGGTGTTGGATATGTCTATCCTCCTTCATCGCCGAGCTCTTCTGATGAGATCAGGGGCGACGTAGTCACGCCACCGCCACCGTCCCCGCCACCTCCTCCACCGCATGCAGTCTGGTGAGGGCCTGATGCGTTTCCCTATTTCTATTATACGATTTGATGCTGATAGTCCATTATTAAATCGGTGCTGACTGTTTTACGTGTCTGGTTGGGTAATGGGAATGGGTAGAACTTGGAGTTGTGATTTGTTGATTGATGTTACCAGATTGAACTGTCTGGCTTGCTTGTTGTGTTGTCCTGTTTATGTGTCATGCACCTAGATGAATGATTGCGTGCAGGATTAAACCGGTATTGCGTGAGATATATTAGTAATCGTTAGGTCCTCGACACTGTGATGGGATCAGTGGTTCGATTGGGTTGATGGACCCGAGACCAGCAGTCTGGTAGGCTTCCAACGGGGTTAAAAGGAGCTTTCCCGAGCTTCAGGCCAGAGAGCCAAGTATGAGAAAAAGGTCGGAGAGCCATACGGATTCCCATTGTGTTAGATTGCGTGTGAGCACTAGTAGAGTGCATTGATTGAGAATCGTTACTAATTAAAAAGGAGTAAAGAGAAAAGAGATTATGTGATGAATTAAGAAAGACTAATTAAAAAGGAATATTGTGTGGAACCTTGATTGAGCTCGTTTTAGGTTTAGACTGTTGGTTATTATTTTCATGTAGTGTTGAAAGGGTTAAGTGGGTCTCTGAAGGCTCATCCTCACTGGGTAATCTCGATTACTCAACCCTCTCCCCTTGTTTCTTTTCAGATTAGATTGGATCGCGTGTGTTGTGTTGTTGTTGTTACAGGGCCTTTTCCTGGTGATCATGTGCTGCTGGCCATTGGTCGACCTAACATGCCCGATTCTCGGTTATCTCCGGAGACCCGGGATAGGGATGTTACAAAGTGGTATCAGAGCCCAAGATTAGATCACTCTAGCGCTGTCCTAGAGTGGTCGCGCCCAAAGTTTGAAATGTTTTACAAAAAAAAAAAAAAAATATTTTCTTTGAGCTATGATTTAATTATGTATGATTTCAAACCTAGAACAACAACAACATGGACCACGATCTAATAGTGTTGGTTTTCGTTTCTTTTTCTATTTAGTGTTTTGCAAAAAAATGTGTTCCACTCCTCTTTTATCTTAATAAGAAAAGTGTTTTTGGTTTTAATAACGATTCCTCCTGGTTCTTACTCTCATTTGCGTTTCCGTCAGCCGTTCTAGCAACCTTTTCTTTTGTTGTGCTTTTTCGTTCCACCTTACTTGTCTTTCTGCCCTGGCGTTCTTTTCTTGCATTCTCTTCCTTATTTACATGCAACCCTTTCGTTTTATTACGAAACGCTTCTTTTCCGTTTCGTTCCTTCACGGACTTCTTTCCTTGGATTCGAGGACGAATCCTCTTCAAGGGAGGGAGAATGTGATAACACAAACCGGTCCAATTTCTAATTTTTCCTAAACCGAGACAAGACCCATATATAAACCTAAAGCAATGAAAAATAAACCCTTAGTCTATTATTTTTCTTTTTCTCTCTCTCGCGGCTCCTTTGCTCTCTCTCTCTCTCGAGCTCTCCGCTGATCTCTCTCACCGCCGCATGCCAGCCTCGTCGCCGCCGCGCCGCCCCTCCTCCTCTATCCTGCTCGCGCCGTCGCTGCACCCACCGAGAGAAGCCGCCGAGATTCCCTTCTCCCATCATCACCACCACCGCCACATTTCGGTCCACTTTCCCGACGAACCACTGGTAACCACACGATTAAGTACCTATCAAATTGAAATCCCGAGTCTCCTCTTTGCGTGAAGCTTGATTTCATACGAATCGGAGATCTGTGTCATAAGTTATGGGAATTCCAGTGTACGGTGTCGGATATGTCTATCCTCCTTCATCGCCGAGCTCTTCTGATGAGATCAGGGGCGAGGTAGTCACGCCACCGCCACCGTCTCCGCCACCTCCTCCACCGCATGCAGTCTGGTGAGGGCCTGATGCGTTTCCCTATTTCTATTATACGATTTGATGCTGATAGTCCATTATTAAATCGGTGATGACTGTTTTACGTGTCTGGTTGGGTAATGGGAATGGGTAGAACTTGGAGTTGTGATTTGTTGATTGATGTTACCAGATTGAACTGTCTGGCTTGCTTGTTGTGTTGTCCTGTTTATGTGTCATGCACCTAGATGAATGATTGCGTGCAGGATTAAACCGGTATTGCGTGAGATATATTAGTAATCGTTAGGTCCTCGACACTGTGATGGGATCAGTGGTTCGATTGGGTTGATGGACCCGAGACCAGCAGTCTGGTAGGCTTCCAACGGGGTTAAAAGGAGCTTTCCCGAGCTTCAGGCCAGAGAGCCAAGTATGAGAAAAAGGTCGGAGAGCCAGACGGATTCCCATTGTGTTAGATTGCGTGTGAGCACTAGTAGAGTGCATTGATTGAGAATCGTTACTAATTAAAAAGGAGTAAAGAGAAAAGAGATTATGTGATGAATTAAGAAAGACTAATTAAAAAGGAATATTGTGTGGAACCTTGATCGAGCTCGTTTTAGGTTTAGACTGTTGGTTATTATTTTCATGTAGTGTTGAAAGGGTTAAGTGGGTCTCTGAAGGCTTATCCTCACTGGGTAATCTCGATTACTCAACCCTCTCCCCTTGTTTCTTTTCAGATTAGATTGGATCGCGTGTGTTGTGTTGTTGTTGTTACAGGGCCTTTTCCTGGCGATCATGTGCTGCTGGCCATTGGTCGACCTAACATGCCCGATTCTCGGTTATCTCCGGAGACCCGGGATAGGGATGTTACAAAGTGGTATCAGAGCCCAAGATTAGATCACTCTAGCGCTGTCCTAGAGTGGTCGCGCCCAAAGTTTGAAATGTTTTACAAAAAAATAATAAAAATATTTTCTTTGAGCTATGATTTAATTATGTATGATTTTAAACCTAGAACAACAACAACATGGACCACGATCTAATAGTGTTGGTTTTCGTTTCTTTTTCTATTTAGTGTTTTGCAAAAAAATGTGTTCCACTACTCTTTTATCTTAATAAGAAAAGTGTTTTTGGTTTTAATAACGATTCCTCCTGGTTCTTACTCTCATTTGCGTTTCCGTCAGCCGTTCTAGCAACCTTTTCTTTTGTTGTGCTTTTTCGTTCCACCTTACTTGTCTTTCTGCCCTGGCGTTCTTTTCTTGCATTCTCTTCCTTATTTACCTGCAACCCTTTCATTTTATTACGAAACGCTTCTTTTCCGTTTCGTTCCTTCACGGACTTCTTTCCTTGGATTCGAGGACGAATCCTCTTCAAGGGAGGGAGAATGTGATAACCCAAACCGGTCCAATTTCTAATTTTTCCTAAACCGAGACAAGACCCATATATAAACCTAAAGCAATGAAAAATAAACCCTTAGTCTATTATTTTTCTTTTTCTCTCTCGCGGCTCCTTTGCTCTATCTCTCTCTCTCGAGCTCTCCGCTGATCTCTCTCACCGCCGCATGCCAGCCTCGTCGCCGCCGCGCCGCCCCTCCTCCTCTATCCTGCTCGCGCCGTCGCTGCACCCACCGAGAGAAGCCGCCGAGATTCCCTTCTCCCATCATCACCACCACCGCCACATTTCGGTCTACTTTCCCGACAAACCAATGGTAACCACACGATTAAGTACCTATCAAATTGAAACCCCGAGTCTCCTCTTTGCGTGAAGCTTGATTTCATACGAATCGGAGATCTGTGTCATAAGTTATGGGAATTCCAGTGTACGGTGTCGGATATGTCTATCCTCCTTCATCGCCGAGCTCTTCTGATGAGATCAGGGGCGAGGTAGTCACGCCACCGCCACCGTCTCCGCCACCTCCTCCACCGCATGCAGTCTGGTGAGGGCCTGATGCGTTTCCCTATTTCTATTATACGATTTGATGCTGATAGTCCATTATTAAATCGGTGCTGACTGTTTTACGTGTCTGGTTGGGTAATGGGAATGGGTAGAACTTGGAGTTGTGATTTGTTGATTGATGTTACCAGATTGAACTGTCTGGTTTGCTTGTTGTGTTGTCCTGTTTATGTGTCATGCACCTAGATGAATGATTGCGTACAGGATTAAACCGGTATTGCGTGAGATATATTAGTAATCGTTAGGTCCTCGACACTGTGGTGGGATCAGTGGTTCGATTGGGTTGATGGACCCGAGACCAGCAGTCTGGTAGGCTTCCAACGGGGTTAAAAGGAGCTTTCCCGAGCTTCAGGCCAGAGAGCCAAGTATGAGAAAAAGGTCGGAGAGCCAGACGGATTCCCATTGTGTTAGATTGCGTGTGAGCACTAGTAGAGTGCATTGATTGAGAATCGTTACTAATTAAAAAGGAGTAAAGAGAAAAGAGATTATGTGATGAATTAAGAAAGACTAATTAAAAAGGAATATTGTGTGGAACCTTGATTGAGCTCGTTTTAGGTTTAGACTGTTGGTTATTATTTTCATGTAGTGTTGAAAGGGTTAAGTGGGTCTCTGAAGGCTCATCCTCACTGGGTAATCTCGATTACTCAACCCTCTCCCCTTGTTTCTTTTCAGATTAGATTGGATCGCGTGTGTTGTGTTGTTGTTGTTACAGGGCCTTTTCCTGGCGATCATGTGCTGCTGGCCATTGGTCGACCTAACATGCCCGATTCTCGGTTATCTCCGGAGACCCGGGATAGGGATGTTACAAAGTGGTATCAGAGCCTAAGATTAGATCACTCTAGCGCTGTCCTAGAGTGGTCGCGCCCAAAGTTTGAAATGTTTTACAAAAAAAAATATATATATATTTTCTTTGAGCTATGATTTAATTATGTATGATTTCAAACCTAGAACAACAACAACATGGACCACGATCTAATAGTGTTGGTTTTCGTTTCTTTTTCTATTTAGTGTTTTGCAAAAAAATGTGTTCCACTCCTCTTTTATCTTAATAAGAAAAGTGTTTTTGGTTTTAATAACAATTCCTCCTGGTTCTTACTCTCATTTGCGTTTCCGTCAGCCGTTCTAGCAACCTTTTCTTTTGTTGTGTTTTTTCGTTCCACCTTACTTGTCTTTCTGCCCTGGCGTTCTTTTCTTGCATTCTCTTCCTTATTTACCTGCAACCCTTTCGTTTTATTACGAAACGCTTCTTTTCCGTTTCGTTCCTTCACGGACTTCTTTCCTTGGATTCGAGGACGAATCCTCTTCAAGGGAGGGAGAATGTGATAACCCAAACCGGTCCAATTTCTAATTTTTCCTAAACCGAGACAAGACCCATATATAAACCTAAAGCAATGAAAAATAAACCCTTAGTCTATTATTTTTCTTTTTCTCTCTCTCGCGACTCCTTTGCTCTCTCTCTCTCTCTCTCTCTCCGCTGATCTCTCTCACCGCCGCATGCCAGCCTCGTCGCCGCCGCGCCGCCCCTTCTCCTCTATCCTGCTCGCGCCGTCGCTGCACCCACCGAGAGAAGCCGCCGAGATTCCCTTCTCCCATCATCACCACCACCGCCACATTTCGGTCCACTTTCCCGACGAACCACTGGTAACCACACGATTAAGTACCTATCAAATTGAAACCCCGAGTCTCCTCTTTGCGTGAAGCTTGATTTCATACGAATCGGAGATCTGTGTCATAAGTTATGGGAATTCCAGTGTACGGTGTCGGATATGTCTATCCTCCTTCATCGCCGAGCTCTTCTGATGAGATCAGGGGCGAGGTAGTCACGCCACCGCCACCGTCTCCGCCACCTCCTCCACCGCATGCAGTCTGGTGAGGGCCTGATGCGTTTCCCTATTTCTATTATACGATTTGATGCTGATAGTCCATTATTAAATCGGTGCTGACTGTTTTACGTGTCTGGTTGGGTAATGGGAATGGGTAGAACTTGGAGTTGTGATTTGTTGATTGATGTTACCAGATTGAACTGTCTGGCTTGCTTGTTGTGTTATCCTGTTTATGTGTCATGCACCTAGATGAATGATTGCGTGCAGGATTAAACCGGTATTGCGTGAGATATATTAGTAATCGTTAGGTCCTCGACACTGTGGTGGGATCAGTGGTTCGATTGGGTTGATGGACCCGAGACCAGCAGTCTGGTAGGCTTCCAACGGGGTTAAAAGGAGCTTTCCCGAGCTTCAGGCCAGAGAGCCAAGTATGAGAAAAAGGTCGGAGAGCCAGACGGATTCCCATTGTGTTAGATTGCGTGTGAGCACTAGTAGAGTGCATTGATTGAGAATCGTTACTAATTAAAAAGGAGTAAAGAGAAAAGAGATTATGTGATGAATTAAGAAAGACTAATTAAAAAGGAATATTGTGTGGAACTTTGATTGAGCTCGTTTTAGGTTTAGACTGTTGGTTATTATTTTCATGTAGTGTTGAAAGGGTTAAGTGGGTCTCTGAAGGCTCATCCTCACTGGGTAATCTCGATTACTCAACCCTCTCCCCTTGTTTCTTTTCAGATTAGATTGGATCGCGTGTGTTGTGTTGTTGTTGTTACAGGGCCTTTTCCTGGCGATCATGTGCTGCTGGCCATTGGTCGACCTAACATGCCCGATTCTCGGTTATCTCCGGAGACCCGGGATAGGGATGTTACAAAGTGGTATCAGAGCCTAAGATTAGATCACTCTAGCGCTGTCCTAGAGTGGTCGCGCCCAAAGTTTGAAATGTTTTACAAAAAAAAAAATATATATATTTTCTTTGAGCTATGATTTAATTATGTATGATTTCAAACCTAGAACAACAACAACATGGACCACGATCTAATAGTGTTGGTTTTCGTTTCTTTTTCTATTTAGTGTTTTGCAAAAAAATGTGTTCCACTCCTCTTTTATCTTAATAAGAAAAGTGTTTTTGGTTTTAATAACAATTCCTCCTGGTTCTTACTCTCATTTGCGTTTCCGTCAGCCGTTCTAGCAACCTTTTCTTTTGTTGTGTTTTTTCGTTCCACCTTACTTGTCTTTCTGCCCTGGCGTTCTTTTCTTGCATTCTCTTCCTTATTTACCTGCAACCCTTTCGTTTTATTACGAAACGCTTCTTTTCCGTTTCGTTCCTTCACGGACTTCTTTCCTTGGATTCGAGGACGAATCCTCTTCAAGGGAGGGAGAATGTGATAACCCAAACCGGTCCAATTTCTAATTTTTCCTAAACCGAGACAAGACCCATATATAAACCTAAAGCAATGAAAAATAAACCCTTAGTCTATTATTTTTCTTTTTCTCTCTCTCGCGGCTCCTTTGCTCTCTCTCTCTCTCGAGCTCTCCGCTGATCTCTCTCACCGCCGCATGCCAGCCTCGTCGCCGCCGCGCCGCCCCTCCTCCTCTATCCTGCTCGCGCCGTCGCTGCACCCACCGAGAGAAGCCGCCGAGATTCCCTTCTCCCATCATCACCACCACCGCCACATTTCGGTCCACTTTCCCGACGAACCACTGGTAACCACACGATTAAGTACCTATCAAATTGAAACCCCGAGTCTCCTCTTTGCGTGAAGCTTGATTTCATACGAATCGGAGATCTGTGTCATAAGTTATGGGAATTCCAGTGTACGGTGTCGGATATGTCTATCCTCCTTCATCGCCGAGCTCTTCTGATGAGATCAGGGGCGAGGTAGTCACGCCACCGCCACCGTCTCCGCCACCTCCTCCACCGCATGCAGTCTGGTGAGGGCCTGATGCGTTTCCCTATTTATATTATACGATTTGATGCTGATAGTCCATTATTAAATCGGTGCTGACTGTTTTACGTGTCTGGTTGGGTAATGGGAATGGGTAGAACTTGGAATTGTGATTTGTTGATTGATGTTACCAGATTGAACTGTCTGGCTTGCTTGTTGTGTTATCCTGTTTATGTGTCATGCACCTAGATGAATGATTGCGTGCAGGATTAAACCGGTATTGCGTGAGATATATTAGTAATCGTTAGGTCCTCGACACTGTGGTGGGATCAGTGGTTCGATTGGGTTGATGGACCCGAGACCAGCAGTCTGGTAGGCTTCCAACGGGGTTAAAAGGAGCTTTCCCGAGCTTCAGGCCAGAGAGCCAAGTATGAGAAAAAGGTCGGAGAGCCAGACGGATTCCCATTGTGTTAGATTGCGTGTGAGCACTAGTAGAGTGCATTGATTGAGAATCGTTACTAATTAAAAAGGAGTAAAGAGAAAAGAGATTATGTGATGAATTAAGAAAGACTAATTAAAAAGGAATATTGTGTGGAACTTTGATTGAGCTAGTTTTAGGTTTAGACTGTTGGTTATTATTTTCATGTAGTGTTGAAAGGGTTAAGTGGGTCTCTGAAGGCTCATCCTCACTGGGTAATCTCGATTACTCAACCCTCTCCCCTTGTTTCTTTTCAGATTAGATTGGATCGCGTGTGTTGTGTTGTTGTAGTTACAGGGCCTTTTCCTGGCGATCATGTGCTGCTAGCCATTGGTCGACCTAACATGCCCGATTCTCGGTTATCTCCGGAGACCCGGGATAGGGATGTTACAAAGTGGTATCAGAGCCCAAGATTAGATCACTCTAGCGCTGTCCTAGAGTGGTCGCGCCCAAAGTTTGAAATGTTTTACAAAAAAATAATAAAAATATTTTCTTTGAGCTATGATTTAATTATGTATGATTTCAAACCTAGAACAACAACAACATGGACCACGATCTAATAGTGTTGGTTTTCGTTTCTTTTTCTATTTAGTGTTTTGCAAAAAAATGTGTTCCACTCCTCTTTTATCTTAATAAGAAAAGTGTTTTTGGTTTTAATAACGATTACTCCTGGTTCTTACTCTCATTTGCGTTTCCGTCAGCCGTTCTAGCAACCTTTTCTTTTGTTGTGCTTTTTTATTCCACCTTACTTGTCTTTCTGCCCTGGCGTTCTTTTCTTGCATTCTCTTCCTTATTTACCTGCAACCCTTTCGTTTTATTACGAAACGCTTCTTTTCCGTTTCGTTCCTTCACAGACTTCTTTCCTTGGATTCGAGGACGAATCCTCTTCAAGGGAGGGAGAATGTGATAACCCAAACCGGTCCAATTTCTAATTTTTCCTAAACCGAGACAAGACCCATATATAAACCTAAAGCAATGAAAAATAAACCCTTAGTCTATTATTTTTCTTTTTCTCTCTCGCGGCTCCTTTGCTCTCTCTCTCTCTCGAGCTCTCCACTGATCTCTCTCACCGCCGCATGCCAGCCTCGTCGCCGCCGCGCCGCCCCTCCTCCTCTATCCTGCTCGCGCCGTCGCTGCACCCACCGAGAGAAGCCGCCGAGATTCCCTTCTCCCATCATCACCACCACCGCCACATTTCGGTCCACTTTCCCGACGAACCACTGGCAACCACACGATTAAGTACCTATCAAATTGAAACCCCGAGTCTCCTCTTTGCGTGAAGCTTGATTTCATACGAATCGGAGATCTGTGTCATAAGTTATGGGAATTCCAGTGTACGGTGTCGGATATGTCTATCCTCCTTCATCGCCGAGCTCTTCTGATGAGATCAGGGGCGAGGTAGTCACGCCACCGCCACCGTCTCCGCCACCTCCTCCACCGCATGCAGTCTGGTGAGGGCCTGATGCGTTTCCCTATTTCTATTTTACGATTTGATGCTGATAGTCCATTATTAAATCGGTGCTGACTGTTTTACGTGTCTGGTTGGGTAATGGGAATGGGTAGAACTTGGAGTTGTGATTTGTTGATTGATGTTACCAGATTGAACTGTCTGGCTTGCTTGTTGTGTTGTCCTGTTTATGTGTCATGCACCTAGATGAATGATTGCGTACAGGATTAAACCGGTATTGCGTGAGATATATTAGTAATCGTTAGGTCCTCGACACTGTGGTGGGATCAGTGGTTCGATTGGGTTGATGGACCCGAGACCAGCAGTCTGGTAGGCTTCCAACGGGGTTAAAAGGAGCTTTCCCGAGCTTCAGGCCAGAGAGCCAAGTATGAGAAAAAGGTCGGAGAGCCAGACGGATTCCCATTGTGTTAGATTGCGTGTGAGCACTAGTAGAGTGCATCGATTGAGAATCGTTACTAATTAAAAAGGAGTAAAGAGAAAAGAGATTATGTGATGAATTAAGAAAGACTAATTAAAAAGGAATATTGTGTGGAACCTTGATTGAGCTCGTTTTAGGTTTAGACTGTTGGTTATTATTTTCATGTAGTGTTGAAAGGGTTAAGTGGGTCTCTGAAGGCTCATCCTCACTGGGTAATCTCGATTACTCAACCCTCTCCCCTTGTTTCTTTTCAGATTAGATTGGATCGCGTGTGTTGTGTTGTTGTTGTTACAGGGCCTTTTCCTGTCGATCATGTGCTGCTGGCCATTGGTCGACCTAACATGCCCGATTCTCGGTTATCTCCGGAGACCCGGGATAGGGATGTTACAAAGTGGTATCAGAGCCTAAGATTAGATCACTCTAGCGCTGTCCTAGAGTGGTCGCGCCCAAAGTTTGAAATGTTTTACAAAAAAAAAATATATATATATTTTCTTTGAGCTATGATTTAATTATGTATGATTTCAAACCTAGAACAACAACAACATGGACCACGATCTAATAGTGTTGGTTTTCGTTTCTTTTTCTATTTAGTGTTTTGCAAAAAAATGTGTTCCACTCCTCTTTTATCTTAATAAGAAAAGTGTTTTTGGTTTTAATAACAATTCCTCCTGGTTCTTACTCTCATTTGCGTTTCCGTCAGCCGTTCTAGCAACCTTTTCTTTTGTTGTGTTTTTTCGTTCCACCTTACTTGTCTTTCTGCCCTGGCGTTCTTTTCTTGCATTCTCTTCCTTATTTACCTGCAACCCTTTCGTTTTATTACGAAACGCTTCTTTTCCGTTTCGTTCCTTCACGGACTTCTTTCCTTGGATTCGAGGACGAATCCTCTTCAAGGGAGGGAGAATGTGATACCCAAAACCGGTCCAATTTCTAATTTTTCCTAAACCGAGACAAGACCCATATATAAACCTAAAGCAATGAAAAATAAACCCTTAGTCTATTATTTTTCTTTTTCTCTCTCTCGCGGCTCCTTTGCTCTCTCTCTCTCTCGAGCTCTCCGCTGATCTCTCTCACCGCCGCATGCCAGCCTCGTCTCCGCCGCGCCGCCCCTCCTCCTCTATCCTGCTCGCGCCGTCGCTGCACCCACCGAGAGAAGCCGCCGAGATTCCCTTCTCCCATCATCACCACCACCGCCACATTTCGGTCCACTTTCCCGACGAACCACTGGTAACCACACGATTAAGTACCTATCAAATTGAAACCCCGAGTCTCCTCTTTGCGTGAAGCTTGATTTCATACGAATCGGAGATCTGTGTCATAAGTTATGGGAATTCCAGTGTACGGTGTCGGATATGTCTATCCTCCTTCATCGCCGAGCTCTTCTGATGAGATCAGGGGCGAGGTAGTCACGCCACCGCCACCGTCTCCGCCACCTCCTCCACCGCATGCAGTCTGGTGAGGGCCTGATGCGTTTCCCTATTTATATTATACGATTTGATGCTGATAGTCCATTATTAAATCGGTGCTGACTGTTTTACGTGTCTGGTTGGGTAATGGGAATGGGTAGAACTTGGAGTTGTGATTTGTTGATTGATGTTACCAGATTGAACTGTCTGGCTTGCTTGTTGTGTTATCCTGTTTATGTGTCATGCACCTAGATGAATGATTGCGTGCAGGATTAAACCGGTATTGCGTGAGATATATTAGTAATCGTTAGGTCCTCGACACTGTGGTGGGATCAGTGGTTCGATTGGGTTGATGGACCCGAGACCAGCAGTCTGGTAGGCTTCCAACGGGGTTAAAAGGAGCTTTCCCGAGCTTCAGGCCAGAGAGCCAAGTATGAGAAAAAGGTCGGAGAGCCAGACGGATTCCCATTGTGTTAGATTGCGTGTGAGCACTAGTAGAGTGCATTGATTGAGAATCGTTACTAATTAAAAAGGAGTAAAGAGAAAAGAGATTATGTGATGAATTAAGAAAGACTAATTAAAAAGGAATATTGTGTGGAACCTTGATTGAGCTAGTTTTAGGTTTAGACTGTTGGTTATTATTTTCATGTAGTGTTGAAAGGGTTAAGTGGGTCTCTGAAGGCTCATCCTCACTGGGTAATCTCGATTACTCAACCCTCTCCCCTTGTTTCTTTTCAGATTAGATTGGATCGCGTGTGTTGTGTTGTTGTAGTTACAGGGCCTTTTGATGAGGACATCAAGTCCGAAATCTCGCAAGGACCTAAGATCAACACCATGAAAGCTCATGGGATTGCTACTGCCTTGGAAATGGACTGTACTGAGTGTACGGCAGGCTTAGACCCTCGTCCTATAGGCAACAGCGGCCCCATTCCTAAGGTCGGGACAGTAGTTCCTAAGCTCCTAGACCGGATAGAGCCGACCGTCCCACCACCCAAAAGAGGTGGGATTCATCGACCAACCCAACACGAGGAAGAGAACAGTCGAGCCGGAATCCCCGTAGCTCGACCTTGGTATCACGGCGACCCGATCGTCTACGAATCGAGCAAGACTGGTGAGCTCGACGGCCAGGAGGATCCAAACATCCCACCATCCAAAGGAGATAAGTTTCATCGACCAACCGACCATGGAGGAGAGAACAGTCGAGCCGGAATCCCCATAGCTCGACCAAAACCGGCACTCACCTTAGCCATGCTCCACGGCGCACCCGGGAGATCGTACGAGCCGGGAAACATGTGTTTTGGCCCAAGATCTTCAAGCACTGATCCGGCCAAGGCCCAACACGCATACTGGAGCCTCTTATGGTCTAAACCAAATGAAGATTTGACTTGGCACAATCAGAATCCAAACCGGGAAGACCAATCCCCTACGCGGACCCGTTTTGAGCCAAGTAAGGAAAGTCCGGATTCCGATCCTTTGCACAACTTCTCCTCACGTGTAAGGCTGTCTACTGAGCATACCATGGGCCCTAGACCACCAGAGCACAAGAATACACGCCCAAATATGCTGCACGGTCGTTTTGGTTCAAGGTTTAATGAACTTACCATATCCGGCCATACATGCGATTTCATAGATCAAGGCAAGTTCTTTGCTTCTAATCTCGGCCATCCATTCTCACCATCACATCCTAGACGTCCAGCAACCTAAATTAACCTAGACAAAGGCGTGTCTCCATCAGCCCCACAAAGATCACGCCAAAGATTCACAAATCTCCCCAACGGCCATAATCGAAGATTTTATTTGCTTTCCTTGTTTTTGAATTATTATGACCGTTAGGTCTGTTGTCGAGCTCTTATAAAAGCTCCTTTGCTTCTGTACTTCCCATTCACGAAATTTACAAGTATTTTAATAAACTATCAAGTTTAGTTTTCAAAGCATCGTTTGCCTTTGAATCGGTTTCCTTTGATTGTTCTTAAGTATTGTGCGAGGTGTCCCCCTTGCTTAAGAGCTGTTGAATCTTCTCTCTCTAGTGCGTGGTTTCCCCCAGGAGAGTTAAGTTCACCTTGTTTGATTCGGCCCATCAAAACCGAGCCAAGCTTCCGCAACCATCACCTTCGACCCATCCTTCCGCATACAAGCCGCTTGAATCACTTTGAGGCCTTTGTTTGTAGATCGACCTCGAGTCTTACATCATTGGTATCAGAGCTCAAAAGCTCCTATCTATCAGGTTACTTCGTTCTTTGTCTAAAATTTTCATTTGTTTCATTGCTCTTTCATTTTTTTCTTTACCGACAACTACAACAAAAAAAAAAAAAAAAATCTGCTTTACCGTCTGTTTTGTTTCAATTTTAATTAAATCATAAAAACTCATAAAAACATTTCGTCTTCTGTCGTAGTTTGTTAACTCATCATAGAAAATTACAAAATTGTTTCGGGAATTTTAGAAGTTGACTTAATAATTTTAGATCCAACAAAACTGAACCGGAAAATTCCTGTGCGAAAAACAGTTTTTGTGTTCTTATTTGTTCTTGAGCTCGACTTTGATTCCTGTGGATTCTCTTGTGTAAGGTACCATGGGAGAGCCAGCAAACGCCCCCATACCACTCATGGAACGTAACTCCACTGCTTTCCAAGAAGAGATAAGAAACATGTTCCAACGGCTAGAGCAAAGCATAGCCAACATGGGAGGAAGGCTTGACCGAGTGGAAGCACAGCCTCCGGAAGCACACAGGAGAGCTCCACCACAAGCAGCACAGCATGATGATGATCACATGCCAGAGCTTGATGACGACCCGCCCCCTGGTCGGAATCAACCGCCGGATCCACAACAAAACCAGCAACAACGCCGGCGAGATCCGTTGAATCGAGGGAGGAACCGTGATGAAGGTCAAGTCCAATACAACAATAATAATGACTTGAAGATTACACCACCTACCTTTGCTGGGAAGGTAGATCCCGAAGCCTACCTTGATTGGGAAAGGCGAATGGAGTATATCTATGAATGTTATAACTACCAAGAGCACAAGAAGGTGACCTTCGCAGCTGCTCAACTCACCGACCATGCACTTGCTTGGTGGGACCGGGAGATGGCAGAAAGAAGAAGGTATGGAGATGGACCACTCAACTCTTGGAGAGAGATGAAATCACTTCTCAAACGGAGATACGTTCCACCACACTATCATCGGGAACTCCAAAGGAAATTCCGAAAGCTTTACCAAGGCCAGAAGACGGTCGAAGAATATTATGATGAGTTTGAGATCTTGAGGAACAGGCTAGAACTAGAGGAGACCGAGGAGACCCTCATGTCTCATTTCCTCGAAGGCCTTAATGAAAAGATTGCCAAGAAGGTGGAGATGCAACCGTATCATCAAATGCATGAGCTCCTACACCTTGCTGTCCAAGTGGAGAAACACATCAAGAAGAAGGTATCCACGGCCCCTAAGCCAAAATACAGCCCACCGGTATGGACTTCTCAAACAACTCAAGCTACGGACAAAGGGAAATCACTTGAAATTGAATCTAGATTCAAGAGTAAAGCGGCCGAGCCCTCTAGAGATGCACGACAAGAGCAAGGTAAGTCTTCTACTCCTTATCATACACGTGAGCTCACTTGTTACAGGTGCAAAGGAAGAGGCCACATCTCAAGGGACTGTCCGAACCCGAGAGTGATGATCATATTGCCATCCGGTGAATGCGAATCACAAGACGAGGCAGAACCGGAGGACGAAAAGGAGGCCATTGAATATGCTGATGAAGGAGAGTCCCTAGTGATCATGAGAGCCCTCAACACGCAGGTGGTTGAAGAGGACACTGCCCAAAGAGAAAATCTCTTTCACACACGTTGTACCATCCAAAACAAGGTATGTCATCTCATTGTCGATAGTGGCTCTTGTACTAACATTGCAAGCTGTTTGTTAGTTGACAAATTAGGTCTTACCGCCACGGACCACCCTAGACCATATAAGCTTAAGTGGCTGAACGATAAGGAAGAGCTAAAGGTGTCAAAACAAGTGCAAATTTCCTTTTCAATCGGTGCATACAAAGATCAAGTGGTGTGTGATGTCGCACCAATGGAGGCTGGTCATATCCTCCTAGGAAGACCCTGGCAATACGATAGAGCCGTGTCCCACAATGGAAGAACGAACCAGTACTCCTTCCATTTCAACAACAAGAAGGTCACGCTTGCCCCATTGGACCGATCGGAAGTCCGTGTGTTGCAAGCAAGAGCAAAAGAGAAAAGACAGCTCAAGGTAAATCTTTTTCTTGAAAAATCTAATACGATATCTTCCTTAGAGCCCATAACACACTTGTCTTTGCCACTAGCGTCGAAAACAGGTTTTGTAGGTTGCAAGTCAACTTTAGCCGAGGCCAAATCCGTTTTAGCCGAGAACCCACCAATTGCCGAAGCAACACCAATTCCAGCCGAAGCAGAATTCATTATGGCTGAGGAGAAAGGAGTTTTAGCCGAGGAACAAAAGATTGCCGAGGCGACACCAATTTTAGCCGAAGCAAAATTCAGTGTGGCCGAGGAGAAAGTAGTCTTTGCCGACACAACTTCAAAGGCAAAACCAGACTTCACCAAGCTCCACGTCACGACCAGCACACTCAACAAGCCGAAACAAGGATATATCTACTCCTTGTTGATCAAAGAAGCACCGCCAATGGTGGCCCAAATCCAAAAATCAAGCCAACTCCGAGGTAAGCTCTTAAACCACTTTTCGGAATACAAGTCTAATGCGCTTTATTTGGATGTAGGTTTGAAGATTTCGAGGACGAAATCACTTGAAGAGGGAGGGTATGATGAGGACATCAAGTCCGAAATCTCGCAAGGACCTAAGATCAACACCATGAAAGCTCATGGGATTGCTACTGCCTTGGAAATGGACTGTACTGAGTGTACGGCAGGCTTAGACCCTCGTCCTATAGGCAACAGCGGCCCCATTCCTAAGGTCGGGACAGTAGTTCCTAAGCTCCTAGACCGGATAGAGCCGACCGTCCCACCACCCAAAAGAGGTGGGATTCATCGACCAACCCAACACGAGGAAGAGAACAGTCGAGCCGGAATCCCCGTAGCTCGACCTTGGTATCACGGCGACCCGATCGTCTACGAATCGAGCAAGACTGGTGAGCTCGACGGCCAGGAGGATCCAAACATCCCACCATCCAAAGGAGATAAGTTTCATCGACCAACCGACCATGGAGGAGAGAACAGTCGAGCCGGAATCCCCATAGCTCGACCAAAACCGGCACTCACCTTAGCCATGCTCCACGGCGCACCCGGGAGATCGTACGAGCCGGGAAACATGTGTTTTGGCCCAAGATCTTCAAGCACTGATCCGGCCAAGGCCCAACACGCATACTGGAGCCTCTTATGGTCTAAACCAAATGAAGATTTGACTTGGCACAATCAGAATCCAAACCGGGAAGACCAATCCCCTACGCGGACCCGTTTTGAGCCAAGTAAGGAAAGTCCGGATTCCGATCCTTTGCACAACTTCTCCTCACGTGTAAGGCTGTCTACTGAGCATACCATGGGCCCTAGACCACCAGAGCACAAGAATACACGCCCAAATATGCTGCACGGTCGTTTTGGTTCAAGGTTTAATGAACTTACCATATCCGGCCATACATGCGATTTCATAGATCAAGGCAAGTTCTTTGCTTCTAATCTCGGCCATCCATTCTCACCATCACATCCTAGACGTCCAGCAACCTAAATTAACCTAGACAAAGGCGTGTCTCCATCAGCCCCACAAAGATCACGCCAAAGATTCACAAATCTCCCCAACGGCCATAATCGAAGATTTTATTTGCTTTCCTTGTTTTTGAATTATTATGACCGTTAGGTCTGTTGTCGAGCTCTTATAAAAGCTCCTTTGCTTCTGTACTTCCCATTCACGAAATTTACAAGTATTTTAATAAACTATCAAGTTTAGTTTTCAAAGCATCGTTTGCCTTTGAATCGGTTTCCTTTGATTGTTCTTAAGTATTGTGCGAGGTGTCCCCCTTGCTTAAGAGCTGTTGAATCTTCTCTCTCTAGTGCGTGGTTTCCCCCAGGAGAGTTAAGTTCACCTTGTTTGATTCGGCCCATCAAAACCGAGCCAAGCTTCCGCAACCATCACCTTCGACCCATCCTTCCGCATACAAGCCGCTTGAATCACTTTGAGGCCTTTGTTTGTAGATCGACCTCGAGTCTTACATCACCTTTTCCTGGCGATCATGTGCTGCTAGCCATTGGTCGACCTAACATGCCCGATTCTCGGTTATCTCCGGAGACCCGGGATAGGGATGTTACAAAGTGGTATCAGAGCCCAAGATTAGATCACTCTAGCGCTGTCCTAGAGTGGTCGCGCCCAAAGTTTGAAATGTTTTACAAAAAAATAATAAAAATATTTTCTTTGAGCTATGATTTAATTATGTATGATTTCAAACCTAGAACAACAACAACATGTACCACGATCTAATAGTGTTGGTTTTCGTTTCTTTTTCTATTTAGTGTTTTGCAAAAAAATGTGTTCCACTCCTCTTTTATCTTAATAATAAATGTGTTTTTGGTTTTAATAACGATTACTCCTGGTTCTTACTCTCATTTGCGTTTCCGTCAGCCGTTCTAGCAACCTTTTCTTTTGTTGTGCTTTTTTGTTCCACCTTACTTGTCTTTCTGCCCTGGCGTTCTTTTCTTGCATTCTCTTCCTTATTTACCTGCAACCCTTTCGTTTTATTACGAAACGCTTCTTTTCCGTTTCGTTCCTTCACGGACTTCTTTCCTTGGATTCGAGGACGAATCCTCTTCAAGGGAGGGAGAATGTGATAACCCAAACCGGTCCAATTTCTAATTTTTCCTAAACCGAGACAAGACCCATATATAAACCTAAAGCAATGAAAAATAAACCCTTAGTCTATTATTTTTCTTTTTCTCTCTCTCGCGGCTCCTTTGCTCTCTCTCTCTCTCGAGCTCTCCGCTGATCTCTCTCACCGCCGCATGCCAGCCTCGTCGCCGCCGCGCCGCCCCTCCTCCTCTATCCTGCTCGCGCCGTCGCTGCACCCACCGAGAGAAGCCGCCGAGATTCCCTTCTCCCATCATCACCACCACCGCCACATTTCGGTCCACTTTCCCGACGAACCACTGGTAACCACACGATTAAGTACCTATCAAATTGAAACCCCGAGTCTCCTCTTTGCGTGAAGCTTGATTTCATACGAATCGGAGATCTGTGTCATAAGTTATGGGAATTCCAGTGTACGGTGTCGGATATGTCTATCCTCCTTCATCGCCGAGCTCTTCTGATGAGATCAGGGGCGAGGTAGTCACGCCACCGCCACCGTCTCCGCCACCTCCTCCACCGCATGCAGTCTGGTGAGGGCCTGATGCGTTTCCCTATTTATATTATACGATTTGATGCTGATAGTCCATTATTAAATCGGTGCTGACTGTTTTACGTGTCTGGTTGGGTAATGGGAATGGGTAGAACTTGGAATTGTGATTTGTTGATTGATGTTACCAGATTGAACTGTCTGGCTTGCTTGTTGTGTTATCCTGTTTATGTGTCATGCACCTAGATGAATGATTGCGTGCAGGATTAAACCGGTATTGCGTGAGATATATTAGTAATCGTTAGGTCCTCGACACTGTGGTGGGATCAGTGGTTCGATTGGGTTGATGGACCCGAGACCAGCAGTCTGGTAGGCTTCCAACGGGGTTAAAAGGAGCTTTCCCGAGCTTCAGGCCAGAGAGCCAAGTATGAGAAAAAGGTCGGAGAGCCAGACGGATTCCCATTGTGTTAGATTGCGTGTGAGCACTAGTAGAGTGCATTGATTGAGAATCGTTACTAATTAAAAAGGAGTAAAGAGAAAAGAGATTATGTGATGAATTAAGAAAGACTAATTAAAAAGGAATATTGTGTGGAACTTTGATTGAGCTAGTTTTAGGTTTAGACTGTTGGTTATTATTTTCATGTAGTGTTGAAAGGGTTAAGTGGGTCTCTGAAGGCTCATCCTCACTGGGTAATCTCGATTACTCAACCCTCTCCCCTTGTTTCTTTTCAGATTAGATTGGATCGCGTGTGTTGTGTTGTTGTAGTTACAGGGCCTTTTCCTGGCGATCATGTGCTGCTAGCCATTGGTCGACCTAACATGCCCGATTCTCGGTTATCTCCGGAGACCCGGGATAGGGATGTTACAAAGTGGTATCAGAGCCCAAGATTAGATCACTCTAGCGCTGTCCTAGAGTGGTCGCGCCCAAAGTTTGAAATGTTTTACAAAAAAATAATAAAAATATTTTCTTTGAGCTATGATTTAATTATGTATGATTTCAAACCTAGAACAACAACAACATGGACCACGATCTAATAGTGTTGGTTTTCGTTTCTTTTTCTATTTAGTGTTTTGCAAAAAAATGTGTTCCACTCCTCTTTTATCTTAATAAGAAAAGTGTTTTTGGTTTTAATAACGATTACTCCTGGTTCTTACTCTCATTTGCGTTTCCGTCAGCCGTTCTAGCAACCTTTTCTTTTGTTGTGCTTTTTTATTCCACCTTACTTGTCTTTCTGCCCTGGCGTTCTTTTCTTGCATTCTCTTCCTTATTTACCTGCAACCCTTTCGTTTTATTACGAAACGCTTCTTTTCCGTTTCGTTCCTTCACGGACTTCTTTCCTTGGATTCGAGGACGAATCCTCTTCAAGGGAGGGAGAATGTGATAACCCAAACCGGTCCAATTTCTAATTTTTCCTAAACCGAGACAAGACCCATATATAAACCTAAAGCAATGAAAAATAAACCCTTAGTCTATTATTTTTCTTTTTCTCTCTCGCGGCTCCTTTGCTCTCTCTCTCTCTCGAGCTCTCCACTGATCTCTCTCACCGCCGCATGCCAGCCTCGTCGCCGCCGCGCCGCCCCTCCTCCTCTATCCTGCTCGCGCCGTCGCTGCACCCACCGAGAGAAGCCGCCGAGATTCCCTTCTCCCATCATCACCACCACCGCCACATTTCGGTCCACTTTCCCGACGAACCACTGGCAACCACACGATTAAGTACCTATCAAATTGAAACCCCGAATCTCCTCTTTGCGTGAAGCTTGATTTCATACGAATCGGAGATCTGTGTCATAAGTTATGGGAATTCCAGTGTACGGTGTCGGATATGTCTATCCTCCTTCATCGCCGAGCTCTTCTGATGAGATCAGGGGCGAGGTAGTCACGCCACCGCCACCGTCTCCGCCACCTCCTCCACCGCATGCAGTCTGGTGAGGGCCTGATGCGTTTCCCTATTTCTATTTTACGATTTGATGCTGATAGTCCATTATTAAATCGGTGCTGACTGTTTTACGTGTCTGGTTGGGTAATGGGAATGGGTAGAACTTGGAGTTGTGATTTGTTGATTGATGTTACCAGATTGAACTGTCTGGCTTGCTTGTTGTGTTGTCCTGTTTATGTGTCATGCACCTAGATGAATGATTGCGTACAGGATTAAACCGGTATTGCGTGAGATATATTAGTAATCGTTAGGTCCTCGACACTGTGGTGGGATCAGTGGTTCGATTGGGTTGATGGACCCGAGACCAGCAGTCTGGTAGGCTTCCAACGGGGTTAAAAGGAGCTTTCCCGAGCTTCAGGCCAGAGAGCCAAGTATGAGAAAAAGGTCGGAGAGCCAGACGGATTCCCATTGTGTTAGATTGCGTGTGAGCACTAGTAGAGTGCATTGATTGAGAATCGTTACTAATTAAAAAGGAGTAAAGAGAAAAGAGATTATGTGATGAATTAAGAAAGACTAATTAAAAAGGAATATTGTGTGGAACCTTGATTGAGCTCGTTTTAGGTTTAGACTGTTGGTTATTATTTTCATGTAGTGTTGAAAGGGTTAAGTGGGTCTCTGAAGGCTCATCCTCACTGGGTAATCTCGATTACTCAACCCTCTCCCCTTGTTTCTTTTCAGATTAGATTGGATCGCGTGTGTTGTGTTGTTGTTGTTACAGGGCCTTTTCCTGTCGATCATGTGCTGCTGGCCATTGGTCGACCTAACATGCCCGATTCTCGGTTATCTCCGGAGACCCGGGATAGGGATGTTACAAAGTGGTATCAGAGCCTAAGATTAGATCACTCTAGCGCTGTCCTAGAGTGGTCGCGCCCAAAGTTTGAAATGTTTTACAAAAAAAAAATATATATATATTTTCTTTGAGCTATGATTTAATTATGTATGATTTCAAACCTAGAACAACAACAACATGGACCACGATCTAATAGTGTTGGTTTTCGTTTCTTTTTCTATTTATTTTTTTGCAAAAAAATGTGTTCCACTCCTCTTTTATCTTAATAAGAAAAGTGTTTTTGGTTTTAATAACAATTCCTCCTGGTTCTTACTCTCATTTGCGTTTCCGTCAGCCGTTCTAGCAACCTTTTCTTTTGTTGTGTTTTTTCGTTCCACCTTACTTGTCTTTCTGCCCTGGCGTTCTTTTCTTGCATTCTCTTCCTTATTTACCTGCAACCCTTTCGTTTTATTACGAAACGCTTCTTTTCCGTTTCGTTCCTTCACGGACTTCTTTCCTTGGATTCGAGGACGAATCCTCTTCAAGGGAGGGAGAATGTGATACCCAAAACCGGTCCAATTTCTAATTTTTCCTAAACCGAGACAAGACCCATATATAAACCTAAAGCAATGAAAAATAAACCCTTAGTCTATTATTTTTCTTTTTCTCTCTCTCGCGGCTCCTTTGCTCTCTCTCTCTCTCGAGCTCTCCGCTGATCTCTCTCACCGCCGCATGCCAGCCTCGTCTCCGCCGCGCCGCCCCTCCTCCTCTATCCTGCTCGCGCCGTCGCTGCACCCACCGAGAGAAGCCGCCGAGATTCCCTTCTCCCATCATCACCACCACCGCCACATTTCGGTCCACTTTCCCGACGAACCACTGGTAACCACACGATTAAGTACCTATCAAATTGAAACCCCGAGTCTCCTCTTTGCGTGAAGCTTGATTTCATACGAATCGGAGATCTGTGTCATAAGTTATGGGAATTCCAGTGTACGGTGTCGGATATGTCTATCCTCCTTCATCGCCGAGCTCTTCTGATGAGATCAGGGGCGAGGTAGTCACGCCACCGCCACCGTCTCCGCCACCTCCTCCACCGCATGCAGTCTGGTGAGGGCCTGATGCGTTTCCCTATTTATATTATACGATTTGATGCTGATAGTCCATTATTAAATCGGTGCTGACTGTTTTACGTGTCTGGTTGGGTAATGGGAATGGGTAGAACTTGGAGTTGTGATTTGTTGATTGATGTTACCAGATTGAACTGTCTGGCTTGCTTGTTGTGTTATCCTGTTTATGTGTCATGCACCTAGATGAATGATTGCGTGCAGGATTAAACCGGTATTGCGTGAGATATATTAGTAATCGTTAGGTCCTCGACACTGTGGTGGGATCAGTGGTTCGATTGGGTTGATGGACCCGAGACCAGCAGTCTGGTAGGCTTCCAACGGGGTTAAAAGGAGCTTTCCCGAGCTTCAGGCCAGAGAGCCAAGTATGAGAAAAAGGTCGGAGAGCCAGACGGATTCCCATTGTGTTAGATTGCGTGTGAGCACTAGTAGAGTGCATTGATTGAGAATCGTTACTAATTAAAAAGGAGTAAAGAGAAAAGAGATTATGTGATGAATTAAGAAAGACTAATTAAAAAGGAATATTGTGTGGAACCTTGATTGAGCTAGTTTTAGGTTTAGACTGTTGGTTATTATTTTCATGTAGTGTTGAAAGGGTTAAGTGGGTCTCTGAAGGCTCATCCTCACTGGGTAATCTCGATTACTCAACCCTCTCCCCTTGTTTCTTTTCAGATTAGATTGGATCGCGTGTGTTGTGTTGTTGTAGTTACAGGGCCTTTTCCTGGCGATCATGTGCTGCTAGCCATTGGTCGACCTAACATGCCCGATTCTCGGTTATCTCCGGAGACCCGGGATAGGGATGTTACAAAGTGGTATCAGAGCCCAAGATTAGATCACTCTAGCGCTGTCCTAGAGTGGTCGCGCCCAAAGTTTGAAATGTTTTACAAAAAAATAATAAAAATATTTTCTTTGAGCTATGATTTAATTATGTATGATTTCAAACCTAGAACAACAACAACATGGACCACGATCTAATAGTGTTGGTTTTCGTTTCTTTTTCTATTTAGTGTTTTGCAAAAAAATGTGTTCCACTCCTCTTTTATCTTAATAATAAATGTGTTTTTGGTTTTAATAACGATTACTCCTGGTTCTTACTCTCATTTGCGTTTCCGTCAGCCGTTCTAGCAACCTTTTCTTTTGTTGTGCTTTTTTGTTCCACCTTACTTGTCTTTCTGCCCTGGCGTTCTTTTCTTGCATTCTCTTCCTTATTTACCTGCAACCCTTTCGTTTTATTACGAAACGCTTCTTTTCCGTTTCGTTCCTTCACGGACTTCTTTCCTTGGATTCGAGGACGAATCCTCTTCAAGGGAGGGAGAATGTGATAACCCAAACCGGTCCAATTTCTAATTTTTCCTAAACCGAGACAAGACCCATATATAAACCTAAAGCAATGAAAAATAAACCCTTAGTCTATTATTTTTCTTTTTCTCTCTCTCGCGGCTCCTTTGCTCTCTCTCTCTCTCGAGCTCTCCGCTGATCTCTCTCACCGCCGCATGCCAGCCTCGTCGCCGCCGCGCCGCCCCTCCTCCTCTATCCTGCTCGCGCCGTCGCTGCACCCACCGAGAGAAGCCGCCGAGATTCCCTTCTCCCATCATCACCACCACCGCCACATTTCGGTCCACTTTCCCGACGAACCACTGGCAACCACACGATTAAGTACCTATCAAATTGAAACCCCGAGTCTCCTCTTTGCGTGAAGCTTGATTTCATACGAATCGGAGATCTGTGTCATAAGTTATGGGAATTCCAGTGTACGGTGTCGGATATGTCTATCCTCCTTCATCGCCGAGCTCTTCTGATGAGATCAGGGGCGAGGTAGTCACGCCACCGCCACCGTCTCCGCCACCTCCTCCACCGCATGCAGTCTGGTGAGGGCCTGATGCGTTTCCCTATTTCTATTATACGATTTGATGCTGATAGTCCATTATTAAATCGGTGCTGACTGTTTTACGTGTCTGGTTGGGTAATGGGAATGGGTAGAACTTGGAGTTGTGATTTGTTGATTGATGTTACCAGATTGAACTGTCTGGCTTGCTTGTTGTGTTGTCCTGTTTATGTGTCATGCACCTAGATGAATGATTGCGTGCAGGATTAAACCGGTATTGCGTGAGATATATTAGTAATCGTTAGGTCCTCGACACTGTGATGGGATCAGTGGTTCGATTGGGTTGATGGACCCGAGACCAGCAGTCTGGTAGGCTTCCAACGGGGTTAAAAGGAGCTTTCCCGAGCTTCAGGCCAGAGAGCCAAGTATGAGAAAAAGGTCGGAGAGCCAGACAGATTCCCATTGTGTTAGATTGAGTGTGAGCACTAGTAGAGTGCATTGATTGAGAATCGTTACTAATTAAAAAGGAGTAAAGAGAAAAGAGATTATGTTATGAATTAAGAAAGACTAATTAAAAAGGAATATTGTGTGGAACCTTGATTGAGCTCGTTTTAGGTTTAGACTGTTGGTTATTATTTTCATGTAGTGTTGAAAGGGTTAAGTGGTTCTCTGAAGGCTCATCCTCACTGGGTAATCTCGATTACTCAACCCTCTCCCCTTGTTTCTTTTCAGATTAGATTGGATCGCGTGTGTTGTGTTGTTGTTGTTACAGGGCCTTTTCCTGGCGATCATGTGCTGCTGGCCATTGGTCGACCTAACATGCCCGATTCTCGGTTATCTCCGGAGACCCGGGATAGGGATGTTACAAAGTGGTATCAGAGCCCAAGATTAGATCACTCTAGCGCTGTCCTAGAGTGGTCGCGCCCAAAGTTTGAAATGTTTTACAAAAAAAAAAAAATATATTTTCTTTGAGCTATGATTTAATTATGTATGATTTCAAACCTAGAACAACAACAACATGGACCACGATCTAATAGTGTTGGTTTTCGTTTCTTTTTCTATTTAGTGTTTTGCAAAAAAATGTGTTCCACTCCTCTTTTATCTTAATAAGAAAAGTGTTTTTGGTTTTAATAACGATTCCTCCTGGTTCTTACTCTCATTTGCGTTTCCGTCAGCCGTTCTAGCAAACTTTTCTTTTGTTGTGCTTTTTCGTTCCACCTTACTTGTCTTTCTGCCCTGGCGTTCTTTTCTTGCATTCTCTTCCTTATTTACCTGCAACCCTTTCGTTTTATTACGAAACGCTTCTTTTCCGTTTCGTTCCTTCACGGACTTCTTACCTTGGATTCGAGGACGAATCCTCTTCAAGGGAGGGAGAATGTGATAACCCAAACCGGTCCAATTTCTAATTTTTCCTAAACCGAGACAAGACCCATATATAAACCTAAAGCAATGAAAAATAAACCCTTAGTCTATTATTTTTCTTTTTCTCTCTCTCGCGGCTCCTTTGCTCTCTCTCTCTCTCGAGCTCTCCGCTGATCTCTCTCACCGCCGCATGCCAGCCTCGTCGCCGCCGCGCCGCCCCTCCTCCTCTATCCTGCTCGCGCCGTCGCTGCACCCACCGAGAGAAGCCGCCGAGATTCCCTTCTCCCATCATCACCACCACCGCCACATTTCGGTCCACTTTCCCGACGAACCACTGGCAACCACACGATTAAGTACCTATCAAATTGAAACCCCGAGTCTCCTCTTTGCGTGAAGCTTTATTTCATACGAATCGGAGATCTGTGTCATAAGTTATGGGAATTCCAGTGTACGGTGTCGGATATGTCTATCCTCCTTCATCGCCGAGCTCTTCTGATGAGATCAGGGGCGAGGTAGTCACGCCACCGCCACCGTCTCCGCCACCTCCTCCACCGCATGCAGTCTGGTGAGGGCCTGATGCGTTTCCCTATTTCTATTTTACGATTTGATGCTGATAGTCCATTATTAAATCGGTGCTGACTGTTTTACGTGTCTGGTTGGGTAATGGGAATGGGTAGAACTTGGAGTTGTGATTTGTTGATTGATGTTACCAGATTGAACTGTCTGGCTTGCTTGTTGTGTTGTCCTGTTTATGTGTCATGCACCTAGATGAATGATTGCGTACAGGATTAAACCGGTATTGCGTGAGATATATTAGTAATCGTTAGGTCCTCGACACTGTGGTGGGATCAGTGGTTCGATTGGGTTGATGGACCCGAGACCAGCAGTCTGGTAGGCTTCCAACGGGGTTAAAAGGAGCTTTCCCGAGCTTCAGGCCAGAGAGCCAAGTATGAGAAAAAGGTCGGAGAGCCAGACGGATTCCCATTGTGTTAGATTGCGTGTGAGCACTAGTAGAGTGCATTGATTGAGAATCGTTACTAATTAAAAAGGAGTAAAGAGAAAAGAGATTATGTGATGAATTAAGAAAGACTAATTAAAAAGGAATATTGTGTGGAACCTTGATTGAGCTCGTTTTAGGTTTAGACTGTTGGTTATTATTTTCATGTAGTGTTGAAAGGGTTAAGTGGGTCTCTGAAGGCTCATCCTCACTGGGTAATCTCGATTACTCAACCCTCTCCCCTTGTTTCTTTTCAGATTAGATTGGATCGCGTGTGTTGTGTTGTTGTTGTTACAGGGCCTTTTCCTGTCGATCATGTGCTGCTGGCCATTGGTCGACCTAACATGCCCGATTCTCGGTTATCTCCGGAGACCCGGGATAGGGATGTTACAAAGTGGTATCAGAGCCTAAGATTAGATCACTCTAGCGCTGTCCTAGAGTGGTCGCGCCCAAAGTTTGAAATGTTTTACAAAAAAAAAATATATATATTTTCTTTGAGCTATGATTTAATTATGTATGATTTCAAACCTAGAACAACAACAACATGGACCACGATCTAATAGTGTTGGTTTTCGTTTCTTTTCCGATTTAGTGTTTTGCAAAACAATGTGTTCCACTCCTCTTTTATCTTAATAAGAAAAGTGTTTTTGGTTTTAATAACGATTCCTCCTGGTTCTTACTCTCATTTGCGTTTCCGTCAGCCGTTCTAGCAACCTTTTCTTTTGTTGTGCTTTTCCGTTCCACCTTACTTGTCTTTCTGCCCTGACGTTCCTTTCTTGCATTCTCTTCCTTATTTACCTGCAACCCTTTCATTTTATTCCGAAACGCTTCTTTTCCGTTTCGTTCCTTCACGGACTATTTTCCTTGGATTCGAGGACGAATCCTCTTCAAGGGAGGGAGAATGTGATAACCCAAACCGGTCCAATTTCTAATTTTTCCTAAACCGAGACAAGACCCATATATAAACCTAAAGCAAGGAAAAATAAACCTCTATTATGTTTCTTTCTCTCTTCTCTTCTCTTCTCTCTCTCTCGCGGCTCCTTTGCTCTCTCTCTCTCTCTCTCTCTCAAGCTCTCCGCCGGTCTCTCTCACCGCCGCACGCCAGCCTCGTCGCTGCTGCGCCGCCCCTCCTCCTCTCTCCTGCTCGCGCCGTCGCTGCACCCACCGAGAGAAGCCGCCGAGATTCCCTTCTCCCGTCATCACCACCGCAGCCACCTTTCGGTCCATTTTCCCGACGAACCACTGGTAACCAGACGACTACATACCTATCAAATTGAAGCCCCGAGTCTCCTCTTTCCGTGAAGCTCGATTTCATACGAATCGGAGATCTATGCCAGAGGTTATGGGCATTCCAGTGTACGGTGTCGGATCTGTCTCTCCTCCTTCATCGCCGAGCTCCTCTGATGAGATCAGGGGCGAGTTAGTCTCGCCACCGCCACCGTCTCCGCCACCTCCTCCACCGCATGCAGTCATGTGAGGGCATGATGTGTTTCCCTTTTTCCATTATACGATTTGATGATGATAGTCCATTCTTAAACCGTTGCTGCCTGTTTTACGTGTGTGGTTGGGTAATGGGAATGGGTAGAACTTGGAGTTGTGATTTGTTGATTGATGTTACCAGATTGAACTGTCTGGCTTTCTTGTTGTGTTGTCCTGTTTGTGTGTCATGCACCTAGATGAATGATTGCGTGCATGATTAAACCGGTATTGCGTGAGATATATTAGTAATCGTTAGGTCCTCGACACTGTGATGGGATCAGTGGTCGATTTGGTTGATGGACCCGAGACCAGCAGTCTAGTAGGCTTCCAACGGGGTTAAAAGGAGCTTTCCCGAGCTTCAGGCCAAAGAGCTAAGTATGAGAAAAAGGCCGGAGAGCCAGACGGATTTCCATTGTGTTAGATTGCGTGTGAGCACTAGTAGAGTGCATTGATTGAGAATCGTTACTAATTAAAAAGGAGTAAAGAGAAAAGAGATTAAGTGATGAATTAAGAAAGACTAATTAAAAAGGAATATTGTGTGGAACCTTGATTGAGCTCATTTTAGGTTTAGACTGTTGGTTATTATTTTCGTATAGTGTTGAAAGGGTTAAGTGGGTCTCTGAAGGCTCATCCTCACTGGGTAATCTCGATTACTCAACCCTCTCCCCTTGTTTCTTTTCAGGTTAGATTGGATCGCGTGTGTTGTGTGGTTGTTGTTACCGGACGTTTTCCTGGCGATCCAGTGCTGCTGGCTATCGGTCGACCTAACATGCCCGATTCTCGGTTATCTCCGGAGACCCATGATATTCCCATATTTTGTCCCTTTCATGCATTCATTTACAATAGGTTTCATCTCATATGCATATGTTTTCATAGCTTTTCTTAATTATTTTGTCCCAATTAGAATTTATGGGTCTCATGATATGTCCTAGAGAGTCTTGCATGTTTTGGAGTCCTTATTAGGTACTTTGGAGGCTTTCAAATACTTTGGAGGACTTTGCACTTAGCTCGGGATCTTGAAGCGACGGTTAGAAACATGAAAGCTCGGAAATATTTCTCCCTCGGATATCTTCCTCAGCACCCGGGACAAGACTCTCCCTCAGCCGGGATGAGATTTTCCCTCAGGCAGGAGGATTTCTGGCCGTTCGTCCCGGCTCCACATCGCCCGGTGTGAAAGCTTAGCCTCTCCCTGCAACAATTTCTCAACACCGTCCCAGGCAAGACGAAGCCGGCACAAGATCGTGCATATGTCCGGGATTGCTTGAAGACCTCGGCAGGGAGTTTCCGGCTCTCCATCCCGGCTGAAAATGGCACGGCATCTCTCGGCAACAATTCCTCTGCACCGTCCCGGGAAAGACGAAGCCGTCACAAGAAGTCCCTCAGCCGGCATGAGATTTTCACCCCCACAGGGACTTTCCCGGCTGCGTGTCCCGGACCGATCTCCCCCGGTGTTACATCTTTCTCCTTCGGAGATTTTCCCTCAGCACAGTTCCGGGAAAGACGATGCCGACACGCCAGCCCGGCACAAGACCTTTCCTCGGGCAAGGAGAATCCCGGCCTCTCGTCCCGGCTAGAAGCTGCCCAGTGCCACAACCTCTCGGCAACAAACCTCTCGTCCCGGCCCACTACACCGGACGCACACCGGCTGGGATCGATTTCCGAACCAAATCCGACCGGGTCAACACTCGGTTTGTTCCGGGTTGACCCGGTTCCCCTCTTTTTATTATAAATACTCTAAACCCTAATTTTATTTACTAAGCTTTTTTAAGTCTAAAACCCTCATCTTTGAGAGAGAACTTGAGATTTGTAAGAAGGATCATTTGTTTTATGTAATTTAGTGTTGATTTCTATCAATCTCTTCCATCTATCTTCTTTCTCTCTTGATTATCCAACATTCATCCATGGATTCAACCTCTACCTATATCGATTTTGGGTTGTTCTTGATGGGTCTTGAGTAGTCTTTTAGGATCTTTAGATAGGGTAGATTAGGGTGAACCAAGGCATGGTTTATGGTGTTTAGGGATAGATTATCTTATTTCCTTCCTTGAATAGTGTTCTTAATGCTAGATTTAGCTTGATGAAGTAGATCTAGATCACAAGGCATTTCATGCACACCAAGTGTTTGTTGAAATGCCTTGATGAACTATTCAAGGGATTTATGCTCCTAACCTAAGAGATTAGTTGTTTAGGGCATATCTTTGGTTTATCTTGTTATAATTCTTAATGCTTGATAATTGTCAATCCACAAATGATGATTTGCTAATGGATTTGATAATTAACATAGTGATTAGTTCATTGAAAGAGAACTAATCAAAATTAGAGATCTATTGCCTAGGGATAGCTTGTTTAAGTGAAAGGACACCATGAATTGTGCTTAGGTCACCCTAATTTGATAACCCTATCTTAGGATCCGCTTTCATTATTTGATCTACATCTTGTTTAGTTATTGCATTGGTTAATTCGAATTGGATACTTAACAACAAACCACACTTGTTTAGCTTAACTTACTTTAAGTGCTTTGCAATCTTAATGATTAGAATAATCCCAATTATGGATTGATAACCTCCTTACTACATCGTATTGAGGGTATTGATACCTCTTAGAGACTAAAAAATCTTGTATCAATTTGGCGCCGTTGCCATATTGGGATTTGTTTTAACATTGAGATTTAGGCTCTTTGTGAGATTAAGCCTTATTTGCTACCAAGTTATTAATCTTGTTTGCTTCATATTGCTCTTTCTCTCTATAGGTGCATGCATACCCGCTCCTGTGGCAATACCAACCTAGTAGAACCGAGGGACGACATTGATCAACTTGATAGAGGATCAAGAGCAAGACGAAACCGAGTGAGAATTCAAGTAGAGGTTGGTAACGACATGGAGAACTTTGAGAATGTCCCACTTGGGAACATCAACGAACCCAATCTCCACCAAAGGAACGGTGGGAATGGGAATGGGAATGGAAAAGGTAACAATCAAGGAGGTGGTGGCAATGGAAACCATCACCGTCCCAACCATCCACCAAGATCTAGAAACGTTGTTGGAGAGGGTGATGCCGCTAATGCTCACCAAAACCGGCAAGGCATTCAAGCTCCACTGGTGGAGAACAACAACTTCGAAGTGAAACCGGGGGTTATCAACATGGTTCTAGCAAACAAATTTGACGGCTTGTCCATGGAGGATCCCTTAGACCACATCGACCAATTCGACCGGATATGTGGTCTCACTAAGATCAATGGGGTCTCCGAAGATGTGTTCAAGCTTCGTCTCTTCCCGTTCTCTTTAGGTGACAAGGCTCACCAATGGGAAAAGACCTTACCCCAAGGATCTATCACCTCGTGGGATGATTGCAAACGTGTGTTTCTTGCCAAATTCTTTTCACCGGCTCGAACCGCCAAGCTTCGCAACGAGATCTCAAGCTTCACACAACGATCCAATGAGTCTTTCAACGAGGCTTGGGAGAGATTTAGAAGCTACACTTCTCAATGCCCACATCACGGCTTTAGCAATGCCTCTCTCCTTAGAACCCTCTACCGAGGTGCTTTGCCTAAGATCCGTATGCTACTTGACACGGCATCAAACGGTAACTTCTTGGCTAAGGACGTTGAGGAAGCAATGGAGCTTGTAAAGAACTTGGCCAAAAGTGACGGTACCTATGGCGACGACTATGACCGCGCCACAAGAACCACTAGCGACTTGATGAGCGCGGGCCAAAGACATGAAAGCTCTTAATGACAAGTTGGACAAACTTCTAGCATCTTCTCAAAAGACGGTTAATTTTGTGGATGCTTATGATGAGAATCAAGGTTGCTATCAAGAGGAGAACGTGGACATGAACACCCAAGAGGAGGTGAACTACGTGAGAAACCAAGGGAACTACCAAAGACAAGGTTTCAACCAAAACTATAGGAACCACCCTAATTTCTCTTACCGGAACACCAATGTGGAGAATCCACAAGACCAAGTCTACCCTCCACAACCAAATCAAGCTCAAGGAATCCCACAAAAGCAATTCCAATCTCAAGGCCAAGCTCCTAACACCAACCAACAAGGTTTTGTCCCAAGGAACCAATTCCAAGGGAACCAAAGTGGCTTTCAAGCCAAAGCTCCACCCGGTTTTCAAGGGCAACAACAAGGGTTTGTGCCCCAATGTCAATCATCTACGTCTAAACCGCAAGAGCTTGACTTGAGCTCCATGTTCCAATAATTACTCAAGGGACAAGCGGAGATAAGTACGCGGGTAGATTGCTCATACAACGACCTCAACAACAAGTTTGAAGCTTTGAACTCCAAGGTAAAGCAAATGGAGACCAAAGGTGTTGCTTTTTCTTCACGACCACAAGGTCAACTCCCGGGTAAATCCGAAGCTAATCCTAAAGAGTATGTAAACGCCATCACCTTAAGGAGTGGTACGGTTTTGCCTCTAAGAGAAGCTCCTTCTCCTCTCAATGGGGACATTGAGAAGCAAAGTGGGGGGGGGGGGGGGGGGGGAACTTCAAGAAGATGACGAATTGGTTGAAGATGAGGTAGTGAGAGAGCAAGACAAGGTTGAAGAAGTTGAGAAGGTCAAGCCTAGGGTTGTTGTTGCTCAAGAGAAGCCGAAGAAGAAGTGTGTTTGTCCCTAAGCCATGCGTTCCTAAGCTACCTTTTCCCGGGAGGTTCAAGAAGCAACTTATGGACAAGTACAAAGCCATCTTTGATAGGGAAATAGAGAAGGTAAAACTCACAATGCCTTTGGTTGATGCCTTCTTACTTGTCCCTCAATACGCCAAATTCTTGAAAGATGCCGTGAATGAGAGAGCTAAGGAGATGGAGTCTATGGCCATTCTAACTCACGAGTGTAGCCCCATCATACAAAAGAAGATGGTGCCAAAGAAGCTAGGAGATCTGGGATCGTTTACTCTACCTTGTGCACTTGGTCCTCTAGCTTTCAACCATTATTTGTGTGATCTTGGAGCGAGTGTAAGCCTCATGCCATTTTCGGTAGCCAAGAGACTAGGTTTCACACGCTACAAGGCATGCAACATTTCCCTAATGTTGGCGGATAGAAGCGTGAGGGTTCCTATTGGTTTGCTTGAGGATCTTCCTATCGTGGTGAAATATTTCCTTGTCCCCACGGATTTCGTGATACTTGAAATGGATGAGGAACCGAAAGACCCTCTTATCTTTGGTAGGCCATTCCTAGCAACCGCGGGGGCGATAATCGATGTGAGGAAAGGCAAAATAGACCTCCACTTGGGTAAAGGAGAAGTCCTTGAGTTCGATATCAACAAGGTGATGAAGAAACCCACCATAGATGGCCAATGTTTCTACATAGAGACCATGGATGAACTAGCAGACGAATTGCTTGAAGAAATGAGAGTAGAAGACGATTTAGAAGTGGTCTTGACTAAGGAGCGTGGTGATCATGGGTTTTTGAGTAAAGAGAGTCAAGGGTATGAGCTACTCATGGACTTGCACAAGCCGGTTGAAAGGGATACACCATTTGTTGAGTTGGGTGTTTGTGGTACCGAGGTTCAAGATGGTTTAAGAGTTGGTGCGGTTCAAGAGGAGTTTGTTCTAGCCGTTGAAGAGACTAGCAAGGGTAAGCCTAGTCTTGAGGAGGACGATTGGAGCGAACTCAAAGCCCCAAAGGTGGACCTAAAGCAACTTCCCACGGGACTAAGGTACGCTTTCTTAGGTCCCAACGAGTCATACCCGGTTATTGTAAATGATAGTTTGAATGAAAATGAACTATCCTCCATTTTAGTTGAACTTAGGAAGTATAGGAAGGCTATTGGTTACTCTTTGGATGACATAAAGGGTATTTCCTCTACTTTATGCACTCATAGAATCCATCTAGAGGATGAATCAAGGACCTCTATTGAACATCAAAGAAGATTGAATCCTAATTTGAAAGAAGTTTTAAAGAGAGAGATTCTTAAGCTTTTAGACGCGGGCATTATCTACCCAATATCGGATAGTACTTGGGTTTCACCGGTTCATTGTGTGCCCAAGAAAGGGGGGATAACGGTTGTTAAAAATGAAAAGGATGAAATGATACCTACTAGGACAATAATCGGGCATAGAATGTGCATTGACTATAGTAAGCTAAATTCATCTACTCGTAAGGATCACTTTATGTTACCTTTCATAGATCAAATGCTTGAACGTTTAGCTAATCATCCATTTTATTGCTTTCTAGGCGGTTATTCGGGTTTCTTTCAAATTCCCATACACCCGAATGACCAAGAGAAAACGACTTTCACATGCCCTTATGACACATTCGCATATCGAAGGATGCCATTTGGGTTGTGTAATGCACCCGCGACATTCCAATGTTGCATGATGTCCATTTTCTCTGATCTTATTGAAGACATGGTAGAAGTCTTTATGGACGACTTCTCCATGTATGGGTCTTCTTTTGGTGTTTGCTTGCCTAATCTTTGTAATGTCTTGCAACGATGTGAGGAAGCAAACTTGGTACTCAATTGGGAGAAGGGTCATTTTATGGTGCGTGAAGGAATCGTGTTCGGCC
The DNA here is from genome assembly GCA_030161315.1 of Eutrema japonicum. Taxonomy (NCBI): domain Eukaryota; kingdom Viridiplantae; phylum Streptophyta; class Magnoliopsida; order Brassicales; family Brassicaceae; genus Eutrema; species Eutrema japonicum. The sequence continues at coordinate 49,587,000 of BSQW01000011.1, forward strand.
ACAAAATCTCCGAGAAGGGCATAGAGGTAGACAAAGCCAAGATTGAGGTGATGGTTAGCTTGGAGCCACCTAAGTCGGTCAAGGACATCCGGTCTTTCTTGGGTCATGCGGGATTCTATCGCCGTTTCATCAAAGACTTCTCAAAAATCACAAGACCTCTCACAAGGCTACTTTGGAAGGAGGTTGAGTTCGTGTTTGATGAGGAGTGTATGGTGGCATTTCTAGAGATCAAGAAGGAGTTGGTTAGTACTCCCATTGTCCAAGCCCCGGATTGGGATCTTTCTTTCGAGATCATGTGTGATGCTAGTGACTACGCGGTTGGTGCGGTCTTGGGTCAAAGGAATGACAAGAAGACCAATGTCATGTACTATGCAAGTATGACCTTAGATGACACTCAAGCACGGTATGCCACAACGGAAAAAGAGTTGTTAGCCGTAGTGTTTGCAATGGAGAAATTTAGATCTTATGTTGTGGGTTCAAAGGTGGTTGTCTACACCGATCACGCAGCTTTGAAATACATTCATGCCAAGAAAGACACAAAGCCAAGGCTACTCCATTGGATCTTGCTTCTACAAGAGTTTGACTTGGAGATAGTTGACAAGAAGGGGATAGAAAATGGAGTCGCGGATCACTTGTCTAGAATGAGGATTGAAGACCTTGTCCCAATTGATGATAAGCTCTCCGAGGAGAGTCTCATGGTTGTTGGTGTCTTGAAGAAAGGGATTGAAGCCGTGCAAGGACTAGAGAGTGCTAATGGGTTACAAGACGAGAAATTACCATAGTTTACGGATCTAGTCAACTATCTAGTGTGTGGGAAGGAACCGCCTTTTGACGGGTACAAGAAGAAGAAGTTCTTCCATGACGTGACAAGATACTATTGGGACGAGCCATTCTTATATAAACTATGCTCGGATGGCTTGTATAGAAGATGTGTTGCGGAAGATGAAGTCCAAAGAATCTTACTCCATTGTCACGGGTCAAGCTATGGTGGTCATCATGCCTAATACAAAACGGCCACAAAGGTTCTTCAATCGGGTTTTTGGTGGCCTTCATTATTCAAGGATGCGCACCTCTTTATCTCCACATGTGATGCGTGCCAAAGGAAAGGGAATATTTGGAGGAGAGATGAAATGCCCCAAAACCCAATCCTTGTGGTGGAGATGTTCGAAGTATGGGGCATCAATTTTATAGGACCTTTCCCATCATCGTATGGTAACCAATACATATTGGTGGCGGTTGATTACGTCTCTAAATGGGTGGAAGCCATTGCAAGTCCGACCAAAGATGCTAGGGTTGTCCTAAAACTATTCAAGTCCGTTATCTTCCCAAGGTTCGGAGTTCCAAGGGTGGTCATTAGTGATGGAGGTAGTCATTTCATCAATAAGGTGTTTGAAAGTCTACTTAAGAAGCATGGTGTGAGGCATAAGATAGCAACACCTTACCATCCTCAAACGAGTGGCCAAGTAGAAGTATCCAACCGGCAAATCAAAGCCATACTAGAGAAGACGGTTGGGAATTCAAGAAAAGATTGGGCCAACAAGTTAGATGATGCTTTATGGGCTTACCGAACCGCCTTTAAGACGCCTATAGGGATTACACCATTCAAATTGCTTTATGGGAAGTCATGCCATCTACCGGTTGAATTGGAATACAAGGCTCTATGGGCGGTGAAGCTTCTTAACTTCGACATCAAGACCGCACAAGAGAAGAGGTTAATTCAACTTCAAGAGTTATAAGAGACTAGGCTTGAGGCCTATGAGAGCTCGAAAATCTACAAGGAGAGGGCCAAAGCATTCCATGATAAGAGGATCGTGCACAAGGACTTCAAAGTCGGAGACCAAGTACTCATGTTCAATTTCCGGTTGAAGCTTTTTCCCGGGAAGCTCAAATCAAGGTGGTCGGGTCCGTTTGAGGTTAAGAAAGTAAGGCCATATGGAGCCGTGGTACTTGTTAACAAGGAGGGCCAAGATTTCATTGCAAATGGCCAAAGGCTCAAACTCTACCGAGCAAACCAAATCGTCGAAGAGGGAGGCTCGATCCCTCTCGATGTTGTATCTCTAGCTTGAGGACGGTAACAAACGTCGAACTTAGTGACGTTAAACAAAGTGCTCTTGGGAGACATCCCAAACTTATCATTGTATATATTTCTTTTTATGCGTTTTTCAATCTTTGTTAGTTCTTTTTGATCTTTTTGTTGAGTATCTTTAGGGTTCTTGGTGGCCAAAGAGGTGAAATCTTGCTAAGAAAAGTTCAAAACGAGGAAGAATTGTGAACACCGGCTCGGAATACCGGGTGTAAGCAGCCCGGTGCGGGATCATTTTCTCTCAAGCATCGAACGGTTTTAGCCGAGGGAGCATTGCACCGGCCAGTGCATAAAAGTGTCTTGCCCGGTGTTGGAGTTTGCCGAGCACATGAGAAATGCCGGTCCCTTGCACCGGATGGAGATTTCCCGGGACCGAGAGCTTGAGAAGAAGCATGCATCCCGGCCTTGTGCACCGGCTATGGTCAACCCGGCATGAGAGGTAAACACCGTGCATGCATCCTGGACTTGTCTTGTCAGGTGTTTGATCGACGTGCACACCGGACATGCGCGCCGTGCAATTTTTGCCCGGTATTAACCTATTACCCATCGGTCCAAAGCTTCGTCCAACGGTCCTTAGTTTGGATCTATTATCCAATGGACCGCCAGGTAAGTCTTCTTCTCCCCCATTTTCGTGGCCATGACCACACATCTCTCTCTCAATTTTCAAAACCTCATAACCTTCTCAATTCTTAACCAAAAATTGTGATTCAAGTTGCTAAATTCCGGATTTTTCATCCTCTTTCTGGATCTACCAACATCTTTTCCATTTACAGCTTGCATCACAAGGAATTTCACTCATATTTTTCATAAAAATTCAAGAACTTGTTCATAAGGGAAAATTTCATGAATTTGTTTGGATAGTGTTTCCACTTGCATAAAAACCTTGGGATTAAGCTCGAAAATGGTTAGAGTGTGTAGTTCATGTGCTAATATGTCATGCATTTGAGGAATTTTGGATTTTTAGGCCAAGAACTTGATTTTTGGTGTTTGTGCTTAAAAGTTTCAAACTTTGAGATTTGATTGGGTTCTTGTAGCACTTAATGGGTATACTCAATCTTGCAAATGAGAAATTGAATATCTTTTTGCAAATTGAGCATTATTCTCTTTGTCTCATGTTTGCCTTTGCTTGGTAATGACAAATGTTGTATCTTGGTTTCTTGAAACTTATACATTTCTTGAGACAATGTATGTACCATGGCGAAAACAAGTGACCCAATCAAAGAGAAAGATCCACCGACTAAAAGGAGAGAGTTAGCACTAGCGGAAAGCGCTAAAGGTACCGAAAAGAGGAAAAGGTAGACGCTTGCTAATGACGAGGGAGACATTGTGGAAGACGTGGGGCAAGTGAAAAAGAAGAAAAAAATCCCCAAGCCCAAGCCAAGAGTCCCCACCTATAGTGAATATGCCAAGAAGCTCAAGGAGGTGAAATTCGAGGAGACAAAATTCCTGGATAAGATTGTACTTGAGAAGATGGGGATCCTTGAGGATGTGAAATCGATTTTCACCAACATGGATTTTGGTGGAATCTTTGAATTGGCTAACCTCTCTCATAAAGACCAAGCTTGCCAATTTCTTGGATCATTGGAAGCAATGTTCTATGAACGAGGGGATAAAGACGCCAATGAAGATGATGGCCATGGTTTCATTGAGTTTAAGGTGGGGAAAGAAGCTTACAAGATGACATTCCATGAGCTAAGTCAAGTGGTTGGGTTCAAAGAAGAAGGAACAAAGAGAGGCCTCAAGTTTCTCTATGGGAAGAACGACTTGACCTACTTGTGGAAAGTCATTGGTGTGGGAGAATATAGTCCCGGGAACATCAAAGGCACATGCATCCGCCACCCCACCATTCGTTATTCCCACAAGATCCTTGCTCACACCTTCTTTGCCAAGAAAGAGTTTAGAATGGTTTCGGAAGAAGATATGGAGTTGCTTGCTTTAGGCTTGGCACCATTTCTTGACACACCTCTAGATGAGCGGCGTTTCATTGGAGAGAGTGCACGCCCGTGCCTAGCCTCCATTCTAGTGAACCACTTACTTGGCTACAAAGATTGGGCTCTCACTACGAAGAGCAAGGAGCCAAAAATCTTCATTGGCGGTTTGGTGACTTCAATCCTCAAGGCTAAGGGGATTACATTGGTGGATGAGACTAAGAACATGGAGTTTATGGATGAGGCATATCTATCAAGAACCAAGTTCTTCGAAGGCAAGATAGGCAAGACTTTCGCCTACAACTTAAGGCTCGCCATGACCAGCACGGTCAAAGTCCTTTTGCCTAACGCTCCTCTTACCACACTCCGAGGGAGGAAAGAGATCTACTTCTACCCGACCAATGATCACTTCTACAACCCGGCAACCGACCCACCACTAGAGATGATCCACCAAAGAAAGAGGAAGGCGAGGAAAGTGCCAAGGGAAGAAGGTGATCCCTCCGACGACCAAGAAGATGAGGAAGATGAAGATGCACACTCGGTTCCCACTCGTCCAACGTATGGAAGTGAGAGGTATTGCTTTGATCCTTATGATGGGAAGATGTCGGACATTGCCACTAGACATGCCAACCACCAAACGAGGTTACTTCAACGTTGGTGCAAGTGGCAAGATAAGACAATCCGGAAGTTGGTTAAGGCGGTCAAGGACTTGAAGGGCACGGTTAGAGAGCTCACGGAAAATAATTGAGAGGCTAGCTCCTCTCGCGGCCAAGGAGAGCCGAGCACGGTGGAGCAAGCGGAGATTGGAGAATGCTCTACATCGTTGAACCAACGTCCTCAACTACAAGGAGGAGAGTTGGTGATTTATGACGACGAGTACGTTCCATCCTTCACGAGGTGAAAGCGGCCAAGAGAAAGATGTTGAAGACACCGTCTCCATGCTCTAGCAATCCTTCATATTCGATGGGGTCTTCTTCCCCATTCAAAAGCTTTTGAGGTATCACTCCAAAACCTTGTAAATATTTTTTCTTTTACTTGAGTCTCGCAATTTTTATTTGTTTTATTTTGAGTCTTTTCCTTAGATTTATTTCACACCGGGACGGTGTGATTTAAGTTTGTGGAAGGGACCGGTATCTAATGACATTTGCTTTGTTTTATTTTGAATTTGCTTGAGTCTCATGCATACATCTAAGGCATATAAAAACCAAACAAATTTGAAAAATTTTGAAAATGAAAAGACAAAAAGAATTTATTTAGGATGCATTTGCACTTGTATATTGAGTCTTGGTTGCAATTTTAGAGTTCATTGCATATGCATGGGGATTATGATGAAATATTCCTTGTAGAGTACCATATTTAGAGCTTTAATCAATGCCCTCGTTGCTTGTTGTTTGATGCTTTTGATCTCGAGTTTGAAATCAAGGATGAACCATGTTTTGATTTCGCATTTCATTACTAGGGTCTTAGCTAAAGCAAGATGATTTGATTCCAACCCTCGTCCAAGTGATAACCATTAATTTGACTTGTAAATATTGTGTTTGTGCAAATTTTAAATGAATTCGTGGTTCACATATACATACTTGGGCATTCTTATTCCTTTTTACCAATCTTGTTTGTCCAAGTAGCCATATCCCCTCATTGGAATAGTTTCCCCTACCCTAACCATAGCCTTCTTTCAAGCCATTGCTATTAGTTTGTGATTATGAGGTCTTTTCTTTCGAACAAACTTGGCAAAACGTGTTAGGTTTAGGGCGACAAGAGGGAATTCTCATGTAGACTTAGCTCCATCATCACGGCGTTAATCTAGGATTAGGCTAGTTAAGATGGCGGGTTTTGATTCAAGTTTGGGGGAACGGTTTTAAACTTGGTGAACGGATGTGATTGGATTGTGGAATGGAAAAGACGAAAGGGAGAAAGGAAGAAGGGGATCGGATTTGTGTTGATTTGTTGGTGAAATGAAGACACAAGAAGCATGTGGAGGCTTGAAAAGGCAAAATGCCTTGAGAAAAAAAAAGGGTAGCTTAGGATGTGGGCATAACGGGTTAGAAGCTTTAGGTTAGAGATACTCTAGGCATTTGGGTAGATGATAATTCCTCCTTGTATGCATAGGTTGTCTTTTACCTTTAGCATTTTGCTAAGGTTTGTTCATTTCATGAGAGATCCTCGTACCTAATTACCCATGCATCATAATGAGATCACCTTCATCTCATAACCTTACCCTTAGCCAAACGAATTCATTTGACCTTTCATAAACATGATTCATTGGTTACACCATTAATTAACGTCAAAGGGTTAAATGATATGAAAGCTTGTGTAGATTGAGGCTTGAAATTTGAGTTGTGTAGGGAAGGATATTGCTAGCCCCTTTTGAGTAGACTTTTTGATCGCATCCTAGAACTAACACCTTGGACATTGATTTTACTTCTTCTTATGGTACTCGTGGATTTGAGTTCTCACTTTCAAACCTCTCTCCCTACTTGTTCTTATTTGTTTGCTTGAGGGCAAGCAAAGGAGTAAGTTTGGGGGAGTTGATATTTCCATATTTTGTCCCTTTCATGCATTCATTTAGCATAGGTTTTATCTCATATGCATATGGTTTCATAGCTTTTCTTAATTGTTTTGTCCCAATTAGAGTTTAAGGGTCTCATGATATGTCCTAGAGAGTCTTGCATGTTTTGGAGTCCTTATTAGGTACTTTGGAGGCTTTCGGATACTTTGGAGGAGTTCGCACTTAGCTCGGGATCTTGAAGCGACGGTTAGAAACATGAAAGCTCGGAAATATTTCTCCCTCGGATATCTCCCTCAGCACCGGCCCGGGACAAGACTCTCCCTCAGCCGGGATGAGATTTTCCCTTAGGCAGAAGGATTCCCGGCCGTTCGTCCCGGCTCGACATCGCCCGGTGTGAAAGCTTAGCCTCTCTCGGCAACAATTCCTCAACACCGTCCCGGGCAAGATGAAGCCGGCACAAGACCGTGCATATGTCCGGGATTGCTTGAAGACCTCGGCAGGGAGTTTCCCGGCTCCCCATCCCGGCTGAAAATGGCCCGGCATCTCTCGGCAACAATTCCTCTGCACCGTCCTGGGCAAGACGAAGCCGGCACAAGATTTTCACCCGCACAGGGACTTTCCTGGCTGCGTGTCCCGGACCGATCTCCCCCGGTGTTACATCTTTTTCCTTCGGAGATTTTTCGCTCAGCACTGTCCCAGGCAAGACGAAGCCGGCACGCCAGCCCGGCACAAGACCTTTCCTCGGGCAGGGAGAATCCCGGCCTCTCGTCCCGGCTAGAAGCTGCCCGGTGCCACAACCTCTCGGCAACAAACCTCTCGTCCCGGCCCACTACACCGGACGCACACCGGCCGGGATCGATTTCCGACCCAAATCCGACCGGGTCAACACCCGGTTTGTTCGGGGTTGACCCGGTTCCCCTCTTTTTATTATAAATACTCTAAAACCCTAATTTTATTTACTAAGCTTTTCTTAAGTCTAAAACCCTCATCTTTGAGAGAGAACTTGAGATTTGTAAGAAGGATCATTTGTTTTATGCAATTTAGTGTTGATTTCTATCAATCTCTTCCATCTATCTTCTTTCTCTCTTGATTATCCAACACTCATCCATGGATTCAACCTCTACCTATATCGATTTTGGGTTGTTCTTGATGGGTCTTGAGTAGTCTTTTAGGATCTTTAGATGGGGTATATTAGGGTGATCCAAGGCATTGTTTATGGTGTTTAGGGATATATTATCTTATTTCCTTCCTTGAATAGTGTTTTTAATGCTAGATTTAGCTTGATGAAGTAGATCTAGATCACAAGGCATTTCATGCACACCAAGTGTTTGATGAAATGTCTTGATGAACTATTCAAGGGATTTATGCTCCTAACCTAAGAGATTAGTTGTTTAGGGCATATCTTTGGTTGATCTTGTTATAATTCTTAATGCTTGCTAATTGTTAATCCACGAATGATGATTTGCTAATGGATTTGATAATTAACATAGTGATTAGTTGCTTAAAAGAGAACTAATCAAGATTAGATATCTATTGCCTAGGGATAGCTTGTTTAAGTTAAAGGACACCATGAATTGTGCTTAGGTCACCCTAATTCGATAATCCTATCTTAGGATCCACTTTCGTTATTTGATTTACATCTTGTTTAGTTATTGCATTGCTTAATTCGAATTGGATACTTAACAACAAACCACACTTATTTAACTTAACTTACTTTAAGTGCTTTGCATTCTTAATGATTAGAATAATCTCAATTATGGATTGATAACCTCCTTACTACATCTTATTGAGGGTATTGATACCTTTTACAGACTAAAAAGTCTTGTATCAACCCGGGATAGGGATGTTACATATTTGGTGTTTTGTTTACGGGAGTTTGCAAAATGATTTCGACGACAAAAGTAAAAAAGTGGTTACTGTTTTTTAAACAAAAGTTAAAGTTGACTAAACTTATACCTAAATTTGCTTGGTTAACATTAGTTAGAGTCTTTTTTTGGCTCATTAAAGAGTTCGTGTTTTTTTTTGCGAAAACACAGTACTTGGTTATTTTAATGACCGTTTTCTATTTTTAAACTTTTACTCAAATGATTCAACTTGGATTTTGCGAAGAATTTGCTCCGACTCCCAGTTTTTTAAAATTGAAATTAAAATTTGCTATGAATTTGCGGAAAAAAAAAACTCAATTACCTTCGACCAAAAACAAATTCAATTACCTGTAATTTTTATAAATAATTCGAAGTGGAGTTTTGCGACCATTTTCCGAGGAATCATCGTAAATTTTAAAATTGTTTAAATCTCTTCTTTTCTAGCATATACTTTTAAAATAATATGAATTCAAAATTAGCAACGATTGTGTGACGTATCTTCGCAAAGTGGTTGCAAAATTAACCACAAAATTTAACATAACCAACATTCAATGCTCAATTTGCGTTGATTTTGCGATGGATTTGCAAAGCCCATAGAATTTTATACATAGAATCTTCATTTGCTCATTCGCTTACTATATACTCTCTCGCTTACTCAGAACAGCTTATAAGATACTTATGACTGATTCAGCTGACTTGGTTGACTGATTTTTTGTTCGCACGGAACTCGTTAGGTCGGCGTAGAGATGGCTCTTTGAAATATCCGCGAGCTACGGGCATGCTATGATTCGTTATTGGGCCGACTTCTTCTTTGGCTCAACTTTAGATATGTTTTTAGATTGAATTGCTGGGCTTGATAATGGATTTAGTGGGCTGGATTTCATGAGCGAAAATCCAGCTCCAACCGCATGATTGACAAACGTTTCTAAACCTTTTTTTTTGACGTCACTTTTATTTTTAATTGATCTTATAAAGGCTTAAAAATGATATATTTGAAAATGAACAGCAAACAATGATATTTTTGGTATCATAAAAGTGGCATTTTTGAAACTTCTCTTTCAATAAAATATATTTAAAATTCAGCTTTCAATTGCAATAAATTCTGTTGACGAATATAAATTTTGTTTTAAAGTTATAAAATATGTTTGGCACTAAAATTATATATAAAAAAATATCATAATACTAATTTGGTAATTTTGATGCCAAATTTTGATTGAATTTTAGTCCAAAATGGCAAAATACATCATTCTGTCATTTGATACCAAAATGATATTCAATGACTTTTGCGCCAAAAATTATTGATGGTATAAGTTTTACACCAAAATGATATTACCAATACTTTTATAAATATATATATGGTTTGCTGATGTGTGTTTACCATATATATACAACGATATGTGATAAAATAAATGTAGTTTTTACCGTTAATATGAAACATAATCATAAATGGCAATCAAATAAATAATGAAAACCTTTGACTAAAATCATCACCCAACCAAAACAAAACTATAAAACCGAATATCTATTATGGAAAACTCATTACATATTATTAATTACAGAATATGGAAGCTATATTAAACTCATTAAATATGTATATATGTATATCTATATAAATGCACACGCATAAAACAAACACAATCCATTCTCAACAAGTATTAGAATATTTCAAAGAAGAAAGGTAAATTAAATTATAAATATGTTGAATTTCGTAGGAAATCTTGGATTTTTTCTATTGAAGATGAGTAGAGATGATTTTTTTTTTTTTAACAATGGTTTTTAATTTAATTTTTAATAGGCTTTGTTTTGTCGTCAGATCTAAGTATTCCAAGAAAAAGTTGTTGTATCCTCTAGAAAAAATAAATAATGGCAGCCAAAATATCTCCATCTGTTTTATTACCTTTGTTGATGGTGTTTGCTTTCATCACCATGCCCATGATATCAGGTAACACGTTTGTTTGTTCAATTCTAAATTTTCTTAAACATGATTCTTAAATTATCTTTATAAAAAATTCGAGGTTCTTTGTCCAGGAGAGTCAAAATCACTCGACAAAAAAGTGTTGATATTTGCATTTTACATATTAATTTTTTCTTATAAATAAATTGGCATTATTTATACCTAAGTTTTGCTGATGAATTACAAAATAGGACAAGCACCAGGATGTACCGAATGATGTAAAAGCACACCAGAATGCAATAAAATATGTATATCCAAGGGGCATCCCGGTGGGAGTTGTGTACCATACGTAAGTCACTATATTCTTGACGATTATTGTTGCTGCGATATGAAAAATAATCACAGTCCCATAATAACTAAGTAATCTCTTATATTTTATATGTACTCTCAATTATAAAAAACGAATAAACATATATTTAAATATGAAGATTGATATTATCTCATCTAAGTCCTACTCTGGTCTAATTGTTTAAAAAAAAATAATGTACACAATAAAAATAACAAGAGAGTATCAAAAGTAATCTTTAACAAATAGACATCCCAAAATGTAAGAGTTTCCAAGAAACACACCGTTACACCACTCAACTCTTTTCTAACCACGATCCGAACGTCCAATTAACGTCTAGTGATATTTTAAACATCTTATGGAAGTATATCTGACTTGATGATGGAATATGCGGCTCCCGTATCAAAGTAGGCTATCACTGGTATGCACTTATCATATTTGGTAGGAAATGTATAGATCTTGGCATTTGGAGATGGTTTGGATAGATATGACAATTTTACTTCTTTTGACTCTTCTACTATGCATGCAGGGCCGGATCTAAAAATTTGGGGGCTTGAAAAAAAAAAAAAAATGGGGACCACTAATTCATTTCATACAAAAAAAAATTTCAAATGTAAGAGTCGGAGAGAAAAAAAAAAGGAAGCGTGGTCTTTTAAAAGAAAAAATGGAAGCATGATCTTTTTAAAAAAAAAAGAAACGTGATCAAGGGTTTTGTTTTTTAGTTTTATAATTTTTTTTTATTGATATATTCTATGGGGGCCTGTTAAAAATGGGGGACAAGACAAATATTTCATTGGGCTTTGCCCAGATCCGGCCCTGTATTCATGCGTCAAGTGAATAGAAGTCAAAGAGCACGGACTGGTCGTCGTTGTCTTCTTCGGTGTCAAATTCTTCTGAAGACCATTCTTGTATAATTAATTAACTTCTTCTGTCTATGTGGATGGTCTACAAAGAACCAAAACTCTCATTTTTATACAAGAGATAAGTTGCATACAAAAATAGATAACTACTTACATATTTTTCTAGCTTGAAGGAAATTTTCAATTTACTTCGTTGGCAAGATTCTCTTTTCGGAAATATCCTAATCACTACAGAAATAAATGGTAGTCAAATCCTCTTAATTCATAATTCTATGAGATTTCTCCCCATATTTTTCCGACTTTTGTTAAAACATTCTTTCAGTTTTTGTCCCTTTTTTTATTGGCTTTTTGTTCTTCAAGCCAATGGCCGATGGATTGCTATTGATATTCCTTCTTGTTTCATATTTGTTCGTCTCAGGTACATCCATTTCCATTTTTCGGCCGGAGAAGTCTTTCTGGTTTGATGAATATTAATTTTAATTGTTGCTTGTTAATTTGTTCTTAAAATTACACGATTAACTTCGAGGAACTTTACCATAGAGAACAAATCAATTACAGAACGACTCTAAGCAGTTAGAAGATGCTTTTGACTGGTACATCTAACTTAGTTGACTGATTATTTGTTAGTTTGGAGTTCGTTAGGTCGACGTTGAGGTGGCTTTTTAAAATATCCGCAAACTACGGGTGGACTAAGATTCGTTATTGGGCCTACTTCGTTTTTGGCTTAACTTTAGATTGAATTGATGGATTTGTTAATGGACTTAGTGGGCCGGATTTCATGTGTGAAATCCAGCTCTAACATGATTTACAAGCTTTTCTAATTTTTTTTCTGAAGATGTAAAAAATGATATTTTTGAAAATGAACAGCAAACAATGATATTTTTGGTATCATAAAAATGGTATTTTAATGAACAGCTTGTTTGTGTGAAATGACATTTAGATAGATCATGGAAGGATCCAAAATCAATAACCTCATCCAAGGGCTTGCCTTTATCTTCTTGCTAAACACGTTTTTGTGCTTTGTTACTTGCTTTCAATTTGAATTATTTAGGTTGTTTAGAAACCAAAAACCTCTCTTGTTAGCTTAACTCATTTAGTTGTATGCATTCCTTGTGCTTGAAACTCTACCCATTGGATTCGATCCTCTTATGCTACATAGGCAGTATGAATAATTGATAGACAGCAAAATCTTTGTATCAATTTGGCGCCGTTGCCAATTGGGTTTAGCTTTCAACATTAGGATTTTACTTCTTTTTGAGATTAAGCCTTTTTTATCTTTTGTTTACTAATCTCTCTTTCAAGCTCTCTCTTGTAGGTACATGAACACAAGAGCTAGAGGTGTACACAACCTTGTTGAGCCAATCGACAACATACACCTCTTGGACCGTGGAGTTAGAGAAAGGAGAGAAAGTGATATGCTCAAATTAATACCCTAAAAGTACTACGCAGTAATTGCAGCAAAGTAGGGGTCAAACACAAGGACTCATAGAGACACACAATAGATTATAAAGATGAGAATTAAGCTAAGCAATCAATGATATAGAAAACAGAACGTAAATTAAAACGATTGTAAATTCAATTGGAGAAAGATAGGTTTAGGGTATTTCTCAGGAAATCAATGAATGCAGATAAACTAACTAACAGGATTCAGATTTAGCGCGGTTCTTGAACTCAAATCACTAAGGTATAATTAACCAACTCTCGTTGCGAAAACTATCTAAATCTAAATCCTAGAATTCTAAATATCTTTGCGAATCCTAAAGTCTAAACCAGCTTTTAGATCAGGTTTGATTTGTTCACAAAACAACTAAACCAAATCTCTTTGCGAATAGTTATTTTGCTCACCTAAGGTTCTATCAGGTAATTAATCGCACTCTCGTGCCTAATCAATTATCCTAAGATCTAAGTTCTAGGTGATCAATCTAGAATTAGCTTTGGAAATAACCTATGGTGAAGAACTAATTCAGATAATGAATCCTAATAACTAATCAACCTAGCATTCAGAGAAAACCCTTATGAGAACCCTAAACCTAACAAGAGATCTACTCAGACATGGAAATTGAAGCAATAAACATGTTTGAATAAATCATCAAATAAAATAGAAAGAGTAACAAGAGGGTTCGAAATCTTCTCTCGGACGAACAGAGTTTCAGACTTGTCTCCCTTCAAAAGCTCCCTCACAAAACCAGAATAAAATTAAGCGTAGCCATGAAAGTGGCTGTAAAATCCTATTAAATAACCTAAATCACGTTTTGGGGCTTCTTGTAAATAATAAAGTCTTCTGGGCAATTTTACAATTCTTCATTAAACTCGCGGGTTGTGTCTGCTTCGGTGAGTATCGACCAATATTAGGCAGTATCGATCGACACTGATGCTTCAAATCGGATACTCAGCTACACGACCTTCTGCTTTGATCCAAAATTCTCCAGAAAGCTCCAATATCTCCAATTATGCTCCAAACGTGCTAAAACCTGTAAAAGACTCTAAAACACAACAAAATAGTAGAAAGACTCTATAAAACGGACTTATATCATGGTCTAAAAAGGGTAAACCCCATGATATAGCAACTCCCCCTCAAGCAAAACAGAAAACTAAACCAGGGAAAGAGGTTTGAAAACATAGACTCACATGTTCTTGAAACATTGCAATGACCATTCTTCTAAGTGCTCCACATATCACCTAACCTGTTTCATATCCAACCACCATGTACTTCTCCGTAAACATTCTCATCTTCCCAGACTACACACATTATTTCACAGCATCGTTCAATCAAGCCTTCCTCGCCAGTTTCATCGATGTGGTTAATACCAAGAACCTTCTAGATTCTTTCCCATACAATATCATGACAAGGAACCACCCTTTTTCACACTTTTGGTATCATTTTCTCTCCCCAGACTTATTTCTTATTATGTTCTCTTCTTTTTTTAGATCTGCATATACACATCAAGGTATGAGACACGATTATTGATGGTGTTTGCCACCAAATCCCCGGTTCTTCCCTCTCAATGTATCAAAGGATGTAGGCGAATAATGGCATCATAGGAAAATCCTAGCCTCGCTTCCAATCCCTTGTGTGATCATTCCTCAACAAGTAGAATAATGGGATCGCTGGAAATTTTCCTAACCCTCTACTCAGGAGAAAATCATCTCATCTTTTCATGCACTTATGTTTCTAACTTATAACAGGGGAGAGAGATACTATTACTTTAAAACACATGGATTCCTTTGTCAGATATGAATGAGGAATCAAGCTCTATGAATACTAACCACATCGATGAAGTGCAAAAATTTGGCTCAAGCTTTAAAGAACTTTGCTGGAAACATGAGTGTCTTCTAGTTAACTGGTCAGCTTTTGGATTTTTTATTAGTCGATCTGTAACTGATTCTGTAAAAATGGTCACTTAGAAACAAGGTCAGAACAATAGATTCAAGAAAAAGATCACAGTCTCCAACAAAGTTTTGACTCAATAAAACAGATTTTGACTCAAAAACGACTGACTCTAAGAAAAACAAAAACAATGTCAGCGACTACCTCCCCCAGACTTAAACAACACTGTCCCCAGTGTTATCTAGCCTAGAGTTGGTCAAAGAATACAAAAGAACCAAGTAGAACTGTGAAAAACAAGAAGTTACCGTACTGAGGTACGAGTGTCGACCGACACCCAACTTGGTATCATTGGTCGACATGATGAACTTTTCTCATTCGCGTAGGGTGTCGACCGATACCAGTAGGGTATCGATCGACACACAGGCAGTTCCGAGTTTTGCTCTTTTGTTATCCTGACACAAACACAAAACGAAAGAGAAAGAGAAAAAGAAAAAGACTCAAAAACAAAACTCACCAGTGGGTTGCCTCCCACCAAGCGCTTGTTTTAAGTCAGTAGCTTGACTTGGCGGACGATCAGTCAGGAGAAGATTGAGAACTTACTCCAAAACAAGCTCCACAACTTGACATTGCCAGTTTGAGAGTTCTGCTCAACATGCTCTCCACAAACTCCTTTCCTTTCTCTTTCAGCTCCGAAGTAACAAGAACTATAGCCTTAGAGAATGGTTTCAAAGTTCCTTTGCACTTCACCTTGTATTCAATTGAATCCCCATCATACTTTTGAGGGATTAAAGTCATAGAAGCAGCACCCTTCACTCCTTTGCTCTTCACCTTCTTATTTGCCTTAGATGTTTTGACGTCTTTCTTGGTGATGACAGAAGGACTATCTAGAAGGTCTATTACAGTTGGCTCGTCAGGAGGTTCTTCCAAAAGATTAACTACCAACGTCTCTCCTGTAACAATGGTGATGCAAGAGATATGTGTGGGATTTCCTCTAGTAGGAATGGCTTTGTATCGATGTATGAGAACGAGATTCTCCTGCTGGGTGTGTCCATAATGGCACCAATCGTAGCCATGAACGGTCTTCCAAGAATCAACTGCGTATTAGATCTTGCACTCATCTCCACAACCACAAAATCGGTAGGAACCAGACAGTCTCCTACTTTAACCATCAAATCTGGGATTGCACCGTATGGAATCGATGTGGAAGAGTTCGCGAATGTGATAGATGTCTTGGCAGATCAAATATCAGCTCCCAATCTCTCTGCAATTGCCCTTGACATGACATTGACACTAGCCCCTGAGTCAACGAGAGACTCTTTGAATTCAACTCTAGAGATAGAGCATGGAACTGAGAATATCCCTGGGTCTTCCCTCTTAGTCAACTGTCTCAGCGGTGGTGACTTGCTTCTTGCCTTGATAAAGAGTAATTCGATCTCTTCCAGAGTTTCTCTGCAATCTCGGAAGTGACTCAGCAGAGGGCGGTACTCTAGAACTTCTTCAAAAGTCAGTGTGAGGGGAATCCTTCGTACCATCTTCTCAAAGCCAAGCATCTGCTTTGGAGAAATGGGGTCTCTGAGGTGTCTGGGTGGCATGGGGTATGGCTCCTCAGGGTTGTAAACCCTTTCTGCACTCAACTCCGGTTTCGTTTTAACAACTGAACTGGTATCGACAGACACATGAGTGGTGTCGATCGATGCTTTTGCTCTGGAATCGTCCCTGGCAGAAATTTGGACGTGTGTCGATCGATACAAGGGAGTATCGGTCGACACAGGGGTGGTGTTCGATTTCTCATCGTCAGATATATCATCAACAAAAGGAAGCTCCACAACTAACTTATCCAACATAGCTTTGCATCTGGCATCCTCCCATTCCTTCTTTGTCATCTTAGGAGGCATAGGATAAGGTAATTTGGGTTTGTACACCCTTTCCTTGACAATCTCTGGTTCTTTCTCGACCTGCGCCTCAGTATCGACCGACACAGAAGGAGTATCGATCGATACACGGGATTTTGGATCTACCCGTGCAGGTGTCTAGACTGTGTCGATCGACACTGGCTGGTATCGATCGATACATGGGGATTTTCAGAATCCCAGTCGTCATCTTCAGGATCGTCGAAAATTCTTGCATCCAAACCCTTTTCTATCACTTCAGTGGCTTCTTCAACACTTCCTAAGGGGATTGCATTGACGTGTGCTCTTGGATTCTCAGTTTTCCCTGGAAGAAAACCTTCATGCCTCTGCACAGCTGCTCCAGTCTGAGCAACCTGAGTTTCCAGCTTCCTCTAAGAAAGATTGATAGCTTCAATTTTCCCATTCAGATAAGTGTACAGAGAGTCAATTTTTCCATTGAAATCTACTTGCAGCTTCTGCTGTCCCTGAAGGATCTGTTCAAGCATGGATTCCATCTTACTCTCTGTGGACTTTGGAGAGATGGGTTGGTACGAAGAGTTGCCATAAGCGCGAGTGAAATCGCTGCTCTGAAGTGGTTTCTGAGCAAATTGTTTTGCTCCAAAGCCATATTGGTTTCCCTCAAACTTGTACCCACATTGCTGAGTATTGTTGTTGAAGTTTCGGTTGTTGTTGTACCCAAATTGCTGACCCTGAAATCCAGAACCACCAACATAGTTAACATCCTCCACTTCGTCTTTATCAATATTATCGACTCCATCAGCAAAGTGTACAGTCTTCTTCGACTTCCCGATCAGAAAATCTAGCTTGGCTTGAACTTCAGCAATCTACGATCCATCTGTGTTCCCATTCCGTCTCTTTCGCTCAAAGTCTGCATTTTTTGTGCTATTGCTAGATGCCAAATTCTCAATAAGCACATAAGCATCATCTGGATACCTGGTATTGAAATTCCCATTGCTCGAAGCATCCAAAGCCATCTGATACCTCCAATCAATCCCTCTGAAAAAGAATCCCATCAGCTGAACATCAGAGTATCCGTGATGTGGACAGTCTCTCTGGTATAATCTGAATCTCATCCAAGCAGCCTTGAACGCTTCAGTAAGGCCTTGAGAAAACTGGGAGATCTTGTTACTCAGATCCTCGGATCGTGCATCATCATAGAAGTTGTTCAGGAAAGCAGTCTTAGTCTCTTCCCAGTTAGTCAGTGATCCAGGAGGTAACTACTTCAGCTAGTAAGTCGCATCTTCACCAAGAGAGTATGGGAAGAGCTTGAAGAAGAGGTAGTCGGAGGACACTCCATTGCTCTTGATGCTAGTGACCAAATCCTCAAACCTCTCAATATGGTCCATGGGATGTTCATTGGAAAGACCATGAAAAGGGTGCTGACCCACAAGAGTGTAGTATGCAGGTTTCAGCTCAAAATCATTTCTCTGAAAAGCAGGAGGACGAATCGCTGATCGATTGGCATAAAACTGATCATGCCTGTTGTACTCATCAATCGTTCTACCACGATTAACCACAACATTCCCAGCGACGTTCCCAGCGACAACAGGAGCAGGTGGAATGATGTTCCCCTCTCCATCCAGACGTTGTCCTCTCTCATTGCACAGCTGACCCTCTTGGTCTCTGTAAGCACCAGCTTCTTCTCGAATCAAAACCACTGGATTGTTCCTCTCTGCTGGCTTCTTTGCTCTTATGTTTGTGTGTTCCACAAGTGCTAGCTGCTCCAATGACAGTTCAACTAGCTGAGTGCTCTTGTTCCTTCTGGTTTCACGAATAGGCATACACCTGAAAAACACTAGGCAAGGCACGTAAGTAACTAAAAAAAATACGATGAGTATCAACCGACACTGGGTGGTGTTGATCGATATCAACAAAAAGAAGACTACGAGTATCGACCGATACTAGGTAGTATCGACCGATACTAGGTAGTATCGACCGATACTAGGTAGTATCGATCGATACCGATGAACTTAGTCGAAATTCTCAGACTAAAATCTAATGGCGAATTGAGTCCCCGGAAACGGCGCCAAATTTGATATGCTCAAATTAATACCCTAAAAGTACTACGCAGTAATTGCAGCAAAGTAGGGGTCAAACACAAGGACTCATAGAGACACACAATAGATTATAAAGATGAGAATTAAGCTAAGCAATCAATGATATAGAAAACAGAACGTAAATTAAAACGATTGTAAATTCAATTGGAGAAAGATAGGTTTAGGGTATTTCTCAGGAAATCAATGAATGCAGATAAACTAACTAACAGGATTCAGATTTAGCGCGGTTCTTGAACTCAAATCACTAAGGTATAATTAACCAACTCTCGTTGCGAAAACTATCTAAATCTAAATCCTAGAATTCTAAATATCTTTGCGAATCCTAAAGTCTAAACCAGCTTTTAGATCAGGTTTGATTTGTTCACAAAACAACTAAACCAAATCTCTTTGCGAATAGTTATTTTGCTCACCTAAGGTTCTATCAGGTAATTAATCGCACTCTCGTGCCTAATCAATTATCCTAAGATCTAAGTTCTAGGTGATCAATCTGGAATTAGCTTTGGAAACAACCTATGGTGAAGAACTAATTCAGATAATGAATCCTAATAACTAATAAACCTAGCATTCAGAGAAAACCCTTATGAGAACCCTAAACCTAACAAGAGATCTACTCAAACATGGAAATTGAAGCAATAAACATGTTTGAATAAATCATCAAATAAAATAGAAAGAGTAACAAGAGGGTTTGAAATCTTCTATCGGACGAACAGAGTTTTAGACTTGTCTCCCTTCAAAAGCTCTCTCACAAAACCAGAATAAAATTAAGCGTAGCCATTAAAGTGGCTGTAAAATCCTATTAAATAACCTAAATCACGTTTTGGGGCTTCTTGTAAATAATAAAGTCTTCTAGGCAATTTTGCAATTCTTCAATTCTTCATTAAACTCGCGGGTCGTGTCTGCTTCGGTGGGTATCGACCGATACTAGGCAGTATCGATCGACACTGATGCTTCAAATCGGATACTCAGCTACACGACCTTCTGCTTTGAACCAAAATGTTCCAGAAAACTCCAATATCTCCAATTATACTCCAAGCGTGCTAAAACCTGTAAAAGACTCTAAAACACTACAAAATAGTAGAAAAACTCTATAAAACGGACTTATATCATGGTCTAAAAAGGGTAAAAATCATGATATATCAGAAAGAAGATGTGCTCAACACATTGAGAGGTTGGGTATGGACCGTGAAGATGAACATCCGTTGGATCACCATGAAAACGTGGACCAACACCAAGCACATGGCCATGGTGGTAATGGAAACCACCACCCACCCGCCCATAATGCTAGAGCTCCAAACCCCTTTGATAGAGCCCGAAACGTTGTTGGAGCGGGGGATGCGGCCAATGCTCATGTCAACCGCCAAGGGATCAATGCGCCACCGGTTGAGTGCAATGATTTTGAGGTCAAAGCAAGCTTCGTCAACGTGGTGCAAAGTAACAAGTTCCATGGCTTGGCGGTAGAAGATCCTCTTGATCATTTGGATCACTTTGACCGAATTTGTGGCTTGACAAAGATGAATAGAGTCTCGGAAGATAGCTTCAAGCTACGGTTGTTCACATTCTCTCTTGGAGACAAAGCAAGGCAATGGGAAAAGAACCTACCCCAAGGTTCCATCACTTCTTGGAATCAATGCAAAACCGCCTTCCTTGCCAAGTTCTTCTCCCACTCAAGGACGGCCAAGCTAAGAAATGAGATCTCAAACTTCACTCAAAGAACAAATGAGAGTTTCAACGAAGCATGGGAACGGTTTAAGAGCTATACATCACAATGCCCTCATCATGGATTTTCGGATGCTTCACTCTTAAGCACACTCTACCGTGGAGCATTGCCTAAGATCCGGATGTTGCTTGACACCGCTTCCAATGGAAATTTCTTGGCCAAGGAAGTGAATGAGGAGATGGAGTTGGTAGAGAACCTTGCATTGAGTGATGAAACTTATGGCGATGACTATGACCGGTCTACAAGAAGCACAAGTGATTTTGAGGAGCAACAACGAACCAAAGCCATGATGGCTCTCAATGAGAAGTTGGATAAGCAAGCCAAGATGATTGACAAGCTTCTCAATGCTTCCACTAAACCGGTCCACTTTGTTGGTGAAGAAATGGTGGATTTGAGCAACACCGAAGAAGTGCATTACGTTGGGAACAATGGTGGCTACCAAAGAGGTTTCAACAACAACTATGGCAACCAAGGTCAAGCCCCACTTAATCACCAACAAAGCTATGCCCCAAAGAACAACTTCCAAATGAACCAAAGTGGTTTCCAACAAAGCTTTGCCCCACAAACTCAAGGCAACAATTCCATGCCTCAAGACCTTGATGTGAAACATGTTCTTCAACAACTTCTTCAAGGCCAAGCAAGTGGAGCATTGGATATAAGTAAGAAGATGGAGGAAATCAATACCAAGGTAGCTTGCTCATACAATGATCTCCACAAGAAGCTTGAGGCATTGAGTTCAAAAGTGCAAAAAATGGAGACCAAGGGAAACAATGGGGACAAAGCACAACAAAGCTCTTCAAATGGGAAAGCAACAAAGGAGTGTTGCAATGCCATATTTTCAAAGGAGTCACGTCCCATTGATGATCATGAAGCCGTCACTAAGGAAATTGAGCTTCTACTCTATGGATCACAAGCTCCCTTGAAGCTCAATGAGGACATTGAGGAACAAGGTGGGGGAGTGACCCTTGAGAAAGATGAAGACGTGACCATGGTCCAAGAACCAAAGGGTAGTATTTCTTGTATTGATTCACCAAACACAACTAGGATCGAGCCTAAGTCTCTCCCCAAGCTTGGTAATCTCGGTAAGTTCTCAATAGCCTGCTCTCTTGGTGATTTGTACGTTGAGGATGCTTTGTGTGATTCCGGGTCAAGTGTGAACATCATGTCCCATGAGATGTTCAAGAGTCTAGGTATAAGAACCCTCACCTATCATCCATCACCTATCACCTTTGGAAACGCTTCTTCAAAGAAGCCACTTGGTCTCCTCGAAGACTATCCACTCAAGGTTGGGAATTGCATAGTCCCAACGGACTTTGTGGTCATGGAAATGAAGAAGACCAACAAGCTTCCATTACTCCTTGGAACTACATTCCTACTCACTACCGGTGCTAGAATGGATTTCAAAGAGCAAAGGGTAGTTCTCTTGAATGTGGATGATAAGGTGTACTACCCAATGAGGACTTCTTCCAATAAACTTTGTGGTACAATCACCATGAAGGATGATGAGTTTCGAGAAGAAGAAGTGAGGTATGTGGGTAAATGTGATATGGTTGAAGAAGCTCCACCCCCAAGGGTCTATGAAGAGGAAGAGAAGTCTCTTGAGAGAAAAGATTTTGGTTATGGTAATGACAAGAAAGCTTCGGAAGTTGACATGATCACTTATTTGAAACCGCTTCCTCCCACCACAATGGAGAATGACGTTGAGGGTAGTAAGGGTGCAAAGAAGAAGACAAAGGCCAAGGCTAAGATGGGAAACGGATCAATCAAGCTTGATGGGTCTAGGTCTGAGCCAAGCCAAGCTTCTATGATGACTCTCACTCCATGGAAACACAAGGATGGAGTGATCGAGTACAAGATCAAATGCAAAGCTCAACCCAAGCTCTTTACCTCGGTCAAAGCAATCCTCACAACCGAGCTCAAAGCAAAAGGAGAAGCCGGTCTTGAAGAGGTAATGAGCAAGGTGCTCAAGCTCGAGCTCAAAGATCCGCCTTGGAGTGCTCACACTCCTCTCTCACCCGCCTAAAAGGGTAACCAAAGTCAAACTTAGTGACTTTAAACAAAGTGCTCTTGGGAGACACCCCAAGCTTATCATTGTACATACTTTAGTTTATATGTCTTTTTATGTTTCTTGTTCTTTTTTATGGGTTTGCTTAGTGTGAATAGGTTCTTGATGGTCTAATGGTCATGAACTTAAGGACAAAGGTGTGAAGGATTGAGGTGATCACTCTCGTTCTCTCCATTCATTTCCAAGGTAATACTCCAAACTTTGTAGATAGCATTTAGAATCATATATTCTTTCTTTCTTTCATGTATTGTTTAGCTCTCTCTTAAACTTCTATTACACAAGGGACTATGTAATTTAAGTTTGGGGGAGGGTTTGTGTGTTATCTAACTTTGTTTTTGGTGTTCTTATTCTACCTTTTTCATCTTGAGTCTCATGCATGTCATGCATTTTCAATAAATTTAAATTTTTTTGAACATTTGTGCATTCCATATAGGATTGAGTCTAGATGCATATCATTTTAGGTAGCTTTGCATGAGCATTAGGAGCAATGATAGAATTATCTTTGTAAGTATCATTTTTATAGCTTGATTCAATGTCCTCATTGCTTGTTGTTTGATGTTTTTTATCTCATGTTGAAATCAAGGATGAACCATATTTTGATATTGCGTTTCATTACTAGGGTCTTAGATAAAGCAAGTTTTGATTTGATTTCAATCCTACCTAAGTGAAAACCATAATTTTGACATTGAAATTATCATGCTTGTGCATTGCATAGTGAATTCATGGTTACCATATACATACTTGGACTCTCTTATCCTTTTACCATTCTTTTGCTTGTCCAAGTAGCTGATTCCCATCATTGGAACGGTTTACCACACCTTTAACCTACCCTCATTTCAAGCCAAAATCTATAGTGTGCGTATGTGAGGCCTAATTTTTCGAGTAAGCTTGGCAAAACGTGTTGAGTTTAGGGCGACAATGATAGGTTTGCATGTAGATCTAGCCGAACATCAAAGGCTAGACTAGGTTAAGCTCGTGGGAAAGGGAAGTTTTGGGTTTGGTGTGTACGAAATGGTGTGACTAATGGGATTATGGATAAGAAGGAAGTGAGTTCAAGAGTAGGAAGTGAAGGTGAAAGGGGAATGCAATATTGTGATGTGGTAGTGCAAGTTATCAAGAATAGCTCTTAGAGATAGTTATAGCCTCATAGAAACAAAGGAAAAAGCCAAAAATTAGCTAAAGCATCCATTGGTAAATGATGAGGCAAGGCAAAGAAAAAGAAAGAAAGAAGAGCTAAAGAAGCAACAAAAAGAAGCACGAAACCACAAGATTCAATAGAGAAGAAGAAATTCTCCAAGTGAGAAAGGATGAAGTGGAAGAATGAGTTCAAGTATGGGACATGACGGCAAAAAGGCCAAGTGAGAAAAGGGTAGCTTAGGATGAAGACTTCATGGGTAGATATGCTAGGGTTAGAAATGATTTAGGCATTGGGTAGATGTGAGTATATCCTTGTATGCATAGATTGCCTTTTACTCTTAGAATTTTGCTAAAGCTTGCTCATTCATTGAGAGATCCCTTGCATTGGAGTAATCTCATACATTTGAAATCATATTTATCTCAAGACCTTCACCCTAGCCAAATGGATTCACTTACCTTGCATGAGCATGATTCACTTATAACGATTAATGAATGTTAAAGGATTTGATGACATGAATACTTGTGTAGGTTAAGGCTTGAATTTGATTCGTATAAGGAAGGATATGGCAAGCTCTTTTTTAGTAGACTTGTTTGATCGCATCTTAGAGCTAGTCACTTGGACATTGAGTTGAATTCTTTTCATGGCACTTTTGGATTTGAGGTCCCATTGTTAGTTTTCTCCCTTTCTTTATTCGTGTTTGCTTGAGGACAAGCAAAGGTTTAAGTTTGGGGGAATTGATATACTCATACATTGCACGTTTTAGCATGCATTTCACTTAGAGTTATGTGTCATTTACGTTGCATAATCATGGTTTTGTTTTGCATTAAGATATCATTTAGAGATTAGGACATTTGCATTAGTTCTAGTGAGTTCTTGCATGTTTTCGAGTATTTTCTAGGCAATTGGAGGCAATTGGGCACATTTGAAGAGTTTGGCCTAATTGATGTGCAAAGTCCATCTAAGACGCCGGAAAGATGTGGCCGGACGGAGGCCCTCCGATCTGCGCCAGCCTTGTCGACCTTCATGGAAGTTTCAGAGGAGTGAGTTACCTGTCCAAAGAAGTTTAAATCAAGTCATTCGGACATATGGTTAGGAATTTATCGCGGATTTACTGAAGACGTCTCTGCCTGGCCGAGAAGCTCCAACACACCCGGTACTAAAGACCCTCGGACTCAGCCTTACCTCCTCATGCACCGGCCAGGGACAAGACCACACACACCCCATGTGCTACTTGAAGACTCGGGCAGGGACATTCCCGGACACATACACCGGCCGTGATCCAACCGGTGTTGCACCTATCATCGAAGACTGTAGCACCGGCCAAAGACACCACGCATGCACCGGCCAGGTGCAAGCATACAGAACACGACCACACCGGCCAAGACACAGCTGGTGCAAAGATCCGGTGCCAGAACTTCACTTGACAAGGGGAAATACCGGCCTCCCACACCGGCCCAACTTCGCCCGGTGTGGAAGCTCTCGCCGAAGCCAGCCGAAGTGTCTGAAAGATCAGGCTGGACGAAGTAACCTACGCTCTGATTTAGCTTCTAAAGTCTTCATAGAAGTTGTAGGTAATTAAGTTATCTGTCTTCTGGAAGTGGTTTCAAGTCGTTCGGATCTGTGGTTTGAGAGATACATCGGATTTAGCAGAGACATGTCTAACTGGCGCCCAAACGAGTTACACTCAAAAATGCAAAACCTCCCACACCGGCCACATGCACCGGCCCCAACCTGACCGGTGTTAGAAACTCGACCAGAAATTGACCGGGTCAATACCCGGTTTGTCCTGGGTTGACCCGGTCTGACCCACTAAGAAAAACACCTTTTTATAAGCCTAGGATCTCATTTTTTCATTTTTAGATCTATCTCCTTTTTACTATTTTTCTCTCTTTAGAACAAGGCCTTATCTTTTTAGGGTTCTTGGGATTTTTCCCAAGGATTCTTTTGATTTATGCAAGTTTGAGTTCATATCTTTTCATCTTTATCTAATCTTTAACATTCCTATTTCCTAATCATGATTAACATCACCTCTTTCACAAGATTTGGTGTATTCTTCATGATTAGTGAGTAGTTCTTTTTAGAGCTCATGGATGAGGTAGATTAGGGGAATTTCGTGGTAGTTCTTGATGTCTAGGACTTATTTTACATCTTCCCTCTCTTATTTGGTGTTCATAATGCTAGATTAGGTTAGATATAGTTAATATAGACCTTAGGGAATTGCATGCACACAAGGTGTTCGATGAAATTCCCCAAAGAACCAAATAAGGGATTTTGCTTTCTTAGCCTATGAGAGTAGTTTTCTAAGGAGCATTAGGGCCATAGGAACCTATGTTTATTGCTTGTTAATCATCCTATCACAAACGATGGTTTGTTCTTGATTTGGTGATTAACAGAGTGATTAAGACCATGAGAGTGGCTTAATATTGTTTAAGTGTTCTAGGCAAAGGGAATAGCTTGTTTGTGTGAAATGACATCTAGATAGATCATGGAAGGATCCAAAATCAATAACCTTATTCAAGGGCTTGCCTTTATCTTCTTGGTAAACACGTTTTTGTGCTTTGTTACTTGCTTACTTGCTTTCAATTTGATTTATTTAAGTTGTTTAGAAATCAAAAACCTCTCTTGTTAGCTTAACTCATTTAGTTGTATGCATTCCTTGTGCTTGAAACTCTACTCATTGGATTCGATCCTCTTATGCTACATAGGCATTATGAGTAATTGATACACGGCAAAATCCTTGTATCATACACCCTCATCGAATGTATCCATGTTCTGCCCAGGATGACATTGAATGGGGCTGGCCTATCTATCACAGTGAATTCGACCATCCTCCTTACTCCAGCTGCTATTACAGGGAGTCTTGTTGTTCCGAGGGATAACGTGGTTTTCCCGGAAAAGCCGGTTAACATCATCTTATCCCCCTCGATTTTGTGATCTGGTATACCCATTTCCCTAAGAACACTTAGGAGGATGAGTTCTACGGAGCTTCCAGTGTCCACGAGCATCTTAGTGAGCTCATATTCACCCACTTCCAGCATGATTAAGAGAGCATCATCATGTAGAGAATCTAGTTCAATGGCCTCGCTTTCCCAGAACGAGATTTGTGTGTCAGGTCCCTTGAATGGGATTCTGTCACGTACATCAGTGTTCAACCTTCGTTGATGTTTTTGATCGAATTTACAGAGTTGCGACACAACTGGGATCCTCCATGAATGAAGTTAATTCTTTTCTTCGTGCTGGGAGGAGGTAGATATGTCTCCCTATCTTTGGGGGGATTTCGCCTCGTTGCGTCCTCGGATGAGCGTTCTCGCTTACGATCATCCTCATATGGGCGATCTTGCATTTCATCATCTCGAGTCGGGTAGTAGTTCTTCCTCGGAGGAGGTTTCTCCAGTTCGATGTTGCCCAGTTCTCCTGCTGCGAATTTCGCAGCGAGCTGCTTCTTCAATTCGTAGCACTCCTCGGTTGAATGACCCTTGATTTTGTGAAAATGACACCACATGGTGGAGTCATAGGGCTTGAATCTATTATGAGGTGGGCTTCCTACTGAGTACGATTGCAACCCCTGATTTTGTTTTTGGTCTTGGGACTCTTTCCTCCCGAGTTTTTAGGTCCCTGGGAGTTTGTCGTCTAAGCTTGCTTAATCGAGGTTACGGGTGCATGCTGCTTTGATTGAGCTGTACTCGCCTCCTCGAGAATAATCCAGTGCGAAGCACGGTGTAGCGCTTCATCTAGCGACACCGGCTCCCGGACTATGAGCTCCTCAAAGAATTTTGAGGTTTTTAGAAGTCCGTTTTGAAGGGCTTTCAGGGTCGTTGGGTTATGTAGATCGGCGATTTTTGCCTTGACGGCTTTAAAACTGTAAATGTACTTCCGCAACGAGTCACCTGGCTTTTGAGTAAGTACCCACAGATCGGCCTCCGAGGTCTCGATCTGGATAAATACCGAATACTGCTTCAAAAATGCAGCTTGAAGTTGGGTGAAGTTGTCAATCGAGTTCGGCTTCAGGGAGGTGAACCATTCCAAGGCCGAATTTGTTAGATTTTTGGCAAGGAAACGACATCTCGCTAACTCGAGGCCCCCCCCCCCCACCGAGTAGGAGCACCCTTGAAAAGGCGAATTTGAAACTTCTCATAAATGCCTTTGGGTCGGTTTCTCTGTTATATCGGGGAAATCGGATGTTCTCGACATCGCCGAGTTGGGGGCTTGTAATCCACGAGGTGAATGGGGTTTGATAGACTTCATCAATCACCCTATCAATTTCAGGCGCTGAGCTTATAGCGGCATGGACCTGCGATCTCATCCGCTGAAGTTCGGCGATGGTTTCTTCATAATATTTTTTAATCGATTCGAATCCATGTGAGGCGCCGGGTCCCATATCGTTTTCGTTACTGCCCGGGAACTGGAGCAGAGACTCTCCAGCGGGTTGGGCATGGTTGTCGGTCCTATTTTCAGGTCGCGCTTCGACCTCGAGATTGTCCCGAGTTTCACCTTCATTGGCGCTCCCAGAACGATCTTGACCGACTAATCGTTCTGAGGTCGGACCTACTATTGGGAATATCGTAATTGATGGAATCCCTCCTTCCGCGGTCTGGATCGTGGAATGAGTGAATATAGGGTCCAATATCAGCGAGCTGAATTGCGAGGTTGTGGCTGAGCCGACCATTCTGCTGGTTGAGGCGTCGATACCGGAAAAGTTTAGCCTCGTTATTGGTGGATGTGTAAACATTAACCCTCCTTGTCCTGGTGCAAACGGGGCTTGTGTCCCAGGTGGGAAAGCAAATTGCCCGATCGCGTTTTTCCAAGCCGACCTTTCTAGATCGTCTTGGCGAGCTGCCATTAGGCGATTCTGTTCTATGAGAACCGATATCAAGTTCCGGATCTCAGATATTTGATCCGGAGCCAGCTGGTTTAAGACTGCAGGTCCCGAAGGATCATCAGTTTCGCTAGTCCAAGTCGTGACATTCGCTCCCGAGGTGGTAATGAGAACGCTTGTTGTTCCATCTAAGCTTGTCGGGGCGATGGCGTCAGGCTGGGTTGGTGGAATGGAGGTGTTTATAACTCCGGATGAAGCAATGGTTGATGCGCTTGTTGTGTCCGACATTATCTTCTTTCGAGTGATCGGTTTCGCAGGTTACAAGAAGGAAGTTGTTTTGCTCCTTCCCCACAGACGGCGCCAAATTGTGAGAGCAGAATCTCACAACCTCAATTCTCGGCTTGCAGGTTGTATGTTCTTGAAAATAACTTAGAAGATTTTGAGAGAAAAAGTGTGAGAAAACGGCCAATTCATGCTCGGACTATCCCAAATGGTGCAGATTCGTATCTAAAAAATTTAAATGTCCAATTCCATACCCAGAATATTAAAACTTTGAAAATCCATACTTGGACTATTTTTTTTTGGCCAAAACCAACTTTGACCTGACCCCGTTAGTCAAACCCGTCAAAATGTTAACGGAAACTTTGAGTTGACACTATAAATCAAAACGTCGTCGTTTTTGATGGGTTTTTAGGTTTAATAAAAACATAGTGCGGGGCTCGAACACACAACCCTAAAGTTCAATCATATGCACTCTACCAATTATGCCTGACGGATTTTCGAAATATGAATATCAAATATAGTTTACGATTTGTTTTCTCTCTCTCTCTCTCTCTCATCTTCATCCTTCAGTAAGAGAGTTTTTTCTCAACTTTGATGTAAATTCCGATTAACATCGGGTGTCTTTCTGGTTTAATCCAGACTTAATAATTCCGACTTTCGAATTTCATCTCCGACTGTGTTTGGATTTTCTTTAGTTAGTTTAGTTTGTATCAATCCTTTTGCAGCTCTTTCATCTTCTCCGATTGGAGGAGATAAACGCCATGTGTTGCTCGAAGAAAGAAAAGGGGTCGACAATTCGATTCAGAATTTGTGAATTGCGAATCTCAAATTGGGTTATGTTAATTTCTGGATTTTGGATTTTGGTCACTCTCTCGATCTCTCTTTCTCTGCTTCAACAATGGCGGAGCAAACAAGGAAAAGGTACATATCAAGCGAGGATCTACAAAACCATAACCAACCTGGAGATTTATGGACCTCCATTCAAGGGAAAGTCTATGACGTCTCCGATTGGTTTAAATCTCATCCTGGAGGCGAAGCAGCTATCCTCAATCTCGCCGGTCAAGACGTCACCGACACTTTTATTTGCCACTTTTATCAAAAAGAAGGAGAGAGAGAGAGAGAGAGAGAGAGAGAGAGAGAGAGAGAGAGAGAGAGAGAGAGAGAGAGAAAAAGGTGATAAATCGAATATGAAGAAAAATCAAGTTTGACCCCTGAAAACCAAATCGAATTTGAGAGAGAAGTGATGAATCAGATCAGAAGAAGAAATAAGAATAATCAGAGCTCTGGAAAAATCCCAGATTTCCTGGGAAAACAAAATCTGGAAAAAAAACATAAAGAAGAAGATTGTATAATGTCAATATAAACTATATTTGATATTCATAATTCAAAAGTCCGTCTAGCATAGTTGGCAGAGTGTATATTATTAAACTTTGGGGTTGCGGGTTCGAGCCCCTAATTGTGTTTTTTAAAAACCCATCGAAAACGATGACGTTTTGATTTATAGTGCCAACTCAAATTTTTCCGTTAATAATTTGACGGGTTTGACTAACGGAATTTGGGTCAAAGTTGGTTTTGGCCAAAAACAAATAGTCTAGGTATGGATTTTCAAAGTTTTAAGAGTCTGGGTATGGAATTGGACACTTAAATTTTTCAGGTACGAATCTGCACCATTTGGAATAGTTCGGGCAGGGATTGGCCGTTTTCCCGAAAATTTGTATATTATTATCTTTGCCAGGAATTAGGTCCTTTGCAATAAGGCTGGTGTTCTAAATTTATACTAGCCTCAAACGTAACTGCCTACACATTAACTATCTAATTGAATTTGCAATCTTCTGTCTTTAATACGGAATAATCTTGTTTGACCATGTTTTGATTGTTCGAGTGCATGCTTCTATTTTTCTGTGAACTCGTTTCTTTCCCTTGTGCTCGGTTCTTCCAGCTTGTTGATTTTCTCTACCTCGCGACCTCGCTGACTTCAGCTCGTAGATCTTTCCGTGAGGCCTTTCCGTGGGCCGAGCCTTCTTCATTTAGCTTGTTTATTTGTTATGGGCATTAAGTGTGGGATTTGGGCCCAACAATGTCTAGTCGGTCTCTTAGCATCTCTTCGTTTAGTTCCTCGTTCGCGGGGCAAAGTGCCCTTGGGATGCTCGGGACCGACGCTTCGGTGGTTACAACTGCCTCCATGCTGTAAGCTAAGGAAAAGGGGTTTTCGGGGTAGCTCTGTGCGGCGTGGTTCCACAGGCCCAGAGGACTCCTGGTAGTTCTTCGCACCACCTGGTTTTTTTTGGAATCTAGTCTTTTTTTTAGGTTGCTTAGAATCGTTTTGTTTGTAGCCTCTGCTTGGCCGTTCCCTTGCGGGTACCGTGGTGTTGACGAGGTGAGCTTTATTTTCCATGTTGTACAGAAGTTGGTGAAGCGTCTAGAAGTTAGATTAGTTCTGTCATCTGTGACGATCTCATATGGGAGCCCGTGTCTACAGATTATGTGTTTCCAGATGAACTTTTGCACTTCGACTTCGGTTGTTTGCTGATAGACTTTCTTAGGTCCGGATTCAACCATTGGCCCTACGATGTCCATCAACCATCTCATGAAGGGATATGGGGTAAAGATTGAAGAGAGTTTTTCAGCTGGCGGGTGGATCATTGGTGCGTGCCTTTGGCATTTGTCGCACTTTAAAGAGTAGTTTTCCAATCGGCGATAATGGTGGGCCAAAAGTAGCATTGTCGTTTTATTCTTATGGCCATGGCTCGTCCCCCGGAATTACTTCCGCAGGAGCCTTCGTGGGTTTCGGCCATAATGGTGATGGCTTCCTCTCCGTGAGCACATAGCAGGTATGGTTTGGATACGCTTCGTTTGTATAATTTGTGATCAATCATGCATTACCTTGAGCTCTTGGCTTTTAGCTTACGTGTCGCCCATTTGTCTGATGGGGCGGCGCCGTTTTTGATGTACTCCATAATGGGAATTCTCCAATCTGGTATGTTGATGAAATTTTCATTTTCGTCGGGTTCGCCTTCGTCTTCAGCTTCGAGCTCGATGGGCTCGGCTGTGTTTACTTCGTCTGAGTTTTGCTCGTCTGAAGTGTGTTTTTGAGGGCCGGGGTCGATGGGATCGATTGCTTCGGGCTCGGCGAGCTCGTTGATTTTGGGAGCGGACTCCGTATTTTCATTTTTGGTATTGTTTCCCGGGCTGCTGGTTATGTTCTCTATGTGATTTGTCGTGATCATATTGATCGACATCGTTTTAGTTCGTATGTCGATACTAGGTTTCTCGATCCCTTCGACATGTATTATTCTTCAGACCAGTGGGTCGGAGGTAGAGGCGAGTGCTGCGAGGGCGTCTGCGGATGTATTTTCTCCTCGAGGTATTCTTGTGAGTTCGAACTTGGTGAACTGTTCTGCTAATCCGCGAACGGCTTTGAGGTAAGCTTTCATGCGTTTGTCTCTTGTTTTGTACTCTCCTTGGAACTGGTTATGACGAGCTGCGAGTCGCTGAACGCGATGATCTCGCTGACTCCAATACCGAGAGCGAGCTTGAGCCCTGCGATCATGGCTTCGTATTCGGCTTCGTTGTTGGAGGCGTTGAAGCCCAATCGGAATGAATGTTCGAGTACTTCTATTGTTGGGGATGCGAGTTTGATTCCCACCCCAAATCCATGTTTCGAGGCTGCTCTATCTACGTGTAGTGCCCATTTCTTGTTCAGGGAGGTTTCGTCGATATTTGTGGGAGCTAGTTCGATGACGAAGTCTACCAGCACTTGTGCTTTCGCGCAGGTTCTTGTTCGGTACTCTATGTCATACTTGTTGAGTTCGATTGCCCATTTGGCTAGTCGTCCTGACTAGTTGGGGTTATGCAGGATAGTGCGCAGTAGTTGCGAGGTCATGACTATTATGGAGTGCGATTGAAAGTAGGGTCGCAGCTTTCTTGTGTACATTATGACGGCGAGAGCTAGTTTTTCCATTGCTGGATATCTTGTTTCCGCGTCTATCAGCATTTTGCTGACATAATAGATGGGTTTTTGTTCGTTTTGTTCTTCGCGTACTAAGACACCGCTTATTGCGGCAGGGAAGACCGCGATATAGAGGTATAGTAGTTATCCTTCAACTGGTTTGGACAACACCGGGGGTTCGCTTAAGTATGCTTTGAGCTATTTGAAAGCGTTCTCGCATTTCTCGTCCCATTGGAACTTCTTGTTTCCTTTGAGGAGTTGGTAGAATGGGAGGCATTTGTCCTTTGACTAGGAAATGAATCGGTTTAGGGTCGCTATTCTCCCGGTTAGTCTTTGCACCCCCCTTGTTGTTCTTGGCGAGGGCATTTCGAGGAAAGTTGCGATATGTTTTGGGTTTGCTTCGATTCCTCGTTCTGTTACTAGGTATCCAAGGAATTCTCCGGAGGCTACTCCGAAAGAGAATTTAGGTTGATTGAGTTTCATTCCGTACTGGTTAAGGATTGCGAAACACTCCTTGAGTTGTGTCACGTGGTCGTTTTCTTTCGAGGACTTTACGAGCATGTCGTCGATGTAAACTTCCATTGTTTTTCCGAGCTTTTCGGCGAACATT
Organism: Eutrema japonicum; assembly: GCA_030161315.1. Lineage (NCBI taxonomy): Eukaryota > Viridiplantae > Streptophyta > Magnoliopsida > Brassicales > Brassicaceae > Eutrema > Eutrema japonicum. The sequence continues at coordinate 49,620,357 of BSQW01000011.1, forward strand.
TTTTACTAGGTGCTGGTAGGTTGCTCCAGCGTTCTTTAAACCGAATGGCATAACTTTGTAGCAGTATGTTCCGCGCTCTGTTATGAAGGCAGTTTTTTTCTTGATCCTCTGAATTCATGAGGATTTGGTTGTACCCGGAGAATGCGTCCATGAAGGATAGTAGTTCGTGTCCGGCTGTGGCTTCTACTAATCGGTCTATGTGTGGAAGTGGAAAGCTGTCTTTAGGAAACACTTTGTTGAGGTCTGTGAAATCGATACAGACTCTCCACTTACCGTTTTTCTTTTTCACGACTACTAGGTTAGCTAACCAGTCTGGGTATTTTACCTCCCTGGTTCACCTGACTTTCAGCAGTCTGTCTACTTCGTCGTTAACTGCTTTGCCCCGATCGTGACCGAGCTTACGACATTTTTGCTTTATGGGTTTGTATGTGGGATCGACGTTTAGGTCGTGAGAGGTTACTCTGAGGTCGATCCCTGGCATGTTGGAGGTGGTCCTTGTAAAGGTGTTAATGTTCCATTTTAGGAAAGTTATGAGGTCGGTCCGAATGTAGTTTGGGAGTTCTAGACCGATGTTTACACATCGTTCCTGGTGAACGTCGTCTATGCAGATGGATGTAACTAGGTCCTTGTGAGGTCTGCGGACTGTTGGGTTGTTACCCCGTTTTATATGTTGCCTAACGAGCTCTTCCTCTTTCTGTAATTGCTATAAATGAGACTCTTCTATCTGCATGTGGCAGGTCATGCAGCATTGTCGCGAAGCTCGTTGGCTGTCGCAAATCAATTTGATTCCATCGAAGGTTGGGAATTTGACACACTTGTGGTATGTTGAAGGGACTGCTTTCATGGTGTATATCCAAGGTCTGCCAAGTATAGCATTGTATGGAGCGGGATGATCTATTACTTGAAAATTAACGAGATGTTGTACGCCTCCCGTGCTAATGTGGAGCATGATTTTTCCTAGTGAGTACATTGTTTCGCCGGCGAATCCGCTGAGGGGGGATCGAGTGCCGCATAGTATGGCGTCTTCGTAGCCCATCTGTTTAAAGGCACTGTAAAACAGTACGTCCACCGAGCTTCTGGTGTCTATCATCATTCTGGACAGTTTGATCCCGGCTACATCGAGTCGGATTACTAGTGCGTTGTCGTGTAGTTTGTCTAGGTCGAATGTTTCGCTTTCTAGGAACGTAATTTTGTGATTTGGTCCTTGTAGGGGGGAATGCTCCCTTATTTCTCTTTCGACCCTTCTTTGGTATGCTTTGATTGAATTGACTGAGTTCTTGCACAGCTTGGAGCCTCCCAAGATGAAATCTTTTCGTCTTGGGCTGTTAGGTTCCAAGAGGTTGCTTAAGCGAGGGAGTTCGCGGATTGGTTCGCGAGCTCGCAAACTCTCGGGTTGATCCATTTCTTTGGATCCTTGTGCTTGCTTGTGTGGGTTCTTGAGCCTACTAGGGGCAGGGGGTGGCGAGGTTACGGATTTTGTAGCCACCGCAGCGTGAGATCTCTCTAAATATGAAGTATATTCACTTTTTAAGAGCTGGTGGAGGAGAGTTTTGGTTTTCTTCCGTAGGAGCTCGTTCTCTCTTGTTTTAATGAGGTTTTTTTTTTGTTTCGGGCTCGGTTTGGGAGGGTTTTCGTCCTCCTCGAGCTCGGTGATCTTCGCTTCCTCGGAGTATGCTTTTTCTGCCAGCAGTTTAGCTACGGTTTGGCACTCCTCTGTGGAGTGGCCTTTCTGTTTTATGTTGTGCGCAAAATTTGGTTGCGTCAAATTTGGACCTCCCACCTTCTGGTGAGCAGTTAATAACAAAGGAGTGTAGTCCTTTGCTTGCTGGCTCTCTCTTAACTATTTTTTGGTAAAAGTGCCTCGTGCTGTTAGAAGGCCATATTGTTACTGTTGTTCGAGTTCTTTTCTTTCTTCTTCATAGCTTATGAAGGAAGAAGCCCGGTGCAACGCGTCGTCGAGTGATATGGGACGGCGCACCGTTAGTTCTTGTTTGAACTCAGTGGAGTACCATAATCTTTGCTTTAGGGCCGTTAATGCGGCTCCTTCGTTAAGGTCGGCGATCCTGGCCTTGATTTCTTTGAATCTGGTTATGTAGGAGCGAAGCGATTCTTGGGGACCTTGTCTCAAGGTCCAGAGGTCGTCTTTAGTTGCTTGTGTTTCCATGAATACGGAGTATTGTTTTAGGAAAACTGAGATGAGTTGTGTGAAGTTGTCAATGGAGCTCTCTTCTAGTCCTACGAACGACTCGAGTGCGGGTCCGACTAGATTTTTGGCGAAGAACCGGCAGTATCCTGCCTCCTTTTCCTCGTCGTTCAAATGAGCTCGGGCTACGACGAGCCTGAATGCCTGGACGTGAACTCTCGGGTCTGTGTTTCCGGCGTACTCGGGGAATCTGATTTTGCATGTGTCTCTGATCCGGGTGTTTGCGATTCTGTTCCTGAAAGGAGTCCTGCGAGTTTCCTCGATTACACTATCTATATCGGGCGCCGAGCTCGTGGCCATGTGGACGGTGGAATACATTCTCTGGAGCTCGACATTGTTTCTTTCGACGTATTGTTGGAAGTCCTCTGGAGTGACCACCATACGTGGGTTTACGCCGGGTGGTCGTGCTGAGAGGTGCAGATGGAGAGATCAGCTCTGAGAGCTCCCGGGTTATCAGCCACCGTTTGGCGGTGTGAGTTCCGCGGGGACTGATCTTGCGTGTATTTAGTTCGACGCTGGGGTGAGTCCAGAGGCTTGCAAACTCGGGGTGAAAGCTGGGGATCCGAGGTGCTGAGCTCGCTCTTCGGAGCTATGTGGTGGAGATGGCAATCGTGGAAAGCTTCGAATTGTGCCTTCTATATTGTTTGAATTGCTGAGGTTCGGGGTCTGAGGTAGTGAACTCACCAACGAGCTGTATATGGGATAAGTATCTGCTCGCAAATGGGTGATGAGCTGCGCAGATGAGCCGAGCTCAGTTGCGACTTGGTTGAATTCCAAGCGCGTTCTAGGAGGTGGGCTCATTACGCGCCCTACTTCTGGTCATTCAATCGTGCTTTCCAGTCGTGCTGCCATGGGCCGAGCGAGCTCTTGTTTGACAGCGGCTAGGATCATTCGTTGTTCCAGGGCTTGTTTGGCCAGGAAGGCCAGCATTCGTAGAAGCTCGGATACCTCCTCCGACGAAGCAGTCTGCGGGGTTAGTGAGCCGGATCTGTTACGATCTGGGGTACCAGCTGGTAGAGAGCTGGTGGTTATGGCTTCGGATCTTACCCATGTTCGCGAGTGGGTCCGCTCGTGCGTACTCGGGTTTGGAGGGCTGACCCTTGAGTCCGCGCGGAGCTGTGGTCCCAAAAGGTTGGTGATCGCAGCTGTAGCGGCGGGGGTCACGACGGTTGGGGTCGTGGTTGCAGGTTCGGCTTGAACTGGGTTGATCACTCTTGATCCGGTCGCTTGACTCTGGGTCGAAAGATTCGGTGGGTTGAGATCCGCTGATAGTCCTGACCAGGTCTTTGATTTGGAGGATTCAGTGTTTCTTGGATCCATTTCGTTCTAACTGGCCTGAGATCGGTCTTCGGAGTTAGAGATTCTTTGATATCTTCTCCATAGATGGCGCCAAAATATGGATCCTAAAATCCACACTCAAGAATTTGGAGTGATTTATGAGAAGAGAGAATATGGGCAAGAATCTCGGATGAGTTTAACGATGTAAATTAGGCAAGATTCGACGAACTGGATTTAGTATTAGATTTTAATAAGAGATTACAAGTAAAAAAGGAGATCGTAGAGCTGTTTAAAGTTGAATGAAGAAAATATGCCTTCTTCGGCTCCTTTTGAACTCTTTTTATAATTGTTCCTGTTATAGCGAAATCCGCGATCTCCGGGTCCACATGCTTCGCCTGCTCCTTTTATTTTCAGGATCTTTTCCTATCTTTATTTTGACTTGGTTGCTGTGATCTTTTAGGAAGAATATGCTTTATGCTGGCATATTCTTCGGGTTCTTTTCCAATCGCTGGGCCTTTATTGGTTCTACCCATATTAGTTAATGAATGGACTTTTAGTGGGCCAGATTTAGGAGAAATCCAACACCAACATATCTTGAATAAAGAATTGTTACCGTTGTGAATAAAAAGTGTTTAACATTTTTGTGTTATGGCCTTATGATCCATTTTCAAAGTTTGTTATGGTCCTTTGACTTCGCTTTCATTTTAATTCGCTCGACCAAATATGTTACGTTTAAATTTCGTTATAGATTATATATGCTGATAAGTGAGAACTTAGCCACCAAATTTAGGTTGAAAGTGGCAAACTATTTTCTTTGAAAATAAAGTTAAGAATTTATGTGAATATCTTCAAGTTTTCTGCACGGTGCTTATTTGAGTAAGCCTCTCAAGTCAAAGGGCTCTGTCTACTTTCCAGAATAAAGCTTAGATCCTTTAGCAATATGTAACCTTATCTGATCGTTCTTTTATTTCACCTTCCACCTTATTTGCCACCGCGGGAATCATTATTTGTCAAAGACAACTTTAAGAAGGCACTTTTTTTTACTAAGCTTTTAACTTGTTTTCCATAATACGAGTTCTTGAATTCTATCATCACAAAATATTTTGACTAAACAAAGTTTGGATTTAGTAAATGGAGAATACTACCTCCTAAATCCTTATAAAAGGAATTGTAAGACCCAATGCCTTTTATCAAATCTCATACCCTCGGAATTGACATCAGTTATATACCTACGTCTAGTATATAACTCTTGCCCACTATACGTTACGCACTTTGGTAATTTCTCTTGTTATAATATCATTGCGTAAAAAACCATTAGCAAATGGTAAAACAGGGAAAACATATAGTTACCACCTCGTTACCCTCCTCCAATATCGCTTCAGTTCAGTGTGTTATACAAGCTTTTTGCCAGGACCAAAAATTCGACATAATAAACAATAGCGATTTAATCACGAATGTAGAAATAAACGTTAAGAAAATACGAGGTTAAAAACGATGTAAAAGAAAAGAGAGAAAACCAAAACAATGGAGGCGAGATAACTCTCTTTCCTTAACTCAAAGAATCGTCTGTAGTGCGACGGTATAAAGAAGATTCATGAGTCCTAGGATACAACTATTGAATCCGTTATCGCGAGCACTCGATCACGGATCTGTCGAACTAAATTCTACGATACTCTCGAATAGAAAACTTACTCTTAACGATGGGGAATTGAAAGATTTTTTCTTTTGCTGGTGTATTCTTTGTGTAATCGGATGTCGTTCTCTCAAAAGAGGCGATCATATATATAGAAGAAGAGATGAGGTTTAATTTCACAACTTGCTTAGCAAGCTTAGTCTTGCTTATCAAGCTTAGTCTTGGTCACCAAGTTTAGCCTTGGTTGACAAGCTTAATCATGAGCCCAATGGCCCATTTCTCATTCACCTTACATCCAATTTTATTAAGCCCATTGGCTTGTTAAAATTGATCCAACAATCCTCCACATGAATAGAAATGATATAAACATATGAAAATTGAACAAACTAGACAGATTTGACTAAACTAGACTTGATTAGACTAGACTAGACTTGACTCGACTAGACTAGACAGACTTTTCGAGAGTATATGAAAATGTAATTGTATTTGAGAGGTAGTATTTTTCAGCTTTGAACCAATCATTTTTAATATATGTCGGGTTTACTCGGCCATGAGGTGAACATGATGTCTTGAACCACCCGGACTTTGATGTAAACTGAGACAACAGGTATCGCGCAGCGACATTTTCTCGTAGAACTGTGTTCTATATTGTGTTCATTTTGGCCTTGAACATTCTTGGTTTTTCGTGAGTGAACTTGGAGAATATAGCCTCTCTTTCATTCTCCTAGAAATGACCCTCATGTCACACTCACTAGGTGATATGCCATCAACTTGCTTTTAAAAGTATCCTATCATACTCCACTATTACAAAGCTATGAAATCATTAAAAGCCAACGCTTATCCTCAATATTCATAGGTAGCACTGTTTTATCATCCTAGGAACTGGGCAGAGACATAGTCTCACAGTGCTCAATTTTGAATCAGCTTAACTTTGTTTTCCCTTTGAACCTAGATCTTGGGATCTCCAGTCACATAGGTGAGGTGTCCGTTTAACGTCATCTTTGTATGTAGGCTTTAAACCCATTCCTTTTGATGAATTTAGAATTTGATCTCTCGGCAAACTTTTGGTGAATGGATCTGCTAAGTTATCAGCCGACTTGATGTAATCTATCGTAAGTACACATTTGAGATAAAATTTCTAATGGTCTTATATGACAAGATTTACCATTATATAGGTTACTCAGTGCCCGAGAGATAGCTGACTGGCTATCACAGTGTACACGCAAAGTTGGCACAGGTTTTTCCCACATCGGGATATCTTCCAGAAAGTTCTTAAGCCATTCTGCTTCCTCTGTAGCTTTATCTAAAGCTATAAACTCTGACTTCATGGTTGATCTAGCCAGGAGTGTTTGTTTGGAAGATTTTCAGGATACTGCTGCACCAACAAGATTAAAAACATATCCACTCGTGGATTTAGAGTTTCTAGAATCTGGTATCCAGTTGGCATCACTATACGCTTCCAATAGGGCATGTTCTTTACCAAAGTGCATCCCATAACGTTTAGTGTATCATAGATAATTCAATACTCTAGTTATGGCCTTCCAATGAGTATGGACTGGATTACTCGTGTAATAACTGAGTATGCTAAATCGGGTCTAGTAAAATTGGTCAAGTACATAAGACTTCCGATGACTCTTGCATACTCCACTTTAGACACGGCTTCACCTGAATTCTTTGTCAAATGAAGTTGAGAGTCAAGCGGAGTTTTTGCAGTCCCATTTGATTAGGTCTTAAATCGATCTACGATCTTTTTAGCGTAATGGTCTTGAGATAAAATTATTCCTTCATAATTTCAAGTAATCTTAATCCCTATAATTACATCCGCTAATCCCATGTCTTTCATATCAAATTTCCCACTAAGCATATTCTTCGTTTGTTTGATTATCTCTTTGTTGCTTCCCATGATTATCATATCATCAACATACAAACACAACAACACGTAACCATGTGGAGTACTTTTGATGTAGATGCACTTATCACATTCATTAATGTGAAAGCCATTTGACATCATTACACTGTCAAACTTTTCATGCCATTTTTTCGGAGCTTGCTTAAGTCCATATAACGACTTCACGAGTCTACACACTTTTTTCTCTTGTCCAAGAACGACATAACCCTCGGGTTGATTCATATATATTTATTCCTCTAAATATCCATTTAGGAAGGCAATCTTGACATCCATTTGATGGATTTCAAGGTCTCTTAAAACTGCAATCCCAATCAGCATATGAATCAAAGTTATTCTCGTCACCGGAGAATAAGTGTCAAAGAAATTAAGTCATTCTTTTTGACGAAATCCTTGCACCACAAGTCTGGCCTTATACTTGTCTATAGAACCATCGACTTTTAACTTTACAGTGAAGATTCATTTTCACCCAAGAGGTTTACAACCTTGCGGTAAATCTACCAATTCATATGTATGATTTTGCATAATGGAGTTGATTTCACTATTAGAAGCCTCCTTCCAGAAAGGTGCATCAGGTGTAGACATTGCTTACATGAAAGTTCTTGGACCACTTTCTGCGAGAAATGCCATTATGAACTCAGAGCCAAAAGTTTTTTCCTTACGTGCTCTTTTGCTTCGTCTAGGTTCAACTTCCTCTTCTTCTTTTTCTTATGCTTCTTCGTTTATAGAAGTGTCTAAAGTGCTTGCCTCGTTGTTAGCATCTCGTTCATCATAAGTTTGTTTAGGATGTCCTCTATCCTTACATGGAAATACATTTTCGAAGAAGGAAGCATTTCTTGACTCCATTATCGTGTTCACATGAATATTTGATACATCTAACTTGTGTACCAGAAAACGATAGGCACTACTGTTATGTGCATATCCAATGAAAATGCAGTCTACCGTCTTAGGTCCGATGTTGACATTTTTCGGAGGTGGAACTGTAACTTTTGCCAGACACCCCCACACTTTCAGGTATTTATACGAAGGTACATTACCTTTCCAAAGTTCATAAGGAGTTTTCCCAGAGACTTTGTGCGGTATTTTGTTCACGATATAATTTGAGGTAAGCAGCGCTTCCCCCCACATGTTCTGGGCTAACCTAGATTCCTGCAACATTACATTCATCATTTCCTTAAGAGTTTGGTTCTTTCGTTCAGCAACTCCGTTGGATTCTAGTGAGTAGAGAGCGGTAGTTTGATGAATAATACCATGTTGTCTGCAGAATGCATTAAATGGTTCATTATGTTTTCCTCCTCTATCACTTCTAACCATTTTGATAGTCTTATAAAGTTGGTTTTTGACTTCCAGCTTGTACTCTTTGAATTTCTCCAAAGCCTCATCTTTACTGCGTAATAGATATACATAGCAGTATCTCGTGCAATGGTCTATGAAGGTCACGAAGTATATATTTCCACCTCTAGTTTGAACGTATTTTAAATCACATAAGTTTGTGTGAATTAAACCTAGAGGCTTGGTTGTTCTTTGAACGCTAGGTGATGGCGTTTTAGTGAGTCTGGCTTGGATACAAACTTCACATTTGTCTTTGCTTATTTTGTATTTAGGAATCATATTCATGTTCATCAATCTACTCATAGACTTGTAATTAACATGTCCTAAACGTTCGTGCCAAGTATTTAAAGACTCCACGAGATAAGTAATTGGTTTCTTATTATTCATCTTAAGGTTCTTCGAGGTGTAAGCCTCAATTACATTTTTCTTATGGATTACTGCCTCAACAGATATTTTAAACAACCAATCACAAACAAAACCCTTTCCCAAAAACATCTCATTCTTCGTAGGATCAGCTTATCTCCTTCCAGCTTGATGGTGAATCCATGCTTGCTCATGAGAGATCCTGATATCATATTCTTTCGCATGTCTGGCACATGGACGACATTCGTGAGAATGAGCTCCTGTCCAGAGGTGAGCTTCAGAAGAACCTTTATGTGACCTTCAATCTTTGACGAAGCCGAATTTCCTATTAAGAGCATATCACCGCTCTTGTTCTTTGTGTATGTCTAGAACATCTCTCGATCCATGAAGATGTGTGTGGTTGTGCCAGTATCGAACCACCAGGTCTTCGGGTGGCTTTCAGCAACATTGGCCTTAGTGACAACAACACACATGTAAGCTTCGGTTAAGTTCGCTTTAGCCTTCTTGCTGCGACACTCGAAAGAATTATGCCCTTGCTTTCCTCATAAGTTACATGTTCCCAAGAACCTTTGAGAATTCTGACCATTCTGACCATTCTTGTTCTTGAACATCTGGATATTCTTTGATGGCATCTTACATTTGCCTTTGTCTTGGATTCCCTTGTTCTGCCACTTGCCTTGCTTTTTGTTTTGGTATTCAACCATATTCACGTTGTGTTCGCGAATATTAATTACACCTACACCAATATGTTCCCGATTCGTAGACTCTACACGAAGTCGGACAACCAAGTTTTCAAGGCTCATCTTCTTTTTCTTCAGCCTGAGGTAATTTTTGAAGTATGTCCAACTAGGAGGAAGCTTCTTAATGATGCAACATCCCTAAAAAGTTTCACACAGCCGCATTCCCTCAGCATGAATGTCGTGAATGAGCCTATGCATCTCTTCGACTTGCTCCATCAATGGTCTTTAGTCCACCATATTGTACTGAATAAATGTCGTGGAAAACACGATTTGGGGGTGTTCTCCGAGGACTCTCTGACGCTCAAGTCAATAAACAAGGGAAAGAAGAACCACGGTTTTGGCGTCAGATCCGGAAAGAATCAGAAAACAAGGAAGATTGGTCAAGTGACTTTGGGTCCTTATTTGGGAGGGATCCGCAAAGTATTTGGTGTTTGTGAGGTGATTTGCGGTGAAAAAAATGGGAAAGGGGAGAGATTTTGGGTGAGTCCGGCCAAGAATCAACCGGAAGATGAGCGTCACAAGACTATGGGAGACTCCAAGATGGTTCAGTGTTTAGAGAGAAAATAGTGTTTGAGTATGTAGCGAGAATTTAGGATAAAAAAGGTTCGTCCACTGACTTTGGGGAGTGCATGAGCTTTTATAGAGATTGCCTGACCCAGATCGTCTACCGGGTCATGTTTCTAGATGTCGGGTCGGATCCTTAATCTTATGATCTGGAGCCTGGTAAGGTGCACTTGAGTGCTTTTTGTACCAAGACCTTCCATCGGACGACTCTATCCCATGATGAGTCATTCGTACTATGTTCCAGCAGTTTTGGCGCTGAGTGGTCTGCACGCCCCATGATGCACGTCTCCCTAGTCCCCTTGACGAGTCGCTTTCGTCTGTCTATGTGCGCCTGAAACCGTGTAGTATGAATCTTTATTAAGTCTTGGGTGCGAGCATTTCGAAATACGAATTGTAGTTTATGGAGGGAAACTAAAGATACTCCTGTGCATAGTATTGTCACTTACCTTCCCTGATAACCTTTTAAGGGATATCGGGTTATTCTTACCTTTTTTCGGATATTTCTACATGGTTATTTTGGACATTACCTTCCCCGGCATTGCTGCTCGGTTTATGTTGTTGTAGTCGGGGTGTAACATGTTCCTGCCTAAATCAATCATCTCCCTACTACCGCACTTTCCAAATAACAGGCATAAAAATGTGACTCCTTATCATTTCTGGACCACTCATCTCCTTACTTACCACTCCCGCTGTTCGAGAATGGTTTTGGGAAAATGTGGTGATTCATATATAACATGTCCTAGCATGTCATTTGGCTCGACCACCTAGCCTCGTAACTATACCCTTTCTTAGTGGTGCACTTTTATGATAAGTGGCCATCTACTCTACTATGACACGTGTCATCCTGTGATTCTCATGTCCTAAGGAAAATTATTTATCCCCAACAATTTGTCCCCCACTGCGCAGGTTTGCTTTCTGCTAGCTCGTGGAGTAGAAGACCTACTCATAAAATAAAGAATTTAAAGACTTAAAGTAAAATCAACAAAATGTAAATGGAGCATGTTTAATAGGCCGAAACCTGAGTCCGGGAGATCTGGGGTCAAAAACCCGGAAGGCCGGAGCCTGAGTCTGTGGAACTTGGGACCGCAGGTCCATGACTGCTCTCTCTGACAAGACAGGTGAACACTGACCTGTAAAATTTGTAGTCTTGCGACTCCAAACTAAGCTCGTTAGCCTTTAGGAAATATCACTTCTTGCCCAGGCACCGGGAGCGTACCTCTCTCTGAAGGGATGCCTTCCTGATATGTGTATATTTTGCATTATTTTCTCTTAGTTTCTCCATTATTTTCCATCCATCTTTGCATTTATTTCATCATCATCCAAGTATTTTAGATTAGTTTTCTCCCATATTGCATATTAGACTCATATGATGTATATATTGTATTTGCACTTACATTATGGTCGTTTTTAGGTATTTATGGAGCAACGAGGAGAAACGACTCAAAGGAGATAAGCATGAAAATGAGGAGGAGCCAAAGTAGTGAGGAAACAAGAAAAGAGAGGCATGCATCGATTGCTGGACCAATGCAGGAAGGTACCATGATGAGCACATAGGACAAATCTCGACCAAGTCCCATGAGACATCTACATCAGTTGCTGGACCGATGCAGGGAGCCGACGTGAGAAACCAAAGAAGAAGAAGAAGTCCATGGAGTAAAGGACAACGGTCCAAACTGCGATGGAATCGACCGATGAGACGAGCCTTCCTGCGAGCAGAAATTCATCGATCTGGAGACGTTCACACCAGTCCATTCACCGCTGAAGCCAACCGATGCCACAAAACTGAAGATGAAGAAGAAGGAAATCCATGCTCTGATGACCAGTATGGCAGTCTTTCACCGCCACACGCTACTGATGCGATGAACATCTTTTACTTTTTTTTTACCTGACCTAGTTTGTCTCGGGTCGACCCGGTCCGATTTTGCAACTCTATAAATAGTTTAGAGGTCATTCCTTAACCTAAGTTTGATACTACTCTTAGCCTCCTACCTATTTTCTCTCTAAACTTTAGGTTTTGTTGGATTTGAACCACTTTCATGGTCTAGTAACCTTTATTTGTTTAATATTAATTTTGTTTCCATTATGTCTTTCTTTAATGCATCTTCTACTTTGTTCTTTTTAATTATGAGTTGCCTTTGGGCTAAGTAGATTAGGATGATTAAGAGTTGGACTAATGGTTCTAAGTGCATAATTTTACATATCTAAATGGTTAAGGAGTATTACTATTAGGGTTAAAAGTACCCAATCTAGGTCTAGCTTTGTTGATATTTCATGCACGGAAGGTGTTTGATGAAATGTCTAGCTCAACCCTAACCATGTATTTTGTGCTTACTCCAACGAGAGTTGCATGTTTAAGGTGATTTGTACCTAGATAGGTTCATGTTCTCAAGTTCACAAAACACTTAACTATATTATCGAGGGATTGAGTAGTTAAGTTATTAGTGAAGAGATTAAGACTATGATGATATATTAGTCCACTTTAGTGAACATATGCTTTGGATTAAGCTTGTATAAGGTTTGTTAGCACCATTAATTGACCATTAGTCACCCAAAGTCAATGACTTTAGCCCAAAGTCCATATTTTATTTTATAAGTTTACATCTTTATCAAGCATTTGTTCATTTACATGCCTTATCTTGTTTGTTTAGCATTTCAATTATTAGGATTAGACAAACCATATCGTCATCATTAGAACTAAACTATTAGGTTTCTTGCATTCTAGATTAGTTTTGATGCCTCCTTGTGGTTCGATCCTTAACTTACTCTTCGATAATACCTTGCACTTGGGGTAGTTTAAGATTAAGTTTAGGGATCAAAATTTGGTTCTCCATCAAGTTTTTGGCGTTGTTGTCGGGGAGAAATAATGCCATTTAGATTTAGAATCCTTTTAAGATTAGTTCATTTTTCATTATATAATACGAAAGAGGAATATAAAAGTGGAATACGATTTTGATATAGAAAGCCGACAAAAAACAAAAAAAAAACCGAAAGAGGGTAAACATACCAAAAAAAGTCTGATAATAATACTAGACGGTAAACCGAACTTGACCATAAAAGACCAAAACTATGAATAAGGAAAGATCGAAGGAAAGGACAAAAGAACCCTAATTTTAACAACAAAACTGCTGCACTGAATCACTTCTACAACCAAACTCAACAGATTAACAACAAAAAGAGCTAGTCTATCGTAAATATTTTTTGTTTTCTTGGTTTTAGTCGTAAATATTTTTTTTGTGATAGATTAGCGACGATAAACGTAAATCCGACGGATACGAATCTATTCCACCCCTAGCCAGTGGCGGATGTAGGTTGAAGGAGGGTGGGGCATGTGCCCCATATAGATTTTAAAAATTGTTACCAAAAACTTAAAATAATCGTTGCTCATATGGTTAATGTCCTTGTTTGATTAAATTGTGCCACATGCTAAAGTACATTCTAGATCCGCCCCTGCCCCTAGCCAAAGTTGACAATATGTGAAATAAATGTTCTAATGTGACGACAAACGAGCTTTTGACCAAAACCGACCCAAACTATATTTATATGTTCGATTTTGACTTAACGTTTGTGACGGGTCCAAAACATACCTAACGTTATAACAATTTAAATTTTATACTTATAGTTTTTTTGTGCCGATTCATACCCTTGCCGTTAAATAATTAACGATCCGTTAACACCTGTCAACATGGATGCCATGTCTGCTTTAGTCGTCTTCAACCTTTTAAAACGGTTCGTTTTGATTTTCTTCTTCACATGGATTTTTTTTTTGAATTGAGTTCTTCACATGGATTGCTTCTTGTTCTCTTCTTCACATGGATTGCTCTTTCCATGGCGAAACCTCACGTTCCTCGACGATTTCTATCTCCGAAACGGAGTCGTCGGACTCACAAGAGAGCTCGGCGTTATAGATACGAGCTCCGGCACCGTCATCTACAACACACCGATCCGTTTCTACGATCCGGATTCAAACACCATGACGTCTTTCTTCACTCACTTCTCCTTCTCCGTCCAAAACGTCAACCCAGATTCCTCCGGCGACGGGCAATAGATGCCATTAAAACGTGATCTTTCTTTTTTTTTTGGTAAAAACTTGTATTACAGAAGAGAACTAACCACGAATTAAAATTAATATAGAGCAATGCTAAACATCGATCGTAATTTAAATCTCATGTCTTTTTCTTCTTCTCTGTTCGTTTCATCGCTCATGTGGGTGTGTGTAACTCAAACACCACCACCTCTGTTCTTCGCCGTAAAGCCTCCGCCGTGCTCCAGGGACGATACCGTCATCCGTTTCTACGATCCGGATTCAAACACCATGGCGTCTTTCTTCACTCACTTCTCCTTCTCCGTCCAAAACGTCAACCCAGATTCCTCCGGCGACGGGCAATAGATGCCATTAAAACGTGATCTTTCTTTTTTTGGGTAAAAACTTGTATGACAGAAGAGAACTAACCACGAATGAAAATTAATATAGAGCAATGCTAAACATCGATCGTAATTTAAATCTCATGTCTTTTTCTTCTTCTCTGTTCGTTTCATCGCTCATGTGGGTGTGTGTAACTCAAACACCACCACCTCTGTTCTTCGCCGTAAAGCCTCCGCCGTGCTCCAGGGACGATACTGTCGTCATCGGAGAGCCATCGCAGCGCCGTCGACCCAAGGAATCTCGATCTAGAGTGCGCTTGAACTGTTTCTTGCGGCGCAAGCAATCTCTGCAACTCCATCTCTCTAAATCTCCGTCGACGACCGTTGCTCCGTCAGCCTTGTCTTAGCACCACCGTTGCTCAGCCGCCGTCCGTTCACTGATCCAAGCAGCCTCCGGTGTTCGCCGTCTTCGCCGCACGTCTCCGCTTCTCTTTCACGATCGTGTAACACCATGCTTGGTCAACTCAAGTCAATGAGCTTATCACCGACGACTTCTCCTCTGCCTCGATGCATCACGGTCACTCGATCTCATCCGTTAGCTTGAATGATCCGCCAAGGAAGCATCAATGGAGTCACTGAAAGAACAAAAAAGGTTCTTCTTCGTTGAGGAAAAATCAAAAATATCTAAACTTATCCAAAAAAAAAAAACAAAACAAAAATATCTAACTATTTTAGATAAAAACGATAGCGTTTTATATAATTTTGTAAATTATAGGCTATCCAAAACGACTGCATCCACATCGACAGTCGTTAATGGATCGTTAATTATTTGACGGTAAATGTATGAATCGGCACAAAAAACAACTACATGTATGAAATTTAAATTGTTATAACGCTAGGTATGTTTTGGACCCGTCACAAACGTTAGGTCTAAATCGAACATATAGGTTTTGGCCAAAAACCCGACGACAAACATGCAATTATAATGTAAATGTAATAGACGTGCAGATTATGAATATGTATTTTTTAAAGTAAAATATCCAAAATTGTATGACCACCATTTTAGCCATCTACAGTTTTCCCAATAAAAAATCAACTTAATTCATAAAGACATAACTATAAAAAAAGGAATAATAAGCAAAGTATCTAATGGCCTATTAAAGAATAACAAAAAAAAACATAATTATTTGTTTTTCCATTTTCTGACCTCAAAATCGGATTATCACTCCAAATACCACTATGTGGAAACTTTTAACCATCACTACCCTAAGTTAATCACAATACCCCTCTATCTAAGTGAAACGACGAAAATACCCTTGAGTTTTTTAAATGAAATATCACCGCCAGTATTCCCTAGTATTACCCAGTATTACAACCTAATATTACAACCTAGTATTACCCCAGTATTACAACCTAGTATTATTACTAGTATTACCCAGTATTACAACCTAGTATTACCCAATATTACTGTATCCGAGTATCACCGCCAGTATTCCCTAGTATTACTGTATCCGAGTATCACCGCCAGTATTCCCTAGTATTACCCGGTATTACCTAGTTATACCACGTAGAGGGGGTTCGAACCTCGGTCTCGCGCACGCAGGTGACGCGCGTGGAGCTCGCAACCACTGAGCTCCCGTGCATTTCGTTGTCCTCTTACCAATTCAATTCTACTTATTCTTTACAACTCTTCATTAAGGGTAAAATCGTCTTTTCCCTACAGAGGGAGATTTCTGATTAAAAAGTGGGGAGAGTGGTAAAGGAGACGATGGTCCCTCAAAATCGGATCATCACCTCATATACCATTATGAGATGAAAAAAAACCAACACTACCCTAACTTAATCTCCATACCACTCTCCTTTTTAATGTGTAACTAAAATTACAAATTTGCCATATCCAAACCCAACCAAATACCCTACCCAGCAGTATGATCCAAACCCAAAGAAACCAGCTAAATTGGTTAGATCAAAAATAAAATAAAAAATAAAATAAAAATAAAAATATAAACAGAAAACTCGACGTGGGAGGAATCCAGCTCCGACGTCGGCGCCTTCGCATCTCCGGCCAGCAGTCATTGCCTCCGTCGCGAGTCCGTCGATCTCCAGCGAGGTTGGTGCTTCTCTCTCGATCTCCATTGAGCTCCCATTGATCTCCATTGCATTGGAGATTTGAGATTCAATTGATGAGTTTGCACATTGTTGTTTAGCAATGATTCTGGGTCGATTGGGACTTTAAGTTGAGTAGAAATGCATTTTAGAGGTAGAGTCGTTGTGGATTGTATGCAGATTGGAACCCTAAATCGAATAAATTTGTGTTCCTGCGCGAGGAGAACTAGGGACAACTAGGTATCACTGTGAATAATCATATATTAATTAAAAATGGTGGTATAACTGTGGACAACTGCGTAACACTGTGGACAACTTCGTAATACTGTGGACAACTAGTGTAAAACTGGGTAAAACTATAAGTATATATTGAGTTGTTTGGTGTTGTTTTCGCAGGATAGAATGAGCAACAGCGTCTGCATCTATTATAAATGTCAGGGGCGCATTTATAGTGTAGTGTTGAAAGAGGAGATAACTTTGGAGAAGGTAGAAGGTAGGCTATACAAGAAGCATGCGTTAGATGAAAGTAATGTTAAATTGGAATTGAGTTACGTTCCTATGGTGGTTGGATGTGAAGAACATTTGAGTATTGATGATGATGAAGATCTTGCTGGTTATGTAATGACCGTTGATAAAGAGAACCGTAGACCTATTTTGAATGTGGAGGTCATGACTAGACCGGAGTTGCCCTCGCAACAGTCGATAGCGGGGAAAAGCTCGTATGGTATGAACTATGACGATGATGAAATAGGACCTAATGCCTTGACGTTGTACGTAGACAACAGACAAGCAAATGAATAAGAGGAGGTGATAGAGGATGATGATGATGTACTAGAGGATAACAGTATGGATACATCGGGTATGCGTGATGAATATTATGAGGAAGCACCCGTTGTTGAAGGTATCCAGTTTGTAGCTCCATGGGAAGACGGTTTTGGTGTGAGTGTGCGTCAAGAATTCCGAGATAAGAAGGCGGTTATAGAGTTGGTCCAGAAATTGTCATTTCTTAACTCTTTTGATTATATTATAAAACATTCTGATAGAACGCGGTGGGTGGTTAAATGTTCTATACAAAGATGTAGTTGGGGTCTACGAGCAGCAAGGATCGATAACACGGATATGTTCTCTATTAGAACGTATACGAAGATGCACACATGCAACCGGGCTGATCAGAGTGCAAGCGTTGATAAGAGGAGAGGCTCATCACAGCTAGTTTCATCTTATTTGAGTGAGAAATATCCCGGGAAACTCGAAACTCCAAGGCCTAATGTCATCAGGGAACTAGTTAGGCAAGAATATGGTGTAGAAATATCATACTCGACGGCGTTGAGAGGGAAAAATCAAGCGGTTTGTGATATGCGTGGTAGTCCAGAAGATGGGTATAAGATGTTGTATAGTTATTTGTACGTCTTAGAGGAGGTCAATCCTGGAACGATAACTAGTGTGGAACTGGATGAGGCGGGAAAATTTAAGTATCTATTCGTAGCTTTGGGAGCTAGCATTGAAGGGTTTGCATGCATGAGGAAAGTGGTAATTATGGATGCAACTTTCTTGAAGAACGGATATGGTGGAGTACTAGTTTTCGCCGTTGCTCAAGATCCTAATCGTCACATTTATCCCATAGCGTTCGGTGTACTCGACGGTGAGAACAATGCGAGTTGGACATGGTTTTTCGAGATGTTGAAAAACGTTTTAGGCAACCTAGGGGACTCCTCTGAATTGGTATTTGTGAGTGATAGAAATCCAAGCCTCATCAATGCAATAGCAAACGTGTTCCCACAAGCTCGGCATGGGTATTGTTTATGGCATTTGGCCCAAAACGTGAAAGGTAATGCTTCTAATGCAAACAAATCCGTAGTGGCTTTCAGATTCCAGGAGTGCGGTTGGGCTCACACAGAGGCTGAGTTCTACAGTCGTTATAACATGTTTAAGAGGAGATTTCCTTCTGCGGCGAAGTATGTGGAGAAAAGCACCGTGAAGGAAAAATGGTCAAGATGTTTTTTTCCCGGTGCCCGATACAACCTAGACACGAGCAATTCTGCGGAATCTCTGAACAACACTTTTAACAACGCGAGGAAGTACTCCTTAATACCCATGCTGGATACTATCATTGCAAAGTTTTCTGATTGGTTTAACGAGCATAGGAAAGAGGCCGTGTCAGGACATGTTGATAACAAACTGGTGCCTTTGGTTGAGAACTTCTTGCATGATAACTGGGCTACTGCTAAGAAATTAACCGTGAGGGAGGTAAACAGTTACGAGCTCGAATACGAAGTCGTTGATATTGATACTAAGGTTTATTTGGTGAACTTGGAAAGGAAGAGTTGCTCTTGTAGGTTCTTCGATATTCAGAAGTATACTTGTCTCCACGCACTAGCAGCATACATCTCATTCAGGAAAAATGGTGGTGGAGTTAGTTGCCGTGATACCCAAATAGAAGTCCATGAGTTGTGTTCGAAATATTATTGGACGGAGTTGTGGGCATTGGCTTATCACAGGTCCATTTATGTTGTCCCGGATATGTCTGCATGGATTGTCCCCGATTACATCAAAGAGAAGCAAATTTTACCTCCGGATAGCAAGATAAAAAAGGGTAGGAGGAGAGTGACAAGGTTTCCATCAGCAGGAGAAAGGCGTCATCGAAGGACCCCGAATAAAAGGCGTCGAAGAACACTACCCTGGATGTTAATTGGAGATAAGAACTTGTGATCTTTGTTAGCTTTTTGCAATACTATGTATTGGTTCTGTAAAACTGGTTTTCCTTATGTAATACTATGTATTGGTTCTGTAAAACTGGTAGTATTGGTTCTGTAAAACTAGTTTTCCTTATGTAATACTATGTATTGGTTCTGTAAAACAGGTAGTATTGGTTCTGTAAAACTAGTTTTCCTTATGTAACCAAAAATGTTAATGTACAAACCAAAAATGTTAATGTACAAACCAAAAATGTTATCAAATGTATTAAGTAGGAAATTACAAAATAATATCATATTAGAATGTTAATTGTATAATCTCTCCCTATATCTCCTTATACTTTTAAGATCATTTTGTAAATAAGAATCAACATAGGATGCAAAAGTTACACCAAACTTGATTTTAAACATACTCATGCATAGTTCAATTAGAAATAGATTCTAATCGGCTAAAATCATCTGTAAAACTAAAAAAAAAAAAAAAATTAGGGTAAGTAATACTAATTTAAGTGGAAAACACCCAAAGTAAAACTATTTGTAACTTTCGTACAACTACTATATTCTGTAAAACTCTGTCTAAATGTTTTGGCGCCAAACCCAAAAATTCCCCAAACTTTTGGCGCCCAATACTCAAAATACCCCAAATTTTTGATTTTTGGAATTATCTACTTTTATTTCTTTTCTTTCTCCACTCTCTCTCATTTCACTTCTCTCTCTCATCCACGATTTTGGAATCGAGACTCATTCCCGATTAAAACTCTTGCTTATGGATCCGAGTTATAGCGACGACAAGAGAACCAAGAGGCAAATCGACAGGCTTTATTTCATAGCCGACGGTGACTATGGCATTCCGAAGAGTTGTCCATGTGGTGGACGAATCATCCATGAGATCTCTCAAGCCAGTGAGGAAACTTTACCAGGAATGATATACCTCACCTGCAATTTGTATGAGGTATAGTTTCTAAATTTCGTTTTAGGGTTTACTATTTTTAATTTCTGGGTTTAGGATAGATAAAACCAGTAGGATTTCTGTCTTTATGTGTAGAATGATGGCTACCACATTCGGAAAAAATGGGTTGAGGCTTTCGAAGAAGAGATGGATAAGTTTAAGAATGAGGTTCAACAAAAAGCAAATGCGTATCATGAATTCCAGATCAAGCAAATGCGTATGGAGCTGAACAACAATACTGAAGAGATTGCAAAGCTGAAGGAATTATTGGCGGATGTTGTGGGTCGAAATGTTTAGCGGATGTTGTGGGTCGAAATGTTTATCTTTGTTTTCCAAGACAATTTCTATGTGTTCTCCTAATGTTTTGTAATGTTTATCATTGTTTTCCAAGACAATTTATATGTCTTTGTTTCAATCAATGTTTTGTCTTTGTTTCAAATAGTTATACCTAGTATTACCACTAATGTTTTCAAATAGTTATAATTAGTATTATCAGTTGCACGAAATCGAATACAACATAGTTATAATTAGTATTACCAGTTGCACGAAATCGAATACCCAACACAAACATAGTTTTACGCAGTATTACCAGTTGCACGAAATCAACAACATAGTTTTACGCAGTATTACCAGTTGTACGAAATAAATTACAAAAACAAACAAAGATTTAGTCTTATACTCTTCATATTATCTTCTTGGACCTTGTCCGCTTCCTCTTTCCAGCAGCCTGCAATCAAATACAGTTTTACTTTAGTATTACCAACTAAACCTATAGTTTAATAATACAAGATGGTTACCTTTGATGTCTCCCCTTCTTCTACTTGCTCATTCACAAAAGATTCCAACAGTTGAACTCTTTCGGCCAATCCACCAACCTTGCCCTCGATTACATTCAACCGTTCTCCCATATTTGCTTTCATGGTGTTTAACAGCTCCACCAATTCAGTTAAAGGCGTGTTTACCGGGATTTCATTGGCGGTATTCTCATTTAAAAGCAGGTTTGGTGGTGCTAATCGAGAAGCCACGTCTTGGTTGCGTAACTCTTCAAACAGTACGGTATATCCTTGGCGAAGACGCTGCATCCAACCGTTAACAACCATATCATGCTTATCATCGTCGTCATCTTTTTCTGTGATTCGAGCCAGAAGAGAATATTCTTCATCTCTAGCTACCACGATACTTTCAATATCCTGTGAATGTAAACAATGAATATAAACATTTACATGAACAATGTAAACATATGCAAAAGATAACTAACCGTAGTTTCACCAAGTTTTGCATTTATTTTCTCAAGAGGAAACCCTTTCAATTCGCTTTTCTTAAACTTTGTCTTGCACATCCTAGGACAATTCATGTCTGCGCCTGAAATATTTTCTCGGAATCTAATCCCCAAATCTGCAATTGCCTCAAATGCTAAAAGCTACACAACACACATATAGTTAGAGTTAGCTTCAATATAAGAAGTAATAACAATGAATAATACCTCAAACAAATTTTACTTACCTCTAAAGGAATACAGAAACCTAGAATCGGCCACAATACACCCTCTTTGACGACCCCTTCAAAATGCGTCATAGTGTGAGAGATCTCCCTTACCATGTGATCAAATGACAATCTCCCCCAAGGAAAGCTTTTACATAACTGAAGATCATCCACCGCTCTTTGAAAGAACTCCAACACGGGCGTAGCATCTGGTCCAGTCTTTGTCTGCCCTATAACAATGCTGGATAAGAAGTAGAGCACCAACATCTTTAACCTATCTCGAGAAGGTTCCATTTCCTCTAACTTTTCTTTCACGTCTTGATGTCTAATTGTTGATTTCCCAATATGCTTAGTCACGAAGTTCGTACTGCCCGCTTGCATATAATCCAGTGGATAGTTGCGGCAGTCTAATCCCGAAATCAAGGCGTGTTCCCTTAGACCATAGCGGATGGGGACGCCATTTACGACGAACCAAACTTCCTTCTCCTTCTTGATGCATGCCGTTCGAAGAAGGAGCATCCACATGCCCATAAGCTTGTGGTTTTTGTCTTCTGGCAAGTGGAAAATGTGTTTGAACTGCGGATGCTTCTCAAACCATTTCTTCTCAACACTATTGAGTGGATGCTTCAACTCCTTTAACGTTTTCAAAAAATCGTAGATATAACACCTCGTCGATATCTTAATTTTCTTCGTATATTCCGTTGCCGGGAAGTACATTCGCGGTTGTACTGCTGTCGTTTCCTCCTCGGAATCCTGCAACAAACATTCATTTGTACCAAGTTATGCCAGTATTACATATTAAAAACGCCTATTTCTACCTAGTTCTACCAATATTACTTAGAAAACCAACATAGTTATACATAGATCTACCAATATTACTTAAAACTCACAATTTAGTTTTACCTAGTTCTACTTAACTGCAAATCGAATCCAAGTTCTTACCGTTTCATCTTCTTCTTCTTCTTCTTCATTCGCGTCCTCTTCTGCTTCTTCTTCTTCTTCTTCTTCTTCTTCTTCTTCATTCGCGTCTTCTTCTTCTTCTTCTTCATTCGCGTCTTCTTCTTCTTCTTCTTCTTCTTCTTCTTCATTCGCGTCCTCTTCTTCTTCTTCTTCTTCTTCATTCGCGTCTTCTTCTTCTTCTTCCATCTCTACTTCTTCTTCAACCTCATTGTTCGTTTGTGATGCCTCAACAATCGTCGGAAGTAGAGTTCGCTCCATCTCTACTTCTTCTTCAACCTCATTGTTCGTTTGTGATGCCTTAACAATCGTCGGATCAGAACTGCTCTCCGCCGTATCTTTTGGAGCAGTTTTTTTCTTTTTCCTCGTCCATCTTGTTTTAGGACCCATCTTAGGATCGGATCGGAAGAATGACTGAGCTTTTCGGAGAATGGAGATCGATCGAAAACGGACAGTTTTTCCTAGTTTTACGAAGAGATCCGATCGATGTTCCGTTATCAAAAAATTAGGGATTTGATTTGGGGAAGATCGATAGATTTTTTTCAAATTGGTAATATTTGTCGGGTGGGCTCGGGTTAGATCCGAATTGTTTAGTTGGACGGGTGAAATCTAGATAGGAAAGGTAAATTTTGTTCAATCGTTTGGGTTTTAAGTAATTTACCAATTTTAAGTATTAAAAATAATTGTAAATGAAATTAAAATTAATAGAGGGAGATATGTGATTTGTTTTTTCTGAGAGTGGTAAACGAGACGAACACCCCTCAAAATCACTCTGCTGGTTTTCATTCATAAATCCCCAAATTAAAAAAAAAACTAGAACCCTAACCCTAATTTTTCTCTTGATTTGATCGGCATTTCTGGGCGTAATATGGCGGTCCCGGTGCTGGGTGGGTTTCCGATCTTCTTGGTAGTGAGAGTTATGGGTTTCATCATTGCGGCTTTGGTTCTGACATGGACCGTTCACTACAGAGGAGGATTAGCTCTTGCTTCCGATAACAAAGATCTCATCTTTAATGTAAATCTAATGTCTTTATCTTTGAACGCACATGATTGGGTTTTTTTTTTTTTTTAGTTGACCCTTTTTTCTTACAGATTTTGATTTTATGAAAGCTGGATTGATATTGATTGTATGAAAAAAATGTTCTTGTTGGTTGTGTCTGAGATTCATGTTTCTTTGATTGGATTTTTGATTTTCTCTTTTCTGTGTGATCTAAAGCTCAATTATCTTTGTTTGCAGGTTCATCCAGTTTTGATGGTGATTGGACTCATACTCTTCAATGGAGAAGGTAAACAGATTCCTTTCCTTCTGTAATCACATTGACATTATTGGTTCATGTTTCTTTCTTGAGGATGTTTGGTTAAGAGTTTGTAGTAGCTTCTTCATAGGTTCAATGAACAAGACTTGAAACTTTCGTATGTTTCATTCATCTGTCGATCAATCTAATGTCAAGAGGTTTAGGATTCATAGTATCGGTTTTCATGTTCGATTACCGCATTCTTTGTTTCGTCAAAGAGACCGTGGAAACATCATGTTCTTCAATTATGCAGCAATGTTAGCATACAAGTCAGTTCAAGGTACAAAGAACTTGAAGAAATTGGTTCATCTTACACTACAATTCACAGCGTTTATCCTAAGCCTAATCGGAGTATGGGCCGCTCTCAAGTTCCATATCGACAAAGGGATAGAGAATTTCTACAGTCTCCATTCATGGCTCGGCCTAGCTTGTCTCTTTCTCTTCGCCTTCCAGGTACATTCTCTTTCTTTTTTCTCGAAACAAAATCTCCATTACTCTAATAAAAACACCAAGAACTCAACAGCTATTGTTGCAAACAGTGGGCTGCAGGGTTTGTTACTTACTGGTACCCGGGCGGTTCAAGAAACAGCCGAGTCAGCTTGATGTCGTGGCATGTGTTCTTAGGGATTTACATATATGCATTGGCCATAATGACTGCAACCACAGGGATACTTGAGAAGCTGACGTTCCTGCAAGTGAATCAGGTGATAACTCGGTATTCGAGAGAGGCAATGCTAGTTAACACAATGGGAGTTCTGATTCTTCTTCTTGGCGGTTTCGTGGTACTCGCTTTGGTTACTCCATTCAGCGGCAAAAATCAAGTCCTTACACAATAGGGAAAACCTCAAAAAAACGATTTCTTTACAATCATAAATGTTGGAAGACCTATCGAAACATTGTTCATTTTAGAGACGATTGTGTGATGAAGTTGAGTTGATTTCAAGAGATTTTAAGAGTGGTGCCTTATATGCTTCTACATTGCAAGCAAATCGACCGAATTGTGAGAACCCCAAAACAAAATTCGGAATAGAATTTGAGAAAGATTTGTATCACAACCTCCGTGAGAAGGGAGAATAAGAGAAGCCTTCACTCATACATCACATACAAAGAAAAAACATCACCGATATGGATAAATCTTTCCCGGAGAGGCGGTTGATGAATCGCACTCTTCACAGAGTCAAAAGTTTCTGAAAAACAATTCAAGGCCAAAAAAAATGAATCCGGTACTCAGGAAAAAAGAAGGGGGGTGATGGAGGCAGTGCCGGTAGTTATTCTATGCGGGCTGTGACGAGAAGTGCATGAGCTAGACGGAGGGAGTGGAGAAGAAAAAGAGCTTTCACCTCAGCTGAGGGCAAAAATATTATAAAGCAGAGCTTTGCTTAGACAAGCAAGTGTTCTTTCTGATATTCTCTCACGATGACAGGCACACTTGTGGGAGGTACCTGAGACAAAAGTAGAAACATAGTCAGTGTTTGATGTTTGCGATTCTGAATGAATGGAGCAATGAGAACAAAACCATCATGGAACTCAAGAACATTGTTTAGTGAATGAGATTTGAGGATCCTAATGTGAAATCCTTACGGACTTGTATGTGTGCATACACACAAATAATAATGTTAAAAAATCTCTTATGTCTTTCTAAGAGATGATAATTCATCTTACCATGCCGTAGTCTGTGATTATCATGGAAATGTAATCTGACGGAGTAGCATCATACCTGTCATTAGAAAAATCTCAAGCCGGTTTAGCAGCAGTGAAGAATAATATTGAAAGAAACGATAATTTCACTTCTCGGGTTAAACAAGCTTACATTAAGTTCAAAAACTGCAGGTTTGCGTTGTTGGTCAAACCATCTAAGTAGTTTATGTCTTCTCTTCCATGTACTTTTGAAATAGCATTTGGATCACCTAAAGTACGAAAATAATAGAACCAATGTAAGGTAGAGGTGGTATAAGATATGATACTGAAAGAGATGATGTATACCGAGCTCATTAGAGCATATCGAATCCAGCTGCACCCTCTCATGGAACTTGTAGGCTTCGCAACATACCAGCACAGGAACACGGAATGCACTTGCAACCATTGCAACACAAGCAGTGCCGACCCTTGAGTAAACTGTTCCGTTTGACAAAACTGATGAGGCGCCCAAAAACACTTTGGTGACTTCGTGCATGATATATGAAATGGCGTTTATATGAGTGTATGTACTGTTAATGCCTCGTTTGATCAATCTACGAAGCAGCAGCTGCCCTTCAAGCTTAGGGCGGGAATCCACCACCAAGACACGGAATTTTTTTCTGAGTTCATGTGCATGTAATAACACCATCTCAACAGCGGTTGCAGATCCATAGGTCAGAAGGACATCGCCGTCTCTTATTTTAGTAACAGCATGTTTGACTATCAATTTATCTGCCACTATGATCTTCTCGTTAATGAACCGTTCAATATCTGACTGAAGAGCAGCTTTTGCTTCATATTCAGCAAGTGTTATAGGCAGCTTTGCGATCCGGTTTTTCACGAATCGGATTGCGTTTCCCATGCTAATTGAAAGCGGGCGGCATTCTATAAGGAAAGAGACGTAGTTACTTATTTTCGCAGTCATGTCCCTGTTAAGAGTCTTCTCAGGCGGTGTCGAATAATCTCTGACAACCTCTTGGAATGCTTGGAGCATTGCAATACATCTGGCATTGCCACCAGATATATCCCCGGAAATATATTGAAGACCAACCTGATAACCACAATAACTGATACTCATTCAGTACATAAGTAACATTCATCTTAATGAAGCAATAGCAACCACTCATCAGAACAAACGGTTCCATAATACGAGCACCAAGCAAGTGAAATCAAGAGAAAACAAATACCTTGTAGACAGCAGGATGCATAGGGTCAAGCTGGAAGAACTTTGTCTCGAGATCCGGAAGTTGCGTCCCATGCTCATACTGAGGCAAATGCCTAAATAGCTCAACCCTGTTTTTAGCCTCGGTCTGTTTCACAACAGACCGTCTTTTCGCCTTCACGACTCTGCTCTCATCATCATACTGCATGCGGGGATGAGGAGCATCTTTCTTTCTATCTTTCTCAGATGGGCCTCCCTTCTTCTCAGATGGCCCAGCAGCAACAGCTCCGTCGTTCTTCTGAGACAAGGGCTTTGCTGGTTTAGCAGCTTTAACATTTGTCGAAGCCACCGAGCCTGAGGTCACTAACGGCGCCTTCCCACCTTCAGCTGATATACCACAGAAATAAACAAGATATCGCCGACAATGAAGAAACAGCTCTACATGCAATTTCATTCAAGCGATGATAAACAAACACATTGGTATATTTTCAAAAACGCACCTTTTGCAGCTGCTTTAGCAGCTCGTTGAGCTTCTTGAAGAGCTCGTCTCTCAGATTTTGTGGTTTTCTCTTTCAATGGCTTAGAGCTCTTCTTCTGGTCACTCTGCACCTCCATTCCACTAGCCTTCTCTGCAGTTTTATAAAAAACAAAGCATTGCGATTCAAGAACCAATTTGCAAATCAATTAACAATTGGGAGAGATTTTAGACAGTACCAGAGAGTCCAGGGGGCATATTCACGACGGAGACAGTGGTTAATCCACTAGCTGGAACACTACTAGATTTAGCCGCCGCCATAGAATCCATCCCGACGCCGGGAAGCGAAGACGCAACCGGAACAGAAGATTTTACGAAACTGCCCCTGGAAACGCGTCCTGGAGACGCCGTCGTTGAGCCGTCTGGGAAATCGCGGCGGTTGGAGTAAGAGAAGGAAGAAGGAGAGACGGCAGAGGCAGCGGTGGAGTTGTGGCGAGGCGGAGGAATCATGACGGGGGAAAGTGAGTTGCCGGAGGGAGAAATGCTGGAAACGGGATGAGAAGCGGAGGCGATCGGGTCGGGTTGCTGAGTCGAATCGGGTTGAGATGAAGTGAAGAAACCGACTTGTCGGACCTTTGGATCAACAACGGCGCGAGGATTCCGTCGAGACTCCATCGCGTAGGAGAAGCTTTGCTATGGCTTTTTTTCTCGGCGGAGACGGAATATCAGCAAAATTTCTCGGGAAATTTGGTTTTGTTTGGGGATCGATTTTTTTTTTTTTTTCCCAGTCGAATAAAACGGTGAATGGGTTTTTCGTTTTTTTTTTTTTTTTTTTTTTCTGGATTTGTTTTATATATTTTAGTTTAAATTAATTGTTTTCAGTTAATCCGAAAGACTTGAGCTGATGATATTGACTAGGCTCGACATTTTACCCGGACCCGAATACCCGAATCGAACCGACCCAAAAATTAGGAATTCGGATTGGATATGGATATAGCATAATAACCGATTGGTTCTTGTTTTAATTTCGTTCGGGTATCGGGTCGGTTCGGGTAATACCCGATACCCGTTTGGGTATCCGAAAAAATCCAGGTTTTTTTCCCTTCTCTTAGTCTCTCTCGACTTACCTTAGACGGTTCATGTTCCCCAATCCTCCTCAATCCTCATTTCCAAAAATCAATCTACCTATCACCGAGAATCTCGTTTTAATCAATATGGAAGCTTTAAAAAACCTAATCAATCCAGCCGCATTTAATCAAAGCGATAATCAGTCTCCTCCTTCAAAAGTTTCAAGAAAGCACACGCAGTCAGAGGTATGGGTTTCAACTCGAATGGTTTTTTTTTCTTTGCATTTGTCGAATACTATTGTTCTTCTCCTTGCAAAGTTGCAATTGCAGGTTTTTTTCCTTGCAATTGTCGAATCTTTCTTCAATTTTTCTTCACTTTGAGTTTAAGTTGCAGGTTTTTTGTGTTTTCGATTTGCAGAACCTGTTTTCGATTTTAAGTTGCAGGTTTTTTGTTCATGGAATATATAGATTAGAGATCACTGTCTTATTATTTATTGACGCAATTGTTGATCCCGTAGATCACTAAGTGTGTTTAAAAAATGATTAGGAAATGGGAGGTGAGATTTTCGTTAATAGAGCAATTTAACCACATTTAAGACAGGTCGGGAGAAATATGAGTAGGCCGGGGCCGTGTATCGTTTTATTGATGAGAGAGAAGTAAACGCTTTAGAATTACGAACTGGTTCCGAAGGACGTCCAGTTCGGCGTTCTAAAGTGTTGTCTTGTTACAAAGAGAGAGGTCGGGTAGCTTGTGGTAGGTTCTAGAGTCAAAAATCAGAGTCCCCCCCATTAATGACATATGAGGGGTATATATAGTCGGGGTCGGCTTCCTGCTCCCCGGGATCTCGGGCCACGTGTCGCCTGCGGCCTCTTTCGCGGGTAAGGTGGCCTAGGAGGCGTGTCCCGGCTTTCGAGGAGAGAGGTCATGATGAGCTCGGCGTGGCGTGTTGCAGAGCAGTGCACTGTTTTACCAACTCGGCTCCACCTGCTCCTTCCTGCCCTTGTCAGCTCTGTAGAGTTGGTGGGACGTTAGGTCGAGGGCACATCCCTACGCGGGTAGGGTACTGCCTTACCAACTCCCACTCGCCTATTCTTCTGACACTCCCTGTTCTTGCGGGGCATCAGCGCGGGCCCGGGGTACGCTGCTTTCAGGTCGGCTACCGAGCTGAAGAGCGGTCTTGCAGGTCGGTGATATTAAGTCCTTTGGAGGTGACACTCCCTGTACTGAAGAACGGCCTTTCCTAAGATGGGCCTAACTAATTGGGGGTGCTAGGCCCACCTCCAACAATAGGCCCTCCCCCAGTTCGGTATCGCGAGGCGAAGTGAGCGTGCCGAAGTTGATCTAATGTTAGTTCGGCGCATCTTAGGACGGTCTTTCCGGGCTCAACTGTGTTTGCCTTTTCCGAAAAACCCGTAGGAGGCTGGCGCGTGCTCACCACTTGGGACGTCAAAGGACGCTTCGTTTTTCGCGTGGACTGCCCACGCGCGGCGTGTAAAAGACGCTTCGCGTTTATCGAGGCGTCCTTTGCTTTTTGGCGTGGGGAAACGAAGAGACGTCATCATTAGGTTTTTTGGGCAGCCGTGCTTCTTTTGACACGCGTCCAGGCGTCGCTTCACTGTCCCCCTTCCTCTATTTAAACCTTCTTCCTCCTACTGTTAAAACCTTCTGCGCATACTCTTAAGGTAACCTCCTTTCTCCGATTTCCTCCTTCTCTTCCTACTTTCTTCCTGTCTTTTCGATTTCCTCCTCTCCGTGCAATGGCTCCGATGTTAGACGGTATCAGAGTTGAGTCGAGCGAAGAATCGGCGTCCCGTGGTGGCGGTAACGATTCTCCGAGTTCCTCCTCCGGTGACTCCGAACATGCCTCTTCTCCGCGACGAGGGGCAGACAGTGGGGAACAGTTGGCCCCCTCGACTTCGGGGGCCGCCCCGTTGCTCCCGGGGACCCATCTCCGGCCGAAGACGGTGGTTAGATCCTCTGGCGGTCGCGGTGTTGGCCAAGCTGAGGGTGGAACCGGGCGTCTGGGCGACCGTGGTGGCCGTCAGGGCGGCCGTGGAGGCGGAGCTCGAGTGGCCAGGGTGAGGTCCGCCCTGGTCCTCTACGAGCAGGGAGGGTCACCGACCTGGAGCACAGCGGAGTCGGTGACCCTCCTGGGGAATCTGTGTGGTTTTTCCGCCGGCGTTGAGCTCAGGGTACCCAGGGCGGAGGAGCGCCCGTGGACTCCTCGGCCGGGCTTCGTCTGCTTGTACGAGTCGTTCTTCCAGAAGTGCGGCTTGCGTCTTCCTCTCCCCGAGCTGTTCGTCCAGTATTGCCGGGCGCGGGGCTTGGCCTTCTCGCAGGTCTGCCCGTCCACGGTCCAGGGGATGATCGTGCTGCTGACCCTAGGGCACGAATGCGACGTGGAGGTGACGTTGCCTATGTTCGAGGCGTTCACCCAGCAGAAGGCAAACCCCGGGATTCCTGGGACCTTCTATGCCGCTTTCAAGCCCGCGGCGAACGTTCTGGAGGCACCCAGCTCGGGGTCTAGGGCGAGTAAGCTGTCGAAGGTCGAGGACTGGTCTCGCAGCTACTTCTACGTCCGGGCTACCGCCGTGGCTGGGCTCGATCCGTTGGCGAGATACACCCGGGATTGGAATTTTTCCCCGGGTAGGGATTTGCAGGTCGAGCTGACTTCTCCTCTTTGGTTGTCTGACTGATGATTTTTTTTTTGTCTTGTTCTTCAGGTCCTCACTCCTCCAGATTCAAGCTACCGGACTACGCAGGTCTACTTGCCGTGCTTAGGACAGTGCGTCAGAGAGAGTGGAAGTCCTTTACCGCTGCGAGAATCGAAGCTGCAATGACCGGAGGTGGTTTTT
Source organism: Eutrema japonicum (assembly GCA_030161315.1). Lineage (NCBI taxonomy): Eukaryota > Viridiplantae > Streptophyta > Magnoliopsida > Brassicales > Brassicaceae > Eutrema > Eutrema japonicum. The sequence continues at coordinate 49,651,457 of BSQW01000011.1, forward strand.
TTTTTTTTTTTTTTTTTTTTTTTTTTTTTTTTTTTTTTTTTTTTTTTGTTGCCGAACTAACGGTTCTTCCTTCGCAGGTAGAGCGAGGTTTGCCAATCCGCAGTACGCGGACTCATTTGTTGCACCGCCGCCGCCGATACCCGAGGTGCCGGTCAGCCGAGACCCAATTGTTGATCCCGTAGATCACTAAGTGTGTTTAAAAAATGATTAGGAAATGGGAGGTGAGATTTTCGTTAATAGAGCAATTTAACCACATTTAAGACAGGTCGGGAGAAATATGAGTAGGCCGGGGCCGTGTATCGTTTTATTGATGAGAGAGAAGTAAACGCTTTAGAATTACGAACTGGTTCCGAAGGACGTCCAGTTCGGCGTTCTAAAGTGTTGTCTTGTTACAAAGAGAGAGGTCGGGTAGCTTGTGGTAGGTTCTAGAGTCAAAAATCAGAGTCCCCCCCATTAATGACATATGAGGGGTATATATAGTCGGGGTCGGCTTCCTGCTCCCCGGGATCTCGGGCCACGTGTCGCATGCGGCCTCTTTCGCGGGTAAGGTGGCCTAGGAGGCGTGTCCCGGCTTTCGAGGAGAGAGGTCATGATGAGCTCGGCGTGGCGTGTTGCAGAGCAGTGCACTGTTTTACCAACTCGGCTCCACCTGCTCCTTCCTGCCCTTGTCAGCTCTGTAGAGTTGGTGGGACGTTAGGTCGAGGGCACATCCCTACGCGGGTAGGGTACTGCCTTACCAACTCCCACTCGCCTATTCTTCTGACACTCCCTGTTCTGGCGGGGCATCAGCGCGGGCCCGGGGTACGCTGCTTTCAGGTCGGCTACCGAGCTGAAGAGCGGTCTTGCAGGTCGGTGATATTAAGTCCTTTGGAGGTGACACTCCCTGTACTGAAGAACGGCCTTTCCTAAGATGGGCCTAACTAATTGGGGGTGCTAGGCCCACCTCCAACAATAGGCCCTCCCCCAGTTCGGTATCGCGAGGCGAAGTGAGCGTGCCGAAGTTGATCTAATGTTAGTTCGGCGCATCTTAGGACGGTCTTTCCGGGCTCAACTGTGTTTGCCTTTTCCGAAAAACCCGTAGGAGGCTGGCGCGTGCTCACCACTTGGGACGTCAAAGGACGCTTCGTTTTTCGCGTGGACTGCCCACGCGCGGCGTGTAAAAGACGCTTTGCGTTTATCGAGGCGTCCTTTGCTTTTTGGCGTGGGGAAACGAAGAGACGTCATCATTAGGTTTTTTGGGCAGCCGTGCTTCTTTTGACACGCGTCCAGGCGTCGCTTCACTGTCCCCCTTCCTCTATTTAAACCTTCTTCCTCCTACTGTTAAAACCTTCTGCGCATACTCTTAAGGTAACCTCCTTTCTCCGATTTCCTCCTTCTCTTCCTACTTTCTTCCTGTCTTTTCGATTTCCTCCTCTCCGTGCAATGGCTCCGATGTTAGACGGTATCAGAGTTGAGTCGAGCGAAGAATCGGCGTCCCGTGGTGGCGGTAACGATTCTCCGAGTTCCTCCTCCGGTGACTCCGAACATGCCTCTTCTCCGCGACGAGGGGCAGACAGTGGGGAACAGTTGGCCCCCTCGACTTCGGGGGCCGCCCCGTTGCTCCCGGGGACCCATCTCCGGCCGAAGACGGTGGTTAGATCCTCTGGCGGTCGCGGTGTTGGCCAAGCTGAGGGTGGAACCGGGCGTCTGGGCGACCGTGGTGGCCGTCAGGGCGGCCGTGGAGGCGGAGCTCGAGTGGCCAGGGTGAGGTCCGCCCTGGTCCTCTACGAGCAGGGAGGGTCACCGACCTGGAGCACAGCGGAGTCGGTGACCCTCCTGGGGAATCTGTGTGGTTTTTCCGCCGGCGTTGAGCTCAGGGTACCCAGGGCGGAGGAGCGCCCGTGGACTCCTCGGCCGGGCTTCGTCTGCTTGTACGAGTCGTTCTTCCAGAAGTGCGGCTTGCGTCTTCCTCTCCCCGAGCTGTTCGTCCAGTATTGCCGGGCGCGGGGCTTGGCCTTCTCGCAGGTCTGCCCGTCCACGGTCCAGGGGATGATCGTGCTGCTGACCCTAGGGCACGAATGCGACGTGGAGGTGACGTTGCCTATGTTCGAGGCGTTCACCCAGCAGAAGGCAAACCCCGGGATTCCTGGGACCTTCTATGCCGCTTTCAAGCCCGCGGCGAACGTTCTGGAGGCACCCAGCTCGGGGTCTAGGGCGAGTAAGCTGTCGAAGGTCGAGGACTGGTCTCGCAGCTACTTCTACGTCCGGGCTACCGCCGTGGCTGGGCTCGATCCGTTGGCGAGATACACCCGGGATTGGAATTTTTCCCCGGGTAGGGATTTGCAGGTCGAGCTGACTTCTCCTCTTTGGTTGTCTGACTGATGATTTTTTTTTTGTCTTGTTCTTCAGGTCCTCACTCCTCCAGATTCAAGCTACCGGACTACGCAGGTCTACTTGCCGTGCTTAGGACAGTGCGTCAGAGAGAGTGGAAGTCCTTTACCGCTGCGAGAATCGAAGCTGCAATGACCGGAGGTGGTTTTTTTTTTTTTTTTTTTTTTTTTTTTTTTTTTTTTTTTTTTTTTTTTGTTGCCGAACTAACGGTTCTTCCTTCGCAGGTAGAGCGAGGTTTGCCAATCCGCAGTACGCGGACTCGTTTGTTGCACCGCCGCCGCCGATACCCGAGGTGCCGGTCAGCCGAGACCCGGCACCACGGGTTGCGGGGGATTCCTCCGCGGCGACTCCCTCGAAGAGGAGGGAAGACCGGGCTGCCGGTGGGGAGGCCGGCAGAAAGAAGAGGAGGACGGGAGAGTCCTCTTCCGGGGGTCGGCAGGTCATCCGGCCTACACTGCCCGGGCCGGAGCCCGAGGTGCCTTTGGTCGTCGTGCCGGCAGGGGGGGGTCGATGAGACCCAGGCTCGAGGGGGCGATGGGGTCGGCGAGACGACCGTCGTCGCGGAGGATCCTGCTGCTGTGCAGGAGGCCGAGGGTCGCAGCGCCGAAGTGGGCGGCGCCTCGGGAGGTTCCGACGATGGGCCTCGGGACTACAGCTTCTCCTTTACCCACGAGGATGGAAGCAACCAGGTAATCGTCGATCCGGACGAGTGCGCCGAGCTGGCGCAGGCCATGATGTTCGGGCGGAGGTACCCGCACTTCGTCCCGCTGGAGATGGCGGAGTCCGACACCTTCCGTCAGGTGGCGCGATCCGCAGCTCGGGTAAGCTTCTGCTCTGGTCTAACTGCTTTTAGCTAGACTTGTTGCTCGTCTTTGCTAACAATTTATTTAATGCAGACGATGGCCCTTAGTGCCTTTCTGGCGGAGGCCTACGAGAAGAGGCTCGCCGAGCAGGCCGCCTCGATTAGCTTCCTCCGGGAGTGCCGGGAATCCAGCTCGCAGATCCAGTCTACCCGTCTCCACGGGCTCGAGAAGGAGCTGAGAGATGAGAAGGCCCGATCTGCGGCGCTGGAAGAGGAGGCGGTGCGGTTAAGAGCCCGGGCGGTCGAGGTGGCCAGTCTGCAGTCTGCACTAGAGGCCGAGAGGGACCGTGCTGCAGCTGGGTGGGATCGGGCGTCGGGGCTCGAGGAGGAGAACGGGCTCCTGAAGGGGGAGCGGGAGACACTCCGCTCCAGGGTGAAGGGGCTGGAATCCGCCATAGGCCGGGCCAAGGTGGCCGTGGCTGCGGAGAGCGATCGGGTGTCAGCTCGGTGGGAAGCGCGGAACCGAAAGTGGTCCGCGAAGATGGAGAAGATCCGCGCTCACCTGGACGGGCGCCGCCGGGCCTTAGAGCCTCACCTTCTGTACAGCCAGGTGACCGGCGTAAAGGCCTGCCTCAAGAGGATGGAAGCAGAGGACGGGGTGTCGGTACCGTTCTACCGGTATCAGAAGCTGGACGAGGACGAGGCGGCATTCGGTGCCGTACTGGACGGGATGGACTTTCCGGACTTGACCCCGGAGGATCTGGAAATCCCTCTGGACCGTGCTCACGGCGTTCTGCTTGAGCACATTATACCTGTCGCTCCCTCTAGCACCCCCGTGGTGGATCTGACCTTGGAGGCCCCGCTGGCTGCTGAGGACGTTCTTGCGGTCGCTGACACCGTCCAAGCAGATCCCTCGATCCCGTCTGCTGACGAGGGAGTCCCCGAAGCTGCTGGGATTGTGCAAGCAGATCCCTCGGTCCTGTCTGCCGCTGAGGCCGATACGGACGCGCCGTCCGGTGAGACCGGAACCGACGTGCCACCCGGTGGAGTCGTGGTTGGGGAAGAGGGGTCTGGGCAGCCCTTCCTTGGTGAGTACGGGACCAACGCGAGGATGGTGGCCCCGGCTGATTTAGATGGTACCCGTGCTGACGGGAGGGAAGACCGACCGGCCGATGCGGCCTTGTAAAAATTTTTTTTTTTTCCTTTTTGTTTTCTTCTTTTTGTAGACTGGGCCGTAGGCCGTTTTTTTTTTTTTTTTGTAAGGACTGGGCCGTAGGCCGTTTATGCAAAGAGCAGGCCGTTGGCCCCTCTCTTTTTTGTAAGTGCCGTTTCGAGGCTTTTGTAATCATTAGGCCGTGGGCCCTTTTTGTAATAAACGAGGCCGTTGGCCCTTTTGTATAATGAAAGAGGCCGTTGGCCCCCTTTTTTGTGTAAATGCCATTTCGAGGCTTTTTTGATCGGTAGAGTTGGTCGTAAACCGTACTCTGTCAAGTAAGCAGGTCGTGGACCGTGCTCTTGTATTGGGTGCGAGGTAATCTCGGCTTAAGGCACTTATTGCTTGTGTACCTTGTTTTTTTGGTGCGGGTAGCGAGCCCGGCTTAGAGACACTTAATGCTTGTGTGTCTAGTAGAGGTGCGAGCCCTGGGGCCCGGCTTTGGCACTTATAACTTGTGTGCCGGGGAGAGCGAGCACCGGAGCTCGGTCCCCTTTTTTTTTGTAGTGCGAGCGTTTGGAGCTCGGCTTTTTTTTTTTTTTTTTGTAGTGCGAGCGTTTGGGGCTCGGTTTTTTTTTTTTTTTTTTTTTTTTTTTTTTTTTTTTTTTTTTTGTAGTGCGAGCGTTTGAAGCTCGGGAGCGTTTGAGCGTTTGGAGCTCGGCTCTTGTGCGCAGGTCGGGGACCGTTTTTCTTTGTCTAAAAGGTTTTATTAGATTAATAGCTGAGCCCTGGTTAGGGGTTGCCTACGTACCCTTTAGTAGAAGGGATCAAGCCAATCGTAGTTCGTTTGTTTACAAAAGCGGAGGGCGGATTGGAGCCCGGGGGCTTAATAGTAGAACCGTTTGAGGTTGATCGAGTTCCATGAGCGCGGGATGGCGTCGCCGTTCATCGTGACTAGCTCGTAGACGCCTGGTTTTACGACCTTGGAGATAAGGTAGGGGCCCTCCCAATTGGCACCCAGCTTGCTTGCGTTTAGCTCGGCGGTGTTTTCGAAGACCTTGCGGAGGACCAGGTCGCCCTCGGCGAAGAACCGGCCTCGAACCTTCTTGTTGTAATATTTGGAGGCGAGCTGCTGGTAGTTCTGGATTCGGAGTAGGGAATGGTCCCGTTGCTCTTCAAGGAAATCCAGCTCGCTGAGTAGGACGGCGTTGTTCAGTGCGGGTTGCTGGGTGAGCATAGCGCGGCGAGGAGTGGGGAGCCCGACTTCGGATGGGGCCATCGCTTCCATGCCGTGGGAGAGGTTGAACGGTGTTCGGCCAGTCGATGTCTTTGGTGTTGTGCGGTGGGACCAGAGGACTCCATCGAGCTCGTCGGCCCAGGACCCTTTCTTGTCGTCTAGTCGCTTTTTGAGGCCGTCGAGGATGGTCTTGTTGGTGGCCTCGGCTTGTCCGTTCCCCTGGGGGTACCTCGGAGTGGACTTACTTAGTCTGATTTTCCACTTCGCGCAGAAATCTTCGAAGAGGGCCGATGTGAACTGGGCACCGTTGTCGGTGACGATCTCGTACGGGAGCCCGTGTCGGCAGATGATGAACTTCCAGACGAACTTTCGGACGTCCTCTGCCTTGATCTTGGCGTATGATTCGGCCTCGACCCATTTGGTGAAGTAATCGGTCATGACTAAGAGGAAGCGCTTTTGGCGAGATCGGGGAAGGGGCCCGACTATGTCCATGGCCCATCGCATGAAGGGGTAGGGTGCCACCGCAGTGGTGAGGAGCTCGGTTGGACTATGAATGAGGGGACCGTGGCGCTGGCACTTCTCGCACCGGGCTGCGAATTTGTCGCAGTCTTGGAGCATTGTCGGCCAGTAGTGGCCTTGGTTTCGTATTCTCAGGGCGAGAGCCCGGCCACCGGAATGGTTGCCGTCGGCGCCCTCGTGCATTTCCTTCATCACGTCGATGGTTTCCTGCCCGTGGAGGCAGGCGAGCAGGGTTCCCGAGGCGCTCCATCGGAACAGATTGCCGTCCAGCATCGTATATTGGGCGCACTTCTTCCTTAGCCGTCGGGCGGCCCATCGGTCTGGGGGGCGAATGCCGTCTGCGATGTATAGCAGTAGGTCGACTCGCCAGTCTGGCAGTTCGGGCTCGACCGGGGGTAGTGGTAGAACTTCGGGAGGTGGTGCTTCTTCGTCCGTGGCCTGGGGGTTGATCAAGTAGGCCCCCTTTGGCAGCTCGATGCTGGGGAAATCGATGCTATCGACCGGGATCACTCGTCGTTGGGCCGGGGCCGAGGTGGATGCTAGCGCGGCGAGGGCATCTGCGGAAGTGTTATCGCCTCGGGGGATCTTTGTCAGGGTGAACTCGGCAAAGTCTGCGGCCAAGCCTTGGGTCACCGTGAGGTAGGCATCCATGCGATCGTTCTTGGTCTCGTACTCCCCGCTGAACTGATTGGCGACGAGCTGGGAGTCGCAGTAAGCCCGGATTTTCTTCGCACCGACCTCCTTTGCTAGGCGCAGACCGGCGATCAGAGCTTCGTACTCGGCCTCGTTGTTTGATGCCGGGAAGGCCAGGCGGAAAGACTGCTCGAGGATCTCCTTGGTCGGGGATTCGAGGCGTATGCCGACGCCGGACCCGTGCTTGGAGGCCGATCCGTCGACATGCAGAGTCCATACTTCGGGCACCTCGCTGACTGTCAGCTCGGGTGTCAACTCGACTAGGAAATCGGCCAGGGCCTGAGATTTGATCGCGGTCCGACCTCGGTACTCGATATCATATTCGCTCAGCTCAACGGCCCACTTCATTATCCGGCCTGACCGGCTCGGGCTGTGGAGGATGTTTCTGTGGGGGTAGGTGCTTAGGACGGCAATCGCGTGGGATTGAAAATAAGGCCGGAGCTTCCTAGCTGCGACGACCACTGCCAGGGCGAGCTTCTCCAGAGTCGGGTACCTGCTCTCCGCGTCGTCGAGCGACTTGCTGATGTAAGAGATGGGTTTTTGGTCACCCCGGTCTTCCCGCACTAGTACGCCGCTGACCGCTGACGTGGAGATGGCGACGTAGAGGTAGAGGAATTCGCCTTCTTCTGGCTTGGACAGGACGGGGGGAGTGGATATGTACTCCTTCAGCTGTCGGAGGGCGTCCTCGCATTTGTCGTCCCACTCAAACCGCTTGTTAGCCCGGAGTAGTTGGTAGAACGGGAGACACTTGTCGGTAGAGCGGGAGATGAATCGATTTAGTGCGGCGATTCTCCCGGTGAGTCGTTGTACTTGACGCGTGCTCTCCGGGGATTTGAGCTCAATGATAGCTCGGATCTGCTTGGGGTCGGCCTCGATCCCGCGCTGGGTGATGACGTACCCGAGGAATTCGCCCGACGTGACGCCGAAGGAACACTTGGCCGAGTTCAGCTTCATGTTGTATTCGTTCAGCGTGCGGAAGCAGGACCGGAGGTGTGTGACGTGGTCGGTTGCCACCAGAGACTTTACCAGCATGTCATCTATGTATACCTCCATAGTGCGGCCGATTTGGTCGGCGAACATCCGGTTGACGAGCCGTTGGTAGGTGGCCCCGGCGTTTTTTAGTCCGAAGGGCATTACTTTGTAGCAGTAAATGCCTCGGTCCGTGATGAACGCGGTCTTCTCCTGATCATCAGGGTGCATGGGGATTTGGTTATACCCCGAGAAGGCATCCATGAAGGAGAGTAGCTCGTTTCCCGCGGTGGCTTCGACGACCTGGTCGATTCGGGGGAGGGGGAAGATGTCCTTAGGGCATGCCTTATTGAGGTCGGTGAAATCCACGCAGACCCTCCATTTTCCGCTCTTCTTCTTGACTACCACTGGGTTGGCTAACCAGTCCGGGTATTTCACCTCGGTGATCGAGCCGGCCGCGGTGAGCCTCTCTACCTCATCATTGACCGCTTGGGCGCGCTCCGGGCCAAGCTTCCGCCGCTTCTGCTTGACCGGCCTGCAGGTTGGATCCACGTTGAGCTCGTGGCTGCACGTGCTCGGGTCAATGCCGGGCAGGTCGCCAGTTGACCAGGCGAAGGTGGAGACGTTCTGCCCTAGGAACTCGACCAGCTCTTGCTTGATGCTTTCGTCGAGGTCGGTGCCGATGCCGACGCAGCGGGCGGGGTCGCGTGGGTCGATGTTGACCTGGGTGACAAGGTCCCGCCCGGGAAGATCCTGGGCGCCGAGCTCGCCGGGCTGAAGCGCATTGATGGTCAAGCAGGCCGGCGCGGCGCGGCGCAGCTTGTGCTCGATGGCGAAGCAGGCGCGGGAGACCCTCTGGTTACTCCTAAGAGTGTATGTGCCGGCCTGGTTGGGGAACTTGAGGCACTGATGGTACGTTGACGTGACCGCCTTCATCGAGTGCAGCCAGGGGGTTCTGAGGATGATGTTGTAGATCGGGGTGGTGTCGAAGACCACGAACTTGACGATTTTCGTGACCCGACCTACGTAGACCGGCAATTCGATGGTGCCGATTCCGTTGACGGTGTCCCCGGCGAAGCCGGTTAGCGGGATGGAGTGTGGCTTGATCTCGACCCCGTTCAGGTTCATCCTGGCGAGGGTATCCTTGAAGATGAGGTCGACCGAGCTGCCCGTATCGACGAGGACTCGGTTAACGTCGCAGTCGGCTACGCGGACTTGTACGACGAGGGGGTCGTTGTGGGGCTGGTGGACCCCGGCCGCATCGGCCTCAGTGAAACATATCCCCCTCTTGCTCGTGTCCTGGGCGTCGATTTCCGGCCCGGAGTGCCACTTCAGGGATGCGTCGGTCCTCCTCTCGTGACGCTTGATGGACCGCACTGAGTCGTTGCACGAGAGGAGACCTCCCATGATCATCCCTATCAGAGTGCGGGCCGGGGGAGGCGATCTACCTGTTTCCCGGTCTCGCGAGGGAGATCGTCGCCGCCGGTCGTCGTTCTAGGCGCGGTAGTAGGGCCTAGTCCGGTTATCCGCGCGACCTTGGTTGTCGCGGGGTTGATCGTGATCGCCGTCCCGAGCATGCGGTCGCAGCCGCTCTGGGACGCTGATTTCTCCCCGCTGAAATTGTTTCAGCAGGACCTCTTGAAGGGCGCGGCAGTGAGAGGTCGGATGCCCCTTTCGCCGGTGGAAGTCGCAGAAGGCCGTCCTGTCGTATGGCTCATCTGGTCGGAATTCCCTATCGCTCGGCTCGTCGGGACGCCGATCCTGCTGGCGGGGATCCCGTACGTATTTGTTCCAAGGCAACCCTGGCGCGGGGGTGAGGGGAAGTACGGGATCGTGCAGACGGAGGCCGGAGGGCGGTCCGTTGACAAGGAATGCAGCGGCCTGCTTTCCCTTGCTGCGATGGTACTCGTCGTCGTAATGTTGACGGGGCTCCTGATACCTTTCCTGGGGCCGCTCCTTTGGGGCCGGGGCCTTGTGAGAGGCACTGTTTCTTGATTCAGCCGCCTTCTCTTCCTCGAGCTCAACGAAGAGTCCAGCGCGGTGCAAGGCGTCTTCCAGCGAGCGCGGCCTGTTGAGCTTCATATCGTCCTTGAAGGCCGAATCGGCCCGCAGTCCTTTTCTCAGAGCGGGGAGCGCTGACTCGTCAGTCACGTTGCTCTGGGAGGCCGTGGCCTTGAAGCGCTCGATGAAGGACCTGAGCGACTCCTTTGCTACCTGATTCATTGCCCAGAGGTCCGCGCTGGATGCGGACTGGCGGATGTAGATGGAGTAATGCTCGAGGAAGGTGGTCGACAGGTCCCTGAAGCTGTCGATGGAGTGCGTCTTTAGCCGAGAGAACCACGTGAGGGCCGGGCCGGTGAGGTTTTCCACGAAAAGCTGGCAGTGAGCGGCTTCGCGCTCGTCTGGTGAGAAGTGGGCGCGACCCATGGCGATGGTGAACGCCGTGAGATACTGGGCCGGGTCGGTGGTGCCCGCGTAGGGCTGTAGCTTGAGCTTTCCGAGGTGCTGGAGTGGGACGGAGGCGATCCGGCGGGTGAACGGCGTGTTCTGCGTCTCTCTGAGGACGCGATCGATTTCTGGGGCCGCGCTGGTGGCTTGGTGGATTTTGGAGGACATCGCACGGATGGTTTCCTTCATAGCCTCGAACTCCGCGTCTCTTGAGCGCTCCGCGCTGGATCGGAGATGGTGGGCTTCGTCGCCCGGGTGGCTTCCTATGGCCGGGACGAAACGTCCGTCCGGCCTTTCGGATCCAGACGGCGAGTCGCTCGGTCGGCTTGTCCGGAAGCGGGGGGTTTCTTCCCGAGAGACCGGTTCTCTGGGATGGACGTCGGGGGACCCGACATTGTCTGACCGGTCACGGGAGGCCCCTAACGCCTATTGTTGGAGGTGGGCCTAGCACCCCCAATTAGTTAGGCCCATCTTAGGAAAGGCCGTTCTTCAGTACAGGGAGTGTCACCTCCAAAGGACTTAATATCACCGACCTGCAAGACCGCTCTTCAGCTCGGTAGCCGACCTGAAAGCAGCGTACCCCGGGCCCGCGCTGATGCCCCGCCAGAACAGGGAGTGTCAGAAGAATAGGCGAGTGGGAGTTGGTAAGGCAGTACCCTACCCGCGTAGGGATGTGCCCTCGACCTAACGTCCCACCAACTCTACAGAGCTGACAAGGGCAGGAAGGAGCAGGTGGAGCCGAGTTGGTAAAACAGTGCACTGCTCTGCAACACGCCACGCCGAGCTCATCATGACCTCTCTCCTCGAAAGCCGGGACACGCCTCCTAGGCCACCTTACCCGCGAAAGAGGCCGCAGGCGACACGTGGCCCGAGATCCCGGGGAGCAGGAAGCCGACCCCGACTATATATACCCCTCATATGTCATTAATGGGGGGGACTCTGATTTTTGACTCTAGAACCTACCACAAGCTACCCGACCTCTCTCTTTGTAACAAGACAACACTTTAGAACGCCGAACTGGACGTCCTTCGGAACCAGTTCGTAATTCTAAAGCGTTTACTTCTCTCTCATCAATAAAACGATACACGGCCCCGGCCTACTCATATTTCTCCCGACCTGTCTTAAATGTGGTTAAATTGCTCTATTAACGAAAATCTCACCTCCCATTTCCTAATCATTTTTTAAACACACTTAGTGATCTACGGGATCAACAGCAATGTTCTTTTGTTCATGTAACACAGGGACTTCAAGGCTTCAAGCTGATGCAGTGTTCTTTTGGAGACAATTGTTTTTCTCTTAAACTCTTACTCTTTACCTATTTGCAACTTTGCAGTTTGCACTTTGGATTTTGGTTATGTTTTGGTCATTTAGGATGCTTCTTCTTTATTTCTTTCTATCTATCATCTTGTCTTTGGGATGTTGTCTTTTAAACCTTTACTCTCGGCCTTTTTGTGTTTTGAATGTTGGAATCTTTGAATCTGTTTTGAACTTGGAAACGTGATTATTGTGTTCTTGTTTTTCATTTTTTCCGGGTAATTTCGGTTATAATGGATTAAACGGTTATTTGTGGGTAAAATTGGGTAATATGATTACAAAATAACCAACCCCAACCGAAACCAAAATATACCCAAAACGTTTCGGTTCTAAGTCGATTCCAAGAGCAAGTAATCATACCGAACCGAACCCGAAAATACCCGAACCGATCATCTGAATGCCCAGGCCTATTATTGACAGTCTCCGACTCTACAGTCACTAAAACAGTATTCCTTTAGGCTTTGGACTTAGGTTACTTTTTGGTAACTCAGGGTAAACCTCAGGTCCATTGAGAGGCCCTGACTAATTCTTGGGGGGAAGGCAACCCACGGATAGGACTTCGGTTACTTTGGTTCGATTTGGTTCGGTTCTTTAGGTTTTTTGGGTAGTTTGGATTTTAAAAATACTATCAAATTGAACCGAATAAAATTACGGTTTGGTTTGGTTTTTAAAAATTTTGTTACCGGATTGAATCGGAAAATTTGGTCTTTTGTTCAAATTCGGTTTGCTAATTAGTTATATAGGTGACTAAGAGTAAGCATGGCATTTGGGTTTCGGGTCGGGTTCAATTCGGTTCGGTTCTTTCGAGTTTTAGATATTTGGGTACTAGAGGTTTTAATTTTCGGATGGAGTTCGGCTCCGACCAGTTTAAGTCGGTTTTAGGTATCCAAAATTTATCTTAAATACTCGACAAAAACTGTTCAATTTAAATAAAATTTGGTTAAATTTTACAAAAATTGTTAAATTTTGACAAATATAATTAAAATCTTTTGGACATTTTTGGTATTTTAGTTCTTTTGTTCTAAACATAACTAATATTTTCGATTCGGTTCGGATACCTAAAATATTTTATAAGAGGAACCATTCGAGTATTTATGAAAATTTAGTTCGGTTCGATACCTCCTAATTTGGTTCAGTTCTGGTTCGGATTTTTGGGTATTTTGCCCAGTCTAAGAGCATCTCCAACCCCACTCCATTTTCTACTCCAAGCTCTATTTTGGAGTAAATTTCTCTCCAACCCAACTCCATTTTCCACTCCAAAATAGAGTTTCTCCATATTCTACTCCATTATGGAGTTAAACTTTTTTAATTGCAAATTGATATTTTAAATATTAAATATTTATATTTATATTTTTTTATTAATTTAGCAATGTATTTGTCCTACATATTATCAACTATCAACATATATGCATGTGACACTATACTAATATTTAAATGCATAAAATGTATTTGACTATCATAATTATTTAAACACTAAAAAATTTATTTATAAAGATTGCAAAGTAAAATAAACTTAAAAATACATAACAAGTACTGAAATTAAAGATACGCAACATAAACAAATTTAACACAACAAATACAATAAATTTAATATTCTCCTAAACCGCTTCTTGGTCCACCGAGATCACTAAAAAATTGTCCAAACGAAGTTGATGGAGGAGGAATTTGTTATTATGTAATTTTCGTTATTTAATAAGTATTATGTAATTTTCTTTATTTATATTATGTAATTTTCTTTATTTAATAAGTATTAAATTTTATTAAATATATAATTTATAAAGTTTTGCAAAAAAATGAATGAATTTGTAACTTTTAGAAATAAAAGGTATTATTAATAAAATATAAAAAGAATATATTTAGAATATATTTTTTGGAGTACAAAATGTATATCTCCATTTTTTTAGATGGTCTAATTAATCATTAACGTGGCTCTTGTTTATCTAATTTTAAAAGCTAAACGACTTTTGGCTTACTTCTAGTACTTGATAAGTAACAGTAAAATAGAGGATGAGAACTGAAACACATTTATGAGATTGATCATGTTCAGGCATACCGATAAAGAGCAATAAACAGCGAGTTGAGTGTTTTAGGACAGATTCCAATTCATACATGACAAAACATATGAGCCCTGAAGATAGAAACACTAAAAATCGTTTTGACCTACATGAAACTTGGGCAAGCTGGGCCTTTGGAGAGACCAAGCCGAACTTCCATGGCGTGGTGAAAGTCTACTGGTTTGAGCGTCTCGGATTCACGGGGATCTGCAGATTAGATACTATTATCAGAACAACCGATAAAATGATGAAACCACCTACGAGAAATAAACAAGTTTGAACACTTTTTCTCTTATAATTAGAACATTTATATACTAAACGGAGAGTTCAATTTTCTGCAAGAATGAGGATGGTTACATCAATGCAAGCAGTATGCGACAGTCACTTTTTGGGTATAAGTAGACAGCACTATTGGTGTTTGGTGTCGAATGATCTAAAGAATAGAGACTAGTAAAAATGAAGTTCTGAGGCACAACCAAAAAGAATAGAGATGGAAAAACAGTTACCGTTCAAGTAATCTTCGAAACCAAAACTATCTACAGCTCCTGTGTAGACTTCTAGGCCAAGCATTGACGAGGGAATCGGTCCAGGAGGTCTCTGAAACCTGAATTACTCCAAGGAAAAAAAAAAGATATTTAATAAGTGTTCAAATCACCAAAGAAAGAAGTATCTTAAAGAATGTCTACAATGCGTTTAATGGTTCTGAGTTCCGATAAAATCATTATGAGGTTTCATGTACACATTTCTAACAGAAACTGATTTAACCATACAGATCGCAAGCACTAGAGAATATACTTAACAAATGTTCGATTTCACCAGAGGAAGACGAGGCTGCAATAAGTGAATATCTTCAAAAACTCTATGTAGTCTACAAATCTTAAAGAGTTTCGCAATGCGTTTAATGGTTCTGAGTTCCGATAAGATCATTACAAGGACTCATGTACACATTTCTAACAGCAACTGATCTAACCATACAGATCGCAAGCACTAGAGAATATACTTAATAAATGTTCGATTTCACCAGAGGAAGACGAGGCTGCAATAAGTGAATATCTTCAAAAACTCTATGTAGTCTACAAATCTTAAAGAGTTTCGCAATGCTTTTAATGGTTCTGAGTTCCGATAAGATCATTACAAGGACTCATGTACACATTTCTAACAGCAACTGATCTAACCATACAGATCGCAAGCACTAGAGAATATACTTAACAAATGTTCGATTTCACCAGAGGAAGACGAAGCTGCAATAAGTGAATATCTTCAAAAACTCTATGTAGTCTGCAAATCTTAAAGAGTTTCGCAATGCGTTTAATGGTTCTAAGTTCCGATAAAATCATTATGATGATTCATGTACACATTTCTAACAGCAACTGATCTAATCTTATAATTTGCTACCACTAGAAAACCATATATTTCAATCTAACAGCATTCTAGGAAGATTCTCATACATTCTCATATCTAATAAACACTCTGGGTTAAGTACGCATTGTTACTCAAGAGAGTTTATTTCATAAAGCTACAGATTTTAACAGCCACCATACCTTGAAAGGATTTGCCTATCAAGATCCATCTTCAAAGGAAGAGCAGCTCCATAGGTATGTGCAATAACTTGCCTCTTCATCTCTTCTTGCGATTTCTTTCCCTGAAACCAAAACAAACAAAAATTTAAACCCTAATTTCAGAAACCCCGTAAGAGCCCGATTTACTTGTCGAATTTCACCAATTAAGAAAAAAAAAAATTTGCGGACACGGGAAAATTCAATTCGAAGTCGTAAATTCAATTCTTAGCTAAAGAGAGATTGGAAGTGTTTACAGATTCGTAGGCTGATTCGAGAGGGTGAGATCCAACGATATCGCTCTTAACGCCATGAAGACCGAAGCGAAGAGCATCGTTCTTCACACCTCCGATCTCGTGAGGTATCTTCTTCGGCGACTCCATTTATCCTCGTTATATGCTCTTCTTCTCCGTTGTACGTTTTCTCTCGTGCTTTTAACTTTCTCGGCGACTTTCTGGGCAAGCAAGCATAGCAGGACGAATGAAAATCAGTAAAAAAAAAAAAAAAAAGAAGGGAAAGTTAGCTCAAAACTCAAGGCCCATTTAGACTTGCTTTTTACATTCAAGGCCCATTTAGACCAACATAAAAAAGCCCAGTTTGTGCAAGATTCAAGTAAACTCGAAATGAAGCAAAAACCATATGATAAAATTAGGGCAGGGAATTCGGTTACTTCGGGTAATTTGGTTCGGGTAATTCGGTTTTTTGATTAGTTCGGTTTTTAAAAATTATGCCGAAAATAACCAAAAAAATATCGGTTCGGTTCGGTTATCGGATAGTTCGGTTATTTTTTTATAACCGTAATGTTAGCAAATTTAGTTTAATTCAGTTATTTTTAGTTTTTTTGGATATTTCAGTTATTTTCGGATAATTTTTCAGTTATTTTCGATCATTTTCGAATTCTTTTTTTAAAATTCGGTTAGCCGATCGGTTCAGCCGAACCGAGCTGAGAATTGAAATTAATTTTAAATATTACCAAACCATAACCGAAACTTCGATTCGGTTAATAATCTCAGCCCTAATAAAAACCAAAGATAATAATAATGATGCGGATAAACCAAGGTATGATAAAGAGTTCAAGGTTTGATAACGAGTTCTTGTGTTTCTTTCTTTTCATCTAGTACGCAGAGACTTCAAGAAAGCAAAAAAGCTAAAATTTGGAGAAAACTTCAAGAAAGCACATAAACTGTGACTTCAAGAAACACAGAGACTTCAAGAAAGCACATTAATAAACTGTGACTGTTAGCTTCAGTCGAATACAAGCTGGCAGGTAGGTGAACGCCTGATGAACAATGTCAACTCCTTCATTGTTGATCCCGAGGATCACTAATGATGTTTAAGAGTTGATTACGGAGAGAGAGGTGAGATTTTCGTTAATTAGAGCGAGTCAACCACAGTTTAGAGCAGGTCGGGTGAATGATGAACATGCCGTGGGCCGTATTGCTTTTATTGATGAGGGAAGGAAGCGAGCAATTTTAGATTTACGAACTGGTTCCGACGGACGTCCAGTTCGGCGTTCTAAATGTGCTGCTTTGTTACAAACGAGAGAGAGAGGTCGGGTCTATTTGTGGTAGTGAGATCCAAAATCCAGAAGTCCCCTTCTTAATGAATGCTAAGGGACTTATATACTGGGAGTCGGCTTCCTGCTCCCCGGGATTCCGGGGCCACGTAGCGTCTTCGGCCTATTTCGCGGGTAAGGAGGCCTAGGAGGCGTGTTCCGGCCTTCGGGGAGAGGGGTCATGATGAGCTCGGCGCCATACCTCTGCAGAGTAGTGCACTGTTTAACCAACTCTCCTCCACGTGGCTTTCTCTCCTTCGCCAAGTCTGCAAGGTTGGTGAGAGAGGTCATGATGAGCTCGGCGCCATATCTCTGCAGAGTAGCGCACTGTTTAACCAACTCTCCTCCACGTGTCTTTCTCTTCCTCGCTTACTCTGCTGGGTTAGTGGGACGTCGAGGTCAGATCGTACCTCTACTCAGGTAGCACACTGTTCGGCCAACTCCCGCGTGTCTTCTTTTCTTTTGACATCCCTGCTTCGGCGAAGTGTCAGCACGGACCCGAGGTGCGTCCTCAGGAGCTCGGGAGTTCCGGACAGACGGGAGCGCGGGACTTCCAGGTCGGCAACCGAGCTAAAGAGGGATTTTTCCTAAGATGGGCCTAACTAATTGGGGGTGCTAGGCCCACCTCCAACAATAGCCCCCCCCCCCCCCCCCCCAGTTCGGTGTCACGAGGCGAGGTGAGTGACCCGAAGTTGATCTGATGTTAGTTCGGCGCATCTTAGGACAGTTTCTCAAGATTTGAGCGGATGAGCGCGGGGTGTTACAGCCCAAATTTGAGCCCGCGCTCGTACGCGTTGACCCTTCCAAAAAAAATTCATGGGCGGTTGGCGCGTACCCGTCACGTGGGGGAACGAAAAGGCGCCTTTTTTCGCGTGTACCGCGCACGCGCGGCGTGCGAATGACGCTTCGCGTTTATCGAGGCGTCCCCTGCTTTTTTGCGTGGGGGTAACGAGGAGACGTCATCATTAGGTTTCTGGGAGGCCGCGCAATTGTTGATCCCGAGGATCACTAATGATGTTTAAGAGTTGATTACGGAGAGAGAGGTGAGATTTTCGTTAATTAGAGCGAGTCAACCACAGTTTAGAGCAGGTCGGGTGAATGATGAACAGGCCATGGGCCGTATTGCTTTTATTGATGAGGGAAGGAAGCGAGCAATTTTAGATTTACAAACTGGTTCCGACGGACGTCCAGTTCGGCGTTCTAAATGTGCTGCTTTGTTACAAACGAGAGAGAGAGGTCGGGTCTATTTGTGGTAGTGAGATCCAAAATCCAGAAGTCCCCTTCTTAATTAATGTTAAGGGAGTTATATACTGGGAGTCGGCTTCCTGCTCCCCGGGATTCCGGGGCCACGTGGCGTCTTCGGCCTATTTCGCGGGTAAGGAGGCCTAGGAGGCGTGTTCCGGCCTTCGGGGATAGGGGTCATGATGAGCTCGGCGCCATACCTCTGCAGAGTAGTGCACTGTTTAACCAACTCTCCTCCACGTGGCTTTCTCTCCTTCGCCAAGTCTGCAAGGTTGGTGAGAGAGGTCATGATGAGATCGGCGCCATATCTCTGCAGAGTAGCGCACTGTTTAACCAACTCTACTCCACGTGTCTTTCTCTTCCTCGCTTACTCTGCTGGGTTAGTGGGACGTCGAGGTCAGATCGTACCTCTACTCAGGTAGCACACTGTTCGGCCAACTCCCGCGTGTCTTCTTTTCTTTTGACCTCCCTGCTTCGGCGAAGTGTCAGCACGGACCCGAGGTGCGTCCTCAGGAGCTCGGGAGTTCCGGACAGACGGGAGCGCGGGACTTCCAGGTCGGCAACCGAGCTAAAGAGGGATTTTTCCTAAGATGGGCCTAACTAATTGGGGGTGCTAGGCCCACCTCCAACAATAGCCCCCCCCCCCCAGTTCGGTGGCACGAGGCGAGGTGAGTGACCCGAAGTTGATCTGATGTTAGTTCGGCGCATCTTAGGACAGTTTCTCGAGATTTGAGCGGATGAGCGCGGGGTGTTACAGCCCAAATTTGAGCCCGCGCTCGTACGCGTTGATACTTCCAAAAAAAATTCATGGGCGGTTGGCGCGTACCCGTCACGTGGGGGAACGAAAAGGCGCCTCTTTTTCGCGTGTACCGCGCACGCGCGGCGTGCGAATGACGCTTCGCGTTTATCGAGGCGTCCCCTGCTTTTTTGCGTGGGGGTAACGAGGAGACGTCATCATTAGGTTTCTGGGAGGCCGCGCAATTGTTGATCCCGAGGATCACTAATGATGTTTAAGAGTTGATTACGGAGAGAGAGGTGAGATTTTCGTTAATTAGAGCGAGTCAACCACAGTTTAGAGCAGGTCGGGTGAATGATGAACATGCCGTGGGCCGTATTGCTTTTATTGATGAGGGAAGGAAGCGAGCAATTTTAGATTTACAAACTGGTTCCGACGGACGTCCAGTTCGGCGTTCTAAATGTGCTGCTTTGTTACAAACGAGAGAGAGATGACGGGTCTATTTGTGGTAGTGAGATCCAAAATCCAGAAGTCCCCTTCTTAATTAATGCTAAGGGACTTATATACTGGGAGTCGGCTTCCTGCTCCCCGGGATTCCGGGGCCACGTAGCGTCTTCGGCCTATTTCGCGGGTAAGGAGGCCTAGGAGGCGTGTTCCGGCCTTCGGGGAGAGGGGTCATGATGAGCTCGGCGCCATACCTCTGCAGAGTAGTGCACTGTTTAACCAACTCTCCTCCACGTGGCTTTCTCTCCTTCGCCAAGTCTGCAAGGTTGGTGAGAGAGGTCATGATGAGCTCGGCGCCATATCTCTGCAGAGTAGCGCACTGTTTAACCAACTCTCCTCCACGTGTCTTTCTCTTCCTCGCTTACTCTGCTGGGTTAGTGGGACGTCGAGGTCAGATCGTACCTCTACTCAGGTAGCACACTGTTCGGCCAACTCCCGCGTGTCTTCTTTTCTTTTGACATCCCTGCTTCGGCGAAGTGTCAGCACGGACCCGAGGTGTGTCCTCAGGAGCTCGGGAGTTCCGGACAGACGGGAGCGCGGGACTTCCAGGTCTGCAACCGAGCTAAAGAGGGATTTTTCCTAAGATGGGCCTAACTAATTGGGGGTGCTAGGCCCACCTCCAACAATAGCCCCCCCCCCCCAGTTCGGTGTCACGAGGCGAGGTGAGTGACCCGAAGTTGATCTGATGTTAGTTCGGCGCATCTTAGGACAGTTTCTCGAGATTTGAGCGGATGAGCGCGGGGTGTTACAGCCCAAATTTGAGCCCGCGCTCGTACGCGTTGACCCTTCCAAAAAAAATTCATGGGCGGTTGGCGCGTACCCGTCACGTGGGGGAACGAAAAGGCGCCTCTTTGTTCGCGTGTACCGCGCACGCGCGGCATGCGAAAGACGCTTCGCGTTTATCGAGGCGTCCCCTGCTTTTTGGCGTGTGGGTAACGAGGAGACGTCATCATTAGGTTTCTGGGAGGCTGCGCTTCTTTCGACACGTGTCCAGGCGTCGCTTCGTTGTCCCCTTCCTCTATTTAAACCCTTCTTCCTCCTTTAGTTAGAACTTTCTGCGCATAACCCTAAGGTAACTCCTTCTCTCTGATTCCCTCCTTCCCTTCATTTCTCTGTGTTTTTTGATTTCTTCCTCCTTTTTGTGCAATGGCGCCGATGCTAGATGGAATCAGGGTTGAGTCGAGCGATGAGTCGGCGTCCCGTGGTAACTGCAGCGATTCTCCGAGCTCTTCTTCCGATGGTTCCGGGCACTCCTCCTCTTCGTGTCGCGGCGCGGATAGTGGGGAACAGCCTGTTCCTTCGACTTCGAGGGTCGCCCCGCTGCTCCCTGGGACCCATCTCCGAAAAAGGCGGTGATAAGGTCCTCCTCTCGTGGCCGCGGTGCCGACCAGGTTGGGAGAGGGACCGGGCGCCTGGGTGACCGAGGTGGTCGTCAGGGCGGTCGCGGTGGCGGAGTACGAGTAGCCAAGGCGAGGAAGTCTCCCTTGGTCCCCTACGAGCAAGGCGGGTCGCCGACCTGGAGCACGCCGGGATCGCTTGCCCTGTTGAGGGAGCTGTGCGACTTCTCTGCTGCCGCTGAACTTCGCCTGCCCAGACCGGACGAGCGTCCGTGGGACCCTCCGTCGGGCTTCGTCTGCCTGTACTAGGGCTTCTTCCTGAAGTGCGGGCTGCGCCTTCCTCTCCCCGAGCTACTCGTCCAGTACTGCCGGGCGCGGGGTTTGGCCTTTTCGCAGGTCTGCCCGTCTACTATCCAGGGGATGATCGTGCTGCTGACCCTGGGGCATGAGTGCGACGTGGAGGTGACGGTGCCCATGTTCGAGGCTCTCACCCAGCAGAAGGCGAACCCTGGGATCCCGGGGACCTATTATGCTGCTTTCAAGCCCGCGGCGAACATCCTTGAGGTCAGCAGCTCGGGGTCCAAGGCCAGCAAGCTGTCCAAGGTCGAGGACTGGTCTCGCAGCTACTTCTACATCCGGGCTGCCGAAGTGGTTGGACTCGACCCGTCAGCGAGATTCACCCGAGATTGTAATTTTTCCCCGGGTAGGGGTTTGTAGACCGAGCTGCATTTCTTTCCTTTAGCTTTGGTCCGACTAACGTTATCTGTTTTGCTTTCAGGTCCTCATTCTTCCAGATTCAAGCTACCGGACTACGTGGGTATCCTTGCTGTGTTCAGGACGGTGCGTGAAAGAGAGTGGAAGTCATTCACCTCGGGGAGAATAGCAGCAGCAATGGCCGGAGGTGGTTTATTTTTTTTTTTTATTTTTTTTTTGACGAACTGGTTGCTGCCATTATTGCAGGTCGAGCACGGTTTGCCAGTCCGCTGTACGCGGATTCTTTTGTGGCGCCGCCGCCGCCAATAGTTGAGGTGCCGGTCCGGCGAGAGCAGGCGCCGCGGGCTGGGGGTGGCTCGTCCGAGACGGCTCCTTCGAAGAAGAGGGCGGCCGTAGCAGCTGGCGGTAAGGCTGTTAAGAAGAAGCAGAGGACCGAGGTGGGAGGGTCCTCGACTTCAGGTCGGGAAGCTGTCCGACCTGAACAGCCTAGTGACGAGCCCGAGGGCTCCCGTGCCCTGCTTGCAGGGGAGGCCGAGGTACCTGCCGCCGAGGTGCCGGCCAGGGGTGAGGTCGGAGCGGCCCGGGTCCTGTTGGACGAGGAGGTCGCTGTCCAGGGGGCGGAGGGCGGTGATTCTATCGTCGTCGTTGAGGAGGGGCGGGATCCTGCTGCTATGCAGGGTGCCGAGGACCGGAGCGGTGGGGCTTCGGAGGGTTCCGATGCTGAGCCTCGGAACTACAGCTTCTACTTCTGCCACGAGGACGGTAGCAGCCAAATCATCGTGGACCAAGATGAGTGCGCCGAGCTGGCGCATGCGATGATGTTCGGGCAGAACCATCCGCACTTCCTGCCGATGGAGATGGCGGAGTCCGATGCATTTCGCGCAGCGGCGCGGTCCGCGGCTCGGTCCGTGCCCACCATCCTCACATTGGTGCCGTGCTCACCAAGGAAGGGTTGCTCGGTCCGCTCTTCCCCAACCGCGGCCTCAGCAGGCAGCGCGACAGGACCGGCTTCAACAGCACCCGGGTCCTGTGCTGGCAGGTCCGCTTGGACAGCCTCTGCAGCTGATGATTGAACGTCCGAGGTCAGGTCCACGACGGGAGTTTCGGCAGGGCCGACGGGCATAAGTCGCTCGAGCTGGACGCCAGACGTGCGATCAAGAGGGATATCCAAATCTTCCGGGGTCAAGTCCGGAAAATCGATATCGTCCAGCTGGGCTCCGAACATCGCTTCATCCTCGTCCAGCTTCTTATACCGGTACCACGGTACCGACATCCCGTCCTCAGCCTCCATCCTCTTGAGGCATGCCTTTATGCCGACCACCTGGTTGAACAGCAGGTGAGGCTCTAAAGCCCGGTTGCGACCGTCGAGATGGGCGCGGATCTTCTCCATCTTCGCGGTCCACTTCCGGTTCCTCCCCTCCCACCTGGCCGTGACCCGATCGCTCTCCGCGGCCACGGCCGCCTTCGCCCGGTCAATGGCGCCCTCCAGCCCCTTAACCCTGGAACAGAGTGTTTCCCTCTCCCCCTTCAGAAGCCCGAGCTCCTCCTCCAATGCAGCCGACCGAGCCCTCTCCGCGGCAGATCGAGCTCTCTCCGCCTCCACCTCGGCATGAACATTGTCCGCCTCTAAAGCCCGGGCTCGTACCCACGCCGCCTCCTTCTCCATCGCCGCAGATCGGGCCTTCTCATCCCTCAGCTCCTTCTCAAGCCCGCAGAGGAGAACGGATTGGGTCTGCGCGCTGGCCTCCTGGCGCATCTTCAGGTAGTTGAGCGACGCATCCTTCTCGGCGAGTCGCTTCTCGTAGGCCTCCCCTAGAAAGGCAGTGAGAGACATCGTCTGCATCTAACCAGAGGTTAGCAACAACAATTGTAAATCCTGATAAATTAACAAGCTATACCCATAAGAAAACCTCACCCGAGCCGCGGACCGCGCCGCTACGCGAAAGGCGTCGGACTCCGCCATCTCCAACGGCCGGAAGTGCGGATGATTCTGCCCGAACATCATCGCCTGCGCCAGCTCGGCGCACTCATCCTGATCCACGATGATCTGGGTACCACCGTCCTCATGGCAGAAGTAGAAGTTGTAGTCCCGAGGCTCAGCATCGGAACCCTCCGAAGCTCCACCTCCATCACCGCTTTGATCCTCGGCACCCTGCACGGCAGCAGGATCCCGCCCTTCCTCCACAACGACGATCGCATCGCCGTCCTCCGTCGCTTGAACTGCGACCTCTTCGTCCGCCAAGGTCCGGCCCGTTTCAACCCCACCACCCGCGGGTACCTCGGCAGCAGGTACCTCGGCCTCCCCGGCAAGCGGGACCAGACTGTTCAGGCCGGAGATCGTCCCGAACTGAAACCGAGGACCCTCCCGTCTCGGTCCTCTTCTTCTTCTTGCCAGCCCTCCCGCTGGCAGCTATGGCCGCCCTCTTCTTCGAAGGAACAACCTCGGACCCCTCTCATCCAGCCCGTGGCGCCGGCTCTCTCCTGACCGGCACCTCAACAATTGGCGGAGGCGGCGCCACAAACGAATCCGTGTAAAGCGGACTGGCGAACCTTGATCGACCTGCAATAACGTCAGCCGTCAGGTCGGTAAAAAAAAAAAAAAAAAAAAAAAAAAAACCCCGACCTCCGACCATGGCAGCTGCAACTCTCCCCGAGGTGAACGACTTCCAACCTCTTTCACCCACCGTCCTGAACACAGCAAGGATACCCGCGTAGTCCGGCAACTTGAACCTGGAAGAGTGAGGACCTGAAAGCAAAAGAAACAACATTAGTCAGACCAAAACTAAAGAAAAGAAAGGCAGCTCGGTCTACAAACCCCTACCCGGGGAAAAATTCCAATCACGGGTGTATCTCGCCGACGGGTCGAGCACAACCACTTCGGCAGCCCGGACGTAGAAGTAGCTGCGAGACCAGTCCTCGACCTTGGACAGCTTGCTAGCCTTAGACCCCGAACTGCTAGCCTCTAGGATATTCGCCGCGGGTTTGAAAGCAGCGTAGTAAGTCCCCGGGATCCCAGGATTCGCCTTCTGCTGGGTGAGAGCCTCGAACATGGGCACCGTCACCTCCACGTCACACTCCTGCCCCAGGGTCAGCAGCACGATCATCCCTTGGATCGTGGACGGGCAGATCTGCGAGAAGGCCAAACCCCGCGCCCGGCAGTATTGGACGAGCAGCTCGGGGAGAGGAAGACGCAACCCGCACTTCAGAAAGAATCCCTCGTACAGGCAGACGAAGCCCGCCGGAGGATTCCACGGACACTCGTCCGGTCTGGGCAGGCGGAGCTCAGCGGCAGCAGGGAAGTCGCACAACTCCCTCAACAGTGCAAGCGACCCCGGCGTGCTCCAGGTCGACGACCAGCCTTGCTCGTAAAGGACCAAGGGAGACTTCCTCGCCTTGGCTGCTCGTACTCCTCCACCGCGACCACCCCGACGTCCGCCACGATCGCCCGCACGCCCGGTTCCTCCTCCGTCCCGGTCGACGCCGTGACCCCCAGAGGAGGACCTTATCACCGCCTTTTTCCTATGACGGGTCCCGGGAAGCGGCGGAGCGGCCCCCGAGGTAGAAGGAACAGGCCATTCTTCGCCTTCCTCGCCTCGATTCGGAAAAGAAGCGTGCTCGGAACCATCGGGGGAAGAGCTTTCCTCCAGAGAATCGCCGCGGTTGTCGCGGGACGCCGACTCATCGCTCGACTCAACCCTAATTCCGTCTAACATCGGCGCCATCGCACAGAGAGGAGGAAGAAATCGAAAAACGCAGAGAGAAGAAATGAATGAGGAAATCGAAAAGTGCAGAGAGAAGGAGTTACCTTGAGAGTATGCGCAGAAAGTTCTAACCGAAGGAAGAAAGAGGGGTTAAATAGAGGAAGGGGACAACGAAACGACGCCTGGGCACGTGTCGAAAGGAGCACGGCCTCCCAAAAACCTAATGATGGCGCCTCTTCGTTTTTCCCACGCTAAAAGCAGGAGACTTCAAGAAAGCAAAAAAAGCTAAAATTTGGAGAAAACTTCAAGAAAGCACATAAACTGTGACTTCAAGAAACACAGAGACTTCAAGAAAGCACATTAATAAACTGTGACTGTTAGCTTCAGTCGAATACAAGCTGGCAGGTAGGTGAACGCCTGATGAACAATGTCAACTCTTTCATCATCTCGAATTTCTTGTCACGGTCAGTGGATTTCGAGGAGATTGTTACCTTCTTCAAATAGCTTATGTTTCTTAACATAAATCCCACCACTTCTTTCTCTTCTTCCGTTCCGTCATAGCCTACCCATTCGAGAGTTTCAAGACTCGAGAGCACACATTTAGGAACTGAACTCGGTTCGCTCCAGAAAGGGCGCGGTTGATGAGCCCGAAGGCCATGGTACTGAGAGATAAAGGGTACAGAAGACACTGAATGAATTGGAAAATAATGTGGTCAAAGACACTGAGTGAATATGTACCTGCTTAAGTTTAAGAGCTCGTAATTTGGGGGAATCTCTGAGCACACACATAAGTAGATTCAACCACTCTGGCTCACATGTGCATATGGTTAAATGTACAAGACGGTCGAAGACAGTACCAACAGGATACACATCCTGCATACAAGACATTCAAATAACGGATTGTGAAAACAAACAGAAGCAAGAGTTGCAGATGGCAGGATGATATAGAATCAACAACTTACACTCTTACAGTTAACAAGAAAATACCTTCGATGTCCATAAACAACACCAGAGATGCTTGAATGAAGTAATAGACCTCAAAATCTCCCCAGGATGACTATGCTTAACTTCAACATATGCCTCAACAATATTAGGCATTTTTTCGTTCTCAATGACACAAAACCCACCCTTATGATCATTAATGTCCAAGTATTCCAAACAAGGAGCATTTATCACAAACCCATCTTCATCACTATCTCTCTTTTCTAAGTAATACAAGAATAACCTCTTTAGAGAAGGAACTCTCACGGTGAAAACAGTCACATTGTCAGATAGACATTTTTCAACTTCCAAGTCTTCAAGAACATTTTTGGAGGTGGGCCTAGCACCCCCATTTAGTTAGGCCCATCTTAGCAAGAGCCCTCCTCGATCCAGTCAGCATAGCGTCAACCTTTGACCAGGGATCACCGACCTGGAGTCCCGAGCTCGGCTCCATCCGGAAATCCCGAGCTCCCAAAAGGCGCACCCCGGGTCCGCGCTGACACCTCGCCAAAACAGGGATGTCAAAAGAAAAGAAGGCACGTGGGAGTTAGTCGAACAGTGCACTATCCGAATAGAGGCATGGTCTGACCTCGACGTCCCACCAACCCTGCAGAGTAAGCGAAGGAGGAAAAGACACGTAGAAGGAAGTTGGCAGAACAGTATGCTATCTTACAAAAGCATGGCGCCGAGCTCATCATTACCTCTCACCTTGAGAACCGGGACACGCTTCCTAGAGCACCTTACCCGTGAAGCAGGCTGAGGGCGACGCGTGGTCCCGGAATCCGCGGAAGCAGGAAGCTACTCTCACTATATATACCCCTCGTTATGCATTAAGGAGGGGACTTTTGGAAAAAACCTCATTACTCTCTACAAAAAATAGGCCCAGTCTCTCTCTCTCTCTCTCTCTCCTTTGTAACAAAGCAATCGCGATTTAGAACGCCGAACTGGATTCCCGTCGGAAGCAGTTCGTAAATCTAAATCGTCCGTCTCTTTTCACCATCAATATAAAGAATACGGTCCCCGACCTGTTCGTCGTAATACCCGACCTGCTATAAATTGTGGTTGACTTGTTCTAATTAACGGAAATCTCACCTCCCACTCCATAATCAACCTTTAAACAACCTTAGTGATCCTCGGGATCAACAAACATGACAATTGGATAAAAGATCGTTGACAAATTGTTCATTGGGATACTTAACAGATATAAGGCCCAAAGTTTTGAGGGAAGGGAAAGACACCGGTGAGGAAACATCGACCAGAATCACCTCAATTAGTTTCAGTGTCACAAGCATTGTTGTACATCCTGTGTACAAAATCCTCGGACCTATGACTGGAGATTCTCTACAAGAGCTGTCGATTTCGATAATGAGCTCACGCACAGAGAACTTATTCGCAGCTCTAATCCACACCTTAAGATCTTCAGCACCGCAGGTTTTACCAAGTTTGAAATGCAAAGTTTCTATCACTGGAGCCTCATGCACAAACAAAGACATGTCCACAAACCGCGAGAACTTTCCATACTCAATGTTTTGGTAGCTATCATCGTATACGAGTCTCGGCACAAACATCCAAAGAAACTGCCATCGTTTCGAAAAAACCATTGTGGCGACAACATCTTTAGCATTGGGCAGTAACGACAATACTCTCAAGAGTAGAGCATCAGGCAGCTCACTTATCCTATCCATAAAAGATATCCCCTTTCAAATCCCAACGCCTGAAAAAAACATCGAAAATAATTATCAAGGGATGTGAAATTCTAAGTGTGTGGTTTTTTCAGGAACCAAACACATAGCCATTATAAGCAAACGACGCATTATCAAAGCAAAACCCATTACAAATAGAGAGTGAAGCAACCAAAATCCAAACTCATACAACGTTTATCAAGCAGGTCATGAACTAACTCATACAAAATCAAAAAAGTATGATTGAGATTCGGAAGAAATTCACAGTAAAAATTACCTGAGATTAAACCCCTCCGATGATTCTGATTCAACGGAGAAGAGGAATGTCTTCTTCGATACTGACTAATTCCTCTTCAAATAGGAACCCTATAGATTGAGCGGTGCTGCAATTTCCAAAATTTCATCAATCCCTTCAGATTCCAGAGAGAGAGATTCAATGAATGTGACTCTTAGCCCTACGGCCTTCCCGCTTCTTTTACGACCAAACAAAAAAAACAAAAAAAAGAAGACTGAAAAAACTATTATTAACTCGTTTTTGGAAAATATCTCAGAAATTTGAATTTTGTTATAAAAAATAATATAGTTTATCATAAAGATAAAAATATTATACCCGGTAAAAGATCGGGATACTGATAATATATAAAAGCGAGAAAGAGAGATTTTGATTTTATTGAAGTTGTGAAGTTCTGTTTACAATCGATCGAAATCGTTCGTATATATAGAGTTAAAAAGATAAGTTATTGTGTATGCATAGTGACGGTGGGCTCCACAAAAATTTACTCACGTTTATTTGTACGTACCATTTTTCTGACTTTTGTAACACTCCCCTTGGAGACCACTGTCACGATTTTCTCTTGCGTTATGTATTTGTTGTCTCGTTAAAAACTTTTCCAGGAAAACCCAGTGGAAAAAACCATAGGAAGGTAAAAAGAGTACAACCACGCAAGCTCCCCCTCGAATGACTAGGATGTCATCTTATAAGTCTCGTAGATGATACATTCCAATGTTATGGACATGTTTTCTGAACACAGTGGTGGGTAATGATTTTGTGAAGAGATCCACTGCATTTTCACATGATTGGATATATCTCACTTCAATTTCTCTATTCTTCTCGAGTTCTTGAGTGTATGAGAAGAACTTCGGAGGGATATGTTTGGTTCTATCACTTTTTATATATCCTTCCTTTGTTTGGGCAACACATGCAGCATTATCTTCATATAAGATAGTTGGCTCCGTATCTATGCGAATTCCACTACTTGATAGGATGTGGTGACTAATTGATCTCAGCCACACGCATTATCTACTTGCTTCATGGAGTGCGATGACTTCAGCATGATTTGAAGAAGTGGCCACAAGCGTCTGCTTTTGAGAACGCCAAGATATAGCGGTGCCTCCGACCGTGAACACATACCCTGTTTGTGATCGGGCTTTATGTGGATCTGACAAATATCATGCATCTGCAAAACCAACCATTTGATTTCTTGAATTTTTAGGATAGAGTAAACCTAAATCAATAGTCCCTTGAAGATAACGAAAAATATGTTTAATTCCATTCCAATGTCTTTGCGTAGGGGACGAACTGAATCTTGCCAAAAGATTAACAGAAAATGATATGTCAGGTCGTGTATAATTGGCAAGGTACATAAGGGCTCCAATTGCACTTAGATATGGTACTTCAGGACCAAGTATCTCTTCATTTTCCTCATGCGGTCGGAATGGGTCATTTTCGACCTTAAGTGTTCTAACGACCATATGAGTGCTTAGAGGAGTTGCCTTATCCATATTAAAGCGTTTTAACACTTTTTTGGTATATGTGGATTGATGCACAAATATACCCTTTTCAGAATGCTCAATTTGTAAGCCAAGACAATACTTTGTTTGTCTGAGATCTTTCATCTCAAATTCTCCTTTTAAATAATCTGATGCTTTCTGTATTTCTCTTTGAGTTCCGATAATGTTTAGATCATCAACATATACCGCGATAATTACAAATCCGGATGTTGTTTTCTTGATGAAAACACATGGGCATATAGGATTATTCACATATCCTTCTTTCGTTAAATTCTCACTGAGACGATTATACCACATACGTCCAGATTGCTTTAGCCCATAAAATGATATCTGCAACTTTATTGCACATTATTCTTTGGGTTTAGATTTCAATGCTTATGGCATTTTAAACCCATCGGGAATTCTCATATAGATATCAGTATCTAATGATCCATATAGATATGCTATAACGACATCCATGAGACGCATCTCTAGATTCTCGCCAGCCGCTAGACTCATTAAGAATCTAAACGTGATTGCATCCATAACGGGAGAATATGTTTCTCCATAATCAATCCCGGGTCTTTGAAAAAAACCTTGAGCCACGAGGGGAGCTTTGTATCTCATAATTTCGTTTTTCTCATTTCGTTTTCGAATGAAAACCCATTTGTATCCAACCGACTTCACATCTTTAGGTGTGAGCACAATAGGCCCGAATACATCTCGTTTATTAAGCGAATCAAGTTCGACTTGTATAGCATCTTTCTATTTCAACCAGTCTTGCCTCTTTTGGCATTCATATACAGACCTTGGTTCTGGATCTTCGTTTTCATCGTCTATTTCTTTAGACACTAAGTATGAGAAAACGTCATCAACATCATCCATTTTATTTCGATTCCATATCTTTCCATTATGGATGTAGTTGATGAAAATTTTATGATTTCCTTCAGGTTCATGATGCTCTATATTATCATTAGTCTCATGATTTGCTTCTTCCAAAATGCTCTCTGCTATTTTGGGAATATTATGCTTTTCAGATTCCTTTCGTTTTCTAGGATTTTATCCTTAGAACCAACAGGTCTACCACGCTTTAAGCGTGTTCTTGACTCATGTGTATCATATGCTCTTTCCCTTTCTTGTGGTATTTCAATACGAGCAGGGGCATTTGCAGCTGGTATATGTGATTTAGTTACCGTTTTAGTATCTGCAAATGCATAAGGTAGCTGATTTGCTATACTCTGTAAATGCATGATTCGTCGAACTTCTAGTTCCGACTGTTTAGTAGGAGGATCAAGGTGCAACAAGGTTGGCACACTCCATTTGATATCCTTCTCTACTTGTTTATTTTCTCCCCTAGAACCGGGAATACTTTCTCATCAAAATGACAATCGGCAAAACGCGCCGTAAAGACGTCACCAGTCTGTGGTTCTAGGTATCGTATAATTCATGGAGAATCATAACCAACATATATTCCCAACCTTCTTTGTGGTCCCATCTTTGTACGTTGTGGTGGTGCTATAGGCACGTAAACTGCACAACCAAAAATTCTTAGATGGAAAATATTTGGTTCTCGACCAAATGCTAACTGTCGTGTGGAATACTTATGGTACGCACTTGGTCTTATCCGAATGAGTGATTCTGCATGCAAAATGGCATGTCCCCATACAGAGGTTGGAAGTTTTGATCTCATGATCAATGGTCTTGCAATGAGTTGCAGACGTTTAATTAATGATTCAACCAAATAATTTTGTGTGTGAACATGTGCTACAGAATGTTCAACTTCAATCCCCGTTACCATACAATAATCATTGAATGCTTGGGATGTGAATTCACCAGCGCTGTCTAGTCTAACTCTTTTAATGGGATAATCAGAAAACTGTGCTCGCAGTTTGATTATCTGAGTTAGAAATCTCGCAAATGCAATATTTCGAGATGATAATAGACAAACATGTGACCATCTGCTGGATGCATCAATTAACACCATAAAATAGTGGAATGGTCCACATGGTGGATGTATTGGTCCACAAATATCGCCTTGAATTCGTTCAAGGAACTTTGGTGATTCTTTATCAATTTTGGTTGGCGATGGCCTTATGATCAATTTTCCAAGAGAACATGCAGCACATATCATTTTACTTCTCTGATAAATCTCCTGGATTTGCATCGAATGACCAAGTGAGCTCTCTACGATCTTTCGCATCATCGATGTGCCTTGGTGATCGAGGCGATCATGCCATAATATTAAATCCTCTGGATTTCTTTTGATCACAAGATGTGATTCTATTGCATCTATATAAGTATGATGCAAGCCAGAAGGGAGTTATGGGAACTTTTCCAATATAACCTTTTCCAATTTATCATAAGTTATGTACATATACTTCTTTCCATCCTCAGTTGCAGACTGAGTTTCATATCCTTGAAGGTATATGTCTTTGAAACTCAACAAATTCCTTTTTGAATTTGGAGAATACAAGGCGTTATTTATGGAAAATTTTGTTCCATTAGGCAACATAAAGTTGGTTTTGCCTGTTTCCTCAATCAAGTCTGTAGGACCTGATATTGTGTCAACAATCATTTTTGTTGGTTTTAACACAGAGAAAAATCTCTTGTATCTCAGAATAGTGTGCGTTGTTCCACTATCTGGTATACAAATTTCTCGAATATTTTTTTTGGATATTGTTCCATTCGTATTGTGATCCATTTCCGTAATCAACATAAACATCAATAAAGAAAACGAAAAAATCATTCATAGAAAACACACAATAATTATGCATTAGATTGTTTAAAAAAAACATTTATTTATTTTAAAACTGAAATGTAATAATTATACATGGCATTACTCGAGACTATTCAGTAGTCTCACTACAAGCATTTCAGTTATCCGCAAGAGCGGTCTCGTCGAAATCATTTGCAAAGGCGGGGGAGTCGAGGTACGATGTACCCTCAAAGTGTTCCATGAGGTTCACTTCCTTCTCTTTTCCTTTAATGGACTCTTGATACAACTTACAAAGATGTGGAGGGGTTTGACATACATGGGCCCAATGCCCTTTTGACCCACATCTGTAACAGTTATTCTCACGCTTATGGGTGGAATTCTCTTGGGTTTCTTTCCCTTTATGAGTATATTCAGGTCGAACCCATTTGTACGATCCCCGCCCTTTTGGGTTGTAAGTTCTTCCACGTCCGCGATTAAATCGACGACCACGACCCCGATAGGTTTGACTTTTTTTCTCGGGATTCCTTACATTTGTGGCATTCACTTCAGGGAATGCTCTAGTTCCCGTAGGTCGAGAGTTGTGGTATTTTATGAGAAGTTCACAATTCTTTTCCGCTAATATGAGAGTCACAATTAGCTCAGATAACCTTTTGTATCCGCGACTTCTATAAAGTTCTTGCGGGATACGGTGTTCTTTATGAAAAGGGAGGTAAGTCTTCTCGAGCATCTCTGCTTCGGAGACAGCCTTACCACAAAATTTCAACTGTGAGACTATTCTCAAAATAGCAGAATTATATTCATCCACTTTCTCAAAATCCTGAAATCTCAGGTTTTTCCACTCCTCTAAGGCATGAGGGAGAGTTATTTCTCTCTGGTTGTCAAACCTTTCCTTTAGAGCTTGCCACAGCTCTGTTGGGTCTTTTATGTCCGCATAATCATGTGTCACATTCTCATCTAGATGTTTTCTTAAGAAAATTATCGATTTTGCCTTATCTTTAGCAGGGGAGTTGTTTCCCTCTTTTATTGTGTCGGATAATTTTTTCGACTCTAGATGGAGTTCCACATCGGTGGTCCATGCTATGTAGTTCGCCCCAATAATTTTCAGAGCTGAGATATTAAGATTTTCAACACTTGCCATTTTTTGATTTCTAAAAAATAAAATCATAAAAATATTATTAGTAATTTTATTAGAAACCGTTTACATAAATAACTAAAGTAATTACAAGAAAAAGTAATGTATAGAAAACTAGTACAACAGTTGATGCAAACTCTTCGGGACTAAATTTTCCAACGAAGAGACCATAAATAGAAGCGAAAATTACAATTGAACTTAAAAACAACAACAAGCGAATCATTTTTCTTATGGAATGAAAAACCGAAAAATATTTGAGAGAAGGTAGAATGTTTGAGTGAAGAAAAATGAGTGAAAGATGATTATATTTATAGATTGAAAATACTGTTCATAGCCGTTTGAAAAAGTAAAAAAATTGGAAAATTTTTCTTTGTGACCGTTGGAATTAAAGAAAATCAATCTGGAAGTTTAAATAATCAATCAGTTAAATTTACCAAATTTCAGATACAAGGTTTATATACAGGCGGCCGAGCCTCGTTATATAATAACCATAATAAACAGATAATTAACTACAATATTGTGGTGACAGAATCATCCACATTTAAACAGTAAATAAATTTTGTGGCGTATGAGACGTCCACTATAATATTAATAATAAATAATAATGGTGGCGTCTGAGATGTCCACTATAGTATTAACAGTAAATAATAATGGTGCATTTAGCAACCATGATATAATAACGAGGCGACAAACCGCTCTCTATAATGTTTAGTAAATAGTGGTGCATTAAAAAACCACTGTAAAATAATAAATTATTATATAGGTGACATACCGCCCGCTGTAGTAGGGTATATATTATGAATAAAAATTTAGTCATAACGCAGAGTGATCATGCTGATAACGTGTTATAAAAAATAATATAATTTATCATAAAGATAAATATTAATAAAGACAAAAATAGTATACCTGGTAAGAGATCGGGATACTAATAATATAAAAAAGCGAGAGAGAGATTTTGATTTTATTGAAGTTGTGAAGTTCTGTTTACAATCGATCGAAATCTTTCGTATATATAGAGTTAAAAAAATAAGTTACTGTGTATGCATAGTGATGGTGGGCTCCATAAAAATGTACTCACGTTTATTTAGACGTACCATTTTTCTGACTTTTGTAACAAATTTCATTTTTTTTAACCTTTTACAATTTAATTTTATATATGAAAAATGAAAAATAACAAAATATTGATGTGACATATGGGTAAATCGTTGTAGTTGTCGGGGGAAGGGGGGCGTTTTGATGTTTTTGCCTTTGATTTAGTGTGCTGAGAAACCAACTCCTCACTTGTATCGCTAACTTTATATTTAACAAAGTTATATATTTTTGTAACATGTTAACATATGGTTTCTCGATTTTTCTTCCTCGTTTCTCTCTCCTCCAACATCATTCTTTTTTCCGGCAACAAAATCTGCAAAACATAAATGAATCTGACAAAACTTCGAACACAAAACATATTATTTTTACCGATGACAATCTAACAAAATCAATATACATATGGTTCCGATGAAGATGACGGCGCCAACGTCGGCCACCGTGGTTATTATTGTAAATTATTACAAATTGTTTTTTGTAATGTGTCATCAATTGTTGTATTATCTATAAAGATTATATTTACATCCACTTGTATTTTTAGCGTGATATTAAACATGTTAGATTGCTAACAATGGATTTTTTTTTTGACCTCTATCCCAGACCCGGTTCTCGAGGTTGTTTCCAGCCACCTGGTTTTCTTTCCTAACCAAAGCTAAACCACTCTTTCTTTTCCCAAAATAGAAACCTTATCTCTTCCAAAACTACCTCTGGTTTCCGTTACCCGTGGTTCCGCCCACGACTTCAAGTCGGAGGGTCCGCCGTCGCTCCGGTAAGCCCCCCTTCCACTTCCCCACCTTTTCCCTGGTTCAGTTGCTGTTTTCTCGCCGGTTTTCTTCTCTAAAAAAACACCAAAATACCCTGCAAAAACCACTTGTCACGGAAAATGTTTGAATGACTCCGGGAGTACTCTAACCTACCTTCCGACTCTTCGACCTCCCATATTTGTTCTTCGCGCGCTGCTATTTGCTAAAGCCATCCCGTAACCAGATCTGAAACGTTTGGACATCAACCTCGCTCAACACAACTCTCGCTCAAAAATCTCTGTTTTTGAAGCTCAATGACTCGACGGTTCTCTTATGCAGAGAAGGGGAAGGCCCCGGTATCCCCCTCGAGTCCTCCGCCGCGAAAGCGAATCAAAGTCCCAGATATCGATACGTCTGACTTGATACAGGAAAACTCTCTCACCCTCATTGGACGTCTCACTAACCCAAAGGAACATAGAATGTGGTCAATGATTCCTTTCCTCCCAAAAACGCTGGGGACTCAAAGGAAGAGCTATCGGTGCTGACCTTGGTCAACACTGCTTCCAGTAACGCTTCGACTATGAGGAAGACCTACAGACAGTCCTTGACAATCGTCCCTACCATTTCGCAAAATGGATGGTCATCCTCCAATAATGGGAACCGGTAATCTCTCCATCATTCCCGTCCCAGATCCCGTTTTGGATTCATCTTAAAGGAATTCCTCTAAACTACTGGAAAATAGAGCTTATATGCAACATCGGAGAGGAGCTTGGGACGTTTGAGGGCCATGAACTCACAAAAACCACTGCCAAAATCCAAGTTGAAATCGATGGCCTAAAACCGCTTGTCAAGGAGACAATACTGGAGTTTAAGGGAGGAGAAGAAGCGATTGTCACCTTGGAATACCAAAAACTTGAAAACCACTGCTCTCTTTGCCATAGACTCTCCCATATGGCTGACCATTGCCCTTCAAAAATCAAGCCTAGGTTGTCTCATGACAGAAACAGAGAGCTCCAAAAAGAAAAAAGCCCACCGATTCCCACCAAATCTCAACTTGCAACTAGAAGCCAATAATTCGGCCAACGTTATGACAGGCACGGGAGACCTTTTGGGGAAAGACCCTCTGAGACTACCCGAGACAAAAGAAAAGCTCTTGAGCCTACTCTCATTGATCAACACCAGGAAAGTTCTAAGAGGAATCCGAGAACAGCAACTTCATCTGAATCTCACTCAATTCATAGAGGAGGAAACACCTCTTATCAACACAAAAGCCCTCATATTTTGGAGGAGCAGCACGACCTGAGCGACAACCTTCGTCAAAATTCCAATCGACATCCTCCACCAGACAAGGTTTGGAGATTAAAAAATCAGAGAGGGGGTCTAAACCTCATTGATGAACCTAAAACTCCAACTTCAAATCGTCTTCCTTTGGAAAGAAATTTGGATAACGACTTCTTACCCCCTACACAACATCCACAATATGTTGAGGAGATCATTGATGAGCTCCAAGAGGTCACCTTACAATACATTAACTGTGCGGACCCAGCGGAGAGCCCAGCTAGACGGCAGAGGGTCATTGAAGGTGAAGCACGAGGTATGATGGCGGAAACGACGGCTTTCATGCTTGCTGCATCTACAAACCTGTAGTTGAGCAACAATGAACCGTCACTAATTCATGAAGAAACACAACAACCATTACTGCACCCTGTATATGGAGAGACTTCCTTGGCTGTGCAATCTGAAATTGATATGTGCCCAGGACCTCCAAAAAAGAAACGAGGCAGGCCCCCTTCGAAGAAACAACCAAGTAGCAGTCCCCAACTTTTGGCAGGGGCTAGCTCACGCAAAAAGAGAGTGTGTATGACCCAACAATCACCTAAAGCAAGGCCCACGACCCAAATAAGAGCTTCTACAAAACCACCAAAGGCTACCAATCGACAAGAGGTAGCCTCAACGTCAATAACAGTCCCTCAGACCGAGGAGAACCGTCATGAAGCATCCAGAAAAGATCCAAAAAGTGTCATTGTTCCTGCGATTTCAAAGGATAAGGCGGATTTTTGCCTTCCGCGAAATCCTCTTCCTTAGCAATTGTGAGCTGGAATTGTTGTGGGTTGGGGAACCCCTCGACAATTCATCGTATTCGGGAGCTCCACCAAACCATTGCGCCAGATATAATTTTCCTCATGGAGACACAAAAGGCGATGACTATGTGTTAAAAACTCTTGATTTTTTAGTTGGATACTCTCATAAATTTGTATCGCCCCACAACCATGGAGGTGGCGGCTTAGCCCTGTTCTGGAATCAAAATATTGAGCTACAGATTCTCTCCGCTTGCAAAGATTTCATCGATACCGTAATCTCCTTCAAGGGGAAATCATCCTTTTCAACTTTCGTGTATGGGGAACCTGATCAACAAAAAAGAAAAGTTGTATGGGATACTCTTACGACTTTAGCTGAAGCCCGTGATGCACCATGGTTTTTAACAGGTGACTTCAATGACATAATTGACAACTCGGAAAAGTCGGGAGGATCCCAAAGAGCATAAGGTTCCTTCTGTATTTTCAGAGCTTTCTTATCCCGTTGCGATCTTTACGACCTCCGTCACTCGGGCAATCAGCTTTCTTGGAGAGGAACAAGACATACCCACCTCATTCACGCCGTTTGATCGATCAATGTCGAATAGCTCATGGGCAGAGCTTTACCCATCGGGTCGTTGTCGATACCTTTGCTTTGAAGGATCTGATCATCGCCCCATTGCAACCTACTTTGAACCTTCTTCCCCAAAACATCGAGGCATGTTCAGATTCAATAGAAAGATGTGCTCTAACCCTTAAATCAGTAAACTCATCGCAGAGTCATGGGCCAGTAATCCCCTCGCATCTGTAGAACAAAGAATCTCAAGCTGCACAAAGGTGATTTCCCTTTGGAATCGTAAACACCATATTAATAGCCAGAAAGCTATTCGAGCAGCAAAGGAAAAACTAGAGGAAGCAATGACATCTCTATCAACTGATGAGTCCCAAATCACCTCAATCAATATTGAGTTAAAAAAGGCATATAGTGATGAAGAATCATACTGGAAGCAACGTAGTAGATCTCTCTGGCTTACTCTTGGTGATAAAAACTTAGGCTATTTTCATGCGATAACTAAGGGACGACGTGCTTTGAATAAGTTCTCCATCATTGAAAACAACGAGGGTCGAGATGTCTACGAAGAAACTGAAATCGTTGATGTCATCACACGCTATTTCCAGGATATCTTCGTATCTAGAAACCCGGATTGCTATGAAACTGTTTCCCAAGCTATCAAATCGTGCATCTCACCGGAAACAAATACTGCCTTGATTGCAGACCCAACAAAAGAAGAAATTAGGGCCGCTCTATTCTCTATCCACCCTGATAAAGCGCCTGGACCTGACGGTTTCCCTTCCAGCTTCTTCTAATCGAATTGGACAGTAGTCGGCACAAAAATCACAGAGGAAATCCAACAAATATTTGCCTCCGGTCACTTACCGAGAACTCTCAACGCAACACATGTACGCTTTATCCCGAAGATCAGAAACCCAAAAACGGTGGCTGATTATCGGCCCATAGCTCTCTGCAATGTCTACTATAAAATCATCTCTAAAATCCTCACCAAGAGACTGCATCCAATACTTACCTCAATCATTTCAGAGACTCAATCTGCTTTTATCTCCAACCGAGCAATCTCAGACAACGTGTTGATTACACACGAAACTCTGCACTTTCTTAAAAACTCGGGAGCAACAAAACATTGCTCTATGGCGGTGAAAACAAATATGAGCAAAGCCTACGACATACTCAAATGGGGGTTCATAACGGCGGTTTTAGAGAGATTTGGTTTTCACGCAAAGTGGATCAACTGGATTCTACAGTGTATCACTTCTGTCTCGTACTCTTTTTTGATCAACGGAGCAGCCCAAGGAGAGGTCATACCTCAAAGAGGCATTCGCCAAGGAGATCCTCTTTCCCCTTTCATCTTCATTCTCTGTGGCGAGGTTCTCTCTGGTTTGTGTAAAAGAGCTCAAGACAGTGGGCTTTTGTCCGGTATCCGAGTTGCCCGAGGAAGCCCGATAATCAACCACCTTTTGTTTGCCGACGATACGATGTTCTTCTGCAAAACAAACCCTCGGTGATGCGTGGCTCTTCTACCTATTCTCCGACAATACGAGCTAGCATCCGGATAAAAGATTAATGTTCATAAGTCAACAGTAACCTTCTCGGGTAATACACCCATTGAGATTAAAGAACCGGTGAAATTCATGCTTGGAATATCAGAAGTACGAGGGCAAGGGAAGTACTTAGGTCTCCCGAAAAGCTTTGGTCGACGTAAGAAATACCTCTTTAAATAGATAGTGGACCGTATATGACAAAAAGCCGTGAGCTAGTCTTCAAAATTTCTTTCGATAGCGGGCAAACTAACCATGATCAAGTCGGTCCTCTCAGCCATACCCACTTATTCCATGACATGCTTTAAGCTCCCGGTCAGTTTATGCAAAAGGATACAATCTACTCTGACGAGATTCTGGTGGGACTCAAATCAAGGGAAAAAGAAGATGTGTTTGATCTCCTGGAAGAAAATCACAAGATCTAAAGGAGACGGGGGCCTGGGTTTCAGAGAAATTTAGAGCTTTAACGACGCCCTTCTAGCTAAACTGAGCTGGAGAATTCTCACTCACCCATCGTGCCTCCTCTCGAAAGTTCTCCTGGGCAAATACTATGTCGATAGCTCCTTCCTACATACACAGGTGGTTTCTGCAGCTTCACATGGTTGGAGAGGCATTTTATTATTGAGAGGCTTGCTAAATAAACAGCTCGGGAAGGCTATCGGGAATGGGAAAGAAACCTCGATATGGAACGATCCATGGATATCGTTATCCCAGCCTACGACGCCTGTAGGCCCTCCTACGCTTGCCTCAAAAGATCTTAAAGTTGCTGATTTACTCACTCAGGATCTCCAGAACTGGAACCGACAAAAAATCGAGGAAATCTTCCCTGAACTGGCCCCAAAACTTCTTTGCCTCAGACCCAGCAGGAAAGGAGCCACTGATTCTCACGTTTGGTTACCAAACAAATCTGGTCTTTACACTTCAAAATCTGGTTATCACGTTGCAAAATCAGAAGAAGCCTTACCAGATGACACGATTTTGCAAGATTTCAACTGGAATTCCAACATATGGAGAGGGAAATTCTCCCCAAAAATCCGAGTTTTCTTGTGGAAGGTGCTGCAAAACTCCTTTCCGCTGGGAGAAAATCTTCTCAACAGAGGGCTTCTCAACAAGGCAAGCTGTATCCATTGTGGAGACCTAGAAACCACAACACACATGTTCTTCAACTGTGATTATGCTCAACGAGTTTGGCAAGCAGCACCTTTCTCCGAGCTTGTTGTCTCGGCCAGCTTTCCAGACTTTCACACGGGCTTTGCAGCCTTAATGAAGTCGATATGCCTTCCTCCAACAGGATTAGGATTGGGTCCCCTGTTTCCATGGCTCTGTTGGTCCATATGGTCGGCTAGAAATCTACTCCTCTTTGAAAACAGAGATTTCAAACCAGAGGAAACCGTTTTCAACGCTATTGTTGCCGCAAGAGAGTGGCAAATGGCTCAGGTTACAGATCCCTCACCATCACCTCCTTCTGATTCGAGGTTCCATCCTATCACCCTACCAGATATCACCACTTGCCACTCCAACGCAGCATGGAGGGCTGAAACGCAATCCGTGGGCTTTGGCTGGATTTTCTCGGATAAGGAGGTGTTTGAACTGTGCAGGAACCATTTTGCAGAATATTTTGTATCTTCTCCTCTTATGGCTGAAGCAATTACGATTCGTGATGTTCTGTCGCAAGCCCTGGAAAAAGGTTTCACTAAACTTTACCTCAAATCCGACGCTCGAGACCTTGTCCGAGCCATTAACTCTCGGGATCAGATGAAAGAGATCTATGGTCTTCTTTTTGATATCTTCTCCCTTTCAAACCGATTTTTATCTCTATCGTTTATCTACGTTCCACGACTCGCCAATGTTTCGGCTGAAGTCTTAGCTAAGAAATCCCTTCGGGATC
Organism: Eutrema japonicum; assembly: GCA_030161315.1. Taxonomy (NCBI): domain Eukaryota; kingdom Viridiplantae; phylum Streptophyta; class Magnoliopsida; order Brassicales; family Brassicaceae; genus Eutrema; species Eutrema japonicum. The sequence continues at coordinate 49,692,552 of BSQW01000011.1, forward strand.
TGTCTATCTCCGTTCCGCTTGTGTAATCGTACGTTTTATCTTAATGCAATTGATGTTCAAAAAAAAAAAAGATTGCTAACAATGGTCTTACACATGTTAAACTATTTATTGTTCCATGTAAACATTTAAATGAATCGACAACTTTATTTATAACATGATAACTCAATTGTTGCATATTAGCTTTTGTATTATTGTTTCATGTAGACATCTAGATGAAAATCAAAGTTTTTATTTAGTGAACTAACTAAATCGTTGAACGCTAACTTTTATATTAACAGCTAAATTTATATTTATCGTGATATCAAACATGTTAGATTGCTAACAATTGTCATGCACATGTTAAAATATTAATTGTACCATATAAACATTTAAATGAATCGTCAACTTTATATTTGTCATGGTAACTCAATCGTTACATGTTAGCTTATGTATTATTGTATTATATAGACATCTAAATGTAAATCTAAGTTTTTATTTGGTACACTAACGAATTCGTTGAACGCTAACTTTTATATTAACATATGTATATTCTTGGATTCGAAAACAGGTTTCTTTCGAGCCGGAGTCGGAAACGGGTTTTAACCGGGAGTGAAGAGGTTCGCGGCTGAGACCCATCTCGCTTAAAAGCCGTGAGCGCCTCTCTGAGACATAAGCGGGTTCAGAGATCCAAACGTCGAACCTTGAAGAACCCATTGGAAACCGAGGGACGGGGAATATATATAGGCGGTGGCGAGAACTGTTGAGTTCTACCGAGTCATGGGAAGCGGCAGAGGAGATTCGAGGAGAAGATTCTGAATTGGCGGTGTCAGAATCGTAATCGGAGTTTGAAGCGGAGCAAGAGCTATAAGAGGAAGAGGCAAATCGATCAAGAGACTCGTAGAAGCACTCGATGTCTCCGTCCTCTTCGTTGTTTTTGGTTGCTCATGGTCGCTTTGTTGAGGCCAGCGAAGGCATATCCGATGAAAGGAAGAGAGAGAGAGAGAGAGAGAGAGAGAGAGAGAGAGAGAGAGAGAGAGAGAGAGAGAGAGAGAGAGAGAGAGAGAGAGAGAGAGAGGCGCAAAGGTGGGTTTTTTTTTTAACAATGCCATGGTATATCGCCAATTAATTTTGAATCCTTGGTCATAGAGTCTAATTTTTCTAATATCTAATGTCTACTAATTTTTGTCATTGATTCTAGTTGAAAAACAATATTTTAAATTTTACGAAAACATAAATGTGAATATCATAGTTATGTAACCAGTGGTAGTGCATTAGTGGTTCTCACTTGTTGACGAATTGTCTTGTACATCTTATTGAGGATATATGTAAATATTTATTGTTAAGGGATTACTGTGTAATTATACTTAACAATGTCAACAACAACAACGCCCTCCTTCACATCAACATGTCCAACGTTACTAAACTCACCAGCACCAACTACTTGATGTGGAGTTTACAGATCCACGCTTTGTTTGATGGCTACACTCTTGCCGATCATCTTGATGGATCTACAGAGATCCCGCCAACAACACTTGTTGTCGGTGATCTCGTCTCTAAAAACGCTGCTTTTGTTCACTGGAAATGCCAAGAAAAGTTAATTTACAGTGCTCTCATTGGTGCTATTTCAACTCCGATTCAGCCAATGCTCTCTCGCACCAAAATTGCCTCTAAGATCTGGGAGAAATTGGCAGCCACATATGCTAAGCCGACTCGTGGTCATATACAGCAACTGAAGGCTTAAATCAAAAGCTACACCAAAGGAAACAAATCAATCTATAACTACATTCAAGGTATCACCACCAAACTGGATCAAATTGCGATCCTTGGTAAGCCTTTCGATCTTGAAGATCAAGTGGAGTTTATTCTTGCGGTTCTACCAGATGACTACAAACGTGTTGTCGATCAGATTGAAGGCAAGGATACTGTTCCAAGTATCACTGAAATCCATGAGCGTTTGCTCAATCATGAAGCCAAACTACTTGTTGTCAAAGACGTACATTCAGCGGTCATTCCTGTCTCTGCAAATACGGTCAAACAACGCCACCAGCCCACCTACAACAACAGATACAACAACCACAAGAAAAAAACAACAGCTCTTACACCAATGAGGCCGTCTACCAATCCTCGCAAGCTGTCAACCGATCTGATGGAAGTCCGTTCAGGCCTTACGTAGGCAAATGTCAGCTGTGCAACACACAAGGACACAATGCTAGACGTTGCCCACAGCTTCAGTCGATTCAATTGACGATGAATCAGCCACAGGTCAGCCCATTTCGTCCCTGGCAACCTCGGGCTAATCTAGTTTTTGGGTCGCCTTACACGGCGACAAATTGGCTCCTTGACTCGGGAGCTACTCATCACATCACTTCCGACCTGAACAACCTCTCCTTGCACCAGCCGTACAACGGGGGTGATGATGCTCTTATTGCCGATTGTTCGAGTCTCTCGATCTCTCATACGGGTTCATATACTCTTCCTTCTCCAACTCGTCACTTGACTTTGAATAAAGTTTTATGTGTGCCGAATATATTGATAAGAACCTTATCTCTGTTTACCGTCTATGCAACACTAATCAAGTTTCGGTCGAATTTTTTTTTGCTTCTTTTCAGGTGAAGGATCTCAGCACGGGGGTCCCATTACTCCAAGGCAAGACTAAGAATGAGTTGTATGAATTGTATGTGTCGATGTCTCAAGCAGCATCTTTCGTTACCCCGTCTAGTCCAAAAACCTCTATCTTTTCGTGGCACTCTCGGCTCGGCCACCCTTCTTTATCTATCTTAAACACTCTAGTTTCACAGTTTTCTCTTCGTGTTTCTTCCTCCAATCATAAACACTTATCTTGTTCTGAATGTTTGATTAATAAGAGCCATAAATTACCGTTCTCACAATCATCAATTGTCGCATCTCGGCCTCTCGAATACATTTATACAGATGTTTGGTCGTCTCCAATTACCTCAGTCGACAATTTCAAGTATTACTTGGTTCTTATTGATCATTATTCACAGTATACTTGGATATACCCAATCAAGCAGAAATCCCATCTCTTGGTCTTCAAAGAAGCAAAAAGGCGTCGCTCGATCTTCCACCGAAGCTGAATATCGTTCAGTTGCCAACACCGCCTCCGAAGTACTATGGTTAGCATCGTTGCTCACCGAACTTCATCTTCCATTACCCTCTCCTCCGGTGATCTATTGCGATAATATCGGTGCGACGTACCTTTGTGCTAACCCGATTTTCATTCGCGAATGAAACATCTTGCTCTCGACTACCACTTCATTCGGAATTTGATACAGGCTGGTCAACTCCACGTCTCACGTGTCTCAACACACGACCAATTGGCAGACGCGCTCACCAAACCTCTTCCGCGATCTCATTTTCAAAGTGAATGATCCAAGATTGGAGTGTCACGATCCCCTCCATCTTGAGGAGTGTATTGAGGGTATATGTAAATATATGTTGTTAAGGGATTACTGTGTAATTATACTTAACCTAATCTCTCTTGTATCTCTATAAATACTTGTAAAGTCATTCTAATAAGATTATCACATTCTATATTATATACATCTAAGTCATGGATCATTTTCCCGCATGCATGGAAACTCATATTTGTCTAGTTGAAAAAGGTGTTATACTTTAGACTCATTAAAAAAATCCGTCCAAATAGTGTCATACTTTAGACCCCCATTTGAAAATCCGGTAAGTGGACTACTCGACGGCTACACTCACCCTGGAGTTAGTCGGGTGATAAAATGCCATATCACTCCTTGTTATCAAAAAAAAGAAAAGAAAAATCTGAGTTATGTTAAAACTTACCCTGAAGTACTACAGTCGGCTTTGGAAGCAGAAGCAATAGGCTTGACATGGGCTACGTTTTGTGAGCAATATGGGGTTCCAAAAGTGATTCCAAGAGTTTAAGGCAGGCTGTCAAAGACCTAACGCAATGGCCACGGTTGTGATCTTCACGACGAACATATTGGACAGGAGAAATGGAGCTTTGAAGCTGGCTTTTCAGTTTGTTAGAAGAGAAGGGAATATGTGTGCTAGTAGCATTGCCAAGAACGCAGCTTTATTATGTTATATGTACTATGCAGACTTAGATTTATGTACCCTTTCTTGGTTAAATCCAATGGTGGACGAGGAGAAACAATTATGTGTTCCAAGTATTTAATATAAATGAAGTATGCTAGAGTTTTAAAAAGAAAAGTTATGTTATTATTGTGATTTGTGTTTCTGAATGCAGACGAGACGACCATTTTAAACAAAAGAAAATGGATATTGAACCTTCTATACGTAGGATGATTATACAGAGTTTGATATACAAGAGCAAAATGACAAATAGTCGCCATGTATATGATTGAGTCCATATTCAAGAGGTAGAAGATACAGAGTTGGTCGAGACGTTAGAAATCAGTCTTACTTCATAAATGTTCTCACTTTCTCCTTTACCTTCAAAACCCAAAACAACAACCAAAAAATGCAATTTTTACAATTCAGAAATCAATTCAACTGAGAACAAGAAATTAAACATGAATGGCTAAGAATTGATGAACTATTTATTACTTACCGACTTCCGCAGTGATGTTTGGTCCAAAGAAGGAAGTGAATTTTGCCTATCAAAACAAAGAGTTTTATGCTTTAAAGGATCAATTTCAGCTTTATGGCTTTCCACTTCTTAGAGACTACAAATTATGAAACCAAATCTAAAAAATTAAGCTATGTTCCTATGCGCTCGCTCTTTGACGATAAAACAGATATTAGTGCGTAGCTTGCTTAGTTTATGGATCTAACTCTTACCTGTCTTTGTTCGAAATCTGACAACTTCAGAGCTTTGGCCTCAAATACAAGGACCAGGCAGTAACGACCATCGGTCAGGACCTGCGGACACGAGTTATCGGAAAATGATCCGAGTAAGTTTAGTTTCATCGGTCAATGTCCATGTCAAATGCAAGTAAATAAAAAACGAGATATATATATATATGTTAATTCATATGATAATATGATGCAAGTCATGTACGAGAAGAAGTTTACCTCCTCCCTTATCATCGTTAAGATAGGTGCACTACGTCTTGGGATTCCTCCGCCCTAATGCCAAAGAAATCGAAAGAGCTGTGGTTATAGCGGATGTCAAAAGTGTGTTTTGTTTCATTTTGTTTCAATAAAATAGTTTACCAGTCCATATTGAAAGATCCGTTTTAGTGCTTCTTCCAAATGTTGTTCATCTCCATAACGGTATCTCGTGACATCATTTCTAACCTAATAAAAGAAAGAAGAAGCCCGACACATTTACAATTTACGAGATGTAAGTTTGACATCCTATGTGCACTGGCTTCGGAGAAAAGACTACAATTTCATGTCTAAACTGAACTTTTGTGTACGCAAGACCACCTGCAAGTGTACATACTACACTGAATTCAAGCTAGCTTTTAGATTGAATTTCCAAGTGACTGAAATCAAGCTAGCTTTTAGATTGAATTTCCAAATACTAATGAAGCAAACTATTAACACCCGTCCTCTGATTATGTGTTTTCGTTTGATCGTTTCTAGAAAAAACTTTGAGCAGCTTCAACGAGAAACATTAATAAGTTTTGGTATAGAGAAGAGATGAAGAATTATCTATAATCACAACGAAGGTACTCCGTCCTGTCTGCCGCTGAGGCCGATACGGACGCGCCGTCCGGTGAGACCGGAACCGACGTGCCACCCGGTGGAGTCGTGGTTGGGGAAGAGGGGTCTGGGCAGCCCTTCCTTGGTGAGTACGGGACCAACGCGAGGATGGTGGCCCCGGCTGATTTAGATGGTACCCGTGCTGACGGGAGGGAAGACCGACCGGCCGATGCGGCCTTGTAAAAATTTTTTTTTTTTCCTTTTTGTTTTCTTCTTTTTGTAGACTGGGCCGTAGGCCGTTTTTTTTTTTTTTTGTAAGGACTGGGCCGTAGGCCGTTTATGCAAAGAGCAGGCCGTTGGCCCCTCTCTTTTTTGTAAGTGCCGTTTCGAGGCTTTTGTAATCATTAGGCCGTGGGCCCTTTTTGTAATAAACGAGGCCGTTGGCCCTTTTGTATAATGAAAGAGGCCGTTGGCCCCCTTTTTTGTGTAAATGCCATTTCGAGGCTTTTTTGATCGGTAGAGTTGGTCGTAAACCGTACTCTGTCAAGTAAGCAGGTCGTGGACCGTGCTCTTGTATTGGGTGCGAGGTAATCTCGGCTTAAGGCACTTATTGCTTGTGTACCTTGTTTTTTTTGGTGCGGGTAGCGAGCCCGGCTTAGAGACACTTAATGCTTGTGTGTCTAGTAGAGGTGCGAGCCCTGGGGCCCGGCTTTGGCACTTATAACTTGTGTGCCGGGGAGAGCGAGCACCGGAGCTCGGTCCCCTTTTTTTTTGTAGTGCGAGCGTTTGGAGCTCGGCTTTTTTTTTTTTTTTTTTTGTGTGCGAGCGTTTGGAGCTCGGCTTTTTTTTTTTTTTTTTTGTTGTGGGGGGGTTTGGGGTTCGGTTTTTTTTTTTTTTTTTTTTTTTTTTTTTTTTTTTTTTTTTTTTGTAGTGCGAGCGTTTGAAGCTCGGGAGCGTTTGAGCGTTTGGAGCTCGGCTCTTGTGCGCAGGTCGGAGACCGTTTTTCTTTGTCTAAAAGGTTTTATTAGATTAATAGCTGAGCCCTGGTTAGGGGTTGCCTACGTACCCTTTAGTAGAAGGGATCAAGCCAATCGTAGTTCGTTTGTTTACAAAAGCGGAGGGCGGATTGGAGCCCGGGGGCTTAATAGTAGAACCGTTTGAGGTTGATCGAGTTCCATGAGCGCGGGATGGCGTCGCCGTTCATCGTGACTAGCTCGTAGACGCCTGGTTTTACGACCTTGGAGATAAGGTAGGGGCCCTCCCAATTGGCACCCAGCTTGCTTGCGTTTAGCTCGGCGGTGTTTTCGAAGACCTTGCGGAGGACCAGGTCGCCCTCGGCGAAGAACCGGCCTCGAACCTTCTTGTTGTAATATTTGGAGGCGAGCTGCTGGTAGTTCTGGATTCGGAGTAGGGAATGGTCCCGTTGCTCTTCAAGGAAATCCAGCTCGCTGAGTAGGACGGCGTTGTTCAGTGCGGGTTGCTGGGTGAGCATAGCGCGGCGAGGAGTGGGGAGCCCGACTTCGGATGGGGCCATCGCTTCCATGCCGTGGGAGAGGTTGAACGGTGTTCGGCCAGTCGATGTCTTTGGTGTTGTGCGGTGGGACCAGAGGACTCCATCGAGCTCGTCGGCCCAGGACCCTTTCTTGTCGTCTAGTCGCTTTTTGAGGCCGTCGAGGATGGTCTTGTTGGTGGCCTCGGCTTGTCCGTTCCCCTGGGGGTACCTCGGAGTGGACTTACTTAGTCTGATTTTCCACTTCGCGCAGAAATCTTCGAAGAGGGCCGATGTGAACTGGGCACCGTTGTCGGTGACGATCTCGTACGGGAGCCCGTGTCGGCAGATGATGAACTTCCAGACGAACTTTCGGACGTCCTCTGCCTTGATCTTGGCGTATGATTCGGCCTCGACCCATTTGGTGAAGTAATCGGTCATGACTAAGAGGAAGCGCTTTTGGCGAGATCGGGGAAGGGGCCCGACTATGTCCATGGCCCATCGCATGAAGGGGTAGGGTGCCACCGCAGTGGTGAGGAGCTCGGTTGGACTATGAATGAGGGGACCGTGGCGCTGGCACTTCTCGCACCGGGCTGCGAATTTGTCGCAGTCTTGGAGCATTGTCGGCCAGTAGTGGCCTTGGTTTCGTATTCTCAGGGCGAGAGCCCGGCCACCGGAATGGTTGCCGTCGGCGCCCTCGTGCATTTCCTTCATCACGTCGATGGTTTCCTGCCCGTGGAGGCAGGCGAGCAGGGTTCCCGAGGCGCTCCATCGGAACAGATTGCCGTCCAGCATCGTATATTGGGCGCACTTCTTCCTTAGCCGTCGGGCGGCCCATCGGTCTGGGGGGCGAATGCCGTCTGCGATGTATAGCAGTAGGTCGACTCGCCAGTCTGGCAGTTCGGGCTCGACCGGGGGTAGTGGTAGAACTTCGGGAGGTGGTGCTTCTTCGTCCGTGGCCTGGGGGTTGATCAAGTAGGCCCCCTTTGGCAGCTCGATGCTGGGGAAATCGATGCTATCGACCGGGATCACTCGTCGTTGGGCCGGGGCCGAGGTGGATGCTAGCGCGGCGAGGGCATCTGCGGAAGTGTTATCGCCTCGGGGGATCTTTGTCAGGGTGAACTCGGCAAAGTCTGCGGCCAAGCCTTGGGTCACCGTGAGGTAGGCATCCATGCGATCGTTCTTGGTCTCGTACTCCCCGCTGAACTGATTGGCGACGAGCTGGGAGTCGCAGTAAGCCCGGATTTTCTTCGCACCGACCTCCTTTGCTAGGCGCAGACCGGCGATCAGAGCTTCGTACTCGGCCTCGTTGTTTGATGCCGGGAAGGCCAGGCGGAAAGACTGCTCGAGGATCTCCTTGGTCGGGGATTCGAGGCGTATGCCGACGCCGGACCCGTGCTTGGAGGCCGATCCGTCGACATGCAGAGTCCATACTTCGGGCACCTCGCTGACTGTCAGCTCGGGTGTCAACTCGACTAGGAAATCGGCCAGGGCCTGAGATTTGATCGCGGTCCGACCTCGGTACTCGATATCATATTCGCTCAGCTCAACGGCCCACTTCATTATCCGGCCTGACCGGCTCGGGCTGTGGAGGATGTTTCTGTGGGGGTAGGTGCTTAGGACGGCAATCGCGTGGGATTGAAAATAAGGCCGGAGCTTCCTAGCTGCGACGACCACTGCCAGGGCGAGCTTCTCCAGAGTCGGGTACCTGCTCTCCGCGTCGTCGAGCGACTTGCTGATGTAAGAGATGGGTTTTTGGTCACCCCGGTCTTCCCGCACTAGTACGCCGCTGACCGCTGACGTGGAGATGGCGACGTAGAGGTAGAGGAATTCGCCTTCTTCTGGCTTGGACAGGACGGGGGGAGTGGATATGTACTCCTTCAGCTGTCGGAGGGCGTCCTCGCATTTGTCGTCCCACTCAAACCGCTTGTTAGCCCGGAGTAGTTGGTAGAACGGGAGACACTTGTCGGTAGAGCGGGAGATGAATCGATTTAGTGCGGCGATTCTCCCGGTGAGTCGTTGTACTTGACGCGTGCTCTCCGGGGATTTGAGCTCAATGATAGCTCGGATCTGCTTGGGGTCGGCCTCGATCCCGCGCTGGGTGATGACGTACCCGAGGAATTCGCCCGACGTGACGCCGAAGGAACACTTGGCCGGGTTCAGCTTCATGTTGTATTCGTTCAGCGTGCGGAAGCAGGACCGGAGGTGTGTGACGTGGTCGGTTGCCACCAGAGACTTTACCAGCATGTCATCTATGTATACCTCCATAGTGCGGCCGATTTGGTCGGCGAACATCCGGTTGACGAGCCGTTGGTAGGTGGCCCCGGCGTTTTTTAGTCCGAAGGGCATTACTTTGTAGCAGTAAATGCCTCGGTCCGTGATGAACGCGGTCTTCTCCTGATCATCAGGGTGCATGGGGATTTGGTTATACCCCGAGAAGGCATCCATGAAGGAGAGTAGCTCGTTTCCCGCGGTGGCTTCGACGACCTGGTCGATTCGGGGGAGGGGGAAGATGTCCTTAGGGCATGCCTTATTGAGGTCGGTGAAATCCACGCAGACCCTCCATTTTCCGCTCTTCTTCTTGACTACCACTGGGTTGGCTAACCAGTCCGGGTATTTCACCTCGGTGATCGAGCCGGCCGCGGTGAGCCTCTCTACCTCATCATTGACCGCTTGGGCGCGCTCCGGGCCAAGCTTCCGCCGCTTCTGCTTGACCGGCCTGCAGGTTGGATCCACGTTGAGCTCGTGGCTGCACGTGCTCGGGTCAATGCCGGGCAGGTCGCCAGTTGACCAGGCGAAGGTGGAGACGTTCTGCCCTAGGAACTCGACCAGCTCTTGCTTGATGCTTTCGTCGAGGTCGGTGCCGATGCCGACGCAGCGGGCGGGGTCGCGTGGGTCGATGTTGACCTGGGTGACAAGGTCCCGCCCGGGAAGATCCTGGGCGCCGAGCTCGCCGGGCTGAAGCGCATTGATGGTCAAGCAGGCCGGCGCGGCGCGGCGCAGCTTGTGCTCGATGGCGAAGCAGGCGCGGGAGACCCTCTGGTTACTCCTAAGAGTGTATGTGCCGGCCTGGTTGGGGAACTTGAGGCACTGATGGTACGTTGACGTGACCGCCTTCATCGAGTGCAGCCAGGGGGTTCTGAGGATGATGTTGTAGATCGGGGTGGTGTCGAAGACCACGAACTTGACGATTTTCGTGACCCGACCTACGTAGACCGGCAATTCGATGGTGCCGATTCCGTTGACGGTGTCCCCGGCGAAGCCGGTTAGCGGGATGGAGTGTGGCTTGATCTCGACCCCGTTCAGGTTCATCCTGGCGAGGGTATCCTTGAAGATGAGGTCGACCGAGCTGCCCGTATCGACGAGGACTCGGTTAACGTCGCAGTCGGCTACGCGGACTTGTACGACGAGGGGGTCGTTGTGGGGCTGGTGGACCCCGGCCGCATCGGCCTCAGTGAAACATATCCCCCTCTTGCTCGTGTCCTGGGCGTCGATTTCCGGCCCGGAGTGCCACTTCAGGGATGCGTCGGTCCTCCTCTCGTGACGCTTGATGGACCGCACTGAGTCGTTGCACGAGAGGAGACCTCCCATGATCATCCCTATCAGAGTGCGGGCCGGGGGAGGCGATCTACCTGTTTCCCGGTCTCGCGAGGGAGATCGTCGCCGCCGGTCGTCGTTCTAGGCGCGGTAGTAGGGCCTAGTCCGGTTATCCGCGCGACCTTGGTTGTCGCGGGGTTGATCGTGATCGCCGTCCCGAGCATGCGGTCGCAGCCGCTCTGGGACGCTGATTTCTCCCCGCTGAAATTGTTTCAGCAGGACCTCTTGAAGGGCGCGGCAGTGAGAGGTCGGATGCCCCTTTCGCCGGTGGAAGTCGCAGAAGGCCGTCCTGTCGTATGGCTCATCTGGTCGGAATTCCCTATCGCTCGGCTCGTCGGGACGCCGATCCTGCTGGCGGGGATCCCGTACGTATTTGTTCCAAGGCAACCCTGGCGCGGGGGTGAGGGGAAGTACGGGATCGTGCAGACGGAGGCCGGAGGGCGGTCCGTTGACAAGGAATGCAGCGGCCTGCTTTCCCTTGCTGCGATGGTACTCGTCGTCGTAATGTTGACGGGGCTCCTGATACCTTTCCTGGGGCCGCTCCTTTGGGGCCGGGGCCTTGTGAGAGGCACTGTTTCTTGATTCAGCCGCCTTCTCTTCCTCGAGCTCAACGAAGAGTCCAGCGCGGTGCAAGGCGTCTTCCAGCGAGCGCGGCCTGTTGAGCTTCATATCGTCCTTGAAGGCCGAATCGGCCCGCAGTCCTTTTCTCAGAGCGGGGAGCGCTGACTCGTCAGTCACGTTGCTCTGGGAGGCCGTGGCCTTGAAGCGCTCGATGAAGGACCTGAGCGACTCCTTTGCTCCCTGATTCATTGCCCAGAGGTCCGCGCTGGATGCGGACTGGCGGATGTAGATGGAGTAATGCTCGAGGAAGGTGGTCGACAGGTCCCTGAAGCTGTCGATGGAGTGCGTCTTTAGCCGAGAGAACCACGTGAGGGCCGGGCCGGTGAGGTTTTCCACGAAAAGCTGGCAGTGAGCGGCTTCGCGCTCGTCTGGTGAGAAGTGGGCGCGACCCATGGCGATGGTGAACGCCGTGAGATACTGGGCCGGGTCGGTGGTGCCCGCGTAGGGCTGTAGCTTGAGCTTTCCGAGGTGCTGGAGTGGGACGGAGGCGATCCGGCGGGTGAACGGCGTGTTCTGCGTCTCTCTGAGGACGCGATCGATTTCTGGGGCCGCGCTGGTGGCTTGGTGGATTTTGGAGGACATCGCACGGATGGTTTCCTTCATAGCCTCGAACTCCGCGTCTCTTGAGCGCTCCGCGCTGGATCGGAGATGGTGGGCTTCGTCGCCCGGGTGGCTTCCTATGGCCGGGACGAAACGTCCGTCCGGCCTTTCGGATCCAGACGGCGAGTCGCTCGGTCGGCTTGTCCGGAAGCGGGGGGTTTCTTCCCGAGAGACCGGTTCTCTGGGATGGACGTCGGGGGACCCGACATTGTCTGACCGGTCACGGGAGGCCCCTAACGCCTATTGTTGGAGGTGGGCCTAGCACCCCCAATTAGTTAGGCCCATCTTAGGAAAGGCCGTTCTTCAGTACAGGGAGTGTCACCTCCAAAGGACTTAATATCACCGACCTGCAAGACCGCTCTTCAGCTCGGTAGCCGACCTGAAAGCAGCGTACCCCGGGCCCGCGCTGATGCCCCGCCAGAACAGGGAGTGTCAGAAGAATAGGCGAGTGGGAGTTGGTAAGGCAGTACCCTACCCGCGTAGGGATGTGCCCTCGACCTAACGTCCCACCAACTCTACAGAGCTGACAAGGGCAGGAAGGAGCAGGTGGAGCCGAGTTGGTAAAACAGTGCACTGCTCTGCAACACGCCACGCCGAGCTCATCATGACCTCTCTCCTCGAAAGCCGGGACACGCCTCCTAGGCCACCTTACCCGCGAAAGAGGCCGCAGGCGACACGTGGCCCGAGATCCCGGGGAGCAGGAAGCCGACCCCGACTATATATACCCCTCATATGTCATTAATGGGGGGGACTCTGATTTTTGACTCTAGAACCTACCACAAGCTACCCGACCTCTCTCTTTGTAACAAGACAACACTTTAGAACGCCGAACTGGACGTCCTTCGGAACCAGTTCGTAATTCTAAAGCGTTTACTTCTCTCTCATCAATAAAACGATACACGGCCCCGGCCTACTCATATTTCTCCCGACCTGTCTTAAATGTGGTTAAATTGCTCTATTAACGAAAATCTCACCTCCCATTTCCTAATCATTTTTTAAACACACTTAGTGATCTACGGGATCAACAGCAATGTTCTTTTGTTCATGTAACACAGGGACTTCAAGGCTTCAAGCTGATGCAGTGTTCTTTTGGAGACAATTGTTTTTCTCTTAAACTCTTACTCTTTACCTATTTGCAACTTTGCAGTTTGCACTTTGGATTTTGGTTATGTTTTGGTCATTTAGGATGCTTCTTCTTTATTTCTTTCTATCTATCATCTTGTCTTTGGGATGTTGTCTTTTAAACCTTTACTCTCGGCCTTTTTGTGTTTTGAATGTTGGAATCTTTGAATCTGTTTTGAACTTGGAAACGTGATTATTGTGTTCTTGTTTTTCATTTTTTCCGGGTAATTTCGGTTATAATGGATTAAACGGTTATTTGTGGGTAAAATTGGGTAATATGATTACAAAATAACCAACCCCAACCGAAACCAAAATATACCCAAAACGTTTCGGTTCTAAGTCGATTCCAAGAGCAAGTAATCATACCGAACCGAACCCGAAAATACCCGAACCGATCATCTGAATGCCCAGGCCTATTATTGACAGTCTCCGACTCTACAGTCACTAAAACAGTATTCCTTTAGGCTTTGGACTTAGGTTACTTTTTGGTAACTCAGGGTAAACCTCAGGTCCATTGAGAGGCCCTGACTAATTCTTGGGGGGAAGGCAACCCACGGATAGGACTTCGGTTACTTTGGTTCGATTTGGTTCGGTTCTTTAGGTTTTTTGGGTAGTTTGGATTTTAAAAATACTATCAAATTGAACCGAATAAAATTACGGTTTGGTTTGGTTTTTAAAAATTTTGTTACCGGATTGAATCGGAAAATTTGGTCTTTTGTTCAAATTCGGTTTGCTAATTAGTTATATAGGTGACTAAGAGTAAGCATGGCATTTGGGTTTCGGGTCGGGTTCAATTCGGTTCGGTTCTTTCGAGTTTTAGATATTTGGGTACTAGAGGTTTTAATTTTCGGATGGAGTTCGGCTCCGACCAGTTTAAGTCGGTTTTAGGTATCCAAAATTTATCTTAAATACTCGACAAAAACTGTTCAATTTAAATAAAATTTGGTTAAATTTTACAAAAATTGTTAAATTTTGACAAATATAATTAAAATCTTTTGGACATTTTTGGTATTTTAGTTCTTTTGTTCTAAACATAACTAATATTTTCGATTCGGTTCGGATACCTAAAATATTTTATAAGAGGAACCATTCGAGTATTTATGAAAATTTAGTTCGGTTCGATACCTCCTAATTTGGTTCAGTTCTGGTTCGGATTTTTGGGTATTTTGCCCAGTCTAAGAGCATCTCCAACCCCACTCCATTTTCTACTCCAAGCTCTATTTTGGAGTAAATTTCTCTCCAACCCAACTCCATTTTCCACTCCAAAATAGAGTTTCTCCATATTCTACTCCATTATGGAGTTAAACTTTTTTAATTGCAAATTGATATTTTAAATATTAAATATTTATATTTATATTTTTTTATTAATTTAGCAATGTATTTGTCCTACATATTATCAACTATCAACATATATGCATGTGACACTATACTAATATTTAAATGCATAAAATGTATTTGACTATCATAATTATTTAAACACTAAAAAATTTATTTATAAAGATTGCAAAGTAAAATAAACTTAAAAATACATAACAAGTACTGAAATTAAAGATACGCAACATAAACAAATTTAACACAACAAATACAATAAATTTAATATTCTCCTAAACCGCTTCTTGGTCCACCGAGATCACTAAAAAATTGTCCAAACGAAGTTGATGGAGGAGGAATTTGTTATTATGTAATTTTCGTTATTTAATAAGTATTATGTAATTTTCTTTATTTATATTATGTAATTTTCTTTATTTAATAAGTATTAAATTTTATTAAATATATAATTTATAAAGTTTTGCAAAAAAATGAATGAATTTGTAACTTTTAGAAATAAAAGGTATTATTAATAAAATATAAAAAGAATATATTTAGAATATATTTTTTGGAGTACAAAATGTATATCTCCATTTTTTTAGATGGTCTAATTAATCATTAACGTGGCTCTTGTTTATCTAATTTTAAAAGCTAAACGACTTTTGGCTTACTTCTAGTACTTGATAAGTAACAGTAAAATAGAGGATGAGAACTGAAACACATTTATGAGATTGATCATGTTCAGGCATACCGATAAAGAGCAATAAACAGCGAGTTGAGTGTTTTAGGACAGATTCCAATTCATACATGACAAAACATATGAGCCCTGAAGATAGAAACACTAAAAATCGTTTTGACCTACATGAAACTTGGGCAAGCTGGGCCTTTGGAGAGACCAAGCCGAACTTCCATGGCGTGGTGAAAGTCTACTGGTTTGAGCGTCTCGGATTCACGGGGATCTGCAGATTAGATACTATTATCAGAACAACCGATAAAATGATGAAACCACCTACGAGAAATAAACAAGTTTGAACACTTTTTCTCTTATAATTAGAACATTTATATACTAAACGGAGAGTTCAATTTTCTGCAAGAATGAGGATGGTTACATCAATGCAAGCAGTATGCGACAGTCACTTTTTGGGTATAAGTAGACAGCACTATTGGTGTTTGGTGTCGAATGATCTAAAGAATAGAGACTAGTAAAAATGAAGTTCTGAGGCACAACCAAAAAGAATAGAGATGGAAAAACAGTTACCGTTCAAGTAATCTTCGAAACCAAAACTATCTACAGCTCCTGTGTAGACTTCTAGGCCAAGCATTGACGAGGGAATCGGTCCAGGAGGTCTCTGAAACCTGAATTACTCCAAGGAAAAAAAAAAGATATTTAATAAGTGTTCAAATCACCAAAGAAAGAAGTATCTTAAAGAATGTCTACAATGCGTTTAATGGTTCTGAGTTCCGATAAAATCATTATGAGGTTTCATGTACACATTTCTAACAGAAACTGATTTAACCATACAGATCGCAAGCACTAGAGAATATACTTAACAAATGTTCGATTTCACCAGAGGAAGACGAGGCTGCAATAAGTGAATATCTTCAAAAACTCTATGTAGTCTACAAATCTTAAAGAGTTTCGCAATGCGTTTAATGGTTCTGAGTTCCGATAAGATCATTACAAGGACTCATGTACACATTTCTAACAGCAACTGATCTAACCATACAGATCGCAAGCACTAGAGAATATACTTAATAAATGTTCGATTTCACCAGAGGAAGACGAGGCTGCAATAAGTGAATATCTTCAAAAACTCTATGTAGTCTACAAATCTTAAAGAGTTTCGCAATGCTTTTAATGGTTCTGAGTTCCGATAAGATCATTACAAGGACTCATGTACACATTTCTAACAGCAACTGATCTAACCATACAGATCGCAAGCACTAGAGAATATACTTAACAAATGTTCGATTTCACCAGAGGAAGACGAAGCTGCAATAAGTGAATATCTTCAAAAACTCTATGTAGTCTGCAAATCTTAAAGAGTTTCGCAATGCGTTTAATGGTTCTAAGTTCCGATAAAATCATTATGATGATTCATGTACACATTTCTAACAGCAACTGATCTAATCTTATAATTTGCTACCACTAGAAAACCATATATTTCAATCTAACAGCATTCTAGGAAGATTCTCATACATTCTCATATCTAATAAACACTCTGGGTTAAGTACGCATTGTTACTCAAGAGAGTTTATTTCATAAAGCTACAGATTTTAACAGCCACCATACCTTGAAAGGATTTGCCTATCAAGATCCATCTTCAAAGGAAGAGCAGCTCCATAGGTATGTGCAATAACTTGCCTCTTCATCTCTTCTTGCGATTTCTTTCCCTGAAACCAAAACAAACAAAAATTTAAACCCTAATTTCAGAAACCCCGTA
Source organism: Eutrema japonicum (assembly GCA_030161315.1). Lineage (NCBI taxonomy): Eukaryota > Viridiplantae > Streptophyta > Magnoliopsida > Brassicales > Brassicaceae > Eutrema > Eutrema japonicum. The sequence continues at coordinate 49,709,316 of BSQW01000011.1, forward strand.
AGAGCCCGATTTACTTGTCGAATTTCACCAATTAAGAAAAAAAAAAATTTGCGGACACGGGAAAATTCAATTCGAAGTCGTAAATTCAATTCTTAGCTAAAGAGAGATTGGAAGTGTTTACAGATTCGTAGGCTGATTCGAGAGGGTGAGATCCAACGATATCGCTCTTAACGCCATGAAGACCGAAGCGAAGAGCATCGTTCTTCACACCTCCGATCTCGTGAGGTATCTTCTTCGGCGACTCCATTTATCCTCGTTATATGCTCTTCTTCTCCGTTGTACGTTTTCTCTCGTGCTTTTAACTTTCTCGGCGACTTTCTGGGCAAGCAAGCATAGCAGGACGAATGAAAATCAGTAAAAAAAAAAAAAAAAAGAAGGGAAAGTTAGCTCAAAACTCAAGGCCCATTTAGACTTGCTTTTTACATTCAAGGCCCATTTAGACCAACATAAAAAAGCCCAGTTTGTGCAAGATTCAAGTAAACTCGAAATGAAGCAAAAACCATATGATAAAATTAGGGCAGGGAATTCGGTTACTTCGGGTAATTTGGTTCGGGTAATTCGGTTTTTTGATTAGTTCGGTTTTTAAAAATTATGCCGAAAATAACCAAAAAAATATCGGTTCGGTTCGGTTATCGGATAGTTCGGTTATTTTTTTATAACCGTAATGTTAGCAAATTTAGTTTAATTCAGTTATTTTTAGTTTTTTTGGATATTTCAGTTATTTTCGGATAATTTTTCAGTTATTTTCGATCATTTTCGAATTCTTTTTTTAAAATTCGGTTAGCCGATCGGTTCAGCCGAACCGAGCTGAGAATTGAAATTAATTTTAAATATTACCAAACCATAACCGAAACTTCGATTCGGTTAATAATCTCAGCCCTAATAAAAACCAAAGATAATAATAATGATGCGGATAAACCAAGGTATGATAAAGAGTTCAAGGTTTGATAACGAGTTCTTGTGTTTCTTTCTTTTCATCTAGTACGCAGAGACTTCAAGAAAGCAAAAAAGCTAAAATTTGGAGAAAACTTCAAGAAAGCACATAAACTGTGACTTCAAGAAACACAGAGACTTCAAGAAAGCACATTAATAAACTGTGACTGTTAGCTTCAGTCGAATACAAGCTGGCAGGTAGGTGAACGCCTGATGAACAATGTCAACTCCTTCATTGTTGATCCCGAGGATCACTAATGATGTTTAAGAGTTGATTACGGAGAGAGAGGTGAGATTTTCGTTAATTAGAGCGAGTCAACCACAGTTTAGAGCAGGTCGGGTGAATGATGAACATGCCGTGGGCCGTATTGCTTTTATTGATGAGGGAAGGAAGCGAGCAATTTTAGATTTACGAACTGGTTCCGACGGACGTCCAGTTCGGCGTTCTAAATGTGCTGCTTTGTTACAAACGAGAGAGAGAGGTCGGGTCTATTTGTGGTAGTGAGATCCAAAATCCAGAAGTCCCCTTCTTAATGAATGCTAAGGGACTTATATACTGGGAGTCGGCTTCCTGCTCCCCGGGATTCCGGGGCCACGTAGCGTCTTCGGCCTATTTCGCGGGTAAGGAGGCCTAGGAGGCGTGTTCCGGCCTTCGGGGAGAGGGGTCATGATGAGCTCGGCGCCATACCTCTGCAGAGTAGTGCACTGTTTAACCAACTCTCCTCCACGTGGCTTTCTCTCCTTCGCCAAGTCTGCAAGGTTGGTGAGAGAGGTCATGATGAGCTCGGCGCCATATCTCTGCAGAGTAGCGCACTGTTTAACCAACTCTCCTCCACGTGTCTTTCTCTTCCTCGCTTACTCTGCTGGGTTAGTGGGACGTCGAGGTCAGATCGTACCTCTACTCAGGTAGCACACTGTTCGGCCAACTCCCGCGTGTCTTCTTTTCTTTTGACATCCCTGCTTCGGCGAAGTGTCAGCACGGACCCGAGGTGCGTCCTCAGGAGCTCGGGAGTTCCGGACAGACGGGAGCGCGGGACTTCCAGGTCGGCAACCGAGCTAAAGAGGGATTTTTCCTAAGATGGGCCTAACTAATTGGGGGTGCTAGGCCCACCTCCAACAATAGCCCCCCCCCCCCAGTTCGGTGTCACGAGGCGAGGTGAGTGACCCGAAGTTGATCTGATGTTAGTTCGGCGCATCTTAGGACAGTTTCTCAAGATTTGAGCGGATGAGCGCGGGGTGTTACAGCCCAAATTTGAGCCCGCGCTCGTACGCGTTGACCCTTCCAAAAAAAATTCATGGGCGGTTGGCGCGTACCCGTCACGTGGGGGAACGAAAAGGCGCCTTTTTTCGCGTGTACCGCGCACGCGCGGCGTGCGAATGACGCTTCGCGTTTATCGAGGCGTCCCCTGCTTTTTTGCGTGGGGGTAACGAGGAGACGTCATCATTAGGTTTCTGGGAGGCCGCGCAATTGTTGATCCCGAGGATCACTAATGATGTTTAAGAGTTGATTACGGAGAGAGAGGTGAGATTTTCGTTAATTAGAGCGAGTCAACCACAGTTTAGAGCAGGTCGGGTGAATGATGAACAGGCCATGGGCCGTATTGCTTTTATTGATGAGGGAAGGAAGCGAGCAATTTTAGATTTACAAACTGGTTCCGACGGACGTCCAGTTCGGCGTTCTAAATGTGCTGCTTTGTTACAAACGAGAGAGAGAGGTCGGGTCTATTTGTGGTAGTGAGATCCAAAATCCAGAAGTCCCCTTCTTAATTAATGTTAAGGGAGTTATATACTGGGAGTCGGCTTCCTGCTCCCCGGGATTCCGGGGCCACGTGGCGTCTTCGGCCTATTTCGCGGGTAAGGAGGCCTAGGAGGCGTGTTCCGGCCTTCGGGGATAGGGGTCATGATGAGCTCGGCGCCATACCTCTGCAGAGTAGTGCACTGTTTAACCAACTCTCCTCCACGTGGCTTTCTCTCCTTCGCCAAGTCTGCAAGGTTGGTGAGAGAGGTCATGATGAGATCGGCGCCATATCTCTGCAGAGTAGCGCACTGTTTAACCAACTCTACTCCACGTGTCTTTCTCTTCCTCGCTTACTCTGCTGGGTTAGTGGGACGTCGAGGTCAGATCGTACCTCTACTCAGGTAGCACACTGTTCGGCCAACTCCCGCGTGTCTTCTTTTCTTTTGACCTCCCTGCTTCGGCGAAGTGTCAGCACGGACCCGAGGTGCGTCCTCAGGAGCTCGGGAGTTCCGGACAGACGGGAGCGCGGGACTTCCAGGTCGGCAACCGAGCTAAAGAGGGATTTTTCCTAAGATGGGCCTAACTAATTGGGGGTGCTAGGCCCACCTCCAACAATAGCCCCCCCCCCCCCAGTTCGGTGGCACGAGGCGAGGTGAGTGACCCGAAGTTGATCTGATGTTAGTTCGGCGCATCTTAGGACAGTTTCTCGAGATTTGAGCGGATGAGCGCGGGGTGTTACAGCCCAAATTTGAGCCCGCGCTCGTACGCGTTGATACTTCCAAAAAAAATTCATGGGCGGTTGGCGCGTACCCGTCACGTGGGGGAACGAAAAGGCGCCTCTTTTTCGCGTGTACCGCGCACGCGCGGCGTGCGAATGACGCTTCGCGTTTATCGAGGCGTCCCCTGCTTTTTTGCGTGGGGGTAACGAGGAGACGTCATCATTAGGTTTCTGGGAGGCCGCGCAATTGTTGATCCCGAGGATCACTAATGATGTTTAAGAGTTGATTACGGAGAGAGAGGTGAGATTTTCGTTAATTAGAGCGAGTCAACCACAGTTTAGAGCAGGTCGGGTGAATGATGAACATGCCGTGGGCCGTATTGCTTTTATTGATGAGGGAAGGAAGCGAGCAATTTTAGATTTACAAACTGGTTCCGACGGACGTCCAGTTCGGCGTTCTAAATGTGCTGCTTTGTTACAAACGAGAGAGAGATGACGGGTCTATTTGTGGTAGTGAGATCCAAAATCCAGAAGTCCCCTTCTTAATTAATGCTAAGGGACTTATATACTGGGAGTCGGCTTCCTGCTCCCCGGGATTCCGGGGCCACGTAGCGTCTTCGGCCTATTTCGCGGGTAAGGAGGCCTAGGAGGCGTGTTCCGGCCTTCGGGGAGAGGGGTCATGATGAGCTCGGCGCCATACCTCTGCAGAGTAGTGCACTGTTTAACCAACTCTCCTCCACGTGGCTTTCTCTCCTTCGCCAAGTCTGCAAGGTTGGTGAGAGAGGTCATGATGAGCTCGGCGCCATATCTCTGCAGAGTAGCGCACTGTTTAACCAACTCTCCTCCACGTGTCTTTCTCTTCCTCGCTTACTCTGCTGGGTTAGTGGGACGTCGAGGTCAGATCGTACCTCTACTCAGGTAGCACACTGTTCGGCCAACTCCCGCGTGTCTTCTTTTCTTTTGACATCCCTGCTTCGGCGAAGTGTCAGCACGGACCCGAGGTGTGTCCTCAGGAGCTCGGGAGTTCCGGACAGACGGGAGCGCGGGACTTCCAGGTCTGCAACCGAGCTAAAGAGGGATTTTTCCTAAGATGGGCCTAACTAATTGGGGGTGCTAGGCCCACCTCCAACAATAGCCCCCCCCCCCCCAGTTCGGTGTCACGAGGCGAGGTGAGTGACCCGAAGTTGATCTGATGTTAGTTCGGCGCATCTTAGGACAGTTTCTCGAGATTTGAGCGGATGAGCGCGGGGTGTTACAGCCCAAATTTGAGCCCGCGCTCGTACGCGTTGACCCTTCCAAAAAAAATTCATGGGCGGTTGGCGCGTACCCGTCACGTGGGGGAACGAAAAGGCGCCTCTTTGTTCGCGTGTACCGCGCACGCGCGGCATGCGAAAGACGCTTCGCGTTTATCGAGGCGTCCCCTGCTTTTTGGCGTGTGGGTAACGAGGAGACGTCATCATTAGGTTTCTGGGAGGCTGCGCTTCTTTCGACACGTGTCCAGGCGTCGCTTCGTTGTCCCCTTCCTCTATTTAAACCCTTCTTCCTCCTTTAGTTAGAACTTTCTGCGCATAACCCTAAGGTAACTCCTTCTCTCTGATTCCCTCCTTCCCTTCATTTCTCTGTGTTTTTTGATTTCTTCCTCCTTTTTGTGCAATGGCGCCGATGCTAGATGGAATCAGGGTTGAGTCGAGCGATGAGTCGGCGTCCCGTGGTAACTGCAGCGATTCTCCGAGCTCTTCTTCCGATGGTTCCGGGCACTCCTCCTCTTCGTGTCGCGGCGCGGATAGTGGGGAACAGCCTGTTCCTTCGACTTCGAGGGTCGCCCCGCTGCTCCCTGGGACCCATCTCCGAAAAAGGCGGTGATAAGGTCCTCCTCTCGTGGCCGCGGTGCCGACCAGGTTGGGAGAGGGACCGGGCGCCTGGGTGACCGAGGTGGTCGTCAGGGCGGTCGCGGTGGCGGAGTACGAGTAGCCAAGGCGAGGAAGTCTCCCTTGGTCCCCTACGAGCAAGGCGGGTCGCCGACCTGGAGCACGCCGGGATCGCTTGCCCTGTTGAGGGAGCTGTGCGACTTCTCTGCTGCCGCTGAACTTCGCCTGCCCAGACCGGACGAGCGTCCGTGGGACCCTCCGTCGGGCTTCGTCTGCCTGTACTAGGGCTTCTTCCTGAAGTGCGGGCTGCGCCTTCCTCTCCCCGAGCTACTCGTCCAGTACTGCCGGGCGCGGGGTTTGGCCTTTTCGCAGGTCTGCCCGTCTACTATCCAGGGGATGATCGTGCTGCTGACCCTGGGGCATGAGTGCGACGTGGAGGTGACGGTGCCCATGTTCGAGGCTCTCACCCAGCAGAAGGCGAACCCTGGGATCCCGGGGACCTATTATGCTGCTTTCAAGCCCGCGGCGAACATCCTTGAGGTCAGCAGCTCGGGGTCCAAGGCCAGCAAGCTGTCCAAGGTCGAGGACTGGTCTCGCAGCTACTTCTACATCCGGGCTGCCGAAGTGGTTGGACTCGACCCGTCAGCGAGATTCACCCGAGATTGTAATTTTTCCCCGGGTAGGGGTTTGTAGACCGAGCTGCATTTCTTTCCTTTAGCTTTGGTCCGACTAACGTTATCTGTTTTGCTTTCAGGTCCTCATTCTTCCAGATTCAAGCTACCGGACTACGTGGGTATCCTTGCTGTGTTCAGGACGGTGCGTGAAAGAGAGTGGAAGTCATTCACCTCGGGGAGAATAGCAGCAGCAATGGCCGGAGGTGGTTTATTTTTTTTTTTTTTTTTTTTTTTTGACGAACTGGTTGCTGCCATTATTGCAGGTCGAGCACGGTTTGCCAGTCCGCTGTACGCGGATTCTTTTGTGGCGCCGCCGCCGCCAATAGTTGAGGTGCCGGTCCGGCGAGAGCAGGCGCCGCGGGCTGGGGGTGGCTCGTCCGAGACGGCTCCTTCGAAGAAGAGGGCGGCCGTAGCAGCTGGCGGTAAGGCTGTTAAGAAGAAGCAGAGGACCGAGGTGGGAGGGTCCTCGACTTCAGGTCGGGAAGCTGTCCGACCTGAACAGCCTAGTGACGAGCCCGAGGGCTCCCGTGCCCTGCTTGCAGGGGAGGCCGAGGTACCTGCCGCCGAGGTGCCGGCCAGGGGTGAGGTCGGAGCGGCCCGGGTCCTGTTGGACGAGGAGGTCGCTGTCCAGGGGGCGGAGGGCGGTGATTCTATCGTCGTCGTTGAGGAGGGGCGGGATCCTGCTGCTATGCAGGGTGCCGAGGACCGGAGCGGTGGGGCTTCGGAGGATTCCGATGCTGAGCCTCGGAACTACAGCTTCTACTTCTGCCACGAGGACGGTAGCAGCCAAATCATCGTGGACCAAGATGAGTGCGCCGAGCTGGCGCATGCGATGATGTTCGGGCAGAACCATCCGCACTTCCTGCCGATGGAGATGGCGGAGTCCGATGCATTTCGCGCAGCGGCGCGGTCCGCGGCTCGGTCCGTGCCCACCATCCTCACATTGGTGCCGTGCTCACCAAGGAAGGGTTGCTCGGTCCGCTCTTCCCCAACCGCGGCCTCAGCAGGCAGCGCGACAGGACCGGCTTCAACAGCACCCGGGTCCTGTGCTGGCAGGTCCGCTTGGACAGCCTCTGCAGCTGATGATTGAACGTCCGAGGTCAGGTCCACGACGGGAGTTTCGGCAGGGCCGACGGGCATAAGTCGCTCGAGCTGGACGCCAGACGTGCGATCAAGAGGGATATCCAAATCTTCCGGGGTCAAGTCCGGAAAATCGATATCGTCCAGCTGGGCTCCGAACATCGCTTCATCCTCGTCCAGCTTCTTATACCGGTACCACGGTACCGACATCCCGTCCTCAGCCTCCATCCTCTTGAGGCATGCCTTTATGCCGACCACCTGGTTGAACAGCAGGTGAGGCTCTAAAGCCCGGTTGCGACCGTCGAGATGGGCGCGGATCTTCTCCATCTTCGCGGTCCACTTCCGGTTCCTCCCCTCCCACCTGGCCGTGACCCGATCGCTCTCCGCGGCCACGGCCGCCTTCGCCCGGTCAATGGCGCCCTCCAGCCCCTTAACCCTGGAACAGAGTGTTTCCCTCTCCCCCTTCAGAAGCCCGAGCTCCTCCTCCAATGCAGCCGACCGAGCCCTCTCCGCGACAGATCGAGCTCTCTCCGCCTCCACCTCGGCATGAACATTGTCCGCCTCTAAAGCCCGGGCTCGTACCCACGCCGCCTCCTTCTCCATCGCCGCAGATCGGGCCTTCTCATCCCTCAGCTCCTTCTCAAGCCCGCAGAGGAGAACGGATTGGGTCTGCGCGCTGGCCTCCTGGCGCATCTTCAGGTAGTTGAGCGACGCATCCTTCTCGGCGAGTCGCTTCTCGTAGGCCTCCCCTAGAAAGGCAGTGAGAGACATCGTCTGCATCTAACCAGAGGTTAGCAACAACAATTGTAAATCCTGATAAATTAACAAGCTATACCCATAAGAAAACCTCACCCGAGCCGCGGACCGCGCCGCTACGCGAAAGGCGTCGGACTCCGCCATCTCCAACGGCCGGAAGTGCGGATGATTCTGCCCGAACATCATCGCCTGCGCCAGCTCGGCGCACTCATCCTGATCCACGATGATCTGGGTACCACCGTCCTCATGGCAGAAGTAGAAGTTGTAGTCCCGAGGCTCAGCATCGGAACCCTCCGAAGCTCCACCTCCATCACCGCTTCGATCCTCGGCACCCTGCACGGCAGCAGGATCCCGCCCTTCCTCCACAACGACGATCGCATCGCCGTCCTCCGTCGCTTGAACTGCGACCTCTTCGTCCGCCAAGGTCCGGCCCGTTTCAACCCCACCACCCGCGGGTACCTCGGCAGCAGGTACCTCGGCCTCCCCGGCAAGCGGGACCAGACTGTTCAGGCCGGAGATCGTCCCGAACTGAAACCGAGGACCCTCCCGTCTCGGTCCTCTTCTTCTTCTTGCCAGCCCTCCCGCTGGCAGCTATGGCCGCCCTCTTCTTCGAAGGAACAACCTCGGACCCCTCTCATCCAGCCCGTGGCGCCGGCTCTCTCCTGACCGGCACCTCAACAATTGGCGGAGGCGGCGCCACAAACGAATCCGTGTAAAGCGGACTGGCGAACCTTGATCGACCTGCAATAACGTCAGCCGTCAGGTCGGTAAAAAAAAAAAAAAAAAAAAAAAAAAAACCCCGACCTCCGACCATGGCAGCTGCAACTCTCCCCGAGGTGAACGACTTCCAACCTCTTTCACCCACCGTCCTGAACACAGCAAGGATACCCGCGTAGTCCGGCAACTTGAACCTGGAAGAGTGAGGACCTGAAAGCAAAAGAAACAACATTAGTCAGACCAAAACTAAAGAAAAGAAAGGCAGCTCGGTCTACAAACCCCTACCCGGGGAAAAATTCCAATCACGGGTGTATCTCGCCGACGGGTCGAGCACAACCACTTCGGCAGCCCGGACGTAGAAGTAGCTGCGAGACCAGTCCTCGACCTTGGACAGCTTGCTAGCCTTAGACCCCGAACTGCTAGCCTCTAGGATATTCGCCGCGGGTTTGAAAGCAGCGTAGTAAGTCCCCGGGATCCCAGGATTCGCCTTCTGCTGGGTGAGAGCCTCGAACATGGGCACCGTCACCTCCACGTCACACTCCTGCCCCAGGGTCAGCAGCACGATCATCCCTTGGATCGTGGACGGGCAGATCTGCGAGAAGGCCAAACCCCGCGCCCGGCAGTATTGGACGAGCAGCTCGGGGAGAGGAAGACGCAACCCGCACTTCAGAAAGAATCCCTCGTACAGGCAGACGAAGCCCGCCGGAGGATTCCACGGACACTCGTCCGGTCTGGGCAGGCGGAGCTCAGCGGCAGCAGGGAAGTCGCACAACTCCCTCAACAGTGCAAGCGACCCCGGCGTGCTCCAGGTCGACGACCAGCCTTGCTCGTAAAGGACCAAGGGAGACTTCCTCGCCTTGGCTGCTCGTACTCCTCCACCGCGACCACCCCGACGTCCGCCACGATCGCCCGCACGCCCGGTTCCTCCTCCGTCCCGGTCGACGCCGTGACCCCCAGAGGAGGACCTTATCACCGCCTTTTTCCTATGACGGGTCCCGGGAAGCGGCGGAGCGGCCCCCGAGGTAGAAGGAACAGGCCATTCTTCGCCTTCCTCGCCTCGATTCGGAAAAGAAGCGTGCTCGGAACCATCGGGGGAAGAGCTTTCCTCCAGAGAATCGCCGCGGTTGTCGCGGGACGCCGACTCATCGCTCGACTCAACCCTAATTCCGTCTAACATCGGCGCCATCGCACAGAGAGGAGGAAGAAATCGAAAAACGCAGAGAGAAGAAATGAATGAGGAAATCGAAAAGTGCAGAGAGAAGGAGTTACCTTGAGAGTATGCGCAGAAAGTTCTAACCGAAGGAAGAAAGAGGGGTTAAATAGAGGAAGGGGACAACGAAACGACGCCTGGGCACGTGTCGAAAGGAGCACGGCCTCCCAAAAACCTAATGATGGCGCCTCTTCGTTTTTCCCACGCTAAAAGCAGGAGACTTCAAGAAAGCAAAAAAAGCTAAAATTTGGAGAAAACTTCAAGAAAGCACATAAACTGTGACTTCAAGAAACACAGAGACTTCAAGAAAGCACATTAATAAACTGTGACTGTTAGCTTCAGTCGAATACAAGCTGGCAGGTAGGTGAACGCCTGATGAACAATGTCAACTCTTTCATCATCTCGAATTTCTTGTCACGGTCAGTGGATTTCGAGGAGATTGTTACCTTCTTCAAATAGCTTATGTTTCTTAACATAAATCCCACCACTTCTTTCTCTTCTTCCGTTCCGTCATAGCCTACCCATTCGAGAGTTTCAAGACTCGAGAGCACACATTTAGGAACTGAACTCGGTTCGCTCCAGAAAGGGCGCGGTTGATGAGCCCGAAGGCCATGGTACTGAGAGATAAAGGGTACAGAAGACACTGAATGAATTGGAAAATAATGTGGTCAAAGACACTGAGTGAATATGTACCTGCTTAAGTTTAAGAGCTCGTAATTTGGGGGAATCTCTGAGCACACACATAAGTAGATTCAACCACTCTGGCTCACATGTGCATATGGTTAAATGTACAAGACGGTCGAAGACAGTACCAACAGGATACACATCCTGCATACAAGACATTCAAATAACGGATTGTGAAAACAAACAGAAGCAAGAGTTGCAGATGGCAGGATGATATAGAATCAACAACTTACACTCTTACAGTTAACAAGAAAATACCTTCGATGTCCATAAACAACACCAGAGATGCTTGAATGAAGTAATAGACCTCAAAATCTCCCCAGGATGACTATGCTTAACTTCAACATATGCCTCAACAATATTAGGCATTTTTTCGTTCTCAATGACACAAAACCCACCCTTATGATCATTAATGTCCAAGTATTCCAAACAAGGAGCATTTATCACAAACCCATCTTCATCACTATCTCTCTTTTCTAAGTAATACAAGAATAACCTCTTTAGAGAAGGAACTCTCACGGTGAAAACAGTCACATTGTCAGATAGACATTTTTCAACTTCCAAGTCTTCAAGAACATTTTTGGAGGTGGGCCTAGCACCCCCATTTAGTTAGGCCCATCTTAGCAAGAGCCCTCCTCGATCCAGTCAGCATAGCGTCAACCTTTGACCAGGGATCACCGACCTGGAGTCCCGAGCTCGGCTCCATCCGGAAATCCCGAGCTCCCAAAAGGCGCACCCCGGGTCCGCGCTGACACCTCGCCAAAACAGGGATGTCAAAAGAAAAGAAGGCACGTGGGAGTTAGTCGAACAGTGCACTATCCGAATAGAGGCATGGTCTGACCTCGACGTCCCACCAACCCTGCAGAGTAAGCGAAGGAGGAAAAGACACGTAGAAGGAAGTTGGCAGAACAGTATGCTATCTTACAAAAGCATGGCGCCGAGCTCATCATTACCTCTCACCTTGAGAACCGGGACACGCTTCCTAGAGCACCTTACCCGTGAAGCAGGCTGAGGGCGACGCGTGGTCCCGGAATCCGCGGAAGCAGGAAGCTACTCTCACTATATATACCCCTCGTTATGCATTAAGGAGGGGACTTTTGGAAAAAACCTCATTACTCTCTACAAAAAATAGGCCCAGTCTCTCTCTCTCTCTCTCTCTCCTTTGTAACAAAGCAATCGCGATTTAGAACGCCGAACTGGATTCCCGTCGGAAGCAGTTCGTAAATCTAAATCGTCCGTCTCTTTTCACCATCAATATAAAGAATACGGTCCCCGACCTGTTCGTCGTAATACCCGACCTGCTATAAATTGTGGTTGACTTGTTCTAATTAACGGAAATCTCACCTCCCACTCCATAATCAACCTTTAAACAACCTTAGTGATCCTCGGGATCAACAAACATGACAATTGGATAAAAGATCGTTGACAAATTGTTCATTGGGATACTTAACAGATATAAGGCCCAAAGTTTTGAGGGAAGGGAAAGACACCGGTGAGGAAACATCGACCAGAATCACCTCAATTAGTTTCAGTGTCACAAGCATTGTTGTACATCCTGTGTACAAAATCCTCGGACCTATGACTGGAGATTCTCTACAAGAGCTGTCGATTTCGATAATGAGCTCACGCACAGAGAACTTATTCGCAGCTCTAATCCACACCTTAAGATCTTCAGCACCGCAGGTTTTACCAAGTTTGAAATGCAAAGTTTCTATCACTGGAGCCTCATGCACAAACAAAGACATGTCCACAAACCGCGAGAACTTTCCATACTCAATGTTTTGGTAGCTATCATCGTATACGAGTCTCGGCACAAACATCCAAAGAAACTGCCATCGTTTCGAAAAAACCATTGTGGCGACAACATCTTTAGCATTGGGCAGTAACGACAATACTCTCAAGAGTAGAGCATCAGGCAGCTCACTTATCCTATCCATAAAAGATATCCCCTTTCAAATCCCAACGCCTGAAAAAAACATCGAAAATAATTATCAAGGGATGTGAAATTCTAAGTGTGTGGTTTTTTCAGGAACCAAACACATAGCCATTATAAGCAAACGACGCATTATCAAAGCAAAACCCATTACAAATAGAGAGTGAAGCAACCAAAATCCAAACTCATACAACGTTTATCAAGCAGGTCATGAACTAACTCATACAAAATCAAAAAAGTATGATTGAGATTCGGAAGAAATTCACAGTAAAAATTACCTGAGATTAAACCCCTCCGATGATTCTGATTCAACGGAGAAGAGGAATGTCTTCTTCGATACTGACTAATTCCTCTTCAAATAGGAACCCTATAGATTGAGCGGTGCTGCAATTTCCAAAATTTCATCAATCCCTTCAGATTCCAGAGAGAGAGATTCAATGAATGTGACTCTTAGCCCTACGGCCTTCCCGCTTCTTTTACGACCAAACAAAAAAAACAAAAAAAAGAAGACTGAAAAAACTATTATTAACTCGTTTTTGGAAAATATCTCAGAAATTTGAATTTTGTTATAAAAAATAATATAGTTTATCATAAAGATAAAAATATTATACCCGGTAAAAGATCGGGATACTGATAATATATAAAAGCGAGAAAGAGAGATTTTGATTTTATTGAAGTTGTGAAGTTCTGTTTACAATCGATCGAAATCGTTCGTATATATAGAGTTAAAAAGATAAGTTATTGTGTATGCATAGTGACGGTGGGCTCCACAAAAATTTACTCACGTTTATTTGTACGTACCATTTTTCTGACTTTTGTAACACTCCCCTTGGAGACCACTGTCACGATTTTCTCTTGCGTTATGTATTTGTTGTCTCGTTAAAAACTTTTCCAGGAAAACCCAGTGGAAAAAACCATAGGAAGGTAAAAAGAGTACAACCACGCAAGCTCCCCCTCGAATGACTAGGATGTCATCTTATAAGTCTCGTAGATGATACATTCCAATGTTATGGACATGTTTTCTGAACACAGTGGTGGGTAATGATTTTGTGAAGAGATCCACTGCATTTTCACATGATTGGATATATCTCACTTCAATTTCTCTATTCTTCTCGAGTTCTTGAGTGTATGAGAAGAACTTCGGAGGGATATGTTTGGTTCTATCACTTTTTATATATCCTTCCTTTGTTTGGGCAACACATGCAGCATTATCTTCATATAAGATAGTTGGCTCCGTATCTATGCGAATTCCACTACTTGATAGGATGTGGTGACTAATTGATCTCAGCCACACGCATTATCTACTTGCTTCATGGAGTGCGATGACTTCAGCATGATTTGAAGAAGTGGCCACAAGCGTCTGCTTTTGAGAACGCCAAGATATAGCGGTGCCTCCGACCGTGAACACATACCCTGTTTGTGATCGGGCTTTATGTGGATCTGACAAATATCATGCATCTGCAAAACCAACCATTTGATTTCTTGAATTTTTAGGATAGAGTAAACCTAAATCAATAGTCCCTTGAAGATAACGAAAAATATGTTTAATTCCATTCCAATGTCTTTGCGTAGGGGACGAACTGAATCTTGCCAAAAGATTAACAGAAAATGATATGTCAGGTCGTGTATAATTGGCAAGGTACATAAGGGCTCCAATTGCACTTAGATATGGTACTTCAGGACCAAGTATCTCTTCATTTTCCTCATGCGGTCGGAATGGGTCATTTTCGACCTTAAGTGTTCTAACGACCATATGAGTGCTTAGAGGAGTTGCCTTATCCATATTAAAGCGTTTTAACACTTTTTTGGTATATGTGGATTGATGCACAAATATACCCTTTTCAGAATGCTCAATTTGTAAGCCAAGACAATACTTTGTTTGTCTGAGATCTTTCATCTCAAATTCTCCTTTTAAATAATCTGATGCTTTCTGTATTTCTCTTTGAGTTCCGATAATGTTTAGATCATCAACATATACCGCGATAATTACAAATCCGGATGTTGTTTTCTTGATGAAAACACATGGGCATATAGGATTATTCACATATCCTTCTTTCGTTAAATTCTCACTGAGACGATTATACCACATACGTCCAGATTGCTTTAGCCCATAAAATGATATCTGCAACTTTATTGCACATTATTCTTTGGGTTTAGATTTCAATGCTTATGGCATTTTAAACCCATCGGGAATTCTCATATAGATATCAGTATCTAATGATCCATATAGATATGCTATAACGACATCCATGAGACGCATCTCTAGATTCTCGCCAGCCGCTAGACTCATTAAGAATCTAAACGTGATTGCATCCATAACGGGAGAATATGTTTCTCCATAATCAATCCCGGGTCTTTGAAAAAAACCTTGAGCCACGAGGGGAGCTTTGTATCTCATAATTTCGTTTTTCTCATTTCGTTTTCGAATGAAAACCCATTTGTATCCAACCGACTTCACATCTTTAGGTGTGAGCACAATAGGCCCGAATACATCTCGTTTATTAAGCGAATCAAGTTCGACTTGTATAGCATCTTTCTATTTCAACCAGTCTTGCCTCTTTTGGCATTCATATACAGACCTTGGTTCTGGATCTTCGTTTTCATCGTCTATTTCTTTAGACACTAAGTATGAGAAAACGTCATCAACATCATCCATTTTATTTCGATTCCATATCTTTCCATTATGGATGTAGTTGATGAAAATTTTATGATTTCCTTCAGGTTCATGATGCTCTATATTATCATTAGTCTCATGATTTGCTTCTTCCAAAATGCTCTCTGCTATTTTGGGAATATTATGCTTTTCAGATTCCTTTCGTTTTCTAGGATTTTATCCTTAGAACCAACAGGTCTACCACGCTTTAAGCGTGTTCTTGACTCATGTGTATCATATGCTCTTTCCCTTTCTTGTGGTATTTCAATACGAGCAGGGGCATTTGCAGCTGGTATATGTGATTTAGTTACCGTTTTAGTATCTGCAAATGCATAAGGTAGCTGATTTGCTATACTCTGTAAATGCATGATTCGTCGAACTTCTAGTTCCGACTGTTTAGTAGGAGGATCAAGGTGCAACAAGGTTGGCACACTCCATTTGATATCCTTCTCTACTTGTTTATTTTCTCCCCTAGAACCGGGAATACTTTCTCATCAAAATGACAATCGGCAAAACGCGCCGTAAAGACGTCACCAGTCTGTGGTTCTAGGTATCGTATAATTCATGGAGAATCATAACCAACATATATTCCCAACCTTCTTTGTGGTCCCATCTTTGTACGTTGTGGTGGTGCTATAGGCACGTAAACTGCACAACCAAAAATTCTTAGATGGAAAATATTTGGTTCTCGACCAAATGCTAACTGTCGTGTGGAATACTTATGGTACGCACTTGGTCTTATCCGAATGAGTGATTCTGCATGCAAAATGGCATGTCCCCATACAGAGGTTGGAAGTTTTGATCTCATGATCAATGGTCTTGCAATGAGTTGCAGACGTTTAATTAATGATTCAACCAAATAATTTTGTGTGTGAACATGTGCTACAGAATGTTCAACTTCAATCCCCGTTACCATACAATAATCATTGAATGCTTGGGATGTGAATTCACCAGCGCTGTCTAGTCTAACTCTTTTAATGGGATAATCAGAAAACTGTGCTCGCAGTTTGATTATCTGAGTTAGAAATCTCGCAAATGCAATATTTCGAGATGATAATAGACAAACATGTGACCATCTGCTGGATGCATCAATTAACACCATAAAATAGTGGAATGGTCCACATGGTGGATGTATTGGTCCACAAATATCGCCTTGAATTCGTTCAAGGAACTTTGGTGATTCTTTATCAATTTTGGTTGGCGATGGCCTTATGATCAATTTTCCAAGAGAACATGCAGCACATATCATTTTACTTCTCTGATAAATCTCCTGGATTTGCATCGAATGACCAAGTGAGCTCTCTACGATCTTTCGCATCATCGATGTGCCTTGGTGATCGAGGCGATCATGCCATAATATTAAATCCTCTGGATTTCTTTTGATCACAAGATGTGATTCTATTGCATCTATATAAGTATGATGCAAGCCAGAAGGGAGTTATGGGAACTTTTCCAATATAACCTTTTCCAATTTATCATAAGTTATGTACATATACTTCTTTCCATCCTCAGTTGCAGACTGAGTTTCATATCCTTGAAGGTATATGTCTTTGAAACTCAACAAATTCCTTTTTGAATTTGGAGAATACAAGGCGTTATTTATGGAAAATTTTGTTCCATTAGGCAACATAAAGTTGGTTTTGCCTGTTTCCTCAATCAAGTCTGTAGGACCTGATATTGTGTCAACAATCATTTTTGTTGGTTTTAACACAGAGAAAAATCTCTTGTATCTCAGAATAGTGTGCGTTGTTCCACTATCTGGTATACAAATTTCTCGAATATTTTTTTTGGATATTGTTCCATTCGTATTGTGATCCATTTCCGTAATCAACATAAACATCAATAAAGAAAACGAAAAAATCATTCATAGAAAACACACAATAATTATGCATTAGATTGTTTAAAAAAAACATTTATTTATTTTAAAACTGAAATGTAATAATTATACATGGCATTACTCGAGACTATTCAGTAGTCTCACTACAAGCATTTCAGTTATCCGCAAGAGCGGTCTCGTCGAAATCATTTGCAAAGGCGGGGGAGTCGAGGTACGATGTACCCTCAAAGTGTTCCATGAGGTTCACTTCCTTCTCTTTTCCTTTAATGGACTCTTGATACAACTTACAAAGATGTGGAGGGGTTTGACATACATGGGCCCAATGCCCTTTTGACCCACATCTGTAACAGTTATTCTCACGCTTATGGGTGGAATTCTCTTGGGTTTCTTTCCCTTTATGAGTATATTCAGGTCGAACCCATTTGTACGATCCCCGCCCTTTTGGGTTGTAAGTTCTTCCACGTCCGCGATTAAATCGACGACCACGACCCCGATAGGTTTGACTTTTTTTCTCGGGATTCCTTACATTTGTGGCATTCACTTCAGGGAATGCTCTAGTTCCCGTAGGTCGAGAGTTGTGGTATTTTATGAGAAGTTCACAATTCTTTTCCGCTAATATGAGAGTCACAATTAGCTCAGATAACCTTTTGTATCCGCGACTTCTATAAAGTTCTTGCGGGATACGGTGTTCTTTATGAAAAGGGAGGTAAGTCTTCTCGAGCATCTCTGCTTCGGAGACAGCCTTACCACAAAATTTCAACTGTGAGACTATTCTCAAAATAGCAGAATTATATTCATCCACTTTCTCAAAATCCTGAAATCTCAGGTTTTTCCACTCCTCTAAGGCATGAGGGAGAGTTATTTCTCTCTGGTTGTCAAACCTTTCCTTTAGAGCTTGCCACAGCTCTGTTGGGTCTTTTATGTCCGCATAATCATGTGTCACATTCTCATCTAGATGTTTTCTTAAGAAAATTATCGATTTTGCCTTATCTTTAGCAGGGGAGTTGTTTCCCTCTTTTATTGTGTCGGATAATTTTTTCGACTCTAGATGGAGTTCCACATCGGTGGTCCATGCTATGTAGTTCGCCCCAATAATTTTCAGAGCTGAGATATTAAGATTTTCAACACTTGCCATTTTTTGATTTCTAAAAAATAAAATCATAAAAATATTATTAGTAATTTTATTAGAAACCGTTTACATAAATAACTAAAGTAATTACAAGAAAAAGTAATGTATAGAAAACTAGTACAACAGTTGATGCAAACTCTTCGGGACTAAATTTTCCAACGAAGAGACCATAAATAGAAGCGAAAATTACAATTGAACTTAAAAACAACAACAAGCGAATCATTTTTCTTATGGAATGAAAAACCGAAAAATATTTGAGAGAAGGTAGAATGTTTGAGTGAAGAAAAATGAGTGAAAGATGATTATATTTATAGATTGAAAATACTGTTCATAGCCGTTTGAAAAAGTAAAAAAATTGGAAAATTTTTCTTTGTGACCGTTGGAATTAAAGAAAATCAATCTGGAAGTTTAAATAATCAATCAGTTAAATTTACCAAATTTCAGATACAAGGTTTATATACAGGCGGCCGAGCCTCGTTATATAATAACCATAATAAACAGATAATTAACTACAATATTGTGGTGACAGAATCATCCACATTTAAACAGTAAATAAATTTTGTGGCGTATGAGACGTCCACTATAATATTAATAATAAATAATAATGGTGGCGTCTGAGATGTCCACTATAGTATTAACAGTAAATAATAATGGTGCATTTAGCAACCATGATATAATAACGAGGCGACAAACCGCTCTCTATAATGTTTAGTAAATAGTGGTGCATTAAAAAACCACTGTAAAATAATAAATTATTATATAGGTGACATACCGCCCGCTGTAGTAGGGTATATATTATGAATAAAAATTTAGTCATAACGCAGAGTGATCATGCTGATAACGTGTTATAAAAAATAATATAATTTATCATAAAGATAAATATTAATAAAGACAAAAATAGTATACCTGGTAAGAGATCGGGATACTAATAATATAAAAAAGCGAGAGAGAGATTTTGATTTTATTGAAGTTGTGAAGTTCTGTTTACAATCGATCGAAATCTTTCGTATATATAGAGTTAAAAAAATAAGTTACTGTGTATGCATAGTGATGGTGGGCTCCATAAAAATGTACTCACGTTTATTTAGACGTACCATTTTTCTGACTTTTGTAACAAATTTCATTTTTTTTAACCTTTTACAATTTAATTTTATATATGAAAAATGAAAAATAACAAAATATTGATGTGACATATGGGTAAATCGTTGTAGTTGTCGGGGGAAGGGGGGCGTTTTGATGTTTTTGCCTTTGATTTAGTGTGCTGAGAAACCAACTCCTCACTTGTATCGCTAACTTTATATTTAACAAAGTTATATATTTTTGTAACATGTTAACATATGGTTTCTCGATTTTTCTTCCTCGTTTCTCTCTCCTCCAACATCATTCTTTTTTCCGGCAACAAAATCTGCAAAACATAAATGAATCTGACAAAACTTCGAACACAAAACATATTATTTTTACCGATGACAATCTAACAAAATCAATATACATATGGTTCCGATGAAGATGACGGCGCCAACGTCGGCCACCGTGGTTATTATTGTAAATTATTACAAATTGTTTTTTGTAATGTGTCATCAATTGTTGTATTATCTATAAAGATTATATTTACATCCACTTGTATTTTTAGCGTGATATTAAACATGTTAGATTGCTAACAATGGATTTTTTTTTTGACCTCTATCCCAGACCCGGTTCTCGAGGTTGTTTCCAGCCACCCGGTTTTCTTTCCTAACCAAAGCTAAACCACTCTTTCTTTTCCCAAAATAGAAACCTTATCTCTTCCAAAACTACCTCTGGTTTCCGTTACCCGTGGTTCCGCCCACGACTTCAAGTCGGAGGGTCCGCCGTCGCTCCGGTAAGCCCCCCTTCCACTTCCCCACCTTTTCCCTGGTTCAGTTGCTGTTTTCTCGCCGGTTTTCTTCTCTAAAAAAACACCAAAATACCCTGCAAAAACCACTTGTCACGGAAAATGTTTGAATGACTCCGGGAGTACTCTAACCTACCTTCCGACTCTTCGACCTCCCATATTTGTTCTTCGCGCGCTGCTATTTGCTAAAGCCATCCCGTAACCAGATCTGAAACGTTTGGACATCAACCTCGCTCAACACAACTCTCGCTCAAAAATCTCTGTTTTTGAAGCTCAATGACTCGACGGTTCTCTTATGCAGAGAAGGGGAAGGCCCCGGTATCCCCCTCGAGTCCTCCGCCGCGAAAGCGAATCAAAGTCCCAGATATCGATACGTCTGACTTGATACAGGAAAACTCTCTCACCCTCATTGGACGTCTCACTAACCCAAAGGAACATAGAATGTGGTCAATGATTCCTTTCCTCCCAAAAACGCTGGGGACTCAAAGGAAGAGCTATCGGTGCTGACCTTGGTCAACACTGCTTCCAGTAACGCTTCGACTATGAGGAAGACCTACAGACAGTCCTTGACAATCGTCCCTACCATTTCGCAAAATGGATGGTCATCCTCCAATAATGGGAACCGGTAATCTCTCCATCATTCCCGTCCCAGATCCCGTTTTGGATTCATCTTAAAGGAATTCCTCTAAACTACTGGAAAATAGAGCTTATATGCAACATCGGAGAGGAGCTTGGGACGTTTGAGGGCCATGAACTCACAAAAACCACTGCCAAAATCCAAGTTGAAATCGATGGCCTAAAACCGCTTGTCAAGGAGACAATACTGGAGTTTAAGGGAGGAGAAGAAGCGATTGTCACCTTGGAATACCAAAAACTTGAAAACCACTGCTCTCTTTGCCATAGACTCTCCCATATGGCTGACCATTGCCCTTCAAAAATCAAGCCTAGGTTGTCTCATGACAGAAACAGAGAGCTCCAAAAAGAAAAAAGCCCACCGATTCCCACCAAATCTCAACTTGCAACTAGAAGCCAATAATTCGGCCAACGTTATGACAGGCACGGGAGACCTTTTGGGGAAAGACCCTCTGAGACTACCCGAGACAAAAGAAAAGCTCTTGAGTCTACTCTCATTGATCAACACCAGGAAAGTTCTAAGAGGAATCCGAGAACAGCAACTTCATCTGAATCTCACTCAATTCATAGAGGAGGAAACACCTCTTATCAACACAAAAGCCCTCATATTTTGGAGGAGCAGCACGACCTGAGCGACAACCTTCGTCAAAATTCCAATCGACATCCTCAACCAGACAAGGTTTGGAGATTAAAAAATCAGAGAGGGGGTCTAAACCTCATTGATGAACCTAAAACTCCAACTTCAAATCGTCTTCCTTTGGAAAGAAATTTGGATAACGACTTCTTACCCCCTACACAACATCCACAATATGTTGAGGAGATCATTGATGAGCTCCAAGAGGTCACCTTACAATACATTAACTGTGCGGACCCAGCGGAGAGCCCAGCTAGACGGCAGAGGGTCATTGAAGGTGAAGCACGAGGTATGATGGCGGAAACGACGGCTTTCATGCTTGCTGCATCTACAAACCTGTAGTTGAGCAACAATGAACCGTCACTAATTCATGAAGAAACACAACAACCATTACTGCACCCTGTATATGGAGAGACTTCCTTGGCTGTGCAATCTGAAATTGATATGTGCCCAGGACCTCCAAAAAAGAAACGAGGCAGGCCCCCTTCGAAGAAACAACCAAGTAGCAGTCCCCAACTTTTGGCAGGGGCTAGCTCACGCAAAAAGAGAGTGTGTATGACCCAACAATCACCTAAAGCAAGGCCCACGACCCAAATAAGAGCTTCTACAAAACCACCAAAGGCTACCAATCGACAAGAGGTAGCCTCAACGTCAATAACAGTCCCTCAGACCGAGGAGAACCGTCATGAAGCATCCAGAAAAGATCCAAAAAGTGTCATTGTTCCTGCGATTTCAAAGGATAAGGCGGATTTTTGCCTTCCGCGAAATCCTCTTCCTTAGCAATTGTGAGCTGGAATTGTTGTGGGTTGGGGAACCCCTCGACAATTCATCGTATTCGGGAGCTCCACCAAACCATTGCGCCAGATATAATTTTCCTCATGGAGACACAAAAGGCGATGACTATGTGTTAAAAACTCTTGATTTTTTAGTTGGATACTCTCATAAATTTGTATCGCCCCACAACCATGGAGGTGGCGGCTTAGCCCTGTTCTGGAATCAAAATATTGAGCTACAGATTCTCTCCGCTTGCAAAGATTTCATCGATACCGTAATCTCCTTCAAGGGGAAATCATCCTTTTCAACTTTCGTGTATGGGGAACCTGATCAACAAAAAAGAAAAGTTGTATGGGATACTCTTACGACTTTAGCTGAAGCCCGTGATGCACCATGGTTTTTAACAGGTGACTTCAATGACATAATTGACAACTCGGAAAAGTCGGGAGGATCCCAAAGAGCATAAGGTTCCTTCTGTATTTTCAGAGCTTTCTTATCCCGTTGCGATCTTTACGACCTCCGTCACTCGGGCAATCAGCTTTCTTGGAGAGGAACAAGACATACCCACCTCATTCACGCCGTTTGATCGATCAATGTCGAATAGCTCATGGGCAGAGCTTTACCCATCGGGTCGTTGTCGATACCTTTGCTTTGAAGGATCTGATCATCGCCCCATTGCAACCTACTTTGAACCTTCTTCCCCAAAACATCGAGGCATGTTCAGATTCAATAGAAAGATGTGCTCTAACCCTTAAATCAGTAAACTCATCGCAGAGTCATGGGCCAGTAATCCCCTCGCATCTGTAGAACAAAGAATCTCAAGCTGCACAAAGGTGATTTCCCTTTGGAATCGTAAACACCATATTAATAGCCAGAAAGCTATTCGAGCAGCAAAGGAAAAACTAGAGGAAGCAATGACATCTCTATCAACTGATGAGTCCCAAATCACCTCAATCAATATTGAGTTAAAAAAGGCATATAGTGATGAAGAATCATACTGGAAGCAACGTAGTAGATCTCTCTGGCTTACTCTTGGTGATAAAAACTTAGGCTATTTTCATGCGATAACTAAGGGACGACGTGCTTTGAATAAGTTCTCCATCATTGAAAACAACGAGGGTCGAGATGTCTACGAAGAAACTGAAATCGTTGATGTCATCACACGCTATTTCCAGGATATCTTCGTATCTAGAAACCCGGATTGCTATGAAACTGTTTCCCAAGCTATCAAATCGTGCATCTCACCGGAAACAAATACTGCCTTGATTGCAGACCCAACAAAAGAAGAAATTAGGGCCGCTCTATTCTCTATCCACCCTGATAAAGCGCCTGGACCTGACGGTTTCCCTTCCAGCTTCTTCTAATCGAATTGGACAGTAGTCGGCACAAAAATCACAGAGGAAATCCAACAAATATTTGCCTCCGGTCACTTACCGAGAACTCTCAACGCAACACATGTACGCTTTATCCCGAAGATCAGAAACCCAAAAACGGTGGCTGATTATCGGCCCATAGCTCTCTGCAATGTCTACTATAAAATCATCTCTAAAATCCTCACCAAGAGACTGCATCCAATACTTACCTCAATCATTTCAGAGACTCAATCTGCTTTTATCTCCAACCGAGCAATCTCAGACAACGTGTTGATTACACACGAAACTCTGCACTTTCTTAAAAACTCGGGAGCAACAAAACATTGCTCTATGGCGGTGAAAACAAATATGAGCAAAGCCTACGACATACTCAAATGGGGGTTCATAACGGCGGTTTTAGAGAGATTTGGTTTTCACGCAAAGTGGATCAACTGGATTCTACAGTGTATCACTTCTGTCTCGTACTCTTTTTTGATCAACGGAGCAGCCCAAGGAGAGGTCATACCTCAAAGAGGCATTCGCCAAGGAGATCCTCTTTCCCCTTTCATCTTCATTCTCTGTGGCGAGGTTCTCTCTGGTTTGTGTAAAAGAGCTCAAGACAGTGGGCTTTTGTCCGGTATCCGAGTTGCCCGAGGAAGCCCGATAATCAACCACCTTTTGTTTGCCGACGATACGATGTTCTTCTGCAAAACAAACCCTCGGTGATGCGTGGCTCTTCTACCTATTCTCCGACAATACGAGCTAGCATCCGGATAAAAGATTAATGTTCATAAGTCAACAGTAACCTTCTCGGGTAATACACCCATTGAGATTAAAGAACCGGTGAAATTCATGCTTGGAATATCAGAAGTACGAGGGCAAGGGAAGTACTTAGGTCTCCCGAAAAGCTTTGGTCGACGTAAGAAATACCTCTTTAAATAGATAGTGGACCGTATATGACAAAAAGCCGTGAGCTAGTCTTCAAAATTTCTTTCGATAGCGGGCAAACTAACCATGATCAAGTCGGTCCTCTCAGCCATACCCACTTATTCCATGACATGCTTTAAGCTCCCGGTCAGTTTATGCAAAAGGATACAATCTACTCTGACGAGATTCTGGTGGGACTCAAATCAAGGGAAAAAGAAGATGTGTTTGATCTCCTGGAAGAAAATCACAAGATCTAAAGGAGACGGGGGCCTGGGTTTCAGAGAAATTTAGAGCTTTAACGACGCCCTTCTAGCTAAACTGAGCTGGAGAATTCTCACTCACCCATCGTGCCTCCTCTCGAAAGTTCTCCTGGGCAAATACTATGTCGATAGCTCCTTCCTACATACACAGGTGGTTTCTGCAGCTTCACATGGTTGGAGAGGCATTTTATTATTGAGAGGCTTGCTAAATAAACAGCTCGGGAAGGCTATCGGGAATGGGAAAGAAACCTCGATATGGAACGATCCATGGATATCGTTATCCCAGCCTACGACGCCTGTAGGCCCTCCTACGCTTGCCTCAAAAGATCTTAAAGTTGCTGATTTACTCACTCAGGATCTCCAGAACTGGAACCGACAAAAAATCGAGGAAATCTTCCCTGAACTGGCCCCAAAACTTCTTTGCCTCAGACCCAGCAGGAAAGGAGCCACTGATTCTCACGTTTGGTTACCAAACAAATCTGGTCTTTACACTTCAAAATCTGGTTATCACGTTGCAAAATCAGAAGAAGCCTTACCAGATGACACGATTTTGCAAGATTTCAACTGGAATTCCAACATATGGAGAGGGAAATTCTCCCCAAAAATCCGAGTTTTCTTGTGGAAGGTGCTGCAAAACTCCTTTCCGCTGGGAGAAAATCTTCTCAACAGAGGGCTTCTCAACAAGGCAAGCTGTATCCATTGTGGAGACCTAGAAACCACAACACACATGTTCTTCAACTGTGATTATGCTCAACGAGTTTGGCAAGCAGCACCTTTCTCCGAGCTTGTTGTCTCGGCCAGCTTTCCAGACTTTCACACGGGCTTTGCAGCCTTAATGAAGTCGATATGCCTTCCTCCAACAGGATTAGGATTGGGTCCCCTGTTTCCATGGCTCTGTTGGTCCATATGGTCGGCTAGAAATCTACTCCTCTTTGAAAACAGAGATTTCAAACCAGAGGAAACCGTTTTCAACGCTATTGTTGCCGCAAGAGAGTGGCAAATGGCTCAGGTTACAGATCCCTCACCATCACCTCCTTCTGATTCGAGGTTCCATCCTATCACCCTACCAGATATCACCACTTGCCACTCCAACGCAGCATGGAGGGCTGAAACGCAATCCGTGGGCTTTGGCTGGATTTTCTCGGATAAGGAGGTGTTTGAACTGTGCAGGAACCATTTTGCAGAATATTTTGTATCTTCTCCTCTTATGGCTGAAGCAATTACGATTCGTGATGTTCTGTCGCAAGCCCTGGAAAAAGGTTTCACCAAACTTTACCTCAAATCCGACGCTCGAGACCTTGTCCGAGCCATTAACTCTCGGGATCAGATGAAAGAGATCTATGGTCTTCTTTTTGATATCTTCTCCCTTTCAAACCGATTTTTATCTCTATCGTTTATCTACGTTCCACGACTCGCCAATGTTTCGGCTGAAGTCTTAGCTAAGAAATCCCTTCGGGATCTGTCTATCTCCGTTCCGCTTGTGTAATCGTACGTTTTATCTTAATGCAATTGATGTTCAAAAAAAAAAAAGATTGCTAACAATGGTCTTACACATGTTAAACTATTTATTGTTCCATGTAAACATTTAAATGAATCGACAACTTTATTTATAACATGATAACTCAATTGTTGCATATTAGCTTTTGTATTATTGTTTCATGTAGACATCTAGATGAAAATCAAAGTTTTTATTTAGTGAACTAACTAAATCGTTGAACGCTAACTTTTATATTAACAGCTAAATTTATATTTATCGTGATATCAAACATGTTAGATTGCTAACAATTGTCATGCACATGTTAAAATATTAATTGTACCATATAAACATTTAAATGAATCGTCAACTTTATATTTGTCATGGTAACTCAATCGTTACATGTTAGCTTATGTATTATTGTATTATATAGACATCTAAATGTAAATCTAAGTTTTTATTTGGTACACTAACGAATTCGTTGAACGCTAACTTTTATATTAACATATGTATATTCTTGGATTCGAAAACAGGTTTCTTTCGAGCCGGAGTCGGAAACGGGTTTTAACCGGGAGTGAAGAGGTTCGCGGCTGAGACCCATCTCGCTTAAAAGCCGTGAGCGCCTCTCTGAGACATAAGCGGGTTCAGAGATCCAAACGTCGAACCTTGAAGAACCCATTGGAAACCGAGGGACGGGGAATATATATAGGCGGTGGCGAGAACTGTTGAGTTCTACCGAGTCATGGGAAGCGGCAGAGGAGATTCGAGGAGAAGATTCTGAATTGGCGGTGTCAGAATCGTAATCGGAGTTTGAAGCGGAGCAAGAGCTATAAGAGGAAGAGGCAAATCGATCAAGAGACTCGTAGAAGCACTCGATGTCTCCGTCCTCTTCGTTGTTTTTGGTTGCTCATGGTCGCTTTGTTGAGGCCAGCGAAGGCATATCCGATGAAAGGAAGAGAGAGAGAGAGAGAGAGAGAGAGAGAGAGAGAGAGAGAGAGAGAGAGAGAGAGAGAGAGAGAGAGAGAGAGAGAGAGAGAGAGAGAGAGAGAGAGAGAGAGAGAGAGAGAGAGGCGCAAAGGTGGGTTTTTTTTTTAACAATGCCATGGTATATCGCCAATTAATTTTGAATCCTTGGTCATAGAGTCTAATTTTTCTAATATCTAATGTCTACTAATTTTTGTCATTGATTCTAGTTGAAAAACAATATTTTAAATTTTACGAAAACATAAATGTGAATATCATAGTTATGTAACCAGTGGTAGTGCATTAGTGGTTCTCACTTGTTGACGAATTGTCTTGTACATCTTATTGAGGATATATGTAAATATTTATTGTTAAGGGATTACTGTGTAATTATACTTAACAATGTCAACAACAACAACGCCCTCCTTCACATCAACATGTCCAACGTTACTAAACTCACCAGCACCAACTACTTGATGTGGAGTTTACAGATCCACGCTTTGTTTGATGGCTACACTCTTGCCGATCATCTTGATGGATCTACAGAGATCCCGCCAACAACACTTGTTGTCGGTGATCTCGTCTCTAAAAACGCTGCTTTTGTTCACTGGAAATGCCAAGAAAAGTTAATTTACAGTGCTCTCATTGGTGCTATTTCAACTCCGATTCAGCCAATGCTCTCTCGCACCAAAATTGCCTCTAAGATCTGGGAGAAATTGGCAGCCACATATGCTAAGCCGACTCGTGGTCATATACAGCAACTGAAGGCTTAAATCAAAAGCTACACCAAAGGAAACAAATCAATCTATAACTACATTCAAGGTATCACCACCAAACTGGATCAAATTGCGATCCTTGGTAAGCCTTTCGATCTTGAAGATCAAGTGGAGTTTATTCTTGCGGTTCTACCAGATGACTACAAACGTGTTGTCGATCAGATTGAAGGCAAGGATACTGTTCCAAGTATCACTGAAATCCATGAGCGTTTGCTCAATCATGAAGCCAAACTACTTGTTGTCAAAGACGTACATTCAGCGGTCATTCCTGTCTCTGCAAATACGGTCAAACAACGCCACCAGCCCACCTACAACAACAGATACAACAACCACAAGAAAAAAACAACAGCTCTTACACCAATGAGGCCGTCTACCAATCCTCGCAAGCTGTCAACCGATCTGATGGAAGTCCGTTCAGGCCTTACGTAGGCAAATGTCAGCTGTGCAACACACAAGGACACAATGCTAGACGTTGCCCACAGCTTCAGTCGATTCAATTGACGATGAATCAGCCACAGGTCAGCCCATTTCGTCCCTGGCAACCTCGGGCTAATCTAGTTTTTGGGTCGCCTTACACGGCGACAAATTGGCTCCTTGACTCGGGAGCTACTCATCACATCACTTCCGACCTGAACAACCTCTCCTTGCACCAGCCGTACAACGGGGGTGATGATGCTCTTATTGCCGATTGTTCGAGTCTCTCGATCTCTCATACGGGTTCATATACTCTTCCTTCTCCAACTCGTCACTTGACTTTGAATAAAGTTTTATGTGTGCCGAATATATTGATAAGAACCTTATCTCTGTTTACCGTCTATGCAACACTAATCAAGTTTCGGTCGAATTTTTTTTTGCTTCTTTTCAGGTGAAGGATCTCAGCACGGGGGTCCCATTACTCCAAGGCAAGACTAAGAATGAGTTGTATGAATTGTATGTGTCGATGTCTCAAGCAGCATCTTTCGTTACCCCGTCTAGTCCAAAAACCTCTATCTTTTCGTGGCACTCTCGGCTCGGCCACCCTTCTTTATCTATCTTAAACACTCTAGTTTCACAGTTTTCTCTTCGTGTTTCTTCCTCCAATCATAAACACTTATCTTGTTCTGAATGTTTGATTAATAAGAGCCATAAATTACCGTTCTCACAATCATCAATTGTCGCATCTCGGCCTCTCGAATACATTTATACAGATGTTTGGTCGTCTCCAATTACCTCAGTCGACAATTTCAAGTATTACTTGGTTCTTATTGATCATTATTCACAGTATACTTGGATATACCCAATCAAGCAGAAATCCCATCTCTTGGTCTTCAAAGAAGCAAAAAGGCGTCGCTCGATCTTCCACCGAAGCTGAATATCGTTCAGTTGCCAACACCGCCTCCGAAGTACTATGGTTAGCATCGTTGCTCACCGAACTTCATCTTCCATTACCCTCTCCTCCGGTGATCTATTGCGATAATATCGGTGCGACGTACCTTTGTGCTAACCCGATTTTCATTCGCGAATGAAACATCTTGCTCTCGACTACCACTTCATTCGGAATTTGATACAGGCTGGTCAACTCCACGTCTCACGTGTCTCAACACACGACCAATTGGCAGACGCGCTCACCAAACCTCTTCCGCGATCTCATTTTCAAAGTGAATGATCCAAGATTGGAGTGTCACGATCCCCTCCATCTTGAGGAGTGTATTGAGGGTATATGTAAATATATGTTGTTAAGGGATTACTGTGTAATTATACTTAACCTAATCTCTCTTGTATCTCTATAAATACTTGTAAAGTCATTCTAATAAGATTATCACATTCTATATTATATACATCTAAGTCATGGATCATTTTCCCGCATGCATGGAAACTCATATTTGTCTAGTTGAAAAAGGTGTTATACTTTAGACTCATTAAAAAAATCCGTCCAAATAGTGTCATACTTTAGACCCCCATTTGAAAATCCGGTAAGTGGACTACTCGACGGCTACACTCACCCTGGAGTTAGTCGGGTGATAAAATGCCATATCACTCCTTGTTATCAAAAAAAAGAAAAGAAAAATCTGAGTTATGTTAAAACTTACCCTGAAGTACTACAGTCGGCTTTGGAAGCAGAAGCAATAGGCTTGACATGGGCTACGTTTTGTGAGCAATATGGGGTTCCAAAAGTGATTCCAAGAGTTTAAGGCAGGCTGTCAAAGACCTAACGCAATGGCCACGGTTGTGATCTTCACGACGAACATATTGGACAGGAGAAATGGAGCTTTGAAGCTGGCTTTTCAGTTTGTTAGAAGAGAAGGGAATATGTGTGCTAGTAGCATTGCCAAGAACGCAGCTTTATTATGTTATATGTACTATGCAGACTTAGATTTATGTACCCTTTCTTGGTTAAATCCAATGGTGGACGAGGAGAAACAATTATGTGTTCCAAGTATTTAATATAAATGAAGTATGCTAGAGTTTTAAAAAGAAAAGTTATGTTATTATTGTGATTTGTGTTTCTGAATGCAGACGAGACGACCATTTTAAACAAAAGAAAATGGATATTGAACCTTCTATACGTAGGATGATTATACAGAGTTTGATATACAAGAGCAAAATGACAAATAGTCGCCATGTATATGATTGAGTCCATATTCAAGAGGTAGAAGATACAGAGTTGGTCGAGACGTTAGAAATCAGTCTTACTTCATAAATGTTCTCACTTTCTCCTTTACCTTCAAAACCCAAAACAACAACCAAAAAATGCAATTTTTACAATTCAGAAATCAATTCAACTGAGAACAAGAAATTAAACATGAATGGCTAAGAATTGATGAACTATTTATTACTTACCGACTTCCGCAGTGATGTTTGGTCCAAAGAAGGAAGTGAATTTTGCCTATCAAAACAAAGAGTTTTATGCTTTAAAGGATCAATTTCAGCTTTATGGCTTTCCACTTCTTAGAGACTACAAATTATGAAACCAAATCTAAAAAATTAAGCTATGTTCCTATGCGCTCGCTCTTTGACGATAAAACAGATATTAGTGCGTAGCTTGCTTAGTTTATGGATCTAACTCTTACCTGTCTTTGTTCGAAATCTGACAACTTCAGAGCTTTGGCCTCAAATACAAGGACCAGGCAGTAACGACCATCGGTCAGGACCTGCGGACACGAGTTATCGGAAAATGATCCGAGTAAGTTTAGTTTCATCGGTCAATGTCCATGTCAAATGCAAGTAAATAAAAAACGAGATATATATATATATGTTAATTCATATGATAATATGATGCAAGTCATGTACGAGAAGAAGTTTACCTCCTCCCTTATCATCGTTAAGATAGGTGCACTACGTCTTGGGATTCCTCCGCCCTAATGCCAAAGAAATCGAAAGAGCTGTGGTTATAGCGGATGTCAAAAGTGTGTTTTGTTTCATTTTGTTTCAATAAAATAGTTTACCAGTCCATATTGAAAGATCCGTTTTAGTGCTTCTTCCAAATGTTGTTCATCTCCATAACGGTATCTCGTGACATCATTTCTAACCTAATAAAAGAAAGAAGAAGCCCGACACATTTACAATTTACGAGATGTAAGTTTGACATCCTATGTGCACTGGCTTCGGAGAAAAGACTACAATTTCATGTCTAAACTGAACTTTTGTGTACGCAAGACCACCTGCAAGTGTACATACTACACTGAATTCAAGCTAGCTTTTAGATTGAATTTCCAAGTGACTGAAATCAAGCTAGCTTTTAGATTGAATTTCCAAATACTAATGAAGCAAACTATTAACACCCGTCCTCTGATTATGTGTTTTCGTTTGATCGTTTCTAGAAAAAACTTTGAGCAGCTTCAACGAGAAACATTAATAAGTTTTGGTATAGAGAAGAGATGAAGAATTATCTATAATCACAACGAAGGTACTCCGGTAAGTATGGAGAGCAAACAGAACTACTAAGTACCTGCGTTAAAATAGGAGTAGCGCAGCTATCCCTAAGCTTTACAGCATCTGAGTAGCTCAAGCAAGGAACTGGTTTGAGTTCTGCGTACTGCAAAGGAAGCAAAACAGATCCTCAGGGACTAAAACTATCAGGCATTCCAAAAAGACCACGAAAGAAATGAAGAACTCTAATACACAAGTCAAATTTCTCAGTAAAGTATCCAAATATTTCACTCTCTGAAGATATCCAAAATGAAGATAAAATATTTGCAAACACAAGAGATGGCGCATACCTTGAGTGCCATTCCGATTATAGCAAGAGGAAATCCATATGTTAGCATAATAGCAGACCACTCAGATCCAGGAAGGATGTTAAAATATGCCCCGAAACCGTACCTGTAAGATTTGACAAATCCATAACGAAAAATCACACAAAACTATACATCAACAAAGAAGGCATAGTGAAAAAACTCACGAGAGGAGCGAAACACCGAGACTTAGCCCAATAACACCAAATGAAATCTGCAAATGCAAAACAGATGCAAATAAAATTTCAGTGTGCAAATTGTTCCAATACACATCAAAGTAGCATCTTAGTTTTGTAGTGATATGAAACCATATAGCATTCCTTCTGATGAGGTTTTTAAACAGAAACAACAGTTTTGATAGCAATGAAACCAGTTTCCCTCAAATTTCATCAGAATCTATAAATTCTCCAAGAATCCCACATCAGGATGTGAATATGCATACATCAAAACCTTCATAATTTCTCAATTTCACCATGAATCTCATCCACTTCACAGTCGAAACCTAAGAATCTGACTCATTTCACAGAATCTAACAAGGCAGTGATTGTTGCACAAGTAGTTGATCATATCAACACAATTAAATTAGGGATTTAAAAGGTCGACAACGATTATAACCTTGGCTAGAGTGAATTCGTCATCAGGGATTAAGGTCTTATCACCGGAAGCCACGGAAGGAGAAGAGCTCGTGGAATCAGCAGCTCTTGCAGCGAAATCCAGCCTCAGAATCTCTCGTTTCAATCTCGTCTCCGGGACGTAGAGCCATCTCTGCCGTGGCATAAGAGACGGTTGCGAAGACGAAACGGCGGATATATTCTCATGGCGGAGATCGTGGAGACTTAGCCGCCGGTTGTTGTGGCGACGGAGATTGGAGGATAAGACGGTGGTTCCCGAAGCTGCCGATATGGATCCCATCTCTCTCTCTCTCTGTATCTGCGAGAAGAGTTTAATGTGAGGCTGACGCAAAGTGAGTGTTCAACTTTCCAACCGCCAAAATTCTGGCCACGATTTCTCCTTTCTGATTTCGGTTTACGAAAACCGGTCAAGCGATTTTTGGTTCGGTTTCTTCAATATGGAGTCGTCCTGCTTATCGATTCAAGACAATTCGTAACCGGTTTTCAATAAACCAAAACCAACGAGCCGGATTAACTTTTAGCCGCCAAAATTCGTGTACGTGTCTCATGATGAGTAGCCCTGGGCATTCGGGTATTCAGTTCGGTTCCGGGTATTTCGGGTAGGGAAGTTTAGGAACATATAGAAATATTTTTGGTTTGGTTCTAGTTATGTATCAGTCGGTTTCGGGTCGGTTCGGTTCTGAGATTTAAGAACCGAAAAATACTTGAACTTTTTCGAATCTTAATCGGCTTCGGGTATTTATTACCCGAAATGCCTAAAATATACACGAAAATCTGAAAACATACGCAAAAACCCAAAAATATTCTTGAAACCCCAGAAAAAACCAAGGAAAATATACTCGAAATACCAAATATATACCCGTAAACCCGAAATTATATCTGAAAACCTGAAAATATACCTGAAAACCCAAAAAATTAAAGAAAATATATTCATAATACCGAAAATATATCCAAAAACTTGATATATATTTAATATTTTTTGTATATAATTATAATTAGGATAAATCGGGTACCCGAAATGTTTTTGGTTCGGTTCGGATATTACCTGATACTCACAAGTTTCAATGAGTAAGAGTCAATGGGTATTTTGACCATAACCGAAACTAAATCAAAAACCGGTAATTTTGGTCAGTTCCGATCGGATATTTCGGTTCCGGTTTTTATGTCCATACCTAACTCATGAGGGCAGCATTTCAGAACATTCAATCCATTCAAAACGAACCGGTTGTTTTTGGTTCGGTTTCTTCTTCAGTATGGAGTTGGTATCTATCGAATCGAAACAATTCTTGTTCACACTTTCCTTCTGGTTATTTAGGAGCGAAAACCAAAGCCAATCATGATCAAAATCTCAGCCGGTTTTCACTGAACCAGATAAATGAGCCGGTTTAACTTTCAGCTGTAAAAATTTTGGTTTACGTGTCTCGTGAGGGCTCGCGATTCACCCATTCTTGCACCGGGTTACGAAAACCGGATCAATCCATTCAATACCAACCGTTGTTATTTTGGTTCGGATTCTTCATCTGGTTATTTGAAAGCCAACGGCCCAAAGCCAGCCATTCATATCAAAATTTCAACCGGTTTCACTAAACCAAAGGAATGGTCCAGTTTAAAGATCCAATTTTAAACCAAAAAGACTCAGTTGATGGAAGACCCACATTACAAAAATTGAAAATACAATCAGAAATAAAATATTATACAATATAGAATCAGTTCACTTTCAGACATTCTTAAACCTTGTAACAACTCCCAACTATCTTGATTGGCACATAATCAAGAAAGTTGGAATGGTAATTAACATAAAAAGTTAAAAACAAAGCTTTTGGGTTGTTCAGAAATGAAGTTACTTATCAACAAACCATCCTCAAATACAATTCGAAATCGCATGTAAAGAGTTGGAGTCAGCCTTTTAACTCTGCTTACTAGAATCATGTACTTATTATGTGCTCGCAGCCAAAGAGAAAACCATCACTACGACACAAGAACAGTTTTTGCATTCTTCTTTGCTTGGAGCCGTTTCATCCTACAAAACATAGGATTCAAAACAAGAATTGAGATGCAAATCAGAATATGCCAACCCCCATGAACAGATTAGCGTTGATTAAAGTTCAAGAAGAGAACAATACGGTTCCATGCTAAGAAAATGTTTGATTGTAATACATAGAGACTCCAAAGTCTGTAATTTCAAGTGAAACATCGATTACTTATACTGTTAATCTGAGGATAGATGCTTTGGTTGCAAGTTTTGTATATATATATATAGGTATGTGATTTGAGATTGATCAAGCAATTTTAAAACCTAAAAAGCTTCATGGTACACCTAATAAATTCCTTGAGATTATAAGCTTAAGAGAGAGATATAATGATTTACCTTTTGAAAGAGATATACTTCTCTATCTCTGGTTTCTGCTCAGAGGTAAAGGCAAACCATTTTTCATGAGGACATACTTCACTCCAGCTTCCAAAATCTGCACCCAAGCAAAGGAAAGAGATTAAAGTTACTATACTCTCCGTCAAGAAAAACAAAGAGTTTGCATGTTTTCCACACCTTGAAGCAAAATGTTTGGTTCTTCTTTGTACGACTTCAATCTCCAGAAAACAAGACCATTGTCATCCAGTTCAACCGGGTTGGTTCTAACAACAGCATCACATCTTTGACTCTCTGCAAAAAACGATTCAACAATAAGCCTCTAAACATATGATCACTATTATAAAGAATCACAGGAGTTCAGATTTATACTTTTAGATAGCATGTCCATTGCGTTCTGCATTTCGGAACGAGCTTCTCTAGTTTCAGCATTTATTTGCGATACAATTTCATCATGTTTTTGAATCGTCAACGGAATCCCATTATTCTCTGTTACAGCTTTGGCCAACTCATCTTGTAACTTCTGCTTCAATTGTTTCTCCTACAACAGAAGGGGCTTTAAGATGAATTAAGTGTTTTCAAATTCAAATTGTAAAGACTAAGTAGATTTTACGGTCACCTTATCCTTGGCTGCATTCAACTTTTCTTTTGCTTCCTTTTTCATTCCAACAGATTCAAGGTTGTCAATGCAATTCCTCAGCAACCTGAAAAAATTATCCCAGTATGTAAACCCTCAAGCACCATAAAAATCAAGAGAACAATTGATTCAGTATATGAATATCACTATAACGTACGATGTGCCAAGCGTCTCATCACATAAGAAATTCAAAAGCTTAAGCCTTTTCGATGAATCCAGCTTCTCATATGCATCAATGCCTTTTTGAAACATTTCAGGAGGGAAGTAATCAAGCTGAACTTCTGATTCCGAAAGACATTCTCCAATAGCAATGAGCCAGCTATCATCATTTGCACTCAGACAAACCGATCTATATAATTTAAAAATTGAAATCAATCAGACATGCATCATCAAGGAGGGAAGCTAATAGAAAATTTGATACTTTTCAAGAAAATAATTCTTACGTTTCTCCTCTATCTTCCAGTATCACGGTGAGTAACTGGATTATCATCTGGGTGAGCGTAGAATGTTGCTGTCTCCTTTTGCTTCTCCCGGATAACATTTCACGTATAACACACTCAGCTTGTCCTTTCCTCAAATCAAGAGCCTATTTGAAGAGTCATATGAAGCAGATACGAGCAATTAGTAAATCTTTTGAATATTCAAAGTTTCTATGTTAAGGTTGAAGTACAGATTAGTTTTCAAACTGTGCAAAGGCAGAGATGATACCTTTCCAAAAGCTGAACAAAACTCCAAAAACTGAAATACGTTTCCAGCATCTTCAGGGGGCAAGTCAATGCCAGAAACAGTGATTGAGCTGATACCCTGAGGTATTTTAACCTCTGCAAGCTGATACTCCTCTTTCTTCTTGAGAACGGGTTTGGTTCTCGCGATCTTGATCTTCTTTGGACTGCTCTTTTTCACTGCAGCGTTCTCCTTGCTGCAGCCGTTATTTATATCCTTGATTTCTTCACGTTTAGATTTTTTCGATTTTTTAATGTCAACATGGTTTTGCTTAACAGAATTCTCCTGCCCAAGTTCCAGTAGTGAAGCTACAACATCGTCTTCCTGCAGATACCATATAATCGAAACAGACACACAATAAGACTCAAAGCTAAGATACACGCAACAAGGATCATGCTGTAACATAGCACGTACCGGTTTCTCCTCTTTCTTCTTGAGAACGGGTTTGGTTCTCGCGATCTTGATCCTCTTTGGACTGCTCTTTTCCACTGCAGCGTTCTCCTTGCTACAGCCGTTATTTATATCCTTGAGCTCTTCACGTTTAGATTTTTTCGATTTTTTAATTTCAACATGGTTTTGCTCAACAGAATTCTCCTGCCCAAGTTCCAGTAGTGAAGCTACAATAGCATCTTCCTGCAGATACCATATAATCGAAACAGACACACAATAAGACTCAAAGCTAAGATACACACAACAAGGATCGTGCTGTAACATAGCACGTACTGGTTTCTCCTTCTTCTTGTAGAAAAATTTGTCCGAACCCTCAGTTTTAAGAAGCTCAGAGACAGAAGAGAAGCCAGTTGCTTTAGCTGTGTGTACCAATATCCCGGTTGGCCTCTGACCTCGTTTCTTCCTGTTAAAAAAGAGAAACCAGTTGACAAAATTTACAAAATGAACTCTAAAACATATAATCCTTTTGCAGAATCCAATGTAATGGATGATTATGACTTACATGCAGAGACTACAATTGCAATTGCCTCTGCATTTGGGACAAATCCAATCAGTCTTCACCGCAACTTCTTCTGCGTTCTCCCCGTACCTATAATCCGAGTCAAAATCATAACACAAATCACCAAAGCTTATACATTTCTCAAAACACAAGACGTAAATCTCAAAACATCAAATCAAACCTGTTCAGTAAGCACTTGGGACAGAACTTCATCGGACATGTTTTGTCTCGCTTCTTGGTCACGCACGATCCAACAATATCCATTCTCTTTTGACGACACTGCAAACACAAAGACCATTGATTCAACCAATAACTCTAATATCATAAATGTTTACTCGCTACCCATAGAATCAAATTCAATACCATGAACACACCCAATCTGATCAATACGTTTAAACAATTTTGTCATGAATTTGACGAGTGCCCACGTTTCAATTCATAATAATTTCAAAACCCAAAACGAACATAAGCCAAAAAAAACCCCAAATTCGAAACTCCATAGAGGACCGTTGATTGAAGCTAACATCTAAACTCGAATCCGTAAAAGCAGACTCAATACCATTTATAGATCTCTATTTTATAAGAAACGACGGATACAAACACGATCGGATCAATTTCAAATCCCAATCCAAGAGAAAAAAATTGATAAAAAATGAAAT
The DNA here is from genome assembly GCA_030161315.1 of Eutrema japonicum. Classification (NCBI taxonomy): domain Eukaryota; kingdom Viridiplantae; phylum Streptophyta; class Magnoliopsida; order Brassicales; family Brassicaceae; genus Eutrema; species Eutrema japonicum. The sequence continues at coordinate 49,747,088 of BSQW01000011.1, forward strand.
TCCTAACCTGGTGACAAGTTTTTCCATTGGTGGAACCTTCAACAACAGTAATGTTGGAGGTGGGCCTAGCACCCCCAATTAGTTAGGCCCATCTTAGAAAAGGCCGTTCTTCGGTACGGTCACCGGACTTAATGTCACCGACCTGCAAGACTGCTCTTCAGCTCGGTAGCCGACCTGAAAGCGACGCACCCCGGGCCCGCGCTGATGCCCCTCCAGAACAGGGAGTGTCAGAAGAATAGGCGCGTGGGAGTTGGTAAGGCAGTACCCTACCCGCGTAGGGATGTGCCTTCGACCCGACGTCCCACCAACCCTACAGAGCTGACAAGGGCAGGAAGGAGCAGGTGGAGCAGAGTTGGTAAAACAGTGCACTGCTCTGCAACACGCCACGCCGAGCTCATCATGACCTCTCTCCTCGAAAGCCGGGACACGCCTCCTAGGCCACCTTACCCGCGAAAGAGGCCGCAGACGACACGTGGCCCGAGATCCCGGGGAGCAGGAAGCCGACCCCGACTATATATACCCCTCATATGTCATTAATGAGGGGGACTCTGATTTTTACTGTCTCACCGACCACAAGTTACCCGACCTCTCTCTCTTTGTAACAAGACAACACTTTAGAACGCCGAACTGGACGTCCTTCGGAACCAGTTCGTAATTCTAAAGCGTTTACTTCTCTCTCATCAATAAAACGAAACACGGCCCCCGGCCTACTCATATTTCTCCCGACCTGTCTTAAATGTGGTTAAATTGCTCTATTAACGAAAATCTCACCTCCCATCTCCTAATCATTCTTCAAACACACTTAGTGATCCACGGGATCAACAATTGGCGCTAGAAGGAGGGGGGTTTAGAGATTCTTCTATACGCAAGGAGCAGTTCAACCACCGCCGCAACCGCAGCAACGATGGCTATTCCGCCCCCAAGAGTATTATCAGGCCTAGAGACCCCGGCCCAAGCAACGGCCCAGGCCCAGACAACGGCTCCGCCACCAACTCAAGCAGCGACGACGACAGCCCGGCCATCAGCCCAGGCAGCCACCGACCGGATGACTCCCCAGGAGTCCTTCAGGGCTCCGCCACCGGCCCCAGCGCCCACTCCTTCCGGCGGCCCCGCCGCGCACAACGCGCCTCACCCCCCGGAGGACCAGCCCACGCTGTCCGCCGTAATGCAGGCCCTACTCACCAGAATAGACGAGCTGACGCGCGCGACCGACCAACGGTTCGCCACGCTAGCAGCCTCCCGGGACCGGTCGGACAACACCGGATCCCCCGACGTCCATTTCAGAGAGCCGGCCTCTCGGGAAGAAACCCCTCGTATCCGAAGGGGCCAGCCCGGCGACTCGCCATCAGGCTCCGAAGGCCCGGGCGGACGTTTCGCCCCAGCCGTAGGGAGCTCCCCGGGCGACGAAGCCCATCATCTCCGATCCAGCTCCGAACGCGCCAGGGACGCCGAGTTCGAAGCTATGAAGGAGACACTCCGCGTGATGTCCTCTAAGATCCATCAGGCCACCAGTGCGGCCCCGGAAATAGATCGCGTCCTCCGAGAGACGCAAAACACGCCATTCACCCGTCGGATCTCCTCCGTCCCGCTCCAGCACCTCGGAAAGCTCAAACTCCAGCCCTACGCTGGAACCACCGACCCGGCCCAGTATCTCACGGCGTTCACCATCGCCATGGGCCGCGCCCACTTCTCACCAGATGAGCGGGAAGCCGCCCACTGCCAACTCTTCGTAGAGAACCTCACCGGCCCGGCTCTCACGTGGTTCTCTCGGCTGAAGACGCACTCCATAGACAGCTTCAGAGACCTGTCAACCACCTTTCTCGAGCACTACTCCATCTATATCCGGCAGTCCGCATCCAGCGCGGACCTCTGGGCGATGAACCAGGGAGCAAAGGAGTCGCTCAGGTCCTTCATAGAACGCTTCAAGGCCACGGCCTCCCAAAGCAATGTGACGGATGAGTCCGCGCTGCCTGCTCTAAGAAAGGGGCTACGGGCCGATTCGGCCTTCAAGGACGACATGAAGCTCAACAGGCCGCGCTCGCTGGAGGACGCCTTGCACCGCGCTGGACTCTTCGTCGAGCTCGAGGAGGAGAAGGCGGCTGAATCGAGAAACAGCGCCTCTCACAAGGCCCCGGCCGCGAAGGAGCGGCCCCAGGAGAGATACCAGGAGCCTCGTCAACACTATGATGACGAGTACCAGCGCAGCAAGGGAAAGCAGGCCGCTGCGTTCCTTGTTAACGGACCGACCTCAGGACCCCGTATGCGCGATCCCGTACCTCCTCCCGGCCCCGCGCCGGGGTTGCCTTGGAACAAGTACGTACGGGACCCCCACCAGCAGGACCGGCGTCCCGACGGCCCGAGCGATAGGGAGGCCCGACCAGACGAGCCGTACGACAGGTCGGCCTACTGCGACTTCCACCGGCAAAAGGGGCACCCGACCTCTTACTGCCGCGCCCTCCAAGAGGTCCTGCTGAACCAGTTTAAACGGGGCGAAATCGACGTACCGGAGCGGCTGCGCCCACATCCCCGGGATGGCGATCGAGTGCAACCCCGTGACAACCGAGGTCGCGAGGATAACCGGGCTAGGCCTTATCACCACGCCCAAAACGACGACCGGCGGCGACGATCTCCCTCGCGAGACCGGGAAACGGGCAGATCGCCTCCCCCGGCCCGGACTCTGATAGGGATGATCATGGGAGGCCTCCTCTCGTGCAACGAGTCAGTGCGGTCCATCAAGCGCCATGAGAGGAAGACCGACGTCTCCCTGAAGTGGCACTCCGGGCCGGAGATCGACGCTCAGGACACGAGCAAAAGGGGGATATGTTTCACCGAGGCCGATGCGGCCGGGGTCCACCAGCCCCACAACGATCCCCTCGTCGTGCAAGTCCGCGTAGCCGACTGCGACGTTAACCGAGTCCTCGTCGATACGGGCAGCTCGGTCGACCTCATCTTCAAGGACACCCTTGCCAGGATGAATCTAAACGGGGTCGAGATCAAGCCGCACTCCATCCCGCTAACCGGTTTCGCCGGGGATACCGTCAACGGAATCGGCACCATCGAATTGCCGGTCTACGTAGGTCGGGTGACGAAAATCGTCAAGTTCGTGGTCTTCGATACCACCCCGATCTACAATATCATCCTTGGAACTCCTTGGCTGCACTCGATGAAGGCAGTCACGTCGACGTACCACCAGTGCCTCAAGTTCCCCAACCAGGCCGGGACGTACACTCTCAGAAGCAACCAGAGGGTTTCTCGCGCCTGCTTCGCCATTGAGCACAAGCTGCGCCGCGCCGCGCCGGCCTGCCTAGCCGTCAGCACGTATCAGCCCGGCGAGACAGTTGCTCGGGACCTCCCGGGGGAAGACCTCGTCACCCAGGTCAACATCGATCCGAGCAACCCCGCCCGTTGCGTCGGCATCGGAACCGACCTCGACGTGACTGCCTTCATCGAGTGCAGCCAAGGAGTTCCAAGGATGATATTGTAGATCGGGGTGGTATCGAAGACCACGAACTTGACGATTTTCGTCACCCGACCTACGTAGACCGGCAATTCGATGGTGCCGATTCCGTTGACGGTATCCCCGGCGAAACCGGTTAGCGGGATGGAGTGCGGCTTGATCTCGACCCCGTTTAGATTCATCCTGGCAAGGGTGTCCTTGAAGATGAGGTCGACCGAGCTGCCCGTATCGACGAGGACTCGGTTAACGTCGCAGTCGGCTACGCGGACTTGCACGACGAGGGGATCGTTGTGGGGCTGGTGGACCCCGGCCGCATCGGCCTCGGTGAAACATATCCCCCTTTTGCTCGTGTCCTGAGCGTCGATCTCCGGCCCGGAGTGCCACTTCAGGGAGACGTCGGTCTTCCTCTCATGGCGCTTGATGGACCGCACTGAGTCGTTGCACGAGAGGAGGCCTCCCATGATCATCCCTATCAGAGTCCGGGCCGGGGGAGGCGATCTGCCCGTTTCCCGGTCTCGCGAGGGAGATCGTCGCCGCCGGTCGTCGTTTTGGGCGTGGTGATAAGGCCTAGCCCGGTTATCCTCGCGACCTCGGTTGTCACGGGGTTGCACTCGATCGCCATCCCAGGGATGTGGGCGCAGCCGCTCCGGTACGTCGATTTCGCCCCGTTTAAACTGGTTCAGCAGGACCTCTTGGAGGGCGCGGCAGTAAGAGGTCGGGTGCCCATTTTGCCGGTGGAAGTCGCAGTAGGCCGACCTGTCGTACGGCTCGTCTGGTCGGGCCTCCCTATCGCTCGGGCCGTCGGGACGCCGGTCCTGCTGGTGGGGGTCCCGTACGTACTTGTTCCAAGGCAACCCCGGCGCGGGGCCGGGAGGAGGTACGGGATCGCGCATACGGGGTCCTGAGGTCGGTCCGTTAACAAGGAACGCAGCGGCCTGCTTTCCCTTGCTGCGCTGGTACTCGTCATCATAGTGTTGACGAGGCTCCTGGTATCTCTCCTGGGGCCGCTCCTTCGCGGCCGGGGCCTTGTGAGAGGCGCTGTTTCTCGATTCAGCCGCCTTCTCCTCCTCGAGCTCGACGAAGAGTCCAGCGCGGTGCAAGGCGTCCTCCAGCGAGCGCGGCCTGTTGAGCTTCATGTCGTCCTTGAAGGCCGAATCGGCCCGTAGCCCCTTTCTTAGAGCAGGCAGCGCGGACTCATCCGTCACATTGCTTTGGGAGGCCGTGGCCTTGAAGCGTTCTATGAAGGACCTGAGCGACTCCTTTGCTCCCTGGTTCATCGCCCAGAGGTCCGCGCTGGATGCGGACTGCCGGATATAGATGGAGTAGTGCTCGAGAAAGGTGGTTGACAGGTCTCTGAAGCTGTCTATGGAGCCGGTCCGGCCGGATAATGAAGTGGGCTGTCGAGCTGAGCGAGTACGACATCGAGTACCGGGGTCGGACCGCGATCAAATCTCAAGCGCTGGCCGACTTCCTAGTTGAGTTGGCACCCGAGCTGGTAGTCAGCGAGGTGTCCGAAGTGTGGACTCTACACGTCGACGGATCGGCCTCCAAGCACGGGTCCGGCGTCGGCATACGCCTCGAATCCCCGACCAAGGAGATCCTCGAGCAGTCCTTCCGCCTAGCCTTCCCGGCATCGAACAACGAGGCCGAGTACGAAGCTTTGATTGCCGGCCTGCGCCTGGCCAAAGAGGTCGGCGCAAAGAAAATCCGAGCTTACTGCGACTCCCAGCTCGTTGCCAATCAATTCAGCGGGGAGTACGAGGCCAAGAATGATCGCATGGGCGCCTACCTCAAGGTGACTCAAGGCATGGCCGCAGACTTCTCCGAGTTCACCCTGACAAAGATCCCCCGAGGCGATAACACTTCCGCAGACGCCCTCGCAGCACTAGCCTCCACCTCGGCTCCAGAGCAACGACGGGTAATCCCGGTGGAAAGTATCGACCTCCCCAGCATCGAGCTGCCAAAGGGAGCCTATCTGATCGGTCCCCAGGTCGCGGACCCTGACGAAGACGCCCAACCTCCCGAGAACCTACCACCGCCCCCGGCCGAGCCCGAACTGCCGGACTGGCGAATCGACCCGCTGCTATATATCGCAGACGGCGTCCTTCCCGCAGATCGGTGGACCGCCCGACGGCTAAGAAAGAAGTGTGCCCGATACACGATGCTGGACGGCAATCTGTTCCGGTGGAGCGCCTCGGGAATCTTGCTCGGGTGCCTCCACGGGCAGGAAACCTTCGACGTAATGAAAGAAATGCACGAAGGTGCCGACGGAAACCACTCCAGCGGCCGGGCTCTCGCCCTGCGAATCCGGAACCAAGGGCACTACTGGCCAACAATGCTCGTTCCCCGCGGTGGCTTCGACGACTTGGTCGATCCGAGGGAGGGGAAAGCTGTCCTTTGGGCACGCCTTATTGAGGTCGGTGAAATCCACACAGACCCTCCATTTCCCGCTCTTCTTCTTGACCACCACCGGGTTGGCCAACCAGTCCGGGTATCTGACCTCGGTGATTGAGCCGGCCGCGGTGAGCCTTTCGACCTCGTCGTTGACTGCCTGGGCGCGCTCCGGGCCCAATTTTCGGCGCTTTTGCTTGACTGGTCGGCAGGTCGGATCCACGTTGAGCTCGTGGCTACACGTCGCGGGGTCTATGCCGGGCATGTCGGCGGTTGACCAGGCGAAGGTGGAGACGTTCTCTCCCAGAAAATTGACCAGCTCCTTCTTGATGGTCTCGTCGATGTCGTTACGCGCCCATGCGATCATTCTTGGCCTCGTACTCCCCGCTGAATTGATTGGCAACGAGCTGGGAGTCGCAGTAAGCTCGGATTTTCTTTGCGCCGACCTCTTTGGCCAGGCGCAGGCCGGCAATCAAAGCTTCGTACTCGGCCTCGTTGTTCGATGCCGGGAAGGCTAGGCGGAAGGACTGCTCGAGGATCTCCTTGGTCGGGGATTCGAGGCGTATGCCGACGCCGGACCCGTGCTTGGAGGCCGATCCGTCGACGTGCAGAGTCCACACTTCGGACACCTCGCTGACTGCCAGCTCGGGTGCCAACTCAACTAGGAAGTCGGCCAGCGCTTGAGATTTGATCGCGGTCCGACCCCGGTACTCGATGTCGTACTCGCTCAGCTCGACAGCCCACTTCATTATCCGGCCGGACCGGCTCGGGCTGTGGAGGATGGTCCTGAGGGTTGCACTCACGTGGTTCTCTCGGCTGAAGATGGGTCCCCGGGAGCAACGGGGCGGCCCTCGAAGACGAAGGAGCAGACTGTTCCCCACTGTCTGCGCCTCGACACGGAGGGGAATCTTGCTCGGGTGCCTCCACGGGCAGGAAACCTTCGACGTAATGAAAGAAATGCACGAAGGTGCCGACGGAAACCACTCCAGCGGCCGGGCTCTCGCCCTGCGAATCCGGAACCAAGGGCACTACTGGCCAACAATGCTGCAGGATTGTGAAAAATTCGCAGCCCGGTGCGAGAAGTGCCAGCGTCACGGCACACTCATTCACTGCCCTACCGAGCTCCTCACCACTGCGGTAGCACCCTACCCCTTCATGCGATGGGCCATGGACATAGTCGGACCCCTACCCCGATCTCGGCAAAAGCGCTTCATTCTGGTCATGACCGACTACTTCACCAAGTGGGTCGAAGCCGAAGCTTACGCCAAAATCACGGCAGAAGACGTCCGGAAATTCGTCTGGAAGTTCGTCATCTGCCGGCACGGACTGCCCTACGAGATCGTGACCGACAACGGTGCCCAGTTCACGTCGGCCCTCTTCGAAGACTTCTGCGCGAAGTGGAAAATCAGGCTGAGCAAGTCCACCCCGAGATATCCACAAGGGAATGGACAAGCCGAAGCCACCAATAAGACCATCCTCGACGGCCTCAAAAAGCGGCTAGACGACAAGAAGGGGTCCTGGGCCGATGAGCTCGACGGAGTCCTCTGGTCCCATCGCACAACGCCGAAGACGTCGACAGGACGCACACCGTTCAGCCTCTCTCACGGAATGGAGGCAATGGCCCCCTCTGAGGTCGGGCTCCCCACTCCTCGCCGCGCTATGCTCACCCAGCAGCCCGCCCTGAACGACACCGTCCTCCTCAGCGAGCTGGACTTCCTCGAGGAACAACGGGACCATTCCCTCCTCCGAATCCAAAACTACCAGCAGCTCGCCTCCAAGTACTACAACAAGAGGGTTCGAGGCAGGTTCTTTACCGAAGGAGACCTGGTCCTCCGCAAAGTCTTCGAAAACACCGCCGAGCTGAACGCGGGCAAGCTCGGTGCACATTGGGAGGGCCCTTACCTTATCTCCAAGGTCGTCAAGCCCGGCGTATACGAGCTAGTCACGATGGCCGGCGACGCAGTCCCGCGCTCATGGAATTCGATCAACCTCAAACGGTTCTACTATTAAGCCCCCGGGCTCCAATCCGCTCTCCGCCTTTGTAAACAAACGAACTACGATTGGCTTGATCCCTTCTACTAAAGGGTACGTAGGCAACCCCTAACCAGGGCTCAGCTATTAATCTAATAAAACCTTTTAGACAAAGGAAAACGGTCCCCGACCTGTGCACAAGAGCCGAGCTCCAAACGCTCGCGAGCTTCAAACGCTCCCGAGCTCCAAACGCTCCCGAGCTCCAAACGCTCGCACTACAAAAAAAAAAAAAAAAAAAAAAAAAAAAAAACCAAGCTCCAAACGTTCGCACTACAAAAAAAAAGCCGAGCTCCAAACGCTCGCACTACAAAAAAAAAAAGCCGAGCTCCAAACGCTCGCACTACAAAAAAAAAAAAAACCGAGCTCCAAACGCTCGCACCACAAAAAAAAAAAAAAAACGAGCTCCAAACGCTCGCACTACAAAAAAAAAAAAAAAGCCGAGCTCCAAACGCTCGCACTACAAAAAAAAAAAAAAAAAGCCGAGCTCCAAACGCTCGCACTACAAAAAAAAGGGGACCGAGCTCCGGTGCTCGCTCTCCCCGGCACACAAGCTATAAGTGCCAAAGCCGGGCCCCAGGGCTCGCACCTCTACTAGACACACAAGCATTAAGTGTCTCTAAGCCGGGCTCGCTACCCGCACCAAAAAAACAAGGTACACAAGCAATAAGTGCCTTAAGCCGAGATTACCTCGCACCCAATACAAGAGCACGGTCCACGACCTGCTTACTTGACAGAGTACGGTTTACGACCTACTCTACCGATCAAAAAGCCTCGAAATGGCATTTACACAAAAAAGGGGGCCAACGGCCTCTTTCATTATACAAAAGGGCCAACGGCCTCGTTTATTACAAAAAGGGCCCACGGCCTAATGATTACAACAGCCTCGAAACGGCACTTACAAAAAAAAAAAGGGAGAAGAAAGGGCCAACGGCCTCGATTATCACAAAAGGGCCAACGGCCTCGTCTGTTATAAAAATGGCCCACGGCCTAGTCGTTACAAAAGCCTCGAAACGGCACTTACAAAAAAGAGAGGGGCCAACGGCCTGCTCTTTGCATAAACGGCCTACGGCCCAGTCTACAAAAAGAAGAAAACAAAAGGGAAAAAAGTTTTTACAAGGCCGCATCGGCCGGTCGGTCTTCCCTCCCGTCAGCACGGGTACCATCTAAATCAGCCGGGGCCACCATCCTCGCGTTGGTCCCGTACTCACCAAGGAAGGGCTGCCCAGACCCCTCTTCCCCAACCACGACTCCACCGGGTGGCACGTCGGTTCCGGTCTCACCGGACGGCGCGTCCGTACCGGCCTCAACGGCAGACAGGACCGAGGGATCTGCTTGCACAATCCCAGCAGCTTCGGGGACTCCCTCGTCAGCAGACGGGATCGAGGGATCTGCTTGGACGGTCTCAGCGACCGCAAGAACGTCCTCAGCAGCCAGCGGAGCCTCCAAGGTCAGATCCACCACGGGGGTGCTAGAGGGAGCGACAGGTATAATGTGCTCAAGCAGAACGCCGTGAGCACGGTCCAGAGGGATTTCCAGATCCTCCGGGGTCAAATCCGGAAAGTCCATCCCGTCCAGTACGGCACCGAATGCCGCCTCGTCCTCGTCCAGCTTCTGATACCGATAGAACGGTACCGACACCCCGTCCTCTGCTTCCATCCTCTTGAGGCAGGCCTTTACGCCGGTCACCTGGCTGAACAGAAGGTGAGGCTCTAAGGCCCGGCGGCGCCCGTCCAGGTGGGCGCGGATCTTCTCCATCTTCGCGGACCACTTCCGGTTCCGCGCTTCCCACCGGGCTGACACCCGATCGCTCTCCGCAGCCACGGCCACCTTGGCCCGGCCTATGGCGGATTCCAGCCCCTTCACCCTGGAGCGGAGTGTCTCCCGCTCCCCCTTCAGGAGCCCGTTCTCCTCCTCGAGCCCCGACGCCCGATCCCACCCAGCTGCAGCACGGTCCCTCTCGGCCTCTAGTGCAGACTGCAGACTGGCCACCTCGACCGCCCGGGCTCTTAACCGCACCGCCTCCTCTTCCAGCGCCGCAGATCGGGCCTTCTCATCTCTCAGCTCCTTCTCGAGCCCGTGGAGACGGGTAGACTGGATCTGCGAGCTGGACTCCCGGCACTCCCGGAGGAAGTTAATCGAGGCGGCCTGCTCGGCGAGCCTCTTCTCGTAGGCCTCCGCCAGAAAGGCACTAAGGGCCATCGTCTGCATTAAACAAATTGTTAACAAAGACGCGCAACAAGTCTAGCTAAAAGCAGTTAGACCAGAACAGAAGCTTACCCGAGCTGCGGATCGCGCCATCTGACGGAAGGTGTCGGACTCCGCCATCTCCAGCGGGACGAAGTGCGGGTACCTCTGCCCGAACATCATGGCCTGCGCCAACTCGGCGCACTCGTCCTGATCGACGATTATCTGGTTGCTTCCATCCTCGTGGGTGAAGGAGAAGCTGTAGTCCCGAGGCCCATCGTCGGAACCTCCCGAGGCGCCGCCCACTTCGGCGCTGCGATCCTCGGCCTCCTGCACCGCAGCAGGATCCTCCACGACGACGATCGCCTCGCCGACCTCATCACCCCCTTGGGCCCGGGTCTCATCGACCCCCCCTGACGGCACGTCGGCCGCAGGCACCTGGGGCTCCGGCCCGGGCAGTGTAGGCCGGATGACCGCCCGACCTGCGGAAGAGGACTCTCCCGTCCTCCTCTTCTTTCTGCCGGTCTCCCCACCAGCAGCCCGGTCTTCCCTCCTCTTCGAGGGAGTCGCCGCGGAGGACTCCCCCGCAACCCGTGGTGCCGGGTCTCGCCTGACCGGCACCTCGGGTATCGGCGGCGGCGGTGCAACAAACGAGTCCGCGTACCGCGGACTGGTGAACCGTGCTCTTCCTGCGATAGGGCCACTCATCAGCAAAAAAAAAAAAAAAAAAAAAAAAAAAAAGTAAAAGGAAATTTCACCGACCTCCGGCCATTGCTGCTGCTATTCTCTCCGCAGTGAATGACCTCCACTCTCTCTTACGCACCGACCTGAGCACTGCGACGATACCTGCGTACTCCGGTAGCTTGAACCTGGAAGAATGAGGACCTGAAAGCGAAGCAAACAAAAACAGTCAGGCAGAGCCAGAGAGGAGAAGTCAGCCCGACCTGCAAATCCCTACCCGGGGAAAAGTTCCAATCCCGGGTGTATCTCGCAGACGGGTTGAGCCCAGCCACGTCGGTAGCCCGGATGTAGAAGTAACTGCGAGACCAGTCCTCGACCTTCGACAGCTTGCTCGCCTTGGACCCCGAGCTGGGCGCCTCCAGGACGTTCGCCGCGGGCTTGAAGGCGGCATAGAAGGTCCCAGGAATCCCAGGGTTTGCCTTCTGCTGGGTGAGCGCCTCGAACATAGGCAACGTCACCTCCACGTCGCATTCGTGCCCCAAGGTCAGCAGCACGATCAACCCCTGGATCGTGGACGGGCAGACCTGCGAGAAGGCCAAGCCCCGCGCCCGGCAATACTGGACGAACAGCTCGGGGAGAGGAAGGCGCAAGCCGCACTTCTGGAAGGACGACTCGTACAAGCAGACGAAGCCCGGTCGAGGAGTCCACGGGCGCTCCTCCGCCCTGGGTACCCTGAGCTCAACGCCGGCGGGAAAGCCACACAGATCCCCCAGGAGAGTCACCGACTCCGCTGTGCTCCAGGTCGGTGACCCTCCCTGCTCGTAGGGGACCAGGGGGGACCTCACCCTGGCCACTCGAGCTCCGCCTCCACGGCCGCCCTGACGACCACCGCGGTCACCCAGATGCCCGGATCTACCCTCAGCTTGGCCAACACCGCGACCGCCAGAGGATCTAACCACCGTCTTCGGCCGGAGATGGGTCCCCGGGAGCAACGGGGCGGCCCTCGAAGACGAAGGAGCAGACTGTTCCCCACTGTCTGCGCCTCGACACGGAGGGGAACAGTCTGCTCCTTCGTCTTCGAGGGCCGCCCCGTTGCTCCCGGGGACCCATCTCCGGCCGAAGACGGTGGTTAGATCCTCTGGCGGTCGCGGTCATGCACGCGCCAACCTCCTACGGGTTTTTCGGAAAAGGCACAGTTGAGCCCGGAAAGACCGACCTAAGATGCGCCGAACTAACATTAGATCAACTTCGGCACGCTCACTTCGCCTCGCGATACCGAACTGGGGGAGGGCCTATTGTTGGAGGTGGGCCTAGCACCCCCAATTAGTTAGGCCCATCTTAGGAAAGGCCGTTCTTCGGTACGGTCACCGGACTTAATGTCACCGACCTGCAAGACCGCTCTTCAGCTCGGTAGCCGACCTGAAAGCGACGTACCCCGGGCCCGCGCTGATGCCCCGCCAGAACAGGGAGTGTCAGAAGAATAGGCGCGTGGGAGTTGGTAAGGCAGTACCCTACCCGCGTAGGGATGTGCCTTCGACCCGACGTCCCACCAACCCTACAGAGCTGACAAGGGCAGGAAGGAGCAGGTGGAGCAGAGTTGGTAAAACAGTGCACTGCTCTGCAACACGCCACGCCGAGCTCATCATGACCTCTCTCCTCGAAAGCCGGGACACGCCTCCTAGGCCACCTTACCCGCGAAAGAGGCCGCAGACGACACGTGGCCCGAGATCCCGGGGAGCAGGAAGCCGACCCCGACTATATATACCCCTCATATGTCATTAATGAGGGGGACTCTGATTTTTACTGTCTCACCGACCACAAGTTACCCGACCTCTCTCTCTTTGTAACAAGACAACACTTTAGAACGCCGAACTGGACGTCCTTCGGAACCAGTTCGTAATTCTAAAGCGTTTACTTCTCTCTCATCAATAAAACGAAACACGGCCCCCGGCCTACTCATATTTCTCCCGACCTGTCTTAAATGTGGTTAAATTGCTCTATTAACGAAAATCTTACCTCCCATCTCCTAATCATTCTTCAAACACACTTAGTGATCCACGGGATCAACAAGTAACACCAGGATTGGTTTATTCACTGGTCGGTTTCATGCTCTCCACCGCCATAACCAGAAGCTCGACCAAAAAAACACACAAAATGAAGAAGACAAAAAATCGAAAAATCAGATTCTGGGTATCTGAGATTTTTGGCACTTGTTTGCTTCAGAGTTTATATGATCCTTTCTTAGAAAGAGTGATAGGTTTTCAGGATAAGGGAAATCGAAATTTTAGATTTGCTTTCCATTTTCCCTCGCTACTGAATTTTTTTGGAAGAGGAATAATGGCGGGCGAGGGTTTCGATTTTTTTCGATTTTTTTAGATCTTTTTGTTTCAGGGGATGTCTCCCTACATTTCTCCCTACATTTCATCATTAAGCTACAAGCGAGCGAAAAGGGTTCAAAATCAACATCTACTATTGGATTGCCAAAAATAAAATGAACTAAAATACGGTGCAATTTTTTACATTACAGACATAAAAATTCATATTTCCTATCAAACTATTGAATTCAACCCAAATCTAGCATTGACCACAAATTTATTAGGCAAACCGTTAACAACGCTGACTCATCAGTCTCAGACAGCTAAAACGTCCAAATTTACTGACTCGGCTGTTACGTCAACCGTCATTAATTTTTTTTTTCAAATTTTTTGTTTTTCAAAGTTTTTTTCTATATATATTTTTTTTAATTCTAAATTTGTAATATTTCATTAATTTTAAGTAGGTGGATTGCTTTTCTAAAAGGACAAAAAACTCCGAAACACTAAATTATCTTAACCAAAACTTGTGAATTTGAACCAAACCGAAATAAAATTTGGAATCGAACCGACCATATACCTAAATATTTCTATTATTAGAATGAAAGTTTTCTGGATGCTTAAACCACATGAGAAACTTGATGGGTTTCTGGAGAGACTTACATGTTGATGAAAAGTCGCGTGGCTTGACTAGATGCTTAAACTAATTACAGAAATAAAGAAAAATGCTAACCTCCAATAACTTAAACCAATTGGAAGCATTCACATTAGCAATATATGTCATAAAAAAATATAACTAGACTTCTTTTAATGATATAATTGGTTATGTTCGATTTGATTTCTTTATCTATCCATAGACATGGAAATTTATATTTCTTTAAAATATAGTTCCACAAAGAATAAGTTAATTATATATTTTTAGATTGTGTGATTAAAACAAAAAATTACAACATAAAAATTGAGATTTAACTAGAATCATTTTTAAGTAATTAAAATTAATGGAATATTAAAAATTTAGACAAAAATATATATAGAAAAATGATATCATTCTTATAAAAATTGGAATTAAAAAAATAAAAATAATTAAGGCTGACATGACAACTGACTCAATAACTGTGGACGCTTTAGCTGACGTGGCAGTTGACTGAGACTGCTGAGTCAGCGCTATTAACGGTTTGACTAACGGATTTGCGGGCAATGCTGGATTTGTGCTAGATTCAATAGTTTGGGTAGGAAATTTGAATTTTTATATCCGAAAGATAGGAAATTGCACCGTATTTTAATTTAGGTTTTTTCGGCACATAAAATTTAGTATAGGTTGATTTTTACCATTTTCTCGAAGCTCATATACCGTAGTTAATCCGTAAATTATAAACCTTTAATCAAAATTAGTGGCTATTTAACTATTTTTCGGGTATCATTTTGGGTATCAAGACATGAAATAACGATCTAAGAATCAATTCGGGAGTATGTAATTATTTGATGCAGTCGTATCTTATGATTCAGTACGTGCCAACTTAACGGGGTTTTAATACATTTCTAAAATACTTGCTAGTTTAGTTTTGTTTTTAAATATACATATAATTCTGCTATTAAGTATTTATTATTTTGAGTTTAGTGATAAAAAATAAAGATTCAAGAGTCGGAATTTGGAAACATGTAATTATGTGACGCAATCGTATCTTATGATCCAGTGCGCGCCAACTTAACGGTTCTTCTATATTTAAAATTTTGTTGGTTTTATGGTTTTTTTGTTTAATTCAAGTGTAAGTTTATTATTAAGTATTTACCAATTTAGGTATCAAGACATGAAATAACGATCCAACAATCGGTATTTGAGAACATGTAATTATATGATGCATTCACATCTCACGATCGAGTGCGCGCCAACTTAACGGTTTCTTCTATCATTTAAATTATTGTTAGTTTTGGATTTTATATTGGGCATCAGATGGGCTCTGTTTTATTTTCTTTCTCCTGCAATTAAATTTGAAATTCGTTTACAACAAACAAAAGTTTTGGATTTTTTATCTTCCCGTACGCGCCAACTTAACGGTTTTTCAATTTTTTAATTCTTGTTTGTTTTGTTTTTAAATATACATATAATTTTGTTATTAAGTATTTACCATTTTGAGTATAGTGATAAAAGTAATCAAGAGTCGGAAGTTAAAGATATGTAGTTATATGATGCAATTGTATCTCATGATCCATTTTGAGTATTTTATGTCCACAGATTTAGCAGGGCGGGTCGATGTGGGTCAAAAAAAAAAAAACTAAGTTCATTCTCTAGAGCTTGTCTTTTTAAATTCATTCTCTAGAGCTTGTATTTCTAAACCAAGGGTTGTTTTTCTTCTTTCATTTCCATCTCACTTTCTTTTGTGAGTTCATGTACCCAAACCCCGAAACCATTCATTCCCTTTTATCCCCTTCCTAGTGCTAGTCTTCTTTTTTTGAAACAACTTAAACTAGCTAAAAATGAAAGCTAACATTTGACGTTCCCAATACTTACAAAATTTTACACATAATAGCATTATCAAGAAAAGGCCTCACTCAATCAAATATCAAGGGGTGAAAAGAAAACAATTAAGGTGGGGAACTATTCTAAAGATCAGAATGGCCACTAGGGTTATTAGATAATGGTAAAAATGATAAGATAATCAGAGTATTTTGTTTGTGTTAATCCCGGGGATCACTAAGTGTGTTTAAAGAATGATTAGGAGATGGGAGGTGAGATTTTCGTTAATAGAGCAATTTAACCACATTTAAGACAGGTCGGGAGAAATATGAGTAGGCCGGGGGCCGTGTTTCGTTTTATTGATGAGAGAGAAGTAAACGCTTTAGAATTACGAACTGGTTCCGAAGGACGTCCAGTTCGGCGTTCTAAAGTGTTGTCTTGTTACAAAGAGAGAGAGGTCGGGTAACTTGTGGTAGGTGAGAGAGTAAAAATCAGAGTCCAATAAATGCGAGATCCTTTCGCGGTCGGGGGTCCCAGTCCAGATATCTCCAAGTGAAGGTGCGCGAGGGGGTATATATAGCAAGGACCGCGTAGACGGCTTTCCGCGATTCGGGGATGTCGTGACGTTGACAAGACAGGTCGCGAACAGTGCAAGGTATGTCGTGAACAGCGCCGGTGAACAGTGTCGGTGAACAGTGTCGGTGAACAGTGCAAGGCATGTCGTGAACAGTGCCCGTGAACAGTGCGGGGTATGTCGTGAACAGCGCTGGTGAACAGTGCAAGGCATGTCGTGAACAGTGCCCGTGAACAGTGCGGGTATGTCGTGAACAGCGCTGGTGAACAGTGTCGGTGAACAGTGTCGGCGAACAGTGCATCTTCGTGCGGCGTCAATGTCAGCTCGGGGTGTGAACTCGGTATGGGAGCTCGGGGTGCGAGCTCGGGATGGAAGCTCGGGGTGCGAGCTTGGGATGGAAGCTCGGGGTGCGAGCTCGGGATGGAAGCTCGGGGTGCGAGCTCGGGATGGAAGCTCGGGGCGCGAGCTCGGGATGGAAGCTCGGTGCCGTCCTTGGTCGAATGCCGACTTCTGGCTGATTTCGACCAGGCGGGCCTTATTTGCTGAGATGGGCCTAGCTAATTGGGGGTGCTAAACCCACCTCTAACAATAAGCCCCCCCCCCCCCCCCCCAGTTCGGTGTCATGAGGTGTAGCGAATGCATCGAAGTTGATCTTTGTTAGCTCGGCGCATCTCAGGTCGGCTTCCAAGATCTTAGGATTGACTGCTGGGTCTCGTTAGGCGGGAGCAATAGACGGACGTGTGTGAATTGCTAGACCGCGAGGTTAGCGAGCTGCGTGGTCGGTGGGCCGCGGGTTGTGCAGTCAGAGGACTGATCGTGAGCTCGGCGAGTGGAGGTCGGCGAGCTGTGGTCGTTAGTTAGGCGGAGCTGTTGAGGTCGGCGAACTGCGACTGCGCGATGAGCGAGCTGCGACCGAGCTACCTAACTGTTAGACCGAGCTGCGACTCCGAACTGCCTCACTGTCAGATCGACGAGCTATGATCTGCAAAAAAAATGGCTAAAGATACGAGATTGCGCTTGAGGCTGAGCTCGGCGTTTGTTAGTTAGGCGCGAGGCCGGTGAGCTATGATTCCGCGTCGTTTAATTTCTAAAATCGGTTAGTTACTTAGCGTACCACAAGGTCAGCGAGTCGCACGGTCGGAGAACTGCGATCATAAGCTTGGCGAGTAGGAGGTCGGCGAACTGTTGAGGTCGTTAGTTAGGCGGAGCTGTTGAGGTCGGCGAACTGCGACTGCGCGATGAGCGAGCTGCGACCGAGCTACCTAACTATTAGACCGACGAGCTGCGACCCCGAACTGCCTCACTGTCAGATCGACGAACTACGACCACGCACTGCTTTTCTTGGAGTTCGGCTTAGAGAAACGGATCTTGTTATTAAATCTGACTAGAAAAAGAAATTGGAAACTAACTTCCTCTTTCGCGTCGCGTAAGTCGGTGATGGCGGGTTGTGCAGTCAGAGGACTGATCGTGAGCTCGGCGAGTAGGAGGTCGGCGAGCTGTGGTCGTTAGTTAGGCGGAGCTGTTGAGGTCGGCGAACTGCGACTGCGCGATGAGCGAGCTGCGACCGAGCTACCTAACTGTTAGACCGAGCTGCGACTCCGAACTGCCTCACTGTCAGATCGACGAGCTATGATTTCCTCTTTCGTGTCGCGTAAGTCGGTGATGGCGGAGAAAAGCGGCGGCGGCCATGGCAGATCTCCGGGAAGCTTGAGCGACGGCGGATATCCGACGTGTGATGATGAGTGATGTCGAGATCAGAGCAAGGGAATAGATCCGAGATGGTGGTCGGCGAAGGATGTCGCGGACGGAGGTGGCTTGACGGCGGCGAAGGCTGAGCTTGACGAGCTCGTACTAAATCCGCGAGCTGATTGGTTGTCGAGGCTGGTGACGGTGAGTCGGCGGATTCGTGATTTGAGTCTCGATTGAACGGTCCTTGTGACGGAGAAGTTGAGCAGCGAACGTGGGCTGCGAAGTCGGAGAGTGGATAGAGAGGAGAAGGTGTGGGCTTCGGCGCCGAAGGTGGAGACGACTCTGGTCGGAGATGCGGTTTTGCAGCGGAAGATGCAGGTCTTCGCCAGTGGTTCGCTGGATTTGAGTAGATCGGATCTGCTCGGATTCACCGCCAAGAGATGGTCGTGAGGAAGGAGGAGATTGGGCTTCGATTTGTGCATCGCGTTGGGTCTGAATCTGGACCATCGTCGGCTTGATTTGTTGCAGGTGCGGCGATGGTGACGGAGCTCCGAAAATTTCGAACGGTGAGGAGTGGCGTCGAGCCTTTTTTTTTTTTTTTTTTTTTTTTTTTTTTTTTAAAGTCGGGGAGTCCCGGCCCAGATATCTCCAAGGGAAGGTGCGTGAGGGCGATGTTCCCGACATTTGCCGAGCTACTCTTTGCGTGTAGAAAAATCCTCAAACCCCCCTCCCTCTAGCGCCAATTGTTGAAACGGGTATGAGCACGTCTCCTACAAATCAATTTGTATCGGGGAGGTTCGGGGATTTTCTGTTAAGATAGAGCCGGTTGCGTTCCGGTCGGCAAATGAGGAGGAGGAGGTGATTTATAGCTGTGCCCGGAGGGCTGCCTACGTACCCCGGGTTGGGGATCAAGCCATTCGTAGTTCGTTGTTGAGGCGGGTAGGAGAGATCTGGGGAGCTGGGAGGTCGTCCGGTCGTCAGGTCGGGAGAGCTGGGAGCTCGGGGGAGCTGCGGAGAGCGGAGAGCTGGGAGAGCTGCCGAGCTGGGAGAGCTACCGAGCTGGGAGAACTGTCGAGCTGGGAGAGCTGCCGAGCTGCCGAGCTGGGAGAACTGCCGAGCTGCCGAGAGCTGCCGAGAGCTCCTTTTAGAGAGGGAAAGTTATTTAGAGAGAGAGGACCAGAGTTTTTTTGTGTGTTGATAATGAATACCAAAGGGGGTATTTATAGTGGGAGTTGAGCAGACAGCTCTCCGGGATTCGGGGATGTCGTGACGTTGACAAGACAGGTCGCGAACAGTGCAAGGTATGTCGTGAACAGCGCCGGTGAACAGTGTCGGTGAACAGTGCAAGGCATGTCGTGAACAGTGCCCGTGAACAGTGCGGGGTATGTCGTGAACAGCGCTGGTGAACAGTGCAAGGCATGTCGTGAACAGTGCCCGTGAACAGTGTGTGGTATGTCGTGAACAGCGCTGGTGAACAGTGTCGGTGAACAGTGTCGGCGAACAGTGCATCTTCGTGCGGCGTCAATGTCAGCTCGGGGTGTGAACTCGGTATGGGAGCTCGGGGTGCGAGCTCGGGATGGAAGCTCGGGGTGCGAGCTTGGGATGGAAGCTCGGGGTGCGAGCTCGGGATGGAAGCTCGGGGTGCGAGCTCGGGATGGAAGCTCGGGGCGCGAGCTCGGGATGGAAGCTCGGTGCCGTCCTTGGTCGAATGCCGACTTCTGGCTGATTTCGACCATGCGGGCCTTATTTGCTGAGATGAGCCTAGCTAATTGGGGGTGCTAAACTCACCTCTAACAGTTTGAACCATGGTTATGTATGACAAGCCCATAAAGTGAGAGAATTAAATTCAATTAAGTCTAATATCAAGGGGTTGGTTTTGAATTAAACAAGCATTTACAAGACAAAGCGTTAAGAGTTGAGAGATCAAAGCAAAAAGTTTTCAAGTTTCAAAAGGTTGTTCAAGCAATATGATAATATTAGTAAGGATATCATATCGAGTTCTAAGCTAAGTCTTTACAAGGTGGTTTAAATCATTGTCCTATATGCATATTCAATGTAATTTTATATGTTTCTAAACTCAATCCTAAATAAGAATATGCAAAAATGGAAAGCTACATGATTTCTTTAAAAAAAAAAAAAAAATTAAGACAAAAGACACAATGTCAAAACACAAGAACCTCTCCCCATGACTTAAATCACACCGTTTCGGTGTGAAATGAGTCCAAAGAGAGAGTAAAACAAACACAAACAAAAATGGTATGTACAACTGAAGAAAGTGGTACCTTGGAGCAATGGAAATAAGGAGCTTGATCTCCCTTATTGATGCTTGTTTTGCATCACTAGCTTGACAAAGGATAGACTTGTGAGAGTTCACAAGGGCGCGTTTAACGCCACTAACTTGATAGTTGTTTCCTCTTATTCACCCTCTCTTTGAATGTTTCTTTTGCTCCTAGTTGTACACCTAAGAGATCAAGAAAAGGGAAAATATTAGCACCAAAAGAAAATAAAAAGGCTCTAGTCTCAATTTGAATCCTAACTCTAATGGCAAACATTTATATCCCCGGCAACGGCAGCAAAAACTTGACACGCCTTAATTTTACTTTCACTGTGAAGTGAAGATCCAACCAAAGCGGCAAAACTTCAAAATTTTTAAGCCTCGAATCAAACCAAAAGTGAATGATCACCGTGATAGTATTTTAGGGTCGATCCCAAGGGAACTAAAGGTTGCAACAATAAAGATGTGAGACACAAACTAATTTAGAGCAATTATTTTTGGTTTTCTTAAGTTTACAAACTAAGAAATAAAAATGCAAGAGTTAAAACAAGATAAAAGTATTGGACCATAAATTTAACTATCATAAGGATGAGTTAACAATAAAAAAATGATGCCAAATATTGAATTAAACCCCATCCTAGAACATGAAATTCATAAATATAACTAATCCATTTTCATGATACTAATCACGTCATCAATTACCTAATCAACATAAATTTTCGTTCGCAATTAGATAATCAATGAGCTTTAAGAAACAATTCCAATTAGTTCACTAAACACCCTAATCATCAACTCATGTTGGTTAGGTATGTAAATCGATTGATTGCATGCCCGATCAGATTCCTCGGCCGGGTCTGATTGACCTAGAGATCGATTGGAGCTGCTTCTTCTCCTTTCTTTGCTCTTCATCACTCTTAGGCCAAGTCTCTATGCTCTTACAACTCCTTGGTACCTAAATGTATGTAAAATATGCAAAACATGCCATGGTAATGCACCATACACACTCTAATACTCTAAAATGCAAGATACGGAGAAAAGAGACTCAAAGATTATGATACAAAATCCACACATATCATTTAGAATGGTGTCGGTTTACAAAAACCGGTCAAGCCATTTAATACAACCGGTTTATTTGGTTCGGTTGTTGGAGGTGGGCCTAGCACCCCCAATTAGTTAGGCCCATCTTAGGAAAAACGCCTCTTCAGTTCGGTCGCCGACCTGAAAGCACCGAGCTCCCGAGGACGCACCTCGGGTCCGCGCTGGCACTTCGCCAAAGCAGAAATGTCAGAAGAGCAGAAGGCACGTGGGAGCTGGTAGAACAGTGCCCTACCCGCGTAGAGATACGGCCTCGACTGGACGCCCCACCAACCCTGCGGAGCTGACGAAGGAGAAAAGGACACGTGGAGGAGAGTTGGCAAAACAGTGCGCTGCTATGCAAAGGTATGGCGCCGAGCTCATCATGACCTCTCGCCTCGAAAGCCGGAACACGTCTCCTAGGCCACCTTACCCGCAAAACAGGCTGAAGACGCCACGTGGCCCCGGAATCCCGGGGAGCAGGAAGTCAATCCCGAGTATATATATCCCTCGATGTCATTAATGAAGGGAACTTCTGGAATTTGGGCACCTCACCTACCACAAATAGACTCGACCTCTCTCTCTCTCTCTCGTTTGTAACAAAGCAGCAATTTAGATCCCCGAACTGGACTCCCATCGGAACCAGTTCGCAACTCTAAATTGCTCACGTCCTTCGATCATATATAAAAGAATACGATCCACGACCTGTTCACCGATATACCCGACCTATCTTAAACCGTGGTTAAGTCGCTCTAATTAACGAAAATCTCACCTCTCTCTCCTTAATCAATCTCTTAAACATAATTAGTGATCCCAGGGATCAACAATTGGCGCTAGAAGGAGGGGGGGGGGGGAGATTCTTCTATACGCAAGGAGCAGTTCAACCACAACCGCAACCGCAGCAACGATGGCAATTCCGCCCCCAAGAGTGTTGTCAGACCAAGAGACCCCGGCCCAAACAACGGCCCAGGCCCAGACAACGGCCCCGCCGACGACTCAAACAACAGCGACCGCCCCACCGTCATCCCAGGCGGCTACCAACCGACCGATTCCCGAGAGCAGTTCTTCAGGGCTCCGCCCCCGGCTCTGACGCCCACCCCTTCCGACGGCCCCGCCGCCCACAACGCGCCCCGAGCGTCGGAAGACCAGCCCATGTTGTCCGCCGTAATGCAGACCCTGATCGCCAGAATAGACGAGCTGACGCGAGCTACCGATCAACGGTTCGCCACGCTAGGAGCCTCCCGTGACCGGTCGGACAACACCGGATCCCCCGACGTCCATCTCAGAGAGCCGGCCTCTCTGGAAGAAACCCCGCGCATCCGGATAAGCCGGCCCGCGCATCAGGATCCGAAGGCCCGGGCGGACGTTTCGCCCCGGCCGTAGGAAGCCACCCGGGCGACGAAGCCCACCATCTCCGATCCAGCTCGGAGCGCTCCAGGGACGCCGAGTTCGAAGCTATGAAGGAGACAATCCGCGCGATGTCCTCCAAAATCCATCAGGCCACCAGCGCGGCCCCGGAAATAGATCGCGTCCTCAGAGAGACGCAAAACACGCCGTTCACCCGCCGGATCGCCTCCGTCCCGCTCCAGCACCTCGGGAAGCTCAAACTCCAGCCCTACGCGGGCACCACCGACCCGGCCTAGTATCTTACGGCGTTCACCATCGCCATTGGCCGCGCCCACTTCTCCCCAGATGAGCGCGAAGCCGCCCACTGCCAGCTCTTCGTAGAGAACCTTACCGGCCCGGCCCTCACATGGTTCTCTCGGCTGAAGACGCACTCCATAGACAGCTTCAGAGATCTGTCGACTACCTTCCTCGAGCACTACTCCATCTACATCAGGCAGTCCGCATCCAGCGCGGACCTCTGGGCGTTGAACCAAGGAGCGAAGGAGTCGCTCAGGTCCTTCATAGAACGCTTCAAAGCCACGGCCTCACAAAGCAACGTGACGGACGAGTCAGCGCTCCCCGCTCTAAGAAAGGGCCTCCGGGCTGATTCAGCCTTCAAGGACGACATGAAGCTCAACAAGCCGCGCTCGTTGGAAGACGCCCTACACCGCGCTGGACTCTTCGTCGAGCTCGAGGAGGAAAAGGCGGCTGAGTCAAGAAACAGCGCCTCGCACAGGGCCCCGGTCCCGAAGGAGCGGCCCCAAGAAAGATGTCAGGAGCCTCGTAAACACTACGATGACAAGTATCAGCGCAGCAAAGGAAAGCAGGCCGCCGCATTCCTCGTCAACGGACCGCCCGCCGGCCTCCGTCTTTCCCCCCAACCCCGCGCCAAAGCTGCCCTGGAACAAGTACGTGCGAGATCCCAACCAGCAGGATCGGCGCCCCGACGAACCAAACGACAGGGACCCCCGACTAGACGAGCAGTATGACAGGTCGGCCTTCTGCGACTTCCACCAGAGAAAGGGGCATCCGACCTCACAATGCCGCGCACTCCAAGAAGTCCTGCTGAACCAATTCCAGAGGGGGGAAATCCGCGTTCCAGAACGACTGCGCCCGCGAGCCTGGGACAGCGATCGACCACAGCCCCGCGGTAACCGAGGTCGCGAGGACAGCCGGGCTAGGCCTTACAACCGCGCCCAAAACGACGATCGTCGGCGACGATCCCCCTCGGGAGACCGGGAAACGGGCAGATCGCCTCCCCCGGCCCGGACTCTGATAGGAATGATCATGGGAGGTCTCCTCTCGTGCAGCGATTCAGTGCGGTCCATCAAGCGTCACGAGAGGAGAACCGACGCGTCCCTGAAATGGCACTCCGGCCCGGAGATCGATGCGCAGGACACGAGCAAAAGGGGGATATGTTTCTCCGAGGCCGACGCGATCGGGGTCCACCAGCCCCACAACGACCCCATCGTCGTACAAGTCCGCGTAGCCGACAGCGACGTCAACCGAGTCCTCGTCGATACGGGCAGCTCGGTCGATCTCATCTTCAAGGATACCCTGGCCAGGATGAATCTAAACGGGGTCGCAATCAAGCCGCACTCAATCCCACTAACCGGCTTCGCCGGAGACACCGTCAACGGAATCGGCACCATCGAATTGCCGGTCTACGTAGGTCGGGTCACGAAAATCGTCAAGTTCGTGGTCTTTGATACCACCCCGATCTACAACATCATCCTCGGAACCGCTTGGCTGCATTCGATGAGGGAAGTCACCTCGACGTACCATCAATGCCTCAAATTCCCCAACCAGGCCGGGACGTATACCCTTAGGAGCAACCAGAGGGTCTCGCGCGCCTGCTCCGCCATTGAGCATAAGCTGCGCCACGCCGCGCCGGCCTGCTTAACCGTCAGCGCATATCAGCCCGGTGAGACAATCGCTCGGGATCTCCCGGGAGAAGACCTCATCACCCAGGTCAACATCGATCCGAGCGACCCCGCCTGTTGCGTCGGCATCGGAACCGACCTCGACGAGGACATTAAGAAAGAGCTGGTCGATTTCCTGGGGCAAAACGTCTCCACCTTCGCCTGGTCAACCGGCGATATGCCCGGCATCGACCCAGCGACGTGCAGCCACGAGCTCAACGTGGACCCGACCTCCAGACCAATCAAACAGAAGCGGCGAAAGCTAGGCCCTGAGCGAGCGCAGGCCGTCAATGACGAGGTGGAAAGGCTCACCGCAGCCGGCTCAATCACCGAGGTCAAATACCCGGACTGGCTGGCCAACCCGGTGGTAGTCAAGAAGAAGAGCGGGAAATGGAGGGTTTGCGTGGATTTCACCGACCTCAACAAGGCATGCCCAAAAGACAGCTTTCCCCTCCCCCGAATCGACCAAGTCGTCGAAGCCACGGCCGGAAACGAGCTGCTCTCTTTCATGGACGCCTTCTCGGGGTACAACCAGATCCCCATGCACCCCGACGACCAGGAGAAGACCGCGTTCATCACGGACCGAGGCATTTACTGCTACAAGGTAATGCCCTTCGGACTCAAAAACACCGGAGCCACCTACCAACGGCTCGTCAACCGGATGTTCGCCGATCAAATTGGCCGCACTATGGAAGTATATATAGATGACATGCTGGTGAAATCTATGGTGGCAACCGACCACGTCACTCATCTCCGATCCTGCTTCCGGACGTTGAACGAATATAACATGAAGCTGAACCCAGCCAAGTGTTCTTTCGGCGTCACGTCTGGCGAATTCCTCGGGTATATCATCACCCAGCGCGGGATCGAGGCCAACCCCAAGCAGATCCGAGCCATCACCGAGCTCAAATCCCCGGAGAGCACGCGTCAAGTACAGCGACTCACCGGGAGAATCGCCGCGCTGAACCGGTCCATCTCCCGCTCTACCGACAGGTGCCTCCCGTTCTATCAACTGCTCCGAGCTAACAAGCGGTTCGAGTGGGACGACAAGTGCGAGGAAGCCCTCCAACAGCTGAAGGAGTACACATCCACTCCTCCCGTCCTGTCCAAACCGGAAGAAGGCGAAACCCTCTACCTCTATATCGCCATCTCTGCATCGGCGGTAAGCGGGGTATTAGTGCGGGAAGACCGGGGCGACCAGAGGCCCATCTCTTACATCAGTAAATCCCTTGACGACGCGGAGAGCAGGTACCCAACTTTGGAGAAGCTCGCCTTGGCGGTAGTCGTCGCAGCCAGAAAGCTCCGGCCTTATTTTCAATCCCACACGATCGCCGTCCTAAGCACCTACCCCCTCAGAACCATCCTCCACAGCCCGAGCCGATCTGGCCGGATAATGAAGTGGGCTGTTGAGCTGAGCGAGTATGAAATCGAGTACCGAGGTCGGACCGCGATCAAATCTCAAGTTCTGGCCGATTTCCTGGTTGAGTTGGTACCCGAGCTATCAGTCGACGAAGTCCCCGAAGTGTGGAGCCTGCATGTCGACGGATCGGCCTCCAAACACGGGTCCGGCGTCGGCATACGCCTCGAGTCCCCGACCAAGGAGATCCTCGAGCAGTCTTTCCGTCTGGCCTTTCCGGCGTCAAATAACGAAGCCGAGTACGAAGCTCTGATTGCCGGCATGCGCCTGGCCAAGGAGGTCGGCGCGAAGAAAATCCGAGCTTACTGCGACTCCCAGCTCGTCGCCAATCAATTTAGCGGGGAGTATGAGGCCAAGAATGATCGTATGGATGCTTACCTCAAGGTGACCCAAGGCTTGGCCGCAGACTTCTCCGAGTTCACCCTGACAAAGATCCCCCGAGGCGATAATACTTCCGCAGACGCCCTCGCCGCGCTGGCCTCCACATCGGCCCCAGCCCAACGACGGGTGATCCCGGTCGAGAGTATCGACTTCCCTAGCATCGAACTGCCAAAAGGGGCCTACTTGATCAACCCCCAGGCCGCGGACCCTGACGAAGACGTCCCACCTCCCGAAATTCTACCGCCACCCCCGACCGAGCCCGAACTACCAGACTGGCGAGTCGATCTACTGCTGTACATCGCAGACGGCGTTCACCCCCCAGACCGGTGGGCCGCTCGCCGGCTAAGGAAGAAGTGCGCCCGATACACGATGCTGGACGGCAATCTGTTCCGGTGGAGCGCCTCGGGAACCCTGCTTGGCTGCCTCTACGGGCAAGAAACCATTGACGTGATGAAAGAAATGCACGAAGGCGCCGACGGAAACCGCGCCGACGGAAACCACTCCAACGGCCGGGATCTCGCCCTGAGAATACGGAACCAAGGACACTACTGGCCAACGATGCTTCAAGACTGCGAAAAATTCGCAGCCCGGTGCGAGAAGTGCCAGCGTCACGGTCCCTCTCATTCACTGTCCTACCGAGCTCCTTACCACTGCGGTAGCACCCTACCCCTTCATGCGATGGGCCATGGACATAGTCGGGCCCCTTCCCCGATCTCGCCAAAAGCGCTTCATCCTGGTCATGACCGACTTCTTCACCAAGTGGGTCGAAGCCGAAGCTTACGCCAAGATCACGGTAGGGGACGTCCGAAAGTTCATATGGAAGTTCATCATCTGCCGGCACGGGCTGCCTTACGAGATCGTCACCGACAACGGTGCCCAGTTCACATCGATCCTCTTCGAAGACTTCTGCGCAAAGTGGAAAATCAGGCTGAGTAAGTCCACCCCGAGATATCCACAAGGAAATGGACAAGCCGAGGCCACCAACAAGACCATCCTCGACGGCCTTAAAAAGCGACTAGATGACAAGAAAGGGTCCTGGGCCGACGAGCTCGATGGAGTCCTCTGGTCCCATCGCACAACGCCGAAAACGTCGACAGGTCGCACACCATTCAGCCTCTCTCACGGCATGGAAACGATGGCCCCATCCGAAGTCGGGCTCCCCACTCCTCGCCGCGCTATGATCACCCAGCAACCCGCACTGAACAACGCCGTCCTACTCAGCGAGCTGGATTTCCTTGAGGAGCAGCGGGACCATTCCCTCCTCCGAATCCAGAACTACCAGCAGCTCGCCTCCAAGTACTACAACAAGAGGGTTCGAGGCAGGTTCTTTACCGAAGGCGACCTGGTCCTCCGCAAAGTCTTCGAAAACACCGCCGAGCTAAACGCAGGCAAGCTCGGTGCAAATTGGGAAGGCCCCTACCTTATCTCCAAGATCGTGAAGCCCGGCGTCTACGAGCTAGTCACGATGAACGGCGACGCAGTACCGCGCTCTTGGAACTCAATCAACCTCAAACGCTTCTACTACTGATCACCCGGGCTGCGCCCCGCCGTCCACCTCTGTAAACAAACGAACTACGATTGGCTTGATCACTTCTACTAAAGGGTACGTAGGCAACCCTTAACCAGGGCTCAGCTATTATTCTAATAAAACCTTTTCAAAAAAAAAAAGCCGAGCTCCAACGCTCGCACCTCTACCATGCAAAAAAAAAGGGGGAGAAGCCGAGCTCCAACGCTCGCACCCAAGCAAAAAAAAAGGGGGAGAAGCCGAGCTCCAACGCTCGCACCCAAGCAAAAAAAAAAAAAAGACGAGCTCCAACGCTCGCACCCAAGCAAAAAAAAGAGGTCGAGCTCCAATGCTCGCACTCAAGCAAAAAAAAGGGGACCGAGCTCCAATGCCCGCTCTCCCCGGCACACAAGTTATAAGTGCTAAAGCCGAGCTCCAATGCTCGCACTCACATAGTACACAAGCAATAAGTACTAAAGCCGAGCCCAAGGCTCGCACCTCTACCAGACACACAAGCATTAAGTGTCTTAAAGCCGAGTTCGCTACTCGCACCCAAAAAAAGGTACACAAGCTTTAAGTACCTTAAGCCGAGAACACCTCGCAACAAAAAAAATAAAATAAAGATACACAAGCATTAAGTATCTAAAGCCGAGTCGTACCTCGCACCCTATACGAAGACACAAGGGCCCGGTCTACGACCTGCGCCCACGACATCGCTCAACAGGATACGGTCTACGACCTATTCTACCAAACATGCGAATTCAGAAATACCATTTTTATTCCAAAAAGCCTCGAAACGGCACTTACATAAACGGCTCACGGCCCGATCGTTACAAAAAAAAAAAAGAGAAGAGAGAGAGAAAAGTGCAACAACAACAAAATTTTTACAAGGCCACATCGGCCGCTAAGTTCTCACCCCCGTCAGCACGGGTACCATTCACATCTTCGGGGCCCCCCATCCCCACCTCCGTACCATGCTCACTAAGGACGGGCGGCTCGGTCCGCTCTTCCCCAACAGCGGCCTCAACAAGCGGCGCAGCAAGCCCGACTTCTTCAGCACCCGGGGCCGGGTCTTCCACAGGCACATCCGCTTGAACGGCCTCAGCAACTGGCGGAACGTCCAAGGTCAAATCCACCACGGGAGTGTCGGACGGAGCCACGGGCATAAGCCGCTCGAGCTGGACGCCATGAGTGCGGTCCAGAGGAATGTTCAGATCTTCCGGGGTCAAGTCCGGAAAATCCATCTCGTCCAGCTGGGCACCGAATGCCGCCTCGTCCTCGTCCAACTTCTGATATCGGTACCAGGGCACCGACAGACCGTCCTCGGCCTCCATCCTCTTGAGGCATGCCTTCACGCCGATCACCTGGTTGTACAGCAGGTGAGGCTCTAAGGCCCGAGTGCGACCGTCGAGATGGGCGCGGATCTTATCCATCTTCGCGGTCCACTTCCGGTTCCGCGCCTCCCACCTGGCCGTTACCCGGTCGCTCTCCGCAGCCACGGCCACCTTCGCCCGGCCTATGGCGGCCTCCAGTCCCTTGACCCTGGAGCGGAGCGTCTCCCTCTCCCCCTTCAGGAGCCCGACCTCCTCCTCCAGAGCAGCCGACCGAGCCCTCTCAGCGGCAGATCGGGCCCGCTCAGCCTCCAGTTCGCCATGAAGACTGCCCACCTCTACAGCCCGGGCTCGTACCCGCGCCGCCTCTTCCTCCAGCCCCGCTGATCGGGCCCTCTCATCCCTCAGCTCCTTCTCAAGGCCGCGGAGGAGAAGTGACTGGGCCTGCGTACCGGCCTCCCGGCGCGCCCTCAGAAAGTCGAGCGACGCGTCCTTCTCGGCGAGCCGCTTCTCATAGGCCTCCGCCAGATAGGCAGTAAGGGCCATCGTCTGCATCAAACCAGCTGTTAGCAAAAACATACGACAAATCCTGATAAAACAGCTATGCACAAAATAAAATCTCACCCGAGCTGCGGATCGCTCCGCCGCGCGAAAGGCATCAGACTCCGCCATCTCCAGCGGCAGTAAGTGCGGGTGCTTCTGCCCGAACATCATCGCCTGCGCCAGCTCGGCGCACTCATCCTGGTCCACCATGACCTGGGTGCCACCGTCCTCATGGCAGAAGTAGAAGCTGTAGTCCCGAGGCTCGGCATCGGAACCCTCCGAAGCACCGCCCCCGTCAGCGCCTCGAGCCTCGGTACCCTCCGAAGCACCCTCCACGTCGGCGGGATCCCGCCCTTCCTCCATGACGACGACCGCATCGCCGCCCTCCGTCGCCCGACCAGCGACCTCTTCGACCGCCAGGGTCCGGGACTCCTCGACCCCACCGTCGGCCGGCGCCTCGGCAGAAAGTACCTCTGGCTCGCACCCGGGCAGGTCGGACCGGACTTCTTCCCGACCTGAAGTCGAGGACCCTCCCACCTCGGTCCTCTTTTTCTTGCCAGCCCTAGCTCCGGCCGCCCTCTTCTTCGAGGGAGCCGCCTCGGAGGACTCCCCCCCCAGCCCGTGGTGCCGGGTCTCGCCGGACCGGCACCTCGACTATTGGCGGCGGCGGCGCCACAAACGAGTCCGCGTACAGCGGACTGGCAAACCTAGATCGACCTGCAATAGCGCCACCCGTCAGCTCGGTAAAAAAAAAAAAAAAAAAAAAAAATACCGACCTCCGGCCATCGCAGCTTCAATTCTCCCCGAGGTGAAGGACTTCCAATCTCTCTCGCGCACCGACCTGAGCACAGCAACGATACCCGCGTAGTCTGGCAGCATAAACCTGGAAGAGTGAGGACCTGAAAGCAGAACAAACAACATCAGTCAGACCAAAACTAAGGTAAAAGAAGGACAGTCCGATCTATAAACCCCTACCCGGGGAAATATTTCAATCCCGGGTGTATCGCGCCAACGGGTCGAGCCCAACCACTTCGGTAGCTCGGATGTAGAAGTAGCTGCGAGACCAGTCCTCGACCTTCGACAGCTTGCTAGCCTTAGACCCCGAGCTACTAGCCTCCAGGATGTTCGCCGCAGGCTTGAAGGCAGCATAGTAGGTCCCCGGGATCCCAGGATTCGCCTTCTGCTGGGTGAGGGCCTCGAACATGGGCACCGTCACCTCCACGCCGCACTCCTCCCCCAGGGTCAGCAACACGATCATCCCTTGGATCGTGGATGGGCAGACCTGCGAGAAGGCAAAACCCCGCGCCCGGCAGTAGTGGACGAGCAGCTCGGGGAGAGGAAGACGCAGCCCGCACTTCAGGAAGAACCCCTCGTACAGGCAGATGAAGCCCGCCGGAGGACTCCACGGACGCTCGTCCGGCCTGGGTAGTCTGAGCTCGGCACCAGCAGGGAAGTCGCACAACTCCCTCAAAAGCCTAAGCGACTCCCGCGTGCTCCAAGTCGACGACCCGCCCTGCTCGTAAAGGACCAGGGGAGTCCTCACCCTGGCCACTCGTACTCCGCCACCACGACCACCCTGACGACCACCCCGGTCGCCCAGACGCCCGGCTCCTCCCCCAACTCGGACGGCACCGCGACCACCAGAGGAGGACCTCACCACCGTCTTCTTTCGGAGATTGGTCCCAGGGAGCAGCTGGGCGGCCCTCGAAGTCGAAGGAGCAGACTGTTCCCCACTGTCTGCGCCTCGACACGGAGAGGAGGCGTGCCCAGAACCGTCGGAAGAAGAGCTCGGAGAATCTCTACAATTGTCACGAGATGCCGACTCATCGCTCGATTCAACCCGGATTCCGTCTAACATCGGCGCCATTATACAAAGAGGAAGAAGAATCGAAAAACGCAGAAAGGAAGGGAAGGGAGGAATCGAAGAGGTCAGGGAGAAGGAGTTACCTTGAGAGTATGCGCGTAAAGCTTTAGCTGAAGAAGGAAGAAGGGTTTAAATAGAGGAAGGGGACAACGAAGCGACGTCTGGACACGTGTCGAAGGGAGCACGGCCCCCCAAAACCTAATGATGACGTCCCCTCGTTATCCCCACGCCAAAAAGCAGGGGACGCCTCGATAGATGCGAAGCGTCTTTTGCACGCCGCGCGTGGGCAGTACGCGCGAAAAAAGGAGGCGCCTTTTCGTTCTCCCACGTGACGGGTACGCGCCAACCATCTACGGATTTTCGGAAAAGTCGACACGTACGAGCACGGGGGACCGTCCTAAGATGTGCCGAACTAACATCAGATCAACTTCGGTATGCTCGCATCGCCTCGCGATACCGAACTGGGGGGGGGGGGCTATTGTTGGAGGTGGGCCTAGCACCCCCAATTAGTTAGGCCCATCTTAGGAAAAACGCCTCTTCAGTTCGGTCGCCGACCTGAAAGCACCGAGCTCCCGAGGACGCACCTCGGGTCCGCACTGGCACTTCGCCAAAGCAGAAATGTCAGAAGAGCAGAAGGCACGTAGGAGCTGGTAGAACAGTGCCCTACACGCGTAGAGATACGGCCTCGACTGGACGCCCCACCAACCCTGCGGAGCTGACGAAGGAGAAAATGACACGTGGAGGAGAGTTGGCAAAACAGTGCGCTGCTCTGCAAAGGTATGGCGCCGAGCTCATCATGACCTCTCGCCTCGAAAGCCGGAACACGTCTCCTAGGCCACCTTACCCGCAAAACAGGCTGAAGACGCCACGTGGCCCCGGAATCCCGGGGAGCAGGAAGTCAATCCCGAGTATATATATCCCTCGATGTCATTAATGAAGGGGACTTCTGGAATTTGGGCACCTCACCTACCACAAATAGACCCGACCTCTCTCTCTCTCTCTCTCTCTCTCTCTCTCTCTCTCTCTCTCTCTCTCTCTCTCTCTCTCTCTCTCTCGTTTGTAACAAAGCAGCAATTTAGATCTCCGAACTGGACTCCCATCGGAACCAGTTCGCAACTCTAAATTGCTCACGTCCTTCGATCATATATAAAAGAATACGGTCCACGACCTGTTCACCGATATACCCGACTTATCTTAAACCGTAGTTAACTCGCTCTAATTAACGAAAATCTCACCTCTCTCTCCTTAATCAATCTCTTAAACATAATTAGTGATCCCCGGGATCAGCATCGGTTTCTTCACTATGGAGTCATATTTCTCGATACTAGACAATTCGCATCACTTATGTATTCTGGTTATTTAGGAGCTAAAGCCAAAGCCAATCATTATCAAAATCTCAACTGGTTTTCACTAAACCAATGAAATGGGCTGGTTTTGACTTTCAGCTGTCTCATGAGGGCACGTATAAACCATTATGGCATCGGTTAACGAAAACCGGATCAATCCCATTCCAATCGTAGTTTTTGGCTCGGTTTCATCTGGTTATTTAGGAGTGAACGTCAACGGCCCAAGGCTAGTCTTATCAAAAATTCAACCGGTTTTTACTAAGCCAAAGAAATGGGCCGGTTTCAATCTCTATATATTAACCCAAAAAAGAGTCAGTTGATAAATGATGTCGAGGACGGCGGTGACAACGAAAAAGACCACGACCGTGGTGTCGTCGGTGACGTTGGTGCCGGCGTGGTGGTGTTCATTTTTTGTTTTTCCCGTTTGCTATTTTTTTATGTGATAAATACGTTGAATAATCAATAACAAAGTTTTCCAATAGATTATCAGTATATATTTGTGATGAAAACAAAGTTAGATAATCAATAACACATAATTTTTATGATATGATAACCGGATTATCACAATTATTTTTATATTTGCATATCTCACATTTTTCTGCGAAATGATAACTGGATTAACACTATTATTTATGATATGATAACTGGTTTAACATGACAATTTCATAAAAATGAACATGATAACTGGGTTAACATGACAATGTTAACTATACTAATTATATATTAACGATGCTAACAATGATAACTTGGTTAACATGACACTGTTAACGATGCTAACAATATGTTTTTCTGGTTTTGAATAGTGGTCGTCGAGTTTTGATGAATAGTAACACCGGCCGTTAGATGAACAGTATCGCCGGATTCTTCTGTCAGAAAATAATTTTCTCACCAATAGCATTTATGTGATTATTAAAAAAGCAAGGTATTTTGAGTTTTCTTTTTCCTCCCTACCTAATTTCCAAATTATTACCTAATTTTCAACTTATCTATTCATATTCACTTAACTGACTCTAAATTATAAAATCAGATTATCAAAATAATAATATAATAGACGTTGTTTGACAAAAAAAAAGACGTTGTAAAAAAAAAATATATATATAATAGAATCTATTCCTTTCAGACATTCTTTAAACCTTACAAGAACTCCCAACTATAAATATCGTCTCCAAAAAAGTTGGAATACTTTTTATTCTTTAACATACAAAAAAGTTACAAAACTAAACTTTTGGGTTGTTCAGAAATGTAGGTAACAACAAAAACAAATCATATACTCAAATGCAATTTAAAATCGCATGTGCAAAGAGTTTATGAATCATCACTTTTACCTCTACTTATTAGAATCATGTGCTTTCGCAGCGAAAATAAAAAACATCACTACGACTCAACAATAGTTTTTACTTTCTTCTTTGCTTCGAGCCGTTTCATCCTACAAAACATATGATACAAAAGAAGAATTGTGATGCAAATCAGAATATGCAAACCCATGAACAAATTAGCACCATATTTGTAACACAAAGAGATTCCATAGTCTGTAGTTTCAAGTGAAGCATCAATTACTTATATTGTTAATATGTGCTTTTAGTTGCAGGTTTTGTAAATATAGATGTGATTTGGGATAGATCAAACAATTTTCAAACAAAAAAGCTTCATGATACCCTTAATAAATCACTTGAGCTTATAAGCTTAAGAGAAATAAAATGATTTACCTTTTGAAAGAGAAGTACTTCTCTATCTCTGGTTTCTGCTCAGAGTTAAACGCAAACCACTTTTCATGAGGACAAACTTCACTCCAACTTCCTAAATCTGCACACAAACGAAGGAAAGAGATTAAAGTTACTAGAACTATTCTTCTAGACAAAACAAAGAATTTGTATATTTTTTAAACCTTGAAGCAACAAGTTTGGTTCTTCGTTGTTGTACGACTTCAATCTCCAGAGAATATGACCATATTCATCCAGTTCGACCGGCTTGGTTCTAAGAAGATCATCACATTCTTGGCTCACTGCCAAAAAATAATTAGAAAAACAAACCTCTAAACATATGACCATTGTTATAAATAATCACACGGGTTAAAATTTGTACCTTTAGATAGCAATTCTATTGCGTTTTGCATTTCGGAATGAACTTCTTCATCATTCGTTTGCGATAAAATTGCATGCGGTTTTCATTAGATAACAGAATCCCATTATTCTCTGTTACAGCTTTGGCAAACTCAAATTGTAACTTCTACTCATGTTGTTTCACCTACAACAGAAATGTTTTATAATGAATCAAATGTTGTCAAATTTAAATTTTAAAAACTAAGTAAATTTTACGGTTACCTTATTTTTGGCTGCTTTCAAGTTTTCTTTTGCTTCCTGTTTCTTTCCAATAGATTCATTAATGCAATTCCTGATCACCCTGAATTTTTTTATCACAACATATAAACCCTCAAACACCATAAAAAGCAAAAGAATAATTGATTCAATATATGAATATTCACTATAACTTACGATGTGCCAAGTGTTTCATCGCATAAGAAATTCAAAACCTTTATATCCAACTTCTTATACTCAGCAATGCCTTCTTGAAACATTTCATGAGAGAAGCCATCAACTTCAGATTCTGTTGATCTCGGGGATCACTAAGTAAGATTAATAGGTTGATTAGGGTGAGAGAGGCGAGATTTTCGTTAATTAGAGAGTCAACCACAAATTGAGGCAGGTCGGGAATATTTTGGGCAGGCCGTGGGCCGTGTTCGCTTTATTGATGATAAGTGAAGTGAACAATTTAGAGTTACGAACTGGTTCCGAAGGACGTCCAGTTCGGCGTTCTAAATTGCTATCTTGTTACAAAGAGAGAGAGACAGAGAGAGGTCGGGTCACTTGTGGTAGGTGAGATACAAAATTTCCAGATCCTTAATGACATCGAGGGGTATATAATCTGGCGAGAGAGTGATAACTGCGAGATCCTTCCACGGTCGGGGGTCCCAGTCCAGATATCTCCAAGTGAAGGCGTGTGAGGGGTATATATAGCAAGGACCGCGTAGGCGGTTCTCCGCGATTCGGGGATGACGTGACGTTGACGAGACGGGTCGTGAACAGTGAAAGGTATGTCGTGAACAGTGTCGGTGAACAGTGTCGTGAACAGTGCAAGGCATGTCGTGAACAGTGCCCGTGAACAGTGCAAGGCATGTCGTGAACAGTGCCCGTGAACAGTGCAAGGCATGTCGTGAACAGTGCATCTTCGTGCGGCATCAATGTTAGCTCGGGGTGCGAGCTCGGGATGGAAGCTCTGGGTGCGGGCTCGGGATGGGAGCTCGGGGTGCGAACTCGGGATGGAAGCTTGGGGCGCGAGCTCGGGATGGAAGCTCGGGGCGCGAGCTCGGGATGGAAGCTCGGGGTGCGGGCTCGGGATGGAAGCTCGGGGTGCAAGCTCGGTGCCGTCCTTGGTCAAACGCCGACTTCTGGCTGATTTTGACCAGGCGGACCTTATTTGCTGAGATGAGCCTAGCTAATTGGGGGTGCTAAGCCCACCTCCAACAGATTCCACAAGATATTTTCCAAGAGCAGTGAACCAACTACCATCAGTCTTACTCAGGCAAACCGATCTACATTATTTAAAAAATTGAAATCAATCAGACATGCATCAATCAGCTAATAGAAAACTTGAAACTTTTCAAAAAAAAGTTTTTTACGTTTCTCCTCTGTCTTCCAATATCACAGTCAGTAATTTGATTATCATCTGGGTGAGCATAGAATGTTGTTGGCTCCCAGATAACATTTCACGTATAACACATTCAGCTTGTCCTTCCCTCATGTGAAGATGTGAATATAATGAGCAAGGTTGAATTAAGCATGGGGGACCACAAGAAGAAGAAGCATTTGCATTTAAATGGGCTTTTGTCTTCTTGTGATTTCAAAGGCCTTAGGTTTGAGGTGTCTCCTCATATATAACTTAGAAGTAGACATGAGAGAGAGATAGAAGGTTGGTGAGCAATGTAGCCACACAAAGTAGATAGAAGGATGAGAGAAACCTAGTGAAAGTATAAGCTTTGAGTGGGTTTTCTCATGTGTTACAGCAAGTGACACAGGAAGTACTACAGAGTGAGTTCTTGAGTATGAATCACTTGTAATGTGTTTTCCTTCTAGTGGATTCCGAGCAACAGTCTCGGGGAGATGTAGCGACCCTTGTTAATGGGCGTGAACTCCTTAAATTGTGTGTGTGCTCCCTTCTCCCTTCTCTTTCTCTCTATACTCTGTTTTGTACTACTTTCTGTTACAGCCTCTGTAGTATGTCAGCAACTGCTTCAGGTCTTGGTTTGTTGGGGTCTATGCTCTGTAAAGGTGACACCTTTGAGCCTCTGGATTCTCAACAGAGTGGTATCAGAGCCAAGGTTCTGTGTTTCGTGGTTCTCTCAAGCCAAGAATCATGCTTTGACAAGAAGTGAAGTGGAAGAGTGTGTTCGTCATAGAGGCTGTGTTTTGCGGAAGCAGGAACTCGTGGCTTAGGTGAAGATTCTAGGCATGAGTGAAGCTTTGAGGATGACTGAGATTTCAGTAAGGAAAGTCTCAGATCTAGAAGAAGCAAAACCAGAAAGAGAGAAAGAAGATCCAGATCTGTAGAGAAAAGGATCTAGAGAAAGAAGGAAAGTGAAGAAAAGGAGGAAAGGTTGGATCTTTGGAAGGCTGGGGCAGTAAGGCTCATTTGCCTTAAGCATCCACGTTCTTTTCTTTGGTAGAGCTTGGTTGTGGGAGACAAGACACGTCTCAGGTGAAGCAACAAAATCATGAGCTCTTGGTAAATGGTGCAAAAGAGATGAAGTTGCTGTAAGGTTCTTCATTGGTGAGCATCATTATGCTTTCTCAGGTTTTGAGGAAGGTTGTGGAGGCATGAGTGTCTCTGGTCAGATTCAAGACCAAGCTGTGTCTCTTGGTGAACAGCACGAATCTGAGGGGAAGGAGTTGTAAGACTCATTCTGGTGAAGCAAGAAAAATCTCATTCGAAGCATGTCATGCATCAAGAAGGTTTGAGCAATTGCAGGTTTTCTGTTGAAACTGCAGGGTTTCTGATGCAGTTGCTGGTGCAGTCTTCTGATGCAGTTGCAGAGTTACAGTTACAGCTACAGGGTTTCGGGTTTGATTGCAGGCTCTTCTGGTTCAGTTGCTGGGTTTTCTGGTGCAGCTACAGGTGTTCTGGTTCAGCTACAGATTTTCTGTCATAGTTGCAGGGTTACTGTTGTAGCTACAGGGTCATCTGATGCAGTTGCAGGTTTACTGGTTCAGCTACAGGTTTTCTGTTCCAGCTACAGAGTTAGTAACAAGGAGCAACAGAAGAAGCAAAGGATAAGCTTTGGTTATGGTGTGTAACTGAGTGAGGAATTGAGATGTGATATTGCGGGTACTACAAGGAGTGATTCAGAACAGAAGTTTGAATCGGATGAGGTGATTTCAAGGTTATAAAATCAGGTTGCCTCTAAGCTCTTCAAGGTACAAGTTATGCAACACAGTGAGAAGAATTTCATATTACTCACAAGTTTAAGTGTTGCAAGCACAAGAGAAATTCAGAGATAGAAGCAGGTTGCATATGATCGAAGATGGATGCTCTTGATCATTGCTGAAGAAGCCGGTTAAAGGTTGGTGTAAGCTGAAGGTCTTTTACAAGAATCAGCTGGAATTTGATTGTGTAACACACGAGTTCAAGTTGTGTAACTCAAAGTGTGTACATCAAGATCGAAACATCAACTTCAAGACTCAAGTTTGGGACTAATTAAGTCTGATTCCGCTGCGATCACAATGTATTTTGTGATGCTCTGTATTGAAGTTTCAGGTTGCTTTAGTTCTGCATTTCTTTGGAATCGAAAGCTTGTTGCAACACAAAGGGGTTTGTACTGGTTTTGCTATGGATTGGACAAGATTCAGTGATGGGTTTCATTCTGTTTTTTGGGGGTAATTCAGTGCAGCAAGGACAGGTTCAGGTTGTGTTAAAACTTTCGTGTTTATGCTGTTTGAGTATCAGTAAGGGTATTCTGGATTCAGTCTAAAGGGTGTTGCAGGATGGTTATGAAGCAATTGAAGTGTTCTGTTTTGGTTAAAATACATGAATGGTTTTGAAGACTTCAGTGGCTTTTGGTTGAGTTTGATAGGGGTTTCTGCTGCAGGTTATGTCTCATGTTTTGTCTCAGTGGATAGCTATCAGTTCAGTGAATTTGAGAGTCTACGGTTGGTGGATTTTCAGAGAACGTGAAGCTACAAGGTTGTTGTTTCAGAGGGAATGCAGTGAAGTTGTATGACTTTGTTGTAGTCTGAAATGTTCTGTGGAAACAGAAGGAGTAACACTCAGCTAGTGTGAGTTTGAGTGTTGGCCGAAAGGTGTATGAGCTGTTGTTTCAGGAGTGTATGCTCTTGACATGGAGTCAGTAGCACAGATTCATGTTTGTGCAGATTTGTGTTGTGTCTAACACATGGAAAGTCTGTTGGAGTGAATCTGAGAGAACAAGGTGTTCCTGTCTCATGTGGAGCATCGTTTTACAGGAAATTCTCAGAGAATATCTTGCATTTGGTTCAGATCTTCAAGCATTGAAGAATCTGATGGTCTTAAAGCCTAAGACATTGGAGACGTCATGTGTCATGAGGAATGTCTCTAAATGTTTGTTGTGCAACAGGATATACTACAATCGAGTATCGAAAGTCTTCCTAGCTAAGGGAGTTAGGCGGCGTGTTCTGTTTATTTCAGCGGTACAAGATCAGTATGTGTTGTGTTTTGGCTGCAAGAGAATGCTAAGTTATGGTTTGTGGTTTCTGTGATGGAAGCGTGGTTTGATGGTGTATCGGCATAAGTTGTTGCATTGTTATATCATGGTGAATGCTCTAAGTAAAGGAGAGACAGTGTTGCTGAAGCTCAGTAAGGTTCTTTGGTGGGTCTTCGGGTACAAGAATCAGTTTGGAGTGGCTGCAAGAAGAAAGATGTTGTGTCATAAGTTCTGACACACATTCTGAAGCAAGATGCCATGGTAATTCATCTGATACATCAGAACGTGTGAGTGGATCAAAGAGACAGTGAAGAGTGCTTTGAATCGGATTGGTGAAGATGAGCTTTCAAAGACAGAGTAACATCCAAATGATTATGGTTCCTGGTGGAGCAGTTTATTCTTGGAGGTTATCTCGGGTGTCTAGCTCAAACTGATCTGAGTATGGTTAGCTCAAAACAGAAGAGTTAACAGGATGCACAACTCGTTGTTTAACATGATTCATGGAAGTTCAGTGTGCAAGGAAGACAAGGAAGCCAAGAACAAGTTCTTATCGACGGGTATTCAGCTGATACAGGGTGTAATCTGAAGGTTCAAGGCAGTTTACAGGTTTTGGTTTTGAAGCTGATTGTTGGTAAGGGATCTCAGAAATGACAGCAGGTTTTATAACAGAGTTGCAGGTTTTCTGGATTGAAGGAGTTGCAGGTTTCTGAAAATTCAGAGAGGATACTACAGTGTGAGTTGAGATGAGGTTATTGAAGTGGTTCAGTGGGTCTTCATAAGAAGTTGCTGAATGAGACAAGTGCTGGTACAGAAAAATCTGTATCAGGGTTATTCACTTCAAGACAGTCACAAATTGCTATGCTCAAAGCATGACAAGAAGGGTCATCTCAAGACTTAAGTATGCAACTTAAAGGAGTCCTAGAGAGGATGCAAGTGCAGAGAAGCAAGCTGCATTTGGAAGACAATAAAGAAGAAGTCTAAGTTGTCTTGGTTGCATCATGAGGAGATTACATAAGTATCTACTCAGGGGAAGTCTCTTACAGAGATTATCATTGATGCAAGGCCTAATTCGTTTGGGTGGAGTCTGCATACAAGTAAAGGTATTGCAGGGTTCTGTTACAGCAAGAAATGCATCAGGCGAGATGCATCAGGAAGTGCATCAGGTATTCTAGAATTGATGTGTAAAGGCTGTACAGGATTGTCTCAGGTATAGCACAATGTTTTGCTGCTATGAGACATGTTTATGGGTTGATCTCAGGTCATACAGTGGTTCGTAAGAGGCTGTTGAGATTGTTACAAGGTTGAATCAGAAGGGTTTCAGGTTTTTTGAAGCAAAGTTGGTTCAGTTTTTTCTGCATTTGATTCAAGAGTTTGGTTCTTATCTCAGTGCACATGAGTTTAAACTCAAAGGCTAGCAAAGGAATCTGGTTTTGCAGAAGGATAATTGTTTGTTCAGTCACTGCAACAGGTCTATGGTTTGGACAGAAGCTGTAGAAGATACTGTGTGATTGAAGAAGTCATAAGTGGTGAAGCTTGTGGGGTTTTCTGTTGAGTTAACAGGTTGGAGGGGTTTCTGAACTTGTTAATGGAGTTTGCTGAGCGGTTGTATCGGGTATTCAAGTGTTGAATGCGTCAGGAAGTGTCACAGAAGAGTTGAGCTAAATACAAGATTGTATTGAAGCTGGTTTTCACAACTCTAAGTGAGCTGAAGATGTGCTGATGGCTCAGGTTCAGCATTGTGAGTAGTCACTGCTGAAGTGCATTGAACGGGATGTTAAATGCAACGAGGATCAAGCTGGTTTATGGAGTTTAAACGGCTAAGGATCAAGTCTGAGTAAGTATACTCATGAACCGAGACTGGAATCCAGAGAACTAGAAGTGTGTACTCTCTCTCTCAAGCAAGTGCAGGTTGTTTGTGTGATCATCAGGTTCACAGGTGGAGATTTGTGAAGATGTGAACATAATGAGCAAGGTTGAATTAAGCATGGGGGACCACAAGAAGAAGAAGCATTTGCATTTAAATGGGCTTTTGTCTTCTTGTGATTTCAAAGGCCTTAGGTTTGAGGTGTCTCCTCATATATAACTTAGAGGTAGACATGAGAGAGAGATAGAAGGTTGGTGAGCAATGTAGCCACACAAAGTAGATAGAAGGATGAGAGAAACCTAGTGAAAGTATAAGCTTTGAGTGGGTTTTCTCATGTGTTACAGCAAGTGACACATGAAGTACTACAGAGTGAGTTCTTGAGTATGAATCACTTGTAATGTGTTTTCCTTCTAGTGGATTCCGAGCAACAGTCTCGGGGAGATGTAGCGACCCTTGTTAATGGGCGTGAACTCCTTAAATTGTGTGTGTGCTCCCTTCTCCCTTCTCTTTCTCTCTATACTCTGTTTTGTACTACTTTCTGTTACAGCCTCTGTAGTATGTCAGCAACTGCTTCAGGTCTTGGTTTGTTGGGGTCTATGCTCTGTAAAGGTGACACCTTTGAACCTCTGGATTCTCAACACCTCAAATCAAGAGCCTATTCGAAAAGTCATATGAAGCACATAGTATTCAATATTAAACCTTTCCAATATTCAAAGTTTTAATTACAAATTAATTTTCAAACTGTGCAAATGCATAGATGATACCTTTCCAAAAGCTGAACAGAACTCCAAGAACTGAAATACATCTCCAGCATTTTCAGGGGGCAAGTCAATGCCAGAAACAGTGATTGAGCTGATACCCTGAGGTATTTTTACTTCTTCAAGCTGATCCTCCTCCTTCTCACCGCCACAGCCGTTATTTATATCCTTAACAGTGTCCTCCTCCCCTTGGTTTTGGGGCGAAGCTACAGCTGCATCTTCCTGCATATACGATATAATCAAAATAGGCACAAGATAAGACTCAAAGCTAAGCTTACACACAACAAGGATCTCTCTAGAACGGAGCACGTACCGGTTTCGCCTTCTTCTTGTAGAAATATTTGTCAGCACCATCAGTTTCAAGAAGCTCAGAGACAGAGGAGAACCCAGTTGCTTTAGCTGGGTATACCAATATCCCGGTAGGACTTTGACCCCGTTTCTTCCTGGAAAACGAAATCAGTTGACAAATTTATATAAAATAAGCTTTATAACATATAATTCTTTTGACTTACATGCAGAGGCTACAATTGCAAATGCCCCTGCATTTGGGGCAAATCCAATCGGTCTTTAAAGCAACCTCTTCTGCATTCTCCCCGTACCTATAATTCGAGCAATAATCATAACATAATCACTATAGAATATACATTTTCTCATAACAAAAGACATAGATCTCAAAAACGTCAAATCAAACCTGTTCAGTAAGCACTTGGGACAGAACTTCATCGGACATGTCTTGTCTCGCTTCTTGGTCACGCACGATCCAACAATATCCATTCTCTTTTGACGACACTGCAAACACAAAGACAATTGATTCAACCAATAACTCTAATGTTGATCCAGGGGATCACTAAGTGTGTTTAAAGAGTGATTAGGAGATGAGAGGTGAGATTTTCGTTAATTAGAGCAATTTAACCACTATTAAGGCAGGCCGGGGCAAAGATGAGTAGGCCGGGGGCCGTGTTTCTTTTTATTGATGGTGAGAGAAATGAACAATTTAGAGTTACGAACTGGTTCCGAAGGACGTCAAGTTCGGCATACTAAACTGTTGCCTTGTTACAAAGAGAGAGAGACCGGGTAATTTCCCTAGGTCTCCAAGTGGCTCCAAATCAAAAGTCCCGAAGTCCTCAAGTAAAAAATGCGAGGTCCTTCCGCGGTCGGAGGTCCCAGTCCAGATATCTCCAAGTGAAGGTGCGTGAGGGGGTATATATAGCAAGAACCGCGTAGACGGCTTTCCGCGATTCGGGGATGTCGTGACGTTGACAAGACAGGTCGTGAACAGTGCAAGGTATGTTGTGAACAGCGCCGGTGAACAGTGTCGGTGAACAGTGCAAGGCATGTCGTGAACAATGCCTGTGAACAGTGCAGGGCATGTCGTGAACAGTGCCCGTGAATAGTGCAAGGCATGTCGTGAACAGTGCATCTTCGTGCGGCGTCAATGTCAGCTCGGGGCGCGAGCTCGGGATGGGAGCTCGGGGTGCGAGCTCGGGATGGAAGCTCGGGGTGCGGGCTCAGGATGGGAGCTCGGGGTGCGAGCTCAGGATGGAAGCTCGGGGTGCGAGCTCGGGATGGGAGCTCGGGGTGCGAGCTCAGGATGGAAGCTCGGGGTGCGAGCTCGGGATAGAAGCTCGGGGTGCGAGATCGGTGCCGGAAGCTCGGGGCGCGAGCTCGGGATGGAAGCTCGGGGTGCAAGCTCGGTGCCGTCCTTGGTGGAACGCCGACTTCTGGCTGATTTAGACCAGGCGGGCCTTATTTGCTGAGATGAGCCTAGCTAATTGGGGGTGCTAAACCCACCTCCAACAATAGGCCCTCCCCCAGTTCGGTGTCATGAGGTGTAGCGAATGCATCGAAGTTGATCTTTGTTAGCTCGGCGCATCTCAGGTCGGTCTCCAAGATCTTAGGATTGACTGCTGGGTCTCGTTAGGCGGGAGCAATAGACGGACGTGTGTGAATTCCTAGACCGCGAAGTTAGCGAGCTGCGCGGTCAGTGAGCCGCGGGTTGTGCAGTCAGAAGACTGATCGTGAGTTTGGCGAGTAGGAGATCGGCGAGCTGTGGTCGTTAGTTAGGCGGAGCTGTTGAGGTCGGCGAACTGCGACTGCGCGATGAGCGAGCTGCGACCGAGCTACCTAACTGTTAGACCGACGAGCTGCGACTCCGAACTGCCTCACTATCAGATCGACGAGCTACGACCTGCAAAAAATGGCTAAAGATACGAGATTGCGCTTGAGGCTGAGCTCTGCGTTTGTTAGTTAGGCGCGAGGCTGGCGAGATATGATTCCGAGTCGTTTAATTTTTAAAATCGGTTAGTTACTTAGCGTACCACAAGGTCAGCGAGTCGCACGGTCGGAGAACTGCGATCATGAGCTTGGCGAGTAGGAGGTCGGCGAGCTGTTGCGGTCGTTAGTTAGGCGGAGCTGTTGAGGTCGGCGAACTGCGACTGCGCG
This sequence comes from Eutrema japonicum, assembly GCA_030161315.1. Lineage (NCBI taxonomy): Eukaryota > Viridiplantae > Streptophyta > Magnoliopsida > Brassicales > Brassicaceae > Eutrema > Eutrema japonicum. The sequence goes on from BSQW01000011.1 coordinate 49,791,699, forward strand.
ATGAGCGAGCTGCGACCGAGTTACCTAACTGTTAGACCGACGAGCTGCGACCCCGAACTGCCTCACTGTCAGATCGACGAACTACGACCGCACACTGCTTTTCTTGGAGTTCGGCTTAGAGAAACGGATCTTGTGATTAAATCTAACTAGAAAAAAGAAATGGAAACTGACTTCCTTTTTCGCGTCGCGTAGGTCGGTGATGGCGGAGAAAAGCGGCGGCGGCCATGGCGAAGCTCCGGGAAGCTTGAGCGACGGCGGATATCCGACGTGTGATGATGAGTGATGTCGAGATCAGAGCAAGGGAATAGATCCGAGATGGTGGTCGGCGAAGGATGTCGCGGACGGAGGTGGCTTGATGGCGGCGAAGGCTGAGCTTGACGAGCTCGTATTAAATCTGCGAGCTGATTGGTTGTCGAGGCTGGTGACGGTTAGTCGGCGGATTCGTGATTTGAGTCTCGATTGAACGGTCCTTGTGACGGAGAAGTTGAGCAGCGAACGTGGGCTGCGAAGCCGGAGAATGGATAGAGAGGAGAAGGTGTGGGCTTCGGCGCCGAAGGTGGAGACGACTCTGGTCGGAGATGCGGTGTTGCAGCGGAAGATGCAGGTCTTCGCCGGTGGTTCGCTGGATTTGAGTAGATCAGATCTGCTCGGATTCACCGCCAAGAGATGGTCGTGAGGAAGGAGGAGATTGGGCTTCGATTTGTGCATCGCGTTGGGTCTGAATCTGGACCATCGTCGGCTTGATTTGTTGCAGGTGCGACGATGGTGACGGAGCTCCGGAAATTTCGAACGGTGAGGAGTGGCGTAGAGCCAATTTTTTTTTTTTTTTTTTAGGTCGGAGAGTCCCCGTCCAGATATCTCCAAGTGAAGGTGCGTGAGGGGGTATATATAGCAAGAACCGCGTAGACGGCTTTCCGCGATTCGGGGATGTCGTGACGTTGACAAGACAGGTCGTGAACAGTGCAAGGTATGTTGTGAACAGCGCCGGTGAACAGTGTCGGTGAACAGTGCAAGGCATGTCGTGAACAGTGCCTGTGAACAGTGCAGGGCATGTCGTGAACAGTGCCCGTGAATAGTGCAAGGCATGTCGTGAACAGTGCATCTTCGTGCGGCGTCAATGTCAGCTCGGGGCGCGAGCTCGGGATGGGAGCTCGGGGTGCGAGCTCGGGATGGAAGCTCGGGGTGCGGGCTCAGGATGGGAGCTCGGGGTGCGAGCTCAGGATGGAAGCTCGGGGTGCGAGCTCGGGATGGGAGCTCGGGGTGCGAGCTCAGGATGGAAGCTCGGGGTGCGAGCTCGGGATAGAAGCTCGGGGTGCGAGCTCGGTGCCGAAAGCTCGGGGCGCGAGCTCGGGATGGAAGCTCGGGGTGCAAGCTCGGTGCCGTCCTTGGTGGAACGCCGACTTCTGGCTGATTTCGACCAGGCCGGCCTTATTTGCTGAGATGAGCCTAGCTAATTGGGGGTGCTAAACCCACCTCCAACATCTAATATCATAAATATTTACTCGAATCCGTAAAATCAATCCAATACCATGAATACACCCAATTATACTTGAAATATAATGAAAAAAAATCCAAAACTAACGAGGATTTTTTTTTTTTATCGCTTATTGGTTGAATCAATTTAACTGTTTCTCTAATTTAAAATCCAAAACTGTCTCCATTGAAACCATCGAACTTCAGAGTTTTGCAGAGAATAAAGAGGATACGAATTTGTTGGAGGTGGGCCTAGCACCCCCAATTAGTTGGGCCCATCTTAGGAAAGGCTGTCCTTCGGTGCGGCAACCGGACTTAATATCACCGACTTTCAAGACCGCTCTTCAGCTCGGTAGCCGACCTGCAATACCATTCTTCAGCTCGGTAGCCGACCTGAAAGAAACACACCCCGGGCCCGCACTGACGCCCCGCCAGAGCAGGGAGTGTCAGAAGAATAGGTGCGTGGGAGTCGGTAAGGCAATACCCTACCCGCGTAGGGACGTGCCTTCCACCCAACGTCCCACCAACCCTGCAGAGCTGACAAGGGCAGGAGGGAGCAGGTAGAGCAGAGTTGGTAAAACAGTGCACTGCTCTGCAACACGCCACGCCGAGCTCATCATGACCTCTCCCCTCGAAAGCCGGGACACGCCTCCTAGGCCACCTTACCCGCAAAAGAGGCCGCAGGCGACACGTGGCCCGAGATCCCGGGGAGCAGGAAGCCGATCCCGACTATATATACCCCTCATATGTCATTAATGAGGGGGGGTCTCTGATTTTTACTCTCACCTTCCACGAGTTATCCGACCTCTTTGTAACAAGACAACACTTTAGAACGCCGAACTGGAGGTCCTTCGGAACCAGTTCGTAATTCAAAAGTGTTCACCTTTCTTTCATCAATAAAACGAAACGCGGCCCCCGGCCTACTCACATTTCTCCCGACCTGTCTTAATCGTGGTTAAATTGCTCTATTAACGAAAATCTCACCTCCCGTCCCCTAATCATCCTTTAAACACACTTAGTGATCCACGGGATCAACAATTGGCGCTAGAAGGAGGGGGCGGAGATTCTTCTACACGCAAGGAGCAGTTCAACCACCGACACGACCGAAGCAACGATGGCAATCCCGACCCCAAGAGTGTTGTCAGACCAGGACACTCCGGCCCAAACAACGGCCCAGGCCCCGACAACGGCCCCGCCAACGACTCGAATGACGGCGACCATTCCGTCATCAGCCCAAGCGGCTGCCGATCAAGCGATTCCTCGAGAGCAATTCTCCAGGGCCCCGCCCCCGGCGTCAGCACCCGCCCATTCCGACGGCTCCGCCGCCCACAACGCGCCACGAGCACCGGAAGACCAGCCCACGCCGTCCGTCATGATGCAGACCCTGCTCGCCCGGATCGATGAGCTAACGCGAGCCACCGACCAGCGGTTCGCCACGTTAGGGGCCTCCCGCGACCGGTCGGACAATGTCGGGTCCCCCGACGTCCATCCCAGAGAACCGGTCTCTCGGGAAGAAACCCCCCGCTTCCGGACAAGCCGACCGAGCGACTCGCCGTCTGGATCCGAAAGGCCGGACGGACGTTTCGTCCCGGCCATAGGAAGGCACCCGGGAGACGAAGCCCACCATCTCCGATCCAGCGCGGAGCGCTCAAGAGACGCGGAGTTCGAGGCTATGAAGGAGACCATCCGTGCGATGTCCTCCAAAATCCACCAAGCCACCAGCGTGGCCCCAGAAATCGATCGCGTCCTCAGAGAGACGCAGAACACGCCGTTCACCCGCCGGATCGCCTCCGTCCCACTCCAGCACCTCGGAAAGCTCAAGCTACAGCCCTACGCGGGCACCACCGACCCGGCCCAGTATCTCACGGCGTTCACCATCGCCATGGGTCGCGCCCACTTCTCACCAGACGAGCGCGAAGCCGCTCACTGCCAGCTTTTCGTGGAAAACCTCACCGGCCCGGCCCTCACGTGGTTCTCTCGGCTAAAGACGCATTCCATCGACAGCTTCAGGGACCTGTCGACCACCTTCCTCGAGCATTACTCCATCTACATCCGCCAGTCTGCATCCAGCGCGGACCTCTGGGCAATGAATCAGGGAGCAAAGGAGTCGCTCAGGTCCTTCATCGAGCGCTTCAAGGCCACGGCCTCCCAGAGCAACGTGACTGACGAGTCAGCGCTCCCCGCTCTGAGAAAAGGACTGCGGGCCGATTCGGCCTTCAAGGACGATATGAAGCTCAACAGGCCGCGCTCGCTGGAAGACGCCTTGCACCGCGCTGGACTCTTCGTTGAGCTCGAGGAAGAGAAGGCGGCTGAATCAAGAAACAGTGCCTCTCACAAAGCCCCGGCCCCAAAGGAGCGGCCCCAGGAAAGGTATCAGGAGCCCCGTCAACATTACGACGACGAGTACCATCGCAGCAAGGGAAAGCAGGCCGCTGCATTCCTTGTCAACGGACCGCCCTCCGGCCTCCGCCTACACGATCCCGTACTTCCCCCCACCCCCGCCCCGGGATTGCCTTGGAACAAATACGTACGGGATCCCCGCCAGCAGGATCGGCGTCCCGACGAGCCGAGCGATAGGGAGTTCCGACCAGATGAGCCATACGACAGGACGGCCTTCTGCGACTTTCACCGGCGAAAGGGGCATCCGACCTCTCACTGCCGCGCCCTTCAAGAGGTCCTGCTAAAACAATTTCAGCGGGGAGAAATCAGCGTCCCAGAGCGGCTGCGACCGCATGCTCGGGACGGCGATCACGATCAACCCCGCGACAACCAAGGTCGCGCGGATAACCGGACTAGGACCTACCACCGCGCCCAGAGTGACGACCGGCGGCGACGATCTCCCTCGCGAGACCGGGAAACAGGCAGATCGCCTCCCCCGGCCCGCACTTTGATAGGGATGATCATGGGAGGTCTCCTCTCGTGCAACGACTCAGTGCGGTCCATCAAGCGTCACGAGAGGAGGACCGACGCGTCCCTGAAGTGGCACTCCGGGCCGGAGATCGACGCCCAGGACACGAGTAAGAGGGGGATGTGTTTCACTGAGGCCGATGCGGCCGGGGTCCACCAGCCCCACAACGACCCCCTCGTCGTACAAGTCCGCGTAGCCGACTGCGACGTTAACCGAGTCCTCGTCGATACGGGCAGCTCGGTCGACCTCATCTTCAAGGATACCCTCGCCAGGATGAACCTGAACGGGGTCGAGATCAAGCCGCACTCCATCCCGCTAACCGGCTTCGCCGGGGACACCGTCAACGGAATCGGCACCATCGAATTACCGGTCTACGTAGGTCGGGTCACGAAAATCGTCAAGTTCGTGGTCTTCGACACCACCCCGATCTACAACATCATACTCGGAACCCCCTGGCTGCACTCGATGAAGGCGGTCACGTCGACGTACCATCAGTGCCTCAAGTTCCCCAACCAGGCCGGCACATACACTCTTAGGAGTAACCAGAGGGTCTCCCGCGCCTGCTTCGCCATCGAGCACAAGCTGCGCCGCGCCGCGCCGGCCTGCTTGGCCATCAATGCGCTTCAGCCCGGCGAGCTCGGCGCCCGGGATCTTCCCGGGCGGGACCTTGTCACCCAGGTCAACATCGACCCACGCGACCCCGCCCGCTGCGTCGGCATCGGCACCGACCTCGACGAAAGCATCAAGCAAGAGCTGGTCGAGTTCCTAGGGCAGAACGTCTCCACCTTCGCCTGGTCAACTGGCGACCTGCCCGGCATCGACCCGAACACGTGCAGCCACGAGCTCAACGTGGATCCAACCTGCAGGCCGGTCAAGCAGAAGCGGCGGAAGCTTGGCCCGGAGCGCGCCCAAGCGGTCAACGATGAGGTAGAGAGGCTCACCGCGGCCGGCTCGATCACCGAGGTGAAATACCCGGACTGGTTAGCCAACCCAGTGGTAGTCAAGAAGAAGAGCGGAAAATGGAGGGTCTGCGTGGACTTCACCGACCTCAATAAGGCATGCCCTAAGGACAGCTTCCCCCTCCCCCGAATCGACCAGGTCGTCGAAGCCACCGCGGGAAACGAGCTACTCTCCTTCATGGACGCCTTCTCGGGGTATAACCAAATCCCCATGCACCCTGATGATCAGGAGAAGACCGCGTTCATCACGGACCGAGGCATTTACTGCTACAAAGTAATGCCCTTCGGACTAAAAAACGCCGGGGCCACCTACCAACGGCTCGTCAACCGGATGTTCGCCGACCAAATCGGCCGCACTATGGAGGTATACATAGATGACATGCTGGTAAAGTCTCTGGTGGCAACCGACCACGTCACACACCTCCGGTCCTGCTTCCGCACGCTGAACGAATACAACATGAAGCTGAACCCGGCCAAGTGTTCCTTCGGCGTCACATCAGGCGAATTCCTCGGGTACATCATCACCCAGCGCGGGATCGAGGCCGACCCCAAGCAGATCCGAGCTATCATTGAGCTCAAATCCCCGGAGAGCACGCGTCAAGTACAACGACTCACCGGGAGAATCGCCGCGCTAAATCGATTCATCTCCCGCTCTACCGACAAGTGTCTCCCGTTCTACCAACTACTCCGGGCTAACAAGCGGTTTGAGTGGGACGACAAATGCGAGGACGCCCTCCGACAGCTGAAGGAGTACATATCCACTCCCCCCGTCCTGTCTAAGCCAGAAGAAGGCGAAATCCTCTACCTCTACGTCGCCATCTCCACGTCAGCAGTCAGCGGCGTGCTAGTACGGGAGGACCGGGGTGACCAAAATCCCATCTCCTACATCAGCAAGTCGCTCGACGACGCGGAGAGCAGGTACCCGACTCTGGAGAAGCTCGCCCTGGCAGTGGTCGTCGCAGCTAGGAAGCTCCGGCCTTATTTTCAATCCCACGCGATTGCCGTCCTAAGCACCTACCCCCTCAGGAACATCCTCCACAGCCCGAGCCGATCAGGCCGGATAATGAAGTGGGCCGTTGAGCTGAGCGAATATGAAATCGAGTACCGAGGTCGGACCGCGATCAAATCCCAGGCACTGGCCGATTTCCTAGTCGAGTTGACACCCGAGCTGACAATCAGCGAGGTGCCCGAAGTATGGACTCTGCATGTCGACGGGTCGGCCTCCAAACACGGGTCCGGCGTCGGCATACGCCTCGAATCCCCGACCAAGGAGATCCTCGAGCAGTCTTTCCGCCTGGCCTTCCCGGCATCAAACAACGAGGCCGAGTACGAAGCTCTGATCGCCGGTCTGCGCCTAGCAAAGGAGGTCGGTGCGAAGAAAATCCGGGCTTACTGCGACTCCCAGCTCGTCGCCAATCAGTTCAGCGGGGAGTACGAGACCAAGAACGATCGCATGGATGCCTACCTCACGGTGACCCAAGGCTTGGCCGCAGACTTTGCCGAGTTCACCCTGACAAAGATCCCCCGAGGCGATAACACTTCCGCAGATGCCCTCGCCGCGCTAGCATCCACCTCGGCCCCGGCCCAACGACGGGTGATCCCGGTCGATAGCATCGATTTCCCCAGCATCGGGCTGCCAAAGGGGGCCTACTTGGTCAACCCCCAGGCCGCGGACGAAGAAGCACCACCTCCCGAAGTTCTACCACTACCCCCGGTCGAGCCCGAACTGCCAGACTGGCGAGTCGACCTACTGCTATACATCGCAGACGGCATTCGCCCCCCAGACCGATGGGCCGCCCGACGGCTAAGGAAGAAGTGCGCCCAATATACGATGCTGGACGGCAATCTGTTCCGATGGAGCGCCTCGGGAACCCTGCTCGCCTGCCTCCACGGGCAGGAAACCATCGACGTGATGAGGGAAATGCACGAGGGCGCCGACGGCAACCATTCCGGTGGCCGGGCTCTCGCCCTGAGAATACGAAACCAGGGCCACTACTGGCCGACAATGCTCCAAGACTGCGACAAATTCGCAGCGCGGTGCGAGAAGTGCCAGCGCCACGGTCCCCTCATTCATAGTCCAACCGAGCTCCTCACCACTGCGGTGGCACCCTACCCCTTCATGCGATGGGCCATGGACATAGTCGGGCCCCTTCCCCGATCTCGCCAAAAGCGCTTCCTCTTAGTCATGACCGATTACTTCACCAAATGGGTCGAGGCCGAATCATACGCCAAGATCAAGGCAGAGGACGTCCGAAAGTTCGTCTGGCAGTTCATCATCTGCCGACACGGGCTCCCGTACGAGATCGTCACCGACAACGGTGCCCAGTTCACATCGGCCCTCTTCGAAGATTTCTGCGCGAAGTGGAAAATCAGACTAAGTAAGTCCACTCCGAGGTACCCCCAGGGGAACGGACAAGCCGAGGCCACCAACAAGACCATCCTCGACGGCCTCAAAAAGCGACAAGACGACAAGAAAGGGTCCTGGGCCGACGAGCTCGATGGAGTCCTCTGGTCCCACCGCACAACACCAAAGACATCGACCGGCCGAACACCGTTCAACCTCTCCCACGGCATGGAAGCAATGGCCCCATCCGAAGTCGGGCTCCCCACTCCTCGCCGCGCTATGCTCACCCAGCAACCCGCACTGAACAACGCCGTCCTACTCAGCGAGCTGGATTTCCTTGAGGAGCAACGGGACCATTCCCTACTCCGAATCCAGAACTACCAGCAGCTCGCCTCCAAATATTACAACAAGAAGGTTCGAGGCCGGTTCTTCGCCGAGGGCGACCTGGTCCTCCGCAAGGTCTTCGAAAACACCGCCGAGCTAAACGCAGGCAAGCTGGGTGCCAACTGGGAGGGCCCCTACCTTATCTCCAAGGTCGTAAAACCAGGCGTCTACGAGCTAGTCACGATGAACGGCGACGCCATCCCGCGCTCATGGAACTCGATCAACCTCAAACGGTTCTACTATTAAGCCCCCGGGCTCCAATCCGCTCTCCGCTTTTGTAAACAAACGAACTACGATTGGCTTGATCCCTTCTACTAAAGGGTACGTAGGCAACCCCTAACCAGGGCTCAGCTATTAATCTAATAAAACCTTTTAGACAAAGGAAAAGGGTCCCCGACCTGCGCACAATAGCCGAGCTCCAAACGCTCAAACGCTCGCACTATAAAAAAAAAAAAAAAAAAAAAAAAAAAAAAAAAAAACCGAGCTCCAAACGCTCGCACTACAAAAAAAAAAAAAAAAAAAAAACCCCGAGCCCCAAAAGCTCGCGACAAAAAAAAAAAAAAAAAAAAAAAAAAAAAAAACCCGAGCTCCAAAAGCTCGCGCTACAAAAAAAAAAAAAAAAAAAAAAGCCGAGCTCCAAACGCTCGCACTACAAAAAAAAAGGGGACCGAGCTCCGGTGCTCGCTCTCCCCGGCACACAAGTTATAAGTGCCAAAGCCGGGCCCCAGGGCTCGCACCTCTACTAGACACACAAGCATTAAGTGTCTCTAAGCCGGGCTCGCTACCCGCACCAAAAAAACAAGGTACACAAGCAATAAGTGCCTTAAGCCGAGATTACCTCGCACCCAATACAAGAGCACGGTCCACGACCTGCTTACTTGACAGAGTACGGTTTACGACCTACCCTACCGATCAAAAAAGCCTCGAAATGGCATTTACACAAAAAAAAGGGGGGGCCAACGGCCTCTTTCATTACACAAAAGGGCCAACGGCCTCGTTTATTACAAAAGGGCCAACGGCCTCGTCTGTTATAAAAATGGCCCACGGCCTAGTCGTTACAAAAGCCTCGAAGCGGCACTTACAAAAAAGAGAGGGGCCAACGGCCTGCTCTTTGCATAAACGGCTTACGACCCAGTCTACAAAAAGAAAACCAAAAGGAAAAAAGTTTTTACAAGGCCGCATCGGCCGGTCGGTCTTCCCTCCCGTCAGCACGGGTACCATCTAAATCAGCCGGGGCCACCATCCTCGCGTTGGTCCCGTACTCGCCAAGGAAGGGCTGCCCAGACTCCTCTTCCTCAACCACGCCTCCACCGGGTGGCACGTCGGTTCCGGTCTCACCGGACGGCGCATCCGTGTCGGCCTCAGCGGCGGACAGGACCGAGGGATCTGCTTGCACAATCCCAGCAGCTTCGGGGACTCCCTCGTCAGCAGACGGGATCGAGGGATCTGCTTGGACGGTCTCAGCGACCGCAAGAGCGTCCTCAGCAGCCAGCGGAGCCTCCAAGGTCAGATCCACCACGGGGGTGCTAGAAGGAGCGACAGGTATAATGTGCTCAAGCAGAACGCCGTGAGCACGGTCCAGAGGGATTTCCAGATCCTCCGGGGTCAAATCCGGAAAGTCCATCCCGTCCAGTACGGCACCGAATGCCGCCTCGTCCTCGTCCAGCTTCTGATACCGGTAGAACGGTACCGACACCCCGTCCTCTGCTTCCATCCTCTTGAGGCAGGCCTTTACGCCAGTCACCTGGCTGTACAGAAGGTGAGGCTCTAAGGCCCGGCGGCGCCCGTCCAGGTGGGCGCGGATCTTCTCCATCTTCGCGGACCACTTCCGGTTCCGCGCTTCCCACCGGGCTGACACCCGATCACTCTCCGCAGCCACGGCCACCTTGGCCCGGCCTATGGCGGATTCCAGCCCCTTCACCCTGGAGCGGAGTGTCTCCCGCTCCCCCTTCAGGAGCCCGTTCTCCTCCTCGAGCCCCGACGCCCGATCCCACCCAGCTGCAGCACGGTCCCTCTCGGCCTCTAGTGCAGACTGCAGACTGGCCACCTCGATCGCCCGGGCTCTTAACCGCACCGCCTCCTCTTCCAGCGCCGCAGATCGGGCCTTCTCATCTCTCAGCTCCTTCTCGAACCCGTGGAGACGGGTAGACTGGATCTGCGAGCTGGACTCCCGGCACTCCCGGAGGAAGTTAATCGAGGCGGCCTGCTCGGCGAGCCTCTTCTCGTAGGCCTCCGCCAGAAAGGCACTAAGGGCCATCGTCTGCATTAAACAAATTGTTAACAAAGACGCGCAACGAGTCTAGCTAAAAACAGTTAGACCAGAGCAGGAGCTTACCCGAGCTGCGGATCGCGCCACCTGACGGAAGGTGTCGGACTCCGCCATCTCCAGCGGAACGAAGTGCGGGTACCTCTGCCCGAACATCATGGCCTGCGCCAGCTCGGCGCACTCGTCCGGATCAACGATTACCTGGTTGCTTCCATCCTCGTGGGTAAAGGAGAAGCTGTAGTCCCGAGGCCCACCGTCGGAACCTCCCGAGGCGCCGCCCACTTCGGCGCTGCGATCCTCGGCCTCCTGCACAGCAGCAGGATCCTCCGCGCCGACGATCGTCTCGCCGACCCCATCGCCCCCTTGGGCCCGGGTCTCATCAACCCCCCCTGCTGGCCCAACGGCCAAAGGCACCTCGGGCTCCGGCCCGGTCAGTGTAGGCCGGGTGACCTCCCGACCTCCGGAAGAGAACTCTCCCGTCCTCCTCTTCTTTTTGCCGGTCTCGCCGGCAGCAGCCCGGTCTTCCCTCCTCTTCGAGGGAGTCGCCGCGGAGGAATCCCCCGCAACCCGTGGTGCCGGGTCTCGCCTGACCGGCACCTCGGGTATCGGCGGCGGCGGGGCAACAAACGAATCCGCGTACTGCGGATTGACAAACCTTACTCTACCTGCGAAGGAAGAGCCGTCAGTTCGACAAAAAAAAAAAAAAAAAAAAAAAAAAAAAAAAAAAAATAATAATAAACCTCCGGTCATGGCAGCTTCGATTCGCGCAGCGGTGAAGGACTTCCACTCTCTCCGGCGCACTGTCCTGAGCACGGCAAGCAGACCTTCGTAGTCCGGTAGCTTGAATCTAGAGGAGTGAGGGCCTGCAGAGCAAGACAAAAAAAATCATCAGTCAGACAACCAAAGAAGAGAAGTCAGCTCGACCTGCAAATTCCTACCCGGGGAAAAATTCCAATCCCGGGTATATCTCGCCAACGGATCGAGCCCAGCCACGGCGGTAGCCCGGACGTAGAAGTAGCTGCGAGACCAGTCCTCGACCTTCGACAGCTTGCTCGCCCTAGACCCCGAGCTGGGTGCCTCCAGAACGTTCGCCGCGGGCTTGAAAGCGGCATAGAAGGTCCCAGGAATCCCGGGGTTTGCCTTCTGCTGGGTGAACGCCTCGAACATAGGCAACGTCACCTCCATGTCGCATTCATGCCCCAAGGACAGCAGCACGATCATCCCCTGGACCGTGGACGGGCAGACCTGCGAGAAGGCCAAGCCCCGCGCCCGACAGTACTGGACGAACAGCTCGGGGAGAGGAAGGCGCAAGCCGCACTTCTGAAAGAACGACTCGTACAAGCAGACGAAGCCCGGCCGAGGAGTCCACGGGCGCTCCTCCGCCCTGGGTATCCTGAGCTCAACGCCGGCGGAAAAACCACACAGATTCCCCAGGAGGGTCACCGATTCCGCTGTGCTCCAGGTCGGTGACCCTCCCTGCTCGTAGGAGACCAGGGGGGACCTCACCCTGGCCACTCGAGCTCCGCCTCCACGGACGCCCTGACGACCACCGCGGCCGCCCAGATGCCCGGTTCTGCCCCCAGCTTGGCCAGCACCGCGACCGCCAGAGGATCTAACCACCGTTTTCGGCCGGAGATGGGTCCCCGGAAGCGACGGGGCGGCCCCCGAAGTCGAGGGGGCCAACTCTTCCCCACTGTCTGCCCCTCGTCGCGGAGAAGAGGCATGCTCGGAATCACCGGAGGAGGAACTCGGAGAATCGTTACCGCCACCGCGGGACGCCGATTCTTCGCTCGACTCAGCTCGGATACCGTCTAACATCGGAGCCATCGCACGGAGAGGAGGAAATCAAAAAAACAGGAAGGAAGTAGGAAGAGAAGGAAGAAATCGGAGAGAGGAGGTTACCTTAGGGTTATGCGCAGAAGGTTTTAACAGGAGGAAGAAGGGGGATTTAAATAGAAGAAGGGGGACAGTGAAGCGACGCCTGGACACGTGTCACAAGAAGCACGGCCGCCCAGAAACGTAATGATGACGTCTCTTCGTGTCCCACACGCCAAAAAGAAAAGGACGCCTCGATAAACGCGAAGCGTCCTTTGCACGCCGCGCGTGGGCGGTCTACGCGAAAAACGAAGCGCCCTTTGTCGTCCCACGTGGTGGGCACGTGCCAACCTCCTGCGAATTTTTCGGAAAAGGCACACAGTTGAGCACGGAAAGACCGTCCTAAGATGCGCCGAACTAACATTAGATCAACTTCGGCATGCTCACTTTGCCTCGCGATACCGAACTGGGGGAGGGCCTATTGTTGGAGGTGGGCCTAGCACCCCCAATTAGTTGGGCCCATCTTAGGAAAGGCTGTCCTTCGGTGCGGCAACCGGACTTAATATCACCGACTTTCAAGACCGCTCTTCAGCTCGGTAGCCGACCTGCAATACCATTCTTCAGCTCGGTAGCCGACCTGAAAGAAACACACCCCGGGCCCGCACTGACGCCCCGCCAGAGCAGGGAGTGTCAGAAGAATAGGTGCGTGGGAGTCGGTAAGGCAATACCCTACCCGCGTAGGGACGTGCCTTCCACCCAACGTCCCACCAACCCTGCAGAGCTGACAAGGGCAGGAGGGAGCAGGTAGAGCAGAGTTGGTAAAACAGTGCACTGCTCTGCAACACGCCACGCCGAGCTCATCATGACCTCTCCCCTCGAAAGCCGGGACACGCCTCCTAGGCCACCTTACCCGCAAAAGAGGCCGCAGGCGACACGTGGCCCGAGATCCCGGGGAGCAGGAAGCCGATCCCGACTATATATACCCCTCATATGTCATTAATGAGGGGGGGTCTCTGATTTTTACTCTCACCTTCCACGAGTTATCCGACCTCTTTGTAACAAGACAACACTTTAGAACGCCGAACTGGAGGTCCTTCGGAACCAGTTCGTAATTCAAAAGTGTTCACCTTTCTTTCATCAATAAAACGAAACGCGGCCCCCGGCCTACTCACATTTCTCCCGACCTGTCTTAATCGTGGTTAAATTGCTCTATTAACGAAAATCTCACCTCCCGTCCCCTAATCATCCTTTAAACACACTTAGTGATCCACGGGATCAACAGAATTGTGTCATAGAGTTCAAGTTCAGGCTGCAACGCGAAGAGAGGTAAGTGTTGTCGATCGCATAAGCAGCGTCGGTGAATTTCCCGGAGATCGTGTTGAATCTCCGGCTGATGATGAATTCTGAGGCAGATCTGAGGCAGAGCAAGAGAGCGTCGACGCGACAGAGAGAGAGAGAGAGAGAGAGAGAATCTGAGGCAGAGCAAGAGAGAGTCGACGCGACAGAGAGAGAGGGAGAGAGAGAGAGAGAGAATCTGAGGCAGAGCAAGAGAGAGTCGACGCCATTGCTGCAATCTGAGGCAGATCTCTATTTCTTGGAAACACGATCTCTATTTCACCAACCCAAATTCGTAACAAAAATCAATAAAAAAACATGAACCTGGTGGCAATTTTTTCCTCCGATGGGACGTTGGATCGTTGCAGGATTTGGTGTTTGTGTTTCTCCGGTCTGTTGTTGCATGTTCTCCATCGCCATAACCACAAAGATTGATTAAAAAGACACAAACACTGCAAAAAGTCGAAAACTTGGATTATGAGTTTTTTTTTACATTCGTTTGACAGAGTCTATATATAAGATTCATCATCTTCTCAACTGAGTGATTAGATTTCCAGGAGAAGGGAAATCCAAATTAGATTTCTTTCCTTTTGCCCGAAAGTTTTTGGAAGCAGAGTAATGGCGGGCAAACAAAAAGTTTTGAGTTTTACGTTTTTTTGTTTTTGTTTTTTTTAATAATTTCCTATTAACTATTTTATCATTTACCAGCAGTATCTCGTGATCTAATGCGCGCCAACTTAACGGTTTTTTTTTAATTCTCATTATTTTAACAAAAAAAATTCACGTGTAATTTTATTATTAAGTATCTATAATTTTGAGTATAGTGATAAGAAATAAAGATCCAAGACTCAAAATTTAGGAACATGAGATTATACGATGCAATATATCTCATGATCTAGTACGCACCAACTTAATGATATAAGAGAAATATATAATTATCTGATGTAGCCGTATCTCATGTACCTACTATGCGCCAACTTAACGGTTTTTTTTTTAAATTCTCGTTAGTTTTCTTTTGTTTTTTTTAATATACATATAATTTTATTATTAAGAATTTACCATTTTGAGTATAGTGATATAAGAAATAAAGATCCGAGAGTCGGAATTTGGGAACTTGAAATTATATGATGCAATCATATGTTATGATCTAGTGCGCGCCAACTTAACGGTTCTTCTATTATTTAAATTCTTTTTGGTTTTAGGTTTTAAAAAACAATTCAAGTGTAGTTCTATTGTTAAGTATTTACCAATAAAATAACAATCCAAGAGTCCCTATTTGAAAACATGTAATAATATGACGGATTCTCATCTCATGGTCCAGTGCGTGCCAATTTAACTGATTCTCTAATCATTTAAATTCTCGTTAATTTTGGATTTTTTCATTATATTTCAAATATAATTTAATATTTCCTATTAACCGTTTTGGGGTATGAAACAACTATCTAATAGTCATGATTAAGGAACATGATAGTATATGGTGCAATCGTATGTTGCGATCTAGTGCGCGCCAACTTAACGGCTTTTATATCATTTAAATTCTTGTTGGTTTTTAACGGCGCCAACTTAAAGGTTTTTTTTTTATTCTCATTAGTCTCGTTTTGGATTTTTTTAATATACGTATAATTTTATTATTAAGTATTTACCATTTTGAGTACAGTGATATAAGAAATAAAGATTCGAGAGTCAAAATTTGGGAACATTAAATTATATGATGCAATCATATTGCATGATCTAGTGCGCGACAACTTAATGATTCTTCTATCACTTAAATTCTTTTTGGTTTTAGACTTTTTTGTTTAAAAAAAATTGAAATGTAATTATATTGTTAAGTATTTACTAATTTAGGCATCGAGACAAAAAATAACAATCCAAGAGTCGTTAATTGAGAACATGTAATTATATGAAGGATTCTCATCTCATAGTGTGCGCCAATTTAACTGTTTTTCTAATCATTTAAATTCTCGTTAGTTTTGGATTTTTTCGTTATATTTCAAGTATAATTTTAATATTTCGTATTTACCGTTTTGGGGTATCGAGACAGAAAATAACGATCTAATAGTCATAATTAGAGAACATGCAAGTATATGGTGCAGTCGAATGTTACGATGTAGTGCGCGCCAACTTAACGACTTTTTATATCATTTAAATTCTTGGGTGTTTTTAACGGCGCCAACTTAACGGTTTTTTTTAAATTCTCGTTAGTCTCGTTTTGGATTTTCTTAACATACATATAATTTTATTATTAAGTATTTACCATTTTAAGTATACTGATATAAGAAATAAAGATCCGAGAGTTAGAATTTGGGAACATGAAATTATATGATACAATCATATTTCATGATCTAGTGCCCGCCAATTTAACGGTTCTTCTATCACTTAAATTCTTTTTGGTTTTAGGCTTTTTAAAAAAAAATTGAAGTGTAATTCTATTGTTAAGTATTTACTAATTTAGGTATCGAGACAAAAAATAACAATCTAAGAGTCGCTATTTGAGAACATGTAATTATATGACGGATTCTCATCTCATGGTCTAGTGCGCGCTAATTTAAGTGTTTCTCTAATCATTTAAATTCTCGTTACTTTTGGATTTTTCATTATATTTCAAGTATAATTTTAATATTTCGTATTTATCGTTTTGGGATATCGAGACAGGAAACAACTATCTAATAGTCAAAATTAGGGAATATGCAAGTATATGGTGCAATCGTATGTTACGATCTAGTGCGCGCCAACTTAACGGCTTCTTATATATTTAAATTCTTGTTGGTTTTGGGCGTTTTTAAATTTAAAGGATATTTTATTATTAAATATTTATCATTTCAGATATCAAGATAGGAAATAACGAGCTAATAGTCAGTATTTGGGAACAAAATAGGATAAAAATTAAATTAATTTTGACTAGTGGAATAAATTTCTTCCACCAAGTTTTGAAACTTGTTAAATGAGTTTCCAAGTTAGATTTATAATTGTGTAAAAATATTTAAATTTAAAATTTATCAAAAAAAAAAAAAAATCAAAAGGATATAACTTAATTAAAAGGAAGTAAAATATATACTAAATTATATTATTATATATAAAAGATATAATCTCCTAAAAACGGCAAATATTTTTTTTAAAATGTAAGAACTATGAAAGAAAACTAAAAACTAAATTTTAAATTATTAAAACTAAAAATAAAAATAGCAAATCTGCATAAAGCTAAAGATAAATATTTTTGACATGTGTTCAATGAATAAGATTAAAACTCAAAATTAGGTTTGACACGTAAAAAGATTTTCCAAATTAAATTTATACAAGTGTAATCAGATTTCTATTTAAAATTTATCAAAAAAGAAAAGAAAAAGGTTATAATTTTATTAAAAGGAAATAAAACATACAGATTATGGTATAATTAAGTCAATAAAACATATAGTAACATATCTTATTATATATAAAATATATATAATTTCATACAAAAACGGAAAAAATTAAAAAAAGAAAAACTTTGAAAGAAAAAAAAGTAAAATCTATGTTTTGAAATATTAAAAACGAAAAATAAAACAAAAAGGCAAATCATTGCGAAGCTTAAAATACAAATTTTGGCACATGTAAAAGAAAATATTAAAAAAGAAATGAAAAATATCAATTAATTTTTTTCAAACTAATAAGGATAATTCAAGCTTAATGCAAGTGAAGAAGAAAAAAAGCAAATTGTAAAAGCAAAAATGACAATAGGTTTTGTCAACCAAAAAATGACAATAAGTTAAGAAAGTTTTAAGTTACTAAAGAAAAACAAATTATAGTAGAAAACTATAAAACACAAAAGAACAATCAATAAATAAATGAAAAGAAAACAAATTACTAAATAATCAAAAATGGTGAGAAGAAGATAACCAAAAAACCGAGAAAAAGGACGAAAACAAATAAATGTACAATAGTTTAAGGGTGCGGAAAGGGATATAGACTAAATGAAAGATATGTGAAAACAAAATGATAAATTGAAAAAGTTAAAAATTATTGCAATGAGATTTGGTTTAATAATAAATCGAAAAATTTGACAGTCAGATATTGATTCAACCGGCAGGAGATCAGTTAAAATGAGCCTTTACTCAGCACTTTATAAACTTTTTTTTTTTACATCAAAATAAAATTCAGCCTTTATAAACCCAAAGTTAGATTTGTGCACAAAGAGTTTTGTATTTGAGGTACAACCTCCGCCGCGGTGTTGG
Source organism: Eutrema japonicum (assembly GCA_030161315.1). NCBI lineage: Eukaryota > Viridiplantae > Streptophyta > Magnoliopsida > Brassicales > Brassicaceae > Eutrema > Eutrema japonicum. The sequence continues at coordinate 49,809,391 of BSQW01000011.1, forward strand.
AGGTGGGCCTAGCACCCCCAATTAGTTAGGCCCATCTTAGGAAAGGCCCCTCTTCAGTTCGGTCTACGGACTGAAAGCACCGGCCCGTAAGGTCCCTCTTCAGCTCGGTCTCCGGCCTGAAAGCACCGGTCCGCAAGGCCCCTCTTCAGCTCGGTCTCCGGCCTGAAAGTGACGTAGAAAGGTCCGGGCTGACACTTCACCAAGGCAGGAATGTCAGAAGAGCAGAGGACGAGTGGGAGTTGGTCGAACAGTGTATTGTCTGAGCAGGAGTATGGGCCGACCTCGACATCTCACCAACCTTGCAGACTTGACGAAGGAAAGGGAGACACGTGGAGGAGAGTTGGTTAAACAGTGCACTGCTCTGCAACACGCCACGCCGAGCTCATAATGACCTCTCTCCCCGAAAGCCGGAACACGCCTCCTAGGCCACCTTACCCGCGAAAGAGGCCGAAGACGCCACGTGGCCCCGAGATCCCGGGGAGCAGGAAGCCGACCCCGACTATATATACCCCTCGGTGTCATTAATGAGGGGGGACTTTTGATTTGGAGCCACTTGGAGACCTAGGGAAATTACCCGGTCTCTCTCTCTTTGTAACAAGGCAACAGTTTAGAACGCCGAACTGGACGTCCTTCGGAACCAGTTCGTAACTCTAAATTGTTCATTTCTCTCACCATCAATAAAAAGAAACACGGCCCCCGGCCTACTCATCTTTCCCCCGGCCTGCCTTAATAGTGGTTAAATTGCTCTAATTAACGAAAATCTCACCTCTCATCTCCTAATCACTCTTTAAACACACTTAGTGATCCCCTGGATCAACAATTGGCGCTAGAAGGAGGGACACAGGATTCTTCTATACGCAAGGAGCAGTTCAACCACCACCGCAACCGCAGCAACGATGGCAATTCCGCCCCCAAGAGTGCTGTCAGACCAGGACACCCCGGCCCAAACAACGGCCCAGGCCCAGACAACGGCCCCGCCAACGACTCAAACGACGGCGCCCATCCCGTCGTCAGCCCAAGCAGCTGCCAACCAGACGACTCCCCGGGAGCAGTTCTTCAGGGCCCCGCCCCCGGCTTCGGCACCCGCTCATTCCGACGGCTCCGCCGCCCACAACGCACCCCGAGCGTCGGAAGATCAGCCCACGCTGTCCGCCGTGATGCAGACCCTGCTCGCCCGAATAGACGAGCTGACGCGAGCCACCGACCAACGGTTCGCCACGCTAGGGGCCTCCCGTGACCGGTCGGACAATACCGGGTCCCCCGACGTCCATCTCAGAGAGCCGGTCTCTCGGGAAGAAACCCCCCGCATCCGGATAAGCCGACCGGGCGACTCACCGTCAGGATCCGAAGGGCCGGGCGGACGCTTCGCCCCGGCAGTAGGAAGCCACCCGGGCGACGAAGCCCACCACCTCCGATCCAGCGCGGAGCGCTCAAGGGACGCCGAGTTCGAAGCTATGAAGGAGACTATCCGCGCGATGTCCTCCAAAATCCATCAGGCCACCAGCGCGGCCCCGGAAATCGATCGCGTCCTCAGAGAGACGCAAAACACGCCGTTCACCCGCCGGATCGCCTCCGTCCCGCTCCAGCACCTCGGGAAGCTGAAACTCCAGCCCTACGCGGGCACCACCGACCCGGCCCAGTACCTTACGGCGTTCACCATCGCCATGGGCCGCGCCCACTTCTCACCAGACGAGCGCGAAGCCGCCCACTGCCAACTTTTCGTAGAGAACCTCACCGGCCCGGCTCTCACGTGGTTCTCTCGGCTGAAGACGCACTCCATAGACAGCTTCAGGGACCTGTCGACCACCTTCCTCGAGCACTACTCCATCTACATCCGCCAGTCCGCATCCAGCGCGGACCTCTGGGCGATGAACCAAGGAGCAAAGGAGTCGCTCAGGTCCTTCATAGAGCGCTTCAAGGCCACGGCCTCCAAAAGCAACGTGACTGACGAGTCAGCGCTCCCCGCTCTAAGAAAGGGACTGCGGGCCGAGTCGGCCTTCAAGGACGATATGAAGCTCAACAGGCCGCGCTCGCTGGAAGACGCCTTGCACCGCGCTGGACTCTTCGTCGAGCTCGAAGAGGAGAAGGCGGCTGAGTCGAGAAACAGCGCCTCTCACAAGGCCCCGGCCGCGAAGGAGCGGCCCCAGGAAAGATATCAGGAGCCTCGTCAACACTACGATGACGAGTACCAGCGCAGCAAGGGAAAGCAGGCCGCTGCATTCCTTGTTAACGGACCGCCCTCCGGCCTCCGTCTACACGATCTCGTACTTCCTCCCAGTCCCGCGCCGGGATTGCCTTGGAACAAGTACGTAAGGGATCCACACCAGCAGGATCGGCGTCCCGACGAGCCGAGCGATAGGGAGCCCCGACCAGATGAGCCGTACGACAGGTCGGCCTTCTGCGACTTCCACCGGCGAAAGGGGCACCCGACCTCTCACTGCCGCGCCCTCCAAGAGGTCCTGTTGAACCAATTTCAACGGGGAGAAATCAACGTCCCAGAGCGGCTGCGTCCACATGCCCGGGACGGCGATCGCGTGCAACCCCGCGACAACCGAGGTCGCGAGGATAACCGGGCTAGGCCTTACAACCGCGCCCAGAACGACGACCGGCGGTGACGATCTCCTTCGCGAGACCGGGAAACGGGCAGATCGCCTCCCCCGGCCCGGACTCTGATAGGGATGATCATGGGAGGCCTCCTCTCGTGCAACAACTCAGTGCGGTCCATCAAGCGTCACGAGAGGAAGACCGACGCCTCCCTGAAATGGCACTCCGGGCCAGAGATCGACGCTCAGGACACGAGCAAGAGGGGGATATGTTTCACCGAGGCCGACGCGGCCGGGGTCCACCAGCCCCACAACGACCCCCTCGTCGTACAAGTCCGCGTAGCCGACTGCGACGTTAACCGAGTCCTCGTCGATACGGGCAGCTCGGTCGATCTCATCTTCAAGGACACCCTGGCCAGGATGAATCTAAACGGGGTCGAAATCAAGCCGCACTCCATCCCGCTGACCGGCTTCGCCGGGGACACCGTCAACGGAATCGGCACCATCGAATTGCCGGTCTACGTAGGTCGGGTGACGAGAATCGTCAAGTTCGTGGTCTTCGATACCACCCCGATCTACAATATCATCCTTGGAACCCCTTGGCTGCACTCGATGAAGGCAGTCACGTCAACGTACCACCAGTGCCTCAAGTTCCCCAACCAGGCCGGTACGTATACTCTTAGGAGTAACCAAAGGGTCTCTCGCGCCTGCTTCGCCATCGAGCATAAGCTGCGCCGCGCCGCACCGGCCTGCTTGGCCATCAACGCGCTTCAGACCGGCGACCCCGACGCCCAGGATCTCCCAGGGCGGGACCTTGTCGCCCAGGTCAACATCGATCCGCGTGAACCCGCCCGCTGCGTCGATATCGGCACCGATCTCGACGAGAGCATCAAGCGAGAGCTGGTCGAGTTCCAAGGGCGGAACGTCTCTACCTTCGCCTGGTCAACCGGCGACATGCCCGGCATTGACCCGAACACGTGCAGTCACGAGCTCAACGTGGATCCGACCTGCAGACCGATCAAGCAAAAGCGGCGAAAGCTGGGTCCGGAGCGCGCCCAGGCCGTCAATGACGAGGTCGAAAGGCTCACCGCGGCCGGTTCGATCACCGAGGTCAAATACCCGGACTGGTTGGCCAACCCGGTGGTGGTCAAGAAGAAGAACGGGAAATGGAGGGTCTGCGTGGATTTCACCGACCTCAACAAAGCGTGCCCGAAAGACAGCTTTCCCCTCCCCCGAATCGACCAGGTCGTCGAAGCCACCGCGGGGAACGAGCTGCTCTCCTTCATGGACGCCTTCTCGGGGTACAACCAGATCCCCATGCACCCCGACGACCAGGAGAAGACCGCGTTCATCACGGACCGAGGCATTTACTGCTACAAGGTAATGCCTTTCGGACTCAAGAACGCCGGGGCCACCTACCAACGACTCGTCAACCGGATGTTCGCCGACCAAATAGGCCACACTATGGAAGTGTACATAGATGACATGCTGGTGAAGTCTCTGGTGGCGGCCGACCACGTCACTCATCTCCGGTCCTGCTTCCGGACGTTGAACGAATACAACATGAAGCTGAATCCGGCCAAGTGTTCCTTCGGCGTCACATCGGGCGAATTCCTCGGGTACATCATCACCCGGCGCGGGATCGAGGCCGACCCCAAGCAGATCCGAGCCATCATCGAGCTCAAATCCCCGGAGAGCACGCGTCAAGTACAACGACTCACCGGGAGAATCGCCGCACTGAACCGGTTCATCTCCCGCTCTACCGACAAATGCCTCCCGTTCTACCAGCTGCTCCGGGCTAACAAGCGGTTCGAGTGGGACGACAAATGCGAGGATGCCCTCCGACATCTGAAGGAGTACATATCCACTCCTCCTGTCCTGTCCAAGCCAGAAGAAGGCGAAACCCTCTACCTCTATATCGCCATCTCCGCGTCAGCGGTCAGCGGAGTGCTGGTACGGGAAGACCGAGGCGATCAGAGACCCATCTCCTACATCAGCAAATCCCTTGACGACGCGGAGAGCAGGTACCCGACTCTGGAGAAGCTCGCCTTGGCAGTGGTCGTCGCAGCTAGAAAGCTCCGGCCTTACTTTCAATCCCATGCGATTGCCGTCCTAAGCACCTACCCCCTCAGAACCATCCTCCACAGCCCGAGCCGATCGGGCCGGATAATGAAGTGGGCCGTTGAGCTGAGCGAGTATGAAATCGAGTACCGAGGTCGGACCGCGATCAAATCTCAGGCCCTGGCCGATTTCCTAGTTGAGTTGGCACCCGAGGTGGCAGTCAGCGAAGTGCCCGAGGTGTGGACTCTGCATGTCGACGGATCGGCTTCCAAGCACGGGTCCGGCGTTGGCATACGCCTCGAATCCCCAACCAAGGAGATCCTCGAGCAGTCATTCCGCCTGGCCTTCCCGGCATCAAACAACGAGGCAGAATACGAAGCTCTGATCGCCGGCCTGCGCCTAGCAAAGGAGGTCGGCGCGAAGAAAATCCGAGCTTACTGCGACTCCCAGCTCGTCGCCAATCAATTCAGCGGAGAGTACGAGGCCAAGAGCGATCGCATGGACGCTTACCTCAAGGTGACCCAAGGCTTGGCCGCAGACTTTTCCGAGTTCACCCTGACGAAGATTCCCCGAGGCGATAACACTTCCGCAGACGCTCTCGCCGCACTGGCCTCCACCTCGGCCCCAGCCCAACGACGGGTGATCCCGGTCGAGAGCATCGACTTTCCTAGCATCGAGCTGCCAAAAGGGGCCTACTTGATCAACCCCCAGGCCGCGGACCATGACGAAGACGCGCCACCTCCCGAAGTTCTACCACCGCCCCCGGCCGAGCCCGAGCTGCCGGACTTGCGAGTCGACCTGCTGCTGTACATCGCAGACGGCATTCATCCCCCAGACCGGTGGGCCGCCCGACGGCTAAGAAAGAAGTGTGACCGATACACGATGCTGGACGGCAACCTGTTCCGGTGGAGCACCTCGGGAACCCTGCTCGGCTGCCTCCACGGGCAGGAAACCATTGACGTAATGAAGGAGATGCACGAAGGTACTGGCGGAAACCACTCAAGCGGCCGGGCTCTCGCCCTGAGAATCCGGAACCAAGGGCACTACTGGCCGACGATGCTTCAGGACTGTGCAAAATTCGCAGCCCGGTGCGAGAAGTGCCAGCGTCACGGCCCACTCATTCATTGCCCTACCGAGCTCCTCACCACTGCGGTAGCACCCTACCCCTTCATGCGATGGGCCATGGACATAGTCGGGCCTCTTCCCCGATCTCGCCAAAAGCGCTTCCTCCTGGTCATGACCGACTACTTCACCGAATGGGTCGAAGCCGAGGCTTACGCCAAGATCACGGCAGAGGACGTCCGGAAATTCGTCTGGAAGTTCATCATCTGCCGACACGGGTTGCCCTACGAGATCGTAACCGACAACGGTGCCCAGTTCACATCGGCCCTCTTCGAAGACTTCTGCGCGAAGTGGAAAATCAGGCTGAGTAAGTCCACCCCGAGATATCCGCAAGGAAATGGGCAGGCCGAGGCCACCAACAAAACTATCCTCGACGGCCTCAAAAAACGACTGGACGACAAGAAGGGGTCCTGGGCCGACGAGCTCGATGGAGTCCTCTGGTCCCATCGCACAACGCCGAAGACATCGACAGGACGCACACCGTTCAGCCTCTCTCACGGAATGGAAGCAATGGCCCCCTCCGAGGCCGGGCTCCCCACTCCTCGCCGCGCTATGCTCACCCAGCAGCCCGCCCTGAACGACACCATCCTACTCAGCGAGCTGGATTTCCTTGAGGAACAACGGGACCATTCCCTCCTCCGAATCCAAAACTACCAGCAGCTCGCCTCCAAGTACTACAACAAGAGGGTTCGAGGCAGGTTCTTTACCGAAGGTGACCTGGTCCTCCGCAAAGTCTTCGAAAACACCGCCGAGCTAAACGCAGGCAAGCTCGGTGCACATTGGGAGGGCCCTTACCTTATCTCCAAGGTCGTGAAGCCCGGCGTCTACGAACTAGTCACGATGACCGGCGACGCAATCCCGCGCTCATGGAATTCGATCAACCTCAAACGGTTCTATTACTAGGCCCCCGGGCTCCATTCCTCTCTCCGCCTTTGTAAACAAACGAACTACGATTGGCTTGATCCCTTCTACTAAAGGGTACGTAGGCAACCCCTAACCAGGGCTCAGCTATTAATCTAATAAAACCTTTTTGACAAAGGAATAAGGTCCCCGACCTGAGCACAAAAGCCGAGCCCCAAACGCTCGTACTCATCAAAAAAAAAAAAAAAAAAAAAATAAGCCGAGCTCCAAACGCTCGCACTACAAAAAAAAAATAAGCCGAGCTCCAAACGCTCGCACTACAAAAAAAAAAAAAAACCGAGCTCCAAATGCTCGCACAACAAAAAAAAAGCCGAGCTCCAAACGCTCGCACTACAAAAAAAAAAGAAGGCCGAGCTCCAAATGCTCGCACTACAAAAAAAAAAAAAAGCCGAGCTCCAAACGCTCGCACTACAAAAAAAAGGGGACCGAGCTCCGGTGCTCGCTCTCCCCGGCACACAAGTTATAAGTGCCAAAGCCGAGCTCCAATGCTCGCACTCCCATAGTACACAAGCAATAAGTACTAAAGTCGGGCCCCAGGGCTCGCACCTCTACTAGACACACAAGCATTAAGTGTCTCTAAGCCGGGCTCGCTACCCGCACCAAAAAAACAAGGTACACAAGCAATAAGTACCTTAAGCCGAGATCACCTCGCACCCACTAAAAATATTAAAGATACACAAGCAATAAGTATCTCAAGCCGAGTCGTACCTCGCACCCAATACAAGAGCACGGTCCACGACCTGCATACATGACAGGGTACGGTCTACGACCTACTCTACCAATCAAAAAAGCCTCGAAACGGCACTTACCAACAAAAAAAAAAGGGGCCAACGGCCTCGATTATCACAAAAGGGCCAACGGCCTCGCTATTATAAAAAAGGGCCCACGGCCTAGTCATTACAAAAGCCTCGAAACGGCACTTACAAAAAAAAAAAGAAGGGCCCAACGGCCTCGATATTATAAGAAGGGCCCACGACCTGGTCATTACAAAAAGAAGAAGAGAGAAAGGGCCCACGGCCTAATCATTGCATAAATGGCCTACGGCACGGTCTTTACAAAAGAGAGAAGAAAACAAAAAGGAAAAAAGTATTTACAAGGCCGCATCGGCCGGTCGGTCCTCGCCCCCGTCAGCACGGGTACCATCTACATCACCCGGGGCCACCATCCTCGCATTGGTGCCGTACTCACCAAGGAAGGGCTGCTCAGACCTCTCTTCCCCAACCGCGGCCTCACCGGATGGCGCTTCAGTACCGGCCTCACCAGATGGCGCATCGGTTCCGGTCTCACCGGGTAGCGCGTCGGTGCCGGCCTCATCAGCGCACGGGGCCAAGTCCTGCGCTGGCGGATCTGCTTGGACGGTCTCAGCAGCCGAGGGAGCGTCCTCAGTCAGATCCACATAGGGCGCCTCCGAAGAAGCGGCGGGCATGATCCGCTCAAGCTGGACGCCATGAGCACGGTCCAGAGGGGTGTCCAGATCCCCCGGGGTCAAGTCCGGAAAATCAATTCCGTCCAGCACGGCGCCAAATGCCGCCTCATCCTCGTCCAGCTTTTGATATCGGTAGAACGGTACCGACACCCCGTCCTCGGCCTCCATCCTCTTGAGGCACGCCCTGACGCCGATCACCTGGTTGTACAGCAGGTGAGGCTCTAAGGCCCGGCTGCGCCCGTCCAGATGGGCGCGGATCTTCGCCATCTTCGCGGACCACTCCCGGTTCCGCGCGTCCCACCGGGCTGTCACCCGGTCACTCTCAACAGCCAAGGCCACCTTCGCCCGGTCTATGGCGGACTCCAGCCCCTTCACCCTAGAGCGGAGTGTCTCCCGCTCCCCCTTCAAGAGCCCGACCTCCTCCTCCAGGGAAGCCGCCCGAGCCCGCTCACCGGCAGACCGGCCTCTCTCAGCCTCCAGCTCGGCCTGAAGACGGCCCGCCTCTCCAGCCCGGGCTCGCACCCGTGCCGCCTCCTCGCCCAGCGCCGCAGACCGGGCCTTCTTCTCCCTCAGGTCCTTCTCCAACCCGCGAGTCAGAGCGGACTGGATCTGCGCGCTGGCCTCCTGGCGCCCCTGCAGGAATCGAAGCGACGCGTGCTCCTCGGCGAGTCGCTTCTCGTAGGCCTCCGCCAGAAAGGCAGAAAGGGCCATCGTCTGCATCAAACCAGTCGTTAGCAAAGACGCACAACAAGTCCAGCTAAAAACAGTTAGATCAGAACAAAGGCTTACCCGCGCTGCGGATTGCGCCACCTGGCGGAAGGTATCGGCCTCCGCCATCTCCAGCGGGACAAAGTGCGGACTTTGCCCGAACATCATGGCCTGCGCCAGCTCGGCGCACTCGTCCGGATCGACGATGACTTGGCTGCTTCCATCCTCGTGGGTAAAGGAGAAGCTGTAGTCCCGAGGCCCGTCCTCCGAACTCGCCAAAGCCCCAACGCTCTTGTCACCAGCGGCCTCCCGCCCTTCTTCCACAACGACGGCTTCATCGCCGCCCTCCGTCGCCCTTACTGCGACCTCTTCGCCCTCCTGGGACCGAACCTCCACGACCTCCCCTGCCGGCACCTCGGCGACAGACGCCTCGGGCTCGCACCCGGGCAGTTCAGGCCGGACCTCATCCCAACCTGCGGCGGAGCACTCTCCCACCTCGGTCCTCTTCTTTTTCCTGCCGGCCTTGCCACCAACAGCCTCTGCTGCCCTCTTCTTCGAGGGAGCCACCCCGGAGGACTCCCCCCCGACCCCTGGCGCCGGGTCTCTCCGGACCGGCATCTCGGGCACCGGCGGCGGCGCCGCCACAAAGGAGTCCGCGTACAGCGGACTGGCGAACCTAGCTCTTCCTGCGATAGAAGCACTCGTCAGTTCGGCAAAAAAAAAGAGATTGCCGACCTCCGGCCATCGCAGCTCCAATTCTCGCCGCAGTGAAGGACTTCCACTCTCTTCTACGCACTGACCTGAGCACGGCAACGATACCCGCGTAGTCCGGTAGCTTGAACCTGGAGGAGTGAGGGCCTGAAAAGCAAGACGAAAAGGCATCAGTCAGACAAAACCAAAGAAGAGAAGCCAGCTCGACCTGCAAATCCCTACCCGGGGAAAAGTTCCAATCCCGGGTGTATCTCGCCGACGGGTCGAGCCCAACCACGGCAGTAGCCCGGATGTAGAAGTAGCTGCGAGACCAGTCCTCGACCTTCGACAGCTTGCTCGCCTTAGACCCCGAGCTGGGTGCCTCCAGGACGTTCGCCGCGGGCTTGAAAGCGGCATAGAAGGTCCCAGGAATCCCAGGGTTTGCCTTCTGCTGGGTGAGCGCCTCGAACATAGGCACCGTCACCTCCACGTCACATTCGTGCCCCAAGGTCAGCAGCACGATCATCCCCTGGACCGTGTACGGGCAGACCTGCGAGAAGGCCAAGCCCCGCACCCGGCAATAATTAACGAACAGCTCGGGGAGAGGAAGGCGCAGGCCGCACTTCTGGAAGAACGAAGCCCGGCCGAGGAGTCCACGGGCGCTCCTCCGCCCTGGGTAGCCTGAGCTCGACGCCATCAGGAAAGTCGCACAAGTCCCTCAGGAGAGTCACCGACTCCGCTGTGTTCCAGGTCTGCGACCCTCCCTGCTCGTAAGGCACCAGGGGAGACCTCACCCTGGCCACTCGAGCTCCGCCTCCGCGACCGCCTGACGACCGGTTCTACCCCCAGCTTGGCCAACGCCGTGACCGCCGGAGGAAGATCTGACCACCGTCTTCTTCCGGAGATGGGTCCCCGGGAGCAGCGGGGTGGCCCCCGAAGTCGAAGGAGCAGACTGTTCCCCACTGTCTGCGCCTCGACACGGAGAGGAGGCACGTCCGGAACCGTCGGAGGAAGAACTCGGGGAGTCGCTACCGCCACCACGGGACGCCGATTCTTTGCTCGACTCGGCCCTAATACCGTCTAACATCGGCGCCATTGCACGGAGAGGAGGAAATCGAAAACTACAGAAAAAAGCAAGAAGGGAAAGGAGGAAATCGGAGAGAAGAGGTTACCTTAGGGTTATGCGCAGAAGGTTTTAACAGGAGGAAGAAGGGGGGGTTAAATAGAAGAAGGGGGACAGTGAAGCGACGCCTGGACACGTGTCAAAAGAAGCACGGCCGCCCAGCAACCTAATGACGACGCCTCTTCGCTATCCCCACGCCAAAAAAGCAAAGGACGCCTCGATAAACGCGAAGCGTCTTTCGCACGCCGCGCGTGGACAGCTCACGCGAAAAACGAGGCGCCCCTTTTATCCTCCCGCGTGGCGAGTACGCGCCAACCATCTGCGGATCGCCGGAACGGACGACACGTACAAGCACGGAGAGACCGTCCTAAGATGTTCCGAACTAACGTCAGATCAACTTCGGCATGCTCGCTTCGCCTCGCGATACCGAACTGGGGGAGGGCCTATTGTTGGAGGTGGGCCTAGCACCCCCAATTAGTTAGGCCCATCTTAGGAAATGCCCCTCTTCAGCTCAGTCTACGGACTGAAAGCACCGGCCCGCAAGGTCCCTCTTCAGCTCGGTCTCCGGCCTGAAAGCACCGGTCCGCAAGGCCCCTCTTCAGCTCGGTCTCCGGCCTGAAAGTGACGTAGAAAGGTCCGGGCTGACACTTCACCAAGGCAGGAATGTCAGAAGAGCAGAGGACGAGTGGGAGTTGGTCGAACAGTGTATTGTCTGAGCAGGAGTATGGGCCGACCTCGACATCTCACCAACCTTGCAGACTTGACGAAGGAAAGGGAGACACGTGGAGGAGAGTTGGTTAAACAGTGCACTGCTCTGCAACACGCCACGCCGAGCTCATAATGACCTCTCTCCCCGAAAGTCGGAACACGCCTCCTAGGCCACCTTACCCGCGAAAGAGGCCGAAGACGCCACGTGGCCCCGAGATCCCGGGGAGCAGGAAGCCGACCCCGACTATATATACCCCTCGGTGTCATTAATGAGGGGGGACTTTTGATTTGGAGCCACTTGGAGACCTAGGGAAATTACCCGGTCTCTCTCTCTTTGTAACAAGGCAACAGTTTAGAACGCCGAACTGGACGTCCTTCGGAACCAGTTCGTAACTCTAAATTGTTCATTTCTCTCACCATCAATAAAAAGAAACACGGCCCCCGGCCTACTCATCTTTCCCCCGGCCTGCTTTAATAGTGGTTAAATTGCTCTAATTAACGAAAATCTCACCTCTCATCTCCTAATCACTCTTTAAACGTACTTAGTGATCCCCGGGATCAACAATTGGCGCTAGAAGGAGGGGGGGGAGATTCTTCTATACGCAAGGAGCAGTTCAACCACCACCGCAACCGCAACAATGATGGCAATTCCGCCCCCAAGAGTGTTGTCAGACCAGGAAACCCCGGCCCAAACAACGGCCCAGGCCCCTACAACGGCCCCGCCGATGACTCAAACGACGGCGGCCATCCCGCCGTCAGCCCAAGCAGCTGCCAACCAGACGATTCCTCGAGAGCAGTTCTTCAGGGCCCCGCCCCCGGCTCCGGCACCCGCTCATCCCGACGGCTCCGCCGCCCACAACGCGTCTCGAGCGTCTCTCTCTCTTTGTAACAAGGCAACAGTTTAGAACGCCGAACTGGACGTCCTTCGGAACCAGTTCGTAACTCTAAATTGTTCATTTCTCTCACCATCAATAAAAAGAAACACGGCCCCCGGCCTACTCATCTTTCCCCCGGCCTGCCTTAATAGTGGTTAAATTGCTCTAATTAACGAAAATCTCACCTCTCATCTCCTAATCACTCTTTAAACACACTTAGTGATCCCCTGGATCAACACGCGGGATTACGGAGGTGCATCAGTTGTTTCCGGGGTTGCGAGGCTTCATCGTTGGTCTCCATTTGAGGTACAACCTCCATTTTCAGAATCTTAGAAGGAATTCTGTTAATTGTGTTGTAGAAATAGCTAGTTTTAACATCGCAAATCAAATTGTAGATGCAAACAAAATTGTTTAAGAACTGAGTTCCTAAGAGTTTCAGTGATCTCATCCTTATTCGATTGATTTTACATATTGAAATCTTATGTGAGAAATGTTCATTGCCATCTCATTAGCGTAGTGTATCTCAAGTTTATGGGTTTTAATTGTGGTCTCAAAATCTAAACATCTGCTTCTCCGACATTTAAGTAATCTATCTCATCTTCAATGTATATCAGGATCTTTGAACATGACTCTTGATGAGATTGTCAACTGTCAAGAGGGGCAAAACTGCAAGGTCTGGGGGAAGTGAAGAGGAAGCTGAAGCAAAAAAGATACAGCACTATTGTAATGCCTATATCCTTAGATTTCAATCAAAATTACAAATCCTGACCGCATAATTTATCATCAAATATTATTCCTAAAGGCAACGAAAATATTGAAGATAACGAGAAACAACTCGAGATCTCATAAAGATTAAGAGCTAGATATCACAGAACATGTCAGTTCTTAAAAATTAGCACGTGAGATAGTGAAAACAACCTTCACATCACATATGAGGAATTCAACGGAAATTCGTTCTTGTATCAAACAAACATCGATCGAAGCCCCTAGCTAGATCAAACAGACGATGCATATTACATAACCTAATCAAAGTTTCTGAAACACAAACTGGAAATCTTGTGCAAACAAAAAATTTCGGTAGCTAGGGATCGAAAAAAATGGGACTCTTGCATGTACGGACATTTATTGAAAACATACTCGGACTAGAGATCCCAAGATGTAGGTTCAAAGAGAAAACTAAGTCAAACTGAATCTGCTAAGAGCACTGTGAGACTCTTGTCTGTTCCCAGTTCTTATGATGATGTATAGTGCTTCATGTATGTGTAGAGGATAAGCGGTTGCTTTTAATGATTTGAGTCCATAGCTTTGAGATATTAGTGTAGTATTACAAGATACTCTTTAAAACAAAGCTAATGGAAAATCACCTTGTAAGTGTGAAATGGGGCGGGGCCGCTAAAATCCGCTTGTACTCTCAAAAGTCTGTTTGTCGAGTCTTGTCTAGAAAGTCAAGTCTGTCGAGTCGTCTAGCGTCTAGAGTCATTTCTATTCATGTGGGGGATTGTTTGAACTCGTTTTTGGACTAATGGTTTTAAACCATATTACAGTGGCGTTTCCGAGCAACTCAGTTGTCGGAATGACCGGATCTTAGAATCGTTTGATTCTTTGTTATGAGCAATATAAGATAGTGTATTCATATGTCAAAAACGGAGTTAGTTTGAATGAGAAATGGAGATCCAAAGTGGGTGACTTGGAATGCTTGTAAATCTTCAAAATTTGGCTAAGTGTTAAAACTAGCAAATGTCCCACATTGGAAGTTTGTAAATTTTCCCATTAGAATATATATTGGAGAACTCATAACAAAGTGCAATAGCCTTGAGCTACACTATGCTATATGAATGAAAGGAGATACCGAACCACACACGAGCGCCGTGCCGAGTCGGGCTGGGCTCAGGTTCGGTTTGGGTTTTGAATTTGGCAGTTGGGACTACGAACCATAAAGATTATTCTTTTGGGACAAATCTATATTGATGTTTTGTGGTTGTTGTACAACACAAATATCTTTCACCCAATTTTTCGTAACCTACATAATAATATGGTTAATGAGCCATTAACTCGACATGATAAATGCCGTGGTTAGTGACAATTCATCTCCTCTCCACGATCAATCAAAGAGCCATAAACGCAGCCATTAATGCGTTGGTTGCTCTCCAAATCTTGTAAGAATATAAGAGGAGAGCCTCTCCATCTCATTTTTCGATACACAACCTAATACAACAACAATCTCCTTCTTCTTCTTCCCTCTGGTTTTGAGTCCGAGAGTACAACACAGAAAAGCGTTCGTTAGATTCTGTTCTTAAGTTGTGCAAGACAGAATAGTTGCAGTTGTATTATGGGATTCAGAACGCCGTGCAACCGTCACACTACAGGGCGTTTACAAAATTAAGGAAAGAGATTCATCTCGACTCTGCATATCTCTTTCTTAATTCGTGTATCAGTATTTTCTTATATAATTTAGTGTTTTCTGCAAAAAAAAACCGTCACCTGGTTCCGATTTGCCAGAAAACCCATCACCACAGAAAAATGCAGGTTAACCCCTTACCTGACAGTCAAACCGCAATATAACCCTTGGCCGCGTATAGATTTTTAAAACCGTATAATACTGTATATTGATTACCAAAACTACGTAGTTTTGGGCAAATTAATTGAGAAAAATTATGTAAAATGGTGATTTGAACCTAGCACCTCACGGATGTATCTCATGTACTCTGCCAACAGTGCCAACGAAGTTAATTGTAAAACTTCAAACACATATATAAATATCAGCAAACTGAAAGCCAAAAATAAACCAAAAACCAGAAAACCCCGACCATGAAGTTATTAAACCGAAGCAAAATTCCCGAACCGAACCGAATCCGAACTGAAAAACCCAAAAACTCCGAAAATCCATAAATATCAAAAACCGGAAAAACCCGACCATGAAGTTATTAAACCGAAGAAAATTCTCGAACCGAACCGAACCGAACCCGAACCGAAAAACCTCGAAAACCCCAAAAACCCAAAAATTCTGAAAACCCGAAAAACCCCGACCACAAAGTTATTAAACCGAAGCAAAATTACGGAACCGAACCGAAAAACGCAAAAACACCAAAAATCCCGAAAACCCAAAAACCGAAGCAAAATTCCCGAAAACCATTTTCGGAATTTTCGGGTTTTTCGGCTCGGGTTCGGTTTGGTTCGGGAATTTTTTTTCGGTTCAGAAATTTTGATTCGGTTTTAGGGTTTTTGGGATTTTCGAGGTTTTCAGGGTTTTCGGTTCGGGTTCGGTTCGTTTTTGAAATTTTGCTTCGGTTCGGGTTCGGTTCGTTTTTGAAATTTTGCTTCGGTTCGGGTATTTTGCTTCGGTTTAATAATTTTGTGGTCGGGGTTTTTCGGGTTTTCGGAATTTTTGGGTTATCGGGGTTTTCGAGGTTTTTGGGTTTTCAGTTCGGGTTCGGTTCGGTTCTGGAATTTTCTTCGGTTTAATAACTTCATGGTATGGGTTTTCGGGTTTTTTCGGTTTTTGATATTTTTGGGTTTTTGGGTTTTTCAGTTCGGGTTCGGTTCGGTTCGGGAATTTGCTTCGTTTAATAACTTCATGGTCAGGGTTTTCTGGTTTTTTGGGTTTTTCGGAATTTTCGGGGTTTTTTGTTTTTTGTTTGGCTTTCAGTTTGCTGGTATTTATATATATGTGTTTGAAGTTTTACAATTAACTTCGTTGGCACTATTGGCAGAGTGCATGAGATACATCCGTAAGGTGCTGGGTTCAAACCACCATGACGTAGTTTTGGTAATCAATATACAGTCTTATACGGTTTTAAAAAACTATACACGGCCGAGGGTTATATTGCGGTTTGATTGTAGGGTGAGGGGTTGACCTGCATTTTTCTGTGGTGATGAGTTTTCTTGTAAATTGGAACCAGGTGACGGTTTTTCTTTGCAGAAAACCCTATAATTTACTTTACAATTATCAGTTTGCCCATATTGTAGAATTTGCGTTCCCACATAAACCACCGAGACTTTAATATAAGTTATATTTTTATCGACTGGGGAATGAAACCTTTCGTATTTTATGCATGACCATGTTTTATTCCATAGAACTTACTCTTTTTATGATAATTGCCAATCTCTTGGACAAAATATATATATTTTTTTTCAACAAACTCTTCGAACAAGTGTTTTTGGATAATTAAATATTTATATATATATATTTTTTTAATAATTATTTTAGTTGCTAATATAGTTTCTAGGGGATTTTTAGAGAAAGGGGTTGTATATATATATATATATTTATTCATTTTTAAATATATAATTTTTTTTCTGATTAATATGGGGTAATCCGGGGTTTGCTACACACCCGACTAATCTCCTTAGTCCAGAGGAAGCCATGTTAAATATATAGATTTTAAGATTGAGTTAGTAGCAGACGCAAAAGAAATAAGCTTGCATTGATTTTGGAATATGATTAGGTTATATTAAACATATATGACACAATGACTCATTGTTAAGTTAGGGTTTGTCAAATTCGGTGTGTTTGCTCATCCATTGAAACAAGTAAGACTTAACGCATCTTGTAAATATTACAGATCAAAAAGTCAAATTAATGAATTCTTAAAGTGATCAAATATAATATAAACAAATTTCTGTACTTCCTATTGAGTCCTTATGACGTTCTGAAGATAAAAAAAATTAGCCAATATGTTGCTTCTTACATCAAAGCACAAGTCGAAAGTCGAAGAAATTCAAGAGTCTAAAATAGGGAAGAACTGGCTTGCGTAGTTACATGCGAAAAAAACCCGGATTAAACGGTTGGTGGCTTATCTTCACAATATATTGTAGCTGATCAATCTGGTTTATATTGAGTCCTTATGAGGTTCTAAAGATAAGCCATCAAGCGTTTAATCCGGTTTCTCTATATATTTTTTTCGCCTCTTTCACCAGATTCAACTCGATTTTTTTTGTTTGATTTGTTTTTCAGATTAAGGTTTTGTTTTGTTTTTTATTTGATTAATAAATAATACACAGTTTTCCTTACTTTTGGGCAAGGGTGGAGCTGTTGGAGGTGGGCCTAGCACCCCTAATTAGTTGGGCCCATCTTAGGAAAGGCCCCTCTTCAGCTCGGTCGCCGGCCTGAAAGCGCCGACCTGCAAGGCCCCTCTTCAGCTCGGTCGCCGACCTGAAAGCGACGCCGGCCTGAAAGGCCCCTCGTCAGCTCGGTCCCCGGTCTGACACTTCACCAAGGCAGGAATGTCAGAAGAGCAGAAGGCAAGTAGGAGTTGGTCGAACAGTGTATTGTCTGAGCAGGCGTATGGGCTGACCTCGACATCTCACCAACCTTGCAGACTTGACGAAGGAGAGGAAGGCATGTGGAGGAGAGTTGGTTAAACAATGCACTGCTCTGCAACACGCCACGCCGAGCTCATCATGACCTCTCTCCCCGAAAGCCGGAACACGCCTCCTAGGCCACCTTACCCGCGAAAGAGGCCGAAGACGCCGCGTGGCCCCGAGATCCCGGGGAGCAGGAAGCCAACCCCGACTATATATACCCCTCAGTGTCATTAATGACAAGGACTTTTGATTTGGGCCATTTTTGACCTACGACAAGTCACCCGATCTATCTCTCTCTCTCTCTTTGTAACAAGGCAACATTTTAGAACGCCGAACTGGACGTCCTTCGGAACCAGTTCGTAATTCTAAAGTGTTCATTTCTCTCACCATCAATAAAAAGAAACACGGCCCCCGGCCTACTCATCTTTCTCCCGGCCTGCTTTAATAGTGGTTAAATTGCTCTAATTAACGAAAATCTCACCTCTCATCTCCTAATCACTCTTTAAACGTACTTAGTGATCCCCGGGATCAACAATTGGCGCTAGAAGGAGGGGGGGGAGATTCTTCTATACGCAAGGAGCAGTTCAACCACCACCGCAACCGCAACAATGATGGCAATTCCGCCCCCAAGAGTGTTGTCAGACCAGGAAACCCCGGCCCAAACAACGGCCCAGGCCCCTACAACGGCCCCGCCGATGACTCAAACGACGGCGGCCATCCCGCCGTCAGCCCAAGCAGCTGCCAACCAGACGATTCCTCGAGAGCAGTTCTTCAGGGCCCCGCCCCCGGCTCCGGCACCCGCTCATCCCGACGGCTCCGCCGCCCACAACGCGTCTCGAGCGTCGGAAGATCAGCCCACGCTGTCCGCCGTGATGCAGACCCTGCTCGCCAGAATAGACGAGCTGACGCGAGCCACCGACCAACGGTTCGCCACGCTAGGGGCCTCCCGTGACCGGTCGGACAATACCGGGTCCCCCGATGTCCATCTCAGAGAGCCGGCTTCTCGGGAAGAAACCCCCCGCATCCGGACAAGCCGACCTGGCGACTCACCGTCAGGATCCGAAGGGCCGGGCGGACGTTTCGCCCCGGCCGTAGGAAGCCACCCGGGCGACGAAGCCCACCACCTCCGATCCAGCGCGGAGCGCTCAAGGGACGCCGAGTTCGAAGCTATGAAGGAGACTATCCGCGCGATGTCCTCCAAAATCCATCAGGCCACCAGCGCGGCCCCGGAAATCGATCGCGTCCTCAGAGAGACGCAAAACACGCCGTTCACCCACCGGATCGCCTCCGTCCCGCTCCAGCACCTCGGGAAGCTCAAACTCCAGCCCTACGCGGGCACCACCGACCCGGCCCAGTATCTTACGGCGTTCACCATCGCCATGGGCCGCGCCCACTTCTCACCAGATGAGCGCGAAGCCGCCCACTGCCAGCTCTTCGTAGAGAACCTCACCGGCCCGGCTCTCACGTGGTTCTCTCGGCTGAAGACGCACTCCATAGACAGCTTCAGAGACCTGTCGACCACCTTCCTCGAGCACTACTCCATCTATATCCGGCAGTCCGCATCCAGCGCGGACCTCTGGGCGATGAACCAAGGAGCAAAGGAGTCGCTCAGGTCCTTCATAGAGCGCTTCAAGGCCACGGCCTCCCAAAGCAACGTGACGGACGAGTCAGCGCTCCCCGCTATAAGAAAGGGACTGCGGGCCGATTCGGCCTTCAAGGACGATATGAAGCTCACCAGGCCGCGCTCGTTGGAAGACGCCTTGCACCGCGCTGGACTCTTCGTCGAGCTCGAAGAGGAGAAGGCGGTTGAGTCGAGAAACAGCGCCTCTCACAAGGCCCCGGTCCCGAAGGAGCGGCCCCAGGAAAGATGTCAGGGGCCTCGTCAACACTACGATGACGAGTACCAGCGCAGCAAGGGAAAGCAGGCCGCTGCATTCCTTGTCAACGGACCGCCCTCCGGCCTCCGTCTGCACGATCCCGTACTTCCCCCCAGCCCCGCGCCAGGGTTGCCTTGGAACAAGTACGTACGGGATCCCCACCAGCAGGATCGGCGTCCCGACGAGCCGAGCGATAGGGAGTCCCGACCAGACGAGCCGTACGATAGGTCGGCCTTCTGCGACTTCCACCGGCGAAAGGGGCACCCGACCTCTCACTGTCGCGCCCTCCAAGAGGTCCTGCTGAACCAATTTCAACGGGGAGAAATCAGTGTACCAGAGCGGCTGCGTCCGCATGCCCGGGACGGCGATCGAGTGCAACCCCGCGACAACCGAGGTCGCGAGGATAACCGGGCCAGGCCTTACAACCGCGCCCAAAACGACGACCGGCGGCGACGATCTCCTTCGCGAGACCGGGAAACGGGCAGATCGCCTCCCCCGGCCCGGACTCTGATAGGGATGATCATGGGAGGCCTCCTCTCGTGCAACGACTCAGTACGGTCCATCAAGCGTCATGAGAAGAGGACCGACGCCTCCCTGAAGTGGCACTCCGGGCCGGAGATCGACGCTCAGGACACGAGCAAAAGGGGGATATGTTTCACCGAGGCCGACGCGGCCGGGGTCCACCAGCCCCACAACGACCCCCTCGTCGTACAAGTCCGCGTAGCCGACTGCGACGTCAACCGAGTCCTCGTCGATACGGGCAGCTCGGTCGATCTCATCTTCAAGGATACCCTGGCCAGGATGAATCTAAACGGGGTCGAAATCAAGCCGCACTCCATCCCGCTAACCGGCTTCGCCGGGGACACCGTCAACGGAATCGGCACCATCGAATTGCCGGTCTACGTAGGTCGGGTGACGAAAATCGTCAAGTTCGTGGTCTTCGATACCACCCCGATCTACAATATCATCCTTGGAACCCCTTGGCTGCACTCGATGAAGGCAGTCACGTCAACGTACCACCAGTGCCTCAAGTTCCCCAACCAGGCCGGTACGTATACTCTTAGGAGTAACCAAAGGGTCTCTCGCGCCTGCTTCGCCATCGAGCATAAGCTGCGCCGCGCCGCGCCGGCCTGCTTGGCTATCAACGCGCTTCAGCCCGGCGAGCCCGACGCCCAGGACCTCCCAGGGCGGGACCTTGTCGCCCAGGTCAACATCGATCCGCGCGACCTCGCCCGCTGCGTTGGCATCGGCACCGATCTCGACGAGGGCATCAAGGGAGAGCTGGTCGAGTTCCTAGGGTAGAACGTCTCCACCTTCGCCTGGTCAACCGGCGACATGCCCGGCATTGACCCAAACACGTGCAGCCACGAGCTCAACGTGGATCCGACCTGCAGACGTGGATCCGTCAAGCAAAAGCGGCGAAAGCTGGGTCCGGAGCGCGCCCATGCAGTCAATGACGAGGTCGAAAGGCTCACCGCGGCCGGTTCGATCACCGAGGTCAAATACCCGGACCGGTTGGCCAACCCGGTGGTGGTCAAGAAGAAGAGCGGGAAATGGAGGGTCTGCGTGGATTTCACCGACCTCAATAAGGCGTGCCCAAAGGACAGCTTTCCCCTCCCTCGAATCGACCAAGTCGTCGAAGCCACCGCGGGGAACAAGCTACTCTCCTTCATGGATGCCTTCTCGGGGTATAACCAGATCCCCATGCACCCCGATGATCAGGAGAAAACCGCGTTCATCACGGACCGAGGCATTTACTGCTACAAGGTAATGCCCTTCGGACTCAAGAACGCCGGGGCCACCTACCAACGGCTCGTCAACCGGATGTTCGCCGACCAAATAGGCCGCACTATGGAAGTATACATAGATGACATGCTGGTGAAGTCTCTGGTGGCGCCCGACCGCGTCACTCATCTCCGGTCCTGCTTCCGGACGTTGAACGAATACAACATGAAGCTGAACCCAGCCAAGTGTTCTTTCGGCGTCACGTCGGGCGAGTTCCTCGGATACATCATCACACAGCGCGGGATCGAGGCTAATCCCAAGCAGATCCAAGCTATCAGCGAGCTCAAATCCCCGGAGAGCACGCGTCAAGTACAACGACTCACCGGGAGAATCGCCGCGCTGAACCGATTCATCTCTCGCTCTACCGACAAGTGCCTCCCGTTCTACCAGCTGCTCCGGGCTAACAAGCGGTTCGAATGGGACGACAAATGCGAGGATGCCCTCCGACAGCTGAAGGAGTACATATCCACTCCTCCCGTCCTGTCCAAGCCAGAGGAAGGCGAAATCCTCTACCTCTATATCGCCATCTCCGCGTCAGCGGTCAGTGGAGTGCTGATACGGGAAGACCGGGGGAACCAAAGACCCATCTCCTACATCAGCAAATCCCTTGACGACGCGGAGAGCAGGTACCCGACTCTGGAGAAGCTCGCCTTGGCGGTGGTCGTCGCAGCTAGAAAGCTCCGGCCTTACTTTCAATCCCATACGATTGCCGTCCTAAGCACCTACCCCCTCAGAACCATCCTCCACAGCCCGAGCCGATCGGGCCGGATAATGAAGTGGGCTGTTGAGCTGAGCGAGTATAAAATCGAGTACCGAGGTCGGACCGCGATCAAATCTCAGGTCCTGGCTGATTTCCTAGTTGAGTTGGCACCCGAGCTGGCAGTCAGCGAAGTGCCCGAAGTGTGGACTCTGCATGTCGACGGATCGGCTTCCAAGCACGGGTCCGGCGTTGGCATACGCCTCGAGTCCCCGACCAAGGAGATCCTCGAGCAGTCTTTCCGTCTGGCCTTCCCGGCATCAAACAACGAGGCAGAGTACGAAGCTCTGATTGCCGGCCTGCGCCTAGCAAAGGAGGTCGGCGCGAAGAAAATCTGAGCTTACTGCGACTCCCAGCTCGTCGCCAATCAATTCAGCGGAGAGTACGAGGCCAAGAACGATCGCATGGACGCTTACCTCAAGGTGACCCAAGGCTTGGCCGCAGACTTTTCCGAGTTCACCCTGACGAAGATTCCCCGAGGCGATAACACTTCCGCAGACGCCCTCGCCGCACTAGCCTCCACCTCGGCCCCAGCCCAACGACGGGTGATCCCGGTCGAGAGCATCGACTTCCCCAGCATCGAGCTGCCAAAAGGGGTTTACTTGATCAACCCCCAGGCCGCGGACCCCGACGAAGACGTCCTACCTCCCGAAGTTCTACCGCCACCTCCGGCCGAGCCTGAGCTACCGGACTGGCGAGTCGACCTACTGCTGTACATCGCAGACGGCATTCAACCCCCAGATCGGTGGGCCGCCCGACGACTAAGGAAGAAGTGTGCCCGATACACGATGCTGGACGGCAATCTGTTCCGGTGGAGCGCCTCGGGAACCCTGCTCGGCTGCCTCCACGGGCAGGAAACCATTGACGTGATGAAGGAAATGCACGAGGGCGCCGACGGAAACCACTCCAGCGGCCGGGCTCTCGCCCTGAGAATACGGAACCAGGGACACTACTGGCCAACGATGCTTCAAGAATGCGAAAAATTCGCAGCCCGGTGCGAGAAGTGCCAGCGTCACGGACCCCTCATTCACTGTCCTACCGAGCTCATTACCACTGCGGTCGCGCCCTACCCCTTCATGCGATGGGCCATGGACATAGTCGGGCCGCTTCCCCGATCCCGCCAAAAGCGCTTCCTCTTGGTCATGACCGACTACTTCACCAAATGGGTCGAAGCCGAAGCTTACGCCAAGATCACGGCAGAGGACGTCCGAAAATTCGTCTGGAAGTTCATCATCTGCCGGCACGGGCTGCCCTACGAGATCGTAACCGACAACGGTGCCCAGTTCACGTCGGCCCTCTTCGAAGACTTCTGCGCGAAGTGGAAAATCAGGCTGAGTAAGTCCACCCCGAGATATCCACAAGGAAATGGGCAAGCTGAGGCCACCAACAAAACCATCCTCGACGGCCTCAAAAAAAGACTAGACGACAAGAAGGGGTCCTGGGCCGACGAGCTCGATGGAGTCCTCTGGTCCCAT
Organism: Eutrema japonicum; assembly: GCA_030161315.1. NCBI lineage: Eukaryota > Viridiplantae > Streptophyta > Magnoliopsida > Brassicales > Brassicaceae > Eutrema > Eutrema japonicum. The sequence goes on from BSQW01000011.1 coordinate 49,832,766, forward strand.
CGCACAACGCCGAAGACGTCGACAGGACGCACACCGTTCAGCCTCTCTCACGGAATGGAAGCAATGGCCCCCTCCGAGGTCGGGCTCCCCACTCCTCGCCGCGCTATGCTCACCCAGCAGCCCGCCCTGAACGACACCGTCCTACTCAGCGAGCTGGATTTCCTTGAGGAACAACGGGACCATTCCCTCCTCCGAATCCAAAACTACCAGCAGCTCGCCTCCAAGTACTACAACAAGAGGGTTCGAGGCAGGTTCTTTACCGAAGGCGACCTGGTCCTCCGCAAAGTCTTCGAAAACACCGCCGAGCTAAACGCAGGCAAGCTCGGTGCACATTGGGAAGGCCCTTACCTTATCTCCAAGGTCGTGAAGCCCGGCGTCTACGAGCTAGTCACGATGACCGGCGACGCAATCCCGGCGTCTACTACTAAGCCCCCGGGCTCCATTCCGCTCTCCGCCTTTGTAAACAAACGAACTACGATTGGCTTGATCCCTTCTACTAAAGGGTACGTAGGCAACCCCTAACCAGGGCTCAGCTATTAATCTATTAAAACCTTTTTGACAAAGGAATAAGGTCCCCGACCTGTGCACAAAAGCCGAGCTCCAACGCTCGCTCTACAAAAAAAAAAAAAAAAAAAAAAAAAAAAAAAAAAAAAAAAGCCGAGCACCAAACGCTCGCACTACAAAAAAAAAGCCGAGCTCCAAACGCTCGCACTACAAAAAAAAAAGCCGAGCTCCAAACGCTCGCACTACAAAAAAAAAAAGGAGAAAGCCGAGCTCCAAACGCTCGCACTACACAAAAAAAGTCGAGCTCCAAACGCTCGCACTACAAAAAAAAAGGGGACCGAGCTCCGGTGCTCGCTCTCCCCGGCACACAAGTTATAAGTGCCAAAGCCGAGCTCCAATGCTCGCACTCCCATAGTACACAAGCAATAAGTACTAAAGCCGGGCCCCAGGGCTCGCACCTCTACTAGACACACAAGCATTAAGTGTCTCTAAGCCGGGCTCGCTACCCGCACCAAAAAAACAAGGTACACAAGCAATAAGTACCTTAAGCCGAGATCACCTCGCACCCACTAAAAATATTAAAGATACACAAGCAATAAGTATCTCAAGCCGAGTCGTACCTCGCACCCAATACAAGAGCACGGTCCACGACCTGCATACATGACAGGGTACGGTCTACGACCTACTCTACCGATCAATAAAGCCTCGAAACGGCACTTACAAAAAAAAAAAAAAGGCCAACGGCCTCGATTATCACAAAAGGGCCAACGGCCTCGTTATTATAAAAAGGACCCACGGCCTAGTCATTACAAAAGCCTCGAAACGGCACTTACAAAAAAAAAAGGGCCAACGGCCTCGATTATCACAAAAGGGCCAACGGCCTCGTTATTATAAAAAAAGGGCCCACGGCCTAGTCATTACAAAAGCCTCGAAACGGCACTTACAAAAAAAGAGAAGAGAGAAACGGCCAACGGCCTTGTTGTCATAAAAAGGGCCAACGGCCTGGTCCTTACATAAACGGCCTACGGCCCGGTCTTTACAAAAGAGAGAAGAAAACAAAAAGGAAAAAACTACAAAAAAAAAAAAAAAGAGAAGTTTTTACAAGGCCGCATCGGCCGGTCGGTCTTCGCCCCCGTCAGCACGGGTACCATCTAAATCGCCCGGATCCACCATCCTCGCATTGGTGCCATACTCACCAAGGAAGGGCTGCTCAGACCTCTCTTCCCCAACCGCGGCCCCACCGGATGGCGCATCGGTGCCGGCCTCACCGGATGGCGCATCGGTGCCAGTCTCACCGGATGGCGCGTCGGTTCCGGCCTCACCCGATTGCGCGTCGGTGCCGGCCTCGTCAGCACACGGGGCCGAGTCCTGTGCTGGCAGGTCCGCTTGGACGACCTCCGCAGCCGAGGAGGGAGCGTCCGCAGTCAGATCCACGAAGGGCGCCTCCGAGGGAGCGACGGGCATGAGCCGCTCGAGCTGGACGCCATGAGTGCGGTCCAGAGGGATGTCAAGATCCTCCGGGGTCAAGTCCGGAAAGTCCATTCCATCCAGCACGGCACCGAATGCCGCCTCATCCTCATCCAGCTTCTGGTATCGGTAGAACGGTACCGACACCCCGTCCTCGGCCTCCATCCTCTTGAGGCACGCCCTGACGCCGATCACCTGGTTGTACAGCAGGTGAGGCTCTAAGGCCCGGCTGCGCCCGTCGAGATGGGCGCGGATCTTCTCCATCTTCGCGGACCACTTCCGGTTCCGCGCGTCCCACCTGGCCGTCACCCGGTCACTCTCCGCAGCCACGGCCACCTTCGCCCGGCCTATGGCGGACTCCAGCCCCTTCACCCTAGAGCGGAGTGTCTCCCGCTCCCCCTTCAGGAGCCCGACCTCCTCCTCCAAGGCAGCCGCCCGTGCCCGCTCAGCAGCAGATCGGGCCCTCTCAGCCTCCAGCTCGGCCTGAAGACTGCCCACCTCTACAGCCCGGGCTCGCACCCGTGCCGCCTCCTCTCCCAGCGCCGCAGACCGGGCCTTCTCCTCCCTCAAGTCCTTCTCCAACCCGCGAGTAAGAGCGGACTGGATCTGCGCGCTGGGCTCCTGGTGCCCCTGTAGGAATCTGAGCGACGCGTCTTTCTCGGCGAGTCGCTTCTCATAGGCCTCCGCCAGAATGCCAGAAAGGGCCATCGTATGCATCAAACCAGTTGTTAGCAAGGGCGCGCAACAAGTCCAGCTAAAAACAGTTAGATCAGAACAAAGGCTTACCCGCGCTGCGGATCGCGCCACCTGACGAAAGGTATCCGACTCCGCCATCTCCAGTGGGACGAAGTGCGGGTGCTTCTGCCCGAACATCATGGCCTTCCCCAGCTCGGCGCACTCGTCCGGGTCCACGATGATCTGGGTATTGCCATCTTCGTGGCAGAAATAGAAGCTATAGTCCCGAGGCCCGTCCTCGGAACCCTCCGAAGCCCCACCACTCCGGTCACCGGCGGCCTCCCGCCCTTCTTCCACAACGACGGCTGCATCGCCGCCCTCCGTCGCCCGACCAGCGACCTCTTCAATCGCCAGGGCCCGGGCCCCTTCGACCTCCCCCGCAGGAACCTCGGCCGCAGGTGCCTCGGCCTCCCCGACAAGAGCGCCTCGGGAGCCCTCGGGCTCGCAACCAGCCTCTTCAGGCCGGCCAGACTCCCGACCTGAAGTCGAAGACCCTCCAACTTCGGTCCTCTTCTTCTTCTTGCCAGCCCTAGCACCGGCAGCGTCGGCCGCCCTCTTCTTCGAGAGAGCCGCCTCGGGGGACTCCCCCCCAGTCCGCGGCGCCGGGTCGCGCCGGACCGGCACCTCGGGTATCGGCGGCGGCGGCGCCACAAAGGAGTCCGCGTAGAGCGGATTGGCAAACCGAGCTCGACCTACATTGGTGGCACCCATCAGCTCGGTAAAAAAAAAAAAAAAAAAAAAAAAAGAACCGACCTCCGGCCATCGCAGCTTCAATTCTCCCCGAGGTGAATGACTTCCACTCTCTTCTACGCACTGACCTGAGCACGGCAACGATATCCGCGTAGTCCGGCAACTTGAACCTAGAAGAGTGAGGACCTGAAAGCGAAGCAAACAACATCAGTCAGACAAAACCGAAGAAGAGAAGTCAGCTCGACCTGCAAATCCCTACCCGGGGAAAAGTTCCAATCCCGGTTGTATCTCGCCGACGGGTCGAGCCCAACCACGTCAGTAGCCCGGATGTAGAAGTAGCTGCGAGACCAGTCCTCGACCTTCGACAGCTTGCTCGCCTTAGACCCCGAGCTGGGTGCCTCCAGGACGTTCGCCGCGGGCTTGAAAGCGGCATAGAAGGTCCCAGGAATTCCAGGGTTTGCCTTCTGCTGGGTGAGTGCCTCGAACATAGGCACCGTCACCTCCACGTCGCATTCGTGCCCCAAGGTCAGCAGCACGATCATCCCCTGGACCGTGGACGGGCATACCTGCGAGAAGGCCAAGCCCCGCGCCCGGCAATACTGGACGAACAGTTCGGGGAGAGGAAGGCGCAAGCCGCACTTCTGGAAGAACGACTCATACAGGCAGACGAAGCCCGGCCGAGGAGTCCACGGGCGCTCCTCCGCCCTGGGTAGCCTGAGCTCGACGCCAGCAGGAAAGTCGCACAAATCCCTCAGGAGAGTCACCGATTCCGCTGTGCTCCAGGTCGGTGACCCTCCCTGCTCGTAAGGAACCAGGGGAGACCTCACCCTGGCCACTCGAACTCCGCCTCCACGGCCGCCCTGACGACCACCGCGGTCGCCCAGATGCCCGGTTCTACCCCCAGCTTGGCCAACGCCGCGACCGCCAGAGGAAGATCTAACCACCGTCTTCTTCCGGAGATGGGTCCCCGGGAGCAGCGGGGCGGCCCCCGAAGTCGAAGGAGCAGACTGTTCCCCACTGTCTGCGCCTCGACACGGAGAGGAGGCACGTCCGGAACCATCGGAGGAAGAACTCAGAGAATCGCTACCGCCACCACGGGACGCCGATTCTTCGCTCGACTCAGCCCTAATACCGTCTAACATCGGCGCCATTGCACGGAGAGGAGGAAATCGAAAAATACAGAAAGAAAGCAAGAAGGGAAAGGAGGAAATCGGAGAGAAGAGGTTACCTTAGGGTTATGCGCAGAAGGTTTTAACAGGAGGAAGAAAGGGAGGTTAAATAGAAGAAGGGAGACAGTGAAGCGACGCCTGGACACGTGTCAAAAGAAGCATGGCCGCCCAGAAACCTAATGATGACGCCTCTTCGCTATCCCCACGCCAAAAAAGCAAAGGACGCCTCGATAAACGCGAAGCGTCTTTCGCACGCCGCGCGTGGGCAGCTCACGCGAAAAACGAGGCGCCCTTTTATCCTCCCGCGTGGTGAGTACGCGCCAACCATCTGCGGATCTTCGGAAGGGACGACACGTACGAGCACGGAGAGACCGTCCTAAGATGTGCCGAACTAACATCAGATCAACTTCGGCATGCTCGCTTCGCCTCGCGATACCGAACTGGGGGAGGGCCTATTGTTGGAGGTGGGCCTAGCACCCCCAATTAGTTGGGCCCATCTTAGGAAAGGCCCCTCTTCAGCTCGGTCGCCGGCCTGAAAGCGCCGACCTGCAAGGCCCCTCTTCAGCTCGGTCGCCGACCTGAAAGCGACGCCGGCCTGAAAGGCCCCTCGTCAGCTCGGTCCCCGGTCTGACACTTCACCAAGGCAGGAATGTCAGAAGAGCAGAAGGCAAGTAGGAGTTGGTCGAACAGTGTATTGTCTGAGCAGGCGTATGGGCTGACCTCGACATCTCACCAACCTTGCAGACTTGACGAAGGAGAGGAAGGCACGTGGAGGAGAGTTGGTTAAACAGTGCACTGCTCTGCAACACGCCACGCCGAGCTCATCATGACCTCTCTCCCCGAAAGCCGGAACACGCCTCCTAGGCCACCTTACCCGCGAAAGAGGCCGAAGACGCCGCGTGGCCCCGAGATCCCGGGGAGCAGGAAGCCGACCCCGACTATATATACCCCTCAGTGTCATTAATGACAAGGACTTTTGATTTGGGCCATTTTTGACCTACGACAAGTCACCCGATCTCTCTCTCTCTCTCTTTGTAACAAGGCAACATTTTAGAACGCCGAACTGGACGTCCTTCGGAACCAGTTCGTAATTCTAAAGTGTTCATTTCTCTCACCATCAATAAAAAGAAACACTGCCCCAGGCCTACTCATCTTTCTCCCGGCCTGCTTTAATAGTGGTTAAATTGCTTTAATTAACGAAAATCTCACCTCTCATCTCCTAATCACTCTTTAAACGTACTTAGTGATCCCCGGGATCAACCCGGATTACAGATCAAAAAGTCAAATTAATGAATTCTTAAAGTGATCAAATATAATATAAACAAATTTCTGTACTTCCTATTGAGTCCTTATGACGTTCTGAAGATAAAAAAAATTAGCCAATATGTTGCTTCTTACATCAAAGCACAAGTCGAAAGTCGAAGAAATTCAAGAGTCTAAAATAGGGAAGAACTGGCTTGCGTAGTTACATGCGAAAAAAACCCGGATTAAACGGTTGGTGGCTTATCTTCACAATATATTGTAGCTGATCAATCTGGTTTATATTGAGTCCTTATGAGGTTCTAAAGATAAGCCATCAAGCGTTTAATCCGGTTTCTCTATATATTTTTTTCGCCTCTTTCACCAGATTCAACTCGATTTTTTTTGTTTGATTTGTTTTTCAGATTAAGGTTTTGTTTTGTTTTTTATTTGATTAATAAATAATACACAGTTTTCCTTACTTTTGGGCAAGGGTGGAGCTACGTAAGAGAAGGGTGGTGCATGCACCCAATAATTTTCTTAAACATATTATGTGAAGTAAAATTACTATTCTGAGGGGTGTTATTCAATCAAGGTTTTTAAAAGAGTTTAAATCTATTCACAATTCATTGTTATTCAATGATTAATTTTAAATCCGTTTTAAAAATCCAATGTTATTAATTCTTGTATTTATAACCCCTTCATTAAACTAGTTTGAAATCCATTGTTATTCAATTAAAGATTTGAATAAGCTAATTAAAATCTTACGTTATTCATGTTTAAAATATTCTTACAAAAGATTTTAGGTAAAAGAGTTTAACTGAATTTAAAGCTAATTTTATGTGTAAAATATAGCAATCAAAATCTAACATTTTACCCTTAGATTTGCAATCTTTCGTGACATCCTCTTTCATTTCCCTCCATCTTTTCACTCTTTTCCCTCCTCAATTTCTTTATTTTCCCTCCTCCATTACTCTATTACCTTTGCCACATCTCTCTCCTTTCCCTGGTCACATCTCTCTCTCCTCCCTCTCCGTAAGTTCTTCTTCACACATAAAATTGATTTATATTTGTTTATTGTTAATTTTTCTGGATTAGAAATCGTAATTCGTCTTTCTGATTTTTGTTTTGGTGTTGAGGATTAGGTTTGCTTGCTTTATTGAATCTTGTCGCCATGTTTATAGAGACTAGTGAGATTATTTATGTTGGTTATTGTTAAATCATTTTGGATTAGCTTATTATATGTTCTATGTATAGAAGTTTGGTCAACAATTTAAGACTCGTGGTTCTTTTATTATGGTTGAGATTCATGTTCTCTTATATGTTCTAATTTTATTTTATGTGTTTGAAGTTTTGGATTTAACTGTTTATTTTGATTTAACTATAGGTTTTGGGATGATGGAAAAAATATTTTATGAGGAAGATGACTCAGATGTAGACATTATGTTATTGATGCTTGTGGGATCTTTTACTGCGTATGAGAATCAAATTGAACGTCCGATTCGGCGACCAATCACGAGAGAAGGGCATGATTATATACAAAAAGCTTTGAAAGAGAATCCTATTCATTTTCGGCAATTGTATCGTATGTATCCTGATGTGTTTGCAGATTTATGCTATCTTATCAGAACGAAGATAGGTTTGGAAAACACACGATATATGAAACATTTGAATTTTTTGATGAATTTCAAATCATATTTGGGGAAGGTGTTGCTACTGGAAAAAATTCAATTGGATTAGGTGATAGTACGGATGCACGTACAAAAAAAGCTGGAGGAGATTATGTGCCTGGTCTAGATGACATATATGAGTTAGATGGAACAACTCATCGTCATGAGTCTCCGGAACATTTTGTACCATTTGATTCTCAGACAACTTCAGAATACCGTAGAGAGAAGATTCAACCAAAGAAAATAGCTAGATCTGAGAGAAGTGCTTCAAAAAATGATGAAAATCTAGTGATGGCGATCAACAATCAAATCTTGAATCTTATACAACAAAAAGAAGAAGACAACAAAAGGAAGCGGAGAAAAAGAAGAATAATGTTGGGATTCTATAAAAGAAATTTCGGATTTGGAACAACGTATTCGTTACAAAGCACTTACCAAGATTTACCATTTGGGAATACAAGACGTTTTTGTGAGTATGTCAGTGGAAGAAAGGCTGGGGTGGATTCAAACCAATATGGAATGAATGTGGTTTTTTTCTTAGGTAGCTTATTTTTTTACTTTTATTTTGTTTGTTATGTTTTTTTTGTGTTTCTAGATTTTTTTTTTTCTGTTTTTGCTTTGATTTTTTTATTAATAAAATTTAGTATTAAGAATTCAATTCTATTAGAATTCAAATGATATCATGTTGACTTTCTAAATACACTGTCATTGTATTTTAAATTTTAGATAACTCGCATATTTTAGATTTTAAATAAGCTACAAAATTTAAAATCTGATCAAACTCAAATCTAATGGAATTGAGTTCAACTTATACATTGAATATCACCCCCTGAGTATCCTCACGTTCAATTTCCATCGCCCCCACTCATTTAATATATTTAATTTATTTTTCTTACTTTTTGCTTCCTTTTTTTCTATTCACCATTCTCGAAAAAGATATCTTTCTATTTTTATTGATAAAAAAATCTTTCTATTTCTTTATAACCTAATTAATTTTGTTTTCCTTTTTATGTGTTTTCACATAATTGCATTGTTTTTGGGTCCTTTTCCACACTATATGTGTTTTCACATAATTAAAATCTTGTACATAGTATTCATTTTATTTTATTTTGTTGTTAACTAGTTTTTGTTTTGCTTCTTCTATATCTCTAATTTTTATAATAAAAAATAGAACATGAGAAATTTATTTTTGGAAAAATATTATTTATATTTTTCATAATTTTCTAATCATTAAAAGCTAAAAACTATAGATTTAATAATAAAATTTAATATATATATACACAAATATGTTATGTTAATTTCTAATATAATATTTACGCCTCCATTGAAAAATATTTCTGAATCCACCTCTGGATTTGAATATTTCGAGAATATAAATAATCTAAAAAGGATTCGATTTCCTTTATTTTGAAATTTAATTTTTTTGCCTTTTTATATATATTTAAAATTGAATTAGACAGAAGTTTTGGTCAAAATTATATAAGTTACATATTAAATAATATATGATTATATTGTTATAAAATATCTAGTGTTAGTATTACAATTTTGA